>CM042692.1:113784703-116739402 GCA_023614405.1 Avena insularis
ATAATATTGTTGGGGATCTCATGAATGGGACATTTGAGCATTAGTAACTTCAATCTCCCCCAAGATTGAGCTGTACTCTCTCCATCAAGAGGCCAAAAGTTGTATATTTGATTCCGATCTTTATGAATCTCACTAGGAGGATAAAACTTTGAATAAAAGAGAGGCACTATTTCCTCCCATTCCAGAGCTTGACCATTCTTCAGCAGCTTATACCATTCCTCAGCTCTTCCTTTCAGCGATAATAAGAATAACTTCTTCTTAACTTGATCTGTAGTAATACCTGCACACCTGAACAACCCGCATAATTCGTGTATAAAGAGTAAATGATCACCGAGATGGACAGTTCCATCCCCAACATAGTAGTTATCCATAACACGATCAATAATTCTTATAGGTATTTTGAAAACATCATTCTCAGCAGGTGGTGGCTTATCTACTACCTTAGCAGTGGTAGTAGCATTACCAAATAAGAAACTCAGCGAATTATCCATAACAAAAATAAAGCAACTAGCAGAAGTAAACAATACTCACAGTAGAAGTTTCCTTTACCAGTTCCACTCTCCAATAGCGCTTCACTCCCCGACAATGGCGCCAGAAAATAGTCTTGATGACCCACAAGTATAGGGGGTGTATCGCAGTATTTTCGATAAGTAAGAGTGTCGAACCCAACGAGGAGGAGAAGGTGCTGGCTAGTGGTATGGATCAGGAATTCTCTACAAATACTTAGCAAACGGATTTTTAGGGGTTTTCGATAAAGCAAGTAAACAAAGTACGAGTAAACAAAAGACATTAGGAATAAATGCAGCAAGTGGCCCAATCCTTTATGCAGCAAAGGACAAGCCGGTTGTATATCTATAGATGACCAAACGTTCTCGAGGACACATGGGAAGACTGTCAAGTGCTTTTGCTTCATATAGTTGATTAATCTTCATTAGCTTGCTAAGTGTTGTGTGGGTGAACCTGTGCTAATGTACCGCCCCATCCAAGACTAATACATACTTGTGATTATACCCCTTGCAAACATCCGTAAGTACAAGAAAGTAATTAAGGTAGAAACCTAACCACAACTTTAAACTCTAAGAACCTTACGTCCCTTGTGCAAAGGTTTCCTAACGGGGGTTCAGGTTTCTGTCACTTCGGCAACCCCTACGATTAGTAGCCAAATACACAATGCATTCCCCTAGGCCCATATAGGTGAAGTGTTATGTAGTCGACATTCACATGACACCACTAGAAGAAGTACACCACAACTTAAATAACAATCTATTGAATCTTTCTCAACTCAACTCCACTACTAACAACAAGACTTCTCCCATGTCCTCAAGAACAAAACGAACTACTCACAAGACATCATATGGATCATGATCAGAGATGGAATAATGATGTATAACAATATGAACATAAACAATAATTCAATGGTTCACTCAATAGCATCAACTACAAAGAGTAATCAACACCGGGAAAGTTTCCCCTATGAACTATGCAAGATTCAACGCAATTGTTACAGCAATATGGAGATGGTGATGAGGGTGCTGATGGTGATGATGGTGGTGATGATGATGATGATCCCGATGAAGTCTAGCTTGATGATGGTGTTGATGGCGACGATCTCCCCTCTCCGGGAAGGAATTCCCCCGGTAGAAATATGTCTGCCGGAGAGATCTTTCTCTCTCGGTGTTTTCCGCCTCGCAGAGGCGGCGGAATCTTTCTGTGGTCACTCCCCCGAGTCTTAGGGTTTCGTGGGGATGATATACGCCAGAGGGGAGAGGCTGGAGTGGGCCAGGGTGGCCACACCACTCCCAGGCGCGGCCTAGGCCTGCCCGCGCCATGGGGTGGTGTGGGCCCCCTGTGGCCCACCTCCACTCCATCTTCTGGCATCCCGAGTCTTCTGGAAAAATAGGATTATCCGTATATTTTCCCGGATTTTCTGATCTTCACGAATTTTGCCTCCAAACAACACCTTTTCCATCAGAATCCTGACTGCAGCGGTCCATGCTCCAAAAGTCATCAACCATGCAAAACTAGATGAAATAACATAAGTATCACCTCTCAATACGAAATATATCAATGAATAATAGTGAATTAAGACATAGAATAGTGATGCAAAATGGACGTATCAACGATGGTCCTATATTGAATGATCAGCCATCTTGTTATAAAATTGTTAAAAGTGGGTTTGAAGGTTTTAATCCCACTATTTTTGAGCTTGATAAAAATTATGTTTTTGTAGAACATGAAAAGCAGGCTTTATGTGATAGTTATATTGTTGAGTTTATTCATGAGGCTACTGAAAATTATTATGAGAGAGGAAAATATGGTTGTAGAAGTTTTCATGGTATTGAAACAACTCTCTATGTGCTGAAAGTTTTGAAGTTACTCTTGTTTTATCTTCCTATGCCTGTCACTTTGTTCTTTGTGAATTTATTGGCATACAAGATTCCTATGCATAGGAAGTAGGTTAGACTTAAATGTGTTTTGAATTTGCTTCTTGATGCTCTCTTTTACTCAATTCATATTTCTTATGTGAGCGTCCTCTCAAACTATCATGCCTAACTTAAAGGCGTTAAAGAAAAGTACTTATTGGGAGATAACCCAAAAGTTTTAGATGAGTCTTGGAAGTTATTACTTCAGTAATAACCGCTCCATATCCTTTTTATTTGCTTTTTGTGCCAAGAGTAACCTCTAATGAGAGAGAAGTAATGGTTGGGAAAGTTGCTGTCCCGAAACAGATTTCTGTGCTTCACCGTAAAAATTCGTGTAAAATCTCTGTACGTCCTTTTGAGCCCTGAATTTTTGTGCTTCTGACCCAGGTTGTTATCTAACTTTCGTTAGTTCAACACTTTTCGATTTGAGCAACAGAAGGTCTTCGAAAAAATTCGTCTTTACGTGCTGGTCTATTTTGACAGATTTCTGCCATTATTTGCATTTGCTTCTTGTTGGTTCCTTTTTGAGTTCTTTTGGGGAATTGAGCTTTTTGAGGGAAGTTCTACAGTAGCTAGTGTTTTAATGGAAGTTTTATTGGTGTTATAACTGAATCTAAAGACTTATTATCTTGAGTGAACTAATGTTGCTAATAAAGATTGTGTGAAGTTTTGTATGAAGGAAAAATTTCAGGTGTATGGAAGGAATGAGTAATGAGATGAAGGATGGACTAAAGCTCAAGATTGGGGATGCCACGCGTGTCACCCCAAGAAATATCCATGAAGTACAAGCGTCAAAGCTTGGGGATGCCCAAGGCACCCCCTTCTTCATCAATAAAAATCCCAGGTTTATTCTAAACGCTTCATTTTTATTGTTTCATGCACAGTTGTGTTGTTCTTGGAGCGTATTCTTTTTTGTTTTCATTTTGGTTTTTCGTTTTCTTTGTTTTCTTAGTTTGCTGAATAAATTGGTTGGACCCCCTCTTTCATACATTGGTTTTCAAATAGTTTGGTTTGGTTTGGAAAAGAGTAGGAAAGTTCATGCTTAAGTGTTAAAGAGAGCTTGTTTTTGACTGTGGCCTATGCTTTGTCATGCCATGCTTGATATCGTTTTGGCTTTATGCTTAGTATTCTTTGCTATGGCATGACTTGTTATAAACAATTGAGATTGCTTCATGTGCCTTGGAAGGATTATGCGTTGTTTTAGCATATTAAAGCATAGTATTGTGGTATTCTCCTTTGATGCTTTATTTGGATTGACTTGGCACATGCTCACACCATGTTATGACTATCCCAAGTCACCATAGCCTTTATGATCCTTTATTTTTCAACTTGTAGTATCACTTTATGCTTTGATCAATGATGTTTTGTCGCTCTGCATGATTATGGCCATTATTTCTCTCTTAGTTTGTCGCTCCCAGTCTTTTGCTAGCCTCCGCAACCAAGTATGAGTTCCAATCATTGCATCCAACTCCCTAAACCAAGTTATTCCAAAGAGTCCACCATACCTACCTATTAGCATTTGCTATTCCAAGTATATTCATGTTTTTGTTTACCTTCCAAATTAAACTTGTTATGAGCAAACTAGTGATTAAAGCTCTCACGAACTTGATGGAACACTTTACTTTTCTTGCCCTTAATAAACTTGCACCATTGTGTCGTCTATGTCCTATATGCTTGCACTTATTTGTTGGGGATTAGCAGAACCATGTTGTCATGGGGAACGCTTTCAACATTGCACTGGTACTTTGTACCTAGTTGATATCATGCTCTTTTGTCTATGGATGTCGTCGGTGTGAAATGAAAGGGGAGCTTGTAAGTCCATGGAGTTATGTATATGTGTTAGAGAAACGCCTGGGCCGTTGGTCTAATCCATGCTGACATGGTGGAAACCTGCAGCGTAACCATAATGAGCTGTCTATGAAGCATTCTTCTTATAAAAAAAGAGTCCTATATTGAGAAAAAAGAAAAAGAGAAAAAAGAGATTATGAAAAGAGGAAAGAGAGAAAAAAGCACCAAATTTCCATGGTAAATAAGATTGCTGAGGTGCTCATTGTCTGCTTGCCTTGTCATTTTGATATGGGGATTCTTCTGTATCATCAGGCAAGGGGTACCCTGTTGGCGGTTCTCTATGATACACATGTACTTACGATGACAAGAACTTAACGGTGACTAAACTTGAGTATCATGAGGAGTGGCCCTCATATTCAAGGGACATGAGATTTCTAACTTCTACTTCGTCAAGCATGTACACCATTGTTTGTTCACGTTAACCTTAATCACTTCAATATGCTTATGATAGGGGCAATGAGAGCTCAAAGCTAATAAGTACCATAATTTTTGGAAGCTCTTTATGAGACTTGAATCCCTACTTCCTTCTATGAAGGCCTTTCTTCCACCATTATATTGAGTCTCCACCTTCTACCTTTATGCACCTACTTTGAGAGCATAGTGGCCATTCTTAGTTCTATGTGCATTGTCCCAAGACTAGTTGATTGATGCATAGCTTTGATATTGCTTGTTTTAAACTATTTGTATCTAGTCACTCTTATGAACTTTGAAGGTGTGTCCTATGCATTTATGTTTGCTACTCTATGAGGGACAAGCTGAATGCCACTATGCTATGTTTTCTTTATGTGAAACAAACAAACGTCTTGCAAAGCATTTTTATTCATGAATCTTTTGTTTATGCCATTTCATGTTGCAACTTAGTTGCTTTGTCTTATTGCTAGAACTTTGTCTTTCATGTTTTGATTGAAGTACTATGATCCCAGCTATCCATGTTTTACAAATGCTTTGATCAAGTTTATGATGGTGCATGTCACCTCAAAAGTTATTCTTTCTTTTTATCACTTACCTACTCGAGGACGAGCATGAGTTAAGCTTGGGGATGTTGATACATTGCAAATGTATCTATAATTTTTGATGTTCCATGCTTGGTTTTATCTACTTTCTTGTGTTTTGTCCACATTTTGGAGTACTTTTAATATGATTTCTTGGACTAACCTATTAACAAGAGACACAGTGCCAGCTGCCTGTTTTCTGCTGTTTTTGGTTCCAGGAAAGTCAGAAAATGAATATTCTCGGAATTGGACGGGACAAAAGCCAAAGTTACTATTTCACCAGAAGACTCCCAGAGCCAGAATATGAGATGGAGTGGGGCTGGGGCCCAACCATACCACCGGCACGCTGCTGGCTGGCCTGCCGCCAGGTGGTCCTGCCGCCTGCACACCCCTTCGGTCTCCCTCTTCTCCTATAAGATGCCTTCTGACCTAAAAACTCAGGGGGGTTCAATGTTTTTCCAGAAGGAGTTCTGCTCCGCCGCCACCACCAGATTCCACGAAACAACACCAGAAACTCCTTTCTGGCACCCTGCCAGGACGGGGAATTGGAGGAGATCATCGCCATCATCATCACCATCGCTTCTCCATCGACCATCCATGTTTCCCTCATATATGAGTGAGTAATCCCCTGCTGTAGGCTATGGGGATGGTAGTGATTGGATGAGATCGTTCATGTAATGGCATCAGATTGTTAGGGCATGGTGCCTAGTATCTTCTATTAGTGCTTTATGACTTTGTTGCGACTTGTTATGCTTAATGCTTGTCACTAGGGACCGAGTGCCATGATTTCAGATTTGAACATGTTATTGATTCATTATGATAGTATTATTTATGGTCTTACCTGCAAGTTGTATACACACGTTGTTTTCCAGAACCAATGGCCCCGAAGTGACAGAAATCGGGATAACCAGAGGGAATGGCTTTGATGTGAGGATCACATGTGTTCACGGAGTGTTAATGCTTTGTTCCGGTGCTCTATTGAAAGGAGCACCTTAATTGCCAGTAGTTCCCTTGAGGCCCCGCTGCAAACGGGCTGCCAGGACAAAAGATGTTGTGCAAGTTCTCATTGCGAGCACGTATGACTATATATGGGACACATGCCTAGGATTATCTAGTACTTGGATGCTTTATCTTATTTATCTGTAATTGCCCTATACTCTGATTGCTATGTGAATTGTCTTGTCCATGCAACACCCTTCCATCCATCCCTGTGCCTACCGCACTCGAATCCTACTCACATCGTTGTTACTCATATTGTTACTATTGCTACTACAAAACTGTTGCTACTGATAAACTGCTGTGAGCAAGATTGTTTCCAGGTGCAGCTGAATTGACAACTCAGTTGTTAAGGCTTATAAATATTCTTTGGCTCCCCTTATGTCGAATCAATAAATTGGTTTCACTTCCCTCAAAATACTGCGATACACCCCCTATACTTGCGGGTCATCATTTGCCTGCGTCAAGCAGCCTGTTAACACTGTCAAGGAGGCCTACTACGCCCTCCATCACCCGTTGGCGCTCCTCCGGGATGCACACATCATTACGTTGCCATCTAGTCTCCGAGCATGGGCCGAAGCTGAGGCAAGAATGGCCGATGATGAATTTAAGGACGACTTCTTACGCATCCAAACTCAGATTGCGACCATCGTGCAAGAAGATGTCTGATACATTGCAAATGTATCTATAATTTTTGATGTTCCATGCTTGGTTTGATCTACTTTCTTATGTTTTGTCCACACTTTGGAGTACTTTTCATATGATTTCTTGGACTAACCTATTAACAAGATGCCATAGTGTCAGTTGCCTGTTTTCTACTGTTTTTGGTTCCAGGAAGTCAGAAAATGAATATTCTCGGAATTGGACGGGACAAAAGCCAAAGTTACTATTTTCCTGGAAGACTCACGGAGCCAGAAGGAGAGCCGGAGGGGGGCCACAGGGTGGCCACACCACCCCTAGGCGCGGGTCCACCTAGGCCACGCCAGGGCATGGTGTGGGCCCCCTGGCCGCCCACCGACCTTGCCCTATGGCCTATAAGAAGCCTCCCGAAGACAAAACCCTAGATAGTCAATCAGAAACCCACAAAAAGTTCCGCAGTGCCGCTGCCACCGAAGGGGAGATTCGGGGGACAGAAAGTTTCTGTTCCGGCACCCTTCCGGGACGGGGAAGTGCCCCCGGAGCCATCTCCATCGATCTCCACCACCATTTCCATCACCATTGCTGATTCCCATGATGAGGAGGGAGTAGTTCTCTCTCGAGGCTAAGGGTTCTACCAGTAGCTATGTGTTCATCTCTCTCTATGCATGATCATATTGTGATCATGAGCTTGTAATCTATAGATCTACCTTGCTACTCAAGTGCTTTAATATATCTCTGCTCTCCCCATGTGTGTGAAAGTGACAGCGTGCTCACCATGGTGGCACTTAGGCTAGAGATTACAAATACTTGTTATGAGTTATATTTGGAGTTGGATGTCTTTATGATATTGTGGTGTTTGTTGGAACCATCTAGTGCCCAAGGTGACAGTGTGGGGTTATCTAGATGGGAAAGATGAACTTTGAGGTGTGCTGTTATAGCCCTACCATGGATTAGAGTGTCCAACCGGAGAGTAGTTAAGAGTAGTATCATGAAGATAATATATTTATATGAGAGTGTTCACTAGCGAAAGTATGATCCCTAGGCCTTGTTTCTAAGCACTGAAACACCGTTTGCAGCTAGATCTGTTACATGTTTGCTTGCTGCCATCTTTATTTCAGTTTGCTTTTAGTCTCTTCCACGCCATCAAGTTATCTTCTATCACCGTTACCACTTATAATTATCCATACCACTTGTATTTCACTATCTCTTCGCCGAACTAGTGCACCTATACACCTGACAAGTGTATTGGGTGTGTTGGGGACACAAGAGACTTCTTGTATCTTGATTGTAGGGTTGCTTGAGAGGGAATACCTTTGACCACTTCCTCCCTGAGTTCGATAAACCTTGGGTGATCCACTTAAGGGAAAACTTGCTGCTGTTCTACAAACCTCTGCACTTGGAGGCCCAACAACTATCTACAAGAATAGAAGTGCGTAGACATCAAGCTATTTTCTGGCGCCGTTGCCGGGGAGGTAAGGTAAAAGGTATTCACACCGGAGGATTAAAGAAGAAGAACCTCCCACGACAAACGCCTATTTTCTGGCGCCGTTGCCGGGGAGGTAAGGTAAAAGGTACTCACATCCTCCGGTGTGAGTGCTCGAAGTTATTTCTTTTAGATTCTGCAATTTTATCTTTTTGTTTCTTGTTTTCACTAGTTTGGCTTAATGGAAAACAACAAAAAATTTAGAGAGCTTTATAGTATTTATCTTGCGTTAGGACATGAAGTGTTTGAAGAGAAAATTAAAAAACCTATGGAACTCTATTTGCATGCTAATAGCAATGTTGTTTGTATGAATTCTTTGGACACTATTATTGCTAATGCTATGGAAAAGTCTAAGCTTGGGGAAGCTAGTTTTTATGAAAATGATCTTTTTAGTCCCCCAAGCACGGAGGAGAAAATTTACTTCGATGATACTATGCCTCCAATATATGATGATTACAATGATGAATATGATATTTTTAGTCCACCTACTATTGAGGAGGAAATTAGTTATGATTACAACATGCCTCCTATATTTGATGATTATGGTGATGAAAATAATAATGATAGCTATTTTGTTGAGTTTGCACCCACTATGATTAATAAGAATGACTATTCTTATAGGGAGAGTAATAATTGTTTTATGCATGTGGCTCATGATAAGAATGTTTCTTGTGATAGTTATATTGTTACTTTTATTCATGATTCTACTGAAAGTTATTATGAGAGAGGGAAACATGGTTTTATGTGTCTCAACAATATTAAGATTCCCCTCTTTATGTTGAAAATTTTGAAGTTGTACTTGTTTTGCTTTCGTATGCTTGTTGCTTTGTGCTTTCATGACTTGTTTCTTTACAAGACTCCTATGCATAGGAAGTGGGTTAGACTTAAATATGTTTTGAATTTGCTTCTTGATGCTCTCTTTTACTTCAATTCATATTTCCTATGTGAGCATCTTCTCAAACTATCATGCCTAACTTAAAGGCGTTAAAGAAAAGTACTTATTGGGAGATAACCCAAAATTTTTAGTTGAGTCTTGGAAGTTATTACTTCAGTAATAACCGCTCCTTATCCTTTTTATTTGCTCTTTGTGCCAAGAGTAACCTCTAATGACATAGAAGTAATGATTGGGAAAGTTTCTGTCCCGAAAAAGATTTCTATGCTTCACCGTAAAAATTTGTGTAAAATCTCTGAACATCTTTTTGAGGCGTGAATTTTTGTGCTTCTGCCCCAGGTTGTTATCTAACTTTTGTTAGTTCAACACTTTTTGATTTGAGTAACAGAAGGTCTTCGAAAAAATTCGTCTTTATCTGCTGGTCTGTTTTGACAAATTTCTGACATTTTCTGTATTTGCTTCTTGTTGGTTCCTTTTTGAGTTCTTTTGGGGAATTGAGCTTTTTGAGGGAAGTGCTTCAGTAGCTAGTGTTCTAATGGAAGTTTTATTTGATGTTAGAACTGAACCTTAAGACTTATTTATCTTGAGTGCACTAATGTTGCTAATAAAGATTGTGTGAAGTTTTGTATGAAGGAAAACTTTTAGGTGTATGGAAGGAATGAGTAATGAGATGAAGGATGGACTAAAGCTCAAGATTGGGGATGCCACGGATGTCACCCCAAGAAATATCCAAGAAGTACAAGCGTCAAAGCTTGGGGATGCCCAAGGCATCCCCCTCTTCATCAATAAAAATCCCAGGTTTCTTCCAAACGCTTCATTTTTATTGTTTCATGCACACTTGTGTTGTTCTTGGAGCGTCTTCTTCTTCGTTTTTGTTTTGGTTTTTGGTTTTCTTGGTTTTCTTAGTTTTATGAATAAATTGGTTGGACCCCCTCTTTCATAAATTGGTTTTCAAATAGTTTGGTTTGGATTGGAAAAGAGTAGGAAAGTTCATGCTTAAGTGGTAAAGAGAGCTTGTTTTTGACTGTGGCCTATGCTTTGTCAAGCCATGCTTGATATTGTTTTGGCTTTATTCTTAGTATTCTTTCCTGTAGCATGACTTGCTATAAACAATTGAGATTGCTTAATGTGCCTTGGATGAATCATGCGTTGTTTTAGCATATTAAAGCATAGTATAGTGGTATTCTCCTTTGATGCTTTATTTGGGTTGACTTGGCGCATGATCACACCATGTTATGACTATCTCAAGTCACCATAAGCCTTTATGATCCTTTAGTTTTCAACTTTTAGTATCACTTTATGCTTTGATCAATGATGTTTTGTCGCTCTGCATGATTATGGCCATTATTGCTCTCTTAGTGTTTGTTTCTCCAAGTCTTTTGCTAGCCTCCACAACCAAGTATGAGTTCCACTCATGCATCCAACTCCCTAAACCAAGTTATTCCAAAGAGTCCACCATACCTACCTACTAGCTTATGCTATTCCAAGTATATTCATGCTTTTTGTTTACCTTCCAAATTAAACTTGTTATGAGAAAACTAGTGATTAAAGCTCTCACGAACTTGATGGCACACTTTACTTTACTTGCCCTTAATAAACTTGAACCATTGTGTCTTCTATGTTGTATATGCTTGCACTTATTTGTTGGGAATTAGCAGAACCATGCTTTCATGGGGAACGCTTTCAACATTGCACTTGGTACTTGTACCTAGTTGATATCATGCTCTTTTGTATATGGATGTCGTCGGTGTGAAATGAAAGGGGAGCTTGTAAGTCCATGGAGTTATGTATATGTGTTAGAAAGCACGGGCTGGTCTAATCCATGATGACATGGTGGAAACCTGCAGCGTAACCATAATGAGCTGTCTATGAAGCATTCTTCTTATAAAAAAGGAGTCCTATATTGAGAAAAAAGAGAAAAGAGAAAAGATAAAAGAGAAAAAAAAGAGATACTATGAAAAGAGGAAAGAGAGAAAAAAGCACCTTATTCCCATGGTAAATAAGAAGAATGCTGAGATGCTCATTGTCTGCTTACCCTGTCATTTTGATATGGGGATTCTTCCGTATCATCGGGCAAGGGGTACCCCGTTGGCGGTTCTCAATGATACACATGTACTTACGATGACAAGAACTTACCGGTGACTAAACTTGAGTAGCATGAGGAGCGGCCCTCGTATACAAGGGACATGAGATTTCTGACTTATACTTCATCAAGCATGTACACCATAGTTTGTTCACTTTAACCTTAATCACTTCAAGATGCTTATGATAGGGGCAATGAGAGCTCAAAGCTATTAAGTACCATAATTTTTGGAAGCTCTTTATGAAACTTGAATCTCTGCTTCCTTCTATGAAGGCCTTTCTTCCACCATATATATATTGAGTCTCCACCTTCTACCTTTATGCACCTACTTTGAGAGCATAGTGGCCATTCTTAGTTCTATGTGCATTGTCCCAAGACTAGTTGATTGATGCATAACTTGATATTGCTTGTTTTAAACTATTTGTATCTAGTCACTCTTATGAACTTTGAAGGTGTCCTATGCATTTATGTTTGCTACTCTATTGAGGGATAAGCTGAATACTATTATGCTATGTTTTCTTTATGTGAAACAAACAAATGTCTTGCAAAGCATTGTTATTCATGAATCTTTTGTTTGTGCCTTTTCATGTTGCATCATAGTTTATTTGCTTATTGCTAGAACTTTGCCTTTCATGTTATAATTGAAGTACTATGCTCCCAACTTTGAATGTTTTGCAAATGCTTTGATCAAGTCTTTGATGGTGCATGTCACCTCAAAAATTATTCTTTCTTTGTATCACTTACCTACTCGGGGACGAGCAGGAGTTAAGCTAGGGGATGTTGATACATTGCAAATGTATCTATAATTTTTGATGTTCCATGCTTGGTTTTATCTACTTTCTTATGTTTTGTCCACACTTTGGAGTACTTTTCATATGATTTCTTGGACTAACCTACTAACAAGATGCCACAGTGCCAGTTGCCTATTTTCTGCTGTTTTTGGTTCCAGGAAGTCAGAAAATGAATATTCTCGGAATTGGACGGGACAAAAGCCAAAGTTACTATTTTCCCGGAAGACTCACGAAGCCAGAAGGAGAGTCGGAGGGGGGCCACGGGGTGGCCACACCACCCCTAGGCGCGGGTCCACCTAGGCCACGCCAGGGCATGGTGTGGGCCCCCTGGCCGCCCACCGACCTTGCCCTCTGGCCTAAAAAGCCTCCCGAAGCCAAAACCCTAGATAGTCAATCAGAAACCCACAAAAAGTTCCGCAGTGCCGCTGCCACCGAAGGGGAGATTCAGGGGACAGAAAGTCTCTGTTCCGGCACCCTGCCGGGACGGGGAAGTGCCCCCAGAGCCATCTCCATCGATCTCCACCACCATCTCCATCACCATTGCTGATTCCCATGATGAGGAGGGAGTAGTTCTCTCTCGAGGCTAAGGGTTCTACCGGTAGCTATGTGTTCATCTCTCTCTATGCATGATCATATTGTGATCATGAGCTTGTAATCTATAGATCTACCTTGCTACTCAAGTGCTTTAATATATCTCTGCTCTCCCCATGTGTGTGAAAGTGACAGCGTGCTCACCATGGTGGCACTTAGGCTAGAGATTACAAATACTTGTTATGAGTTATATTTGGAGTTGGATGTCTTTATGAAATTGTGGTGTTTGTTGGAACCATCTAGTGCTCAAGGTGACAGTGTGGGGTTATCTAGATGGGAAAGATGAACTTTGAGGTGTGCTGTTATAGCCCTACCATGGATTAGAGTGTCCAACCGGAGAGTAGTTAAGAGTAGTATCATGAAGATAATATATTTATATGAGAGTGTTCACTAGCAAAAATATGATCCCTAGGCCTTGTTTCTAAGCACTGAAACTCCATTTGCAGCTAGATCTGTTACATGTTTTCTTGCTGCCATATTTATTTCAGTTTGCTTTTAGTCTCTTCCACGCCATCAAGTTATCTTCTATCACCGTTACCACTTATAATTATCCATACCACTTGTATTTCACTATCTCTTCGCCGAACTAGTGCACCTATACACCTGACAAGTGTATTGGTTATGTTGGGGCACAAGAGACTTCTTGTATCTTGATTACAGGGTTGCTTGAGAGGGAATACCTTTGACCACTTCCTCCCTGAGTTCGATAAACCTTGGGTGATCCACTTAAGGGAAAACTTTCTACTGTTCTACAAACCTTTGCACTTGGAGGCCCAACAACTGTCTACAAGAATAGAAGTGTGTAGACATCAATGTCATCGCAAGGGGGGGGGGGGCTTATCCTGCAAAAGAGCGTTCAGTAAGCACGAGATCGAAGCACGGATCATGGCGCAGGGTGACCGTAGGACATGGACAACGAAATATGGCTACAAACCATTCCCGGCGCCGTGTAAAACAAAGTCTTCATGATGTAGTGTTCCTAGCTAGCTAGCGCTCAGCTGGTTTGTGTATCTCGTGTGTGTGTGTGTGTCATAAACTTTAACTTGCCTTAGCTCGAAACGGTCGTTGTTGGACTTCGTTTACTTATTACCATATGTATGAAACTTAATAGCTTGCCTTAGATCGAAACCTTGTTTTTTGTGGAGATGCATGTGATGAACCTTCTAATTCTTTCTATTGCATGATATAGTACTTATATGCCTTGTGTATAGAGATGCCATGCTATGTGGTGTTCAGAGGGAGGGTCCCAGGAGTCTACGACGAGTGGGAGGATTGTCACAAGCAAGTGAACAAGTTCAGTGGCAACAGATACAAAGGGTACCCGATGAGAGAGCACCTGGAAGCTAGGTGGAGGAACCACCTCCTTGGAGAGCAGAGAGACAGGAACCAGATGAAGACCTTGATGATCGTGCTCCCTGTCTTGCTCATCACCGCCATTGCGGTTGTACTCTATTCGGTCCTTTAGTAGTTTAGGACTTGACTAATGATGATGATGATCAACTTGTTGTAATGTGTAATGTATGAGAAGATGTGAGATCAACTTGTTCTAGACTTGTATAATATTCAGGCACTTGTCACTATGTCGGGTTCTAATTGATGTGATGATGTATAATTCTATTTGTATTATTATCTCTGTTTTTATACTATTGTGTATCTGTATAAATACATGTATAAATACCTGTATATGTACCTGTATAAATACCTGAGAGCCCTGTATTATGTATACCTGTAAGAAACATCAGTGGCGCATCTTTTATTCAGCCAGTGGCCCATCTACTATCAGTGGCGCATTATGTAGAAATGCTCCACTAGTAAAATATCAATGGCGCATATTGAAGATGCGCCACTGGTTGTCTCATTATTAATGGCGCATATTTGATATGCACCATTGATACTTAATTATCAGTGGCGCAACAGTAGTGGCGCATTCCATATGCGCCACTGATAGCAAAAAATATGCTCCACTGATAAGCAATTCTCCACTAGTGCATGCGAAGAAGGCGCTGATTGTCTAGACGTCCACGACGATGTAGGACCTGCAGAATTTTTAGGCCTTCTCCATGTTTGTTGATGATCCTACACTTCATGTTCAGCTTTGCAAGCAAGATTAAACAAATGAGTAATGGTACAATATTCCTTATAGTCTAAGATGTTTTGAATCTCCTTATTTAAACCAAGAAAGAAACGGGCAAGCAGATGTTCCATATTTTCAACAATACCCACACGAACCATCCTTGCTTGCAATTTCTGATAATATTCCTCTACAAAAAATTTCCTTATTCTAAACGAGTCAATTTCTTTAGCAAATCCCATTGATACGTGGGAGGTACAAAATGCACACGCACATCAGTTTTTAAAGAAGTCCAAGTACTAGGAACATTAGCATGATTTAAACGACAATACTCAGACCACCAAAGCGAAGCAAAATCTGTAAAGTCGCAAGTAGCAACACTAACATGCATATTCTTAGGATATCTTAAACATGCAAAAAGTTCGTCTAGTTCCAATTCCCATGTAAGATATGCATCAGGATTATATCTACCCTCAAAAGATGGAATATTTAACTTAAGCTTTGCACCATGATCATCATTATGTATCGGTGGTCGAGCGTTGTGGTAGTAATGACGGGGACGGCCAGCAGGTTGTTCGACATACTCGTCGAACTCATTCTCATCTTCATACTCATACTCACCATTGATGGCTCAAAATATGTAGAGCTTGTTGGGAACCCAAAGAGGAAGGTATGATGAGCATAGTAGCAAGTTTTCCCTCAGTTATGAAACCAAGGTTATCGAACCAGTAGGAGCAAGGAAACAACTCCAAGGTGTTGCTAGCAACTTGGAATCCTGCACAACACAACCACAGAACTTTGCCCCAACTTATAGTGAGGTTGTCAATCTCACTGGTTTTGCTAAAAACGAAGGATTAAACGTATAGTATGGAATATAGTAATTGCTTGCAGAAAGTAAACAGTAAACGGTAAACAATAAATGGTAACCTGTAGATGGTATATTAATGGTAAAAGAATGGACTGGGGTCCATAGTTCACTAGAGGTGTTTCTCCTTAAGATAAATAGCATGTTGGGTGAACAAATTACATCGAGGCAATTGATAGATTTGAGAAAGCATAACAATGCATATACTAGACATCTTGACTCCTATGAGATTTGATTGGGCATTACAACATAATACATAGACCGTAATCCAACTGCATCTATGCCTAATAATCCACCTTCCGGTTGTCGTCTGAACCCCTTTCAGTATTAAGTTGCAAGCAACAGATAATTGCATTAAGCAAAGTGTGTAAAGTAAACAATACAATTGCCCCATGGATAAAGGATTGTTTTTTTCTCCCTAGTAGCAACAACACATCTACAACCTTAGAGATTTCTGTCACTTCCCTAGATTACTAGATGCATGAACCTACTATCGAGCATAAATACTCCCTCTTGGGGTTGCAAGTATCTACTTGGCCAAGATAGTTACTAACAACGGAGAGCATGAAAGATCACAAATAACATAGACATGATAGAATCAATAATAAATCTGACATAGTATCTCAATATCCATCGGATCCCCGCAAACACAACATATAGGATTACAAATAGATGATCTTGATCATGAACGAAGCTCACAAGATCTAAACATGATAGCACAAAGGAGGAGAACCAACCATCTAGCTACTATATGGACCCATAGTCCAAGGGTGAACTACTCACGCATCACTCCGGAGGCAGGCATGGTGATGAAGAAGGCCACCAGGATGAGCTATCCCCTCTGGCAGGGTGCCGAGAAGAGCTTCGGACCCCCCTGATCTAGGGATGGAGATGGTAGTGGCTACAAACTCTTTCGTGGATTTTTGATCGGGTGTTTAGGGTTTTTGTCTCAGGGTACTTTTATAGGCGAAGGGGCAAGGTCGGTGGCGGCTCGAGGGGCCCACACCAGGTGGCGGCGCGCCCAAGGGAGCCATGCCACCCTAGGGCGTGGCTGCCTCGGGGCCCCTCTTCGGCTTCCCTCCAGACTCTGTGTTCCTTCTGGTAAAATATTGACTTTGGCTTTTGTCCCGTCCAATTCCGAGAATATTTCCTTACTAGCTTTTCTGAAACCAAAAACAGCAGAAAATAGGCAACTGGCACTGTGGCATCTTGTTAATAGGTTAGTTCTAGAAAATGTATAAAAATACCTCAAAGTGTGAACAAAACATAAGAAAGTTGATATAAAACAAGCATGGAGCATCAAAAATTATAGATACGTTTATGACGTATCAACCATCCTCTTCATATTCCACAAAAGCGTCAACCGCGGTAGCGGCAGCAGCCGTTGGTGAAACAGCTTCGGCGGTGGGAGCAGGACATGGTGCAGCTGCAGTAGGAGCAGATGAACCAGTAGTATGGTGTTCAGTGAGTGGGACACGTTGTTTAAGTCCCACCTGGTCTGGTAAACGCCACCGAGGATGTAGTGCAGCAGAAGGTGCAGGTGTAGGTAACCTGTTGAGGACCTCTTGAAACTTGGCGTTGAGCTTCTTGTTGAAGGATTTCTCTAGTCCTTCTATCTTGTCAATGGTTCGTTGAGCTTGAGGTCAACATCATCCAGTCTTGAATCAACATCTCGCGCATGCCCTACCAAGGTGTTGGTAAAGTGAGCAAGCATCTCTTCATTCGTCCTATTTGCCGGGTCAACAGGTATATCACTAGGTCCTGCCATGGTTAGTCCTCAAAAGCACAAGTGTATATGCCTACTAGTATGGAAATATGGTGGAAACACGCATAATCCGTCAATCAATATACAAAGCTCTTACAAGTTCTTACCAGACATGAGGAAAAGGTGATGTGCAACCGCAAGGATCAGTGGTTCCCGGGATTGAACCGAGCGATTACCAGGAGTCGACACAACTCACGTGTAGGAAACTGTGGAGATCTGGGAAGGCTTAGCAAAGAAGGTTAGCAATTATCAAAACAACAATGCAAAGTTGAAAATATGCTCAACGAAGGTACTGTGCTGGTCCTAGGCTAGGCCGTACTGGAGACTCGAGCCTAGAGCATTACTAATGTCACGACGCGACACAACAAGCAATGGTGTGATGATATGGCAAGCGAACCGAGATGTCCAAAATCACTATGATGGTAAGTGTCTAGAACTGATCTACGGGGTCTAAAAATAGGATAGCCCAGAATTTTTTTGTCGAATTTTTTTATCCGTGCTCCGAAAGCGCGCAGGCGCCAAAAAATGTAGCTATAACGGCCGATGGAGAAAAGTGATCCCCAAGGACGAAAACTAGTCTAGCCAAAAAAAATTCGGAGGCATTTCCAGACTTTTTTTCGCTCTCCTTCCTCTTGACTAGCGGCCAAAACTTTAACTCAACGGAATTCGATTACAACACGGAACAATGATGAAGGGAAGAAAAATAAAAACAAAAGAACAACTCTACTCGGACTCGTGCTGCAGCAGGAAAATAGATCGGATCCATGTCGCGGTAGGAAGGGGGTAGAGGATTCGATGGTTTATGGTGGCAGGAGTATATGGCGGCGGAATATGGTGGTGTGTGTGTTGGCGAAAGTATGGCAATGGCGGTGATCTATGAGCATGGCAGCGGTGACTTATGTGACCATAACTCGAAACTCTAAGGGACGAGACACTAAGACCAGCAACTCGACGCGACGATGCAGACACAGATTCAACGATGCAAAACTGAAAAGACAATGCAAGGTGGAGATTGGTGATGGGTTCGGTAGATCTAACTCTAATTGTATTTTTGGCTTTTTCGTGGGTTATAGGTAAAACAGATCTATAGTAGAAAAAACTGTAAATCTCACCGAGCAACCTGAAATGGGATACCACTTGATATGGCCAAGGTGTCCAATCTTTCGATGAGATGGTGATAGTCAATTTGGGTGGAGTTCGGGCTTGACGATCCGACTACACATGCGAGCACGAGCGCCAATGCAATCGCTAGGGCAATCTCTTAGAGGTTACCGATCTTGTAGAAGCATGATCAACCTGACCAGCGAGGGTCTTGATTCCTACCTAAAATCGAGAACAAGTAAGAACTAATAATGCAATCAAGATACTGTGGATATGGATAAAAGCTTTATTGAATAAGGTGGGATCCTGAATAGGTGCGAAGTACAAGAGGTCTCTGCGACACTCAAGCCTTGGTGAAGTTGCAATAATGGCTAACTTTTGGTCTAAACAAAATCCGAGTCTAAAAGTGACGACTATAGGGGTATTTAAGGAGGAAAGGTGGGGTTTTTGGCCAGCCATAGGTATGGTGGCTGAACCAATCCTAGAAGGCCTTTTATCTTCAAATACGGACTCTAAAAGGTGACTTATTTAATTCCTGCAAAAATAACATAGGTCTGGCCCAAAATAAAGGTGACCCAACATCATATTAAGCTATGGACGGATCTATGAAATGTAATTCTTGAATATTTCATTCAAGTCTTCAATCATCATTATGGTGGCTTCAAAGTTCTGAAATCTCCACTTGCAGTGTCCTCTTCAATCCTCACATGCTTGCGGCCATCTCCATGCACGATCATGCTCCAATGCTTGTCCCTCTCGTCCATGCTAGGTCCATAATTTCTAAGAGTAACAAACACATCTGATTTAGGTAGCATCATATTCTCAGGTATGTGAGGAACAGTTCCAAGAAACGAAAGTAACTGATAGTTAAGTTGTTTGGCACGAGCTCGAATGGTAGGTCCTTGTATTTGTGTAGTTGTAGGTACATCGGTTGTATCAATTGATGGGATGTCCTCATCACTCTGCCACCGATTAAGCCATGTCGTTGATTCTCGCATCTACCTACGTTCAAACTAGAAATTCGGCAGACCCCGATCACTAGGACAGGAGACCCTCGACAACACAGGCAAATGCAAACTACCCCAATAATGGTGGCATGTTGGCCAGCTCCTGCACACCTATGTTGTCAGCTGAAATCCTAGGCGACGACCAATAGAGGCAGCAGTAGATGAAGGGAATGATGGAGACAAGTCCAACAACGGGGAACTGAATTCGGTGACAGGCGATGGTGATGGCAACACTCTGACAAGCGACGGCAGCGGCAACATGTTGGTGTGCATGCTGTGTTGGTGGCAGATGAACTAGGGTAGGGATGCGTCCATGGATAGAAAGCTGGCCGAGTTGGAGCTTCCTATTTATTTGGTCTTTTTCTAAAAGAGAAAGGGTCTAAACATAACACGATAAGGAAAAAGAATATAAAGGTCTAGGCTAGAGTTGTTTCGATTGGCTCAACAAGGCAACATTTAATCACGCTCTCCAATTTTGCAAATGGACACTAGTCCAAAAGTCAAATTTTGTTCAACACTCTCACATGTTATGTCAAAAACTGCTCTTTTAAAATTCCAGGGTATTACATTCTCCCCCTCATCAATGGAATTCGCCCTCGAATTCTTGAATTTCACCTCTTGGTTGACTAAACCATCGTTCTCAATCCTTTAATTAACGTACCACTTCATGTAATCAAAATATTGATCTGCCTTTTCTCCATATATAAGGCTTAAGCTGTGAACTCGGGACACTCTCAAAGAAATCAGAAATAAGCATACCATTTTTATCTGAAACAATTGTCCTTGTCTTTGTTAAATCATGCAATCCTTATGAAGAGTGTTGATGCTATCCTGTGACCACTCAATGCTCAACATTCTTTAACTTTGGAACATAACTAACAAGAACCAGGTAGACTAAACCAGGTAAATTGTTGGAAGCACTCATGGAGGTCTCGTATGACATATCTTGTAAGATACCTTGAAAAACATAAACTTGGTTTATTCTTACCGCATTTCCTGCGCTTGGCATGGTTGCCTCCATTAAAGGTCAAATGTCATACCATTGTATGGTGCTGGCTGAACATCGTCAAGACTCCACTAACTAGAGGTAAAAGGCATACACTGATTCACCAATATAACATAACAAGAGAGAATAATAAGAATAGTTGATATGGGGGCCAATCCATCCCACACCCAAACTATTAACTTTGTATGTGGTTAGGTGAATCTCGCAACCTAAACCTCGGGCATCCTCACAAACATCGCAATAAGATTTCATGAGCATGGACCTAGGTTCAATATTGACTCCCATTTAACTGGTACGAGAAGACTACAAAGCTACTCTACGGACGTGTGAAACTACATAACATATTTGAGGTGCAAAGCGGGAAAAAGAACCTACTTGTGGATCAATACCAACTATAGAAGGAAAATATAATTTTGAAAGGATAAGGATAGGACACTCTTCTCAATTAGAATAAAAACAAGAAAAAGGCTCTTAGAAATGATGATTTCTATATTTGTTGGTACTTAACAATGGGAAAAGAGTGCACCAACAAGTTTGAAGGCATCATACCGTATGATATAATTTTTGTAGGGATAATGGTAAACAAGGAGAACACTTAAAGTAAAATGTTGAAAAGGCTTCATCAACATAGGAAACAAGCTGGATGATAGTTGTCGCACACGAGATGTGCACTGAGTAGAAAAAGGAAATGAATGGGGAATAAAGACATCACGTGGATGTTGTGGATAGGATATGGATAGTGTAGAAAGCTTCTTATATTTATTGCTTCAAGTTTACCCTACAAGCTTCTAGTCCAGGTTGTCATAAACCAATTAATATGGTTATCTCTAACTGGTCATGCTTTGGTACCATAGTCAATATCTTACGTATCTATGAGTATCCAAATCAAAAATTAAATTTTCTCTCGTTATTCCTACCTTTATGGGATTGCGTATGACTCAACTTTTCCTTTCCATTCTTACTGTAACCACCATGAAGTTAACTTCAGGTCAACTACTTACTAAAAGGACAATCAAACATGAACAATTAAGAAGAAATATTTGAATCAATGAACTGCAAACCTCCCATGACAGTGGTCTGCTCACATGGAACACTTATGAACAAAAGAAATCAGCAATAAACATAACAAAAGTGTGAATGCAATGCATGACCCGAAACCATCCTATGGTGCACCAATGTGTCGAATTATAAGTTATTGAATCCTAAGTAAAGTATTTGATTATTTAGGCAAGACCTAGATTTTTTCATTTACAGGAACCCTAGTTTACAAAGAACCAACTTCAGAGATCTAAAACCTACACTCTGATACCAACTATAAGATCCCAGGCTTTTCCCTACCCGGCGATGTTACCCCGCTAGCTACCTAACGCTAATTTTAGAGAAAACTCTACAAACGGACAACACCTCCATTGTATAGAGGCACCCACAACAAGCAACATAGATATATTCACAAACAGAAACAATCTAAAGTTTGCAAATAATAGGAACACAATATAGTTCTCAAACTATTCAACGGGTATAAAGAATATTATTCGAGCAACCAAAGGCTCACACGGAGTAATCTCAAATGACTCCAATAGGTAGTACCAAAACAACTAATGGTTTATGACCACTCTGTATAAATATTCACTAAGTTTTATATGGAACTATGTGATCAAGTGATGTTGTATATGTGCTACACCCGTCTCCTATGCATATGTTGTTTACTTTGTACCTAAAAACCAAATGAAAACGCAAGAGTGAGTACAAAAATACTCAGCAAGTACAATTCGAACCATAAAAAAATGATGAACAATTTACCATGAAAAACCTCATTGTAAACATGAAGACTGAAATCAAACATCTGAATATGTTGCTCGGACTAGCCGATGAGCTAACATTACTCACCGAACTAAATTCAGAACTAGCCACTCCGAATAGTCTCTCACCAGACTAACATGAAAAGAATAGCCATTGGACTAGCCCACTAGCAAACAGTTCTCACCGAACTTTATCGGAGTAGCCACTTGGAACAGTTTCTCACCAATTTAGCTCCGAAAATGAGAAACACGATATTTCTAAACATGAAGAGATAAATTGAAACGAAAGAACTGATTTTTTTTTTGAGTTGAACCAAATTGAATACGAGCATCTTAGGTCAAATGTGAACAAGCAATCACGCATACACATAATGGACAATCATAGAATAAACATGGGTTTGTCATGCACTTGCCTTCAATCCAACGGGCAAAGCGACGTTGTTGCTACCTCTACTGCCGATTAAGCCATGTCGTTGCTTCTCCGGTCTACTTATGTTCAAACTGGAAATTTAGCAGACTCTGATCAATTGGACAGGAGACCCTCGACATCACAAGAAGATACAAACTACCCCAGTAATGGCGGCATGTTGGCCAACTCCTGCACACCGATGGTGTCGGCTGAAATCCCAGGCAACAACCAATCGACGCAACAGTAGATGAAGGGCATGATGGAGAAAAGTCCTGGGATGGGGAATACAATTCGGTGACAGGCGATGGTGACGGCAGCACTTTGACAAGCGACAACGGCGGCAACATGTTGGTGTGGAGGCTGTGTTGGCGGCGGATGAACTAGGGAAGGGATGCGTCTAGGGATAGGAAGCTGGCTGAGTTGGAGCTTCCTATTTATTTGGCCTTTTTTTTAAAACAGAAAGGGTCTAAACATAACACATTAAGGAAACATAATATAAAGGTCTAGGCTAGAGTTGTTTCCATCGGCTCAACACGAAAAAAAATTAATCACACTGTCCAATTTTGCAAACGGACACTAATCCAAAAGACAAATTTTGTTCAACACTCTCACATGTTATGTCAAAAACCGCTCTTTAAAATTCCATGGTATTACATACGCCATGGCCGCTGCTGCTCCCGCCAGATTTCTGCGAGCCAGGTCACTCCTGTAGGGGTTCGCGCATGAAAACGATAAATGTTTCCTATGCCAATAACCCTAATTCCATGACCTATCTATTAGTAATGCAGTAACAGGAGGGGATTTTCGTGAACTTATCCTTGAAGACTGAAAAGCGTTGCCAATGCTCGGGAGAGCGTGGTTGATGTAGACGAACCAAAGCCAACCTTGGGGTCATGTTGAAGTTCTGGCGGCTTCTGCGGCTCCAACCACTTCCAGTTCCCCAAGTGTTGCAGCTCGCAGGGAGTTACACATGTCCGGTGGCTGACAATGACTCCCGCTCCTCCGATCCAACATCAGTTGCGGAAGTAGAGCTTCTGGATCCGAATCCCGCAGCGCTACGGTGCTCCGCGGTAGTGAAGACTCCTGCTCGCACGATCCAGACTTGGGACCATGGTCACGGGAGAGAGAGAGAGAGAGGTAGAGAATCAATTAGAGGTCTCCCCAAAAGAGAGGAAACCTTTTATTGATTATTGTATATTTAATTTGTCAAAATACCTCTCTTTATATAAATCAAAAACCCCACATAGGGAATTTCCTTAGCCATGTGGGACTAAACAAAGGAGAGGGGAGAGAGGGGGGCTTGGACGCCGCCGGCTAGGTCCCAAGTGGGCCCCACAAGGGGTGCCTTGGCCCAGCCGACCACCCCTTCTCCTTCCTCCATTTGGTCTTTCCCTCATGGGACCTTTCCCTAGGGATTTTGTCCCAATTAGGTATTTCAACCATTTTAATTCTTTATCATTTTATTTAATAAATATAAATGATTGATTAAATAATTATTCAACATTCACTTATATATTATTCAATCTCCCTGGCTATGGAACTCCTTCCACTCCACTCTAGACAACCTTCGGAATTACCGAAACCCTTCTGGTTTTCTCTCTCTTTTCTTCGGTGATTCTGCCGATACCAAAACATTCTCTAAGCATCATCAAGCCCTTAAGCGTGATACCCCACAGTTTGGGAACACTCTAGACATGGTCGGGGCCCTCCCGTACCAATGATCATCAAAGGGACCTCGATGGCCATGTTGACCCCTGTGCATTCCATGA
This sequence comes from Avena insularis, assembly GCA_023614405.1. Taxonomy (NCBI): domain Eukaryota; kingdom Viridiplantae; phylum Streptophyta; class Magnoliopsida; order Poales; family Poaceae; genus Avena; species Avena insularis. The sequence goes on from CM042692.1 coordinate 113,809,234, forward strand.
ATCTTTCGTTGCTGAACCATGAACATCGTGTCATATTCCTTTTGTCTCTAGATACTTGCATTGTCTGAGATATGATCAATGACATCACTATGCCGTGTTCAATCTCTTTGTCAACAAATTCTATTTGACTCGTTTCAACAAATGATATCCCTGTGATCAAATCACACGCTGTGTAACTCTTGGATATAACTTCTCTGAGTGGGCCCTCGAGTATCTTTTCTATCACGCGGATGGAAAAATCTTGCTCTTGACGCATATTGCCTCAACTGTTCCTCCGAATACCAGAATACACATTTATAATCACCATGTTACCAGATGACGTTTGATGCTTTCTGAATATCCTCGGGTAACAGTGATTGATATGGTCTCAGTGTAAGAAATATGACACTAGGTCTTTTATAATCATCATAACTTGAACTTCGTGACATGATCGGGTCATGATGCGTAGGTTGGGTATAGCTCATCATCTCATTCTTGCAATCAGGTGACTCCATTGTCAACTGGCATAAACACCACACGATCAGGAAACCTTGATTATTTGTTGACCAATGAACTAGTGACTAGAGCTTCACTGGGAACTCCTGGCTGTTTATATATCACACGTGTATTGACGTTTCCTTTCAATACGGTTATATCATGATATAAACTTAATCATAAACTTTATGAAATATGATAATAATCCATATTATTATTTGTCTCTAGGGCATATTTCCAACAATCTCCCACTTGCACTAGAGTACAAATAAACTAGCTGCATTTGTTACTCATCATTGGCACCATATATCTCGGCACCTTTGATCATGTTTGCTCATGGAAGAGGTTGAGTCTTGAGTCTAGACTTTACAGCCCCAAATTCTTTGCAACTTACTAATGTCACCTTGATTGACATTAATACTTTATCATCACATGATAACATCTTCGTGTATGCATCGTAGTCATGGAAACAGAATGAGGTCGGTTTCCAGGATGCAATAGTGACATTAGATCGGCTATAACAAGCCTTTTCATGGGCACTGTGCCCTGGGACACAAATTCTGCATAAAGACGAATCAGTCCCGCCATAACAATATGCATCACTTTAGACGAATCAGTCCCGATGAGTACGCCATGGAGGGTCCTCACAATGCATGTTTAGAGACGTGGGGTAAGGCAGGGAGTTGGCGGGTACGAGGTAACACAGCTTACCTAGGTTGAAGTCCCACAACAGTGGCAGAACTCTACTCCTGCTATAAATCACTATAATGGCAATACGCTGAGTTACAGAGATAGGTTCGCTGTGCGCGGTGTTGCATCTTGTACATAGAAATCTAAGAGGTTGTGCCCTAAAGGATCCCATAGGTCCGGCTTATAAAGGCACCAGAACCTAGGGTTTACTAGGAACAGTCTTTGCCAGACAAGGTAAAGAGCCCTACACTAATACGAACTAGTCTTCCGTGTCTTGTACTCCAAGGCTCCGAGTATGTCGGTGACTCCTGCGTAGCCTTCCTTTATCCAGCATGGGCCTCCCTTCTAGATCCGTCTAACTGGGCCGCCCAGCAGGCCATAGGTCTTGCTACCAACTGTGGGCCACCCGGGTTAGCCGGGTTGGTGACATGCTATGAGGATACCCATTTAGCATATCCCAAACAGTAGCCCCCGGAGGACTTTGAAATCTTGCGCGGTCTTGCCCATTAATCTTTGAATATCCCGTCTAAGTGATGTCGGCGATTCGTCAAGCAATATCTCAAAGGTCTCCCAAAGAACCTTGCAATCCTCTTCGACTTCGCAATGTAGCCGGTGATTCCTTGACTCTTCGTTTCTAGAGCCAGACATTCTCTGCCTTTGATGGAATCTTCAGATGTGACACTTCACTAAACTATCAGGAGGATGGCGTAGAGTACAACCTACGCTACCTTGAAACTCACAGAAAATAGAGAATTAATCATCAGCTATTTTCATGCGCGCGAAATCCAAAACGGCGAAGCGGCAAAGACAGAGGACGTGGCGAAATTACCGCACACATTCGCTTCCATGTCGACAATGCTCCATCCATTGGATCCCTTAGCATGAATCTTGACGTGGGGTCTATATATTTTCACCACAGTCAGTTTGTTTTCTTTTTACTTGCATTCGCTTCCTCGTCTTCGTCTTCCTCTAGCCGTGTGTCCGTTTGAGCTCCTCCTCGAAAACCCTAGCCAGAGCCCTCTTCTCCTCCTCCTACTCCCTCATAGCAATGGCCTCCAGCAGCTTCATTCCTTCGACGGTGGTGACCCCCACGGCTATTTCAAAGCCATCCCAGGGAGTAATGGTTCCACTAGAGGGGGTGGTTGTCCCCGTCATCACCATGGTGGAGACCACCGGTGACGACCAAGAACGAGCAGCGTCAGAAGCTGCCAAAGAAGATAACGACTCGCACAAGGGGGTGTGGAGGGGATCTGATCTCTCCGCCGAGGATCTGCAGGAACTGGTCACTGAGTGGTATCTCCTCGCGTCCAAGGAGTTGGTCGAGCGGGCAGTGCTGGCCGGCGAGGTGGTACCATCTCCCCAAGTCGGAGAGAAGGTGTACCTGAAGGCTCAGCTAGTACGAGGTCTAAGCCTACCAGTCTCCGACTTTTTCTTGGACGTTCTCTGGCACTTCCGGGTACTTCCCCACAATCTCTCTCCCAACAACATCTTAGTTCTCAGCAACTTCCTAGGCATCAAACCTAGGTTAGATCTGTTTGTGTACTTTTTTACCGTTAAGAGAGAGTCTGTAGAGTCCAAGGACGAATTGCGAATTTATGGAATCATTAGCTTCAAGATCCGGCCTAGCCGGTGCTTCCCCGACATCGTAGGGCATGAGTCATGCAAGAACTGACATCGCACATACTTTTACGACCCAGATATTCCTCTGCCTGACCGCCTTGAGACTTATCCTGACTTTGTTGACGGAGCCGCCATCGAGGTTCCCACATGGCGGACCCCAACCTCCCTTCCCTCCGACGACAAGGCCAACTGCGTCGTAAGGCGGATTGAATGGCTCGTAGACTGAGGTCTGATGGGCCTGGATCTGGCCATGTGCTGGTTTGTTAGGCGGAAACATCCTCTGCAGCATCGTGCCGAGTTGATGTGTAAGTACACTCAAGACAGGAGGGATCCCATGCAAATTTCGCGGGATAACTTCTCCATTGACTCCATCAAACTCCAGCTTAAGGACATCATCAAGGTGAAAGACAGGAAGCGTGTCTTCAAGATCACCTATGACATGTTCGATTGCAACACGTGCCTAGAGGTAGCCTTTGTTTCCTTATTTGCTTGTTATATACTCTAAGGTTTCTCTGACTTGAAGTTGCCAGTCTAACACTCCTCTGTATCCCAGCTGGCAACCTTGGCGGCAGATCAGATGGCCACCCAGGTCTATGATCCCAAGCTGAAGGATATCCAAGTGGTATCTAACGACAACACCCCCAAGGATCAACCAGCTCCGACAACATGAAAGAATAAGAGCTCCACCTCTAACACTGATGCCGAGGCCAAGAAAAAGAAGAGATCGGAGAGTGGAGTCTCCAAACAGTCCACCTACGCCTTAGAGGTAGAGAAGAAGAAGAAATCCACCGCATTCCCCTCACCAAGGCTCCTGCCGTGGAGTAAGTATTTTCATTCTCCGGCTTATACTTTTCGGCTAATACCTTTTTCAACTCTTGTACTTATACTTCGTACGTTTCAGGAGGAGAGCCAGTGTTAGTTTGAAGCGATCCTCTAGAGATGTTGGAGGATTAAAAAACATTCGTGACATGCTGACCAGAGATGTGGCCACCAAGCCCTCTCCCGCTACCACTCCCCCTACTCCTGCCGCCAAGCCTTTTGTTGGCCCCCCCTGGGCCCTTGCCCCCTGTCATCCCTGAGATCTCTGCCATGGAGACAGATGTCAATCCAATCCTTGATATCTCAGGCTCTGTCGAGGTAGACGTTGCTCCCAGCGGCCAAGCGATGCAGGAGAGCACTTCCTCCAAAGTGGCTGAAGCTCCGGCTAAGGATGCCACTGAGAAAGGGAAGCAGGTGGTGGAAGAGGCGGAGGCGGAAGCAACGGTTAAGGCGAGAGCCTCTGCTCCATCAACTGTTCTAAAGATGCAATAGGTGGCTAGGGAATCATCCACGCCTTCGGCTTCAACATCTCCTTTGGCTGCGACAGCTCCGACATTGTGCCTAGATGACCTCATTGCGCAGGCAGATGCCATGTATAAAAATGTCGACATCTTCCACACCGCATATGCCAATCTGGCCAACAATCTCAAGCTTATTGCCATTGTAAGTCTTTTGAACTTCACTTTGTTTGTTTTGCATAGTATATCCCTCTGTAGCCCCCGAGCCCTTAGGCGGATAAACAAAGGTTATTGGCCTGAGTGCTCCAAAGAACTTTTAAGAGTAGAACTTGATAGTGTAGCCCCCGAGCGTCTAGGTGGAAACTTAGAAGAATTCTGGCTAGATGCTCTAGGAGTATCATACTTGTTGGTTTGAAAACTTGTGCTGTAGACCCCGAGCGTGTAGTTGAAACTATATAGTTCCGACTAGATGCTCTAGAGAAACTAAGCATGCTTGTTTGTTTGCAGAATGAGAATAGGCGGAGGATAACGACCAATGAGGGGTTTGCTACTTTGAGGAAGGAGCTGGACCTTGAAATGGGTAAAACAGCCTTCCTGAAGCAACAAATAAAAATTAGCCAGAGTCTGTTTATTGTAACAGCTCCTTTCTTTTCCTCATGGACATATTTCTTCCGTCTTCTCATAGTACTTTCTGATTTCTGTCTTACAGAAGCCATTGCCAAGGCCAAGAGCATCATCGAGCAATCCAAGCATATCTAGGAGCTCGATGATGAGAACAATTTTTTTAAGAAGGACCTGGCCGATTCCGTCAAGGGCCATGAGGAAACAATGAAGGTGTCGCAAGAATCTGCTGACACCGAGATGCAACGCCTGAAGGACGAAATTGCAAAACTCAAGGAACAGAACCAAGCTACAAAAGAGCAGAATGCGAGGAACCTTGAGGTGTACAAGACAGTCCAGAAGGAATGGGATGCCTTGGCGGAGACATGCAAGCAAGCGGAGACAAGCATCTTCGGTAACCTTTCTCCGTCTTGGTGAATTCTGTACATTGGAGAATCTTTTGATTTGTTTGTACTCATGGTCCTTGTATATTGTGTAAACCATAGATCCCATTGGCTTAGCCAACTTGGGTGAAGGTGCTCCAGACCCCAAGTAACGCATGATTCTTGCCAGTAACTTCATCAGCATCGCCATTACCCAGGCCAAGGAGATATCCTAGCCTCTAGGGATCAACATCAAGGCGGCAGACTCAGCGGCTAAGTACGCGGAAATCCTGCGCTGAGCCCCCGAGAAGGTCAAGGACTGGAAGGCCTCCTGCGTCCGGGCTAGTGCTAGGATGTCCCTGTATTTGGTCAAGGCACACTACGCCAATGCCGACATCGAGCTGGTAACCTCTGGCTTTCCCAAGCTGGATGAGGAAGGGAAAGAAATCGATAGCAATGCTATTTGGAATTCCCTCTCCGGCTTCGACACCAGGATTGCCAGAATGGTTAATGCAGATGTCTTTGTGCCTGCCAAGATCCTTGATGAGGACATGGCCTTGTCTGAGTCTAGCCCATATCGCTCCGAGTTTGACGAGCTCCCTCGGCCTAGCTCTCCTGATGATGCCACCATGAATCCCCCTGCAGCAGAGCCATGAAAAACAATGTTTTGTATTAAATGTATCTCTGTGAAATGTATCCGGAAAAACTTATGGTTTGCTAAGCCATGAAAAACTCACATTTCCTGCTACTTATCTGTTTCCTGCATGTGTATATTTTTAAGCAAGTGCTGGTTTATCCATTATTCTAGTTCTTATGCTTGACCTTTCGTGAGACGGAAGACTCGCAACACAGAACTATGCTCTTAGGTGATGATGCTTAATAGCACCGTCAAGAACCTAAGAGCAAAATCGCCAGCTTTGAGTGCCGAGAAGTCACTACTCCAGAATCCACATAAAAACTTCGGAAAACGTGTAGACCAGAAAACTTAAGCTAACGCTCGTAGGTGGAATTTTCACAAGTGCAAATGCAAACTTGCGCATAAAGGGGTTTATATGATAAAAAATAAACAACTAAAGGAGGTAAAAGACTCAGATAATATGAGTGAACCAAATGCTTTATTTCATTGATCATATAAAAAACTTACTACATAATGTAAATTGCTAAGTGTAAAAGGGACGTAGTTGTGCTTTGTTCTATGGCCGATCTGTCTCTAGGTAATCATCATCGGAGTCACGTTGCTTGCACTTACAGTTTTTTGGCCTATCTTTCAACTCACGAATATCGACGACGTAATAGGAACCATTTAGCAATGCTTTGCTTATGACGAACGGTCCTTCCCAAGGCGGGGATAGTTTGTGTGATTTCTCCTGCTTGAGTCTAAGCACCATATCTCCTTCTTTAAACAAGCGATGCTTTACACGGCGACTATGGTAGTCATGTAGCTTCTGCTGGTAGACGGCGGATCTCTGGCATGCCAGCACGTGCTCTTCTTCAAGTAGGTCCACATATAGGAGTCTAGATTCTTCAGGGTCATCCTCCTTGTAGGCGGCGACTCTTGGTGCATCATGGAGGATGTCGGATGGAAGCACAACTTCTGCTCCATAAACCATGAAGAAAGGAGTCAAGCTGGTGGATCTGTTCGGTGTTGTTCGTAAACTCCGCAAGACAGATGGTAATTCCTCCACCCAGGCTCCAACTGCTCTATGAAGTAGTGCCTCTAAGCGTGGCTTGATTCCATGCAGAATTAGTCCATTGGCCCTTTCAACTTTTCCATTGTACTGTGGGTGTGCCACAGATGCTAGGTCAAGGCGGATGCCTGTTTCATGACAGTACTCCTCAACTTCTCTGAGAGACAAATTTCTGCCATTGTCGGTGATGATGCTGTGTGGGAGACCAAATCTCACCACTAGATCCCGGACAAATTTTAGGGTTGTTGCCCCATCAAGCTTTCTAATGGGTTTACCTTCAATCCATTTTGTGAACTTATCCAATACTACTAGCAAGTGTGTAAATCCACAGGGTGATGTCTGCAAAGGTCCCACCATGTCCAGCCCCCAGACTGCAAACAACCAAGTTATTGGTATTGTTCATAATTCTTCAGTTGGAACACTTGGTTGTCTTGCATAGAACTAACACCCAAGGCATGTTTGTACCAACTTGTCGGTGTCCACCTTGGTAGTTAGCCAGTAGAATCCTTGTCGGAAGGTCTTAGCTACCAATAACCGGGGAGCAGTATGATGCCCGCAATCTCCGAGATGTATTTCTCTAAGGATTTCTATACCTCGATACTGGGAGATGCATCAAAGGAAAACTCCTGTGGTACTTCGTTTGTATAGCTGGCCATCAATGATGACGTAGCCTTTTGCTCTGCGTACTATCTTCCGTCTTTCGACTTCGTCGCCGGGCAAAGTTCTGTCTAGTAGTTAGTCCATGCACGGTTTTGTCCAAGCCGGGGAGTCCACTATTACTGTATTAACCAATGAATCCACTCTATCCGGGTTGTCGGGGTCCGCTCCCTTCACGGATGGGGTCCGTACATGCTCCAGGAAAACACCTGGTAGAATTGGTCGACGAGCTGATCCAAGCTTTGATAGCAGATCTGCCGCCTCATTCTCCTCCCTTTTGACGTACTTGACTTCGTAGCTATCGAAGCACCTGGCTATTTCGTCTACTTCATCTCGATATGCCACTATCATAGGGTTCCGTGCATTCCAGGTGCCAGCTACTTGCTAGGCAACCAAGTCATAATATCCATAGCAAACTATGCGCTTGATCTCAATATATTTAGCCACGTGTAGTCTGTGAATGATGGCCTCATACTTCGCCATGTTGTTGGTATCATTGAAGTGAATCTGCAGGACGTATTGCAATTTTTCTCCTATTGGTGATTACAATAATACACCAGCCCCCGAGCCGTTGAGTAGCTTTGATCCGTCAAAGTGCATGGCCTAATATTCTGGCTCTAGCACACGAGTGTCTTCTGGTAGTTCTGTCCAATCTGCGAGGAAATCCGCCAATACTTATGATTTGATAGCATCGTGTCTCTTGTAGGTGATTTCAAAGGTGACAAGTTCAACGACCCACTTTGCCACTCTCCCTGTAGCGTCGCTGTTGTTGATGATGTCAGACGGTGGAGCCTTGCTCACTACTATGATAGGGTGTTCCTAGAAATAATGCCTTATCTTGCGTGAAGCAAGGAAAACTCCATAAGCTATCTTTTGGTAGTGCGGGTAACGCTGTTTTGATTCTGTCAAGACCTCGCTTGCATAGTACATGGGCCGCTGAACTCCGTATTTGTGCGTTGGTTCCTTGTGCTCCACCATGATGACGATGCTGATTACTCGGTTGGTTGCCGCCATGTATACTAACATAGGCTCCCTTGACACCGGTGCTGCAAGTATTGGCGGGGAGGAGAGTATTTCTTCAACTCCTGAAGTGTTGCGTCAGCCTCGTCCGTCCATGTAAATTTGTCCGCCTTCTTGAGAAACTTGTAGTGCGGCATGGCCTTCTCCCCAAGTCGGCTGATGAACCGGCTTACTGCTGCTATGCAGCCTGTGAGCCTTTGTATGTCCTTCAGGCATGTCAGACGTTTGATGTCGAGGTGGCCTTGATTTTCCCCGGGTTCACCTTGATTCCGCAGTGTGAAACAATGAAACCCAACAGTTTGCCAAGAGCTTGATACATTCCATCCTTCACTGAATGTATCATTGTTTGTTCACTGAACGTAACCAGTCATCAGCTACCATTGGATCAGAAGTACCAGAGAACTTTGTAGGTTTCAACCTCAGAAATCTAGTGAGCATATCCAGAGGTGGTGGGTTGTTGTTGTTATTGTTATTGTTCTGATTCTGATTGTTGATGGTTGCCATGAATTGTGTCATCATTTGCATTAGCTGAGTCTGTGCAGTCATCATCTGTTGCATCTCATTTTCATTGTTGTTGTTGTCTCCATTGTTATCATGGTCGTTGGCGCGTCCTGGAGGCATCTGTTGGTTTAATAGCGGTAAGTAAGGATAGATAGACAGATAGATAGATAGGTTTAAGGGAGTTCTAACACACTCAACCCAAAACAAACCAGTTTAATCAAAACATTCATCAAGCAACCAATCACTTAGATACTTAACTCATTATAGAAGAAAACAACAAGTTTTCTTGAAACAAGCAACCTAGTATGGTCATACCACATAGGTCGGCATGATCCATATGCTAACACGGTATCGATAACTCGAACATGATAATTGGTAGGCAATCTAATGTCTCATGGTTCGCACTATGATAACATCAGTGGGAGCTCTCTTTCGAGTTCGGCAATCATCGGTGAAGTGTCCTATCTTCCGGCAGCGATGGCAAAACGCTTTTTTCATGTCTCGAGTACTTTTTCTTGAAGTGTTGTTGTGGTTTTCTTGCACTTCCTTCTCTAGGCATTCATTGATATTATGTCCTTTTTTCTTGCATTTGGAGCAGGTTATATGGCTAAGGTTTTCTTCTTTCTTCCCAAGAGCTTGATACATTCCATCCTTCACTTGTTCTTTCACTTGTTGCACTATGAAGTCGAGATGGCACTTGGCAGGAATGTGGTTGGTTCCTTCACATAGGTAACAAGTAACTTGAGATGTGGGGCATTCTCCAACTGGATGGTTGTGATCACAAAAGGGACATTGATCTTGATGTTCCTTAGAGGTGTGGCTTACTTCTCCACATATTTTGCAAGCTCGAGGACTTGTCACAACTTGTATCTTGATCTCCTTGTTGGCATGATCCATCCTCAAGGTCTTTGGAGAAAGCAAAGGCTGGTCCTCTACACGTTTGAAGGAGAAGAGATTCAGTAAAGAATGATCAAGGTATACGAGAAAACCTACTAAGTATAAAATTAGTTCATTCCTAACAAGGGGTTTGTCCAATTCCTAGGGTTATGAACCTACAGGCAACACAATGCTCTGATACCATCTGTAAAGACCCAAACCTGGCTTGGTTTGAATCCCTGTGATTACAGTGCTAGTCCCTGGATCGAATAGCTAGCACCCACAGTTTAAGATGTAATATCAAGATACAAAGGTCATATTACATCGCATGATCCAGAATATGAATACTTTATTACAAACTCATAGCCATAGGCTATCTTATTACAAAGCAGCAGAATACAAGTAAAGCATGGAGTCCTTCATCTTCATGTGCCACAGGCAAACATGTTGGGTGTAGACTCATAACCTCTATCATCAATCCATACTCATCAATAGAATAACCCGCAACATGATAGGTTGCAGCCACAAAGGGTCAATACTTTGAATGTATTGGCAAGTGTCACAAGTTTGTGAATATAAGTTGGACTATCACTACATGCACATTTGTCTAAGTAGATCTTAGGCTCATTTGCAGAAAGCAATATGGTTTTATCCTATGTTTGTAAAAATAGTTTTGATTTTTCAATAACTTTCTGAACTCCTTGGCAAACTCCAAGTTCTTCTAATCTCTTGTTGTCACCATCAAGTTTTACTTTGAGAAATTGGAATGTCGAGATCTTCCATAGCTTCAGGCCTTAGTTGCTCAGAGTTGTCCATAACCGGGGACAAGGCTAAGTACTTAGAATTTAATCTTCTGCATAAGTTGTACACTTTACCCACAAGACACAATCTCGTCTTGGCGCCACCAGTGGCCGCTGGATTAGTACTCACCAAGATGGAGTACCGGCAGATCGAGAATGTGACAAAGTCTTTCCATAGAAGTCCTCCCAATACATAATGCCAGCACATCTACCAGGCACCAATGCAAGGATAAACCTCCAATGCATAATTCCAGTTAACCTAAAGAGGTACCAATGCATGGGTCTTCCACTATGTAATTGACTAGGCCAGAGCCCATTTGGCATATGGCTGTACACGGAAGCCACTTTATGAGAAACATGTTCAATCTCTAAGTTCCTGGGTGGTGTTCTCCTAGTGCACACACGAAAGAGATAACCATAGACATGGTTCCCTTTGTTGCCACCTTATTCTCAACTGAGTATCCACACTCCACCCAGGTGATTCATTGAGTCCTTGTTTTATTATATAAAACATATATTTTTTTCCAACACTTCATATAATCACAATATGGTATATTCCACCCTGAAACTATAGCAGGGCTAAGCATACTACAACTACAGTATTTCCACTAAGGGATATATAAAGGATATCCTAATAGGATTTAGCATAGCATAGTATCATAGTAATCTTATCATGCATACTACAAAAATCCACTAAGTGTAATGAAAAAAAATAGTAGGACATGGATGATAGTGCCACTTGCCTTAGTAGTTGGTGGTGTTGGTACACTCTTTGCAGTAACACACTTGGCAATCCACACAATCTATCAAACAAAACAAACAAGACAAAACATGCACAAAGTCAACACTAATGGCAATACAAAAATCATGCAAAATATGCAAGCATGCAAGATGGCAATTTTATCACACAAATTGTTATAACAAAGCTTTTGAACACTACTAAGTGTTTTCTGATCATTTTACAATTGCAAGATTACAAATGCAACCATTTGCGCAATTGTAACAATTAGCAATAATTTCTAGCATTTGGAAAGGTAGACTCACTAAATAATTCCCATGCTATTAGGCATAGCCAACCAAATCTATATTTTGGTCTCACTGGACAGAGGGTTCAATTTGCAATCCATAGCAAAAAGATTCATCCAAAAATAATTTACAAAATATTTTTTATGGGTAAAATACTCCTAAAAAGGTTCTACCTAAAACTTCTATTTTACAGAAGCTAAAGGGTGAAATAAGGCCTCAGCAGTGAAGCTCTCATTTTTCTGAATCCATAGACACCAAATTTGTATTTTTCTAACTTGTGGATCAAAAGTTATTGAATTTCTAAGTTTAATACAAATCTGTCTATTTTTCTATTTAAACAAAATAGTCTGGCGATGTGGCGTGTTCTTATTGGCCGGTACCGGTTCAGGCGGATCGGCTGCTGCAGACCGTTGGATTCTAAGTGGCAACGAGCGATCCAGATTAGCCCGTATCGTTTCGCTAAGTGATCTATCTAAGCCACTTGATTAAGATCGATTGCGGTCGCAATTGGCTGGCGCTGGGCGACGCAGTCTTGTGGCGACGCAGCGTCGGACAGGTGGTGCTCCGGTGGTTCTAGAGGGGCAGGGAGACCGTGGACTATTACCAGTGATTGCCGTGGTCGAGGTTGTCTCGGGGATGCTCGCGGTCGATGAAGGGGCGCTCAGATTCGTCGGGGATTCCTCGCAGGAGTACTTGCCGACGGCGGAGCTCGTGTCTCCAAGACGGTGTCGTCGTCCTGCGTCTCGATCAGACAAGGCAAATGGTCAGTGAGGTGCGCCTGGTCGTGTAGGAGCTGGTTGTGGCCAAAAGAGGGCGGCGGGAACCTGCGTCTCGCCGGGAATCACCGGTGAACGGTGGCGGCAGAGGGTGACGCCGGTGGTGACCGTGGCGACGACCTAGGCACAGAAAAAGCACGGGAAAGCGTCAGTAGGTGCACCAGAGCATGGCGAAGCTTATAAGATAGAGAGGGGGGCGTGGGGTTGTCGGTTCTCGCCGGAATCTTCGCCGGAGCTCGTCGGTGGCTGCAGTGGTTCGAGCTCGATTCCGAGCAGCCTAGTGGCTCCGGGGTTGTGGGGCTTGAGGGAAAACGGAGTGGAGGGAGTGGCGGTTAAGAGGCAGGGCTCGGAGTGGAGAATTAATTGCTCAAATGCACGAATTCGAGCCGATTTGGAAACAGCAGAGGGAGGGAGAGGGGCTATTCGTCACGGTGGAAGAAGCTGAGGTGGCAGGTGACGTGGGCGTGGGGTCGAGCCGTCAGTGAGGGGGTGAAGAGGGGGACGGTGAGAAACAGAGGGGGAAAGGGGAGTGCCAGGTGGTCTTAGTGGTCTAGGGTTTGGGCCAAGCTATTGCTTCTATGTTTTTTTCTATAGTTTTCTTTTTCTTTTTCTATTTTCTTAAATATCTTTTGATTTAATGATCCAATCTGAATCAAACAAATTTCTAAAAATTTGTAAAACTCAAATTAGGTTTTTAGGGCATTATAGAACACATTTACTTTCTAACTCAAATTTTTCTAACCAAATTTATTCACTTTGGTTTTAATAGCTAATATTGCCTTCATTAAATATATTCTCAAAATAATTCATATCTTTTTATCCATGGCTCCAAATTGGATGAAACCAATTTCTATTGTTTTATTATTTTGTCCTTTATCTTTTTAGCCCTCATAGGAGTTATTTTGTTTAATATAAATATGGAGTATATCCATAGTATTGTGTTGTTCTTAGTGTTAACAACTAATTAGAGTTTTTTTTAGGGTTTGAGATATTTTTCACTTCTCTTAGGTTTTTAAAATGCAACCAAGGCAAGATGCTCATGCATGCTTCATGATTTGGGATTTTCAAAACATGCACACCACTTCACAAACAAAAATCATTTTGTTTGGCTTGGGTTTTGGAGGCATTATATTTAAATGTTCCAAAAGTTTTTGTTCCTTCTAAATTTCAAAGAACTTGGTTCTTCATTTTTTTTTAAATTTTTCACATTCCAAAATTTGGAAATTTTTGGGATGTGACAAGTAGTGCCTCTAAGCATGGATTGATTCCGTGCAGAATTAGTCCATTGGCCCTTTCAACTTTCCCATTGGACTGTGGGTGTGCCACAAATGCTAGGTCAAGGCGGATGCCTTTTTCATGACAGTACTCCTCAACTTCTCCAAGAGACAAATTTCTGCCATTGTCGGTGATGATGCTGTGTGGGAGACCAAATCTCACCACTAGATCCCAGACAAATTTTAGGGTTGTTGCCCCATCAAGCTTTCTAATGGGTTTACCTTCAATCCATTTTGTGAACTTATCCAATACTACTAGCAAGTGTGTAAATCCACAGGGTGATGTCTGCAAAGGTCCCACCATGTCCAGCCCCCAGACTGGAAACAACCAAGTTATTGGTATTGTTCACAATTCTTCAGTTGGAACACTTGGTTGTCTTGCATAGAACTAACACCCAAGGCATGTTTGTACCAACTTGTCGGTGTGCACCTTGGTAGTTAGCCAGTAGAATCCTTGTCGGAAGGTCTTAGCCACGCACGATCGGGGAGCAGCATGATGCCCGCAATCTCCGAGATGTATTTCTCTAAGGATTTCTATACCTCGATACTGGGAGATACAACAAAGGAAAACTCCTGTGGTACTTCTTTTGTATAGCTGGCCATCGATGATGACGTAGCCTTTTGCTCTACGTACTATCTTCCGTCTTTCGACTTCGTCGCCGGGCAAAATTCTGTCTAGTAGTTAGTCCATGCACGGTTTTGTCCAAGCCGGGGAGTCCACTATTACTGTATTAACCAATGAATCCACTCTATTCGGGTTGTCGGGGTCCGCTCCCTTCACGGATGGGGTCCGTACATGCTCCAGGAAAATGCCTGGTAGAATTGGTCGACGAGCTGATCCAAGCTTTGATAGCAGATCTGCCGCCTCATTCTCCTCCCTTTTGACGTACTTGACTTCGTAGCTATCGAAGCACTTGGCTATTTCGTCTACTTCATATCGATATGCCACCATCATAGGGTTCCGTGCATTCCAGGTGCCAGCTACTTGCTGGGAAACCAAGTCGGACTCTCCATAGCAAACTATGCGCTTGATCTCAATATCTTTAGCCACGTGTAGTCTGTGAATGATGGCCCCATACTTCGCCATGTTGTTGGTATCATTGAAGTGAATCTGCAGGACGTATTGCAACTTTTCTCCTGTTGGTGATTACAATAATACACCAGCCCCCGAGCCGTTGAGTAGCTTTGATCCGTCAAAGTGCATGGCCTAATATTCTGGCTCTAGCACAAGAGTGTCTTCTGGTAGTTCTGTCCAATCTGCGAGGAAATCCGCCAATACTTATGATTTGATAGCATCGTGTCTCTTGTAGGTGATTTCAAAGGTGACAAGTTCAACGGCCCACTTTCCCACTCTCCCTATAGCGTCGCTGTTGTTGATGATGTCAGACGGTGGAGCCTTGCTCACTACTATGATAGGGTGTTCCTAGAAATAATGCCTTATCTTGCGTGAAGCAAGGAAAACTCCATAAGCTATCTTTTGGTAGTGCGGGTAACGCTGTTTTGATTCTGTCAAGACCTCGCTTACATAGTACATGGGCCGCTGAACTCCGTATTTGTGCGTTGGTTCCTTGTGCTCCACCATGATGACGATGCTGATTACTCGGTTGGTTGCTGCCATGTATACTAACATAGGCTCCCTTGACACCGGTGCTGCAAGTATTGGCGGGGAGGAGAGTATTTCTTCAACTCCTGAAGTGTTGCGTCAGCCTCGTCCGTCCATGTAAATTTGTCCGCCTTCTTGAGCAACTTGTAGTGCGGCATGGCCTTCTCCCCAAGTCGGCTGATGAACCGGCTTACTGCTGCTATGCAGCCTATGAGCCTTTGTATGTCCTTCAGGCATGTCAGACGTTTGATGTCGAGGTGGCCTTGATTTTCCCCGGGTTCACCTTGATTCTGCAGTGTGAAACGATGAAACCAGACAGTTTGCCGGAAGGTACCCCGAAGACACACTTCTTGGGGTTCAGCATCATGTTGTATTTCCGAAGATTGTCAAAGGTTTCCTGCAAGTCAGCGATAAGATCGTTTGATTTCTTTGACATTACCATGATGTCGTCCATCTAAGCATGTACGTTGCGACCTATTTGGTCATGTAGGCAACGTTGCATTGTCTGCTGGTATGTAACACTTGCGTTTTTCAACCCAAAGGGTATCGTGACGTAGCAATACGTGCCGTAGGGTGTGGTGAACAAAGTGGCCAGTTGGTCTGACTTTTGCATCTGGATCTGGTGGTAACCTCAGTAAGCATCGAGAAAATATAGAAGTTCCGAGCTAGCCGTCGAGTCAATGACTTGGTCAATGCGAGGCAAAGCAAACGGATCCTTCGGACATGCTTTGTTCAAGCCGGTGTAATCAACGCACATTATTAATTCATTGGTTCCCTTTTTGGGACAAGTACAGGATTTGCCACCCATCAGGTGTGAATAACTTCTCGGATAAATCCAGCCTTAAGTAACCTAGCTATTTCTTTGCCTATAGCCCTTCGTCTTTCATCACCGAAGCGTCGTAGAGGTTGCCTCACCGGTTTGGCATTAGGATCAATATTCAAGCTATGCTCGGCAAGTTCCCTAGGTACACCTTTCATGTCGGCAGGCTGCTAGGCGAAGATGTCCCTATTCTCATGGAGGAACTTGATGAGCGCGCTTTCCTATTTGGGATCCAGGTCCGTGCTAATGGCGGTGGTCTTGGAGGAGTCTCCTTCAACAAGCTCCACCTACTTGGTCTTGATGGCGCACTTGAATGCGGGTTCGACAGTAGTTATTTGCTTCTTCGAAGCCGGCATCTCCGTGGCATTGACCTGGTTTTGGATCTCCTTGAACTCCTCACCGAAGAGAACTGCTTTGGTGAAGGTGGCCTCGCTGAGCTCGCACTCCCGTGCCTTGGTGAAGCTTCCCTCAATGGTGATGACGCTGTTTGGTCCGGGAATCTTGAGCTTGTTGTATACAAAGCATGGCCTTGCGAGGAAGGAGTGGAAGATATCACGTCCAAAAATGACGTGGTACACTCTCTTGAAGGGCACCACTTCAAAGGTCATGCGTTCTTGGCAGTAATTGGTAACATCGCCAAAAGTGACCGGAAGGGTGTTGCAACCCAGGGAAATCGCTTGTCGTATGGGGACAAACCCATAGAACATGGTGTTTCTCTTCCTTAGCTGGGTCTCTGTCAAGTTCATCTTGTGAAGTGTATCCAGGTACATGATGTTGAAGCTGCTTCCACTGTCCACGAGGCACTTGGTGAACTCTATGCCGTCAATCAAAGGGTTGATGACCATGGCATACTAGTTCTCTATTGGGATAAGGTCCGGGTGATCCTTCCTATCCCAAGTAATTGGAATTTCCAACTACATGACATACTGGGGGACCGGAGCCATCAGTATCCTCAGAGAGGTTTTCTAGGCCCGGATGGTGGGAGTGCCAAGAAAGGTATGGTAGCATGGAGCCTTCTTTTCGAAGGGATTCTTCCCTTTACCCTCTCCCTTATCAGAAAATTTGGGTTCCACATCTTCATCCATATCACTTGATTCATTGGACTCCTCCTTCTTCCCTTTGCCCTTTCCGTAGGGCCTGTCTTTCCGACTTCGCTTGTAGCCAGACTCAGGGTCTTCCTTGAGGTCGTTGAAAAATTTGCATTGACGGTTGGTGTGGGTGGATTTGCTGTTTGCGTCTAGATGGACGAAACACGACATATCACGGTACTCTTCGTACGTTTGGGGAACGTGGGGCGCTGAGGGTGTAGGATCACTCCTCTGCTGGCCACTGGTAGCCCCCGACCATGTCCACGCTGTCCGCCTCTACCTCTACCAGTGAACGTTGCGGCGACCATGTCGGCTGCTCGCTTTTCTTCAGGCGGATTTTTTCGCTTGTCATTGTTGTTCTTCCTGGCCTGGGTAGGGATTCCTATTGCCATCAATGATCCACGCGTGTCGTTGTCAGCAACGGCGAACTCGCTAGCCATGGCAATCATTGCATTGAGGTTGAGATCATTATTGTCTTGCTTGCGCTTCAATGTATGCCGGAGCAAAGTTCCCTTTTCCAGAGCGTTGATGAAGGCGGCCATAGTGGTCTGTTCATGCACCCCTGTGCAGGATTTTTTCATATCCAGCCAGTGGGAGAGGTAGGCACGAGAGGTTTCATTCTTTTCTTGTACACACCGTTGTAGGTGTCCGACAGTGTAGGGACGTTTGTACGTACCCTCGAAATTCTTGGTGAACACTTCATGCATGTCCAACCAATTGCATATTGATTTCTCTGGAAAGTCGTCGATCCATTGGGGGCGGTGCCGGTCAGCATGAGTGGGAGGTACTTGATGGCAACATTGGGGTTTCCCCGTGCGATGTGAATCGCTTCGCTGTAATCCTTCAACCATGTTCCTGGCCTGGCGGTGCCGTCGTAGGGCTTGATGGTATTGTTTATTCTGAGGCCCTTGGGGTAGGTTGTGGCCCGTATTACTGGTCCAAAACAATGTGGCCCAGGGTATGGGAGCTCCCGAGCTTCTTGGATCTTGTCTAGCCGTGTACGCGCATCATACGGCTCTGGTTGCTTCCCTTTTCCGTCATGGGTAGGGGAGTTGTGGCGTGATCTATGAGATCCACCGTGCCCTCCACCATGATGGCTGCTAGGCGGCGATGGTGGTGGTGGAGGCGGTGGGTTAGCCTTTTTGCTGTGTCCCTCCTGCGACTCTTCACACATGTCACGATTGCTTGTCAGACGTAGCGGCTCTGATACGTTGCTAACGTATCCATAATTTTTGATGTTCCATGCTTGGTTTTATCTACTTTCTTATGTTTTGTCCACACTTTGGAGTACTTTCTATACACTTTCTTGGACTAACCTATTGACAAGAGCCACAGTGCCAGCTGCCTGTTTTCTGCTGTTTTTGGTTCCAGGAAAGTTAGAAAATGAATATTCTCGGAATTGGACGGGACAAAAGCCAAAGTCAGTTTTTCCCCGAGGGACACACAGAGCCAGAATACGAGACGGAGAGGGGCCAGAGGGCCGCCACACCACCTGGCCGCGCAACCAGGCCTGTCCCATGCTAGGGGGTGGTCTGGCCGCCTCGGGCACCCCCTCGGCCTCCCCTTTCGCCTATAAGATGCCTCCGATACAGAAACCCTAAGTACTCGATCAAAATTCCACGAAAGAGTCTATAGCCGCCGTCATCTCCATCCCTAGATCGGGAGGGATCTGAAGCTCTTCCCGACACCCTGTCGGAGGGGAGAATTCACCCTGGAGGCCTTCTTCATCACCATGCAAGCCTCAAGTGTGATGCGTGAGTAGTTCATCCTTGGACTACGGGTCCATGTAGTAGCTAGATGGCTGGTTCTTCTCCTTTGTGCTATCATGTTTAGATCTTGTGAGCTCCGTCCATGATCAAGATCATCTATTTGTAATTCATACATGTTGTGTTTGCGGGGATCCGATGGATATTGAGATGCTATTTCAGATTGATTATTGATTCTATCATGTCTTTGTTATTTGTGATCTTGCATGCTTTTCGTTGTTAGTAGCTATCTTGGCCAAGTAGATGCTAGCAACTCCAAGAGTTAGTATTTATGCTCGATAGTGGGTTCATGCCTCTAGTAATCTGGGGAAGTGACAGAAATCTCTAAGGTACTAGATGTGCTGTTGCTACTAGGGAGAAAACATCAATCCTTTGTTCATAGAACAATCATATTGTTTACTTTACACGCAATGCGTAATGCAATTATCTGTTGCTTGCAACTTAATACTGGAGGGGGTTCAGATGATAACCTGAAGGTGGATTATTAGTCATAGATGCAATTGGATTATGGTCTATGTATAATGTTGTAATGCCCAATCAAGTCTCAAAGGAGTCAAGATGAGTAGTATATGCTTGTATGCTTTCTCGATGTTTGTCAATTGCCCTGCTGTAATTTGTTCACCCAACATGTCATCTATCTTAAGGAGAGCCACCACTAGTGAACTATGGACCCCGGTCCTTTCTTTTATCATCAATCTACAACTATTTCTGTTGTTTACATTTCTACGCAAACTATTACTTTCTTCCACATAATACGTTTAATCCTTTGTTTTCAGCAAAACCGGTGAGATTGACAACCTCACTGTAAGTTGGGGGCAGAGTTCTGTGGTTGTGTTGTGTAGGTTTCCACGTTGCTGCTGGCACCGGTAGTGTGCCCTGCTAAAGTCCAGCTAGCAACACCTTAGAGGTGTTTCCTTGCTCCTACTGGATTGATAACATTGGTTTCATAACTGAGGGAAAACTTGCTGCTGTGCTCATCATACCTTCCTCTTAGGGTTCCCCAACAAGCTCGATATATTTTGGGCCATCAAGCTATTTTTCTGGCACCGTTGCCGGGGAGTCAAGGACATCTTCACAAGGGGAGTCTTTCATAACCAATCTCTTTACTTTGTTATTTTTGTTTTGGTTAGTTTACTTTTTTCTTTGTTTGCTTGTTTCTTTATCAAAAACACAAAAAAATTAGTTCCTACTATAATTGTTGGTCTATTATTGCCTTGCTTTGTCATGCTTTCTATCAATGGTTCGTTTCTTTGAAACTGAATCTTACTGGCAAGGTGGGTTCACGGAAGAACAAAAATATTATTATAAGGAACACCGTTTGTCACAAAAAGGGAAACACTTATGGGAACAAATTGATAAATTGTATACCATTGCTATAAACGTGTGCTCTACTTATAATGTTACTTATTGCTTTGATAAATCTTGTTGTTGTAGGAGATATAAACACCTCCCTTTTCAATGCGAGTATAATGATAATGTTACCATATCTTCTTATGTTAAAGGGAATTATGACTTTTATGATGTGGAAAAAATTGAAGAATTTATTGCTTGGAAGGGTGCATTTGAACTTGCTAGTTTGCTTGAACATACTAATGATCCACCTTAAAAATACGAGGTTTATGATATACTTAAATTTTGCTTTGATAATTACAAGGTAGAAAATGGCTATATTCTTGAATATCTTAATAGATGCTCTCCACCAATGGAAGAGACTAATGCCTTGCAGGAGCCTATGGAAGAAGAAATTGCTTAAACTGGAAGCTCATTGGATGGAAAAGAGGAGGAGAGTGATGATCAAGGGGAGGAAGAATGGATCTACCCATCCCTACCTTCTAAGGAGAGTAACTCTTTACCCCTTACATTATTTGATTGTCCACCATGCTTACCAAAGGAGGACGAATGTCATGTTCATGAGGATTCTTTTGAAAATGTTTATAATAAAGCTCTAGTGTTTGTAGATCATGAAAAGCATGCTTTATGTGATAGTTATATTATTGAGTTTATTCATAAGGCTACTTAAAATTATTATGAGAGAGGAAAATATGGTTGTAAAAGTTTTCATGGTACAGAAACACCTCTCTATTTGCTGAAAGTTTTGAAGTTACTCTTGTGTTATCTTCCTACGCCTGTCACTTTGTTCTTTGTGAATTTATTTGCATACAGGATTCCTATGCATAGGAAGTGGGTTAGACTTATGTGTTTTAAATTTGCTTCTTGATGCTCGCTTTTACTTCAATTCATATTTCCTATGTGAGCATCTTCTCAAACTATCATGCCTAACTTAAATGCGTTAAAGAAAAGTACTTATTGGGAGATAACCCAAAAGTTTTAGATGAGTCTTGGAAGTTATTACTTCAGTAATAACCGCTCCTTATCCTTTTTATTGCTTTTTGTGCCAAGAGTAACCTCTAATGAGATAGAAGTAATGATTGTGAAAGTTGTTGTCCCGAAATAGATTGCTATGCTTCACCGTAAAAATTTGTGTAAAAACTCTGTACGTAGTTTTAAGGCGTGATGTTTTGTGCTTCTTCCCCAGGTTGTTATATAACTTTCGTTAGTACAACACCTTTTGATTTAAGCAACAAAAGGTCTTCAAAAAAATTGGTTTTTACCTGCTGGTCGGTTTTGACAGATTCCTGCCATTATTTGCAGTTGCTTCTGAAGGGAATATGCCCGAGAGGCAATAATAAAGTGGTTATTATCTTATTCCATGTTTATGATAAATGTTTATTTTGCATGCTATAATTGTATTGATCGGAAACATCAATACATGTGTGTTTAATAAACAAAAAGGGTTCCTAGTTATGCCTCTCTTATAGACTAGCTTGTTGATTAACAAGATGATCAAGGTTTCCTGATCATGGACATTGGATGTTGTTAATAACAAGGTCACACCATTGGTGGAAAGATGTGATGAACATTCATCCGAAGTATAGCATTATGATCAAAGTCATTATGTTTATATTGCTATAATATCATATGAAGTAATCTTTATCCTTAGACCATGAGATCATGTTAATTGCTAACACCGGAAGAGTATCTTGATAACATCAAACGTCACACCGTAACAGGGTGACTATAAAGGTGGGTTCGATTACGAAGGTGTTATGTTGAGGCTCATGGATCAAGAGTGGGATTTGTCCATCCCGATGATGGATAGATATACTCTGGGCCCTCTCGGTGATATCACATTGAAATAGCTTGCAAGCAAGTGATGTGATCACTAGAATGTTATATCACGGGAACGAGAAAAGACTGCATGTCGGTAACGAGATCAAACTAGGTATGGAGATACCGATGATCGAATCTTGGACATGTAATATATCGTGGGACAAAGGGATTTAGTTACTAGCGTTAAAGGTTCTCACGATCACAGAAGTCATCGTTGAATGTGTAGGAGTCAGTATGGATCTCCAGGTCCCGCTGCTGATTATTGATCGGAGAGGGGTCTCGATCATGTCTGCATTATTCGCGAACCGTAGGGTGACACACTTAAGGGATACCGACACCATTTGGAGCAAATATGTTTTCAGATAAAGATTTAAGAAAGCGCTGGAATTATTTCAATAGACACCGAAACTGTTTCGGGTGAAATTGCTGAAATTGGTTCTGCATGTAATATTGAAATGTTGCAAGGGATTTTTATGTGAATGTTTGTTAATTAAAGCAATTAACAAAATTATGAATAAAACTAATAAAAGAGTTTTATTAAATGAGAGAGCATTAAATTTGGAGAAATTTAATGCATTTAAAGTGGAGACTATAATGGAGAATGTGAAGAGGCAAATTTATGTGGAGGGGGTTACCACCACATGAATGGGGGAGGTGAAGGGTCACCTCCATGGGGCGCCGGCCATGGGAGGGGTACCCTCCCCTCCTCCTATAAAAGGCCCCCCTCTCCTTACTTCTCACACACACCTCCTTGTGAAGGATCTCTCTCCCCCTCTAGTATTATTCTCCCATGGTCTCGGATTAGCGAGATACATGTTACCGGTGGCTTTATATGGAAAGGAGTTGCTGCTTCTGCTGCTTTGCTGGAGCGAGGGACGGAGGTTGTCGGGGTACCGGACGTGTGTGCGATCACGGATGCACCGCTGCTTTGCGGTGCTGGACTTGGTGGTGCTGGAGCTGGATCTGATGGACGTCCGGAGCCGGACTGCTGGACTTCATCACGATCTTGAGATCGGCAAGTGTACGACTACATCAACCACGAGTTCCTACTCGTTAACAAAGCTCGTTGTCTACGAGGGTAAGTTCTCTTTGGATGTATGTCCACCCGTTGCTTTGTACCTAGTAGATAGATCTTGGCGTGTAGTTCACATCGTAGGAACTTTTTTGTTTTCTATGCTGCGGACCCAACAGTGGTATCAGAGCCTGATCTATGCGTAGGTGCTTTGCACGGGTAGTACATATATGTTTATATGTGGGCAATGATGATCATGTCATTGCTTCTTTCATGTATTTTGGATATTGGTGGCATAGTGGGATGAAGCGGCCCGGACCAACCTTACATGTCATCGTACATGAGACCGGTTCCACGACTGACATGCAACTAGTTTTGCATAAGTGGCTGGCGGGTGTCTGTCTCTCCTACTATAGTCAATATCTGATTTACAACGAGTTGCTCATAACTTGGTTATCCTCGTTGTGGTTCATGTTCGTAGGTAAGAACGATTCTATCTCCGAAAGCCCTAAGCCACGTAAAACTTGCAATTGATAAATTAGAGGCGTCTAGTTTAGATCGTTGCTGGGCTAGTGTCTTGATATGGTATTGTTGTAAGTAGATGTATGATAGATACTCTTACAACACACTCAACGTGTAAAGTTCCATAGACCTTGGCCTTACACACAAAGGAATGATAGAGATCATACCACGATGCAAGTGATAGAGATCAAATGCATGGACCATATCATCTCACTTTACACATTAGATGTTAGCATCTTATACTGCTAGTTTGGCGCTTTCTGTAGCATTGTAAGATGATCCCTCTTTTAGATATCAAGATAAAAATGTGTTCTTCCTTAAGTATGCACCGTTCTATGGATCGTGTTTCGAGACATCACGTGATGATCGGGTGTTCTCAACTCTACGCTTTCATGCAACGGGTGTAAGACAATTTTACACACGCGAATACTAAGGTTCTTACTTGGCGAGCCTAGCATGTATAGACATGGCCTCGGAACACGGACCGAAAGGTTAAGCATGAGTCATATAGTTGATGTGATGACCATATTGATGCTCGCCTTTGAAGCTACACCGACTCACGTGATGATCGGACTTGGTGTAGTGGATTTGGTTCATGTAATCACCAAAAAGGCACGAGGGATGTCGTTTTTGAGTGGGAGTTCATTTCTAATTTGGATTAGTCAAACTCAATTTGTCATAAACTAAATCAAAGTGAATTTGCATAATTTGTTGTATTCATTGGCATCTGTTCACTACCTTATGCTTAGTTTTAATTGAGATAATAGAACTATAGAATTCTGGATATTTACTTTCTGGTGGTATCATATTGTTTTGAATGTCAATTTAAAGTTTATAAGTCCTATTGCAAACTTTCAGCAAACTCTGTTTACTCCATGAAGTTTAATAAGTAGTATTAAATCAAGAGTAAGAATTCCAATGTTAGTATCTAAAGTATCATGTTTGCCTCCATGATTATTGATATTCAAAAGTTGTTTTAATATCAAGATTATATTGGAGCTGGAAATTGTTTCAGAAACCATCATGTGTGAAAGATATTGTGATATCTGAAACAATGTTTTTGGTTGCATTATGATAGAGTATAATTTAGCAAAATACATGTTCTCATATTGTATGAGAATTTGTGAAGGATGGAGATGCTAGGCATCCGAATCTACCAAAAGAGTTTTGGGAACTGATATTATACTCGCGATTCTTCCTTATAGGCTATAGTAGCTTGATCATGAAAGTTGTCATGATAAGGATGAATAGAAGATGTAAGTAAAATGTTTACTACACTAATAGATTACTAAAGAATGGATTTTTGAAAGAACACCAAACATTTGATGATGGTGATCCACTTCAAAGTGCAAGTCCAAAGGTATTAGTAGTTGACTATATACGCTTTGTACCATGTGTCATGTTGATGACACCACTATTGATGTTGATAGATTCTTTTAAAAGAAAAAGGAATTGCTGAAAGAGAATCTATAAAATATTTGGCAGAAAATAAAAGGTTGGAGATGTCCAACTTGGGTATATAGAAGATATACATGTTATGTCTATATTCCTTGCTTGTTAAACAATGTGGTTATGAGGTATTGGATACCGGTATTGGATACCGAATTGGTTGGTATGAAGTGTCATACAGGACAACGCAATTCATGAACTACAATGGCCTAAGTAACCAGCAAGAGAATGAGTGATGATGTTCATCGAAGACAAATAAAGTGTTATTGTATTTTTTCTTGT
The DNA here is from genome assembly GCA_023614405.1 of Avena insularis. Lineage (NCBI taxonomy): Eukaryota > Viridiplantae > Streptophyta > Magnoliopsida > Poales > Poaceae > Avena > Avena insularis. Next base: position 113,834,609 of record CM042692.1, read on the forward strand.
CATCAAACCAAGCCTTCAAGATTTGTTTAAATAATTGTTATTTTGTTCCAGTATTATGTGAATAATGGCTTTTCAAATAATTACCGTATTCCATAAAGGATGGATGAACTTTTACAAGTCTAGTTGGAGAAATCACATCCATAAACACTATTGCTAAAATGTCGCAAGACAAATGATTGAAAGATCACTTATGAAGTGACATCGCTGTTTAAATTATATTGGAAAGAAAACATGAAGAAACTCCATGTTGATGGATTTTTGGAGTCTTTGATTTTGATCAATTGACGCATGTGAGACTTTCCTCGAGATAATTGAAACTTCGTCCATAGGCCAGAGAGGAACGGATGACTAGCTTATTGGAAATTGTGCATGCTGATGTGCATAGTCCATTATGTGTAGCCATATGCGATGGATCTTTTTGCTTCATATGCTTTCTCCGAAAATTTGAGCGAATATATCTGTATATTTACTTAACAAGGAAGAAGTATGAAACATTTGAAAATTGTTCAAAGACTTTCAAGATGAAGTGGAAAATCATTCTAACAAGAAAATAAAGAGTTTATGATTCGATCATAAAGGAAGATATTTGAGTTACATGTTTAGCAAAAACACCTAAGATTTGAGGAATTCTTCCATGATTTGTGTTTTCCCGATAAACCATAGGAGTCTGGCATATTCGGGAGATGAAATCAAACCATGTTTGACATAGTAAGATCAAAGGTGTCATTTATAAAACTGCCATTATGTTTTAAAGATTGAAGCTTTAGAGACTACCGCTTTTACACTAAAAAGAGCACCATCGTGATCCATTGAAATGACACCATATGAGTTATGGTTTGGGATAAAACCCGAATTGTCTTTTCTTAAATTTTGGTATGCTATGCATAAGTAAAATGTTTACAACCAAAGTCGGATAAGCACGTCTTTGTAGGTTATCCCAAAGAATTTGTTGGGAATTTCTCCATAACACCGAGGACAAAAGAGTTTGTTACTTGGAACGTCAAGTTTCTTGAGAAGGAATTTTTCATGAAAAGTTAAGTGGGAGGACAATAGAACTTTGATGAGGTTGTTGAACCTTAGCTATAGGTGCTAAGTAGCGCAGCGCCGGAAAGTGTCCCGGTGGCGGCCACAATGCTCATGGCTCTCGTGATTACAAAAGGTGTGATCTCGGAGATTAAAGTTCCTATAGAACCGTGTGGGTCGGTAAGAATCAAATAGTAAGATTTGATAAGCAAGTCGTTATTGTTTTGACAATGATGAACCAACTACATGCAAAGAAGCGATGATGGGCCCTGACTCCATAAAATGACTAGAAGTCATAGAATCCGTGATAGTATGCATACACGAGAAATCAAGTTTCTTAACTTGGAAGACCCTCCGGAAAGGCGTGAAGCCTATCGGACGTGTTTGGATCTATAAAGAAATAAGACATGGATATTTAACATCTATGAAATAGTCGACATGTCGGAAAGAAGTTTACGACAATGTTCAAGGAGTTGACTATGACAAGATTTGATCTTTCATAGCGATAAATAGTCTTGACGGATTAATGTAGCAACCACTACATATAATTTGGTATATGGTAGTTGAATAAACAAAACAAGGTTCTTCTAATAGAACGGTAACCTAGGACATGTACATGACATGGTCCGAAGGGTTTTGTTAATTCAAAGGGTGCTAAAAGGGCATGTAAACTTCAATAGTTGAAGTAAGCATAGCGGAGTTGGAATCTTCACCATGATGAAATTGTTAAAAGAGTTTAAATTCATCGGATATGATGAAGATGCTTGCATTTGCAAGAAATTAAGTGGGAGCACTGAGACATATTTCTAATACATTATGTAGAGGACATATTGTTGATTATAAATGATGTATCTTGTATTGACACATGTTAAGAATTTCATTAAAATAAGATTTCGATGAAAGACTTGGGCAAACCGGGAATATTAGGCATCAATATCTATATGGTTAGATTAAGGCGCTAATATGGTTGTGCCAGACATACATATATGAGATATTGAAAGGGTTCAATATGGAAACAACATGAAAGGTTCTTGCTGCATGGAAAGGATTGTATCAAAATTCAAGTGTTTCAACACTTGGTGAGTAAAATCACATGAAGATTTTGATCGATTATACCATGATATGTATATATCCAGAATGTCCTATGCTCTAAATATTATGAGCATATACCAGAATGATTCATATGATGATCATTGGACAATAGTAAAGATATTCTTATGAGCTTTGGAAGAACTAAGAATATATAATGTATAAGTGACAAATAGTTAAAGGTAGTTCATTGTAAAGTGTTACATTGATACTAGTTTTGTCACAAGATACAAATTAAATTTATCTCAATTTAAACTATGGGTGGCACAATATAATGGAAAGGATGTTCCATGATGGATCTGGATGAGTTCCAAAGTTGAGATATTGTGACGGATACTACAACAAAAGGCTAAGTATATGACTGCTATAGTAGCAGCATAGGAGGGCATTTATGTTAAGTAGTTTGTTATCAAACTAGGTGTGGTTCAAAGTGGTCTAATACTATGAAGATATATTGTGTGACAATAATATCAACATATTTTGAGCTGAACGAACTAAAGGTCTCACCAAAGGACCAAATTTATACAATGCCATCTCATTTGAGAATGAGTGATGCGTAGAGACACAGAGACATGCAAATACACACGGACCTGAAACTGTCAGATCCGGAGATTATGTTAACCACTAGCAATAGCGTATATGCAACACCAGAAAGCCATAGGTGTTCAATACGCAAAGTTTTTCAAACTAGATTATTGACTCTAGTGCAAGTGGGAGACTGAAGGGAATATGCCCGAGAGGCAATAATAAAGTGGTTATTATCTTATTCCATGTTTATGATAAATGTTTATTTTGCATGCTATAATTGTATTGATCGGAAACATCAATACATGTGTGTTTAATAAACAAAAAGGGTTCCTAGTTATGCCTCTCTTATAGACTAGCTTGTTGATTAACAAGATGATCAAGGTTTCCTGATCATGGACATTGGATGTTGTTAATAACAAGGTCACACCATTGGTGGAAAGATGTGATGAACATTCATCCGAAGTATAGCATTACGATCAAAGTCATTATGTTTTTATTGCTATAATATCATATGAAGTAATCTTTATCCTTAGACCATGAGATCATGTTAATTGCTAACACCGGAAGAGTATCTTGATAACATCAAACGTCACACCGTAACAGGGTGACTATAAAGGTGGGTTCGATTACTGAAGGTGTTATGTTGAGGCTCATGGATCAAGAGTGGGATTTGTCCATCCCGATGATGGATAGATATACTCTGGGCCCTCTCGGTGATATCACATTGAAATAGCTTGCAAGCAAGTGATGTGATCACTAGAATGTTATATCACGGGAACGAGAAAAGGCGCATGTCGATGCGAGATCAAACTAGGTATGGAGATACCGATGATCGAATCTTGGACATGTAATATATCGTGGGACAAAGGGATTTAGTTACTAGCGTTAAAGGTTCTCACGATCACAGAAGTCATCGTTGAATGTGTAGGAGTCGATGGATCTCAGTCCCATTGCTGATTATTGATCGGAGAGGGGTCTCGATCATGTCTGCATTATTCGCGAACCGTAGGGTGACACACTTAAGGGATACCGACACCATTTGGAGCAAATATGTTTTCAGATAAAGATTTAAGAAAGCGCTGGAATTATTTCAATAGACACCAAAACTCTTTCGGGTGAAATTGCTGAAATTGGTTCTGCATGTAATATTGAAATGTTGCAAGGGATTTTTATGTGAATGTTTGTTAATTAAAGTAATTAACAAAATTATTAATAAAACTAATAAAAGAGTTTTATTAAATGAGAGAGCATTAAATTTGGAGAAATTTAATGCATTTAAAGTGGAGACTTTAATGGAGAATGTGAAGAGGCAAATTTATGTGGAGGGGGTTACCACCACATGAATGGGGGAGGTGAAGGGTCACCTCCATGGGGCGCCGGCCATGGGAGGGGTACCCTCCCCTCCTCCTATAAAAGGCCCCCCTCTCCTTACTTCTCACACACACCTCCTTGTGAAGGATCTCTCTCCCCCTCTAGTATTATTCTCCCATGGTCTCGGATTAGCGAGATACATGTTCCCGGTGGCTTTATCTAGAAAGGAGTTGCTGCTTCCGCTGCTTTGCTGGAGAGAGGGACGGAGGTTGTCGGGGTACCGGACGTGTGTGCGATCACGGATGCACCGCTGCTTTGCGGTGCTGGACTTGGTGGTGCTGGAGCTGGATCTGATGGACGTGCTGGAGCCAGACCTGCTGGACTTCATCACGATCTTGAGATCGAGAAGTGTACGTCTACATCAACCACGAGTTCCTACTCGTTAACAAAGCTCGTTGTCTACGAGGGTAAGTTCTCTTTAGATGTATGTCCACCCGTTGCTTTGTACCTAGTAGATAGATCTTGGCGTGTAGTTCACATCGTAGGAAATTTTTTGTTTTCTATGCTGCGGACCCAACAGCTTCTTGTTGGTTTCTTTTTGAGTTCTTTTGGGGAATTGAGCTTTTTGAGGGAAGTGCTACAGTATCTTGTGTTTTAATGTAAGTTTTATTGGTGTTGAAACTAAACCCAAAGACTTATTACCTTGAGTGCACTAATGTTGCTAATAAAGATTGTGTGAAGTTTTGTATGAAGGAAAAATTTCAGGTGTATGGAGAGAATGATGTAATGAGATGAAGAATGGACTAAAGCTCAAGCTTGGGGATGCCACCCCATGTCACCCCAAGAAATATTCAAGAGGTACAAGCGTCAAAGCTTGGGGATGACCAAGGCAACCCCTTCTTCATCAATAAAAATCCCAGGTTTCTTCCAAACACTTCATTTTTATTGTTTCATGCACAGTTGTGCTGTTCTTGGAGCGTCTTTGTTTTTGTTTTGGTTTTTGTTTGCTTCTTAGTTTGCTGAATAAATTGGTTGGACCGCCTCTTTCATACATTGGTTTTCAAATAGTTTGGTTTGGATTGGAAAAGAGGAGGAAAAGTTCATGCTTAAGTGGTAAAGAGAGCTTGTTTTTGACTATGGCTTATGCTTGTTCATGCCATGCTTGATATTGTTTTGGCTTTACGCTTAGTGATCTTTGCTGTAGCATGACTTGTTATAAACAATTGAGATTGCTTAATGTGCCTTGGAAGAATCATGTGTTGTTTTAGCATATTAAAGCATAGTATTTTGGTATTCTCCTTTGATGCTTTATTTGGGTTGACTTGGCGCATGCTCACACCATGTTATGACTATCCAAAGTCATAATAGCCTTTATGATCCATTAGTTTCCGACTTGTAGTATCACTTTATGCTTTGATTAATGATGTTTTGTCGCTCTGCATGATTATGGCCATTATTGCTCTCTAAGTCGGTTGCTCCCAGTCTTTTGCTAGCCTCCATAACCAAGTATGAGTTCCACTCATGCATCCAACTCTTAAAACCAAGTTATTCCAAAGATTCCACCATACCTACCTATTAGCATTTGCTATTCCAAGTATATTCATGTTTTTATCTACCTTCCGAATTAAACTTGTTATGAGAAAATTAGTGATTAAAGCTCTCACGAACTTGATGGCACACTTTACTTTCTTGCACTTAATAAACTTGAACCATTGCGTCCATCTTTATTGCGTATATGCTTGCGCTTTATAAGTTGAAGTTAGCAGAACCATGTATCATGGGGAACGCTTTCAACATTGCACTTGTACTTTGTACCTCGTTGATATCATGTTCTTTTGCTTATGGATCCCGGCAGTGTGAAATAAAAGGGGAACTTGTAAGATCATGGAGTTTGTATTTGTGTTAGAGAAATGCCAGGGCCGCTAGCCTAAGCCATGCCTAATCATGGTGGAAACTTGCATCATAACCATAATGAGCACTCTATGAAGCATCCTCAATAAAAACCTATGCAAATAGCAAATAAAAAGATCGCTCAGATGCTCATTGTCTGCTTGCCTTGTCATTTTGATTATGGGATAGCTCCTGTATAATGTGGAAGGGGTACCGCGTTGGCGGTTCTCTATGATACATATGTACTTACAATGACAAGAGCTTACTTGTGATAAAAGTTGAGTAACATGAGGTTCAGTCTTCATAAGTAAGGGGCATGAGATTTCAGCTGATAACTTGTCAATCATATCCTCTTAGTTGTGTCACTTTAACCTTAATCACCTAAAGATGCTTATGATAGGGGCAATGAGAGCTGAAAGCTAATAAGTACCATAATTTTTGGAAGCTCTTTATGAAACTTGAATCCCTACTTCCTTCTATGAAGACCTTTCTTTTACTTTTATGTCGAGTCTCCACCTTCTATCTTTATGCACCTACTTTGAGAGCATAGTGGCCATTCTTAGTTCTATGTGCATTGTCCCAAGACTTTTTGACTGATGCATAACTTTGATATTGCTTGTTCTTAAACTATTTGTATCTAGTCACTCTTATGAACTTTGAAGGTGTCCTATGCATTTATGTTGCTACTCTATGAGGGACAAGCTGAATGCCACTATGCTATGTTTTCTTTATGTGAAACAAACAAACGTCTTGCAAAGCATTGTTATTCATGAATCTTTTGTTTGTGCCTTTTCATGTTGCAACATAGTTGCTTTGTATTATTGTTAGAACTTTATATTTCATGTTATGATTGAAGTACTATGATCCCAGCTATCAATGTTTAAAAATACTTTGATCAAGTTTATGATGGTGCATGTCACCTCAAAAATTATTCTTTCTTTTTATCACTTGCCTACTCGAGAACGAGCAGGAGTTAAGCTTGGGGATGTTGATACGTTGCTAACGTATCCATAATTTTTGATGTTCCATGCTTGGTTTTATCTACTTTCTTATGTTTTGTCCACACTTTGGAGTACTTTCTATACAGTTTCTTGGACTAACCGATTAACAGGAGCCACAGTGCCAGCTGCCTATTTTCTGCTGTTTTTGGTTCCAGGAAAGTTAGAAAATGAATATTCTCGGAATTGGACGGGACAAAAGCCAAAGTTAGTTTTTCACCGAGGGACACACAGAGCCAGAATACGAGACGGAGAGGGGCCAGGGGGCCGCCACACCACCTGGCCGCGTGGCTAAGCCTGGCCCACGCCAGGGGGTGGTCTAGCCGCCTCGAGCACCCCCTCGGCCTCCCCTTTCGCCTATAAGATGCCTTCGATATAGAAACCCTAAGTACCTGATCAAAATTCCACGAAAGAGTCTATAGCCGCCGTCATCTCCATCCCTAGATCGGGAGGGATCTGAAGCTCTTCCCGGCACCCTGTCGGAGGGGAGAATTCACCCTGGAGGCCTTCTTCATCACCATGCAAGCCTCTGGTGTGATGCGTGCATAGTTCATCCTTGGACTACGAGTCCATGTAGTAGCTAGATGGCTGGTTCTTCTCCTTTGTGCTATCATGTTTAGATCTTGTGAGCTCCGTTCATGATCAAGATCATCTATTTGTATTTCATACATGTTGTGTTTGCGAGGATCCCATGGATATTGAGATGCTATTTCAGATTGATTATTGATTCTATCATGTCTTTGTTATTTGTGATCTTGCATGCTTTCCGTTGTTAGTAGCTATCTTGGCCAAGTAGATGCTAGCAACTCCAAGAGTTAGTATTTATGCTCGATAGTGGGTTCATGCCTCTAGTAATCTGGGGAAGTGACATGAATCTCTAAGGTACTAGATGTGCTGTTGCTACTAGGCAGAAAACAACAATCCTTTGTTCATAGAACAATCATATTGTTTACTTTACACGCAATGCGTAATGCAATTATTTGTTGCTTGCAACTTAATACTGGAGGGGGTTCAGATGATAACCTGAAGGTGGATTATTAGTCATAGATGCAGTTGGATTATGGTCTATGTATAATGTTGTAATGCCCAATCAAGTCTCAAAGGAGTCAAGATGAGTAGTATATGCTTGTATGCTTTCTCGATGTTTGTTAATTGCCCAGCTGTAATTTGTTCACCCAACATGTCATCTATCTTAAGGAGAGCCACCACTAGTGAACTATGGACCCCGGTCCTTTCTTTTATCATCAATCTACAAATGTTTACTGTTTTCTGTTTACTTTCTACAAACTATTACTTTCTTCCTCACAATACATTTGATCCTTTGTTTTCAGCAAAACCGGTGAGATTGGCAACATCACTGTAAGTTGGGGGCAGAGTTCTGTGGTTGTGTTGTGAAGGTTTCCACGTTGCTGCTGGCACCGGTAGTGCGCCCTGCCAAAGTCCAGCTAGCAACACCTTGGAGGTGTTTCCATGCTCCTACTGGATTTATAACCTTTGTTTCATAACTAAGGGAAAACTTGCTGCTGTGCTCATCATACCTTCCTCTAGGGTTCCCCAACGATCTCGATATATTTTGGGCCATCAGGCTCCTTGTGGGACCTGCTCCTATGCCCTTCAATACCGCTGCACTCTCCAGCATTCCGGGGCTGCTCGCCCTGGTAGCGTATAACGATGCCGGCTTGGGGACGACTTGGCGGTGGCATGTTTATACGGTGGCGTGGCTGTGGTTCCTCGTGACGCCAAGATGGTGGTGGAGGTGGCGACCAACAAGGACGGGCCTTTTCTCCGTGATCGGAGGATATGGGGATGGCATCAGTCCTATTGCGTGCCTCTCTCTGTCTTCGCTCTGTGGAGCCTGTGTGGGATCCCTCGTCACGGGGAGATTTTGGCCTTCTATGGCTGTTCAGGGTTGATTGTCAAAGCTCTGGGTTAGACTCAAGCCTCTGTGAGGCAGCCTTTTCCTATTGCTTGCATGCCTTAGCGACGAGGTCGTACACCTGAGCAACTGCCTCTAGTGACCTATCCTGTTCCATGAGGGTTTTGGCGACGGCGATGTTGAGGGCGGGGGTTGGCATGACTTGCCTCCCCTCTGAATCGATGTATGGGGTGGCTTTTGTCGGCTTGGACCCGTCATATCCCAACCTATGCCGAATGCCAGGGTCTTCGATGAAGTGAGCTGCCACTTTCTTTGCCTTTTGCTTTAACAACAATTGCTTGTACTCAGCCTCCATAGCTCTTGTCGCCTTGATGGATTGCTGCGCCTTGGCCATGTTTTCGTCCAGCTTAGCGCCCTGCTCCACAATGGATTTGGCCTCTGCTAGGATTGCCGCACGCTTCTCATCAAGCTCCGTAACGCTCCGGATATGGGAGACGGTGATAGGCTCAACGAGGAGTGCACCGTAGATTGCCTTGTCGGCGGGAGACCAATGGGTTGCCAGCTACAGATGTTGATGGTGGCATTGGCGGCTTGACTGTCTGACAGTACTGGGGGCTGTGGTGAGTTCCTGCCGGTTGCGGGCGGATAACCGAAGGGGGCAAAGCCTTGGCCGGAGCTGGAGGCTCAACAACTTTTTTGGCTGTTGTTGCTCTGGTAACTGCTGGCGTGGGCGGAGCTCTCTCATTCTCCGGTTCCTGTCTGTCTTCTTCCATCACGCTCCCAATGGAGACTAGCACCTGGTGGGAAGTGTTGGTTTTCTCGGCGCGCTCCTCCTTCTTGATCTCCTGCTCGATCTCCCTCATAACAGCACCGTATTCCTTCGAGTTAGCGTCTGAACCATCGCCATCCATATTGATATCGGCGTATAACGCATCAAGGACGGAGTCGGAGTTGGCTTCGGTGTTGTCGACGGCGAATGTTGAGGGTGATGGAGGCGAGCCATTGTTGTTTCCTCCAGCTTCCGGCCCAGGCATAACTTTGGTGTTCTCCTCAGCGTTCGCGTATTCGTTGACGATTGCGACCATCTCACCACGTGTGAGAGGAACCGCGGCATGCCGCCTTCAGAGGGTATGCCGGAGGAGTGTTCCGGGTGTGAGCTCTTCCACAAAGTGCTACACGAGCTCGTCGGCGCGGTCACCCTCTAGGGTTCCCCTCACCCTTATCCATCTAGTGAGGTATTCGCAGGGAGCTTCTCCGTCCCTTTGAACACATCTAGCTAGATCGAAGATGGTGACTACGCCGACAAAGTGCGACCTGCGCATCTCTAACGCTCGGGGAAGCCAAGCGGATTTGTGGGGTCCTTCCACCTTTATATCCTGCATAGGGGCGGTTTGGGTGGGCCTTGAATTTTCCTGATCCGAGCCACCATACTCCAAGGAGAGATATGGCCCAGATCCTTCCGCGAACGTGTCCTATTCATAGGCAGTCCGTGAGGGGCTTGACAAATTTCCAGTTTCCTGGGAGCTAGGACCCGAGTCAGTTTCGCCGATGAAGATGGGGATGTCTCCGAAGGGGATGACGGAGCAACGCGTAGGGTTCGTCTTCGCCGGCACCCAGAACTCACCTGGAGGGACGATCAGGACGTTGCCGGAGAAGAGAACGCGTCCGATGGCTAGGGTGTTGCTGATTCCCGCGAAGATATTGGACCTCACCCGGTGTAGAGCTCGAAGCGCCTCTTGCCCCACGGGGGGCGCCAAATGTCGTGGTATTGCCGATGAGTACGCCATGGAGGGGGTCCTCACAATGCGTGTTTAGAGACATGGGGTAAGGTGGGGAGTTGGCGGGTACGAGGTAACACAGCTTACCAAGGTTCAAGTCCCACAATGGTGGCGGAACTCTACTCCTGCTATAAGTCACTATAATTGCAATACCACCGACTTAGAGAGATACGTTCACTGTGCGAGGTGTTGCACGTTGTACGTAGCAATCTAATAGGTTGTGCCCTAAAGGCTCCCATAGGTCCGGCTTATAAAGGCACTAGAACCTAGGGTTTACAAGGAATGGTCCTTGCCGGACAAGGTAAAGAGTCCTACACTAATACAAACTAGTCTTCCTTGTCTTGTACTCCAAGGCTCCGAGTATGTCGGTGATTCCTGCGTAGCCTTCCTTTATCCAGCATGGGCCTCTCTTCTGGATCGGTCTAACTAGGCCGCCCTACAGGCCATAGGCCTTGCTACCAACTGTGGGCCACCCGGGTTAGCCGGATTGGTGACATGCTATGAGGATACCCATTTAGCATATCCCCAACATTCATTATAAATGTAATCATCGAAACACTAGTGCACCCTGTGCAACTTTTTATGTTTTACCAGCTCTCTTCCTACTTGACTTCAGTTGGTATTATTGATGCAGGGATTTCCAATCTTCTAAGGTTAACACATGACCTTATAACATAACCCTTTATGTTTTAAGATATGTCATCCTTCAAAGATTTGAAAACATGTCTACATTTCTCATTCAGATACTATGGAGAAAACTTATCTCAATGTTCCGTGATTCATACTTAATCACTTTTCAAACTTTCCTTTCTCGGATCATATATTATGTTTAAGTTATCATCATGGTTTCCAGATGAGAACCTATGTTTCAACATAGTGTATGACGATCACTCTTTTTCTTTCTTTCAACCACTGATGTTTAACTTAAAGCTATTCCTAATTCGAGTGACCAAGGACCATTCCTTAATCAATTATTATTCCGAAACTATTTTTCAGAATACGACATAATATTGTAATATACTTACTTTCAACTTCTAATTCCTATAAATCATTATTTATCAGTACTTACGCTTTTATTCTTAACATGTTATACACACTTAAGAATTAATCATTAAGCTCCCACTCAAAAATATATTCCTAACATACCCTGGTGCGAAACTTACATTGCTCCCACTCAAAAATGTGTTTCCTACACATGTGAGTATGAGGCATTCATTGCTCCCACTCAATTTCATGCAAATTGCATATCGTCTCACTATTTTGAATAACTTCAAAATACTTTGATCAATTATCAAACTGAGAGTTTTATTACGAGACATTAGTATCTTACTAGTATTAAATCCACTATACCTTTAGCACTTCTTAATCAAATTCTTTTTGAATTTTTCTAATACATTATTCATGACAAATCGTGCCTTTGTCATTCACCTTTTCCACCACGACCTTGCAGTCTTTTGGAAAATTCAAGTAACCCTTTACTTGGTAAGATTCGGCAATGAATTGCTTTCTAATCTTAAGTGAATTTTGCCTCTAGGATTTCTCATAATTTTAGTTTACCATCATTTCCTTCATAGTTCGTAGGTATGCCATGTTCCGGTAACATGACAAATGATTCACAAATGTCTCCATACAAGATATGGGGTACATTTTTGAATCCTACTTCATGTAGTGAATACACTAGTAGGGAAAACACAATGATCATTATCATTGATCCTTTCCTTTATGAAGACAATCGTTCAGGAACGCTTTCCATTGCACTTCTCAAAATTCTAATGCAGGGTTTTGAATCCTCATCGTGTTTTTACTAGCTTCCATAAGCTTCACAATCGAGAACACAACCTTCCTCGAGAATGCACCAAAATTTAAGCAACACTTGTTTTGCCTTTCTTTTGGTTCTAGCCATGTATTTCATATTCAAAGTTTCCAATGAATACTCTACAAGGACTTGTTCGCTATTGTTTTGGTGATATCGAATAATTTCAAAACTTTCACGATGATCCATACAAGATATGGCACCGATCTCACGAATTTAGATGGTTCACTTTATATTCCAAATGAGTGTTTAGTATTTCTAACTATTGGTGTTTACATTTACACTACAACAATTTATTCGGCGCCATTTATTCGCCCACTTGATAATTGATATCACATTGCGATGCTTTGCATTTTGACACATCAAATGCTTTGCATTTCACAATTTCTTATGCCAATCTTATAACATCGAATTTCATTACTATTTATCAAATCATAGTAATTTAATTCTCTTTTATCTTTGATAACCTTCGATGATGAAATACTTTGATCACATCAAATAGTTTCATGCTCATGTTTCCTTTGGTAAACTCTTTTACAAAATTCAAAAAATCACAAAATGATAATCACCACTTCATTGAAATATGATACATCGAGTATGTATTTTCTTCCAATAATTCATCAAACACTTTGCATTATGCACGATGTTTAAGTTATCTTGCCGAACCTGGGCATGACTCATATGTGACAAGAAATCAAATGATTTTCACATATTATCAATAGAACTTCGAATCTAAACAATGATTTCATTCAAAATGAATATATCATTAAGTCTGGGCATTTTCAAGGTATTTTCAATATTTTACAAATGTTCATGCATTATTAATTAGTTTCACAACAAGGATAATTTACACATAATCGAATAACATATGAACACAAATAGAAATCATTCATGGAAGCAGAACAACTGTTTGTTACAAACTCATATGAATAACTGTCTCACGAAGTGTGAGACACACTAAAGAAGTTCACAATCCATCGATTACAATAATCATCCAAAACCAATAAACTAAGTGATAAATGTCGAGGGAGAGTGTCGTTGGCCATCATCATCATGCTCGCCATAAACACACAATGTCACCTCCTCTCCAGCAAGTAGCTCTCATGTAGAAGGACCTGTTTTCACCAAAACAGAATAAGTATCAAATACTTTAACACTTCAACAAGTGTTTGCAAGATTATAAAATTTATAAAATTGTATATCAAATATATACCTTTGTCATCGATGACCTCTCCAGCAATGGATTCAACCATCACATTCCTGAAATGTGTTATGAACTCGTGGATATCCTGTGTTCCCCATCACCTCTCATGATGCAAGTCCTGGTGTGTGCTTGGTAGCTTGGTGGTAGCGACCGTAGCATCATCCCTATTGCAAAAGAGCTCGTCAACCAGTTATCCAGGAAGTAAGCAAGCCTCATATACACATCATGTATGCGCTCCAAGTGGCTCTCTAGTGAAGAGTTCTCTTCCATCTTTATGGAGAGGAAATCTCCCATCAGCTCATGTTCCCATATGCGCACTTGTTCCACGAAATATGATCTAAGCTGTACCATTATCGCACGAGGGTCAAGATTGCCCACAATTGGCCACAGCTCATCAACCATTCCGAAGCGCATTGTCACTGAAACGAAGGTGGACATCTCACGACGGTAATAGCGGTCTTCCCGCTATTCTGGGGTCTCATAGAAATAGGGCTGCTCCAAATCCATCTCGTAGAGTATATAGTCAACTACATCATTCTCACTAAGGAGAACATGTAGATGCGCAACCCACATAGAAAAGTTGGATCCATCTAGTTTGAGCTTCTCTCCTTCTAACCAATCGTCAACCGGGAAGGTAGCATTAGGGAGAACCATTTTCTACATTTATAATTGCAAAAAGGAATTTAGACTAAGTTTATAATTATATGAGTTAAAACAAGAAGTCCACTAAAAACTCCTATCCCAGAAGGGTTTTAGCGATTGCACGATCCCTATTCACTACACCACCCCTGATCGTCACACTCGGCGATATAGTTGCAAAGGTGGATGCTGAAATGTCGATCACATCATTCATGCGACTCGTTTTCGATCTTTCGACCATCCGTGTTCTGAGACCATGTCTACACATGCTAGGCTCGCCAACTCAACCTTAGTGCATTCGCTGTGAAACATGGCTTACACCCACCGTATGTGACCGCAGTTATGTCTAACACCCGATCGTCATGGCCTGCCTCATAACAGAGAAATTTCTTGGTGGTGCACACTAAGGAGAACACTTGTATTGGTATTTTTATTAGGGATCATCTTATTAGGATACCGTCGAGTATCTAATACTAGCACACAATAAGATGCACAAACAATAAACATTAAATGTAAGTGTGATGCGATATGGTTCTTCACGCTATGATCTCCATCTTGTGCCACCGGATTTCAGCGCCAGGGTTTCAGCACCGTAGGCACTAGGGTACCGGTTCCTCCAGCGTGGTAGTCCATCATCTCCATGATCGTTACTACTACTTAGAAACATAAAGTAAATTACTTTACCTTAGCTGCGACCATATCACATCACAACACCCCTACGAAACAATGTTAGACGTCTCTACTTTATCTTTGCATGTTTTACGTGGCTGATAGGGCTTCCGTACAAGAACCGTTCTTACCCACGAACTTCCACCACAATGTTGATCAAGTAGTTTTATATACTACACCCCTCTCAGGGCCCTCCTTTGCAAATGGTATACCAACTAATGCGAGAGAGACAGACACACCCCAAAGCCACTTTATACGGTACAATCCGTATGCCAAGCATGGACCATGCTCACGAATGAACACATAAAGTCGGTTGGGGGGCGCTTCATCAAGCATTACTATAGTATACACAAGTACACGTGGGAGGGTAACAACTAAAAGATCAACACCCACATGCTACAACTCATGTGTTCTACCCGTACTAGCAATACTACGTCTAGATCTAGCTCTGATACCACTGTAGGGGTTCGCGCATTAAAACAATAATTTTTTCCTACGCCAATAACCCTAATACTGGGACCTATATATTAGTAATGCAGTAACGGGAGGGGATTTTTGCAAACTAACCTTGAAGAGCGAAAAGCGTTGTCAGCGCTCAGGAGAGCGTGGTTGATGCAGATGAACCGAAGCCGACCTCGGGGTCATGTTGAAGTTATGGTGGCTCCTGCGGCTCTAACAACTTCTAGTGCCCCAAGTATTGCACTTTGCAGTGAGTTACACACGTCCGGTGCCTGACGATGACTCCCGCTCCTCCGATCCAGCAGTAGTTGCGGAAGTAGAGCTTCTGGATCCGAATCATGCAGCGCGACGATGCTCCACGGTGATGAAGACTCTTGCTCACGCGATCTAGACTTGGGACCACGGTCAAGGGAGAGAGAGAGGTAGATAATCAACTGGAGGTATCCCTAAAAGAGTGGAAACCTTTTATTGATTATTGTATATTTAATTTGTCAAAATACCTCTCTTTATATAGGGAAAAAATCCCCACATAAGCAATTGCCTTAGCCATGTTGGACTAAACAAAGGAGAGGGGAGGGGGGCTTGGCCACCACCGACTAGGGCCCAAGTGGGCCCCACACGGGGTGCCTTGGCCCAGACAGCCACCCCTCCTCCTTCCTTCCTTTGGTCTTTCCCTCATGGGCCCTTTTCCCTAGGAATTTTGTCCCAATTTGGTATTTCAACAATTTAATTCTTTTTTCTTTTATTGAATAAATATAAATTAATGATTAAATCAGTATTCAACATTCAATTAAATATTATTCAATCCCCATGGCTATGGAACTCCTTCCACCCCACTCCGGGCATCCTCCAGACTTACCGAAACCCTTTTGGTTTTCTCTCTCTCTTTTCTTTGGTGATTATGCCAATACCAAAACACTCTTTGAGCATCATGAAGCCCTTAAGAGTGATACCCCACGGTTCAGGAACACTCCAGACATGGACGGAACCCTCCCGTAGTGTCCATGTTGACCCCTGTGCATTCCATGAATCTTTCGTCGCTGAACCATGAACGTCGTGTTGTATTCCTTTTGTCTCTCGATACTTGCACTGTCTAAGATATGATCAATGACATCACTATGCCGTGGTCAATCTCGTTATCAACAATTGCTATTTGACTTGTTTCGACAAGTGATATCCATGTGATCAAATCACACGTTGCGCAGCTATTGGATATAACTTCTCCGAGTGGGCCCTCGAGTATCTTTTTAATCATGCTGATGGACAAATCCCGCTCTTGACGCATATTGCCTCAACTGTTCCTCCGAATACCAGAACACACCTTTATAATCACCATGTTACCAGATGACGTTTGATGCTATCTGAATATCCTCGGGTATCAGTGATTGATATGGTCTCTCGGTCTAAGAAATAGGGCACTAGGTCTTTTCTTATCATCATAACTTGAACTTCGTGACATGATCGGGTCAGGATGCTTAGGTTGGGAATAGTTCATCATCTCATTCTCGCAATGAGGTGACTCCATTGTTAACTAGCATAAATGCCACATGATCAGGAAATCTTGATCATCTATTGACCAATGAACCATTGACTAGAGCTTCACCAGGAACTCCTTGTTGTTTATATATCACATGTGTATTGATGTTTCCTTTCAATATAGTTATAGCATGATATAAAAATTAATCATAAACTTTATGAAATATGATAATAATCCATATGGTTGGTTGTCTCTAAGGCATATTTCCAACAACTCCGGCCACCACCGTTTGTGGTTAAATGACCGCCGTGCTTCGCTCTATCTATCTATCCAATTCGATCTAGGAATTGATCCTTTTATACTGTCGCCCCTCGTTACGGTGATAGGGTTTTGAGAGTCGTTGCTTCACTGCACACCGTTGATGTCTTGGTGGCGCCATGAAGTTTGTGTGGTGATGGTTAGGCTATGCTATGGTGGTGGTCGTTGTAGGGTGGCTCGACGCATGTAGTAGCGTCTGATGGCCCAAAATATATCGAGCTCGTTGGGGAACCCCAAGAGGAAGGTATGATGAGCACAACAGCAAGTTTTCCCTCAGTTATGAAACCAAGGTTTAATCGAACCAGTAGGAGCAAGGAAACACCCAAAAGGTGTTACTAGCTAAACTTTGGCAGGGCGCACTAAAGGTGCCAGCAGCAACGTGGAGACCTGCACAACACAACCACAGAACTCTGTCCCCAACTTGCGATAAGGTTGTCAATCTCACTGGTTTTGCTGAAAACAAAGGATTAAACGTATCGAGTGGAAGAAAGTAATAGTTTGTAGAAAGTAAACACAAAGCAGTAAACAGTTGATTGTAGATTGAAAGTAAAAGAAAGGACCGGGGTCCATAGTTCACTAGATGTGGCTCTCCTTAAGATAGATAACATGCTGGGTGAACAAATTATAGCGAGGCAATTGACAAACATCGAGAAAGCATACAAGCATATACTAATCATCTTGACTCCTTTGAGATTCGATTGGGCATTACAACATTATACATAGACCGCCATCCAACTGCATCTATGACTAATAATCCACCTTCAGGTTATCATCCAAACCCCCTCCAGTATTAAGTTGCAAGCAACGGATAATTGCATTACGAATTGCGTGTAAAGTAAACAATACGATTGTTCTATGAACAAAGGATTGTTGTTTTCTCCCTAGTAGCAACAGCACATCTAGTACCTTAGAGATTTCTGTCACTTCCCCAGATTACCAGGGGCATGAACCCACTATCGAGCATAAATACTAAATCTTGGAGTTGCTAGCATCTACTTGGCAAAGATAGCTACTAACAACGGAAAGCATGAAAGATCACAAATAACAAAGACATGATAGAATCAATAATCAATCTGAAATAGCATCTCAATATCCATCGGATCCCCGCAAACACAACATGCAGAATTACAAATAGATGATCTTGATCATGAACAGAGCTCACAAGATCTAAACATGATAGCACAAAGGAGGAGAACCAACCATCTAGCTACTACATGGACCCGTAGTCCAGAGATGAACTACTCATGTATCACACCGGAGGCTTGCATGGTGATGAAGAAGGCCTCCAGGGTGAATTCCCCTCTCCGGCAGGGTGCTGGGAAGAGCTTTAGATCCCATCCGATCTAGGGATGGAGATGATGGCGGCTACAGACTCTTTCGTGGAATTTTGATCGGGTACTTAGGGTTTCCGTATCATAGGCAATATATAGGCGAAAGGAGAGGCCGAGGGGACTCCTGGGGCGGCCAGACCACCCCCTGGCAAGGGCCAGGCCTGGCCGCGCGGCCAAGTGGTGTGGCCGGGCCCCAGCCCCTCTCTGTCTCGTATTCTGGCTCCAGGTGTCCCTCGGTGAAAAACTGACTTTGGCTTTTGTCCCGTCCAATTCCAAGAATATTCATTTTCTGACTTTCCTAGAACCAAAAACAGCAGAAAACAGGCAGCTGGCACTGTGGCTCTTATTAATAGGTTAGTCCAAGAAATCATATGAAAAGTACTCCAAAGTATGGAAAACACATAAGAGAGTAGATAAAACCAAGCATGGAACATCAAAAATTATGGATACGTTTGCAACGTATCAACATCCCCAAGCTTAACTCCGGCTCGTCCTTGAGTAGGTAAGTGATAAAAAGAAAGAATAATTTTTGAGGTGACATGCACCATCATAAACTTGATCAAAGTATTTGTAAAACATTCAAAGCTGGGATCATAGTACTTCAATCATAACATGAAAGACAAAGTTCTAGCAATAAGACTAAGAAACTATGTTGCAACATGAAAAGGCACAAACAAAAGATTAATGAATAACAATGCTTTGCAAGACGTTTGTTTGTTTCACATAAAGAAAACATAGCATAGTGGCATTTATAGAGTAGCAAACTTAAATGCATAGGACACCTTCAAAGTTCATAAGAGTGACTAGATACAAATAGTTTAAAACAAGTAATATCAAAGTTATGCATCAATCAACAAGTCTTTCGGATAATGCACATAGAACTGAGAATGGCAACTATGCTCTCAAAGTAGGTGCATAAAGATAGAAGGTGGAGACTCAACATAAAAGTAAAAGAAAGGCCTTCATAGAAGGAAGTAGGGATTCAAGTTTCATAAAGATCTTGCAAAAATTGTACTTGTTAGCTTTCAGCTCTCATTGCCCCTATCATAAGCATCTTGAAGTTATTAAGGTTAAAGTGAACAAACTATGGTGTATATGCTTGACGATGTATAAGTTGGAAATCTCATGTCCCTTGAATACGAGGGCTGCTCCTCATGCTACTCAAGTTTAGTCACCGGTAAGTTCTTGTCATCATAAGTACATGTGTATCATAGAGAACCGCCAACGGGGTACCCCTTGCCCGATGATAAGGAAGAATCCCCATATCAAAATGACAAGGCAAGCAGACAACGGGCATCTCAACAATCTTCTTATTTACCATGGGAATATGGTGTTTTTTTCTCTCTTTTCTCATATCTCTTTTTTTTCTTTTTTATTTTTTTCTCAATATCGGACTCTTTTTTTATAAGAAGAATGCTTCATGGACAGCTCATTATGGTTACGCTGCAGGTTTCCACCATGACATCATGGATTAGACCAGCGGCCCAGGCGTTTCTCTAACACACATACATAACTCCATGGACTTACAAGCTCCCCTTTCATTTCACACCGACGACATCCATAGACAAAAGAGCATGATATCAACTAGGTACAAAGTACAAGTGCAATGTTGAAAGCTTTCCCCATGATAGCATGGTTCTGCTAATCCCCAACAAATAAGTGCAAGCATATACAACATAGACGACACAATGGTTCAAGTTTATTAGGGGCAAGAAAAGTAAAGTGTGCCATCAAGTTCGTGAGAGCTTTAATCACTAGTTTTTTCATAACAAGTTTAATTCGGAAGGTAGATAAAAACATGAATATACTTGGAATAGCATATGCTAGTAGGTAGGTAGGTATGGTGGACTCTTTGGAATAACTTGGTTTAAGGAGTTGGATGCATGAGTGGAACTCATACTTGGTTGTGGAGGCTAGCAAAAGACTGGGAGCGACAAACTAAGAGAGCAATAATGGCCATAATCATGCAGAGCGACAAAACATCATTGATCAAAGAATAAAGTGATACTACAAGTTGAAAACTAAAGGATCATAAAGGCTATGGTGACTTGGGATAGTCATAACATGGTGTGAGCATGCGCCAAGTCAACCCAAATAAAGCATCAAAGGAGAATACCATAATACTATGCTTTAATATGCTAAAACAACGCATGATTCCTCCAAGGCACATTAAGAATTCTCAATTGTTTATAACAACTCATGCTACAACAAAGAATACTAAGCATAAAGCCAAAACAATATCAAGCATGGCGTGACAAAGCATAGGCCGTAGTCAAAAACAAGCTCTCTTTACCACTTAAGCATGAACTTTCCTACTCTTTTCCAATCCAAACCAAACTATTTGAAAACCAGTGAAAACCAAAACGAAAACGAAAAAGAAGACGCTCCAAGAACAATACAACTGTGCATGAAACAATAAAAATAAAGCGTTCGGAAAAAACCTGAGATTTTTATTGATGAAGAGGGGGATGCCTTGGGCATCCCCAAGCTTTGACGCTTGTACTTCTTGGATATTTCTTGGGGTGACACGTGTGGCATCCCCAAGCTTGAGCTTGAGTCCATCCTTCATCTCATTACTCATTCCTTCCATACACCTAAATTTTTTCCTTCATACAAAACTTCACACAATCTTTATTAGCAACATTAGTGCACTCAAGATAATAAGTCTTTAGGTTCAGTTCCAACACCAATAAAATTTCCATTAAAACACTAGCTACTATAGCACTTCCCTCAAAAATCTCAATTCCCCAAAAGAACTCAAAAAGGAACCAACAAGAAGCAAATGCAGAAAAATGGCAGAAATCTGTCAAAATAGACCAGCAGGTAAAGACGATTTTTTTCGAAGACCTTCTGTTGCTCAAATCAAAAAGTTTTTAACTAACGAAAGTTAGATAACAACCTGGGGCAGAAGCAAAAAACTTCACGCCTCAAAATGACGTACAGAGATTTTACACTAATTTTACGGTGAAGCACAGCAATCTGTTTCGTGATAGCAACTTTCCCAATCATTAATTCTCATTCATTAGAGGTTACTCTTGGCACAAAAAGCAAATAAAAAGGATAAGGAGCGGTTATTACAGAGGTAATAACTTCCAAGACTCATCTAAAACTTTTGGGTTATCTCCCAATAAGTACTTTTCTTTAACGCCTTTAAGTTAGGCATAAGAAGCAAGAAAAAGGATCAAGTGTTTGAAGAAGCATTAAAACCAAATTTCTTGCCCTTACCTCTCTTATTTTTATTCTTAACCTTGGGGAACTTGTGAATGCTTGGTGGAGAAACAAAGCGCATGGTGCCCTTTTCCACATCTATTATTGTTGGGTCCGCAGCATAGAAAACAAAAATTTTCCTACGATGAGAACTATACGCCAAGATCTATCTACTAGATACAGAGCAACGGGTGGACATACATCCATGGAGAACTTACCCTCGAAGACAACGAGTTTTGTTAACGAGTAGGAACTCGTGGTTGATGTAGTCGTACACTTGCCGATCTCAAGATCGTGAGGAAGTCCGAGCGACGCAACTCAGCAGCGCATCCGCACTTTTCACACGTTCAAGCCACGGACAACCTCCACCTCCTCGCTCCAGCGATCCAGCGAGCAAGAACTCCTTCCAGACGAAATGCCACCGGGAACATGTATCTCGCTAATCCGAGACCATGGGGGAATAATTCTAGAGGGGGAGAGAGATCCTTCACAAGGAGGTGTGAGGATGAAGGAGGGAATGGGTGGCCTTTTAAAGGAGGAGGGGGGGTGCCCCCTCTCTCCATGGCCGGCGCATGGGGGGGTGAACCCTCACCTCCCCCATTCATGTGGTGGTAACCCCTCCACATTAAAATGCCTCTTCAAATTCCCTTTTAAAGTCTGCACTTTAAGTGCATTAAATTTCTCCAAATTTAATGCTCTCTCATTTAATAAAACTCTTTTTATTAAATCTATTCAGAATTTTGTTAATTACTTTAATTAACAAACATTCACATATAGCCCCTTGCAATATTTCAATATCATATGCAGAACCACCTTCTGCAATTTCACCCGAAACAATTTCCGGTTTCTATTGAAACAATTCCTGCGCTTTGTAATTCTTTCGTCTGAAACATATGTGCTCCAAAATGGTGTCCGATAACTCTTAAGTGTGCCACCCTATGGTTCGCGAATAATGTAGACATGATCGAGACCCTTCTCCGATCAATAATCAGCGGCGGGACCTGGAGATCCATACTGACTCCTACACATTCAACGATGACTCCTGTGATCGTGAGAACCTTTAACGCTTGTAACTAAATCCCTTTGTCTCTCGATATATTACATGTCTGAGATTCGATCATCGGCATCTCCATACCTAGTTTGATCTCGTTACCGACATGCACTCTTTTCTCGTTCCCGTGATATAACATTCTAGTGATCACATCACTTGCTTGCAAGCTATCCTAATGTGATATCACCGAGAGGGCCCAGAGTATATCTATCCGTCATCTGGATTGAAAAATTCCACTCTTGATCCATGAGCCTCAACATAACACCTTCGTAGTACTGAACCCATCTTTATAGTCACCCTGTTACGGTGTGACGTTTGATGTTAGCAATTAACATGATCTCATGGTCTAAGGATAAAGATTACTTCGTATGATGTTATAGAAATATAAACATAATGACTTGATCGTCATGCTATACTTCGGATGAATGTTCATCACATCATTCCACCAATGGTGTGACCTTGTTATTAACAACATCCAATGTCCATGATCAGGAAACCTTGATCATCCTGTTAATCAACAAGCTAGTCTATAAGAGAGGCATAACTAGGAACCCTTTTTGTTTATTAAACACACATGTATTGATGTTTCCTATCAACACAATTATAGCATGCAAAATAAACATCTATCATATACAAGGAATACATAATAACTACTTTATTATTGCCTCTCAGGGCATATTTCCTTCAGTCTCCCACTTGCACTAGAGACAATAATCTAGTTTATATAGTGATAAATCTAACACCCATGGAGTTCTGGTGTTGATCATGTTTTGCCCTAGGGAGTACTTTAGTCAACGGATCTGCTACATTCAGGTCCGTGTGCACTTTACAAATCTTTATATCTCCATCCTTGACATGCTCGCGGATGGAGTGAAACCGGCGCTTAATATGCTTAGAATTCTTGTGAGACCTTGGTTCCTTGGCGTTGGCTATGGCTCCATTATTGTCACAATAGATCACCATTGGGTCCAACGCACTAGGAACCACACCTAGTTCCGTTATGAACTCCTTCATCCAAACCGCTTCCGCTCAAGCGAGAACATATTCCGCCTCCGTCGTTGATCCAGCCACCACAGGTTGTTTGGAGCTCCTCCAACTAACTGCTGCTCCGTTCAAGAGAAATACGTATCCAGATTGAGACTTAGAGTCATCCGGATCAGTGTCAAATCTAGCATCGACATAACACTTAGCGACTAGCTCTTCTTCACCTCCGTATACAAGAAACATATCCTTAGTTCTTCTCAAGTACTTAAGGATATTCTTGACCGCTATCCAGTGTTCTGAACCTGGATCAGATTGGTACCTACTTGTCAAACTAATAGCATGTGCCACATCCGGTCTTGTACATAGCATGGCATACATTATAGAGCCTATGGCTGAGGCATAGAGGATTGTAACATCCCTAAATTCAAAATTCCAAAACTCATTCATATCATCCATGCATCCATCATCATCTAGGGTTTTTCTCAAAATCACTTTAGAAATAGAAGCATTTGTGGCTCATTATTTTATGTATGAAAACCCTAGCCTTGTGCTACTTGTTGTGGATAAAAGTACTTTTATTGTTTAGAATCCAAACACAAGTGATTTCAAAACTTTGAGCAAAGTATCAAAGCAAAATATGAATTAAAAACAAATTATATGCCTATTTCATAAAGGCATAGTTTTAATTTATTTTCAAAAGACCCAAGTGTTCTGAAGTGTTCAGATGTGTTTGACACTTATTTAAGAACAAGATTTATTGTACAAAAGTCCTGTAAAGCTTTGGATTCAAACAGATTTGAATTTGGGTTTAAAACCATTTCTAGAAATTCAATTAGAAAAAGAAAAGGAATTAAGAGGAAAAAAAATAGCCAAACCAGCCAATCTGGCCGACCCAGCCCAACACGGCCCAGCTAGCCCAGCTCCCTAATCAACGAATTTTTTCTTTCACCCACTCTCGCACCCACCAGCTCACTGACCGAAGGGACCCACTCTCCCTCTCCTCGCTCGCTGACATCCGCGGCCCACTCGAGCGTCGTCGTCTCCACCCCCATGACCTGTTCGTCCCCAAATCAGCGCGGCCGTTTTCTGTTTTAAATTCGCAGCTTCAATTCGTATCAATGCTCGAGTAATTCTCGCTCACGACCAGGCTACTTAAACCCCCTCTGCCCCCTCTCCCTTCTCCCTCAAACCTCGAACCCAGAGCGCCACCAGGCTGCGTGCATTGCTCCCTGTAGCCCCGCCGTCTCCGACGAGCTGCAGCCACGATTCCGGCCACCTCCGACCACCCCTCTGCCTCTGCTTCACACGAACAGATTCCACTTGACCTCACGCATCACCCAGTACCCCTGGTTCGCCCGCGCGTGACCCAGAACGTCGGCTACGCAAACGTCTGACCGCCACCGCCTCCAGCTTCAACTCCGGCGAACTCTAGTGGTAAGTCCAGACCGCCCCGAACCTTGTCATTCACGCCCGCGTTTACCCCGTGACCATCTGCATCTGACCACACCTCCTGGTTGCATCCTAGTGATCTACAACATCGCCTTCGACGTCGAACGGAACCACCTGTCGCCAGACTCAACTCCGACGAGGAATCAACATCATGACAGCACGCCCCTCCGCAAACCGACGCTACCTTGAGCTTCAGCAGCTTCCTGCGAACCTGGTATGACCCTTCTCCCTCTCGCGAACGACCTAGAACACAAGCGCCGCCGTAGACCGAGCGCTCCGCCGCTCGCTGACGCCGCGCGCCGCCAGGACATGGTCGCTTGCTCGCGCGTCGTTAGATCTGGATCCAAGCGCTAGGATAGATTCACTTATCGGCGAAACGGTACGCGATCTGGAACGTGCGATCTGTTTAGATCCTGCGGCTGCAGAGCTCGATCTGGTACGAACCGGTACGCGCCAATCACCACACGACGCGTGGCTAGGAACAGATCTAAAAACAGATTTTAAATCAGAATTTGATCCAACTTTCAAATGCTTATAACTTTTGAATGCCACGTTAGAATTTTGCAAACTTTATACCGTTGGATTCAGTGAATCAAGGCCTTTCTGTTTATGCAAAGTGTTTAACAAATAGTAACAATTAGAATGACTTTATTTGTGGAAACATGTCTAAGGCTATTTTTGAGTATGGATTTAGTTTAGTAATTTGTTTTAGGGTTAAATAAGTTTAGTTGGCAATCTTGTGACTTGTTAAGTTTATGTAAACATGCACATACTTGGTAGAGTTTTCAAAATCACCACTTAGTAAATTCTTGCATGCATGCATTCATATTATTTTTGATTGTATATAATTGTTTTTAATTGTGTGCTATAAATTTTTGTGTAGATTTTGCTAGTGATTGTGATTGTGAGGAGTGCTACTCTCCACATTACCAAGGCAAGTGATATTTTCATGAATATTCCATTCCTATATTTTATACTAGCATTAGATATTTTTGCTAAAACAAGCATGCTACTTTTGTCAATTGATATGATGGGAAATCCTATGTAGTTTAGAATGGTAGAGTTGCTAGGAAATTTTCCCTAAAGTTAAGTTGCCATGCCATGCTTAGCCTAGCTAATAGAAAACAAGGGAGGAATATATATTTCACACTATGGAAAATATCCTAAGTCTGAGGACTTGTGTTTTGTTTAATAAAACAACTAAGTTAATGAATCACCTGGGTGGAATGGGACTTGCTTGGTGGTTTTTGGTTGAGTGGTTCACAAGGCCCATTTTTATGGTTTACCTTAGTGTATCTCACTTGTGGATGGCCACCCAGGAACAAAGAGATTTGAGTTGTCAAATGTTGAGAAGCTTCAAGTGCAACCACTTGGCAATATGGGCTCTGCCATGATCATATAGGTTGCTAGAACTTAGTCTCTTGGACAGTTGGTGGTAGTGGGAATGATAGGTTGGAGCGCGTCCATTTGACTAAGGAAAGGCTTCTGAAAGATCTTGTCTTGGGAAACCAAGTCTTGTGGGGAAAGTGCACCACCTCTGCAGAGTGTAAAACCTAAGTACTTATCCATGTCCCTGGTAAAGGACAATTTGAGCATCAAGACATGGAAGCTTCAAGAATCTCATCACTCCAACTTCAAAGTAAAACTTGTGGGTGAACAAGGGTGAAGGACCCCAATGTCTATTGGTGGTTTCTTGGGAAGTTTTGACAAAGAAAAACTTAATGTTTTCTACTAATAGGAAAAACCTATTTTGAGCAAAGCAAGCCAAGCTACACTTAGCCAAAATGCATATAGTAGTATAGTCCACTTAAAATATACTAAGGTATCACTTGCCAATACTATTCCAAAGTATTGACCCTCTGTGGCTGTAACTTGTAATGTTGCAGGTTACTCCGATGACGATTAGGAGTCATGAGTCTACACTCAACATGCTTGCCTGTGGCACATGAAGATGAAGACTTATGTTTATTTACTTATTCCATAAACTCTTGTATTAGGCCTTTGGCCCTGAGTTGTAAAAGACTATGTTTTATCTCTGGAATGAATGTAATAAACGACCTTTGTATCTGTGTACTTCATCTTAAACTGTGGATGCTAGCATTGATCCAGGGACTAGCATTGCAATCACAGGGATCCTTTCCTTTATAAAGGAGGGGTCTAACAGATGGTATCGAGCAATGTTGCCTGTAGGATTATGACCCTAGGATTGGAAACCACTAAGGAAATTTTTTAACTACTTCTACACTTGTCTATTCTTCTCGTAAACTTTTCTAATCTTCTCATTCTCATCTCTATTTGTAGATGAACTCCATCAACGAAGCCGTGAAGAAATGACCACTCATGACCATGACCTTGGAGTGTGAAACTGAGTTTCCCAAAATTCTCAAGGACCTCATGGAGGTAATGGAAGCACATGGTGCAGCTGTGTACAAGGGCTTTCCAGTGATGGAGGAAGGAGTGGAGTATTGGTGGGTGCAACTTCACTTGTACAAAAACAAGGAAGACAACCACAAATAAAGAGGCTTCTGCATGTACACCAACACTGTGATGCACACCACATTCTTTGAGTCAGCCAGAGAAGCAGCTTGGAGGACTATCAAAGAACTCAGTGCTAGAGTCAAGTGCAAGATGCTCAACCTCCAAAAAGACTTAGAGAAAGAGAAGGAACAAACCCAAGAGTTGGAAGTCACCAACCAAACCTTAAGGGGAGATATTATAGACTTAGTGATGGAAGCATGTGAACAAGATAGGCTGATTGCCTCTAGGAACATTGTGTTAGCCACCAGATCCAGTGAGATAGGTTTGTAAACGCACTTCGTTAGTTGGACCACCACCTATCACCTTATTTTCCAAATGATACCTTAAATAAGTTTGAACCTTGGTTGATGTAATGGATTCATGTATGCATGACTTGTGTGATTTTGTGTTCCAAGGATATGTATGAGTGTTTGTCTTGATTTAACTTGTGTTGTTCTAACTTTTTCAATCTTATAAATAGATGCCTATTACCATCAGCACTGTTGAGGAGTTCCAGGTTACCCGTTTTGGTCCTCGTATCGTAGAGCTTACTACCTTGCTCGATCTCCCTCTTCCCACCATTACGGTGCACCCACTCACCAAGTTTGAGAGGAAGGACCTCTGGGGCTTCAAGGTGAACCAGCCAGGACGCCAGACAGAGCCTACTACGGAGGCCATCGTCTTCAAGCTTATGCACGATGACAGGGAGAGAGGCATGGAGGTTGTCATGCAGGACCTGATAGGACGACTGTTGGGTCGTCACTCCCGGCAGGTTAGAGGCACTCACTTCCACGCCTTCGGAAGGCGTGATGATGACGGAGAGTCCATCGACTTTGAGGACGACTCGAGGGCAGCAGAGCCGAGCGTCGCTGTACCTCCAGGACTTAGAGACTCTTATGAGACGTGGATCTTGTGGGACCAATGTCATGCTTAGAAATGACGAGCTCCAGGTGCAGCTTCGCGAGAAGGACAAGCTCTTCGCGCAGCAGGGCGAGATTGTCAAGGAGATGGAGGCGAAGTTCGAGACCCAGGACCGTAAGTTCAAGAGTCAAGAGAAACGTGTCCAGGGTAGGAACAAGAAGATTCGGGACATGACCGAGGAACTGCAGTCCAAGGACTTCGAGTTAGAGCAGCAGCAGACAGTGATTGAGAGACTTCGATCCCAGAAGAGGGCTCTCAAGGCCAAGATCGACTCCTTGACCACTACCATTGAGGAGAACAAGACCGCAATGGAGAACGCAGGTCTTACCTTTGTCGAGGAGGAGATTGATGCTAACGAGTAGACTTGACTACTCAGTTATCTCTATTTACCGTACTTGTTATTGTGAACTTATTATTGGACCATCCGACATGTGGATGGCTTGCCACTTGTGTGTTTTTACTTTGAGACTTTTGTTATCTTGTTGTTGATCTTTGATCCTTGTGTTGCATGCTATGTGTTTGCTTACGTGACGTATTGTGCATAAACATCTATGGGTATCTCATTCTTTCCTTGAATAAACCACAGATGCCTCCCCGTCGCGCAAACCCCAACCCCAACCCCAACAACATTACCCCGGAAATGCAACAGATGATGAATGCGCAGACACAGCTTATGCAAATGATGACAACATTCATCCAAAACCAGAACAACGACAACCCCAATAACAACAACAACAACAACAACAACAACCCTCCGGGTTTTGATATGCTCACCAGATTTCTGCGTCTGAGGCCAGCTAAGTTTTCGGGAACGACTGATCCCATGGTGGCCAATGATTGGCTACGTTCTGTGAACAAAGACTTAGTGACCGTGGGCTGCACGGATGCTGAAAAATTTAGGTTTGCAGCACATCTGTTGGAAGGACCAGCCGCCGCATGGTGGGACAACTTCCAGATCACCACTCCTATTGATGAGGTGACTTGGGCTATCTTTGAAGATGGTTTTTGCACTACTCATATCTCACCAGGAATGATGAGCCTGAAAAAGAAGGAGTTTCACAACCTGAAGCAGCGCCACCACAGCGTGGCTGAATATATAGAAGAGTTCAACAATCTGGCGCGCAATGCACCGGATGAGGTTGACACAGATGCCAAAAGAAAGGAAACGTTTCTGGAAGGCTTAAATGATGAGCTGAATCTGCAGCTGTCTGTGGCATATGTTCCAACTTATCGATTCATTTGTGTGACAAGGCTGTTATTGTGGAGAATAAAATGAAGCAAGTCGAGAGTAGAAAGAGGAAACACTCCGACAAGCACAGCTCGGGATCGTCTCATAAACGATCTCACTATGATGATAGTGTCAGCTCAGGATCCCACAAGCATGGGAAATTTAACAAGCACCACAACCACAACCGTCATGACAACAAGCATCATCGCAGTCATGATAATGATAAGTACAAGAACCACAAGAGTGGACATAAGAGCCACCACAGTGGAAGTGGAAGTGGAAACCAGCCTAAAAGGGACATCAGTCAGGTTGAATGCTTCAAATGCAAGAAGCTGGGGCATTATGCTAATGAGTGCCCTGAGAAGAAAGTTGAAGGACCTAACAAGCCCAATCCTTTTCAGAAAGGACAGGTTAACCACATCAATGTGGAGGAAGTCTATGAGGAGCCTGATGCCGTTGCTGGTAAGTTCAGACTCAATTCCATTACAACATTTGTACTCTTTGACACTGGTGCATCTCATTCATTCATATCAAAAGCATTTGTTGATAGAAACGGGTTTGCATCTGAAAACATTGGGTGTCCGATAAAAGTTAGCTCTCTGGGAGGAGATATGATAGTGAGTCTTGGATGTCGGGATCTAGTCATAGAGATCGGAAAACATAAGTTTCCAGTGAACCTAATAATCCTAAATTCCCAAGGATTAGATGTGATTTTGGGAATGGATTGGATGGCTAAGTATGAAGGAGTACTAGATTGTGCCAATCGTACAGTTGCACTCACAACCCCTGAAGGTAAGAGGATAAAATTCAAGTCCAATTTAAAATCTAAAGGAAGTAAGCTGAATTCTCTTAAGGGGGTTAGCATAGACACTGTGCCAATTGTGTGTGAATATCCGGATGTGTTTCCGAAAGAGTTACCGGGAATGCCACCAGATAGAGATGTAGAGTTTATAATAGATTTGGTACCAGGTTCTGGACCAAGAGCAAAGAGGCCTTATAAAATGTCAGTTGACGAACTTAAGGAACTCAAGAAACAACTTGGAGAACAATTGCAGAAAGGATTCATCCAGCCAAGTTCTTCATCTTGGGGAGCTCCAGTTTTGTTCGTAGAAAAGAAAGATAGAACTCAAAGGTTATGCATAGATTACCGTTCTCTCAACAAGGTAACCATCAAGAACAAATATCCTTTGCCAAGAATCAACGACTTGTTTGATCAGCTAGAAGGAGCATGTGTGTTCTCGAAGATTGATCTTCGGTCAGGCTATTTTCAATTCAAGATAAGAGAGCAAGACATACCTAAAACAGCATTCACCACAAGGTATGGATTGTATGAGTACACTGTGATGCCTTTTGGTTTAACCAACGCCCAAAGATACTTCATGAATATGATGAACAAAGTGTTCATGGAATTTCTCGACAAGTTCGTTGTCATTTTCATCGATGACATCTTAGTCTACTCCAAGAGCAAGGAAGAGCATGAAAGACATCTACGCTTGATACTTGAGAAACTGAGGGAACATAAGCTTTATGCCAAATTCAGCAAGTGTGAGTTTTGGTTAGAGGAAGTTGGATTTCTTGGTCACGTTATGACAAAGGATGGTGTAGCAGTTGATCCTGCTAAAGTTTCAGCTGTGAAAGAATGGGAATCTCCTAAGAACGTAAAAGAGGTTCGTAGTTTCCTTGGTTTAGCAGGTTACTACAGAAGATTCATTGAAAATTTTTCAAAGGTTGCTAAACCAATGACAGAATTGTTAAAGAAAGATAAGAAATTTTCTTGGTCTGAAGGTTGTGAACTCAGCTTTCAAGAATTGAAGAAGAGACTTGTGTCAGCACCAGTTCTGTGTCTACCAGACTTGGAAAAGGATTTCCAAGTGTATTGTGATGCTTCTCATCAAGGATTAGGTGCCGTACTTATGCAAGGCGGAAAAGTTGTGGCTTATGCCTCGAGACAACTCAAAACTCATGAAGTAAATTATCCTACTCATGATCTAGAGTTAGCTGCTGTTGTCCATGCACTCAAAACATGGAGACACTACCTTTTGGGAAAGCGTTGTGAAGTATTCACGGATCACAAGAGTCTAAAATATATCTTCACCCAGAAGGAAATCAATATGAAACAAAGGAGATGGCTAGATATCAAGGATTACGACTTGAGTTTGCAATACCACCCTGGTAAAGCAAATGTTGTAGCAGATGCTCTAAGTCGTAAGACGTTTGTAAATGGCCTTACCAAAGGTGAATTGCCAGATGACTTGTGTAAGCAATTCAAGGAACTCAGGTTAGAGATTGTGCCAGAAGGACATCTCATGTCTTTGGATGTTCAACCCACTCTGTTGGATAAGATTAAAGAAGCCCAAAAGACTGATAAGGAAATCAAAGAGATTAAGGAAAGGATTAGCCAAGGGAAAGCTAAAAGTTTCCATATAGACGAACAAGGAACTTTATGGCACGGGAAACGTATTTGTGTTCCACAAGATCCGGAATTTCGGAAACTGATTCTACAAGAAGCCCATAACTCTCCATATTCTATTCACCCGGGAAACACCAAAATGTACATGGATATGAAAGAAATATTTTGGTGGAACAATCTCAAAAGGGATATCGCAGAACACATTGCTTTGTGTGATGTGTGTAGTAGAGTGAAAGCAGAGCATCAGAAACCAGCAGGTTTGCTTCAACCACTGCCTATTCCTGAATGGAAGTGGGAAAATATTGGTATGGATTTCATTACCGGATTACCAAGGACCAGGTCAGGGTATGATTCCATATGGGTAGTAGTGGATCGCCTAAATAAAGTGGCTCATTTTATACCCGTAAAGACAACTTATACCAGTGCCAAATTGGCCAAAATCTACATGAGCAGAATTGTATGCCTTCACGGTGTGCCTAAGAGTATTGTGTCTGATAGAGGAACTCAGTTCACTTCTCACTTTTGGAGACAGCTTCATGAATCTTTAGGAACGAGGTTGGAATTCAGCACTGCTTTTCATCCTCAAACGGATGGACAAATAGAAATGACTAATCAAATTCTTGAAGACATGTTGAGGGCATGTGCTCTAGATTATGGAGCGAGTTGTGATGAAAGTCTGCCTTACACAGAGTTCTCTTACAATAACAGTTACCAATCTAGCATTGGGATGGCACCATTTGAGTTTCTCTACGGAAGAAAGTGTACCACCCCATTGCTATGGAATGGTGTGGGAGAAAGAAGTTTGTTTGGACCAGATCTTATCAAAGACGCCGAAGAAAAGGTCAAATTGGTTAAGGACAGGTTGAAGATAGCACTGTCTCGACAGAAAAGCTACGCGGATTCTAAGCATAGAGAAGTCACCTACGAAGTTGGGGATAGAGCTTATCTTAGAGTATCGCCACTTCGTGGAGTGAAAAGATTTGGAGTCAAAGGGAAGTTGGCACCAAGATATGTTGGACCATTCGACATTCTAAGTCGCAAGGGAGAAGTTGCATATGAAATCGAACTGCCAGCATCTTTATTAGCCGTCCATAATGTTTTTCATGTGAGTCAGCTTAAGAAATGTCACCCGGAAATGGAAGAATCTTCTTTGAAGGATACCATATCTTTGGAAGAAGTTCAACTAGAAAGTGATCTCACCTATGAAGAAAAGCCTGTCAAGATTCTTGAGTCCGCAGAAAGAGTCACAAGGACAAAAACTATCAAGTTTTGCAAAGTGCAATGGAATCATCATTCCGAAGAGGAAGCAACATGGGAAAGAGAAGATGATCTTCGAAAAGACCACCCACACCTATTTGCTAGCCAATCCGAATCTCGAGGGCAAGATTCATCTTAAGGGGGTTAGATTTGTAACATCCCTAAATTCAAAATTCCAAAACTCATTCATATCATCCTTGCATCCATCATCATCTAGGGTTTTTCTCAAAATCACTTTAGAAATAGGAGCATTTGTGGCTCATTATTTTATGTATGAAAACCCTAGCCTTGTGCTACTTGTTGTGGAGAAAAGTACTTTTATTGTTTAGAATCCAAACACAAGTGATTTCAAAACTTTGAGCAAAGTATCAAAGCAAAATATGAATTAAAACAAATTATATGCCTATTTCATAAAGGCATAGTTTTAATTTATTTTCAAAAGACCCAAGTGTTCTGAAGTGTTCAGATGTGTTTGACACTTATTTAAGAACAAGATTTATTGTACAAAAGTCCTGTAAAGCTTTGGATTCAAACAGATTTGAATTTGGGTTTAAAACCATTTCTAGAAATTCAATTAGAAAAAGAAAAGGAATTAAGAGGAAAAAAATAGCCAAACCAGCCAATCTGGCCGACCCAGCCCAACACGGCCCAGCTAGCCCAGCTCCCTAATCAACGAATTTTTTCTTTCACCCACTCTCGCACCCACCAGCTCACTGACCGAAGGGACCCACTCTCCCTCTCCTCGCTCGCTGACATCCACGGCCCACTCGAGCGTCGTCGTCTCCACCCCCACGACCTGTTCGTCCCCAAATCAGCGCGGCCGTTTTCTATTCTAAATTCACAGCTTCAATTCGTATCAATGCTCGAGTAATTCTCGCTCACGACCAGGCTACTTAAACCCCCTCTGCCCCCTCTCCCTTCTCCCTCAAACCTCGAACCCAGAGCGCCACCAGGCTGCGTGCATTGCTCCCTGTAGCCCCGCCGTCTCCGACGAGCTGCAGCCACGATTCCGGCCACCTCCGACCACCCCTCCGCTCTCACACGAACAGATTCCACTTGACCTCACGCATCACCCAGTACCCCTGGTTCGCCCGCGCGTGACCCAGAACGTCGGCTACGCAAACGTCTGACCGCCACCGCCTCCAGCTTCAACTCCGGCGAGCTCTAGTGGTAAGTCCAGACCGCCCCGAACCTTGTCATTCACGCCCGCGTTTACCCCATGACCATCTGCATCTGACCACACCTCCTGGTTGCATCCTAGTGATCTACAACGTCGCCTTCGACCTCGAACGGAACCACCTGTCGCCAGACTCAACTCCGACGAGGAATCAACATCGTGACAGCACGCCCCTCCGCAAACCGACGCTACCTTGAGCTTCAGCAGCTTCCTGCGAACCTGGTATGACCCTTCTCCCTCTCGCGGACGACCTAGAACACAAGCGCCGCCGTGAACGCCGCTCGCCGCCAGGATGTCGCAAGGCCGTTAGATCTAGATCCAAGCGCTAGGATAGATTCACTTATCGGCGAAACGGTACGCGATCTGGAACGTGCGTTCTGTTTAGATCCTGCGGCTGCAGAGCTCGATCCGGTACGAACCGGTACGCGCCAATCACCACACGACGCGTGGCTAGGAACAGATCTAAAAACAGATTTTAAATCAGAATTTGATCCAACTTTCAAATGCTTATAACTTTTGAATGCCACGTTAGAATTTTGCAAACTTTATACCGTTGGATTCAGTGAATCAAGGCCTTTCTGTTTATACAAAGTGTTTAACAAATAGTAACCATTAGAATGACTTTATTTGTGGAAACATGTCTAAGGCTATTTTTGAGTATGGATTTAGTTTAGTAATTTGTTTTAGGGTTAAATAAGTTTAGTTGACAATCTTGTGACTTGTTAAGTTTCTGTAAACATGCACATACTTGGTAGATTTTTCAAAATCACCACTTAGTAAATTCTTGCATGCATGCATTCATATTATTTTTGATTGTATATAATTGTGTGTAATTGTGTGCTATAAATTTTTGTTTAGATTTTGCTAGTGATTGTGATTGTGAGGAGTGCTACTCTCCACATTACCAAGGCAAGTGATATTTTCATGAATATTCCATTCCTATATTTTATACTAGCATTAGATATTTTTGCTAAAACAAGCATGCTACTTTTGTCAATTGATATGATGGGAAATCCTATGTAGTTTAGAATGGTAGAGTTGCTAGGAAATTTTCCCTAAAGTTAAGTTGCCATGCCATGCTTAGCCTAGCTAATAGAAAACAAGGGAGAAATATATATTTCACACTATGGAAAATATCCTAAGTCTGAGGACTTGTGTTTTGTTTAATAAAACAACTAAGTTAATGAATCACATGGGTGGAATGGGACTTGCTTGGTGGTTTTTGGTTGAGTGGTTCACAAGGCCCATTTTTATGGTTTACCTTAGTGTATCTCACTTGTGGATGGCCACCCAGGAACAAAGAGATTTGAGTTGTTAAATGTTGAGAAGCTTCAAGTGCAACCACTTGGCAATATGGGCTCTGCCATGATCATATAGGTTGCTAGAACTTAGTCTCTTGGACAGTTGGTGGTAGTGGGAATGATAGGTTGGAGCGCGTCCATTTGACTAAGGAAAGGCTTCTGAAAGATCTTGTCTTGGGAAACCAAGTCTTGTGGGGAAAGTGCACCACCTCTGCAGAGTGTAAAACCTAAGTACTTAGCCATGTCCCTGGTAAAGGACAATTTGAGCATCAAGACATGGAAGCTTCAAGAATCTCATCACTCCAACTTCAAAGTAAAACTTGTGGGTGAACAAGGGTGAAGGACCCCAATGTCTATTGGTGGTTTCTTGGGAAGTTTTGACAAAGAAAAACTTAATGTTTTCTACTAATAGGAAAAACCTATTTTGAGCAAAGCAAGCCAAGCTACACTTAGCAAAAATGCATATAGTAGTATAGTCCACTTAAAATATACTAAGGTATCACTTGCCAATACTATTCCAAAGTATTGACCCTCTGTGACTGTAACTTGTAATGTTGCAGGTTACTCCGATGACGATTAGGAGTCATGAGTCTACACTCAACATGCTTGCCTGTGGCACATGAAGATGAAGACTTATGTTTATTTACTTATTCCATAAACTCTTGTATTAGGCCTTTGGCCCTGAGTTGTAAAAGACTATGTTTTATCTCTACAGGAGAGAATGTCTCATCATAGTCAACTCCTTGAATTTGTCGAAACCCCTTTGCGACAAGTCGAGCCTTATAGATGGTTACATTACCATCAGCATCAGCTTTTCTTTTGAAAATCCATTTATTCTCAACGGCCTTTCGATCGTGACACCAAGGTCCAAACCTGGTTTTCGTACATGGATTCCATCTCGGATTTCATGGATTCTAGCCATTTGTTGGAATCAGGGCTCATCATCGCTTCTTCATATGTCGCAGGGTCATCAATTTCACCAATCATGAAATTCATAACAGGATTGCCGTACAGTTCAGGAGCTACACGTGTCCTACTTGACCTGCGAGGTTTGGTAGTGTCCTCTTTCGGAGTTTCATGATCAATATCATTAGCTCTCTCTTCATTAGGTGAAGTCAACTCCGAAACAACTTCTGGAGCTACGCTCCTCGCCATTTCATGAAGAGAACGATCAATAACCTCATCGAGTTCTACCTTCTGACTACTCACACATTTTGCGAGAAACTCCTTCTCAAGAAAGGATCCATTCTTGGCAACAAAGACCTTGCCCTCGGATCTGTCATAGAAGGTATACCCAATCGTTTCCTTAGGGTATCCTATGAAGACGCATTTTTCCGCTTTGGGTTCGAGTTTATCCGGTTGAAGTTTCTTCACATAAACATCGCATCCCCAAACTTTAAGAAATGACAGCTTATGTTTGTTTCCAAACCATAATTCATACGGTGTCTTTTCAATGGATTTAGATGGTGCCCTATTTAAAGTGAATGCAGCGGTTTCCAGTGCATAACCCCAAAATGATAAGCAAGTCGGTCGAGACATCATAGATCGAACCATATCCAATAAAGTACGACATTACGACGCGACACACCATTACGTTGTGGTGTTCCGGCGCATGAGTTGTGAAACTATTCCACAGCCTTTCATATGTGTGCTAAACTCAGAATTAAGATACTCTCCTCCACGGTCGAACGCAGAAATTTGATCTTTACATTACGATGATTTTCCACTTCATTCTGAAATTCTTTGAACCTTTCAAAGGTTTCAGACTTATGTTTCATCAAAAAGATATACCCGTATCTACTCAAATCATCCGTGAAAGTAACAAAATAACGATATCCACCTTGCGCCGACACACTCATTGGTCCACACACATCAGTATGTATGATTTCCAATAAATCAGCCTGCTCCATTGAACCGAAAACGGCGTTAGTCATCTTGCCCATAAGGCATGGCTCACATGTATCAAATGATTCAAAATCAAGTGATTCCAAAAGTCCATCAGAATGGAGTTTCTTCATGCTTTTAACGCCAATATGACCTAGACGGCAGTGCCACATATATGTAGATATATCATTATCAAGTTTAATCCTTTTAGCATCAACATTATGAATATGCGTAATACTACTATCGAGATCCAACAGAAATAAACCATTCAACACAGGTGCATGACCATAAAAGATATTATTCATATAAATCGAACAACCATTGTTTTCAGACTTAAACAAATAACCACTTTGCATCAAACACGATCCAGATACAATGTTCATGCTCAGTGCAGGCACCAAATAACAATTATTCAGGTTTATAACTAATCCCGACGGCATATGGAGAGGCAGCGTTCCGACGGCGATCACATCAACTCTTGATCCATTGCCGACCCGCATCGTGACCTCATCCCTTGCTAGTTGTCGCTTGTTCCACAGCCCCTGAACCGAGTTACATATATTAGCAACCGATCTCGTATCAAATACCCAGGTGCTACTGCGAGTACTAGTCAAGTGCACATCAATAACATGTATATCACATATACCTTTGTTTGCCTTGCCGGCCTTCTTGTCCGCCAAATACTTGGGGCAGTGGCGCTTCCAATGGCCAGTCCCCTTGCAATAGTAGCACTCGGTGTCAGACTTAGGGATAGCTCGGGGTTTCTTTTCAGGCGCGGCAACAGATTTGCCGCCCTTCTTTCCCTTCTGCTTGCCTTTCTTGTCCTTCTTGAAACCGGTGGTCTTATTGATCATCAACACTTGATGTTCTTTCCTAATCTCCACTTCTACAGTCTTAAGCATTGACAGAAGCTCATGAAGAGACTTCTTCATGCCCTGCATATTATAGTTCATCACGAAGCTCTTGTAGCTAGGTGGCAGAGATTGGAGAACACGATGTATGCCTAAGTCAATGGGAATCGTTATTCCCAAGGACACAAGCTTATCGGCGTACCCAGACATTTTGAGTACGTGCTCACTAACGGAGCTGTTTTCTTCCATCATGCAGCTAAAGAACTTTTCAAAAGCATTATAACTCTCTACGGCAGCATGGGTATCGAAAATCATTTTCAATTCTCCCATGGTATCAAAGGCATTGCCATTTTCGAAACGTTTTCGAAGTTCTGGCTCTAGCCCATACAGTATGCCGCAATGAACTAAGTTATGGTCCTCCTGACGAGTTATATAGACGTTCTTTTCCTCGCCAGGGGCATCAGGAGCTGGTGGGGGGCCTAGCGGCACCTCTAGCACATATTGCTTTTGTGCAGCAGTGAGGAGAATCCTCAAATTCATAGCCCAGTTGGTGAAGTTGCTACCATTCGCAGGAAGCTTCTCTTTCTCCATGAACACATTGAAATTAAAAGCAGGTGGTGCCATCTACAACAGAATTTGTAAAATATATTTAGACTGAGTTTATGATAGGTTGAGTTCAACTAATCCAAATTACTAATGAACTCCCACTCAAAAACGACATCCCTCGTGTCCTTTTGGTGATTACATGAACCAAATCCATTACACCAAGTCCGATCATCACGTGAGTCGATATAGCTTCAAAGGCGAGCATCTATATGGGCATCATATCAACTATATGACTCATGCTTAACCTTTCGGTCCGTGTTCCGAGGCCATGTCTGTACATGCTAGGCTCGTCAAGTAAGAACCTTAGTATTTGCATGTGTAAAACTGTCTTACACCCGTTGTATGAAAGCGTTGAGTCGAGAACACCCGATCATCACGTGATGCCTCAAAACACGATCCACAAAACGGTGCATACTTCAGGAAGAACACATTTTATCTTGATATCTTAATGAGGGATCATCTTATAATGCTACCAAAGCGCCAAACTAGCAATATAAGATGCTAATGTGTGAAGTGAGGTGATATGGTCCATGCATTTGATCTCTATCATTTGCATCGTCGTATGATCTCTATCATTCCTTTGTGTGTAAGGCCAAGGTCTATGGAACTTACATGTTAAGTGAGTTGTAAGAGTATCTATCATACATCTAGTTACAACAATACCATATCAATACACTAGCCCAACAACGATCTAAACTAGACGCCTCTAATTTATCAAATGCAAGTTTTACGTGGCTCAGGGCTTTCAGAGATAGAACCGGTCTTACCTACGAACATGAACCACAACGAGGATAACCAAGTTATTAGCAACTCGTTGTAAATAAGATATTGACTATAGTAGGAGAGACATACACCCGCTAGCCACTTATGCAAAACTAGTTGCATGTCAGTCATGGAACCGGTCTCATGTACGATGACATGTAAGGTTGGTCCGGGCCGCGTCATCCCACTATGCCACCAATATCCAAAGTACATAGAAGATGCAATAACATGATCATCATCGCCCACATATAAACATATGTGTACTACCCGTGCAAAGCACCTACGCATAGATCAGGCTCTGATACCACTATTGGGTCCGCAGCATAGAAAACAAAAAATTTCCTACGATGAGAACTATACGCCAAGATCTATCTACTAGATATAGAGCAACGGGTGGACATACATCCATGGAGAACTTACCCTCAAAGACAATGAGTTTTGTTAACGAGTAGGAACTCGTGGTTGATGTAGTCGTACACTTGCCGATCTCAAGATCATGAGGAAGTCCGAGCGTCGCAACTCAGCAGCGCATCCGTACTCGCACACACGTTCAAGCCACCGGACAACCTCCACCTCCTCGCTCCAGCGATCCAGCGGAAGCAGCAACTCCTTCCAGACGAAATGCCACCGGGAACATGTATCTCGCTAATCCGAGACCATGGGGGAATAATTCTAGAGGGGGAGAGAGATCCTTCACAAGGAGGTGTGAGGATGAAGGAGGGAATGGGTGGCCTTTTATAGGAGGATGGCGGGTGCCCCCTCTCTCCATGGCCGGTGCATGGGGGGGGGTGACCCCTCACCTCCCCCATTCATGTGTTGGTAACCCCTCCATATTAAAATGCCTCTTCACATTCCCTTTTAAAGTCTCCACTTTAAATGCATTAAATTTCTAGAATTTAATGCTCTCTCATTTAATAAAACTCTTTTTATTAAATATATTCAGAATTTTGTTAATTACTTTAATTAACAAACATTCACATATAGCCCCTTGCAATATTTCAATATCACATGCAGAACCACCTTCTGCAATTTCACCCGAAACAATTTCCGGTTTCTATTGAAACAATTCTTGCGCTTTGCAATTCTTTCGTCTGAAACATATGTGCTCCAAAATGGTGTCCGGTAACTCTTAAGTGTGCCACCCTACGGTTCGCGAATAATGCAGACATGATCGAGACCCTTCTCCGATCAATAATCAGCAGCGGGACCTGGAGATCCGTACTGACTCCTACACATTCAACGATGACTCCTGTGATCGTGAGAACCTTTAACGCTTGTAACTAAATCCCTTTGTCTCTCGATATATTACATGTCCGAGACTTGATCATCGGTATCTCCATACCTAGTTTGATCTCGTTACCGACATGCACTCTTTTCTCGTTCCCGTGATATAACATTCTAGTGATCACATCACTTGCTTGCAAGCTATCCTAATGTGATATCACCGAGAGGGCCCAGAGTATATCTATTCGTCATCTGGATTGACAAATTCCACTCTTGATCCATGAGCCTCAACATAACACCTTCGTAGTACTGAACCCATCTTTATAGTCACCCTGTTACGGTGTGACGTTTGATGTTATCAAGATACTCTTCCGGTGTTAGCAATTAACATGATCTCATGGTCTAAGGATAAATATTACTTCGTATGATGTTATAGCAATATAAACATAATGACTTGATCGTAATGATATACTTCGGATGAATGTTCATCACATCATTCCACCAATGGTGTGACCTTGTTATTAACAACATCCAATGTCCATGATCAGGAAACCTTGATCATCCTGTTAATCAACAAGCTAGTCTATAAGAGAGGCATAACTAGGAACCCTTTTTGTTTATTAAACACACATGTATTGATGTTTCCTATCAATACAATTATAGCATGCAAAATAAACATCTATCATATACAAGGAATACATAATAACTACTTTATTATTGCCTCTCAGGGCATATTTCCTTCAATTATTGCTCCAAGGAGCTTCAATAGGGATCTTCCAAGTGTGATTTGTCCTTTTCCTACACATTCAATAACAAGATAATTAGTAGAAACCATTTTCCCTAGGATTTTTGTAAACACTCCTTTCAGCTATTCCAATGGGTAATATTGTGAAATTATTAGCAAGCAAAATTTCTTCTCCTCCTTCATAAAGCCCCCAAAGATTCATAAATATCTTTGGGCATAAGACAAAATTCAGACATGATACCACAGCGAGCATGAAAAGTTTCATTGTTTATAGCAATCTTTATTGTGGGAAGCCATTCGGAGGGTTCATAGTTTATTGGAACATAGTTGTGATGCTCCCTAAGCGTATTATAGCAATCTTTCAAACTAGCAGTGCCGGTCTCAAGAGTATTCAATCTAGCAAATATGTTTATGAAAGAAGAATCAGATTTGCTAGGCAAGTTGTAAGTAAAGACCAATTTCTTTATGGCATTAACAGCATCGTCCTCATTGCATTGGAGGAAATCTCCTCCCACAACAGCATCTAAAGCATATCTATAGCAAAGAGCAATTCCAAGGTAAAAACTCCTAAGGAACAAGCTTTGATTCATTTTAGGCTCAGTTTTTTCATGTAGAATAGAGATTCTAGACCAAGCTTCTTTGAAACTCTCTTCAATTCCTTGTTTAAAAGTGAAAACCATTTCCTTAGGTGACATAGTGGTTGGAGCAATGCTAGACATAATGGCAACTTAAGATAAGAACTATTTTTTTTGTGTTTTTGATAAAGAAACAAGCAAACAAAGCAAAAAGAAACTAAGCGAAACAAAAATAACAAAGTAAAGAGATTGGTTATGAGGGACTCCCCTTGTGAAGATGTCCATGACTCCCCGGCAACGGCGCCAGAAAAATAGCTTGATGGCCCAAAATATGTCGAGCTCATTGGGGAACCCCAAGAGGAAGGTATGATGAGCACAACAGCAAGTTTTCCCTCAGTTATGAAACCAAGGTTTAATCGAACCAGTAGGAGCAAGGAAACACCCCAAAGGTGTTACTAGCTGAACTTTGGCAGGGCGCACTACCGGTGCCAGCAGCAACATGGAGACCTGCACAACACAACCATAGAACTCTGTCCCCAACTTGCGACGAGGTTGTCAATCTCACCGGTTTTGCTGAAAACAAAGGATTAAACGTATCGAGTGGAAGAAAGTAATAGTTTGCAGAAAGTAAACACAAAGCAGTAAACAGTTGATTATAGATTGAAAGTAAAAGAAAGGACCGGGGTCCATAGTTTACTAGAGGTGGCTCTCCTTAAGATAGATAACATGCTGGGTGAACAAATTATAGCGGGGCAATTGACAAACATCGAGAAAGCATACAAGCATATACTAATCATCTTGACTCCTTTGAGATTCGATTGGGCATTACAACATTATACATAGACCGCCATCCAACTGCATCTATGACTAATAATCCACCTTCAGGTTATCATCCGAACCCCCTCCAGTATTAAGTTGCAAGCAACGAATAATTGCATTACGAATTTCGTGTAAAGTAAACAATATGATTGTTCTATGAACAAAGGATTGTTGTTTTCTCCCTAGTAGCAACAACACATGTAGTACCTCAGAGATTTCTATCACTGCCCCAGATTACCAGAGGCATGAACCCACTATCGAGCATAAATACTAACTCTTGGAGTTGCTAGCATCTACTTGGCCAAGATAGCTACTAACAATGGAAAGCATGAAAGATCACAAATAACAAAGACATGGTAGAATCAATAATCAATCTGAAATAGCATCTCAATATCCATCGGATCCCCGCAAACACAACATGCAGAATTACAAATAGATGATCTTGATCATGAACGGAGCTCACAAGATCTAAACATGATAGCACAAAGGAGGAGAACCAACCATCTAGCTACTACATGGACCCGTAGTCCAGAGATGAACTACTCATGTATCACACCGGAGGCTTGCATGGTGATGAAGAAGGCCTCCAGGATGAATTCCCCTCTCTGGCAGGGTGCCGGGAAGAGCTTTAGATCCCACCGGATCTAGGGATGGTGATGACAGCGGCTACAGACTCTTTCGTGGAATTTTGATCGGGTACTTAGGGTTTCCGTATCATAGGCAATATTTAGGCGGAAGGAGAGGCCAAGAGGGCGCCTGGGGCGGCCAGACCACCCCCTGGCACGGGTCAGGCCTGGCCGCGCGGCTAGGTGGTGTGGCCGGGCCCCAGTCCCTCTCCTTCTCGTATTCTGGCTCCAGGTGTCCCTTGGTGAAAAACTGACTTTGGCTTTTGTCCCATCCAATTCGGAGAATATTCATTTTCTGACTTTCGTGGAACCAAAAACAGCAGAAAATAGGCAGCTGGCACTGTGGCTCTTGTTAATAGGTTAGTCCAAGAAATAATATGAAAAGTACTCCAAAGTATGGACAAAATGTAAGAAAGTAGATAAAACCAAGCATGGAACATCAAAAATTATGGATACGTTTGCAACGTATCAGCATCGCGGGTGATCCTGTCCCGCCATGTCGCCCTACTGGTCCTCGATGTCTCTGCTTTCTCTCCGGTAGGCTACGACTTGCCAAAGGTAGGTACCACCTTTCTCCTTCTTAGCTGCTTCTACTCCTTACCCTA
Organism: Avena insularis; assembly: GCA_023614405.1. Lineage (NCBI taxonomy): Eukaryota > Viridiplantae > Streptophyta > Magnoliopsida > Poales > Poaceae > Avena > Avena insularis. Next base: position 113,879,211 of record CM042692.1, read on the forward strand.
CTAGAAACTCTAGATTTCCACCATCACTGGTTGGTGTTCAATGTTGCACACAATTCCTTGCCCCTTAATGTTTTATGAAACTCAGAGGTGTGTCTATAATGATCTTTACTACTCAATTCATCTATAGTGCCATTTTGATATGGTGATGATTTTCTGTTGGTTTAATGGTGTTAACAATGTGGCCTTTAGTACTGATCATATCCTAATGTGGTAATTAATTTAACTTTTCTAGCAATCCTGATTGAGTACTGATGGAGGAAATGGTCTATGTCATGTGTGGACAAGCTTTATGAGATTAGCTTGCTTGTGATTTCATCTATGTTAATATGACAGTAAGCCATGAATTTGATTCCTAGAACTTTTTACTAGGAGTATGATAAAATTTATTGGGTTGAGTTCTTTGTTATTTGGGTTAGTTTATGTAGTATAAGTCTTTAGTGCCAACCGCTACCCTGGGAGGCTGCTGTGGTTCCTCCAACTTGGGAGTGTGCACAGTGGTAGCCCATGTAGCATGTTTTGCTACTATGAACAAGTGCAATGATGCGATTGATCTTTGCAAACAAGGATTTTAGCTTATGATACAAAAGTCTGAAGCTGGTTTGATGGTTTCAGAGATGGAGTAAATCACTATGATGCTTCTTTAAGGAAATGTGCCCAGTTGATAGCTCGTTTTTTTACAATTGAGTGGCTATCTATTCTGTCAATATGATAGTAAGATTTTAGATGATTCCTAGCTTATGTAGGCTAGGAAAATGATTTGTTTGGCTTGGCCTTAATGCTTCTATAGCTTTCCTTACCTTGATTACTTTTGTGGTGCCTCTATTTAAGAGTGTGCACACAAAAGTATTCAATGGTAATATATGTAGTTCCTTTCATTTGTTCTAGGTATCATCATCAACTTTAGATGATCCTTACTAAACAAATGATATTTGGGCCCCTTGGCCAATGTTGTATATAAGTTGAGGCTTAGATGTGAACAAGAACAGGTGCTATACTAGCCCTTGTTGACTCTGTGATGATTTGCATCACCTAATGCAATATGAGTGTAACCCAATAAAACCACCATAAGAAGAGATGCATAGAATACTTAGAAAAACATTAGGTTGAGTAATCAACCTATATTGGTGCTTCTATTATGCTTCGTGAGGTGGTAGATTGATATGGTGTTGTTGCCTTCCTAGTGGATTCTTGTGCCTATTCCTTTCTAGCTTCTGGATCTACTCCTCCAGAACTGGTTCTAGTTACTGACCTACTCCTCCTGGATCCTGGAGCTTTCTCTTCTTCAACTAACCATCTGTGCTAGCTTAGTTGGTGGTTGGATGGCTTTGTGAAGTTATCTGAGGTGCTTGCTACTGGTGAATAGCAAAGGACAAAACCTACATTTTAACTTTGGTAGAAGTTCTTTTATGTGTTAGTGTTTGAATGTTGAAGGTGTTCAAGTGGCAACAAAGATAAGATGTTTAGATAGGTGTAGTGTAGGTTTAGCAAGATCAGATGAGATTGAAGATAATAAGATATATATGTTTAGTTCTTAGGTTTTTTCTTATTTTGTTGTAATTTTCTTCTTCCTTTGCATCAAGATTTGTAACTTTCAAACTTGTACTCATTTCGATTATGTATAGAGTTCAAATTTACTTTTGATTGATGTGATTTCACTTATGATGATTTTTTGTTGCTGTATTATTATCTTGTGAACTCAAGTTAAAATAACTCAAACCTCAAGTTTGAATTCCAAGTGTAATTGTAATTTTTTTATTTAATTTCATGATCATATGTGAGTGTGTGTTTATAATTAAGTGTTTTATATTTTGTGAGACTATCCTTTCAAATGACTCTCAAACAATATACCTTTAAATTTGAATTCAATCCCTAGGATTGTATGGATTTAAACTCAACTCTACCTTCAAATTTCAAGTGTTAACATTCAGAACTCAAAAAGGTTAAATTTCTCCTCAATTTCATGTCCTAAAATGAAATGCACAATTTAAATATGACCCCTTAGACCTTTTCTATTTTTCTGCATCATTGCATCCTCTCCCCCTTATAAATAACTTCGTCCCAAAGTTGCAGTACTACTATATAAGGGTTGAAGATATCCTAGCACTCAGATTTTTTGGAGTGGCTATTCATTTTTATGTTTAGTCTCTCTATGGTTTTTGCTTTGCTGGTTTACTACTAGTGATACCTATGGTGATTATCGCTATTCTTCTTTGGAATTTGTTTGACTAGCTAGTTCTTCTAGAGTGTATTAAAAACTGAAGTTTTGCTTCCATTCTACTCCTTCTATTCCAAAATATAAGATGATTTAGCTTTTGTAAAACAAATATATCTAGACATCTTTTATGTGTAGATTCACTCCGAACCTAAACACCAAAAGGCGTCTATATATATTGTGTTTACAAAATCTAAAACATCTTATATTTTGAAACAGAGGGAGTAGTAAGTTTGTCTCCCTAGTAGATTGTTCTTTCTCCATGTAGGTTTCTAATGGTTACTGTATACTCCTCACAGTAAATCTAGGCCTCATGGTTGGTTAAGCAATCCATTCCCAAGATTACCATGATATCACTCATTGGTATTACGAATAAGTCCATGTAGTAATCACAATTGCAAATCCTAAGGAACTGCTTTTCCATTCTATGGGTAACAAGGATTTTTCCTCCCACAGACAAGATTTTAATAGGATAGTCTAACAAAAAACATATATAATAATATATGTTTCTATGAATTCTTGGGATAAGAAAGATCTGGTGGCACCAATATCAAAGAATACCTTTCTAGGGTAAGTAAGAATCTCAAGCGTACCTAAAACTGCCCTATCCGGTTCTACACCTTGTTCCACATTCATGCAGTTCAACTTACCATAAAGTCGCCCTTTGTCATCATTGTTATTAACTCCAAAGTTTCTTTTGTTGGACGTGTTCCCTCTAGTAGGTGGTTTATTTCCTCCATTTTCTACATTCGACTGCAATATGTCCTTTATCAGAGTAAATAATAACACTAGATTGTTTCGGCTCAAACTACTATCCACGTCGTTTCGATTCTTTTCAGTTGTGTGATGGACGTCGTAAACTACATGCGGCGACGTCGCAATGGGGACCTGCTATGGGCCATGGTGGAAGATTCCTTACCATGTATGGGTGTACCACGATCCATCGTACCCCATGTCGGACGGTGGACTATGAACGCTCTATGGGACCGTCGTTAGTGTGCGTGGGTTGTACCGTGCTCAGTGAGATGCATTGTCAATGCGACACTCCTCTGCTCCCTCTGGGTGGTGGGGCCTGCGGAGAGACGTCGTGGTGCCTTGAGCCCATGCCAGTAGCAGTTTCTCACGGTCACTAGGCCCGCACAAAGCCGATGTGGGATTATGAGCCCATGACGCCCGCGGTTTTCCACGGATGTGGGGTCCGTCTAGAGTCGTCGTTGCGCGGTATAATCTAGCCAACCGCGTTCGCTCGCACCTCTGCGGCCCACTCCTAGGCGACGTGGCGGTGTAAACTAATACCATGTGGCAGCGTATGAAATAGATGATGTGGATTTTCACGGGTGGACATACCACGAAGCGTGCACTATACACGCCCACGGATTCTCACAGTAGCGAGATCATTCAATTGGTACGGTTCATAACCAGTTGCCAGCATTGTGTGTACCATTTGTACATGAGCCGTCATCATAGACCATAGACATCCTTGGGTTCTCGCCACGAAACCGTACTGTGGGTACCGTTAATACCCGAGCTGGCAGCGTACGCTCTGGTCGTTCGTGGTTTGTCGTGGTGAGAAAATGATTTTTCGCCCCATGACTTGTGCTTCTCTTCTTATGGATTTTCGTGTCAGTTCTTAGAGTATAAGAACACTATCGCTATTATCTTGACGTGCAACGCTTTAGATAGTCTCTCTCCTCTCCCATCTCCGCCTCCTCTTTCTTCCCCGCTGCCGACCTAGAGAGGAGTCTTCTTGGTCATCATCTTCTTCCCTGCGTGCGGCGGGCAGCGTACAACAAGTCTTCGTCACTCTCGCCACCGGCATGGTAAGTCCCTCTTTAGTTTTTTCTCTCTTCCCTGTTCTCTTCTATGTGTTCTTCACTGACTATCCACTTGCGTTTTGTTGTATGTGATGCTCCTCCAGTTGGTCGACGCATACGTTCGGTTTGCTTTCATGCAACAGGTATTTCTTGCTTTTCAGCTCCATATTTTATTTTCTTATATTCTTCTTATTATGTCTCTGTATCTTCGGTGCTGATGGTATTATTTTCGTGTTTTTCATTTCTTTCACAACTCTTCTAGGTCTCTTTATATACGCTACTAGGAGGCAAGTATCTTATTTCCAACGCTTTTTTCGGTTTTTTCTGCTTTTTTAAGTTTTGTCTTCTTTTTGAATATCCTTTATACCGATGGATATATGTTTTTCTTCTTTGTAGGTGCACAACTTGGGTTGGCTTATTTTGCCGTCTTCGTTAAGCACGGCGGCCGGACACGGAGGCTTATTTTGCCATCTATGTTATGAACGCCAGCCGACACATCGTGGTAAATGCCGCCTTTGTCATTCTATTTTTCTTCACACTACAACGATGATAGTGTCTTTCGCTTTTCAGTATGTTCATGTTGGCTCCTTTCCAATGGGCGCAACCGAGGAGGTCTGCGTCTGTACGCTCTATCTGCTTGATTTCTCTATGCGCTCTCGCGTACAGCACAACTGCAAAGGCTATTGAGGAAGAAACATTACCATTGTTTTGGCGATACCATGCTGATTCTGGAGGGCTTCATCTTCTTCGTGCTATAGTAGCATACCGCTGTCATTGTCGCTCGAACGAGGGTCATTATTTTTTGGTGACGTTCCAAACAAAGACGGCGCAAGGACAAGCCATGGCAAGCCGCTTGCCGTGTTCGAGGAACTGGCCGTACAGGAAGGCGGACCAATGAGCGAGGTTTGCATGATCGATGTCTCCGACATGGTTCGGGACGCGCATGGTAGCGAGATGTATGATGTCGACGATGCTTGGCATGGGGCGACGACGAGCGAGGTCATCGTTTATGATGCCTCCGGAGCCATCAAGGAATCCCATGACGATGATGAGCGGGATCATGACGGTGCTTCACTCGATTAACATGATGTGAATTGGTAGACCCTCTTTAGGCTTAGACGCACGTGCAAACCAAATTCGAACAACACATTCTATTTGTTCTTTAGCTTTAGTCATAGTTTTGTGAAAGAACATTTTGCTATATGTTTTCGTCTGTTATTACCATGTAGTTTGTTGTATGTTGCAGAATAAAAATCATCATTATCAATGATACCTATAACTTTTGCACATTATTTTGCACCGTTGTTCGCACGCATATGTGCTGCTTCACCACGATGCGATGTAAGGGCACGTTCTGCCTCGACGCATGTGTGAAGATGTAGTCTCATAGAGCCCCAGTTAGTATCATAGACCGTGGCTTGTCGTTGGTTCTCACAACAAAGAGCGTGTCTGCCAGTAGAGGCAGCCCAGCTTGCGGCATTGGCTAGAGAAGGCAGCGGCTTATCGCATCATAGACTGTAGCTTGTTGCGGGTTCTCATAGCGGAGAGCATGTCTGGAAGCGGATTCAGCCGATTTGTTGGCATAGGTTGCAGCAGGCAGCAGCTTAGCGCGACATGTTTGGATGATGGGTTCTGTTTGTGAGCCATGTGGGTTCCATTTGTGATTCATGCGGGCTAATGAAACTATGCCTGGCCACAGGTTCCTGCACCGACGAAGTGTTGTCGGTCCATTCGTGAGCGAAGCTGGCTAAGTAAACTATAGATGATCGTTGTTTCTCGTGGAGTGGCCCATAAAACTAACCCTATTCACATCCATCTAGCCCATTTAATATATAATACATGTATTTTACTTTCAATTCAGCCCCCATGCCGATGCACTCCCTTCACTGGTAGACCTAAATCTCAGGCTCTCTTTCTTTCCGTTCTCAACTCTAGATCTCATTATGCTTTCCCTTAGTAGGGTCCTCTGTATGTCCACTTGAAGCACGGATATGCCGAAGAGGTACTTGGCCTATCCTGCCAGATCTGCTCGACTCATGCTAGAGTCCTCCATTGCTAATCCATATGTTCGCAATTCTATCTTCAAACCGGGTTTTCCTAATTTCTTCTTTCACTTTTTATGATCTAGAATTCATTTTTCCTACAGACTCGCAACTAGTAGCCTGACCAGAACAGACTCACCGCGGGCGTAAGTAAGATGTTGGGCGAGGTCATGACCGCATTCCGCGATGATAATGACGTCCAGATTGTCCTCGAGTTCATCAGCGCATGCTACAGCCATGATCACGGATGGAGCATCCATGAGCTCATCAGCGCATGTCGTGACGATAATGGCGGTCAGATCGTCCCCGAGGTCATCAACACATGTCACGGTGATAATGGTGGTCAGAACCTCGTCACGGTGAAAGATGGGCAACGTGTCAAGGAGACCATCACAGCATGGCCGTTCGATGATCCGTTCGCGGTCCCTGATGGATGGAATATATATAGGAAAAGAAATCCCAAAATATCATAATTAGATTTAAGATTTTCTCTAGATGGCCTGCTTTCGAACTCTATAATAATGCAGCTTTATCTTCCTGCATGTGTTGTCTGCTCTACTCATAAATCTTCAACAACGATTCCCTTGATGTGTCCATTCGGTTCATGTTTTCTACTGTCAGTGAAGATAGGACTCTATTTTCAACCTATATCGCTTGCTTAGGCCCTTTTACTAAGGTTGACTATATTTACCTTCTGTGTTTAGTCCTACAGCGTTTTGTCTAACGGTCGTGCCCCAGGGGCGTAGAGAGAAGTCTAGTATCCACAGTTTCGATAGATGATCTGGATTTTCGGATTTGGGTTTTCCTTTCTTGGTCATTTATTTCCGGTCTTGTCCTGGGTTTAAACCTTAAGTTTGTACGTTGAGCAGGAAATTTTCTAGGTTCCATTTAGGCCTTCTTTCTCCTTTATTTTTGTACTTATTTGTAATCATCTTCTAAGGTTATAGCTGCATTACCTAGTTCTTGAAATTCCTTTGGTCGAGTTAATCGTAGTTGCATTTTTATGTATGGGTGTAGTCCCTTCATGAATCGCTTCTTTCTGTACTCCTCCGTGTTGACCTCATCTTCATGTACCCCGATAGAAGACTGAATTCCCTCACATATTTTAATACTGGAGTTTCATTCTAATGTAGGTTCTCAAATTCCCTTCTCTTTAATTCCATAATACTTCTGGGAATGTGAGTCTCCCTAAATCTTTGTTTGAACTCGTTCCATGTAATAGTCATAGTAGGAGTTTCCATGTTCACGATGTTCTCCTACCATGATGTTCTCCTACCATGCTGCTGCGATTCCTGGTAACAAGTACGTGGTACATCATAGTTTTCTTCATCAGTACATCCCACAGTATTTAACTTTCTCTCTATGTCTCTTGGCCAATCCTCGACGTCCATTGGTTCTGTTGTAGATGCAAATGGAAGTGGTATAGTATTTCGAAACTCGGCTAGGCTTACTCTACCTCCACCATTTTCTCGTACTTGTCTAGTATGTGCCAAGAGATCGTGCATAAACTTATTTTAGACCTCTTGATCTCTTTTCCTTGTCTCTTCCACCAACTAGACATACTACATGAAGCTTTGTTCCAAAATTTGTGTTGTTTGGGATGCTGAGCCTGTTCTAGCTGCATTACCGGCATCTTATTTCTATTGGGTTTCCCTAGCTATTATTCCATATTAGGTTTCTACCCCTTATCCGGTGGACATATCCCTTAGTCGGGTGGCATTTATGTTAGAACACATTCCATCATGCAAATGCTCATTGGGTTATTCGTTTCCAATGCATAGAGCTAGTCACACAAAATAGTCAAAATCCAAATATATCACTTCAATTTCCCTTTGGTACATAACCCTATGTACACAAGAACAACATTACCCATATGTTTATTACATGTGAGGATTGTCTCACTTATGTGGCTCAAAAGCCCAATCATTACCATACCCATTACATTAACCCGTCTAATTCTATTCGGAGGGTTATACCTGTCTTCTTCATAACATCTTCCGGTTATCCGTTCTCTACCGTGTTTGAATTGGTTTATGTATCTGGAAGGTCATTGATTCTTTCTGGTTCCTTTCCCAAGTCAGTATTATCCTCTTGAGTCAAGTTCATCATGGTGAAGTAACCACCTAAGTTCATGAGTGTGTGTAATGCCTCTCTAAATTCATCACTAGTTTCGCGTTGTTCAAGTCTTCGTAAGTCTCTGCTTCACGTTTACTTGCATCAATAATTCTCTTCTCCCAAGGATTTACATGACTATTTCCTCCATCGTAATTATACATTGTCAGACTATATTCGTCTTCTATGTCAATCCTAACTTCCTTAAGTTTTTGTTGCTGGTCTATAGCTTCCTGAAAAGCTACATAGAACTCAGCTGATACTTCTAGCTCATTAAATTTACTAACATACATTTCACCACTCATTACTAAGTTAGGTTTGTCATTAGTTCCCCAACAATTTGGTTCTACGGTGATGTTAATACTAGGGTCATTCCAATTGATTTCATAAGAGTGGTCCTTTGGATGATAAGTATTGTTTTTTAGGGTTAGGTTCTAGAGTTTTGGTTTTTGAAGAATCCATGTCTTCATCTGTTTCCATATATATGTCATACCGAGCATTCTTTCTTCGAATTTCTTCCTTCTAATGATTACTCCTACTGGATCAGTTTGGTCATACATGGCTTCTTCTAAGGATTCACTAATAGTCTCATGGGTACTAAACAATGATTGGATAAGAGTGATGTTAATATCTAGGTATGCGAACAACTCTTCTGTAGTAGAATTTCGGACAAAGTCCCAATTCTCCTGGGATGTAGCCATAGGTTTGTCTTCATACAATATCGCACGAAATGTGGTTATTGTTAGTTCAGGATTCTTAATTTTACGAATTGTTCTGACAATCTTTATGTGAGCATCTCAAAAGTTGTCCATTCTTTGTTGGCTACTCTTGTATATAGGTTCTTTAAGTCTAAGTTAGATGGAGTAATTACTGCAACTTGGTACTTTAACAACTTTCCTCCATCACGATGTTCTATAACTCCTACTATAATATTCTGATGGTTATTCGATCATTCCAATAGGTCCACGTAAACTTGTGTCCAAGGACTTGCAAAGGTTTCTAGTGGTATTTCCATTACTTGCATAGTTCGATAGGGGCACAATTCGGCCATTGGTTTTGTCATACATAACTATGAATAGACAAGTGATTACATCCTATTTTCTTTGTAAAAAATTATCGCACCAATTTTATGATATTTAGCCATATTACTGGAGAATTCCTTACTACTTTCAGGTCTCTACTTATAGGTTTTATCCACTTACTAGGTTTCCATCCTAAGGTCAAAGCAATTGCTCTGATACCAACTACGGTGACCGCGCACACCACTACATGTGTAGTGTATAAGTCGTTGGCATAACACTTATGAAAGTCCTCTTCCATAAATATTAAACCCCTTAGAGTGGTACACTAGAACCATTGTGGTTCCAACTAATTCTTTATTCCTTATTCATAGCACAAGAGCAATACAAGCTTCGAGATCCTTCTTGGTCCAGTGAGGATTCACTTCTACTAATAAATTTAAAATCACTAGCTTGCATTACAATGACACTTCTAAGTTAAGAACCATCGGAGCGTTGTAACTTTATTGGGTTTGGTCTAGGTTACTCATCCCGGCTATCCTATGCGTGCAAAACTATTCTTCTAACTCTACGTGACATGGGCATACCTTATAGGTACTCAAGTTTGGCATATACGGTCCAGTCTGGCAGAAGCCCACGATGTTACCAGAGCCCAATCAAGGATTCAGGTGACCTAAGGAGACTCCGACTGCTTTCGGCACATGGCAAGCTCAAGATAGAAAGTTTAAAGGGAAAACCCTAACATGTAACCGACTCGACCTGCTATCCCGAGACCTAGCCTATCTATATAAAGGCTACGAGGGGGCAGCGAGGAGGACGATCACAGCCCTAGTTTCCACACCATCGCCAGATTGCATCTGCGCACCCCTTGTAACTTTCGACTCCCTCGATAATTCCAAGAGCAGACAAGCATGAGTAGGGTCCTCTACGAGGCCTTAAACTGGGTAAACCTTGCGTCTCTGTGTGCTTGTTTGCTAGCCGATCTATGCCTCCAGCACTCCCCACTTCCTCGAACCTAAGTCCAGCTGCGATGGGCATTGATGAGTTAACCCCTCGTCAATTGGCACCATCTGTGGAAATCGGGAGTGCTGATGCTGCGGCTTCCTCGGCCCCATCAACTACGATCTACAACTCTGCAACAACGGAGATTCGCCTCCTCTTCGGTGCCTTCGATTTCACCGTGCACACGCCGGCCACTCAACCAGATTTCGATTCCATGGGCGATGGGATCGGCCTAGCGATCAGGAGCCTACGCTTCCAAGTTGGTCAGCTAGGCACACTTCGCCTTCCTGATCAGCCGAAGGTCCCTGCGATTGCTCCAGCATCGTGGTTTCCACCGCCGATCGGCACACTGAGTAAACTCAACGCCCCGACAATAGTCGGGAACACTAGTAGTGACAACAGTCGCGGATCCAATCTGGGCAATCTAGCCACTGAGGATAGAGCCTACGGCTCTGGATCTGAAAGCTTTAGAAGCAACAGCTTCCCCAAACACTACATGTCAACAATGGCGCCAATCGTGACAACACCGGTACTAGTCCCTCCAACGGCGGTATCCCAGTCGCGAACGGTGGTATCCTAGTCGCGAACAGTGGTCCCTCCAATGGAGCACCCACCAACAATGGGCCGGAGAATCATCCGACCCTTACTGTGAATAAACACACCCAGGAGCGCGTGCTGATCAAGCTCAACGACGCTGAGTGGGCTCGCTGCCGAGAGGCCTTGCGGGGCAATCCCCTGCCACCAAACTCATCGCAAGACATGCTGATGGGTTATCACTGGCTGCTCAAGGAAGAATTCAAGCGCCAGTAGCAAGTAATCGCCCAGCTCGAGGCGCGCAAGAAGGCGGCGGACGAGTCAAGCCTTCGGCGAGCTCAACTCTCTCCTCCATGGAAGGATCCTTCTCCAAGGGCAACGACCATGTAGCCGCCAAGAGACGTTCTCGACTGGCTCACCTCATCGATAAGGAGCAAGAAGAGGTCGCGTGAGTCCTCGACTTCTCATCCATGACGATGGATACGCGGGGAAATGTGCTCCTGAAGACACCGCAGGCAGCGGTGACAGTGGCCACCATGTACCTCCTCAACAACCAGCCACCGGCTGGGGACCCACGGGCTGCCATGCACCGATCTACGATCGCGGGCCTGGGGCTAGTCGAAGCTACCCTCATCAAGGATCCAACACCGGATCCGAAGAAAAATAAACTTCTGGCTAAACGCTACTCTTCGCTCTCCTCCAGCGATGACAGCCATGACTTGTCGCACTGACGCCACTCACGGCGGCACGACTACGACTACGACGCGCGTCATGACATCACGCAGTGCTAGGTAGACAAGATGCGTGCAAGGCATGTCCATTCGACTGACTCGGAATACTACGGGATAGAGCTCTGCGGCGCCAACTGCTTCAGCAGGGCCATTCGACAGAAGCGAGTGCCAAAGGGGTTCAAACTCCCATCGGAGAACCCAAAATTCGACGACCTACAGGACCCGAAGATCAGGCTGGAGGATCACATCTCCTCCGTTAGGCTCCACGGCAGAACCACGAGTACGACAATGCAATGCCTCCAGCTACAGCTGCAAGGCGCCGCTCGTGCATGGCTCAACAACCTCCCGCGTGGATCGATTTGCAGCTTGGAAGACCTAATCTACAGCTTCGTGCGAAATTTCAAGGGCACTTATAAAAGGCCCGCATCAATCGAAGAATTGAGAGGCTGCTACCAGAAGACTGGCGAGTCCCTGCGCTCGTACATTCAGAGATGGTTCATCATCAAAAACTCCACGGAATACATCTCCGAAGACCGTGCAATCGACGTGTTCAATGGCGGCGTGCACCGCAGAGAGCTTAGGGAGGAGCTGGGTCGCTTATGGAGATCTCAAATAGGTGGACTAATGGGGAGGACTCGGTAAAAAACCGTGTCCACTATGATGATGACGACGACCTCGCCTACAGACGCGATCACTGAGGAAAACATCGTATGCGCAGTTACGGGGACTGCGAGGAGGTCGACATGGTCACGGCTGGCTACGCCGACAAACACGATGACAACAACCACAACAATGGATACCACATCGGTGGATACCGTGACAGCGGGAAAACCACGCAAGTGTGGCAACACCGCACTCGTGATGAGGCACCTGGAACATCTATCCAGGACAAACTGTCTAGAGCGTGCAACGTACACTTCTACATCAACAAGCACGATGATAAGAAAAAGTCTAGCCACCTTATAAAGGACTACTACGAGTTCCTCAAACTCCATGAAGGCCTAGCCTAGATGAATTGTGACGCGGTAAACCAGGGCTATGGAGCTGCCTCAGGCGCTGTGGCTCATGGAGTACCTCCACCGCCACCCGGGCCACCACCACCTGCAGCCGCACTAGTCAAGAACCATAGAGGCGAGCCATACCCCCGACCACTGGGGAACATGGGGATGATCCAAAAAGGATGCCCCTCAAATCGAGTGCAAAAATCAATCACTTGCCAAGTCAATCTGGCAATGAACTCTCCGCCCTCCACCACTGAGTACCTCAGTGGAAGCAAGTCCTGCATCACCTTCGACAAGCGCGATCATCTGTGCCAAGTACCTCACCTAGGCCACTGTCCCCTAGTGCTCGAGGCACATATTAGAGGCTTCGAGATGAGTCGCGTCTTCATGGATGGCGGAAGCGGCATTAACCTTATGTTCGCAAGTACCTTGTGCACAATGAAACTTTCCACGGAATCTTCAGATACAACTTTCCTCTATCATGTCTGGAAGCTTCAGATACGACTTTCCACGGAATCTTCCCGGGAAAAGGCATATACCCCTGTGGCAAGATCAGCCTCTACGTCATCTTTGGCACACCGGTAAACTTTCGACGAGAGCGCATTAAATTCGAAGTCGTCGACTAGCCCTCGCAATAGCACAGCATCCTCGGACGTGTCATGTTCGCGAGGTTTATGGCAGTACCACACTACGCCTACCTGCAGATGAAGATGTCGGGCCCAAACAGCATCATTACAGTAAACAGAAGCTTAGAGAGGTCCGACAGCTGCGATAGGGAGTTCAACAGAATCTCCTAGACTTTTGGCATGTAAGAGGAGCTTGCGAGGTTGAAGGAGTCAATAGACAACAGTCTACCACCTCTGAGCAAGCCAAGCTCACCTGACCAATCCTTCGACACCTCGATCCACACCAAAGCAGTCCAGGTCCACCCAACGGACCCGACCAAGACGGCCCTCATTGCCAACAACTTGAGTCCCGCATATGAACTCGCGCTCGTCGAATTCCTCCTTGAGCGTTGGGAATTCTTCACCTAGTGTGCAACAAACATGCCAGGAGTTCCCATAGAATTCGCCGAGCACTCACTCAATGTAAATTATGAAGCAAGGCCAGTCAAACAAACAATACGGCGACTGTCCGAACCAAGGGCAAAAGCGGTCGGTATGGAAGTCAATGGACTCCTCGACGCTAACTTCATACGCAAGATCAAGGAAAGCACCTAGGTAGCAAACCCCGTGCTTGTTCCTGAAAAAGACACGGATATCCTAAGGATGTGTGTGGACATCACCTCCTTAAACAAGCACTTCCCGAAGGATCACTTCCTGCTACCACAGATCGACCATATAATCGACTCCACTGTAGGATGTGAGCGCCTTCGCTTCCTCGACGCCTACTCAGGCTACCACCAGATTCGAATGAAGGAGGAGGACTAGGAGAAAACGGCGTTCATCACGCCCTTTGGTGTCTTCTGCTACATAACAATGCCCTTCGGACTGAAAAACGCAGGGGCCACCGACCAATGGTGTATGCAGGCTTTCCTCAAGAGCTAGCTGGGCCGCAACATTCAAGTCTACATCGACGACATCATCGTCAAAACAAAGGAGGAAGCCTCGTTACTCGACGATCTATGCGAGACCTTCGATAACCTCGACCGCTACCAGATCAAGCTAAATCCGTACGAATGCGCCTTTAGCGTACCATCTAGGCAATTGCTCGGATACCTCATCTCCACGAGAGGGATAAAGGCCAACACGAAGAAAATAAAAGCTATACTGGCTATGGAGAAGCCGAAGAACATAAAAGGCGTCTAGCAACTGGCTGGGCGAATCGCGACGCTCAGTCAATTCATCAGTCGGATGGGCGAAAAGGCACTACCTTTCTACCAACCTCTCTGCAAGGCTGACAAATTTGAGTCGACAGACGAAGCACAAGAAGCATTCGAAGACCTCAAGCGTCTACTGTCCACCTCGCCGGTGTTGGTAACACCTCGCGAAAAGGAGCCGCTATTATTATATATATCCGCCACCAACCAGGTGGTCAGCATTGTGCTCGTGGTGGAACAAGCTGAAGAAAATAAAGTCCATGGTTTACAACGCCTAGTCTACTATCTCAGAGAGGACCTCACACCAACAAAGCAGCGGTACCCGCACTATCAGAAGCTAGCGTACATCGTCTTCATTACAGCCAGACGACTGCGCCACTACTTCCAGGAGCATCCAATAATCGTGGTGAACAACGCCCCGCTAGGGCACATCCTCAAGAACCCTGACGCCACCGGGCGAGTCGCGCTTTGGGGGATAGAACTATCTCCACGAGACATCATCTATGAGAAGCAAGATGCGATGAAGTCGCAAGTTCTCCTAGACTTCCTCGTGCACTTGATGGAAAACCAGCTTCCCGACAAGCCATACATGTCCTATCTATGGATAATGCACTTCGATGGGTCCAAGCACAAGGAGGGAGCTGGCGTGGGCGTCATCCTGACATCGCCGCAAGGTGACAAGATGAGATATGTTCTACGAATGCAGTTCACCTCCTCCAACAATGAAGCTGAATATGAAGCCTTACTCCACGGGATGCGTATGGCAAAAGCCTGCAGCGCAAAGCGACTCGTCATCTACGGCGACTGCAAACTGGTGGTCAACCAAACGATGAACGAGTGCGATGCCTTGAGCGACAACATGATCGCCTACCGCGACCTCTATGATGCACTCGAGGGAGACTTCGACGGCTGCGAGCTGCAGCACGTCGCCCATGAGAGCAACGAGGAAGCAGACATACTCGCCAACATCGGCTCCACTTGTGCCCCACTGCCACCCAGAGTATTTTTAGAGCGCATTTGCGAGTGCTCCATCAAGCCTAAGGCTCCAGAGCATAAAACCAGCACATCAAAGGATTCGGGGGCTACGCCAGCCAACGAGCCAATGACACTCGATGACATGGAGCCAGATACAGGATTCGAAGGCCCCATGGAGGTCATGATGTTTGAGCCATCCTGGACACAACCATATATCACATACTTGCTCACCAAAAGGTTGCTAGATGACCCGACAGATGCGCATCACATAGCATGACAATCCAAGGCATTCACCCTTATCAATGGCGAACTGTACAAGCACAACATCACAGGAGTCCTTCAACGGTGCGTCTCCAATGGGGACGGAAGAGCCATCCTCCTCGACATACATGAAAGCACTTGCGGCCATCATGTTGGCAGTCACGCCCTCGTTTCCAATGCTCTACAAGCTGGATTCTACTGGCCAACGACAATGCATGATGCTAAGGACATCGTCCAGCGATGCAACGCTTGCCAACGATTCGCGGATAAACCACATGCACCTGGCGCAGAACTCAGGCCAATACTTGTGGTCTGGCCCTTCGCGCAATGGGGACTCGACATGGTCGGCAAGCTGCACAAATCTTCACCTGGAGGATACATCTACCTCCTCGTCATAGTCGACAAATTCATGAAGTGGATTGAGGCCATGCCGGTAACAAACTAATCAGGGGTAGCAACCGTAAAATTCTTCGAATCCATTGTTTTTTGGTTCGGGGTGCCACATAGCATCATCACGGACAATGGGACAAACTTCACCTCCAAAGAGTTCCAGGATTTCTGCGAAAACCTAGGAATCAACATCAGCTACGCCTCGGTGGCACATTCCTAGACCAGTGGTCAAGTCGAAAAGGCCAACGGCCTCGTCTGTGGCGGGATCAAGAAAAGGCTCCTCCGACCACTCGAAAGAGCTGCCGGGTGCTGGCCCGAGGAGCTGCAATCGGTACTATGGAGCCTGCGCACAACTCCAAAAAGCGCTATAGGCTACACTCCATTCTTCATGGTACACGGCGCCGAGGCGATGCTACCCGCAGAGGTGCGCTACAAGGCCCCACGGGTAGTAGCATATAGTGAGGCAGAATCAACCCTCACACTCGAAGCCTCTGTCGATCTCCTCGATGAAGCACGCGAGATTGCAGCGGAGAGATCCACGATCTACCAGTAGAACCTCCGCAATTACCACAGCAAAAGGCTACGCCCTAGATCCTTTGTCGAAGGAGACCTGGTCCTGCGACTGAAGTAGCAAGGACACCTCAAATTCGAATCCCCTTGGGAAGGACCTTACGTGATTACCAAAGTAATACCAGGTGACGCCTACCTCCTTAAAGACGTAGAAAGTGGAGTTGCATACTCCAACGCCTGGAACATCATGCAGCTGCGTCGTTTCTACCCCTAGATGTTTTTACTTTGCAAATAAGGCTACTCAGCCAGGCTACTTAGCCATACATTGTACCTCATGATATTCTGCGAATAAATAAAGCTAAGTGCCCCAAATTTTGTATCTCTATTTTACTTACAATTACATTGCTCGGGGGCTATGCCACCCTTTCAACCTCGTTACACGAATAACACAGTATCCCGAGTAGCTGACGCACTATCAATCGAACCCTTGGAAAAATCAACCCAGTTGCAACACACCTGACAGGTTGACAAGGTGCTGAGATGAATATCCGTCAGGCTAACAAAAAGGAACTATAGAGTACAAAACACTCGAAAAATATACAAGCTAGAAAGCTATTACATATAAATGGGTAACAAGACACCCGACACACTTATACGAACTTTTACATCATCTATGCGTCTATGTGCAGGGTCATACTACTGATGTAAAAGGAGAACATTTGTACGCTCTTCGAAGAAGTCAATGATATCTTCGGCTAGCTGATCAACCTCCCGATAATGTGGCACCATGTTCCGTGCCATCCCCTCTGGCGGAGGCGGCGGACTAGCGGCAACAGCTGTGAAATCCATATCAGGTCGATGCAGGCGAACAAGCGTCAATGCAACCTTCGCACCTGTGATCAACTACTGACGCACGCAGTCGCGGACTGTGCTGATATCCTGGAACTTCGTCAACAAAGCTAGCAAGCTTTACCGCATCCAGGGGGAACATCACCTAAAAAATATGCTTGAGGCACGAGTGCGCTTTCTTCAAATAAAGCAGCACCCACGACGTATGGTCCTGCAGCGTCGCCAACGCGACTGTGCGATCGTGATCAACCCAGAAATACCTGCTAGCTTCCAGCTGCTCCTGGGTCAAGTCGTTCAGTCAAATGGCAATTCGATCCCTCTCATCCTGCGGGTGACGAGCGCTAACAACTACAAGAAGCAGGACAAAGCATGAGGACAAAGCGCCGCCGCGAATGGCTAAGAAAGGATGAGAGGCTAGAGAACTAACACTTAAATTGCTCATTCAAATGAGCCACCTCGCCCAGAAGGTACTTCTTGCACGCACAGGCCTTTTCAGCCTTCGACTTCCACACGTACGCGCTAACACGGATCATGGGCATCTCCCGCTCCAAGTGTTTTATGTGGTTGCGCAATCGATAAAGCAGCGACAATTCCTCCACCTTTGAACGTGGTTGCGCCACAAGTTCATCGGTGGGAGGCGAGTCGGATGGACCACTCGAAGGACTCTATTATAGGCAGAATAAGAAGCAAATAAGGCCAAATATTTATAAATAAATGCCAGCAGAAGAAACATCAAGGTTCAGCGAGTCTCAAAAGGGGAACCCCCACAAGGTACAATCCAACAGAAAAAGCTAGACTATTACAAAAGGAGAGTAAAACACCAGGCTATAGCTAGGCGTTGGCACTCGGGGGCTTCCTCGAGTTTGTGGCAGTCTCCGACGCCACAACCTTCTCTACTACAGCCTCAGATGATGTGACTTTCGCCTTCTTCTGCCGCCTCAACTCAACTGAATACGCGGCGAGTGTTTCAATGAGTCGAGGCCCATACTTATTGTAGCTACTGGCAAAAGGGGTAAACACTACCTGCTGGCCATCTGCAGTGACCGGCATCGCCAAGGAGACTTGGCTGGGGTTCAGATCCACGCCATGAGCCTGCGCCATCGCGAGTCCCATGGTAGCTCAAACTCTTCGATGTGCGTTCTTCAAGTCCATAGGCACGCCTTCAGCAAAGGACTACATCAAGACGTCAAGATCCTTGATCATCTCATCCTTGGGAACGATCTCCCCTCGAAGACGTCCAAGCAAGCCCTTGGCCTTCTCAAGCGAGTCCTTGACGGCGACTCTGCGGTCTTTGACTGCAGTCACGGCACCTACCAAGGCATCCGCGCGGGTCAAAGCCTAGGCGTCAAAGTCCACGCCGACAACATCTATAGAATATACATATGACCAGAATACCATGTAGGAAAAGTGCATGGCAAATGCAAGTGAAGCAATATCATACCTAAGAGCGCTTTCGCGACAGAGAAGAGCTATTCTACGAACACCTTCTCCCTCTTAGCGGTGGAAGAATGCAAATCTTCCTTATGCTTTTTCGACTCTTCAAGAGCCTCGAGTGCCTCATCGCGTTTCTTCTCCGTCGGGGCAAGTCCCTTCTCGAGGGAGGCGACGCGGCGAAGAACCTCATTATGTTCACCTACAAAGGAAAAACTTGATCCCACCAACTTCTACACGAGCAGCACTGAGAAAAAGTATAAAAATGACCTTCAAAGGCACGATGGCAGGTTTCAAGCAAAGCATGTTGTCGACCCAAGGAAATGATCTGCTCGGCGAGGCGAGTAGAATCCTTCATGATAGGCTACAAGAAAAAGGAAACAACATGAGCACTAACACAAAATTCGACTGCTAGTGACACGAGAAAACTCATGTGTTCCTCTAGGGACTCCGAAGATTCTTTCAGAATCGACGTCCAGGCAACAATCTGATGCTCCCCAGCGTGGGGGGAACTCGAAGAATTGGCACCGGAGTGGGTCGCCACCTGAGGAGAAGGAGATGGTACCGCTACCTCCTTGTGTCTGGTGTCCATGACTCCAATTTCCTTGAAAAAGCGACAGTCATCGGATGATGATGACGCTGTTTGACAACAAAAATACCCAGAACTACTTCAGAAAGACAGATTTTGAGAGGACAGGACGAACTCGCAAGAATATAAACACATACCCGTCAAACTTGTCGAGGCCGAAGGAATCCCTAGACGACTCCTTTGGCAACCTCAACTTCTTCCGTGAAGGAGGAGCCATGGCACACACATGCATGGCAGGGATTGGGTCCTCTGCTAAAGTGGGGGGACCCTCTAGCATCATCAGCGAAGAGGCACCTGAGTCCTCTCTTTGAGAGCGCTTGCAAGTCCCGTCCCCGCTGGACTTGGGGGTTTCCTGCTCCGCTCCAATAGGGACGGTAGAGCCCGACTCATCCTCCTCATCCGCTTCGTGCGGAATTATTCTCTCGGGCTGAGGAGGCAAGTTGGTGGCCACCTTCCAGTCCTAAAACCAGAACCAAGCATTAGTATAAAAGACACCTAACAGGAAATCAAAAATACAGAAAACTTCAAAGAGAAATCCACCTAAGGCGGAGGATTGCTTGCACAGAAGGGAGACACGACTGAGTCACTAGGGAGGTCCTCCTTGGCGGTGTGCTTGGTTAGCAGTCAAAACCTCCTGTCCACCTCGCCCGAAGAAATGCCCTCTCGCGAGATGCGAGTAACATCCATAGTGCTAGTCCAGCAGCACATGGGATGCACCCTAGCCTGCAGTGGCTGCACTCGACGGCGCATCCAAGTGCGAATGAGATCTGCACTGCCTATTTCCTTGCCTATGCGGCATTCCAAGTCGCAAACATGATGGTACAAAATCTTTGTTTCTTCGGCCTTGCCAGGCATCACAATGTTCTTCCACGACCTCCTTGTTTTGCATACTGCAACTGGGTCAAAGGGCGCGAGTCCGTAGTGCTCTCCATCCACTTTTTGATCATGAATGTAGAACCACTTCTCCCTCCACCCATGGACGGATGCATTGAAGTTGATGGAGAAGTAGGTGATGTTGAGTTTAAAGAGTTTTTTAAAGAGGCCAAAGTGTGGCTCGATTCTGAGCCAGCACTCGCAGAAAGTAATGAAGCAGGCGATGTGGAGGATAGAATTCGGGGTCAGTTGATGCAGCTGGAGCCCATAGAAACAAATCAACCCCCTCACAAATTTGTGAAGGGGAGGGATAGACCAAGAATAATGAACGCGAGGAACATCACTCGAAACCCGGTGGGAGGACTGGGGATTACCTCGTCACCAGGGATGTGGCAGCCATCTTCTGTGGCGGGGAGCGTCCCATCTTGACAATGAGTGAAGAGCTCCGAAGGCTTGATGGTGGATGCGCGCCAAGACCCATTCATGACGTGGGTTCCTGGGCCCTTCTTCTTCCTAGCTTTGGCGGCAGTGCTGGTACCCGCGGTGGCGGCGCCTTTCTTTTTCGCCACAGCAGTGGCCGCCGCAGATCCAGTGGCAGAGCTTCCCTTCTTCTTCCCCATCCGACGCTTATAGTGGGAGCGCAGGAAGTAGCTCGGGAAAGTGCGAAGTTGGTCTAGTGCCACAAGCAAGATGAGAGCAATGGAACAGTAGGAGCAGCAATGGCAGAAGTGCGCGAGCGAGAATAAGATGTGGGGAAATTACCGTAGAGAATCGCCCAGCTCGAGGCACGCAGAAAAGCAGCGGATGAGTCAAGCCTTCGGCGAGCTCAACTCTCCTCCATGGGAGGATCCTCCTCTAAGGGCAACGACCATGTAGCCGCCAAGAGACGTTCTCGACTGGCTCACCTCACCGGTAAGGAGCGAGAAGAGGCCACGCAAGTCCTCGACCTCTCATCCATGATGGTGGATATGCGGGGCAATGTGCTCCCGAAGACACCGCAGGCAACGGTGACAGCGACCACCATGTACCTTCTCAGCAACCAGCCACCAACTAAGGACCTGCGGGCTACCATGCACCGATCTACGATCGTGGGCCTGGGGCTATTCGAATCTTCCCTCATCAAGGATCTAGCACCGAAGCCGAAGAAAAACAAAGCTTTGGCTAAATGCTAATCTTTTCCCTCCTCCAGCGATGACAGCCACGATTTGTCGCGGCGACGCCGCTCACGGCGGCATGACTAAGAGTACGATGCGCGTGATGACATCGCACAGCGCAAGGTCGACAAGATGTGCGCAAGGCGTGCCTGTTTGACTGATTTGAAAGACAATAGGATAGAGCTCTGCAGCGCCAGCTGCTTCAGCAGGGCCATTCGATAGAAGCGAAAGCCAAAGGGGTTCAATCTCCCATCAGAGAACCCGAAATTCAACGACCTGCAGGACCTGAAGATCTGGCTAGAGGATCACATTTCCTCCATCAGGCTCCACGGTGGAACCACGAGCACATCAATGCAATGCCTCTAGATGCAGCTATAAGGCGCCGCTCGTGCGTGGCTGAACAACCTCCCGTGCGGATCGATTCGCAGCTGGGAAGACCTAGTCTACAGGTTCGTGTGGAGTTTTAGGGGCACTTACAAAAGGCCCGCATCAATCGAAGAATTGAGAGGCTGCTACCAGAAGACTGGTGAGTCACTGCGCTCATACATCCAGAGATGGTCCATGATCAAAAACTCTGCAGAAGAGATCTCCGAAGACCACGCAATCGACGCGTTCAATGGCAGCATGTGCTGCAGAGAACTCAGGGAGGAGCTGGGCAACTCGAAGCCCAAAACAATCGACCACCTGATAGAGATCGCGAATTGGTGGGCCAATAGGGAGGACTCGGGAAAAAACCATGTCTGCTCTTATGATGACGACAACCTCGGCCACAGACGTGATCGCCGAGGAAAACATTTAATACGCGGTTACAAGGACCGCGAGGTGGTCGACTTGGTCACGGCTAGCTACACGGACAAACGCAATGACAACAACCGCAACAACGGATACCGCAGCGGTGGATATCGCGGCAACGGGAAAACCACGCAAGTGTGGCAACGCCGCACTCACGATGAGGCACCTGAACATCTATCGAGGACAAGCTGTCCGGACCGTGCAACATACACTTCTACATCGACAAGCACGGCGGCAAGAAAAAATCCAGCCACCTTCTAAAGGATTGCCGCAAGTTCCTCAAGCTCCATGAAGGCCTAGCCCAGATGAATAGCGACGCGATAAACCAGAGCTATGGAGCCACCCCGGGTGCTGTGGCTCATGGAGCACCTCCACCACCACCCGGGCCACCACCACCTGCGGCTGCGCCAGTCCAGAACCATGGAGGAGAGACATACCCCCAACCGCTGGGGAACATGGGGATGATCCAAAAAGGACGCCCCTCAAATCGAGTGCAAAAATCAATCACTCTCCAAGTCAATCTGGTGATGAACTCTCCGCCCTCCACCACTGAGTACCTCAGTGGAAGCGAGTCCTACATCACCTTCGACAAGCGCGATCATCCGTGCCAAGTACCTCACCCAGGCCACTGTCCCCTGATGCTCGAGGCACAGATTGGAGGCTTCGAGATGAGTCGCGTCTTCATGGACAGCAGAAGTGGCATTAACCTAATGTTCGCAAGTACCTTGCGCGCAATGCGGATTCCTCTATCATGTCTGGAAGCTTTAGACACGACTTTCCATGGAATCATCCCAGGGAAGGGCGTATACCCCTTGGGCAAGATCAGCCTAGATGTCATCTTCGGCATGCCGGTAAACTTTCAACGAGAGTGCATTGAATATGAAGTCATCGATTGGCCCTCGCTATACCACTGCATCCTCGGACGTGTCGTGTTCGCGAGGTTCATGGTGGTGCCACACTACGCATACCTGCAGATGAAGATGCCAGGCCCAAACGGCATTATCATAGTCAACGGAAGCTTTGAGAGGTCTGATAGCTGTGATAGGGAGTTCAACAGAATCTCCCAATCTTTTGGCATGCAAGAGGAGCTGGCGAGGTTGAAGGTGTCGATAGACAACAGTCTATCACCTCTGAGCAATCCAAGCTCACCTGACCAATCCTTTGACACCTGATCCACACCAAGGCAGTCCAGGTCCACCCAACGGACCTGACCAAGACAGCCTTCATCGCCAACAACTTGAGTCCCGCATAGGAACTCGCGCTCGTCGAATTCCTCCATGAGCGCTAGGAAACCTATGCCTGGTGTCCAGCAGACATGCCAGGAGGTCCTCGGGAATTTGCCGAGAAATCACTCAGTGTAAATCCTGAAGCAAGGCTAGTCAAACAGACAATACGACGACTGTCTAAACTAAGGGCAAAAGCGGTCGGTATGGAAGTCAACAGACTCCTCGACGGTAACTTCATCCGCGAAATCAAGGAAAGCACCTAGGTAGCAAACCCCGTGCTTGTTCCTAAAAAAGACATGGATATCTCGCGGATGTGCATGGACTTCACCTGCTTAAACAAGCATTGTTCGAAGGATCACTTCCCGCTGCCACAGATCGACCAGATAATCGAATCCACAGCGGGATGCGAGCACCTCTGCTTCCTCGATGCCTACTCAGGTTACTATCAGATTCGAATGAAGGAGGACCAGGAGAAAACAACGTTCATCATGCCCTTTGGTGTCTTCTCCTACAGAATGATGCCCTTCGGGCTGAAAAACGCAGGAGCCACCTACTAGAGGTGTATGCAGGCTTGCCTCAAGAACCAACTTGGTTGCAACATCCAAGTCTATGTCGATGACATCATTGTCAAAACCAAGGAGGAAGCCTCATTACTCAACAATCTCCACGATACCTTCGATAACCTTGACCGCTACCGGATCAAGCGGAATCCGGACAAATGCGCCTTTGGCGTACCATCTAGGAAATTGATCGGGTACCTCATCTCCGTGAGAGGGATCAAGGCCAACCCGAAGAAAATAAAAGCCATACTTGCTATGGAGAAACCGAAGAACATAAAAGGAGTCCAGCAGCTGGCTGGGCGAATCGTGACGCTCAGTCAATTCATCAGTCGGATGGGCAAAAAGGCACTGCCTTTCTACCAACTTCTCCGCAAGGCTGACAAATTCGAGTGGAAAGACAAAAAACAAGAAGCATTCGAAGACCTCAAGCGTCTACTGTCCACCTCATCGGTGTTGGTAACACCTCATGAAAAGGAGCCGCTGTTACTATACATCTCCGCCACCAACCAGGTGGTTAGCACTGTGCTCGTGGTGGAATGAGCCAAAGAAAATAAAGTCCACGGGGTACAACGCCCAGTCTATTACCTTAGCGAGGTGCTCACACCGACAAAGCAGCGGTACCCACATTATTAGAAGCTGGCATACGGTGTCTTCATGATAGCCAGGCGACTGCGCCACTACTTCCAAGAACATCCAATAATCATGGTGAATGATGCCCTGCTAGGGCACATCCTCATCAACCCCGACGCCACCGGTGATTCGCGCTTTGGGGGATAGAACTGTCTCCACGAAACATCACCTACGAGAAGCGAGATGCAATCAAGTCACAAGTACTCCCAGACTTCCTCATGCATTGGATGGAAAACCAGCTCCCTGACAAGCCAGACATGTCCTATCTATGGACAATGCACTTCGATGGGTCCAAGCGCAAGGAGGGAGCTAGCGCGGGCGTCATCCTGACATCGCCATAAGGTGACAAGTTGAGGTATGTTCTGCGAACGTAGTTCACCGCCTCCAACAATGAAGCTGGATACGAAGCCTTACTCCACGGGATGCGTATGGTGAAAGCCTGCGGTGCAAAGCGAATCGTCATTTACAGTGACTCCAAACTGGTCGTCAACCAAACAATGAACAAGTGTGATGCTCTGAGCGACAACATGATCACCTACCGCAACCTCTATGACGCACTTGAGGGAGACTTTGATGGCTGCGAGCTGCGGCATGTTGGCCGCGAGAGCAATGAGGAAGCAGACATACTAGCCAACATAGGCTCCACTTGCACCCTAGTGCCACCCGGAGTATTTTTAGAGCGCATATGCGAGCTCTCCATCAAGCCTAAGGCTCCAGAGCATAAAACCAGCACGTCAAAGGACTCGGGGGCTACGCCACCCAACGATCCAACGTCACTCGACGACATGGATCCAGATACAGGACTCGAAGGACCCATGGAGGTCATGATGATCGAGCCATCCTAGACACAACCATATATAACATACTTTCTCAGCAAAAGGTTGCCAGATGACCTGACAGATGCGCGAGAATATCATTTTGCGACCCGAAAGTTGAAGCGCCTAGGCAACGCGGTACCCAAGTTGCTTGCAATCAGCCGCGTTGCCCAAGGTTGGCGTGCCAAATACTCAAAGGGTCTTTTTAGGCACAAATTCAACTTTATATTTCAATTCAAAATATCAAGCTAGCCCGTCAAGTTGGCCCCTCCCTATCAGCTTTCGCCGTTATGTCACTACCATCGTGGCTGCCATGTAGGCTTGCAGTGTTGGCACCTACATCCTTTACGCGTCTTTTCTTCCCCGGGGTGGCAATCTTTGGTCACGGCCATGGCGTGGAGCTAGGACATGGACGAACCTGCTCACCCCCGCTCTCCTCCCCATCCCAAATCGGAGCTCGCCCTCACCATGGCCGTACCCATGGCACGACGCGGGGACAAGAATTCATTCCCGGTGAGATCTGTCACCATGCCGACCATGCTCGGTCCTGTTGTCCTCCTCTAGAATCCGAGCTTGCCGTCATCGTGGTCGCACATGCACCAGCCACGACGCCTTCCTCTTCGAACCCCAAAGCCACATCCACCCAGTTCGGCACAATGCCAACAAGGTGAAAATGCATCAAGTTTTCTTCTTGTGATTGTAGAAAAACATGTATGTACCGTGTCCGTATCATACTCTAACAATGTACACATATGTTGTTTACTAGATTTTCATTTGAAATTAGTAGCTCCATGATGACGAAACATAGAGAACCTAAATGGAATGACGATGAATACCATGTTCTGTACTTTGCATTGCATCAACAAATGCTCGCTGATGAAGCATGTTACCAAGATAATGGAGTTAATCAGCCATTGCCAAAAACATGTGAACAAATCAATGAGTGATTCAATGCAAATACGCGCAGAAAAGCTATATCCATGTCATCAATCATCAATAGGTGGCACATTCTAGTGATGCGTTCAAATGCGTACACCATGTATCTTTTACTTGAAGTGGTTGTTATCCTGAGAAAAATGCCTAGTATGCACATTACCTTTGTCTATTCTATGCTGTAATTCTGTTGTTATGGGCGTGGAAAGAAAAGCTGGGCTTCACTGAATATTACGCAGTTAGGCCTAACTTAGTATTACACAAATAAGCACAACTTAGTCTTTACACAAATAAGCGTAACTGAGTCTTGACCAAAGAATCATTTACTTTGTAGAACTGGGGGGAAACTAAAGATAAAGATAAAGACAAATGGTTCATCGGAGCTACCAGTATGAGCACTAGGTTCCTGGAACTGGTGGTATCGTTGGAACGAACCAGAATGCTGCATTTAGCCATCGGTCATTCTCCATCAAATCATACGACCCCACTGATGAGCCAATTGTAGGCGCCCTCCCCCCAACATGGATTCGGCTCCAGGTCGGATCTGGAGTGTCAACATGATAGGCGCGTGATTGTACAACAAACACATAGTCTGCTATCAACACTGGAAGTGCCGGCACCTCAGCAACAACACCAGCATGTTCTTCCTGTACTCTGGCAGCAGCCTCAACAAGTATTTCATCAGCTTCACCAGCAACAGCCTCAGCAGGTATTTCGTCAGCTTCACCAACAGCAAATTAGCAAGTATTTCGCCAGCTTCACCAGCAGCAGCATCACCAAGTATTTTGTCAGCTTCACCAGGAGCAGCAGCAGCTAGTTCTTTGTCAGCTCGACCACCACCAGCAGCAGCAACATCAGGAGCCAGGACTGCCTGAGCAATTACAGGTTCAACAACTCCAGGGGCTTCGATAAAGAAAGGGTAGTTGATCCCAAGAAACACAGATTGTCCCTTCAGATTGTTGACTCTGCTCCAGACTTGCTCTACTGGGTCTTTGGATGGGCATGCGGACCTCGAGAAAACGTGACACCATAGCGATGGGTATGAAGAAAGTTGTGTCCTCATATGTTCTATTTTATCACCAACGCTATTTAGTGCTCCCCTGATATAAATCCACATGAGTTCAACATCATGTTTCGTCTCGACTCCGAGAGGTGCCAGGAACGAGCGCCGTGATCCAAGTTCATCATATGCTACTGCATCTTCGATCACCGGAGCTGGAATGATGCGCGGGGCTTCCGCACATCCCACACTCTATGTGGGAGTTATACCTTCAAGAGCTCAAGTTTTGCCATGTTGAACCTGTAAGCGAATTCGGAAATGGGCGGCGTCCACCCGTTGTTGAATGCAGTAATGCTGACACCCTCCAAAGATGGCAATGTAAATCTCAATGATCTGTAGCCATTTTTTAGAGTCCAAGTACTCCCATCCTGGGATAAAAGGACCAGCCACTCGCCATTGCCACCCACCTAGTTCTTGTCATCTCCCATTTCCCTCTCTTCTTCTTCCTTGATATTCACCACTACTGATTCTGACCACTTATCCAGCAGCATCATTTTTGCCTGAATATTCTGCAGAGTTTGTTGTCAGTTGGTACAATCACCTAGCATGGATTCCATTGCAAATACAATTTGACAACTGGACCTTCAGATCAAAGTACCCAAAATATCGCCTAAATACGAGTGTCTCCTCAGATATCACCTAAATTGTGCCTGTGTCACTACGAAGATACCCAATATATGGAGTAGGAGCAGAGCCCCCCCAAAACAAACTCGTAACGATGATCATAAATAGCTCGGGGCATAACAGCCTTAAATCATCTAATCTGTTTATTTTTATTTTAGGAAACAGAATATCACCTAGCAGGCATTCCATTGCAAATCGAAATTGACAACTCGTCTATCACCTAAATTAAGACCGTGTCACTACGAAAATACCAGAATATCAGGTATGAGCAGAGCTTCCGCTGTATAGAATAGTCTTAAATGGTTCAATTTGTGCAAACCGCGTGTGCACACAACACGTTCGACGAAAGGAACATAGGATTCTGATGAGAGTTCAGCACATATGAATCAACGATATGACTGAACCAATAAGCGAGATACTGGAACTTACATGGCCATCGCGGTTGTTTGGCCATTTGCTGGTATCGGGGTAAAGAAGGCCTGGCATGCCAAACGGTTGTTCATCCATGTCCCGCATCATGAAGCGGTAGCCAGGGATGCAGCGAGTGAGGCGACCAATAGAGATGATGTCCAACCCCGTGGCGATCCTGTGCATGTTCGCGGCGCTGAGGTTCGGCCATCCCCAATCCTCGTGGTGGTGGTCGCCCTGGCCATCCGCGTCATCGTCGCATGCCTTTCGCTTTAGCCTGCTGCTGCCCCAAGCTCTACCCATAGCGGCAAATGGAGTCTGGAATCCGGTAGATTAATGGAGGCGTTGTGATAAGGAGGCGGACGGATTCGAGAGGGGATGAAATCAGGGATGGGGCAGTTGTTCGAGTAGGGATTAACCCAGTGAGGAACCACCACTATCTCCGGTTCTCGTCCGCGTGGAAGACAAGGAAGGGGGCGTAATTATTGAGGGCGCACACTAGAACCGTCTAGAGGAAGTGAAAAAATAAATTGTAAGAGAGAAAAATGTGTGGCCCGCCTGTCAGTGAGTGAAGGTTGGCCCATGCAAACGTGACTACGTTTGACTTGGATCGTGCATGGCAGACCTCGATTCCACCGCATGCATGTGGCACCGAACAAATTTTAGGCAGCGCTAGCATCGACGTGTAAAACCGCCGTTTTTCTCCACCTTCACCCTACTACGAACGGTCGTCCACCATTCCAGATATTAGTAAGGGCAGTTCCAATCTTGAAGTAAGCAGTTTCACTTCTTGGTCTCATTTCCTCCTCCATGGACTCATCGTCTTTCTCCTCCATGACCTAATCCATTTCCTCCGCCAGGGCATCACTATCAACACCCAGATTTTTAATCCCAGATGCTTGTTATGCCATACCTCGCAATCCCAGGATTACCAGTTTTGCGAGACATAACAGAATTGGTACCACAGTACATCATCCATTACAAACCATAATAAAGGTCTTACAAATAAAGGATCTCATGATCCAGTCTTAATACAATCAAATCAGCGGAAAGTAAACGTAGTAGGGGCTCCATCTTCAGAGTCATAGGCAATGCTGACGATGGGAGATGATCCTAGTTGTCATAGACCTCCTGCTGTCCATCTTCTTGGTAGTCCTCCTCATAGTTTGGCCATGGGAATAGCCAGAGACAAAGCCATGAGTACTCTTTAAGTACTCGTAAACTATCACTAACAAGGAAAGTAGTTCTAGTAGGAATCTTAAGCTCTAGGTTTATTTGCAAAAAGCCAGGTTTATCTCATACTGAGTTTAGAAGTAAACAAAACTAATTTAATGTTCTACATCACTTAAGTGGGAACCTAGTTTTCATGTCCACAATCCTGTTGTGGTGAAGTCAAAGTCATAGTTCACTTCACAAATCATTTTTGAAAAACATCTGACAATGGAACAGTATGGCCACTCCAACTGTCCATGACTGCGGACATGGCTATTCGAATAGTTTGACACTCTGCAGTGGTGGTACACTTTATCCATAAAATTTGATACATCCGTCAGGGATAACCCTGAATTAATCATACTTAGTATGCGGATAATCAATCATAACCTTTCAATTACACACCCTAGTATAGGCACCTCCCCTATGAGCTTGGCCTCCCAGCCATGGCCATCTGCCATCCTGGGCACTACATAGGTGGACATTCACACGAGGTAGCCTCAACTCAACCTCTTCCGCAAGGGAACCTATACTAAGGCATATAGACTTCCAGTTAAGCCCTACCCAATTCAGGTATTGTGGTTGTATGGTAAAATTGGAATGGTATCGCATCCGAACATAACCATCAGTTTTTATAAAATGGCCAAGGCTCATGCCTCAACATTTTCATCATCAATCATTGTGTTTGTCAACACATGTCAAGACATGTCAATAGAATGAATCATCATTCCAAGGTTTTCATAATCATTTTCACCAGGTATTCCCATCTAAAGTGATCAATTTTTTTCTTGCTTAGCACTAGCCACTAAAGTTGAAGGTATTCACTAATGAGGGGTGCTAATCAAGTGTAACTATCCAACTCTAGTTTTATGCCTTTTGGTGACATATAAGTATAACTACTTAGGTCTAGTTTTATACTCTTTATGGTATCTATCCTATTTTTCCAATACTCAGAAATCA
The DNA here is from genome assembly GCA_023614405.1 of Avena insularis. Lineage (NCBI taxonomy): Eukaryota > Viridiplantae > Streptophyta > Magnoliopsida > Poales > Poaceae > Avena > Avena insularis. The sequence goes on from CM042692.1 coordinate 113,909,749, forward strand.
CTGATTAAAGGTAAAGAACTTTGGTAAAAGTAAAATAATAAAGCTTGCAAGTAAAACTTGGGATTGGTATAATCAAGGTACATAACCAAAGCATGCATAATGCATCATGCATAGTGTTAACTTGCAGAGTTCTATCTTGCATAGTTATGAAACTTGCAAGTGTTAGCTCGCCTTGAGTAGTGTAGTGGTTGAAGTTCTCCTCTTCTTCTTCTTTGTAGTACTCCTCCTCCTCGTATCTCGGGTCGGTACTAGCGTCTATAAATGAATACGGGGTACACAATCACCAAAAAATACTTAACTACTTCTATTTAGCAAACTAAGGTTCACACTAGATGACCTAGCATCATCACAATCATCACATTAAATAAAGACCTATTCTTATTTTTAGAAAAGTAATTTCTACTCATTGAAAATACTTAAGATTTAATATTCTCTAATTAAAATATGGGATCATGTTGACACATGTCATCACCACATATTCTATTACTTCGGAATGTGATTTAAAGTGTTGGTCATATTTTACAAAGTTTAACATTACTATTTAATACCATTAAAGTGACTAGAAATGCCCAAATAGCATTCTTTTAGGTACTAGTCCAAGATCACTTCATGTAAATCTAAATATTTTTACATATTCAGATAGATCTTGTCAAATGTGATTTTTGAGAGTTGGAATCAACTCCAAAGCATTTATGGTTGATTTTTAAAAAATGTTTGAAGTGGCAAAAGCCTCTGTCTTGTTATTTTTGGTATAGGTGATCTATAATTTCAAATGATTTGAATCCAATAGGCTTGGATAGATAATTTGAATACCTTTCTAAAAAAATTAGAATCATGCAATTTGGTTCAGTGAATCTCTTTGAATTGATTTTTGAATCTATTGATAGAATCTGGTTTTAACTAAATTAGAAAAAACCTATTTGAATCAATGGGCTCTGCGCGGGAAACTAAATGGGCCGGCCCAACTGCATTACTGGCGCAGCGGGCTACTGACAGGGGGTCCCGCTAGTCAGTTGCTCATCTAACCCGAAACGGTACGTTTCAATCTGAGCCCTACGACTAGAACACGATCTAACGGCTGACATTCATCATCTACGTCAAATAGCTCCAGTGAGAAACTAAACCTAACGCGGCGGTGGGGGTCGTGTGAGGCTTAATAGGGCTCCAGCTAGGGTCTGCGATGGGGACGAATGGGGTTATCATCAACGGCGGTTCGAGGCACGGGCACAGCAGCTCTTGGGGTGGCTCCAATCGACGGCTTCGTTCCTCCTCTGCAGCAGCGGACTCTGGCTAAATTCCGGCGGGCTAGTGCTCGCCTTGCTCCGAGGAGAGGTGTGGGAGGAACTGTGAGGAGTGGGGAGTGAGATGGTGTGGATAATTGAGGCTAGGGTGGCATCTATTTATACACCAGCGATAAGGACATTGTGGCATGGTCTGGCTCCTCCGGTGATGGTGGTACAGCGAGCTATTGGCATGGCTAGGGGTAGGGCTCGACGCGGTGCTTCAGGGCGGTTGTTACATGCTTCATGGCACATCAAGGGGCGCTCGAGAATGGTCGAGAACGGTCGGTATTCTGCGCAGGAGTGGCGGCGTTCGAGACAGCGTACAACGTCTACGGTCCCCGTGGCGGCGAACGGGCATGTCTGGGGAGTAGCTAGGGTCACGGCGAGTGTGTGCACACGGGGATAGGGCGAGGCAAGACATGTGGGCGCGTGTTGGCTGCGGCGCTCTGGTGCGCTCTCGGCATGGCAGCAGAGAAATGGGCGCGGGGTTTTTGGGTGGTCCACAAATTGCCTGTGGTCAAGGGTTGGACAGGGGGTGGTGGTGGATGGTGGCCTGTCTCCTGGACATCATGGAAGAGGGCGGCCCTGGCTGTGGCAATTGGTTCTTGGTCGGCCGGCGTGACGAGCTTCAGGCGGTGCTGCACTGGCACAACGGCAAAGGGGGGATGCGTGTCTTGTGCTGCTGGGTGTTGGGGAGGCACAGGGGAGTGAAAAGGGGACAAATGGGTTAATGATCACTGCTCAAAACAGTATAAGTTAGGACAGGGTTTTCTATGTCTGCCAGGTACTCGACCAAATGGCCGCATGAACTCAAGTTTGAAATTTTTGAATGAAATTTGGTGAGTGTTCTGGGTACTTGCTTGAGTGTCTATGGTTGCTTGGAAAAGTCAAGGTGAATAGATTTGAGTTGTTTTTGCAAAATGGTGATCTTAGTACATACACTTGATTCAATTTTGAATTGTCCTTTAAATATATTTGAAAATAGTTTCTATTAGTTTGTAAAGTGGGATTGGGTTCATCTTGACTTGGTTAAGCAAGGGGTGAAAAGAATTGGAAATTTTTCTGTTAGAAATCTTGTACTAGGAACACTCAAAGTGGTCTAGTGGATAATTTTGGTCAAATGACCATTTGATCATATGATTCATATTTGAATTTCCTTGATTTTGATTTTGTTTGTTATTGGACTAGATGATGTAGTATTCATCTTTAAATGCTTCCTAATCATTTTTAGCAATCAAACATGGCAATTGCACTCATTCATACACTAATGCAAATCACACATACACTCATATTCAATTTAATAATAATTTTTTTGTTAACCCTAAACTTGGGTGATTAGAACTTGATAATATTGATTAATATTTTTGGGGTGTTACAAACCTTCCCTCCTTAAACAAAATCTCATCCCGAGATTTAAGAAAAACTAGGAACTAAAGAGATTTGGAAACTCGGTCCTAATGTAATCTTCTCGCTCCCAAGTAGCTTCTTCTTTTGTATGGTTGCGCCACTAGATCTTGAGAAACTTGATACTCCGGGTCCTGGTGGTTCTGAAGGCTTCCTCCAAAATACGAATGGGTACATCACGATAGGTTAGATCTTTATTGATATCTATAGCTCGGTGATCGATGTTCTTGAAAACTTTGGTCTTCTTTGGAACTTCTAGGCACTTTCGAAGTAACGAGATATGGAACACATTATGTATGGCTGACATCTCCTCCGGCAGTTCCAATTGATATGATACTTCTCCTCGGAGATTCAAAATCTTGAAGGGTCCAATATATCTAGGTGCTAACTTCCCTTTCAGTTGAAAACATTGCATTCCTTTAAAGGGTGATACTTTGAGATACACAAAATCTCCGACATTGAAGGTCAGGTCTCGACGTCTCTTATCATCATAACTCTTCTGTCTAGATTGAGTGGTCTTGAGGTGCTCACGGACTTTGTGAACCTTCTCTTCAGCTTCTCATAGGATGTCGGGTCCAAAAATCTGACTCTCTCCTACTTGCGACCAATTCAAGGGGGTACGACACTTCCATCCATACAAAAATTCAAAGGGGGGCATTTGCAAACTAGCTTGATAACTATTGTTGTATGAGAATTCTGCGAAAGGCCGACAATCTTCCCATTTTGATCCATACTCTAGAACACAAGCTCTTAACATATCTTCTAAGATTTGGTTGACTCTTTCAGTTTGTCCATCGGTCTGCGGGTGATAAGATGTGCTGAAGTTTAGCTTGGTTACTAATCCTTCTTGGACTTTCTGCCAAAATCTTGAGGTAAACTGGGTTCCTTGATCTGACACTATGGTCTTAGGGGTTCCATGCAGACTAACAATTCTAGCAATGTACAACTCTGCTAGCTTCGAACTCTGGTAGGTTGTCTTGATAGGTATAAAATGGGCTACCTTGGACAGTCTATCAACGATGACCCAGATTGAGTCATTTCTCCTGCTAGATGTAGGCAAACCGGTGATGAAATCCATTCCGACAGAATCCCATTTCCATCCTGGAATCTGTAATGGTTGCATCAGTCCTGCAGGTCACTAATGTTCCGCTTTGACTCTCTGATAGGTATCACACTTGGCTATGTAGCTTACGATTTCTCTCTTCATCTTGTGCCACCAAAATTGCTCCTTCTCACAGCGGTTACCCATAAGGTAATGATGCCATGTCTTCAAGGCTAAAACTACGACTGCTAGTTCAAGGTCATGGGTAGGGTAGTTTTGCTCATGTTGCTTGAGTTGTCTAGACAGATATGATATGACTTTGCCTTCTTGCATCAACACACATCCGAGACCAATCTTGGATGCTTCACAATACACATCAAAAGGCATCTTGATATCCGGCATAATCAGAATTGGGGCTGAAATCAATCTATTTTTGAGCTCTTGAAAACTTGCTTCACATTTGTCTGTCCATTCAAACTTCTTATCTTTCTTCAACAATTAGGTCATTGGTCTTGTGATGCTCGAAAATCCTTCAACAAACTTGCGGTAGTATCCTGCTAATCCGAGAAATGCACGGACTTGGGTTTGAGTGGTTGGGGCTTTCCATTCTTCAACATCTTTGATCTTGGCGGGATCGACAGTGACTCCTCTTGCCGACACAATATGTCCTAGGAATCCTACTTCCTTTAACCAGAACTCACATTTGCTAAAGTTAGCATACAACTGATGCTCTCTAAGGGTTTCAAGGATGGTTCTCAAGTGTATCTCATGGTCTTCTTCTGACTTGGAATAGATCAGAATATCATCGATAAAAACAACGACAAACTTATCCAGGAAGTTCATAAAAATCTTATTATTGAGATTCATCAAATAAGCGGGGGCATTGGTTAATCCAAAAGACATGACCGTGTACTCATACAATCCATATCTGGTGGTAAAGGCGGTCTTTGGGATATCCGTTGCACGAATCTTGAGTTGGTGATAACTAGTTCTAAGATCAATCCTAGAAAACATTCTAGCACCGGTCAACTGGTCAAACAGATCATCAATCTTTCGTAGTGGGTACTTGTTCTTGATGGTGACATCATTCAGCTTCCGGTAATCCGCACACAAACGGTTACCTCCATCTTTCTTATCCACAAACAAAACAGGCGATCTCCATGGCGACGCGCTTGGTTGAATCAGACCTTTCTCCAGCATAGCATCAAGTTGTCTCTTCAACTCCACTAATTCAGATGGGTTCATACTATAAGGTCTCTGACCTATGGGTCTAGTTCCAGGAATTAGTTCAATGATGAACTCGATATCCTGATCTAGGGGCATACCGGGCAATTTATCTAGGAACACGTTGGGGTATTCACAGACTACTCTGACTTGGTCTAGGGTTGGTTGGGCTAGACTCTTGTTGCATTTGAATTGACAGGGCAGAGTCTCAGATACATGCTCTACTTATACTCCAGTGCTACTGGTCATGGTTATGGCTTTCTTGGCACAGTCGATTAATCCTTTATGTTTCGACATCCAATCCATTCCTAGTACTACTTCCAAACCTTTGGTTCCATGTACTATTAGATTAGCATAAAAATCTATTCCATGGATTCTGATAGGTACAACCTTGCAAATTTTTCTAGCTTTGGTGGTTGAACCAGGTATTTGAACTATCATAACATGCTTCAATTTTGTTGGTTGAATCCTACTAGTTCATGCAAATTCTTCTGTAACAAACGAGTGCGATGCTCCAGAATCAAACAACACTCTTGCAAGTACTGAGTTAACACAAAACATACCCAGCACGACATCTGGCACTTCCTGAGCTTCTTCAGCATTCATGTGGAACAGACGGCCATTGCGGTTGAGCGAGTTCCCTGGGAAAAATCTCCTTCCAGGCTGAACACGACGTTGCTGCTGAGCAGGTGCATTCACATTGGTGGTTGCTGCAAGCTTCTTGGGGCACTCATTGGAGTAGTGACCCTTGACTCCGCATTCAAAGCAAGTAATCTGGGACTTGTCTTTTCCTGCGATAGGCACAACATTGCTTCCAGTCCTTGGGGTAGTATTGTTATTATTGTTGGACTTGGGCGGTGCACAGTTGAAGTTATTGAGTTGCCGGGGTTGTTGTTGTGGTTTCCTCCATACTTCAAGTTTCCTCCGCTATGATTGGGATAGTTTGGACAGGACATAGGGGGTCTGTTGTTTCTTGGGGCATATCCTGCAGACGGGTTGGGGCGATACTTCTGTGTATGGTGGGATCCAGGCTGGTGCATCATGCGACACTTGCGATTATCATTGGCCTGGTTTATCTTCCCTTCCATCTGAATGACAGAGTCCACAAGTTCTTCTAGATCTGCAAAATGGATGTTGACTAACACAGTCTGCATCTCATCATGTAATCCATTCAGGAACCTTTCCTTCTTCTATGCTTCGGTGCTAATCTCATCAGCAGCATACCTAGCTAAAGATAAGAATTTGTCACGGTATTCCACCATAGGCATTCTCCCTTGCTTCAATTTCCTGAACTCATCCCTCATCCTAGTGACCAAACCTTGGGGCACATGGGTGCGGCTAAGCTTGATCTTGAATGCTTCCCAAGTCATCATTTGCCCTTCGTTCATGGTACGAGTGCTATTCCACTAGGCTCTTGCATCACCTGCAAGATAATGGGTGGCAAACAGTACTTTCTCATTGGCTTCAACTCCTGCGACCTCCAAATTGTTCTCCATGGTTTTCAACTAGTCATCAGCATCTAAGGGATCCTCAGACTTACGAAATATAGGTGGGTTGGTATTCTGAAAGCTCTTGAGCTTGGATCCATGATTATCCTAGTTTCCGTGACCTTGATTATTGTGGGCCATCTGAGCTATCTGTTGCGGAGTGGCTAAGTTGGCTTGACGTTGGGCTCTACTAGCTTCACGGTCAGAAACTAACATTTGCAGAATCTACAGCATTGGGTCCTGAGATGAACTGCTTCCTCCAAGATTTCTGCGAGTCATCTGAAGATTGAGATAGATAATGAGATAAGAGGGAAATTTCTAAGGTTCATGGTTTTGTTTCAAAAGTTGTAAACTTTGAGTTTGACTCAGGTTTTGCAAACTAACAACTTCCTCTCATTCATTCATTCAAAGCACACAATACAAACACACACCACAACACAAATAGAAAATAGATGGTTTTAATAACCATTCTGTGAAACTACGATACAATGGGATCGGATACAACTCATTCCTATGGTAGTGCTCAAGTGCATCTAATCATCATCAATGAAGGCGGAATCATCATCATCAGTGTGGAACTCCATGGCATCATCCTCCAGGTAGTCATTATCATCACTGAGGTAAGAGTAGAGATCTCCCTGGATATCTTCACCTTCCTTCTCCTTCGCTTCAAGTTGGATCTTCTGTTCATAGATGGTCTTCTCGAGAGTGGCCAACTTCTTGCGAAGACGATCAATGGTGCGATCCTTCTTGTCACGCCAACAACGAAGTGATTGGTGCTCCTTGGTGAGGATTGCGAGGGCCTGGTCCTTGTTGACCGCAATGGCATGGTTGTGGTTGGCGTAGGCACAGGAGTTGTCCAACTCCTTCTGTCTATCATACAACATGAAGTCGAGATTATCCACCTGGTGCTTCACCTCCGGATGTCCTGGCATCTCCAAGGGCATTCCCATAGAATCAGGCCTTGCGTAGTGAGTGATACGTTGCTAACGTATCTATAATTTTTGATGTTCCATGCTTGGTTTTTATCTACTTTCTTATGTTTTGTCACAACTTTGGAGTATTTTTATACACTTTCTTGGACTAACCTAGTAATAAGAAGCCATAGTGCCAGCTGCGTGTTTTCTGCTGTTTTTGGTTCCAGGAAAGTCAAAAAATGAATATTCTCTCAATTGGACAGGACAAAAGCCAAAGTCAATATTTCACCGAGGGGGGCACGGAGCCATAAGACGAGACAGAGAGGGGACAGAGGCCGGCAACACCACCTGGTCATGCGGCCAGGCCTGGCCCGCGCCAGGGGGTGGTGTGGCCGCCTAGGGCACCCCCTCGGCCTCCCCTTTCGCCTATATATTTCCTCCGATACAGAAACCCTAAGTACCCGATCAAAATTCCATGAAAGAGTCTATAGCCGCCGTCATCTCCATCCCTAGACCGGGAGGGAATTGATGCTCTTCCCGGCACCCTGCCGGAGGGGACAATTCACCCTGGAGGCCTTCTTCATCAGCATGCAAGCCTCCGGTATGATGCGTGAGTAGTTCATCCTTGGGCTACGGGTCCATGTAGTAGCTAGATGGTTGGTTCTTCTCCTTTGTGCTATCATGTTTAGATCTTGTGAGCTCCGTTCATGATCAATATCATCTATTTGTAATCCTACATGTTGTGTTTGTGGGGATCCGATGGATATTGAGATGCTATTTCAGATTGATTATTGATTCTATCATGTCTTTGTCATTTGTGATCTTGCATGCTCTCCGTTGTTAGTAGATATCTTGGCCGAGTAGATGCTAGCAACTCCAAGAGGGAGTACTTATGCTCGATATTGGGTTCATGCCTCTAATAATCTAGGGAAGTGACAGAAATCTCTAAGGTACTAGATGTGTTGTTGCTACTAGGGAGAAAACATCAATCCTTTGTTCAGAGAACAATCATATTGTTTACTTTACACGCAATGCTTAATAGAATTATCGGTTGCTTGCAACTTCATACTGGAGGGGGGTCAGATGATAACCTGAAGGTGGTTTATTAGTCATAGATGCAGTTAGATTACGGTCTATGTATAATTGTAATGCCCAATCGAATGTCAAAGGAGTCAAGATGATTAGTATATGCATGTATGCTTTCTCGATGTTTGTCAATTGCCCCACTGTAATTTGTTCACCCAGTCATCTATCTTAAGGGGAATAACCACTAGTGAACTATAGACCCCGGTTCTTTATTTTACCATCAATCTACAACTGTTTACTGTTTTCTATTTACTTTCTGCAAGCTATTACTTTCTTCCACACAATACGTTTAATCCTTTGTTTTCAGCAAAACTTGTGAGATTGACAACCTCACTGTAAGTTGGGGACAAAGTTTTGTGGTTGTGTTGTGCAGGATTCCAAGTTGGAAACAACACCTAGGAGGTTTTTCCTTGCTCCTACTGGTTCGATAACCTTGGTTTCACCACTGAGGGAAAACTTGTCGATGTGCTCATCATACCTTCCTCTTGGGGTTCCCCAACGAGCTCGATATTTTGGGCCAACAAGCAACTTACTGGCGCATCAACCACGCGTCAGCAAGTGTTTTTCTGGCGCCGTTGCTGGGGAGACAAGGACAACTTCACAAGGGGAGTCCCTCATAACCAACCTCTTTACTTTGTTGTTTTTGTTTTGCTTAGTTTATTTCTGCTTTGTTAGCTTGTTTCTTTATCAAAAACACAAAAAAATAGTTGTACTAGTTTGCTTTCTTTATTAAAAACACAAAAATATTATTATTAGTTCCTAGCTTAAGTTCCCATTATGTCTAGCTTTACTCCAATCACTATGTCACCTAAGGAAATGATTTTCACTTTCAAACAAGGAATTGAAGAAAGCTTCAAAGAAGCTTGGTCTAGAATCTCTGATCTACATGAAACAACTGAACCTAAAATGACTCAAAGCTTGTTCCTATCTTAAGAAGCAGTTTTTACCTAAGAATTGCTCTTTGCTATAGATATGCTTTGGATGCTGTAGTAGGAGGAGATTTCCTCCAATGCAATGAGGATGATGCTTTTAATGCCATAAAGAAGTTGATCTTAACTAACAACCTACCTAGCAAATATGATTCTTCCTTTATAAACATATTTGCTAGATTGAACACTCTTGAGACCCACACTTCTAGTTTAAAAGATTGCTATAACACACTTAGAGAGAATCATGATTATGTTCCAATAAATTCTGAACCCTCAAAATGTCTTCCTACAGTAAAGATTGTTATAAATAATGAACTTTTCATGCTCGCTGTGATATCATGTCTGAATTCTATCTTATTCCTAAAGATATCTATGAATCTTTGAATCTTTAGGGACTTTCTGAAGGGGGAGAAGAAATATTTCTTGCTAATAATGCCACAATATTACCCATTGGAATAGCTGAAGGAGTGTTTACAAATATCCTAGGGAAAATGGTTTCTACTAATTATCTTGTTATTGAATGTGTAGGAAAAGGACAAATTACACTTGGAAGATCCCTACTAAAACTCCTTGGAGCAATAATAGATGTGGAAAAGGGAACTATGCACTTTGCTTCTCCACCAAACAATCATATGTTCCCCAAGGTTAAGAATAAAAGTAAGAGTGGTAAGGAAACAAATTTGGTTTTAATGCTTCTTCATTTGAGAACACTTGATTCCTTTCTTGCTTCTTATGCCTAACTTAAAGGCGTTAAAGAAAAGTACTTATTAGGAGATAACCCAAAAGTTTTAGATGAGTCTTGGAAGTTATTACCTCTATAATAACGGCTCCTTATCCTTTTTATTTGCTTTTTGTGCCAAGAGTAACCTCTAATAAGAGAGAAGTAATGCTTGGGAAATTTGCTGTCTCGAAACAGATTTTTGTGCTTCGCTGTAAAAATTCGTGTAAAATCTTTGTAAGTCGGTTTGAGCTGCGAATTTTTGTGCTTCTGCCCCAGGTTGTTATGTAACTTTTGTTAGTTCAACACTTTTCGATTTGAGCAAAAACAATTCTTTGAAAAAATTGGTTTTTACCCGCTGGTCTGTTTTGACAGATTTCTGCCCAAGGCATCCCCTTCTTCATCAATACAAATCTCAGGTTTCTCCCAAACACTTCATTTTTATTGTTTCATGCACAGTTGTGTTTTTCTTGGAGCGTCTTCATTTTTGTTTTTGTTTTTGGTTTTTGTTTTCTTGGTTTGCTTAGTTTGCTTGAATAAATTGGTTGGACCCCCTCATCCATACATTAGTTTTCAAATAAGTTTGGTTTGGATTGGAAAAGAGTAGGAAAGTTCATGCTTAAGTGGTAAGAGGAGCTTGTTTTTTACTGTGGACTATGCTTTGTAATGTCATGCTTGATATTGTTTTGGCTTTATGCTTAGTGATTTTTGCTGTAGCATGACATTTTATAAACAATTGAGATTGCTTAATATGCCTTGAAAGAATCATGCGTTGTTTTAGCATATTAAAGCATAGTATTGTGTTATTCTCCTTTGATGCTTTATTCGGGTTGACTTGGCGCATGCTCACACCATGTTATGACTATCCCAAGTCACCATAGCCTCTATGATCTTTTATTTTTAGACTTGTAATATCACTTTATGCTTTAATCAATGATGTTTTGTCACTTTGCATGATTATGGCCATTATTGCTCTCTTAGTTGGTCGCTCCCAGTCTTTTGCTAGCCTCCATAACCAAGTATGAGTTCCACTCATGCATCCAACTCCAAATAAAACCAAGTTATTCCAAAGAGTCCACCATACCTCCCTATTAGCATTTTCTACTCCAAGTATATTCATGTTTTTATCTACCTTCCAAATTAAACTTGTTACGTGAAAATTAGTGATTAAAGCTCTCACAAACTTGATGGCACACTTTACTTTCTTGCACTTAATAAACATGAAACATTGTGTCCATCTTTGTTGCATATATGCTTGCGCTTTATAAGTTGAAGTTAGCAGAACCATGTATCATGGGGAACACTTTCAACATTGCACTTATTATTCCGTTGATATCATGATTCTTTTGCTTATGGATCCCGGTGGTGTGAAATAAAAGTGGAACTTGTAAGATCATGAATTTTGTATGTGTGTTAGAGAAACGCCTGGGCCGCTAGCCTAAGCCATGCCTAATCATGGTGGAAACTTGCAGCATAACCATAATGATCATTCTATGAAGCATCCTCAATAAAAACCTATGCAAATAGCAAATAAAAAGATCGCTGAAATGCTCATTGTCTGCTTGCCTTGTCATTTTTATTATGGGATAGCTCCTATATTATGTGCAAGGGGTACCCCGTTGGTAGTTCTCTATGGTACATATGTACTTACAATGGCAAGAGCTTACTTGTGACTAAAGTTGAGTAGCATGAGGTCCGGTACTCGTAAGTAAGGGGCATGATATTTCAGCTTATAATTTGCCAAGCATATCCTCTTAGTTGTGTCACTTTAACCTTAATCACCTAAAGATGCTTATGATAGGGGAAATGGGAGCTGAAAGATAATAAGTACCATAATTTTTGGAAGCTCTTTATGAGACTTGAATCCTTGCTTCCTTCTATGAAGGCCTTTCTTTTACTTTTATGTTGAGTCTCCATCTTCTATCGTTTTGCACCTATTGAGAGAGCATAGTGGCTATTCTTAGTTTAATGTGCATTGTCCCAAGACTTGTTGATTGATTCATAACTTTGATATTGCTTGTTCTTAAACTATTTGTATCTAGTCACCCTTATGAACTTTGAAGGTGTCCTATGCAATTATGTTTTTCTACACTATGAGGGACAAGCTGAATACTATTCTCAGTATGCTTTCTTTATGTGAAACAAACAAACGTCTTGCAAAGCATTGTTATTCATGAATCTTTTGTTTATGCCTTTTCATGTTACAACATAGTTGCTATGTATTATTGTTAGAATTATATCTTTCATGCTATGTTGAAGTACTATGATCCCAGCTATCAATGTTTTACAAATACTTTGATCAAGTTTATGATGGTGCATGTCACCTCAAAAATTATTCTTTCTTTTTATCACTTACCTACTCGAGGACGAGCAGGAGTTAAGCTTGGGGATGTTGATACGTTGCTAAGGTATCTATAATTTTTGATGTTCCATGCTTGGTTTTTATCTACTTTCTTATGTTTTGTCCCAACAAAAAATATTTTTATACACTTTCTTGGACTAACCTATTAACAAGATGCCATAGTGCCAGCTGCCTGTTTTCTGCTGTTTTTGGTTCCAGGAAAGTCAGAAAACGAATATTCTTGGAATTGGATGGGAGAAAAGCCAAAGTCAATATTTCACCGAGGGGGACACGAAGCCAGAAGACATGATGGAGAGGGGCTAGAGGCCGGCCACACCACCTGGTCGCACGGCCAGACCTAGCCCACGCCAGGGGGTGGTGTGGTCGCCTAAGGCACCCCCTCAGCCTCCCCTTTCGCCTATATATTGCCTCCGATACAGAAACCCTAAGTACCCGATCAAAATTACATGAAAGAGTTTGTAGCCGCCGTCATCTCCATCCCTAGATCAGGAGGGATCTGAAGCTCTTCTGGGCACCCTGCCGGAGGGGACAATTCACCCTGGAGGCCTTCTTCATCAGCATGCAAGCCTCCGGTGTGATGCGTGAGTAGTTCATCCTTGGGCTACGGGTCCATGTAGTAGCTAGATGGTTGGTTCTTCTCCTTTGTGCTATCATGTTTAGATCTTGTGAGCTCCGTTCATGATCAATATCATCTATATGTAATCCTACATGTTGTGTTTGTGGGGATCCGATGGATATTGAGATGCTATTTCAGATTGATTATTGATTCTATCATGTCTTTGTTATTTGTGATCTTGCATGCTCTCCGTTGTTAGTAGATATCTTGGCCGAGTAGATGCTAGCAACTCCAAAAGGGAGTATTTATGCTTGATAGTGGGTTCATGCCTCTAGTAATCTGGGGAAGTGACAGAAATCTCTAAGGTACTAGATGTGCTGTTGCTACTAGGGAGAAACCAACAATCCTTTGTTTATAGAACAATTGTATTGTTTACTTTACATGCAATGATTAATGCAATTATCTGTTGCTTACAACTTAATACTGGAGGGTGTTTGGATGATAACCTAAAGGTTGATTATTAGTCATAGATGCAGTTGGATTACGGTCTATGTATAATGTTGTAATGCCCAATCGAATCTCAAAGGAGTCAAGTTGATTAGTATATGCATGTATTCTTTCTCGATGTTTGTCAATCGCCCCGCTGTAATTTGTTCACCCAGCATGTCATCTATCTTAAGGAGAATCACCACTAGTAAACTATGGACCCCGGTCCTTTCTTTTACCATCAATCTATAGTTGTTTACTATTTTCTGTTTACTTTCTGCAAACTATTACTTTCTTCCACACAATACGTTTAATCCTTTGTTTTCAGCAAAACCGGTGAGATTGACAACCTCACTGTAAGTTGGGGACAAAGTTCTGTGGTTGTGTTGTGCAGGATTCCAAGTTGGAAACAACACCTGGGACATGTTTCCTTGGTCCTACTAGTTCGATAACCTTGGTTTCACAACTGAGGGAAACCTTGTTGCTATGCTCATCATACCTTCCTCTTGGGGTTCCCCAACGAGCTCGATATTTTGGGCCAACAAGCAACTTACTAGCGCATCAACCACGCGTCAGTAGTGAGCAAAGCGAGTTCCCTGGATCTGGTTGATGTTTTGCCCACACAGATGGGCAAGAGCTTCATGCATGGCCCTGGCTAATCGATCTAGCTAGTTGTTCTCCCTCAAGCTGAATTGGATCTTCTCCGAAGTGGGTGCTTCCATCTTGCCTCTGATATCTGCAACTACCAGCCACTGTAGATCTCCTCCTACATGATCGTTGAGTTGGGCCCCGAAGAACTTTGGGTGCGGGTGCTCCAGATACTCTGCGAGTGCATCTAGATCCCTCTCAAAGATCAGGTGGCCTCCTTTTCCCAGTTGGTAGAACTTACTCTACCTGACCTCCAACTATAAGAATTTAGGGTGAGCAAGTTAGCAGGGTGATCAAGTATGTCAAATTTTATGTAGAATTGCAAGAATTTTTGAGGAACATGAATCTTTTTGAAAGAATCTCAAGGATAAGAGTGGGAATAGGTTTTCATAAATACTCAATTCTTTTGTTTTTAAACTAAGTTTTTTGTTCGGACGTCCATTCTAACTAGGGTCTCCTATTGTCATGATGGCTCTGATACCAACTTGTCAACACCCAGATTTTTAATCCCAGATGCTTGTTATGCCATACCTCGCAATCCTAGGATTATCATTTTTGTGAGACATAGCAGAATTGGTACCACAGTACATCATCCATTACAAACCATAATAAAGGTCTTACAAATAAAGGATCTCATGATCCAGTCTTAATACAATCAAAGCAGCGGAAAGTAAACATAGTAGGGGCTCCATCTTCAGAGTCACACGCAATGCTGATGATGGGAGATGATCCTAGTTGTCATAGACCTCCTGTTGTCCATCTTCCTGGTAGTCCTCCTCCTAGTCTGGCCACGGGAATAGCCAGGGACAAAGCCATGAGTACTCTTTAAGTACTCGCAAACTATCACTAACAAGTAAAGTAGTTCTAGTAGGAATCTTAAACTCTAGGTTTATTTGCAAAAGCCAGGTTTATCTCATACTGAGTTTAGAAGTAAAGAACACTAACTTAATGTTCTACATCACTTAAGTGGGAACCTAGTTTTCATGTCCATAATCCTATTGTGGTCAAGTCAAAGTCATAGTTCACTTCACAAATCATTTTTGAAAAACATCTGACAACAGAACAGTATGGACACTCCAATTGTCCATGACCACGGACGCGGCTATTCGAATAGTTTGACACTCTGCAGAGGTGGTACACTTTCACCACAAAATTCGATACATCCGTCAGGGATAACCCTGAATTAATAATTCTTAGTATGTGGATAATCAATCATAACCTTTCAATTACACACCCTAGTATAGACACCTCCCCTATGAGCTTGGCCTCCCAGCCATGGCCATCTGCCATCCTAGGCAATACATAGGTGGGCATTCACACGAGGTAGCCTCAGCTCAACCTCTTCCGCAAGGGAACCCATACTAAGGCATATAAACTTCTAGTTAAGCCCTACCCAATTCAGGTATTGTGGTTGTACAGTAAAATTGGAATGGTATCGCATCCGAACCCAACCATTAGTTTTTATAAAAGGGCCAAGGCTCATGCCTCAACATTTTCATCATCAATCATTGTGTTTCTCAACACATGTCAAAACATTTCAATATAATGAATCATCATTCCAAGGTTTTCATAATCATTTTCACCAGGTATTCCCATCTAGTGTGATCATTTTTTTCTTGCTTAGCACTAGCCACTAAAGTTGAGGGTATTCACTAACGAGGGGTGCTAATCAAGAGTAACTTTCCAACTCTAGTTTTATGCCTTTTGATGACATCTAAGTATAACTACTTAGGTCTAGTTTTATACTCTTTATGGTATTTATCCTATTTTTCTAATACTCACAAATCACTAATTAAAGGTAAAGAAGTTTGGTAAAAGTAAAATAATAAAGCTTGCAAGTAAAACTTGGGATTGGTATAATCAAGGTACATAACCAAAGCATGCCTAATGCATCTTGCATAGGTTATGAAGTTGGCAAGTGTTAACTTGCAGAGTTATAGCTTGCATAGTTATGAAACTTGCAAGTGTTAGCTTGCCTTTAGTAGTGCAGTGGTTGAAGTTCTCCTCTTCTTCTTCTTCATAGTACTCCTCCTCCTCGTATCCCGAGTCGGTACTAGCGTCTATAAATGAATATGGGGTACATAATCACCAAACAATACTTAACTACTTATATTTAGAAAACTAAGGTTCACACTAGATGACCTAGCATCATCACAATCATCACATGAAATAAAGACCTAGTCTTATTTTTAGAAAAGTAATTTCTACTCATTGAAAATACTTAATATTTAATATTCTCCAATTAAAATATGGGATCATGTTGACACATGTCATCATCGCATATTCTAATACTTGGGAATGTGATTTAAAGTGTTGGTCATATTTTACAAAGTTTAACATTACTATTTAATACCATTAAAGTGACTAGAAATGCCCAAATAGCATTCTTTTAGGTACTAGTCCAAGATCACTGCATGTAAATCTAAATATTTTTACATATTCAGATAAATCTTGTCAAATGTGATTTTTGAGAGTTGGAATCAACTCCAAAGCATTTATGGTTGATTTTTCAAAAATGTTTGAAGTGGAAAAATCCTCTATCTTGTTATTTTTGGTAGAGGTGGTCTATAATTTCAAATGATTTGAATCTAACGGGCTTGGATAGATAATTTGAATACCTTCCTAAAAAAATCGGAATCATGCAATTTGGTTCAGTGATTCTCTTTGAATTGATTTTTGAATTTACTGACATGATCTGGTTTTAACTAAATTAGAAAAATCCTATTTGAATCAATGGGCTCTGCGCGGGAAACTAAACAGGCCCAAGCTGCCTTTGTCTTTGGTCATGGCCGGCAGCAAGGCGGTCGCACTAGTCAGTGGCTCAACTAACCTGAAACGGTACGTTTCAATCTGAGCCCTATGATTAGAACACTATCTAACGGCTGACATTCATCATCTACGTCGAACGGCTCCGGCGAGAAACTAAACCTAACGTGGCAGTGGGGGTTGTGTGAGGCTCACCAGGGCTCTAGCTAGGGTCCGCAATGGGGGCGAATGGGGTTGTCATCGATGGCGGTTCGAGGCGCGGTCATGGCAGCTCCTGGGGTGGCTCCAATCGACGGCTTCATTTCTCCTCTGCAACGGCGGACTCCGGCTAAATTCCGGCAGGCTAGTGTTCGCCTTGCTCTAGGGAGAGGTGTGGGAGGTTCTGTGAGGAGTGGGGAGTGAGATGGTGTGGAGAATTGAGGATGGGGTGGCCTCTATTTATACACCGGCTATAGGGACATTGCGGCATGGTCTGGCTCCTCCGGCGACGGCGGTACAACAAGCTATTGGCATGGCTGGGGGTAGGGTTCGACGCGGTGCTTTAGGGCGGTCGTTACACGCTTAATGACCCAGCAAGGGGTGGTCGAGAACGGTCAGGAACGGTCGGTGTTTTGCGCGGGAGTGGTGGTGTTCGAGACGGCGTACAACGTCTACGGTCCCCGTGACGGCGAATGGGCATGTCTGGGGACTAGCTAGGGTCACGGCTAGTGTGTGCACGCGCGGGGAGGGTGAGGCACAGAGTGTGGGCGCGTGTCGGCTATGGTGCTCTGGCACTCTCTCGGCATGGCAGCAGAGAAATGGGCGCGGAGGTTTTCGGGTGGTCCACGGCTTGCCTGCATTCGAGGGTTGGACATGGGGTGGCGGTGGATGGTGGCCTGTCTCCTAGACATCATGGAAGAGGGAGGCGCTGGCGGTTGGTTCTTGATGCCTAAGCGGCAGCTTCGTGTCTTGCGTTGCTGGGTGTTGGGGATACATAGGTGAGTGAAGAGGGGACAAATGGGTGAATGATCACTGCTCAAAACAGTATAAGTTAGGCCAAGGTTTTCTATGTCTGCCAGGTACTCGACCAAATGGCCGCATGAACTCAAGTTTGAAATTTTTGAATGAAATTTGGTGAGTGTTATGAGTACTTGCTTGAGTGTCTATGGTTGCTTGGAAAAGTCAAGGTGAATTGATTTGAGTGGTTTTTGCAAAATGGTGATCTTAGTACATACACTTGATTTAATTTTGAATTGTACTTTAAATAGATTTGAAAATAGTTTCTATGAGTTTGTAAAGTGGGCTTGGGTTCACTTTGACTTGGTATAGCAAGGGGTGAAAAGAATTGGAAATTTTTATGTTAGAAATCTTTTACTAGGAACACTCAAAGTGGTCTAGTGGATAATTTTGGTAAAAATGACCATTTGATCATATGATTCATATCTGAATTTCCTTGCTTTTGATTTTGTTTGTAATTGGCCAAGATGATGTAGTATTCATCTTTAAACCCTTCCTTATCATTTGTAGAAATCAAACATGGCAATTGCACTCATTCATACACTAATGCAAATCACACATACACTCATATTCAATTTAATAATAAAAGTTTTTGTTAACCCTAAACTTGGGTGATTAGAACTTGATAATCTTGATTAATATTTTTGGGGTATTACAATCACCCTCTTCCTCTGTATCCTTTCCCTCTTGCATGGAGTCATGGACTTGTCGGATGTTCGAAAAGACGTCAGGCAAGCAACTGCATACTTCGACATAGAAGTACATGGCGGGAAGAAAATCGATGTCATCTACACCACCGACCCTCGGACGGTGAGGAACACTGTGAATAATTACATGAGTTGGCTACGGTTCGAAGAAAAAAGGTTTGTAGGTATCGACCTCGAGTACAACCGCGATCACCGTAGGATCGTTGTGGTGCAACACTCCATGAAGGGGCATGTCCTCATATACCAGCCTTTTTGCGAGATGGGGGTTGACGGGAACAGGTAGACTTTGTTGTCTTTTTGTTCCTGAACTGTCTGTTTGCAAAAGTCATTGCTATATTATTTGTCTGAATTCATTTTCATGCAGGTGGGGTGAAAGGATTAGGTCACTGTTTCATGACTTTCTCGTGAACCAGCAGATAACATTTACTAGTGTTGACATCACGAATGACACTAAACTGCTTGAAATCCCGACTGTCAACATTAAAACCCTCTTCCTATCTCCGGTATAATCGAGGTCAAGGCCGACAAACTTGTACATGTCCATCGGCTCCTATAGCCACCGCTCGTACATTCGATGACCTTGGCAACCTCCGCTAACGCATTTGTGTGGACGATCGTCAGCTTGGTGGTGCTATGGGCGGTGACGGTGTACTTGTCGGTGAAGTCACTCCCGTTGCTGAACACGTCGTACTCTATGTCCATGGCAGGAACAAATGCGGCGGTGGTGGCCTAGGGTCGGTAGCGGTGGCTGGGACTAGGCGTGGTGGTGGAGTGATCTGTTGCGGTGGTATGGCCCAGCGGAGGCGGTGCATGCGACAACGTCGATGGTTCTTGCGGTGGCTGCAGCGGCGACGGCGGAAGGAGTTGGGGATTTTTACATAGTGATGTGCTGTGGAGACGGAAGGCGATGCTTAAATTGCGTTTACCAATATTCTGGTCATACCCAAGCAGAAGCAAGTTTGACCGGGCGAGCATCGTTGGTTTCCAATCCTAGGGATTAAATTCGGCGGCCGTGCCCGTAGGCGATGGGATAGGTGTGCGACGTGGCTTTGGCATGGCAGAGACCGGTCACGGAGACCACCGTCCCGTTGCCGATCCGCAGCGGGTGCGTGGTGCTTACATGACGTAACGTGACAGGACAGAAGGAAGTGTACAGCTATTTGTGATTATTATTCCCAACAAGTTTAAGAAGTGTAAGCATAGACAGAGACCTATCATCCCTGCACCCCTGGGCAGCCGCTCAGGCCTGCCGATTGCGTAAAGCTTATAATTTCCTTTCTTTAATTTGGTGATTTTGTCCAGAATTTTCCAAATTGAAGCTTTTTTACGCATGCTTCTATAAGTTTCTAGGTAGTCCACTGGTGTAAGCATGCACGATCAAGCAACTTTGCAACACACGTGTCGGTGGAAAAGCATGAGGTTTCAACGCACCATATAGTTTAGGGATTTCTATTTTCGTGCCCCTGGTTTGTTAGTTGTACTCAGTTTTCCCCCGCCGCTTAGTTTTTCCTCACTTTTGCCCTCCCTCCATTCCGAAATCCTCACATGCGCTCGGACGAGGGGTGTCGTCTGGTCAAAGGTTGGACCGTTACATGTTGACCGGTGGGACCATGTTCAGGCGGGTTGTGCGTTGAGCATTACGTCGCCTCGATCGTTACATGCAGACAGGTAGGGCCAAGATACACAATGGACCAGCCATCCATCTCTCGCTGATTATGGGGAACGTGGTGTGGGACCATGTAGGGCACATTTGGTGGTTACGTGCACCCTGTCGCCTAAATTGGAAGTTTTTTTTTTGTTATTTGGCCTTTTTAAGAGCGCCTTTCCCCTCTCTCTCGCTAATAGTTGTGTTTTTTTGCCAAAAAAGGTAGCAAATCTAGAGCAGCTTCTCTCTTCTTTCATTGTTCCTTTTGCCCTCGTTTTTCCCCAATTTAGTAGCAAATCTAGAGCAGCAAAACTAACCGGCAGCATAAATAAATTCAGTAAATAGAAGATGTAGATAAAGCAGCTAATATAGGTTATATAGTACGATACTTAACGAGGTTCGACAATTAGGCTGCTCAGCAGCAACAGCTGACAAGTTCAACACAAACAAGATAAAAGAAGCTGCTTTACAGCAGCTGTAGTAGCAGATCAGTGGCCTCTGCCAGGAGGGCCTCCGCCTCCTCCCTCTGGCGCCTCCAACACTGCTTGTTGCCTAGTCCCTTGACCTTGGGCGCCTTGGATTTGATCGGGGGCATGCGACCCTCCTCGATAGCCACCTTCTATTGGTTGTGGAGGTGAAGACCGAGCGCCTGGTGCTTGGCTATGAAGCCGTGGACGTTCACAGACTCGCCGCAGGTCCTCACGTCCTCGGCATGCTTCACAAGGGAGTTGAAGTCCATGGCATGGAGCCTCCTGGTGGGGCAAAAGGGGCACCTATACACATCGCCGGTGAAGACGGTGTTGTACTAGCTAGACTTCAGCCTCCTCAACACATGACGAGTCTTGGTGTCCTTGGACTCGTCATCGTTGTGGACGTTGCTGCTATCCTCCTATTGGAAAAAAATAGTAGAGTGCAATAAGGACATGATTGAGATACTTTGATTATTGAGATTGATTATTTGCATAAATTAACCGATTGAGATATCCTAATTATTCCCAATAACAGCTGAGCCCTAATAACATACGATCTAGCATCTAACGATGGGAACAGGGGAAGAACAGGGGAAGGGGAGAAAACCCTGGTTACCTCCAACCAGGGGTCAGCGATGCTGGTGTCGTAGGGGTTCTCCGGCCTTATGTAGACAACCTCCTTGTAGGGGTCCTAGCCGAGCGGGATCTGTCCGAGACTGGCGGGGGCCTCCTCGCTGGTGGCTACGACGGATGCGAGGACGAGGACAGGGGCCTCCTCGCTGGCGGCCTTGGAGGCGCCGATGGCCACCACGCCGTTCTTCTCCATCATCGGCGTGGTTGGGGTTTTCTTGGAGGTTTGCAGAAGGTGATGGAACAGTGGAGACGGTTGAGTGAGCGAGGGAGACTGGGGAGGCCTCTATTAAAGCAGAAGGGAAGCGACGTTTCGTTGCACTACCGTGCAACACGTATGCTACTGCACCATGCACGGCCACACGTGTCCGCTACTGCCTCGTGCACCGCACACACGTACCATGAGTCACGTTTTTTCCCTCGTGTCTAACCTTGGCGATTTAGCTGTACTCAGTTTTGAAGGGAACGTGTTCGAAGGTGTATAATTTGTGCATTACATTCCACTCTATGAACATGATAATCTCTCAAGATTTTCTTAGCACAATATTATCACGTATTAAGTGTGATTTCAAAGATTTTAATTGTGTACAATTTTTGTATACGCAAGTTTATGCATTACATTCCACTCCACGGAAATGATAAATGGTCAGGATTTTATTAGCACAACATTACCATGACACGGCCCCACTTGTCAGCACGTAACAGCAACGCTGATGGACGGTGAGTTTCAGATCATGTGAGAGTTTCTGACAAGGAGATAGGCAAAAGTGAGGAAAAACTAAGCGGTTGGGGAAAACTGAGTACAACTAACGAACCGAGGGTACGAAAATAGAAATCCCCATAGTTTAAGGGTCTAGAAACGGTAAGAGAATTAAGTATTATTAATGTCCAGGCCAGCACAGTGACGGATTGGTCGGCTAGAAGTTGCTGATTCCTAAGTAAGGGGACACCAGGCCGAGAAGTTGCTGAGCTCCCCAAGTTGAGTGCGGAAAGGGATTATCCCGCTCTTGAGCTTCTTCATGACATGGCGGCTCTTGTTGTCCATGTTATCCTTGTCAGATTCCATCTCACTTGAATCTACCTGTAATGTTTGAAATGCAAACCAAATGAGCAAAATAATAAATATATATTCATCCCATCATTCTGAGTTACTTTCAATACAATAACATATCTATACAGGTTCAACAGTTCATTACGGCTGTCTCCCAAGCTCGTACCTAAATTAATGTGGTTTGTGTTCTTGATACCTTATTAATAAATAATATGGATTCATTCAAAACAGACTAGATCTCTCCCTGTACCGGTTCGTATGGTGCATCTAATCATTGGGACTAGATTTTTTTATGAAGCCAGGATAGATTAAGCTCGAGCAGAAAATATGAAACATGTAGAAATAGGTGTACCTCCGGGTACACGAGCGGAGCATGTTCGTCGAACTCCACGCCCTTGTCAGGGCCTCCGAAGTCGTCAGCACCGGCGAGCACATGGTCCCCCAAGGGGTTGAACTGCACGTCCTCCTCGCCTTGTGCTACGTGATGCTCGGATCTGCCGCATGAAGTACCACCCCGGCGGCGATGCCCGCACATTCACCCCCACGCACTGGTTTCATGGAGAAGGTTCGTGGCTGTATGTTGAAGATCATGGGGGTTTTCTAGATAGGGAAGAGAGAGGAGTGGATGAATGCGAATGGAGGACCCGATAGGATGGGTTTTTAATGCGGGGACGTTTAGGCTTCCTCGAGGGCCCCGGTAAGAAGCTCTTCTGGCTGCGGCTTCCGCGTGGAAGGTTCATGTGGTGGGGGCCTGTCGGAAGTGAGAGTGCAGGCGCGCTGCATAGTAAAAAGGTATAGCCCGTGGGCCGTGGATGACCAGTTGTCGTGTAGTAGACTTGTAGCCTTTGCAGACTAGATTAAACGTGACATGACCACTCGACGACTTTTTTCATGGATGGCATCGTGTTCCTTCTTATATAAGTCCCGTGAGGGAGACTTCCAATGATGTCTCACGCTGTACTGTGAAGGGCACGCCGTGTGCAACGAGCCTCGTTGGATCACACAGGATCAACGGTTTGTGTGCACGATCCGCGTGACCACTGTGACAACCAATCAGGGCGTAGCAGACAGAGTGGGCACAGGTTTGGGATTCTACGAAAGAGAGAGAGGGGGCAAAACTGAGAGAAACTGAGTAGTATAAAAAACCAAGGGAAAACATCCCAAAAAAACCAAGGGCAAAGCTGAGTAGTATAAAAATGGAAAGTGATTGTATTTTACAATGAAATACATCATGGCATACATCAAATTATGCCAAGATAGATCCACTAGAGTTCATTGGATGTGTGTTCTTCTCATAAACAACATATGGATCCACCGCAGTCATTGCATGTGTGTTATTGTCACAAACAACATATGGATCCACAGGTGTTCATTGCATGTGTGTTATTTTCACAAACCACATATGGATCCACTAGTGTCATTGTGTGTGTGTGTTATTTTCACAAAACACATATGGATCCACCAGTGTCATTGAAATGTGTCTTCGTTTCACAAACCACATATGGATTGACTAGAGTCATTGCATGTCTGTTCTTTTCATAAAACACATGGATCCACCAATATCGTTGCATGTGTGTTCTTTTCACAAACCAAATATGGACCCACTAGAGTCATTGCATGTATGTTCTTTTTACAAAATACATGATTCCACCAATGTCATTACATGTGTGTTCTTTTCAAAAACCACATCTGGATCCACTAGAGTAATTGCATGTATGTTCTTTTCACAAACCACATGGATCCACCAATGTCATTACATGTATGTTCTTTTCACAAACTACATATGGATCAACCAATGTCATTGCATGTGTGTTCTTTTCACAAACCACATATGGATGCACTAGAGTCATTACATGTATGTTATTTTCACAAACCACATATGGATCAACCAATGTCATTCCATGCGTGTTCTTTTCATGAACCACATATGGATCCACCAATGTCACTGCATGTGTGTTCTTTCCACAAACCACATATGGATCCACCAGAGTCATTAGATGTGTGGTCTTTCCCTAAAGCACATATGGATCCACCAGACTCATTGCCTGTGTGTTCTTTTCATAAAACACAGCTAGAGTCCACCAGTGTCATTGCATGTGTGTTCTTTTCATGAACCACAACTAGAGTCATTCAATGTCTATTCTTTTCATAAACCACATAGATCCACTAGAGTTATTTCATGTGTGTTCTATTCACAAACCACATCTGGATCCACTAGAGTCATTGCATGTGTGTTCTTATCCTAAACCAGTACTAGAGTTCACTACATGTGTGTTCTTTTCCTAAACCACATATGGATCCACCAGAGTCATTGCATGTTTGTTCTTTCCATAAACCACATATGGATCAACCAGTGTCATTGCATGTGTGTTCTTTTCCAAAACCACAGCTATAGTCATTGCATGTATGTTCTTTTCGTAAACCACATTGATCCACAAGAGTCATTGCATGTGCATTCTTTTCATAAACCACATGGATCCACCAGTGCCATTGCATGTGTGTTCTTTTCATAAACCATAGCTAGAGTCCAGAAGTATCATTGCATGTGTGTTCTTATCCTAAACCAACACTAGAGTTCACTCTATGTGTGTTCTTTTCCTAAAGCACATATAGATCCAGCAGACTCATTGCATGTGTGTTCTTTTCATGAACCATACCTAGGGTCATTGTATTTCTTCTCTTTTCCTAAACCACATGGATCCACTAGAGTCATTGCATGTGTGTTCTTTTCACAAACCACATATGGATCCACTAGAGTCATTGCATGTGTGTTATTTTCATGAACCACATATGGATCCACCACAGTCGTTGCATGTGTGTTATTTTCATGAACCACATGGATCCACTAGTGCCATTGCATGTGTGTTCTTTTCATAAACCATAGCTAGAGTTCACTAGAGTCATTGCATGTGTGTTCTTATCCTAAACCAGTACTAGAGTCACTGCATTTGTGTTCTTTTCCTAAACCACATATGGATCCACCAGAGTCATTGCATGTGTATTCTTTTCATAAACCACAGTTAGAGTCATTGTATGTTTGTTCTTTTCATAAACCACATGGATCCACTAGAGTCATTGCATGTGTGTTCTTTTCACAAACCACATATGGATCAACTAGAGTCATTGCATGTGTGTTCTTTTGATCAACCACATATGGATCCACTAGAGTCATTGCATGTGTGTTCTTTCGACAAACCAGAGCTAGAGTCCACCAGTGTCATTGCATGTGTGTTCTTTTCATAAACCACAGCTAGAGTCCACCAGTGTCATTGCATGTGTGTTCTTCTCCTAAACTAGCACTAGAGTCATTGCATGTGTGTTCTTTTCCTAAACCACATTTGGATCCACCAGACTCATTGCATGTGTCTTCTTTCCATAAAACACAGCTAGAGTCCACAATGGTGTCATATCATGTGTGTTCTTTTCATGAACCACAGCTGGAGTCAATGCATGTCTCTGTTCTTTTCATAAACCACATGGATCCACTAGAGTCATTGCATGTGTGTTCTATTCACAAACCACATATGGATCCACTAGAGTCATTGCATGTGTGTTCTTATCCTAAACCATCACTAGAGTTCACTACATGTGTGTTCTTTTCCTAAACCACATATGGATCCACCAGAGACATTGCATGTGTGTTCTTTTCATAAACCATATGGACCCACTAGAATCATTTCATGTCTGTTCAATTCACAAACCACATATGGATCCACTAGAGTCATTGCATGTGTGTTCTTATCCTAAACCAGCACTAGAGTTCACTTCATGTGTGTTCTTTTCACAAACCACATATGGATCCACTAGAGTCATTGCATCTATGTTCTTTTCACAAACCACAGCTAGAGTCCACCTGTGTCATTGCATGTGTGTTCTTTTCATGAACCACATCTAGAGTCACTACATGTCTGTTCTTTTCATAAACCACATATGGATCCACCAGAGTCATTGCATGTGTGTTCTTTTCACAAACCACATATGGATCCACTAGTGTCATTGCATTTGTGTTCTTTTCATAAACCATAGCTAGAGTCCAGAAGTATCATTGTATGTGTGTTCTTTTCATGAAGCAGCACTAGAGTTCACTGCATGTGTGTTCTTTTCCTAAACCACATATGGGTCCACCAGACTCATTGCATGTGTGTTCTTTTCATGAACCATAGCTAGAGTCATTGTATGCCTGTTCTTATCATAAACCACATGGATCCACTAGACTCCACCGCATGTGTGTTCTTTTCACAAACCACATATGGATCCACTAGAGTCATTGCATCTATGTTCTTTTCATGAACCACATATGGATCCACCAGAGTCGTTGCATGTGTGTTCTTTTCATAAACCACATGGATCCACCAGTGCGATTTCATGTGTGTTCTTTTAATAAAGCATAGCTAGAGTCTACTAGAGGTATTGTATGTGTGTTCTTATCCTAAACCAACACTAGAATTCATTGCATGTGTTTTCTTATCCTAAACCAACACTAGAGTTCACTCTATGTGTATTCTTTTCCTAAACGACATATAGATCCACCAGACTCATTGCATGTGTGTTCTTTTCATGAACCATAGCTAGAGTAATTGTATGTCTATTCTTTTCCTAAACCACATGGATCCACTAGAGTCATTGCATGTGTGTTCTTTTCACAAACCACATATGATCCACTAGAGTCATTGCATGTGTGTTCTTTTCATGAACCACATATGGATCCACCAGAGTCGTTGCATGTGTGTTCTTTTCATAAACCACATGGATCCACCAGTGCCATTGCATGTGTGTTCTTTTCATAAACCATGGCTAGAGTCCACTAGAATCATTGCATGTGTGTTCTTATCCTAAACCAGTACTAGAGTCACTGCATGTGTGTTCTTTTCCTAAACCACATATGGATCCACCAGAGTCATTGCATGTGTATTATTTTCATAAACCATAGTTAGAGTCATTGTATGTCTGTTCTTTTCATAAACCACATGGATCCACTAGAGTCATTGCATGTGTGTTCTTTTTTCACAAACCACATATGGATCAACTAGAGTCATTGCATGTGTGTTCTTTTGATCAACCACATATGGATCCACTAGAGTCATTGCATGGGTGTTCTTTCGACAAACCAGAGCTAGAGTCCACCAGTGTCATTGCATGTGTGTTCTTTTCATAAATTACAGCTAGAGTCCACCAGTGTCATTGCATGTGTGTTCTTCTCCTAAACCAGCACTAGAGTCATTGCATGTGTGTTCTTTTCCTAAACCACATATGGATCCACCAGACTCATTGCATGTGTGTTCTTTCCATAAAACACAGCTAGAGTCCACAATGGTGTTATACCATGTGTGTTCTTTTCATGAACCACAGCTGGAGTCAATGCATGTCTCTATTCTTTTCATAAACCACATGGATCCACTAGAGTCATTGCATGTGTGTTCTATTCACAAACCATATATGGATCCACTAGAGTCATTGCATGTGTGTTCTTATCCTAAACCATCACTAGAGTTCACTACATGTGTGTTCTTTTCCTAAACCACATATGGATCCACCAGAGACATTGCATGTGTGTTCTTTTCATAAACCATATGGACCCACTAGAATCATTTCATGTGTGTTCAATTCACAAACCACATATGGATCCACTAGAGTCATTGCATGTGTGTTCTTATCCTAAACCAGCACTAGAGTTCACTTCATGTGTGTTCTTTTCACAAACCACATATGGATCCACTAGAGTCATTGCATCTATGTTCTTTTCACAAACCACAGCTAGAGTCCACCTGTGTCATTGCATGTGTGTTCTTTTCATGAACCACATCTAGAGACACTACATGTCTGTTCTTTTCATAAACCACATATGGATCCACCAGAGTCATTGCATGTGTGTTCTTTTCACAAACCACATATGGATCCACTAGTGTCATTGCATTTGTGTTCTTTTCATAAACCATAGCTAGAGTCCAGAAGTATCATTGCATGTATTTCTTTTCATGAACCAGCACTAGAGTTCACTGCATGTGTGTTCTTTTCCTAAACCACATATGGGTCCACCAGAGTCATTGCATGTGTGTTCTTTTCATGAACCACAGCTAGAGTCATTGTATGTCTGTTCTTATCATAAACCACATGGATCCACTAGACTCCACCACATGTGTGTTCTTTTCACAAACCACATATGGATCCACTAGAGTCATTGCATGTGTGTTCTTTTCATGAACCACATATGGATCCACCAGAGTCGTTGCATGTGTGTTCTTTTCATAAACCACATGGATCCACCAGTGCGATTGCATGTGTGTTCTTTTCATAAAGCATAGCTAGAGTCTACTAGAGTCATTGTATGTGTGTTCTTATCCTAAACCAACACTAGAGTTCATTGCATGTGTTTTCTTATCCTAAACCAACACTAGAGTTCACTCTATGTGTATTCTTTTCCTAAACCACATATAGATCCACCAGACTCATTGCATGTGTGTTCTTTTCATGAACCATAGCTAGAGTAATTGTATGTCTGTTCTTTGCTAAACCACATGGATCCACTAGAGTCATTGCATGTGTGTTCTTTTCACAAACCACATATGATCCACTAGAGTCATTGCATGTGTGTTCTTTTCATGAACCACATATGGATCCACCAGAGTCATTGCATGTGTGTTCTTTTCATAAACCACATGGATCCACCAGTGCCATTGCATGTGTGTTCTTTTCATAAACCATGGCTAGAGTCCACTAGAGTCATTGCATGTGTGTTCTTATCCTAAACCAGTACTAGAGTCACTGCATGTGTGTTCTTTTCCTAAACCACATATGGATCCACCAGAGTCATTGCATGTGTATTATTTTCATAAACCACAGTTAGAGTCATTGTATGTCTGTTCTTTTCATAAACCACATAGATCCACTAGAGTCATTGCATGTGTGTTCTTTTCACAAACCACATATGGATCAACTAGAGTCATTGCATGTGTGTTCTTTTGATCAACCACATATGGATCCACTAGAGTCATTGCATGTGTGTTCTTTCGAAAAACCAGAGCTAGAATCCACCAGTGTCATTGCATGTGTGTTCTTTTCATAAACCACATATGGATCCACCAGAGTCATTGCATGTGTGTTCTTTTGATAAAACACAGCTAGAGTCCACTAGTGTCATTGCATGTGTGTTCTTTTCATGAACCACAGCTAGAGTCATTACATGTTTGTTCTTTTCATAAACCACATGGATCCACTAGAGTTATTTTATGTGTGTTCTATTCACAAACGACATGTGGATCCACTAGAGTAATTGCATGTATGAACTTATCCTAAACCACTACTAGAGTTCACTACATGTGTGTTCTTTTCCTAAACCACATATGGATCCAACAGAGTCATTGCATGTATGTTCTTTTCATAAACCACATATGGATCAACCAGTGTCATTGCATGTATGTTCTTTTCCTAAACCACAGTTATAGTCATTGCATGTATGTTATTTTCATAAACCACATTGATCCACCAGAGTCATTGCATGTGTGTTCTTTTTAGAAATCACATGGTTCCACCAGACTCATTGCATGTGTGTTCTTTCCATAAAACACAGCTTGAGTCCACCAGTGTCATAGCATGTGTGTTCTTTTCATGAACCGCAGCTGGAGTCAATGCATGTCTCTGTTCTTCTCATTAACCACATGGATCCACTAGAGTCATTGCATGTGTGTTCTATTCACAAACCACGTATGGATCCACTAGAGTCATTGCATGTGTGTTCTTATCCTAAACCATCACTAGAGTTCACTGCATGTGTGTTCTTTTCCTAAACCACATATGGATCCACCAGAGACATTGCATGTGTGTTCTTTTCATAAACCATATAGATCCACTAGAGTCATTTCATGTGTGTTCTATTCACAAACCACATATGGATCCACTAGTGTCATTGCATGTGTGTTCTTATCCTAAACCAGCACTAGAGTTCACGGCATGTGTGTTCTTTTCACGAACCACATATTGATCCACAAGAGTCATTGCATGTATGTTCTTTTCACAAACCACAGCTAGAGTCCACTAGTGTCATTGCATGTGTGTTCTTTTGGTGAACCACATCTAAAGTCACTGCATGTCTGTTCTTTTCATAAAACACATATGGATCCACCAGAGTCATTGCATGTGTGTTCTTTTCACAAACCACATATGGATCCACCAGTGTCATTGCATGTGTGTTCTTTTCCTAAACCATAGCTAGAGTCCAGAAGTATCATTGCATGTGTGTTCTTTTCATGAACCAGCACTAGAGTTCACTGCATGTGTGTTCTTTTCCTAAACCACATATGGATCCACCAGAGTCATTGCATGTGTATTCTTTTCATGAACCACAACTAGAGTCATTGTATGTCTGTTCTGATCATAAACCACATGGATCAACTAGACTCCACCGCATGTGTGTTCTTTTCACAAACCACATATGGATCCACTAGAGTCATTGCATGTGTGTTCTTTTCATGAACCACATATGGATCCACCAGAGTCATTGCATGTGTGTTCTTTTCATAAACCACATGGATCCACGAGTGCCATTGCATGTGTGTTCTTTTCATAAAGCATAGCTAGAGTCTAGAAGTATCATTGCATGTGTGTTCTTATCCTAAACTAGCACTACAGTTCACTGCATGTGTGTTGTTTCCTAAACCACATATGAATCCACCAGAGTCATTGCATGTGTGTTCTTTTCATAAACCACAGCTAGAGTCATTGTGTGTATGTTCTTTTCACAAACCACATATGGATCAACCAATGTCATTGCATATGTGTTCTTTTCATGAACCACATATGGATCCACCAATGTCACTACATGTGTGTTCTTTCCACAAACCACATATGGATCCACCAGAGTCATTGCATGTGTGTTCTTTCCCTAAACCACATATGGATCCACTAAAGTCATTGCAAGTGTGTTCTTTTGATAAAACACAGCTAGAGTCCACTAGTGTCATTGCATGTGTGTTCTTTTCATGAACCACAGCTAGAGTCATTACATGTGTGTTCTTTTCATAAAGCACATGGATCCACTAGAGTTATTTCATGTGTGTTCTATTCACAAACGACATGTGGATCCACTAGAGTAATTGCATGTATGAACTTATCCTAAACCACTACTATAGTTCACTACATGTGTGTTCTTTTCCGAAACCACATATGGATCCAACTGAGTCATTGCATGTCTGTTCTTTTCATAAACCACATATGGATCAACCAGTGTCATTGCATGTATGTTCTTTTCCTAAACCATAGTTATAGTCATTGCATGTATGTTATTTTCATAAACCACATTGATCCACCAGAGTCATTGCATGTGTGTTGTTTTCAGAAATCACATGGATCCACCAGACTCATTGCATGTGTGTTATTTCCATAAAACACAGCTAGAGTCCACCAGTGTCATAGCATGTGTGTTCTTTTCATGAACCGCAGCTGGAGTCAATGCATGTCTCTATTCTTTTCATAAACCACATGGATCCACTAGAGTCATTGCATGTGTGTTCTATTCACAAACCTCATATGGATCCACTAGAGTCATTGCATGTGTGTTCTTATCCTAAACCATCACTAGAGTTCACTACATGTGTGTTCTTTTCCTAAACCACATATGGATCCACTAGAGACATTGCATGTGTGTTATTTTCATGAACCATATGGACCCACTAGAATCATTTCATGTGTGTTCTATTCACAAACCACATATGGATCCACTAGAGTCATTGCATGTGTGTTCTTATCCTAAACCAGCACTAGAGTTCAGTGCATGTGTGTTCTTTTCACAAACCACATATGGATCCACCAGAGTCATTGCATGTATGTTCTTTTCACAAACCACAACTAGATTCCACTTGTGTCATTGCATGTGTGTTCTTCTCATGAACCACATCTAGAGTCACTGCATGTATGTTCTTTTCATAAACCACATATGGATCCACCAGAGTCAGTGCGTGTGTGTTCTTTTCACAAACCACATATGGATCCACTAGTGTCATTGCACGTGTGTTCTTTTCATAAACCATAGCTAGAGTCAAGAAGTATCATTGCATGTGTGTTCTTTTCATGAACCAGCACTAGAGTTCACTGCATGTGTGTTCTTTTCCTAAACCACATATGGATCCACCAGAGTCATTGCATGTGTGTTCTTTTCATGAACCACAACTAGAGTCATTGTATGTATATTCTTATCATAAACCACATGGATCCACTAGACTCCACCGCATGTGTGTTCTTTTCACAAACCTCGTATGGATCCACTAGAGTCATTGCATGTGTGTTCTTTTCATGAACCACATATGGATCCACCAGAGTCGTTGCATGTGTGTTCTTTTCATAAACCACATGGATCCACCAGTGCCATTGCATGTGTGTTCTTTTCATAAAGCATAGCTAGAGTCTACTAGAGTCATTGTATGTGTGTTCTTATCCTAAACCAGCACTAGATTTCATTGCATGTGTGTTCTTTCCCTGCACCACATATGGATCCACCTGAGTCATTGCATGTGTGTTCTTTTCATAAACCACATGGATCCACCAGTGTCGTTGCATGTGTGTTCTTTTCATAAACCATAGCTAGAGTCTAGAAGTATCATTGCATGTGTGTTTTTATCCTAAACCAGCACTACAGTTCACTAAATGTGTGTTCTTTTCCTAAACCACATAGGAATCCACCAGAGTCATTGCATGTGTGTTCATTTCCTAAACCTCATATGGATTCACCAGAGTCATTGCATGTGTGTTCTTTTCATAAACCACAGCTAGAGTCATTGCATGTATGTTCTTTTCAAAAACAACAAATGGATCAACCAATGTCATTGCATGTGTGTTCTTTTTATGAACCAGATATGGATCCACCCATGTCACCGCATGTGTGTTCTTTCCATAAACCACATATGATCCACTAGAGTCATTGCATGTGTGTTCTTTTCATAAAACACAGCTAGAGTCCACCAGTGCCATTGCATGTGTGTTCTTTTCATGAACCACATCTAGAGGCATTGCATGTCTGTTCTTTTCATAAACCACATGGATCCACTAGAGTTATTTCATGTATGTTCTATTCACAAAGTCATGAGGATCCACTAGAGTCATTGCATGTGTGTTCTTATCCTAAACCAGTACTAGAGTTCACTGCATGTGTGTTCTTTTCCTAAACCACATATGGATCCCAAAGTCATTGCATGTCTATTCTTTTCATAAACCACATATGGATCTACCAGTGTCATTGCATGTGTGTTCGTTTCCTAAACCATAGTTATAGTCATTGCATGTATGTCATTTTCATAAACCACATTGATCCACCAGAGTCATTGCATGTATGTTCTTTTCATAAATCACATGGATCCACGAGTTCCATTGCATGTGTGTTCTTTTCATAAACCATAGCTAGAGTCTAGAAGTATCATTGCATGTTTGTTCGTAACCTAAACTAGCTGTAGAGTTCACTGCATGTGTGTTCTTTTCCTAAACCACATATGGATCCACCAGACTCATTGCATGTGTGTTCTTTTAATGAACCACAGCTAGAGTCATTGCATGTCTGTTCTTTTCCTAAACCACATGGATCCACTAGAGTCATTGCATGTGTTTTCTTATCACAAACCACATCTGGATCCACTAGAGTCATTGCATGTGTGTTCTTTTCATGAACCACATATGGATCCACCAGAGTCGTTGCATGTTTGTTCTTTTCATAAACCACATGGATCCACCAGTGCCATTGCATGTGTGTTCTTTTCATAAACCATAGATAGAGTCCACTAGAGTCATTACATCTGTGTGCTTATCCTAAACCAGCACTAGAGTTCATTGCATGTGAGTTCTTTCCCTAAACCACATATGGATCCACCAGAGTCATTGCATGTGTGTTCTTTTCATAAACCACAGCTAGAGTCATTGTATGTCTATTCTTTTCATAAACCAAATGGATCCACTAGAGTCATTGCATGTGTGTTCTTTTCACAAACCACATATCGATCAACTAGAGTCATTGCATGTGTGTTCTTTTCATGAAGCACATATGGATCCACTAGAGTCTTTGGATGTGTGTTCTTTTCATGAACCACATATGGATCCACTAGAGTCATTGCATGTGTGTTCTTTCCACAAACCACAGCTAGAGTCCACCAGTGTCATTGCATGTGTTTTCTTTTCATAAACCACAGATTGAGTCCACCAGTATCATTGCATGTGTGTTCTTCTCCTAAACCACACTAGAGTCATTGCATGTGTGTTCTTTTCCTAAACCACATATGGATTCACCAGACTCATTGCACGTGTGTTCTTTTCTTAAAACATAGCTAGAGTTCACCAGTGTCATATCATGTGTGTTCTTTTCATGAACCACACCTAGAGTCAATGCATGTCTGTTCTTTTCATAAACCAAATGGATCCACTAGAGTCATTGCATGTGTGTTCTATTCACAAACCACATATGGATCCACTAGAATCATTGCATGTGTATTCTTATCCTAAACCAACACTAGAGTTCACTGCATGTGTGTTCTTTTCCTAAACCACATATGGATCCACCAGAGACATTGCATGTGTGTTCTTTTCATAAACCATATAGATCCACTAGAGTCATTTCATGTGTGTTCTATTCACAAACCACATATGGATCCACTAGTGTCATTGCATGTGTGTTCTTATCCTAAACCAGCACTAGAGTTCACGGCATGTGTGTTCTTTTCACGAACCACATATTGATCCACAAGAGTCATTGCATGTATGTTCTTTTCACAAACCACAGCTAGAGTCCACTAGTGTCATTGCATGTGTGTTCTTTTGGTGAACCACATCTAAAGTCACTGCATGTCTGTTCTTTTCATAAAACACATATGGATCCACCAGAGTCATTGCATGTGTGTTCTTTTCACAAACCACATATGGATCCACCAGTGTCATTGCATGTGTGTTCTTTTCCTAAACCATAGCTAGAGTCCAGAAGTATCATTGCATGTGTGTTCTTTTCATGAACCAGCACTAGAGTCACTACATGTGTGTTCGTTTCCTAAACCACATATGGATCCACCAGAGTCATTGCATGTGTGTTCTTTTAATAAAGCACAACTAGAGTCAATGTATGTCTGTTCTTTCCCTAAACCACATGGATCCACTAGAGTCATTGCATATCTGTTCTTTGCACAAACCACATATGGATCCACTAGAATCATTGCATGTGTGTTCTTTTCAGGAACCACATATGGATCAACCAGAGTCGTTGCATGTGTGTTCTTTTCATAAACCACATGGATCCACCAGTACCATTGCATGTGTGTTATTTTCATAAACCATATCTAGAGTCCACTAGAGTCATTGCATGTGTGTTCTTATCCCAAACCAGCACTAGAGTTCATTGCATGTGTGTTCTTTTCCTAAACCACATATGGATCCACAAGAGTCATTGCATATGTGTTATTTTAATAAACCACAACTAGAGTCATTGTATGTCTGTTCTTTTCATAAACCACATGGATCCACTAGAGTCATTGTATGTCTGTTCTTTTCACAAACCACATATGGATGAACTAGAGTCATTGCATGTGTGTTCTTTTCATGAACCACATATGGATCCACTAGAGTCATTGCATGTGTGTTCTTTTCATGAACCACATATGGATCCATTAGAGTCATTACATGTGTGTTCATTCCACAAACCACCGCTAGAGTTCACCACTGTCATTGCATGTGTGTTCTTTTCATAAACCACATCTAGAGTCGACCAGTGTCATTGCATGTGTGTTCTTCTCCTAAAACAGCACTAGAGTCATTCATGTGTGTTCTTTTCCTAAACCACATATGGATCCACCAAAATCATTGCATGTGTGTTCTTTTGATAAAACACAGCTAGAGTCCACCAGTGTCATATCATGTGTGTTCTTTTCATGAACCACACCTATAGTCAATACATGTTTGGTATTTTCATAAACCACATCGATCCACTAGAGTCATTGCATGTGTGTTCTATTCACAAACCACATATGGATCCACTTTAGTCATTGCATGTGTGTTCTTATCCTAAACCATCACTAGAGTTCACTGCATGTGTGTTCTTTTCCTAAACCACATATGGATCCACCAGAGACATTGCATGTGTGTTCTTTTCATAAACCATATGGATCCACTAGAGTAATTTCATGTGTGTTCTATTCACAAACCACATATGGATCCACTAGAGTCATTGCATGTGTGTTCTTATCCTAAACCAGCACTAGAGTTCACGGCATGTGTGTTCTTTTCACAAACCACATATGGATCCACCAGAGTCATTGCATGTATGTTCTTTTCACAAACCAGAACTAGAGTCCACCAGTGTCATTGCATGTGTGTTCTTTTCATGAACCACATCTAGAGTCCCTGCATGTCTGTTCTTTTCATAAACCACATATGGATCCACCAGAGTCATTGGATGTGTGTTCTTTTCACAAACCACATATGGATCCACCAGTGTAATTGCATGTGTGTTCTTTTCCTAAACCATAGCTAGAGTCCAGAAGTATCATTGCATGTGTGTTCTTTTCATGAACCAGCACTAGAGTCACTACATGTGTGTTCGTTTCCTAAACCACATATGGATCCACCAGAGTCATTGCATGTGTGTTCTTTTAATAAAGCACAACTAGAGTCAATGTATGTCTGTTCTTTCCCTAAACCACATGGATCCACTAGAGTCATTGCATATCTGTTCTTTGCACAAACCACATATGGATCCACTAGAATCATTGCATGTGTGTTCTTTTCAGGAACCACATATGGATCAACCAGAGTCGTTGCATGTGTGTTCTTTTCATAAACCACATGGATCCACCAGTACCATTGCATGTGTGTTATTTTCATAAACCATATCTAGAGTCCACTAGAGTCATTGCATGTGTGTTCTTATCCCAAACCAGCACTAGAGTTCATTGCATGTGTGTTCTTTTCCTAAACCACATATGGATCCACAAGAGTCATTGCATATGTGTTATTTTAATAAACCACAACTAGAGTCATTGTATGTCTGTTCTTTTCATAAACCACATGGATCCACTAGAGTCATTGTATGTCTGTTCTTTTCACAAACCACATATGGATGAACTAGAGTCATTGCATGTGTGTTCTTTTCATGAACCACATATGGATCCACTAGAGTCATTGCATGTGTGTTCTTTTCATGAACCACATATGGATCCATTAGAGTCATTACATGTGTGTTCATTCCACAAACCACCGCTAGAGTTCACCACTGTCATTGCATGTGTGTTCTTTTCATAAACCACATCTAGAGTCGACCAGTGTCATTGCATGTGTGTTCTTCTCCTAAAACAGCACTAGAGTCATTCATGTGTGTTCTTTTCCTAAACCACATATGGATCCACCAAAATCATTGCATGTGTGTTCTTTTGATAAAACACAGCTAGAGTCCACCGGTGCCATATCATGTGTGTTCTTTTCATGAACCACACCTATAGTCAATACATGTTTGGTATTTTCATAAACCACATCGATCCACTAGAGTCATTGCATGTGTGTTCTATTCACAAACCACATATGGATCCACTTTAGTCATTGCATGTGTGTTCTTATCCTAAACCATCACTAGAGTTCACTGCATGTGTGTTCTTTTCCTAAACCACATATGGATCCACCAGAGACATTGCATGTGTGTTCTTTTCATAAACCATATGGATCCACTAGAGTAATTTCATGTGTGTTCTATTCACAAACCACATATGGATCCACTAGTCATTGCATGTGTGTTCTTATCCTAAACCAGCACTAGAGTTCACGGCATGTGTGTTCTTTTCACAAACCACATATGGATCCACCAGAGTCATTGCATGTATGTTCTTTTCACAAACCAGAACTAGAGTCCACCAGTGTCATTTCATGTGTGTTCTTTTCATGAACCACATCTAGAGTCCCTGCATGTCTGTTCTTTTCATAAACCACATATGGATCCACCAGAGTCATTGGATGTGTGTTCTTTTCACAAACCACATATGGATCCACCAGTGTAATTGCATGTGTGTTCTTTTCACAAACCACATATGGATCCACCAGTGTCATTAGATGTGCGTTATTTTCATAAACCATAGGTAGAGTCCAGAAGTATCATTGCATGTGTGTTCTTTTCATGAACCAGCACTAGAGTTCACTGCATGTGTGTTCTTTTGCTAAACCACATAGGGATCCACCAGAGTCATTGCATGTGTGTTATTTTCATGAACCACAACTAGAGTCATTGTATGTCTGTTCTTATCATAAAGCACATAGATCCACTAGAGTCCATCGCATGTGTGTTCTTTGCACAAACCACATATGGATCCACTAGAGTCATTGCATGTGTGTTCTTTTCCTGAACAACATATGGATCCACCAGAGAGGTTGGATGTGTGTTCTTTTCATAAACCACAAGGATTCACTAGTGCCATTGCAAGTGTGTTCTTTTCATAAACCATAGCTAGAGTCTACTAGAGTCATTGCATGTGTGTTCTTATCCTAAAACAGCGCTTGAGTTCATTGCATATGTGTTCTTTTCCTAAACCACATATGGATCCACCAGAGTCATTGCATGTGTGTTATTTTAATAAACCACATGGATCCACCCGTGTCATTGCATGTGTGTTCTTTTCATAAACCATAGCTAGAGTCCAGGAGTATCATTGCATGTGTGATCTTATCCTAAACCAGCACTAGAGTTTACTGCATGTGTGTTCTTTTGCTAAACCACAAATGGATCCACCAGAGTCATTACATGTGTGTTCTTTTCATAAACCATAGCTAAAGTCATTGCATGTATGTTCTTTTCACAAACCACATATGGATCAACGAATGTCATTGCATGTGTGTTCTTTTCATGAACCACATATGGATCCACCAATGTCACTCCATGTGTGTTCTTACCACAAACCACATATGGATCCACCAGAGTCATTGCATGTGTGTTCTTTCCCTAAACCACATATGGATCCACCAGACTCACTGCATGTGTGTTCTTTTCATAAAACACAGCTAGAGTCCACCAGTGTCATTGCATGTGTGTTCTTTTTATGAACCATAGCTAGAGTCAATGCATGTTTGTTCTTTTCATAAACCACGTGGATACACTAGAGTCATTGCATGTGTGTTCTCTTCACAAACCACATATGGATCCACTAGAGTCATTGCATGTGTGTTCTTATCCTAAACCAGCACTAGAGTTCACTGCATGTGTGTTATTTTCCTAAACCACATATGGATCCATTAGAGACATTGCATGTGTGTTCTTTTCATAAACCATATGGATCCACTAGAGTCATTTCATGTGTGTTCTATTCACAAACCACATATGGATCCACTAGAGTCATTGCATGTGTGTTCTTATCCTAAACCAGCACTAGAGTTCACTTCATGTGTGTTGTTTTCACAAACCACATATGGATCCACCAGAGTCATTGCATGTATGTTCTTTTCACAAACCAGGGCTAGAGTCCACCAGTGTCATTCCATGTGTGTTCTTTTCATGAACCACATCTAGAGTCACTGCATGTCTATTCTTTTCATAAACAACATATGGATCCACCAGAGTCATTGCATGTGTGTTCTTTTCACAAACCACATATGGATCCACCAGTGTCATTGCATGTGTGTTCTTTTCATAAACCATAGCTAGAGTCCAGAAGTATCATTGCATGTGTGTTCTTTTCATGAACCAGCACTAGAGTTCACTGCACATGTGTTCTTTTCCTAAACCACATATGGATCCACCAGAGTCTTTGCATGTGTGTTCTTTTCATGAACCATAGCTAGAGTCATTGTATGTCTATTCTTATCATAAACCACATGGATCCACTAGAGTCCACCGCATGCGTGTTCTTTTCACAAACCACATATGGATCCACTAGACTCATTGCATGTGTGTTCTTTTGATGAACCACATATGGATCCACCATAGTTGTTGCATGTGTGTTCTTTTCATAAACCACATGGATCCACCAGTGCCATTGCAAGTCTATTCTTTTCATAAACCATTGCTAGAGTCTACTAGAGTCATTGCATGTGTGTTCTTATCCTAAACCAGCACTAGAGTTCATTCCATGTGTCTTTTTTTCTAAACCACATATGGATCCACCAGAGTCATTGCATGTGTGTTATTTTCATAAACCACATGGATCCACCAGTGACATTGCATGTGTGTTCTTTTCATAAACCATAGCTAGAGTCTAGAAGTATCATTGTATGTGTGTTCTTATCCTAAACCAGCACTAGAGTTCACTGCATGTGTGTTCTTTTCCTAAACCACATATGGATCCACCAGAGTCATTGTGTGTGTGTTCTTTTCATAAACCACAGCTAGAATCATTGCATGTATGTTCTTTTCACAAACCACATATGGATCAACCAATGTCATTGCATGTGTGTTCTTTTCAGGAACCACATATGGATCCACCAATGTCACTGCATGTGTGTTCTTTCCACAAACCACATATGGATCCACTAGAGTCATTGCATGTGTCTTCTTTCCCTAAACCACATATGGATCCACCAGACCCATTGCATGTGTGTTCTTTTCATAAAACATGGCTAGAGTCCACCAATGTCATTGCATGTGTGTTCTTTTCATGAACCACAACTAGAGTCACTGGATGTCTGTACTTTTCATAAACCACATGGATCCACTAGAGTTATTTCATGTGTGTTCTATTCACAAACCACATGTGGATCCACTAGAGTTATTGCATGTGTGTTCTTTTCACAAACCACATATGGATCCACCAGAGTCATTGCATGTATGTTCTTTTCACAAACCACAGCAAGAGTCCACTAGTGTTATTGCATGTGTGTTCTTTTCATGAACCACATCTAGAGTCACTAGATGTCTGTTCTTTTCATAAACAACATATGGATCCACCAGAGTCATTGCATGTGTGTTATTTTAATGAACCACATCTAGAGTCATTGTATTTCTGTTCTTTTCCTAAACCACATGGATCCACTAGAGTCATTGCATGTGTGTTCTTTCCACAAACCACATTGGATCCACCAGTGTCATTGCATGTGTGTTCTTTCCCTAAACCATAGCTAGAGTCCAGAATTATCATTGCATGTGTGTTCTTTTCATGAACCAGCACTGGAGTCACTGCTGTGTGTTCTTTTCCTAAACCACATATGGATCCACCAGAGTCATTGCATGTGTGTTCTTTTAATGAAGCACAACTAGAGTCAATGTATGTCTGTTCTTTTCCTAAACCACATGGATCCACTAGAGTCATTGCATGTCTGTTCTTTTCACAAACCACATATGGATCCACTAGAATCATTGCATGTGTGTTCTTTTCAGGAACCACATATGGATCCACCAGAGTCGTTGCATGTTTGTTCTTTTCATAAACCACATGGATCCACCAGTACCATTGCATGTGTGTTCTTTTCATAAACCATATCTAGAGTCCACTAGAGTCATTGCATGTGTGTTCTTATCCTAAACCAGCACTAGAGTTCATTGCATGTGTGTTCTTTTCCTAAACCACATATGGATCCACAAGACTCATTGCATGTGTGTTCTTTTAATAAACCACAACTAGAGTCATTGTATGTCTGTTCTTTTCATAAACCACATGGATCCACTAGAGTCATTGTATGTGTGTTCTTTACACAAAACACATATGGATCCACTAGAGTCATTGCATGTGTGTTATTTCAATGAACCACAGCTAGAGTCATTGTATTTATGTTCTTTTCCTAAACCACATGGATCCACTAGAGTCATTGCATGTGTGTTCTTTACACAAACCACATATGGATCCACTAGAGTCATTGCATATGTATTCTTTTCATAAACCACATATGGATCCACCAGAGTCGTTGCATGTGTGTTCTTTTCATAAACCACATGGATCCACCAGTACAATTGCATGGGTGTTCTTTTCATGAACTATATCTAGAGCCCACTAGAGTAATTGCATGTGTGTTCTTATCCTAAACCAGCACTAGAGTTCATTGCATGTGTGTTCTTTTCCTAAACCACATATGGATCCACCAGAGTCATTGCATGTGTGTTCTTTTAATAAACCACAGCTAGAGTCATTGTATCTCTGTTCTTTTCATAAACCACATGGATCCACTAGAGTCGTTGCATGTGTGTTCTTTTCACAAACCACATATGGATCAACTAGAGTCATTGCATGTGTGTTCTTTTCATGAACCACATATGGATCCACTAGAGTCATTGCATGTGTGTTCTTTTCATGAACCACATATGGATCCACTAGAGTCATTGCATGTGTGTTCTTTCCACAAACCACAGCTAGAGTCCACCAGTGTCATTGCATGTGTGTTCTTTTCATAAACCACGGCTAGAGTCCACCAGTGTCATTGCATGTGTGTTCTTCTCCTAAACCAGCACTAGAGTCATTTCATGTGTGTTCTTTTCATAAAACACAACTAGAGTCCACTGGTGT
The DNA here is from genome assembly GCA_023614405.1 of Avena insularis. Classification (NCBI taxonomy): domain Eukaryota; kingdom Viridiplantae; phylum Streptophyta; class Magnoliopsida; order Poales; family Poaceae; genus Avena; species Avena insularis. The sequence goes on from CM042692.1 coordinate 113,952,579, forward strand.
CATATCATGTGTGTTCTTTTCATGAACCACACCTAGAGTCAATATATGTCTGTTCTTTTCATAAACCACATGGATCCACTAGAGTCATTGCATGTGTGTTCTATTCTCAAACCACATATGAATCCACTAGATTCATTGCATGTGTGTTCTTATCCTAAACCAGCACTAGAGTTCACTTCATGTGTGTTCTTTTCATAAACCATATGGATCCACTAGAGTCATTTCATGTGTGTTCTATTCACAAACCACATATGGATACACTAGAGTCATTGCATGTGTGTTCTTATCCTAAACCAGCACTAGATTTCACGGCATGTGTGTTCTTTTCACAAACCACATATGGATCCACCAGAGTCATTGCATGTATGTTCTTTTCACAAACCACAACTAGAGTCCACCAGTGTCATTTCATATGTGTTCTTTTCATGAACCACATCTAGAGTCAGTTCATGTCTGTTCTTTTCATAAACCACATATGGATCCACCAGAGTCATTGCATGTGTGTTCTTTTCACAAACCACATATGGATCCACTAGTGTCATTGCATGTGTGTTCTTTTCATAAACCATAGGTAGAGTCCAGAAGTATCATTGCATGTGTGTTCTTTTCATGAACCAGCACTAGAGTTCACTGCATGTGTGTTCTTTTCCTAAACCACATATGGATCCACCAGAGTCATTGCATGTGTGTTATTTTCATGAACCACAGCTAGAGTCATTGTATGTCTGTTCTTATCATAAACCACATGGATCGAGTCCACCGCATGTGTCTTCTTTTCACAAACCACATATGGATCCACTAGAGTCATTGCATGTGTGTTCTTTTCATGAACCACATATGGATCTACCAGAGTCGTTGCATGTGTGTTCTTTTCATAAACCACAAGGATTCACCAGTGCCATTGCAAGTGTGTTCTTTTCATAAACCATAACTAGAGTCTACTAGAGTCATTACATGTGTGTCCTTATCCTAAACCAGCACTTGAGTTTATTGCATGTGTGTTCTTTTCCTAAACCACATATGGATCCACCAGAGTCACTGCATGTGTGTTATTTTAATAAACCACATGGATCCACCCGTGTCATTGCATGTGTGTTCTTTTCATAAACCATAGCTAGAGTCCAGAAGTATCATTGCATGTGTGATCTTATCCTAAACCAGCACTAGAGTTTACTGCATGTGTGTTCTTTTCCTAAACCACATATGGATCCACCAGAGTCATTGCATGTGTGTTCTTTTCATAAACCACAGCTAGAGTCATTGCACGTATGTTCTTTTCACAAACCACATATGGATCAACCAATGTCATTGCATGTGTGTTCTTTTCATGAACCACATATGGAAACACAAATGTCACTGCATGTGTGTTCTTTCCACAAACCACATATGGATCCACCAGAGTCATTGCATGTGTGTTCTTTCCCTAAACCACATATGGATCCACCAGACTCATTGCATGTGTGTTCTTTTCATAAAACACAACTAGAGTCCACCAGTGTCATTGCATGTGTGTTTTTTCATGAACCACAACTAGAGTCAATGCATGTCTATTCTTTTCATAAACCGAATGGATACACTAGAGTCATTGAATGTGTGTTCTCTTCACAAACCATATATGGATTCACTAGAGTCATTGCATGTGTGTTCTTATCCTAAATACGCACTAGTGTTCACTACATGTGTGTTCTTTTCCTAAACCACATATGGATCCACTAGAGACATTGCATGTGTGTTCTTTTCATAAACCATATGGATCCACTAGAGTCATTTCATGTGTGTTCTATTCACAAACCACATATGGATCCACTAGAGTCATTGCATGTGAGTTCTTATCCTAAACCAGCACTAGAGTTCACTTCAAGTGTGTTCTTTTCACAAAGCACATATGGATCCACCAGAGTCATTGCATGTACGTTCTTTTCACAAACCACAGCTGGAGTCCACTAGTGTCATTGTATTTGTGTTCTTTTCATGAACCACATCTAGAGTCACTGCATGTCTGTTCTTTTCATAAACCACATATGGATCCACCAGAGTCATTGGATGTGTGTTCTTTTCACAAACCACATATGGATCCACCAGTGTCATTGCATGTGTGTTCTTTTCATAAACCATAGCTAGAGTCCAGAAGTATCATTGCATGTGTGTTCTTTTCATGAACAAGCACTAGAGTTCACTGCATGTGTGTTCTTTTCCTAAACCACATATGGATCCACCAGAGTCATTGCATGGGTGTTCTTTTCATGAACCATAGCAAGACTCATTGTATGTCTGTTCTTATCATAAACCACATGGATCCACTAGAGTCCACCGCATGTGTGTTCTTTTCACAAACCAAATATGGATCCACTAGAGTCATTGCATGTGTGTTCTTTTGATGAACCACATATGTATCCACCAGATTCGTTGCATGTGTGTTCTTTTCATAAACCACATGGATCCACCAGTGCCATTGCAAGTTTGTTCTTTTCATAAATCATAGCTAGAGTCTACTAGAGTCATTGCATGTGTTTTCTTATCCTAAACCAGCACTAGAGTTCATTCCATGTGTGTTTTTTCCTAAACCATATATGGATCCACCAGAGTCATTGCATGTGTGTTATTTTCATAAACCACATGGATCCCCTAGTGTCATTGCATGTGTGTTCTTTTCATAAACCGTCGTAGAGTCCAGATGTATCACTATATGTGTGTTCTTATCCTAAACCAACACTAGAGTTCACTGCATGTGTGGTCTTTTCCTAAACCATATATGGATCCACCAGAGTCATTGCGTGTGTGTACTTTTCATAAACCATCGCTAGAATCATTGCATGTATGTTATTTTCACAAACCACATATGGATCAACCAATGTCATTGCATGTGTGTTCTTTTCATGAACCACATATGGATCCACCAATGTCACTGCATGAGTGTTCTTTCCACAAACCACAAATGGAACCACCAGAGTTATTGCATGTGTCTTCTTTCCCTAAACCACATATGGATCCACCAGACTCATTGCATGTGTGTTCTTTTCATAAAACACAGCTAGAGTCCACAAGTGTCATTGCATGTGTGTTCTTTTCATGAACCATAGCTAGAGTCATTGGATGTCTGTACTTTTCGTAAACCACATGGATCCACTAGAGTTAATTTCATGTGTGTTCTATTCACAAACCACATTTGGATCCACTAGAGTCATTGCATGTGTGTTCTTATCCTAAACCAGTACTAGAGTTCACTACATGTGTGTTCTTTTCCTAAACCACATATGGATCTACCAGAGTCATTGCGTGTCTGTTCTTTTCATAAACCACATATGGATCAACTAGTGTCATTGCATTTGTGTTCTTTTCCTAAACCATAGCTATAGTCATTGCATGTATGTTCTTTTCATAAACCACATTGATCCACCAGAGTCAGTGAATGTGTGTTCTTTTCATAAACCACATGGATCCACTAGTGCCATTGCATGTGTGTTCTTTTCATAAACCATAGCTAGAGTCTAGATGTATCATTGCATGTGTGTTCTTATCCTAAACCAACACTAGATTTCACTGCATGTGTGTTCTTTTCCTAAACCACATATGGATACACCAGACTCATTGCATGTGTGTTCTTGTCATGAACCACAACTAGAGTCATTGTATGTCTGTTCTTTTCCTAAACCACATGGATCCACTAGAGTGATTGCATGTGTGTTCTTTTCACAAACCACATATGATCCACTAGAGTCATTGCATGTGTGTTCTTTTCATGAACCACATATGGATCCACCAGATTCGTTGCATGTGTGTTCTTTTCATAAACCACATGGATCCACCAGTGCCATTGCAAGTTTGTTCTTTTCATAAATCATAGCTAGAGTCTACTAGAGTCATTGCATGTGTTTTCTTATCCTAAACCAGCACTAGAGTTCATTCCATGTGTGTTTTTTCCTAAACCATATATGGATCCACCAGAGTCATTGCATGTGTGTTATTTTCATAAACCACATGGATCCCCTAGTGTCATTGCATGTGTGTTCTTTTCATAAACCGTCGTAGAGTCCAGATGTATCACTATATGTGTGTTCTTATCCTAAACCAACACTAGAGTTCACTGCATGTGTGGTCTTTTCCTAAACCATATATGGATCCACCAGAGTCATTGCGTGTGTGTACTTTTCATAAACCATCGCTAGAATCATTGCATGTATGTTATTTTCACAAACCACATATGGATCAACCAATGTCATTGCATGTGTGTTCTTTTCATGAACCACATATGGATCCACCAATGTCACTGCATGAGTGTTCTTTCCACAAACCACAAATGGAACCACCAGAGTTATTGCATGTGTCTTCTTTCCCTAAACCACATATGGATCCACCACACTCATTGCATGTGTGTTCTTTTCATAAAACACAGCTAGAGTCCACAAGTGTCATTGCATGTGTGTTCTTTTCATGAACCATAGCTAGAGTCATTGGATGTCTGTACTTTTCGTAAACCACATGGATCCACTAGAGTTAATTTCATGTGTGTTCTATTCACAAACCACATTTGGATCCACTAGAGTCATTGCATGTGTGTTCTTATCCTAAACAAGTACTAGAGTTCACTACATGTGTGTTCTTTTCCTAAACCACATATGGATCTACCAGAGTCATTGCGTGTCTGTTCTTTTCATAAACCACATATGGATCAACTAGTGTCATTGCATTTGTGTTCTTTTCCTAAACCATAGCTATAGTCATTGCATGTATGTTCTTTTCATAAACCACATTGATCCACCAGAGTCAGTGAATGTGTGTTCTTTTCATAAACCACATGGATCCACTAGTGCCATTGCATGTGTGTTCTTTTCATAAACCATAGCTAGAGTCTAGATGTATCATTGCATGTGTGTTCTTATCCTAAACCAACACTAGATTTCACTGCATGTGTGTTCTTTTCCTAAACCACATATGGATACACCAGACTCATTGCATGTGTGTTCTTGTCATGAACCACAACTAGAGTCATTGTATGTTTGTTCTTTTCCTAAACCACATGGATCCACTAGAGTGATTGCATGTGTGTTCTTTTCACAAACCACATATGGATCCACTAGATTCATTGCATGTGTGTTCTTTTTGTGGGGCCCCGGGATTAATCCTCCGAGAATCCTGTTATGCATACAACCACGATCCCATGATCAGTTAGTCGTGGCACATAACCGACAAGTATCATTACAACATCCGAGAATATACCGAATTACAAGACTTACATAAATGCCGTCATGGCTACATCAATAATCAGCGGAAATTCCTTAAGCGCAATGCCCGAGCCATGCCTTAACCTACAGGCAACTGACTAGGAGAACGTCCTAACTCGCAGAGTCGTCCCTTTCACCTTCTTCTCGATATCTGACCATGTTAATAGCCAGGGACAATGCCAGTGAGTACGTTGAATGTACTCGCAAACCACCTTAGGAAAATAATAAAAGAAAAAGGATATGCAATATGGCTGTGGTAATAGGAGGGCTCCAAAAGGGGTTCTTTTCTCAAATAGTTTCTCTTGTAGATATAGCATCTACATATCTTTGTTGAAAACTTTTGTAAACATTTTGGAAACCATTTTGAAAAGTTTTGGAAAACATCAGAACTGGGTCACCCATTTGTTCCTTTCTCCCGGTCGTCCCACGACCAAACTCCTTCCATCCCTTTCTGACCATCCCATGGTCATAGTAGGGATCCTTTCCGACCAAACCATGGTCAAAACATTTTCAAAGCCATTCCCTTTTAGAAATCCTTTTTGAAAACAAAACCAGCACCACTCTACAGCAACCTTCCCAACCGTCCATGACCGCGGACACGGCTATTCGAGTAGATTTACACTCTACAGAGGTTGTACACTTTACCCACACCATCCGGGTACACTACCCTGATCTTCACTGATCGTGGGTCGAGTAACCGATCAAGACTCTCCGGATGCCCACTCCAATATAAGTGCCTACCCTATGAGTGTTAATCCTCTCAAAATCGGGATGTCAGGCGAGGACCAACCGGAGCGCTCTTTCCACTCCTCGAGAGTGTGCGCTTTCAATGAGGGTCCCATAGTAACGCGTGGAGGCCTGTCAGCCCTTCGTTCCTTCTCCAAGTCCCACCTTTGTCGGAGAAGGCCCACCCTCCCGATCCCCTATAGTAGTTGCAAGGTTGCTCATACCAGAATGGACAAACTTCAAATCCATCCTTGTCCCATACCAGAGTAATGTGGTTGCACGGGTTAATTGTTCTAGCAAAACTGAAGAGAACCAAGTGCGTTTTTGTAAACCTTTTTCCTCCAGTTTTCCTTCAGCACTTTGTAAAAACAAAAACCTCTTTCTTTCTCAACATCTCTTGGGAGGTCCCACCTCACCAAGGTTTTATCATAAAACATTTGGTAAAACTTTTTCCGGGGTCTTCCCATCCTCTAGCTTTTGTTTCGGCTAAATCGGGGTCTCCAAAGGGGTATGGTGGATATGCACCATCTATTCTACTAGGGACAGGTAGGTGTCACCAAGGGGCTGTACTTAATAGTACAAAGGTATAATGGTTCGAAGGAGCCAAACCACTACCATATATATATATATATACGTCAACATAAAGTAAAACAATGCAGTTTTCATAAAACAATAAGTAAAACATGCATAAGTAAAACAGTAGGACGAGGCTTATGAGCAAGAAGGTGGCTTTCCTGATGATCAGCAATATGGCAATATGTCCCTAGACTTCTTCTTTAGAATACCCAAATACACAATAATAACCATCTTCTTCTGCTCTCCGATATAATCGCAACTATCGTCGATAGGGAACACATGCAAACAAACAAAAGGGCACAATCAATACAAGGCATACAATCACCACTATCATACAGCAACCATTTGAATAATAACATATTAAGATTCAGATGGTTTTGAGAGGATTGGATTTAGGAGATTGAGATGGCCTTGGAGAAGGAGATGAAAATCCCTTAGGATTTATAGTCTAGAAGCTACCTAAGAGATGGATTTTGGACCAAGGCATATTCTGTATGATACCATTGTATAAAAATGATACCAACTGATAGGTTTTAATAAGATGAAGCCAACAAAAGTGGTTTCACTATTTTATCACTTTTCTTGAAATATTTATGAATATTCTAGTGCTAAAGGCTCTAGTTTTAGGAAATAATTCACCAGAAGAGTTCTGGAGCTCTAAAAATTATTTCCTTAGATGATTAAGTAGGGATTGATGTACTGATCGAACTAGAGTTGGAATCATGTCAAAATATTTAACAGAATGCCCTCAGAAAATTCCCAAAGGAAGTTCCGTACACAACTTGTCTTTTTCACTAGATTAAATCTACAGTAGCTTTTGATTTGATTCTAAGGACACATGGTAGGTACTTCCAATACCTTTCTGTATAAATTGGAATCAATATTTTGGGGTTAGCAGAACTACTGTAGTGAATTAAGAGGTGAATAAACCATGCACAGAATAGTTTAATTCACAGAAAAACATCCAACGCTCAATAAATCATGAGCTCCTGGGTTTTGATAGATAATGATATGGGACTTTACTGGGAGTTGGAATTAGGTCAATACATCTGTTGGTTTGTCCTAGAGAAATTTCTAAAGTCAGAACAAAGCTGTTTTTGTTATTTTTACTAAAGACAAACCGCTATTCACCTTGCATGGAATAAATGCTAGATGCTAGGCCTAAGGGAATACTTTCATAGGAACTTGGTTTCATCCATTTTAGATATGTGAATCTCATAGAGGAATTTAATGAGTGTTTTAGATACTTCGGGGAATTTGATTTAATATAAGTAATCCATTCATATATTGAGCTAACCAGGGGTACTGGGTGTTAGGGAAAACATCCATGTACATAATAAAATTTAGATCTGGGCAAAATATGGTAATTTCCATTTTTAATTTGAATTAATCCAAACAGCTGAAGGGATAAACAAGAAAATATGATTAAAAGATTCTGGGGAGGGGGGTCAATAGGCGACATCGCAAACTAGGCGGACACAGCACAAAGGCATGGCCCAACTCGCAGCACCAGCGCTGGAGGCGTTTAAGCGCATGTCATGGGGTCCACTGTCGAGTGGCTGGGCGGACGAAGAGGTATCGGGCACCGGTAGCCGTCTGATCAAGTCAGGATCGACGGCCGCGGGCCGTCTCCTACCTCGCGCTGGCGGCAGAGGGACGAAACCCTAGGGGTGGCAGGGTCTGACCAGAGCGCTCACCTAGGGCTCGTCAGCAATGGGGGAGGTGTCGAGGCGATGGAGGACTCCGGGGTGAGTCCGGGGAGGGGTGGCACTGGCGGGTTCCGCGATGGGAGGTGGCTCGCACGATTTACGCTCGTGGTGGTGCTCTCGGGAGCTCGCCGGAGAGGCCTCGGGGAGGCATGCATGTCGGTGGAGAGGATGCAGGGAGGACGCAGAGGTCCTGGGAGACGCTAGGAGGGGTTCGGCAGGGCTGGATATGCTCGGGGCGGTCAGGCTCGCTGGGAGGGAGCTCTCTCAGGCATACCAGGCGACGGCGGCATCCAGCGTTCCTGCAGCAGAGAAGAAGGTATAGTTAGAATCAGGAGGTTGAGGGGATCTAGAAGGAGTAGCATGCATGGGGAGGGCAGTAGCAGAGAGGGCACCCGAGCGGTTCCCTGAAAACGGCTGAGAGGCCTTCTCCTCCTTGTTCTAGCCAGGTCTGAGCAGAGGATAGGGAGAGGTGCTGGGAGGTGTTGAGTGGGAGGGAGAGGGGGAAATGAGAGTGGAGGGAGGAGCGGGGGTGGCCTCTAGCCTTAAAAACCGAGAGAGAGGAGGGTGCATCATGGACATGGTCCATGAGGGGAAAAGAGGAAGGTGTGAAACCAGGGGAGGGTTTTCTGGGGGCGGTGGAGGGGTGGTTCTGGTCGGGTGCAGAGGAGGGGTGAGGTGAGATGGCTGCTGCAAGAAGAAAAGGGAAAGTGTGACCAATGGGTGTATCTCTCCTTCTTCCAAGCACTAAAGGACAAGGGGAAGGGGCTGCTACAGTAGCTTAGCTACAGTGCAGCTCGACCAGAGGGGTGTGCTGGGGTAGTGGAGGCTTGCTGTTGAAGGCTTGAGGGGTTTTGACTTGATATTGATCAACATTTTGGGAATAGGCAAGAATGGCAATGTAGATGATCATGATGGAAGTCTCAAATCTTGGCTTAGGCAAGATGAACAAAAGATGCTGGTAGATAGAGGGGGCCAAGATACCCATCTAGGAATTATTTGAGGTTTTTCCATGATTTATAAGTCCTCTTAAATCCATTTGTTCAAAAACTGCAGAAGTAGTTTCTAGAGGGTCATTTGATAAATTTACATTGGACTTCGTTGGATTTTGATGTGAGATGGTCCTAGCTACCAAGGCATAGCTTGGGGAATTTTCTTGGAATTTATTGGGAAGGAAAAGTATTTTTAGACAATTATTTCTTGTTTCTGCCATTTAAGAAAAAGGGCAAAAAGAAATAATAAAGCTCTTCAAAAATAATTATTTTTGAGGTGGGAAGGTAGGGTGTGATATATGGATCTCAAAAGTGCTTAGAGTTGGGGAAGTGTTTTGGTAAAAACCAAACTTTCCCTTATGGAAGAGGTTTTGAAGAATTTGTTTATTAAAGAAGTTAATTGGATTTGGGGCCATAATAGTTATGTAAAATATTTGATAAATCTTGATGATCAAGGTAGATGATTTAGGCAAGGTGTATCAAGCATTTGCAACCTTGATATTGGAGAATCCAAGTTGATTTTGGTCGAATACCCCAGATTAAGGATCTAGGGTGATGTTAATTTCATACCATCAAAACCATGTTGGATCTTGGAGCTCAGAGCTCCCCTTGGGGCATGGGGTATATGGTTGGATATACCAAGTGATTTAGATTGCAATGGTGTAGGGTTTTCAGCTTTATCCTGCTTGGGCTCACCATGGCAAGCTTTCAAACTTTGAATAAAATAAGCCTGCCAAGGCAGATTATCAACTAGCCTTCAAAACCTTGTGGGTGTAAACAGCTCAAGGATGCAATTGGAACAAGTGAAGTAGGTAATGAAAGGCCTATATGAGTAGAACACAACCATGCAAAGAGTTGGTCCATAGAAGGTTGGATGGTGGTGTCAGCTTATACCAAAGTAGGCATGTTGACTAGATTTGCAGGAAAAGTTATCTTCTTGCCTGCAAAACCATCAAGAACAAGTGGGTAGGAGGATGATATAACCAAGGTCAAGAGTGGTCCTTGGTAGTACTCAGATGGTTAACAAGATGGTCCAAGTGCATTACCAAAAATGCACAAGGGTTTAGAAAGAGAGGCATTCAAAAAGGTGATGTTGAAACAGTTTCCAGACTTAGTCAAATTTGGCAGATTTAGGGTTTTTGACTAGAATGTTGGTGGAGATGATTTTGATGGGTTACAAAGTACCCAAGTATCATCAAGTGGATGATATTGAAGAGTAGATTGAGTAGAAGGGATCCATGCTTGCTATTGGGCTTCATTGAATTGGATTCTTCTAGAAGGGATCACTTCAGAATTGATTTGGTTAAGGGTTTTAGATGATCACTTAGTAGCTAGGGGTCAGATCCAGATAGTATTCTTGCTTAGGGTGGGAGGATTTGGAGACATCTTGATCCTAATGATGAGTTCCTAGAGTAGCTCATACTATCTCCTAAGCAGACAAATCAAGCAGCAGACCAAGGCAATTCATTAGACAGCAGATCGAGGCAACTCATCTTATAAGCTAAGCAAACCTATTACTAGGGTTACCATCAAGTCTGACTTGAGGTAGGGTTGAGGATTTTTTGAAGTGGTTGGGTTTTGAATAAGATGAGAGTCCTTGATATCTCTACCAAGAGTAGAGTCCAAAAGCTTATTACAAGGTTTTGGAGATCCTAGAGGTAAGAGTAGTTGAAGGTTCTGTCTTGAAAACATAAGGAGATAGTATTCTATATCTCTCCATAGTTTTGTCAATAGAAGCTACTAAAATAGTTCTGGTTTCAGAAACATCTTGGCTCATGTTTTTGAAATGCCAGAACATTTGAGAATATGGAAATTAAGCCAAGACAGTTTTGGGAAGTAGCTTTTGTCAACTGGGGTTGAGGTAAGGAGTATATCTTCTAATACACCATCATAAGCATAAGAACAAACAAACACAAGAAAACACTGCACCAATGAACATGAAAAAGTTTTTGTTCCCCTGATTTTTGCATTCTGGACAACTAATCAGGATTGCAGAAATGGGAATGTTACAGATCTTTCCCCCTTAAAAGAATCTCGTCCCGAGATTCAGGAGAGTAGGGTTAGGGGATTTTGGGTCGAGTGATACTAGGTGTCTTACGCTTACTATCTTTCGAACTCCGTCCTTGAAAGTGACTACTCTGTCGAGGAAGTTGCTTCAGTCTTCCGGGACATACGGAGAGTTGAGTAGAGTCCAATGTTGATTGTTAGGGATGACCTCCTTTTTCTTCCGGTCTCTATATCTTGAGGGCTTGGACTAGGCGGACTATCTTGATGCTGAACTTCACGGGGTACTCCTCGGTGGATAAAATCTACGATTGGGGGTACTTCTGTCTAAAGACTTACAGCTCTTCCTTAAGGGCGTAGTGTATCCTATTTAACAATTTTAGGGTTGGGGCTCCTAAGGTTCCTCCTAGCAGAGGGTTATTCTATTTTGTGGGAAAGACGCAGTCTTTCCCCCTTAGGATTTGACTAGGTTAGCTCGGAGATAACGCATTCCTTCCTTCTTGACTTCATTGGTGGCGGTTCTGAAGATTGTCGTCCCTCTTTTTCCTGTAGTCGAGGTCTTCGGAAAGCGTCCGAGGAACTATAACTCACATGGCTTATATCCTACTATTATTCGTACTTAGCCTATTGGAGTTGTTGGAGTCTCAAATCCTCTAAGCGATTGGACTTGAGCGGTTAGCGATACGATGGCCCTTCCAGTGGGTCTTCAGCTGGAACGGCATAGGGACTTCATAGGATCTTCAGTTAGTTTCTCCTCTGATGGACCGCGAGTTTCTACTTGGCGATAGGACATCGGAACTGGGGATCCTTTCTGAAGTATCTTCCGGTAGACAGTCTTCTGGAGGTTGAGTGGAAAGACGTAGTCTTTCCTCCTTGGAGCTTTACTAATTGTTCATCGAGAATGGTTTGGAGCTTCTATCTTGGAAGGTTGTCTTGCTGTTAGCGGGTGGCTGTATCTTCCCGGAGTCTTGAGCTGGGGTCGTCGAGTGACACCTTACTTTAACAACCTTGGCGGGATGGTTTTCTAACGCAGCCTTCTGGAGTTAACTCTAGGAGGGTTAGCTTTTAACAGGACTTCTTGTTAGCTCTTCAGTCAGAGTAGAGGCATCCAGCTTCGGGGAAACTATCTTCACTTGAGTTAGTAGTGCTTCTTTTGTACGATGGCGGAGTGGACTCGTTGTCTTCACGCTTCCTAATCATCTGACTTCTGGGGTGGTTCTGACCAAAGGTCAGCGTAGTTAGGTCTTCACTTCTTGTCTTGGTTGACTTATCCGTGTTGGATATATGCCCAAGAGGCAATAATAAAAGAGGTTATTATTATATCTTTGTGTTTATGATGAATGTTTACATCCCATGCTATAATTGTATTATTAGGAAACACTAATACTTGTGTGTTTTGTAAACATAAAAGAGTCCCTAGTAAGCCTCTTGTTGAACTAGCTTGTTGATTAATTGATGATAATGGACATTGGATGTGATTAATAACAAGGTTATATCATTAGGAGAATGATGTGATGGACACACACCCATAGTAAGCGTAGCATAAGATCAAGTCATTAAGTTTGTATTGCTGTAAGCTTTGAAATACATAGTAACCTAATCCTTCGACCATGAGGTTATGTTAATCACCATCACCGGATGGGTACTTTGATGACATCAAACGCCGCTTCATAACTAGGCAGTTATAAAGGTGTCATTGGGTATTCTGAAAGTATGTGTTGAAGCGCGTAGACCAAGATTGGGATTTGTCCATCCATATGAAGGATAGATATACTCTGGGCCCTCTCGGTGGAATGTCATCTAGACAGCTTGCAAGCGTGTGACTAGGTCACAAGGGATGACATAACATGGAATGAGTAAAGAGTACTTATCAGTAACGAGGAAGAACTAGGTATGAAGATACTGACGATCAAACCTCGGATAAGTAGAATGTCGCGAGACAAAGGGAATTGGTTTCGTATGTGAATTGGTTCAATCGATCACGAAGTAATCGTTGAGTATGTGGGAGCCGTTATGGATCTCCAGATCCCGCTGATGGTTATTGATAGGAGAGGTGTCTTCATCATGTCTGCATATTCACGAACCGTAGGGTGACACACTTAAGGTTCGAAGTTGTTTGAAGTAGATATGGAATTTGCGTTGGAGACCGAATGTTGTTCGGAGTCTCGGAATGGATCCGGGACATCACGAGGAGATCCGGAATGGTCCGGAGAATAAGATTCATATATTGGGAATCATTTTCTAAGTTAGGAAATGTTCCGGAGTGTTTGTATGGAGATTCTAGAAGGTTTCGGAATGTTCTGGAAGGTTCTAGAGGATTTCTTGGAGTTTGCTTGAAAACCAAGAAAGGGATCAAAGAAACCAAGTGGGACAAGACACGGATTCGTGGGGGAGGAGGATTCCTCCCCCCAACCCGCCGGCCCAAGGAGGAGGGTCCCCGTTCCTTTAAATAGAAGGGAGGGGGCGCCCCCTCTTGCACCTAGTCTCATAACTCCCAATCACAGCCGCCTCTCTCCTCCATGTTTCTTCTGCACAGGCATAGGCGAAGCCCTGCAGATTTTTGATCTCCACCACCACCACGCCGTCGTGCTGCTGGGATTCCGTGGAGAAGATCTACTACCTCCGCTGCTCGCTGGAACGGGGAGAGGAAGGTCTGCTTCGACTCGCACGCAGTGACCGTCATGAAGCGCCGAAACGTGGCGCCGGAAGGATCGTCCACACGATCTTGAGATCGGCAAGTGATCGACTACATCATCCACGAGATCTAATCTCGTTAACGCTTTCGGTTCTACGAGGGTTAGTACCGATCTATCTCGTTGCTCATGTCTAGTTGATTAGATCTTGGCTTTCATCTAGATTAGATCTGGGTTTTGTTTGTTCTTGCGGTAGAAATTTTTTGTTTTCCATGCTACGAACCCATCAATCCGGTGGTTTCTTGTGGATATTGAGGATCCTTCAGTGATCGACTTCTAGCTCCAACAAAATTCTTGCTGTAATAGACTGAGGAACAAGGGAGTGAGGTGCTATTGGCGAGTCTTGTGAGGTGAGTTTGACGAGGTATGCCACCCTGCTGAGGTGAAATCTTCAAGTTGATTATGCCTTGACGATGTCGAACTCCGGGTTCATGCGATGCTTTTCCTCTCATATACTCTCGAGGTTAGTTTGGGTCTCAATACCGACAGCTAACACAGGGGTTTCCTGAGCTACTAGGTGGGTTATCGCTCCTCGAGTCACATTTTTAAAGAGGTCAAGCAAACCAGAACATACAAACAAGGCGAATAGAGCGACGGAATCGCATTGTCCTCGGCAAACAATCACACATCAAACAACACATGTGGCACCTAGGCAAGCAAACAGGGTCAACGCTAGGGACCAAGGAGTTAACTACTCGCGATGTAGGGGAATCCTATTCTTAGGACTATTGACCCTAGATAATTGTCTTTCTTCAGGTCGGAGTCACTTTCTTGCAGATTTAGTGTTTTTGACTAGAATGTTGGTGGAGATGATTTTGATGGGTTGCAAAGTACCCAAGCATCATCAAGTGGATGATATTGAAGAGTAGATTGAGTAGAAGGGATCCATGCTTGCTATTGGGCTTCATTGAATTGGAAGCTTCTAGAAGGGATCACTTCAGAATTGATTTAGTTAAGGGTTTTAGATGATCACTTAGTAGCTAGGGGTCAGATCCAGATGGTATTCTTGCTTAGGGCGGGAGGATTTGGAGACATCTTGATCCTAGTGATGAGTTCCTAGAGTAGCTCATACTATCTCCTAAGCAGACAAATCAAGCAGCAAACCAAGGCAATTCATCAGACAGCAGATCAAGGCAACTCATCTTATAAGCTAAGCAAACCTATTACTAGGGTTACCATCTTGAGGTAAGGTTGAGGCTTTTTTGAAGAGGTTGGGTTTTGAATAAGATGAGAGTCCTTTATATCTCTGCCAAGAGTAGAGTCCAAAAGCTTATTAAAAGGTTTTGGAGATCCTAGAGGTAAGAGTAGTTGAAGGTTCTGTCTTGAAAACATAAGGAGATATTATTCTATATCTCTCCATAGTTTTGTCAATAGAAGCTACTAAAATAGTTTTGGTTTCATAAACATCTTGGCTCATGGTTTTGAAATGCTAGAACATTTGAGAATATGGAAATTAAGCCAAGACAGTTTTGGGAAGTAGCTTTTCACAACTTGGGTTGAGGTAAGGAGTATATCTTCTAATACACAATCATAAGCATAAGCACAAACAAACACAAGCAAACACTGCACCAATGAACAGGAAAAAGTTTTTGTTCCCCCTGATTTTTGCATTCTGGAAAACTAATCAGAGTTGCAGAAATGGGGATGTTACACTTTTCATGAACCACCTATGGATCCACCAGAGTCGTTGCATGTGTGTTCTTTTCATAAACCACATGGATCCACCAATGCCATTGCATGTGTGTTCTTTTCATAAACCATAGCTAGAGTCCACTAGAGTCATTGCATGTGTGTTTATCCTAAACCAGTACTAGAGTCATTGCAAGTGTGTTCTTTTCCTAAACCACATATGGATCCACCAGAGTCATTGCATGTGCGATCTTTTCATAAACCACAGCTAGAGTCATTGTATGTCTGTTCTTTTCATAAAGCACGTGGATCCACTAGAGTCATTGCATGTGTGTTCTTTCCACAAACCACATATGGATCCACTAGAGTCATTGCATGTGTGGTCTTTTCATGAACCACATATGGATCCACTAGAGTCACTGCATCTGTGTTCTTTTCATGAACCACATATGGATCCACTAGAGTCATTGCATGTGTGTTATTTCCACAAACCACAACCAGAGTCCACTAGTGTCATTGCATGTGTGTTCTTTTCATAAACCGCAGCTAGAGTCGACCAGTGTCATTGCATGTGTGTTCTTTTCCTAAACCAGCACTAGAGTCATTACATGTGTGTTCTTTTCCTAAACCACATATGGATTCACCAGACTCATTGCATGTGTGTTCTTTTCATAAAACATAGCTAGAGTCCACTATTGTCATAGCATCTATGTTCTTTTCATGAACCACAGCTAGAGTCAATGAATGTATGTTCTTTTCATAAACCACATGGATCCACTAGAGTCATTGCATGTGTGTTCTATTCACAAATCACATATGGATCCACTAGAGTCATTGCATGTGTGTTCTTATCCTAAACCAACACTAGAGTTCACTGCATGTGTGTTCTTTTCCTAAACCACATATGGATCCACCAGAGACATTGTATGTGTGTTCTTTTCATAAACCATATGGATCCACTAGAGTCATTTCATGTGTGTTCTATTCACAAACCACATATGGATCCACTAGAGTCATTGCATGTGTGTTCTTATTGAAGGAAATATGCCCTGAGAGGCAATAATAAAGTTGTTATTATGTATTCCTTGTATATGATAGATGTTTATTTTGCATGCTATAATTTTATTGATAGGAAACGTCAATACATGTGTGCTTAATAAACAAAAAGGGTTCCTAGTTATGCCTATCTTATAGACTAGCTTGTTGATTAAAAAGATGATCAAGGTTTCCTGATCATGGACATTGGATGTTGTTAATAACAAGGTCACAGCATTTGTGAAATGATGTGATGAACATTCATCCGAAGTATAGCATTACGATCAAGTCATTATGTTTATATTGCTATAACATCATACGAAGTAGTCTTGGTACTTAGACCATGAGATCATGTTAATTGCTAACACCAGAAAAGTATCTTGATAACATCAAACGTCACACCGCAACAGGGTGACTATAAAGGTGGGTTCAGTGCTATGAAGATGTTATGTTGAGGCTCATGGATCAAGAGTGGAATTTTTCAATCCCGATGATGGATAGATATACTCTGGGCCCTCTTGGTGATATCACATTAAGATAGCTTGCAAGCAAGTGATGTGATCACTAGAATGTTATATCACGGGAACGAGAAAAGAGTGCATGTCGGTAACGAGTTCAAAATAGGTATTTGGATACCAATGATCGAATCTCAGACATGTATTATATCATGAGACAAAGGGATTAAATTAATTGCGTTAAAGGTTCTCACGATCATAGAAGTCATCGTTGAATGTGCAGGAGTCAGTATAGATCTCCAGGTCCCGCTTCTGATTATTGATCTGAGAGGAGTCTCAATCATGTCTGCATTATTCGCTAACCGTAGGGTGACTCACTTAAGGGTTGCCGGACACCATTTAGGAGCACATATGTTTCAGACAAAAGGTTTGCAAAGCGTAGGAAATGTTTCTATAGAAACAGGAATTGTTTCGATAGAAACCGGAATTGTTTCGGGTGAAATTGCAGAAAGTGGTTCTGCATGTGATATTGAAATGTTGCAAGGGGTTTTATGTGAATGTTTGTTAATTAAATACATGTGAGTGGGATTTTGGGTGGAGGCCATGTTTATGTGAGTGGAGGTTCACCACATGAATGAAGGAGGGGAGGAGTCCCCCCCCCTCATGCGCCGGCTATGGGAGGGGAGGGGTCTCCCTCCCTCCTATATAAAGCCCCCCTCTCCCCTCTCACAAACTACACCTCCTCGTGAAGGTACTCTCTCCCCCTCTAGATATTCCCCCATGGTCTCGGATTAGCGAGATACATGTTCCCGGTGGCCTTGTGTCTGGAAGGAATTGTTGCTTCCGCTGATCCGCTGGAGCGAGGAGGTGGAGGTTGTCCGGTAGCTTGAACGTGTGTGCGAGGATGGATGCGCTGCTGATTTGTGGCGCTCGGACTTCCACACGATCTTGAGATCGGCAAGCGTACAATTACATCAACCACGAGTTTCTACTCGTTGTCTTCGAGGGTAAATCTCCATGGATGTATGTCCACCCGTTGCTCTGTATCTAGTAGATAGATCTTGGCGTATAGTTCTCATCGTAGGATTTTTTTTCTATGTTGCGAACCCAACACTTATCCTAAACTAGCACTAGAGTTCACTGCATGTGTGTTCTTTTCACAAACCACATATGGATCCACTAGTGTCATTACATATATGTTCTTTTCACAAACCACAGCTAGAGTCCACGAGTGTTATTTCATGTGTGTTATTTTCATGAACCACATCTAGAGTCACTGCATGTATGTTCTTTTCATAAACCACATATGGATCAACCAGAGTCATTGCATGTGTGTTCTTTTCACAAACCACATATGGATCCACCAGTGTCATTGCATGTGTGTTCTTTTCATAATACACAGCTAGAGTCCACCAGTGTCATTGCATGTGTGTTCTTTTCATAGAACACACCTAGAGTCCACCAGTGTCATTGCATGTGTGTTCTATCCATGAACCATAGCTAGAGTCCTTGAATGTCTGTTCTTTTCATAATCCATGGATCCACTAGAGTCATTTAATGTGTGTTCTATTGACAAACAAAATGTGGATCCACTAGAGTCATTGCATGTGTGTTCTTATCCTAAACCAGTACTAGAGTTCACTACATGTGTGTTCTTTTCCTAAACCACATATGGATCCACCAGAGTCATTGCGTGTTTGTTCTTTTCATAAACCACATATGGATCAACCAGTGTCATTGCATGTGTGTTCTTTTCCTAAACCACAGCTATAGTCATTGCATGTATGTTCTTTTCATAAACCAAATTGATCCACCAGAGTCATTGAATGTGTGTTCTTTTCATAAACCACATGGATCCACTAGTGCCATTGCATGTGTGTTCTTTTCATAAACCATAGCTAGAGTCCAGAACTATCATTGCATTTGTGTTCTTATCCTAAACCAACACTAGAGTTCACTGCATGTGTGTTCTTTTCCTAAACCACATATGGATCCACTAGACTCATTGCATGTGTGTTCTTTTCATGAGCCACAGCTAGAGTCATTGTATGTCTGTTCTTTTCCTAAACCACATGGATACACTAGAGTCATTACATGTGTGTTCTTTTCACAAACCACATATGGATCCACTAGAGTCATTGCATGCATGTTCTTTTCATGAACCACATATGGATCCACCAGAGTCGTTGCATGTGTGTTCTTTTCATAAACCACATGGATCCACCAATGCCATTGCATGTGTGTTCTTTTCATAAACCATAGCTAGAGTCCACTAGAGTCATTGCATGTGTGTTCTTATCCGAAACCAGCACTAGAGTCATTGCATGTGTGTTCTTATCCGAAACCAGCACTAGAGTCATTGCATGTGTGTTCTTTTCCTAAACCATATGGATCCACCAGAGTCATTGCATGTGCGTTCTTGTCATAAACCACAGCTAGAGTCCTTGATGTATGTTCTTTTCATAATGCAGATGGATCCACTAGAGTCATTGCATGTGTGTTCTTTTCACAAACCACATATGGATCAACTAGAGTCATTGCATGTGTGTTCTTTTCATGAACCACATATGGATCCACTAGAGTCTATGCATGTGTGTTCTTTGCATGAGCCACATATGGATCCACTAGAGCCATTGCATGTGTGTTCTTTCCACAAACCAAAACTAGAGTCCACCAGTTTCATTGCATGTGTGTTCTTTTCATAAATCACAACTAGAGTCCACTAGTGTCATTGCATGTGTGTTCTTCTCCTAAACCAGCACTAGAGTCATTGCATGTGTGTTCTTTTTCTAAACCACATATGGATCCACCAGACTCATTGCATGTGTGTTCTTTTCATAAAACATAGCTAGAGTCCACTAGTGTCATAGCATGTGTGTTCTTTTCATGAACCACAGCTAGATTCAATACATGTATGTTCTTTTCAGAAACCACATGGATCCACTAGAGTCATTGCATGTGTGTTCTATTCACAAACCACATATGGATCCACTAGAGTCATTGCATGTGTGTTCTTATCCTAAATCAACACTAGAGTTCACTTCATGTGTGTTCTTTTCCTAAACCACATATGGATCCACCAGAGACATTGCATGTGTGTTCTTTTCATAAACCATATGGATCCACTAGAGTCATTTCATGTGTGTTCTATTCACAAACCACATATGGATCCACTAGAGTCATTACATGTGTGTTCTTATCCTAAACCAGCACTAGAGTTCACTGCATGTGTGCTCTTTTTACAAACCACATATTGATCCACCAGAGTCATTGCATGTATGTTCTTTTCACAAACCACAGCTAGAGTCCACCAGAGTCACTTCATGTCTATTCTTTTCATAAACCACATATGGCTTCACCAGAGCCATTGCATGTGTGTTCTTTTCACTGTTGGAGATATGCCCTAGAGGCAATAATAAATGTAGTTATTATTATATCTTTGTGTTTATGATAAATGTTTACATTCATGCTATAATAGTATTAACAAGGAAACCATTAATACTTGTGTGATTTGTAAACTTAATTTGAAGTCCCTAGTATAGCCTCTATACTTCACTAGCTTGTTGGTTGATTGATGATTGTGGTTTCTCTATCATGAACATTGAGATGTTATCAAACAACAAGATCATATCGTTAGGAGAATGATATGGTGGACATACTCCTATAGATAAGCGTAGCATAAAGATCAAGTCATTTCAATAGTTCAATTGCTATATGCTTTCTGATACATAGTAACCTAATTCCTTCGACCATGAGATCATGCATATCACCTTTACTGGATGGATGCTTTGATGTCATCAAACACCACACCGTAACAGGGTGGCTATAAAGGTGGCATTGAGTGTTCGGAAAGTATTGGTTGAAACACATGGATCAAGAGTGGGATTTGTCCATCCACATGACGGATAGATATTCTCTGGGCCCTCTCGGTGAAATGTCATCCAATTAGCTTGCAAGCATGTGACTTGGTCACAAGGATCACATATCACGGAACGAAAAGAGTACTTATCGATGCGAGGATGAACTAGGTATGCGTAGATACCGACGATCATAACCTCGGATAAGTAACATATCGTGAGACAAAGGGAAATTGGTATCGTATGTAAGTGGTTCATTCGATCAAAGTAATCGTAGAAATATGTGGAGCCATATGAATTTCCAGATTCCTCTATTGGTTATTGTTAGAAGTGTCTCGATCATGTCCGCATAATTCACGAACCGTGGAGACACACTTAAGGATTCGACGTTGTTTGAGTAGTTATGGTATTATGAGAAAGAGACCGAATGTTGTTCGAGTCTCGGATGGGATCCGGATATCACGAGGTGATCCGGAATGGTCCGGAGAATAAGATTCATATAAGGAAAGTCCGTTTGGAGTTGGGGAATGGTTCGGTGTTTTCATCGGAACATTCTAGAAGGTTCCGGAATGTCCGGCACTCCGGAGGGGGAAGGGTACATGAATGTGTCATTACATATTTGAATGATTGCATCATGTACTAGGTGTTCTTGCTGTCCCAAATAAAGGATTTATTTAAATCCTAAATTGAAAAGTCAAACGGCTAGTTTGAAAGTCAAACGCAATTTTGGGAAGTGGGAAAAGAGGAGGATTGGAGGAGGCCGAGTTGGAGGGGTTCCTCCCTTGGCCGGCGCACCTCCAAGGCCGAGTTGGGAGGAACTCCTCCCTTGGCCGGCCAGCCCTCCCACCTATATAAGGAGGGCAGGCTCCCTCCTACACACAAGTTTCCTATCCTCTAAACTAAACCCTAGATCTAGACCCCGGTTTAGAGCTATTTCGGTTTAGAGCCTTCTAATTGGTTTAGAGCCCTCTAATTGGTGTGTCTAATTACTAGACCGCTAATAGCCTCTCTCATAAGCTCCACCATACTGCACCGCTTAAGCGAAGCCTCGGGATCTCCACTCTACTTCGGTACCACGCCCGTTGTCTTTAATCACAAGGAGAGTGCTACAACCTCCGCTGTCTTTGGAACAAGGGAGAGGAAGGTCTTCGTCGAGTACCGAACGTGTGACCGACTGCGGGGAGCGCTTGAGGAACGTGGCTGGAAGGATCGCTCTGCGATCTTGAGATCGGAAAATACGACTACATCACCCACGAGAATCTGCTCTCGTTAAACACTTTGGAATCTTCGAGGGTGAGTTATTCCATCGACTCGTTGCTGCAATCTAGTAGATAGATCTTGGCTTGTTTGTTTGTATGCGATAGAAAATTTTGTTTTCCATGCTACGAACCCCTACGGGGTATCGAGCCGTGTCTATATGTAGATCTGTTGCAGAGTAGAACACAATGGTCATTGTGGGCGTTGATGCTTTTATTGTAGATTGCTTTTGTGTACTTTGCATCTTGCGGTATGTTGGGATGAAGCGGCCGGGCTAACCTTACATGACATCGTTCATGAGACTTGCTCCACGTTTGACATGCAACTCGTATTGCATAAGTGGCTTTGCGGGTGCCTGTTTCTCCTAGCATAGTAAAGATCCAATTTACAACGGGTGATCAACAATGCTAGTATCAATGTTGTGGTTCTTGTTCGTAAGTTAGAACGACACTTATTGAAAGCCCCAAACCACGTAAAATATGCAAAAGAAAGTAGAGGCGTCTAACTTTGTTTTGCGGGGTGTCTGATGATGTGATATGGCCATGATTGTGATTATATTTGATGTATGCAATGTTCCTTATTGTAAGTTGGCAACGGCAGGGAAGCCATATGGTTGTCTTTAATTTCTGTTAAGACCTGCGTGTCTATTCAAAATAGTTGTAATAGTTGAAGCTGGTGGACGACAACCATGAAGAAGCGTCATTGACCTTGATGCTATGACGGTGATGATGGAGATCATGTTCGTGCTTGAAGATGGAGATCGGAAGCACAAAGAAGAAAGGCCATATCATATCACATATTATGAATTGCATGTGATGTTAATCCTTTATGCATCTTGTATTGCTTAGTAGACGACGGTAGCATTATAAGATGATCCCTCATGCACATAAATTTCAAGTTCTAAAGTGTTCACCCTTAGTATGCACGTTGCCAAAGCTTGCGCTTGAAGCACCACGTGATGATCGGGTGTCTTTGATTCCATGGTGAATACAACGTAAGCAAGCCAGATTTGCTTATGCGGTAGCTAAGGTTTGATCTTGACGAGCCTAGCATGTATGTACATGGCCTCGGGAACACGGATCGCGAAGGTAAAGCATGAATCATATAGTAGATATGATGAACATGATGATTGTTCGCCATTAAAACTATATCAACTCTCGTGATGATCGGTGTTGATGTAGTGGATTTGGTTCGTGTGATCACTAAAACAATGTGAGGGATGTTGTTTTGAGTGGGAGTTCACCTAGTTTAATTTCATTAATTAATTTGAACTCAATTTGTCATAAACTTAGTCTAAACTATTGCAAATATGTTGTAGATCAATGGCCCTACCATCAATTTTAATGCGTTCCTAGAAAGAAAAGTTGAAAACAATGGAAGCAACTTGGATTGGTTCCGCAATTTGAGGATTGTCCTCACAATGGTAATTTGACCTATGTGCTGGATGCACCGCTAGGTGACCCACTGCGGTGATGCTACCGATGAAGTAAAGAATGTTTACCTCGCTCGGAAGAATCGGTACTCCATAGTTCAATGTGCTATCTTGTATGGTTTAGAATCTGAGCTTCGAAAAGGTTTGAAGAGTCGATCCATATGATATTGTCGAGGATCTCAAATTAATCTTTGAGACTCATGCGGCAATTGAAAGTTATGAAGCTTCGAAAAGTTCTTTAACTGCAAGATGGAAGAGGGTAGCTCAATCGGTGAGCATGTGCTTAAGATGTCCGGCACGCAAATAAACTTCAAAGTTTGGGTATAATGATTCCTAATACTTTGGGGTTTACGCATCCTCCAATCACTACCACCAAGTTACAAGAACTTTGTGATGAACTACAACATGCGAACATGAACAAAGAGTTGCGTAACTATTTGCTATGTTAAAATTTGCAGTGGAGATCAAGAAAGAGCACCAAGTGTTGATGGTCAATAAGACCACCAAATTCAAGAAAGGCAAGTCTAAGCAAAAGGGACACTTCAAGAAGGGTGGTAAGAAAGTTACCATGCCGACGAAGAGGACCAAGGCTGGACCCAAGCCTGATACTGAGTGCTTTTACTGCAAGGGAGAAGGTCACTGGAAGCGGAATTGCCCAAAGTACTTGGCGGATTTGAAGAACGGCAACATCAAGAAGAAAGGTATATCTGATATACATGTTATTGATGTGTATCTCACTAGTATTCGTAGTAGTGCACGGGTATTTGATCTTTGGTTGTTGCTCATATTTGTAACTCAAGCAGAGTCTGCGAATAAACGGAAGCGAGTGAAGAACGAGGTGACGATGCGCGTAGGAAACGGATCAAAGGTTGATGTGATCGCGGTCGGCACGCTACCTCTTCATCTACCATCGGTATTAGTTTTATACTTAAATAATTGTTATTTGGTGCCTGCGTTAAGCATGAACATTATATCGGGATCTTGTTTATTGCGAGACGGTTACTTGTTTAAATCCGAGAATAATGGTTGTTCGATTTATATGAGTAATGTGTTTTATGCACATGCACCTTTGATAGATGGTCTATTCTTGTTGAATCTCGATAGTAGAAATACACATATTAATAACATTGAGGCTAAACGTTTGAAATCAAGCGATAATTCGACCTATATGTGGCCGCTCGTCTTGGTCACATTGAGTGAAGCGTATGAAGAAACTCCATTCGATGGACTTCTTGAATCACTTGATTTTGAATCACTTGAAAGATGCGAAGCATGTCCGATGGGTAAAATGACTAAGACTCCATTTTCACGGTATAATGGAGCGAGCTACGCACTTATTGGAAATCATACATACCGATGTGTGGTCCAATGAGTGTAGCATCATGTGATGGTTATCGTTATGTTCTTACCTTCACGGATGACTTGAGTAGATATGGGTATATCTATTTCATGAAACATAAGTCCGAAACTTTCGAGAAGTTTAAGGAGTTTCAAAGTGAGGTAGAGAATCAACGTAACAAGAGGATTAAATTTCTACGTTCTGATCGTGGAGGTGAATATCTAAGTTACGAGTTTGGCGAGCATTTGAAGAAATGTGGAATACTTTCAGTTGACACATGGGAACACCACGGTAATGGTGTGTCCGAACGTCGTAATCGAACTCTCTTAGATATGGTTCGTTCTATGATGTCACTTACAGATTTACCGCTATCATTTTGGGGTTATGCATTAGAAACAACCGCATTCACTTTAAATAGGGCACCGTCTAAATCCGTTGAAACGACACCGTATGAATTATGGTTTGGGAAGAAACCTAAATTGTCGTTCCTTAAAGTTTGGGGATGCGAAGCCTATGTAAAGAAGTTACAATGGACAAGCTTGAACCCAAAGCGGAAAAATGTGTCTTCATAGGATACCGAAGGAAACTATTGGGTATACCTTCTATCATAGATCCAAGGCAAAATCTTCGTTGTTAAGAATGGATCCTTTCTAGAGAAGGAATTTCTCTCGAAAGAAGTATTTGGAAGGAAAGTAGAACTTCGGAGGTTGTCGAACCTTCTCTCGAAATTGCGAGTAGCGCAAACCGGAAGAAGTTCTGTGGTGCCTGCACCAATAAGAGGAAGCTAATGATGGTGATCATGAAACTTGGTTGAAGTTGCTCTGAGCCTCGGAGGTCAACGAGAAATCGTACCACTCCATTGGTATGATTCCGTTATGAATGTCATGTTGGTGGACAACACCGATGACCCCGAGACATATGAGGAAGCGAAGATGAGCCCAGATTCCAATAAATGGCAAGAAGCCATGAAATCCGAGATTGGATCCATGTACGAAAACCAAGTATGGACTTTGGTGGACTTACCGGATGGCCGGAAGGCTGTCGAGAACAAATGGATTTTCAAGAAGAAAACAGATGCTGATGGTAATGTTCATTTATAAAGCTCGACTTGTCGCAAAGGGTTTCGACAAATTCAAGGAGTTGACTACGATGAGACTTTCTCACGGTGCGAAGCTAAAGTCTGTGAGGATTATGTTAGCAATCGCTGCATATTACGATTATGAGATATGGCAGATGGATGTCAAAACAGCATTCCTCAATGGAGACATTGATGAAGAGTTGTATATGATGCAACCCAAAGGTTTTGTCGATCCTAAAGATGCTAACAAGGTATGCAAGCTTCAACGGTCCATCTATGGATTGAAGCAAGCATCCCGAAGTTGGAATCAACGTTTGATAAGGTAATCAAAGTTTTGGTTTTATACAAACTTATGGAGAAGCTTGTATTTACAAGAAAGTGAGTGGGAGCTCTGTAGCATTCTTAATACTGTATGTGGATGACATATTGTTGATTGGGAATGATGTAGACCTTCTTAATAGTGTCAAAGAGTATTTGAATAATAGTTTTCAATGAAGGATCTTGGCGAAGCAGCTTACATATTAGGCATAAAGATTTATAGAGATAGATCGAACGCCAAATATCATTGTCACAAAGTACATATTTGGACAAAGTTCTAAAGAGGTTTGAATGGAAGATAGCAAGAAAGGGTTCTTGCCCATGTTGCTATACGACCTTGAGTAAAACTCAAAGTCCGACATCGGCAGAAGATAGAGAAAGGATGAGTAAGACTCCTATGCCTCAGCCATAGGATCTCTAATGTATGCCATGCTATGTACTAGACCCAACATCGCATATCCGTTAGTCTAACTAGCAGATATCAAAGTGATCCAGAGTGGATCATTGGACAATGATCAAAAACATCCTTAAGTACTTGAGAAGAACTAAGGATATGGTTCTTTCTTATGGAGGTGATGAACAGCTCGTTGTTAATGGTTACACCGATGCTAGTTGGAACACCGATCCGGATGATTCTAAATCACAAACCGATACGTATTTATTTTGAATGGTGCAGCATTAGTGGAGGTGCAAAGCAAAGCGTTGTGGCGAGATCTTCAACTGAATCGGAATACATGGTCGCTTGGAGGCTTCACAAGAAGCGATATGGATGAAAGAGTTCATTACAGAGCTGGGTGTGGTTCCTAGTCGCTGGACCCAATGTCTATCTCATTGTGATAACATGGGCGCCATAGCCAATGCGCAAGAACCAAGGTCACACAAGAAGTCAAGATATCAAGCTGCGTTTTCACGCTATTCGAGAACATATCCGGGATGGGGATATAAAGATTTGCAAAGTACACAGATCTGAATGTGGCGGATCCGTTGACTAAACCTCTCCCGAGGGCAAAACATGACCAACACCAAACTGCCATGGGTGTTCGGTATATTACCATGTAATCTAGATTAGATGACTCTAGTGCAAGTGGGAGACTGTTGGAGATATGCCCTAGAGGCAATAATAAATGTAGTTATTATTATATCTTTGTGTTTATGATAAATGTTTACATTCATGCTATAATAGTATTAACAAGGAAACCATTAATACTTGTGTGATTTGTAAACTTAATTTGAAGTCCCTAGTATAGCCTCTATACTTCACTAGCTTGTTGGTTGATTGATGATTGTGGTTTCTCTATCATGAACATTGAGATGTTATCAAACAACAAGATCATATCGTTAGGAGAATGATATGGTGGACATACTCCTATAGATAAGCGTAGCATAAAGATCAAGTCATTTCAATAGTTCAATTGCTATATGCTTTCTGATACATAGTAACCTAATTCCTTCGACCATGAGATCATGCATATCACCTTTACTGGATGGATGCTTGTAGGGGTTCGTAGCATGGAAAACAAAATTTTCTATCGCATACAAACAAACAAGCCAAGATCTATCTACTAGATTGTAGCAACGAGTCGATAGAGGAACTCACCCTCGAAGATTCCAAAGCGGTTAACGAGAGCAGATTCTCGTGGGTGATGTAGTCGTACTCTTTCCGATCTCAAGATCGCGTGACGATCCTTCCAAATGCCACGTTCGCAGCGCTCCTTGATCGGTCACACGTTCGGTACTCGGCGAAGACCTTCCTCTCCTTGTTCCAAAGCAAGCGGAGGTTGTAGCACTCTCCTCATGATTCCTAGACAACGGCGTGGTACCTAAGTAGAGGAAATCCCAGGCTTCGCCTTAAGCCGGCAGTATGGTGGAGCTTATGAGAGAGGCTATTAGTGGTCTAGTAATTAGACACACCAATTAGAAGGCTCTAAATCAATTAGAAGGCTCTAAACTGGCTAAAGCAATTAGAAGCTCTAAACCAAAACGGCTCTAAACCGGAGGTAGAAGATAGGAACTTGTGTGTGCTAGGAGGAGCCCTGCCCTCCTTATATAGGTGGGAGGGCTGGCCGACCAAGGGAGGAGAGTCCCTCCCAAGTCGGCTTGGTGGGCGCCCGGCCAAGGGAGAACCCTCCTCCAATTCGGCCTCCAATCCTCCTCTCTTCCACTTCCCAAAATTGCCGTTTGACTTTCAAACTAGCCGTTTGACTTTTCAATTTAGGATTTAAATAAATCCTTTATTTTGGACAGCGAAGACACCTAGTACATGATGCAATAATTCCAACTTACAATGACACATTCATGTACCCTTCCCCCCTCCGGAGTGCCGGACATTCCGGGACCTTCTAGAATGTTCCCGATGAAAACACCGGAACCATTCCCCAACTCCGAAACGGGACTTTCCTTATATGAATCTTATTCTCCGGACCATTCCGGATCACCTCGTGATATCCCGGATCCCATCCGAGACTCCGAACAACATTCGGTCTCTTTCTCATAATACCATAACTACTCAAACAACGTCGAATCCTTAAGTGTGTCTCCCTACGGTTCGTGAATTATGCAGACATGATCGAGACACTTCTCTGAACAATAACCAATAGAGGAATCTGGAAATTCATATGGCTCCCACATATTTCTACGATTACTTTGCGATCGAATGAACCACTTACATACGATACCAATTTCCCTTTGTCTCACGATATGTTACTTATCCGAGGTTATGATCGTCGGTATCTCTGCATACCTAGTTCAACCTCGTTACTGATAAGTACTCTTTTCTCGTTCCCGTGATATGTGATCCCTTGTGAGCCAGTCACATGCTTGCAAGCTAATTGGATGACATTTCACCGAGAGGGCCCAGAGTATATCTATCCGTCATATGGATGGACAAATCCCACTCTTGATCCATGTGTTTCAACCAATACTTTCCGAACACTCAATGCCACTTTTATAGCCACCCTGTTACGGTGTGGTGTTTGATGACATCAAAGCATCCATCCGGTAAAGGTGATATGCATGATCTCATGGTCGAAGGAATTAGGTTACTTTGTATCAGAAAGCATATAGCAATTGAACTATTGAAATGACTTGATCTTTATGCTACGCTTATCTATAGGAGTATGTCCATCACATCATTCTCCTAATGATATGATCCTGTTGTTAATAACATCTCTATGTTCATGATCAGGAAACCATGATCATATATTAACCAACAAGCTAGTTTAACAAGAGGCTTTACTAGGGACTCTTATTTTAGTTTACAAATCACACAAGTATTAATGTTTCTGGTTAATACAATTATAGCATGGTATGTAAACATTTATCATAAGTGTGAAGATATGATAATAACTACTTTATTATTGCCTCTTGGGCATATCTCCAACAGTCTCCCACTTGCACTAGAGTCAATAATCTAGTTTCAAACCTTTGTGTTTTCAACACCTATGGCTTTCTGGTGTTGTATGTACACGATTGCTAGTGGTTAATCGATCTCGGATCGACACTTCCAGTCCGTGTGTAATTGCATGTCTTTGCGTCTCTACGCATCACTCATTCTCTAATGAGATGGCTTTGTATGATTTGGTCTTTCGGTGTGACCTTTAGTTCTTTGGGGTTAAAACATGTTGATAATATTGTCGCACAATATATCTTCATAGAATTATCCCGCTGTGAACTACACCTAGTTTGATAACAAACTACTTGACACAAATGCCCTCTTTTGCTGCTATAATAGCAGTCATATACTTAGCCTTTTGTTGAAGTATCTGTCACAATGTCTTAACTTTGGAACTCATCCAAATCCATTATGGAACTCACTTTCCATTATATTGTGCCACCCTTAATTTAGATTGAGATAAACTTAATTTGTACTTTGTGACAAAACTAGTATCAATGTAGTACTTTTACAATGAACTAACCATCTATTTGTCACTTCTACAAATAATATACTCTTAGTTCTTCCAAAAGATCATAAGAATATCCTTACTATCGTCCAATGATCATCTTATGAATCATTCTGGTATATGCTCATAATATTTATAGCATAGGACATATCTGGATTTGTACATATCACAAAGATGATTGATATAAATACTCTTTGTGATTTCATACATCAAGTATCAATCTATACTTGAATCTTTGTTTCACTTACTAAGTGCCAATACACTTGAATATATCATCAACATTGAACTCTTTCAATCCTTTCTGTGCAACAAGAACCTTTCTTGTAGTTTCTATATTGAATTCATTCAATATCTCGTCTATGTACTTCTGGCACAACCATATTAGCGGCTATTGATGCCAAATATTTGGGTTTTGCCTAAGTCTTTCATCGGGATGAAATTCTTAATATGTGTTAATAAAAGATACATTATTTCCAATCAACAATATGTCTTCCACATAATGTATTAGAAACATGTCTTAGTGCTCCCACTTAATTTCTTGCAAATGCAAGCATCTTCATTGTCTCCGATGAAATTAAACTCTTTTAACAGTTTCATCATAGTGAAGATTCCAACTCCGCTATGCTTACTTCAACCATTGAAGTTTGCATATGCTTTTAGCATCCTTTGAATTAACAAAACCCTTTGGACCGTGTCATGCACACGTCCTAGGTAACCATTCTATTAGAAGAACTTGTTTTGTTTATTCTACTACCACATAACAAATTATATGTAGTGGTTGCTACATTAATCCGTCTAGACAAAAAATCGCTATGAAAGATCAAATCTTGTCATATACAACCTTTGAACATTGTTGTGAACTCTTTCCCAACATGTCGACTATTTCATAGATGTGAAACATCCATGTCTACTTCTTTATAGATCCAAACACAACTGCAAGGTCTTACACCTTTTTCGAGGGTCCTTCAAGTTCAAAACTTGATTTCTCGTGTATGGAACTATCACGGATTATATGGCTTCAAGCCATTTGACTTGAGTCGGGCCCATCATCACTTCTTTTGCATGTAGTAGGTTCATTATTCTCAAATAATGATTCAACCTCAAATCTTGGTATTTGAGTGTTCATCCGACCTACGTGTTTCAATAGAAACTTCGACCTTCGTGACCACAACCTTTGAGGCACGTGAGCCATGAGCATTGTTGCTCCCTCCTAACACTTTTGATTGCTTAACTCTGCACATATAGCTAAGGTTCTTTTAACCTTATCAAAGTTCTATTGTCCTCCCACTTAACTTTTCACTAAAAATTCCTTCTCAAAGAAACTTGACGTTCTAAGCGACAAACACCCTTTTTTTTCGGTGTTTATGGAGGAATACTTAACAGTAATACAAAGACAGGTTTATCCGACTTTGGTTGCAAACATCTTTCTTATGCATAGCATACCAATGTTTAAGAAAGGACTACTTGGGTTTTATCCCAAACCATAACCTTATATGGTGTCATTTCAGCGGATTATGATGGAGCTCTTTTAGTGGAAAACGGTAATCACTAAAGCTTTTAATCTTTAAAATATAATGACAGTTTTATGAATTACACCTTCGATCTTACCATGTCAAACAAGGTTTAATTACATACCTCGAACGCTCCATACCCTTATGGTGTTTCGGGAAATGCAAATCCACGGAACGATTCCTTAAATCTTAGGTATTATGCTAAACTTGTAACTCAAATATCTTCCTTTATGATCTTATCATAAACTATTTATATTCTTGTTACAATTTGCACTTCATCTTAAAATTCTTTGAACTTTTCAAATATTTCACACTTCATCCTTATTAAGTAAATATTCATATATTCACTCAAATTTTCGGAGAAAGCATATGAAGTTGAAATCCATCGCTCTTGACTACACATAATGGATTTCGTACAACAATATGTACAAGTTCCAATAAGCTAGTCCATCGTTCCCTTTTGGCCTATGAACGAAGTTTTAATTATCTCTAGGAAAGTTTCACAAACGTCATTTGATCAAAATCAAATAGACTCCAAAATTCCATCCATATGGATTTTCTTCATGTTTTCTTTCCAATATAATTTAAACGGCGATGTCACTTCCTAAGTGATCTTTCAATCAATTTGTCTTTCGACATTTTTAGCACTAGTTTTATGGATGTGATGTCTCCAACGAGATTTGCGAATCATCCATCTTTTATGGATTACGGCAATTATTTGAACAACCATTTTGTTCTCATAATACCTGATAAAACAAATCTTGAAGGCAAGCTTTTGATGTTTAACGAGCAACACAATAACCCTTTATTTTGTTCTCGATGAACATCATCACATATTCTTTTGCTAGTTACTTAGGCCATTGTAGTTCATGAATTGTGTTGTTTCGTATGACGATTCATACCAACAAATTCAGTATCAAAATACTTAAGAACCACATCGTTTAATAAGCAAAGAATATAGCCATAACACATATATCATCTATATACTTAAACTGAACAATTCTAGTCTTTTCTTTTCTGCCATATACTTATGAGATTCTCTTTCAGTATTTCCTTTTACATTTGAAAGAATCTATCAACATCAATAGTGGAGTCATACTTATGACACATAGTCCAAAGCGTGTATAGTTAAATACCAATGTCTTTGAACTTGCACTTTGAAGTAGATCACCATTATCAAATATTTGGTGTTCTTTCAAATTCCTTTCTTTAGTAATCTCTTGGTGTAGTAAACATTTTACCTACATCAAATATTCACCCTCATCATGGACTTATCCATGATCTAGCTACTTTTAGCTTGTAACGGTGAATCGCGAGTATAATGTTGCTCTCCAAAACCTTTTGGAAGATTAGGACAACTAGTGTCTCCAACCTTTTGCAAATTCTCATCAAATATGAGAACATGACTTTTGCCATATTATACTCTATCATGTTGTAACCAAAACTTCATTTCAGATATCACAATATCTTCCATACATCATGGTTTCTGAAACAACTCTTTCAGATCCTAGATAACCTTGATATTAAGACAATCCTTTGAATATCAAGAATCATGGAGACAAACATGATACTCAAACACTAACACTTGGAATTGTCACTCTTGTTTTAATACTAATTATTAAACTTTATGGAGTAACCGGAAATTACTGAAAGTTTGCAATAGGACTTTTAAACTTTAGATTAACACTTCAAAACAATACGATACCAGTTCGTAAAGTAACTAACCAGAATTCTATAGTTCTATCATCTCAATTATAACTAAGCGCAAGGTGGTAAACGGATGCCAATGACTACAACAACTATGCAAATAGCCTTTGATTTAATTTATGATAAATTGAGTTCTAATTAATAATTAAATTAATCCAGGTGAACTCCCACTCAAAACAACATCCCTCACATTGTTTTAGTGATCACACGAACCAAATCCACCACATCAAAACCGATCATCACGAGAGTTGATGTAGCTTCAATGGCGAACAATCAACATGTTCATCATATCTACTATATGACTCATGCTTTACCTTTCGGTAATCCGTGTTCCTGAGGCCATGTCTATACATGCTAGGCTCGTCAAGATCAAACCTTAGCTACCGCATAAGCAAATCTGGCTTGCTTACGTTGTATTCACCCGCGGAATCAAAGACACCCGATCATCACGTGGTGCTTGAGCGACAAGCTTTTGGCAGTGCATACTAAGGGTGAACACTTTAGAACTTGAAATTTATGTGTATGAGGGATCATCTTATAATGCTACCGTCTACTAAGCAATACAAGATGCATAAAGGATTAACATCACATGCAATTCATAATATGTGATATGATATGGCCTTTCTTCTTTGTGCTTCCGATCTCCATCTTCAAGCACGAACATGATCTCCATCATCACCGGCATAGCATCAAGGTCAATGACGCTTCTTCATGGTTGTCGTCCACCAGCTTCAACTATTACAACTATTTTGAATAGACACGCAGGTCCTAACAGAAATTAAAGACAACCATATGGCTCCTGCCGGTTGCCGACTTACAATAAGGAACATTGCATACATCATATATAATCACAATCGTGGCCATATCACATCATCGACACCGCAAAACAAAGTTAGACGCCTCTACTTTCTTTGCATATTTTACGTGGTTTGGGGCTTTCAATAAGTGTCGCTCTAACTTACGAACAAGAACCACAACATTGATACTAGCATTGTTGATCACCGTTGTAAATTGGATCTTTACTATGCTAGGAGAAACAGCACCCATAAAGCCACTTATGCAATACAAGTTGCATGTCAAGCGTGGAGCAAGTCTCATGAACGATGTCATGTAAGGTTAGCCGGGCTTCATCCCAACATACCGCAAGATGCAAAGTACACAAAAAGCAATCTACAATAAAAGCATCAATGCCCACAATGACCATTGTGTTCTACTCGTGCAACAGATCTACATATAGACACGGCTCTGATACCACTGTAGGGGTTCGTAGCATGGAAAACAAAATTTTCTATCGCATACAAACAAACAAGCCAAGATCTATCTACTAGATTGTAGCGAGTCGATAGAGGAACTCACCTCGAAGATTCCAAAGCGGTTAACGAGCAGATTCTCGTGGGTGATGTAGTCGTACTCTTTCCGATCTCAAGATCGCGTGACGATCCTTCCTTGTTCCGTTGTAGCACTAAGTAGAGGGAAATCCCGCAGGCTTCGCCTTAAGCCGGTCAGTATGGTGGAGCTTATGAGAGAGGCTATTAGTGGTCTAGTAATTAGACACACCAATTAGAAGGCTCTAAATCAATTAGAAGGCTCTAAAACTGGCTAAAGCAATTAGAAGCTCTAAACCAAAACGGCTCTAAACCGAGGTAGAAGATAGGAACTTGTGTGTGCTAGGAGGAGCCCTGCCTCCTCCTTATAGGTGGGAGGGCTGGCGGCCAGGAGGAGAGTCCTCCCCAAGTCGGCTTGGTGGGCGCCGCCAGGGAGGAACCCTCCTCCACTGCCTCCACCAATCCTCCTCTCTTCCACTTCCCAAAATTGCCGTTTGACTTTCAAACTAGCCGTTGACTTTTCAATTTAGGATTTAAATAAATCCTTTATTTTGGACAGCGAAGACACCTAGTACATGATGCAATAATTCCAACTTACAATGACATTCATGTACCTTCCCCCTCGGTGCGGACATTCAGGACCTTCTAGAATGTTCCGATGAAAACACGGAACCATTCCCCAACTCAAACGGACTTTCCTTATATGAATCTTATTCTCCGGACCATTCCGGATCACCGTGATATCCGGATCCCATCGAGACTCAACAACATTCGGTATCTTTCTCATAATACCATAACTACTCAAACAACGTCGAATCCTTAAGTGTGTCTCCCTACGGTTCGTGAATTATGCGGACATGATCGAGACACTTCTCCGAACAATAACCAATAGAGGAATCTGGAAATTCATATGGCTCCCACATATTTCTCGATTACTTTGCATCGAATGAACCACTTACATACGATACCAATTTCCCTTTGTCTCACGATATGTTACTTATCCGAGGTTATGATCGTCGGTATCTCGCATACCTAGTTCAACCTCGTTCTTCGATAAGTACTCTTTTCTCGTTCCGTGATATGTGATCCCTTGTGAGCAGTCACAAGCTTGCAAGCTAATTGGATGACATTTCACCGAGAGGGCCCAGTATATCTATCCATCATATGGATGGACAAATCCCACTCTTGATCCATGTGTTTCAACCAATACTTTCCGAACACTCAATGCCACTTTTATAGCCACCCTGTTACGGTGTGGTGTTTGATGACATCAAAGCATCCATCCGGTAAAGGTGATATGCATGATCTCATGGTCGAAGGAATTAGGTTACTTTGTATCAGAAAGCATATAGCAATTGAACTATTGAAATGACTTGATCTTTATGCTACGCTTATCTATAGGAGTATGTCCATCACATCATTCTCCTAATGATATGATCCTGTTGTTAATAACATCTCTATGTTCATGATCAGGAAACCATGATCATATATTAACCAACAAGCTAGTTTAACAAGAGGCTTTACTAGGGACTCTTATTTTAGTTTACAAATCACACAAGTATTAATGTTTCCGGTTAATACAATTATAGCATGGTATGTAAACATTTATCATAAGTGTGAAGATATGATAATAACTACTTTATTATTGCCTCTTGGGCATATCTCCAACAATGCTTTGATGTCATCAAACACCACACAGTAACAGGGTGGCTATAAAGGTGGCATTGAGTGTTCGGAAAGTATTGGTTGAAACACATGGATCAAGAGTGGGATTTGTCCATCCACATGACGGATAGATATTCTCTGGGCCCTCTCGGTGAAATGTCATCCAATTAGCTTGCAAGCATGTGACTTGGTCACAAGGGATCACATATCACGGGAACGAGAAAAGAGTACTTATCAGTAACGAGGATGAACTAGGTATGCAGATACCACGATCATAACCTCGGATAAGTAACATATCGTGAGACAAAGGGAAATTGGTATCGTATGTAAGTGGTTCATTCGATCGCAAAGTAATCGTAGAAATATGTGGGAGCCATATGAATTTCCAGATTCCTCTATTGGTTATTGTTCAGAGAAGTGTCTCGATCATGTCCGCATAATTCACGAACCGTAGGGAGACACACTTAAGGATTCGACGTTGTTTGAGTAGTTATGGTATTATGAGAAAGAGACCGAATGTTGTTCGGAGTCTCGGATGGGATCCGGGATATCATGAGGTGATCCGGAATGGTCCGGAGAATAAGATTCATATAAGGAAAGTCCTGCTTTGAGTTGGGGAATGGTTCCGTGTTTTCATCGAACATTCTAGAAGGTCCTAATGTCCAAGACCGAGGGGAAGGGTACATGAATGTGTCATTACATATTTGAATGATTGCATCATGTACTAGGTGTTCTTGCTGTCCCAAATAAAGGATTTATTTAAATCCTAAATTGAAAAGTCAAACGGCTAGTTTGAAAGTCAAACGGCAATTTTGGGAAGTGGGAAAAGAGGAGGATTGGAGGAGGCCGAGTTGGAGGAGGGTTCTCCCTTGGCCGGCACCTCCCCAAGGCCGAGTTGGGGAGGAACTCCTCCTGGCCGCCAGCCTCCCACTATATAAGGAGGCAGGCTCCTCCTATTACACACAAGTTTCCTATCCTCTAAACTAAACCCTAGATCTAGACCCCGGTTTAGAGCTATTTCGGTTTAGAGCCTTCTAATTGGTTTAGAGCCTTATAATTGGTGTGTCTAATTACTAGACCACTAATAGCCTCTCTCATAAGCTCCACCATACTCGCACCGGCTTAAGGCCTCATGATCTCCCTCTACTTCCTGCTGCACGCCTGCTCTTCGCCGGAATCACAAGGAGAGTGCAAACCTCCACCTGTGCCGGAACAAGACCAGGAGGAAAGTCGATCCGAATACCGCGAAGACCCTGATCAAGTGGGCTATGAACATGGAAGGATCGCTCACGCGATCTTGAGATCGGAAGAGTACGACTACATCACCCACGTAGAATCGCCTCGTTAAACACTTTGGAATCTTCGAGGGTGAGTTATTCCATCGACTCGTTGCTGCAATCTAGTAGATAGATCTTGGCTTGTTTGTTTGTATGCGATAGAAAAAATTTGTTTTCCATGCTACGAACCCCTACATTCACAACCACATATGGATCCACCAGTGTCATTGCATGTGTGTTCTTTTGATAAACCATGTCTTGTTTTATATGAACCAGCACTAGAGTGCACTTCATGTGTGTTCTTTTCCTAAACCACATATGGATCCACCAGATTCATTGCATGTGTGTTCTTTTCATGAACCACAGCTAGAGTCATTGTATGACTGTTATTATCATAAACCACATGGATCCACTAAAGTCCATCGCATGTGTGTTCTTTTCACAAACCACATATAGATCCACTAGAGTCATTGCATCTATGTTCTTTTCATGAACCACATATGGATCCACCAGAGTCGTTGCATGTGTGTTCTTTTCATAAACCACATGGATCGACCAGTGCCATTGCATGTGTGTTCTTTTACCGGAAGACTCACGGAGCGAGAACACGAGACGGAGAGGAGCCATAGGGCGACCACACCATGTGGTGGCGCGGGCTAGCCCTGGTCGCGCCACCAGGTGGTGTGGGCCCCCTGGCCGGCCACCGACCTCGCCTCTTCACCTATAAGAAGCCTCCCGATGCATAAACCCTAAATCATCAAGCCTCCAGCCCCGAAAAGTTCCACAGTGCCGCCGCCACCGAAGGGGACATTCAGGGGACATAAAGTCTCTGTTCTGGCACCCTGCCGGGACGGGGAAGTGCCCCTGGAGCCATCTCCATCAATCTCCACCACCATATCCATCACCATTGCTGATTCCCATGATGAGGAGGGAGTAGTTCTCTCTCGAGGCTAAGGGTTCTACCGGTAGCTATGTGTTCATCTCTCTCTCTATGCGTGATCATATTGTGATCATGAGCTTTGTAATCAAGTAGATCTACCTTGCTACTCAAGTGCTTTAATAGATCTCTGCTCTCCCCATGTGTGTGAAAGTGACAGCATGCACACCATGGCGGCACTTAGGCTAGAGATTACAAATACTTTTTATGAGTTATATTTGGAGTTGGATGTCTTTATGAAAGTGTGGTGTTTGTTTGAACCATCTAGTGCTCAAGGTGACAGTGTGGGGTTATCTAGATGGGAAAGGCTTACTTTGAGGTGTGCTGTTATAGCCCTACCAACGATTAGAGTGCCCAATCGGAGAGTAGTTCAGCATAGTATCATAAAGAAGAATATATTTATATGAGAGTGTTGACTAGTGAAAGTATGATCCCTAGGCCTTGTTTCCAAACATTAAAACACCGTTTGCAACTAGATCTGTTACATGTTTGCTTGCTGCTATCTTTATTTCAGTTTTCCTTTACATTATTCCACGCCATAAAGCTATTTTCTGGCACCGTTGTCTTATATCCATACCACTTATATTTCACTATATCTTCACCGAATTAGTGCACCTATACACCAGACAAGTGTATTGGGTGTGTTGGGGACACAAGAGACTTCTTGTATCTTGATTGCAGGGTTGCTTGAAAGGGGATACCTTTGACCACTTCCTCCCTGAGTTCGATAAACCTTGGGTGATCCACTTAAGGGAAAACTTGCTGCTATTCTACAAACCTCTACACTTGGAGGCCCAACAACTGTCTACAAGAATAGAAGTGCGTAGACATCAAGCTATTTTCTGGCGCCGTTGTCGGGGAGGTAAGGTAAAAGGTACTCACATCCTCCAGTGTGAGTGCTCTAAGTTATTTCCTTTAGATTCTGCAATTTTGTCTTTTTGTTTCTTGTTTTGACTAGTTAGGCTTAATGGAAAACAACAAAAAAATTAGAGAGCTTTATAGTATTTATCTTGAGTTAGGACATGAAGCGTTTGAAGAGAAAATTAAAAAACCTATGGAACTTTATTTGCATGCTAATAGCAATGTTGTTAGTATGAATTCTTTGGACACCATTATTGCTAATGCTATGGAAAAGTCTAAGCTTGGGGAAGCGAGTTTTTATGAAAATGATCTTTTTAGTTCCCCAGCTTTGGAATATAGCTATTCTATTGCTTATGATGATACCAAACCTCCAATATATGATGATTACAATGATGAATATGATATTTTCAGTCCACCTACTATTGAGGAGAAAATTAATGATTACAATATGCCTCCTATATTTGATGATTATGGTGATGAGAATAATAATGATAGCTATTTTGTTGAATTTGCTCCCACTATAATTAATAAGAATGACTATGTTTATGTGGGGAGTATTAATTCTTTTATGCATGTGGCTCATGATAATAATGTTTTATGTGATAGTTATATTGTTAATTTTACTCATGATGCTACTGAAAGTTATTATGAGAGAGGGAAACATTGTTTTATGCATCTCAATAATATTAAGGTTCCCCTCTTTATGTTGAAAGTCTTGAAGTTGCACTGTTTTGCTTTACTATGCTTGTTGCTTTGTGCTTTCATGACTTGTTTATTTACAAGATTCCTATGCATAGGAAGTGGGTTAGACTTAAATGTGTTTTGAATTTGCTTCTTGATGCTCTCTTTTACTTCAATTCATATTTCTTATGCGAGCATCTTCTCAAACTATCATGCCTAACTTAAAGGCGTTAAAGAAAAGTACTTATTGGGAGATAACCCAAAAGTTCTAGATGAGTCTTGGAAGTTATTACCTTAGTAATAACCGCTCCTTATCCTTTTTATTTTCTTTTTGTGCCAAGAGTAACCTCTAATGAGAGAGAAGTAATGATTGGGAAAGTTGCTGTCCCGAAACAGATTTTTGTGCTTAACCGTAAAAATTCGTGTAAAATCTCTGTACGTCCTTTTGAGGCGTAATTTTTTGTTCTTCTGCCACATGTTGTTATCTAACTACCATTAGTTAAACACTTTTCGATTTGAGCAACAGAAGGTCTTCGAAAAAATTCGTCTTTACCTGCTGGTCTGTTTTGACAGATTTCTGCCATTATTTGCATTTGCTTCTTGCTGGTTCCTATTTGAGTTCTTTTGGGGAATTGAGCTTTTTGAGGGAGTGCTACAGTAAATTTTGTTTTAATGGAAGTTTTATTGGTGTTGGAACTGAACCTAAAGACCTATTATCTTGAGTACACTAATGTTGCCAATAAAGATTGTGTGAAGTTTCGTATGAAGGAAAAATTTTAGGTGTATCGAAGGAATGAGTAATGAGATGAAGAATGGACTAAAGCTCAAGCTTGGGGATGCCACGCGTGTCACCCCAAGAAATATCCAAGAAGTACAGGCGTCAAAGCTTGGGGATGCCCAAGGCACCCCCTTCTTCATCAATAAAAATCCCAGGTTTCTTCCAAACGCTTCATTTTTATTGTTTCATGCACAGTTGTGTTGTTCTTGGAGCATCTTCTTTTTCATTTTTGTTTTGGTTTTTCATTTGCTTTGTTTTCTTAGTTTGCTGAATAAATTGGTTGGACCCCCTCTTTCATATATTGGTTTTCAAATAGTTTGGTTTGGTTTGGGAAAAGAGTAGGAAAGCTCATGCTTAAGTGGTAAAGAGAGCTTGTTTTTTACTGTGGCCTATGCTTTGTCATGCCATGCTTGATATTTTCTTGGCTTTATGCTTAGTATTCTTTGATGTATCATGACTTTTTATAAACAATTGAGATTTCTTAATGTGCCTTGGAAGAATCATGCGTTGTTTTAGCATATTAAAGCATAGTATTGTGGTATTCTCCTTTGATGCTTTATTTGGGTTGACTTGGCGTATGCTCACACCATGTTATGACTATCCCAAGTCACCATAGCCTTTATGATACTTTAGTTTTCAACTTGTAGTATCAATTTATGCTTTGATCAATGATGTTTTGTCGCTCTGCATGATTATGGCCATTATTGCTCTCTTAGTTTGTCGCTCCCAGTCTTTTGCTAGCCTCCACAACCAAGTATGAGTTGCACTCATGCATCCAACTCCTTAAACCAAGTTATTCCAAAGAGTCCACCATACCTACCTACCTACTAGCATATTCTATTCCAAGTATATTCATGTTTTTATCTACCTTCCGAATTAAACTTGTTATGAAAAAACTAGTGATTAAAGCTCTCACGAACTTGATGGCACACTTTACTTTTCTTGCCCCTAATAAACTTGAACCATTGTGTCGTCTATGTTGTATATGCTTGCACTTATTTGTTGGGGATTAGCAGAACCATGCTGTCATGGGGAACGCTTTCAACATTGCACTTGTACTTTGTACCTAGTTGATATCATGCTATTTTGTCTATGGATGTCGTCGGTGTGAAATGAAAGGGGAGCTTGTAAGTCCATGGAGTTATGTATGTGTGTTAGAGAAATGCCTGGGCCGCTGGTCTAATCCATGATGTCATGGTGGAAACCTGCAGCGTAACCATAATGAGTTGTCTATGAAGCATTATTCTTATAAAAAAAGAGTCGGATATTGAGAAAAAAAGAGAAAAAGAAAAAAAAGATATATGAAAAGAGGAAAGAGAGAAAAAAGCACCATATTCCCATGGTAAATAAGAAGATTGCTGAGATGCTCGTTGTCTGCTTGCCTTGTCATTTTGATATGGGGATTCTTCCGTATCATCGGGCAAGGGGTACCCCGTTGGCGGTTCTCTATGATACACATGTACTTACGATGACAAGAACTTACCGGTGACTAAACTTGAGTAGCATGAGGAGCAGCCCTCGTATTCAAGGGACATGAGATTTCCAAGTTATACTTTGTCAAGCATATACTCCATAGTTTGTTCACTTTAACCTTAATCACTTCAAGATGTTTATGATAGGGGCAACGAGAGCTGAAAGCTATTAAGTACCATAATTTTTGGAAGCTCTTTATGAAACTTGAATCTCTGCTTCCTTCTATGAAGGCCTTTCTTTTACCTTTTTGTTGAGTCTCCACCTTCTACCTTTATGCACCTACTTTGAGAGCATAGTGGCCATTCTTAGTTCTATGTGCATTGTCCCAAGAGTTGTTAATTGATGCATAACTTTGATATTGCTTATTTTGAACTATTTGTATCTAGTCACTCTTATGAACTTTGAAGGTGTCCTATGCATTTATGTTTGCTACTCTATGAGGGACAAGATGAATGCCACTATGCTATGTTTTCTTTATGTGAAACAAACAAACGTCTTGCAAAGCATTGTTATTCATTAATCTTTTGTTTGTGCCTTTTCATGTTGCAACATAGTTTCTTTGTCTTATTGCTAGAACTTTGTCTTTCATGTTATGATTGAAGTACTATGATCCTAGCTTTGAATGTTTTACAAATACTTTGATCAAGTTTATGATGGTGCATGTCACCTCAAAAATTATTCTTTCTTTTTATCACTTACCTACTCGAGGACGGGCAGGAGTTAAGCTTGGGGATGTTGATACATTGCAAATGTATCTTTAATTTTTGATGTTACATGCTTGGTTTTATCTACTTTCTTGTGTTTTGTCCACACTTTGGAGTACTTTTCATATGATTTCTTGGACTAACCTATCAACAAGATGCCATAGTGCCGCTTACTGCTTTTACTGTTTTTGGTTCCGTAAAGTCGAAAATGAATATTCTCGAATTGGACGGACAAAAGCCAAAGTTGATATTTTACCTAAGACTCACGGAGCCGAAGACAAGACAGAGGGGACGGGGGCCACACCATGTGGTGGCACGGCTAGCCTGGCCGTGCCACTGTGTGGTGTGGCCCGCCGCCACGACCTCGCCTCTTCGCCTATAAGAAGCCTCTCGATGCATAAACCCTAAATCATCAAGACTCCAGCCACAAAAAGTTCCACAGTGCCGCCGCCACCAAAGGGGAGATTCGGGGGACAGAAAGTCTATGTTCCAGCACCCTGCCGGGACGGGGAAGTGCCCTCGGAGCCATCTCCACCACCATCTCCATCACCATTGCTGATTCCCATGATGAGGAGGGAGTAGTTCTCTCTCGAGGCTAAGGGTTCTACCGGTAGCTATGTGTTCATATCTCTCTCTATGCATGATCATATTGTGATCATGAGCTTTGTAATCAAGTAGATCTACCTTGCTACTCAAGTGCTTTAATAGATCTCTGCTCTCCCCATGTGTGTGAAAGTGACAGCGTGCACACCAAGGTGGCACTTAGGCTAGAGATTACAAATACTTGTTATGAGTTATATTTGGAGTTGGATGTCTTTATGAAATTGTGGTGTTTGTTTGAACCATCTAGTGCTCAAGGTGATAGTGTGGGGTTATCTAGATGGGAAAGACTTACTTTGAGGTGTGTTGTTATAGCCCTACCAACGATTAGAGTGTCCAACCGGAGAGTAGTTTAGTGTAGTATCATAAAGAAGAATATATTTATATGAGAGTGTTAACTAGTGAAAGTATGATCCCTAGGCCTTG
The DNA here is from genome assembly GCA_023614405.1 of Avena insularis. Lineage (NCBI taxonomy): Eukaryota > Viridiplantae > Streptophyta > Magnoliopsida > Poales > Poaceae > Avena > Avena insularis. The sequence continues at coordinate 113,996,742 of CM042692.1, forward strand.
TTTCTAAACATTAAAACACCGTTTGCAACGAGATCTGTTACATGTTTGCTTGCTGCTATCTTTATTTCAGTTTTCCTTTAGACTATTCCACGCCATCAAGCTATTTTCTGGCACCATTGTCTTATATCCATACCACTTGTATTTCACTATCTCTTCGCCAAACTAGTGCACCTATACAACTGACAAGTGTATTGGGTGTGTTGGGGACACAAGAGACTTCTTGTATCTTGATTGTAGGATTGCTTGAGAGGGGATACCTTTGACCACTTCCTCCCTGAGTTCGATAAACCTTGGATGATCCACTTAAGGGAAAACTTGCTGCTATTCTACAAACCTCTGCACTTGGAGGCCCAACAACTGTCTACAAGAATAGAAGTGCGTAGACATCAAAACCACATGGATCCACCAGTGTCATTGCATGTGTGTTCTTTTCATAAACCAAAGCTGGAGTCCATAAGTATCATTGCGTGCGTGTTCTTATCCTAAACCAGCAATAGACTTCACTAGATGTGTGTTCTTTTCCTAAACCTCATATGGATCCACCAGAGTTGTTTCATGTGTGTTCTTTTCATAAACCACAGCTAGAGTCATTGCATGTATGTTCTTTTCACAAACCACATATGGATCAACCAATGTCATTGCATGTGTATTCTTTTCATGAACCACATATGGATCCACCAATGTAACTGCATGTGTGTTCTTTCCACAAACAACATAAGGATCCATGAGAGTCATTGCATGTGTGTTCTTTCCCTAAACCACATATGGATCCACCAGACTCATTGCAAGTGTGTTCTTTTCATGAAACGCATCTAGAGTCCACCAGTGTCATTGCATGTGTGTTCTTTTCATGAACCACAGCTAGAGCCATTGCATGTATGTTCTTTCCATAAACCACATGGATCCACTAGAGTTATATCATGTGTGTTCTATTTACAAACCACATGTGGATCCACTAGAGTCATTGCATGTGTGTTCTTATCCTAAACCAGTACTAGAGTTCACTGCATGTGTGTTCTTTTCCTAAACCACATATGGATCCACCAGAGTCATTGCATGTCTGTTATTTTCAGAAACCAAATATGGATCAACCAGTGGCATTGCATGTGTGTTCTTTTCCTAAACCACAGCAATAGTCATTGCATGTATGTTCTTTTCATAAACCACATTGATCCACCAAAGTCATTGTATGTGTGTTCTTTTCATAAATCACATGGATCCACCAGTGCCATTGCATGTGTGTTCTTTTCATAAACCATAGCTAGAGTCCAGAAGTATCATTGCATGTGTGTTCTTATCCTAAACCAGCACTAGAGTTCACTGCATGTGTGTTCTTTTCCTAAACCACATATGGATCCACCAGACTCATTGCATGTGTGTTCTTTTCATGAACCAGAGCTAGAGTCATTGTATGTCTGTTCTTTTCCTAAACCACATGGATCCACTAGAGTCATTGCATGTGTGTTCTTTTCACAAACCACATATGAATCCACTAGAGTCATTGCATGTGTGTTATTTTCATGAACCACATATGGATCCACCAGAGTTGTTGCATCTGTGTTCTTTTCATAAACCACATGGATCCACCTGTGCCATTGCATGTGTGTTCTTTTCATAAACCATAGCTAGAGTCTACTAGAGTCATTACATGTGTGTTCTTATCCTAAACTGGCACTAGAGTTCATTGAATGTGTGTTCTTTTCCTAAACCACATATGGATCCACTAGAGTCATTGCATGTGTGTTCTTTTCATAAACCACATGGATCCACCAGTATCATTACATGTGTGTTCTTTTCATAAACCATAGCTAGAGTCCAGAAGTATCATTGCATGTGTGTTCTTATCCTAAACCAGCACTAGAGTTCACTACATGTGTGTTCTTTTCCTAAACCACATATGGATCCACTAGAGTCATTGCATGTGTGTTCTTTTCATAAACCACAGCTAGAGTCATTGCATGTATGTTCTTTTCACAAACTACATATGGATCAACCAATGTCATTGCATGTGTGTTGTTTTCATGAACCACATATGGATCAACCAATGTCACTGCATGTGTGTTCTTTCCACAAACCACATATGGATCCACCAGAGTCATTGCATGTGTGTTCTTTCCCTAAACCACATATGGATCCACCAGACTCATTGTATGTGTCTTCTTTTCATAAAACATAGCTAGAGTCCACCAGTGTCATTGCATGTGTGTTCTTTTCATGAACCACTGCTAGAGTAATTGCATGTCTGTTCTTATCCTAAACCAGCACTAGAGTTTACTGCATGTGTGTTCTTTTCCTAAACCACATATGGATCCACTAGAGACATTGCATGTGTGTTCTTTTCATAAACCATAGGGATCCACTAGACCACATAAGATCGCGCCTTCTAGAAGCCCCCCTGAAGAACTATTTGTCTGATCCGGTTGTTGCAAACCGTTCGATTGGGGCGCGTGGACGAATAAGATGGTTCTTCGTAAGAGCGATCCATGAGTAGGCTATTCTGCAACATGATTGGTCGCGCTTACATTTTCAATTATATTACTATTATTTCCACTACCCTATATCCTACTAGTAATATCATACAGCTCGTGAGTGAGCACGTCTACTCCACAGCCCCCTCTCATCCACCACACGTCACCGTGCCCGAATGACGCCACCGACTTTCATGCATCGTGCCCAGACGAAAGCCGCTGATTCTCAGGTTGCTACCTTCGTGCTAAGAAATCATTTTACAAGCTTTTGAATTTATCTTACATATTCCTTCTATTCGCCGATCTAACTGCTGATATTTTATTCGATTTCTCGATGAACTTCAGATGTGGCAGATGCTGCAGCCCAAGAATCTAGAGATCCTTGCGTGCAACTTTGCAGCGACATTCCCGCTCGTGTGCTCCCACCCAGGATGCTTTCGCCATTACTCCTACCACAATCTCCCTCTCCACGAGCTCGCATGCCCGCACGGCGCATGCTCCTGCACGGAGCCGGGCTGCAACTACACGGGCCCGCCGGCAGACCTCGTTGTCCACCTTGCAAAGGATCACTTGATAGAAGTGATTAGGATCTTGTACGGGCAAGCCCAACTTCTCCAAGAGCAGGTGCCGTTCACTGACTCGACACACCGCCGGCTAATTTTCTAGGGGGGGTGGCTCTGTTTTCTTCCTGACCATCACCACCGGTGTTCCGGGAACTAGAGCTAGGCCCACATTCATGTGTGCGGTATGCGTCAGGTCAGTCTCGTGCGCCTGGCCCCTATACACGGTGTGCATGTGGGCGAACACCCAGCCGTCGTCGTCCGATAGCATTCTTGTGCTAGCCGAGGCGCCGAACTGCCCGACACCGTGGGAGGTGGAGTATGCGGACCTAAGGTCGATCCTATGTGTGCCATCTTAGTACCTTGTCGGTGCTGGACCGAACAGGCAAATGCATTTCTACATTTGTATCGAGAAGACCGACAGGGAAATGTAGTACTTATGTTGTCGTTACTGTTAGACTTAAGCGATGCTTCTCAGGTGCGTAGAGCATATGTGTTGTGCGAATGTAGCCTAGTTGTAGTTTTTTTAGTACTCCTTAATAATTCGATGAGTTATTGGTCCAATCAGCTTGCTGTTGTCACGTTGCAAAGTCCGCTTGCTCTGGACAGACTGGCAATACCGTGTGCTCCTGCTCCCGCATGTCAGTGTCACGTGTTCTGTGGGCCCACTTGCCAGTGTCACGCCCCCTTAGTTCCCTTCCTTCCCCTCGAAGCCACTATCCCCACTTCTCTTCCATCCTGCCACTCCCGTCTGATGGTTGTAATCTATTTTTTGTTGGATTGTTTACATGTAATCTACGTTGATAATGCAACATGCAAATGGCACAGACACAATTTCTAAAGTGGAAGCACTCACACGCTACTATTGCACATATTTATCAATATAGCTCGACAAACCAATTACAATAATTGTACTCGCACTAAACACAACCGAAATTGCAACAATCCTAAACAACATCAAAACCCATATCACAACACTGTCGTCGGAGTCCACCTCGATTGGTGACACCACCTTGCCCTTCCCAGCGACATCCACTCCCGCCTGTGGCTTCCCCTTCGCCAAGGAGGCAACAATGGCGTTCTATATAGCTTCGTCCCCGTCATCCTCCACATCAGAATCGACAATGACGAAGGTGACGGGGTTGGCGTGGACCGAGCCCCGTCGCGTCTGGCGGCTCCTTCTCGAGCTCGACGCTGCATCAGTCCTTCTACATGTAGGAGGGCCGAGCTCGGAGATGTAGTGGCGTTGCTCCGCTCAAGAAACCATGGTCATTTGATACTATGACGGTAGGATCTTGGGGTGGATCCGCTGCGGCGAGCCCTACCAGAAGCGGTGGAGCAGATGGATCTGCCGGTGCGAGCCATGACAAGTTCCTAGGAGGGAGTAAGAGTATGGGCCAGGCGTGTCTGGTTCCTGAGCAAGACCTCCCAGTGCTATGTACGTGGTCAAGGTGCCAAAAAATTCGTCCAATGCGCGCAAGAGGGCCTTTGAACCACGAAGGCACGAGGTTTGGTTGACAAGTCCGCACGCTAGGTCCCCCACCTCTCAGCCGAATGTGGACGGTAGGATTATGCCCGAGTTATTAAGTGGGCATAAATCACGCTTCACCGTGCCACTACCCTGACATCCAAAGGCTCCTCTTTCCTTAGCACTCGCTCCCCTCGCTCTTGGCTCGCAGCTCATGTAGTTCATCTTGGGCGGAATCAGGGTCGGCTCAACGCCATCAGGTGGGTGCCCCGATCAGGTACCGGAGGGCGCCCTATGATTACTACCCGATATGCTATATTTGTGAGGTGAGAAGATGGCGAGATGGATTTCGTGGACCGACAAAAATACTGCAGGAAAATTCAGCAACTGCAGCATTAGAGCGGTAAGTTCCTACTGTAGGTATAATGGTAACCCGGATCTGGAAAGCGTAATGTAATTCTTTTTTTGTTTCCTTGGATCTACTGCACAGGAAGGGAGGGGAACTGGCTGTGACAAGTTTGTGTGGATCGAAAAGCCACTAACAGGTTTTCACAAAGAGCTTGTTCAGGATCTGCGTGATGCTGTGTGGGACAAGAAAGAGGAGATTTTTGTGTTAGAGCGATAGATCCGAGAGCTTCGCCAGGTGTAGGGGAGGCAGGAGCAGGGAGGTGGTGAGATAGACAGGCTCCACATTAGTCTAGATAGTGGAAACAATTTCCTCATTATTTGGGCATTATCTGTTACCTTTGCAGTTTATGTTGCCATGTCGTTGTCCAGCAGCTGAAATAAGTTACTGCTTCGTGGAGTGTAGCAGCCAGCTTACAACTTGTTTTTCAGCTCAGAACCTTATCATAAGTGTAATGCCAATAATAGGGATTTATTAAGCGCCTATAAATAATTCATGTCTGTGCCGCTAACACCCATCGATTTTGGAGACCCCTTAACCGCTCAGCTATCGCGGTCCTAGTGGTAATATTGTTCAGATAGTAGTGGCATAGTCACAATTTCGGATTCAACTAGTGGCCTCGGCTGTATCCAATCCTCAAGTCGTGATACATTTTACTCCGAGTATGGGAGACAGATTGTTTCGCCCGACAAGTTCCACGCACACAGCTCCAGAGTTTAACCGAACTACATATATAGGTTCAAGTTCAATACATTATTAGGCTTCCACACTGCTAGCCTTCTTTACTTTGGTGCCAACTTTCTTCCTCTTGCCTTCATGTCCACTGGCTTCTTCATCTCCTGCCTTCTTCCTCTTCCTGGGTGCCAATTTTCTTACCTTCACGTACCCTGCATCTCCGGGTCGAGGGAAGTTAGGCCAATCAGCACCAGAATCTTGTCCAGCATCATCACTCCACTCATTTTGGGTTTCTTCCCGCAGCAAAGTCACTGAGTTAGCTGTCTTGTTTCTTACCTTGCGCTTCCTGTAAAAAACAGTAAATGGATTACTACCTTATATCTACAGACTATAAACAATTTTTTTTTGAATGTACCATCTCATACCTAGGTTTGGGAGCATTAAGGGGACAGCCTGCTGCTCTATGGCCTATAAGGTGGCAGGTCTTGCATCTATTTTTGCCCTTCTTGGTAGCACAGAAAGCCGAACCCTTCTTCTCGAGAAAATTCTTAAACCTATTCACCCGAGGTTTTCCTCTGACCCTTTTTGTAACTGGCTGGCAAATATCGAAAGTCAGTTGGACTTGAGACCACTGAGATGGGTCTGTACATGGCTCGACGGATCCAGCGTACGCAAATCTGAACTTTTCCATAGAGTAGTAGTCTAACAAATACTGATCCAAATGTGGTAGAGTTATTGTCTTCACCAAGAAGGTCAAGGCATGGTCGCAAGGTTTCTCGGTAAGCTGCCACTCTAAGCAGGTGCATTCTCATAGCTGGATGTTCACAACATCCCTTTTGCCATTCTTGGACATATCGACCAACTCACAGCTGCTGCTAATTGACGTGAGAACCTTAAGATGAGCAAGTCCTCGGCTTCTCTTGTGCAGTTGCTGCACAACTGGCGGTAGCATATGTCCTCTAAGTCTCCTACCGATCTCTCTCCTTATATTTAACAGCTTCATGATCATACCACGTATGTTGTCCATGAAGATATGAACATGACGCACTTTTATGTCCTTCACCCAGTTATTCAGGCATTCTGCAAGGTTGTTGTTTATATAATCAACTTTGATGTCAGGGTTGAATTGACTCCTCTTCTATAGCTGTGAATGATGGATGGCTAAGTACTCTAGAAGTTCAGGGGCTTCCGCAAAAATCTTGCTCATGAAATATTCGTTGCTACTAGGTTTGTAAGCTCTAGCAGCAGGAAACATGTAACGAAATACGCTCCTTGCATAGTGTGAGTACAAGTTGAGCATCATATGGGCATGGCATTCTCTACCTTCAGCTCGCGGGAACACCTCCTTCACTGCATTCGTCAGCCCTTTGCATGCATCGTGGATAGAGCCAATGGATCCATGTGGCCTATTGATCTCCTGAGCTGCATCATAAACTAGACTCAGTTTTCCGCCATTTCTGTTTCAAACAGCCCGAATGCCACTAGGAACATCCAGTTGTGACCATCAAGTGTTGTGGCAGATGGCAGGCGGCCTTTCCATTTGCTAGTTAGGATAGTGCTGTCTACACTCAGATATGGCCTACAGCCATCCTTTGAATCCCTAGATGCAAGGTTTAAGCGGCATGAAAAAATCTTTTGAAGTATATTTTACCACGTACTGATTCAGTGTCAATCTCCACAACACTCCCCGGACACCTAACTTGTACCTCCGCCTTGAAGTTGTATAGCATCCTGAAGTTATTGGTCCAATCCCCGTGCAAGACCCCCAGAGCTTTCTCTTTACCATTCCAAACCGTGTAATACGATAGGACAATGTTGTATTTAGAACCGAGGCTAGTTTGAATATTCTTCGCGGTCTCCTTAGGGTTATCCTTTAGTATGGACATAGCTTGTATAGCCACCCATTCTGTATCAGCCATTGAGGGTTTCAGTTTGCTGCCTGTCGGACACATGTGTGGAGGGCCCATTTTGTTCACCTGCAACACAGATTCATTTAAAAGATAAGTGTAGTCGACTAGTTGCCAGAAAGATATCGCACAACAATTGTAGTTATAGAGTGAAAAGAGAGAAAGTTCTAATGGTTTGTTGCATTCATTGACCCAGTACCCTAATTGCCTTCGACGCAGGTAAGGATCTTGCTGTGATCCTCCATGGACAATGTACCTCGGCTCATGCACTCATCCATGTTAACTTGCCAATGGCCTCATACCTATGGGTAGTGTTCTTCAGTCAATAAACATCGAACTCCCCCTTGATACAAAAATGCCGGAATGACATCTTAAACTCATGCATGCTCCTGAACTCGGTGCCGACCAAAATTATAGGATACTCATGGTCATGTTTCATTTCTTCTACTTCAAAACCCAAATTATCTACTAGAATACCAGCCTCATTGTTAAGTTCCTCGTCTATTTCATCATCACCAGATTCGTGATCCTCTACAGCGCCTTCTTCTTCATCTGATTTAGAATCATGGCCATCATCTCTAATGCCTAGTACTGCACACATCATATTGACTCCCATCAGTGGGGATGCACCATCATCTCCACCCGGATGGACCAGAACATTGCCCCAATCTACCTCACCGGCAACTCTATTTTATCCAAGACACTTAGTTGGTTCTGCTGCAACCACATGGGGTGGTCTTACGTTTGCACGCATCCCAGGTACTTCAGTAGACAAACAGCAGTCAGAATCAATTTCATGTTGACTGTACAGAACCCTCTGGCTCTTCTTGTGTACATCATCCTTCCTGATGTAATCTTTCCTGATGTATCAGTAGGGCTTGACATCTGCGTTCCATTCCCCATCGAACTAGGCTTTTTGCTGCCGCTCTTGGGTGTGATCTCATTTCTGCCTCCCCTCATGGGTGTTGGCTCCATACCGGCATTATTGCACGACCTTCGCTGGCGTGTTCTTCTTCGAATTAGCCCTTTTGCTGCTACTATTGGGCGTGTTCTCCTTCGTGCTGGCATTATTGCCTGACCTCAGCGGTGTGTTTCGCTCCAAATTAGCCCTTTTGCTGATACTATTGGGCGTGTTCTCCTTCGTGCTAGCATTATTTCCTAACCTCAGTGGCATGTTCCGCTCCAAATTAGCATTTTTTCTGCTCCCACTGGGTGTGGTAGCCTCCGTGCTGGCCATCTTCGCCTTTTTGCTACCACTCCTAGGAGTGTTCACCACCGTGCTAGCCCTCTTAGCGTTTTTGCTGCTACCATTCGGTGTGGTATTTTGACTGGATCTCAGGGGTGTACTCTGCGGCGTGGTGCCTTTTTTCGTGCGACTCATGGGCGTCCTCTTCTCTGGCGTGGTCTCCTTGGTGATGTTCTTCTTTGGGGTGCCCTTTCTGGGGATGTTCTTCCCACTCCTCTTTATGACGCTCCTCTGTAAGACTCTCCTCTATTCGAAGCTACGCTCAATTGCACCAGCCCCAGTGATGCCATGGATCAGGTCACGCATGCCTTCTACAAGTCCATCATCTGTATTATCGAAATCCAATTCCTCTCCAACCATTTGCACTATCAAGTGGAAGTACACTTCACCTCTATAATATTTCCTTGTAAACGGTATGACTAAATCCCTGGTAACTTTCACGTCTATAGCCTTTTTGCTCCTGTTACCAAAATATACCAAACGTGCTACTTGGGAGGACCCCCACAGCACCTTCACACGTAACGATGCCATTAGGTCAGATAACTCTACCATTTTAGGATCGTATCTGCCAAGGATTACATCAAACTCGTCATAGAATTTTTCTGTGCCATCATCTAATTTTGCAGTATAATCCGCGACACCGATACGAACGATTACTTTGCCATCATCCGGTTCTGCAGGATAGAAACCTCCGAGAGGTTCGAGAGGTGGAGCGACACCATCAGACCCAGCCACAATGCTATTGTTGCCATCACTAGCGTCATCGTTAGCTGGATCAACCTCGGTGGAAGTACCAGGACCAGGAGCAAGGCGAGGGCCCTTAGCAGCGGGAGCTACAATACATGGTGGACAAACATGGCCCCGGCTAACGGCAGCCACAATAGGATCAGCTGCTGCCATGCCACATCGACGATCAGGAGCAGTTCCCACAATAGCAGGGTTTCGAGTGCTAGCAGAGTCCAGACCATGAGCTAGCTCCAGGCCAGCAGCTCGCTGAACCTGAGCACGGGTTCGAGGAGGACACAACGCAGCAGTCTTGGCAACAACAGTGGGCAAGCCTTCGGAAGCCTTAGTTTGCTCAACAGCGGCAGGGATTGGGTCAACAACGGCCAGATCAACAACAACACGGGGACGACCAGTACCAACAGATTCCAGAGCATGGGTTCACACAACTTGAGCAAGGTTTCGAGGAGGAGCAACACACAAGGCAGCGGTTTTGGCAACAACAACGGGGCAGCCTCCGGAAGTCTTAGTTTGCTCAACAGCGGCATGGATTGGGTCAGCAGCAGCCGGAGCAACAACACCATGAGGACGACCAGTACCAGCAGATTCCAGAGCAGAGTTTTCCACAACGGAAATACGGGGACTCCTACGAGAAGGTTGCCTGACAGAAGCATGTCGCGGACGAGGAACCACATTTTGCTCAACAACAGCAGGGGTTCGACTTAGACCACCCAGTCCAATAATAGCTGGGCGACTCCCAGTAGCAGGAGCTTCCACATCTAGTATGTTACAAATGAGCATAACCACGCAAAGCCCAGCATACTATTTCATCAGCCCAATTAGCTGACTGTCACACGCTATAGGAACCGTGAAGCCTTGTTCATCAATGAAGCTGAACCGTGCAGTCTGCTTCGGCCCCATTTCAGCAAGTTCATGCACAGTAGCAACCATACCAGGGATAGTGCATAACTACACAGGCGCTACTTCCATCTTCAGATAGCTAGCTTGATTCCACTTGCTCTTCCCATCTGCTAATTTAATGTGGTAGCCGCAGAGGGTGACCATAACCGTGTATTTGGGTTCAGCGGAGATCCTACTTGATAGAAAATTGGGGACAAAAGATAAGAATTGTTTGTCAGCGTCGTGCTAGCAAACAATTCTAGGTTTGATCTATCTCTGCAATGCCAATAGCCAACTAGGACTTATAGGTAGTGTGAATAGAAAAGAGAAGAGTATCTCACCCGCAATTAGCCAGAAGTACTTCTTCCTCGGTAATAGGATCTGCCATCCTTCGCGCTGCTCAGCTCGTCGGTGGTAGAGGCGGGCTAGATCATCGCAATGGCTGGCACGGCATTCGGCATTAGAGCTGGGTACCAGCAAGTAGGTGCAGCAACTTGGCACCGGAAGTCAAATGCCCGAAGAGATCATTCTGGTTGGAGAGGGTATTTCGATGCCGCTGATGCTAGGGTTCATGCGAAAGAGGGAGGGAGTGGATTTGTGAATTTGGTCAACACACCATGCTCCTTTACTACCTCGTTTTGCCTATGTGGTTTTCACGTTGGCGCTCGCGTCACGGAAATATTACTGACATGAGGGTCTCGACTGTCTACTTCACGGGGCAGTTTCACGAAATGTTTGGATTTGGTAGGGGTGAGATGAGTTTGCCTCGAAATGGCCCCTCTCGGTAGTTGGCGGCCCAACATTTCGAAACGCGGCAATTTTAGGCAACTTAGGTACCGCGGTGCACTCGCCCGGGAACTTTGGTACCGCAAACGAACATGCCCCTTTCAATGGTATCGATGGCGCTCTTCATGAGAGCATGGAACATATTGCACTGCTCCCTCTTTAGCATCGTCGCCTGTATCTGATCATTGTTGGCTTCCTTGAGGCGCTTGGTGACGGGGCCCACCTACAACAACAGTGATTCTAGGTCCTCAGCCAGCCGTTGGGCCTCGACAAGGGCTTCCTCCTTGGAGCATGTCATCTGCTCGAGGCAAGGACGGAAACCTTTGAGTTGCACCTCCAACATCGAACGATTCCTAGCATGGTGGGTATCCTGGGCCTTGGTTTTCCCACCGATCTTCTCAAGTTGGTCAAACTCCTAGGAGAGCTTCTGAGAAAGCTTCTGTATGAGCTGCGCATGCGCCTCCTTGTCCCTCCCAACGAGTTTGGCGTTGGCATTCGCAACCCAATCCTTCCTCTTGGGCTTGCGCTTCTCGAGATCATGTTGGCTCTCCATGAGCTTACCCTCCATCTTCTTAAGGAAGGTCCTCTCCAGGCTTAGCTCATCCTCGCGGAGTGTCGGGCTAGCTTTGCGAGACGACATATCCCCTTCAAGGTGGTAGAGCTTGTTGTGTCAGGAGTCCGCCTCCCTCTCGCGGGTGGCGAGAGCTTCCTCACGGGCGTCAGCCACCACCACGTGGGTGGTCAGGTCACTCTCACGAGAAGCGACGGCTAGCTCCCGTGCCTCCACCGCTACATTCTACACTTTGGCGGCTTTAAGGACCTCACCTGCCTCAACAACAGTACTCCAGCGGATCCGCAAGGGTATTGTCATGACGAAGCGTTCACGCTCCATAAGCCTATGGAGAGATTGATGCGCTCTCCTCACTTTCCGTGGAATGCTGGGGACTAGCCTGGGTGCCCTCGAGTGCATCGATCGTGGTGGGGATAGTATGCTCTACTGGGCACTTCCCCTCTGCAACGCGCGTCCTCTCATACGCACATGATTCCTCTGTGGGGCAGGATTCTTCCTAGAGTTGCACGCGCCATCTCCATATGGGCCTCCAGCCCGTCGATCGATGCGTCGCCCGGCTACATCTCTGCACTAGTTTCTTTGATCTTGAGCACCACAACAGTTGTATCGGGAGCCTCGGGCGTCGACATCGCCGCCTCTTCCTCTAGGGGCCCAGCCGAGGCTACGCACGATGTCGAGGCCATCGTTGCCTCAGCGGCACCAACCAAGTATCCATCCCCAGGACCTGGGCGCACCCTAAGGGGCATCGTGGTTCACGCGGAGCCAAGGTCTTTGCTCGTCTTCTTCCGCTTCCTCTTGTTCTTATCCTTGGGGTCCCTATGGAACCCTTTAGGAGTTAAATCAAGCAAGGGGAAGGATTCTAATGAAGACCACACCAAGCAAGCAAACGTATTTGTCATCAGCGGCCTAGCGGCCCCGCTTTACTCTCCTGGAGGAGCGCGAGCCACCTCCTCTGGTGGCAATCTTCTCGCTGGTAGGCGCCTCCACCGTGGGCGTGAAGCTGGTCTTGTGGTGTCCTCTATCTTGTGGGACGTAACAGCCTCACCAGGGTTGCCTCCACCATGGAGCTCGCCGAGGGCTTCCCCGTCATCCTATGTTTCCTCCTAAAGCACCATCATGAGCAGTCCCCACTTGTTGAATGATGGAATCCTTGCCAGGATCTTGGCCCTCCTCTCCGCTGGTTGGCTGTACAGGGGGAGAGCCATCTCAGGAGGACCTGGTACCCCCGCCTCACCGAAGATTATTCATGTCACTACCTCGATGACATCATCCGCAAGGATGTTAGGATGAAGCTTCATCCAACCGCCTGGGGTGGTGTAAGCCCACATGCCCCTTGAATGGTCCTAGAGCAGGGAGACGCGCCGGAGGATATACTACTTGAAGACGGTCTCCTCTATCAAGCCACCTTAGCAAAGGGTCAAGAGGCGGTGCGCGATTGGACCAGCGTCCTGGCTAGAAAATGGCATGCAGCTCCATGAGTCGTTCTCTATCGTAGGCATCTTATGGACCTCGAGCTAGGGATTTTCCCCGCGGGCATCCATCCAAACCCAGCGGGCTCGAAAATCCGCCACCTCCTTCGCCCACCGTGCCAGAATGTACACGATGCTTAGTCCCTCGGCGGAAAAAATGGCAATGCATCCGGAGCACTACTCCCTCGTGATGACGTGCATGATATAGATGTGTCCGAACAACTGCACTGAGGGCTTGATACTGATGAATGCCTCACCGAAGAAAGAAAATATGGCGATGGTGGTAATTGAACCAAGATCTAAGTGCAGCGTTTGAATCTGGTAGTGCTCCAAGAGCACTAGGAAGAAGGTGGAGAATGGCGGCACCAACCCTGCTTGGATGGCATGGAGGAAGAAATGGTATGATGTGGTGGGAAGCTTATTGTGCCTTGTCACCCCGAGCCAGGCGCGAGTAGCCCCACTTGTTGTGCTTTCCGGCTACCAGATGTCGGAGTTTGTAGAGGCCCTCCTCGTTGACGATATTGGAAGTCTCGAGCACAGGGAAGGGACCCATCAATGCACCCGACATCGCGTCCGCGCTTCTCGTAGTAGCATTTACTTTCTTGGGCGCCATCACTCGAGTAAGAGAGGCGGGAAGAAGAGGATTTGTGAGCATAGGAGGCAGATGGGAACACATCTCGAAGAGGAGAAGTGGTGGCATATAACAAGATAAGAGAAAACCCCAATCGCCCAGGATCTGGTTTTTATGCACCAGAGTGATTACCGAGGAAAAATCATCATTATGGCGGTTCCCTGGATCCAATGGTTGGTGGCGCTACTGTCGTTTGGTCTCCACGGCAGTGATCAACCGTCACGGCCGACGCTGCCCCGTGCCGTCAATTAGGCCATTATCTCTTAGGTCCCATGTCCCTTTGCCTCCAAGCGCATGTGGCCTAGGCACCCGGGGGCTACTATCGGACCAGTGGAAAACAGGATACCATGACCCATCTTCTACTAGGCACTTATGGCAAGGTAGCTATAGTGCCTCAGGAGGGCTCCCTCACGAAGCCAGACACTTCATGAGAAGCGACATTCCTGAAGCCTCAAGAGGCGCACCCTTCGCGAGGCCACCTCGGAAAGCACTATCTCCTGAAGCCCCTCACGAGAAGGCACCCTCGACGAGGCCTCCTCGTGATGGATCAGCGTGAAGCGCACCAGCGCCCCTGCGCCTAATCCTGGATGCCACGCGGCATCTACTCACATGATAGAGACGAAAACAAAGGCAATCACAACTGGTACAATTGTCCAGGCATGCCTCCTTTATGCAATGAACGAACCTTCCCCTTTCGCATGCAATAAGTGGATGACACCCTCTAACACATGGAGGGCGCTATGCCAGGGAGGAGGACATCAGCGGCGTGACCAACAGCGCCCTGCCATGGACTGGGTCCATGGTAAAAAGTAGCTTTACCGCACCTGCCCACTCATTTGTCGCCATGTGGCAACCCTTCCCGCTAAGATATTGGGGAAGAGGATAAGGGCATCTACAAGAGGGGCAATGCGGCACCTAGCAAAGGGATCCAATCCTTCTTCCACCTCAGGAACCCTAGCTTCATCTTCCAGCTAGGAACCCTAGATATGATTGCCTGATCAGCCCTTGTACTGTAGCATAAAAACATGCATGAGTAGGGTTTTACACCGTACGGTGGCCTGAACCTGGGTAAAAAAACTCTCTATGTCCCTCTATCATGTTCGTTGTTGGTCTCTCGTCGAGGTCACCGAGGATTTGAAGTTTGTGTGTCCAGTCCTCTATGTTCGATTCAACCTACTTTAGAGGTACCCTAGTTCGTTGCAGAGACAATCTCCGACAAGCGGCAGCTCTGACTCGGCCAACCTGTACTGGTAGGGGTAGGGTAGGGTAGCATCACCGGCATCCTCACCGGCCCGAACTCCGGCAACTAATAGGTGAACAGTCGGTACCATGTATCTATAACTTCTTAAATTGTAATGGAAAAAAATGCATCCATATGACATGTGGGCTACGGGCTAATGGAGAGAGAACACTCGCACTATCCGCATGGACAGGCGCGAGCGCAAACGCTGCCTCGATTTTGGCAGCGAATGCGCTGGTCCGGGGCAAGCGGACGGTTTGCTCCCTGTTGAGTGCTAGTTATTAGGCCTCGCTGTGCGGACAGCAGACGGACACGAAAAGGCTGTTTGGACAGCTCCCTTGGCTATACTCTAAGAGCAACTCTATTAGATGATGAAAAAATAGGTGATGTAAGATGTAAAATGATGAAGAAAATGACTTTTATATTCCTGATCCTAGAGCGACATGGAATGTTCACTACGAAATGCTTACATTTAGGCTTTGGATCTAAAAAGCAACAGTCCACCAAATTCTAGCACTAATCTGAGTGGGGATAGGAGCCTTTCGAAAACAATTTGGAACACAAATGTCCTTCCAAAGGTAATTTTTTTACTTGGAGGCCCGCTACTAACAGTCGTCAGTTCAGCTTAACCAATCACGTAGATTGCCAAATTTTCTACCTACCTATACCATTTGTGGAAGGGAATAGGAGACGGGCTACCATGCAACACAAGGTTTGACCAAGATTTGGAAGTTGCCACATGATTCAAAACTATCACACACATGACATGGTTGGATTTTCATCCTGTTGTATACACTAAATCATGACATGAGAGGTAAAATGGTGTTTATTTGGTGGAGGACATGGCACCACCGGGAATAATGTGATCTATTATATATTAAAAGTACACAACGTACTACCAGAAAAAAGAGAAATAGTTAAGAAAATCCCACAAAAATTAAAACATCTGGCCATTAATTTTCAATAACTAGCTGATGGTAGCCGATGGATCTTAGGAATAATTTGTATTGACATTTAAGTTTAAAAATATTACCCACCAAATGCCATGCATAAGTTTTGCCTACACCTTCGATATGGCACCTACCTAGCAGATGAGATCGGCCTTCCCGTCGTTGAGATAGTAGAAGAAACCCAATTTCTAATTCTTGCGTGGGCTCGTTTTGATGTTACTCACGTCTTGCGTACGTTGGATCTCCATCCTGTGGCGCGGATGAAGCGGCGCAAGCGACAAAAAAGGACAGCCCCGTCTAGCCGTCCCCGACTCCTGCAATTTCAGATCTCGAGCCCGTTTATCCCCATTCCCCTTTCAACTCTCCCACACATCCCTTCCCGTCTCCCAGCTGGACCTCGTCGGCGATGAGCGCCAGATCAGGAGACACATCCAAGGCTTGGTGTTAGCGTACTGGTTCATGGGAGAAGTTGTGGAGGAGGAAAGACTGGGGGACGTACGGATAGACGCATCTGAGGGCGGTGGCCTTGGTCAGAGGGGTGGGCAGACGAGCAGCGACGACCCGGACCCGCGTATGGACGCGTCCGAGGCGCGGAATCGCCGTGGTAAGAGGCACCGACGAAAGATCAGCCTCGGCGTGCTGCTCGTCGATCTCAGCGGAGATTTTCACCTGGTGAGTGCTACACGAACCATCCTAATCCCCGTCATTTTTGGTCTAGTGTTTGACCATAGCGGTGCTGCCGACTGCCGTTTTGCTCGGTGTGGGTGCCCCCAATTTTGTCCACGGTAGTGTTGTTTCTTCCATGATTTCTGATAGGTTGTGCACCACAGTACGCATGATTGTCGTGTGCTCAATATGTGTACATAACACACTAGGTTTTGTGAATTATTCGATTCAATAGTTCATCAGAGTAGGTTCTATGGGTTCTTCTATTCAACAGTTCATGTAGCTTATATTCAAATTTTGCAAGGAACCATGCATATGATTATAGTCCAGAGGATGAAGTTTAACTTCAATTCAACCTGTGTTAGTACATCCATGGATCTTGTTTCTCATTTCTTAGGATTTTTCAAGTGTTAGTTGACCTTTTTGTTATTACGGATGTACATTGGGCTTTCTGCTCATAATTTTCTATGTTCTAGGACATAGTTTATTGTGTGTGTAGGACCTAGCTTTTGCACTAGGGATGTGACCAGGGTATATCTAAGATCCATGTTGTCCGGCAGTTTGTTTTTGTTACATGTAGTTATTCGTGTTATGCTTATCAGGATGTAGGTTATAACTGGAGAATAGACTGGTTGAATTTCTCCAACGTAGCCAAAATGTAATATTGTTAGTTTACTTACTGTTTTTTTACATGCTATCATGTATTTCCTCTAATATTTTTACATGTCAATCATGCAATGCTTATCAGGTTGTAAGTTATAACAGGGAATAATATACGGTCGATTTTACAGTTATTTAGATTTTCTTACATGTTGTCATGTTATTCTGTAGGACAATAGTATGTTTTATTTCCATCCTATGCACACATAGGATGTAACATTTGTAGTAATTTTAGATATTCTTACATGCCAACATGCTATTCTTTTTTATTTCCATCCCTGAATACAGAGGACACAACACTTGTAATAGTAATTTTAGATTTTCTTACATGCCATCATGTTATTCTGTTTTATTTCCATCCTTTGAATACATAGCCGAGCTTCCTAGTTGTGTCCCTTTTTAGTTGGGCTGTAGTGTTCATGTGCAGCCCTAGATGCTCATGTGTACATCAAGGATTTATGGATGTGTAGATCCCCCTGAAATCAAAATGAAATTTCCACTAGTTTTTGCTCATGTACAGCAGGGTCATGTTGTAGATCCCCTAAAATTGAATTTTGTGGTACTAGATGCTTACTCATGTACATCAGGGGGTCATGGGTGTGTGGATCCCCTGAAACCAAACTTGGAGTACTAGTTTTCTCATGTACAGTAGTCGTCATGGTCGTGTTGTTATGTTTGTGTCAAGAATTGTAACTATCATGTTCAAATTAGCACTAATTACTAATAGGATGTAACTATTATGTTCGAATTAGCACTAATTTGGGGTAGTTTAGATGAACGGGGCACTAATTCATCTTGGCATTTAACTTTCCATGTAACGTTTTTACACCTAGGTCGTTTTTTGAGTATAACTGTAACTTTTTTTAAGTCATAGCATATGTGTTAGGATTTTTTACATATGGACCGTAAAATAGTAACTTTTTGCATATATGACTTTTTTGTACATTTTGATTGTTTTAGCCTATAACATCATATATGTGGACTGTATATAGCCTGTAACTTTTTTTGTGCTTATGAACTGCATCTTCTTCATATATAGCCTGTAATTTTTTGTGTATTGTCTATAGCTTTTTGTATCTACCATGTCACTCTTTCATGCATGGACCGTAACTTTTTAGCCTAGCTTATAGAAACTCTTTTTGGTTTGTACACTGAATATCTTTTAAGTATCCAGCATATAACTCTTTTAAATAAGGACTGTAAATTTTTTGAGCATAGCCTGGAACCCTTTGTGTGTGACTGTACCTACCAAGTAAGTTTGTGCATATGGAGAGTAACTGGACTATAACTTTTTTGCACATGGATCCTGTGTAGACTGTAACCTTTTCCCACTACGGATATTGTATAGATTGTAACTTTTGGATATAAAAGCTGTGATTTATTTTCGCTATTTCTTGCAGCTCAAGGCTTTCTAAGAAACAAGTTGTCCTTGTTCTCATCAGATCTAGAAACTGTGGATATGTTCATCCACGTCCTGGGCAATCTCGACGAAGTGGTTAGGTGACCATCGTAATGAAGTTTTTTTTACCTTTTTCATCTTCTGAGATTTTAGTGTTTTCCGATAGTCCTTTTTTGCTACACATCGAACATGCTTTGGCAAAATATAGGATGTATATCATTGAAATGTGCAATGTATTCGATGACAGGCTTGCAAAGTTTCTGCTAACATTGGGAAATGCTCATTTTGTTCCATATTCGCACCATGGCGACTTGCACAGACTGAACTAAATTGGGTCATTTTGTTCCATCTTTCACGATTTCATCAGAAACAATAGGATAATTAAGGTCAAAATCCTTTAAGTTAAACAAAGCATGCAGTTTTTATCAATACGAAGATGTAACTATCGATCTGTTTTGTAAGTTTCAACGTAATGCATATAACACAATGGCTAATGCATTTTTCTGTTTGTAACAGGATGAAACCATGGCCCTTCTTTTAGCTGCAATACCTTTGGTGCGTACCTCACGGAAGAGTATACGAATGAAGAGACCCAATATGTTGATCGGGGACGCTGACTTTCATTTTCTTTGCATATAAAAGCATCTGCTTCAAACTGCATGTTCAGTACAACTGAACTGAATTTCATGATGTTCTAACCGTTCGTTGAATGTTATGTTTGTCTATGTATTAAAAATATGATATGTTTGTCTATGTAGTAGGTGACAAGTGTTTCTTTACATCCTAGCAGGTACATGTATCATAGCACCAAGATTTTAGTTTTGCATTATATCTGATTTTCTTCATGTGTAGTTTAAGTTTTGTGCTGTTGTACGTAGGGCCAGAGCATACAATCAGTCATTTCTGACCAAGCCGTAACAAGTGTGGTTAAGCTACATCCAGCACAGAAAGTGGTGATTTTTGTTTTTGGTTTCTGGTTTTTGCTGATGGACCCCCTAGAAAAAACCGAGATCCATCACTCGATCGCTCTGCATCCGGTCTTTGTTCGCACAGTTTCCAGCAATTTCGTAGGCCATATGCGCGCGTGGCATGCGATCAGATTGGAAAGCACGCAAGTGGCCCGCTACGGGGATTCTCCGGCTAAAAGCCATCTAGCGTGTGGCTTATGGTAGATTAGATCGGTAAGCTGATCACAAATCCTTTTTTTTAATTTGTTTCAGGTACCATGTGCACATAGGATCAAATCACGTTTTGTTTTCTCATACATACACCCGGATCACCAACGACTATTTTTAGCCTGGACGATCAATCGAAATCGAAAATTTCCTAATAGTGACAGCCATTATGAAGCTCGGAGTCAGATAAAAGATTTGCACCATCCAGTCTGTCCACACCTAGGAACGTACTATTGACAGTTGAATATATATGTCTATAGTATAATATGCACTCTGTAGAAAACCTTTTCCATCAGCATTGACGATGTGCATCTATCACTACTATGAGTATGTACCTATGAAAGATAAATAAGCCGTATGCAATTTTAGGATTAAATTTTACTGTTGTCCTCTCCTAAAAGTAATTACTCGGTCACCGCATTACTGATTATCTTTGATTAATAGATCGATTCAATCGAGCATGGTAGATTAGATTGGTAAGCTGATCACAAAGCCTTTGTAATTTATTTCAGCTAGCAGGTACACATAGGATTGACTCAAGATTTTAACGATTGCATATACTGCTACTAAATCACGTTTTGTTGTCTAATGCACGCACGGAGATCACCAACATAATTTCTAGCCTGTACCGTCAATCGAAAAATCCCTGATATTAACAGCCAAATTCAAGCTCGGACTTCCATCCAGTCTGTCCACACCTAGGTACGTCCTGTCACATAATATGCAACTTTTTCATGACAGTTGAATATATATATATATATATATATATATATATATATATATATATATATATATATATATATATATATGTCTATATATAATATACATGATGTAGAATCTTTTTCCATCAGCCTTGACGATGTGCATCTATCACTGCTATGAGTATGTACCTATGAAAGATATAAGCGGTATGCAATTTTAGGATTAAATTTTACTTCTGCCCTCATCTAAAAAGAATCCTTGATCCCTGCGTTATTGATTATCTTCGACTAATGGATCAATTCACTCGTGCAGGGTAGATTAGATTGGTAAGGTGATCATAAAGCCTTTTTTAATTTATTTCACACATAGAATTGTATCAAGATTTGAACGATACATATACCGCTACTAAATCACGTTTTGTTGTCTCATCTATGCACAGGGATCACCAACGCAGTTTTCAGCCTGTACGATCAATCGAAAATTTCCTCATAGTGACATCCAAGTTCAAACTCGGCCTCAGATCAAAGATTTGCGCCATCTAGATTGTCCACACCTAGGAACGTACTCTCACCTTGACAGTTAAATATATATGTCTATAGTATAATATACAATCTGTAGAGTATTGACGATGTGCATCTATCAAGGCTATGAGTATGTAGCTATCAAAAATATAAGACGTTTGTAAATTTAGGATTAAATTTTACTGCCTAAATATAATTACTTGATCACCGCGTCACTGATTATCTTTGAGTAATAGATCAATTCACTCCAACAGGGTATGTCCTATATTCATGTCTTCATTGCTCAGCAGATGTGTGCTTTCTTCTAGCCTGCGCCGTTAACACGGTGTAATACAAAGCGAGGCTTCGAGGTAGATATCGGCACACTATGGCGCTGGTGCATAGAACATATAGAGTTGTCTGCCATTACTCTGCAAGATATGCCCCTATGGCGCAAATAATTAATTCACAGCTGAGGTACGTTCTTCTCACTAACCTCTGCAAGATATGCTCCTATATTGGGCCCATGAGTTTTTATGTCTTTGTCATGAGCAAACCAAATACTCTTTTGTATCTTAATTGTATAGTTTCTAATTCATGAAGATTTAAGTAGACATGCCATTGCAATGGTAGTATTTGTTGGAGATATGCCCAAGAGGCAATAATAAAAGTGGTTATTATTATATCTTTGTGTATGATGAATGTTTACATCCCATGCTATAATTGTATTATAAGGAAACACTAATACATGTGTGTTCTGTAAACGTAAAAGAGTCCCTAGTAAGCCTCTTGTTGGACTAGCTTGTTGATTAATAGATGATCATGGTTTTCTGATCATGGATATTGGATTCATTAATAACAAGGTTATATCATTAGGAGAATGATGTGATGGACACACACCCATAGTAAGTATAGCATAAGATCAAGTCATTAAGTTCGCATTGCTACAAGCTTTCAAATACATAGTAACCTAATCCTTCGACCATGAGGTTATGTTAATCACCATCACCGGATGGGTACTTTGATGACATCAAACACTGCTTCATAACTGGGTGGTCATAAAGGTGTCACTGGGTATTCTGAAAGTATGTGTTGAAGCGCATGGACCAAGATTGGGATTTGTCCATCCATATGACGGATAAATATGCTCTGGGCCCTCTCGATGGAATGTCATCTAGTTAGCTTGCAAGCATGTGACTAGGTCACAAGGGATGACATAACATGGAACGAGTAAAGAGTACTTATCAGTAACGAGGTAGAACTAGGTATGGAGATACCGACGATCAAACCTCGGATAAGTAGAGTATCACGGAACGCGGCGCCGGAAGGGTCGTCTACTCGATCTTGAGATCGGCAAGTGATCGTCTACATCAACCACGAGATCCGATCTCGCACAAGGCTTTCGGATCTACAAGGGTTAGTACAGATCTATCTCGTTGCACATGTCTAATAGATTAGATCTTGGCTTTTATCTAGATTAGATCTTGGTTTTGTTCGTTCTTGTGGTAGAAATTTTTTGTTTTCCATGCTACGAACCCATCAGTGGTATCAGAGCCGTGTCTATGCGTAGATCTGTTGCACGAGTAGAACACAATGGTTTTGTGGGCGTTGGTGCTCGTCTGCCTTTTTGCTTTGTGTACTTTGCATCTTGCGGTATGGTGGGATGAAGCGGCTCGGGCTAACCTTACATGTCATCGCACATGAGATTTGCTCCACGCTTGACGTGTAACTTGCTTTGCACAAGTGGCTTTGCGGGTGTCTGTCTCTCCCACCATAGTATAGATCCAATCTACACTTTGCACTTGATAGCACTTGTATCAACGTCGTGGTTTTAGTTTCATTGGTAAGATCCGTTCTTATTCGAAAGCCCCAAACCACGTAAAACATGCAAAGAAAATTAGAGGCGTCTAACTTGTTTTTGCAGGGGTTTTGTGATGTGATATGGCCATCATGTGATTGTGAATATATTTGATGTATGCAATGATCCTTGTTGTAATATGGCAACCGGCAGGAGCCTAATGGTTGTCTTTAATTCTGTTAAGTCCTGCGTGTCTATTCATCTTGTAATAGCTTTATTCCGAGTAGTTGTAATAGTTGCTAGTGATGATGGACAACCATGAAGCGGCGCCACTGACCTTGACGCAATGTTGGTGATGATGGAGATCATGTCTGTGCTTTGGAGATGGAGATCAAAGGCATAAGAAGAAAGGGCCATATCATATCACACTAATTATGAATTGCCTGTGATGTTAATCCTTTATGCATCTTGTATTGCTTAGATCGCGACGGTAGCATTATAAGATGATCTCTCTCACTAAATATCAAGTAATAAAGTGTTCGTCCTTAGTTGGCACTGTTGATAAGACTCGTCGTTTCGAAGCATCTTGTGATGATCGGATGTGATAGATTCTACGTGTGCATACAACGGGTGCAAGCCAGATTTGCACATGCAGAAACTAAGGTTAATCTTGACGAGCCTAGCATGTACAGACATGGTCTCGGAACACGGAATACTGAAACGTAGAGCATGAATCATATAAATGATATGATGAACATGACGATTGTTCGCCGATGAAACTACATCTTCTCTCGTGAAGATCAGACTTGGTGTAGTGGACTTGGTTCGTGTAATCACTAAGACAATGTGAGGGATGTTGTTTTGAGTGGGAGTTCACCTAGTTAATTTAAGAATTAAAATTAAACTCAATTTATCATAAACTTAGTATAAACTACTTACAAATTTTTTGTAGATTATGGCGAACCTCTCCATCAATTTCAATGCGTTCCTAGAGAAAGAAAAGCTTAAAAACAATGGAAGCAACTTCACGGACTGGCTCCGTGGACTGAAGATTACCCTCAGGGCTGGTCAGTTGACCTATGTGCTCGAAGCACCGCTAGGTGACCCACCTGCAGAAGATGCCACCGATGACGTAAAGAATGTTTACGCCAGTCGGAAAAATCATTACTCCACAGTTCAGTGTGCCATCCTGTATGGTTTAGAAACGGATCTTCAGAAGCGCTTTGAGCACCACCACCCGTTCGAGATCATTAAGGAGCTCAAGCTCATTTTTGAGACTCACGCGGCCGTGGAGAGCTATGAGGCCTCCGAAAAGTTCTTTAACTGTAAGATGGAAGAGGGTAGCTCCATTAGCGAGCATGTGCTCACCATGTCTAGGCACGCAAACAAGCTCCAAGAGTTGGGGATAACGATTCCTAATGAGTCAGGGATTCACCGTGTCCTCTAATCACTGCCACCGAGTTATAAGAACTTTGGGATGAACTACAATATGCACTGCATGAACAAGACGTTGCCTGAACTATCGTCCATGCTGAAAACTGCTGAAGCGGAGATCAAAAAGGAGCACCAAGTGTTGATGGTCAATAAGACCACCAATTTCAAGAAACAGGGAAAGCCTAAGAACAAGAGCAACTTCAAGAAGGACGGCAAGAAAGCTATCGCACCTGCTAAGAAGCCCAAGGCTGGTCCTAAGCCTAAAACTGAATGCTTCTACTGCAAGGGTGCCGGTCACTGGAAGCGTAACTTCCCCAAGTACCTGGCGGATCTGAAGAACGACAACATCAAGAATAAAGGTATATTCGATATACATGTTATTGATGTGTATCTTACTAGTAATCGTAGTAGTGCCTGGGTATTTGATACTGGTTCGGTTGCTCATATTTGTAACTCGAAACAGGAGCTGCGGAATAAGCGAAGACTGGCAAGAGACGAGGTGACGATGCGCGTTGGAAATGGCTCCAAGGTTGATGTGATTGTCGTCGGCACGCTCCCTCTGCATCTACCTTCGGGATTAGTTTTAAATTTGAATAATTGTTATTTGGTGCCTGTGTTAAGCATGAATATTATATCTGGATCTTGTTTATTGCGAGACGGTTACTCTTTTAAGTCCGAGAATAAAGGTTGTTCGATTTATATGAGTAATATCTTTTATGGTAATGCACCTGATATGAATGGTTTATTCTTACTAAATCTCGATAGTAGTGATACACATGTTCACAACATAGATGCTAAACGAACAAAATTGAATGATAATTCTACATACATGTGGCACTGTCGTCTTGGTCACATTGGAGTGAAACGTATGAAGAAACTCCATTCTGATGGACTTCTTGAATCACTTGATTTTGAATCACTTGAAAGATGCGAAGCATGTCTAATGGGAAAAATGACTAAGACTCCATTCTCTGGAATAATGGAGCGAGCTATAGACTTATTGGAAACAATACATACCGATGTGTGCGTTCCAATGAGTGTATCATCGTGTGGTGGATATCGTTATGTTCTCACTTTCACGGATGACTTAAGTAGATATGGGTATGTCTACTTTATGAAACATAAGTCCGAAACTTTCGAGAAGTTTAAGGAATTTCAAAGTGAAGTGGAAAATCATCATAACAAAAAGATTAAGTTTCTGCGTTCCGACCGTGGAGGTGAATATCTAAGCTATGAGTTTGGCATGCATTTAAAGAAATGTGGAATACTTTCGCAGTTGACATCGCCTAGAACATCACAGCGTAATGGTGTGTCCGAACATCGTAATCGAACTCTCTTAGATATGGTTTAGTCTATGACGTCTCTTACATATTTACCGCTATCGTTTTGGGGCTATGCATTAGAGACAGCCGCATTCACTTTAAATAGGGCACCATCTAAATCCGTTGAAACGACACCGTACGAATTGTGGTTTGGAAAGAAACCTAAGTTGTCGTTCCTTAAAGTTTGGGGTTGCGAAGCATATGTAAAGAAGTTACAACCTCATAAGCTTGAACCCAAAGCGGAGAAATGCGTCTTCATAGGATACCCTAAAGAAACAATTGGGTATACCTTCTATCATAGATCCGAAGGCAAAGTTTTCGTTGCCAAGAATGGATCCTTTCTTGAGAAGGAGTTTCTCTCGAAGGAAGTGACTAGAAGGAAAGTAGAACTCGACAAGGTTATTGAACCTTCTCTCGGAGTTGAGAGTAGCGCAACACCGGAAGATGTTTTTGTGCCGCCTGCACCAATTGGAGAGGAAGCTAATGATGGTGATCATGAAACTTCGAACGAAGTTGCCACTAAACCTCGGAGGTCAATGTGGGTTCGTACCACTCCTGATTGGTATGACCCTGCCTTGAACGTCATGTTGGTGGACAACACTGATGACCCTGCGACGTATGAAGAAGCTATGGTGAGCCCAGATTCCGACAAATGGCTAGAATCCATGAAATCCGAAATGGGATCCATGTACAAAAACCAAGTATGGACTTTGGTGGACTTACCGGATGGCCGTAAGGCTGTCGAGAACAAATGGATTTTCAAAAGAAAAACAGATGCTGATGGTAATGTTACCGTCTATAAAGCTCGACTTGTCGCGAAAGGGTCCGACAAATTCAAGGAGTTGACTACGATGAGACATTCTCACCAGTTGCGAAGCTAAAGTCTGTGAGGATTTTGTTAGCAATTGCTGCATATTTTGATTATGAGATTTGGCAAATGGATGTCAAAACGGCGTTCCTTAATGGTGACATTGAGGAAGAGTTGTATATGGTACAACCCAAGGGTTTTGTCGATCCTAAAGATGCTGACAAGGTATGCAAACTTCAGCGCTCCATTTATGGACTGAAGCAAGCATCCCGGAGTTGGAATCAACGTTTTGATAAAGTAATCAAAAACTTTGGATTTATACAAACTTATGGAGAAGCTTGTATTTATAAGAAAGTGAGTGGGAGCTCTGTAGCATTCCTAGTACTATATGTAGATGACATATTGTTGATTGGGAATGATATAGAACTTCTTAATTGTGTCAAAACCTATTTGAATAATAGTTTTTCAATGAAGGATCTTGGCGAAGCGGCATATATTCTAGGCATCAAGATTTATAGAGATAGATCAAGACGCCTAATAGCGCTTTCACAAAGTACATACTTGGACAAAGTTCTAAAGAAGTTTAGAATGGAAGAGAGCAAGAAAGGGTTCGTGCCCATGTTGTTAGGTAAGACCTTGAGTAAGACTCAAAGTCCAGCTACGGCAGAAGATAGAGAGAAGATGAATAATATTCCCTATGCCTCGGCCATAGGTTCTATCATGTATGCCATGCTGTGTACAAGACCGGATATAGCACACGCTGTTAGTTTGACTAGCAGATATCAAAGTGATCCTGGAATGGAGCACTGGACAACGGTCAAGAATATCCTAAAGTACCTGAATAGGACTAAGGATATGGTTCTTTCTTATGGAGGTGATGAACAACTTGTTGTAAACAGTTACACTGATGCTAGTTGGAACACCGATCCAGATGACTCGAAGTCACACCGATAATGTATTTATTTTGAATGGTATTGCAGTGAGCTGGAGGAGTGCCAAGCAAAACGTTGTGGCGAAATCTTCAACTGAATCGGAATACATAGCTGCTTCGGAGGCTGCACAAGAAGCCATATTGATGAAGGAGTTCATTACTGAACTTGGCGTGGTTCCTAGTGCGTTAGACCCGATGGCCATCTACTGTGACAACACAGGTGCCATAGCTAATGCACAGGAGCCAAGGTCACATAGCAAGCTGAAGCACATCAAGCTACGTTTCCATGCTATTCGCGAGTATGTCCGAGATGGTGACATAAAGATTTGCAAAGTACACACTGATCTGAATGTGGTAGATCCGTTGACTAAACCTCTCCCTAGAGCAAAGCATGACCAACACCAGAACGCCATGTGTGTTAGGTATATTACCATGTAATCTAGATTATTGACTCTAGTGCAAGTGGGAGACTGTTGGAGATATGCCCAAGAGGCAATAATAAAAGTGGTTATTATTATATCTTTGTGTTTATGATGAATGTTTACATCCCATGTTATAATTGTATTATAAGGAAACACTAATACATGTGTGTTTTGTAAACGTAAAAGAGTCCCTAGTAAGCCTCTTGTTGAACTAGCTTGTTGATTAATAGATGATCATGGTTTCCTAATCATGGACATTGGATGTCATTAATAACAAGGTTATATCATTAGGAGAATGATGTGATGGACACACACCCATAGTAAGTATAACATAAGATCAAGTCATTAAGTTCGCATTGCTACAAGCTTTCAAATACATAGTAACATAATCCTTCGACCATGAGGTTATGTTAATCACCATCACCGGATGGGTACTTTGATGACATCAAACACTGCTTCATAACTGGGTGGTCATAAAGGTGCCATTGGGTATTCTGAAAATATATGTTGAAGCGCATGGACCAAGATTGGGATTTGTCCATCCATATGACGGATAGATATGCTCTAGGCCCTCTCGATGGAATGTCATCTAGTTAGCTTGCAAGCATGTGACTAGGTCACAAGGGATGACATAACATGGAACGAGTAAAGAGTACTTATCAGTAACGAGGTAGAACTATGTATGGAGATACCGGTGATCAAACCTCGGATAAGTAGAGTATCGCGTGACAAAGGGAATTGGTGTCGTGTGTTAATGGTTCTATCGATCACAGTCATATTTGAGTATATGGGAGCCGTTATGGATCTCCAGATCCTGCTGATGGTTATTGATCGGAGAGGTGTCTCCATAATGTCTGCATATTCATGAACCGTAGGGTGACACACTTAAGGTTCGATGCTGTTTAGGTAGATATGGAATATGCGTTGGAGACCGAATGTTGTTCGGAGTCTCGGATTGAATCTGAGACATCACGAGGAGATCCAGAATTGTCCGGAGAATAAGATTTATATAATGGAGATCATTTTCTAGGTTCGGAAATGTTCCGGAGTGTTTGTATGGGGGTTCTAGAAGGTTTCGGAATGTTCCGGAAGGTTCTAGAAATTTCTATGGAGTTTACTTGAAAACCAAGAAAGAAAAAGGGGAAACTTGGGGGGCAGGGAAACTCCCCCCAAGCCCCCCTTGTGCGCCAGCCCTAGGAGGTGGGCCTAGGGGTGGGAACCCTAGGCCGCACCCCTCCCTCTATGTATAGAGGGGTGGAGGAGCCACCCCCTTGCCCCTCCACTCTTGCCCTAGCCGCCTCTCTCCTCCTCCTTCCTTCTGCCCAGGCTTAGGCGAAGCCCTGCAGAATTCTCTACTCCACCACCACCACCACGCCGTCGTGCTGCTGGGATTCCGTGGAGAGATCTACTACCTCTGCTGCTCGCTGGAACGGGGAGAGGAAGGTCTACATCGACTCCGCACGTGTGACCGACTGCGGAAGCGCTGCCGGAACGCGGCGCCGAAAGGATCATCTACTCGATCTTGAGATCGGCAAGTGATCGTCTACATCAACCACGAGATCCGATCTCGCACAAGGCTTTCAGATCTACAAGGGTTAGTACAGATCTATCTCGTTACACATGTCTAATAGATTAGATCTTGGCTTTTATCTAGATTAGATCTGGATTTTGTTCGTTCTTGCGGTAGAAATTTTTTGTTTTCCATGCTACGAACCCATCAGTATTTACTATTTATTTGCCTTTTAATCTACTCAAATATTTGAGCTAAAGTATTGAGCTACTATGATGAAGCTATTGTGAATGTTCCTAATACGTACCGTGGGATTTGAAAAGATTGTTTAGTGAGAACATAGTAAACATGAAAGATAAAAAACGCTAAAAATTTGTTATCAAGTTGTCATAGTCATGTTATATCACAAGTAACACACACGAGGGGGATTGAAGAGTGGAGATAACACGAACGAAGAGAGTGAAATTAAATCAGAATAGAGTAATTGACAATGTTCTAGAATATGGTGATATGTCATTTTAGGGAAACTCACATTACCAATTCACCCACATATTAAATGATAATTCCAAACTAGTGATATTTACTTAACATAAACTCTTTACAGTGTCTAGGGAATAATTTTGTTTAAAAGATAAATATTTACAAAACTTATAAAATCATAAATTTATTGCTCAAACACATCCATAGGATGCTGCCTTCGCATTTGTGAGAGCCAACTGGCTAGTTTTTAATAAAGGTGATGCATATGCGCATAACTCAATTAGATTTCTCTGAATTATTACTATAGTGCAGCCTTTTACTTGTGAAGCGGGGGTCGTTGACAGGAAAGGCAAAGCTCCAACCCAGCAAGCATAAGAAGCACCTTTTTTTTTCTATAAAGAACATATATTAATATCATGAAGATACCAATTACACCTATCCTCTACACAACGCATGTCCTCGCGGCCAGTGATAGACCTAGAAATTAAAGTTTGCCGGGGCGAACAATATTAGATCTAACAAATAAATGGCCCATGGAATATTGTTTTCATATGCATTGATTGATAGAACTACAAATAGCATGAGAATTATATAGAAGACTTGAAAACTACTGATCGTGGACTCCTTCGATCAAAATTCTAAAATTCTAATTGGCTACCATACTGCGACCCCAAAATTCCAAACAAAAGGTATAAATGCGCAACGGGGTGCATCGGTGCATGCAGACATGAGAATATTTTTTACTGGAACAGGGGATCCTAAAGAGATCTAAGTTCCCACGATTTAGAGTTTTGTACTATCTGGGGTCAGGATTTGTGAGTCATGGTGTGCCTCTTTTTATACCGGAGGCGTGTTGTTTATTTGGCCGTTTAATGTTCACTAGGTCTAGTTGCTTCTTTGCTTCTGTGGTGGAATTGGAGCACCGTCGTTCGTTTTGGCTGTGTATCGAATTTAGCTGTAGGCCTGTTTGTGTGGGGCATTGTATTGTGCGTGTAGCTGCGATGAGGCGTTGGATAAAGCTAGCAAATGACTTGGATTTGTCTAGAATCGCATGTATCTAGACGCGTTTCAGTGTATAGATTAATGCGAATCTAGATAAATACATATCTAGACGTGTTTTAGTGTATAGATTAATACGAATCTAGATAAATAGAAGTCACTTATTTCCGGACTTAGGAGTACTATTTTGGCACACAACAATAGTGTACTAGGTAGTGTATGCTGTGTTTTCTGTCACATGTAAAATCCTGGCAAGAATAAAAGGCAGAAAGTTTCACTGTGGATCACGTCTCGCGTTGATGTAGCATACATGTCACGTAGACTAGACCGTAGATCCAAAAAGAACATGTACCGCGAAATGAATCAACCTGCATAATCTTTAGTCTGAAAGAAAGACATAACATGGAAAAACAGCCACTCTAAATATACCCACTCTCTACTGCGTGTCTTTTTTTTAGAAAAATCTACTGCGTATCGAAGCTGTCCATTGGACAGTCGATAGACATTCCACCTACGCTACTTCCCTTTTAACATGCCATTAACAAATACAAAACCCACTAACGATTCAATATTACCCTTACTATACAACATATCATGGTCAAGTTAGTTAGAACAACTAACTCTTTTCTTCTCAAGATAGTTAGAACAATTTACTCATCGCAACGAACTAATTAGAAAAATACGAACTCAATACTTACTCACCGAGAAAAAATAAAGACAAGTCCTACTACATGACAATCGACTGCTTCAAAAAACACAAGCATACTATTTCTCCAAGGCTGACACGACCCACACATGTGTGACCAAGCGTCGTCCACTATATTATTATTAGGCACAAACCAGCCAGGACAAAAACGACAATTATCAAGAAAAGAAAAATAACCAGGTGTTCTCCCGAAAACATCTTCGTCCCTGCATCCCCTGCCCTGTGGATTGGGAGACCTCACCATGCCGCACCCTTCTCCTCCCACACTCCGTCGGCGCGTGTCGCCGAGCGTTGCCAGTGCGGTGCCAGCGATGGCGTATGTACATCCTCATGTGCGTGGAAGCAAGGGCGAGGCTAACAACAGCTCGCGGCGGTGCATTTCGGACTAACGGCGGTCTGACTTAGTGCCATCAGATCCATCCAGAAAATTGACGAAGCAGTGACATGGTCGTCGCTACTGGGAGCTGTCGTAGCATCGCGGGAGTGCATCCGGTGGCGCCCTACCCACCCATATCTGAGCCCACAAGGACACCCCTCTCATGGACTGGGCGAGACGTCTCTGGTGCAATACCGCCTCCACCGGCAGAGGAGAAATAGAGAAAACCACTATGGTTGGTGTCGTTGGCAATGCCCTGCTGTAGTACGGCAGCAAGACTTCACTGGCCCAATCGGGATTGGCCGAGCCAGTGAAGGACTGGTTTGTCCTGCTACAACATCCGGTGGGCTACTACGCCTGGCGAATGAGGCAATTCCCATCCAAGTATCGTTGTATCGCTGAGCCTCGACGTCGTTTTCGCTTCTTGGTATTACCGGCCTCTGCATCGTAGGACATGGTGAGACAATGGGGGTAATTGCAAGACCGTGATGGTAGGCGTTCTGGGTAGCAAACCAAGTGAAGTGATCCAGAGTAGCAGGAGGCTTTTTATGGAGGTCGAGAAAAATCTCTGTTGTCTCGGCACCGGCGCAGTGACACCTATGGGTGTCACCTTCCTTCCATAAGGGCGTCGAGTGTACCTCTTCCCCACTCCCTACAGTGAACCGAACAAAACACTTAAGATGTGTAGCGAAGGTAACCCAAAGAATAGTCCGAGCAACATCGTTGATGGCTCTGTGTATGGCGCCAGAAAAATGCTAGAGCGTGGTTGATGTAGAGCTTGTTGGGAACCCCAAGAGGAAGGTATGATGAGCACAATAACAAGTTTCCCTCAGTATGAAACCAAGGTTTAATCGAACTAGTAGGAGCAAGGAAACACCCCAAAGGTGTTACTAGCTGAGCTTTGGCTGGGCACACTACTGGTGCTAGTAGCAACGTGGAGACCTGCACAACACAACCATAGAACTTTGTCCCCAACTGGCGATGAGGTTGTCAATCTCACCGTGTTTTGCGGAAAACAAAGGATTAAACATATCGAATAGAAAGAAGTAATAGTTTGCAGAAAGTAAACACAAAGAAGTAACAGTTTGTAGATTGTATGTAAAGAAAAGGACCGGGATCCATAGTTCACTAGAGGTGGCTCTCCTTAAGATAGATAACATGCTGGGCGAACAAATTACAGCGGGGCAATTGACAAACATCGAGAAAGCATTACATGCATATACTAATTATCTTGACTCCTTTGGAACTTGATTGGGCATTACAACATTATACATAGACCGCCATCCAACTAGCTACTACATGGATCCGTAGTCCAAGGATGAACTACTCACGCATCACACCGGAGGCTTGCATGGTGATGAAGAAGTCCTCCAGGGTGAATTCCCCTCTTCGGCAGGGTGCCGGGAAGAGCTTCAGATCCCTCCCGATCTAGGGATGGAGATGACGGCGGCTACAGACTCTTTCGTGGATTTTTGATCGGGTACTTAGGGTTTACGTCTCGAGGGCATCTTATAGGCGAAAGGGGAGGCCGAGGGGGTGCCAGGGGCCAACACACCACCCCCTGGCGCGAGCCCATCCTGGCCGCGCGGCCAGGTGGTGTGGCCGGCCTCTGGCCCCTCTCCGTCTCGTATTCTGGCATCTAATGACTTCCAGAAAAATAGGCACTTTTGCTATTGTCTCGTCCAATTCCAAGAATATTCATTTTCTGACTTTCCTGGAACCAAAAACAGCAGAAAACAGGCAGTTGGCACTGTGGCTCTTGTTAATAGGTTAGTCCAAGAAATCATATGAAAAGTAGTCCAAAGTGTGGACAAAACACAAGAAAGTGGATAAAACCAAGCATGGAACATCAAAAATTATAGATACATTTGCAATGTATCAACATCCCCAAGCTTAACTCCTGCTCGTCCTCGAGTAGGTAAGTGAGAAAAAGAAAGAATAATTTTTGAGGTGACATGCACCATCAAAGACTTGATCAAAGTATTTGTAAAACATTCAAAGCTGGGATCATAGTACTTCAATCATAACATGAAAGACAAAGTTCTAGCAATAAGCAAAGAAACTATGATGCAACATGAAAAGGCACAAACAAAAGATGCATGAATAACAATGCTTTGCAAGACATTTGTTTATTTCACATAAAGAAAACATAGCATAATAGTATTCAGCTTGTCCCTCAAAGAGTAGCAAATTTAAATGCATAGGACACCTTCAAAGTTCATAAGAGTGACTAGATACAAATAGTTTAAAACAAGCAATATCAAGTTATGCATCAATCAACTAGTCTTGGGACAATGCACATAGAACTAAGAATGGCCACTATGCTGTCAAAGTAGGTGCATAAAGGTAGAAGATGGAGACTCAATATAATGGTAGAAGAAAGGCCTTTTTATAAAAGGAAGTAGGGATTCAAGTCTCATAAAGAGCTTCCAAAAATTATGGTACTTATAGCTTTCAGCTCTCATTGCCCCTATCATAAGCATATTGAAGTGATTAAGGTTAAAGTGAACAAACTATGGTGTACATGCTTGACGAAGTATTAGTTAGAAATCTCATGTCCCTTGTATACGAGGGCCGCTCCTCATGCTACTCAAGTTTAGTCACCGGTAAGTTCTTGTCATTGTAAGTATATGTGTATCATAGAGAACCGCCAACGGGGTACCCCTTGCCTGATGATACGGAAGAATCCCCATATCAAAATGACAAGGCAAGCAGACAACAAGCATCTTAGCAATCTTCTTATTTACCATGGGAATATGGTGCTTTTTTCTCTCTTTCCTCTTTTCATAATCTCTTTTTTTCTCTTTTCTCTTTTTTCTCAATATAGGACTCTTTTTTTTATAAGAAGAATGCTTCATAGACAGCTCATTATGGTTACGCTACAGGTTTCCACCATGTCAGTATGGATTAGACCAGCGGCCCAGGCGTTCTCTAACACATATACATAACTCCATGGACTTACAAGCTCCCCTTTCATTTCACACCGATGACATCCATATACAAAAGAGCATGATATCAACTAGGTACAAGTACCAAGTGCAATGTTGAAAGCGTTTCCCATGAAAGCATGGTTCTGCTAATTCCCAACAAATAAGTGCAAGCATATACAACATAGATGACACAATGGTTCAAGTTTATTAAGGGCAAGAAAAGTAAAGTGTGCCATCAAGTTCGTGAGAGCTTTAATCAGTAGTTTTCTCATAACAAGATTAATTTGGAAGGTAAACAAAAGCATGAATATACTTGGAATAGCTTAAGCTAGTATGTAGGTATGGTGGAATCTTTGGAATAACTTGGTTTAGGGAGTTGGATGCATGAGTGGAACTCATACTTGGTTGTGGAGGCTAGCAAAAGACTGGGAGCGAGAAACTAAAAGAGCAATAATGGCCATAATCATGCAGAGCGACAAAACATCATTGATCAAAGCATAAAGTGATACTACAAGTTGAAAACTAAAGGATCATAAAGGCTATGGTGACTTGAGATAGTCATAACATGGTGTGAGCATGCGCCAAGTCAACCCAAATAAAGCATCAAAGGAGAATACCACTATACTATTCCTTAATATGCTAAAACAACACATGATTCATCCAAGGCACATTAAGCAATCTCAATTTTTTATAACAAGTCATGCTACAACAAAGAATACTAAGCATAAAGCCAAAACAATATCAAGCATGGCATGACAGAGCATAGGCCACAGTCAAAAACGAGCTCTTTTTACCACATAAGCATAAATTTTCCTACTCTTTTCCAAACCAATCCAAACTATTTGCAAACCAATGTATGAAAGAGGGGGTCCAACCAATTTATTCAGAAAACTAAGCAAACCAAAGCAAACGAAAAACCAAAACGAAAACGAAAAAAAAGACGCTCCAATAACAACACAACCATGCATGAAACAATAAAAATGAAACGTTTGGAAGAAACCTGGGATTTTTATTAATGAAGAAGGGGATGCCTTGGGCATCCCCAGCTTTGACGCTTGTACTTCTTGGATATTTCTTGGGGTGACACGCGTGGCATCCCCAAGCTTGAGCTTTAGTCCATCCTTCATCTCATTACTCATTCCTTCCATACATCTGAAATTTTTCTTTCATACAAAACTTCACACAATCTTTATTAGCAACATCAGTGCATTCAAGATAAATAAGTCTTAAGGTTCAGTTCTAACACCAAATAAACTTTCATTAGAACACTAGCTACTGTAGCACTTCCCTCAAAAAGCTCAATTCCCCAAAAGAACTCAAAGAGGAACCAATAAGAAGCAAATGCAGAAAATGGCAGAAATCTGTCAAAACAGACCAGCAGGTAAAGACGAATTTTTTCGAAGACCTTCTGTTGCTCAAATCAAAAAGTGTTGAAATACAAAAGTTAGATAACAACCTGGGGCAGAAGCACAAAAATTCACGCCTCAAAAAGACGTTCAGAGATTTTACACGAATTTTTATGATGAAGCACAGAAATCTGTTTCGGGACAGCAACTTTGCCAATCATTACTTCTCTCTCATTAGAGGTTACTCTTGGCACAAAAAGCAAATAAAAAGGATAAGGAGAGGTTATTACTGAAGTAATAACTTTCAAGACTCATCCAAAACTTTTGGGTTACCTCCCAATAAGTACTTTTCTTTAACGCCTTTAAGTTAGGCATAAGAAGGAAGAAAGAATCAAGTGTTCTCAAATGAAGAAGCATTAAGACCAAATTTCTTGCCCTTACCTCTCTTACTTTTATTCTTAACCTTGGGGAAAATATGATTGTTTGGTGGAGAATAAAAGTGCATGGTCCCTTTTCCCACATCTATTATTGCTCCAAGGAGTTCTAATAGGGACCTTCCAAGTGTAATTTGTCCTTTTCCTGCACATTCAATAACAAGATAATCAGTAGACATCATTTTCCCAAGGATCTTTGTAAACACTCCTTCAGCTATTCCAATAGGTAATATGGTACCATTATTAGCAAGAGATATTTGTTTTCCTCCTTCAGTAAGCCCCAAAGTATTCAAAGATTCATAAATATCTTTGGGCATAAGACAAAATTCAGACATGATATCACAGCGAGCTTGAAAAGTTTCAGTGTTTATCTCAATCTTTACTGTAGGGAGCCACTTTGATGGTTCAGAATTTATTGGAACATAATTGTGATGCTCCCTAAGCGTATTATAGCAATCTTTTAAGCTAGTAGTGCTAGTCTCAAGAGTGTTCAATCTAGCAAATATTCTTGCGAAAGAAATATCAGTTTGGCTAGGCAAGTTGTAAGTGAGGATCAATTTCTTTATAGCATTAATAGCATCATCCTCATTACATTGGAGGAAATCTCCTCCCACAACAACATCTAAAGCATATCTATAGCAAAGAGCAATTCCAAGGTAAAAACTGCTAAGGAACAAGCTTTGAGTCATTTTAGGCTCATTTTTTTCATGTAGATCAGAGATTCTAGACCAAGCTTCTTTAAAACTTTCCTCAGTTCCTTGTTTAAAAGTGAAAATCATTTCCTCGGGTGACATAGTGATTGGAGCAAGGCTAGACATAGTGGCAACTTAAGAAAGGAACTATTTTTTTTGTGTTTTTCAAATAAGAAAGCAAACTAGTAAAACTATTTTTTGTGTGTTTTTGATAAAGAAACAAGCAAACAAAGCAAAAAGAAACGAAACAAAACAAAAATAACAAAGTAAAGAGATTGGTTATGAGGGACTCCCCTTGTGAAGATGTCCTTGAATCCCCGGCAACGGCGCCAGAAAAATGCTTGATGGCTCTGTGTATGGCGCCAGAAAAATGCTAGAGCGTGGTTGATGTAGAGCTCGTCGGGAACCCCAAGAGGAAGGTATGATGAGCACAGCAGCAAGTTCCCCTCAGTATGAAACCAAGGTTTAATCGAACCAGTAGGAGCAAGGAAACACCCCAAAGGTGTTACTAGCTAAGCTTTGGCAGGACGCACTACCGGTGCTAGTAGCAACGTGGAGACCTGCACAACACAACCATAGAACTTTGT
The DNA here is from genome assembly GCA_023614405.1 of Avena insularis. Classification (NCBI taxonomy): domain Eukaryota; kingdom Viridiplantae; phylum Streptophyta; class Magnoliopsida; order Poales; family Poaceae; genus Avena; species Avena insularis. The sequence goes on from CM042692.1 coordinate 114,034,619, forward strand.
CCCCAACTTGCAATGAGGTTGTCAATCTCACCGTGTTTTGCGAAAAACAAAGGATTAAACGTATCGAATGGAAAGAAGTAATAGTTTGCAGAAAGTAAACACAAAGAAGTAACAGTTTGTAGATTGTATGTAAAGAAATGGACCGGGATCCATAGTTCACTAGAGGTCGCTCTCCTTAAGATAGATAACATGCTGGGTGAACAAATTACAGCAGGGCAATTGACAAACATCGAGAAAGCAATACATGCATATACTAATCATCTTGACTCCTTTGGAACTTGATTGGGCATTACAACATTATACATAGACCGCCATCCAACTGCATCTATGACTAATAATCCACCTTCAGGTTATCATCCGAACCCCCTCCAGTATTAAGTTGCAAGCAACAAATTATTGCTTTACGAACTGCGTGTAAAGTAAACAATACGATTGTTCTATAAACAAAGGATTGTTGTTTTCTCCCTAGTAGCAACAGCACATCTAGTACCTTAGAGATTTCTGTCACTTCACCAGATTACCAGAGGCATGAACCCACTATCGAGCATAAATACTAACTCTTGGAGTTGCTAGCATCTACTTGGCCAAGATAGCTACTAACAACGGAAAGCATGCAAGATCACAAATAACAAAGACATGATAGAATCAATAATCAATCTGAAATAGCATCTCAGTATCCATCGGATCCCCGCAAAAACAACATGCAGAATTACAAATAGATGATCTTGATCATGAACGGAGCTCACAAGATCTAGACATGAAAGCACAAAGGAGAAGAACCAGCCATCTAGCTACTACATGGATCCGTAGTCCAAGGATGAACTACTCACGCATCACACCGGAGGCTTGCATGGTGATGAAGAAGGCCTCCAGGGTGAATTCCCCTCTCCGGCAGGGTGCCGGGAAGAGCTTCAGATCCCTCCCGATCTAGGGATGGAGATGACGGCGGCTACAGACTCTTTCGTGGATTTTTGATTGGGTACTTAGGGTTTACGTCCCGAGGGCATCTTATAGGTAGAAGGGGAGGCCGAGGGGGTGCCAGGGGCCACCACACCACCCGCTGGCGTGGGCCCAGCCTGGCTGCGTGGCCAGGTGGTGTGGCCGGCCTCTGGCCCCTCTCCGTCTCGTATTCTGGCATCTGATGACTTCTGGAAAAATAGGCACTTTGGCTTTTGTCCTGTCCAATTCCGAGAATATTCATTTTCTGACTTTCCTGGAACCAAAAACAGCAGAAAATAGGCAACTGACACTATGGCTCTTGTTAATAGGTTAGTCCAAGAAATCATATGAAAAGTACTCGAAAGTGTGGACAAAACACAAGAAAGTGGATAAAACCAAGCATGGAACATCAAAAATTATAGATACATTTGCAATGAATCAATTGTCATCATCGTAACTTCCCTTCCTGGAGGTGTTCCTTGGTTTACGACGCTTCAAAGGACTAGGTCCGTAGTGGAAATTCTCCGGACGGTGCAGCAGTCGAAATTCATCGCCACTTTTATCGAACCGCCGATGTCTAATTGTTCTCTTATTTTTTCTTTTGTTCTTGATTCGTGCTATTTCTCCCAGCAATGTTATGCCAGTTTCACCAATTGTTTCCTATATTAATATAACAGGGTGAACACCTATTTAGAGATAGAACGGAAAACAAACTACTATCACCAACATAAAAACTAGACGCAAATTTTTGGAAGACAGTGCAGCGAAGCGCGCAGGGCCCATCTAGTTTTTTCTAAGCAAGGACCGATGCGGGTGGTCCTGGTGAATTAGTAATCGATGGGCTTTTCATTTACCCCACTACCCAGGACCATTGCGCCTATCTTCTGACGCTACTCTTTGGAACTGCCCTACATAGAAAAGCTTGGACAATCCGTAATGGCGCTGCTCTGCTCAGGCGCTGGAAGTAGGAAGGGAGGAAGATAACTATGCTCTGCCCTGGGAGACCCGGGGCAGCCGCCCATGCTCCCCCTATGGTGGGTCCGCCACTGCTAGCAGTCCTTATGGATGCACATAGCTCAGAAAAAATCCCGCTAAAACGAACAATTTCTTGTAGCAGCGACACTAGAACCACAAGAACAACATTAGTAGTCCAAACATTCTAATAGCGATGTCTTCAAGAAGGAAACAGTGTGCAAGCGCCGCCGTCACCCGATCAAAGATCATAGATTTCATCCTGAAGAAAGTCCTCATTCACAAAACATTGTCTACAATAAGGCCATTATCAGACACAACCAATTAAGGTTAGACTTTGGATTTTCACCCTTCAAGATAGGACTATGAACTCCTCACGTGTTGTCGTCCCACAAATAGTCGTTGTTGCAAGTCACAGATCACGCAGCCAGTTCCTCATCGCCACCAAGACTAAAATCACCATTGCTAGCGCTCATATTCCTACTTTCATGACATTTTCCTTATCTAACTTCACCACAGATTGTCTAAGACATGACACATGATGGTAACATATAGCAGAGTTTTGCAACACTCCCTCCAAAACCAAACAGCTAGAAAAAAGCATGGGTACACATGACTGAATAGCTTCCAATCATCAATCTCCATGCATGATACACCCATGGGAGTTCATCTGTGGAGCCTTCCGGAACTCGCCTCTCTAGGCCAGAACAAGGAGGGAAGACATCAAGCAGATCTTTGTCTTCACGTGGAATAAACTCTAGGACAACCTCCTGTATTGATGCCGATGCAGCAGTCCCAACACCGCCAGCCAGCTTCCGTCGATCGAAACTAGTAGATCAAGCCCGAATCCGCAAGATCCCGAATAGCAGTGCCACCACCTAGGGGTGTCCTAGCCTCCGCCATGGCCACACTACCACAACAGGCCTGCAGCCGGGTCCAATCCACCTGCCTCCTCTCCTCCCAGTCGCGAGTCAGTGAGCCCCCACATCAACGAGTGCCGCCACCCCACATGCCGCCCACCGTCCGCGTCGTCCCAGTCCCGACCGCCCCGCACGATGTAAGGTCGATAAGGCGCACGAAGGGGTCCACCCGCCGCCTTTGGAGGCAAGACGTGACCACCACCGTTGGCGCTATGGCAGCAAAGGCCAGAGAGGACCATTGGAGGGAGTTTTGTAGGTTAGGATCGGCGCCTCTGGAGTCGCCCACGCGCGGACGACCCGAGAGGTGGGGGTAGGAAGGGGAAGGGGCAACTGTGGGGAGGTCCGGCCGATGGTGGCCTGGCGACTAGGGTTGGGATCGGGAGCTGCTACCTTCCTAGCAGCTATCCATAAGAATCCCATAGCTTCTGAAGAATAGAGATGGATGATGAATGGATGAAACCAGAAGAATGGTGGGTAAAATGTGATAGCGATGCTAGTTATACTAAGGAAGAGAAGACAAGATTTTGGGGTTCGATTCTTAGAGATCAAAATGTTCAAAATTATATGCTCGGCTTGGCGTGTAATACTGCTTTGTCAAACAATAGCAGAAATGGGCTGCAACGTCGCAATATAAAATCAGGAGTGGTCTGTGTCGTGTGTGGCAGAGAAGAATCAGTGCTCCATGGATTTTGGTCTTGCCCATGTTGAAAATATAAGCAATAATCCATGATTTAATCCGAATAAATATTTGATAAAGCGTGATCATATAAATAGCAATTAAATAGATCACACAAACTAATAGAGTAGATGAGCAGATTGCATCTAAATAGGATAGACTAATCACATCTACTCCAAACGCTAGACAAAAGAACTCTAGAAATATCAAAAAGAGATAATTTAGGATCACGTACAAAGGTTGAGCAGCAGCAGTGGCAGCGGCAGTTGCAGAAGTAGTAGACGCAATGGTAATAACAGCTTTGTCGCCCATGTTGAGGTTGCCGAATAGGTCGGTGACGTCCGAGAAGAAGTCATGGTTTGAGAACTCGATGTCGGACGACCTCATGGAGGCCAACAAACGCACTTAAGCATTTCCCCAATATCTGATCGTCCATCACCCATACAGGTTCACAAGAGGCAGGGTTCTAGAGGCCTACTGTCCTGATTTGCGGTACACGCCGCAAGGCGGGATGGGAAAGACGAAGACGGCGGCACAATGGACTGCAAAGAGGCACTTGTGATTAGTTGTTAGTCGCATAGGGTTTGTAGGTAGTTTATATAGTGCCGGTAGGGTAGGCCATGGGGCGCAGCCCACGTCTGAGTCAACACAGCTTGTCCAACAAAGAAAGGTGCAAAGACCATAATGTTTTGTATTTGATTCAACTTCATCTATCCAATAATATTTTGCAGGAAGTGTTGGAGAGAAATATGCAACATTCATATGGGTGAAATTGGAATCAATCTGCATGTCAAAGGATCTAACTAGTAAGATGCATGACAAGATGAAGGTGTTCTTGTATAGGCTGCAAGAAGGTGGATCGGTAATGAATCACTTATCTATTTTTAGAGAGATTGTTTCTGACTTGAAATCTATGGAGGTAAAATAGGATGATGAGGATCTAGGTCTCTTACTCTTATGCTTGCTTCCTAGTTCTTCTGCATATTTCCGTGATACAATATTGTTGAGATGTGATGAGCTAACCCTTGATGAAGTACAAGAGGCACTCAAACAAAGGAAAAAGATGAAAACTATGTTGCAGGCAGATGGGTCATCATCCAAGGCTGAAGCTCTGCAGGTCCATGGTAAGACCGAGCAGAGATATAACAACTACATCAACATAGATAAGAGCAAGGACGATTGATACGTCCATTTTGCATCACTATTCTATATCAGAATTTATTGTTATTCATTGATATATTTCATATTAAGAGATGATACTTATGTTATTTCATCTGTTTTTGCATGGATGATGACTTTTGGAGCATGGACCGCTGCAGTCAGGATTCTGATGGAGAAGGGGCTGTTTGGAGGCGAAATTCGCGAAGATCAGAAAATCCGGGAAAATACACGGAAAATTCCATTTTTCCAAAAGACGAAGGATGCCGTAAGGGAGAGTGGAGATGGGCCACAGGAGGGCCACACCACCCCCTGGCGCGGGCCACCCCTGGCCACGCCACCACCAGGTGGTATGGCCACCCTGGCCCACTCCTGGCTCTCCCCTTTGGCGTATATTATCCCTACGAAATGCTAATACCTAGGGAGCAACCATAGAAAGATTCCGCCGCCTCTACGGGGCGGAAAACTATAGGGAGAGAAAGATCTCTCTAGTAGACAGAATTCTGCCGGAGGAATTCCTTCCCGGAGAGGGGAGATCGTCGCCATCAACACCACCATCAAGTTGTGGTGTTATTCTTCTAGTGGTGTCATGTGAACGTCAACTACATGACACTTCACCTATATGGACCTAGGGGAGTGCATTGTGTATTTGGCTACTAATCGTAGGGGTTGCTGGAGTGACAGAAACCTGAACCCCCGTTAGGAAACCTTTGCACAAGGGATGTCAGGATCTTAGAGTTTAAAGTTGTGGTTAGGTTTCTATCTTAATTACTTTCTTGTACTTGCGGATGCTTGCAAGGGGTATAATCACAAGTATGTATTAGGCCTAGGAAGGTCGGTACATTAGTACATGTTCACCCACACAACACTTAGCAAACTAAAGAAGATTAATCAACTATATGAAGCAAAAGCACTTGGCGATATTCCCGTGTGTCCTCGAGAACGTTTGGTCATCTTAAGTAATACAACCGGCTTGTCCTTTGCTAAAGGAAGGAGTAGGCCACTTGCTGCATTTATTCTTATTACCTTTTATTTACTCGCACTTTATTTATCTTTATTATCAAAAACCCCTAAAAATCTGTTTGCTAAGTATTTATAGAGAATTCATGCTCCAAGCCACTCGTCAACACCTTCTGCTCCTTGTTGGGTTCGACACTCTTACTTATCAAAAATACTGCGATACACCCCCTATACTTATGGGTCATCAAGACTATTTTCTGGCACCGTTGCCGGGGAGTGAAGCGCTATTGGAGAGTGGAACTGGTAAAGGAAACTTCTACTATGAGTATTGTTCAGTTCTGTTAGTTACTTTATTTTCAATATGGATAATTCACGGAGGTTCTTATTTCGTAATGCTACTACCACTACTAAGGTAGTAGATGAACCACCATCTGCTGAGAATGATACTTTCAAAATACCTACAAGAATTGTTGATCGTGTTATGGATAACTACTATGTTGGGGATGGAACTGTCCATCCCGGTGATCATTTGCTCTTCATACATGAATTATGCGGGTTGTTCAAGTGTGCAGGTATTACAGTAGATCAAGTCAAGAAAAAGTTATTCTCATTATCGCTAAAAGGAAGAGCTGAAGAATGGTATAAGCTGTTGAAGAATGGTCAATCTCTTGAATGGGAGGAAATAGTGCCTCTCTTTTATTCAAAATTTTATCCTCCTAGTGAGATTCATAAAGATCAGAATCAAATATAAAACTTTTGGCCTCTTGATGGAGAGAGTACAACTCAAGCTTGGGGGAGATTGAAGTTACTAATGCTCAAGTGTCCCATTCATGAGCTCCCCAACAATATTATTATCAATAACTTTTATGCAAGACTTTCTCTTCATGATAAGGATTTATTGGATGCTTCTTGCGCTAGATCATTTACACGCATGGAAGAAGGAGCTAAATGGGATCTTCTAGACCGTATTCAAGACAATGCTGAAGCATGGGAGAATGATAAAGGAATAAAGTCAGGTATAAATTATGATTATGAATGCATTGAATCTTTTATGGGAACTGATGACTTTCAAAATATTAAAAATGCTTATGGTCTAGACTCTCAAGCTATTGCAACTTATTTTAAGGCTTTTGCTTCCTATATTGAAGTTCCTAAAAAGAAGTGGAATAAGTATCATGACCCTTATAAAGATATTGTTAATAGTGTTCCTGCAAGAAATATTGAAGTTTATACTGCTAATCATGTTTTACCCGAACCTTATATTGAGAAAATGCCTTTCCTAGTTAAGATAAAGGAACATTCTATGATAGTTAGTATGGTTAATGAAAGTACAAATAAAGCTATTGAACCTGATGAGCAAGTAGTTGTTGAACCTATAATAGCGAATGTGAAAGACTTTGTCACTAAATATGTAGGATATGGACACACTTTTCTTTGTAAGGATACTTCTAGAATTGTTTCACAAAGTAGTGTTATAAGAACTAGTATTCCTGTGATTTCTGTTAAAATAAATGATCATTGCTACAATGTTTCTTGGGATAGTTATATCATTAAATTTATGCATGATACTGAAAGTTACTATGAGAGAGGGAAAAGTGCTCTTATGCATCTCAATAATATTAAGTTTCCTCTCTTTATGCTGAAAGTCTTTATGTTGCACTTGTTTTGCCTTCCTATGCTAGTAGCCTTTGGTTTCAACAATTTATTTTCTTACAAAATTCCCTTCCATAGGAAGTAGGTTAGACTTAAAACATGTGTATTTTTGCTTCTTGATGCTCTCTTTTTCTTCAATTCATATTCCTATGTGAGCATCATTGAAATTATCATGCCCATCTTAATGGCTATAAAGAAAAGAGCTTTTTGGGAGACAACCCAATTTATTTGTGCTTTTAGTGTTTTTGTTTATTTGAGTCTTGCAAGTTATTACTTAGGTAATAACTTCTCCTTATCCTTTTGGCTTGGTTTTTGTGTCAAGATCAACCTCTAATGAGAGAGAAGTAATATTTGGGAAAGTTGCTGTCCTGAAATAGATTTTTTGTGCTTCGCTGTAAACATTCGTGAAAGACCTCTATACGTCAGATTGATCTGTATTTTTTTGTGCTTCTATCCCAGATTGTTATTTAACTTTCATTAGTTCTGCACTTTTTGATTTGAGCAACAGATATTTACCTGCTGGTCTATTTTGACAGATTTTTACCACTCTTGCATTTGCCTCTTAAATCGATTTCCTTTTTGAATTCCTTTTGGGCTTTCAGAAGGAGTTGTTTCAGTAGCTTATGTTTTGATGGATTTCAGTTGAAATTGAACTTAAATGGTTTATTACCTCGCTTGAACTAATCTTGCTAATGAGAATTGTGTGAAGTTTTGTGTGAAAGAAATTTCCAGGTTAGTGGAGAAAATGGTGTAATAAGAAAGTGAAAGGTTTCATGAATCAAGTAATAAGTGTATAAAGATGAATATATTGATGCTATTCAAATGGTAACTCCAGAAAAATTTATCAAAGACCAAGTTCAGAGACCTGCAGAGTCCGTTTTCAAATAGTTCTGGTAAGAAAAGTTCTGCAAAAAATCTGTCCAGTTATATTTTTGTAGTTTTTTTTCTAACAGGGAAGGCAACGAAGATAAAGAGGGACGGAAACGGAGCGAGGGTGGCTCACACCACCCTGTGGCATGGCCCCCCCGGCCGCGGCACCAGGTGGTGTGGCCACCCCGGAGTCCGTCTCCGACCCGTTTTCTCGCAGTACCTTCCTTTTGTTGTAAAAATTTGTAATATATAATCCCCCGGATCCCCCGAGGTTCGTATATCGTGTTCTCATCATGTTTTCGTTTCGATATGTTTCTGCCAGGAACTATTCTTAAAAGTTTAGAAGCACAATGGTCTCCATCAAGGATAAGAGAAAGGAGCCTGCGGAGTAGGATCCCCAAGACCCTAGGCAGGAGAAGGAGATCGAGAGTAAAGATGAAGAGGAGGCAAAGAAAAGCTAGCATCCGCACACTAGCACTACCATTGCAAGCATTAGAGTGGTGGCAAACCCTGCCAGGTTCAAAAGGACTACACGGATGTCAACTGGAGGGAAGCCTCCGCGTCACTATTTGGCTCCATGGTCACCTTCTCCACGCACCAAGAATCCCTTCCATACCCTTATCCATGAGCATCAGTTCCAGAATATGCCCGAGGAGAAACTACCCTCCAATTGGGATATGCCTCGTTCTAACCATGCAGGAAAAGAAGACTTCAAGGAGGAAGAGTGGGGAAAGAATCGTACGAGCTAGGATTCACAACCCAACATGATCATGAACCGCATTGAGCAAAACTCAGAGTTGATTCGTACTCTCACCTTTGAGATTGAAGACTTGAGGAGATTGATTGAGAAGCTCATCGAGAGAACATCACCACCACTAAAGGAGTAATTCGTCATCAGGTTTTGGCATCCCCTTGGTTTGTTCCACGCTTGGGGGAGTGCCGCGGTATCACATCACTATCTTCTATCTTTTTACCTTTTTAGTAGAGTCATATCATGAATAGAGAAGTTATTATATAGGATGGTTTTCATTATGGAAGTGTCCCCCCTCTAGTTAGATATCTATGTATCCCTTGGTGTGAGTTGCTGTTATGGAATATTAATGAGAAGTTCTATCATTTACTATTTTGCATATCTCATATTAGTTTTCAATTCATGTTATATGATTGATCTTGTTGTTAGTATTGGTATAACTTTGGGAACATTGAGTAAATTCAGTTGGTTTTGGCAAACCTGGCTCGGTCTGTAGCAACACTATTATGAGAATTTAATGAAAAAGATAAAAGTACTTTTAAGAAATATAATTTCATCATCTTTCTTTCTTGATTTTCTCATAAGCTTAGTATTATCTATTTAAGATCTTTTGTGGTTCCAAGGAAGATTGCATGTTTGTTTTTATCACTTGTATGTTTGTTTGTTTCCTTCAACTCTTATACTTGCTATCCAGCCTTGCTAGCCAAAAACCTATAGTGAGAGGGAATTCTTCTCGTGCATCCAATCCTTAAACCAAAAACCTATGCCACTTGCGTCCACCATACCTATCTATTAGCATTATTGCTATTACAAGTAAATCCATGTTTTATCTACCTTCCGAATCAAACTTGTTATGTGAAAATAGTGATTAAAGCTCTCACAAACTTGATGGCACACTTTACTTTCTTGCACTTAATAAACTTGAACCATTGTGCCCATCTATGTTGCGTATATGCTTGCGCTTTATAAGTTGAAGTTAGTAGAACCATGTATCATGGGGAACGCTTTCAACATTGCACTTATATTCCGTTGATATCATGATTCTTTTTCTTATGGATCCCGATGGTGTGAAATAAAAGGGGAACTTGTAAGATCATGGAGTTTGTATGTGTGTTAGAGAAACGCCTAGGCCGCTAGCCTAAGCCATGCCTAATCATGGTGGAAACTTGTAGCATAACCATAATGAGCATTCTATGAAGCATCCTCAATAAAAACCTATGCAAATAGCAAATAAAAAGATCGCTGAGATGCTCATTGTCTGTTGCCTTGTCATTTTGATATGGGATAGCTCCTATTTCATGGGGCAAGGGGTACCCCGTTGGCGGTTCTCTATGATACATATGTACTTACAATAACAAGAGCTTACTTGTGACTGAAGTTGAGTAGCATGAGGTTCGGTACTCGTAAGCAAGGGGCATGAGATTTCAACTTATAACTTATTAAGCATATCCTCATATTTGTTCACTTTAACCTTAATCACCTCAAGATGCTTATGATAGGGGCAATGAGAGCTGAAAGCTAATAAGTACCATAATTTTTGGAAGCGCTTTATGAAACTTGAAATCCCTTCTTCCCTCTGCGAAGGGCCTTTCTTTTACTTTTTAGTTGAGTCAATAAACCTATTCCCTTCTATCTCAGCAATTATTTTGAATTGTTGTGTTTCATTCATTTATATGATGATTTATTCAATCATGTTTCTTATGTTCCTTGTTTTGCACATTGCTCTTATCTTAGTGTTTATTACTTTGAAAGTTATCATTGAAAACCCATTATGTGCGAACTCCTGCAAATTGTCAACTATTCTTCGACCAAGAGCTAAGTTTGCCATTACCAATTTTGATTTACTTTGTGTATATTTATTTGTGTTTCCTTTACCTATTGCAAGTTAAGTTATATAATAGTGAGTTTTCTTCTATTATGATTTATGTATTGATGAATTTGATGCTTGTTGTCCATATTTTTTTATCGACTCTTGGCTCCATAAACCTGAGCTCATGTTTATTGAGCTCAGTTTTTGCTTGGGGACAAGCAAAGTCTAAGCTTGGAGGGAGTTGATACGTCCATTTTGCATCACTATTCTATATCATAATTTACTGTTATTCATTGATATATTTCATATTAAGAGATGATACTTATGTTATTTCATTTGTTTTTGCATGGTTGATGACTTTTGGAGCACGGATCGCTGCAGTCAGGATTTTGATGGAAAAGGGGCTGTTTGGAGGTGAAATTCACGAAGATCAGAAAATCCGGGAAAATACATAGAAAATTCTATTTTTCCAGAATACGAAGGATGCAAGAAGGGGGAGTGGAGATGGGCCATAGGGGGCGCACACCCCCTGGCGCGGGCCACCCCTGGTCGCGCCACCAAGTGGTGTGGCCACCCTGGCCCACTCCTGGCTCTCCCTTTGGCGTATATTATCCCCACGAAAACCTAATACCTGGGGAGCAACCACAGAAAGATTCCACCGCCTCTGTGGGGCGGAAAACTACCAGGAGAGAAAGATCTCTCCGGCAGATAGAATTCTGCCCGGGGAATTCCTTCCCGGAGAGGGGAGATCATCGCCATCAACACCGCCATCAAGCTGGACTTCATCGGGATCATCATCATCATCTCCATCATCATCTCCACCAGCACCATCATCACCACTTCATACTGTTGTAACAATTGGGTTGAATCTTGCATAGTTCTTAGGGGAAACTTTCCCGGTGTTGATTACTTGTTGTAGTTGATACTATTGAGTGAACCATTGGATTATCGTTCATGTTCATATTGTTACTTATCATTATACCATCTCGGATCTTGATCCATATGATGTCTTGTCAGTAGTTCGTTTAGTTCTTGAGGACATGGGAGAAGTCATGTTGTTAGTAGTGCAATTGTGTTGAGAAAGATTCAATAGTTTGTTATTTAAGTTGTGGTGTTATTCTTCTAGCGGTGTCATGTGAACATCGACTACATGACACTTCACCTATATGGGCCTAGGGGAGTGCATTGTGTATTTGGCTACTAATCGCAGGGGTTGCCGGAGTGACATAAACCTGAACCCCCGTTAGGAAACCTTTGCATAAGGGATGTCAGGATCTTAGAGTTTAAAGTTGTGGTTAGGTTTCTATCTTAATTACTTTCTTGTACTTGCGGATGCTTGCAAGGGGTATAATCACAAGTATGTATTAGTCCTAGGAAGGTCGGTACATTAGTACAGGTTCACCCACACAACACTTAGCAAACTAAAGAAGATTTAATCAACTATATGAAGCGAAAGCACTTGACGATATTCCCGTGTGTCCTCGAGAACGTTTGGTCATCTTAAGTAATACAACCGGCTTGTCCTTTGCTAAAGAAAGGATTGGGCCACTTGCTGCATTTATTCTTATTGCCTTGTATTTACTCGCACTTTATTTATCTGCATTATCAAAAAACCCTAAAAATCCGTTTGCTAACTATTTACAGAGAATTCTTGCTCCAAGCCACTCATCAACACCTTCTGCCCCTCGTTGGGTTCGACACTCTTACTTATCAAAAATACTGTGATACCCCCCCTATACTTGTGGGTCATCAATGGTAGAGGTGATTCAAAGTCCAAGGGAAAGGACAAGTTCTGCAGGTATTGTAAGAAACATAATCATGTTATTGACGATTGTTGGAAGCTATAGAATAAGGAGAAAAGGAACGGAACTTACCAACCAAAAGATAAGTCTGAAGGTGCTAGTAATGCTGATGTTGTTTCTAGTGATAGTTCTGATGGTGAATATTTAGCCGTTTTTTATGCTTGTGCTTCTCGTGATGATGAGTGGATACTTGATACTGCATGTTCGTTTCATATTTGCTGTAACAAAGATTGGTTTAGTTCATATGAGTCTATGCATACTGGAGATTTTGTGTGGGGGAGTGACAAGCCCGGCCATATTGTCGGCCTTGGATCTGTTAAGATCAGGACACATGATGGCGTGACATGCACGTTAACTGAGGTGAAGCACATAATAAGCATAGCTAGAAATTTGATCTCCCTGAGTACCATGGATGTTGATGGATACAAGTACGCCGGTGGGCGTAGATTGTTAAAGGTATCAAAATGTTATCTTATTCACATGATAGGTGATATGAATTCTACAAAATTATATGCTCTTAGATGTAGCACTTTGCCTGGTATTGCTGCTACTGTTACTTCTAATGATTCTGATGATTGCGGTAAAACAAATGAATGACATGTGCGTCTTGGGCATATGAGTGAACATGACATGGAAGAATTGGTCAAGAGAGAGTTGATTGATGGTTGCAACTTGAGTAAGTTTGAGTTCTATGATCATTGCATTTTTCGTAAGCATAAAAGAGTTAAATTCAATGCTTCGGTTCATACCACCAAAGGCATATTAGATTATGTGCATGCTGATGTATGGGGACCTTTCCGTAAGACTTCTATTGGTGGAGCTAATTACATGCTTACTATTATTGATGCTAATCAAGAAAAGTGTGGCCATATTTTCTGAAACATAAATCTGATGTTTTTATGCTTTTAAGAAGTGGAAATTAATGGTGGAAAAGCAAACTTAAAGAAAGGTAAAAGTAATATGTACTGATAATGGTATGGAATTTAGTTCTAATGAGTTTGAGGAGTTTTGCAGCAACGATAGTATTTTAGGCACCATACCATCCCTTACACTCCTCAGCGGAACGGCATGGTTGAGCACATGAACAAAACCATCATCTCGAGAGCTCATTGTATACTATCCAATGTAGGTATAGGTAGGTGTTTCTGGGCTGAAGCATCCAACACAGCGTGCTACCTCATCAACAAGTCACCTTCTATTCCACTTGAGAAGATAACTCCCATTGACGTATGGTTAGGTTCGCCCACTGATTATTCACAGTTTAGAGTTTTCGGTTGCACATCATATGCTCACGTTGATAATGGAAAGTTAGGGCCTAGAGCTATTAAGTGCATATTCCTTGGTTATGGTTTAGGAGTTAAAGCATATAAATTAAAAAATCCTCAAACTAAAAAGGTTTTGTTGAGTAGGAATGTTGTTTTCAGTGAATCCATTATGTATCATGATAGCTTGCCATCAGATCCCTCTCCTGTTGCTATTGGAGAGGAGGGAATTAGTGTGCAGGTGGAGCACCTGCAGAAAACTGTTGATTATAATGTTGTCGTTGATGGTACTCATGAGTAAAATATTGATGAGCATGTTGTTGAGCACTCACCTACTATTTTTCAGCAACCAGATGAGTCTATTGCTACTAATAAACCGAGGCATAACATAGTTCCACCTCCTCATTTAATTTAAGAGTGTAATCTTGCCCATTATGCCTTGAGTTGTGCTGAACAGGTGGAGCATGATTCTGAGCCTGCTACATACAATGAAGTTGGTGCATCTGTTGACCGTGAGAAGTGGGTTTCTTCTATGCAAGAAGAGATGCAATCGCTTGAAAAGAATGGCACATGGGATGTTGTGCGCTTTCCTAAACAAAATAAGGTCATCCACTATAAGTGGATATACAAAAAGAAGGAAGGTTTGTCTCCTAATGAGCCTCCAAGGTTTAAGGCAAGGTTAGTAGCAAAAGTTTTTAGCCAGATTCTAGGTATTAACTATAATGATGTTTTCTCTCTGGTTGTGAAGCATAGTTCTATTCGTGCCTTCTTTGGTATTGTTGCTATGCATGATCTTGAGCTTGAGCAGCTAGATGTAAAGACTTCTTTTCTGCATGGTGAACTAGAGGAGGAAATTTACATCAACCACTTGGAAAAGAGGATTTTGTGTGCAGATTGAAGATATCACTTCATGATTTGAAGCAATCTCCAAGACATTGGTACAAAAGGTTTGATTCATCTATGATATCACAAGATTTTAAGAGGTCTCAGTTTGATAGTTGTGTTTACATAAAATTTGTTAATGGATCACCTATATACATGCTGTTATATGTTGATGATATGTTAATTGCTACTAAGAGAATGAAAGAAATCACTACTTTGAAGGAACACCTAAGTAGTGAATTTGAGATGAAAGATCTCGATGCTGCTCAGAAAATCCTATGTATAGAAATTAAGCGTGATAGAAAATCTAGGTTGCTATTTCTTAGTCAGCAGATTTACATTGAGAAAGTTCTCCAACATTTTAATATGCATGATTCAAAGTTTATTAGTACTCTTATTGCTCCTCACTTTAAATTGTCAACATTGCAATGTCCTAGTTTTGATGAAGATTTTGAGTACATGTCATGAGTTCCTTATTCTAGTGATGTTTGTTCCTTGATGTATGCCATGGTTTGTTCTTGCCCTGATTTATCATATGCTATGAGTTTGATGAGTCGTTACATGGCTAATCATTGTAAAGAACATTGGAAAGTTATTCGGTGGATTTTCAGGTACCTCCGTGGCACATCAAATGCTTGCTTGAAGTTTGGCAAGACTGGTGAGGGACTCGCAGGCTATGTGTATTCAGATTTTGCTGTCGATTTTGATAATAGGAGGTCCCTCACAGGTTATGTGTTCACGGTAGGGGATGTGCTGTGAGTTGGAAGGCAACGTTCCAACCAGTCATTGCTCAATCTACAACCGAGGCAGCATATATGGCTATTGATGAAGCTTGCAAATAGTCTATTTGGTTGAAAGGTTTGTATGCTAATCTTTGTCAGGATGATTCTTGTATTAGTCTGTTCCGTGACTG
This sequence comes from Avena insularis, assembly GCA_023614405.1. Lineage (NCBI taxonomy): Eukaryota > Viridiplantae > Streptophyta > Magnoliopsida > Poales > Poaceae > Avena > Avena insularis. Next base: position 114,050,187 of record CM042692.1, read on the forward strand.
TCAAAGTGCCATATACCTAACTAAGGATCAGATGTTCCATGAGAGAACTAAGCACATTGATGTCAAGTACCATTATGTTCGTGGCATTGTTACACAAGATAAACTAAAGGTATGCAAGATAAGTACTCATGATAATACTGTTGATATAATGATAAAGCATGTTCCTGTTGCTAAGTTTAAGCTATGCTCAAGCTTAGTTGGTATAATTATCTAGCCCAAGTGCCTATTGGCACCAAGAGTGTTTTCTTTGTTTGTTCAGGAAGATGATTGTTGTTGATGCTACAAGAAGGAATTCTCCTCAAGGTGGAGTTTGTTTAAGTATATTCCAAATTCAATTATGGAGGCTAACTTTTGACGAGCGGAGCTAGGCCCGTTGCCGGTAGACTTGGGCCAAAGCAGATCATTGAATACCTAGGTTTACACCGTTATATATACCTCTTGTAAGTCGTCGGCTAGGATAAGTTGCATCTGTGAAATCCCTGGCGTTGTGTAAACACTCCCTGTTATAGTGAAGTTCAACTCGCCGGCGCCCGTGGTTTTGTCCTCTCTTTGTTGGAGAGGTTTTTCCACGTTAAATATGTGTCCCCTTGCTACGATTTCCTTTTCGTTCTTGATTATTTGCTTGTCACGATTCTAACAACAATAGCATTTGAGTATGAATATGCAAGTAGACAAATTGCATTGTCTTGTCAGGTTATACTTTGCTACATCAGGAAACAAGCTTGCAAGGAATGAATATACAGAATCAAGCATGATAAAAAGGCTCTTCTTTGTCTCTATGATAGTTCCAAAACAAGCATTCACTATTATTACGAGTTCATGTTGCTATATAGAAAATAAGTCCATTGTCTCATTGATTTATGTGAGTGAACCCCTGAAAGTTTATCACTGTGTTCTGATCCGGGTGATTCTTGTTCTAGGTCCGCCCCTAGGTTTCAGGAAAACAGAAGTTCAAGTCCTAAGTTGTATTTGGCAAACGATGTTCCTACTAAGTTAAACAATTCTAAACTATAACAGTAAGAAGAAAGTATCAAGACACTAGCGATAGCTTGGACTATGACGTATGTACAGAAACAAAGAACAAGTATTATTGGCAGTATGTTGTATGGAAAATTTGGAGGTAGGACCAGGTGCCCGGAAGAAGCAACACCACGAGGAAATCGGCGCGGGGAAGACGTAAGCGGCAGCACCAACTCCGACCAGACTACCGGCATCAGCAGTCGGGGCAGGCGCAACACCAAGTTGTCCTCCTGTTCCGGAGGTGGTGAAGGAGGAGGAGGGCAAGCTGGAGCTCCGTCTGGCCACCACCGCTGCAGATCTAGCAGCTCTACTGCATACCCTGAAGCTGGAGGGGGAAATCAGAGCTTGAACTCGAGGACGAAGTGGATAGGAGGAAGAGGAAGGCATCAACAATGCGTGAGAGGAAGAGGGAGGTGGTAGCGGGGCGCGGGGTATGCAAGGCGTCGGTAGCATGGGACGAGAGCAGGGGTAGTGGAGCAAGGCGGGCGGCAAGGTGGCGGGCGGTGTCGAGCGAGGAAGTGCCGAAGAGGGGAGACAGCAAGGAAGAGAGCATGGTTCACGTGGACCTCAGGTTTGGTCGGAAATTTGGCAAGGTTTTTTCTGTAAAATGTCCCATCCGACATCTTTTCTGAGATGGAGGGAGTAGAAAATGGGATTTGCTATTTCTCAGCTAGCTGAGAAATAAGTTATGTCTCAGTCAACTTCTTAATCATCCGATTTAGCACTGAGATTCATGAGATTTATTTTGTCTAGTCGAGGTGCGGTACGACACTTTGCTGACCATGATTCTAATTGGGCCTTATCTTTTCTTTTTCTCTACGCTATGCCTTGTGTGTTGGGGTGATGGGCTTTTCTTCGATTTCTTATTTTGCCTAGAAAGTTGGGCCCTTTGTAGCGTGTTGTCTTTTCTTTTTTGTGTTTTTCTGCTAAAGGCAGGATGTGACTCCAAGTTTTTATCAGATTTTGTTATTGTATTTTCTTGTACCTACTTTGTTTTTCTTCTTATTTTATTTTCTATTGTATTTAGTAAATTATACATGTGTCCTAGTTTGTTCCCTACAATTTCATTCGCGTGTGTTAATTAGTGCATCTTCTCCTCCTTTTGACCTTTATGTTTTTGAAACTCAGTGTTTTGTACAATTTCATAATTTTATTAGTTTTGCTAACTCTTGGTCAATCGAGATTTACATTAGAGCTGGGCTAACTTCTGAACCACTAGATTTGCATCATGACATGGTGGTAGTGTCGGAGTTGCAAGTGGAATGTAATAGAGTCATTTTCAAGTTGTACATAGGATTGCAACCGAGTATCTTTAGCTGCAAGTGGAATTGCATCTAGGTTTTTTCCAGTTGCAAGAGGGGTTGTAACTGTGTTTTTTTCAATTGCATATGGGATAAGAACTGAGTTTTCTGAGATTGCAAGAGGACTTGCAACTGATTTTTTCTAGTTGCAACTAGGGTTGCAAGTGATTTTTCTCCGACTGCTAGCATGGTTGCAAATTTGTTTTCCTCAAGTTCGCAAGAGGTGTTGCAACTGGGTCTTCCTCTAGTTGCAAGCAGGGTTGCGACTGGGTTTTCCTCCTCTTGCATGCGGTGTTGCAACTGGGTTTTCCTCCAGTTGCAAGCGGTGTTGCAACTGGGTTTTCCTCCAGTTGCAAGCAGGGTTGCAACTGGGTTTAACTCAAGTTTCATGCGGTGTTGCAATTGGGTTTTACTCTTGTTGCATGCGTGGTTGCAACTGGGTTGTACTCCTGTTGCATGCATGGTTGCAACCGGATTTTCCTCCAGTTGCATGTGTGGTTGCAACTGGATTTTCCTCCATTTGCAAGCAGGGTTGCAAATGCATTTTTCTCTAGTTGCAAGCAGGTTTGCAACTGACTTTTTTCTTCAGTTGCAAGTGGGTTGCAAGTGATATTTTGTAGTTACAGGTGGATTGCAATTGAGTTTTTTCCGGATGTAATGAGAAAGACATGTCCTTAACCATTGGATTTTTTCACCGCGATTCACCTTGAATGGGAGTTGCATGTGTATTGGAATAGAGATTTTGTGGTTGTCTGAGAATTAAGCTAATGCTCAGAAAGACTAGGAAGTACTCATACTGAAATAAGTCGATACTTCTATTTTCACCAGTTGCACACTAGGTGCATTTGAGGAACTTTTCAGTTGCATATTATCTTTGTGAGATCGAGAAATTGACGAGAGGGAAGAAACATAACCATGACCCTCGCTTGCGTCGTTGCTTTTAAGCTTTAAACAAAAGGGTGGATAAAAAATGAAGAAAACATATTACCACCCTAGCAGTATTGCACAGACTGAAAGAAAAATATTGACTTGCACGAGTACACCCTGGTAGTATTAGTACTTTTTAAAGAATTTGCAAAGTATAAGAAAAATAAAATAAGCTCAGGAATCAGAAGACCCAATTAGACCCAACAAGAAACAAAAGCAGGCCTGAACTGAAAGCTTAGGCAGCGTTCACCTGGGAAAGAAACGCGCACATACAACCAGGCCTTCCTATCGATCCGGGGACAAAGAAAGGAAGAAATTGGTAGAAATAAAGGTGCTGACGTCTTATTTCTTAGTCCACTGAGGATTAGAGACTCCCATAGAAAATAGTGTTGCTCATTGGAAATCGAGTATAGGTAAACCACGTTTTCACAAAAAGCTCGGTAGATTTGGGGTATTAAGGAGACATGATTTTTCTTATCCACGTGTCATTTAGAAAATAAACAAAGTTTTAGTTTGTTAGATTTAAAATGAATTTTTGTATAACTAACTCTATACAAATCAGAGCATCTCTAGTAGATACCACAAATCTTGCTACCACAAAAGTGGTTTGCAGTTTTACTGATAACCACTTTTGCGGCTTGAGATTTGCTCCGTTTGGCCAGATATTGCAATCGTAAGCTGTAAAATTTGAAATAAAAACACTTGGCCCCATGATATACACGATCATACGAGTTCATCAAAGTTCATAGATACAAAGGTGGCATACATTAATCAACGAGTATCTACATACAAAAGAAGAAACTAGATAGTTAGCTAGTTCTAACCCTAGCCCTAGATCTACTTTAGCTAGCTCTCGGGATACATCTAACTAGGGCCTCTTTGCAGCGGCACTAGTTGAAGTACCGGAGGTGCTCAACAATGAGGGAGGTGTAGAGCGCATTCGATATATCATATCCCTCACGTGCTTTATCGACGCGGCCGAGCATGACCACCTCATTGTTGTTGACTGCCACCTCAGCATCGAGGACGCGGGGAACCTCTGAGGTTTCATGCTCACGAACGATCATCGAGGATGTGCCCGTCAAGGACGTACTAGCCCCATCATGCCGACAAGGATGTTGCGGCTTTGCATGAAAGCAGTCTCAGAAGGACGAACCACATGATCAGCCACTGTGTTGTAGAACAAACAATCTACATAGACACACACACTAGAAACAAAGACCATCAATACCACACGTGACATGACTAAAGAATAATGGTAGGCATGAAATCGCTAGCAAGAACAATGGTAAGCATGACAATCGCTAGCAAGAACAATGGTAAGCATGCAAATTCGTTGTTGATCACGTAAATAGGCAGTCATAAGCAATAAGAACCATCGGGTCCATCCATATCTACCCACATCTAGAACGTGCTCACAAATATAAGCTACAACTTAAAGCCACTAGAAGAGGATGTAGCACACAACTCGGGGAAGAGGGAGAAAATTGGCTTGCCATCGATGATCGTCATCGCCGTTCTTGTAGGTGAAGTCAGTGAAGAGACTCCCGCCATCTCCATTCAGCTCGAAGGGGAAGGAGCTCAAAGGGGGGAATGGTGGATTTGGATTTGGGTGGTGAGAGTGGTACATCTAATTAGGGAGGCGATTTTAGGTGTCCGGTGACCGAATCCTTCTAGCCGATGTGCGAGCGAGCTCCCGCCATATCCATGGTTGCATCAACTCGCACACCATGTTCTCCCAATTGCAAGCCATGAGGGTGGCTCCGCACAAACGACAGATTTGACAACTCTTAGTTGCGGAGTGCTTTGAGTTTCGGGCTAGTGCTGCCACCAGCGAAACATGCAAGCATCCAATATACAAGATTTTGCATCGCGAGGGCAATCGTGTATGCTACCAATCGCATCCATAGATTGTGCGACAACATATTGAGCTTTATGCTAGTGAAGGACATACAATACATAAGGAAGGGATTATACCTTCAATGGTAGCGACGTTGTCGTAGATGCTCCAAAGTCGAGAGCAGTTGGATGTAGTACACTTGGCTGCTTAGATCGCTGAGTCATATGCAGATTCCACCAGTAGATAAACATGCAGTTCTGAAGATTCTATGCCTTTAAAATAGTAATTTTGAAAAATGTACTTGTGCGGTATATATTTCTATTTTTACTAATTCTTAGTCGATTGGGAATTAAGTTAGAGCTTGTTTGCTTTAGAACTATTGGATTTGCATTACGATTTGTGCATTCCATGACTTGGTTAAATGGTGTTGCAGGTGTGATTTTTCAGCTGTAAGTGGGTTGCAATAGAGATTTTTTAGTTACAAGCAAGGTAACATCTGAAATTTTAACTTGCAAACGGATTGAAACCGAGAAAAAAACTTCACGTAGTAAAAATTATATATTCACACAGAAATTTGTTTGTTTACGGGATACATGAGCTCTCAAACTTCCATGTTCCATGTTGATCGTAGGGCAAGCTAAATTCCTTCCAAATTTTCGGTGAAATGGCGCTTTATTATTTAAAGAGTTTTAAGCATTACACCTAGTATTTATATAACTAGGATGCACACGACTGATACAAGTCCAAAAGTTATAAAACAGAAAAATATTGCATATCAAAATGAGAAATTGCAAAATTCCTAAGATGGTGGAGGACGATCCGAAGATTACGCTGTCATCCATATTGGGTTAAAAGTCCCTCGTTGTGTCCCTCAGTCGTGTAGACACCTGAATAAACAGGTCGCGAAACTGTACATGTTGTACTGACGACCATAAACATAGTGTACTGGTACACTATGTGAATAACTGTAAGAGAGATGCATTTTATCATTAAATATTTTATTATTTTTACATAGCCATATTGACCAAATAACGACAACCGCTCCCATACTAAGTAGAATTCTATACTTATTATCTATACCATGTAGTCAATTCCTAAAAATATTGGCAATACTACAAGGTGAATACAAGTTTGAAACTACTTGGATGATTGATCATATAGAACAGGCAAAATTGCATTAAAAGAACATATGATTGATTGTCTCGTCATGATAAAAAAGGCATTTTGCACTCACATGCCATTCCTCCTAACAAAGTTATTTTTAGTAAGGATAATCCCACAATAAAGATACAAAGAAAATATTTTGATCTTTAGAGGTATCTTCATCTTCTAGGTTTTCCTATTATTATCAACTGGTTAGTCTAGCTACACTAGTGCGTTGTACATATAATCAACTAAAAATTTACCATTCTAATATAGATTCTAATGAAATTCATCAGGCCCAGGTGTTAATGGATTAAAGCCAAGCACCAAAGCAAGACATTCCAAGAAGCAAGTATGTGTCCAAGTAAATCCCTTATGAGCATCATATTTGGAGGAGAATACTCCATAATCGTTGTTACTGTTCTCGGAGTGTAGCATTTCCTAGCCACTTGTCCTTATAGAAAGATATTTCTGATCCATCTTTAATTTAAAAGATCCAAAGCAGAAGAAATGTTTCTTCGTAGCCATTAGACTTTTTATCAGTGTTTTTCCTTTTGTTTATTGCCGGATTTCACTGAATTTTATCCTTTTCACTAATATTAACATTGCAACTAGCAAAATCTTGGTTTCTTGTGATGGTTTCAGGCAATGAACATTTTTGGAAGATCTAATAGTATTTATGGGCTAATTACACATGAAGAAACAAATCCCCAATTGGAGCCCCTTTCATTAGAGGAATTCTGAACGCATAACGACCACTAGTACGGTCGGGACGCGCATGTACCATCCGCCTATACAACCCACCACCATCTCCATTATATCAATACAGACAACTTTCATGAGGGGGAGATAGCGAAAACCACAACACAGTCGCCGCAAACACATCCAGAAGAGGAGAGATCAGATCTAGAGAAGGAAAAGAACACCGTCTCGTTCTTCGACGATCCCTAGCCTCTAAACCATTCACTCCACCATCATCCCCATTTGTACTTAGAGAGAGAGAGCGATCGGCACTTGTAAGATTAGGGTTTGATATTTTGATCTACCTTGGTTTGTATTTGGTTCGATCTTCAAACGGTATTGTGGTTTGCTACGGTAACTATGAGATGATTTCTATTTCAATACAATTATGCCTTTGATCTATCTTCCTCTCATGTCTGAGTAAATCCCCATAGGCGTGGGAGATGTAGGGGATTGGTAAGATGTGTTGTGCCTCCTTTGTTTCCATCCAATTGTTGTAGTGATTATTTAATTGTGAGAATGAGTATATATGTTTGTCTAATGCCTATTATCCAATTTAAGGGCCTGGGTAACATGATCCAGAGATCTCATAGGTATGAACTTATATGCTAGCGAATTAGCAAACCCCGAGTGATACGGCCGATATCCATGAGGAGCTAGTACTACTCGATGACAAAAAGCAACCATCAAGATTAAAGCCTTGATCTGGTCAGAAGACCTTAATTAATGTGTTGAACATCACTTTGGTAACATGTAGATGGATCATTGGGACTAGGAAGAAATTGATCATGAGGACTCCCAGTCGGTGTATGGGTTGCTTGCCTACTCGGTTATAAATAAGAAATATTACAATCACTTACTCCATTTTATTCATCTGGCATCTTCACTATTACCATGAACAGTTTCTCTCCATGTCTAACTTCTCATCTGCAGGAACCTCGAACACTTTTCTCACATTTACTTTTATGTTATTTAATACTCGCTTCTTCCTTTACGTAATTTTCCTCTATTATTCACTCACCCCCTTCGACCTTCAATGATTGCAGTCAATTCACTCAAGACACGTGACACCTTGAGTGCGACAGAAACGCGACACAAAGACACTTATCTAGACCCTTTATTAAGATCGATATAAAAACTAGAATTAATACTTTCACAAAAACATGCTCTCACGAACCTGTGCACTTGTAGGCCAACAAGCTATTTTCTGGCACCGTTGCTGGGGAACTAAGCGCTAAGTGTTGTTTCTTGACATAAGTGATTGTTGACACCATCCATGATCTCCGTTAAAGATAGATGTACCACTCATTCTAGAAGAACTTATTTACCTCCATATATTGACCGTATTCCAACTGAAAGATGCCTAAAATTTATTGAAAGATTTTCTAACTCATGTACTGTAGATGTGAACCGTTTGATTCCTTCGATGGCAGACTTAACCATCGCCTAGGGGACCGAAGAGCCTGAGCTACCATTGGGAGAATATGGGAATCCGAACTTAAGAAAAATTTCTATTCTTTGTCCCGATCTTGAAAGCTAGGAATTTGAAATATATCCTGAGCTAATTTATATGATAAAACAAATTGCTTTCGTAGTAAAAGATGAGGAAGATCCTAGTGATCATTTGATAAAGGTCTATCACCTTTGTGCTACTCTTAAACCACTGAGTCTACAAATAGAGTTTGTACTCCTTAAACTTTTTCACTGGTCTTTAAAATATAATGTTTTTACTTGGTTACAATCATTACCTAATCACACTATAAAAAGTTGGGAAGATTGCATCCGAGAATTTATGCATAAATATTACTCGTTTAATAAAATCATGCAAATTAAATGCAATATTACAAACTTTCTTCAAGCGATTGGAGAGACCTGTTAGCAAGCATGGAATAGATTTTATGGAATGATTATGAAAGTCCCAAATCATGGTTTCCATGAGCATTTAATTATCCAATATTTTTATAATGGGCTTAATGAAGATACAAAAGAAATGATTGACTTATCTGCAGGAGGAGCTATTAGCAACTTGATGTTGCCACAATGCATAAAGCTTTTCGAGGTAAGATCCTTCAATGATGAACAATTTAATCATGTTGAGGATGTTAAACCACGAAAAGGGTATGTTTCACATACCCCGGGAACTTATGCTCGAAGTTAAGAAGTCTATGAAAGAAAAAGGAATACCAGCAGAACTTGTGGAAGAAAATAAAGTAGATATTCTTCAAGCTTATGTTATAGAAGATGAAATAAATCTTGTGATGCAAAACTTTAGATATCAAAAAAATCAGTTCCGGAGAAGTATTATAAATGTCTAATGACTCGAGAAAAGAACATAAAAGAGATAACTAAAGTTTTTGATGAGTTAGGACATGCCACAAGGCATTTGGATAAATACTTGAGTATGGTTAAAACTCAATGTGATCAGATAGTTGAAACTCAAGCTCTTATCTTAGATCAAGGTAATTTTAATTATAATATTGTTTCTACTAACATTGTCACTAGATGTGGTACAGAGACACATGAACCCCAGGGGCCACCTTGGTATCAAAAAGAACAATCTCACAAGGCAAAAGAGACTCAGGAAATGAGTCAAGAAGAAGAGGATCTTGTGGATCCTCAAGATGATATTTATTACGAAGCTTAGAAAAGAGAGCATGGGACTTCTAAAGATAAAGAAGAAGAAGAAGAAGAAGAATAAGAAGAAGAAGAAGAATCAGGAGATAAAAAATAAAAATATGATTCAGATGCTGAGACAGTCGACTCAAGAGAAGAGGTTGATCTCAGAATGGAACAAGAGGAGCATGCTATCGCCTCAAGTGAAGAACGAGTTGATTAAAAAAACCTTTAGCAAAGAGGAAAACTAAAAAGGATGTTGAATAGTGGCAAAGGTAAAGGAGAAGGTAATACCTACTAGAAAGAAAATTCCTTATCCTAATCATGTTCAGTATGAACCGAATAAATCCATTTTTGATTCTTTTGCCGAAGCCCTGGGAATCCTTCATTCAGAACTTCTCTAACTTATGCTATTCAAGTTCCTACTTATAAAAAAATTATGCGAGATATTCTTAATAGATAAAAGAAGGTAACTAAGACTGTAGCAGTAATGACAAGCTTTGGTGATAATCTTCCTACTAAGCTTGGGGATCCAAGTATACCAACCATCTCTTACACAATCATGAAAACTAATATCCTTAATGCTCTTTCTGACCTAGGGGCAGGTGTTAGTGTCATGCCCTATTCCCTATTCAAGAAATCGAACCTTGGAGAGTATTCTCCTACTTCAATTACTTTGCAAATGGCTGATAAGACAACTAAACAACCTGCCGGTATGATCGACAATGTTTTATTTAGAATTTACAAACATGTTATACCCACTGATTTTATCAACTAGATGTTTCCGAAGATGACAAACTTTCAATCATCCTTGGAAGACCTTTTCTTGGCACTGCTGGAGCTAATGTTGATTGTTCTAGCGGTAAGATTGTTTTCAATATTTATGATGATCAGATTGTTCGTTATTTTCTGAAGAAATAGGAGCATTATGAAAAATATGTTTCACCACCTGAGCGTATCCAAGTGGTATGTCATCAATGAAGGGCATCTTGAGGTAAACGCTAATGACTCAGAGGTTGGTTGATAATCCAACCCTCCTTAATAAAATGATTAATGGGAGTCAACCCATTCTTAGTAGTAAAGTTTATTTTGTTTAATTTTACTTTGTCTCATTTTTGTGTGTCTTAATAAATTTGTTTAAGTTTTTAGACTTGTAGAAAATTTATACTTTCGTGAAGTTTAAAGAAATTGAAAGAAAGGCGAAAGGAAGAATAAAATAGGGTTCAGACTACGTAACACGCAGCAGAACGACCGGAGGTGATCATAGCATGCGCCCGTACCGTTGAGGAGAAATCAGTCGATAAGTTATTTTCAATTTAGCGCTCATAACGAGCACTAGTAAGGTCGGAGGTACCATACCGCCTGCCGTACCGAACTTAGACGATTGGCTCCAACCTTACTATCGCGATAATAAGCACTGGTACGGTCGGGACACGCCCGTAGCAGACCTCCATGTTTGATCTCGGAACCCTAATCTTGATCCAATAGTGAAGACCACCAGTACGGGCAGGACATGCCCATACTACCCGCTCGTACTGGATACATTGCCAGGTAAAGACCAACAGCGGCTGGCTCATAGCCAGCCCCTTTCTTCTTCCTCCCTCATTCTTTATTTCTCTTTATCTCTCCACCTCAAACCCTAATCCTCTAGAATCTTTGATTCTTCTCCGATTTCTTGTTTTTGAGTGGGGGAATCATCACATCAGTAAGTTTCTCATCCGATCCATGTTTTATTTTTTGAAATCCATGGTTGAATTCCTCACATTAACTATCTAGATAAGTTCAACATATTTTGAGATTATTTTTTATTCCTCACGTTAGGATTTGTAATTTCTGCCGGTAATCGTTTGTTTGTATGATAAACACCTGATGCCTATAGTTTTCTTTGAAAAGTTTGCAGCATAACTGAAAGGATCGTATGGGCACCTAGAGGGGGGGGGGGTGAATAGGTGCTACTTCAAATTTTACTCTTATTCAATTTAGGGTTTGATATAAAAGGTAAATTCTCTAGATTATGCAAATATGGTGAATTTACCTATATGTCAATATAGCACAAATACTAAGCAAGAACTAGATAAGTAAAGTGTGGTAAAGGATAAAAGTAGCCAAAGTGGAGCACGCGGAGACACAAGGATTTGTTTCCCATAGTTCCTTCCTTTTGAGGGAAGTACGTCTACGTTTGGAGAGGGGGTGGTTTCAAACCACCAATGCCACAAGAGACCTCCCTTGTTCTCCGATGAACCTCACCCCAACGGTTTCGATTCACCTCTTCCACTATATGGCAACCTTCGAGGTGGAAGCCGGCACCTTTACAACGAGTTTGAGGCACACATACACAACCTAATTGGAGGCTCCCGAATAAAAGGTAGCTGTCAAACAATCAAAGACAAGCTAGTAAGAACCAAATCACAAGCTAGGGTTTCCAATGAAACACTAGAGCAAGGGGCCCTCAAGTGAATGAGGGGGAGATGAAGATCTCTCTTGGTGAAGTTGTAGATCAAGGCCTCCTCCTTCGATTCTCCAAAGATCAATGACTTTGGATGGTTGAGTGAAGAGATCTTGTGGATTTGGTGGCTCAAATGGTGCTGGAGTTCTTGAGGTGAACGAGCAGCTCCCAAGGTAGAAGAACAGGCCTTTATATAGGCCCCCTGGAATTAGAGCCGTTGGGAGCCACTTACCCGTCTGATTCGGCCAAGGCCAACATCAGCCGACCAGAACAGATACTCCTGTGAGACCCGCTTTTCTAGTACTTTTGAGGTTAGTCCTCCGACACTTCGGCCAGGCAAAGTTTCCATCCAGGGTCCGGATTGTGTCCAGAGATATCCGATATGCTGTTCTAAATGTCCACGCTGGTCGACACACCTCCCAGGGCCGGACACTCCAGTCTGAACACACCAGACACTCCGACCATCAAAGATTCTGGCAAGAATCCGGTACGTGTCCGAAAAGTTGTTCTAAATGTATAGCAAAGTCGCCCACTTCCCAGGGGTGGACAGTCCGGCCGGAACCAACCGGACAATCCAGCCGAGGGCGGACACTCCGGCCTGGATCAGCCGGACAGCCTGGATGAGACTTGTTTCCTGCACATACAAGAACCTGGAGAGCTCTTGGTGGTTGTGATGTTGTAGGCAAAAAAAAGTGGTTCCTCTGTCCATGAAGAACAAAAGCAGGAAGAATATATTGTTAGTCACAGTAGTTCCTTGGTTGTAAAAGATTGTAGTGACTGGTAGTTTGATCTTTTGGTGCAATTAGTAGAGTGTTTCTGCTATCATGTTACAGTAGGGTGTGGATACATGCATGGTTAACAGCTGGATTTTTATGTCCTGTATAGCATTGCTCTCATGTGTCCATATTGTCACTAAAAATGCTTTTATTTCCTGATTTTCATTGAATATAAAGTCCCAATTTCCCATGTATACCACTGTATTGTACTACTAGTACTGAATAGAGTTTAGAACCACAATGTGTAGTTTGAACTCTGAAGTGATGAAACAATCTGCAAGCTAACAGACCTGGAAGTTGGGAAAATCATTGTTTGCTTTTATTTGAGTGAACCTAACAGATTCAAAAATCTGCAATGTTTTGGAGGGTTTAGTGTACCCTCGTGATTCAAAAATAGGAACTTGAAAGCTTAGACTACAAAAAAGAGTGAAATGACCTATGAGATATATACCCATGTTAATTTATTTTTCCTAATATCACCAACACCAAATCAGCATGGCAAAGTGAAAGTATGTTGTCTGAGAGTTAGCATCAGGTATTGGTAAATTTTACTTCTAGCATATGGTCCAGCCGCTGAACCATTTAGTTATGCTTATCTACAAAATACCCATTCAAATTACCAGACTAGAGTAAGTAACAACTAAGAATACTCATTCAAATGGTCTGGATGCATAACCATTTAGTTCTACATATCAACCGAATATGTTCATGCATCTAGAGAGTTTGATATGCTTAGGTCAGATGCTCAAAAACTATTTACTATACTATAAATGTCCATAAGGTACTAAACCAGATTGATCTAGCGTCGAGAGGGCGTCGGTGTCATCCTGACATATCAATAGGGTGACAAAATGTGATATGTACTGCGGATGAAGTTCCGCGCATCCAACAACGAAGTGGAGTATGAGGCTCTGCTCCACGGGATGCGGAATGGCAAAATTCTATGATTCTACACGACTCGTCATCTACGATGACTCCAACCTCGTGGTACAATAGACCATGAACAAGTTTGATGCTCACATTGACAACATGACCGCATACTGCGATCTCTACAACACACTCGGAGGAGATTTCGATGGATGCGAACTACGACACATCAGCCGTGAAATCAATGAGGAGACCGACACACTCGCCAATATAGGCTCCACATGTGCCCCGGTACCACCTGGAGGAAATATGTGAATGTTCCATCATGTTGAAGCCTACCAAAGGCCAACCAGAATTAGCAACGCATTCGGGGGTTGTGCCACCGAAGAAGTCAAAGAACCAACAGAAGAAGAGCAAAGCTCTGCACCCGAAGGCCCCATGTAGGTCATGCTCATAGAACCATCATGGACTCAGCCGTACATCATGCACCTGCTCACCAAGAAGCTATCGGATGACCCAATGGACGCATGACACATCGCTCAGTGCTCCAAGGCCTTTACCATTATCAATGGCGAGATGTAAAAGCGAAGCATCACAGGTGACCTCAAGCGATGCTTCACCAATGGTGATGGCAAGGGAATCCTCATCGAAATCCATGAAGGCATCTGCGGACATCACGCAGTTAGTTGCGCCCTCATCACCAACGCTCTACGAGTTGGCTTCCACTGGCCAGTTGTGATGTGCAACACTAAAATCATTGTCGAGAGGTGCAATGCATGTCAGATATTTGCGGATAAGTCGCACGCATCAGGCGTGAAGCTTAGGACAATACCCGTGGCTTGTCCCCTCTCACAGTGGGGACTCGACATGGTCGGCAAGCTGTAGAAGTCATTGCCAGGAGGATACGTCTGCCTCCTCCTCGCAGTCGACAAATTCACCAAGTGGATAGAGGCCATGCCCGTCACCACCCATATTAGCACCACTGTCGTCAAGTTCTTCGAGTCCATTGTCTTTATATTCGGGGTGCCACACAACATCAGCACCAACAATGGGACAAACTTCACCTCGAACGAGTTCTAGAATTTCTTTGAAAACCTGGGCATCAACATCAGCTACGCTTTTGTGGCACATCCCCAGACCAACGGTTAAGTCGAAATGGCCAACGGCCTAGTCTGCCTCCTTCGACCTTTCGAGCGAGCAGTTGGAGCATGGGAAGAAGAGCTACCCTCTGTGCTATGGAGCCCGCGGACAACCCCAAACAGTGCCACCTGCTACACACCTTTCTTCATGGTGCATGGCACTGAGGCGGTAGTACCAGCCGAAGTATGCTACAAGGCCCAATAGGTCATCGCTTACTACGAAGCAGAATCTACGTCTACACTCAAAGACTCTGTTGATCTGCTCGATGAAGCACGCGAGATTGCTGCGAAACAATCAACGGTATACCAGTAGAGCCTCCGCAACTATCACAACCAACTACTAAGTCCAAGGTCCTTCATCAAAGGCGACCTTGTCCTACGATTGAAGCAGAAAGGACACATGAGGATCGAATCTCCATGGGAAGGACCCTACGTGGTCACCGAAGTGATCCCAAGTTGCGCATATTGCCTCAAAGACCTAGAGACTAGAGTTACATACTCCAACCCGTGGAACGTCATTCAGCTGTGACGTTTCTACCCTTAGATATTTTTACCTTTAAAATAAGGCTACTTAGCCAAACAATATACCTCCTGTTATTCTCCAATAAATAAATCTAAGTTCCTCAACTATGAGTCTTATTATGTTTATCTTTCTATGCATTTAGCACTCGGGGGTTGTGCCTCCCTAACAAGCTCGTCATACATACAACTCACCATCCCGATGGCCCGAGTAGCTGATTTTGCCTACAATCGAATCCTTGAAAACTCCAGCCTAGTTGCAACCCAACTGACAGGTTGGCATGGTGCTGAGATCTAGAAGTATCGGGTAATGAAAAGGCATTGCATAATCACACTTGAACATATACAAGATAACAAGTTTACAAAAACTACAAGTGCCACAAAATGCCTAACCGAAACTATACGAGCTTTACAACATTTATATGTCTTGTGCATGCTATAAACTATGTTGTTGTCGCTGAAGGAGGACGTTGGTTTTCTTTTCAAATAAATGAATGATATCCTCCGCAGGTTAAGCAACCGCCCGATAATGCGGTCACATATTCCAAGCCATGCCATCCTGAGGTGTTGGAGGACCTTGCGCAATGGTCGCCAGGTCCACATCTGGTCGCTAGATACGAACAAGGGCTAATGCAGCCTTGGCCTCTGCCACCAGCTGCCGACGAATGCACTCACGAACCATGCTCATGTCACAAAACTTCTACAGTAGCGCGAGGATCCTAGACGGTGCCTGATCCAACGGAAACATGGCACCATACATAACCGCTAGTGTCGTACACGCACGCTTCAGGAAATTCAATACCTGGAAGA
Source organism: Avena insularis (assembly GCA_023614405.1). Classification (NCBI taxonomy): domain Eukaryota; kingdom Viridiplantae; phylum Streptophyta; class Magnoliopsida; order Poales; family Poaceae; genus Avena; species Avena insularis. The sequence continues at coordinate 114,066,329 of CM042692.1, forward strand.
CACAGTCTTGCAATGTAGCCACCATAGTTGCCTGATTCCAGTCGGTCCAGAAGAACCCTCCCGCCTCGAGCTCAGACTAAGTAAGGCAAATGAGTCAGATATTTACCCGCTCTTTTTCCTCCTGCGGGATAAGTTTCACAACTACACACACAAGACAGCGGTCAGCCAGCACTATAGCGACTCAAGGAGAACATAAATCAGTCAATGAACACTCACATTGGAGTCGCTTGTTGATTCGGGCCACCTCACCAAGGAGATACCCTTCTCGCTTAGCAACTTTCTCTGCCTTCGACTTCCACACTTCAACATTGTCATGGATGATCAACACATTTCTCTCCAACTCCTTCACATGGTCGTGCAGGAGAGGGATGACACTTCCTTCGTGGCACTCGTTGGACACATCCTTCATGGCACTCGCAAGACCCTAATCAAGTCAATAATCGAATGATAAGCACTTTTGATCAAGAGGCAACCAGTTGAAGAAACACGAGAAGTGGCAAGCAACCAACATATCCAGAGGACTTAAATAGTTTTGATGGGTCAAGCCCACAGAAGGATTCGAAGATACTCTAAAAATCCTAACATTACTATACATCAAAAGGCACTAGCAAGGACGCAGCAAGGCCTAGACAGAGGCATCTGAAGGCTTCACGGAACCCGCGGCAGCCCTAGACATTGTGGCTTTCGCTACAGCCAGTTGTTTCTACTGCGTGCAGTACTTCGCCAACATCTCAATGAGACGTGGACCATACTTTTTACAACGCGATGCAGCAAAAGAAAAATCTACCTCTTTGCCTTCGGCTATCAGGGGCATCTTGGAGGTGACCTTGCTAAGATCAAGCCTAGTGCTGCAAGACTGCGTCATCGCCAAACTGAGGGAGGTACCCGCTCCTTTGGGTTTCTACTTGTATTCGGTAGGAACTCCCCCGGCAAAAGCCTCAGCAAGACTGTTGACGTCTTCAATGGCCTTGGCCTTCAGACACATCTCCTTGTGAAGATGACCGAGTACAACCTTGGCCTTTTGGAGCGCATCCTTGGCGGAAACGCTGTGGTCTTTGACTTCAGCTATGGCGCACTCAAGAGGTCTTCGCGAGTCAGCGCCTGAAGATCAAAATCAAGACCGGCCGCATCTGCAGAACCATAGCATTCAATGGTCAAGAAAAAAGAAGACAAAGGGGTAGAGCAATAGAAGCAAATCACCCAAGGGAAACCTACCGAAGAGAGCTTGGGCAGCTGCCATGAGCTAATCCATGAACCCTTTCTCTCTCTCTACCGTGGCCGTCGCCAGGCCTTCCTCGCGCTGTTTTGACTCTAACTTATAGCGCTCGAGGGCCTCAACTGCGTCTTTCATATTGGTCTCCGTCACACTGAGACTCTTTTCGAGAGAGCTTAGCTGACGAAGAACTTTATTGTTATCATCTGGCACAAGGAAAGGTGCATCAATCAGAAGCTAACCACATATTTGATTGGATTAAGAAAAAGACCAAAGATTTTACCTTGAAACTGCCAGAAGTCAGCATCCAGTCGCACATGCTCTTGGCCGAGGAAAACCATGTCCTACAGGAAGGGCTAAAACAGAATGCACGTCAGAAGAAGCAAAGGACTCGGGGACTCCCTAGAATGACTAAAAACACACTTACATGATCACCTGAAGACTCTGAAGGTTCTTTTGGTCCTCTAGATGAGAACCCTGTGTCCCCCAGCTTGGAGGAGCTTGAAGTCCTTTCACTGTAGGTGGCCACTGTCTTTGGGGAGGGCTTGGTTATCTCCGCGCCCTTGCCCTTTGAGTCCACGACTCCCTCATCTTCCATGTCCTTGCCACTCGTGGACGAATACGACACAATGACACTTCAGAAAATACACAGACAATACATCTAAGAAGAGCAATGAGAAGAACACTCTAAACATCACAAAAAGTGCAGCACCCGTCAAATCTATCGAGATCAAAAAATTCCTCTAGCTTCTGCTTCTTTTGAGGCTAGGGAGGCATGCTACGAATAGGTACCATAGGAATCCAATCCGCGACACCCTCTTCAGGAGCAAGACCCTTCAGCATCTCTAGTGTAGCATCCCAATTGTCTAACAATGGTAATGATACTTGGTCTAGTAATATAATGGCTACTTCTTAGATATAATTAATTGTTGCATCATAATTATATCATGCTCATATCATCATGCCACCTTGCATTTGAGCGTCATATAAAACCCTTTTTCTTTTGGTTCTTCTCTCATATGCAACATTAATTGTTTTTGCCTCTTGATATTGTATTTGGTTATTGATATACTGTTTAAATGCCCAAGTTGAGTTGGGGGCATATCTTTTATTCCAATTCCACAACCTCTCTTTGTCACCACCTTAGAATTCCACCATCCCATTATCCATGAGCTTGTTTTTCTTCTTCTTTTGTTTTTAATCTAGCTCATGTGGGTGGGGTGGATCTAAATCTATCAATTCTTTTGCTTGGCCTTTATTCCACTGCTTGGGAATGCATAAGAATAATGCCATGCTATTATTTTGTTTTCACAAGAATTTAATCAGGGCATTTATTATTTTTGCATGAGCCATGCAAGAGTACCACCACCTTTAGCCATTTGTTTCTCTCTTGGTTTAAATGGGTTTTCTCTTTATGGGGCCATATCCATCCATCACCTCTATCCCTCTCTACCACTCCTTTTTGTTTGATCTTGTTTGAGCTTGCTAAAAACCCTACACCACTTCCACCCATTCTTGTATGATCTAGCTTGATGCATGCAAGAACCTAAAACCCTAAGCCCCCCTCTCTCATCTCTCCTCTCTCTACCATGCTGGTCCCATCTAGCCTCCTCACCCCCTCTCTCCAAAACCCTAACCCGAGCCCTACCTAGCTAACCTGAGCCACCCTCTCTAGCATGCCATAGCTAAAACCGAGCTAACCCTCTCCCTTAGGAGCATGAACCACCAGCTCCATCACATGCCCCTCACCTGGTCCCCCTCTTTCTCTCTTAACAAAACAACAAGAGAGAGAGGAGAAGAAGTCACCGAGACCTTCTCTCTACCTTGCCAAAAGCTACCATCCTCCCACGTGCTCTTCCCTCCCACCTTCATCTTTTCCACCAGCCCCAGATCGAGATCCACCTCGCCTGGCTCCCTCTTCCTCCCCTCCTTCGGCCAACCAACCAAGGCAAGGCCACGCCCGAGAAAACCTAAACCTAGCTTGGTCTACCTCCTCCCTCGTCGGCCCGGTGAGTTGCAGCACGCCCGGGCATACCAGGACCTCCCTCTGTCTCCTCTACCTCACCATGCACCGGCCACGCCTCGCCGGAGTCCTCTGAAGCTCCCCGGGCACGCCGCAGCCACCGGATCAGAAGCTCGCAGAATCCCTGCCTCTGCTCCGTACCGTTCCACCCCTCGTGCCAGCGACGTCACGGACGACCCCTGGTGAGCCTCAATCTCCTAGACATGTCCGTCATCCTCCTAGCGGCCCAGACTCGCCGGACGTTCCGTGTAACACCCTCAGAATCGGCCCTATGCAAGTTTCAGCGATCCCCGCCAAACCCGCATAGAAACGATTCAAAGGTGCCCACCAGGCACTTTCGTGCGGGTGGAAAACGAAGTAATAACATTACACAACAGTCCTCGATGGGACCCACAGAACAGGTATATACAACAGCGACTCAATGAGTCAAGAATACAGATATAGTATACAAAGATCCAAATCACCTTGAAAACGATTAAGCGTCCGACTACGGACAAGATGCAAATGGGGCTAAGAGCCCTGAAGAATAACCAATGGCGTCCATAACCCTGCCCAGGCCAAGCCGGAAGGGTAACCACCTACGACGCCGATCTCAAAACCTGCTTAAACAAAAGGGGTGCCGACAAAGGGCAAAGGAAAAGAGGCGTCAAGATCGAGGCGATTACGCAGCGAGGCTAGAATTGGCGGTCTCGCCACATAGGTGTGGTGGACTGAAGCGGCAGCGGCAGCATGCACTAAACAACCTATAGAGACTCGATACAACTGGCGGCTATCAGAGAGGGGTAAGAAAGACCTATCCGGAACCAGCCTGATACTAACACCAAACAATCCCATCCTGGTATTCCCCCTCGAGACCAAACGAGGAAGTCAACCGAGGAACTCACACAGTTGGCAGTTTTATTTATTCAGTTATCGTTGCAGCAATTACTAGTCAGGTTTAGATAATCCTCCTGATAAAATAAGCAGTGGGCACTTTTAGTTAACCATTCCATTGTAGTTGCGACACTTACTAATCAGATACAATTAGCATGAGATAAACCCAAAACCCAGCAGTTGTTGGTACTTTTATTTAGCCATTCCGTTGTAGTTGCAATACTTACTAGTCAGGTACAATGGTCGCAAGCGACACCCAAACAAGCAATTGTTGGCAGTTTTATTTAGCCATTCCATTATAGTGAAGCTGATTACTAGTCATTATAAAGTCAAATTTATAGCAATAAACTTTAGTTATAGTTGTCTATGATCGAGAATCTTGTGCTCCAAGTCGTCCATAACCGCGGACACGGCTTTCAGAAAGTTTTAACCCGGCCGGGGTGCACAAATAGCAACACACACTCGATATGCCTCGGAAAAACCAAATCAAAACCCAACGAGGCAGTCACGACAAAGCGATCACAGGATTCAAAAATATTTCAGGGGGCCACCCCATTGAGTAGACCCGCAACGAAGCTAGCTGACTCCGAGGCGGACTCAAGGTTTGCGCCAATGGCTGTGAACGACTGGGAACCCAAAACTGGGCTTGTCGACACCGCGAAAACACTCCGCTTACCTAAACAGTACAGTGTGCTATCCATCGCACAATTTAAATAAAGCAGTAAAGCATGGCATAAGTACAGGATAGTAAATAAAACCTCAAACTAGTTTGTGGCCCCAAGAAATAAGAATGAATCAAGCTCTGGCTCAGGGGGGTCCATAAGCCTCCCGGATGTGGATAGCGCGAATATTCAAGGAACAGGTATCAAGTACTCGGGGTCCTACGGGACACAAGTGGACGGTTAACAACCAAATAACATCTATTGCCCACCTGTGCCTCTGCTTACCTACTTCAATTTTAGTTATTAAACAGTAATTAAAGTTAACGATAAATATAGCCAAGATCATCTCCAACATCAACATGCAGCCAAACTCCAACAACTGTGGCACTTGACAACACGCAACGGTACTTGAGCAAGCGACTACGACGCGCAAGTCCAACTATCTACCAAACAACAGGTAATAGGAGGTGTCGAGGCAATATATAAGGCTGCAAGGGATATCACGGGTACGAAAACTAGAGCATCGCAACACGTATAGCAAGAGATCAACAGAGGAATAAATACTATAAAAGTAAGATAGGTAGAAAGGGAGATGCTGCTTTGAAAAACATTGCCGAAGGTTCATCCGTAGATCGGGTCGACACTCGCATCAACTCAACGGCCTTATCCGCGAAGAAGCAAAACACTAGAAGGAACACCGGATGCACTATTTAATACTATGACAAAAGATCGGGCATGATGCATGTATGATGTATGACATGGCAAGATGCGATGCAATTAGGTCATATTAAACGGACCCGGGGTCCCGACAATTAGTTAATAGGTTCATGTTGTTCAGATACCCCGCAATTTAAATGTTGCATTATTAAGGCAAAAGATAGCACCGGTTCGCTACACAATTTAAATGGAGCCAATATAAGACTAGATTTGCCCGCATATGGGCCCCATATTTAATTATAAGGTGAATCGGCATAAGGCCCCCAAACCACATGACAAGTATGCATGCATGAACAAATTAATATGCAATAGGTAATGTTATATTTATAAAATAGGGCTCGAGAAAGGGGTCACACATTAGGGTTCGGCGATCTTGGTTAGGGTTCGACGGGGTTCGGGGTTCGGTCTCAGGGCTCGACGGTTCGGTCTCGGACAACAGAAGTAGATCTTGTCGCATCCGCGGTGGTCGGGCCGTGTTGTCGGTCTTGACGTCTCACGCGGAGTTCTTGGCGTTCCGGGAGGAAGTACTTGTTCTGGCGTCGGGGCATCGGATTCGCCCCGATTGGTGTCGATCTTGTCGGGCCCGCGCGATGATCTTGGTGTTTCGGATGATCTTGCGACTCCATGCGAAGGCCTTGGCGCTCTAGATCGGTCTTCAGGGTCTCGGCCATCGGATCCTTGAAGGAGGTCATGGCGTCCGTGAGGCGATCTTGGCGTTCACCGATCTTGTGGTTCATGAGGAAGAGCTTGGCGTCATATGTTGAGGTTGTCGGGTGTCGGTGCCGGACTCGGGTGTGGCGTTGATGGTCTTACGTGGCCCGTTGGTTCCATGTAGGAGATTCCCGGGTACCGCGGCGGAGTTCTCGGGGTTTCGATGAAGATCTCGGCGGGGTTTCAGGGTTCGGATTCGGCGAGATCGGCCTTCGGGGTCTCGGGATCGGTCTTCGGAACCGGGAACGGGTCTTCGATGTCGATGGCGAACTTGGGCTCGATACCGGGGGTCCATCGGATTTATCTTGATCGATGTCGATCTTGTCGAGGCATTACAACACGGTGCAGATCTTGGCGTGCCACCAGTTGAGAAGAGCTTGAGTTATTATTGTCGGTCTTGTCTCACAGGCTAACTTGCTCCATCGCCCCAGAACAACCACAACTTGTCACCAGGGAGACACAAACGAGGCACATGCCTCGAGCTGGCCCTGAACGCGCAGACACGCACGGGGGGGGTGATGCGGCCGCGCTGCCGGGCGACTCAGGGCGGCGGCGCCACGGGCAGGATGACAGGCAGGGAACGGATGGGCGGCGGCGAGTCGGCGCGAGGGCCCAGCGAGCTTCGGCGGTTTGGCAGCTCGGCTGGGACGGCCGCTGCAGAGGAGGCACGGGGCCGGGCCGGCGCAGGCGAGGGGCGGTCGGCGACGGTTGGTGGGGCCCGAGGGAGGAGAGAGGAGCGGCGGCCGGCAGGGGGGGGACGAGCGGAGGCGGCAGGGTCGTGGCCGGAGGAGGCGGAGACGGCGGCAAAACCACGAGGCATGGCAGCAGCGACGGGCGGCGAGCATTATGGAGGACCAGCGCGGGTGCGAAGGCAAGGCAGAGGGCGCGGGGGTCCCTGGCGAGGAGGGGACGGCGAGCGTGGAGGGCGACGGGCGGAGGAAGGGCGAGGCGCTGCAGCAGAGCGACGAGGAGGCAGAGGCGGGGAGGATGGGGCCGATGGTGGCGGGGATCAGAAGCGGCAGGTGGCAGCGGCCGGACGCAGAGGAGAGAAGGAGGGCGAAGGGCGGAGCTCGGACACGAGCCACGGGGAGGAGGAGGGAGGAGGAGAGCAGGAGGAGGGAGGGAGGAGAGAGGGTCGCGTGGGAGGAGAGAGGTGGTGGTGGGGCCGGTGGGACCGGGGTGGGTCGGTGTGGGGGTGGGGCCGCTGGGTGAAGAGAGGGGGAGGGGTGAGGTGTCAGCGGTTGAGTGGTGGGGAGGAGGGAGAGAGGTGAGGTGGCGAGAGTTGATTGGGTGAGGGATAGGGCCAGGTGAGGTGGCAGCCTGCTACTGGTTGGGGTGAGGTGGAGGGTTGGGCTGGGTAGGTAGTTTGGTAGGTTTAGGATTATGGGTGGGACTGGTTGGACCGATTTAAAACCTGGGGCGGTCGTTCGGGTCGATCTGGCCCGTTCGACTGCCCCCACTAAAAATAATATAATTTTTATTTGTTTTATTAACACCGTTTGCAAACCGATAGCACTCAAACAAAAATAATCCGGAGACCGGGCTTTGCATTTGAATTAAGATGGGGCGTTTGGAAAACAAATCGGGCTTTGCGAAAATAGTTTTAGACAAACAACATATGATGATGCCGATGCAATGCACAAATTCAACGCGATTTTCTAGTAGTGGTTTTGCGGGATGCCACAATTCGACACCACTAACAATGGATCTCACCCTCGAGATCCGACTCATGGTACCGGAAGGAAGGTCGGCGATCTGCGTCTTCTCGCTTCGTGTAGATCCTCGCGACACCACTAACAAGAGGTCATTGTCCGTGATCGTCGAGAGAACACTCCGGAAACAAAGGACGAAGGCAGAGGTGTCAACAAATAAAGCCACCTCTAACTTCGATAAAAAGGGAGGACCGATGCATTCTCATCCACTTCAATGTACCAAAGCGAATAGAAAGGGTAGTCGGCATGGGGGCCAATCCATCACGCACCCAAACTATTACTCTGCACAATCAGTAGAAAAGCGTGCAACCATTCTCGGAATCAGACTGAAGATCTCGACGAGCGAGGTTCGGAAGAAAAGGGGTGACGCAGACTCTGCATCGGATCTGGCGTAGATGATGTCGTCGCGTCGGAAAACACCGTTACCAAAAGAGGAAGCGAAACCCTAAAGGTGCGACGGAACCCAACCACGAGAAATCCTGGACTCGAAGAGAGGGAAGAGAGCGGATTCCAAAACACGCAGAGGTGAGAGGAGAGCAGCAGAGGGGTAAGGAGTAAAATCAGACCTAATCAGAACTATCCAACCGATTTTCCGAAAATAGTTTTGACACTCTACTTCGGCCGTTAGCTAGGTTATCCTACAGGCTGGAATTGTGGGGTATCGCAACTGCTGAGCTCTGATACCACTCTGTAACACCCTCAGAATAGGCCCTATGCAAGTTTCAGCGATCCCCGCCAAACCCGCATAGAAACGATTCAAAGGTGCCCACCAGCACTTTAAATGCGGGTGGAAAGCGTAATAACATTACACAACAGTCCTCGATGGGACCCACAGGTAATGTATATACAACAGCGACTCAATGAGTCAAGAATACAGATATAGTATACAAAGATCCAAATCACCTTGAAAACGATTAAGCGTCCGACTACGGACAAGATGCAAATGGGGCTAAGAGCCCTGAAGAATAACCAATGGCGTCCATAACCCTGCCCAGGCCAAGCCGGAAGGTAACCACCTAACGACGTCGATCTCAAAACCTGCTTAAACAAAAAGGGGTGCCGACAAAGGGCAAAGGAAAAGAGGAGCGTCAGTACTGAGGCCAGTACACGGCGAGGCTAGAATTCGGCGGTCCTCGCCTACATAGGTGTGGTGGTGGGCGGCAGCGGCGGCATGCACTAAACAACCTATAGAGACTCGATACAATGGCGGCTATCGAGAGGGGTAAGAAAGACCTATCCGAACCAGCCTGATACTAACACCAAACAATCCCATCCTGGTATTCCCTCGAGACCAAACGAGGAAGTCAACCGAGGAACTCACCACATTGGCGATTTTATTTATTCGATTATCGTTGCAGCAATTACTAGTCAGGTTTAGATAATCCTCGATAAAATAAGCAATGGGCACTTTTAGTTAACCATTCCATTGTAGTTACGACACTTACTAATCGATACAATTAGCATGAGATAAACCCAAAACCCAGCAGTTGTTGGTACTTTTATTTAGCCATTCCGTTGAAGTTGCAATACTTACTAGTCAGTACAATGGTATGGCGACACCCAAACAAGCAATTGTTGGCAGTTTTATTTAGCCATTCCATTATAGTGAAGCTGATTACTAGTCATTATAAAGTCAAATTTATAGCAATAAACTTTAGTTATAGTTGTCTATGATCGAGATATCGTGCTCCAAGTCGTCCATAACCATGAGACACGGCTTTCAGAAAGTTTTACCCTGCAGGGGTGCACAAATAGCAACACACACTCGATATGCCTCGGAAAAACCAAATCAAAACCCAACGAGGCAGTCACGACAAAGCGATCACAGGATTCAAAAATATTTCAGGGGGCCACCCCATTGAGTGAACCATAGCAACGGCTAGCTGACTCGAGGCGGACTCAAGGTTTGCGCCAATGGCTGTGAACGATCGGGAACCCAAATCGGGCTTGTCGACACCGCGAAAACACTCCGCTTACCTAAATAAAGATCAAAGGTGCTATCCATCGCACAATTTAAATAAAGCAAGAAAGCATGGCATAAGTACAGGATAGTAAATAAAACCTCAAACTAGTTTGTGGCCCCAAGAAATAAGAATGAATCAAGCTCGCTCGGGGGGTCCATAAGCCTCCCGGATGTGGATAATAGCGAATATTCAAGGAACAGTATCAAGTACTCGGGGTCCTCACGGGACACAAGTGGGATTAACAACCAAATAACATCTATTGCCCACATGCCTCGCTACCTACTTCAATTTTAGTTATTAAACAGTAATTAAAGTTAACGATAAATATAGCCAAGATCATCTCCAACATCAACATGCAGCCAAACTCCAACAACTGTGGCACTTGACAACACGCATGGTACTTGAGCAAGCGACTACGACGCCATAAGTCCAACTATCTACCAAACAACGGTAATAGGAGGTGTCGAGGCAATATAAGGCTGCAAGGGATATCACGACGAAAACTAGAGCATCGCAACACGTATAGCAAGAGATCAACAGAGGGAATAAATACTATAAAAGTAAGATAGGTAGAAAGGGGAGATGCTCTGAAAACATTGCGAAGGTTCATCCGTAGATCGGGTCGACACTCGCATCAACTCAACGGCCTTATCCGCGAAGAAGCAAAACACTAGAAGGAACACCGGATGCACTATTTAATACTATGACAAAAGATCGGGCATGATGCATGTATGATGTATGACATGGCAAGATGCGATGCAATTAGGTCATATTAAACGGACCCGGGGTCCCGACAATTAGTTAATAGGTTCATGTTGTTCAGATACCCCGCAATTTAAATGTTGCATTATTAAGGCAAAAGATAGCACCGGTTCGCTACACAATTTAAATGGAGCCAATATAAGACTAGATTTGCCCGCATATGGGCCCCATATTTAATTATAAGGTGAATCGGCATAAGGCCCCCAAACCACATGACAAGTATGCATGCATGAACAAATTAATATACAGCGGTAATGTTATATTTATAAAATAGGGCTCGAAAGGGTCACACATTAGGGTTCGGCGATCTTGGTTAGGGTTCGACGGGGTTCGGGGTTCGGTCTCAGGGCTCGACGGTTCGGTCTCGGACAACAGAAGTAGATCTTGTCGCATCCGCGGTGGTCGGGCCGTGTTGTCGGTCTTGACGTCTCACGCGGAGTTCTTGGCGTTCCGGGAGGAAGTACTTGTTCTGGCGTCGGGGCATCGGATTCGCCCCGATTGGTGTCGATCTTGTCGGGCCGCTTGATGAATCTTGGTGTTTCGGATGATCTTGCCGACTCCATGCGAAGGCCTTGGCGCTCTAGATCGGTCTTGTGGTCTCGCCGGATCCTTGAAGGAGGTCATGGCGTCCGTGAGGCGATCTTGGCGTTCACCGATCTTGTGGTTCATGAGGAAGAGCTTGGCGTCATATGTTGAGGTTGTCGGGTGTCGGTGCCGGACTCGGGTGTGGCGTTGATGGTCTTACGTGGCCCGTTGGTTCCATGTAGGAGATTCCCGGGTACCGCGGCGGAGTTCTCGGGGTTTCGATGAAGATCTCGGCGGGTTTCGTGGTTCGGATTTGGCGAGATCGGCCTTCGGGGTCTCGGACGCCGGGATCGGTCTTCGGAACCGGGAACGGGTCTTAGCGTTCCGTCTTCGATGTCGATGGCGAACTTGGGCTCGATACCGGGGGTCCATCGGATTTATCTTGATCGATGTCGATCTTGTCGAGGCATTACAACACGGTGCAGATCTTGGCGTGCCACCAGTTGAGAAGAGCTTGAGTTATTATTGTCGGTCTTGTCTCACAGGCTAACTTGCTCCATCGCCCCAGAACAACCACAACCTGTCACCAGGGAGACACAAACGAGGCACATGCCTCGAGCTGGCCCTGAACGCGCAGACACGCACGGTGTGACGCGCTGCTGCCGGGCGACTCCAGGCGGCGCAAGGCGGGGCAGGCGGCAGGGGAACCGGATGGAGGCGGCGGCCCAGGCGAGGTCGGCGCGAGCCCAGCGAGCTTCAGGCGGTTGACGGCTCGGCTGGGACGGCGCTGAGAGGCAGGCGGGCCGGCGCAAGCGGCGAAGCGGCGGCCAGGTTGGCCTGAGGAGGAGAGGAGTGGCGGCAGGGGGGAGCGGAGGCGGCAGGTCGTGGCGGAGGAGGCGGAGACGGCGACTGAGACGAGGGTCAGCAGCGTCGGCAAGGCAGACGGCGGAGGGCATAGGTGCGGGAAGGGGCGAGGCAGAGGGCGCGGGGGTCCCTGGCGAGGAGGGGACGGCGAGCGTGGAGGGCGACGGGCGGAGGAAGGGCGACAAGGCGGCGCTCCAGAGGCGAAGAGAGGCGGGGAGGAAGGGCCGATGGTGGCGGGGATCAGGCGACGGCAAGCGAGCGAAAGGCTTGCGGACGCAGAGGAGAGAAGGAGGGCGGGCGGAGCTTCGACACGGCCGAGGAGGAGGAGAGGAGGCCGCTGGGGAGGAAGAGGGAGCGAGGAGAGAGGAGGGAGGGAGGAGATCGTCGGGGGAGAGAGGGTCGCGTGGGAGGAGAGAGGTGGTGGTGGGGCCGGTGGGACCGGGGTGGGTCGGTGTGGGGGTGGGGCCGCTGGGTGAAGAGAGGGGGAGGGGTGAGGTGTCAGCGGTTGAGTGGTGGGGAGGAGGGAGAGAGGTGAGGTGGCGAGAGTTGATTGGGTGAGGGATAGGGCCTGAGGTGGCAGCCACTCTTGGTTGGGGGGAGGTGGAGGGTTGGGCTGGGTAGGTAGTTTGGTAGGTTTAGGATTATGGGTGGGACTGGTTGGACCGATTTAAAACCTGGGGCGGTCGTTCGGGTCGATCTGGCCCGTTCGACTGCCCCCACTAAAAATAATATAATTTTTATTTGTTTTATTAACACCGTTTGCAAACCGATAGCACTCAAACAAAAATAATCCGGAGACCGGGCTTTGCATTTGAATTAAAATGGGGCGTTTGGAAAACAAATCGGGCTTTGCGAAAATAGTTTTAGACAAACAACATATGATGATGCCGATGCAATGCACAAATTCAACGCGATTTTCTAGTAGTGGTTTTGCGGGATGCCACATTCCATCGAGCGAGCTCCGTGCGCCGCCGCTGCGATGTCCGTCGTGTCTGCAGCAGCAACCGCAACATCCGTCCGCCCCTGTTCCTCACCCTGCCCCGCGCGCTGTAGACCACCTCCGTGCAAGTTCGCTGAACGAAAGATGTAGCCCGTGGTTCCCTCTACGTTTTTCGTTTTTGGGGCGACGCGTTTCGTCCAGCGGAGGCGTCGCCACCGTCGCCGGAAGACGGCCAGGTCCGCCACCGTCAGAGCCGGATCCGTCAGCGCGGATGCAGCAGCCGATGTCCTTCTTGCACTTAGCCCCCTGCCTTTTTTCCCGCCTAAACCCGCAGCCCCAGGAGCCCACCTGTCAGTCGGCCGCCGCTTTCGCAAAAGGGCACCTTAGTTTCCGGGAAAACTCCACCGCGCAGTCCTCGGACCGCCCACGTGTCGCATCCCCGCTGGGTGACGCGCGTATTGCCCCGACCACTGTCACGGTTGCGGCTAGGCCAGCCATGTGTAAAGGTTTTTCCAAGGCCGCTGCGTCAGCCGGACCCCACCACCCGTCTGGGGCTAGAGAAGGACCGAGTAACAAAAGTATTTTTTTCCCGTTTATCTGTTTTGACAAAACAATTTCAAAATTATTTAAATTCAAATTCAAATCAGTTTTAAATAACTTTTAAATTATAAATCCAAATAATACAAATGATATATGTTTTCGAATCATAAAAATGTGAGGATTTCAAATATGCCTTTCAAAATATTGTTTGAGCACTTTAAAATTTTGAGGTAATTAAAATTACAATAAAATGCCCTTTTTCTTAACTAATTAATAACTTTAGTTTTATAACTCCAAATTTGACAAATAAGATGTCTAAATCGATCAGCGGGACGAGCCCGTTCTATCTATACATTCCATGTTCTGAATTGCAGCATGCATCATATAAATATAAAGTATACAACAACTTATTTGAGTATAAAATGTGACTAAAACTCAAGAAAATGCTTTATTCTTGTACTCCACACCTCACCCATGCCATGCTACATTATTGCCATGCAAATTGTGCATCATTCATCATAGCATGATTGTTTGCTTATCGCATTTTAATCCATATGCTTGTGCACTCTATTTATGTTGGCCCTTGTTTGTTTGGTTCTTCTGCGAATAGACCCGGCGGGGATATATCAGAAACCCGTGAGCACTACCTGCATCCGCCCCTCGCTTCAACTGGTAGGCTGGCAAGCACTACCACATGCTTGCATACATATAGTACCTATTGCCTCTATCTTATTCTTGCATCATTGAGTCGCGATTGCATTAAACTGAATCCTAAGTACTGCATAGCCTTTACTTTTAAACCCCACCGAAGCTTGTTCCTCCATCCCACGAGCCATTACTACAGGAGTTGTTTGAGCCATGCGGGTCGTAGAACAGCATGTGTAGGATTTGTGAGAGTCTAATGGATAACGAGGTACCTAAACAACTTAATCTGAGTAGTAATGGGATAACTAATGAAAGTGGCACCAGTGAGCAATATCTGCTATTTGGTTCTTCATGCTCACTTGTGTCCCGTAGGACCCCGAGTACTTGATTCCTGTTCCTTGACTATTCGCACTATCCACATCCGGGAGGCCTTATGGACCCCCCCTGAGCCAGAGCTTGATTCGTTCTTATTTCTTGGGGCCACAAAGTAGTTTGGGGCTTTATTACTATCTTGTACTTATGCCATGCTTTACTGCTTTATTTAAGATTGTGCGAGGAGCACCTGTACTGTTTTGGATGCGGAGTTTTTTCGCGGTATCGACAAGCCCAGTCACACTTTCGGGTTCCCAGTCGTTTACAACCATTGACTCAAACCTTGGGACCGTCTCGGAGCCAGCCAACTTCGCTATGGTAGCTTAATGGGTGGCCTCAAACATTCTGAATCTGTGATCGCTTTGTCGTGAATGCCTCGTTGGGTTTGATTTGGTTTTTCGAGGTTGATCGAGTGTGTGTTGCTATTTGTGCACCCATACAGGTAAATCTTCGAAAGCCGTGTCCATGTTATGGACGACTTGGAGCACAGTTTCTCGATCATAGACAAGTATAACTAAAGTACCGCTTTTAATTTGACTAAGTACCTGACTAGTAAATAGTGCAACACTCATGAAATGGTCAATAAAACTGCCAACGGATGGGGGGTTGTTCGTCTGCTTCCTCGTTGGTAAGCGAGGAGGAGGATGGATCTGTTAATATTACTGTTATAACTGTTGTTCTTAATTAACGGACATCCGTCTATCTTTGGTTAGGCGGATGGTTAGCGAGTATCTGTAGAATTGTTAGGTATTATCTTTCGCTGCAATTGCGTCACCCCAGGTTGTGTCCCCTTTAGCGGCATAAAGACTTGCTGAGTACCCCTAGGGTCTCACACGATAAATTGTTTGATTCAGAAGAACAGTTATACTCGCAAGAGGGATACTGGGTGGAGGAGACGGATGATGTTGGCAACGATCATTCGGTGTAGAGATTCCGGGAACAGGGATCCGTGAGATCTATGGGCGGGATGTGTTTATTTACGGGGCATCTTATGCCGATTTGCTTCTTATCCGTACTCAGATCTTGTTTTCCGCTTCCGCCCGATACTCTGATGTTTGATGTATGAGGAGATATCCTAAACTATTATATCTATCTAGGATGTTTGGATCTTGTCGTATGGCGTTGCAATATTTCTATTTCTTTTAGATGGAATGGCTCTGAGGACTGTTGTATGTGGCTTGCATACATACTCATTTGTGTATGTAGTTGATCCCTTCACTGGCCGACACGCTTGCCGTTCTTGTCCTGATGTTCTGGAAATGGTTAGGACGGCCGAAAGGTCTACCTGTGAGTGGCATCTGGCCCCACCGTACTATTTTAACCATTTTCGTTCATCTAGGCTTGTAACTAAGAGCGTAATTCACCGAGGTAGTTACATCTAGTGTGGAGGCATCCTAATCCTCGCTCCGCCACCACTTGCGAGTCCCATCCTCGCTGGACTCGGGGGCTCCCTATACCTCTGTAACAGGCACAGTCGAGTCTGACTCATCTTCCTCCCCAGCCTCGGGAGGGATTATGCCTTTGGGTTGGGGAGGTTGAGCCTTCAACTTTCCACTCCTCCAGCAAAAAATATAACATCTTCAGGTCTCCACTAAAACTGTCCTACGGACAAGGAAATGTGCGACAGGAAATTACCGCCAGTGCAGGATTGGTGGCGTGGAACAGCTTGGTGTTCGATTTTGCAGGAAGAGCTTCCTCCGTGGTGAGCTTGGTCAACGACCTAATTTTCTTTTCGAGGTCCACCGATGACATGTCTTTCGCGCAAATGCGTGTTGGATCCAACATGCCAGACTAGAGGCACATCGGGTAATCCCTGACTTGTAGTGATTGCACCCGATGTCGTAGCCAAGTTCGAATGAGGTCCACACTAGAGACCTCCTTGCATATGATGAGCTGAAGGTCCTACACCCGCTTGTACAAGATCTCCACCTCATCCACTTCACCTGGCATCACCATGTTCTTCCAGGATATCTTCCTCTTCAGCTCTGCCTTCAGGTCAAAGGGGGCAAGGCCGAACCTTTGCTCCCCCACCTTCTGGTCTCGGATGTAGAACCATTTGTCCCTCTATCCTTGGGTGGAATCGACGAAGTTGAGGCTAAACATGGGGACTCACGGATATACCACATCCGCCAATGTTATACACTACGGATTTCAACCCTAATTACCTCTTCACACTAAAAAGATTTTTGAAGAGGCCGAAGTGTGGCTCCATACCGAGCTAGCACTCGCACAGGGTGATAAAGCAATCCATATGATGAATGGAATTTGGAGTCAGCTGGTGAAGCTAAATCCCGTAGAATCAAAGCAATCCACGAAAAAATTCGTGGAGGGGCAGAGAAACACCTTGAAGGAGGAAGGCAAGGAACATAACGTGGAACCTGGCAGGAGGATCACGGATTACCTCCGGTTTGGGAATTCGGCAATCCTCCTCCTTGTCCAGAATAATGCCATCCTAGCAAAGAGTATGGAGCTCATGGGCTCTCAATGTGGAGCGCCGGCAAGATCCATTGGTAACACAAGTCCCGGTGCCCTTCTTCTTGGGGGCAGTGGCAGTGGCGCCAGATCCAGTGATAACTGACTTCTTCTTCCCCATTTTTCTCTGGTAGAGAGATTGAAGGAATTAACTAGGGAATGCTTTAAGGACGTCCAATGCAAAGAGCAGGCAATGAAAAATGGAGAGGATCAGATTGACATGGGCAGCGACACGAGGAGGAAGAAGAGTACCAAAATTACTGATGCGGATTGTTACTTAAGCACCGAAGAGATATCATCCGACAGCCAGAAATCTTCTCCTCTAACGCGTGGCATGTATTCACACATATGTGTGGCAGTGTGAACATCGAACCGTTGTTGCACGATTCCCACTCAGCGCAGAAATTGATAAGATGCAGTTAAAACCCCCCTTTACAGGTGACTGGTCAAATCTTGGTCAGACATTGGGACCCAGGTCTGTCTAGTCCCATCAGCACCGCTCATGCCGGCGGCTGAGCTCACTAGGTCATCAGCACTGACGTCATCATCATTCACACTATCAGCAGCTCGAGATGGAAGTGTGCAATGGTAAATTTTCTTCGACTCACAAAGTTTTTGCTTGAGTCTATGACTCGATCAAACACTCGGGGGCTACTCCTAATAGGAGCGCTGGTCGCGCACCTGAAGATTTTCCAAGTCCAGTGTTACCACATCAATTGCAGGCACAAGCATACTATGCCTCGACTCCTTCTTCCAATCTACAATTCGATTACGGACTTTGGGGATACTCCCATAGGGAGCGCTAGAAGAACATTCGACAACATATGGCCATCGATAGTAATCGCAAAAGTTCAACATCCCCACTCGAGTCTACGACTCGAATAGGCACTCGGGAGATACTCTCATAGGGAGTGCTGGTCGTACACCCTATGAAAAGTTGAAAAATTGAAATAAAATTATATGAACAAAGTACGTTAACTACGTTCGCATTATATCATCACAAGCAATCGATGATGTGAGGACCGGAACTTAACTTCCAGACCCCCTGTGTTTATTCGTCAATCCCAAGATCAAAGTTGACGACACAGCAAAATATATATCATTGCAGACGTACAAAAGTAATTTATTACAAAGTCTGGATAACAATATAGTAAAAAGTCTAGTGACATTATTATATCCAGAAAGCACGGTGGAAATATAAAACGCGTAGTGACTCTATCTCAGCCACTGGCAGTCGATGTAGTCCACGAGGCCTCACTCCTCAGCGTCATCATAGTAGTCGTAGTCCTCCCCTTCATAGTATTCTGAATTCAACAAAAGTATTGCCATGAGTACATGACGTACTCAACATACCCCTTATGCAAAATCTGATACATCTACATGTGGCTTTATGTGGAGGTCATATGGTTCTTTTGCATAAAAGCCAATTTTATTTGCAACATGGTAATAGTTTTGATAAAAGCGGTTTTAGACGAAAACATGTTTATCAACAAGGTGGTATTTCGCAATAGTGTGATTGTCCATGACAACTCACATAGTTCATAGATTCCAGGATAAGGATAGGGGCAAAGAGGGAAGTAGCAAGACAGGTTCCCGTATGTCAAGAAAGATTCATGTGTCGTTCATGACCGTGGACACGGCTATTCGAATAGGTTTACACTCTGCAGAAGTTGTACACTTTTCCCACATGACACAATCTCGTCTTGTTGCCCACCGGTGGCCGCTGGTTTAGTACACACCTGTTGGTGTACCGGCAGAGGAATTGTGACAAGGTCTTTCAGCTAGATCCCCCAAAGACGTGACATGCCCACCGGGTATAGCACACGGAACTAAGAGTACGTCCCCAAACCGGTTCCCCATCTATGCTGAAGGTTCTCCCGCAGGCAGACACCTCATCAGCGGTACGGCGACATCGACACCTAAGGTTGACTAACCTACTTGACCAAGCCAGTGCCCATTATAGCATGTGGTTGTACGGATGGTCACAATCTTCAAATCCAAGACTTATTAAGCCCTCATGTGGCACGGATGATGGATTGCCCCCTTCAACTAGTGAAGGGTAGCCAATCGCTCCTTCCTTTGGTTCTGTTGTTGCCCGCGCCAGTGTTTAGATGGTAAGTTTCACCAGAGTAGAATAGATTAGAGGAAGAAACAACGGCTAGCTTAGCGAGCTCAACAAGTTTCCAAAGTATATATGTGACCCGAGGGTCATCCAATTCCTCCGAAGAGGAGAGATCAAGGATCCTAAATATTATTTAGCATGGATAAGCAATTCTACTCTATTAGATTAATATATAATCTCTACTCAGGGTTGTGTATGGTGACAAGTGTATCAAGGTATGTGGGTAACCAAAATAGCAGTAATATTTGTAAAACAATAATAACATGCACTTGTAAAACATGGGATAATTATAAAAGGGGCATGCCTTCGTTGGTGTAAAACTGTTCTTCCTCGTAATCCTGATTCAGCTCGAACCCGTCACTCCCTACTCTCCATAACGATGAAACACATGTAAATACAAATTTTGAATGCTCACAAATAAGATCCAAATAGAAAGATCCAATTAAAAAGTGTACGTCGGGTGTTCGAAATCATAAAGTAAAATAAAAGAGACCGTGGTGACTTGAATGGGATTTGGGTTACTAGGGCATACGTCATACTGATTGCTCCATTTTAACTAACAAAATATTTCAGAGAAATCAATTTATCTAACGTGTATATAAATATATATATATGACAATAGCATCGATAAGCAAAGCTTAAGAATTTCATGCGTCAACTAGGCATCAACATGCATGAGTGGGTAATCTAGCACTTAAAACAAATTTGCACCAATAGGCAAAGATCAGTATCTAAATAATTTAACATGCATGAACCAGGTAAAATGTGATGGTAGCAAGACGTTAATGCAACATCTAACATGGTTTCCTGACATCAGAATTATACGCTAAATTGATAACCAACACGATGAGTAGCATGGAATAGCATAATTCCTACAATGTCTTAGTCTACAACAAGGATGAACAACACCACTACTAAGATTTTCAAATAGCCATACTCTACGGATAGTAACCAAAATAATTAACACCATAGAACTAGATGAAAGTATATCCTTGATTAAATGTAGCAAATATATTTAAAGCTAGGCATATCTAAACGAATGCAAAACAGTCCAGAGAACAAGGTATCTAATTCTACTAATTAAACCTGTAACTAAGCATGCATCTGTAATCAGATTACAAAACTACTACACCACTGAAAATTAGTGCAACCCAGCAGATGGAATTCAATTCAAAGTGATATAAAGAATTTAAATAGACAGACATAGTACCTACACAACTCACAGCAGTGTAACAGGCAAATATGTAATGCATGGACAAGCTATATGTTCATGTCTAGCTACAGATACAATCAATTTGAAAATAAACTGATCAACTGTGGTTAAACTCGTATCTAACTACACATGTGGGTTCCTAGAGTTATTTGGAACGATCTATACCTTGTGCTCCAGACGATCCAAGGTGTACAAAGTGGTCTACAACTCACATGCCGACGGATGGCATTCGATTCACCGGCGTCGTGACAAACTTTCTATCTAAGACTGGAAACCATGTCTAGGAGGTAGACCTTGATATGAGAAACACGTTCTATCCAAAAGAAAACATTGGTTCTCACCGAGCTCGTCGCAGTCTGCGGTTGAAATCAGTAGCCGGTTGTCGTTAGCGTCCTTGATGATCAACAGCTTGACCTTATGGTTCCGTGGACCAGTCCCCTTGCTCCTCGTGGTCTTCCTAGCACAGCAGCTCGTCCTACCACTAGCTCATCCTTCAGTAGCCGGAGCTGCCGGAAACGCAGGAGGCGTCTTCGTGCATCTCTTGGGAATTTTTGATTGATGTGTTGGCCTATGGCTCAGGTGGAGGGTTGACAGGGAAAAGGAGGTGTAGGAGTTTCGTTTTGCGATTATATAGACCGACGATGGTGTGTTCTAATTAATGTGACTAAAGTGCAGAATTAATGCAAAGTAACGGCGGAGCAGTTTCTGCTGCGTGCTGTTCAGCGGAGTACGCATACCTGCCGGAAGAAGAAAGGCAGTATGACGCTTCGGCTGGTTGGACAGCTAGGCGTAGACGCTTCAATTTTTACAAGCCATGTATGCCTGTTGTGTTAGGACTGTGTTTGGTGCGTCCGTGCAAGTCGAGCTCACTCGGCTGGGCTGAGGGGCTGTCGTTGCCTATTCGTTTGGGCCTTAGAGATGGGAAATTGAGGGTTGCTAAAAGATGTAGCATCCCCATTGTCTAACAATGGTAATGCTACATGGTTTAATAATATAATGGCTACTTCCTAGATGCAATTGTTACATCATAATTATATCATGCTCATGTCATCATGCCACCTTGCATTTGAGCATCATATAAAATCCTTTTTCTTTTGGCTCTTCTCTCATATGTATTATTAACTGTATTTGCTTCTTGATATTGTATTTGGTTATTGATATATTTTTTAAATGCCCAAGTTGAGTTGGGGGCATATCTTTTATTCAACTCCATCACCTTTCTTTGTCACCACCTTATACTTCCACCATTCCAATAACCCATGAGCTTGTAATTCTTTTTCTTTTGATATTTATTCTAGCTCATGTGGGTGGGGTGGATCTAATTCTATAAATTCTTTTGCTTGGCTTTTATTCCACTTCTTGGGAATGCATATGAATAATGCCATGTTATCATTTTGTTTTCACAAGAATTTAAACATGGCATTAATTATTTTGCATGGGCCATGCAAGAGTACCACCACCTTTAGCCAATTGTTTTCCTCTTGGGTTTACTGGTTCTTTTCTTTGTGGGTCATCTACATCCTCTCTCCACCATCTCCATGTCCTCCTCAACATCATTCTTTTCTTCATGCATGACCATATGAGAAACCATCCACATTGCTTTTCTTTTCTCCTTTACACTTGCCCATGTCATGATCATGCATCTTTTAATCTCCATCACTCCTTGTGCTTGATCTTGCCAAAAAAACCCTACCACACATCATCCTCTCTCTCTTATCCTCTCTCCTAAACCCTAAGGCCTAGCTAAACCCTAAACCTTACCTCATCTTACCCTATCCTCTCACCATGCCGAGGTGTTCCCTCTCCCTGTCAGCAGGCCCCACCTAGCTACCCATCTACCCCACACCACTAGCTCTCTCTCTCTCTTCCTTGCCGAGGCTAACCCTAGCCTAAACCGATCCACTCCTCTCTGATCTCTCTCTCTCTCGCTGCCAGCCGGCTCCACCGACCGCACCGGCACCCCTGGGCCACCTGCAGCCCCTCTCCCTTCCCTGCATGGCTACCCAGGTCGAGCCCCAGCTCAACCACGTGATCGAGGAGGAAAGAAAAAGGGCCGAGGCCACTTTTCCATCTACCCCGCGCCCACACGCCCCTCTTCCCTCTCTCTCGCTTTCCTCCTTCTTCACGGCTCCTCTGCCTATCCCAGATCCGCCAGAGCCCTGCCCCTCCTCTCCTCCCTCTCCAACGACGATGCCCATCTCCTGCCGCCGGTCGGCGCCAGTACCGCGTCGTCCCCTCGTTCTAGCCGGCCAGCACGACATGGAGGTGGTCAAGAAGAACGAGGAGGCTCCCCTGCTTCGCCTCGTACGCGCCGACGAGGACAAGGAGCACCAGGACCGCCGGAACCAGCGCCGCCCGATGCAAACCCTAACCGCCAGAACGCCAGCAACCTCGACGATCCGCCACGCCTCTCCCTGATCTGACACCACCGACCAACCCGCGGTGAGTCCCTCTCCCTCCCTGACATACTCCGCCTCACCGGGCAGCCCTAGCCGCGTCAGTCGTTTCGACGAGCGCCCTCAGTGCGCCGCGGCTCGCCGTTGTCTACACGCTCTCCGCACCGTGTCACACCATAGCTAGGCCGAGCCTACCCTCCTGTCACCATCCCGTAGCCACCGCACTGGCACAGGTCTCGTCACGCACCCCGTAGGTCGTGAGGTCGAGGCCCCGCGCCGCGCACGCCACGCCCCGCGTCGGTCGATCTCAGATCTGACGCGGTTCGGAAAACAAGAACGATCACGGCCCTTTTGCAGAAAACCCCCAACCTTTTTATTCCTAAACCCGCGGTCCAGCCTACCCCACCTGTCAGCCGCCCTAGCGTTTTGCAGAAAAGTCCCCCTGTTTTCTCAGGCCGTAACCCGCGCTCCAACCCGCGCCCCACCTGTCAGCCTCTGCGGGTTAGCCCACTGGCGCTTGGGCCCTAGCTCGCTGGTCCCGCCTGTCACCCGCAGCAGCTAGCTAAGCCCGCGGTGAGAAAAGTCCGCGCGTTGTTTTTCCGCCCAGTCAGCAGCGGCCCACCTGTCTGTGACTGTGGCTAGATTGGCCTGAGTGTAAAACGTTTTTCTGTTTTCTGATTTTAAATAAATTTTCCAGAAATTGTTTTAATTCAAATTCAAATCAGATTCAAATAATTTTTAAAATACAAATCCAAATAATACATATGATATATGTTTTGAAATCAGAAAAATGTGAGGAATTCAAATATGCCTTTCAAAATATTGTTTGAGCACTTCAAAATTTCGAGATAATTAAAATTACAATAAAATGCCCTTTATCTTAATTAATTAATAACTTTTGTTTTATAACTCCAAATTTGACAAATAATATGTCTAAATCGATCAGCGCGACGAGCCCGTTCTATCTATGCATTCCATGTTCTGAATTGCAGCATGCATCATATAAATATAAAGTATACAGCAACTTATTTGAGGATAAAAGGTGACTAAAACGCCATAAAATGCTTTATTCTTGTACTCCACACCTCACCCATGCCATGCTACATTATTGCCATGCAAATTGTGCATCATTCATCATGGCATGATTGTTTGCTTGTCGCATTTTATTTATATGCTTATGCACTCTATTTATGTTGGCCATTGTTTGTTTGGTTCTTCTTCGAATAGACGCTGAGCAGGGGATATATCAGGAATCCCAGGAGCACTACCCAGATCCGTCCCTCGCTTCAACTGAACTACCAGGCAAGCACTACCACATGCTTGCATACATATAGTACCTATTGCCTCTATCTTATTCTTGCATCATTGAGTCGCGATTGCATTAAATTGAATCCCAAGTACTGCATAGCCTTTACTTTTAAACCCCACCGAAGCTTGTTTCTCTATCCCATAAGCCATTACTACAGGAGTTGTTTGAGCCATGCGAGTCGTAGAACAGCATGTGTAGGGTATGTGAGTGTCTGATGGATAACGGGGTACCTAAAAAACTTAACCTGAGTAGTAATGGGATAACTAATGAAAGTGGCACCGGTTAGCAATATCTGTTATTTGGTTTTTCATGCTCACTTGTGTCCCGTAGGACCCCGAGTACTTGATTCCTGTTTCTTGACTATCTGCACTATCCACATCCGGGAGGCCTTATGGACCCCCCTGAGCCAGAGCTTGATTCATTCTTATTTCTTGGGGCCACAAAGTAGTTTGGGGCTTTATTACTATCCTGTACTTATGCCATGCTTTACTGCTTTATTTAAGATTGTGCGTGGAGCACCTGTACTATTTTGGATCGCGCCACGTTTTCGCGGTATCGACAAGCCCAATCACATTTTCGGGTTCCCAGTCGTTTACAACCATCGTCGCAAACCCTGGGTCCGTTCCGGAGCCGGCCAACTTCGTTGCGGGTAGCTTAGTGGGGTCGCCCCCTGAAACATTTCTGAATCCTGTGATCGCTTTGTCGTGAATGCCTCGTTGGGTTTTGATTTGGTTTTTCCGAGGTTGATCGAGTGTGTGTTGCTATTTGTGCACCCCTGCAGGGTAAATCTTTCTGAAAGCCGTGTCCGCGGTTATGGACGACTTGGAGCACAGTTTCTTGATCATAGACAAGTATAACTAAAGTACCGCTTTTAAATTGACTAAGGACTTGACTAGTAAATAGAGCAACACCCATGGAATGGTTAATAAAACTACCAACAGATGGGGGTTGTTCGTCCGCTTCCTCGCTGGTAAGCGAGAAGGAGGATGGATATGTTAATTATACTGTTATAACTGTTGTTCTTAATTCACGGACATCCGTCTATCATTGGTTAGGCCGATGGTTAGCGAGTATCTATAGACTTGTTAGTTATTATATTTTGCTGCAATTGCGTCATCCCAGGTTATGTCCCCTTTAGCAGCATAAAGACTTGCTGAGTACCCCTAGGGTCTCACACGATAAATTATTTGATTCAGATGCACAGGTATACTCACAAGATGGATACTGGGTGAAGGAGACGGACAATGTTGGCAACCATCACTCGGTGTAGAGATTCCTTCGGCCCATAAAAAATCCAGGATGTTACAATTCTACCCCCCTTATAAGGAATCTCGACCCCGAGATTCGGCCTAAGAGAAATGATTGGGAAACTCCACCAAAAAAAACATGGTACTCCCTAAGCACTCAAATATATCGTACTACCATCTCTCTCAAGTTGTTCGGCGGGCGGTCTACTGCGGTTTGGGGTGCTAATTCAGGTCTATAGTAGAACCTCCAGAAATCAATAAGTACTTAATCATAACATGAGTTGATTGAGAACATACCATGTTGTGCGTGGAGCACCTGTACTATTTTGGATCGCGCCACGTTTTCGCGGTATCGACAAGCCCAGTCACATTTTCGGGTTCCCAGTCGTTTACAGCCGTCGTCGCAAACCCTGGGTCCGTTTCGGAGCCAGCCAACTTCGTTGTGGGTAGCTTAGTGGGGTGGCCCCCTGAAACATTTCTGAATCCTGTGATCGCTTTGTCGTGAATGCCTCGTTGGGTTTTGATTTAGTTCTTTCAAGGTTGATTGAGTGTGTGTTGCTATTTGTGCACCCCTGCAGGGTAAATCTTTCTAAAAGCCGTATCCGCGGTTATGGACGACTTGGAGCACAGTTTCTCGATCATAGACAAGTATAAATAAAGTACCGCTTTTAAATTGACTAAGGACTTGACTAGTAAATAGAGAAACACTCATGGAATGGTTAATAAAACTGCCAACGGATGGGGGTTGTTCGTCCCCTTCCTCGCTGGTAAGCGAGAAGGAGGATGGATCTGTTAATTATACTGTTATAACTGTTGTTCTTAATTCACGGACATCCGTCTATCATTGGTTAGGCGGATGGTTAGCGAGAATCTATAGACTTGTTAGTTATTATCTTTTGCTACAATTGCGTCATCCCAGGTTATGTCCCCTTTAGCGGCATAAAGACTTGCTGAGTACCCCTAGGGTCTCACACGATAAATTGTTTGATTCAGATGCACAGGTATACTCACAAGATAGATACTGGGTGGAGGAGACGGACGATGTTGGCAACGATCACTCGGTGTAGAGATTCCGGGAACGGGGATCCGTGAGATCTGTGGGCGGGATGTGTTTATTTATGTGGCATCTTATGCCGATTTGCTTCTTATCCGTACTCGTATCTTGTTTTCCGCTTCTGCCTGATACTCTGATGTTTGATGTATGAGGAGATATCCTAAAATATTATCTCTATA
Organism: Avena insularis; assembly: GCA_023614405.1. NCBI lineage: Eukaryota > Viridiplantae > Streptophyta > Magnoliopsida > Poales > Poaceae > Avena > Avena insularis. The sequence continues at coordinate 114,092,844 of CM042692.1, forward strand.
TAGGATGTTTGGATCTTGCCGTATGGCGTTGCAATATTTCTATTTCTTTTTAGATGGAATGGCTCTGAGGACTGTTGTATGTGGCTTGCATACATACTCATTTGTGTATGTAGTTGATCCCTTCGCCTACCGATTACGCCGCCCGTTCTTGTCCCGATGTTCTGAAAATGGTTAGGACGGCCGAAAGGTCTACCTGTGAGTGGCATCTGGTCCCACCGTACTATTTTAACCATTTCCGCTCATCCAGGCATGTAACTAAGAGCGTAATTCACCGAGGTAGTTACAATTGGTATCAGAGCCATCCCGCCCTTCAGGGTCTCAGCCAAATGGTCGTTGTTAGTTTAGCAAATACTTTTGGTAGTTATGTATACTAGGGAAAAACAACAACGTGAGAGTAGGACTGCTTCCATTTTTCTTCTTACCCACCCACCCACCCTTTTCTGGTAAGGAAGTGTAATGTTTTCAATCCTCTTCTAAAATTCAAACTAGGATTCACGTGTTCTGGGTTCCGTAGTACCATAGGTTGTGTGTGTGTGTGTGAATTCCTTGTCTATCTGTTGCATCCAACATGTTATCACTATCTGCCTTTTGGTTATCAACTGTTGGTACATTCCATACCGACAGGCTTTTGCAAACCGACGCGATCTATCTGATTCATAGTATACCGACGCGATCTGTCTTACTCTTTCTTATCCGGTGTTATCTTGTTTGGGGTGTTCGTTTCCGTAGTTACTAATCTTTAGGTTAATCTGAAGAAGGTGTTGAGATATGTGTTTTACTTATTCATGTGCGGAGTAATGATTTGAGTGCGGGATGGAGTCACGACCATACCACTACTTTTCTCATTCGCTCTTGTATAGTGAATCGGTAGAGTTACTAATCTTGATTCGTTAAGTGGTTTTGCGCATATAGTGGTATTTTAATGCCGAAATTTGCGGAAATTTTTTCTTTGTTAGCTTGTGTACCACACTCCTTGTTCAGTCGTGTGCGTTACGCTTAATATCTTCTTGGTGCTTTGAACTTTGTTGATATTTTAATATCATCTTAGTTAATTGTATCCTTTAATCGTGGTTAATTCCATCTTGGTACTATTTTGGATTATTATTATTCTCCATTATGGTACTGACTTGTGTTTTATATCAATCACAGGATGGCACCACCACGCCGTTCTGAGGAGGACATACAACCTGAACTGGGGGCTGCGTTGTCAAGCATCGCCAATGCCTTGGCCGCAATGCAGCAAAACCAGCAGCGATTTGAAGAAAGTGTCAGGAGGAATGAGTTTGTTTCGCTACCTCCACCTCCCAAGCGAGGAGACATCAAAAGCTTCCTGAAGTTCAACCCACGCCAATTTGATGTGTCTGATCAACCACTTGATGCTGATGATTGGTTGCGTGAGATGTCAAGGTTACTGGCGACTGCTGATGTTCCTGAGCAAGAATGGGTAAAGTGTGCCACTCACCTTCTGAAGGGAGATGCAGCTCTGTGGTGGGAGGATTACCTCAAGGCAAACTACACTGGTTTTCAGCCTACTTGGGAACAGTTCACTTGAGCTTTCAAAGAGCAATATCTGTCAGAAATTGTCATGGAGAGGATGAAGGAAGTGTTTCTCAACCTCAAGCAGGGCAATGACAATGTCAATACCTACATCAGAAACTTCATGAACCTGTCTTGTTATGGTGGCAATGAGGTCTCGGATGACAAGAAGAAGCAAAATAGGTTCAGACAAGGGCTCAATGCATCGATTAAATATGCAATCACACATGCAAGGCCGGCGTCTTTTCTGGAACTCCAACATACAGCTCTGTAGGAAGAAGCAAGTAGGCAAGTGTTTGAGGAGTCAAAGAAACACAACCGTGATGCAGCAATCTCTTCAGCTATGTAAACTCCTTCTAAGCGTCATGTCTGGGTTCCTAACACCCCACCGTCGCTCCCGGCTCCACCAAGACCTTCAAGCTACGCGGCAAGGCCACCAAACTCCTTCACTGCTACTCCCAGGGGCTACAACCACAACTACCCTGGAGCGCCTGGCGGAGTCCCTGGCTACGTTGCTCCACGTCCACCTGGTGCTTGTTACACTTGTGGAAACACTGGGCATCAACACTGGAACTGTCCTTTGAACAAGAAAGCTCTTCCTCCACCACCTCCAAGACCTGCGGCAAGCTCTCCTACGGTTCGTGCACCACCACCTCGGGCTCTCAACATCAACACCAAGCCCGGGTCTACTGTTGCTCGTGCCAACTGTGTCAACGCCGCTCAAGCTGAGCATGCACCTGGAGTTGTGATGGGTATGCTTCCTGTTAACTTAGTTCCTGCACGAGTTTTGTTTGATTCTGGTGCATCACATTTTTTCGTGTCATACAAGTTTGCGGAGAGTAATGGGTTACTTTCTGATGCTTTACCAACTCGCCTCATGGTGCAATCTCCTGGTTCAAGCATGAGGGCTTCTAAAATCAGCCATGGCAATCAAATTGAGATTGGTGGTTATTCGTTCCAGGCTTCCTTAATTATTCTGGGCAATTCTGACATTGATGTTATCTTGGGCATGGATTGGTTGATAGCAAATGCAGCTGTGATTGATTGTGCTGAACGCTCGGTTTCTCTGAAAATTCCTGAAGGCCATATAGTCTATTCTCCAAGTCTGACTCCTACTATTCAGCTTTTCTCTTTGGCGGCTCTGAATGATGATGCTATGGAAGCTATTCAGGGTGTTCCGGTGGTCTGTGAGTTCCCAGATGTCTTTCCTGAAGAGTTGCCATGTATGCCTCCGGATCGTGAGGTTCAGTTTGTGATTGAGCTTGAACCTGGTACCGCTCCTATTTCTAAGCGGCCTTATAAAATGGGTCATGCTGAGTTGGCTGAACTCAAACGTCAGCTTGATGAACAAGAGAAGTTGGGTTTCATTAAGCACAATACTTCTTCTTGGGGTAGCCCAACCATCTTTGTGAAGAAGCAAGACAAGACCGATAGACTTTGTGTTGACTATCGGGCTCTCAATGCTGAAACCATCAAGCATAAATATCCCCTTCCGCGGATTAATGATCTCTTCGATCAGCTAGCTGGAGCTGTGGTATTCTCTAAGCTTGACTTGAGAAGTGGTTATCATCAAATCAAGATTCGCAAGGAAGATGTTCCTAAAACAGCTTTCACCACCCGCTATGGCATGTATGAGTACACGGTCATGTCTTTCGGTCTCACCAACGCACCTGCCACCTTCTCGAGGCTTATGAACTCGGTTTTCATGGAGTATCTTGATAAGTTCGTTGTGGTCTATCTGGATGACATTCTAGTCTATTCTAAGTCGAAGGAAGAACATGAAGAACACCTTCGTTGTGTCCTAAACAAGCTTTGTGAGAACCGCCTATATGCAAAGTTCTCCAAATGTGAGTTTTGGCTGCCTCAAGTCACCTACCTTGGTCACGTCATCTCTGCCAAGGGCATTGCCGTCAACCCAGAAACTGTTAAGACAATTGTTGACTGGCTTCCACCTAAAAATGTCAAAGAAGTCCGGAGTTTCCTGGGTTTGGCTAGTTATTGCCGTCGCTTCGTTCAGAACTTCTTGAAGATTGCGAAGCCTCTTACCGATCTCCTCAAGAAAGGCAAGAAATACCTTTGGACTCCTGCATGTCAAGCAAGTTTTGAAACACTCAAAGAGAAGCTCACTTCCACACCAGTCTTGATTCCTCCAGATACATCCAAGCCTTTCCAGATATTCTGTGACTCCTCTTTGCAAGGATTGGGTGCGGTCCTTATGCTAGAAAAACAAGTGGTTGCTTATGCCTCTCGACAGTTGAAGACGCATGAGATCAACTATCCTACACATGACCTCGAACTCGCAGCAGTTGTCTTTGCTTTGAAAGTATGGAGGCACTACTTGCTTGGAAACCGTTGCGAAATCTTTTCTGATCACAAGAGTCTGAAGTATATCTTCACACAGCCTGATCTCAACCTTCGTCAGAGGAGGTGGATTGAAGCAATCAATGATTTCGATTTGAATCAACTACACTCCGGGCAAAGCTAATGTCATGGCCGATGCTCTCATCCGCAAAGCTTATGTCAGCAACCTCATGGTGGAAGAACAACAACCTCTCTTGTGCGAGGAATTCCGCAAGCTCAACCTTGAAATTGTGGAACAAGGGTATCTTATGAACCTTCTGGCAACCCCTCTCTTGGAAGAAAAGGTTCGCTCCATTCAACTTGGTGATCCTTACACTAAAAAGATCATCTCCAACATTCAGCTTTCGAAGTATGAGTCCTTCCACGTCGACGACCAAGGCTCTCTTTTCTTTGAACACCGGATGTTTGTTCCGAACTACCCGGGTTTGAGAGAGCAAGTTCTCAAGGAGGCGCATGATTCTGTTCTTTCTATCCACCCTGGCAGCACTAAGATGTACATGGACTTGAAAACACAATATTGGTAGCCTGGTTTGAAACGATATTGTGCCAAGTATGTCTCGGAGTGTGATGTCTGCCGCAGAGTTAAAGCTGTTCATCAGAAACCTTCCGGTCTTCTACATACATTGAAGCCTCCGGAATGGAAATGGGAGAAAGTAGAGATGGACTTCATCACTGGTTTTCCTAGGTCGCAGAAGGGCAACAATGCAATCTTTGTTGTCATTGACAGGCTTTCCAAAGTGGCTCACTTCTTTCCCGTCAAGGAAACAATTTCTGCAATTCAGTTGGCTGAGCTCTATATCAACAGAATTGTCTCTCTGTATGGGGTTCCTCTTGAGATCAGTTCAGACCGTGGAAGCATCTTCACTTCCAAGTTCTGGGGAAGTTTCCAAAATGCTTTGGGAACAAAATTGAACTTCAGCACAGCTTACCATCCTCAGTCGCAAGGACAAGTTGAAAGGATCAATCAGATTCTGGAAGATATGCTCCGTGCTTGTGTCATCTCTTTCGGCATGAAGTGGGAAGAATGTCTTCCTTATGCTGAATTCTCTTACAACAACAGCTTCCAGAAAAGTCTAAAGATGGCACCATTTGAGGCTCTCTATGGTCGCAAATGCAGAACTCCGATTGGTTGGTCGGGCGCAGGAGAAAGAATATTGTTTGGCCCTGACATTGTAACTCAAGCGGAGGAGAAGGTTCACATCATTCTTGAAAATCTGAAGATTGCTCAAAGTCGCCAGAAGAGCAATTATGATAGAAAGCACAGGGACATGGAGTATGTCCCTGGTGATCTCGTTTACCTTCGTGTCACTCCCATGAGAGGCACGCACCGTTTTGGTATCAAAGGAAAGCTGGCTCCTAGATACTTTTGTCCTTTCAAAATCCGTGGAAGAAGAGGAGAAGTTGCTTATGCTCTTGAGCTCCCTGAAAAACTCAAAGTCCATGATGTTTTCCACATCTCTCAACTCAAGAGGTGCTTCAAGGATCCCGGCAGGACCGTCGATCACAAACTCATCAACCTCCAAGAAGACCTGTCTTATCAAGAACACCCCACAAAAATCCTTGAAGTCGCAGAAAGAAGGACTCGCAACAAGTCCATCAAGTTTTGCAAGGTGCAGTGGTCGCACCATTCCGTGGATGAAGCCACTTGGGAACGTGAAGATGAGCTCTGTGCCAAATATCCTACCCTCTTTGAGTCTTCTTCTTCTTCCTAGAATCTCGGGGCGAGATTCCTGTTTAGTGGGGGAGAGTTGTAGCATCCCAATTGTCTAACAATGGTAATGCTACATGGTTTAATAATATAATGGCTACTTCCTAGATACAATTGTTGCATCATAATTATATCATGCTCATGTCATCATGCCACCTTGCATTTGAGCATAATATAAAACCCCTTTTCTTTTGGTTCTTCTCTCATATGCATTATTAACTGTATTTGCCTCTTGATATTGTATTTGGTTATTGATATATTGTTTAAATGCCCAAGTTGAGTTGGGGGCATATCTTTTATTCAACTCCATCACCTTTCTTTGTCACCACCTTATACTTCCACCATTCCAATAACCCATGAGCTTGTAATTCTTTTTCTTTTGATATTTATTCTAGCTCATGTGGGTGGGGTGGATCTAATTCTATAAATTCTTTTGCTTGGATTTTATTCCACTTCTTGGGAATGCATATGAATAATGCCATGTTATCGTTTTGTTTTCACAAGAATTTAAACATGGCATTAATTATTTTGCATGGGCCATGCAAGAGTACCACCACCTTTAGCCAATTGTTTTCCTCATGGGTTTATTGGTTCTTTTCTTTGTGGGTCATCTACATCCTCTCTCCACCATCTCCATGTCCTCCTCAACATCATTCTTTTCTTCATGCATAACCATATGAGAAACCATCCACATTGCTTTTCTTTTCTCCTTTACACTTGCCCATGTCATGATCATGCATCTTTTAATCTCCATCACTCCTTGTGCTTGATCTTGTTTGATCTTGCCAAAAAAAACCTACCACACATCACCCTCTCTCTCTTATCCTCTCTCCTAAACCCTAAGGCCTAGCTAAACCCTACCTTACCTCATCTTACCCTCTCCTCTCACCATGCCGAGGTGTTCCCTCTCCCTGTCAGCAAGCCCCACCAAGCTACCCATCTACCCCACACCACTAGCTCTCTCTCTATCTTCCTTGCCGAGGCTAACCCTAGCCTAAACCGATCTACTCCTCTCTGATCTCTCTCTCTTGCTGCCAGCCGGCTCCACCGACCGCACCGGCGCCCCTGGGCCACCTGTAGCCCCTCTCCCTGTCCTGCATGGCTACCTAGGTCCAGCCCCAGCTCAACCACGTGATCGAGGAGGAAGGAAAAAAGGGTTGAGGCCACTTTTCCATCTACCCCGTGCCCACACGCCCCTCTTCCCTCTCCCTCGCTTTCCTCCTTCTTCACGGCTCCTCTGCCTCTCCCAGATCCGCTAGAGCCCTGCCCCTCCTCTCCTCCCTCTCCAACGACGACACCCATCTCCTGCCGCTAGTCGCCGCCAGTACCGCGTCGTCCCCTCGTTCCAGTCGACCAGCACGGCGTGGAGGTGGTCAAGAAGAACGAGGAGGCTCCCCTGCTTCGCCTCGTACGCGCCGACGAGGACAAGGAGCACCAGGACCGCCGGAACCAGCGCCGCCCGATGCAAACCCTAACCGCCAGAACGCCAGCAACCTCGACGATCCGCCACGCCTCTCCCTGATCTGACACCACCGACCAACCCGCGGTGAGTCCCTCTCCCTCCCTGACATACTCCGCCTCACCGGGCAGCCCTAGCCGTGGCAGTCATTTCGACGAGCGCCCTCAGTGCGCCGCCGCTCGCCGTTGTCTGCATGCTCTCCGCACCGCGTCACACCATAGCTAGGCCGCGCCTACCCTCCTGTCACCATCCTGTAGCCATTGCACTGGCACAGGTCTCGTCGCGCACCCCGCAGGTCGCGAGGTCGAGGCCCCACGCCGCGCACGCCGTGCCCCGCGTCGGTCGATCTCAGATCTGACGCGGTTCAGAGAAAACAGAAGAACAGTACCGCGGCCCCTTTTGCAGAAAACCCCCCAACCTTTTTATTCCTAAACCCGCGGTCCAGCCTACCCCACCTGTCAGCCGCCCTAGAGTTTTGCAGAAAAGTCCCCCTGTTTTCTCAGGCCGTAACCCGCGCTCCAACCCGCGCCCCACCTGTCAGCCTCTGCTGGTTAGTCCACTGGCGCTTGGGCCCTAGCTCGCTGGTCCCGCCTGTCACCCGCAGCAGCTAGCTAAGCCCGCGGTGAGAAAAGTCCGCGCGTTGTTTTTCCGCCCAGTCAGTAGCGGCCCACCTGTCTGTGACTGTGGCTAGATTGGCCTAAGTGTAAAACGTTTTTCTATTTTCTGATTTTAAATAAATTTTCTAGAAATTGTTTTAATTCAAATTCAAATCAGATTCAAATAATTTTTAAAATACAAATCCAAATAATACATATGATATATGTTTTGAAATCAGAAAAATGTGAGGAATTCAAATATGCCTTTCAAAATATTGTTTGAGCACTTCAAAATTTCGAGATAATTAAAATTACAATAAAATGCCCTTTATCTTAATTAATTAATAACTTTTGTTTTATAACTCCAAATTTGACAAATAATATGTCTAAATCAATCAGCGCGACGAGCCCGTTCTATCTATGCATTCCATGTTCTGAATTGCAGCATGCATCATATAAATATAAAGTATACAGCAACTTATTTGAGGATAAAAGGTGACTAAAACGCCATAAGATGCTTTATTCTTGTACTCCACACCTCACCCATGCCATGCTACATTATTGCCATGCAAATTGTGCATCATTCATCATGGCATGATTGTTTGCTTGTCGCATTTTATTCATATGCTTGTGCACTCTATTTATGTTGGCCATTGTTTGTTTGGTTCTTCTTCGAATAGACGCTGAGCAGGGGATATATCAGGAATCCCAGGAGCACTACCCAGATCCTTCTCTCGCTTCAACTGAACTACTAGGCAAGCACTACCACATGCTTGCATACATATAGTACCTATTGCCTCTATCTTATTCTTGCATCATTGAGTCGTGATTGCATTAAATTGAATCCCAAGTACTGCATAGCCTTTACTTTTAAACCCCACCGAAGCTTGTTTCTCCATCCCATGAGCCATTACTACAGGAGTTGTTTGAGCCATGCGAGTCGTAGAACAACATGTGTACGGTATGTGAGTGTCTGATGGATAACGAGGTACCTAAAAACCTTAACCTGAGTAGTAATGGGATAACTAATGAAAGTAGCACCGGTGAGCAATATCTGTTATTTGGTTTTTCATGCTCACTTGTGTCCCGTAGGACCCCGAGTACTTGATTCCTGTTCCTTGACTATTCGCACTATCCATATCCGGGAGGCCTTATGGATCCACCTGAGCCAGAGCTTGATTCGTTCTTATTTCTTGGGGCCACAAAGTAGTTTGGGGCTTTATTACTATCCTGTACTTATGTCATGCTTTACTGCTTTATTTAAGATTGTGCGTGGAGCACCTGTACTGTTTTGGATCGCCACGTTTCGCTGGTATCGACAAGCCCAATCACATTTTGTTCCCAATCATTTACAGCCGTCGTCAGAAACCACAGGTCCGTTCGAGCCGCCAACTTCGTTATGGTAGCTTAGTGGGGTGGCCCCCTGAAACATTTCTGAATCCTGTGATCGCTTTGTCGTGAATGCCTCGTTGGGTTTTGATTTGGTTTTTCCGAGGTTGATCGAGTGTGTGTTGCTATTTGTGCACCCCTGCAGGGTAAATCTTTCTGAAAGCCGTGTCCGCGGTTATGGACGACTTGGAGCACATTTCTTGATCATAGACAAGTATAACTAAAGTACCGCTTTTAAATTGACTAAGGACTTGACTAGTAAATAGAGCAACACCCATGGAATGGTTAATAAAACTGCCAAGAGATGGGGGTTGTTCGTCCGCTTCCTCGCTGGTAAGCGAGAAGGAGGATGGATCTGTTAATTATACTGTTATAACTGTTGTTCTTAATTCACGGACATCCGTCTATCATTGGTTAGGCGGATGGTTAGCGAGTATCTATAGACTTGTTAGTTATTATCTTTTGCTGCAATTGCGTCATCCCAGGTTATGTCCCCTTTAGCGGCATAAAGACTTGCTGAGTACCCCTAGGGTCTCACACGACAAATTATTTGATTCAGATGCACAGGTATACTCACAAGATGGATACTGGGTGGAGGAGACGGACGATGTTGGCAACGATCACTCGGTGTAGAGATTCCTTCGGCCCATAAAAAAATCAGGATGTTACAATTCTACCCCCCTTATAAGGAATCTCGACCCCGAGATTCGGCCTAAGAGAAATGATTGGGAAACTCCACCAAAAAAAACATGGTACTCCCTAAGCACTCAAATATATCGTACTACCATCTCTCTCAAGTTGTTCGGCGGGCGGTCTACTGCGGTTTGGGGTGCTAATTCAGGTCTATAGTAGAACCTCCAGAAATCCATAAGTACTTAATCATAACATGAGTTGATTGAGAATATACCAAGAACATAATCTGAGGCTTCATTAGCTTGTCCAGCTGTGACGTGGTTGACTTGACCACTCCCTGGCTGTCAAGAGACATGAGGTGCGCCTCCAGGTGTAGGTAATATGCCTGATCCACGTCCTGCTGCTGGTGTCTTGGCAACATACCCCAAATTGAACATCACTGGTGTCAGCCCCGCATTCCTTTTGTTCGGGCATGCAGTAGAAAAGTGTCCCTCTATGCTACAATTGTAGCATGCCTTTCCAGCAGTGTTGGTATGGTTTCCTCCGACTTCAACTCTAGGAGTATGGTATGCATTGTGTGAAGAGTTGTGAATTGGATATAATGGCTTAGTAGTTGTTCCACGATAACCCAAGTAGTTATTGTTCTTCTGGCGTGAACTTCTCGCTCCATGCTGACCCTGTGGTGCTTTGCGCTTGCGATGTTCTTCTAGCTCTCTCTTTGAGTTCTCTTGCAGAATAGCCTTGTTTACCAGACTCTAGAAATTTGGAAAGTCATGGGATACCAACCTATCCTTAAGACCTTGGTTCAATCCCCTTAGTAACCTAGCAGTCTTGTCGGCCTCAGTGGGAATATCTGCTTTCCCATAGTGTGACAACTGAGGGAAACGATCCCAATATTCCGAGACTGATATCTCTCCTTGGACTAGAGCTCGAAATTCATCCCTCTTCAGCTCTATGACACCAGCTGGAATGTGTGTAGTACGAAAAGCTTCAGAAAATTCATTTCAGGTGATTGCCTCAGCATCATCATGTGCATCATAAAAGCTCTCCCACCAATCTGTAGCTACACCCTAAAGTTGGTGCGCCGCAAACTTCACACGGTCTTGTGCATCAACATTGACCAAATTGAGCTTCCTGTGAATTTCCTTTCAGCCAATCATCAGCTTTAATAGGGTCTAGTGACCCTGCGAAAGTAGGTGGCTTTGTCCTCATGAACTCTGCTAACTTGGAATACGGTGGAGGATGATGACCTTGATTCGGATTCAGGTTTTGGTTTTGGTTCTGATTCGCCATGTTCGCGGCCATCTGCTGTAGCAACTGTGTTTGCATCAACATTATTTGCGCCATGTTAGGTGGTGGCGGCGGTGGTGGATGTTGTCCCTCATCCTCATTTCCATTGTTGTGGACTTCATCCTCGACAAAGTTCTCTTCAAAAGCTGGTCCACGACCACGTCCACGTCCTCCGCGCCCTCCATGACCATGACCTCTATTGGCGTTCATCCTGTTGTCGCTCATGATTAGGATAGACGAGAGGGAAAATCTAACCCCAAAACCAACTTATATGAGTACAACAAATAAAAACCAAGGAAAACCAAATGAAGAAAATTCTTGAAATCTCAACACAAAGGTTCAAAATACTAGTAGCTATACCAAATATATGGATTGCTATATACTACTAGACACAAATGCAATATAGAGAATAGCTAATGTTTGCTCACTTATTTAATAAATATGGGACTCTCTCATGGTATATTGTAGACTGCTATCCGTCCAGGTGGCCATACTGCTATGGTGTTGTGTGCAACTATTCATGTGCTGGTATGAAATGCAACTCGATTGGAGGCTCGGCTGTGTTGGCTTCAAGTGTAGTAGGCATCCTCTCATCTAGCTCGGTTTCCTTCCAAGATTGATCGGTTTGCTCCTCCCGTGTTGATGGTGAGGTTGGACTACCGAGCAGTGGCGGCGAGATGGCTCTAAGCGTAAGGCGAGGCTTCTTCACGTGGTGGCGCGTCTTCTTTGCTGCAACTCGCATGCATCCAAAGTATAGAATCCTCTGTAGCGGTGCACGGGGTGTAGGGTCTTGAAGCGACTCCTCTTGTGATTCTCTTATGAAAACATTCTCCATTGCGTTGTCTGCCATGTGTGGTGCAGCGATGACATCTTCTACCGTGGCCTCTATCTGGTGAGTTAAAGGTGTTGCCATCTATGCATATTTGAATAAGAGAACAATAATTAGTAACAAAATTTTGTAAATTCTAAATAGAAAGATGAGAAACATTAAGAAATCCTATTATTTTTGTAACATATATTTTCATAAATATACGAGTACTAAAGGCTTTCCATTCAATCTAAGGGCACGTGACTAGGTCGACGTCGGCTCTGATACCACTTCTGTGAGGACCGGAACTTAACTTCCAGACCCCCCTGTGTTTATTCGTCAATCCCAAGATCAAAGTTGACGACACAGCGAAATGCATATCATTGCAGACGTACAAAAGTAATTTATTACAAAGTCTGGATAACAACATAGTAAAATGTCTAGTGACATTTGTCACATCCAGAAAGCACACCGGAAATATAAAACGCGTAGTGACTCCATCTCAGCCACAGGCAGTCGATATAGTCCACGAGGCCTCACTCCTCAGCGTCATCATAGTAGTCGTAGTCCTCCCCTTCATAGTATTCTGAATTCAACAAATGTATTACTATGAGTATATGACGTACTCAACATACCCCTTATGCAAAACCTGATACATCTACATGTGGCTTTATGTTGAGGTCGTATGGTTCTTTTGTATAAAAGTCAATTTATTTGCAACATGGTAATAGTTTTGATAAAATAGGTTTTAGACAAAAACATGTTTGTCAACACGGTGGTATTTCTCAATAGTGTGATTGTCCACGACAATTCACATAGTTCATAGATTCCAGGATAAGGATAGGGGCAAAGAGGAAAGTAGAAAGACAGGTTCCCGTATGTCAAGAAAGATTCATGTGTCGTCCATGACCGTGGACACGGCTATTTGAATAGGTTTATATTCTGCAGAGGTTGTACACTTTTCCCACACGACACAATCCCGTCTTGTTGCCCACCAGTGGCCGCTGGTTTAGTACACACCTGTTGGTGTACCGACAGAGGAATTGTGGCAAGGTCTTTCAGCTAGATCCCCCAAAGATGTGACATGCCCACCGGGTATGGCACACGAAACTAAGAGTAAGTCCCCAAACCGGTCCCCCCATCTATGCCGAAGGTTCTCCCGCAGGCAGACACCTCATCAGCGGTACGGCGACATCGACACCTAAGGCTGACTAACCTACTTGACCAAGCCAGTGCCCATTATAGCATGTGGTTGTACGGATGGTCACAATCTTCAAATCCAAGACTTATTAGGCCCTCATGCGGCACGGACGACCCCTTCAACTAGTGAAGGGCAGCCAATCGCTCCTTCCTTTGATTCAGCTGTTGCCCGCGCCAGTGTTTAGATGGTAAGTTTCACCAGAGTAGAATAGAGTAGAGGAAGAAACAACGGCTTGCTCAGCGAGCTCAACAAGTTTCAAAAGTATATATGTGACCCGAAGTTTATCCAATTCCTCTGAAGAGGAGAGATCAAGGATCCTAAATATTATTTAGCATGGCTAAGCAATTCTACTCTACAGGATTAATATATAATCTCTACTCAGGGTTGTGTATGGCGACAGATGTATCAAGGTATGTGGGTAACCAAAATAGCAGTAATATTTGTAAAACAATAATAACATGAACTTGTAAAACATGGGATAATTATGAAAGGGGCATGCCTCCTTGGTGTAAAACTGTTCTTCCTCGTAATCCTGGTTCAGGTCGAACCCGTCACTCCCTACTCGCCATAACGATGGAACACATGTAAATACAAATTTTGAATGCTCACAAATAAGATCCAAATAGAAATATCCAATTAAAAAGTGTACGTCGGGTGTTCGAAATCATAAAGTAAAATAAAACAGATCATGGTGACTTGAATGGGATTTGGGTTACTAGGGCATATGTCATACTGATTGCTCCATTTTAACTAACAAAATAGTTCAGAGAAATCAATTTATCTAACGTGTATATAAATATATATATGACAATAGCATCGATAAGCAAAGCTTAAGAATTTCATGCGTCAACTAGGCATCAACATGCATGAGTGGGTAATCTAGCACTTAAAACAAATTTGCACCAATAGGCAAAGATCAGTATCTAAATAATTTAACATGCATGAACCAGGTAAAATGTGATGGTAGCAAGACGTTAATGCAACATCTAACATGGTTTCCTGACATCAAAATTATACGCTAAATTGATAACCAACACGATGAGTAGCATGGAATAGCATAATTCCTACAATGGCTTAGTCTACAACAAGGATGAACAACACCACTACTAAGATTTTCAAATAGCCCTACTCTACGGATAGTAAACAAAATAATTAACACCATAGAACTAGATGAAAGTATATCCTTGATTAAATGTAGCAAATATATTTAAAGCTAGGCATATCTAAACGAATGCAAAATAGTCCAGAAAACAGGTCATCTAATTCTACTAAATAAACCTGTAACTAAGCATGCATATGTAATCAGATTACAAAACTACTACACCACTGAAAATTAGTGCAACCCAGCAGATGGAATTTAATTCAAAGTGATACAAACAATTTAAATAGACAGACATACTACCTACACAACTCGCAGCAGTGTAACAGGCAAATATGTAATGCATGGACCTGCTATATGTTCATGCCTAGCTACAGATACAATCAATTTCAAAATAAACTGATCAACTGTGGTTAAACTCATATCTAACTACACATGTGGGTTCCTAGAGTTATTTCAAACGATCTATACCTTGTGCTCCAGACGATTCAAGGTGTGCAAAGTGGTCTAAAACTCACATGCCGACGGATGGCATTTGGTTCACCGACGTCGTGACAAACTTTCTAACTAAGACTGGAAACCATGTCTAGGAGGTAGACCTTGATATGAGAAACGCGTTTTGTCCAAAAGAAAACATTGGTCGCAGTCTGCGGTTGAAATCAGTAGCCGGTTGTCGTTAGCGTCCTCGATGATAACAGCTTGACCTTCTGGTTCCGTGGATCAGTCCCCTTGCTCCTCGTGGTCTTCCTAGCATAGCAGCTCGTCCTACCATCAGCTCGTCCTTCAGTAGCCGGAGCTGCCGGAAACGCAGGGGGCGTCTTGGCGTAGCTCTTGGGAATTTTTGATTGATGTGTTGGCCTATGGCTCAGGTGGAGGGTCGTGCAAGAGTTTCGATTTGCGATTATATAGACCGACGATGGTGTGTTCTAATTAATGTGACTAAAGTGCAGAATTAATGTGAAGTAACGGCGAAGAAGTTTCTGTTGCATGCTGTTTCAGCGGAGTACACATACCCGCCAAAAGAAGAAAGGAAGTATGACGCTTCGGCTGGTTGGACAGCTAGGCGTAGACGCTTCAATTTTTACAACCCAGATATGCCTGTTGTGTTAGGACTTTGTTTGGTGCGTCCGTGCAAGTCGAGCTCGCTCGGCTGGGCTGAGGGGCTGCCGTTGCCTATTTGTTTGGGCCTTAGAGATGGGAAATTGAGGGTTGCTAAAAGAAAACACAAGAATGTCATTCAGCTGCTAGCTTTGGTCCTGCATCGGTAGAAAAGGAAATAATAGAAAAGAGGAAAGAATACTACTAGTATGGAAAAACAAAAAGAAAAGCCGTGCACCCATGCATGAGGCATGCATACACGTGCATGTGCACAGCCATAGGACCAAGCCCAAAACAATGAAAAGTTTTGAAAGAATCAAATTAAAAAGAAGTTAGACAAATCAAAACCAGATTCAAGAGAAAAAAGTATTGCGAGAACATATTCTCCCTCTTTTATATGTCAAATTATTTTCAAAACATTTGGAATTAATTTTGAACAACTCCAAACAAAAAAATTTATTTTTATTTGACCGCGTTGCATCATCTCTTGCTTTAAAAAAAATCCGGCCCATAAAAAAATCAGGATGTTACAGATGCTTTCGGCGACCTCGCCTCTTTTCCACTTCGATTGCCTTGTACAGATACAATGTCTCCTGTGCCACCTGAATCACTGATACGTCTATAACGTATCTATAATTTTTTACGGTTTTATGCTAATAATATGCTTTTGATACTCTTTTTTATATAAAGTTTATGATTTATTTGGACTAACCTACTAATAGTTGCAAAAGTGCACAATTGTTTTACACTTTGATGTGTAGGAATTACCAAGAATACAAGTGGAAACCTTGTTGGAGTCAAATTGGGATCTTCCAGAAATCTATCTCAGAACTCTTTGAAGATGGTCACGTTTCGGGTCGAAGAGGGCGTCAAAAAGGAAAACTCTACAACTACAAAGTTGTTGGAAATTTCACGACAAACATTCTAGAGATAAAATATAGCAGTTTCTGAGTCCGGACGGGCCTGATAGGCCCAATTTACTGCAACCCATGATGGGGTGACGGGAATCCGAGAAGCTATATAAAGGGAGGAAACCTAATTCGTGGGAGATACCTCCACCCACGAATTTGCAGCCACCAAAGCCATGTTTTTGCCTCTCCCATAGATCCCATCTCCATGAGAGAGGGCTCCCAATAAGCCATGAAGGAAGGGGGCTAAGGGGAAGTGCCCCTGGAGCCATCTCCATCGATCTCTACCACCATCTCCATCACCGTTGCTGATTCCCATGATGATGAGGGAGTAGTTCTTCCTCGAGGCTAAGGATTCTACCGGTAGCTTTATGTTCATCTCTCTCTATGCATGATCATATTGTGATCATGAGCTTTGTAATCAAGTAGATCTACCTTGCTACTCAAGTGCTTTAATAGATCTCTGCTCTCCCCATGAGTGTGAAAGTGACAGCGTGCACACCATGGTGGCACTTAGGCTAGAGATTACAAATACTTGTTATGAGTTGTATTTGGAGTTGGATATGTGGTGTTTGTTGGAACCATCTAGAGCTCAAGGTGATAGTGTGGGGTTATCTAGATGGGGAAAGCGAACTTTGAGGTGTGCTGTTATAGCCCTACCATGGATTAGAGTGTCCAACTGGAGAGTAGTTAAGAGTAGTATCATAAAGAGAAGATATTTATATGAGAGTTTTCACTAGTGAAAGTATGATCCCTAGGCCTTGTTTCTAAGCATTGAAACACCGTTTGCAACTAGATTTGTTACATGTTTGCTTGTTTCCATCTTTTTTCCTTTAGTCTTTTCCACACGCCATCAAAGCTATTTTCTGGCACCGTTGTCTTATATCCATACCACTTGTATTTCACTATCTCTTCGCCGAACTAGTGTAGCTATACACCTGACAAGTGTATTGGGTGTGTTGGGGACACAAGAGACTTCTTGTATCTTGATTGCAGGGTTGCTTGAGAGGGTTGCTCGTTAGTTCAACAATTCTCAATTTGAGCAACAGAAGGTCTTCGAAAAAATTGGTTTTTACCTGTTGGTCTATTTTGACAGATTTCTGCCATTATTTGCATTTTCTTCTTGTTGGTTCCTTTTTGGGTTCTCTTTGGAGAATTGAGCTTTTTGAGGGAAGTGCTACAGTAGCTTTTGTTTTAATGGGAGTTTTATTGGTGTTGAAACTGAACCCAAAGACTTATTATCTTTTGAATGCACTAATGTTGCTAATGAAGATTGTGTGAAGTTTTGTATGAAGGAAATTTTCAGGTGTAGGGAAAGAATGATGTAATGAGATGAACAATGGACAAAAGCTCAAGCTTGGGGATGCCACCCCGTGTAACCCCAAGAAATATTCAAGAAGTACAAGCATCAAAGCTTGGGGATGCCCAAGGCATCCCCTTCTTATCAATAAAATCTCAGGTCTTTCTAGACACTTCGTTTTTATTGTTTCATGCACTTTTGTGTTGTTCTTGGAGAGTCTTTTTTTTTAGTTTTCTTTTGCTTGGTTTGCTGCAATAAGTTGGTTGGATCCCATCACTTATTTTGGAGAGAGACATAGTCTATTTTCATTGCCTAGAACACTCTAGTTTTCATTCTTATTGTGTTGTGAGTGTTCTCTTTTGCTAGCACTAAGTTTAGCCTTAGTTTTCTTGTGCTTTCAGCTTAGAACTTTTTAGTTATTCTTTATGGATTTGTGAGACAAGCTCACTGATCTTTATTTATTATTATCTTTGTGAGTTGTTTCAAATAAGTCGATTGGTGTTGGAAGAGAGTAGGAAAGTTCATGCTTAAGTGGTAAAAAGGAGCTTGTTTTTGACTGTAACTTAGACTTTATCATGTCATGCTTGATATTGTTTTGGCTTTATGCTTAGTGATTATTGCTGTAGCATGACATGTTATAAACAATTGAGATTGATCAATGTGCCTTGAAAGAATCATGCGTTGTTTTAGCATATAAAAGCATAATATTGTGGTATTGTCCTTTAATGCTTTATTTGGGTTGACTTGGCGCATGCTCACACCATGTTAAGACTATACCAAGTCACCATAGCCTTTATGATCCTTTAGTTTTTGACTTGTAATATCACTTTATGCTTTAATTAATGATGTTTTGTCTCTTTGCATGATTACGGTCATTATTGCTCTCTTAGTTGGTCGCTCACAGTCTTTTGCTAGCCTCCATAACCAAGTATGAGTTCCACTCATGCATCCAACTCCAAATAAAACCAAGTTATTCCAAAGATTCCACCATACCTACCTATTAGCATTTGCTATTCCAAGTATATTCATGTTTTTATCTACCTTCCGAATTAAACTTGTTATGTGAAAATTAGTGATTAAAGCTCTCACGAACTTGAAGGCACACTTTACTTTTCTTGCCCCTAATAAACTTGAACCATTGTGTCATCTATGTTGTATATGCTTGCACTTATACGTTGGGGATTAGCAGAACCATGTTGTCATGGGGAACACTTTCAACATTGCACTTGTACATTGTACCCAGTTGATATCATGCTCTTTTGTTTATGGATGTCGTCGGTGTGAAATGAAAGGGGAGCTTGTAAGTCCATGGAGTTATGTATGTGTGTTAGAGAAACGCCTGGGCGGCTGGTCTAATCCATGCCTAATCATGGTGGAAACCTGCAGCGTAACCATAATGAGCAATCTATGAAGCATTCTTCTTATAAACAAGAGATAGAGATTGATAAAAAAGAAAAAAAAGATATGAGAAAAGAGGAAAGAGAGAAAAAAGCACCATTTTCCCATGGTAAATAAGAAGATTGCTGAGATGCTCGTTGTCTGCTTGCCTTGTCATTTTGATATGGGGATTCTTTCATATCATCGGGCAAGGCGTACCCCGTTGGCATTTCTCTATGATACACATGTACTTACTATGACAAGAACTTACCGGTAACTAAACCTGAGTAGCATGAGGAGCAGCCCCCGTATTCAAGGGACATGAGATTTCCAACTTATACTTTGTCAAGCATATGCTCCATCTTTTGTTCACTTTAACCTTGATCACTTCAAGATGCTTATGATAGGGGCAATGAGAGCTGAAAGCTAATAAGTACCATAATTTTTGGAAGCTCTTTATGAGACTTGAATCCCTGCTTCCTTTTATGAAGGGCCTTTCTTTTACTTTTATGTTGAGTCTCAATTTTATATCTTTATGCACCTATTGAGAGAGCATAGTGGCCATTCTTAGTTTAATGTGCATTGTCCCAAGACTTGTTGATTGATTCATAACTTTGATATTGCTTGTTCTTAAACTATTTGTATCTAGTCACCCTTATGAACTTTGAAGGTGTCCTATGCATTTATATTTTGCTATACCATGAGGGACAAGTTGAATACCACTCTTATTATGTTTTCTATATGTGAAACAAACAAACGTATTTCAATGCACTATTATTCATTATCTTTTATTTGTACCTTTTCATGTTACAACATAGTTGCTATGTTTTATTGTTAGAACTCTATCTTTCATGTTCATGTTTAGAGTACCTTGATCCCAGCTATCAATGCTTTTACAATAATGATGATCAAGATTGTGTTGGCTACATGTCACCTCAAAAATTATATTGTTTTTATCATTTTCCTACTCGAGGACGAGCAGGAACTAAGCTTGGGATGTTGATACGTCCATAACATATCTATAATTTTTGATGGTTTTATGCTAATAATATGCTTTTGATACTCCTTTTTATATAAAGTTTATGATTTATTTGGACTAACCTACTAATAGTTGCAAAAGTGCACAATGTTCTTATTTTACACTTTGATGTGTAGGAATTACCAAGAATACAAGTGGAAACCTTGTTGAAGTCAAATTAGGATTTTCCAGAAATCTGTCTCGGAACTCTTTGAAGATGGTCACGTTTCGGGTTGAACAGGGCGTCAAAAGGAAAACTCTACAACTACAAAGTTGTTGGAAATTTCACGACAAACATTCTAGAGATAAAATATAGCAGTTTCTGAGTCCGGACGGGCCTGATAGGCCCGATTTACTGCAGCTCATGATGGGGTGACGGGAATCCAAGAAGCTATATAAAGGGAGGAAACCTAATTCGTGGGAGATACCTCCACCCATGAATTTGCAGTCACCAAAGCCATGTTTTGGCCTCTCCCATAGATCCCATCTCCATGGGAGAGGGCTCCCAATAAGCCATGAAGGAAGGGGGCTAAGGGGAAGTGCCCCCGGAGGCATCTCCATCGATCTCTACCACCATCTTCATCGCCGTTGCTGATACCCATGATGATGAGGGAGTAGTTATTTCTCGAGGCTAAGGATTGTACCGGTAGATTTGTGTTCATGTCTCTCTATGCATGATCATATTGTGACCATGAGCTTTGTAATCAAGTAGATCTACCTTGCTACTCAAGTGCTTTAATAGATCTCTGCTCTCCCCATGTGTGTGAAAGTGACAGCGTGCACACCATGGTGGCAATTAGGCTAGAGATTACAAATACTTGTTATGAGTTATATTTGGAGTTGGATATTTCTATAAAATTGTGGTGTTTGTTGGAACCATCTACACCTCAAGGTGACAGTGTGGGGTTATCTAGATGGGGAAAGCGAACTTTGAGGTGTGCTGTTATAGCCCTACCATGGATTAGAGTGTCCAACCGGAGAGTAGTTAAGAGTAGTATCATAAAGAGAAGATATTTATATGAGAGTTTTCACTAGTGAAAGTATGATCCCTAGGCCTTATTTCTAAGCATTGAAACACCGTTTGCAACTAGATTTGTTACATGTTTGCTTGCTTCCATATTTTTGCCTTTAGTCTTTTCCACGCGCCATCAAAGCTATTTCCTGGCACCATTGTCTTATATCCATACCACTTGCATTTCACTATCTCTTTGCCGAACTAGTGCAGCTATACACCTGACAAGTGTATTGGGTGTGTTGGGGACACAAGAGACTTCTTGTATCTTGATTGCAGGGTTGCTTGAGAGGGCATACATTTGACCACTTCCTTCCTGAGTTCGATAAACCTTGGGCAATCCACTTAAAGGAAAAGTTGATGTTGTTCTACAAACCCCTGCACTTGGAGGCCCAACAACTGTCTACAAGAATAGAATTGCGTAGACATAAAGCTATTTTCTGGCGCCGTTGTCGGGGAGGTAAGGTAAAAGGTACTCACATCCTCCGGTGTGAGTGCTCGAAGGTATTTCCTTTAGATTCTGCAATTATATCTTTTTGTTTCTTGTTTTTATTTTCACTAGTTAGGCTTAATGGAAAATAACAACAAAATTAGAGAGCTTTATAGTATTTATCTTGAGTTAGGACATGAAGTGTTTGAAGAGAAAATGAAAAAACCTATGGAACTTTATTTGCATGCTAATAGCAATATTATTAGTATGAATTCTTTGAACACCATTATTGCTAATGCTATGGAAAAGTCTAAGCTTGGGGAAGTTAGTTTTTATGAAAATGATCTTTTTAGTTCCCCAGCTTTCGAAGATAGCTATTATATATGATGATACCAAACCTCCAATATATGATGATTACAATGATCAATATGATATTTTCAGTCCACCTACTATTGAGGAGAAAATTAATGATTACAATATGCCTCCTATATTTGATGATTATGGTGATGAGAATAATAATGATAGCTATTTTTTTGAATTTTCTCCCACTACAATTAATAAGAATTACTATGCTTATGTGGAGAGTAATAATAATTTTATGCATGTGGCTCATGATAAGAATGTTTCATCATCATCTCCACCAGCACCATCATCACTACTTCAGACCGCTGTAACAATTGGGTTGAATCTTGCATAGTTCTTAGGGGAAACTTTCCCGGTGTTGATTACTTGTTGTAGTTCATGCTATTGAGTGAACCATTGAATTATTGTTTATGTTCAGATTGTTACTTATCATTATATCATCTCTGATCTTGATCCATATGATGTCTTGTGAGTAGTTCGTTTAGTTCATGAGGACATGGGAGAAGTCATGTTGTTAGTAGTGGAATTGTGTTGAGAAAGATTAAATAGTTTGTTATTTAAGTTGTGGTGTTATTGTTCTAGTGGTGTTATTTAAGTTGTGGTGCTATTTAAGTGTGCAGGTATTACAGCAGATTGAGTCAAGAAGAAGTTATTCTCATTATCGCTGAAAGGAAGAGCTGAAGAATGGTATAAGCTACTGAAGAATGGTCAATCTCTTGAATGGGAGGAAATAGTGCCTCTCTTTTATTCAAAAATTTATCCTCCTAGTGAGATTCATAAAGATCGGAATCAAATATACAACTTTTGGCCTCTTGATGGAGAGAGTACAGCTCAAGCTTGGGGAGATTCAAGTTACTAATGCTCAAGTGTCCCATTCATGAGCTCCCCAACAATATTATTATCAATAACTTTTATGCAAAACTTTCTCTTCATGATAAGGATTTATTGGATGCTTCTTGCGCTGGATCATTTACACGCATGGAAGAAGGACCTAAATGGGATCTTCTAGACCATATTCAAGACAATGCTGAAGCATGGGAGAATGATAAAGGAAGAAAGTAAGGTATAAATTATGATTATGAATGCATTGAATATTTTATGGGAACTGATGACTTTCAAAATATTAAAAATGCTTATGGTCTAGACTCTCAAGCTATTGCAACTTATTTTAAGGCTTTTGCTTCCTATATTGAAGTTCCTAAAAAGAAGTGGAATAAGTATCATGACCCTTATAAAGATATTGTTAATAGTGTTCCTACAAGAAATATTGAAGTTTATACTGCTAATCATGTTTTACCCGAACCTTACATTGAGAAAATTCCTTTCCCAGTTAAGATAAAGGAACATTCTATGATAGTTAGTATGGTTAATGAAAAGTACAAATAAAGTTGTTGAACCAGATGAGCAAGTATCTTTTGAACCTATAATAGCGAATGTGAAAGACTTTGTCACTAAATATGTAGGAGATGGACACACTTTTCTTTGTACGGGTACTTCTAGAATTTTTTCACAAAGTAGTGTTATAAGAATTAGTATTCCTGTGTTTTCTGTTAAAATAAATGTTCATTGCTACAATGGTTCTTGGGATAGTTATATCATTAAATTTATGCATGATACTGAAAGTTACTATGAGAGAGGGAAAATTGCTCTTATGTCTCAATAATATTAAGTTTCCTCGCTTTATGTTGAAAGTATTTATGTTGCACTTGTTTTGCCTTCCTATGCTAGTAGCCTTTGGTTTCAGCAATTTATTTTCTTACAAAATTCCTGTAACATCCCAATTTCAGCAACCCTGATGTATTGTCTAGAATGCAAAAATCAGGGGGAACAAAAAAATTTCCTTGTGCTTTAGTGCAGTGCTTGCTTGTTTCTTGTTTGCACTTGTGCTTATTAAGTGTATCTTAGGATACTCCCTACCTCAACCTCAGTTGGCAAAAACTATTTACCAAAACTATCTTGGCTTACTTTACATATTCTCAAACGTTCTGGCATTTCAAAACATGAGCCAAGATGCCTATGTAACCAAAACTATTTTTGGTAGATTCTATTAACAAAACTATGGAGAGATATACAATACATTCTCCTTATGTTTTCAAGACAGAGCACTCAAATAATCTTATCTCTAGCTTTACCAAAACCTCCTTTCAAAGCATTTTGAATTCTACTCTTGGTAGAGATACCAAGAACCCTCCTCTTATTTCGAACTCAACCTCTTCAAAATGCCCCAACCTTACCTCCAAGCTAAGCTTGGTGGTGACCCCTAGTAGTAGTTGATTAGTGTAAAAGATGAGTTGCCTGGATCTGTTGTCTGATGAGTTGCTTTGATTTGCTGATTGACTTGTTTGCTTAGGAAGTAATATGAGACACTCTAGGAGCTCATCACTAGGATCAAGATGTTTCCCAATCATCAATTCCTAGGCAAGAAAGCAAACCTTGATCTGATCCCTAGCCACTAGGTGATCATCCAAAACCCTCAACCTGATCCATTCTGAGGATCCCCATTCGAGATGTTCTCAAGACCAGGGAGACCCATATCAAGCAAGGATCTCTTCTAATCACTCTACACTTCAATATTACCCCTTTAGTAAAGCTCTGATACCTTGCAACTCCTCCAAGAACATCTCCTCTCCTACTCTAGTCAAAAACCCTAAAACTGCCAAATTTGGCTAAGTCTTGAGACAGTTCTAGCATCACCTTTTTGAATGCCTCCTTTTCTCAATCCATGTGCATTTTTGGAAATGCACTTGAACCATCTAGTTAACCATCCTAAGGACTACCAAGTCCCACATTTTACTTTGGCTAGATCCTCCTCCAACCCACTTGTCCATGATGGTTTTGCAGACAAGAAAATAACATTTCCTGCAAATCTAGTCATCATACCTACTTTGGTAGAAGCTCACACCACCATACAAACTTCTTTGGACCAACTATCTGCATGGTTGTGTTCTACTCATTGATGTATATCATAACCTACTTCACTTGCTCCAAATGGATCTCTGTGCTGACTAAACCCACATGGTTTATAAGGCATCAGAACTCTTTTTGCATGGCAGCCTTAATTTCAACAAAGTTTGCCATCAATTCTAGATCATCCCAAATGCTATTAATTCAAACTCCTTCTGCCATGATCATCTATATTACTTGGTCTACCTATCCATCTAACCCTTGCACCAAGGTGAGCTCTGAGCTCCAAGATGCAAGCATGTTTTGGTGGTATAAAAATAACACCACCTTAGTTCATCAACTCATTGTCTTCCCTCCTTTTCTAGTTGGAATTTCATTCCACAAGGTTTCAAATGCTTGATACACCTTGTATATCCCATATATATTGGTCCTCAGGTTTTATCAACAATTATCCATAATTATTATGGCCCCAAAACTATTTAATTTCTTAAATAGTCAAAATCTTCAGAACTCCCTCCATAAAGGAAAGTTTGGTTTTTACCAAACCACTTCCCTAACTTTTGGATCTTGTGAGTCCCACAAACCATCCCCTATCTTTCCATCTCAAAAAAAAATATTTTTGAGAAGCTTTATTATTTCTTTTTGCCCTTTTTCTTAAAAGGTTGAATTGGAATAATAATTGTTTTAATCACTTTTAATCCTCAATAAATCTTGGGAAAATTTCCCTAAGTGTGTATTCATAATTGGGACCCTCCCACATCAAAACCCAACCTTATCCAATGCAAATTTATCAAATGATCTTCTAGAAATCATTTATGTCCTTTTTGAGTAATTGGATTTAAGTGGACTTAAACTCCACCTAAAAATCCCAATTAAATCTTAGAAGTCTACCTTTACCTCATCTAGCTACCAGTATCAATTTATTCTCTGGTCCAATGTAACTTTTTGGACTTCTTTCATAAACCTCTAGTTTGATCAAATTTGTCAAATAAGCAAACCAATACTCTAATCACTTCCAAACCTCATCCAATCTTGATCCAAGCTCATCCTCAGCCCCAGGACACACCACTGGTCGACCAGCACTGTAGCACCACCCACCAATTACCCATATTGCCCTTGTACTAGTAGAAGGAGAGAGACATCAAAGATATTACAAGGATTTGCCACAATAAATTAGCATAGCACCCCACTCTGCCCCTGCACGACCAAAACCCCATCCTTCCCCTCTCCACCTCCCCCTGGACCAATCCCTGGCCAGCAACCCTCTCCCCCTTGTCCTAGATGGTCTTTTACTCCATCTAATCCTCCCTCCTAGTATAAAGGCCAGCAGGCCTCCCCCAGCTCGCCCCTGCCCTCATTCGCCCCCTCACACCTCTCACTCACCTCCCCCGAGCTCCCCAGTCCTTCCTCCCCTCTCCTCTGACCCCCACGAAGAGAAACCACCCCTCTCGGCCATTTCCGAGCTCAAGCTTGCAAGACCCTCTCCCCTGCTCCCCTCCACTTGCATGTGGCCTCCCCGCACCCCTCTACCCCAGATCCACCTCCTCCAAGCTCCAGAGCTCCTCCCAGCGTCTCTCTCGGCCTAGAGAAGAAGAGAGCCCCCTCTCGGTCTACTCCTCGGATCCGACCTGGTGGTCTCCCTCCTGCCCCATTTCTCCTGGCACTAGCTTTCTTGGCCTCCTCTAAGCTAACCCTAACCTCCCCTATCCTCCTCTTCGACATGTAGGCACTCCTGCAGCTGCACCAGAGATCTACCGAACGTGCACCACCGTCGTTGTCGCGCGAGGCTTCTATCGAGGAAGAACCTGCCCTTGCTGCCCCTCCCCGGGCTCGTCGTGGACCACCGCGTCGCCCCGTCGCCTTCCCCGCCGGCCTCCGTGCCTCAGGTGAGCTCCCGAAGGCACTCCTCTCCGCCCCTAGGGTTCCTGCCCGTGACTACTGGCGAGAGGTAGAAGGCGAGCCCTGTCCATCGATCTGGATCTAATATAGCGGCCAGGAGCTCCCGATACTGTATCACTGCCCCGCTCCGGCTGGCAGGCGGGCCCCGCCCTGCGGGATTCAAATCTACCTCCCGCCGACGACCCCCCTCCTATGCTGGGCCGGTTTGGCTCTGCGGCCCACTTACTCGTGCACATCAAGTCCAAATGCCTAGATCTAATTTTCTAGTGGTTCTCTGATGTTTTCTCAAACATGCAGAGGCAACCCCATACCCAAAATAAATTCCCATATTGGCTAGTAATTATTCTGCTAAAATATGTCTAGAACACTAATTAAAATCCACAGAGAGTTCTACATCTCCATTTGAGATGAACCAAAGAAATCCTGGAAGGTATTTGAAATACCTATCATCCAGCACAGGTCTCATACCAAGGTGAACTATATTCTGCCATTAGTAAAAATAACAAAACTAGCAACTATTTCTCTTAGGTAAATTTACCAGGTTTAACCAAATGTGGTATGGACATGATTCCACCTCCCAGTACCTCACATTATCAATATCTACAAAATCCCAGCAGCTCATCATTTATTGAGCTCTGGATGAATTTTAGTGATTCAAATACTTCTGCAAGGGGTATTTTCACTAAATAAATCACTCCAGGAGTTTGCAAACCCCAAAATGAGTGAATCCAATTCTTGCAGAAAGGTATTCTAAATACCTAGCACCTGCCCTTGGAACCAACTCAATATCTCCTGCAGATTTAATCTGGTAAATAAAAGAAGAATCATGCAGAACTGCATTTGGGAATTTCCTGAGGACATTATGATAATTATTTTGACTTGATTCCAACTCTAGGTGGTTTATTACATCAATTACTAACTAACCATCCAAGGAAATAATTTTTGGAGTTCCAGAACTTTTCTGATGAATTATTTCCTCAAACTAGAGTCATTTCCACTATAAAAAGCATAACTAATTCTAGAAAATTGATAGTCAAGTAAAACCACTTGTGATGGTTTTTTCTTGACAAGACCTACCATAGGATATCTTTTTTGCACATTGGTATCCTACTGAACCCAAAATCCTAATCCAAGTCCAATGTATCTACCCTAGACAACCATCTTCCCAGAGAAGACAACCAGTGGCAATCTTGTAAATTCCACCATTTGAAATCCCACTTCTCCAAAACTCCCAAGTCCAGTAGTATATCTTATGTGTGTTTGCTGTATGGTTTTATGCTTGCATGCCTTGTATTGATTGTGATATTGTCTATTTGCATGTGTATCCGATGACGATGATAGTGTGAGTGTCTGACGACAAGAAGAGCGGGATTCATTATTATTATTGCATTGGGTATTCTTGGCCATCTGAAGAAGTCCAGGGACTTATTACTGATCACAAGCAAGCCACCACTTCCTGAACTCTGTTATATGTCCTATTCTCCTTTACCTATTTTATATCCTCTTTATAAATTGCATACTCTACCTGCATGTCTTGTTTTACAAACCCTACGGTAGTAACTTGGCTCCTCCAAGTTATGATTTCGTGCCCTTCGAGGCACCACCCCGATGTATCTACCATTTTACCCCTTTAGACCGAGAGTATGATGGTTAGCATCCTACCTCCTTGAAAACCTCAGTTTTAAGAAAATAAACTGTTTTGGGATTTTCCCCACTACAAATGTTTCAAAAACGGCTTTGTAAAACCCTAGGAAGAGGCATCGTTCCTAGTGGAAGTTTTAATAAAATAAATGGTGATGAGAAGAAGTGGAAAGGTGATGGGATGTTCTACGCCTTTATTGGAACAATTTTTATCCGCGCAACCACATTACCCCAGGTTGCTGGGGCTTAACTCGTAGTTTGTTCGCATTAGACGATGCACTTCTACCATGCTTATAGGGAGAAATCCTTGGAAGACCGGGCAGGCGTCCCATATCAAGATCTAAAGCCTGTCTCTTGCTTCGGCAAGAGTGAGCCTGACCTGGCAGGAGGCCGGTGCAACAATTGGGTCTCCCACGGACGGTATGACTTAGGTAGTACGGAAGGAAGTGGAGTCTCCATATTTAAGGTATACGCCAAGTTGCGGCTTGGGTATGCGTGGGTACGGAAGGAAGGACTATGGTTGGGAGCCACATACTCGTTGCCGGGGAGAACAAACCCAAAAGTAAAAGCATGCCTTTGCTAGTGTAGACAAGCGAATAGTTAGGTTTGATTATCCGGACCCCCATCTACAGTGGCAGTGGGACGAGGTTGAATCCCGGCGGATGTATTGATTCTTGTGGGTAAAGTGTGCAAACTCTGCAGAGTATAACCTATTCGAATAGCCGTGTCCACGGTCAAGGACGGTCATAAAGGTGTTGGCTAGGAGTACCCAAACTGTGATTGTTTGGGAAACAAGTACGAAGTGGACGAAGGTTCCAGGGGAACCCGAGTTCGAAGGCTTTGTTTTAACCCGAAGGGTCTAAAATGTTCAAAAAGGGTTTTCAACCACAAAACTGTTTTGAAAACTCTTTTTCAACAAAGACATGGAGATGTCTGGATTTATAAAACAGAAGCATGTTTTCAAAACTCTTTTTCAACAAAGATATGGAGATGCCATACTTCAAAGTTAGTTTAGGCTTTTCAAAAGCAACCCCAGATAGAGCTATCTCGCCACAGCCAAAATTGCATTTCCCTTGTTCACTTATCTTGGTGGTTTGCGAGTACATTCAAAGTACTCACGGCTGTGTCCCTGGCTATTTACTTGGCCAGACTTTCAGGAAGTTAAGGTGACGTCCAGCGAGCTAGGTCGTCTTCCCAGTCAGCTGCCTGTAGGTTGAGGCACGATTGGGCTCTGCGCTTGGCGATGTTCTGCTGCTACTGATGATGTAGCCATAATGGCATTTATGTAAGTCTTGTAACTCGTTATGTTTCGGATGTTGTAATGGTACCTGTCGGTTATGTTCCACGGCTCACTGATCATGGGAACGTGGAAATATGCATAACAGGGATTTCTCGGATGAATAATCCAGGGAGCCCACAATTCCCTTGTATAGGAAGTGGGTTAGACTTAACACATGTATATTTGTTCTTCTTGATGCTCTCTTTTTCTTCAATTCATATTCCTATGTGAGCATCATTGAAATTATCATGCCCATCTTAATGGCTATAAAGAAAAGAGCTTTTTGGGAGACAACCCAATTTATTTATGCTTTTAGTTTGATTTTGTTTATTTGAGTCTTGGAAGTTATTACTTAGGTAATAACCTCTCCTTATCCTTTTGGTTTGGTTTTTGCGTCAAGATTAACCTCTAATGAGAGAGAAGTAATATTTGGGAAAGTTGCTGTCCCAAAACAGATTTTTTGTGCTTCGCTGTAAAAATTCGTGAAAGACCTATGTAAGTTGGATTGAGCTATAATTGTTTATTCTTCTTCCCCAGATTGTTATTTAACTTTCGTTCGTTCTGTACTTTTTGATTTGAGCAACAGAAGATTTTCGAAAAAATTGATCTTTACCTGCTGGTCTGTTTTGACAGATTTTTACCACTCTTGCATTTGCCTCTTAAGTCGATTTCCTTTTTGAATTCCTTTTGGGATTTCGGAAGGAGTTGTTTCAGTAGATTATGTTTTGATGGATTTCAGTTGAAATTGAACTTAAAAGGTGTTATGGGGTGACCCCGTGGGTGGCCCGATCTTCATGGATCTCGTGGTCAAATCGATGGGAAAGCGAGGGGAAAGGGAGAAGGTAGCGGAAGCAGACGCACACCTCGCGAAGAAAACGATGAACACACACAAAACACACACACGATACAAGACCGATTGCTCTCACCGGTGGCCACCGGTCCAATAGAATCCTCGCAAGGAAAGATCGGTCAACGTGCTCCCTCGATCCCACGCGGAGAGGGAAGAACACCTTGGAGAGGGTCTTGACGTCTTGGAAAAGGGACACCGATGCCAACGCCTTGTACAACGAGGGAGGCACGATGCAAACTCCAACGAGGTGGTGACGATAGTCGATCCCCTTTGGTAGAAGGGGATAAGGCAAAACTAGAGATTCCACAAAGGGTTTTTTTAGTCTATCATCTATGCCTAAGGGATACATGAGGGGTGGGGGCTCTATTTATAGGCCAGCCACAAGTTTAGGGGTAGTTTGGGCATAAAACTATGGTTTGGTGCGAAATAGAGGGGTACATGGGCCAAGGGCCTAGTTAAGGCTCGCATGCCCATCACTTGGGACGGACAGTCTGGGTCGGAGTGACCGGACAATCCGGGGTAGCCGGACACTCCGGGTAGTGTCCGAACTGGTCTTCTGAATGTCCATGCCAGGCTGGGGCTAGGGCAGGCCGGACACTCCGGCCGAGTCGCGCCGGACACACCGGCTGGATTTGGGCGGACTCTCCGGGGCGATGACGGCGGAGACTCTCGTTCTGGAGCTGGCTGCTCATGGTCCATCTTCTTGGTTGACTTGGGGACGATCTTGGGGACTTGGCGTTGTGGATGTAGTAGCGTCCGCAGGACGGGCTGCATCAGCTCCCCCCCCTTCAAAAAGAGTCGTCCTCGACTCTTCATGCTCATCCTAAGAAGATGATGTCGAGAGACCTTCTTGATCCTGGGGTTCACCATATAGTTGTCCTTGAGAAGCTTTATGTGGCAACTCTTAAATGTTCCTTCACCTCCCATGAAGCCTACAAAACTCACAACAAAAGCGAAGCAACACTCAAAGAGTAGCCAAGTCATGAAGATTATAGCATGAGTCCTCAAGTAGAAGGAAGTCACCTTATGATGTAGAGATAGCTCATTGAAGGGTAGCCCTAGGTAACTCTCTTCGATTCGACTTGTCAACTCTTTGTCCATAGAGGTTGACACGTATGCAATTATACCTTCACACAACAAAGACCAAGCAACATATGTTTGTGTGTGATAGAGGAGCATGTCATTTGTGGCATGTCCATTCTTGTTCACAACACTATTAGCACAACTCAAGTATAGCAAATAGGATGCATATGCAAGGTCAAAGTGCATGGAAATTGACTGAACATCATCCAAATGTGGGAACTCAAAAACTCCATATAACATCTTAGTGTGGCACTCAAAGCAATTGACTAAAGTATGGATCAACATCTTTGATGCAAAGCTAGGAGAATTTGGCAAAAACACATGAGGAAGAATATCCAAAGCAACATCATAATGTGTGCAAACCAACTATTAGAAACAACAATTGTTCAATATGTTGGATGCCATACACATATCATCAAAAGCTAAAATCATGGGGTATGAGTATCGCAAGCGGAAGAAAAAACAACATGTTTGCAAACAAACCATATGAAAGAGCAAGTGGTCCTTATGTTTGTTGCAACAATAATACGAGAGACTTGGGAACTCTCATGACAATACATGCTCAAAATGGCATTATGGTTGCACACAAAACATCGGAAAGAGAAATTGTTCAACATTTTTGTGGCAACACACAAAGCATCAATATCCAATAGCAACGAAACATGATTGTCACAAGGTGAAAGAATACCATTAACATGCTTGCAATCTAACCATATGAAAGAGCAATTCGCCAACATGAAAGATGCAAAGCATGCAAAAGGTATCAGAGCTGGGTTCAATCTTGAACTCACTCGGGGGATGCTCTCTAGAGCTCTTTTTGTCAACTCGTGCTCAACTGAGGTTGACATTCTTGTGCGGTTACCTACACACATCATAGATAAAAGGAAGAACATGTGTGCATGGTATAGAAACACATCATCCATCATGACGTATCTCTTCTTGTGCACATCACCATTAGTGTCAATCAAGTTTGAAAAATATGCATGGTGAGTATGCAAGTGGGGAACATGCTTATCATGGCATTTACTAATATCTCCAAAAGTTGAGAAAGCTATGGGGGCCATCTCAATAGAAAACATATGAGAATTATTGTTGCAAGCAAAACAAGTGAAAGAGCAATTATTCAACTTATTGCAAGCAACGGGAGAAATTGTGAAACACTCATGACAAAGCATTATCCGAGGGGTACATTTCTAACATCATTACAAGCAAAACATTGGAAAGAGCAATTGTTCAACAAAGTGCAAGAAATGATATCATCAATGTAACGTTTAGAGCATGGCATGTCTATGGCAACATCATTACAATCAAATAATTTCACATGCTCAACATTATGCAAAGGCAAAGTATCACATGGAAATACCAATGAGTCATATGTGATATCACAAACATCATCCATAGCATGCCAATCATCACAAGTCATCATGTCCACTAGTGGGATCATGGCATCATCAACACTTGTATTGTTACCTTGTTCATACCTCTCATATGAAGTGGGTGTTGTGGTAGCATTGACCTCCATATGGACGACTTCTTCATCATGTATGGGGATGGCATCATCTTCATCCACCATGTACACCTTCTTGGTTGGAGGCATCATCATCTCCAAGCTTGGCGCTTCTTGATCCATGGAACCTAGCACATCATGAGGAAACACACTAGAGGTAGAGGGTAAGTTGTTAGAAACCAAAGTGGTCTCACATGACCTATCAACTACCACTCTCAACTCACTCGGTGTATCACTCATTCCCTCCAAGTGGAAGCACTCAATCTCACGTCTGGTGGAGTCACTCATCTCACTCTTGTTTTCACTCAAGTGGGCTAAGTGGCTCTCATACTCACATGGGATTGGTACCACATCATCACTCAAGCATATGGGGGTAGGTTCGGTTCTCTCAACTCCTTGCGCCTCCTTTGGTGAAGGGAAAGTCCCATGCTCACCATTCTCGACCTTGTCGTTTCCATCTTGTGGTAGTGGTGGAAGTAGGCTCATGTTGTTGTCGAGAGCGGTGCTCGGATCGACTTCATCACATATGTGGCCTTGGATTCCTCCATCTTGAAGTGTAGACTCTTGGCGTGAAGCTTGATTACGTGGAGGAGAGCTTGCTCTTGGTGCCCTTTTGGTGGTGGCACGAGTAGTTGAAGGCGCCTTATGATGGTGTCGACGGAGGTCATTGGCGTGCCTTGCCAAAGGTTGATGTAGATGGCGCACTTGGTCATCCACATGATGCTCACGACGATGCTCCTTGTCCTTGGTACTCTTCTTGGTGAGGCGTTGTAATGAGCATAAAGCATCATTAGTCTTGGCCATCATGCTCATGGTTTTGGCGAACTTGTTGTCCATGTCGCTCTTGAAGTTGTTGAGGGATCTTTCGAACTTGCCCATGTGATGGTGGACCTTAGAACTTTCGAGGTGGAGGCTCCCTCTTCGTCGATGCGACTTGAGGAGCTTGTCCTTGTCATTCTTGAAGTCTTCCATGCTTGGGGGGTTATTGTTGTTGTAGAACTCCATATCACCCAAGCATGTGGAGCCATTGTCGGTGTAGTGTTCCATCATGTCATCCAAGCTTGTGGAGGCATAGGCATGGTGGCTCATCGTGGATTCTTCATAGATATCATCCTTGGGTCCGGAGTTCCTAGACATGATTCACAAGACCAAGTGGTGTATATGGAAGTGGTAGGGGTTAGGGATGGAACGTCAAACCTTACTTTACCTTGGAAGATAGTATCGTGCATGTGGCAACACTTGAGAGCAATCAAAACCAAGCAAAGTGAAGTTCACGCGGAACATCAAAACCAACTAACCACTAAAAAACACACACACACACAAAGCTTATGGTGGATGGGTATGGAAGGTGGCATGTCAAGGACCAATCCAAACTCAAGATGTTGTAATGGCAAGTAAAGAACCACGATGATCACAAAGCAAAACAAGTCAATCCACAAGATAGGAATTATATACAAGGAAACACACACGGTGGGATAAATGGGACTTGTGCGGCGGAGAAAGTGAGCTAAGAACCAAATGATGACCTAGCGAAGACTATAATCTCGTGTCGCACAAGTGCAAGGAGAGACGCTAGTTCGATTGCAATAAATTGGTGGGCTACAAGATATGCACAATAAGTACCACCTATTTGATGTTCATCGAGCTTACGCTTCCTATTCTATGAGGCACTTGTTTGTTTCTTTCTCTTTTTATTCTTTTTTTTCTTTTCTTTTTCACTTGCCTCTTCCTTGTGCCAACAACTATACAAGATAACTATATGAGATAGCGCGCTCACAACTTTTTCTCGAAATTCTACAAGGTATCAAATGTGCATAGCCCAAGCAATTATAGGAGGAACTAGTCTCAATAGGTGTTTGTTGAACGCAAAGATAGTGTGGCTCACAAAGGGATGCAAGTGGGGAGAAGTCGCGGAATTTTTATACCTTTCGTCGCCGATCTTCACCCTTTATTGTTGATTCCGCCTTGCTCACGGAATTTGGATGGAGTAGATAGCATTAACCATGGATATTATGGTGTATAGATCCTTCTCCTCTTCAAAACGAGCTAAAGAACACCAAAATCCGAGTTCGTATGCAAAAGTTATGCTCAAAACCGTGAAGAAGATTTTTCTGTCATCAGGGGGCGGACAGTCCGGTGCGCGTAGGCCGGGCCAGATATTCCGGTCAGTTTAGGCCAGAAACTCCGGTGGGGCGGATATTCCGGTCCGTTTTGGCCAGACAGTCCGGTCCGGTCGAACCAGAACTTCCAGAACACGAACGGGACGAGCTTTGGCGGAAAAACTGGGACCAAAACCTCAAATTGATGGGGGAAATCAAGGAATTAGGCTATGGAAACGCAGGTGAAGGTAGATCAACAAGTTTAGCAAGTAATCCACGGATCAAAATCTACCAAAACGCACTCAAATCACAGATCGATCCAAAACACGAATTGGGGTTATTTTTTGTGGAAATTTCGAATTTATGGAGAAAGACCAAATCGAGGAGGAATCCGTGGCAACCAAAAGCTGTTGATACCAGATGTTATGGGGTAACCCCGTGGGTGGCCCGATCTTCATGGATCTCGTGGTCAAATCGATGGGAAAGCGAGGGGAAAGGGAGAAGGTAGCGGAAGTGGACGCACACCTCGCAAAGAACACGATGAACACACGCAAAACACACATGATACAAGGCCGATTGCTCTCACCGGTGGCCACCGGTCTGATAGAATCCTCGCAAGGAAAGATCAGTCAACGTGCTCCCTCGATCCCACACGGAGAGGGAAGAACACCTTGGAGAGGGTCTTGACGTCTTGGCAAAGGGACACCGATGCCAAGGCCTTGTACAATGAGGGAGGAACGATGCAAACTCCAACGAGGTGGTGACGATAGTCGATCCCCTTTGGTAGAAGGGGATGAGGCAAAACTAGAGATTCCACAAAGGGGGTTTTCTTTAGTCTATCATCTATGCCTAAGGGATACATGAGGGGGTGGGGGCTCTATTTATAGGCCAGCCACAAGTTTAGGGGTAGTTTGGGCATAAAACTAGGGTTTGGTGCAAAATAGAGGGGTACATGGGCCAAGGGCCCAGTTAAGGCTCGCAGGCCCATCACTTCGGCCGGACAGTCCGGGTCGGAGTGACCGGACAGTCCGAGGTAGCCGGACACTCCGGGTAGTGTCCGAACTGGTCTTCTGAATGTCCATGCCAGGTTGGGGCTGGGGCTGGCCGGACACTCTGGCCGAGTCGTGCCGGACACTCCGACTGCGCCAGACACTCTAGCTAGATTCGGGCGGACTCTCCGGGGTGATGACGGCGGAGACTCTCATTCTGGAGCTGGCTGCTCATGGTCCATCTTCTTGGTTGACTTGGGGACGACCTTGGGGACTTGGCGTTGTGGATGTAGTAGCGTCCGCAGGACGGGCTGCATCAAAAGGTTTATTACCTCGCTTGAACTAATGTTGCTAATGAGAATTGTGTGAAGTTTTGTGTGAAAAAAAATTCTAGGTTAGTGGAGAAAATGGTGTAATAAGAAAGTGAAAGGTTTTATGACTCAAGCAATAAGTGTATAAAGATGAAGATATTGATGCTATTCAAATGGTAACTCCAGAAAAATTTATCAAAGACCAAGTTCAGAGAGCTGCAAAGTCCGTTTTCAAATATGTAACAGTTCTGGTAAGAAAAGTTCCGCAAAAAATCTGTACAGTTATATTTTTGCATTTTTTTTCTAACAGGGAAGGCAACGAAGCGAAAGAGGTACAAAAACGAAGCCAGGGTGGCTCACACCACCCTGTGGCGTGGGCCCCCCTGGTCGTGCCACCAGGTGGTGTGGCCACTCCGGAGTCTGTCTCTGACCCTTTTTCTCCCAGTACCTTCCTTTTGTTGTAAAAATTTGTAATATATAATCCCCCGGATCCCCCGAGGTTCGTATATCATGTTCTCGTCGTGTTTTCGTTTCGATCTGTTTCTACCATGAACTATTCTTAAAAGTTTAGAAGCACGATGGTCTCCACCAAGGATAAGGGAAAGGATCCTGCGGAGGAGGATCCCCAAGACCCTGGGCAGGAGAAGGAGATCGAGAGTAAAGATGAAGAGGAGGCAAAGAAAAGCCAGCATCCGCACAGTGACACTACCATTGCAAGCATTGGAGTGGTGGCAAACCCTGCTAGGTTCAAAAGGACTACATGGATGTCAACTGGAGGGAAGCCTCCGCATCACTATTTGACTCCACGGTCACCTTCTCCACGCACCAAGAATCCCTTCCATACCCTTATCCATGAGCATCAATTCAAGAATATGCCCAAGGAGAAACTACCCTCCAATTGGGATATGCCTCGTTCCAACATTGAAGGAAAAGAAGACTTCAAGGAGGAAGAGTGGGGAAAGAATCGTACGAGCTGGGATTCACAACCCAACATGATCATGAACCGCATTGAGCAAAACTCGGAGTTGATTCATACTCTCACCTTCGAGATTGAAGACTTGAGGAGATTGATTGAGAAGCTCATCGAGAGAACACCACCACCACCGAAGGAGTAATTCATCATTAGGTTTTGGCATCCCCTTGGTTTGTTCCAAGCTTGGGGGAGTGTCGCGGTATCACATCACTATCTTCTACCTTTTTACCTTTTTAGTAGAGTCATATCATGAATAGAGAAGTTATTATATAGGATGGTTTGCATTATGGAAGTGTCCCCCCTCTAGTTAGATATTTATGTATCCCTTGGTGTGAGTTTCCGTTATGGAATATTATTGAGAAGTTCTATCATTTACTCTTTTGCATATCTCATATTAGTTTTAAATTCTTGTTATATGATTGATCTTGTTGTTAGTATTGGTATCACTTTGGGAACATTGAGTAAATTTAGTTGGTTTTGGCAAACCTGGCTCGGTCAGTAGCAACACAATTATGAGAATTGAATGAAAAAGATAAAAGTACTTTCAAGAAATATAATTTCATCATCTTTCTTTCTTGATTTGCTCATAAGCTTAGTATTCTCTAGTTAAGATCTTTTGTGCTTCCAAGGAAGATTACATGTTTGTTTTTATCACTTG
This sequence comes from Avena insularis, assembly GCA_023614405.1. Lineage (NCBI taxonomy): Eukaryota > Viridiplantae > Streptophyta > Magnoliopsida > Poales > Poaceae > Avena > Avena insularis. Next base: position 114,130,623 of record CM042692.1, read on the forward strand.
TATGTTGGTTTGTTTCCTTCAAATCTTATACTTCCTACCTAGCCTTGCTAGCCAAAAACCTGTACTGAGAGGGAATGCTTCTCGTGCATCCAATCCTTAAACCAAAAGATCACCGAGATGCTCATTGTCTGTTGCCTTATCATTTTGATATGCTATAGCTCCTATGTCATGGGGCAAGGGGTACCCCGTTGGCGGTTCTCTATGATACATATGTACTTAAATTGACAAGAGCTTACTTGTGACTCAAGTTGAGTAGCATGAGGTTCGGTACTCGTAAGCAAGGGGCATGAGATTTCAACTTATAACTTGTCAAGCATATCCTCATATTTGTTCACTTTAACCTTAATCACCTCAATATGCTTATGATAGGGGCAATGAGAGTTGAAAGCTAATAAGTACCATAATTTTTGGAAGCTCTTTATGAAACTTGAAATCCCTGCTTCCCTCTGCGAAGGGCCTTTCTTTTACTTTTTAGTTGAGTCAGTAAACATATTCCCTTCTATCTCAGCAAGTATTTTGAGTTGTTGTGTTTCATTCATTCATATGATGATTTATTCAATCATGTTTCTTATGTTCCTTGTTTTGCACATTGCTCTTATCTTAGTGTTTATTACTTTGAAAGCTATCATTGAAAACCCGTTATGTGTGAACTCCTGCAAATTGTCAACTATTCTTTGACCAAGAGCTAAGTTTGCCATTACCAATTGTGATTTACTTTGTGTATCTTTATTTGTGTTTCCTTTACCTATCGCAAGTTAATTTATATAATAGTGAGTTGTCTTCTATTATGATTTATGTATTGATGAATGTGATGCTTCTTGTCCATATTCTTTTATCGACTCTTCACTCCATAAACTTGAGGTCATGTTTATTGAGCTCAGTTTTTTGCTTAGGGACAAGCAAAGTCTAAGCTTGGGGGAGTTGATACGTCCATTTTGCATCACTATTCTATATCATAATGTACTGTTATTCATTGATATATTTCATATTAAGAGATGATACTTGTGTTATTTCATCTGTTTTTGCATGCTTGATGACTTTTGGAGCATGGACCGCTGCAGTCAGGATTCTGATGGAAAAGGGGCTGTTTGGAGGAGAAATTCGCAAAGATCAGAAAATCTGGGAAAATACATGAAAAAATCTATTTTTCTAGAAGACGAAGGATGCCAGAAGGGGGAGTGGAGATGGGCCATAGGGGGGCCACACCACCCCTTGGCGCGGGCCACCCTGGCCGCGCCACCAGGTGGTGTGGACACTTTGGCCCACTCCTGGCTCTCCCCTTTGGCGTATATTATCGCCACGAAACCCTAATACCTGGGGAGCGACCACAGAAAGATTCCGCCGCCTCTACGGGGCGGAAAACTACAGGGAGAGAAAGATCTCTCCGGCAGACAGAATTCTGCCGGGGGAATTCCTTCCCGGAGAGGGGAGATCATCGCCATCAACACCTCCATCAAGCTGGACTTCATCGGGATCATCATCATCTCCACCAGCACCATCATCACCACTTCACACCGTTGTAACAATTGGGTTGAATCTTGCATAGTTCTTAGGGGAAACTTTCCCGATGTTGATTACTTGTTGTAGTTGATGCTATTGAGTGAACCACTGAATTATCGTTCATGTTTAGATTGTTACTTATCATTATATCATCTCTGATCTTGATCCATATGATGTCTTGTCAGTAGTTCGTTTAGTTCTTGAGGACATTGGAGATGTCATGTTGTTAGTAGTGGAATTGTGTTGAGGAAGATTCAATAGTTTGTTATTTAAGTTGTGGTGTTATTCTTCTAGTGGTGTCATGTGAACGTCAACTACATGACACTTCACCTATATGGTCCTAGGGGAGTGCATTGTGTATTTGGCTACTAATCGTAGGGGTTGCCGGAGTGACATAAACCTGAACCCCCGTTAGGAAACCTTTGCATAAGGGATGTCAGGATCTTAGAGTTTAAAGTTGTGGTTAGTTCTATCTTAATTAATTCTTGTACTTGCGGATGCTTGCAAGGGGTATAATCACAAGTATGTATTAGTCCTAGGAAGGTCGGTACATTAGCACAGGTTCACCCACACAACACTTAGCAAACTAAAGAAGATTAATCAACTATATGAAGCGAAAGCACTTGACGATATTCCCGTGTGTCCTCGAGAACGTTTGGTCATCTTAAGTAATACAACCGGCTTGTCCTTTGCTAAAGAAAGGATTGGGCCACTTGCTGCATTTATTCTTATTGCCTTGTATTTACTCGCACTTTATTTATCTGCATTATCAAAAAACCCTAAAAATCCGTTTGCTAACTATTTACAGAGAATTCTTGCTCCAAGCCACTCATCAACACCTTCTGCCCCTCGTTGGGTTCGACACTCTTACTTATCAAAAATATTGTGATACACCCCCTATACTTGTGGGTCATCAATGGTAGAGGTGATTCAAAGTCCAAGGGAAAGGACAAGTTCTGCAGGTATTGTAAGAAACATAATCATGTTATTGATGATTGTTGGAAGCTATAGAATAAGGAGAAAAGGAACGGAATTTACCAACCAAAAGATAAGTCTGAAGGTGCTAGTAATGCTGATGTTGTTTCTAGTGATAGTTCTGATGGTGAATATTTAGCCGTTTTTTATGCTTGTGCTTCTCGTGATGATGAGTGGATACTTGATACTGCATGTTCGTTTCATATTTGCTGTAACAAAGATTGGTTTAGTTCATATGAGTCTATGCATACTGGAGATTTTGTGTGGGGGAGTGACAAGCCCGGCCATATTGTCGGCCTTGGATCTGTTAAGATCAGGACACATGATGGTGTGACATGCACGTTAACTGAGGTGAAGCACATAACAAGCATAGCTAGAAATTTGATCTCCCTGAGTACCATGGATGTTGATGGATACAAGTACGCCGGTGGGCGTAGATTGTTAAAGGTATCAAAATGTTATCTTATTCACATGATAGGTGATATGAATTCTACAAAATTATATGCTCTTAGATGTAGCACTTTGCCTGGTATTGCTGCTACTGTTACTTCTAATGATTCTGATGATTGCGGTAAAACAAATGAATGACATATGCGTCTTGGGCATATGAGTGAACATGACATGGAAGAATTGGTCAAGAGAGAGTTGATTGATGGTTGCAACTTGAGTAAGTTTGAGTTCTATGATCATTGCGTTTTTCGTAAGCATAAAAGAGTTAAATTCAATGCTTCTGTTCATACCACCAAAGACATATTAGATTATGTGCATGCTGATGTATGGGGACCTTCCCGTAAGACTTCTATTGGTGGAGCTAATTACATGCTTACTATTATTGATGACTACTCAATAAAAGTGTGGCCATATTTTCTGAAACATAAATCTGATATTTTTTATGCTTTTAAGAAGTGAAAAGTAATGGTGGAAAAGCAAACTTAAAGAAAGGTAAAAGTAATATGTATTGATAATGGTATGGAATTCTGTTCTACTAAGTTTGAGGAGTTTTGTAGTAATGATGGTATTTTAGGCACCACACCATCCCTTACACTCCTCAGCGGAACGGCATGGTTGAGCACATGAACAAAACCATCATCTCGAGAGCTCATTGTATGTTATCCAATGTAGGTATAGGTAGGCGTTTCGGGGCTGAAGCATCCAACACAGCGTGCTACCTCATCAATAGGTCACCTTCTATTCAACTTGAGAAGAAAACTCCCATTGACGTATGGTTAGGTTCGCCCACTGATTATTCATAGTTAAGAGTTTTCGGTTGCACTTCATATGCTCACGTTGATAATGGAAAGTTAGGGCCTAGAGTTGTTAAGTACATATTCCTTCGTTATGGTTTAGGAGTTAAAGCATATAAATTACAAAATTCTCAAACTAAAAAGCTTTTGTTGAGTAGGAAGGTTGTTTTCAGTGAATCCATTATGTATCATGATAGCTTGCCATCAGATCCCTCTCCTGTTGCTATTGGAGAGGAGGGAGTTAGTGTGCAGGTGGAGCACCTGCAGAAAACTATTGATAATAATGTTGTGGTTGATGGTACTCATGAGTAAAATATTGATGAGCATGTTGTCGAGCACTCACCTACTATTTTTCAGCAACCAGATGAGTCTATTGCTACTAATAAACCGAGGCATAACATAGTTCCACCTCCTCATTTAATTGAAGAGTGTAATCTTTCCCATTATGCCTCTAGTTGTGTTGAACAGGTGGAGCATAATTCTGATCCTGCTACATACAATGAAGTTGGTGCATATGTTGACCGTGAGAAGTGGGTTTCTTCTATGAAAGAAGAGATCCATCGCTTGAAAATGATGGCACATGGGATGTTGTGTGCTTTCCTAAACAAAATAAGGTCATACGCTATAACTGGATATACAAAAAGAAGGAAGGTTTGTCTCCTAATGAGCCTCCAAGGTTTAAGGCAAGGTTAGTAGCAAAAGTTTTTAGCCAAATTCTAGGTATTGACTATAATGATGTTTTCTCTCTGGTTGTGAATCATAGTTCTATTCGTGCCTTCTTTGGTATTGTTGATATGCATGATCTTGAGCTTGAGCAGCTAGATGTAAAGACTGCTTTTATGCATGGTGAACTGGAGGAGGAAATTTACATCAACCACCTAGAAAAGAGGATTTTGTGTGCAGATTGAAGAGATAACTTTATGATTTGAAGCAATCTCCAATACATTTGTACAAAAGGTGTGATTCATCTATGATATCACAAGATTTTAAGAGGTCTCAGTTTGATAGTTGTGTTTACATAAAATTTGTTAATGGATCACCTATATACTTGTTGTTATATGTTGATGATATGTTAATTGTTGCTAAGAGAATGAAAGAAATTACTACTTTGAAGGAACACCTAAGTAGTGAATTTGAGATGAAAGATCTTGGTGCTGCTAACAAAATCCTAGGTATAGAAATTAAGCGTGACAGAAAATCTAGGTTGCTATTTCTTAGTCAGCAGATTTACATTGAGAAAGTTCTCCAACATTTTAATACGCATGATTCAAAGTCTATTGGTACTCTTATTGCTCCTCACTTTAAATTGTCAACATTGCAATGTCCTAGTTTTGATGAAGATTCTGAGTACATGTCACGAGTTCCTTATTCTAGTGATGGTTGTTCCTTGATTTATGCCATGGTTTGTTCTTGCCCTGATTTATCATATGCTATGAGTTTGATGAGTCGTTACATGGCTAATCATGGTAAAGAACATTGGAAAGTTATTCGGTGGATTTTCAGGTACCTCCGTGGCACATCAAATGCTTGCTTGAAGTTCGGCAAGACTGGTGAGGGACTCGCAGGCTATGTGGATTCAGATTTTGCTGTCGATTTTGATAAGAGGAGGTCCCTCACAGGTTATGTGTTAACGGTAGGGGATGTGCTATGAGTTGGAAGGCAACGTTCCAACCAGTCATTGCTCAATCTACAACCGAGGCGGGATATATGGCTATTGATGAAGCTTGCAAAGAGTATGTTTGGTTGAAAGGTTTGTATCCTGAGCTTTGTCAGGATGATTCTTGCATTAATATGTTCTGTGACAATCAAAGTGCCATATACCTAACTAAGGATCAGATGTTCCATGAGAGAACTAAGCACATTGATGCCAAGTACCATTATGTGTGTGACATTGTTACGCAAGGTAAACAAAAGGTATGCAAGATAAGTACTCATGATAATACTGTTGATATAACGACAAAGCATGTTCTTGTTGCTAAGTTTAAGCTATGCTCAATCTTAGTTGGTATAACTATCTAGCCCAACTACCTATTGGTGCCAAGAGTATTTTCTTTGTTTGTTCAGGGAGATGATTGTTGTTGATGCTACAAGAAGGAATTCGCCTCAAGGTGGAGTTTGTTCATTGAAGACCTAGGTTTACACCGTTATATATACCTATTGTAAGTCGTCAGCTAGGATAAGTTGCATCTGTGAAATCCCTAGCGTTGTGTAAACACTCCCTGTTATAGTGAAGTTCAACTGGCCGGTGCCCGTGGTTTTGTCCTCTCTTCGTTGGAGAGGTTTTTCCACGTTAAATATGTGTCACCTTGCTATGATTTCCTTTCCGTTCTTGATTATTTGCTTGTCGCGATTCTAACAACAATAGCATTTGAGTATGAATATGCAAGTAGACAAATTGCATTGTCTTGTCAGGTTATACTTTGCTACATCAGGAAACAAGCTTGCAAGGAACGAATATGCAGAATCAAGCACGAGAAAAAGGCTCTTCTTTGTCTCTATGATAGTTTCGAAACAAGCATTCACCATCATTACGAGTTCATGTTGCTATATAGAAAATAAGTCCATTGTCTCATTGATTTATGTGAGTGAACCCCTGAAAGTGTATCATTGTGTTCTGATCCAGGTGATTCTTGTTCTAGGTCCGCCCCTAGGTTTCAGGAAAACAGAAGGTCAAGTCCTAAGCTCTATTTGGCAAACGATGTTCCTACTAAGTTAAACAATTCTAAACCATAACAATAAGAAGAAAGTATCAAGACACTAGCGATATCTTGGACTATGCCTTATGTACATAAACAAAGGACAAGTATTATTGGCAATATGTTGTATGGAAAATTTGGAAATTTAGAAAGACCGGAGAACAACGGGACTATGTGGCCGAACCTCATCTTGGACTTGTGGATGGTGGGAACATCATCGGGTTGTGGGCAGAGGTAGGACCAGGTGCCCGGAAGAAGCAACATCTTGAGGAAATCGGCGCGGGGAAGACGTAAGTGGCACCAGCAACTCCGACCAGACTACCGGCATCAGCAGTTGGGGCAGGCGCAACACCAAGTTGTCCTCCCGTTCTGGAGGTGGTGAAGGAGGAGGAGGGAAAGCCAGAGCTCCGTCTGGCCACCCCCGTTGCGTATCTAGCAGCTCCGTTGCATACCCTGCAGCCGGAGGGGAAAAATCAGAGCTTGAACTCGAGGAGGAAGTGGACAGGAGGAAGAGGAAGGCAGCAACAACGCGTGAGAGGAAGAGGGAGGTGGTAGCGGGGCGCGATGTATGCAAGGCGTTGGCAGCATGGGACGGGAGCAGGGGTAGTGGAGCAAGGCGGGCGGCAGGGTGGCGGGCGGTATCGAGCGAGGAAGTGCCGAAGAGGGGAGACAGCAAGGAAGAGAGCATGGTTCATGTGGACCTCAGGTTTGGTCGGAAATTTGGCAAGGTTTTTTCTATAAAATGTCCCATCCGACATCTTTTCTGAGATGGAGGGAGTAGAAAATGAGATTTGTTATTTCTCAGCTAGCTAAGAAATAAGTTATGTCTCAGTCAACTTCTTAATCATCCGATTTAGCACTGAGATTCGTGTGATTTATTTTGTCTAGTCGGGGTGCGGTACGGCACTGTGCTGACCATGATTCTAATTGGGCCTTATCTTTTCTTTTTCTCTACTCCATGCCTTGTGTGTGTTGGGGTGATGGGCTTTTCTTCGATTTCTTATTTTGCCTAGAAAGTTGGGCCCTCTATAGACGTGTTGTCTTTTCTTTTTTGTGTTTTTCTGCTGAAGGCAGGATGTGACTCCAAGTTTTTATCAGATTTTGTTATTGTATTTTCTTGTACCTACTTTATTTTTCTTCTTATTTTATTTTCTAATGTATTTAGTAAATTATACATGTGTCCTAGTTTGTTCCCTACAATTTCATTCGTGTGTGTTAATTAGTGCATCTTCTATTCTTTGTCCCGATCTTGAAAGCTATGAATTTGAAATATATCCTGAGCTAATTTATATGATAAAATAAATTGCTTTCGTAGGAAAAGAAGAGGAAGATCCTAGTGATCATTTGATAAACGTCTATGACCTTTGTGCTACTCTTAAACCACTGAGTCTACCAATAGAGTTTGTACTCCTTAAACTTTTTTGCTAGTCTCTGAAAGATAATGTTTTTACTTGGTTACAATCATTACCCAATCACACTATAAAAAGTTGAGAAGATTGCATCCGAGAATTTATGCATAAATATTACTCGCTTACTAAAATCATGCAAATTAAATGCAAAATTATAAACTTTCTTCAAGCGATTGGAGAGACCTGTTATCAAGCATGGAATAGATTTTATGGAATGATTATGAAAGTCCCAAATCATGGTTTCCATGAGCATTTAATTATCCAATATTTTTATAATGGGCTTAATGAAGATACAAAAGAAATGATTGACTTATCTGCAGGAGGAGCTATTAGCAACTTGACATTGCCAAAATGCATAAAGCTTTTCGAGGTAAGATCCTTCAATGATGAACAATTTAATCATGTTGAGGATGTTAAACCACGAAAGGGTATGTTTCACATACCCCGGGAACTTATGCCTGAAGTTAAGAAGTCTATGAAAGAAAAAGGAATAGCAGTAGAACTTGTAGAAGAAAATAAAGTAGATATTCTTCAAGCTTATGTTATAGAAGATGAAATAAATCTTGTGATGCAAAAGTTTAGATATCAACAAAATCAGTTCAAGAGAAGTATTATAAACGTCTAATGACTCAAGAAAAGAACATAAAAGAGATAACTGAAGTTTTTGATGAGTTAGGACATGCCACAAGGCATTTGGAGAAATACTTGAGTATGATTAAAACTTAATGTGATCAGATAGTTGAAACTCAAGCTCTTGTCTTAGATCAAGGTAATTTTAATTATAATATTATTTCTACTAACATTGTCACTAGATGTGGTACAGAGACACGGGAACCCCAGGGGCCACCTTGGTATCAAAAAGAACAATCCCGCAAGGCAAAAGAGACTCAGTAAATGAGTCAAGAAGAAGAGGACCTTATGGATCCTCAAGATGATATTATTACGAAGCTTAGAAAAGAGAGCATGAGACTTCTAAAGATAAAGAAGAAGAAGAAGAAGAAGAAGAAGAAGAAGGAAATAAAAAATAAAAATATGATTCAGATGATGAGACAGTCGACTCAAGAGAAGAGGTTGATCTCAGAATGGAACAAGAAGAGCAGGCTATCGCCTCAAGTGAAGAACGTGTTGATTAAAAAAACCTTTAGCGAAGAGGAAAACTAAAAAGGATGTTGAACTAGTGGCAAAGGTAAAGGAGAAGGTAATACCCACTAGAAAGAAAATTCCTTATCCTAATCATGTTCAGTATGAACCGGATAAATCCATTTTTGATTCTTTTGCCGAAGCCCTAGGAATCCTTCATTTAGAACTTCTCTAACTTATGCTATTCAAGTTCCTACTTATAAAAAAATTATGCGAGATATTCTTAATAGATAAAAGAAGGTAACTAAGACTGTAGCAGTAATGACAAGCTTTGGTGATAATCTTCCTACTAAGCTTGTGGACCCAGGTATACCAACCATCTCTTACACAATCAGGAAAACTAATATCCTTAATGCTCTTTCTGACCTAGGGGCATGTGTTAGTGTCATGCCCTATTACGTATTCAAGAAATCGAACCTTGGAGAGTATTATCCTACTTCAATTACTTTGCAAATGGTTTATAAGACAACTAAACAACCTATCGGTATGATCGATGATGTTTTATTTAGAATTTACCAACATGTTATACCCACTGATTTTTTATCAACTACATGTTCCCGAAGATGACAAACTTTAAATCATCCTTGGAAGACCTTTTCTTGGCACTGCTGGAGCTAATGTTGATTGTTCTAGTGGTAAGATTGTTTTCAATATTTATGATAATCAGATTGTTCATTATTTTCCGAAGAAATAGGAGCATTATGACAAATATGTTCCACCACCTGAGCGTATCCAAGTGGTAAATGTCACCAATGAAGGGCATCTTGAGGTAAACGCTAATGACTCGGAGGTTGGTTGATAATCCAATCCTCCTTAATAAAATGATTAATGGGAGTCAACCCATTCTTAGTAGTAAAGTTTATTTTGTTTAATTTTACTTTGTCTCATTTTTGTGTGTCTTAATAAATTTGTTTAAGTTTTTAGACTTGTAGAGAATTTATACTTTCGTGAAGTTTAAAGAAAATTGAAAGAATGGCGACAGGAAGAAAAAAATAGGGTTCAGATCACGAACGCCAAAGCGTAACGACCGGAGGTGATCATAGCATGCGCCCGTACCATTGAAGAGAAATCAGTCGATAAGTTATTTTCAATTCAGCGCTCATAACAAGCACTAGTACGGCCGGAGGTACCATACCTCCCGCTGTACCGAAATTAGACGATTTTCTCCAACCTTACTATCGCGATAATGAGCACTGGTACGGTCGGGACACGCCCGTACCGTCCGCCCATAGCGAACCCCCATGTTTGATCTCGGAACCCTAATCTTGATCCAATAGTGAAGACCACCGGTACGGGAAGGACATGCCCATACTACCCGCTCGTACTGGATACATTGCCAGGTAAAGACCAACGACGGCTGGCTCATAGCCAGCCCCTTTATTCTTCCTCCCTCTTTCTTTCTTTCTCTTTCTCTCTCCACCTCAAACCCTAATCCTCTAGAAAATTTTATTCTTCTCCGATTTTTTGTTTTTGAGTGGGGGAATCGTCACATCGGTCAGTTTCTCATCCGATCCATGTTTTATTTTTTGAAATCCATGGTTGAATTCCTCACATTGACTATCTAGATGAGTTCATCATATTTTGAGATTATTTTTTATTCCTCACGTTAGGATTTGTAATTTCTGCCGGTAATCATTTGTTTGTATGATAGAAACCTGATTCCTATAGTTTTCTTTGAAAATTTTGCAGCATAACTGAAAGGATCGTATGGGCACCTAGAGGGGGGTGAATAGGTGCTACTTCAAATTTTACTCTTATTCAATTTAGGGTTTGACATAAAAGGTAAATTCTCTAGATTATGCAAATATGGTGAATTTACCTATATGTCAATATAGCACAAATACTAAGCAAGAACTAGATAAATAAAGTGCGTTAAAGGATAGAAGTAACCAAAGTGGAGCACGTGGAGACACAAGGATTTGTTTCCCATAGTTCCTTCCTTTTGATGGGAAGTACGTCTACGTTTGGAGAGGGGGTGGTTTCAAACCACCAATGGCACGAGAAGCCTCCCTTGCTCTCCGATGAACCTCACCCCAACGGGTTCGATTCACCTCTTCCACTATATGGCAACCTTTGAGGTGGAAGCCGGCACCTTCACAACGAGTTTGAGGCACACATCCACACCCTAATTGGAGGCTCCTGAATACAAGGTAGTTGTTAAACAATCAAAGACAAGCTAGTAAGAACCAAATCACAAGCTAGGGTTTCCAATGAAACACTAGAGCAAGGGGCCCTCAAGTGAATGAGGGGGAAATGAAGATCTCTCTTGGTGAAGCTATAGATTAAGGCCTCCTCCTTCGATTCTCCAAAGATCAATGACTTTGGATGGTTGAGTGAAGAGATCTTGTGGATTTGGTGGTTCAAATGGTGCTGGAGTTCTTGAGGTGGACGAGCAGCTCCCAAGGTAGAAGGGGCCTTTATATAGGCCCCCTGGAATTAGAGCCGTTGGGAGCCACTTACCCCGGACAGTCTGACCAACATTAGCCGGACAGTCCGACCCAGCCTGATACTCCGGGTGAGACCGACCGGACACTCTGGCCTGGCAAAGTTTTCGGTTAGGGTCTGGATTGTGTCCGGGAGGTATCCGATATGCTGTTCTGAATGTCCACGCTGGTCGACACACCCCCAGGGCCAGACACTCCGGTCCGAACACACCGGACACTCCAGCCATCAAAGATTCCGGCTAGAATCCGGTACGTGTCTAGGGAGTGTTCGGAAAGCTATTCTGACTGTACAGCAAAGTCTCCCACTTCCCAGGGGTGGACAGTCCGGCCGGATCCAACCGGATAGTCCGGACGGGGGCGGACACTCCGACCTGGATTAGCCGGACAGTCTGGCTGAGACTTGTTTCCTGCATAGACAAGAACCTAGAGAGCTCTTTTCCTTCAGTGCAAAGTACTCGAGAGTAGCTGTTATCTCCTGAAACATTTAACAACAGATTAAACACATCCAAGTATTGTCAACAAACATCAAAATAATAGGAAGGGCATAAATGCCCTTTCAATCTCCCCCTTTTTGGTGTTTGATGACAACCCAAGGATTTGCAAATAGGATAGATAATAAAATTCACAATAGGAGATATACAAAATATAGTGAGGCTCCCCCTAGATGTGTGACCAATTTTAGCTTTGTATTTGAATACATGATCACACACCCTGGGATCACATCCTCACTAGATTTTGTAGCTAACAGGTTATGACATGGTATAATAACAACTAGATTAATAAGCTAGGCATGACATAGTCATAAACACAACAGAACCGGGTAAGCATGTCACAACACACATAGAGTTCAACACACCATAGTACTCAACAAGTAGGATAAATACACGAAGCTTCAAAGAGGCAAATCGAAATAACGTGAAGCTCGTGTACCCATGCAAATCCACTGTAGCAACCTAATAAAGGGGCTACTTCTCCCCCTTTGGCACCGAGACGCCAAAAAGGGAAAAGAGCACAACTAAAGTGTCCCAAGGCCAACTCTATCCACTATAGTCGTCATCAGCGGCATCCTCATCCTCATCCTCATCGCCATCCTCATCATCCTGATCCTCCCGAGTAGAGCTATGGCCATGAGGGCGAGAAGAAGACGACACGTCCTCAAACATGGACCAGTCCACACGTCCCTGACTCTAGTGACCGTAGGAAAGTGTGCCATCAGACGCCTGCTGCTGAGAAGGATCATGCGAGGGCCACGAGCCACAGCCTCCTTAGAGGTGTTGAAGAGAAATGCATTGCTAATGTGCTTCATGCGAGGGCCACGAGCCACAGCCTCCGGTACCTCCTCAGACACCTCATCACTGTCAGAGGCATCTGCATCCATCTCATCATCCTCAAATATGTCATGAGCAGAAGGGTAGCCCCGAGGAGCCTTGGTGGTGGGGGCACCCTTCCTCTATAGCTTGGCTGGAAGGTGTGGAACAAGGTCAGTGTAGAGCAGAGGAGTGACTAGAGCCTGAGCAACAATGATATTCATCACATATGGAGCAAACAGAGGACACTTCTTGTTAGTGATGCACTTGTACATGTCCTGATAGATGAAGTCCATGACATCTATGGTACCCCCTGGATGGTTTGGACCATGAGCATACACTGAGTGAGAATGGGCCATAAGATTGATCTCTGCACCTCTCATCTCATCCTTGTTGCCCACCTTGGGAGTGAGAGTGTGGCGAAACATGCAAGGCAGAATGTTCTAAGAGTAGATTGGGGCCAACAGCTTCTTGTCATAAGCATGACCATGTACATGCATCCTGCAACCACTAGGAGCATTGGGGTTGAAGGGCACCCCAAGAAGGTGTGCAAACTGAGCCATGCTAGAGCGACACCTAGTAGTGCCAGAGATCCACTCAAGGGGAATATTAGTAGTGTCCCCAAAGACCACCGTGGCATAGAACTACTGGACCAACTCAATATTGTAGTCTTCTCTTTCTTGAAAGATGGAGTGTAGCCCCATATACTCAGTCACCCAAAGAGCATCCTTAGAGTACATGTGATCCTGGAGCTTCTGAATATCCAACCATTGCATGGGGCACACAGGAGTCCTGAAAGCACAAAACACCTCAGAAAAAAGTAGGGCCTGCTCATTCCTCTGGAAGCGATCATCCTCAGACGTGCGCTGCAGAGAATAGAACTCGTGGACACGCATCTCCACAAACTCCTCGGTGCCCAACTCTGCCAGTGTGGTCAATGCCTCATACTTCTTACGCTTGGCATCATCTCTCTTCGGTTTTCTGATCTTCTCTTGCCTAGCTGCAGCACGGTCACGAGCAGCCTGCCTGACCATGGACGGATCAATGTGGACATCACTCTCTTCATACCAGAGCCGACGAGGACGGGCTTTCGCAGCCCTAGAGCGACAAGGACGAGAGCCACCTATGAATTCAGAATAGAAGGGTAGCAAATGGGTAAGCACATTTGTCTAGGAGATGATGGCACAAAGCAGTAGCTGAAGTAATGCAGGATCAGTACAGGTCGAAAACTCCCGGACTGTCTGGCAAAATCATCCCAGAGACTCCTCCAGACCCGGACAGTCTGGTGGATACAGGCCGGACATTCCGGCTGGACCGGAGTGTCCGCCCTGTACACGCCGGACAGTCCGGTGGGAGACCAGGTGACTTTTCGGGCAGTGCGAGAGTGCTCAATCGGAGCAGATCGGGATTTCTAGAACTACTACAATGATGACACATGCACGCATTATGATGTATCCATGGATCAAGATGGGTCATTGCCTCCAAAAATGCAGCTAGACGAAACCGTAGAGATGGAGAGGGGGAGGCAAAATACCAGCATCCATGGAGGCCTTCACCAGAGGGGAACAGGTCCCAGTGGCAAAGGGACGGTAATGGCCGGCGACAACGGCCAGATCCGGGGTGGAGAAGCCCTCTCGGTGGAGATCCTGGAAGGGGCAGCATCGTTTTTGGGAAGAGGGAGTCTGAGAGGAGAAGGAGGACTAAATCGTCCACTTCTCCCTGACCCCCTTTACAGGATTGAAACCGCTAGGGTCGGACTGTCCGGGTGAGATTCACCGGAGTGTCCGGGCTGAATCAAGCAGAGTGTCCATCCTGGACGGACATTCCAGTCGGTTCAGTGCGGACATTCTAGCCCCCACGACCAGAAAACCCCAGGTACAAGTGTTGGAGAAATGTGTGGCAAGAGGAGTATGTTTAGAGATGAGAAAGGGCCTGGGATTCAGAAAATGTACTGTGAAGAACCAAGAAACCATAGATAGCTGAAATGACACATTGAGATCCAAACCAAGCAAATCAATAAACGACTCTTCAATTATGAAGAGGGCGGTGGCCGAGGCCACCATGTAAGAGTTTGTAGCAAGACACCGTGAAGATTTATTCTTGGGTTCATAGCCACTACTCATCAATGAAGCTCACATATCACTAAATGATATTAAGAGGATTGAATTTCTTAATGTTGGCATTATGGGGGGAGGATAGTCCAATGTATTAGGACCGCACTCCCCTATCTCCATGCCTATACCTAAACCAAATAAGAGTCAAGACATAGGTTAGTATGCAAGGTGATCAAGTCAAGCTCCTAGAATCTATGATATTTAGTTCATTCCTCAAATAAAAAACCTTGCTTCATCAAGTGGCTTCGTGAAAATGTCGGCAAGTTGGTCTTTGGTTGACACATAGGATAGCTCAATATCACCTCTAGCAACATGGTCTCTAATGAAGTGATGACGAATCTCAATATGCTTTGTCCTTGTATGATACACTAGGTTGTAGGCAATCTTGATAGCACTTTCATTGTCACATAGAAGATGCACTTTGTCATAATGGACGCCATATTCCTTTAAAGTTTGCCTCATCCATAGCAATTGAGTACAAGCACTACCAGTTGCCACATACTCGGCTTCGGCGGTGGAGAGAGATATAGAGTTTTGTTTCTTAGAAGACCAACACACCAAGGACCTCCCAAGGAATTGGTAAGCCCCGGAGGTTGATTTTCTATCATCCTTGTCACTATCCCAATCCGAATCCGTGTATCCACAAAGAGATAAATTTGAGCCCTTAGGATACAAAATACCATAGTTTGGGGTATGAACCAAATATCGAAAGATTCTCTTGACCGACATCAAATGGATTTCTTTAGGAGCTGCATGATATCTTGCACACACTCCTACACTCAACACAATATCAGATCTAGATGCACAAAGGTAAAGCAAAGAACCAATCATGGACCAAAGATACCTTTTGATCCACATATTTACCATTTGGGTTTAGCTCAAGATGGGTCTTTGTTGCCATGGGAGTGGGAGCTCCATTTAGATCTTTCATGTTGAATCTCTTGAGCATATCTTGAGTATACTTGGCTTGGTTGAAGAATGTCCCTCCTCTTACTTGCTTGATTTCAAAGCCAAGAAATACCCTCAATTCTCCCATCATAGACATCCGAAACCTATTAGTCATAAGCTTTGAGAATTCATCATTAAAAGCTTTGTTAGACGAACCAGAGATAATATCATCGACATATATTTGGCATACAAAAAGCTCCCCATTGACCTTCTTATTAAAAAGAGTGGGATCGATTTTCCCAACCTCAAACCCACGGTCTATCAACAACTCTCTAAGGTGCTCATACCACCTGCGTGGGGCTTGTTTGAGTCCATAGAGCGCCTTATCAAGTTTATAGACGTGGTTTGGGAACTTTGGATCCTCAAACCCCGGGGGTTGCTTTACATATATGAACTCATGCAATGGACCATTAAGAAATGCACTTTCTACATCCATTTG
Source organism: Avena insularis (assembly GCA_023614405.1). Taxonomy (NCBI): domain Eukaryota; kingdom Viridiplantae; phylum Streptophyta; class Magnoliopsida; order Poales; family Poaceae; genus Avena; species Avena insularis. The sequence continues at coordinate 114,146,839 of CM042692.1, forward strand.
TTGTAATTTAAAGTTATGATGTGCCGCATAAGCAAGAAGGATACGGATGGACTCAAGGCAAGCCACGGGTGCATATGTCTCTCCATAATCAATGTCTTCAATTTGAGAGAACCCTTGTGCAACCAATCTTGCCTTGTTCCTCACCACAATTCCATGCTCATCTTGCGTGTTCTTGAATATCCACTTGGTGCCTATAACATTGGCTTTTCAACTAACTTCCATACTTTGTTTCTCTCAAAGTTGTTGAGCTCTTTCTGCATTGCATCCAACCAATCCGAATCTTCAAGAGCTTCCCATACTTTCTTTGGTTCCACCATGGAAATGTGTGCTTGGTGCTCACCAAATTTCTTCAGTTGAGCACGAGTGGATATCCCTATTCTTAGATCTCCTACCACATTCTCAAGAGTGTGGTCTCTTAATTCCAATATTCTATCCATTCTAGCTTGGCGATGAGTTTCGATCTCCTTGTTGTTTCTTGGGGGGTCACTTCATCATTTTGGTCCTCGTCTTGACCATTAAATTGACCTTGATCATTATTGGAATCATTCTCTTCTACAAGAGGCAAAGATTGACCTTGGTCTTGATCAAGCATACTTCTAGATAGGCATTGGGCTTCCCTTACTTATTATCTATACCATGTAGTCAATTCCTAAAAATAGTGAAAACACTACAAGGTGAATACAAGTTTGAAACTACTTGGATGAGTGATCATATAGAACAAGCAAAATTGCATTAAAAGAACATATGCTGGATTGTCTCGTCATGATAAAAAAGCGCATTTTGCACTCACATGCCATTCCTCCTAACAAAGTTATGTTTAGTAAGGATAAGCCCACAATAAAGATACCAAGAAAATATTTTGATCTTTAGAGGTATCTTCATCTTCTAGGTTTTCCTATTATTATCAACTGGTTAGTCTAGCTACACTAGTGCGTTGTACATATAATCAACTAAGAATTTACCATTCTAACATAGATTCTAATGAAATTCATCAGGCCCAGGTGTTAATGGATTAAAGACAAGCACCAAAGCAAGACATTCCAAGAAGGAAGCATGTGTCCAAGTAAATCCCTTATGAGCATCATATTTGGAGGAGAATACTCCATAATCGTTCTTACTGTTCTCGGAGTGTAGCATTTCCTAGCCACTTGTCCTTATAGAAAGATATTTCTGATCCATCTTTAATTTAAAAGATCCAAAGCAGAAGAAATGTTTCTTCATAGCCATTAGACTTTTTATCAGTGTTTTTCCTTTTGTTTATTGCCGGATTTCACTGAATTTTATCCTTTTTACTAATATTAACATCGCAACTAGCAAAACCTTGGTTTCTTGTGATGGTTTCAGGCAATGAGCATTTTTGGAAAATCTAATAGTATTTATGGGCTAATTACACATGAAGAAACAAATCCCCAATTGGATCCCCTTTCATTAGAGGAATTCTGAGCGCATAACGACCACTAGTACGGTCGGGATGCGCCTGTACCGTCCGCCTATACGGCCCACCACCATCTCCATTATATCAGTACAAACAACTTTCGTGAGGGGGAGATGGCGAAAACCACAACACAGTCGCCGCAAACACATCCAGAAGAGGAGAGATCGGATCTAGAGAAGGAGAAGAACACCGTCTCGTTCTTCGATGATCCCTAGCCTCTAAACCATTCACTCCACCATCATCCCCATTTGTACTTAGAGAGAGAGAGAGATCGGCACTTGTAAGATTAGGGTTTGATATTTTTATCTACCTTGGTTTGTATTTGGTTCAATCTTCAAACGGTACTGTGGCTTGCTACGGTAACTATGAGATGATTTCTATTTCAATACAATTATGCCTTTGATCTATCTTCCTCTCATGTTTGAGTAAATCCCCATAGGCGTGGGAGATGTAGGGGATTGGTAAGATGTGTTGTGCCTCCTTTGTTTCCATCAAATTGTTGTAGTGATTATTTAATTGTGAGAATGAGTATATATGTTTGTCTAATGCCTATTATCCAATTTAAGGGCCTGGGTAACATGATCCAGAGATCTCATAGGTATGAACTTGTATGCTAGCGAATCAGCGAATCCCGAGTGATACGGCCGATATCAATGAGGATCTAGTACTACTCAAGGACAAAAGGCAACCATCAAGATTAAAGCCTTGATCTGGTCAGAAGACCTTAATTAATGTGTTGAACATCACTGTGGTAACATGTAGATGGATCATTGGGACTAGGAAGAATTGACCATGAGGACTCCCAGTCGGTGTATGGGTTGCTTGCCTACTCAGTTATAAATAAGAAATATTACAATCACTTACTCTATTTTATTCATCTGGCATCTTCACTATTACCATGAACAGTTTCTCTCCACGTCTAACTTCTCATCTGCAGGAACCTCAAACACTTATCTCACATTTACTTTTATGTTATTTAATTCTCGCTTCTTCCTTTACGTAATGTTCCTCTATTATTCACTCACCCATTCCACCTTTAATGATTCCAGTCAATTCACTCAAGACACGTGACACCTTGAGTGCGACAGAAACACCGCACAAAGACACTTATCTAGACTCTTTATTGAGATCGATATAAAAACTAGAATTAATACTTCCATGAAAACATGCTCTCACGAACTTGTGCACTTGTAGTCCAACAAGCTATTTTCTAGCGCCGTTGTTGGGGAACTAAGCCCTAAGTATTGTTTCTTGACATAAGTGATTGTTGACACCATCCATGATCTCCGTTAAAGATAGATGTACCACTCATTCTGGAAGAACTTATTTACCTCCATATATTGATCGTATTCCAACTGAAAAATGCCTAGAATTTATTGAAAGATTTTCTAACTCATGTACTGTAGATATGAACAGTTTGATTCCTTTGATGGCAGACTTAACCATCGCCTAGGGGACCGAAGATCCTGAGCTACCATTGGGAGAATATGGGAATCCATCTAGGAACTTAAGAAAAAATTCTATTCTTTGTCCCGGTCTTGAAAGCTATGAATTTGAAATATATCCTGAGCTAATTTATATGATAAAATAAATTGCTTTCGTAGGAAAATAAGAGGAAGATCCTAGTGATCATTTGATAAACGTCTATGACCTTTGTGCTACTCTTAAACCACTGAGTCTACCAATAGAGTTTGTACTCCTTAAACTTTTTCGCTAGTATCTGAAAGATAATGTTTTTACTTGGTTACAATCATTACCCAATCACACTATAAAAAGTTGAGAAGATTGCATCCGAGAATTTATGCATAAATATTACTCGTTTACTAAAATCATGCAAATTAAATGCAAAATTATAAACTTTCTTCAAGCGATTGGAGAGACCTGTTATCAAGCTTGGAATAGATTTTATGGAATGATTATGAAAGTCCCAAATCATGGTTTCCATGAGCATTTAATTATCCAATATTTTTATAATGGGCTTAATGAAGATACAAAAGAAATGATTGACTTATCTGCAGGAGGAGCTATTAGCAACTTGACATTGCCAAAATGCATAAAGCTTTTCGAGGTAAGATCCTTCAATGATGAACAATTTAATCATGTTGAGGATGTTAAACCACGAAAAGGGTATGTTTCACATACCCCGGGAACTTATGCCCGAAGTTAAGAAGTCTCAGAAAGAAAAAGGAATAGCAGCAGAACTTGTAGAAGTTAATAAAGTAGATATTCTTCAAGCTTATGTTATAGAAGATGAAATAAGTCTTGTGATGCAAAAGTTTAGATATCAACAAAATCAGTTCAGGAGAAGTATTATAAACGTCTAATGACTCAAGAAAAGAACATAAAAGAGATAACTGAAGTTTTTGATGAGTTAGGACATGCCACAAGGCATTTGGAGAAATACTTGAGTATGGTTAAAACTTAATGTCATCAGATAGTTGAAACTCAAGCTCTTGTCTTAGATCAAGGTAATTTTAATTATAATATTGTTTCTACTAACATTGTCACTAGATGTGGTACAGAGACACGGGAACCCCAGGGGCCACCTTGGTATCAAAAAGAACAATCCCGCAAGGCAAAAGAGACTCAGCAAATGAGTCAAGAAGAAGAGGACCTCATGGATCCTCAAGATGATATTATTACGAATCTTAGAAAAGAGAGCATGAGACTTCTAAAGATAAAGAAGAAGAAGGAGAAGAAGAAGGAAATAAAAAAATAAAAATATGATTCAGATGCTGAGACAGTCGACTCAAGAGAAAAGGTTGATCTCAGAATGGAACAAGAAGAGCAGGCTATCGCCTCAAGTGAAGAACGCGTTGATTAAAAAAACCTTTAGCGAAGAGGAAAACTAAAAAGGATGTTGAACTAGTGGCAAAGGTAAAGGAGAAGGTAATACCCACTAGAAAGAAAATTCCTTATCCTAATCATGTTCAGTATGAACCGGATAAATCCATTTTAGATTCTTTTGCCGAAGCCCTAGGAATGCTTCGTTTAGAACTTCTCTAACTTATGCTATTCAAGTTCCTACTTATAAAAGAATTATGCGAGATATTCTTAATAGATAAAAGAAGGTAACTAAGACTGTAGCAGTAATGACAAGCTTTGGTGATAATCTTCCTACTAAGCTTGGGGACCCAGGTATACCAACCATCTCTTACACAATCAGGAAAACTAATATCCTTAATGCTCTTTCTGACCTAGGGGCACGTGTTAGTGTCATGCCCTATTCCGTATTCAAGAAATTGAACCTTGGAGAGTATTATCCTACTTCAATTACTTTGCAAATGGTTTATAAGACAACTAAACAACCTATCGGTATGATCGATGATGTTTTATTTAGAATTTACCAACATGTTATACCCACTGATTTTTTATCAACTACATGTTCCCGAAGATGACAAACTTTAAATCATCCTTGGAAGACCTTTTCTTGGCACTGCTAGAGCTAATGTTGATTGTTCTAGCGGTAAGATTGTTTTCAATATTTATGATAATCAGATTGTTCATTATTTTCCGAAGAAATAGGAGCATTATGACAAATATGTTCCACGACCTGAGCGTATCCAAGTGGTAAATGTCATCAATGAAGGGCATCTTGAGGTAAACGCTAATGACTCGGAGGTTGGTTGATAATCCAACCCTCCTTAATAAAATGATTAATGGGAGTCAACCCATTCTTAGTAGTAAAGTTTATTTTGTTTAATTTTACTTTGTCTCATTTTTGTGTGTCTTAATAAATTTGTTTAAGTTTTTAGACTTGTAGAGAATTTATACTTTCGTGAAGTTTAAAGAAAATTGAAAGAATGGCGACAGGAAGAAAAAAATAGGGTTCAGACTACGTAACGCGCAGCAGAACGACCGGAGGTGATCATAGCATGCGCCCGTACCATTGAAGAGAAATCAGTCGATAAGTTATTTTCAATTCAGCGCTCATAACAAGCACTAGTACGGTCGGAGGTACCATACTTCCCGCTATACCGAAATTAGACGATTTTCTCCAACCTTACTATCGCGATAATGAGCACTGGTACGGTCGGGACACGCCCGTATCGTCCGCCCATAGCGGACCCCCATGTTTGATCTCGGAACCCTAATCTTGATCCAATAGTGAAGACCACCGGTACGGGAAGGACATGCTCATACTACCCGCTCGTACTGGATACATTGCCAGGTAAAGACCAACGGCGGCTGGCTCATAGCCAGCCCCTTTATTCTTCCTCCCTCTTTCTTTCTTTCTCTTTCTCTCTCCACCTCAAACCCTAATCCTCTAGAAAATTTGATTCTTCTCCGATTTCTTGTTTTTGAGTGGGGGAATCGTCACATCGGTCAGTTTCTCATCCGATCCATGTTTTATTTTTTGAAATCCATGGTTGAATTTCTCACATTGACTATCTAGATGAGTTCATCATATTTTGAGATTATTTTTTATTCCTCACGTTAGGATTTTTAATTTCTGCCGGTAATCATTTGTTTGTATGATAGAAACCTGATTCCTATAGTTTTCATTGAAAATTTTGCAGCATAACTGAAAGGATCGTATGGGCACCTAGAGGGGGGTGAATAGGTGCTACTTCAAATTTTACTCTTATTAAATTTAGGGTTTGACACAAAAGGTAAATTCTCTAGATTATGCAAATATGGTGAATTTACCTATATGTCAATATAGCACAAATACTAAGCAAGAACTAGATAAATAAAGTGCGTTAAAGGATAGAAGTAACCAAAGTGGAGCACGTGGAGACACAAGGATTTGTTTCCCATAGTTCCTTCCTTTTGAGGGGAAGTACGTCTACGTTTGGAGAGGGGATGGTTTCAAACCACCAACGCCACGAGAAGCCTCCCTTGCTCTCCGATGAACCTCACCCCAACGGGTTCGATTCACCTCTTCCACTATATGGCAACCTTTGAGGTGGAAGCCGGCACCTTTACAACGAGTTTGAGGCACACATCCACACCGTAATTGGAGGCTCCTGAATACAAGGTAGTTGTTAAACAATCAAAGACAAGCTAGTAAGAACCAAATCACAAGCTAGGGTTTCTAATGAAACACTAGAGCAAGGGGCCCTCAAGTGAATGAGGGGGAAATGAAGATCTCTCTTGGTGAAGCTATAGATTAAGGCCTCCTCCTTCGATTCTCCAAAGATCAATGACTTTGGATGGTTGAGTGAAGAGATCTTGTGGATTTGGTGGCTCAAATGGTGCTGGAGTTCTTGAGGTGGACGAGCAGCTCCCAAGGTAGAAGGGGCCTTTATATAGGCCCCCTGGAATTAGAGCCGTTGGGAGCCACTTACCCCGGACAGTATGACCAACATTAGCCGGACAGTCTGACCCAGCCTGATACTCTGGGTGAGACCGACCGGACACTCTGGCCTGGCAAAGTTTTCGGTTAGGGTATGGATTGTGTCCGGGAGGTATCCGATATGCTGTTCTGAATGTCCACGCTGGTCGACACACCCCCAGGGCCGGACACTCTGGTCCTAACACACCGGACACTCTGGCCATCAAAGATTCCGGCTAGAATCCGGTACGTGTCTGGGGAGTGTCCGAAAAGCTATTCTGACTGTACAGCAAAGTCTCCCACTTCCTAGGGGCGGACAGTCCGGCCGGATCCAACCGGATAGTCCGGACGGGGGCGGACACTCCGACCTGGATTAGCCAGACAGTCTGGCTGAGACTTGTTTCCTGCATAGACAAGAACCTGGAGAGCTCTTTTCCTTCAGTGCAAAGTACTCGAGAGTAGCTGATATCTCCTGAAACATTTAACAGCAGATTAAACATATCCAAGTGTTGTCAACAAACATCAAAATAATAGGAAGGGCATAAATGCCCTTTCAATCTCCCCCTTTTTGGTGTTTGATGACAACCCAAGGATTTGCAAATAGGATAGATAATAAAATTCACAATAGGAGATATACAAAATATAGTGAGGCTCCCCCTAGATGTGTGACCAATTTTAGCTTTGTATTTGAATACATGATCACACACCCTGGGATCACATCCTCACTAGATTTTGTAGCTAACAGGTTATGACATGGTATAATAACAACTAGATTAATAAGCTAGGCATGACATAGTCATAAACACAACAGAACCGGGTAAGCATGTCACAACACACATAGAGTTCAACACACCATAGTACTCAACAAGTAGGATAAATACACGAAGCTTCAAAGAGGCAAATCGAAATAACGTGAAGCTCGTGTACCCATGCAAATCCACTGTAGCAACCTAATAAAGGGGCTACTTCTCCCCCTTTGGCACCGAGACGCCAAAAAGGGAAAAGAGCACAACTAAAGTGTCCCAAGGCCAACTCTATCCACTATAGTCGTCATCAGCGGCATCCTCCTCCTCATCCTCATCGCCATCCTCATCATCCTGATCCTCCCGAGTAGAGCTCTGGCCATGAGGGCGAGAAGAAGACGACACGTCCTCAAACATGGACCAGTCCACACGTCCCTGACTCTAGTGACCGTAGGAAAGTGTGCCATCAGACGCCTGCTGCTGAGAAGGATCATGCGAGGGCCACGAGCCACAGCCTCCTTAGAGGTGTTGAAGAGAAATGCATTGCTAATGTGCTTCATGCGAGGGCCACGAGCCACAGCCTCCGGTACCTCCTCAGACACCTCATCACTGTCAGAGGCATCTGCATCCATCTCATCATCCTCAAATATGTCATGAGCAGAAGGGTAGCCCCGAGGAGCCTTGGTGGTGGGGGCACCCTTCCTCTATAGCTTGGCTGGAAGGTGTGGAACAAGGTCAGTGTAGAGCAGAGGAGTGACTAGAGCCTGATCAACAATGAGATCCATCACATATGGAGCAAACAGAGGACACTTCTTGTTAGTGATGCACTTGTACATGTCCTGATAGATGAAGTCCATGACATCTATGGTACCCCCTGGATGGTTTGGACCATGAGCATACACTGAGTGAGAATGGGCCATAAGATTGATCTCTGCACCTCTCATCTCATCCTTGTTGCCCGCCTTGGGAGTGAGAGTGTGGCGAAACATGCAAGGCAGAATGTTCTAAGAGTAGATTGGGGCCAACAGCTTCTTGTCATAAGCATGACCATGTACATGCATCCTGCAACCACTAGGAGCATTGGGGTTGAAGGGCACCCCAAGAAGGTGTGCAAACTGAGCCATGCTAGAGCGACACCTAGTAGTGCCAGAGATCCACTCAAGGGGAATATTAGTAGTGTCCCCAAAGACCACCGTGGCATAGAACTACTGGACCAACTCAATATTGTAGTCTTCTCTTTCTTGAAAGATGGTGTGTAGCCCCATATACTCAGTCACCCAAAGAGCATCCTTAGAGTACATGTGATCCTGGAGCTTCTGAATATCCAACCATTGCATGGGGCACACAGGAGTCCTGAAAGCACAAAACACCTCAGAAAAAAGTAGGGCCTGCTCATTCCTCTGGAAGCGATCATCCTCGGGACGTCTACCGCAGAGAATAGAACTCGTGGACACGCATCTCCACAAACTCCTCGGTGCCCAACTCTGCCAGTGTGGTCAATGCCTCATACTTCTGACGCTTGGCATCATCTCTCTTCAGTTTTCTGATCTTCTCTTGCCTAGCTGCAGCACGGTCACGAGCAGCCTGCCTGACCATGGACGGATCAATGTGGACATCACTCTCTTCATACCAGAGCCGACGAGGACGGGCTTTCACAGCCCTAGAGCGACAAGGACGAGAGCCACCTATGAATTCAGAATAGAAGGGTAGCAAATGGGTAAGCACATTTGTCTAGGAGATGTTGGCACAAAGCAGTAGCTGAAGTAATGCAGGATCAATACAGGTCGAAAACTCCCGGACTGTCTGGCAAAATCATCCCAGAGACTCCGCCAGACCCGGACAGTCTGGTGGATACAGGCCGGACATTCCGGCTGGACCGGAGTGTCTGCCCTGTACACACCGGATAGTCCGGTGGGAGACCAGGTGACTTTTCGGGCAGTGCGAGAGTGCTCAACCGGAGCAGATCAGGATTTCTAGAACTACTACAATGACGACACATGCACGCATTATGATGTATCCATGGATCAAGATGGGTCATTGCCTCCAAAAATGCATCTAGACGAAACCCTAGAGATGGAGAGGGGGAGGCAAAATACCAGCATCCATGGAGGCCTTCACCAGAGGGGAGCAGGTCCCAGCGGCAAAGGGACGGTAATGGCCAGCGACAACGGCCAGATCCGGGGTGGAGAAGCCCTCTCGGTGGAGATCCTGGAAGGGGCAGCATCGTTTTTGGGAAGAGGGAGTCTGGGAGGAGAAGGAGGACTAAATCGTCCACTTCTCCCTGACCCCCTTTACAGGATTGAAACCGCTGGGGTCGGACTGTCCGGGTGAGATTCACCGGAGTGTCCGGGCTGAATCAAGCGGAGTGTCCATCCTGGACGGACATTCCAGTCGGTTCAGTGCGGACATTCTAGCCCCCACGACCAGAAAACCCCAGGTACAAGTGTTGGAGAAATGTGTGGCAAGAGGAGTATGTTTAGAGATGAGAAAGGGCCTGGGATTCATAAAATGTACTGTGAAGAACCAAGAAACCATAGATAGCCGAAATGACACATTGAGATCCAAACCAAGCAAATCAATAAACGACTCTTCAATTATGAAGAGGGCGGTGGCCAAGGCCACCATGTAAGAGTTTGTAGCAAGACACCGTGAAGGTTTATTCTTGGGTTCATAGCCACTACTCATCAATGAAGCTCACATATCACTAAATGATATTAAGAGGATTGAATTTCTTAATGTTGGCATTATGGGGGGAGGATAGTCCAATGTATTAGGACCGCACTCCCCTATCTCCATGCCTACACCTAAACCAAATAAGAGTCAAGACATAGGTTAGTATGCAAGGTGATCAAGTCAAGCTCCTAGAATCTACGATATTTAGTTCATTCCTCAAATAAAAAACCTTGCTTCATCAAGTGGCTTCGTGAAAATGTCGGCAAGTTGGTCTTTGGTTGACACATAGGATAGCTCAATATCACCTCTAGCAACATGGTCTCTAATGAAGTGATGACGAATCTCAATATGCTTTGTCCTTGTATGATACACTAGGTTGTAGGCAATCTTGATAGCACTTTCATTGTCACATAGAAGATGCACTTTGTCATAATGGACGCCATATTCCTTTAAAGTTTGCCTCATCCATAGCAATTGAGTATAAGCACTACCAGTTGCCACATACTCGGCTTCGGCGGTGGAGAGAGATATAGAATTTTGTTTCTTAGAAGACCAACACACCAAGGACCTCCCAAGGAATTGGTAAGCCTCGGAGGTTGATTTTCTATCATCCTTGTCACTAGCCCAATCCGAATCCGTGTATCCACAAAGAGATAAAGTTGAGCCCTTAGGATACCAAATACCATAGTTTGGGGTATGAACCAAATATCGAAAGATTCTCTTGACCGACATCAAATGGCTTTCTTTAGGAGCTGCATGATATCTTGCACACACTCCTACACTCAACACAATATCAGATCTAGATGCACAAAGGTAAAGCAAAGAACCAATCATGGACCAGTATACCTTTTGATCCACATATTTACCATTTGGGTTTAGCTCAAGATGGGTCTTTGTTGCCATGGGAGTGGGAGCTCCATTTAGATCTTTCATGTTGAATCTCTTGAGCATATCTTGAGTATACTTGGCTTGGTTGAAGAATGTCCCTCCTCTTACTTGCTTGATTTCAAAGCCAAGAAATACCCTCAATTCTCCCATCATAGACATCCGGAACCTATTAGTCATAAGCTTTGAGAATTCATCATTAAAAGCTTTGTTAGACGAACCAGAGATAATATCATCGACATATATTTGGCATACAAAAAGCTCCCCATTGACCTTCTTATTAAAAAGAGTGGGATCGATTTTCCCAACCTCAAACCCACGGTCTATCAACAACTCTCTAAGGTGCTCATACCACCTGTGTGGGGCTTGTTTGAGTCCATAGAGCGCCTTATCAAGTTTATAGACGTGGTTTGGGAACTTTGGATCCTCAAACCCCGGGGGTTGCTTTACATATATGAACTCATGCAATGGACCATTAAGAAATGCACTTTCTACATCCATTTGTTGTAATTTAAAGTTATGATGTGCCGCATAAGCAAGAAGGATACGGATGGACTCAAGGCAAGCCACGGGTGCATATGTCTCTCCATAATCAATGCCTTCAATTTGAGAGAACCCTTGTGCAACCAATCTTGCCTTGTTCCTCACCACAATTCCATGCTCATCTTGCTTGTTCTTGAATATCCACTTGGTGCCTATAACATTGGCTTTTCAACTAACTTCCATACTTTGTTTCTCTCAAAGTTGTTGAGCTCTTTCTGCATTGCATCCAACCAATCCGAATCTTCAAGAGCTTCCCATACTTTCTTTGGTTCCACCATGGAAATGTGTGCTTGGTGCTCACCAAAGTTCTTCAGTTGAGCACGAGTGGATATCCCTATTCTTAGATCTCCTACCACATTCTCAAGAGTGTGGTCTCTTAATTCCAATATTCTATCCATTCTAGCTTGGTGATGAGTTTCGATCTCCTTGTTGTTTCTTGGGGGGGGTCACTTCATCATTTTGGTCCTCGTCTTGACCATTAAATTGACCTTGATCATTATTGGAATCATTCTCTTCTACAAGAGGCAAAGATTGACCTTGGTCTTGATCAAGCATACTTCTAGATAGGCATTGGGCTTCCCTGATGGCAGTTTCTATGGATCTTCCTTGTGTAATAAACTTAGCACCACTGGACATTCTGGCAAAGGGAGACTCAAGCACCTCCTGGCTAGAGGTTTCTTCTTGATCAACAGGTTGAGGGTCCACAGCTTGTCTTTGGCTTGGGTCATTGTCCTCCTCGCTAGGAGCTTGTTGATGTTGTGAAATGAGGGATCCACTTGAGTAGAGCATAGTTCATATCGATCCGCCATAAGGGGTTCCTCAACAGCGCGGATGAAACCCACACCCATTCTTCCTATGGCATCCCAAGGCATTTCATCATCTACATCACAGACATCAACACGCCCCGCTAGGGGACCATCATATTCTTCAAAAACCACACTACAAGTTTCTATGACAGTTTCGGAGAGCTTGTCATAGATTCTATAAGTGTGGGATTCGAGACCATAACCAACAAAAATACCCTCTAATGCTTTGGAACCAAACTTGGACAAACGAATACCCTTAATGCGATAGAAACACTTACAACCGAACACCCGGAAGTATGAAACGTTGGGCTTCTTACCGGTAAGAATTTCATATGGAGTCTTGATCAATTCTTTTCGGAGGTAGAGACGGTTTGATGCATGGAATGCGGTGGAGATTGCTTCAGCCCAAAAATTGTATGGAGATTTAAACTCTGCCAACATGGTCCTTGCCATATCAATAAGAGTTCGGTTCTTCCTCTCAGCTACACCATTTTGTTGAGGGGTATATGCAGCGGAATATTGATGTTTTATTCCCTCATCACTAAGAAATCCATTCAATGTGTAGTTCTTGAACTCGGTACCATTGTCACTTCTTATTGTTAACATAGGGACATTGTGTTGATGTTGAGCCATGTTGATGAAGTCAATGAAGTTTTCTTGGGTCTCACTTTTCAGCTTGAAGAAATATACCCATGTGTATCTTAGTCAACAACAATCACCAAGCAATATTTCTTCCCACCAAGGCTTGCATGAGATGGAGGACCAAAGAGATCAACATGAAGGAGCTTCAAGATCCTCTTGGACTTGATATAGTTCTTAGGCTTGTGGGGAGAATCATGCATATTTCCTTCAACACATGCCCTGCAAACACGATCTTTGGCAAACCAAGCATTTTCTTTTAGTCCAACAATATGACCATCCTTGTAGAGGCTTTGGAAAGTTATCATGTTGACATGGGCTAGACGGCGATGCCATAGCCAACCCACATCGGCCTTTCCGAATAAGCACATCGAACTTGTAGTGGTTTGCCCCGAAAAGTCCACCACATACAAGTCATTTTCAACGTACCCAACGAAAGTGACCTTTAGAGACTTGCTCCACATGAGGATCACAATATCATTATCAATAAAGACGGCAAAACCCATCTTTCCAAGAGCACGGACTGAAAGTAAATTATAGCCAAGGGTCTCAACAAGCATGACATCCACGAGAGTGATATCGTGTGCAACCACAGGTTTGTCGAAACCCATTACCTTAGACTTTGACTTGTCGACATATGTTACAGGTATTTGATCAACATTTGGTCTCAACTCCTTGACACTAGACGCACTCCCGGTCATATGACTTGTGCATCCACTATCAAGCACCCATTTTGATCCACCGGAAGCATAGGTCTACAAAAGATCAAACTAGTTTTTAGGTACCCATTTTTCAATGGGTCCTCTTTTGTTAGCAACATGGGTCTTGGGAACCCAAATAAACCATGAAATATAACCATCAAATGGGCCAACATATTGTTCATACAAATCACCATAATAATCACGCATTAAAACATAGTGAGGGTTAGCACTACCCGCAAAATCATCATGGCACATAGTTTTGCCACTTGTGGTCTTACTTCCCACAATGACCCTGTCTTTTTATTGAGCGGGCTTGGCCATCTTATTCTTGTTGTTCTTTTTCTTCTTGGCTTTAGAGATAAAGCCAATGCCCCCTTTCTCACCATTTGACCTTTGCTTGCTCAAGAGGTCATCAATAGACTTGTTTCCTTTGGTAAAGGAGGTCTTTGCTAGTTCCCTCTTCAACCTAGCATGTTCTTCAAGTATATTTGTACAACTAGAAGGAATAAAAGTACTAGGTGAGGGAATATTGGTCAATTGAGTTTGAAGCTTTTCAAGAGACTTTGTGAGCGACAAGAGTTCACTATCCAAGGCCTTGTGAGCCTTGTCAAGTGTCCTAAAGTCCTCGGCAAGTTTTTCATGAACAACACCAAAATCAATCTTGTCCTTTTTAGCATTTTTATATTTAGCAATAGCATGATCACATTCCTTGATGAGTTTATTAATAATGAGATCATTTGCTTCATCAAGCCCTTCAAGTTTAGTTTCAAGAGACATCCTAGTCTCTTGTTCTTCTTTAGAGCATTATTTAGAGCTTCTACCTCAATCATGTGCTCTCTTCCTAATTTACATCTCTCATCTAGGAGCTCTTGTGTGTGTGCAAGTTGATTTAAGAGGTCCAAAAAATGTTTTTTGTGCTCCCCTTGCAAGTTGTTCATAAACACATCAAAAGCAACTAATTCCTTTTTGACCTCAAGAGATAACTCATCATCAAATTCATCATCAACTAAGGAGGTGGGGTGTGACGATGATAATACCTCCATTCCTCTTGCCGTAAGGCAAGTGGCGTTCTTGTTGGAGATATTATCATTTGGAGAGTCGAAGAGTGAGAATGTAGGTGTAGAAGTAGTGGCAAGAGCTGTCACACCACTTGATGTTTCCTCTTCTTCATCTTCCTCGTCATCATTGTCGGAGGAGAATTCTTCATGTGTGATCAAGACAATTTCACCCAACTTCTTGTTGGTTGAATTCCTTTTGATGAAGGGTTTTTTGTAAGGAGCTTTGGAGGTCTTCTTCGACACAAGTTTACCCCCATGATCTTCTCTTTTCTCATAGGGACAAGCTGCAACAAAGTGATAACGGTCACCACAATTGAAACAAGTTCTCAACTTGGACCCATTGTCTCTTCTCCCATTGGGGTTGCTTCTTCGTTGCATTTCCATCTTGGCCTTGGCGGGATCTTTCCAAAAGTTTCTAGCATAGGAGGCCATGTATTCACCATGAGCAACCTTGACATCTTCGGGGTGGATCATTGAAATTCCATCATCACTCCCTTCATCTTCATCATACTCCACAACATTGGCCTTCAAGGCAAGATTGACACCACTACTCATTCCAATGGCACGAGCACGGGCGTCTTTGGCATTCTGGGAAGCAACCTTGAAGGCGGCCATCTCTTGCATAACTTCATTGCAGGTCATGAGATGGTAGTTGTGTCTTCCTTGGAGACTCTTCAAGTCAGTGGGCTCGAAAGGCATGAGAGCACTCACATACTTCCTCTTGATCCAAGCATCATCAATGTGAGAGGCACCAACATTCCTGAAGGCGGTGGCTGTAGATTTGAGTCTTCAATACATGTCTTCATGATCCTCACCATACTTCATAAAGAATCCTTCGGCCTCATTGCTTAAGGCATCATACCTATTTCTTCTCATGCTCTCATTGCCAACAAACAAGTCAATGAGAGCATCCCAAGCTTCTTTAGTAGTATTGTAGTGCTCAATGTGGGGAAAATCCTTTGGCCCCACTCCAAGTTGGATCATGTGCAAGGAAGTCGCATTGAGTTGGCTATTGACCACTTCTCTTCTAGTCAAGTTAGTTGGATCCTCAATTCTGAGTCCTTCTTCAATAATGTTCCACAAATCAATGCAAGAGCTGCGTACATGAGATTTCATTAAGACTTGCCATTGAGCAAAAGTATGTGCATCTAACTTAGGTGGGTCACCTCTATTATTTATATGTGGGTGAGGGATAGGAGGGTCAGGAGAGTACCATCCGGGAACCGCATGGTGCTCTTCCTTCCCATCACCCCTTTTGGTGGTGGAGTTAGTGGAATTATATTCATCCCCCACCACAGCATCCAAAGGCTTAGCCGGAGCATTTTCCTTTGGGTTAGGTGGTGTTTCCTCTTGAGAGGGAGGAGGTGAGGTTGGATTATTCCTAACAAGTTGCTCAACGAGTTGGCGCAACTGTTGGATTTCGTTGCCCAAGTTAGAGCTCAAGCTTGTTTCCAGATTCTTGAGATCTACCATGGTCACCGAATGGCTAGCCTCACTCCCTCCTTCATCTCCTAAGTTGCCCATAATCTCTTAGGCGGTTAAGCCCGAATAAAGAGCCGAGGGTCTGATACCAGTTGAAAGGATCGTATGGGCACCTAGAGGGGGGTGAATAGGTGCTACTTCAAATTTTACTCTTATTCAATTTAGGGTTTGACATAAAAGGTAAATTCTCTAGATTATGCAAATATTGTGAATTTACCTATATGTCAATATAGCACAAATACTAAGCAAGAACTAGATAAGTAAAGTGCGGTAAAGGATAGAAGTAACCAAAGTGGAGCACGCGGAGAGACAAGGATTTGTTTCCCGTAGTTCCTTCCTTTTGAGGGGAAGTATGTCTACGTTTGGAGAGGGGGTGGTTTCAAACCACCAATGCCACGAGAGGCCTCCCTTGTTCTCCGATGAACCTCACCCCAACGGGTTCGATTCACCTCTTCCACTATACGACAACCTTCTAGGTGGAAGCCGGCACCTTTACAACGAGTTCAAGGCACACATCCATAACCTAATTGGAGGCTTCCGAATACAAGGTAGCTGTCAAACAATCAAAGACAAGCTAGTAAGAACCAAATCATAAGCTAGGGTTTCTAATGAAACACTAGAGCAAGGGGCCCTCAAGTGAATGAGGGGGAAATGAAGATCTCTCTTGGTGAAGCTGTAGATCAAGGCCTCCTCCTTCGATTCTCCAAATATCAATGACTTTGGATGGTTGAGTGAAGAGATCTTGTGGATTTGGTGGCTCAAATGGTGCTGGAGTTCTTGAGGTGGACGAGCAAATCCCAAGGTAGAAGAAGGGGCCTTTATATAGGCCCCCTAGAATTAGAGCCGTTGGGAGCCACTTACCCTAGACAGTCCGGCCAACATCAGCCAGACAGTCTGGCCCAGCCGGATACTCCGGGTAAGACCGACCGGACACTCCAGCCTGGCAAAGTTTTCGGCCAGGGTCCGGATTGTGTCCGGGAGGTATCCGATATGCTGTTATGAATGTCCACGCTGGTCGACACACCCCCCAGGGTCGGACACTCCGGTCCGAACACACTGGACACTCCGGCCAGCAAAGATTCCGACCAGAATCCGGTACGTGTCCGGGGAGTGTCCGAAAAGTTGTTCTGAATATCCAGCGAAGTCGCCCACTTCCCAGGGGCGGATAGTCTGGTCGGATCCAACCGGATAGTCTGGCCAGGGGCGGACACTCCGGCCTAGATCAGCCGGACAGTCCGGCTGAGACTTGTTTCCTACACAGACAAGAACCTAAAGAGCTCTTTTCCTTCAGTGCAAAATACTCGAGAGTAGCTGATATCTCCTAAAACATTTAACAACAGATTAAACCTATCCAAGTGTTGTCAACAATCATCAAAATAATAGGAAGGGCATAAATGCCCTTTCAATAACGCATAACACAGTGAGTATTTCCGCTCGGGCAAGGGCTCGAAAACGGCAGGGGCCTCGGGCTCCTCCAGGCAGCATGGCTCGAAGAAGAGACGCTCGGAGGCGGATAACTTGAGAGCAGCCATGAACAAGGACTATGAGAGGGTGAGGGAACGCAAGGTTTTACCCACTATGTGGGTAAGCCTTGAGTTCCTCTCCCACTAGGGTCTACTAGAGGACTTCGACTGGATGACTGTGAGGGGAATATGCCCTGAGAGGCAACAATAAAGTTGTTATTATATATATTCCAAATATATGATAGATGTTTATTTTGTATGCTATAATTATATTAATACAGAAACCTTAATACATGTGTGTTTAATAAACAAATAGAAAGTCCCTAGTTATGCCTCTCTATAAAGTAGCTCGTTGATTAACAAGATGATCAAGGTTTCTTGATCATGGACATTGGATGTTGTTTAAAATGAGGTCACAACAGTGGTGAATGATGTGATGAACATCCATCCGAAGTATAGCATTACAATCAAAGTCATTGTGTTCATATTGCTATAAAATCATACAAAGTAATCTTAGTCCTTAGACCATGAGATCATGTTAATTGCTAACACCGGAAGAGTGACTTGATAACATCAAACATCGTACCGTAAAAGGGTGACTATAAGGTGGGTTCAGATACTCTAAAGGTGTTATGTTGAGGCTCATGGATCAAGAGTGGAATTTGTCCATCCTGATGACGGATAGATATACTCTGGGCCCTCTCGGTGATATCACATTAAGATAGATTACAAGCAAGTGATGTGATCACTAGGATGTTATATCACGAGAACGATAAAAGAGTGCATGTTGGTAACAAGATCAAACTAGGTATTGAGATACCGATGATTGAATCTCGGACACTTAATATATCGCAAGACAAAGGTTTTAAGTTACTAGCATTAAAGGTTCTCACGATCACAGAAGTCATCATTGAATGTGTGGGACTCAGTATGGATCTCCAGGTCCCGCTTCTGATTATTGATCCGAGAAGGGTCTCGGTCATGTCTGCATTATTCACGAACCGTAGGTGACACACTTAAGGGTTTCCAACACCATTTGGAGAAAATATGTTCTAGATGAAAGAATTGCAAAGTGCTGGAATTATTTCAATAGACACCGAAACTGTTCCGGGTGAAATTGCTGAAATTGTTTCTGCATGTGATATTGAAATGTTGTAGGAGGTTTTATGTGAATGTTTGTTAATTAAAGTAATTAACAAAATTCTGAATAAAATAAATAAAAGAGTTTTATTAAAGGAGAGTTGCATTAAATTTGGTGGAAATTTAATGCATTTTGAGTGGGATTTTGAGTGGAGAAAATGGAGAAGCAAATTTATGTGAGTGGAGCTTCCACCACATGAATGAGGAAGAGGTGGGGGAACCCCCCCCCATGGGAGCCAGCCATGGGAGGGGGACAGCCGCCCTCTCTTATAAAAGGCCCTCCTCTCCCTCCTTCTCACTCACACCACCTCGTGAAGGATCTCTCTCCCCCTCTAGAATTATTTTCCCATGGTCTCGAATTAGCAAGAGACATGTTCCCAGTGACATTTCATCTAGAAGGAGTTGCTGCTTCCACTGCATCGCTGGAGCGAGGAGGTGGAGGTTGTTCGGTGGCCTGAACATGTGTGCGAGGATGGATGCGCTACTGATTTGCGGTGCTAGGACTTCCACACGATCTTGAGATTGGCAAGCGAACGACTACATCATCCACGAGTCAAATCTCGTTACACTTTGTCGCTCTTCAAGGGTATGTTCTCTATGGATGTATATCCACCTGTTGCTTGTATCTAGTAGATGGATCTTGGCGTATAATAGTTCCCATCGTAGGAAATTTTTTGTTTTCTATGTTGCAAACCCAACAGACCGTGCAAGATGGCATGGTCCCTTTCTCCTACCTCTCCACCGACACATTCGAGCTCGCCACGTACGATTTCCTATCATCGTTCCACGATGACCTTAAGGTCCAAGAGTGAAATTGCACTGTAAGTTTCGTGCTCAATGGGCAACCCACAGCCTCTCTTTCTATAAATTCTGTAATTGTTTCAGGTTCTCTCATGAGGGAGAGCTTGATATCAATGATAATGTCCACGTAGAGGGAATGCATGCTTGGGAACAGATTTCTGTCCACAGGAACACCGATTATTTGCGCAAAAAGAGCGCCACCATCCAGAATCCCTCTATCCGTTACTTCGCCACCTTCTTGGCAAATTCTATTTTTAGGAAAGGAGATGTCGGGGAAATGGCATGCCCCGAGATAAGTGTAATATATATGGCTCTGCATCATAAGATGGAGCACAAGGTTAACTTGAGTGATTTGCTCATCCAGCACTTCCGCCGCCAAAGGTCGGCTCCCTCGGGTGACATCCGCTGTGGTGGCTTGATCACACGGATCGCCTACGCAAGAGAGTTTGTCCTGCCCCATGAGAGAGTTGTGGCTGGCAGTAAGATTCTAGATGACATTCACATGGCTAGCACCGAATTCATGGGGCTCTATAGACCCCAACACTCCCTCCATGCTTATCAATTTTATTTTGAGCCTAATGGTGATATACACCAAGTTTTGCTTCCTTTTGTCCAAGATTTTGGTTTTCCAGGTAAACAGAATTGGGTCCTCAATGAGGAAGAGTTCTAGGAGGAATTGATCCCCTCAGGGAGGATTGCACCCCTAAAAGGTCATCCCAACTGCGAGCACGCAGCCGTGACCAGCAACAGCAGGAGGAGCAAGGTGGAGAGGACTGGAATGCAGCGGGCTGGGATGACTACGGTCAGCAGCATCATCATTAACAACCTTTCCCCCAATACCAGCAACAAGGTATGCCTCAACCTTAGCCAGGATTCAACTATGTCCTGAGGAGTGATTTTGAGCAGGTGGTGCATCGCAATAACATAGAATATATGGTGCATGATGTGAATGCCAACATCATCAACCTCACCCAAGATTTCACCACCTTCATAACGGACTTTCTGAGCCGCTATCCATACTTCCCATACCAGTAGCCACCGCCCGGTGATGGCGCCAACAATTGATTCAAGATAGGCCAAGAGCCTAAGCTTGGGGAGGTTGAACTCCTCCCCACCTTTTACATTCATATTTTTTGTTCTTCTTTTGATTTATTTTGTTTTCCTTCTAGTGCATGTTTAATTTTAGTTTGCATTGATAAAAGTGAACCCAAAAATATTAGACTAGCTTTTATCTTGATTTGTGCAAAGTTCTCTCAGCTCTCATTGATTTTTCCGCAGGCTATTCACTCCTAGTGACTTAGCTATACAGATGAACGCGAGGAGTTAACCCAAGTGGGAGATGAGCAAGCAAGAGGAGGTACCACATTCCTATTTTCCCTCTTCATGTAAGTTTACTCATGAACATATTGCGTTTGTTCGGTTATATTTGAGTTCTACTCCACGCTTAGCTCGTTAACTTTTAGGACTTAATCTCAAAAGTTAATGTGAGTACTTTGGTTTAGACTTATGACAATTATGATCGGTTAGAAAAACAATCCTTGGGTTTAAATCCCAAACTTTTGAGAACAAGAAAAAGTGTCTTTTGACAACTTTGGTGCCATGTTTTTGTCTTAAGGGATTAATATTAGTAGTACTCAACCCCGCATCTTAATCGTTTTACTTGATAATACCTTCTAAAATGAAATGTTTGATGGAATAAACTTTTTATGGTGGTTGTGGGAGATGCCAAACCTGTTTTGATCAGCTGAAAAGAGATACTTTATTTGAGAAAGAATTATGAGTACCCAAACTTCATGGAACTAACAACTCCTCTATCCTACGAACGATCTTAAGTTCATCTCAGATTTCGGTTACGAGTTGGTTAGACATTTGTAGCATTGCTGCGATGGGAAAATTTTTAGTTCCATGGGCCCAAGTACTTGAGCAAAAAGAGAACTACCGTCAAGATATGAGCTGAAAATATTCAATTCTTATAGAACATTGGTATCACCTCAACACCTAAAATGAAGAAAACTAGAGTTCTTGAAAAACAAGGAAGAGATGGGATGTTAGATAGCCACAATTTTCGAAGTGGGTGTTAATGAAAAGCTCTAAGTTTATCCTTCTTTTGACATCTACTTGTGCACCTTTAATTTTGACTGAAAGCACCCTTGCTTGAAAATATTTTTACTCTCGTAAAAGAGGGGTGCTAGAAAAAATTGATTCGCAAGCCTAGCCAAATTTTTGACAGTCTCTTTTAAGTTTAAGAACTATTAGCTAGCGAGTTACTTGCGGTTAGGAAGCGAACTTAAGTGTTATTGTTCAGATATATTATGCTCATGTTTAAGGTTGTAGGATTTGAGACAATGGAATATGATACAACCTCAAACTTGTGAGTTTTTCCTTTTGATTCAATTTCTCACTATTATATATTATAGCTTTGTCACTTGAGGACGAGTAACAGCTAAGCTTGGGTAAGTTGATAGCTCCAAATTTTAACACTTTTTATCATTGTTTTTCCTTTTATTTATTGTCGGATTTCACTGAATTTTATCCTTTTCACTAATGTTAACATCGCAACTAGCGAAACCTTGGTTTCTTGTGATAGTTTCAGGCAATATTTTTGAAAGATATGATAGCATTTATGGGCTAATTACACCTGAAGAAACAAATCCCCAATTGGAGCCCCTTTCATTAGAGGCATTCTGAGCGCATAACGACCACTAGTACGGTCGAGACGCGCCCATACCGTCCGCCTGTACGACCCGCCATCAGCTCCGTTATATCAATACAAACAAATTTCATGAAGGGGAGACGATGAAAACCACAACACAGTCGCCGCAAACACATCGAGAAGAGGAGAGATCAGATATAGAGAAGGAGAAGAATACCTTCACGTTCTTCAACGATCCCTAGCCTCTAAACCATTCACTCCACCATCATCCCCATTTGTACTTAGAGAGAGAGATTGCACTTATAAGATTAGATTTTGATACTTTGATCTACCTTGGTTTGTATTTGGTTCGATCTTCAAACGGTATTGTGGCTTGCTATGGTAACTTTGAGATGATTTCTATTTGCAATACAATTATGCCTTTGATCTATCTTCCTCTCGTGTCTGAATAAATCCCCATAGGCGTGGGAGATGTAGGGGATTGGTAAGATGTGTTGTGCCTCCTTTGTTTTCATCTATTTGTGATTGTTGTAGTAATTAATAAATTGTGATAATTAGTATCTATGTTTTCCTAATGCTTGTTATCCAATTTAAGGGCATGGGTAACATGATCCAGAGATCTCATAGGTATGAACTTGTATGCTAGTGAATCGGCGACCCCCTAGTGACATGGCCGATATTAATGAGGAGCTAGTACTACTCGAGGACAACAAGGAACCATTAAGATTAAAGCCTTGATCTGGTCAGAAGACCTTAATTAATGTGTTGACCATTACTGTGATAACATGTAGATGGATCATTAGGACTAGGAAGAAATGGTCATGAGGTCTCTCACTCGGTATATGGGTTGCTTGCCTACTCACTTATAAATAATAAATATCACAATCACTTATTCCATTTATTCATCTGGCACCTTCACTATTACCATGAACCATTTTTTCCGCGCCTAACTTCTTATCTACAGGAACCTCGAACACTTTTATCACCTTTACTTTTATGTTATTTAATTCTTGCTTCTTTCTTTACACAAGTTTCCTCTATTATTCAATCACACCCTTCCACCTTTAATAATTGCAGTCAATTCACTCAAGACACGTGATACCTTAAGAGCGACAGAAACACCACACAAAGACACTTACCTAGGCTCCTTATTGGGATCGATATAAAAATTAGAACTTCCGTGAAAATTTGATCTAACGAACCTGTGCACTTGTAGGCCATTAGCCACCGTACCCCCTGACACAAAGCTATGGATTAAAGCATGTCACTCTGTATAAAAACCTTTCATTCCGAGAGTCTGCTGGAGGAAGGACCACCTAACTTCGTAATAGCCTTTCTCGAAATTAATTTTTAAAATAACCCAATTCAACTTTTTCCTATATAGTATGTGAACTGTTTCATGAAGGATAACCACCCCATCAGAATGTTGCGGCATAGCATGAAAGCAGTCTGAGAAGGACGAACCACATGGTCAGTCACTGTGTTCAGCCTGATTGTTGCAACTTTGATGAAATTTTTAAAACTAACGCTAAGAAAACATATAGACATGTATTGTTGGATCCTTTCTACTTCATTAACCTTAGATTATATAATAATATCACTGAAATTCAAACAAAATAGTTCTAGTTTCCAGCACGTAGGAATTTGAATTGTTCTAAAATATCTAGTTTAATGACATCTCAGAAGTTTTAGTAGAACTTTGTCGAGAAACCATCTAGACCAAGGGCTTTCTTGCGTTCCATTTGGAACCTTTTCCACCTCCTCAGAGTCAGGAGAAGTAAGCAGGTTGTTTTCCTCATAAAAAACTTGGGGTATACCGTATGTTCAGGACTTGTCCATGGAGAAGTTACCTTCTTTAGGTACCCCTAAACAAACCTTTGTAGTAATTTATAATGTACAACTTTAGTCACGACCCTCAACGATTCCTTCATCCGAAACTAGAGAGTGGAAAAATCTTTCTATGTCTGCCATTGGCGACACTATGAAAGTATCTTCCATTTGAATCCCCTTCTAGTATGAATTGAGCTTTAAAATGTTGGTATCATTTGAGATCCTCTTCACGTAGAAGTCGTGATATATGTGTAGTTGATTGGCTCTTGAGCTCAATTTCATGCTCGAAAAGCGGTCAAATTTTTACTATAGCTTCGAGGCCATCAAAACCGATGGAAGTAGATGTTTTTCTTGTTTAAGAATGTGTGTTGTGTAACATGTCCAACTACCAAGGTGTTTGCGTGGCGCACTTATTTTTATTATTCCACCTCTGTATTAGGGTACATTCAGCAATAGTTCTTCCGCATACCAGTTTGACCATATCATGGAAGCCCTCATGGTGTAACCATCCAAGTTCAAACATGAAATAGCGATCACACTATGATCTAGGAAATCCCGTGGTCAATAATATGAGAGGTGGTCTGAGAGATCCTCAATTCGTTCTATAGCTCATACCCACACCATTAGGAATTTCCCAATCAGTATCCATCAATACGTGGTCTAGCTTTTCGTATATAGGTTTGGTGTGGCTGTTTGCCTAGGTAAACTTTCTTCTATCATTAAAACCTCCCTTAAATCCAAGCTATCAATGACTACTTTGAATAAGAAATGACAATGATTGTCAAATGACTTTTATTATTCTCGAATGGAAATCTGAGCAAGTTGAAATCCCACCAACGAGAATAGGGTATGGGTTATCTGTTGCTAGGTTAACCATTTCCAAAAAAAGGCCTTAGACTCCTCTTGGGAAGCACCATATATGGTGACAAGACTCCATATGAAGTTATTGACTTTGTTATAGATATAGAGTTTAACATGATACTAACCATTCGAACTAGCCAAAACATTCATAGTATCTGTTATGGCTCTCAATAAAATGCCCCCGGATCTTTCACAAGGTGGATGAGAATGGCACGCAAAATCTATACCACCTGAAAGTCGATTAAGAATACTCTGGATAAAATCTTGTTTACCTGTTTTCGAATAGAAACAAAATCCAAGTTATGATCCCGAGAACAATTAGCAATAAATGTTTATTCAAGTCACCATGACCTCTACTATTTAAAAACATGCCATTCATTGGAAAATTACTGGAGATTTTGAAACTTTTGTCTATTTCCATGGATATTGACTCCTTATTGAAGGAGGATCTAGATTTTCGGCCCTATGATTTAAGCTCATATAATGAACTAAGCATCGCCTCATCCAATCCTATCTCTGACCCCGCACCAACTAGATGAGAGAGAGAAGCTTACTATCCGCTACGGCATTCGCCTCCTCATCATCTAGATATTGTTGGAATATAAGGCACACTTTCCATGATTAATTCCAGAATATTAAGCATAACAACAATCGCTACTAACATGTAAAAAACGAACATACTAGACGTATTGATCAATAGGAACAGGAACATTGTAAATGCAATAACATCCATACACAGACAGTAGATCAGATTACAATATATGTACTGATCGACTATAGATGGAGTAACCGTTGTTGTAGTGGTGGTGACGGCATGTTGATGAAGACGGCGTTGATGTCGTCGAACGTACTGAGCCCGAAGTCTGGCAGATCTTCCAGGAACACGAGCCTTGATGAAGAACTTGAGCAGTCGCGCAGAGCGCTTCCCAAAAACCTTATTCGCCCTCTTCCGTACAGGATCGCAAGGAAGAGTGGTTTCAGAGACCTGCTCTTTCGTTCGCCAATGCACGTCGACACTCCGGATGGAGTAGACTACGGTGGCGGCGCAAGCAGAGAGGTTGGTAAAACCCTAGATTGGTTCGGTGTACTGCGACAGTAGCTGCGCGGGACTTTATATAGAGCGACTCAGGAAACCCTAACAGAGGCGAACATGGGTTGAGTCCATGCTCGGGTCGGTTATAGTAGCCCACGATCCGGGAGCGACCCGAACATGCTGACTGCCAGGGAGATTCCTGCAACCCGCGCATCGCGTCGTGACGACGCGTGCGGGCGGTGCCAACGACATCAGGGGAGGAGGAACGCGCGTGTAGTTCCTCTACTCACTCACTTTACTAGGCGGTGAAACACTCCATCTTATAAGGTGGTGCAACTCTCCTTCAACTTTCCATGTGAGACTAAACTTTATCTCCCACTCCACGCCCATGTGAGCTGCCCAAACAAGGACCCAAACACATGTGAGCTGCCCACAAGCTTTGAGATTTAGGAAAATCTAAAATCTACTTAGGCCTATTTAGTTTAGCCCATTATTTCTAACAGATATGTGGTATCTAACATAAGTTGAAGTGTTAAGAATAACAGTAAGACGGTCAAATTCTATATTAAGACATTTTGTCGAAATAGTAAATGCCTTCGAGTTGGAACATTTTAAGATTTCTTAGAAAATCCTTTAAACCAAAGAGGCGGCAGAAGAGTTCATCTGGTCTTAGCGGACGTGCCTTGCCGCAATGGTGAAATACGCAGTAGTAGTATGTTTGTCGATTAATCTTAAAACTTGTACCCAGCTGTCCGCTCATCCTCCTATTCTGGGTAGGATGATCCTTAGCACGTACGTACTCCATTGAAATATTGCCGTGTCGTTTTCCAAGGAGTCATGTGAAATTCCCAAATGTAGTACTACCTCCGTTCCCAAATGTAAGTCTAATAATTGAGCAATTAACGATTTCTAATTTACCCCTGAGATATAAGTACTCCTCAGTTTTCCGAGGCGGTACTCCCTATGTGGTGAGTTGGAGTACAGATGAATCTCATCCACCAGATCGTACGAAATTGACGGTTTATATTAGTTTCAGGTACCGTAAAACTCCTCTTTTAATAAGCTGTTTTAGTTTTTAAAAAAGCTTATATTGTAAAACGGAGGCTGTACATGCTATCTAGCGAGGGGCAAACGCGTCCAGAGGGATCGGGGGCTCTACTCCTCCGATCTTTGACCAATGACAAACCGTTGCGATCACAGCCGATTTTTCTGCTGTGTCCGGCTGAAAATCTCCAGAACGGAATAACGAAAAGAAACAGATCGCTGTGCATGCATCAGAGATGAGATGCCAATGAATGGCCAGGAAACAATGATCCTGAGACATGACGGGTAAGCTGGTTTGGCCTGACACCTAGGCAAAAATCTCATGAGGTAATTTCTTGTTCCTTTGCGCAATCCAATCTACCACTCGGCTTGTTTTCTCGGCGCCGTAAGGTGATTTCTGTGGACCAGGCGAATCTGCAGTCACCAGGCGATTCTTGAGAATCTGTGGTGTGAGGTGAGATCGAGTCTGGCTGCTTCATTTGTGGATGATTTAACCATATTCCGGCAATAAATCTCTTGCCTCTGCCTTTCTCCTGCGTGCTGTTCCTTGGATGGTGGTGGAGAGAAAGATGCAGCCTTTGCCCCCACCGGAGCACAGGAGGGTGTTCCGCTTCGTGATCTTCCTGGCACTCACCCTCCTTGCCTTCTCCTGTTGGGCTCTCGTCAACTCTCGGATCAACAATGCAATCCTGATAGCCGATGACAACAAGACGCCATTGCTCGCCGGCGATGACGATGACAGGCAGCATAATAATGGGGGTGACCATCCGACGACCGTCCCGGCGGCCGTGCCGGTCAGCGCCGTCAGGATGAGCGGTCCGATGATCCGGGAGACGCCGTTGGCAGGAGAAGAGAGCGAGGGATCATGCGACGCGGAGAGCGCGCAGCTAAGGGTGTACGTGTATGACCTGCCCCCGGAGTTCCACTTCGGCATGCTCGGGTGGGATGGAAAGACGGCGTGGCCGGACGTCGGGGACGCCCGCGCCGTGCCGCACTACCCCGGTGGGCTGAACCTGCAGCACAGCGTCGCCTATTGGCTCACGCTCGATATACTGTCCTCCACCCTGCCCCACAATCGGAGCAGGCCGTGCATCGCCGTCAGGGTGACGAACGCCAGCCTCGCCGACGTCTTCTTCGTGCCCTTCTTCGCGTCGCTGAGCTACAACCGGCACTCGGGCCTCCGGGGGAGGGACAGGGTGAGCAGGAACAGGATCCTGCAGGCCGAGCTGGTGAAGTACCTGATGAGGCAGGAGGAGTGGAGGAGGTGGGGCGGCAAGAACCACCTCGTCGTCCCGCACCACCCCAACAGCATGATGCAGGCCAGGAAGAAGCTCAGCGCCGCCATATATGTGCTCTCCGACTTCGGGAGGTTCCCGCCGGATGTCGCAAACCTCAAGAAGGACATCATTGCTCCTTACAGGCACGTGGTTCCGTCTCTCGGAGACCATGACTCGCCAGCGTTCCAACAACGGCCACTCCTGGCTTACTTCCAAGGCGCAATTCACAGGAAAGATGTAAGTGGTACTAGAAGGACGTTGTGTGCCTCTCTTCTTTGTGCCCTGCGCTGTCAAGGTGAGGTGCTACTATTAACACAGTCTGTGGTGATTTCAGGGTGGGAAAGTACGTCAGAGGCTGTACCAGCTTCTCAAGGACGAAAAAGACGTGCACTTCACCTACGGTAGCGTCCGGCAGAACGGGATCAAGCGCGCCACCAAAGGCATGGCGTCCTCCAAGTTCTGCCTCAACATCGCCGGAGACACTCCCTCCTCGAACCGCCTCTTCGACGCCATCGTCAGCCACTGCGTCCCCGTCATAATCAGCGACGACATCGAGCTCCCTTTCGAGGACGTCCTCGACTACTCCGAGTTCTGCGTCTTCGTCCGTGCCTCCGATGCAGTGAGGAATGGCTTCCTGCTGCGCGTGCTCCGAGGCATAACTCGGGACCAATGGACCACCATGTGGAGAAGGCTCAAAGAGGTGGCTCATCACTTTGAGTATCAGTACCCTTCTCAGCCAGATGATGCTGTTCAGATGATATGGGGAGCAGTGGCTCACAAGATGCATTCTCTCAAGTTGCAGCTTCACAAGAGCGGTAGGTTTCAGAGAACACATTCAGAATCATGAAGCTCTAGCTATTCAGCGCTAGCTTGCAATTCTGATCCTCCCGAACTGAGAGTTAGCAAGCCCATCAACTGAGAGTTAGCAAGCCCATCGCCATCATTTGATAGATAAATAACACTGAGTCGACTTACCCGTGAGCTTGATAGAGTTGGCAAGCTCACCATTAGATGAATAACACGAGTTGACCCATGCGCTTGAGTTTTATGTTCATTTTGCAATCCAAGTTGCAAATGTCCCTTAAGTAGTTTTGATTAAACGTAGCAATGACAGGTGACTAGTTGCCATTATTATGCATTGTTTGGCTAATCATTATTTCTAGGTTCTTTTTTAGAGGTATTCTTTCTGTATTTCCTTCACATTCGAAAAGACCAACTGTACTATATGAGGGTTATAAAATGGCAGTCAAATTGCGCACATCATGTGGGATCTCAGCCCTTACTGACAAGTAAAAAACAAACGGAAGTGGAAGCAACATACTAACAACGATAACTGTAGCATCACGCTGGTAAGCCCATCAGCAAAAGAGTCATCAATTTGGTTGCGCCACACGGACGAGTGGTCAGCGGAAGTCTGGCTGGCCTGTGGACGTGAGGCAACGATGCAACATCCTGCTATTAGGGTTCACACGCTTCGGTGCTGTTATGACTTCTGTGATCGGGAGGTAGACATAGTGAGTGTTGCAGATGCACGAAGTGATGCCACTGAAGCCAGCAAACGCTGCATGAACCTGCAGGCAAGGCAACATCATGATATTTTTTACATATAACCAGACTACTGAAGTTTACAAAGATGAATCGCAAGGGTGTTCAGGACAAATAGTTAGCTTACAGCATTCTGTCCAAGTACGGTGCACAAAATTGCATCAGATGCATTGGCACGGCATGCCCGTACCATGTATGTCGGATCAATGTATTTTACATCAGCATGAACACCAATGCCCTTGAAATGCATCTTAATCTGTGGAGTTTAATCAATGTTACCAAATTATGATTTAAGAATGAAGAAGTGCAGCATAATACAGTTTAGCAACCTCAAAATAAGCAAAATGGAGAGGAAAGGGTAAGATAGATCAGGTCAACAACAAAATTAAATGGCATCGTCATCATCTAACTTTATCACAGAACAGCCTGTAAATTATGGCATCCATGTCAAATACAAACCTTTTGTTGCATGTGAACACCAATGTCACTAAGTATTACATTTCCTGATGCATCAGTTGCACCTGAGTTTTGCAATAACTCCTGTAATGATAAGAGAGGTAAACCTTTGGTTTTCATTTCCAGTTGCTTGCCAGCGTTATATGGAATAAAAGGAGCCAAAGGCTAAAAACCACAATGAATTTTAGCTTACTTGTCCTGCAGCTTCAGCAACACAAACCACACAGAATCCCTTGGTCTTTAATAAATGCTCAAGGTGCTGTAAGACACCATATTCTCCGTCTAGTGTGAACGGGACCTTCATTCATACAGTAAACTTCTGTTGGACATCCGTGAATGAGACTAAACAGTACTCCCTCCGACCTAAATTAGTTGACTCAAAATTTTCAAGATACGGATGTATCAAATACTAAATCATGTCTAGATACAATCGAATCTAGACAAATCTAAGTCAACTAATTTGGGTCGGAGGGAGTAGATTAAAACATCAGTGCAACGTTAACAAACCTCTGGTATTAAGCAGA
This sequence comes from Avena insularis, assembly GCA_023614405.1. NCBI lineage: Eukaryota > Viridiplantae > Streptophyta > Magnoliopsida > Poales > Poaceae > Avena > Avena insularis. The sequence goes on from CM042692.1 coordinate 114,177,709, forward strand.
CATCAACCTGCCCACTTGAAAGGGAAGCATGCATTGCAATGAAGCCGCTGCTTCTTCCCATTAATTTGACCAAACCGATACCATGGTATGCGCTACGTGCCTAAAAACAGTAGTGATTCATAAAGTAAAGAAGAGTATTCACATGTAGGATCTTTCACTCCACTTTTCAGCTCTTAATCATTGTCATTTTTGAAATAGTCTAGCACTAACAATCAAGGAAGAAGAAGATGCAGAGGATTCCTTTCGGTTACGATGTAATAATCAAGTTTTGGTCTTCCCTGCATTTGTACCATTGTAATAATGTTCCATGTACAAATCCCTGTATTAATATAATATACTAGAGTACAGTTCTCCCAGAAAAGAAAGAGAATGACATCACCAGTCTACCTCTATATAGGCAGAGTTAATGGCCCGTTGAGCTTCTTCAACAGCTGTATCGAAACCAAATGTCTTATCCATTAAAGGTATATCATTGTCAATGGTCTTTGGAACTGCTACAACTGAAACTTTGAGCTTTCTCTTACGGCACTGCAATTGTGGGGTGGGATAAAATAAAGTGAGCATGAAAAAGACGCATACTATGCAACATTCAATGTGATAAATCTTGAGGTAAGATGAAACAGAATGAATGGTGGGGGGTTTCTACATCCGTGCATCTGCTGCACCTATATTGATTCAAACAAAGACAAAGTTTTATTTTTTCCACAAAGGTTCATGGGCTAATATGATATTGAATGAAGGAATGAAAAGCTGAAAAGAAATGTAAAGGCATAAGAACCTCATGGTGGATAGCATTAGCTCCTGCATGGGTACCATTTCCACCAAGTACAAAAAGCATATCAATTCTTCTGGCCTATAAAGCATTAATTGTTCTTAAACTAAGCTATGATTATTTTAACATAACCATGCAGTATAAAATTATTGCAATGTAGATTGCTTACCTGTATACTATCTACAATTTCACTAGTTTTAGCTCCTCCACGGGAGACTCCTAGAAAACTTCCACCAGCAAGATTAATATTCTCCACTATACCACGTGAAAGCTGAGTGTGGATGATGTTATCAAAATGAAATCTGAGAACATCATGAGCAGTAAAATTTTGACGAGTTTATAAGAGGAGCATTCTTACAGGCATTTCTTTTAGGCCTTTCTCAAAAAATCCACGATAACCAAATGGAATTCCAACAATATTCTTAACTCCGTAGGTCTCTAGGGTGAATACTACCTGCAGATGCAAATCATGAGTCGTATGCTTGACGCTAATACACTAATTCTTGCCAGAAATTGAAAGCATAAAACAGAAATACAGGATGTAAACTACATGGACATTTCAAGTGAGAATTATAAGCCCACATTCCACAGTCAGGATCAGGTGACACATATAAGTACAGTATCAATCTTATGTGGTGATGAAACTGGCCCTGCTTTTATTGTTGCGGTTCAAATTAGAAGAAAATTAATGTTGCAAGTGTAAAAAAGTTGTGCATATAATTCAATGAATTAGTTTTTGTTTTTATTTTGTGTGTAGCTAAATGGGGAAATTATAAGATAAGCAAATCTTCATAAATGGGTTTTCCTGGGAACCACAATGCTAAATTGTTTCACGGCTGATTAACTTTATTCAAGTTAAAGTGTGCAATGAATAGCAGATTCATGTACCAAAAATTACAGGAAGAAATGTCAGCAATATGGAATTGTTTGAACAATGCTACAAGAAAAGAACCTGTCTGATGACATCATTCAAACCAGGGCAGAGACCTCCACAAGTAACTATAGCAGCTTTTACTTCATCTGGCTCATAGTATATGTCCTTACGAGGCCCTGCACGGTGCACCCTACAAAAGGCTATTTCTCACTGCTTGGCCTTTTAAAACTATCAAGAGTTAAATCTAACAAACAGGTAGCAATTGAAAATGAAAGGGCGGAAGTTGATGTGACATAACACATAGCAACCATGTGAAGAAAGATGGTATCCTTATGGCATTGAAAGAACTAATAAACGTACAAGCTAGAACTAGAAGATACTATACCATTGCTCCACCCAGCTACAATCAGGATCAATGCACTCTGCTCCAGCCGAACTAGGCGAGGCATACTTTATCACCTAAGGTATCAATGGTATGTTAAGTGCTCAGCATACCAGGAACAATATAAAGCTGGTTTTGCTGAACTGCATGCTTCTTTAGGTGCTGAAATGTAGCCATGATGTGCATCACAAAAGTAAGTTGGTGAAAAAGCAAGTGCAGTCCATTACATACATCACATTCACATCACAAAACTTATACCTGCCTCCATTATGGAATAGATGTTTTAAAATCCGTGCAGCAAAAGTAGGAACTTTGATGACTGAGATATAAAAGTATTTAGATTCACCATATGAGAATAAAAGTAGTTTGTTTCTATCAAAAAAAGTATATACATTCTTCTTTTTTATAACTTTTAATAATTATTATTAACAAAAGTTATCAGTCAAAGTTATGCGTGGTCGTTTAAACTTCTGCAACAGGAGTGATTTCACCGAGCTTAATGATGGCTCTAAGCCCTGACATGTTTAATATCAAATTAACATTGAAATTTTCCTATGATGCATCAGTCAAAAGATTTGTGCAGAGTACTAACCTTCATAAGTGCTCGGTCATCATTGTTCACGTAGCCATTCCACATGTCCATAGGTATACTTGTTTCGTCACATGTAGGAGTTCTACCAGAGTAATATCAGATGGCGTTGCATAAGAAAATGTCATGCTACTAGTTTATTAGATTAGAAGAGGGTTAGCTAATTCATTCAAAGATAACAAAGAAGAGGGGCGCACAATACCTCTTTTTCTTGAGTGAGAATGTAGTTGGCCTTGGTTTCAAATCATATATATCTGTAATATGTGGCAAATTAAAACGCTCATCCCAGTCTTTCTGAAACTTCTGTTTCCAAGATGGATCGCTGAAATCTAGTTCCACTTTCGTGGAAGTAGCTTTAACACACACTGGAATGGGCCTTCTTGTCTTCTTGCTTTTGCATTCTTTGGTATTTGAATGAGAATAACCATATAAAAACTGATCTCTTGTTGGATGCAGCCACCGGTGCTGTGTGTTACAAAAAGTACCACTTGGCTTTAAAGCAACAGCCATCCCAACTCCCAATTAAGGACAGACAGTTCACAGCAGTCCTACAGTGTTCTGTAGATGAAATTCCAGTTTTAAATTTGTATATTTGAACAATGCAAAAAAAAAACTTATAAACAAGCTGAACAGTTTAACTGGAGAAGACTTCTGATCCGATGCTGGAAAGTAATAACCAGCAGTATAGGATGGATACATAGTTTATAGCATTGTAAAGTAAGGAAAGCTAAAAGACACAGCATAAGATAAGCACGGTCGACATGCTGTTTCAGGATGGATTCGACCTTCCAATTCACCTCAACCCTACTCACTCACACATCACCAAATGAGCAACAGCCGGTGAATACTTGCAGTCAACCTTTAGTGAGGCCTAACATATACTCCCTCTGTTCCAAAATAGTTGACGAAGCTTTGTTCTAGATACACACGTATCTAGACACGTTTCAGCATGTATGCTCGCTTATTTTGGAAAAAAGTTACAAAAACTTATTTGGAACGGAGGGAGTAACAGATAATTCAGGAAGCCAAGGCTCTAATGCTTATGTGTAACTAAATAAATTGTATCCACACAACACATTCCTCGAGCTTGAGAAGCATACATCTCGATACCTTGAGATAAATAAAGTATAAACCATGAATCTTATCGAAAATGACATTAAATATCGCTGCGAAACATCATCTGACAGTACTACAAGAGTACGTACGTACCAATGGTAAGTTTGCAATGTGGCACGATATGAGAACCAAACTTTAAACATAGGTCTTAAATGTCTAATAATATGGTCAACTACACGAATCAAATTCCAACTCATGACGATTTTCAGAAAAAAAAGTTCCAACTCATGACCACCAAATAACAATCCAACAGAACGTCACAAGTTCAAGGACGAGTACATAGCCAATGCTTAGTAATTGTCGAATGCAGATTCTCTTGCACGCTGCAGTGCCAGTAGCGTACGTCTTAGGTTCTTTGGAACCATCCAATCAGGAAATCGATGGATCAGATCCCTGATCCATGGCAGCAGACACACTAAATATCATTGTGCATCTGTGCCTCGAATGAATCAAGGATTGGAAGATCGTGAAAATGCCGAATGAGATAGGTAGTTATACTATGCTCCATTCGAACTTTACAGACCCAGCATTTCCCTAGTCCTCAGAAGCAAGTACTCCTACAGTATGTGTAAACCAAAAACTAGACCTCGCTAGTCCCGGCTGGGGAAAGCCAACCCATGCTACAAACCCACATCCCACGCTCCCAGCCGCTTCCACATACCCGTCGCCTGCAATCGATCGAGCAAGTACGGTCGGGATTCGCGAATCTCAGCAGAGAAAGCGAAGCCTGCCACCAAGCTCAACCGTGAGGCACCACACCAGCCGGCGATTTGGACCGGAGCGATTCAGCAATGCAGCGATAGGGGGAGGGAAGGGGACGAGCACGCACCTGCCCTGCTCCGATTCCGGGGGAATGGCGAATCCAGGAGGAGAGAAAGCTACTGGTGGTGTTCTTTCTGCCCCCTTTCTTTCTGCAGTCCTTTCCGACTAGTTTTCCTCTCCCCTCGTGCGCGGCGGAAACTGAGAGATGCGACGGGGACCTCTTGGGATTTCCTTGCTGGAGATGCGATGCAATGCCGTTGTGCTTTCTTTTTCTTTCGTGAGACTGATGTCGAGCTTTTTTTATTTTTTATGGAAGCTGCTGAGCGTCCTCCGGAGAACAAAAATCCTCCGGATCCAGAGAACGCCACGTGTTCTTTCCTCTCTAAAAAAAATATACTAAAACAAACCGAACGGTTGCTCGGTGGCTGGTTTGTCGAACCGAGCCACCGATTTGTGGTCGTGCGATCGGGGAGATTGGGACTCATAGCGAGCTACTTTTCCACCTGCGGGTCTTACTCGCGCGCGTGTCGGTGTCCGCATGCGAAGAGCCGTTGCGGCCCACTTCTCTCGCGCGAGCACCCAGTTGCTTCATCCTCCCTCGTTCCTCTACCCATCCACTTAGAGGGTCAATTGGTGGCGATTTCCGCCGGCGGAAGTGGCATTTCAGGGGCGCTCACCGGTGGAGGGGGCGCGGGGAGAGGAAGGCGTCCAGTGCGTCGTCGGAGAGCTCGGCGACGCGTGAGGAGCGAGAGATCGCACGGCGGGGGAGCTCGACGACGTACATCGGCTGGTCGGAGCAAGCGGGGGTTGTGCTCGGCGAGGTCGAGAAGGACAGAAGGGCTCCAAGTTCCGCGATGGAGAGGGATCCGACGACGAAATCTCTTCTCGATCCACCCCATGTGGATCTCGTTTTTGCTAACGTCTGATCCAGAAATCCATTGAATCCGTGAATATATTTATCGTCTAGTAGCGTTTTTGCTGTGGGTCTACATCTTAGATACATGGATGCCTCCATTAGTCAATGAATTTCTTAGGATTTCACCCGAAATCCCTAATCTCAATCTCACCGACGTGTGTTGCTTACTACCTGTGTTTTTGGGGCTCGAGTGTTTTCTAGGTGTTGGCATGTGGGTAGTACCGTACCAGAGTGAAATCACAGAGTATCTACACATAGATTGCTAGTGATCTGCATCAATTTCCAGGCATTTACCTATGAATTCGTCTGAGAAATTTGGAGTGTGGGTAGTACTGTACCATAGTAACATTAGATGAGGTAGAGTATCTACACATTAGATTCGGTTGGATTCGATTATCTACAGGAAGCAGAGTTATATGTGGCCATAGTTTCTGAGCTGATGATTTTTTTCCATAGATTTAGTTGTGTTCGATCACAAGTGCTTTAGTTCATATCCTACTGTTTTTTAACACTTTAACTAAGCTTGATCCCATGTAACTATGTGTTTGTGTTTTGGGGGGGTTCTTCATAGCTAAATTGTTGTCCAACATTCAGTTAGTGATTTTTAGCAGAGTTTCGTGAGTCCTGTTTCTGAAACTTGTTGGTTTCTATATTTTTATCCATAGTTTTTTTGTTGTTGTATAGAAGTTTAGTAATAAAAATAGGTAAGTTGTTTTTACTGTCGCACTAAGTTCATATATGTATGTAGTTAGTTGTATACATTCAGTTAGCGATTTTTTTAACAGAGTTTTCGTGAGTTTTGTTTCTAAAACTTGTTGGGTTATGCAATTTTATCCACGGCTTTTGTTGTTGTTTTATAGAAGTTTAGTAATAAAAATAGGTAAGTTGCTTTTTCTGTCACACTAAGTTCACATATGTATGTATGTAGTTAGTTGTGTACACAGGGTTTTTCTAGTTCCATCTGGTATGTAATTAAGTTGTTAATACTCATGAATCTTAGTTAATTTTTGGTTTCTTACTAAGTTGTTTTACCAACATTTGAATTACCTATTTTTTTGGACTTACTAAGTTGATTAACTGTGCTTTGCATAAATGAAGGTAACCTGACATGCACATACAGCTTGGGGATTGAGTTAGATTATTTTTTGTTCTTAATAAGCAACATTACAAACTAATTACACAACCTCATCTCTTCACATAGTCAAGTTGCATTTTATCAACATATCGTTTTTCCTTCCACCAGCTAAGTTTGATTAGGTTGGTTATCTAATTAATTTCAGCATCTTAATTAATTTCTTTTTTTCATCACCATTATTAGCCAAAAAGGTATAGAGATGACTAACCATTTTCCGTGGCTGCAACTGCCAAATGTACTAGTAGGCAGACATGCATCAACTGGAGTACAATATGCGAGGGGTATAGCATCCCAGTCATATCATATCCTTTTTTTCCATGGGATTTTTTATCGCTGATAACTTGTGGGTTTCCTTGTTTGCAGACAGGAGGTATGGTCCCTAACACCGGAACTCCTGGTAGAAGGACTGCCCAAAATATTGCACGCAGTACAAACGTAGTTCCTCCTGGGCCTTCTGTAGTTCCAGCGTCTGCAAGGCAGAAGACGCGCGCGGTTCCTGCACTGAACGTTGTACCTACTACAAACTTAGCTGCTCCCCGAGCTTTTGTAGTTGATGTCGAGCCTTCTACAGCTTTAGCGTGTCCAAGGAAGAAGATCCAAGCGGTGTGTGCATGTCTATATTTTTTGTTTTGTTCATTATATTTTATATCTATATTTTTGACAGTTTATCCATGTTTCTCTTTTTGCAGATTGGCAGGAATCAAGCTTCTCCTGTAAGATTGTTCAAGCTGAACAAGTTGTTAAGTAAAGAACAGAAGTATCTCATCACAGAATATGGCTGGGGAGGCATGTTAATGGTGAAAGCATCTGAGATGCCTGTGGATTTAAGCATGTGGTTGCTGTCCTGTTATGACCCAATACGAAGTGAGCTCGCAATTCCAGGGAAGGGGACAATACGAGTAGATACTGATAGCTTTCACAAGGTTTTCAGGCTTTCAAATAAAGGCTTGCCTGTAGTATACGTGATGGAAACAATGCCAATTTTTTTAGAATGAAACATACAACATTGAGGATGGGTCAGCACCAGAGTGGAAGACATGGTGCAAGTTGATCAAGGACATGAATGGGATAGCTAACCTAAAGTTCCTAAGGACGTATTTTGTTGTCGTTGTTTCATTTGTCCATCAACTAAATGCAGTATCAGTCCAAGAAGTTATCCAAGCATAATTGACCTCAATGTGACTCGGAGAATAAACTTTTGTCAATTCGCCATTGACCAAACAAACTCAGAAGTCAAGAAGATGGGTGTTTCAAAGAAATCGGTCTGCTATTGTCTACAACACCTTGTGGTACGTCATTAATTTTCCTATCTCCTTCTTCCCATTACTATTTTTCTGTCAAACCTTTTGTTTTTGTTCGGCTTTCAGTATCGCTAGTTTTAACTCTTTTCTTATTTTTTTGTTTTCTATCTTTGCAGATCCTATACCTTGATTCTTTAGAGGTTGATGAGCATGTTCCATCAGTGGAGGACTGCCCCATTCGTGCTGCAGCATGGAATGACAAGCTTATACAAGCAGTTGTATGTAAGGATACAAAGCCAAATGGAGAGTTCGCGAAGTTGAGGGTAAGTATTTCTTTGCTTCCCTTTTCAGTTTTGTTTCAATGCTATCTGATAACATGGCCATATGTCACAATTATTTTTCCTCTTGTTTTTTTACAGTTCAAAGAAGGGGTTGGGGCGACCATCAAAGACAGTCTATTCGTTGGGATGACCAGGACTGAAGATTTTGTCTCATCAAAGCTTCCAAGGAACTTTCCACATGAGGTATGACATGTTTTAGCCGCTTCATTCTCCTTGTAATTTTTGGTTCCAACTTTATTACTAAGTTTGTTCCATATTGTATACTATAGTCACTTTTTTCAACTCAGGTTGTTTTTACTCAGAGTATGAAATTTCAAAGCATATAGATGCTAAGTTGATTAAATGAAAAATATTAAGTTACTTTCTTAAGGGTTTTGTCCCAATTCGTTTAGTGTAAATCAACCTAGGATAAAGTTGAAGGAAACATAAGCTGAAGTGTGAATGAACTTAGGGTAAGGTATCTAACCAAGAAGACTTAGTCGCATTTTTACTGTCTTCCTCCTGTTACTTTTTTGTTGAGCAAGTTGTGTTCCTGTAAAAAGACTAAGTTGTTTTGTATAAAAGACTAAGTTGTTTTTCATAAAAGACTAAGTTGTTTTCTATAAGAGACTAAGTTGTTCTACTTCTTAAGAATAGGATAAGCAACTTTTGACAAAAGCAGTAACAATTTTTTACCTAAAATCAACATAAGTGTAAGAGTAAGTTCAAGGCAACATGAAACTGAAGTGCGAATAAACCAAAGCTAAAGTAACTAACATAACAGAGTAAGTTGTAGTTACTGTCTTTTCCTCTATGTTATTAAGTTGTTTCACACAAAGGACTAAGTTGTTTTCCACACAAGACTAAGTTGTTATACTATGTTGCTTCCTCCCTGTCACTTGCTATCTGTGAATTTTTTTCCCTGGGTTTCAATAAATTCTGCTTTTTAGTATTAGTAGCCATAGTTGTTTAATTAACATAGCTAAGTTTATTTTTGTGGAAAATCCTAGAATTACATAGGTTTGGCACTAAATTTTAGTCACATACAACTACTAATTAGGGGTTTCCTGAACTTCATGTGGAGTATCTTACTTGCTTTTTTATCATATACTGGGTATCTTTTGTTTGTTTTACTTAGTTGCTCCGATGTTTCTAACTTTTTGCAGAAGAAAAGGAAGCTCGCTGTAATGATTGGGGAGTTGTGCACTGACATATCAAACAGGGTGGGAGCATTTGTAGAACAATTAGGCGAGCTAGAAGAGGACGATGGCAGGAAAAGAGGTGCTGATGGCAGAAGAAGAAAAAGACAGAGGAAGGGCCCATATGATGAGAATGAAGACAGTGATAATGAGTACAATGCAGATGAAGATGGAGTCGACGACACTGACAATGCAGATGAGGATGCTGAAGGTGAAGACAGGGATGAAGAAGGTGCAAATAGTAATAGAGAACCTCCTAATGCATAGGATATGGATCAAGACCGCACTGTTGTCTTGGAAAAGATGCCTAGGATATCACCAAGGTTCAAAAATAGGAATAGGTCATCAGTTATTGATTCCCTGGGAAAGAGGCATGACAATGATATTATCACATCAGATGAAGATTTGATTGACTCTTCAAACCAAGCAACTGCCCCGCAGCCTGAGTTGAGCCCATTATCTGACATCAGAGAGTTTGGATCAAGTGAAACTAGAAATATCAACATGTCAAACAAGCAACCTCCACCGGAGTTTGATACATCAGCAAAGACCTACCCAAGTACAATCTTCATGGCTAAAATATGGAGGGCCCAACATTCTTCTCCTGCAACAACACCGAGAGTTGACCATTTCCATGTTGATCCAGTTGTATAGAATTTGCAAGCAGAGTGCATTGCACTGGATAACTTAGCAATCGGAGGGAATAGGATCATGAAGCAGAAAACAGTTGCACATAGAGGAAGACCAGCTGGAATCAAGGACGTCAATTCTAAATTTGCGCATATAGGACCACCAGCAGAATGCTTTATCTCAAAGGAAACTACTACAGATGTAAGCGAGCCTTCAGTTGCAAGAGGTGCAGGTACTGTTCACACGCTAGTTTCAACTAACTAGGGGCTATGGAAGTAACACCCAAGGAACGGTAACTCACCCCATAGGTGCAGCAACTACAAACCAACATCAGCATAGACAAGAAAATGGGATCAAAGCTACAACACCAACAAGCCAAGTCACACAGCCCAAGGTGATGTCATCTGTCCCAACATGCAAAATTTGCCCACCACCACAACCTAAGTCAGCACCACCCGTGGCACCCGCTGTAAGGAGTTCTAGATGGCAAGAAGCTTGTGACATGCCGTCTTTTGATCTTGGATTCGATATCCCACTAAAGGAAAATGATTAAGGAGTTGCCAAGGTAGTTGTATCACCACCAAAAGGCGGGATTACACCTATGAACCTGAACAAAACTAGGTTTGACGAATATGATGATGATTGGAACACGGAGATGGAACGAGAGGCCATTGACATCTGTCACATGGTTGAAAGGTAACAGAGTTCTGGAGTGGACCAACAACCTAACAAAGAGTTGCACACACCATCAGCAACTACCAATAAAATTGCGTCATGCACCGATAGATCTTCCAGCAACATAGAACCAATAGTTGTGCAACGTAGGATCATTAAACTGCCTGCATGCTTGAAATCACCTTATATTGATTATTCAAAGAAGAACACATACACATGCTTAGCTGATGTAAAAGAAGTTTATGCTCTTGTAACAGCTCATGCAAAAAGAAATGGAAGGGGTCAACAGAAAGACACAAGCCCAATAATAGTTAACTTTGAGAAGTACTTTGTGTCTCTACAAGATCTGGCAAACTCCATGATGTCGTGCGCTGAGTTGAAGAACATTGTTGTTGAACTCGGATTGGAATCAATCAATCATTCAATGGACAACTTAGAGAATAAGGTGGTGATGCCTTTGAGGATAGGGGTAAGCAACTCAACATTCTTTAATTATTTATTACGTGGACGTCAATCAATTTTTTGCATGTCCACTAAGTGATTTTTTGCCATGTGTATTCTATCAAATCAAACATAGGTCCTACTTCTACAAGGGGATTTGGAAGACAAGGAACTTAAGAAGCATTTCTCGAAGAAGGATGCACAACTAGACGAGAAAAATCTGGTAACTATTCTTTTCACTTTCTACTTTCTCTGATTTTGTACCAGCAAGTTAGTTCTTGCATCTAGCTAAGTTGTATTTTATGTGGTCACTAAGTTCACTTCTATTTACAACTAGTTGAAAACAACGATTTTCTTCAATGTTTTTCTATGTTTCTTTTTTCCTTTCTTTTTTCCATGTGGTATGTTTTGTTAAGTTGCTTATACCTATACAACTTAGTTACTTTTATTACTTCTTTTTATTAAGTTTGATGCACACCCAGGGTGACTAGGGTTTCTATCCACAACTTTAAGTTGATTGCCCATTTGTGAACACCCGGATTTTTAATCCCAGATGCCTGTTATGCCATACCTCGCAATCCCAGGATTACCATTTTTGCGAGACATAACAGATTGGATCTCACAGTACATCATCCATTACAAACCATAAATAAGGTCTTACACAAATAAAGGATCTCATGATCCAGTCTTAGTACAATCAAGTAGCGGAATAAATAGCGTAGCGGTGGGGTCCATCTTCTGAGTCACAGGCAATGCTGACAATGGAAGATAGTCCTAGTTATCATAGTCGTCCTGCTGTCCTTCATCTTGGTAATCTCCTTCATAGTCTGGCCATGAGAATAGCCAGGGACAAAAGCCATGAATACTCTTTAAGTACTCGCAACTATCACTAACAAGTAAGATAGTTCTAGTAGGAAATGCTAACTCTAAGTTTAATTGGGAAGTTAAGTTTGAAACCTAAGCTGAGTTCAGAAACAAAGAAAGATAAAATAAGTTTGAAAAAACCTAAGTGGGAACTTAATCATCATAGTCACAACTCTGTTGTGGTCAAGTCATGCCACAATTCATTTCATAAGTTGTTTTGAAAACATCTGACAACGAACGATGTAAGCCACTCCAATCTGTCCATAATCATGACGCGGCTATTCGAATAGTTTGACACTCTACAGAGGTGGTACACTTTCACCACAAGATTCGATACATCTGTCAGGGATAACCCTGAATCATCATACTTAGTATGCAAATAATCAAACATAACCTTTCCTTTACACACCCTAGTATAAGCACCTCTCCTATGAGCATGGCCTCCCAACCATGACCATCTGTCATCTTGGGCACTACATAGGTGGACAACATCGAGAGGTAGCCTCAGCTCAAACCTCTCCCGCGAGGGAACTAATACTAATGCATATAAACTTCTGGCTAAGCCTTACCCAATTCAGGTATTGTGGTTGTACGGTAAAATTGGAATTGTATCGCATCCGAACCTAACCATCAGTTTTATAAAAGGGTTAAGGCTCATGCCTCAACATTTTCATCATCATAAACCATTTGTGTTTCTCAACACATGTCAAAACATCTCAATAGAATGACTCATCATTCCAAGGTTTTCACAAGTCATTTTCACCAAGTATTCCCATCTAAAGTGAATCAAGTTTTGGTTTAGCTCTAAACTACTAAGTTAAGACTGTTCACTAAGGTGGGATGCTAAGATCAATCTCATGCCATAGAATGACATCTAAGTCTAACTAGATAGGTCAAGTTTTATACTCTTTATGCTACCTTTAAAACAAGTAAAAGACTTTGGTAAAGTAAAGAAAGGTAAAGCTTGGAATTAAAACTTGGAATAGGTATAAGTCCAAAATGGTATAACCAAAGCATGCCTAATGCCTTTGCTTAGGTTATCTAGCTTGCAAGGGTTAGCTTGCATTGTTAATGATGGCTTGCTAGTATAATACTTGCAAGTGTTAGCTTGCCAATAATAGCTTGCCTTGGGTAGTGTAGTGGTTGAAGTTTTCTTCCTCCTCCTCTTGGTAGAACTCCTCCTCCTCGTAAGCTTGGTCGGTACTATCATCTATAAAGACATACGGAGTACACAATCACCAATAAATACTTAACTAGTCTACTTAGCACACTAAGGCACACATTTGATGATCTAATATCATCACAAGCATCACAAGGTTTAATGAACTAGTTTCATTTATCTTATTTGAGAAAAGTAATTTCTACTCATTGAAATTAACTAAGGTTTAATATTCTCCAATTAAAATATGGCATCATGTGGACACATGTCATCACCACATATTCTAACATATGGGAAGTGATTTAAAGGTTGGATCACATTTTAATAAGTTTAAGTTTAATATTTAATGATTTAAAGTGACTAGAAATGCCTATATAGCATTATTTTGGTACTAGTCCAAAGTCACTACATGCAAACCTTAATATTATTACATATTCAGATAGGTATGGTTGAATGTGATTTTTGAGAGTTGGAATCAACTCAAAAGCTATTATGGTTGATTTTATAAAAATGTTTGAATGTGCAAATACTTTTGTCTTGTTATTTTTACTAGGAGAGATCTCTAACTCTAAATGAATTAAATCCAACGGGCTTGGATAGATCTTTTCAGAAGCTTTCCAACAAAATTGGAATCAATCAATTTGGTTTAGTAAATCTTCCTGAATTGATTTTTGAACTAAGTGACAGAATTGAGTTTAAACCTAAATAGAAAAATCCTAATTTGAATTAATGGGTCAGCTGAAAACTAACGGCGGCCCGGTGGCCTTCGATGGCGCATAGGCGGTGACAAGGAGAATCCTTTGTCAGCGAGACTTAAAACCCGAAACGGTATCTAGCGATCCGGGCCACACGATTATAACGCGGATCAACGGCTCACAGTCATCGTCGACGACGGACTCGTCGCCGGCGAGACCGAACCCTAAACGGCCGGTGGGGGTCTACTGGGGACGTACCAGGGCTCCAGCTAGTGCGGCAAGGCGGGCGATTGAACTGGACGGCGACGGTGGACTCAAGCAAGGTCGAGGCAGGGGCCGAGGTGGACGAAATCGACGACAGCGTCTCTTCCTCTACAACGGCCTCCTCCGGTGCAATTCCGGCGAACGGCGGCTCGAGCGGCTCCGGCGAGAGGTGGGGAAGGACTGGGGGTGAGAGGGGAGTGTGAGAGTGTGAGGATTCATGCTAGGGAGGCCTTCTTATATAGGTGCGACGAGGGGACCGACGGGTGTGGGAAGGCTTCTCCAGCGAGGGCGGTACAGGGGGCTACTGATGACCCACAAGTATAGGGGGTGTATCACAGTATTTTCGAGGGAAGTGAAACCCAATTTATTGATTCGACACAAGGGGAGCCAAAGAATATTTATAAGCCTTAACAACTAAGTTGTCAATTCAGCTGCACCTGGAAACAATCTTGCTCACAGCAGTTTATCGGTAATGAGTTTTGTAGTAGGAATAGTAAAGTAGCAGCAGAGTAAAGCAAAGACAGTAGTAACAAAAGCGATGTGATTGGGATTCGAGTGCGGTAGACATAGGGATGGATGGACGGGCGTTGCATGGATAAGACAATTCACATAGCAATCAGAATATAGGGCAATTGCAGATAAATAAGATAAAGCATCCAAGTACTAGATAATCCTAGGCATGTGTTCCATATATAGTCATACGTGCTCGCAATGAGAACTTGCACAACATCTTTTGTCCTGCCAGCCCGTTTGCAGCGGGGCCTCTAGGGAACTACTGGCAATTAAGGTGCTCCTTTTAATAGAGCACCGGAGCAAAGCATTAACACTCCATGAACACATGTGATCCTCACATCACAGCCTTTCCCTTCCGGTTATCCCGATTTCTGTCACTTCGAGGCCATAGGTTCCGGACAACAAGTGTGTATACAACTTGCAGATAAGACCAAGAATAATACTATCATAATGAATCAATAATATGTTCAGATCTGAAATCATGGCACTCAGGCCCTAGTGACAAACATTAAGCACAACAAGTCGCAACAAAGTCATAAAGCACTAATAAAAGATACTACGCACCATGCCCTAACAATCTGATGCCATTACATGAATGATCTCATCCAATCCCTACCATCCCCATAGCCTACAGCGGGGGATTACTCACTTATAGATGGGGGAAACATGGATGGTCGATGGAGAAGCGATGGTGATGATGATGGCGATGATCTCCTCCAATTCCCCGTCCGTGAGTGCCGAGCAGTTTCGGTGCTGTTTCATGGAATCTGGTGGTGGCGGCGAATGGAACTCCTTCTGGAAAACTTGAACCCCGAAGTTTTTAGGTCGGAAAGGCTCCTTATAGGCGAAGAGAGAGGCGAGGGTGCCTAGGGGCCACACCACCCCGCGGCTGGCCTGGCCGCGCCACCGGTGGTGTGGCCACCCCAGCTCTTCTCCGTATTCTCAGCTCTGAGTCTTGGTGAAATAGGATTTTTGGCATATTTTCCGGGATTTTTCCTGATAGTTGATTTTCTGCACAAAAAGTAGACACCAAGGCAATTCTGCTGAAAACAACGTCAGTTATGATTAGTTGCATCCAAATCACACAAGTATAGAGGAGAAAACAATAGCAAAAGTGTTCGGGAAAGTAGATACGTTTTGGACGTATCAACTCCCCTCAAGCTTAGCTTATTGCTTGTCCTCAAGCAATTCAGTTGAAAACTGAGTGCGATAAAAGAACTTTCACGAACACATTTGCTTCATATGATGTAAATATTCTCAGCAATGTGATCAACTACTTGGACAATTCATAATAAAGAGTATGCAACTGAGTCTACTTAATAGTCATTGCAAGCTATGAAGAGATTCCAACTCAAGAATAATAAGTAGCACGAAGCAAAAACATAAGCAACATTACAATGCTCATAAAAAGGTATGATAGAGTGGTATCTCGCTTGCCTTTGATTATGAATGCCAAGGCACCTCTGAAGTTCAAGTGATGACTAGAAGTAAAGATATCAAAGATACAAGCATCAAAGTCATAACACAAATAACCAAGTAATGGAACAAACACAAAGAATGACAACTATGCTCTCAAGAAGGTGCTCAAAGAATATGTGGAGACTCAACAAGTAGAAGAAAAAGGTTTTGAATAATTTTGAAAGGCTTCCAAATGCTGAAAGTATGGTACTCGTTAGCTTTGAGCTCTCATTGCCCCTATCATAAGAATCTTTAATGCGGTTAAGGTGAAAGTGAGGTTCAATCTGAGTTATATGCTTGACAGACTATAAAGTGAAAATCCCAAGTCCCTTGAGTACGAGGGCCGCTCCTCATGCTACTCAACTTTAGTTACCGGTAAGTTCTTGTCATCGTAAGTATGTGCGTATCATTGAGAACCGCCAGCAGGTACCTTGCCGATGATATGGAAGAATCCCCATATCAAAATGACAAGGCAAGCAGACAATGAGTATCTCAGCAATCTTCTTATTTACCATGGGAAAATGGTGCTTTTTTCTCTCTTTCCTCTTTTCATAAAACTTTTTTTTCTTTTTCTCAATAGCTATCTCTCTCTTTTTTTATAAGAATAATGCTTCATAGATATCATTATGGTTACGCTGCAGGTTTCCACCATGTCAGCATGGATTAGACCAGCGGCCCAGGCGTTTCTCTAACACACATACATAACTCCATGGACTTACAGGCTCCCCTTTTATTTCACACCAATGACATCCGCAAACAAAAGAGCAAGGTATCAACTGGGTATATATTTACAAGTGTTGAAAGCGTTCCCCGTGTGACAGTTACGCTAATCTGACCTATAATTTGCAAGCATATAACTTTCATGGAGAGTTCACAATGGTTCAGGTTTATTAAGTGCAGAAAATAAAGTGTGCCATCAAGTTCGTGAGAGCTTTACTAACTAATTTTCCCATAACAAGCAAACATTTATTCGGAAGAAAACAAGGCATATTAAATATGCACGGAAGTAGCAAATGATGCTAATAGGTAGGTATGGTGGACACTTTGGAAATATTTGGTTTAGGAAGTTGGAAACTTGAGTAAAACACTTAGTGGAGGTGAAGGCTAGCAATAGTAAGAGAGCGACAAACGAGAGAGCAATAGCTATCATTATCATGCTTGCAACAAAACAAGACTACTAATGGCATGAAAGTGATTCAAGATCCTCAAGGCAAAATAATTCATCAAGGCTTAACTGATTATTACAGTCATGTGCATGCGTGAGCATGTGCCAAGTCAATTCAAATGAAACATTCAGAGGAGGATACCACGGTGTCATACCAATTTATGAATAGAGCAATGCAAGCAAACATTCATAAGACATGCTACAAACTATTAGCGAGCTGGAGCTAATCATAAGAAAGCAAGAACTATTAAGCATCCAAAGAAAACATACACTCTACATGAACGGACTAAGCAAGCTCACAATGATGAGTATATGTACAAAAATTAAAACAAAATAGAGTTTGTTACCAGCCTCTTACCACGCCTCAAGTTGTCATTGATCCTCATTATTGCTCTTCACTTGTGTGGCTTGAATAATAATATGAAACCAATATCCACTGAGGACTGCCGAAACCTGTAGCAAACTCGCAAAAACCAAAGAAGAACGACAAATATTTTTGGTGTTTTCGATTTTTAAATAAGAACCAAAAGGGAAAAACAAACAAAGCAAAATCTTTTTGGATTTTTTGAATAGTTCAAACAAAGCAAAAAGGGAAAAACAAACCAAGGAAAAAATAAGAAGCAAACCAAAGAGAAACAATAAAAATATTTTTGGTCTTTTTGTGTTTTTAGAAAGCAAAAGCAAAGAAGAACGAAAACTAAAAATAGAACGAAAACATGAATATACAAAGTACCGACACAACATGATATGGAGATGAGTGCGGTGTCGGCGTACCTCCCCCCAAGCTTAGGCTTTTGGCCTAAGTGGGTATCAATCCATGTACGAATAGGGGTTCCAAGCGGGCGGATCTTGGTAAGAATGGTCGTAGCTGAGCCCATGAGAAGAAGAAGCTCCCCAATCATAAGCGGGCTGCTGATATGAAGACTCTCCCTCATTCGAGGGCTGGACCGAATCATCTGTGACCTCAATTCTAGTGTCATGCTCCTGTTGGGAGAGCTCTCCCAAGTACATGTCAAGGTCCTCCTCAGTGAGGGACCATCCTTCCCTGTTATCAAGGTTAAACAAGACAGGTGCAGGCAAAAGAACAACACGCTCGGACTTGCTCTTTCTCCAACCAACTTTGAGAAAGGTTATTTCATAAGACAACTCACTCAAACTGGCCCACGAGGAAATAAATTTATGTTGTATCATGGAATTAAAATCAAGCCTCTCTATGGGAAACTGTAGGTCTAGATGATGAGGCACTAAACCATGCAATGCTAGTAAACGAGAAGCAATGAGGCCTCCACAAATTCCACCTTTCTCATGGTTAGCAGCAAGACGGAAAGCTATCAAAGCACCCAAGTTGTAAGACCTATCTCGTCTAAGAGCAGCAGAGATAAACACTAGATCAAACGAAGATAACTTATTGGCAGTTTTCCTAGCAAGAACACACTTGGCAATAAAGTAGGCAAAGTAGTGAATGGAGGGAAGATGAATGTTACGGATTTTTCCATTCTCCTTCGAGAAGCTACTCCCTTGGCAAATTTCTGCATATAAATCCATGAGTGGTTCAGGTCTCTCTTTAATCTTTCTACATGATCCCCATTGAGGTACCTTAATAGCTGCACAAAAATCCTCAAGAGAAAGGTTGACATCAATATTGTAAATTTTGTAATGGACCATGGGGTTAGGCAAAGAGTGACTAAATTTGAAATCCTGCACCACAAACATGGTTAGCTTAACAAATTGACAAGGTTCATCTTCCAGAAAGCGCTCTAACCCTGCATTAGAAACCAAAGTGTGGAAATCTTGTAGAATTCCTGTAGCTCTCATGAACTCAGGGCATGGATAAATGGAGGGAAAAACTTCCTCCTCCCGATGGACCTTCATGACCTCAGGCACCCAAAGCTCATGTTGGTTTAGGTGGTGTTCACTCATCTTCTATTCTAAAATTTAAACACCTTTTAAACAAGTGATTGCAAAGTAAATATAATGAAGGATTCTACTCTTAGGGACTTGCAAGAGGCCTAAACATGCATCAAAATTATATATCTAAGCATCAAACAAGCTTACAAGCTCTCATAACCAGTCACCTACAGCAGCAAAATACTCAACATATAATCCACTAAACACAAATCTACTTGGACAAGGGGAGGAGTCACATACCAAGGAACAAATGCTCCAAATTTTAAAAAGAAAGATGGGCTGAGCAAGGAGATCGAAAAAATCGAGAGCAAGCACAGCAAGAGCACGATATTGAGCTATGAACTGGAGCTTACTCGGGAGAGGGAAGAAAGTGGCAGGTGAGAGAGGTAGTAGGGGGCTAGGGGTGGCCCACACCAGGGCATGGCGCCACCCAGGGCTGGCCACGCCACCACATGGTGTGCCTGCCTGGTGGGACCCCCTGGTACCTACCATGTACTCCTCTGTCCCTTTTTTCATGTAAAAATTTAATATGAATTTTCTGGAATTTTTCGAGACACTTTATTTTTGGGCTTTTTTCAGAAATAGAAGAATGATTTTTCTGACAGTCAGATTTTCTTCTTTCGGAAACATGATGCAAGGACAAAACAAGGCTAGAACTATAGAAGAACTATAGAAGTTCTAGCATGCAAGCAACTGACAACACAAAGAAAACTAAACGAAAGCAAAAACTAAAATGCAAAGGATAGAAATAAACGGAGATAATCATAATGAAAACATTGTTTTGTTCAATGGAATCCTTTTGTTAGCAAGGTTGATCAAGTCTTGCTACCAAAACAATTGCATATGAGACAAAACTTTGTACTCCACTAATGATTATGTTACCTTAACCTTGATAGCAATGGTCCCAATCATAATAGTTTCAAAATTTTCTCTTGGTATGGGATAATATATTTCTCCAACTTGAATGCCTTCAACATGTTCAATTGAATTTAAACCATAAGTCCTTTCAATCTTCTTGGGGAAATAGACAGTATGTTCCTTGTCATTAACATTGAAGGTCACCTTTCCTTGATTACAATTAATAACAGCTCCTGCAGTATTAAGAAAAGGTCTCCCAAGAATAATAGACATATTATCATCTTCAGGCATTTCAAGCACAACAAAATCAGTTAATATCAAGAAATTGTGGGCCACCTGAACAGGTACATCCTCACATATACCCACAGGAATAGTGGTAGATTTATCAGCCATTTGCAAAGATATATCAGTTGGTATCAATTTTTCAAGCTGAAGCCTCTTATAGAGAGAGAAAGGCATAACACTAACTCCATCTCCCAAATCACACAAAGCAGTTCTAACATAACTGTTCTTAATAGATCAAGGGATAGTTGGAATCCCTGGGTCTCCAAGTTTCTTAGGAACCTTACCATTGAAAGAATAATTAGCAAGCGAAGTAGAGATTTCTTCATTAGTGATCTTCCTTTTATTCGAAACAATGTCCTTCATATACTTTGAGTAAGGAGGTAACTTAATAGCATCAGTCAAAGGAATTTGCAAGAATAAAGGCTTCATCCACTCACAAAACTTATTATAGTGTTCATCTTCCTTTGACTTGTGTTTCTTATCGGGGAAAGGCATAGGTTTTTGGACCCAAGGTTCTCTTTCACTACCATGTTTCTTAGCAATAAAATCTTCTTTGGTGTATTTAGTAGTCTTAGTGTGGTTTTCAGGTTCTTCTTCAACTTTTTCTTCATTAGGAACTTCATTTTCTTCATTACCACTTTCAGTTTCAGCATCAGAGATAGATATACTATTAGGATCTATAGCAGGTTCAGAGGGTTTTTCAACAGTTTTATGTTTATTTTTCCTTTTCTTACGAGTAGAACCACTATTTTCAGCTTGTTGAGAATCCTGCTCAATTCTTTTGGGATGCCCCTCAGGATATAGAGGATCCTGGGTAGCAGCACCACTTCTAGTTCTAATTTCATAAGCATGTTTTTCTTTAGTGGCATTCACTAGCAAGTCGTTTTGCACTTTAACAAGTTGATCTATTTGAGTTTGAACCATTTGAAAGTGTTTAACAATCATTTTAACATCATTAGAGGTTCTTTCCACAATATCTTTCAACTCAACAATAGCTCTAGTGTTTTCCATTAGATGATTTTGCACCCTTTTATTAAAGTTATCTTGCTTAACAATAAAGATATCAAATTCTTCTAAGCATTGATCAGGAGGTTTAGAGTAAGGGATATCACCTTCATCAAAGTGTTGGAGAGAGTGTACCTCAATAGTGGATGAGTAGGGAATAGGCTTACATAATTCTTTTATAGGAGGTAAATTCTTGACATCTGCAGCTTTAATTCCCTTCTCCTTAAGACATTTCTTAGCCTCCTTCATCACTTCATCATTTAATTCAATAACTCCCCTTTTCTTTGATGTTGGAATGGGCACAGAATAGATGGTTCAGGTACAATTACTTTAGGTATAGCTTGTTTAGGAGGAGTCCAATCTTCATAATTCTTGCTTATTTTAGCCATTAATTCCTCAGCTTCCTTAGGAGTCCTATTTCTGAAAAAACAATCAGCACCAACTATCTAGGTATGTCCTAGATTGCTCGGTTAGTCCATTATAAAATATATCAAGAAGCTCATTCTTAGGTAATGGACTTCCAGCCTGTGCATGAATCAAAGCACAAAACCTTGCCCAAGATTCGGGCAATACCTCTTTTTCTCCCTGTTTGAAATCAAAAAGTTCCTGCAAAATAGCATGTCTAGCACTGGGAGGAAAATATTTCTGCAGGAAAGTACTAATCAAGCACTCAGGGCTATCAATAGATCCAGGAGGTAAATTACTAAACCAAGTTTTAGCTTCTCCTTTTAGTGAAAAAGGAAAAATCTTAGCAACAAAGTAAGTACGCATCTTAATATCATTAGAAAACAAGCCACTTATGGTAGAAAGTTCATTCATATGTGCTACCGCACTTTCATTCTTAGTCCCACCAAAAGGTTCTTTCTCGACAATATCTATGTAAGATAGATCGAGAGAGAAATCATAATCTTCATCTGTAATGTTTATGGGAGAAGCAGCAAGATATAATTTGGGTCTAATAGTACGCCTCTCAAGGAGACTCTTAGCAGCGCTCCTATCATGGGTGTTCTTACATTCTTTAATAAACTCATCGGTCATCTCAACGCAATCTTCTTCAATATCAGAACTCTCACTCGACTCAGGTGAGCTAACAGGTGTGGTAGTGTCTTCATTAGGAGTTTTGGTATTTCCAGCTATAGTTCTAGCAATCGTAGCATCTAGGAAAGGACCTAATGAACCACTCTTATCAAGCACAGTAGAAGCAACATCATAAGCATCAGAAGTTTCAGATTCAGTAGTAGTAGCAGTGTGTGTAGCATGTGTATGTGGTGGTGTAACGAGCTTACTTATAACAGATGGTGAATCAAGAGCAGCAGAGGTGTTCAGAACCGTACCTCTTCTTGTAGTGGATGGTAAAATAGGAAACTTGCCATCACGAGACTTACCCATGATGGATGGATAGCAACGAACAATAGAGAATCCAAGTGAACTTGATAAATAAAGCTATGGTCCCCGGCAACGGCGCCAGAAAATAGTCTTGATGACCCACAAGTATATGGGGTGTATCGCAGTATTTTTGAGGGAAGTGAAACCCAATTTATTGATTCGACACAAGGGGAGTCAAAGAATATTTATAAGCCTTAACAACTGAGTTGTCAATTCAGCTGCACCTGGAAACAATCTTGCTCACAGCAGTTTATCAGTAGCAACAGTTTTGTAGTAGGAATAGTAAAGTAGCAAGATAGCAAAGAAAAGACAATAGTAACAAAAGCGAAACAATGGGATTCGAAGCGGTAGGCATAGGGATGGATGAATGATGCGTTGCATGGACAAGACAATTCACATAGCAATCAGAACATAGGGCAATTGCAGATAAATAAGATAAAGCATCCAAGTACTAGATAATCCTAGGCATGTGTTCCATATATAGTCTTACATGCTCGCAATGAGAACTTGCACAACATCTTTTGTCCTGCTAGCCCGTTTGCAGCGGGGCCTCTAGGGAACTACTGGCAATTAAGGTGCTCCTTTTAATAGAGCACTGGAGCAAAGCATTAACACTCCGTGAACACATGTGATCCTCACATCAAAGCCTTTCCTTAAGTTATCCGATTTACATCGCCAGGGCCATAGGTTCCGGACAACAACGTGTGTATACAACTTGCAGATAAGACCAAGAACAATACTATCATAAGGAATCAATAATACGTTCAGATCTGAAATCATGGCACTTGGGCCCTAGTGACAAGCATTAAGCACAACAAGTCGCAACAAAGTCATAAAGCACTAATAAAAGATACTACGCACCATGCCCTAACAATCTGATGCCATTACATGAACGATCTCATCCAATCCCTACCATCCCCATACCCTACAACGGGGGATTACTCACTCATAGATGGGGGAAACATGGATGGTCGATGGAGAAGCGATGGTGATGATGATGGCGATGATCTCCTCAATTCCCGTCCGGCAGGTGCGAACGAGTTTCGTGCTGTTTCGTGGAATCCGGTGGTGGCGGGGCAGAAATCCTTACGGAAAAAGCGTCAACCCTCAAGTGTTTAGGTCGGAAGGCTCCTTATAAGCGAAGAGAGAGGGGGTGCAGGGGGCCCCACCACCCCTGGCGCGGCTGGCCAGCGCCACTAGGTGGTGTGGCCACCCCACAGCTCTTCTCCGTCTCGTATTCGGCTCCTAGAGTCTTGGTGAAATAGGATTTTTGGCATATTTTCCGGGATTTTTCCTGATAGTTGATTTTCTGCACAAAAAGTAGACACCAAGGCAATTCTGCTGAAAACAGCGTCAGTTCGCATTAGTTGCATCCAAATCACACAAGTATAAAGGAGAAACAATAGCAAAAGTGTTTGGGAAAGTAGATACGTTTTGGACGTATCAGCTACCGGCTTTGGGGAGGTAGGCGGACGGTGGGCAGTCTGCTGGCGGTGCTCTACGATGTAATGGTGACGCTAGGGGCGGTGGTATTTGGTCGGGGGCTTCCCGCGCTCTGGGAGACAGAGGCAGTGCTCGACGGCGAGCATGGTGACTGTGGGTCGTGCGGCGGTGCATGGCCGTGTCTGGCGGGGTGCTGGGGTCGAGGCAGAGCGGCGTGCGCAATATGGCGTCAAGGCGCAGTCTGCTGCGTGCTGGCGGCTATTGCGCTCTGGCTTGCTCGCAAAGAGAAAGGGCGGCATGGCTAGGGAGTGGTCTAGGGGCTGGGGTTGATCGACAGGTGGACCGTGGGCGGCGGTAGGGTTGGGCGGAGCTCGGGGCACGCTGGTTTGGCGCGGCGCGGTCTCTGGCGTGCCGCTTTTGCCAGTGACCTCATTGGGTACCGCCACTGCAACGGCTAAGGGGGAAGCCAGTTGGGGACTTGGTTGGACTCAGGGGGAAAGAGGAGAGTAGAGATGGTCCAATGGGGGACAAGGGTTTAACTTAGCAATAGTATTAGTTAGGCAGATGATCTATGTCTGCCACCTGTTCGACACAATGGCCGCAAGAAACTTTTGTTTGAATTTTGGGCTGATTTTTGGTGGAGTGATGTAACTTATGCTTAGGAATCTAGGTGTTCTTGGGATTTAAAAAATGGAGTTCATTTGAGTGGTTTTTGAATAAGTGTGATCTATACATATGAACTACATTCAATTTTCAAATGTCATTTAAATTTAGTGTTTGAAAGTTTTTGGGATGAAACAAAGTGGGCCTTGGCACATCACTACTTGTACTAGCAAGGGGTGCAAAGAACCATAATTGTTTCTGTTAAGATTTGAGTTCTAGGAATAGCCAAAGTAGGCTAGTTAGTTAAAATGGCACAAATGACCATTTCCTTATTTTATTCTTTTTGATTTCTTTTTCTTTGGGATTGGTTTGGGGATGATCTAGATGATGTTTAATTCACCTAAGAATCATTTTACAATCAATGGATCACTCAAACATGGCAATTCAAAGCAACTCCTAAATTATATGCACACACATATGAAATGCTTAAATCATTTTAAATGGAAAAGTTTTTGTTAACTCTAAATTGGGTAGATTTGCTCTTGATTAACATTGGATTAAGTTTTGGGATGTTACAAACCTTCCCCCCTTAAACAAAATCTCGTCCTGAGATTTACAAAAGAAAACTAGGAACTAAAGAGATCTGGGAACTCAGTCCTAATGTAATCTTCTCGCTCCCAAGTGGCTTCCTCTTCGGTATGGTTGCTCCATTGAATCTTGAGAAACTTGATACTCCTGGTCCTGGTGGTTTTGTAGGCTTCCTCCAGGATACAGATGGGCACTTCACGATATGTCAGGTCCTTGTTGATATCAACAGCTCGGTGATTGATATTCTTGAAAACTTTGGTCTTCTCCAGCACTTCTAAACATTTGCGGAGTAACGAGATATGGAACACATTGTGAATGGTAGACATCTCTTTAGGCAGTTCTAGTTGATAAGATACTTCTCCTCGGTGATTCAGAATCTTGAAAGGCCCGATATATCTGGGGGCTAACTTTCCTTTCAGACTAAAATGCTGGGTTCCCTTCAATGGCGAAACCTTGAGGTATACAAAATCTCCGACATTGAAAGTCAGGTCTCTTCTTCTCGTGTCAGCATAACTCTTCTGTCTGGATTGGGCGGTCTTGAGGTGCTCACGGACCTTGTAAACCTTATCTTCGGCTTCTCAGAGAATGTCGGGTCCAAAGATCTGACTCTCTCCTACTTGCGACCAATTCAAAGGGGTGCGACACTTTCTTCCGTATAGGAACTCAAATGGTGCCATTTGCAAACTAGCTTGATAACTGTTGTTATATGAGAATTTTGCAAAAGGCAGGCAGTCTTCCCATTTTGATCCGTACTCTAACACACAAGCTCTCAACATATCTTCTAGAATTTGGTTGACTCTCTCAGTCTGTCCATCAGTTTGCGGGTGATACGCGGTGCTGAAGTTCAACTTGGTTCCTAATCCTTCCTAGACTTTCTGCCAAAATCTCGAGGTAAA
Organism: Avena insularis; assembly: GCA_023614405.1. Classification (NCBI taxonomy): domain Eukaryota; kingdom Viridiplantae; phylum Streptophyta; class Magnoliopsida; order Poales; family Poaceae; genus Avena; species Avena insularis. Next base: position 114,203,851 of record CM042692.1, read on the forward strand.
TTGAGTTCCTCGATCTGATATTATGGTTTTGGTGGTTCCATGCAGACTAACAATTCTAGCAATGTACAACTCTGCTAGCGTCGAACTCTGGTAGGTTGTCTTGACAGGTATAAAGTGAGCGACCTTGGATAGTCTGTCAACGATGACCCAGATTGAGTCATTTCCCTTACTCGAAGTAGGCAAACCAGTGATAAAGTCCATTCCGACGGAATCCCACTTCCATTCTGGAATCTGCAATGGTTGCAATAGTCCCGCGGGTCTCTGATGTTCCGCTTTGACTCTTTGACAGATGTCACACTTGGCGATGTAGCTCCCGATTTCTCTCTTCATCTTGTGCCACCAAAATTGCTCTTTCAAATCTTGATACATCTTTGTTCCTCCGGGGTGGATAGAATAAAGAGTATCATGAGCTTCTTGCATGATAACTTGCTTCAGCTTCAAATCTGCTGGCACACATATACGACCTTTGTACCATAGAACTCCTTCGTCTTCGGTGAATCCAGGTAACTTTCCTGTACCAATACGACATTTGATTCCGTCGATACTTTCATTTCCCTTCTAGGCTCCTTGATTTGGCTAATCAAAGTGGGTTGAAGTTCAATGCTAGCTAAGAATCCTTTGCTAACTAGCTCAGTTCTAAAATGCTCCAACTCCTCATACAAACTTGGTTGCTTCTCCTTGATCATGGTGTTTAGCCTGCACGACAATCTGCTAAGAGCATCCGCTACCACATTGGCTTTGCCGGGGTGATAGTGAATGTCAAGGTCATAATCCTTCTCCTTTGCCTCATATTCATCTCCTTTGCCTCATATTCAGCTCCTTCTAAGTGAAAATATACTTCAAGCTTTTGTGATCCGAGTAAATCTCACAACGATTACCCATAAGATAATGACGCCATGTCTTCAATGCCAACACTACTGCTGCTAACTCAAGATCATGGGTCGGATAGTTCTGCTCATGCTGCTTCAGTTGTCAAGACAGATAAGCGATGACTTTGCCTTCTTGCATCAATACACATCTGAGACCAATCTTGGATGCATCACAATACACATCAAACGGCTTCTTGATATCTGACATGATCAATATTGGGGCTGAAATCAATCTCTTCTTGAGCTCCTGGAAACTGGCTTCACATTTGTCGGTCCATTCGAACTTCTTGTCCTTCTTCAACAATTGGGTCATGGGTTGGGTGATACTAGAGAATCCTTCTACGAACTTGCGGTAATATCCCGCTAATCCGAGAAATGCACGGACTTGGGTTTGAGTGGTTGGGGCTTCCCATTCTTTGACATCTTTGATCTTGGCGGGATCAACAGCTACTCCTCTGGCAGACACAATATGTCCTAGGAATCCTACTTCTTTCGGCCAAAACTCACACTTGCTGAACTTGGCATACAGCCGATGCTCTCTAAGGGTTTCAAGGATGATTCTCAGATGTTGCTCATGGTCTTCTTCTGACTTGGAGTAGATAAGGATATCATCGATAAACACAACGACAAACTTATCCAGGAAATTCATAAATATCTTATTCATGAGATTCATGATATAAGTAGGGGCATTGGTTAATCCAAAAGACATAACCGTGTACTCATATAAACCATAGCGAGTAGTAAAGGCTGTCTTCAGAATATCCATTGCACGAATCTTAAGTTGGTGATAACCAGTCCTAAGATCAATCTTTGAGAATACCTGGGCACCAGTCAACTGATCAAATAGATCTTCTATCTTTGGCAAAGGGTACTTGTTCTTGATGGTGACGTCATTCAGCTTTCAGTAATCTGTGCACAAATGATTGCCTGCATCTTTCTTGTCTACGAATAACACTGGCGATCTCCATGGCGATGCGCTTGGTTGAATCAAGCCTATTGCTAACGTAGCATCCAGCTGCTTCTTCAGTTCCACTAATTCTGAGGGGTTCATGCTATAGGGTCTCTGGGCTATGGGTCCGGTTCCGGGGATTAGTTCAATAATGAACTCAATATCCCTATCCGGGGGCATACCGGGCAATTCATCTAGGAATACGTCGGGGTATTCACAGACTACTCTGACTTGGTCAATGGTGGCCAGGGCTAGACTCTTGTTGCACTTGAATTGACGGGGTAAGGTTTCAGAGATATGCTCTACTGTTACTCCAGAGCTACTGGTCATGGTGATGGCTTTCTTAGCACAGTCTATCAGTCCTTTATGCTTTGACATCCAATCCATTCCTAGTATTACTTCCAATCCTTTGGTTCCAAGTACTATTAGATTAGCATAAAAATCTATCCCATGTATTCTGATAGGCACACCTTTGCAAATTTTTCTAGCTTTTGTAGTTGAACCAGGAATTTGAACTATCATGACATGCTTCAGGTTGGTTGGATGAATCTTACTAGTGCATGCAAATTCTTCGGTGACAAATGAGTGCGATGCTCCCGAATCAAACAATACTCTTGCTAAAACTAAGTTGACAGAAAACATACCCAACACTACATCTAGCGCTTCTTGGGCTTCTTCAGCGTTCATGTGGAAGAGACGATCGTTGCGGTTGTGAGGGTTCCCTGGGGCGAATCTTCTTCCTGGTTGAACACGACGCTGCTGTTGAGCTGGGGCATTCACATTGGCAGTGGCGGCAATCTTCTTGGGGCACTCATTGTAATAGTGACCCTTCACTCCACACTCGAAACAAGTGATCTGAGACTTGTCTTTTGCTGCCACGGGCACCGCATTGCTTCCAGTTCTAGGTGTAGTGTTGTTATTGTTGTTGTTGTTGCTCTTGGGAGGGGCACGGTTGAAATTGTTGGTGTTGCTAGAGTGATTGTTGTTTCCTCCAGACTTCACATTTCCTCCGCTACGGTTGGGGTAGCTTGGGCGAGACATTGGGGGTCGATTGTTCCTCGGTGCATATCCTGTTGAAGGGTTGGGACGGTACTTTTGGTGACTGTTTGATCCACCTTGGTGCATCATACGACTTTTGCGGTTGTCGTTTGCCTGGTTAATCTTCCCTTCCATCTGAATGCTGAGTCGACTAGCTCTTCGAGATCCTGGAAACAGATGTTGATGAGGATAGTCTGCATCTCATCATGTAGTCCATTCAGGAACCTCTGTTCTTCTTGGCCTCCGTGTTGATCTCATCAGGTGCATACCTGGCAAGGGACAGGAATCTGTCATGGTACTCCACTACAGTCATTCTGCCTTGCTTCAACTCTCAGAATTCATCCCTCATTCGGGTGACTAGACCCTGCGGCACGTGGGTGCGGCTGAACTTGGTTTTGAAGGCTTCACATGTCATCACTTGACCCTGGTTCATTGTGCGGATACTGTTCCACCATGCTCTTGCATCTCCTGCTAAATAGTGGGTGGCAAAGAGAACTTTCTCGTTGTCATCAACTCTGGCTACTTCCAAATTGTTCTCCATTGTCTGCAACTAGTCATCAACATCCAATGGGTTCTCCGAGGTGCTAAAGATTGGGGGATTGGTATTCTGGAAGTTTTTCAGCTAGGATCCTTGATGATCCTGATTTCCATGTCCTTGGTTGTTTTGGGCCATCTAGGAGATCTGCTGCAGTGTTGCTAAGTTGGCTTGGCGCTCTGCCCTGCTTGCTTCATGGTCTGCAACTAACATCTGCATAATCTGCAACATTGGGTCCTGCGATGAGCTGCTCCCTCCGGGTTTCCACGAGTCATCTAAAGATTGAGATGGATAAAGGGGTAAGAGGGAAAGTTCTAAGGTTCATGGTTTTTGATTTCAAAGCTAAAACTTTGAGTTTGACTCAGGTTTTACAACTAACTTCTTTTCATTCATTCAAGCAAGCACACGATACAAACACACACCACAACATCAAAGGAAAACAGATGGTTTTAAGAACCATTCTGTAAGCTATGATACAATGGGACCGATACATCTCATGCTACGACAGTGCTCTAGTGCATCTACTCATCATCGATGAAGGTGGAGTCATCATCGTCGGTGTAGAAGTCCACGGCATCTTCCTCCAGAAAGTCGTCATCATTGCTGAGGTAGGATCTTCACCTTCCTCTTCTTCTTCCTTTACGGCAAGCTAAGCTTCTTGCTCCTTGATGGTCTTCTCGAGATCGGCCACCTTCTTGCAAAGACGGTCGATGGTGCGATCCTTCTTGGCATGTTGATGGTGCAGAGACTGACGATCCTGGACTAGCAGTGATAAAGTCTGGGCCTTCTAGGCAGCAATAGCGAGGTTGTGGTTGGCTAGCTCTCTTGCATTGTCCAACTCCTTCTGGCGGTCGTATAACAGGAAGTCGAGGTTCTCCACTTGGCGCTTCAGTATTAGGTGACTTGGCATCTTGAGCGGCATTCCCATGGAATCACACACTACTAGGAAAGCGGCTATAGGTAATCCACACATCAGTGGCGCACGTGCCAATTGTGCCCCATGGGTAAAATAGGCGTGGCGCACTGCCAACAAGTTCCCTATGGCTAACTGGCATAACCGTGGCGCACATGGCGATGGTGCGCCACGGCTACGTGTGGGCCAGGGAAGAGGTGGACGCAGGCCACTTACCCGTAGGGCACCATATAGTGGTGCGCCATGTGGTGCCCTACGGGTAAGTATGTTGCCTATGTTTCCCAACTCCACCTCCCCGGGATCGCCTTTTTAGCCTTGCAAAAAATAAAAGAAAATGAAAAACACCTAAAATTTAAAAATCCTTTGACATCTAGGTAGGTAATGTGGTCTAGTTTGTAGGAAAATTAACAACCAAAAATTTCAACTTTTTCTGCAAAAAAAGCTTATGCCACGGTAAAACGGCCATAACTTTTGCATACAAAGTCGAAAAAAACGTTTAATATACCAAAATGACGAGAACAAAATTACGCATCCTCTGGTCGTTTGGCGATCTTTTAGATTTTCAAAATTCGAAAAGAATAAAAAGTTACGGCCAAAAGATCGTTTTTTCCTGCAGAAAAAAATAGAGGCCACTTACCCGTAGCGCACCACCATGTAGTGCGCTACGAGTAAGTTGGGTGGGATTCAAAATTCGAATCACCACCCCGGCCACCTACCCCTCTCCTTTTCCCTCCCATTATTCTCCTTCTCCTCTCATTCTCCTCCCTTTTCCTTCTCCTTCTTCCCCTTCTCCTCCTCTCCTCCTCTTCTCCTTCTTCTCCGGGTCCTTTCTCTCTAACCTCCTCCTCCTCCTTGCAGTGACAACGATGCTCCTCCGGCCACTGTCGCCACCTCCTCCTTCGGCTGCCGCCGCTCCTTCGGCTGCCGCCGCCACCTCCTCCTCCTCCTCCGACTGCCACCTTCTCCGGCTACCGCCACCTTCTCCTCCAGCTGCCTCCTCCTCCGGCCGCCGCCACCACCTTCTCCTCCGGCTACCACCTCCTCCTCCGGCCGCCACCTCCTCCTTGGCCCGACACCTCCCGCTCGAGAACTAGCGTGGCCACGGCCTCCCGCACCTCCGGCGGTGGCAGGTTGGGGTCGCGCCACGACCACCATGCTTCGGCGAGGCGACACGACGGCGGGGACCCGATTGCTTTTGAAATTCAAAACGAGGGTGTTTTTTGCATTTTTTTTGTTTTTCGAAAAACATAGCCGTGGCGCACCTGGACCCCTTCCTGTGGCGCACTGGGTAGTGTGCCACGGGTAACCTTTTTAGCCGTAGGGCACCAGGTAGTGCGCTATGGGTAAATTTTAGCCGTAGCGCGCGGCTCGTGGCGCACTGCTAGCGTGCTACGGATGTCTATTTTTGGTGCGCCACGGATGTCCATTTTCCTAGTAGTGACGCCTTGCATAGTGAACAAAGCGGGTTCCCTGGATGAGGTTGACACTAAGGGTACATAGACGTGTGAGAGCTTCATGCATTGCCCTGTCTAATCCATCTAGCCAGTTGTTCTCTCTCACAGAGAACTGAATCCTCCCAGATACTGGGGCTTCTATCTTGCCTCGAAGATCAGTAGTCAGTAGCCATTGCAAATCTCCTCCTAGTGGACCCGGGAGTTGAGCTCCAAGGAATTCCAGATGAGGACGCTCCAAGAACTCAGACAGTGCATCCAAAGCCCTCTCGAAGATCAGTTGGCCTCCGTTGCCCAACTGGTAGAACTTGCTGTATTGAGCTTCCATCTATAAGAATTTAGGATGAGGAAGTTAGTGAAGTGATCAAGTGTGTCAAAGTTTTATGTAGTAATGTAAGAATTTGGAGCAACATGGATTTTTTTGAGAGAAAGAATTCCCATGGGTAAGAGGGGAAATAGTTTTCACAAATACTCACTTTGGTTTTTGAAACTAAGTTTTTGTTCGGACGTCCATTCTAACTAGGGTCTCCTATGGTCAGGATGGCTCTGATACCAACTTGTCAACACCCGGATTTTTAATCCCAGATGCCTGTTATGCCATACCTCGCAATCCCAGGATTACCATTTTTGCGAGACATAACAGATTGGATCTCACAGTACATCATCCATTACAAACTATAAATAAGGTCTTACACAAATAAAGGATCTCATGATCCAGTCTTAGTACAATCAAGTAGCGGAATAAATAGCGTAGCGGCGGGTCCATCTTCAGAGTCACAGGCAATGCTGACGATGGAAGATAGTCCTAGTTATCATAGCCGTCCTGCTGTCCTTCATCTTGGTAATCTCCTTCATAGTCTGGCCACGGGAATAGCCAGGGACAAAAGCCATGAGTACTCTTTAAGTACTCGCAACTATCACTAACAAGTAAGATAGTTCTAGTAGGAAATGCTAACTCTAAGTTTAATTGGGAAGTTAAGTTTGAAACCTAAGCTGAGTTCAGAAACAAAGAAATATAAAAGAAGTTTGAAAACACCTAAGTGGGAACTTAATCATCATCGTCACAACTCCGTTGTGGTTAAGTCATGTCACAATTCATATCATAAGTTGTTTTGAAAGCATCTGACAACAGAACAGTATGGCCACTCCAACTGTCCATAACCGCAGACGCGGATATTCGAATAGTTTGACACTCTGCAGAGGTGGTACACTTTCACCACAAGATTCGATACATCTGTCAGGGATAACCCTAAATCATCATACTTAGTATGCAGATAATAAAACATAACCTTTCCTTTACACACCATAGTATAAGCACCTCTCCTATGAGCATGGCCTCCCAACCATGACCATCTGTCATCTTGGGCACTGCATAGGTGGACAACATCGAGAGGTAGCCTCAGCTCAAACCTCTCCCGCAAGGGAACTAATACTAATGCATATAAACTTCTGGCTAAGCCTTACCCAATGCAGGTATTGTGGTTGTACGGTAAAATTGGAATGGTATCGCATCCGAACCCAACCATCAGTTTTGTAAAAGGGTTAAGGCTCATGCCTTAACATTTTCATCATCATAAACCATTTGTGTTTCTCAACACATGTCAAAACATCTCAATAGAATGACTCATCATTCCAAGGTTTTCACAAGTCATTTTCACCAAGTATTCCCATCTAAAGTGAATCAAGTTTTGGTTTAGCTCTAAACTACTAAGTTAAGAGTCTTAACTAAGGTGGGATACTAAGATCAATCTCATGCCATAGAATGACATCTAAGTCTAACTAGATAGGTCAAGTTTTATACTCTTTATGATACCTTTAAAACAAGTAAAGGACTTTGGTAAAGTAAATAAAGGTAAAGCTTGGAATTAAAACTTGGAATAGGTATAAGTCCAAAATGGTATAACTAAAGCATGCCTAATGCCTTTGCTTAGGTTATCTAGCTTGCAAGGGTTAGCTTGCATTGTTAATGATGGCTTGCTAGTATAATACTTGCAAGTGTTAGCTTGCCAATAATAGCTTGCCTTGGGTAGTGTAGTGGTTGAAGTTTTCTTCCTCCTCCTCTTGGTAGAACTCCTCCTCCTCGTAAGCTTGGTCGGTACTATCGTCTATAAAGACATACGGAGTACACAATCACCAAACAATACTTAACTAGTCTACTTAGCACACTAAGGCACACATTTGATGATCTAATATCATCACAAGCATCACAAGGTTTAATGAACTAGTTTCATTTATTTTATTTGAGAAAAGTAATATCTACTCATTGAAATTAACTAAGGTTTAATATTCTCCAATTAAAATATGGGATCATGTTGACACATGTCATCACCACATATTCTAACATATGGGAATGTGATTTAAAGGTTGGATCACATTTTAATAAGTTTAAGTTTAATATTTAATGATTTAAAGTGACTAGAAATGCCTATATAGCATTATTTTGGTACTAGTCCAAAGTCACTGCATGCAAACCTTAATATTATTACATATTCAGATAGGTATGGTTGAATGTGATTTTTGAGAGTTGGAATCAACTCAAAAGCTATTATGGTTGATTTTATAAAAATGTTTGAATGTGCAAATACTTCTGTCTTGTTATTTTTACTAGGAGAGATCGCTAACTATAAATGAATTAAATCCAATGGGCTTGGATAGATCTTTTTAGAAGCTTTCCAACAAAATTGGAATCACTCAATTTGGTTCAGTAAATCTTCCTGAATTGATTTTTGAACTAAGTGACAGAATTGAGTTTAAACCTAAATAGAAAAATCCTAATTTGAATTAATGGGTTAGCATGGGGAAACTAAGCAGGCGATCGGTGGCGCTCAGCGGCCTTGAAGGCGTGACAAGAATCACTTTGTCAGCGAGACTTAAAACCCGAAACGGTATCTAGCGATCTGGGCCACACGATTATAACGCGGATCAACGGCTCATAGTCGTCGTCGACGACGGACTCGTCGCCGGCGAGACTGAAGCCTAAACGGCCGGTGGGGGTCTACTGGGGACATACTAGGGATCCAGCTAGTGCGGCGAGGCGAGCGATCAAACTGGACGACGACGGCGAACTCAGGCGAGGTCGAGGCAGGGGCTGAGGTGGACGAAATCGACGGTAGCGTCTCTTCCTCTGCAGCGGCCTCCTCCGGTGCAATTCAGGTGAACAGCGGCTCGAGCGGCTCCGGCAAGAGGTGGGGAAGGACTGGGGGTGAGAGGGGAGTATGAGAGTGTGAGGAATTCGTGCTGGGGAGGCATGCTTATATAGGCGCGACAAGGGGACCGACGGGTGTGGGCAGGCTTCTCCGGCGAGGGCGGTACAGGGGGCTACCGGCGTGGGCGAGGTAGGCGGACGGTGGGCGGTCTGCTGGCGGTGCTCTACGGCGTAATGGCGACGCTAGGGGCAGTTGTATTTGGTCGGGGGCTTCCCGCGCTCTAGGAGACAGTGGCGGTGCTCGACGGCGAGCATGGCGACTGTGGGTCGCGCGGCGGTGCACGACCGTGTCTGGTGGGGTGTTGGGGTTGAGGCGGAGCGGCATGCGCGATATGGCGTCAAGGCACGGTCTGCTGCGTGCTGGCGGCTATCGCGCTCTGGCTTGCTCGCAGAGAGAAAGGGCGGCGCGGCTAGGGAGTGGTCCAGGGGCTAGGGTTGATCGAGGGGTGGACCATGGGCGGCGGTAGGGTTGGGCGGAGCTAGGGGCATGCTGGTTTGGCACGGCGCGGTCTCTGGCGTGCTGCCCGCTTCTGGCCGGCGGTGACCTCATTCGGGCGGCGCGCCAGTACTGTAACGGCTAAGGGGGAAGCTGGTTGGGGACTTGGTTGGACTCAGGGGGGATAGAGGAGAGTAGAGAGGGTCCAATGGAGGACAAGGGTTTAACTTAGCAACAGTATTAGTTAGGCAGATGATCTATGCCTGCCACCTGTTCGACACAATGGCCGCAAGAAACTTTTGTTTGAATTTTGGGCTGATTTTTGGTGGAGTGATGTAACTTATGCTTAGGCATCTAGGTGTTCTTGGGATTTAAAAAATGGAGTTCATTTGAGTGGTTTTTGAATAAGTGTGATCTATACATATGAACTACATTCAATTTTCAAATGTCATTTAAATTTAGTGTTTGAAAGTTTTTGGGATGAAACAAAGTGGGCCTTGGCACATCACTAGCAAGGGGTGCAAAGAACCATAATTGTTTCTGTTAAGATTTGAGTTCTAGGAATAGCCAAAGTAGGCTAGTTAGTTAAAATGGCACAAATGACCATTTCCTTATTTTATTCTTTTTGATTTCTTTTTCTTTGGGATTGGTTTGAGGATGATCTAGATGATGTTTAATTCACCTAAGAATCATTTCACAATCAATGGATCACTCAAACATGGAAATTCAAAGCAACTCCTAAATTATATGCACACACATATGAAATGCTTAAATCATTTTAAATGGAAAATTTTTTATTAACTCTAAATTGGGTAGATTTTCTCTTGATTAACATTGGATTAAGTTTTGGGATGTTACATCATTTTTTCTATACCATTTCATTTTGTTCATTCTATTGTGTAGTTGGCTCACCAATTTTGAATATCTTTTTCTTTTTCCCTTCTTTTTACACATAAAACAGGTTGTGTTCATAGTCATGGAAAACTTGAGCAATGATCCAAAAATCTCAGTGAACCACTACTGGGTGTTAGTTGCCAACTTAAAAGGCAGTAGGTTCAAAGTTCTTGATTCAATGAGGACAATGGTGCACAAGAAACTGCTCCAAACCATAGAGAAACTAAGAGCATCTTTCACAACTTTATGGAAGTTACACTACCCAACCTCACGCATCAAGATCGATAAGTTTGAGGCTTACATGGATGACATTTTTGCTCCAAAATAGACAACAAAGTAAGAAAAACCTGAGCTGTTTTTGATAGTGTTTGATTAGTGATGGTGTCTGATTAGTTACTTTTTCTGAATTCGTAAAACAAAGTTGGTTACATGTGTTTTTTATCTAGGTGTTCTTATCCTGCCTAAATTGCGGTACGGATCGTGTATAGTTATATGGCGATGTCCGATTTGTTGCTTTCTAACTACCAACAATATGGCCTGCTTACATTGGTTTCTATCTAGTTGATTTTTCCTCTGGCATAAGTTGCGGTATGTAGAGATTCAGAGTTGTAATCCCTAGAACTTAGTTGTTATCCTAACCTAAGTTGTGGTACTAGTTCGTGTAGAGTTGTACGGTAGGGTCTGATTTGTTGCTTTCTAAATCCCTAGAACCAAGTTTGCTTACATGATTTTTCACCTAGTTGTTCTTTCTCTGGCGTAAGTTGCGGTACGGATCGTGTATAGTTATATGGCGATGCCTGATTAGTTGCTTTCTAACTACCAACATTTTCTAGACTGCTTACATTTGATTTTTATCTAGTTGTTTTTTCCTCTGTCATAAGTTGCGGTATGTATCATGCAGAGTTGTAATGATGTTGTCTGATTAGTTGTTTCTTGAATCCCCTACAACTAAGTTGTTTACATGATTTTTTACCTAGTTTATGTTTATTATGGACTAAGTTGCATTACGTATCATGTAAAGTTGTCCTTATTCTGGACTAACTGCTATCACAATTTTTTTGTTTTTTGCAGCAAAGATTGCGGTGTTTTTGCTCTCATGAATGCAGAACATTGGACAAGCAGGTCTTTGGCACATTACGGTCCTGAACATGTTGAAAGAATAAGGAAGTTTCTCACTCACTGATGGGTTACTTCTGTTAAAAACACAATCAAATGGAAGGAAGTTATCAAGAAGAAATAATGTACAGTTTTCCAACAAACTCGAGCATTTTTTTCAGAATTTGATCACAGTACTTTTCTTGCATGAATACTTTCTGGTTTCTTTTAATAAAACCTTGGTCGCAAAACACAATAGCAAGAAATACATTTACTTTCATGGCCTAGATGAATTGGGATAGACTACAAAACAATCATAGGTTCTTGCCCAGTGAGCCTAAACCTAATGCCGTTGTACAAGTAGCAAAATTGTGTCCAGGCTCATTACACACAGTGCACGTTATAATTCTTTTAGCTTGCAACTCAATTCCTGAAGAAAAACGACCTTTCTTCCGACCTTCTGTATTCGACCTGGGAGGGTCAAGGATGACCATTGCTTCTTCAGCAGGCTCAACCATAAGTCCTTGGCCAATTATTGCCACAGTAGATGATGGAGGAGGAGTATACAAAGGTTTTGAGTCAAACCAATCACTGGATCTGGTAGGTGCAGGAGTTATTGGTACTGTTGGAGTAGGGCCTAAATTTGCTGTTCGGCGTTTTTTAGGAACTGCTGTAGCATTTTCAACATTAGTTGCTGGAGCCATGGGTGCTATTGGGGTAGGTCCTGAAGTTGCTCTTCGGTTTGCCATATAAGCTGAGCTAGAGTCCTGATTTGATTTAGAGTCCTTTGACGCACTGGTTGTGTTGTTCTTCTTCTTCACTTTGTCTAGTTGTGCAAACTCAGTTATCATCTCCCTGATGTGTCTACGAGCAATAAGTTCATGCTGTTCTGACTTGCTACCAATCTTAGCAACATTAACAAATTTGGTAGACAAGTTGGCAAACCGTAGTTGCTTCCATGACTCCTCAGGCATTACATCATCTCTTGCTGGGAAACTTGGTTGAACAAAATTTTCCAAAGCTTGTTGAGTCCATCTGTGCAATATGTACCGCTCCGGTATTTGATGGCCCAAAATATATTCGAGCTCATTGGGGAACCCCAAGAGGAAGGTATGATGAGCACAGCAGCAAGTTTTCCCTCAGTTATGAAACCAAGGTTATTGAACCAGTAGGAGCAAGGAAACACCTCCAAGGTGTTGTTTCCAACTTAGAATCCTGCACAACACAACGACAGAACTTTGCCTCCAACTTACAGTGAGGTTGTCAATCTCACCGGTTTTGCTAAAAACAAAGGATTAAACGTATTGTGTGAAAGATAGTAATAGCTTGCAGAAAGTAAACATAAAAGAGTAAATAGCTTTGTAGAAGTAAAAGAATGGACCGGGGGTCCATAGTTCACTAGTGGTGATTCTCCTTAAGATAGATGACATGTTGGGTGAAAAAATTACAGTGAGAAAGCATACATGCATATACTAACCATCTTGACTCCTATGAGATTTGATTGGGCATTACAACATTATACATAGACTGTAATCCAACTGCATCTATGACTAATAATACACCTTTAGGTTATCATCCGAATCCCCTCCAGTATTATGTTGCAAGCAACAGATAATTGCATTAAGCAAAGTGTGTAAAGTAAACAATACGATTGTTCTATGAACCAAGGATTGCTGTTTTCTCCCTAGTAGCAACAACACATCTAGTACCTTAGAGATTTCGATCACTTCCCTATATTCCTAGAGGCATGAACCCACTATCGAGCATAAATACTCCCTCCTGGAGTTGCTAGCATCTACTTGGCCAAGATAGCTACTAACAACGGAAAGCATGCAAGATCACAAATAACAAAGACATGATAGAATCAATAATCAAACTGAAATAGCATCTCAATATCCATCGAATCCCCACAAACACAACATGTAAGATTACAAATAGATGATCTTGATCATGAACGGATCTCACAAGATCTAAACATGATAGCACAAAGGAGGAGAACCAACCATATAGCTACTACATGGACCCATAGTCCAGGGATGAACTACTCACGCATCACACCGGAGGAAGTCATGGTGATGAAGAAGGCCTCCAGGGTGAATTCTCCCTACCGGCAGGGTGCTAGGAAGAGCTTCAGATCCCTCCCGATCTAGGGATGGAGATGACGGCAGCTACAGACTCTTTCGTGGAATTTTGATCGGATACTTAGGGTTTCTATATCAGAGGCAATATATAGGCGAAGGGGGAGGCCGAGGGGGTGCCCGAGGCGGCTGCACCCCCAGGCGCGAGCCAGGCCTGGTCGTGCGGCCAGGGGGTGTGGCCCCCTCGAGGCCCTTCTCCGTCTCGTCTTCTGGCTCTGTGTTCTCCTCGGTGAAATATTGACTTTGCCTTTTGTCCCGTCCAATTCCGAGTATATTCATTTTCTGTCTTTTCTAGAACCAAAAACAGCAGAAAACAGGCAACTGGCACTATGGAATCTTGTTAATAGGTTAGTTCCAGAAAATGTGTAAAAATACTACAAAATGTGGACAAAACATAAGAAAGTAGATATAAAATAAGCATGGAACATCAAAAATTATAGATACGTTTGCAACGTATCAACATCCCCAAGCTTAACTCCTGCTCGTCCTCGAGTAGGTAAGTGATAAAAAGAAAGAATAATTTTTGAGGTGACATGCACCATCACAATCTTGATCAAGGTATTTATAACATTGATAGCTAAGATCATAATACTTTAACATAGCATGAAAGATATAATTCTAACAATAAGACATAGCAACTATGTTGTAACATGAAAAGGTACAAATAAAAGATTCATGAATAACAATGCTTTGAAAGATGTTTGTTTGTTTCACATAAAGAAAGCATAATAAGAATGGTATTCAGCTTGTCCCTCATAGTGTAGCAAAACATAAATGCATAGGACACCTTCAAAGTTCATAAGGGTGACTAGATACAAGTAGTTTAAGAACAAGAAATATCAAAGTTATGCATCAATCAACAAGTCTTGGGACAATGCACATTAAACTAAGAATGGCCACTATGCTCTCTCAATAGGTGCATAAAGATAGAAGATGGAGACTCAACATAAACATAAAAGAAAGGCCTTCATATAAGGAAGTAGGGATTAAAGATTCATAAAGAGCATCCAAAAATTATGGTACTTATTAGCTTCAGCTCTCATTGCCCCTATCATAAGCATCTTGAAGTGATTAAGGTTAAAGTGAACAAACTATGGAGTATATGCTTGACAAAGTATAAGTTGCAATCTCATGTCCCTTGAATACGAGGGCCGCTCCTCATGCTACTCAAGTTTAATTACCAGTAAGTTCTTGTCATAGTAAGTACATGTGTATCATAGAGAACCGCCAACAGGGTACCCCTTGCCCGATGATACGGAAGAATCCCCATATCAAAATGACAAGGCAAGCAGATAATAAGCATCTCAGCAATCTTCTTATTTACCATGGGAAAATGGTGCTTTTCTCTCTCTTTCCTCATCTCTTTTTTTCTCTTTTTCTCAATCTCTATCTCTTTTTTTATAATAAGAATGCTTCATAGATTGCTCATTATGGTTACGCTACAGGTTTCCACCATAATTAGGCATGGATTAGACCAGCCGCCTAGGCGTTTCTCTAACACACATACATAACTCCATCGACTTACAAGCTCTCCTTTCATTTCACACCGACAACATCCATAAACAAAAGAGCATGATATCAACTGGGTACAATGTACAAGTGCAATGTTGAAAACGTTCCCCATGATAGCATGGTTCTGCTAATCCCCAACGTATAAGTGCAAGCATATACAACATAGATGACACAATGGTTCAAGTTTATTAGGGGCAAGAAAAGTAAAGTGTGCCATCAAGTTTGTGAGAGCTTTAATCACTAATTTTCACATAACAAGTTTAATTCGGAAGGTAGATAAAAGCATGAATATTTTTGGAATAGAAAATGCTAATAGGTAGGTATGGTGGACTCTTTGGAATAACTTGGTCTTATTTGGAGTTGGATGCTTGACTGGAACTCATACTGGGTACATGTGGAGGCTAGCAAAAGACTGGGAGCGACCAACTAAGAGAGCAATAATGGCCATAATCATGCAAAGCGACAAAACATTATTAATTAAATCATAAAGTGATATGACAAGTCAAAAAGTAAATGATCATAGAGGCTATGGTGACTTGGTATAGTCATAAAATGGTGTGAGCATGCGCCAAGTCAACCCAAATAAAGCATTTAAAGGAGAATACCACAATACTATGCTTTAATATGCTAAAACAACGCATGATTCTTTCAAGGCACATTAAGCAATCTCAATTATTTGTAACAAGTCATGCTACAACAATAATCACTAAGCATAAAGCCAAAACAATATCAAGCATGACATGACAAATTCTAAACCACAGTCAAAAACAAACTCCTTTTATACCACTTAAGCATGAACTTTTCCTACTCTTTTCCAATCAAAATCAAACTATTTGAAAACTTATGTATGAAAGAGTGGGTCCAACCAATGTATTCAAGCAAACTAAGCAAACGAAAACCAAAACAAAAACGAAGACGCTCCAAGAACAACACAACTGTGCATGAAACAATAAAAATGAAGTGTTTGGAAGAAACCTGAGATTTTTATTGATGAAGAAGGGGATGCCTTGGGCATCCCCAAGCTTTGATGCTTGTACTTCTTGGATGTTTCTTGGGGTGACACGGGGTGGCATCCCCAAGCTTGAGCTTTTGTACATTCTTCATCTCATTACATCAATCTCTCCATACACCTGAAATTCTTCCTTCATACAAAACTTCACACAATCTTTATTAGCAACATTAGTGCACTCAAGATAATAAGTCTTTAGGTTCAGTTTCAGCACCAACAAAACTTACATTAAAACACAAGCTACTGTAGCACTTTCCTCAAAATTCTCAATTCCCCAAAAAGAACTCAAAAAGGAATCAATAAGAAGCAAATGCAAATAATGGCAAAAATCTGTCAAAACAGACCAGCAGGTAAAAACCAATTTTTTGGAAGACCTTCTGTTGCTCAAATTGAAAAGTGTTGAACTAACGAAAGTTAATTAACAACCTGGGGCATAAGCACAAAAACTCACGCCTCAAAACGACGTACAAATATTTTACACGAATTTTTACAGCGAAGAACAAAAATCTGTTTCGGGACAACAACTTTCCCAAGCATTACTTCTCTCTCATTAGAGGTTACTCTTTTTTCACAAAAAGCAAATAAAAAGGATAAGGAGTGGTTATTACAGAGGTAATAACTTCCAAGACTCATCTAAAACTTTTGGGTTATCTCCCAATAAGTATTGTTCTTTAACGCCTTTAAGTTAGGCATAAGAAGCAAGAAAGGAATCAAGTGTTCTCAAATGAAGAAGCATTAAGAGCAAATTTTGTTTTCATAGGGGAAGCAAAAGGAATCTTCTCTCTCTTCTTAGGGAAGTGTTCTATACCTTTCTTGAGTGGGAGTTGATATTTAATGGTGCCTTCTTTCATATCAATAATGGCACCAACAGTTCTAAGAAAAGGTCTTCCCAAAGTAATAGGACAAGAAGCATTGCATTCATCATCCAAAACATAGAAATCAACGGGAACATAGGCATTGTTAACCATAATAAGAACATCATTAACATTCCCCATGAGTTTATTTTTAGCATTATCATCAAGTGGGACATTTAAATAACAATCTTCAAGTGGTGGTAAATCAAGCATATCATAAATCCTTCTAGGCATAATAGAAACACTACTATCAAGATCACATAAAGCTTTGAAATCAAAATCATTCACTTTCATATTAATGATGGGTTCCCAACCCTCTTCTAGTTTCATAGGAATAGAAGCTTTATGTTTCATCTTTTCTTCTTTAATTTTTATGAGAGCATCAGTAATGTGTTTTGTAAAGGTCATATTCATAGCACTAGCATTAGGACTTTTAGCAAGCTTTTGTAGGAATTTAATTACTTTAGAGATATTGCAACCATCAAGATCAAAATCATATTTATCATCTAAAGTAGTAGAGCTATTGTTTCCCATGTTTTGAAGAATTTCAACATTTTTATTAGAAAAGGTTCCAGTGGGCTTACTAGCTTCAACATTAGTGGTAGTGATAGTAGAAACACTAATATTTCTAGAAATTTCATCTCTCTTTCCCACTTAGCATGCAATTCAGCTAATAGTCTAACATTTTCATCAATTCTAACTTGTATGGCATTAGTAGCAGCAAAGGGATTCTCAATAGTTTCAGGTTTAGCAGCCATTTTATTAAAAGAAGATTGTGATTCAGCCAATGCTGCTATATTTCTTTTAGCATTAGAGGTTTTTCATCAATAGTTTTATTGAAAGCAGTTTGTTTACTAATAAAATCTTTAAGCATAACTTCAAGTTCAGAGGGAGCACTCCTATTATTGTGGTAGAAATTTCCATAAGCATTACCATTATTGGGAGGATATGACCTATAACTATCATTACCAATATTATTCCTGTAGGCATTGTTGCTAAAATTATTATTTCTTATAAAGTTCACATCAACTTGCTCTTCTTGAGCAACCAAAGAGGCTAAGGGAACATGATTTGGATCAATATGAGCTCTCCCATTAACAAGCATAGACATAATAACATCAATTTTATCACTCAAGGAAGAGGCATCTTCAACATAATTTACCTTCTTACCTTGTGGAGCTCTCTTAGTGTGCCATTCAGAATAGTTAACCATCATATTATCCAGAAGCTTTGTTGCAGCACCCAAAGTGATGGTCATAAAGGTACCTCCAGCAGCAGAATCCAGTAGATTTCTTGAAGAATAATTCAATTCTGCATAAAAGGTTTGGATAATCATCCAAGCAGTCAGTCCATGAGTGGGACAATTCTTTACCAAAGATTTCATTCTTTCCCAAGCTTGAGCAACATGTTCATTATCAGATTGTTTAAATTTCATTATTTCACTTCTCATAGATATAATCTTAGCAGGAGGATAGTATTTTCCAATTAAAGCATCTTTACATTTAGTCCAAGAATCAATACTATTTATAGTTAGGGATTGCAACCATTCTTTAGCTTTTCCTCTCAAAGAGAAAGGAAACAATTTAAGCTTAATAATATCCCCATCTATATCCCTATGCTTTTGCATCTCACAAAGTTCAACAAAGTTATTTAGATGAGCAGCAGCATCTTCAGTACCAATACCAGAAAATTGTTCTCTCATAACAAGATTGAGTAAAGCAGGTTTAATTTCAAAGAAAGTAACTTCAGGAACAGGTGGAGCAATAGGTGTGCACATGAAATCATTGTTGTTGGTGCTAGTGAAGTCACACAACTTAGTGTTTTCAAGAGTAGTCATTTTTTTGTGTTTTTAATAAAGAAAGCAAACTAGTACAACTAATTTTTGTGTGTTTTTGATAAAGAAACAAGCAAACAAAGCAGAAATAAACTAAGCAAAACAAAAACAACAAAGTAAAGAGATTGGTTATGAGGGACTCCCCTTGTGAAGATGTCCTTGACTCCCCGGCAACGGCGCCAGAAAGAAGGTGCTTGTGGCCTAAAATATCTCGAGCTCGTTGGGGAACCCCAAGAGGAAGGTATGATGAGCACAACAACAAGTTTCCCTCAGTTATGAAACCAAGGTTATCGAACCAGTAGGAGCAAGGAAACACCTCCAAGGTGTTGTTGCCAACTTGGAATCCTGCACAACACAATCACAAAACTTTGCCCCCAACTTACAGTGAGGTTGTCAATCTCACCGGTTTTGCTGAAAACAAATGATTAAACGTATCGTGTGGCAGAAAGTAATAGCTTGCAGAAAGTAAATAGAAAAACAGTAAACAGTTGTAGATTGATTGTAAAAGAAAGGACCGGGGTCCATAGTTCACTAGTGGTGGTTCTCCTTAAGATAGATGACATGTTGGGTGAACAAATTACAGCGGGGCAATTGACAAACATCGAGAAAACATACATGCATATACAAATCATCTTGACTCCTATGAGATTTGATTGGGCATTACAACATTATACATAGACTGTAATCCAACTGCATCTATGACTAATAATCCACCTTCAGGTTATCAATTCGAACCCCCTCCAGTATTAAGTTGCAAGCAACAGATAATTGCATTATGCATTGCGTGTAAAGTAAACAATACGATTGTTCTATGAACAAAGGATTGATGTTTTTCTCCCTAGTAGCAAGAACACATCTAGTACCTTAGAGATTTCTATCACTCCCAGATTACTAGAGGCATGAACCCACTATCGAGCATAAATACTCCCTATTGGAGTTGCTAGCATCTACTCGGCCAAGGTATCTACTAACAATGGAGAGAATGCAAGATCACAAATAACAAAGACATGATAGAATCAATAATCAATATAAAATAGCATCTCAATATCCATCAGATCCCCTCAAACACAACATGTATGATTACAAATAGATGATCTTGATCATGAACGGAGCTAACAAGATCTAAACATGGTAGCACAAAGGGGAAGAACCAACCATATAGCTACATCATGGACCCGTAGTCCAAGGATGAACTACTCACGCATCACACCGGAGGCTTGCATGGTGATGAAGAAGGCCTCCAGGGTGAATTCTCCCCTCCGGCAGGGTGCCGGGAAGAGCTTCAGATCCCTCCCGATCTAGGGATGGAGATGACGGAGGCTACAGACTCTTTCGTGGAATTTTGATCGGGTGCTTAGGGTTTCTGTATTGGAGGCATCTTATAGTCGGAAGGGGAGGTCGAGGGGGTGCCCTAGGAGGCCACACCACCCCCTGGCGCGGGCCAGGTTTGGCCACACGGCCAGGTGGTGTGGCGGCCCTCTGGCCCCTCTCCGTCTCGTATTCTGGCTCCGTGTCCCCCTCGGTAAAATATTGACTTTGGCTTTTGTCCCGTCCAATTCCGAGAATATTTATTTTCTGAATTTCCTGGAACCAAAAACAGCAGAAAACTGGCAGCTAGCACTGTGGCATCTTGTTAATAGGTTAGTCCAAGAAAGTATATAAAAATACTCCAAAGTTGTGACAAAACATAAGAAAGTAGATATAAACCAAGCATGGAACATCAAAAATTATAGATACGTTAGCAACGTATCATGGAGCTATAGGTATGGTATCCTAAGTACACCGCAAACAAGTCCTAGTGCTTATCGTACACAAAACCCAAGAAACACACACGTGGAGATAAACATGGCAATGCAACTATGAAGGGTGTTGCACTACGCTGGAGAGACACTAGCAAACTCAAAGTAAATAGGCACAAGATTGCTCAATCTACCGGTGCACAAAGATATCACTAGGCGTCTTTCCCAAATTCTCCTTTTCTTTTTCTCTTTTTCTTTTGTATAGCTTGTCTCTCTTGTTACTTTGTCTTTTGCTATATGCTTTTTCTCTATTTTTTTGAATATATGTCACACACAACCAATTTACAAAGCACAACACCAAAATCCTAGGAGTAGCCTGTAGGAGCGGAAACTAGTCTCAATGGGAAAGTACCTACACGTATGAAATAGAATGGCTATGGCTAAAGTTCAGGAAAACTGCATTTTTTGTCACACTTTGCAATTATGGTGTCGTGGTAGAAAAACAACTCAAAATTGTCCCGTGGCAGAAAAACAGCGTAAAAGTCTGCCGCGGCATAACGACGGCAGCGCATAGGCGCGCGACAGAGAAACACACGAAACTGTTCCATGGTAGAGCGGCGGCAGCAAGCAGGCGTGCGGCAGAGCAATGTGTGCCACGGCATGAGTCTGAGTCACGGCAGACTTCGCGGCAAGAAAACAGCTCCTTTCCATGCCGCGGTAGAATTGGTAGCGATTTTTTTTCCAGTTCCGACTCGGCCAAGTAGTAAACAACCAGGACTCTTTGCTTGGATCGGATCTGACTTGATGGTGGTGGAAACAATTGATGGGGAACTCAACTAGAACAACTAGAAAGCAAAAACAAATATACGAAGAATAGATCTAGATCTAGACTAATAGAGGAACACGACCAATAACTATTACTCGACTACGATGTAATCTAGGCTATGGTAACTCTTTTTGTGGGGATTTTTCTATATAGGACGAAAAACACGAACTAATCATGGATGGATTTGAGGATTGCTCACCGAGTAAACGAGGAAGTCTGATACCAAGATGATATGGGGTGGCCCGATCTTCTCAGCAAGCACTTGTTGATGATGATAATGATGGATAGATAAATATCCTATAGCTATGAACTCTCCCGCTCGAACCCTGATGCCAATCCAACAGCTCTCGAACCCTATGAGATATTCACAACACCACGCTCTTGCGCATGCAGCCATCGACCACGAACGGTAGTTTGCAATCTACTAATTCCTAGTGGAACAACAGATCACACTCAATTATAGTTGGTAAAATCGATCACAAGTAATTCCAGAGGTTCTATGAAAGAAACAACTCCAAAATATTTTAACGTGGTCTAAACCCTAAACTAGTGCGCCCCATCTATTTAAGAGTTTGGGGGTGCAGCGGCCAAGGTGGTGACCGAGTTGGTCCCACCCAACTAGGGGTATAGCCGACCCAACATGGGCTCGGTCTATGCCTCTGTCGTGGCAGAGTTTGGCACAGTTTGGCTACCGTGGCAGCCTACCGTGGCAGAAAACTGAGGCTTTTCTCTGCCGCGGCAGAGAACTTCCTCCACTTGTTGATCTTCATCTTTGACAACTCCTTGCACTTCTTTCCTCTCCTCCCTCGTGCATTCTTCGTTGATCAACACGCCATGTTCCATTAGCTCCTCTCTCCATGCTACGCCTTCTTCTCCCAAGTACCTGATCATGCAATAATTCAAAGACTTAGGTAGTATAAAATTCTCATTAACTAAAACATAAGATTCATTAAGAAACAAATTCACCTGTTGTTCTAGTAGCTTAGCACGAGCTCTTGTAATTGGTCCAATCCTTATCTCATTGGATTGATCTTTCTTTGTAGCTGCTGGAACATCATCGGTAGTAATTGGGGTAGGTGTAACTGTAGGGATGTCCTCATCACGTGTGGCCTTTGCTCAGTCCGGAGGATGCGCCACGTGCAATCCTCCGAAGGAAACATAGCGTTTTCGTTTTTTACTATTGGGAGTAATAACAACCGGTTTGTTTTCAATCTATACCTTCTTATAAAGTAAAGCCCCAGTAAGAGATCTTTATAATATTCTATATTGACATGCAACCTATCCACATCACCAAATAATCGTTGTCGTTCAATTCTAATCGTCTACCGTTTATTTATGTTGTACATATTTTCCTTGGATCTTCGGCCTTGCATGCTAGATGTACTCAATGTCGCCTCTAACTAGCCCTTAATTAGTTTCCTCTATTTCCTATTTAATTTGGTGATGATTGAAGTGCCCCGTGGTCTAGAACTGCCACAACCATACGAAGGGATGACCTTCTACTCTGCCCTTTGATCTTACCCGTCCTATAAATAGAGAATGCACCAGTCTTCATGTATCCTCTCAATAATTTTTGTTTGCTTGTCCATTATCATATTTGGTGCTACTTCTCCATCCCCCGTTCACCTTATCCTGCCTTTTGCTTTACACCAGCCTCTTCATTTGTCCACCTAACATATTTGGAAACCCTGTTTTTTTGCTAAGATATATGATAATTTTTTTCTCACGGACCTGTTAATTTCCTGTCATTTTTGTTCAGCTATTTCTCACCTATCGGCGTGGCTCAGTCTAACTACTGTATTTTTTGTGAATATATGCAGGAACAAAGCTCACATAATGTGTTAGTGGAACTATGAAGAGGCTGTCTTATTACGTTTCTTGGTATTTTACCGCCGAGTGCGGCTGCTAATTTTTCCTATTGAAAACTTCCACTATTGTGCTGTAATGAGGACAAAACCTACTCCAGCCGTACCAACCCTCTTTTCCAGCTTCTGTTGGATTTACCGATTGGGAATTATCGTTGGTGATTTGAAGAAGGTAGATAATGTACCTAGAAAATTATGTTCATGGTTCCCTAGACCCTTTTGTTTATCAAGATATTTACGATCATTGACCGTATTATTACTTATGAGAGTGCCTCTTATTTTAGGAAGATTTATGGAGTTTGAGGAAGATTGCTCTCTTATATTAGAGAAGAAACTCATGACAAAACAGATATGTAGGAGGCCACACCATTATCTTACATATTGTATTGAGTAATATTGTATTTTCATATTCATTTTAGACGATCAATGGTAAATTTGTAATCTCAACTTCCATACATCATTGTCTCTGCCAACTATATATGTTGAAATACTTTGTGTATGTACGATATTTTTTATTTACTCAATTTGTTTTCTAGATGGAAGCTTTGTTAAGGAAATTTGTATCAGCTCATAAATCACATTATTTATGCCACCTTCCTTCGAAGTATGAGTATAGTAGTAACTTTTCAGTTTATGCTTCATGTTTTTACCAGACGTGTCACTCAAAATCAAAACAAATCTTCCTATAGCATGGATCTTACACATTAGTATGCTTCATGAACGAGATGTTTATTGAGAAATAATATATTTAATTTCTTTGTAAATATTTCAATGGATGCTAAGTGCATTTGTTCTGCATCGTGGAGATATGATTCCTGTAGAAACGTGCTAACATTCATATCTTCATGCGAGCTATCCACATCATCTGTTTTTCAGCCATCCAGTTGTCCGAATGATTCATTCTTTTTGTTACCAGATTGTGCACATCATATATCCTTAGTAGTAAAATAAACAATATTTTGACACCAATCAAATTTAACTTATCGACTAGCATGAACAATTGAGTCTTGCATTGTTGTGTACACAATCTCCAGCTTAATGTGTCTTATACACTTTTAGATACAGCTAGAGTTCGTACAAAGATACCCGCTGCAACGCGCGGGTATCCTTCTAGTTTATCAAAATTTGAATGTCCCTCCGTCTAATTCTCTTTGAGATCCGGTTGTTTTTTTCTCCTCGGGTCGCCTTTTCTGTCTCATGTTTTCTTTGCAGAGGCTAGACCGGTAGTTTTCTTGGGTCATCATGTGCTGGAGGTTTGTAGGGCATGTTTAGTTCTCGTGCGAGTTTTTCCCCATCGCATGTAACTTGCACGTGTGGGGAATACAACCATGGATCTGCATCTAGGCCAAAATCTCCTAGTTATTAGGTAGCCCGCATTGACACTATCCAGGACTTGGGCAGAAATGAGGCCATGTTTTTGTTGGGCTGTATTAGGCCTAGGAGAAAGGATTGCGCGTGTTTGGTTTCAGAATTCTCGTGTGGTGTGGTAACCTCTTCCTCAGATGGTGAGCTTACCAGGCATCCCAAGTAAGACACAACAAGCACAAACCACAATATGCAGAGGACTTAAACACTATAGCAAGGTAATCACACGACATACAGAGAGTTCACAGCAAACTGAGACATACAAAGTTCACAGGTCAATCATGGCAAGGGCTAGATCATGCTCCGGGCACTTTTTCATCACTCCAGTCATGGTGTAGTCAAATATGGTGACCTTGAGCCGGTCACCCTTACCATCTTAAAGGCCATGAAGTACCCAACCTTGATCTGGTGGGTAATGGCAAAGCTAGCCCACCCCTGGTCAAGGCAAATACTGCCACTGACATCTCGGAGCTTCACCATCTAGCTACATCCGGTGTTTGTCTTGATCATGGTCATTCTCAGCATAGTGCCGAGGAAAGGCCTAAAGCCAATATGGCTTGGCAGTAGGTATAACCCAGGTGCCAAGATTACCTTGGCAAAATGGGTTCGACCTACCTGGTCGTGGAAGTGCCCAATCTTTAGAGGTCTGCCCCTCAGCCTCTTGGCGCCGCTTATCTCACCACCATTTGAAAGGGCATGTGTTCCCATGTGTGGTTTTGGTAATTAATGACAATCTCCATGGACTAATGTTTGCATTAAGATGCACTTGTAGGATTTATCCATTATCATCACGTGGACCATGTGTTGGCTTCGAGGTTGAAGAAATGGAGAAATGAAGAACAATAAGCAATGTCCAAGGGCTTTGGGCCTATTGGAATCATGTTGGAGAAGAAGAATAATAATAAAGAAAATAAGATCAACAGTGTGTTGAAGAAGAAGATAAAATTCCTCGTGTATATCTTCAAGATATTATCCTAATGGAGTTAGAAGAAATAAAGTGCAAGCTCAAGATGCACCAACTCTCGGATATCACATGCTTGAAGCTTACCGCCCTTAGTGATCATGGATTTATGAAGACAAGTTTAAAGAAGAGGTTTCCCCATGGTGTACCGGGGGAGCAATGTGCAAGTCTTCATTAAGCAAGCGTGAGCAAGATCAATCAAGAAAGAAGTTCAATCTTGAGGAGCATAAAGTCATCAACATCAAGCTTAAGTGGAATGCTCAATACAAAGGTATGATCTTGATAGTTTTTCCCTTTTGCCAGTCTCATGTTGTTAGTTGGGAGACCGGTTTATATGATAGATAATCGTACTATCAAGAGGGGCTCTCAAGTGAGTAACTTGATCATATCTTTTGGATAGAGCTCAAATGTTTGCACACTTGGCATCATATTTCTTGGTTCTTATTTGGTTCTTATCCATGAGAGGATTTAGAGCTTGTGTTAATATCCATGACAAGCTCAAGTTCATCGAAAATGGATTTCACATGCATTCTCTATTGCGTTTTTGATTTGGAGGTTTACCGGTTTGTCTTTTATAGATATGTTAATCCCTTCATCATATTATTCTATCCCCCTTTGATGGACTATTATTATCCCTACATGATACTATAGAGCTTATTACTATCTTCTAAACGAGCCCAAGATCATCAAAATCAGAGTTCAGATGCAAAATTTATGACTATTTTTGTATTGGTTTTTGGGGGGTGGAGACTCCGGCCCAAATTCCGGCCGGGTGTACTGGGAGCATCTGGATCTCGCTCAGAGTCCTGGACAGAGTCTAGACCTCAGAGACTCCGGTCCTGGGGGCCGGACACTCTGCTCCTGAAGGCCGAAAACTCAAGGGTAAGTGTTCTGAAACAACTAATTAACATGGGGGGGCCTATAAAAGGCCCCCTTCTTCCCCAAGGGGCAGGTTGCTTGCTCTCCCTCTTTCCTCCATTGTTTCTACCTTTAAGAGCTTGCAAATACTCCTAATCCCTCCCATATTTTTCGAATCTTGTTGGGATTGAAAGGGGAGATCTTGATCTACAACTCCACCAATCCATCTCTTCTCTATGTGAGGGGAACATATTGGGATCTATATCTTGGGGTTTCTGTTGTGGATTTGCTCTTGTGTTCTTCCTATCTTATTCCCCCAATAGCTTTTGTAGCTTTGGTGGAACTTAATAGTTAAGGAGTTTCCATTGCATTAGGTGCATCGGTTTGAGTTCTCTACGGAGGATTTGGTGTGTAAAATCAAGAAGCTTGTTACTCTTGGGATCTTGGAACCCTATATGGTGTAGTGGTCTTTGTGGTGATTTATTGGGGCCTCCAATTAAGTTGTGGAGCTCTTCCCAAGTTAGTGGCCTTGGTGGTGATTATTGGGATCCTCCAATTATGTTGTGGATATTGCCCCAATATTGTACGGGTTTGGTGACTGCCCTCAAGTGTCCCATAGTGGATCGGGTGCTTGCCATGCGGCGGGTGCTCGGGAGAATAGGGTGAGGCCTCTTTTGGCATTGGTGGTCTTAGTACCGCCCACCCCTCCAACGAGACGTACTCCCTTTTAGGGAGGAACTCTGTAAAACATCGTCGTCTCCGCGTGCCTTGGTTATCTCTATACCCGAGCTCTTTACTTATGCACTTTACTTTGTGGTAGCCTTCGTGCTTGAAGTCATATATCTTGCTATCATATAGTTGCTTGTATTACTTAGCATAAGTTATTGGTGCACATAGGAGAACCATAGTATATATAGGTTTTGTGCTTGACAAAGTAAACATTAGTTTTATTCCACCTTTATTAAGCACATCTCGTAAAAGTTTTTAACCGCCTATTCACCCCCCTCTAGGCGGCATCTATGTACTTTCAATTGGTATTAGAGCAAGGTCTCTCGGTTTTAGGCTTCACCACCTTGAGAGTAAATATGTCAACGAGGGGATTTGTGCATGATTCCTTCTATATATTCGATGGCACAAACTATAATGTTTGGAAATATCGCATGCTTGATTATTTTTGTGTCATTCACCCAACTATAGAGTGAATTCTATATATGGGTTTTTCTCCTCCTATGGATCCCCAAAATGAATATTTAGAGGAGAAGATGAACTCTTACATAGATGCTCAAGCTACTAAAGTGCTTTTACTTGTTGTGAGCAATGTAATTATTTCTTAAATCATGCCTTATCGGAGTGCTCATGAGATATGGACAAATATTAAAGATAAATATGTTGTGTCCAACATTATTGAGGATGATTGTATTCCCTCCACCTTCGGCCATGATGAACTCTCATCTTCTACCACTTCACAAACATGTGATTTTTCACAAGGTAATGATATGGTGAGTGGTGATAGAAATTGAATGTGGATAGTGAGCTTACTATTGGTAATCCATCATCTCTATCCAGTTTCAATGTTCTATCTTTGGACCTTAACACTTCTAGCACTCAAAACTCCTTACATGCTTGTGTTGATACTCCTTGCATATCATGTAGAAATGGATTGAATAAATCTCATGATGATATGCGTCTTTTGTCTTGTTGCCAATATAAAAATGCTTCTGTTTCCTCTATCACTTGTGTTTTTAACCATGTAAAGGAAACTGAAGAATCTATGGACCAAGACAAGGTTTTGTTTGGATCTTCAAGTAATTCCTCATGACCACCTTCTTCCGGTTCTCACATATGCTTTATGGCTAAGGGAACAAAGGTAACCTCTTTGGATCCCATTGTATCTCATCATGATGATGATGAAGTTGTTGATAATGATGATGTTGATGATCATCTTGTTGATTATGATATTGCCTCTATTCAAGATATGGGAGAGATTGTCTTTCCCACTCTTTGTAAAAATAAAATTGCTTGCTCCAACTTTGTTGAAATTATGACTTGTGCTATTGAGGGTAATAAACTTATTAAGGAGCAAGAAAATATCATTTTCCAAAAGAATGAACATGAGTGTGAGTATGCTAACAATATTGCTTATCTAAAGAGCTCCCTTGAAGAAGAACAAACCACCAAGTAATCTCTTGAGGAGACTTTTACTCTAGAACTATCTAGAGTAAAGTAAAACAATGATAGAGAACTTGAGGTAGCATATGTTTTGAAAACTAAAAATGATGAACTTTTAGTTGCCCATCCTAAGCTTGTGGAGGAGTTTAAGCACCTCGAAAATGTATCTCGGTTCGTTAAGAGTGAGCTCATCAAACTCACCGAGTCGCATGAGCAACTTAAATCTTCATATTCAAAAGAGCTCGCCAAGTTGCCCTCACCTCTTGTAATTAATGATGATGCTTGTGCTACTAACTCTATTTCTTGTTAAGCATATATTTTGAAGGATAATTATGAGCTAAAGGCTCAACTTTATTTGCTAACTAGCAACTATGGGAAGTTTGATAAAAGTCATGTTAAGCTTTCAAGCTCGCATGAGGATCTTCTAGTCTCCCATGGTAGGATAAAGTTAGCTCATGAGGCCATTGTGTCCAAGGTAACATCTTGTGAGCCTCATGTGGACATTATCGCTACTTCTACTCCTAATGTGATATTTCCATGTGCGAGTCCTTATAATTCATCTCCGCATAACCATGCTACATCTTGTGATAAATTACATTACATGCTTTGTTGCTCTAACAATGTAGCATCTACTTCCTCTAGTATTATTGTTGACACTAACCATGTATAGGAAATTAAAGAGCTCAAGGATAAAGTCACTTCTTTGAAAAATGACTTAAAAAAGGGTCATAAAGGGAAAACCACACTCAAACACATCTTTAGTGTAGAAAAATCCCCCAATGACAATAGTGGACTTGGATTCAACTCCAACATCAAGAACAAGTACACCAATGATACCTTTGATCCGGATTCATGGATGTAGTATAATAGTTTTTTCCCTAGAAGACCTAGTTTTAATCAAACCTTGGAAAGCATTGCTAAAAGGTAATAAGAAAGGACACATCTACAAGACTTTGTTTGTTCGTTTTACCTTAGTTGTCCGGACCAATCTAGTTCACTTTATAATGGGGTTGAATCAAATGATGGAGATAGGCTTGGGTTGAAGATCCACCTGCAGCTGCACATCAAATGGGATGAAATATAATAATAAGCATAGTCATGTATAGTGTTTGTATTGAGATAATCTTTTGTGGGCAACACATCCTAATATTCTAGAGCCCCCGTGATGCAACAGGCATAGAAATAGACTTTTAATCCAACCGAGAACACACCGAAGCCACGGTTTGTAAACGATTATTAAGTGTAAACACAGATTAAAGCTTTAAGTGGTGATGTTGTTGTTGATCCCGAATGGGGCGCTAAGCAAAGACCGTACTTCCCTTTCTATCACTAAGTTTCCTATGAGATCGCCGCTAGCCAAGTATCTCACCTCAGGCCTTTATCAATCTATGGGATCTTGGGCACCTACAAGTCCACAGATCGAGGCGAGAGACGAAGAAACAAAAGATACAGATCACAAATCCAAACAAAATACAATTCTCCCACGATCTAGATGCACATAATTGCTGCGAGGTTTCTCTCCAACCCGCAGCTCGTGAGGACTACTCACTCATAACAAATAGATCGGAGATAGAAAACATCATGCAAATACTTAGATTGAAATCAAATATTCTTACAATGGTCGCCAAATCAAAAGGAGATCTAAAAGTACAAAGCAATGGCTATGTCTAGTGGAGGGATGGATGGTGGAAGTGATGAACAATGGATGAACTATGGATGAAAAATTGTGTGGATGTCCTTTGGGGGTGTTGTGATGCAATATGAGAATGGTGGCTCTCTGGCCGGCGGCTAGAGCCTCAAAATATTTAGGAGTCTTCATGAAAGTTGTAGGGTTTGACGAGACGAAGCCATCGCCACCTGGTATGGGCGGGCAGTACGGGCAAACCAGGCCCGTCCTAGTGGTTGTTAAGCGCACTAACGCCTTGGTTGGCTTCTCCAATTATTTGGCCGTGTGTACTTCCTCAAAATCCTTCATTATGACTCCTTATTTCTCCTTAAAAGCAGTGATTTCCTGCACAACATAAATCAAAGAAGGGATTTGCATATCTTTGCAATTATTAGTCAGTAGTGGCAAAGTTGAGAGTTTATTTGGCAATTGCTTGACCAAAAAACAACGTTTAAACACAGTGGAAGATGGCAAAAATCGGAGCCATCAACTTCCCCAAAGCTCAAACCTTGACTGCCCTCGAGCAAGAAGAACCAAAAGAACTATAAGGAATTTAGCGTTTAAACTTGAAACAACGAGAATAGGAGTTCACTTATAGTAGGCAGTCATATGTGAAAGTACATTTCATGATCTCTAGTGTCTTGTGTGTTAGATAACAATACCATGGATTATCTCAGGTGTGCTAAGTGCCGCAGACAAGTGTTCACATGAAAAGATGCAAAATCCTGTTGTTGGGGGGCCGGATAATCCACCCCTGCCAAGGGACGAATAATCCGGCCTGACCCCTTTGACAAAGGTCGACAAGGCGCGTCACTCAGTATGGGGGCGGATTATTGTTGGGGATCAGCACGGAAAACAAAAATTTCCCTACGATGGAACTCCAGAAACTTAGCCTAGGATCTATCTATGTAGTAATGCGGTAACGACCGATGTGCAGAGAATACATACCCTTGTAGTCTGTACGTGGTTAACGTTCCGCGGGGAACGTGGTTGATGTAGTCGTACCCGAAGCCGACCTCAAGGTCGCGAAGCTCCTCGCAGGTCACCCCTTGCTCCTTCTTGATCTTCATCATCTTCATCGTGCAACAGCTCCGACTCACAACATTTAAGCGCCCCAAGTGTTGCGCCTCGTGTCTTCGTACACATCCGGTGCACGATGAGACCTCCGGCTCCCCGATCCTGCCGGGAGTGCGGAAGTGATATCCGGCTAGGAATCCCTGCAGCGCAACGGCGTACTGCAGGTGTGCCTCGATCGCACAGCCCAGACTTGGGGCCATGGTCACGAGGTATAGAGGGAGAGAGAGAAGGAGGAAGTCAACCAAAGGACTTCTCCAAATATTGGTGTGTCTCATCCCACCCATGGGCACCCCTATATATAGGGGGAGGGGGTGTGCCCTCCCCTTTGGGTTTCCCATGTGGGACTATTGAAGGGAGAGAGGGGGGAGGCGCATGGGACTTCATGGGCCAGCCGGCCTGGGGTGGGCCCCACCCCGCGCACAGCCCTAGGCTGGCCGGGTGGGCCCCCTCAAGGCGCCTGGGCCTTGGCCCTTTGGCCCTTGGCCCTTCCCTCCTCCGGTTTTCCCTCATGGGCCTTTATTCCCTAGGAAGTTTGGCCCATTAATAGAATAACCCTTCAAATTAGATTTTAATATTATATTTAATATTAATTACATTAATTAATATGTAAATACATATTACAAAACCTGATTCAACCTGAAACACCTTTCGGTTCCCTTTCGATTTCCTCCGAACGACTTCGGATCTTCCCCGGAATGATTCCGGTCCTTTATTCTTTCTCCGAAGAACTTCGGATCTCTCTGCGGAACAATTCCGGCTTTCTCTATCTCTCTACTGTGATTTCGTCTTACGAATGATCGCTCTCATCGTACCCTTAAGTGTATCCTCTCACGGCTCGGGAATGCACTAGACATGATCTGTATCAATGATCAACAGAGGTACCAGGGATATCCATGTGACCCCTATGCATTCCTGATGACAATGTCGTTTGAACCGTCTAAATATAGCATCCTCTTCCTTTTGTTTCTCGATACAACTTGTCCGAGATCTGATCAATGGTATCTTATACCTTGTTCAATCTCGTTCACAACAAGTTCTGTTTTCTTGTTACCATGATATTACATCCCCGTGACCTAGTCACATGTTGCAACATATATGGATGTAATCTCACCAAGCCGGCCATATGTATCTTTAACCGTCATGTGGGTGAACAAATCCCGGTCTTGCAGTCACATGCCATCTACTGTTCCTTCGGAATACCCAACATACACCTTTATAGTCACCGTATTACCAGATGACGTTTGATGCAGTCAAAGCAGCCTAGGGAAATAGTGAGTAATATGAGCTCACGGTCTAAGGAGAAGGAGTCTAAGTATAGCTATTGCAACAATGAACTATATGACTTGATAGTGTTGCAATCCTTCGAGGAATATCTAACCACATCATTCTCCAATGATATGATCTTGTTGTCAGTCGGCATAAATGCCCATGATCTTGAAACCCAGATCATCTTTGTGACCAACGAGCTAGTATGAATAGAGGCTACTAGGGACTTTGTTGTTTCATACCACACCTGTACCAATGTTTCTACTTGGCACAGTTATAGCACAATATGAAACTATTTTAAACTAATTGAGATATGATAATAAAAACCTATTTCTTATTTGCCTCTAGGGCATATCTCCTTCGGTCTCCCACTTGCACTAGAGTACAAATAAACTAGCTTGCATTTTACTCATATAAACCATATGCCATATGCGTTTACAGATCATGCATGCTCATGGGAAACGTCATGTCCATGTTCTGTTTTACCAGATCATTATGTCTTTTGCAAATCGTTGATGTCTTCCTAATTTGACATTCACACCATTATCTTATAATGGGTCGAAGCATTTGTTTGGCAACAAAGTGAGACTTTTGTTTCTAGTGTTTATAATGACGGTCGTTATTCACTGTTGTCATCTAAACTTCGAAACACACTTTGCTATCCTTTGTGTATATACTATAGTCATGGCAGCAGAATGAGGCTGGATTCTAGGAGCTTACTGTGACGTTAGATCAACCTCGAGGGCTTTCTCATGGGCATTGGGCCCTGGGACACATCATTCTACGTTAAGAGCGAACTAGCCCCGCCATAACATTATACGTCACATCAGATGTAGCTTTTATACTTCTATATCTATGTAGATTCTAGTGCATGAAATGCAACTATGACACTTACATTGCTTCTTGCTACTTAAGTACAAACTCAATTCTGGTTTAGTGATCAACTCAGAAATTACTTAAAGACATGTTCTTACAGTTAATACTTTGTCTTACCAACTAGAACTTCAGGTCACTTTATGTCGAGTATACAACATGGTTATGTGGAAGAACCTATGACTGAGGCACATGAGATGCAACTCATCTTTTTCTTTCAACCATAGTTGCAGTACTCAATGCTTTATACAGTAAGAAATACTTTCTTACCTTGTTTCATTCTGAGCTACTTCAGAATCTTGATTAGGATATTTCGAACATCTGTCAGAATCAAGTCCAGGAAGCATTCTACATTTAGTGTTTATTAAACTCATCAATCTATTCTGATAGATCTCTTTGTTTAATAACTTCAACTTCATCCTTACTTATCTAACTTAAATGTTATTAACACCAATCACATCATTCACATATGTCGTCCACATATCCTAGAATGATTTCACGCTCCCACTCAAATATGACATTCATGTTTGAGATCCAGGGATTTCACTTAGCTCCCACTCAAATATGACATTCATGTTTGAGATCCAGGGATTTCACTTAGCTCCCACTCAAATATGACATT
Source organism: Avena insularis (assembly GCA_023614405.1). Taxonomy (NCBI): domain Eukaryota; kingdom Viridiplantae; phylum Streptophyta; class Magnoliopsida; order Poales; family Poaceae; genus Avena; species Avena insularis. The sequence continues at coordinate 114,237,870 of CM042692.1, forward strand.
CATGTTTGAGATCCAGGGATTTCACTTAGTTCCCACTCAAAATATGTCAGGTACATATTATGAATTAGCTAAGCTGATTTGCTCCCACTCAAGTATAGGTCCTCTCGATAATCTTGGACATTCCAAAATTCTTTGATCATTATCAATTTGAGAATTCCAATTACGAGACTTCAATATCCATATATTTCTAGTGTAAATCCAAAAGACTTAAGCATCACTACTGTTGTACTCAACTCCTTGAATTTGTCCAAATTTGTGAAAATCGATATTTTTGTCATTCATTAAGTTTCATTTCCTTCTTATGACTTTGCAGTCATTCAGAAATATCAAGTAAACTTCTTTACTTTAATAAGATCAAGTAACATGTTACTTTGCAATCTTAAATGTAACTTAATATAGGATTTTATGACTCCTAGTCATTTCTCGCACTTAGGCCCATCACGCTTCTTTGTAATTCGTAGGTATGTCTTGTTCAAAACATGAAAAATGAATCAACAATACAATTCCACAAACTTGTAGAATATATAGTTGAATCCTACTTTCTTTAGTAAAAGTATTCGATGAAACTTTATGATCATTATCATTGGTTTCTCCTAGATTTGTAGAGTTTGGTTTCACGAAACAAATTCTGCTGCGCCACTCAACAATCCAGAGGTAAGGTCAAATACCTTGTTTTGACCTTTTACTTTCTTCCACCTGTATCTTCATCAAGACACGTCAACTTAGGACAACAACAGGTTTGCCCCTTTGTGGAAGATGCATTCATAGCTTCCTAAGAATGCTCTAAAAAACTTGTTTATTCGCCATGATTTCGACTTATCGAAATCTCTAGAAACTCGAACTTGCCATAACACTTATGGTGTTGTTTCCACGAATCTTTAGATATTCCTTTGTATTTCAAATGAGTGTTTGCTTATTTCGATCTCTAACTTTAAACGACAACTATAACCCCGATAAGATATAATATTATACCATATGTATCTAATACATAATGATTATGATGTTTAGACATTTCAACATAGTTTGAATTCGTCCAATTATCATAATTTGTGAAACATCTTTCACAAGTTCCTTTTATTCTAAACTTAACTTGAATACTTCAGTCGTGTCGATCAAATCGAAGAGACTTGTTAATTCAGTTAATTCAATATCTCATTTTAGTTATGAACTCATTTGAACAATTCAAATAATTTCAAACTTCATGTTTCATTAAGTAAATACACTTATTCACTTAAGTCCACAATAAATGATTTCCACTACTTGTTGAAAATACGATACATCACTATGTATAAGATTCAACATTTCTTCACATATCACCGTTTTACCAGAATGCGGAGTTTTAGTTATTCTGCCTGAGAGGCATGGTTTTGCAAAGTCTCTAGATTAAGCATCTAGGACCCCGATCTTTCATAAAGAACCTGCAATAACCAAAATGACTTAAACTATAGTGTCATTTCATTATTAGACTTTGGATATCTTTTAGCATTCTAATCCTTTATAAATGTTTAAACTATTATCATTAACATAGTGATGAGAATAACTTGTTTGTAATCGTAATGTGACCATAAGGTATTGTTCATAAGAATAGTACAAACTGGGTTGTAACTTGTTCATATGAATAATCGTCTCGCCAAAAGCAAGACACACAAACAGGGATTACAAACTTATATTCAAGTCCACTAATCCAAATGACAAACTTTGAGGGAAGAGGTGATGTCGGCCATCAACTGTTTTGCTTGCCGTCATCAAGTCACTTTGCCTCAAATCCAGCAATTCTCAAGCAGATCATCCTGTTTTCACAAAGCAGGATAAGTATCAAATACTTTGCAAACTGCAATGAGTTCTGCAAGAACCACATTTATAATTTGTATATCTTATATATACCTTTTCATTCATGACCTCCATTTGCAATCAAGCCCTTCCAAGAGTTCTTAACTCTAATGCAAGATCACTGAGTGTTTTCCCAAACAATCTCTTTTTCATCCATGATGGAGGAAAACCCATCCAACGGCTCATACTCTATGTGCCTTATTCTGCAGAATACAAAATGTAGCCCAACTCTCCATCGAATGGAGAATGGCTTATTGGATGATTATGGAGAAAACACAAACATTCTGGAGTCATCGAATTATCTCCTAATGGTTATTGTATCAAGAAGAGAAGATCACCTTTTACGAGGATATCCCTCAGGCGTGGGTATTAATCTTTGAAGTTGGACCCTTTTGCTAAGTTCCAAATTAAGCAATATATTCCCATGGTCTCAAAGGACCTCAATGCGATAGGCTAAGATCTAATAAGATATTTGCAAACAGACATCTAGACTAAGTTTATAATAAGAGATCAATTTATAATTGGTCTCCACTAAAATGGTCATCCCCTGGACGATTTTAGTGATCGCATGATCCCTATCCTCTGCACCTCCCCCGATCATTATGGCCATCAGTGCATTATCAAAGGTAGACATTCACTAATGTCAATCACATCATCCATGTGACTCATGCTCGATCTTTCGATCTCTTGTGTTCTGAGGCCACGCTTCTCTAGCGTGCTAGGCTTGCCAAATCTAACTTGTGTGTATTCGCTGTGCAACATGGCTTACACACCGTGTCTGACGTAGATATGTATACGACACCGGGCTCGTAACCCTGGATCGCCTCATACCGAAGAACTTTCTTGGTGGGGAACACGGAACATTGGAATTAAATAGGAATTATCTTATTTGCTACCGTTGAGTATATAAATACTAGTACACAATAAGATGTAAAACCTGGTATCAACATCATATGTATAATGTGATATGATATGGTCTTTCTTGCGCCTTGATCTCCATCGAGCGCTCCGGCATGATCTCCATCTTGCCCTTGGTTTGACGCCAAGTCCACGACGCCTCCACTAGGTCGTTCATCGGAACAATGACTATTACTATATTACTTAGCAACAGAAAAGTAAACTACTTTACCTTCGTATCAACCAATTCCATATCATATTCACATGCCCCTTGCAAAATAAAGTTAGACACATCTACTTTATCTATTGCAAGTTTTACGTGGTTGTTAGGGCTTTCGCACTAGAACCGTTTCTAAACTACAAACTTTCCAACCACAACATGGATCCGACAGTTGTCTCTATTACACCCCTTTCGGGGCCCTCCGTTGTAAATGTTATATCAACAATCGAATGAGAGACAGCACCCGCTAGCCACTTATACGGTACAAGCCGTATGTTGAGCGTGGAACCAGTCTCGCGTACGAATACGCGTAAGGTCGGTCCGGGCCGCTTCATCAAACAATATCGCGATATAAACAAGTACACGTTAGAGGGTAACAACTAAAGGATCAATGCCCGCACAAAACTTGTGCGTACTGGTCGTACAGCACTCCTACGCATAGATCGGCTCTGATACCACTGTTGGGGATTGGCGCGGAAAACAAAAATTTCCCTACGACGGAACTCCAGAAACTTAGCCTAGGATCTATCTATGTAGTAATGCGGTAACGGCCGATGCACAGAGAATACATACCCTTGTAGTCTGTACGCGGTTAACGTTCCGCGGGGAACGTGGTTGATGTAGTCGTACCCGAAGCCGACCTCAAGGTCGCGAAGCTCCTCGCAGGTAACCACTTGCTCCTTCTTGATCTTCATCATCTTCATCGTGCAACAGCTCCGGCTCATGACATTTAAGCGCCCCAAATGTTGCACCTCGTGTATTTGTACACATCCGGTGCACGATGAGACCTCCGGCTCCCCGATCCCGCTGGGAGTGCGGAAGTGATATCCGGCTAGGAATCCTCAGCGTATGGCAGCGTACTGCAGGTGTGCCTCGATCGCACAGCCCAGAGTTGGGGCCATGGTCACGAGGTATAGAGGGAGAGAGAGAAGGAGGAAGTCAACCAAAGGACTTCTCCAAATATTGGTGTGTCTCATCCTACCCATGGGCACCCCTTTATATAGGGGGAGGGGGTGTGCCCTCCCCTTTGGGTTTCCCATGTGGGACTATTCAAGGGAGAGAGGGGGGAGGCGCATGGGCCTTTATGGGTCAGCCGACCTGGGGTGGGCCCCACCCCGCGCACATCCCTAGGCTGGCCGGGTGGGCCCCCTCAAGGTGCCTGGGCCTTGGCCCTTTGGCCCTTCCCTCCTCCGGTTTTCCCTCATGGGCCTTTATTCCCTAGGAAGTTTGGCCCATTAATAGAATAACCCTTCAAATTAGATTTTAATATTATATTTAATATTAATTACATTAATTAATATGTAAATACATATTACAAAACCTGATTCAACCCGAAACACCTTTCGGTTCCCTTTCGATTTCCTCTGAACGACTTCGGATCTTCCCCGGAATGATTCCGGTCCTTTATTCTTTCTCCGAACAACTTCGGATCTCTCTGCGGAACGATTCCGGCTTTCTCTATCTCTCTACTGTGATTCCGTCTTACGAATGATCGCTCTCATCGTACCCTTAAGTGTATCCTCTCACGGCTCGGGAATGCACTAGACATGATCTGTATCAATGATCAACAGAGGGACCAGGGATATCCATGTGACCCCTATGCATTCCTAATGACAATGTCGTTTGAACCGTCTAAATGTAGCATCCTCTTCCTTTTGTTTCTCCATAAAACTTGTCCGAGATCCGATCAATGGTATCTTATACGTTGTTCAATCTCATTCACAACAAGTTCTGTTTTCTTGTTACCGTGATATTACATCCCCGTGACCTAGTCACATGTTGTAACATATATGGATGTAATCTCACCAAGCCGGCCGTATGTATCTTTACCTGTCATGTGGGTGAACAAATCCCGGTCTTGCTGTCACATGTCATCTACTATTCCTTCGGAATACCCAACATACACCTTTATAGTCACCGTATTACCAGATGACGTTTGATGCAGTCAAAGCAGCCTAGGGAAACAGTGAGTAATATGAGCTCACGGTCTAAGGAGCAGGAGTCTAGGTATAGCTGTTGCAACAATGAACTATATGACTTGATCGTGTTGCAATCCTTCGAGGAATGTCCAACCACATCATTCTCCAATGATATGATCTCGTTGTCAGTTGGCATAAATGCCCATGATCTTGAAACCCAGATCATCTTCATGACCAACGAACTAGTATGAATAGAGGCTACTAGGGACTTTGTTGTTTCAGACCACACCTGTACCAATGTTTCTACTTGGCACAATTATAGCACAATATGATACTATTATAAACTAATTGAGATATGATAATAAAAACCTATTTCTTATTTGCCTCTAGGGCATATCTCCTTTAATTATTGTTTGGATTGTCCAGCCAGGACGAAGATTTTGCCCGGGCCAGATAATCCGCCCTCAAAGAAGTTTTTCAAAGTCTGGCTAGGCACGTCATGAAGTGAGGGGGGTGGACTATCTCTCAGATTGTCTGGCCAGGGCCGAAGGTTTTGCCCGAGCCGGATAATCCGCCCCCAAAGGGGGCCAGATAATCCACCCCCACGAAAGTTTGCAAAGGGCACCATGGAGCGTCATGCGGTATAGGGGCGGATTTCCCTCAGAAAACCCGAATCTGGGGCGGTGTTTTGCCCCTACCGGATAATCTGGCCCCCAACTTCACCAATGGCCAAGTCTAGATAGGGGTATAAATGCCCCAATCACCCCTCCTATCAGATCTCTTGATTCATTCGAAGAATTACTGGTCTATTCAAAAAGCTCTCAATCAAGATCTACCACTTCAACCACCTGAAGGCTCCGATCTTTGGGGAATCAAAGGAGGAGACTTCATTCATCGACATCACGAATCAAGTGCATCACTTCCTCTCCATTCACTTGGAGATTTCTCGATCTAGTATTACTTGTTAATATCTAGATCTTGTGTTTTGGTTTTGATAATATTTGTTCTTGTGGCAGCTTGTTGTCATTACGGGAGCCTCCAATTCAGTTGTGGAGTTGTGCCCCACTAGTTGTGTAAAGGCATCGGTTCCCGCCTCGAAGGGTACCAATTGTGGAAAGGTGGATTAGGCCTTTGGTGGTGAGATCCATCGGAGAACAGGGTGAGGCCTATTGTGGCGTGGTGGTTGATGACCCACAAGTATAGGGGGTGTATCGCAGTATTTTTGATAAGTAAGAGTGTCGAACCAAACGAGGAGCAGAAGGTGTTGACGAGTGGCTTGGAGCAGGAATCATTGTAAATACTTAGCAAACGGATTTTTAGGGGTTTTTGATAATGCAGATAAATAAAGTACGAGTAAATAAAAGACAATAATAATAAATGCAGCAAGTGGCCCAATCCTTTCTTTAGCAAAGGACAAGCCGGTTGTATTATTTAAGACGACCAAACATTCTCGAGGACACACGGGAATATCATCAAGTGCTTTCGCTTCATATAGTTGATTAATCTTCTTTAATTTGATAAGTGTTGTGTGGGTGAACCTGTGCTAATGTACCAACCTTCCTAGGACTAATGCATACTTGTGATTATACCCCTTGCAAGCATCCGCAAGTACAAGAAAGTAATTAAGATAGAAACCTAACCACAACTTTAAACTCTGAGACCCTGACATCCCTTGTGCAAAGGTTTCCTAACAGGGGTTCAGGTTTCTGCCACTCCGGCAACCCCTACGATTAGTAGCCAAATACACAATGCATTCCACTAGGCCCATAAAGGTGAAGTGTCATGTAGTCGACGTTCACATGACAACACTAGAAGAAATACACCACAACTTAATTATCAAACCATTGAATCTTTCTCAACACAATTCCACTACTAACAACATGAATTCTCCCATGTCCTCAAGAACTAAAAAAACTACTCACACGACATCATATGGATCAAGATCAGAGATGAAATAATGATAAGTAACCATCTGAACATATACGATAATTCAATGGTTCCACTCAATAGCATCAACTACAACAAGTAATCAACACCGGGAATGTTTCCCCTAAGAACTATGCAAGATTCAACCCAATTGTTACAGTGGTATGGAGTGGTGATGGTGGTGCTAGTGGAGATGATGGTGGTGGTGATGATGATGATCCCGATGAAGCCCAACTTGATGGTGGTGTTGATGGCGACGGTCTCCCCTCTCCGGGAAGGAATTCCCCCGGCAGAATCTGTCTACCAAAGAGATCTTTCTCTCTCTGTAGTTTTTCACCCCGTAGAGGCGGTGGAATCTTTCTATGGTCGCTCCCCGAGGCTTAGGGTTTCGTGGGGATAATGTACGCCAAAGGGGAGAGCCAGGTGGGCAGGTGGCCACACACAGTGGCACGACCGAGGGTGGCCAGCTAGGTGGTGTGGGCCCCCTGTGGCCCATCTCCACTCCCCCTTTTGGCATCCTTCGTCTTCTGGAAAAATAGGATTTTCAATGTATTTGCCGATATTTTCTGATCTTCGCGAATTTCGCCTCCAAACGGTGCCTTTTCCATTAGAATCCTGACTTCAGCGGTCCATCCTCCAAAAGTCATCAACCATGCAAAAACAGATGAAATAACATAAGTATCATCTCTTAATATGAAATATATCAATGAATAGCAACAAATTATGTTATAGAATAGTGATGCAAAATGGACGTATCACCTCCCCCCAAGCTTAGACTTCGCTTGTCCCCAAGCGAGAACTGATCTCAATAAACATGACCTCAGGTTTATGGAGTGAAGAGTCGATAAAATAATACGGACAAGAAGCATCACATTCATCAATACATAAATCATAATAGAAGAAAACTCACTATTATACAACTTAACTTGCAATAAGTAAAGGAAACACAATAAAGATACACGAAGTAAATCATAATTGTCAATGGCAAACTTTGCTCTTAGTTAAAGGATAGCTAAAATTTGCAGGAGTTCAAACATAATGGGGTTTTCAATGATAGCTTTCAAAGTAATAATCACCAAGATAAGAGAAATGTGCAAAACAAGGAACATAAGAAACAAGATTGAATAAATCATCATATGAATTAATGAAACACAACAACTCAAAATACTTGCTGAGATAGAAAGGAATAGGTTTACTGACTCAACTAAAAAGTAAAAGAAAAGGCCCTTCACAGAGGGAAGCAGGGATTTCAAGTTTCATAAAGAGCTTCCAAAAATTATGGTACTTATTAGCTTTCATCTCTCATTGCCCCTATCATAAGCATCTTGAGGTTATTAAGGTTAAAGTGAACAACTAAGAGGATATGCTTGACAAGTTATAAGTTGAAGTCTCATGCCCCTTGCTTACGAGTACCGAATCTCTTGCTACTCAACTTCAGTCACAAGTAAGATATTGTCATTGTAAGTACATATGTATCATAGAGAACCGCCAATGGGGTACCCCTTGCCCCATGACACGGGAGCTTTCCCATATCAAAATGACAAGGCAAGAAGACAATGAGCATCTCAGCGATCTTTTTATTTGCTATTTGCATAGGTTTTTATTGAGGATGCTTCACAGATTGCTCACTATGGTTATGCTGCAAGTTTCCACCATGATTAGGCATGGCTTAGGCTAGCAGCCCAGGTGTTTCTCTAACACACATACAAACTCCATGATCTTACAAGTTCCCCTTTTATTTCACACCGCCGGGATCCATAAGCAAAAGTATCATGATATCAACTAAATAAGTGTAATGTTGAAAGCGATCCCCATGGTAACATGGTTCTCCTAACTCACAACTTATAAAGCGCAAGCATATACGCAACATAGATGGGCACAATGGTTCAAGTTTATTAAGTGCAAGAAAGTAAAGTGTGCCATCAAGTTCATGAGAGCTTTAATCACTAATTTTCACATAACAAGTTTAATTCGGAAGGTAGATAAAAACATGAATTTACTTGGAATAGCAATAATGCTAATAGGTAGGTATGGTGGACTCAAATGGCATAGGTTTTGGTTTAAGTATTGGATGCACGAGAAGCATTCCCTCTCAGTACAGGTTTTTGGCTAGCAAGGCTAGGTAGCAAGCATAAGAGTTGAAGGAAACAAACAAACATACAAGTGATAAAAACAAACATGCAATCTTCCTTGGAAGCACAAATGATCTTAACTAGAGAATACTAAGCTTATGAGCCAATCAATAAAGATGATGATGAAATTATATTTCTTGAAAGTACTTTTATCTTTTTCATTTAATTCTCAGAATAGTGTTGCTACTGACTGAGCCAGGTTTGCCAAAACCAACTAAATTTACTCAATGATCCCAAAGTGATACCAATACTAACAACAAGTTCAATCATATAACAGAAATTGAAAACTAATATAAGATATGCAAAAGAGTAAATGACAGAACTTCTCATTAATATTCCATAACGGCAACTCACACCAAGGGATACATAGATATCTAACGAGAGGGGGAACACTTCCATAATGCAAACCATCCTACACGATAACTTCTCTATTCATGATATGACTCTACTAAAAAGGTAAAAAGATAGAAGATAATGATGTGATAGCGCGACATTCCCCCAAGCTTGGAACAAACCAAGGCGATGCCAAAACCTGATGACGAATTACTCCTTCGGTGGTGGTGGTGTTCTCTCGATGAGCTTTTCAATCAATTTCCTCAAGTCCTCAATCTCGAAGGTGAGAGTACGAATCAACTACAAGTTCTGCTTGATGCGGTGCATGATCATGTCAGGTTGCGAATCCCAGCTCGTACGATTCTTTCCCCACTCTTCGTCCTTGAACTCTTCTTTTCCTGCATGGTTAGAATGGGTCATATCCCAATTGGAGGGCAGTTTCTCCTTTGACATATTATGGAATTGATGCTCATGGATAAGGGTATGGAAGGGATTCCTAGTGCGTGGAGAAGGTGACCATGAAGCCAAGCAATGACGCGGAGGCTTCCCTCTAGTTGACATCCGTGCAGTCTTTTTGAACCTGGCAGGGTTTTCCACCACTCCAATGCTTGCAATGGTGGTGTTGGTGTGCGGATGCTGGTTTTTCTTTGCCTCCTCTTCATCTTTACTCTCGATCTCCTTCTCTTGCTCAGGGTCTTGGAGATCCTCCTCCGCAGGCTCCTTTCCCTTATCGTTGGCGGAGACCATTATGCCTCTAAACTTTAAGAATAGTTCCTGGCAAAAATAGATCAAAACAAAAACACGACGAGAACACGATATACGAACCTCGGGCGATCCGGGGGATTATATATTACGAAGTTTTATAGTAAAAGGAAGGTACTAGGAGAAAACGGGTCAAAGACGGACTCCGGGGTGGCCACACCCCCTGGTGGCGCGGCCAGGTGGGCCCGCTCCACGGGGTGGTGTGAGCCACCCTGGTTCCTTTTCCGTCCATCTTTTGCTTCATTGCTTTCCTTGTTAGATAAAAACTGCAAAAATATAACTTGACAGATTTTTCGCGGACCTTCTCTTACCGGAACTGTTACCTATTCAAAAACGGACTCTGCAGGTCTCTGAACTTGGTATTTAATAAATTCTTCCAGAATCACCGTTTGAATACATCAATATCTTCATCTTCATACACATTTTTCTTAAGTCATTTAACCTTTCACTATCTTATTACACCATTTTCTCCTACAACCTGAAAATTTCTTTCACACAAAACTTCACACAATTCTTATTAGCAACATTAGTGAATGTGAGGTAATAAACCTTTTAAGTTCAATTTCAACTTAAATCCATCATAACATAAGCTACTGAAACAACTCCTTCCGAAATCCCAAAAGGAATTCAAAAAGGAAATCAATTTAAGAGGCAAATGCAAGAGTGGCAAAAATCTGTCAAAATAGACCAGCAGGTAAAGATCAATTTTTTTGAAAATCTTATGTTGCTTAAATCAAAAAGTGCAAAACTAACGAAAGTTAAATAATAACCTGGGGCAGAAGCACAAAAAATTACAGCTGAATCCGATGTACAGAGATTTTTCATGAATTTTTACAGTCAAGCACAAAAATTTGTTTCGGGACAACAACTTTCTCAAAAGTTACTTATCTCTCATTACAGGTTGATCTTGACACAAAAACCAAACAAAAAGTATAAGGAGAGGTTATTACCGAAGGAATAACTTCCAAGACTCAAATAAACAAAAACAAACTGAAAGCAAAAATATATTGGGTTGTCTCCCAAAAAGCTCTTTCTTTATAGCCATTAAGATGAGCATGATAATTTTAATGATGCTCACATAAGAGTAAGAATTGAAGAAAAAGAGAGCATTAAGAAGAAAAAATACACATGTTTAAGTCTAACCCACTTCCTATGCAAGGGAATTTTGTAAGCAAACAAATTGTTGAGACCATAGGCTGCTAGCATAGGAAGGCAAAACAAGTGCAACATAAAGACTTTCAGCAAAAAGCGAGGAAACTTAATATTATTGAGATGCATAAGAACACTTTTCCCTCTCTCATAATAACTTTCAGTATCATGTATAAATTTAACAATATAACTATCACAAAAACCATTGTAGCAATGATCATTTATCCTAACAGAAAACACAGGAATACTATCTCTTATAACACTACTTTGTGAAACAATATTAGAAGTATCCTTACAATGAATGGTGTGTCCATCTTCTACATATTTAGTGACACAGTCTTTCACATTTTCTATCATAGGTTCAACAACTACTTGTTCATCAGGTTCAATAGCTTTATTTGTACTTTCATTAACCATACTAGCTATCATAGAATGTTCCTTTATCTTAACTGGGAAAGGCATTTTCTCAATGTAAGGTTCGGGTAAAACATGATTAGCAGTATAAACTTAAGTATTTCTTGCAGGAACATAATTAACAATATCTTTATAAGGTGCATGATATTTATTCCACTTCTTTTTAGGAATTTCAATATAAGAAGCAAAAGCTTTAAAATAACTCGCAATAGCTTGAGAGTCTAAACCATAAACATTTCTAATATTTTGAAAGTCATCAGTTCCCATAAAAGATTCAATGCATTCATAATCATAATTTATACCTGACTTTCTTCCTTTATCATTCTCCCATGCTTCAGCATTGTCTTGAATACGGTCTAGAAGGTCCCATTAGCTTCTTCTTTCATGCGTGTAAATGATCCAGCACAAGAAGCATCCAATAGATCCTTATCATGAAGAGAAAGTCTTGCATAAAAGTTATTGATAATAATATTGCGAGGGAGTTCATGAATAGGACATTTGAGTATTAGTAACTTCAATCTCCCCCAAGCTTGAGCTGTACTCTCTCCATAAAGAGGCCAAAAGTTGTATATTTGATTCCGATCTTTATGAATTTCACTAGGAGGATAAAATTTTGAATATAAGAGAGGCACTATTTCCTCCCATTCAAGAGATTGACCGTTCTTCAACAGCTTATACCATTCCTGAGCTCTTCCTTTTAGTGATAATGAGAATAACTTCTTCTTAACTTGATCTGTTGTAATACCTGCACACTTGAACAACCCGCATAATTCATGTATAAAAAGCAAATGATCACCGGGATGGATAGTTCCATCTCTAACATAATAGTTAGCCATAACACGATCAATAATTCTTGTAGGTATTTGAAAAGTATCATCCTCAGCAGGCGGTGGTTCATCTACTACCTTAGCAGTGGTAGTAGCATTACAAAATAAGAAACTAAGTGAATTATCCATATTGAAATAGAGTAACTAATAGAAATAAACAACACTCACAATAGAAGTTTCCTTTACCAGTTCCACTCTCCAATAGCGCTTCACTCCCTGGCAACGGCACCAGAAAATAGTCTTGATGACCCACAAGTATAGGGGGTGTATCGCAGTATTTTTGATAAGTAAGAGTGTCGAACCCAACAAGGAGCAGAAGGTGTTGACGAGTGGCTTGGAGCAGGAATTCTCTGTAAATACTTAGCAAACGGATTTTTAGGTGTTTTTGATAATGCAGATAAATAAAGTACGAGTAAATAAAAGACAACAATAATAAATGCAGCAAGTGGCCCAATCCTTTATTTAGCAAAGGACAAGCCGATTGTATTACTTAAGACGACCAAACGTTCTCGAGGACACACGGGAATATCATCAAGTGCTTTCGCTTCATATAGTTGATTAATCTTCTTTAGTTTGATAAGTGTTGTGTGGGTGAAACTGTGCTAATGTACCGACCTTCCTAGGACTAATAAATACTTGTGATTATACCCCTTGCAAGCATCCACAAGTACAAGAAAGTAATTGAGATAGAAACCTAACCACAACTTTAAACTCTGAGACCCTGACATCCCTTGTACAAAGGTTTCCTAATGGGGGTTTAGGTTTCTGTCACTCCGCCAACCCGTACGATTAGTAGCCAAATACACAATGCATTACCCTAGGCCCATAAAGGTGAAGTGTCATGTAGTCGACATTCACATGACACCCCTAGAAGAAATACACCACAACTTAATTATCAAACCATCGAATCTTTCCCAACACAATTCCACTACTAACAACATTACTTCTCCCATGTCCTCAAGAACTAAACGAACTACTCAGAAGACATCATATGGATCAAGATCAAAGATGAATTAATGATAAGTAACAATCTGAACATATACGATAATTCAATGGTTCCACTCAATAGCATCAACTACAGCGAGTAATCAACACCGGAAAAGTTTCCCCTAAGAACTATGCAAGATTCAACCCAGTTGTTATAGTGGTATGGAGTGGTGATGATGGTGCTTGTGGAGATGTTGGTGGTGGTGATGATGATGATCCCGATGAAGTGCATCTTGATGGTGGTGTTGATGGCGATGATCTCCCCTCTCCGGAAAGGAATTCCCCCAGCAGAATCTGTCTACCGGAGAGATCTTTATCTCTCTGTAGTTTTCCGCCCCGCAGAGGCGGCGGAATCTTTCTGTGGTCGCTCCCTGACATGGGTATACCCTACAGGTACTCGAGCTTGGTATATACGGCATGAATACAACGGAAGCCCACGGTGTCGCCAAGGCCCAAATAGAGAACTCGAGTAACCTACGTACTCTCGATTGCTTGAGGAATAAGAAGAAGCTAAAGATAGAAAGTTCAAAGGGGAAGACCCTAACCTATAACCGACTCAACCTGCTACCCGAGACCTAGCCTATCTATATAAAGGCTAGGAGGGGGCAGCGAGAAAGAGACACACAACCCTAGTTTCCACAACTCTCGCCAGATTGCATCTATGCACCATTGTAATCCTCGATTCGTTTGATAATTCCACGAGCAGACAAGCAGGAGTAGGGACCTCTATGAGGCCTGAACCTGGGTAAATCTTCGAGTCCCCTGTGTGCTTGTTTGCTAGCCGATAGATGCTTCTAGCGCTCCCTCCTTCTCTAAAACCCAAGTCCGTAACAATGGGCATTGATGAGTTAAACCCTCGTCAATTGGCGCTGTCTATGGGAATTGGGAGTGCTGATGTTGCGGCTTCTTCGGCCCCATCGACTGCGATCTACAACTCCGCAACAGCGGAGATTTGCCAGCTCTTCGGCGCATTCGACTTCACCGTCCACACGCCGGCCACTCGCCCGACTTTCGAGTCCGTGGGCGATGGAATCAGCCTGGCGATCGGGAGCTTCCGCTTCCAAGTTGGTCAGATGGGCACGCTTCGCATGCCTGACCAGCCAACGACACCATCGATTGCTCCAGCATCGTGGTTCCCTCCGCCGATCGGCACCGTTAGTGAGCTCAATGCCTCGACAACTGTTGAGAATACGGTCAGCGACAGCAGTCGCGAATCCGATCTGGGCGATCTGGCAACTGAAGATGGAGCCTACGGCTCTAGATCTGAAAGTTGTGGGAGCAGCAGCTTCCCCAACCACTTCATGTGCACCGTCATCAACGCGGGCGACTCCTCTGCCAATCGCGACAACACGGGCAATGGTGGCCATGAAGCCGACCCGCCAAACAGCGGCATACCCAATGGCGGACCACCCAACGGTGGCCCTACCAACAGCGCCCCCGTTAATAACGAAGGGGCAGACAAACCCCCTACCATGGTGAACAAGCACACCGGCGAGCGTGTTGTGATCAGGCTCAACGAGCTCGAGTGGGCCCGTTGCCGAGAAGCTCTGCGAGGCAATCCCCTACCTCCAGGCACGTCGCAAGAGATGCTAATGGGATACCATTCGCTACTAAAGGAAGAATACAGACGCCAGCGACAAACAATCGCGCAACTCGAAGCGCATAAAAAGGCGGCATATGAGTCGAGCCTTCGACGGGCCGGACTCTCCTCCCATGGAGGATCCTCCTCTAAGGGCAACGAGTACGTGGCTAACAAGATACGATCTCGAATGGCCCATCTCACCGAGCAGGAACGCATAGAAGCTGCACAAGTCCTCGACTTTAGCTCTATGACAGTCGACACCCGGGGCAACGTGGTCCCAAAGACGCCGCAGGCAGCGGTGACAGTGGCCACCATGTACCTGCTCAACAATCAGCCACCAGCTGGTGATCCCCGAGCTGCCATGCACCAATCTACGATCGCAATCTTGGGATTGGTCGAGGCTGCTCTCGACAAAGAACCAGCGCTGGAGCCGAAGAAAGGCAAGGCCCTGGCGAAACGCTACTCCTCACCCTCATCCAGCGATGACATTCATGACCTGTCTCGATGCTGCCGCTCACGGCGACACGACCACGACTATGACGCGCGTGATGACATCACACAACGCAAAATCGACAAATCAAGGGCGCGACGTGCCTGATCGACTGACTCAGAAGACGAAGATGTGGAGCTCTGTGGCGCTAGATGCTTAAGTAGGGACATCAGGCAAAAGCGAATGCCCAAGGGGTTTAAGCTCCCATTAGAAAACCGAAGTTCGACGGTCTGTAGGACCCGAAAATCTGGCTAGAAGACCATATCTCCTCCGTTAGGCTCCACAGCGGGAGTCGAAGCATGGCTATGCAATGCCTGCAGCTACAACTGTAGGGGCGCTGCCCGAGCATGGCTCAACAACCTCCCACGCAGATCCATTCGCAGTTGGGAAGAGCTGGTCTACAGCTTTGTGCGCAACTTCAAGGGCACCTACAAGAGGCCCGCATCAATCGAAGAACTGAGTTGCTGCCAGCAAAGATCGGGCGAGTCACTACGCTCATACATCCAGAGGTGGTCCATCATTAAGAACTCCGCAGAAAATATCTCGGAGGATCGCGCGATTGACGCATTCAATGGTGGTGTACGCCGCATAGAGATCATGGAGGAATTGGGCCGCTCGAAGCCCAAAACCATCGACCACCTGATGGAAATCGCGAATCGATGGGCAGATGGAGAAGATTTGGTGAAGAATCGCGTTCATTCCGACGATGAAGTAGAACTTGAATGCAGACGCGACCGCCGAAGTAAACGTCGCATGCGCATCTACGATGACCGCGACGACGTCAACATGGTCGCAGCCGGCTATGCCGACAGACATGACGACAACCGCAACAGTGGCTACCGAAGCAGTGGATACCGCCACTCCGGGAAAACCACGCAAGTATGGCAGCGCCGCACGCGTGATGAGGCACCCGCGACATCCATCGAAGACAAGTTGTCCGGGCCATGCACTGTGCAGTTTTACATTGACAAGCACGATGGCAAAAATAAGTCCAGCCACCTCCTCAAGGATTGCCGCGAGTTCCTCAAGCTTCACAAGGTTCTAGCTCGGATGAATCGCGATGCTGTAAACAGGGGCTACGGAGCCGCCCCAGGAGCTGTGGCAAATGGAGCTCCGCCACCACCACCTGGACCGCCCCCAAATGCAGCTGCGCCGGACCAGCACCACGGAGGCGAACAATACCCACGGGCCATGGGTACCATGATGATCCAAAAGGGATGCCCCTCGAATCGGGTGCAGAAGGCCATCACCCACCAAGTCAACTTGGTGACAAACTCACCACCATCCACCACTGAGTACCTCAGTGGAAGCGACTCCTGCATTACCTTTGACAAGCGCGACCACCCGTGCCAAGTACCTCGTCCAGGCCATTGTCCCCTCGTCCTCGAGGCACAAATTGGAGGCTTCGACATGAGTAGCGTCTTCATAGACGGCAGAAGCGGCATCAACCTTATGTTCATGAGTACCTTGCGAGCAATGAGGATCCCTCTGACCTGCCTAGAGGCCTTAGACACAACATTCCATGTCATCGTTCCAGGCAAGGGCGTATATCCCCTTGGCAAGATCAACCTCGACATCATCTTTGGCACACCGAAAAACTTTCGGCGTGAGCGCATCGACTTCGAAGTCGTCGACTGGCCCTCACAGTACCACTGCATCCTCGGACGTGTTGCGTTTGCTAGGTTCATGGCAGTGCCACACTACGCCTATCTGCAGATGAAAATGCCAGGCCCTAATGGCATCATCACAATCAATGGGAGCTTTGAGAGGTCCGACAGTTGCGACAGGGAATTCAACAGAATCTCCCAGTCCATCGGAATGCAGGAGGAACTCGCAAGATTGAAGGAATCAACAGACAACAGTTTGCCTCCCCTAAGTCGGCCAAGCTCACCTGACCCGTCCTTCGACTCATCGGTCCACACAAAGAAAGTTCAGGTCCACCCATCGGATCCCGCCAAGACGACCCTCATCGCCAACAACTTGAGTCCCGCATAGGAACTCGTGCTCGTCGAATTCCTCCATGAGCACTGGGAAATCTTCGCCTGGTGTCCAGCAGACATTCTAGGAGTTCCCAGGGAATTCTCCGAGCACACACTCAATGTCAACCCAGACGCAAGGCCAGTTAAACAAACAATTCGGCGACTGTCTGAACCAAGAGCAAAGGCAGTCGGAATGGAGATCAACAGACTCCTCGACACCAAATTCATACGCGAGATCAAGGAAAGTACTGTTGGAGATATGCCCAAGAGGCAATAATAAAAGTGGTTATTATTATATCTTTGTGTTTATGATGAATGTTTACATCCCATGCTATAATTGTATTATTAGGAAACACTAATACTTGTGTGTTTTGTAAACATAAAAGAGTCCCTAGTAAGCCTCCTGTTGAACTAGCTTGTTGATTGATTGATGATCATGGTTTCCTGATCATGGACATTGGATGTGATTAATAACAAGGTTATATCATTAGGAGAATGATGTGATGGACACACACCCATAGTAAGCGTAGCATAAGATCAAGTCATTAAGTTCGTATTGCTATAAGCTTTGAAATACATAGTAACCTAATCCTTCGACCATGAGGTTATGTTAATCACCATCACCGGATGGGTACTTTGATGACATCAAACGCTTCAGAATGGGTGGTTATAAAGGTGTCATTGGGTATTCTGAAAGTATGTGTTGAAGCGCATAGACCAAGATTGGGATTTGTCCATCCATATGACGGATAGATATACTCTAGGCCCTCTCGGTGGAATGTCATCTAGATAGCTTGCAAGCATGTGACTGGGTCACAAGGGATGACATAACATGGAACGAGTGAAGAGTACTTATCGATGTGAGGAAGAACTAGGTATGAAGATACCGACGATCAAACCTCGGATAAGTAGAATATCACGAGACAAAGGGAATTGGTTTTCGTATGTTAATTGGTTCAATCGATCACGAAGTAATCGTTGAGTATGTGGGAGCCGTTATGGATCTGCAGATCCCGCTGATGGTTATTGATGGGAGAGGTGTCTTCATCATGTCTGCATATTCACGAACCGTAGGGTGACACACTTAAGGTTCGAAGTTGTTTGAAGTAGATATGGAATTTGTGTTGGAGACCGAATGTTGTTCGGAGTCTCGGAATGGATCCGGGACATCACGAGGAGATTCGGAATGGTCCGGAGAATAAGATTCATATATTGGGAATCATTTTCTAAGTTAGGAAATGTTCTGGAGTGTTTGTATGGAGATTCTAGACGGTTTCAGAATGTTCTGGAAGGTTCTAGAGGATTTCTTAGAGTTTTCTTGAAAACCAAGAAAGGGATCAAAGAAACCAAGTGGGGTACTACACGGATTCGTGGGGGAGGAGGATTCCTCCCCCCAACCCGCCGGCCCAAGGAGGAGGGAGTCCTACTAGGACTCCCCCTTCCCAGGCGCGCCTCCCTCCTTTAAATAGAAGGGAGGGGGCGCCCCCTCTTGCACCCTATCTCATAACTCCCAATCACAGCTGCCTCTCTCCTCCACGTTTCTTCTGCACAGGCATAGGCGAAGCCCTACAGATTTCTCATCTCCACCACCACCACCACGCCGTCGTGCTGCTAGGATTCCGTGGAGAAGATCTACTACCTCCGGCCTTTCATGGAACAGGAGAGGAAGGTCTGCCGACTCAAGACGTGTGACCGTCTGGAAGGCCTTCTTGCAGCTGCGCGGAAGGATCGTCCACGATCTTGAGATCGGCAAGTGATCGACTACATCATCCACGAGATCTAATCTCGTTAACGCTTTCGGTTCTACGAGGGTTAGTACCGATCTATCTCGTTGCTCATGTCTAGTAGATTAGATCTTGGCTTTTATCTAGATTTGATCTGTGTTTTGTTCGTTCTTGCGGTAGAAATTTTTTGTTTTCCATGTTACGAACCCATCAAGTACTTGGCTCGCCAACATAGTGCTAGTACGAAAAAAGGACACGAGTATCCTGCGGATGTGAGTGGACTTCACCTCTCTGAACAAGCACTGCCCGAAGGACCACTTTCCGCTACCGTGAATCGACCAGATCATTGACTCCACCGTGGGATGCGAGCGCCTCTGCTTCCTCGACGCCTACTCCGGCTACAACCAAATTCGAATGAAGGAGGAAGATCAAGAAGAAACAACATTTACAATGCCTTTTGGCGTGTTCTGCTACAACACAATACCCTTCGGGCTAAAAAACGCAGGAGCCACTTACCAGCGGTGCATGAAGGCTTACCTCAAGAACCAACTTGGTCGCAATATCCAAGTCTATGTTAACGACATAGTAATTAAGATCAAAGAGGAAGCCTCACTAATAGACGATTTACATGAAACCTTCGCCAACCTCGACCGCTACCGGATCAAGCTCAATCTGGACAAGTGCGCCTTCGGCGTACCATCTGGGTAACTACTCGGGTATCTTATCTCCGCAAGAGAAATCAAGGCGAACTTGAAGAAAATAAAAGCCATACTGGCCATGGAGAAGCCGAAGAACATAAGAGGTGTCCAGCAGATGGCTGGGCGAATCGCGGCGCTCAATCGATTCATCAGTCGAATGGGCGAAAAAGAACTGCCCTTCTACCAACTCCTCCGCAAGGCTGACAAATTTGAGTGGAACAACGAGGCACAGGAAGCATTCGAAGACCTCAAGCGCCTACTGTCCACCTCGCCAGTACTGGTGACCCCACGCGAAAGGGAACCACTGTTGCTATACATCTCTGCCACCAACCAGGTGGTTAGCACAGTGCTCGTGGTAGAACGAGACGAGGAAAGCAAGGTCCACGGGGTACAACGCCCAGTCTACTACCTCAGCGAGGTACTTACGCCAACAAAACAACGGTACCCACACTACCGGAAACTGGTGTACGGCGTCTTCATGACAGCCCGGCGACTACACCACTACTTCTAGGAACACCCAATCGTGGTAGTCAACGATGCCCCGCTTGCGCATATCCTCAACAATCGCGACGCCACTTGACGAGTCACGCTTTGGGGAATCGAACTGTCTCCACGAGACATTACATATGAAAAACGCGACACAATCAAGTCGCAAGTCCTCCCTGACTTCCTCGTGCACTGGATGGAGAACCAGCTCCCCGAAAAACCAGATATGTCCTACCTTTGGACAATGCACTTCGACGGTTCAAAGCGTAAGGATGGGGCAGGCGCAGGTGTCATACTGACATCGCCCTAGGGAGACAAGCTGAAATATATCCTGCGAATGCAGTTCACTACCTCCAACAATGAAGCTGAATACGAGGCCTTACTGCATGAAATGAGGATGGCAAAAGCCTGCGGCGCCAAGAGGCTCATAATATACGGCGACTCCAAGCTGGTCGTCAACCAGAAAATGCATGAGTGCGACGCGTTGAACGACAACATGATCGCCTATGGCGACCTCTACGACACACTCGAAGGAGACTTCGACGGTTGCAAGCTGCGACACATAGGCTGCAAAAGCAATGAAGAGGCGGACGCACTCGCCAACATAGGCTCTACCTGCACCCCCATACCACCTAGGGTATTTCTCGAGCGCATCTGCGAATGCTCCATCAAGCCAAAGGCCACAGAGAAGAAAACAAGCGCAGCAACAGACTCGGGGGCTACGCCGCCCAATGAGCCAATGGCACTCGACGGCTTGGAACTAGACACAGGACTCAAAGGACCAATGAGCATCATGATGATCGAGCCATCCTGGACTCAACCGTACATCTCGTACCTTCTCAGCAAGAGGCTACCGGACAATCCGACTGATGCACGACACATCACGCGGCAATCCAAGGCATTCGATGTTCTCAACGGAGAACTATACAAGCGCAGCATCACATGAGTACTCCAACAATGCGTCTCCACGACCGACGGAAGAGCTGTTCTCCTCGACATCCATGAGGGGACTTGCGGGCACCACGCCGACAGTCGTGCCCTCGTCACCAAAGCTCTACGAGCTGGATTCTACTGGCCTACGGCCATGCGTGACGCCTAGGACATCGTCTAGAAATGCAACGCTTGCCAGCGATTGATACATTGCAAATGTATCTATAATTTTTGATGTTCCATGCTTGGTTTTATCCACTTTCTTGTGTTTTGTTCCAACTTTGGAGTACTTTTCATATGATTTCTTGGACTAACCTATTAACAAGAGCCACAGTGCCAGCTGCCTGTTTTCTGCTGTTTTTGGTTCCAGGAAAGTCAGAAAATGAATATTCTCGGAATTGGACGGGACAAAAGCCAAAGTGCCTATGTTTCCGGAAGGGATCAAGTGCCAGATTACGAGACGGAAAAGGGCCATGGGCCGGCCACACCACCTGGCCACGTGGGTCGGCCTGACCCGCGCCAGGGGGTGGTGTGGTGGCTCCCGGCACCCCCTAGGCCTCTCCTTCCGCCTATATATTGCACTCGGGACGAAAACCCTAAGTACCCGATCAAAAATCCACGAAAGAGTCTGTAGCCACCGTCATCTCCATCGCTAGATCGGGAGGGATCTGAAGCTCTTCCTAGCACCCTGCCGGAGAGGGGAATTCACCCTGGAGGCCTTCTTCATCACCATGCAAGCCTCCAGTGTGATGCGTGAGTAGTTCATCCTTGGACTACGGATCCATGTAGTAGCTAGATGGCTGGTTTCTCCTCCTTTGTGCTTTCATGTTTAGATCTTGTGAGCTCCGTTCATGATCAAGATCATCTATTTGTAATTCATACATGTTGTGTTTGCGGGGATCCGATGGATATTGAGATGCTATTTCAGATTGATTATTGATTCTATCATGTCTTTTTTATTTGAGATCTTGCATGCTTTCTATTGTTAGTAGCTATCTTGGCCAAGTAGGTGCTAGCAACTCCAAGAGTTAGTATTTATGCTCGATAGTGGGTTCATGCCTCTGGTAATCTGAGGAAGTGACAGAAATCTCTAAGGTACTAGATGTACTGTTGCTACTAGGGAGAAAACAACAATCCTTTGTTCATAGAACAATCGTATTGTTTACTTTACACACAGTTCATAAAGCAATAATCTGTTGCTTGCAACTTAATACTGGAGGGGGTTCGAATGATAACCTTAAGGTGGATTATTAGTCATAGATGCAGTTGGATGGCGGTCTATGTATTATGTTGTAATGCCCAATCAAGTCTCAAAGGAGTCAAGATGTTTAGTATATGCATGTATTGCTTTCTCGGTGTTTGTCAATTTCCCCGCTGTAATTTGTTTACCCTGCATGTTATCTATCTAAGGAGAGCCACCTCTAGTGAACTATGGATCCCGGTCCTTTTTCTTTACATACAATCTACAATATTTTACTGATTTGTGTTTACCTTTCTACAAACTTTTACTTCTTTCCATTCGATACGTTTAATCCTTTGTTTTCCGCAAAACACGGTGAGATTGACAACCTCATCGCAAGTTGGGGACAAAGTTCTGTGGTTGTGTTGTGCAGGTCTCCATGTGGCTACTAGCACCGGTAGTGCGCCCTGCCAAAGCTCAGCTAGTAACACCTTTGGGGTGTTTCCTTGCTCCTACTGGTTCGATTAAACCTTGGTTTCATACTGAGGGAAACTTGCTGCTGTGCTCATCATACCTTCCTCTTGGGGTTCCCAACAAGCTCTACATCAACCACGAGCCATCAACACTTTTCTGGGCGCCGTGCATTGAGCCATCAAGCATTTTTCTGGTGCCGTTGCCGGGGAGTCAAGGACATCTTCACAAGGGGAGTCCCTCATAACCAATCTCTTTACTTTGTTGTTTTTGTTTTGCTTAGTTTTCTTTTTGCTTTGTTTGCTTGTTTTGTTCTTCAAAAACACAAAAAAATTAGTTTTATTAGTTTGCTTTCTTATTTGAAAACCCAAAAAAATGACTACTCTTGAAAACACTAAGTTGTGTGACTTCACTAGCACCAACAACAATGATTTTATGAGCACACCTATTGCTCCTCCTATGGCTGAAAATACTTTCTTTGAGATAAAACCTGCTTTGCTCAATCTTGTTATGAGAGAACAATTTTCTGGTATTGGTAACGAAGATGCTGCTTCCCATCTAAATAACTTTGTTGAATTTTGTGAGATGCAAAAGCATAGGGATATAGATGGTGATATTATTAAGCTGAAATTGTTTCCTTTCTCTTTGAGAGGAAAAGCTAAAGAGTGGTTGAATTCCTTAACTAGGAATAGTATTGATTCTTGGACTAAGTGCAAAGATGCTTTTATTGGAAAATACTATCCTCCTGCTAAGATTATATCTATGAGAAGTGAAATAATGAAGTTTAAACAACTTGATAATGAGCATATTGCTCAAGCTTGGGAAAGAATGAAATCTTTGGTAAAGAATTGTCCCACTCATGGACTGACTGCTTGGATGATCATCCAAACTTTTTATGCAGGATTGAACTATTCTTCAAGGAACCTATTGGATTCAGCTGCTGGAGGTACCTTTATAACCATCACTTTGGGTGCTGCAACAAAACTTCTGGACAATATGATAGTTAATTATTCTGAATGGCATACTGAGAGAGCTCCACAAGGTAAGAAGGTAAATTCTGTTGAGGAAACCTTCTCCTTGAGTGATAAAATTGATATTATTATGTCTATGCTTGTTAATAGGAAAGTTCATATTGATCCAAATAATGTTCCTTTAGCCTCTTTGGTTGCTCAAGAAGAGCAAGTTGATGTGAACTTCATAAGAAATAACAACTTTGGCAACAATGCTTATGGTAATAATGCTTATAGGAACAATTTTGGTAACAACAATTATAAGCCATATCCTCCCAACAATGGTAATGCTTATGGAAATTCTTACAACAATAATAAGAGTGCTCCCTCTGAACTTGAATTTATGCTTAAAGAGTTTATTAGTAAACAAACTGCTTTCAATAAAACTATTGAGGAAAAACTCTCTAATGCTGAAAGAAATATAGCATCTTTGGCTGAAGCTCAATCTACTTTTAATAAAATGGCTGCTAAACCTGAAACTAATGATAATCCCTTTGCAGCTACTAATGCTATACAAGTAAGAATTGATGAAAATGTTAGACTATTAGCTGAATTACATGCTAAGTGGGAAAGAGAAGATGAAATTGCTAGAAACATTAGTGTCTCTACTATCACCACCTCTAGTGTTGAGGCTAGTAATAGTTCTACTACTCTAGATGATAAATTTGATTTTGATCTTGAATGTTGCAACATCTCTGAAGTTATTAAGTTCCTACAAAAGCTTGCTAAAAGTCCTAATGCTAGTGCTATGAACATGGCCTTTACAAAACACATTACTAATGCTCTCATAAAGATTAAATAAGAAAAGATGAAACATAAAGCTTCTATTCCTATAAAACAAGAGGATGGTTGGGAACCCATCATTAATATGAAAGTGAATGACTTTGATTTCAAAGTTTTGTGTGATCTTGATAGTAGTGTTTCTATTATGCCTAAGAGGATTTATGATATGCTTGATTTGCCTCCTCTTGAAGATTGTTATATGAATGTCCCACTTAATGATAATGCTAAAAAGAAACTCATGGGGAGTCTTAATGATGTTCTTATTATGGTTAATGATTCCTATGTCCCCGTTGATTTCTATGTTTTGGATGTTGAATACAATGCTTCTTGTCCTATTACTTTGGGAAGACCTTTTCTTAGAACTGTTGGTGCTATCATTGATATGAAAGAAGGCACCATTAAATATCAACTCCCACTCAAGAAAGGTATAGAACACTTCCCTAAAAAAAGAGAAAATATTTCTTTTGCTTCTCTTATGAAAACAAAATTTGGTCTTAATGCTTCTTCATTTGAGAACACTTGATTCTTTCTTTCCTTCTTATGCCTAACTTAAAGGCGTTAAAGAAAAGTACTTATTGGGAGATAACCCAAAAGTTTTAGATGAGTCTTGGAAGTTATTACCTCTGTAATAACCTCTCCTTATCCTTTTTATTTGGTTTTTGTGCCAAGAGTAACCTCTAATGAGAGTGAAGTAATGATTGGGAAAGTTGCTGTCCTGAAACAGATTCTTGTGCTTCACCGTATAAATTCCTGATAGAGCTCTGTATGTCGGATTGAGCTGTAATGTTTTGTGCTTCTGCCCCAGGTTGTTATATAACTTTCGTTAGTTCAACACTTTTTGATTTGAGCAACAGAAGGTCTTCGAAAAAATTCGTCTTTTCCTGCTGGTCTGTTTTGACAGATTTCTGCCATTTTCTGCATTTGCTTCTTGTGGGTTCCTTTTTGAGTTCTTTTGGGGAACTGAGATTTTTGAAGGAAGTGCTACAGTAGCTAGTGTTCTAATGGAAGTTTATTTGGTGTTGGAACTGAACCTTAAGACTTATTTATCTTAAGTGCACTAATGTTGCTAATGAGATTGTGTGAAGTTTTGTATGAAGGAAAATTTTCAGGTGTATGGAACGAATGAGTAATGAGATGAAGGATGGACTAAAGCTCAAGCTTGGGGATGCCAAGCGTGTCACCCCAAGAAATATCCAAGAAGTACAAGCGTCAAAGCTTGGGGATGCCCAAGGCATCCCCTTCTTCATCAATAAAAATTCCAGATTTCTTTCAAACGCTTCATTTTTATTGTTTCATGCACAGTTGTGTTGTTCTTGGAGCGTCTTATTTTTCGTTTTCATTTTGGTTTTCGTTTGCTTTGGTTTCCTTAGTTTTCTGAATAAGTTGGTTGGATCCCCTCTTTCATACATTGGTTTGCAAATAGTTTGGTTTGGTTTGGTTTGGAAAAGAGTAGGAAAGTTCATACTTATGTGGTAAAAAGAGCTCGTTTTTGACTGTGGACTATGCTTTGCATGCCATGCTTGATATTGTTTTGGCTTTATGCTTAGTATTCTTTGCTGTAGCATGACTTGTTATAAACAATTGAGATTGCTTAATGTGCCTTGGATGAATCATGCGTTGTTTTAGCATATTAAAGCATAGTATAGTGGTATTCTCCTTTGATGCTTTATTTGGGTTGACTTGGCACATGCTCATACCATGTTATGACTATCTCAAGTCACCATAGCCTTTATGATCCTTTAGTTTTCAACTTGTAGTATCACTTTATGCTTTGATCAATGATGTTTTGTCGCTCTGCATGATTATGGCCATTATTGCTCTCTTAGTTTGTCACTCCCAGTCTTTTGCTAGCCTCCACAACAAAGTATGAGTTCCACTCATGCATCCAACTCCCTAAACCAACTCTCTAAGGTACTAGATGTGCTGTTGCTACTAGGGAGAAAACAACAATCCTTTGTTCATAGAACAATCATATTGTTTACTTTACACGCAGTTCGTAAAGCAATAATCTGTTGCTTGCAACTTAATACTGGAGGGGGTTCGGATGATAACCTGAAGGTGGATTATTAGTCATAGATGCAGTTGGATGGCGGTCTATGTATTATGTTGTAATGCCCAATCAAGTCTCAAAGGAGTCAAGATGTTTAGTATATGCATGTATTGCTTTCTCGGTGTTTGTCAATTGCCCCGCTGTAATTTGTTTACCTTGCATGTTATCTATCTAAGGAGAGCCACCTCTAGTGAACTATGGATCCCGGTCCTTTTTCTTTACATACAATCTACAATCTTTTACTACTTTGTGTTTACTTTCTGCAAACTTTTACTTCTTTCCATTCGATACGTTTAATCCTTTGTTTTCCGCAAAACACGGTGAGATTGACAACCTCATCGCAAGTTGGGGACAAAGTTCTGTGGTTGTGTTGTGCAGGTCTCCATGTGGCTACTAGCACCGGTAGTGCGCCCTGCCAAAGCTCAGCTAGTAACACCTTTGGGGTGTTTCCTTGCTCCTACTGGTTCGATTAAACCTTGGTTTCATACTGAGGGAAACTTGCTGCTGTGCTCATCATACCTTCCTCTTGGGGTTCCCAACGAGCTCTACATCAACCATGAGCCATCAACACTTTTCTGGGCGCCGTGCATTGAGCCATCAACGATTCGCAGACAAGCCACACACACCTGGCGTAGAACTCCGGCCAATTCCATTGGCCTGGACCTTCGCGCAATAGGGACTCGACATGGTCGGCAAGCTCCCAAAGTCCGGTCAAGGAGGCTACGTCTACCTCCTGGTCGCTGTTGACAAATTCACCAAGTGGATAGAGGCCATGCCAGTGACTAATCAGTCAGGATATAGTGCAGTCAAGTTCTTCGAGTCCATCGTCTACCGCTTCGGAGTACCACACAACATCATTACGGACAATGGGAAGAACTTCACATCCAAGGAATTCCAAGAATTCTGCGAGAATCTGGGAATCAACGTCAGCTATGCCTCCGTAGCACATCCACAGACCAACGACCAGGTTGAAAAAGCTAACGGGCTCCTCAGGCCACTCGAATAGGCCGCAGGCTGCTGGCCAGACGAACTGCAATCGGTACTCCGGGGCCTACGCATAACCCCAAATAGTGCCACGGGGTACACCCCGTTCTTCATGGTGCACGGTGCTGAAGCGGTGCTACCCGCCGAGGTACGATAGAAAGCATCGCGAGTGGTAGCCTACAGCGAGTAGGAGTCAACTCTCGCACTCGAAGACTCTGTCGACCTCCTTGATGAGGCACGGGAAATCGCCGCGGAAAGATCAACGATCTACCAGCAGAACCTACGCAACTACCACAGCAGAAGGCTACGCCCTAAGTCCTTCGTCGAAGGAGACCTAGTCTTACGACTAAAACAGCAAGGGCACCTCAAGCTCGAGTCCCCCTGGGAGGGACCATACGTGATTACAGAAGTAATCCTAGGTAGCGCCTATCGCCTCAAAGATTTTGAAACAGGAGTCGCGTACTCCAACCCCTGGAACGTCGCGCAGCTGCGACGCTTCTATCCTTAGTCGTCTTTTCTTTTTTACATTGCAAATAAGGCTACTCAGCCAAGGCTACTTAGCCACACATTGTACCCCGTAGTATCCTGCGAATGAATAAAGCTAAGTGCCCCAAAACTTTGTGTCCCTTTTACTTTTGCAAAAATATCCACTCGGGGGCTGCGCCACCCTATACACACCTGTTCTATGAACTAACGCGATATCCTGAGTAGCTGGCACACCAATCGAAACCCTTGACAAACACCAACCCAGTTGCAACGCACCTGACAGGTTGGCAAGGGGCTGAGATAAACAAAAGTCAGGCTAACTAAAAGGAATCGCATAGTGCAACGCACTCGCAAAACATACATGCTAAACAAGCTCTTTATACATACATCAATGTTAATAAATTATACACAACATATAAATGAACTTTACAACACTGGTATAACTTTGTGTAGGATACCAACTAAACTACTATTGAAGCAAAGGAACGTTAGTCTGCTCCTCGAAGAAGTCGATGATTTCCTCCGCTAGACGATCCACCGCCTGGTAGTGAGGAACCATGTTCCAAGTCGAACCTGCTAGCAGCGCTAGCGGGCCGGCCGCAATTGCTGCAACGTCCATATCAGGCCTGTGCAGTCGGACCAACGACAGAGCAGCCTTGGCGCCAGCCACTAGCTGTTGCCGTACACACTCGTGGACCGCATTCAAGTCTTGGAATTTGGCAAGAAGGGCCAGCAGGCTCGATGGAACGATGTCCAGCGGGAACATCGTCTGATAAATATTCTTTAAGCACGATTGTGACTTCTTCAGGAAGTGAAGTACTCGTGACGCACGATCCTGCAGGGTCGCCAGTGCGATTGCGCGATCATGATCCACCTAGAAGTATCCACTCGCCTGAAGCTGGTCTTGGGTTAGGTCATTCATGCGAATGGCAATCCTATCCTTCTCATCCTGTGGATGGCGCGGACTGACAACTATACCAAGTAAAGGCAGAAGTATGAAGACAACGAACTACTGCGAGTGACTACAAGGAAAAGATAAGGAAGAAGAAAACTAACATTTGAATTGGTCGCCCAGCTGCGTCACCTCCCCTAGCAGATATTGTTCTCGGGCGGCGGCCTTCTCCGCCCTCGATTTCCATACATCCGCGTTACCACGGAGCACGGGAAATTCACGCTCCAACTGCTTCACGCGGTCGCGGAGTCGCGAGAGCAGAGATAGCTCATCCACTCTTGAGCGCGGCAACGCCAAGGTGTCATCAGGGGATGGCGTATCCCGAGGTTCCCTCAAAGGATCACTCGATGTGCCCTATCATAAGCCAAGCAAGCGACAATAAGAGGACTAAGGCAAGGCATAGACAAAAGACTCGAATGCATTCAAGCATAATAAAAGTATCAGCAGATACACTCGCCAAAAGGCATGGTCCAGACAAAAGAAATAGGATATCTAACTATTACAGACGCAACTACTGAGGAGCAACTATTTTCTTCGACTTGGACTTCGGTTTTGGGGGCCTCATCGAGTCTCTGGCAGTATCAGACACCACAGACTTTCCTCCGGCCCCTGACATCGCAGCCTTTGCTGCTTTCTTGGATCGCTGCAGCTCCTCAGAGTACTTCGCAACTGTGTTGATCAATTGCGGCCCGTACTTGCCACAATAAGCTGCGAAAGGAGCAAAGACTACCTGCTGGCCATCCGTGCTGACAGGCATCGCCTTGGAGACCGCTGCAGGATCAACTTCGAGTCCATGCGCTTGAACAATTGCGAGTGACATTGAAGCGCCAGCCACACGGAGTGAGTTCTTGAAGCTCGAAGGAATGCCTCCGGAAAGGGACTCCACCAGCTCATCCATATTCTCGATCAACTCAGCCTCGGGCACCAACTCTTCACGGAGGCGACTGAGCACGCCCATGGCCTTGATGAGCGTCCCCTGAACGACAGCGCTGTGATCTTCGACTGCCGAAATGGCACCCGCTAGGGCATCATCACGACGGAGTGCCTGGGATCGAAGCTCAGACCGCTGGCATCTACACAAAACCCAAGCATGGGCACAAAAGTCAGTACCAACAACAAATTCGAAAGAAGAGAAAACAGCGAAAATTCAGACAAACGAATACCTGAGAGAGCCTTGGCAATCGAAAAAAGTTGTTCCTCGAACAACTTTTCCCTAGCCATGATGGAGGCGTGCAGATCCTCCTCGCGTTTCTGCGACTCGGCACATGCTGTGACTGCTTCATCGTGACTCTTTATCGCCACGGCGAGCGTTTTCTCGAGGGAAGCAGTGCTACGGAGGAGTGTATTATGCTCAGCTGTGACACAAACAAAGATAAACCATCAGTCGAATATATCACAAGGATGCAGAGGAAAAGTAAAGAACACTCACTTTCAACCGCGCGATGGCGATTGTCCAACATTGCATGCTGACGACCCATCGCAAGCACCTGCTCCGCAAGGCGAGCAACTTCCTTCACAATGATCTGTGACAAAAGACATAGTAGAGGGTCAACAGATGGCATAAATGAAAATTCGACTACAAAATCAAAAGAAGAGATACTACACTTATATGATCCTCCAATTACTTAGAAGTCGATGGATTCGCAGACGTCCGGATAACCATCTGGTGCTCCACATTGTGTGGAGAACTTGACGAATTATGCCCGGAGTGGGCCGCCAATGGAGGAGAAGGAGCGCGACCATTTTCTTGGCTTTGGAGGTCGCGACTCTAGATTCTTTCAAAAAATGTACGTCGCCAGAAGATGACGACGCTTACTGACTACAAAACAAAACCAACATCAAGAAAAGGCAACTTCAAAGAACAACCAGAAGGAAGACTCACACACTTACCAATCAAACTTGTCAAAATCGAAGGTTTGATCCCCCGACTCTGACGATGACTCCTTCGGCAGTCGCATCTTCTTGCGAGAAGATGGCGCCATGGCACTCACAGGAACGGCAGGTATCGGTGACTCTGCACCAACAACTGCACCTTCCGGAGTCGAAGGAGACGATGTATCTGAATCCTCGCTGCGCAAATGCTTGCGAGTGTCTCGACCACTCGACTCGGGGGCTTCCTCCTCTACATCAGATGGGATGGTCGACTCCGACTCGTCCTCTTCCAGGGCTTCACGAGGGATAACCCCCTCAGGAAGAGGGGGCATACAAGGCGACACCCCCCAATCCTGCATACAGTAAACAATTTAGCGCAAAGTCAAGAAAAAACAGCAAAGAAGCAGTCGATAAACAAAGCTACTACGTAGCACAATTGTACCTCAGGAGGAGGGTTAGCAGAATCAAATGGAGGTACGTTTGGATCATTGGGGAGCACATCCTTGGCGATGTACTTGGTGACCATTCGCACCCTTTTATCTACCTCACTCGCAGAAATACCATCGGCAGATACGCGAGTGACATCGTCCGTGCCAGCCCACTGGAACATAGGGTGGACTCTGGCCTGCAGGGGCTGGACACGACAGAGCCGCCATGTGCAAATGAGGGCGCAACCTCCCTCCTCTTTACCCATGCGATTCTCGAGGTCATAGACGCGCTCGTATAGCACATCTGTCTCCACGGACTCGGGCATCACTACGTTCTTCCAGGAGCGCCTCCTCTTGCACGGCGTCGTGGAATCGAAGGGCGCAAGTCCGAAGTGGTCTCCGTCGGCCTTCAGGTCACGGATGTAGAACCACTTGTCCGTCCACCCTTGGACAGACGCCGTGAGTTTGATGTCGAAGTATGTGGCGGAGGAGTCGACGTGGATACCGCAGCCGCCTACATCATAGACTACGGAGCCAGACGCCAATTGGTGCTTCAGCTTGAAGAGACGCTTGAAGAGACCGAAGTGCGGCTCGATTCCGAGCCAGCACTCGCAAAGAGTAATGTAGCAACCTACATGGAGGATGGAGTTGGGGGACAGCTGATGCAGTTGGAGCCCATAAAAATAGAGAAGGCCCCTGAAGAAAGGATGCAAGGGCAACGAGAGATCGCAGATGATGAACGCTAGGAACAACACCCGAAAACCGGCAGGAGGAGAAGGGATTACCTTGCTGCCGGGGACACGCGCGTCAGCGACTACGGAAGATAGAACTCCATCCTGGCATAGGAGACGGAGTTCAGAAGACTTGATCACGGATGCGTGCCACGCGCCATTGGTGACGCGAGTGCCCGTACCCTTCTTTTTCCCAGCGGCGACGGTGCTGGTGCACGCAGCGGCGGAGCCGCCTTTCTTCTTGGCAGCAACAGTGGTGGCGGCGGAGTCAGCCGCGGCACCTCCTTTCTTCTTTCCCATCTTACGGTAACGGTGGGACCAGAGAAAGTAACTAGGGAATACACAGAGCTGGTCCAGCGCCACGAGAAAGAGGAACACAAAGAAGCAGAGGAGCAGCAGCAATGGTGATGGAGGCAAAGGCAGAGAAAACAAGCAGATGGGAAAAATTACCGTTGCAGCATTGCTACTTAACCCCCTGGAAGATGCAATCTAACAGCCAGGAAAAACCCTATCGGACGCGTGGCGTTCATCGTGATCGACACGTGGAGGAGCCAAAGCATGAACCATCCCCCACTACCCCCATTACGCGCGGAAATCGAGGAGGCACAGTTAAAACAAAGATTTACGCACGCCCGGTCAAGTCAGAGTCAGAAAATGGGACCCACCGCTCGTCACGTCCTGTCAAACCTGCTCACATGGGCAACTGAGCTCATCACATCGTCAGCACTAATGTCATCAAAAATTGAGGAGCAGAAGACTCCGACTACTTTAGTCCTTGCTCGAGTCTTCGACTCCACCAAGCACTCGGGGGCTACTCCCATAGGGAGCGCTGATCGCGCACCCTACAATTTTTTCTTTTCTTTTTCGCAGGAACATGGACAATCAAAACAAACCCAACCACTCGAATCCGCGATTCGACTATGGACATGGGTTACTCCCATGGGGAGCGCTGGAAATAAATTCGACTAAAACAAGCAAGCAAAAGACGACAGCAGTCGCAAAAGTTCTTTAGTCCCTGCCTGAGTCTTTGACTCAACCAGGCACTCGGGGGCTACTCCCATAGGGAGCGCTGGTCGCGCACCCTATGATTATTTACATCGTACTGTGTGCCGATAGCATCCACACTCGAAGCTTATGGCGACACCGCCTCATGATGTTTCCCTACAAGAAGACTGCGTCTCCTGGGTCATCGAATCATCGCCGTGATGACATAATTCGGATCCCGCGCTTGCAGCGTGAAGATAAGACCTGAATAAGGCCTGGCAATGCATTTTCTGCGCACTACCAGAAATATATCCGTGCCAACAGGTACGACGAACATGCCTCGACGGACGAGTCGAGTGCTCACACCCATATACTGGAATTCGACTCCTATAAGACCTCCACGGCTTGAGTCGAATTACACCAACACTTTTCCGTATTCGAGTCCGGGGACTCGAGTTCGAGTAGATTGTGTTGTTTTACCCTAAGGTAGTTAACTGATACCGATACATCAGTTAAATCAGGCACACACATCAACAATCCATATGACTGAAACAGAGCAGTCAAAAAACATACTCAGTCATGCACTCGAAAGGATTCATAAAGTCCCCAGTCGAATCTGCGATTCCACTGGACACTCGGGGGCTACTTACATGGGTATACCCTACAGGTACTCGAGCTTGGTATATACGGCCTGAATACAGCGGAAGCCCACGGTGTCGCCAAGGCCCAAATAGAGAACTCGAGTAACCTACGGACTCTCGATTGCTTGAGGAACAAGAAGAAGCTAAAGATAGAAAGTTCAAAGGGGAAAACCCTAACCTGTAACCCACTCGACCTGCTACCCAAAACCTAGCCCATCTATATAAAGGCTAGGAGGGGGCAGCGAGAAAGAGACACGCAACCCTAGTTTCCGCAACTCTCGCCAGATTGCATCTGTGTACCATTGTAATCCTCGATTCCTTTGATAATTCCACGAGCAGACAAGTAGGAGTAGGGACCTCTACGAGGCCTGAACCTGGGTAAATCTTCGAGTCCCCCGTGTGCTTGTTTGCTAGACGATATATGCTTCCAGCGCTCCCTCGTTCTCCACAACCCAAGTCCATAACAATGGGCATTGATGAGTTAAACCCTCGTCACTCCTCGAGGCTTAGGGTTTCGTGGGGATAATATAAGCCAAAGGGGAGAGCCAGAGGTGGGCCAGGGTGGCCACACCACCTGGTGGCGTGGCTAGGGTGGCCCGCGCTAGGGGGTGGTGTGGCCCCCCTGTGGCCCATCTCCACTCCCACTTCTGGCATCCTTCGTCTTCTAAAAAATAGGATTTTCCATGTATTTTCTAGGATTTTCTGATCTTCGCAAATTTCGCCTCCAAACGGTGCCTTTTCCATCAGAATCCTGGTTTCAGCGGCCTGTCCTCCAAAAGTCATCAACCATGCAAAAATAGACGAAATAACATAAGTATCATCTCTTAATATGAAATATATCAATGAATAGTAGCAAATTATGATATAGAATAGTGATGCAAAATGGACGTATCAGTGGTCTTATTACCACCCACCCCTCCAACACAGATGTACTTCCCTTAACAAGGAAGGAATTGCGGTAAAACAAATCCTGTGTCTCCGCATGCTCCACTACGGTTTCCTCTCTCCTCACTCTTACTCGCCTTTACTCGCTAGTAGTTAGGTTTACATATAGGGAAATTCTTCATAATTGCATATCTAGAGAATTTAACTTTGTGTCAAGCCTAAAATTGAAAAAGTGTTAAAATTTGGTGTAGCACCTATTCACCCCCCCTCTAGGTGCCCATACGATCCATTTCATCTGGTATCAGAGCCTCGGTTCTTTATTCAGGCTTAACCGCCTAAGAGAAGTATCGGTACTAAGGGAGATGGAGTGAGGTTATGGACAAGGTCACAATGGATGATCTCAAGATGTTGGAAACAACCTTGTTGAAATCCTTTGAGACTAAAATGGAGGAGATGCATCAAATGATTGCTCGTCTCTCTCTAGTTATAGCCCCACCTCCATCTACCTCGGAGGCCACCACTCCTATATCTAAGGATAAAGCCAATGCTAAATCCAAGGATGATGAAGTGTTAGGTGATAAAAATAATGGATCCTCATACAAAAAGGGAAGTGGTAAGGAGGATTATAGTGAGGTACCTCACTTGTACTCTCCCAATCCACCAATCCCCCACCCTCATATAAACAATAGGGGAGATCCACCCAAACTTACTACTTCTTCATTTAATCAATGGAAATTCTTAATGAAATATCATGTGTGCAGTTTGTCCATTGAGCTTTGGAAAATCATTGAAGAAGGTCTCTACATTGAAGACTCCACCAACTTGACAAGACGAGAAGTGGTGGACATTCAACTAAATGCAACTGCACTTCACATGATTCAACTTGGTGTGGGTCCCAAGGACATGCCACATATTGAACACCTCAACACCGCCAAGGAAGCTTGGGATGCTCTCACCGACCTATTCATCGGCAATGAAAGCATGAGAAGAAATAGGTATGATGCTCTAAGAAATGAGGCTGAAGGATTTTACATGTTACATGGTGAAGACCATGAAGACATGTATAGAAGGCTCAGGAGCATTGCAACAACATTCAGAAAGCATGGTGCCACTCATATTGATGATGCTTGGATCAAAAGAAAATATGTGAGTGCCCTCATGCTATTTCAGCCCACAGACTTGAAGAGTTTGCAAGGTAGACACAACTACCACCAAATGACTTCCAATGAAGTCATGCAAGAAATGGAGGCTTTTAAAGTGGCAGCGAAGAACGCCGAAGATGCTCGCGCTCGGGCAATTGGGATGCAAAAAGGTGTAAATGTTGAATTAAAAACCAACGTGGTTGAACAAGATGAAGATGATAGAGGGTTTTCCATTATCTCCATGAGCTGTCCCGATGAGGTCAAGAATGCTCATGGTGAGTACATGGCCTTCTATGCAAGAAACTTTTGGAAGAACCCAACTAAGGCAAAATTTGAACTTGAGTGCAAGAATGGGTCAAGTGGGCAAAGGGAGAACGACCCAAAACTGAGAACTTGCTACAATTTTGGAGACCCGTTACACTTTGTGGCCGAGTGTCCATATCAAAGTAGAGAAGATAATGGGGGCAGGCTCAATCTCAAAGAAAAATCCAAGTCACCTCGAAAGAAGCCATTTCTTAAGAAAAATGCTCCCTACAAAAAGCAACCTAAGATTGTCTTGGTGGCACAAGAAGAGTATTCGTCCGCAAGTGAAGATGAAGAGGATGAAGATAGCACTCGAGAGGTGGCTGCAATAACCATCACATCTAGCCCCACATTGCTCTTCGACTCTCCCAATGAAAACATCATCAACAACAACGTCACTTGCCTTATGGCAAGAGGTTCCGAGGTATCATCTTCTATCTCTTCCTTTCCTAAGATGATCTTACAAGTCTTAGAGTAAAATAAGAAGTTATTGCTTTGGACCATTTTATCACTAACTTGCAAGGTGAACACAAACTACATTTTGAGGATCTCATGAGCCAACTTGCCCACTCTGAAGAGCTCCTCGAAGAAAAGGGCAGAATTGAAAGAGAGGATGCCATGGAGATTGCATCCTTGAAGAATGCTCTAGAAGAGGAAGAAGAAACTCGAGTCTCTCTAGAGGAGAGGCTTGAGTCAATTGAGGAGTCACATGACGAGGTTGCAGCCTAGGTCATAAAGGAACGTGATAATGCTCTTGCCAATGTAAATAAATTAAAGAAGGAGAAAATTGACTTTGGGGCTGCTCATGCTAGACTCTCTAATACATTAGAGAAACTTGACATTGCCTACAAGGATTTGGAGAGTGAAGACTCTACTCTAAATGAGTGTCATGATCAGATCCAAACTCGATTGGACAAGTATAATAGGCCTAGCACCTCTACACCATCATGTGGACATGAAGACGTCATTGAAGAAAATGCTAGGTTGAAAGAGAAACTTGTCAAAGGATCCCAACCCGAAGGTAAGGAAGTCCTAAATGAGATCCTTAGTAAGCAAAGGGCAAGCACTGGAAAAGACGGACTTGGTTATGTTCCCAAGACAAAGAAGAAGAAGAACAAGAAGAAGAAAAGCAAAACTACTCAAGCAAAGACAAGCACCGTAAAAAATGACAAGACTAACTATATTGGTTTTGCAGGGTTTAATAATCCGAATTATGAATTATTTTGTGATTACTATGGTGATGTTTATGATAGTTATGTTGGTCCATTTGATAATTACTTTTCTTGGTCTATTTGGGTCCCCAAGACCCTTGTTACTAACCTGAGAGGGCCCATTGAAAAATGGGTACCTAAAACCAAGAAGTAATTTTCTTGTAGGGCTATGCTTCCGATAGATCCAAATAGGTGCTCGATAGCGGGTGCACGAGTCATATGACTAGAAGAAAGGAGATCATCTCGGAGATGCGGCCAAACCATGATCATATAACCGTGTCCTATGGTGATAAGTCAAAATCCGAGGTATTAGGTCTTGGCAAGGTTGTGGTTGCCACGATATTTCTCTCGTGGACGTCATGCTTGTTGAGACCCTAGTTACAGTTTACTTTCTATCCGTGCCCTTGGTAAGATGGGCTTTGCAGTTTTTATTGATGGTGATTTAGTGGTACTCTTGTGGAGCAAGTCTCTAAAGGTCGCTTTCATTGGATATGTTGAAAATGACCTGTATGTGGTGGACTTTTCGGGGAAAACCACTATAGGCCCGATGTGTGTTTTTGGAAAGGCCGACACGGGTTGGCTATGGCATCGCCGTCTAGCCCACGTCAATATGAGAACTTTGCAAAGTCTTCACAAGGGTGGCCACATTCTTGGACTAAAAAAAAATGTTTCCTTTGCCAAAGATCGTGTTTGCAGGGCTTACGTTGAAGGGAAAATGCATGACTCTCCCCATCGAAGGAAGATAATTATTTAATTAAAGAGGATTTTCAAGCTCCTTCATGTGGACCTCTTTGGTCCTCCATCTCATGCAAGACTCGGTGGGAAGAAATATTGCCTCGTAATCATCAACGATTATTCAAGATATACATGGGTCTACTTCTTCAAGTTGAAGAGCGAGACCCAACAAACGGTCATCGATTTCGCCAACGAGGATCAGCGTCAACACAATGTCCCTGTATTGGTAATTAGAAGTGATAATGGCTCCGAGTTCAAGAACTACACTCTGAATGAATTCCTAAGTGAAGAGGGGATAAGACACCAATATTCCGCCGCATATACCCCTCAACAAAATGGTGTAGCCGAGAGGAAGAACTGGACTTTAATGGATATGGAAAGATCTATGCTGGCTGAATTCAAGTCACCTTATAACTTTTGGGCTGAAGCCATTTCCACCGCATGTAACTCATCCAACTGGCTCTACCTCTGAAAAATCTTGGACAAGACACCTTATGAAATACTTACCTGTAACAAGCCCAACATCTCCTACTTCCGGGTATTTGGTTGTACGTGTTTCTTTCTCATCAAAGGAGTTCGATTATCTAAATTCAAGCCTAAGGCTTTATAAGGAATTTTTGTTGGTTATGGTGCCAAATACCACACTTATGTAGTCTACAATAAGCTCTCTAGAACTATTGTAGAATCTTGTAGTGTGGTGTTCAAGGAAAATGATGGCTCTCAAGTGGGGAAAGTTGATGTTTGTGATGCAGATGTTGAAATACCCCAAGATTCCATAAGAAGAATGGGCGTGGGATTTTTCTGCCCCATTGAGGAACCCCTTGTGGCGGATCAGGAAGGATAATGCTCTACTCAAGTAGAGCCCTCATCGACACAATATCAACATGCTCCACTCGTTAGAGAAACCACTACACCATCTCCTCCACCTATGGGAGATCATTCATCATCTGCTCCAGGGAGCTCCAAGCCAGATTATCCGGTCATTCTACCTCAACTGCAAGGACCAAACATATCAACTAAGAAATCGATGCAATTCCCAGGCCGGATTTTCCGGGTGACCTCGGATTATCCCAGGTCGGATTATCTGGCCACTCCTTCAACCGGATTATCTGGCCCTGAAGTTCCAGAACAGCAGCAACCTCCTATTATGGCTACTGATCAACATCAAGGGCAGGGTCCATTCTCGCTGATCAAGCAGTAGATCAAGGTCAAGCTAGTGGTCCCAACAAAGACTCAAATGATGAAGAAATTCCTCCAAGAAACAACGAGTTGATAGAACTTCACCGCAAAGCTCGTGCAGAAAGGAATCTTGAATTGCGTGGTCACACTCTTGATAAAGTTGTAGGTGATCTCAGATAGAGGGTGTCCACAAGAAGGGAGCTAGAAAGTTTCGGTGAGCACCAAGCTCACATATCCATGGTGGAACCCAAGAAAGTGTTTGAAGCTCTTGAGGATCCGGACTGGGTTGTTGCTATGCATGAAGAGTAAAATAATTTCGAGTGCAACAAGGTCTGGAATTTAGTAGAGAAGCCTAAAGATTGGCGCAACGTTATCGACACAAAACGAATATTCAAGAATAAGCAAGATTAGAATGGCATTGTTGTAAGAAACAAGGCAAGACTCGTGGCACAAGGCTATTCCCAAGTTGAAGGCATCGACTTCGGCGAGACTTATGCTCCTGTGGCTCATCTTGAGTTCATCCGTATCCTCCTTGCCTATGCAGCTCATAATAATTTTAAATTACAGCAAATGGATGTTAAGAGTGCTTTTCTTAATGGTCCTCGACATGAGTTGGTATATGTAAAGCAACCCCCGGGTTTCGAGGATCCCAATTTCCCGGACCATGTTTACAAACTCGATAAGGTGCTCTATGGCCTTAAACAAGCCCCACGTGCGTGGTATGAGCACCTTAAAGAGCTTTTGTTAGACTGTGGTTTTGAAGTTGGGCAAATCGATCCCACTCTTTTTACTAAGAAGGTTAAGTGGGAGCTCTTCGTATGCCAACTATATGTAGACTAAATTATCTTTGGCTCTACTAATAAAGCTTTTAATGATGAATTTTCAAAGCTTATGACTAACAGGTTTGAGATGTCCATGATGGGAGAATTACAGTTCTTTCTTGGAATTGAGATCAAACAACTTAGAGAAGGAACCTTCATAAATCAAGCAAAATACATCCAAGACATGCTCAAGAGGTTCAAGATGACGGATCTTAATGGCGTCGCCACATCGATGCAAACTAAATGCCATCTCGAACTCAATCCCGATGGTAAAGATGTGGACCAAAAGGTATATCGGTCCATGATCGGCTCCCTTCTTTACCTCTGCGCATCTAGACCTGATATTGTGTTGAGTGTAGGTGTGTGTGCGAGGTATCAAGTGGCTCCTAAAGAAAGCCACTTAGTGGTGGTCAAGAGAATCTTTTGATATTTGGTTCATTCCCCTAATTTTGGTTTATGATATCGCAAGGGCTCCAATTTCTCTCTATGTGGTTATACTGATTCAGATTGGGCTGGTGACAAGGATGATAGGAAATCAACTTCTGGAGCTTGTCAATTTTTGGGAAGATCTTTGGCATGTTGGTCTTCTAAGAAACATAATTGCATATCTCTCTCCACCACCGAAGCTGAATATGTGGCTGCTGCAAGTGCATGTACTCAATTATTGTGGATGAGGCAAACTTTAAAGGAATACGATGTCAATTGTGACAAAGTGCCTCTTCTATGTGATAATGAAAGTGCAACCAAAACTGCGTACAATCCGGTGCAACATACAAGGACAAAGCATATTGATTTTCGGAATCATTTTATTCGGGATCATGTAGCTCGTGGTGATATTGATCTTTCCTTTGTGACCACAAAGAACCAACCTGCTGATATTTTCACGAAGCCACTTGATGAAGGAAGGTTTTTTTATTTGAGGAATGAGCTAAATATCGTTGATTCAAGGAGTTTGTATTGATTACTCATGCACACTCACTTACATCTCCTCGTTTATTTGGTTTAGATGTGGGCATGGATATAGGGGGAGTGTGGTCCTAATTGATTGGGCTAACTCTCCCCCCATAATGCCAAAATCAAGTAAAATCATTTCTCTTAGTATCATTTTGTGACATGTAAGCTTATTGATGAGTATTGGTCATGAACCCAAGATATATCTTCGCGGTGTCATACCATATGCTCCAACATGGTGGCCTCGGCGACTGCCCTCTTCCGTAAGAAGAGTTGGTTCGGTGTGGGTCTTTTTGGTTTTTCTTGCTTATCTTGTGTTCTTATGGAAAACACACCCAATTTTGGCGTTTATTTCATTTGGTTCTTGCAATCTTGGGGGTGTAGTACCATCTTAGTTTGGTTATCTAAACCCAAGCCTTTCCCATAGTTGAGATATCTATTCTTGTACACAAGTCCGTTGTTTCATGTGTGGGGGTTTTTGTTTGGTGGTGCGCGGGCCTAAATCTGTGTACAACAGAGTTTCACAAATCAGGCCGAATTATCTGCCCAAAGTGGGGGCTGGATAATCCGCCAATGGCGGCTTCTGCCTTTTAAGGGATGGGCGTTGGGGGGAAGACCTCAAACAGAGCAGTTCTTCTCCCCCGACCCCTCTCTCTCTCTCTCCCAAGCCGCCGCCCGCCATCCCAGCCCTCCCCAGAGCCGTTCCGGCCACCAGATTCTCTGGGCCTTCCCTGGATCTTCTCCCCCACGCATCTGGGTACCTTCTCCTCTGCGTTCTCCCTTCAATGAGTGAGGGTGGTTCTAGTTCTCCTAAGCCCTACAAGCACCGTCCTCGTCCTCGTTACTTCAGGCCTGACGGTGAAGGTGGATTGATTGACAAGGTAGAACTGTGCAGGCAAAAGAGAGAGGCTGACTGCATGGCTGGACAAGCAAAGAAGGACAAGGCCAGGAGGGGCGTGGCCAAGAGAAAGGGTAAGGCACCAAAGGTAAACTATAAGGCAATGGATCCCGTCACTTATTCCTCGATTCGTCATCGTGATCTGTTTGTGGACACCGAGCGAGATACTCAGCTTGGTGACTCCTGCATTTGGTGTGCTAACCAGAAGTCCATTTATGAGGATGTCTATTCATCTTTGAAGTTTCGTTGTATGTGTCCCATGATTATTGCTGAGGCTATGGAGAAGCCTCAACTTGCTGATGCTATGGCTGTGACTGAGCGAATGGGATTACATACTCTCATGGCCCTGTAGTGTTCCTATGATTCCGAGGTGGTGAAGCAATTCTTCTCCCCTTTGGTGATTGGTGGCAATGAGAACCGCACCATGAAGTGGATGACCCATGACACTATGATGCAATCTGACTTTTGGACTTTCGCTGGGGTGCTTGTCTATCTGTTCAATGGCCGGGAACATCCTTGTGGACATAGGATCAACACTCAACTCAAGCCCAACAAAATGCTGTTCTTTCTCCTTGAACGGCTAATGATGGTATTGTGGGGACGCTTGTAGGCCTCTATCTTTATGATCGTTTGGTTGGTGTTTTCCGTGACTCCATCACACCTAGTGGGGCAACAATGACAGCATTCATGGCCACTTGGTTCAGCTGCTCGCGTTTTCTTATGATGTGGCCACCTATGAGGATGACTCTATGGACTACAAGCTGGATGTGATGGAATTCATTTATCATGAGTTGACTGATGCCATGTTTAATAGGCTCTCCATTCCATATGCTCCTTACATTATGATGCTCATCAAGTACTTTCTTCCCACTATGGAATTCCACTATGATGTTGAGCATAAGGCGAAGAAGATCTACAACAAGGTTAGGAAGACCGCTCACCCATCTTCTGCTCTAGAGGGTCTTATGAGGGACGCTCGTGCCAGTGCTCATAGGCCTCCAATGCCTCCTGTTGTCCGTGAAGTGAAGCAGCTGAATTGGTTCCAGCTAAACATCTTGTGCATGGGAGTGGATACCCATAAGGGGCAGTACGAGGCGTACAAGCAGCGCCACGATATGGCTCACACCCAGCAGCTCATTCCTCACCATGTGTCTGGGGCATCAATCCCTCCTCCCACTCCTGTTGCTCCTACACCCTATGCTCAGTGGAACACTTCAGGCACCAACTATAGAGAGCTCGAGTGTCACTTGTTTCCCACTCCTCCAGCTGCTGATGAGGAAGAGGAAGATGAGGAGGAGTATGATGATGAGGACGGGGACGAGGAAGATGATGAGGACTACGAGTGATTCCTTGGGGCGCTAGCATCACTCTTCTTCCTTTTTGGCGTTTCGATGCCAAAAGGGGAGAAGTAGTTCTATTAGGTCATCGTGGATTTGCATGGGTCAGGCGCAAGCATTTGCTTTATCGTTTCGATTTTATTCTTGCTTGTGCCCATTTAGTGTTGAACTATTACTTCGTGATTTGTTTTGTATGAGACTATGTTTGTATGTGGCACTGGAATTATCTTCTGAATTTATCTATCGGTGATTATGGATCCATCTATCTCATTGGCTATTGGTTATCTCTCTCTCGGT
This sequence comes from Avena insularis, assembly GCA_023614405.1. Classification (NCBI taxonomy): domain Eukaryota; kingdom Viridiplantae; phylum Streptophyta; class Magnoliopsida; order Poales; family Poaceae; genus Avena; species Avena insularis. The sequence goes on from CM042692.1 coordinate 114,281,486, forward strand.
GGAAGGCCTCAATAATGGTTAACATATTGGCTATCCTTGTATTATATTGTGGTCTTCTATCTCACGATGGTATGAGGTTTTGTGCTAACTTTCCATGTGTGTGAAAATTCCTTTCCTATGAAATAGACTTGTACCTACTTGTGTGCATTTGTATTCAACTGCAAATTTTTAACTATGCACACACTTAGGGGGAGTCTCTTTCATCCTTGTGTTTTTGATAGTAGAGCTATATTTCAAATCCTAGTATTGTCATCTAACACCAAAAAGGGGGTGATTGAAAGTACATTTCATGATCTCTAGTGTTTTGTGTGTTAGATAACAATACCATGGATTATCTCATGTGTGCTAAGTGTTGTAGACAAGTGTTCACATGAAAAGCTGCAAAATCCTGTTGTTGGGGGGCCAGATAATCCGCCCCTGCCAAGGGCCGGATAATCCGGCCTGACCCCTTCGACAAAGGTTGACAAGGCGCGTCACTTGGTATGGGGGTGGATTATTGTTTGGATTATCAGGCCAGGACGGAGGTTTTGCCTGGGCCGGATAATCCGCCCTTGCAGGGGCCGGATAATCTGCCCCAAGAAGTTTTTCAAAGTCTTGCCAGGCGCGTCATGCAGTGAGGGGGGCGGACTATCTCTCGGATTGTCCAGCCAGGGCTGGAGGTTTTTGTCGGGCCGGATAATTCGCACCCTAGGAAAGTATGCAAAGGGATCCATGGCACGTCATGCAGTATAGGGGCATATTTCCCCCAAAAAATCCGAATCTAGGGCGGTGTTTTGCCCCAGCCGGATAATCCGGCCATCACTTGGGCCGGATAATCCGGCCCCCAACTTCACCAATGGCCAAGTCTAGACAGGGGGTATAAATGCCCCAATCACCCCTCCTGTCAGATCTCTTGATTCATTCGAAAAATTACTGGTCTATTCAAAAAGCTCTCAATCAAGATCTCCCCCTTCAACCACCCGAAGGCTCCGATCTTTGGGGAATCGAAGGATGAGACTTCATTCATCGACATCACGATTCAAGTGCATCTATTCCTCTCCATTCACTTGGATATTTATCGATCTAGTATTACCTGTTAATATCTAGATCTTGTGTTTCGGTTTTGATAATATTTGTTCTTGTGGCAGCTTGTTGTCATTACAGGAGCCTCCAATTCCGTTGTGGAGTTGTGCCCCGCTAGTTGTGTAAAGGCATCGGTTCCCGCCTCGAAGTGTACCAATAGTGGAAAGGTGGATCGGGCCTTTGGTGGCGAGATCCATCGGAGAACATGGTGAGGCCTATCGTGGCATGGTGGTCTTAGTACCGCCCACCCCTCCAACACAGATGTACTTCCCTTAACAAGGAAGGAACTGCGGTAAAACAAATCCTGTGTCTCCGCGTGCTCCACTACGGTTTCCTCGCTCCTCACTCTTACTCACCTTTACTCGCTAGTAGTTAGGTTACATATAGGGAAATTGTTCATAATTGCATATCTAGAGAATTTACCTTTGTGTCAAGCCTAAAATTGAAAAAGTGTTAAAATTTGGAGTAGCACCTATTCACCCCTCTCTAGGTGCCCATAAGATCCATTTCAGTATGTGCTCAACACTTCATTCATTTGCAAAGCTTATCAAAGTTAGAGAGATGACAAGAATACTATACAAGCTTCGGTAAGTCAAGGTAATCAAAGTAAAGTTTAATATAAGTATAAATAACTAGAAGTGTAGCAATCAATCCAATTCCTCTAATTAACTCTCAGCTTACCAAGGAACACTAAGATATTTAAATAGCATAATTGAGTAAGAGAGTTTCATGTCCCAAGTAGTATAACAATGAAGTGTCTTATTTACACCCACATCAATAGATCAAGTCAATCTAAAACACTTCTAATCCAATTATTGTCTTTCAAGAAAAAATTCATAAAGTAGTAATGAGACCATGCCAAGGACTTGTTATGTGGATCCTCATAGATACCTTTTTTCTTTCTTTATTTCTTTTTCATCTTATTTTTCAAGGATCGATGTTCGTTTCTTTTTGGTAGTATTTACACAACCTTCGAGAGTACCAATACTTTTGCCAATACATTGACATGGATGCTAATCATGTGATCAACTTATAGCCAAAATCCGGGGTTATACCATAGATCTTTCAAAAGCTTGCGGAGTTGTTGGCATCCCAACGGTGTGCGTCAGAGACATAGAACAAATTTGTCTCGCATACTTTTCTCTCTTTTCCTATTTTTTGAGTTAGAACCGCGATTTGATCCACAAGGTTAGATTTGGCATGCGTCACAATTACCACTAGACTTTATTTCAATCAAACAATTCCTTTCATGAGTGTTGTCGAGACTGTCAAAATATCAATGGGGTTAAGTATAATCAAAGGTATACTCTCAAGACAATCATTCATCAAACAAGTTGTAAATTTCAGAATTTTTCTTGTTGTACTTGTTTGGCATTATTATTTCCAAGGCAAGACTCGGTTAACTAAAAGAACTAGAGCAAGAGCTTCAACAACTAATCATCATACTAATAAAAATCCTTACTCTAACCATATTAAATTACTTCCCACTAGCATGCATCTTAGAAAATCAACCAACTAAGATAAACAATTGAAACTTCATAAGTGGGAGACATAGGACATACCTCTCATAAGTAACTTCCTGATCCTCTTCCTTATAGGGATGTGTTCCTTCAAAACTCAAACACGATTACTCTCGAAATGATATCAAAGAAAAGAGGCAAAGTATGAATCCACGTTTACAAAAAAAGGATAAATGGAAAAATCTTTTTGTATTTTTGAGGATAGGGATTAAAGAATAGAAAAGAACTTGCAACTAAGCAAGGGCTAAAAGAAAAACTGAAGAAACCAAATAAACTAAAATGAAAACAAATTTAAAAAGCAAAGGAAAAAAGCAAAGTGTTGGAACTGGCCAACACGAGTGTTTCAAAGCTCACAAGGAGCTGGAGTACAACCTCGTTATTACACAAATAAATTTTCTAGGGGAACACATCCCCAAGCTCAGGCTTTTGCAAGCCTCTTTGTTGTTCATTGTGGTGGTGGTGGATAATCTCCCGTGTTCCATTGGGTGCTCCAATCATGGAACTGGGTGGCGAGGCTTGCAGCGACATCTTAAAGGTTGATGGAGAGGTTGTTCATGGTGTGAATGTTTCCTTCGAGTGCATAGATATCTTCATAGGTAGTGTAGTAGTTTGGTGGCTGCACATCATGTCTGGGTCCTTCTTGTTTTACTTTTTCATCTTCTCCTCCTTCCATGGGTATTTCTTGTTGGGGTAGACTAGCTTCGACCTGCACGTCATAACGCAAACGTCCATCCTCGATAGAGAATAAACTATTAGGCAAGGGAGCAAGGATTAAGTGATCCGCTCTAGGTATATTGAAGAAATATCTACCATGATTTTTAGAAATCATACCACATGCGCTTAGAGTAGATGGACCGAGACGGGTACCTCCAGTCAACGGTTGGATGTTACCTAGGTTGATGTGGAGTGCGCGTGCAAGAACGGTCACAACTCCTCCTCCACATATGGGTCCTCGAGATTGAAGAGCTTGATGCTTAAGATAAAAGACAAGTAAAGCGCCCAAATTTGTCGTTGAATTACAATTAATAAGTGTAGCTTTTGCGGGGATCAACATGTCCTCCTCATTAACTCTAGTAAATTCACCACATGCCTGCAATATGTTAGCAATAACATAGAACAAATATCGAATGGCAGGATGATTAATTTGGTTCCCCTTGGGTGTGTGTCCACGAATTCTCATCAAGTTAAAGTATTGTGAAGGGGAAGGATCTAAAACAAAGGTAGTTGCACGTACATTGGTGGTGTTGTTGGTAAACCCAAAGCATTGAGCCTATTGGCTGAGTGTCAAAGTATACTCACAGTTCAAAGTATAAACCCAAAGCATTGAGCCCAAAGCATTGAGCCCATTTGATTCGATCAACTCCGGGCCTTTGTTCCTCAGAACAACCATGAGGAGCCATCTTGTGTGTCAAGGTGCTTAATAACTCAAGTGTCAAGCGGCGGTATGTCGCAACATCCCGAAAGACAAAATTGTACAAACCAACATTGTTGCAAAGTAAATCGAAATCAGCACGAATGCCAAGCTGGTTCAGGATATAAGGACACACCCACTTGGTGGACTTGATCTCTCAAATCTTGAGACAATCAAAACGGGTTAGATGGAACTCCTCGATGAAATTGATGCCAAGTGACTTGGGGGTTAACGTATCACGGGTGGAGCGGAGGACTCCACGGCCATCTCACGTGCATGACTCCTTGTGTTCATCTAATAAATAAAAACAAGACAAAGTAAATAAAATTGCTAATATTTTTTTGGTCCAATAGAAACATAGAATAAGTGATTCTCTACACTAACTATAAAAGAAACTCTTCTAAAAAAAATGCTAAGCATACTTAGTACCAAGATTGAATCTAGAAAAAGACCTATGTCTAGATTGACAATGATGAATGACCAAGCCAAACTTTTGCACAAATAAGTTGGGATCGGAGGAGAATCATACCTTAGATCGAGTGAGTGCGAAGAATCAAAGAAATATTGAGTATATTTGAAGATCCAATGGAGGTGGTTTGATGTTTGGAGGAAGAAGAAAGAGAAAATAGATGAATTGGTTTTTTTAGGTTACCTCCTCGGGCAGATTATGGCGTCCGCATACCTTGGGCGAGGCGGTACGGCGAGCCCGCCTGTACAGGTTTCTTACCTTGGGAGTGACGATCGCTCAGGAGGTGGGTGCACGGTAGACGGGCACACGTCCTGCCTGCTGGTCGTTATCGCTGTGGTGACTTTGCCTGAAATCTGATGTTTTGCTCAGGGATACGGTACATGCACGTGGTACGGGCGCGTCCGGCCGTACCAGTGGTCGTTATCGCCACCGATTCCTTCAGCAATCATCAAAAATTCTATCCCCCTTTGCCTTGAGGTGGTATGGGCGCACGATACGGGCCACTCTAGCCATACCCACTCTGACCGTACCAGTGGTCGTTATCGACACTGTGAACTACAACAAACTCAAGAATTTGATTAGTAACTCCATGCGCCTTCGCACATCTTATCATTAGATAGCAGCAAAAACACTAAATAATGATCCAGCAATACTTCTTAGGCATATGTTAGTAAAATATAATATAGAGGATCACCTTATTTCTTCTCCTCTTTTCCATAGGTCTTCTCGAATACTCTTTATTAAAAACAAAATCAAAATTAAAACTAACATGAAAATAAAACATAATGAAAAACTTAGAGAAAATTTATTTCACATGGGTTGCCTCCCATGAAGCTCTTCTAGTTAAGGTCAATTATCTTGACCTTGATGGCAATCACTTAGGTTTGGGGAGTGGAATGCCCACTCCAAAATAGTTTGCTTTTAAAGTAATAACACCATCATCATCATTAGGCTTGGCCTTCTTTTTTCTAGGGAAGTGGACTACAAACGGATCTCTAGATGGTAGCCCTATCTTTCCATTCCCTTCATGTAAATTAATTAAAGATTTAATAGTTCTTATCAATGGCCTACCTATAATTATAGGTGCTATGGGATCTTCAGGCATGTCCACAATAACTAGATCAATAAGAGCGAGACTTCCTTTAATTTCAACAACTATATTTTCTTTGATCCCAAAAACTTGTTTATAAGTAGAATCAGCTAGATGGAGTCTTAATTCAGTTGTAACAAATGGACCCAAGTTTAATTTATCGAACAGGCTTTTGGAAATTGTTGAGACAGTTGCACCAAGATCAGAAAGTGTGGATATCTCGGTAACTCCCAACTTAATTCTAATAGTGGGCTCAAATATATCATCTAGCTTAGCGGGAAGCTTATCAACTACTCTTTTATACTCCATCTCTAAATGACAAACCTTAGATGCTACTTGTTTTATAATTTGTTGGCACATAGCATCGTTACCTTGTTCTATACCTGGATTCTTAATGCTGATCATCTTCAATAGATCTTCCATGGTATATTCCGGTGTTAGCGCATTGCTATAATCCAGCTCTTCAGGCTTTTCATATTTTGTTACCACCCTCATCATTTTGAGGTCCTCTACCGGATTTGGCTCGGGTTTGCCAGCGAACTTTGCTAGTATGAGAGCTTGGCTCTCGACCACTTTACCCAGCTGAGCCTCCACGGTCTTTGTTCTTTCATGTAGAGCCTGCACATCATTTCTAATTGCAACGACCTGGTTAGATAATCTTCCTAAACTACTTTCATGGTTCTCCATAATCTTAGTAAGCATATTGTTTTGTTTGGTTTGAGCCTGCATAAATGTTCTAACAGTTCGCTCAAACGGGAGATTGCCATGATTTGCTCCATTAGTATTATCATAATTATTCTGTAATGACTCACGAGGATAGAGAAATTGCTTCCCGGCAACAACGCTAGAAAAAGGGTTGATACCTTTGATCCGGATTCACGAATGTAGTATAATAGCTTTTTCCCTAGAAGACCTAGGTTTAATCGAACCTTGGAAAGCACTGCTAAAAGGTAATAAGAAAGGACACGTTTACAAGACTTTGTTTGTTCGTTTTACCTTAGTTGACCGGACCAATCTAGTTTACTTTATAATGGGGTTGAATCAATGGATGGAGATAGGCTAGGGTTGAAGATCCACCTGTAGCTGCACATAAAATGGGATGAAAGATAATAATAAGCATAGTCATGTATAGTGTTTGTATTGAGATAATCTTTTGTGGGCAACACATCCTAATATTCTAGAGCCCCCGTGATGCAGCGGGCAAAGCAATAGACTTTTAATACAACCGAGAACACACCAAAAACACGAGTTGCAAACGATTATTAAGTGTAAACACAGATTAAAGCTTTAAGTGGTTGTTCTTGATCCCGAATGGGGCGCTAAGCAAAGACCATACTTCCCTTTCTGTCAGTGAGTTTCCTATGAGATCGCCGCTAGCCAAGTATCTCACCTCAATCCTTTATCATTCTATGGGATCTTGGGTACCTACAAGTCCACAGATCGAGGAAAGAGACGAAGAAACAAAAGAATACACATCACGAATCCAAACAAAATACAATTCTCCCATGATCTAGATGCACATAATTTTTGCAATATTTCTCTCGAACCCGCAGCTCGTGAGGACTACTCACTCATAACAAATAGATCGGAGATTGAAAACATCATGCAAATACTTAGATTGAAATCAAATATTCTTACAATGGTCGCCAAATCACAAGGAGATCTAAAAGTACAAAGCAATGGCCATGGCTAGTGGAGGGATGGATGGTGGAAGTGATGAACAATGGTGTGGATCTCCTTTGGGGATGTTATGATGCAATCTGAGAATGGCGGCTCTCTGGCTGGCGGCTAGAGCCTCAAAATATATAGGCGTCTTCACAAAAGTTGTAGGGTTTGACGAGACGAAGCCGTCGCCACCTGGTACAGGCGGGCGGTATGGGCGGACCATGCCCGTACCAGTGGTCGTTAAGTGCACTGACGCCTTGGTTGGCTTCTCCAATTACTTGGCCATGTGTACTTCCTCAAAATTCTTCATTATGACTCCTTATTTCACCTTAAAAGTTGTGATTTCATGCACAACATAAATCAAAGAAGGGATTTGCATATCTTTGCAATTATTAGTCATTAGTGGCAAAGTTGAGAGTTTATTTGGCAATTTCTTGACAAAAAACAACGTTTAAACTTAGTGGAAGATGGCAAAAATTGGAGCCATCAACTAACATGTTGACGCAGAAGAGCAATAAGAAGAATGGCCAAAAATAAGTCAAGAACCCGGCCAACATTATTTGGTTCAAGTGCAAGGAAGAAGGGCATCATGTTAGATCTTTCCCATTGAAGAAGAAGCCCCTTAGTGAGAAGCAACAAGGGGAGTGGTCTCATGCTCTACCTCTAGTTAGAGATGGGCCTCCTCCCAAGAAGACTCAAGCTCTTCCTCAATGTTATGACCTTGGATCGTTAAAGATCCTAAGTCCCTATGATTAACATGCTAGTCCCTGGATCAATAGCTAGCACTCATAGTTGTTGAATATCATGTAAAACACAAGTCATTATTACACGAATGATCCAGAGTAATTATTACATCTTTGCATAGCTTATAGCTAGCTCAAACAAAATAGCGGAAACTTAAAAAAACTTGAGTCTATCAACGCCTCAGGCTAGTTGAGTGAATACCCGCCATCCCTACGCACCTTTCAATCTTCAGATTATGCATATAAAACATGCAGCCAACAAGTTGGGTCAATACTTTGAATGTATTGGCAAATTACACTAAGGAAAGAATAAGACTAACTCTACATGCAAGGATATGAGTAGGCTTTGGGGTTCATTTGCATTAAGCCAATTTTCTCTAAGTAAGAAGAAAAGTGGGAAAGTTTTACCCTACTTTGTAAACATTGTTTAAGTAGTATAGGGTCGAGTGGAACACGAGGATATTACACACCAAGTGTCCAATAACGTAGAACTTGGATATTACGCACCAAGTCCCCAAAATCCCACCCATTAGAGATATTACGGACACCATGGGGTTTTAGAAATCTTTATGTTTGGAAAGAGAGAGGAAGATCCTTAGAGGCTCCATCCTTCAGATGCTCAAAGTGTTCTTTTCCGTGAACTCGGCTTATCGATCAGATTGCAATACTCTCGAGAGATTGTGCACTTTACCCACAATCCACGATCAAGTACTTTTACAGTCAAGACCATGGCAAAGCCTTCCCTTAGTAGCCCCTCTACCTTCCAGATCCGCCCGTGCCAAAGTAACCTCCAAATGATGGTACCTAGGTGAGGTTTCCCACTAAGTACTAAGCCAAGATAGAGCCCATATGTATTGTAGTTGCACTTGAAGCTTCTGAATTCTGAAACATGGCAGACTTCTTTGATTCCTGGGCGGCCATCCTCCACCAAATTCCACTTGTTTACCCTACAATCATTCCGCCCAAAAGAAAACTTAGTTTTATTTTGAAGGGGGTTTTGAGAGGAAAAAGGTTTGCTCAAGAGAGCTCTTATACTTAGAAAGTTTTCAGTCTTTCGAATGCCCCCAACGATACTTTGTATATATATAGCATAGCAAGCAGTACTTAGTAAAAACAGGGATAACCTACTAGGAAGGTAAATCCTAAGTATAGAACTATCATGGCATACTACAAAATCATTGCACTTGCAAAATACTTCCAAGTAGATCTACCAAAACAATCCTACAATGCATACTACTATTTTGAAGAGCAAAACATGCATAGTATTCAAAACTGGGACAGTATATGAACAAGAGGTGTAACTTGCCTTGATCCGAGCATAACTCTATGCAACAGTACTCCTGGCGCACTCCGAACAATCTAACGAATCACAAACATAGATCCAATCACAACTTGCACAAAACATTGCCACAAAAGTAATTATGCATGCATGCAACATGGTAATACGCAAGGATGAGCTCAATTTCGACCAAGATTATTATTCAGGAGTGTTAATGTGTTGAGGGTGTTATTAGTATCGATTTCCCACAGATTTTAAGTAATTTGGATTATTACTTCATTAAATATGCCCATAAAGAGATTCAAGCTTCAAATATACCACGAAACATATATAAACACTCTAAGCAATATATTCCAATTTTAAACAGTATATATCATAATTACAAAGCCAATGCAACAAGAATCAACTAAAACAGAGTTACGGTTATTTTCCTAGAATTAAAATACTCCAATCTAGACTTTAAATCCTACCACAAAATCAATACAGTAAAGAAGTAATATTACTGAAGATCTGTATTCTACTCAACTTTATGAATCCAACGGTATATTATTTGCAATTTTTGGCCATGTATTCGATTTACTATGAATTTTACAAGTTAAAACAATAATCTGCCTAATTAAAAATATATACCCAATAGATCGACCACGCAGCGACAAGTGGCAGCATAGGATTGGCCCAACTAGGCAACGCGGTGCTGACGCGGCGCGCTGATGCGGGCGTGTCATGCGGTGCAACGTGATAGGGCGATACCCCTTCAATAAAACGTTCTAATCTACACCGCTAAACCTAGATCCTGCGGTCGGAGGGGAGATGGTGACTTACTGTGGATGGCGAGCGGTGACGGGGATGTCGGTGACGGTGGCGCGTTCTGGCGGTGGCCGGCGGCGACACTGCGGTACTCCTCCAGCTCTAAAAACTTGACGACGAGGATCCTCTGCTCCTCGTCACCTCGTTTTCTTCCTCGGGCGTCCTCCTCTCCGACCAAAGCAGCGTCGACTCGCGGATGGAGGAGCTCGGGTGGCGGCGTACTCCGACGAGTAATCGAGGGAGGCTCGGCATACTGTCCAGGGGGCAAAACGAGGTGAGCAGAGGAGTAGCAGTGTAGGAGGGTCTAGAGTAATAAAGGAGCGGGGGAGGGGCCTTGGAACCTTACTATCGAGGTTGGTGGAGGCATACTTCGGTGAGATTGGAATGATCTCGCGAGCGGCAGCCCGGTGGCAGCGTAGCAAAAAAAGTTAGAGTTTTGGGGCGGCATGCCGAGGGGTCTTTATAGGCGGCTTGGCTTGGCGCAGGGGTTGCGGAGGCAGCTTCGATTCGGCCGGGGTTGTTCGACGCGGTGGCAGACGTGTTCGTCCCGGTCTATGCGGGAGAGACGATGGGGTGGGGCCCCGGTCAGTGGCCACGGCTGGCGGGCTGCCCGGCAGCGCGCTGGCTCCCTGGGCCGGCCCAGCTACGCGGCAGGCGCGTGCGCGGTAGATAGGATGCGGGCTGGTCTAGATGGCCCGCTTATGTTAGTTTCCCCCCTTTTTTGTATTTTTCTTTTATCATTTCTGTTTCACATTTCATTTAATATCTTTTGCATCTTAACTCCAAATTTAATGAATTTAGTCTCTAAAAATTTGTAAGAAGGAGGAGATCAACATAGGATCATAAAATAACATTTTTGAAGGGTTTTTGAAGGTTAGGTTTTAGAAACCCCTTCTGGTCTTTAATAGACCATGGAAAAATAGGGTTTTGATGCACTTTTATTGTATGATGCCATGATGCATATGCTATGATGCATGCTTCTAGTAACATCTTGAATTACAAAATTTGGGATGTTACACTCAAGTTGTTGCTTCACATAAAAATAAAGATAGCAAGAGAAGAACTTCCTACATTTGTCGCGAGAAGGGACACAACTCTTTCTCATGCACCATTGGTAATTCGTCATTCAACCCTATCATAATTGATGATACTTATTCACTTCATAAGGATGAGGTGGCCAATGTGTTTGACAAATATATTGGTACTCAAAGTTGTGTCAAGAAAAGAACCATTTGGGTTGCTAAGACTATTGTGACTAACTTTTTAAGACCCGACTTGGTTGGGAACCATCAAGCGAAAACTTGATCAATATGTGTAATTGGTGGGCATTGGGGACTTGGCTACATCATGAAGAATTGAGAGATCTTCATCTATTATATATACTCAAGCCAAGTCATTTGGAATATCATATCATATCTTATATCCAATGTTCCTTCTTATGTAACTTGTACTCAACTTATTTACATTGAAAGTTACTTGCCCCCTTGTGCATGTGTTGGTATTGTACCCTTGCATGTATTTGTATATGTGGTGCTTACACTTAGTTATCTTGAGTTATCAAGTATATTTGTGTATGTTGGGTGGAACACCATGTATTTGTGTTCTGATTCTTGAGCCGTTATTTAATATATTTGGTATCTTATTTGGCTCTTGTGAGGGATTAATGGACTATCCGATTTTAGGTTAGTGTTATGCTTCGGCATTCCACAATCCTAAAAATGTGTGTACATGAGGAATACCACCTAGTATTGATATTGCAAGATTATCTAGTCTCTATGTGGAATGTCATTCTCATGAGAAATTCAAGTTCTACAACGTCCATTAATTATCTTTGCTTGGATCTTTTTGCCTCTTGTGGAGAATTTAAGGTTTATCACATTATGGGGGAGTCATATGCTTTGTGCATAATACAAGCCTAGAAAATGTGAAAATTTGAGGTAGTGCCACTTAGAATTGATATGAATAATTATCTAGCTCCTATGTGGCACATTTGCTGAAACAAGTTCAAATTTGCTTGAATTCCTTTGTTTCTCATCTTTTGGATCTTGTTTGTTAGAGTTTTTATTGGGATGTGTTTCCTCATATTTGGACCTCTCTATCCTCTATATAAACCATTTGCTTCAAGTTACTCTAATCATTAACGATTGTGTAGCTATTTGGAGCTATCAAGATTCTCTATCTAAGCATCGAGCGTAATTCTTATATGTTTCCATATGCTTATGTTGTGAAGATGTTGGATATCCTTGCAAGGTACCTCGGGAAATTATCCCTATACTTATTATCATTGTACAATTGGTACGCCATATATGGTAGAATTTATTGATCATATTTACATTAGTTTCTCTTTATATGTGTTGACTCCCATGTTCTCCTTGCTGTGTTTGGATCACTTGAGTTTATTGGCATTCTTTTGTGTTTTATTTAATGTAGGTAGTAGTGATGATCCCATTTGTGTGCATTTTGCATTCAAACAAAAAACCCTACATAATGCACTACTCATGGGGGAGCTCTCCTATATTATTTAGAACACTCCTTTCTACTCTTCTTGTTTTAATTCATATCATATTTTATGTGCTTGGAAGTTCTATCTTTTATTTTTGGTAGTTTGTGCCATTATGAAAAGTGTGGAGAGTTTGGTTTATTTGTTGGAACCTTTCTCTTTTTGGGAGTTGGTTTTGACTCATTCCTTCCTTCTTGTTTTAACCTTTTAGAATGAGATAAATCCTTGAGAATTTGTGTTCTTGTCTATCTTTTGCTCTTTGTCTTTTGCCTAGTTCATTTGTTGAACTTGTGATATTTCATGTGTTGATTTGGTTCTTTGATATAATTTGAACAACCTTTTGTAGTGTCACACTTGTGTGTGCCTTCTTGGTTTACTTGGTGTTTTTGTTCAAATTGTATCTACTTTTTGTTCTTGAAAGTTGTTTGCATGCATAGTTACTATTTGTATATATTATGGCATGCTTGCTTTTATTGATCCAATATATAGGTGAAACTTCACCAAATCCTAATTGGCTAAGATGTGCATGATATTCAATTTCATATCAATATTCACATATTTATGTGGAGTCCCTCGTACGTATTGTACTTTCTCTAACTACGTTGGACCAAATATGTTTGGGGACCATATTGTACTTAATATTGTTTTAGGTACATTGGAGATATATTAGATGCTTGTATCATCACTTAGGAAGAAGTGGTGTCTTACATGATAATTTGAGGCAAGCTAGGATCATCGTCGAACTCATATCTACTACATCCTACCAATGATATCTCGGTAACAAGTATCTCTTTATCATGCATATATATCTTACTTCCGACCTTTGGTAGGTTGCATCTTGGCATGAATTTTTGTATTTGCAATTGTTGTGGTTCTTGCTTTTGGTTTAAAGAGTACTCCTTATTGCAGATGTGAGTAAGTTAAGATGAGTGCATATAATAGGGAGTATAAAAAATCATGCATATGATTCACCAATCCCAAATATGTCAATCTATCATTTTCATTGCCTATCTTTTACTCAATTTCTCTCATGTGTAATAGTGAGAATTTGCAAGTTGATTTTTCCTTAGTGATGCTTCTTTCCTTTCTCCATATATTCCAACTATCTCCTTTTCCCTTGGTGATAGATTTAATGTATGTGGTGTGTCGGTGTTTGAAGCTCATTAATGTGCAATAAGATTAAATTGTGCCTTTGGCCATGCTTTCAAGGAAAAACCTTGTTGGTATATTCTATGACTGCATATTCCTTTTCACATGCTTTCTTGCGTATCTACTTTGTATGTGCTTGTTTCTTTGTGGTCATATGTCTTTATGATGTTATCCACTGTCGTGGAAATGGCCACGACAGTCACTGCAGTAGGCAGCGATTGATAGAATCGGGGGCGAGAGCTGGCGGCCATCTGCGGTGCGAGATGGGGGCGGATGCACATGGGTTTACCCAGGTTCGGCCCCCCGGAAAGTAAATACCTACTCCTGCTAGATTAGATTGATGGAGAGCGAGTTACATGGGTGGTGAGCTCGGCGTCTAAGCAGCGAGTCGCTCGAAGGGGTGTATGATGGAACGTAAGTCCTCAGAGTACCCTAGGGAGGTTTATATAGGAGTCAGCTTGATAGGGTTTACATTACAACCGAGCAAGATATGGATTCGGAGGCTTTGACTTAATCCTACTGGGCTTCGAGTATGCTTTTGGGCCTCCAGTCTCCAATCGCCAGGCCTTCTCCTCAGTCGCATTCTAGTCGCTGTCCTGCAGGCCCACTGGCTAAGCCTTTGACCCAATCGGAACATCCTGCCGGGCATACCCCATTCGGCATATCCCTATGAGTAGTCTCCGAGGCCATTGTTGATTCAAACACAGGTGTTCACTTGGTAGTCCGAGTAAGCGAGTCCAATTTGGACGCCTAGTTGAATCAGCGATGGACTCTGCCGAAACAAAGGAATTTTTCCACCAGGTTTCCAGTCGCTGCTTCAGCGAATGGACATGCACAGTTGCAGGCGAGTCGAGTGAAGGAGTTGGACCGTCATCTTGGTCCAACTATCCGTTGGGTAGTCCAATGGTAACTTTGGCACAATTACTGCGGGTAACGGCTACCCGATATTGGCGGGTAGCACTCCTTTATAAGAGGAGCGATAGATCAGTCCCGCAAATCCTTCCTCACATTCTTCATTGTCGCGCATCCATTTCTTTTGTCTTCCCTCGACCCAAACTCCCCAGACCAAGCGATCCGGCTTTCTTCCTGATGGCGCCTCCGGAAGGCTCATGGGGGAAATCTAAGTGCACCGCGGCGCAGCTCAGGTCCTTCGAGGACGTTGGAGTTCTCCACAAAGGGAATTGGCGGATTCCCGTGTCTTCCGAGATTAAGCCGAAGCCGCGCGCTGGCGAGTTCATCTGCTTCCCAATCCATTTGGAGAGGGGCTTGGGGTTCCCTGCCTCATTATTCTTCCGGCGGTTCTGCATGTATTACGCGATAAAACCATCGGATCTCGACCCGCACATCATCGAGTAGCTGGCGATCTTCGGCACCTTCTGCGAGTGCTACCTCGGCTGTAGGCCGTACTTCCCGTTGTGGCTGGAGCTTTTCCACGGCTGCATTGGGTGCGAAGGGTCTGTCGGCCCAATCTTGGCGGCCGGAGGCATCACCTTTCATCTAAAGCCAAAGGTCAACTTCATCAAGCTCATGTTGCCGAACAAGGCCACGATTGAGTGGAAGAAAAGCTAGTTCTACGTGAAGCCGTCCACCCCCTCCGGCGAAGTGGCGTTGCCGGAATTGTCGCGGAGAGGAGCAAGCCCTGTCTGCTGGCAACGGATAGGCTCGCCGATGATCAAAGAATGGCTGTCATGGAGATGATGGACCAGATCCAGAAGCTGAAGGGCCAAGGGCTGTCCTCGATCAACCTATATAACTGCTGGCTCTGGCCGTGCCTGGTTCCTTTGGCGGTCCGACCACACTGGATGTACGAGTACAACAAGGAGAACGATCCTTCTCGAACCAGCAAGGAGTCGTGGGACGCTGAAGATTATAAGACCGCCCTGAAGAAGATCACTGACGCAGAATTTACAACCACGTCGGCCGGGCTCGCTCTGTACGTGCCTGTGAAGAACGAAGCCCCCACAGTAAGTCCTTTTCTCCGAATTTATCTCCAGTCGTGATTCTCGTGGTGCAATTTGCAGCCGCATCGTCTGAAACTCATTTGTGTCCACTCTCAGTTGTTCCAGGTTCTTGAAGGCTGGCTCCCTTCACTCAACGAAGAGGTTCCCCAAGAGTTCGAGGGGGGTTCCGCAGGAGAATCTTCTAAGGATGAAGAGGGGGGTCCCCTAGCGCCCACGACCCGCAAGACTCGCATGCAGAAGCAGCACGAGTTCGAGGCGAGCCGTAGTCTTGAATAGCGCGAAGAAGACGATGAGATCTTGCAAGAGCATAGTTCTCGGCGAATAGCCACGCCGCCCGCGCGCAAGCCGAATTCACCAATGAAGAAGCCAGCGTCACCGTCTAGGTCGGCGGTGGTGTTCGAGTCGGATGACGAGCCTGACAATGACACGGCCGAGACCTCACGCAAGATCTCGGAGGGCACGGTTCCGATGATGGGATCGGAGGCTGAAGGCACCGAAGCGGCGGTGGAGGTTCCTCTTGCGGTGATCGCGCCAACGACTTTGATGGCGCTAGAGCAGGAGGCAGCTGAGGCCGCGTCGTCAAAGTCGCCGCGACCTTCGGGTATGTCGGCATCTTCTAAACTAGAGGTTCCTGCGATTGCGGCCTCATCATCGAAGAGGCCCGCGGTGTCGTGGGCTTCAGATGTCTTCGAGAAAGGTCTGACGCACAAGCTAGGCCTGGAGTTAGATAAGCCCGCCCACATCAACACAGGGTTGCGTTTTCTTCCAGTCGCCAAGTAAGTCCTCAGAGGTTTATTTTCCAATTGTTGGACTTATTTTTGTGTGATTTCTTTGCTAAATTTGGAGGTTTTTGTAGATCCAGCGCTAAGAAGATAGGCCGCCCTTCGGTGGCTAAAATTCCATCGACCGTCACCACGGGGGGAGGCGATCTCCCCAGGAAGAGGAAACCTGCTGCGGATGCTGCGCCTATTGAAGACGCGAAGAAGCAGACGGGTGAGCCCGACGAGGCTGTAGGACAAGATAGCGCCAGAGCGAGTGATGCCACCACTGGTGGCAAGGAGGTGGCAGCCGCCCAATCGGAGCCAGCTGATGGGGCTCCAATGGCAGCACCGCCGGCTCAAGCAACCAGTGCCCCGGCGAAGGCGTCCGCGACGTTCCCGCGCTTCATGGCGAGGGGTTTTTCGACCGTGGCGGAAACCCAATCTCCACAGATGCCGGAAATCGTCGATGAGGACGTCGGGCCACGTCGTGGGTGTACCTCCTTCATGGTCCCTACAACGGACACCAGAGAACTTCACAATATGTTTGGCGCCGCCATTCAGGTACGTCCAGTCCCCGAGTGTCTAGTCGCTGAATTTTAGTGGCTAGGCACTGAGTTTCTTATAGTCGCCAGTCCCCGAGTGTCTAGTCGCTGAATTTCAGCGCCTAGGCACTGATTTTCTTCTAGTCGCCAGTCCCCGAGTGTCTAGTCGTTGAACTTCAGCGGCTAGACACTGAATTTGTGTTTTTGTAGTTGCTTATTTTTCCTTCTGCTTGTAGGGATTGCAAAGGGAGTCAGCTGACCGACATGCCGCAAAGGAGCGTCTAGAGCGTGATCTCCACGTGGTGCAGGAGGCAAACCGGCGACTTCAGGAGGGTGCCGGTGAGTACTTGTTTCAGTTGGCGATTGCGAGCTACTAATGTTTGATGGAGTTCTGACTGTTGTTTCTGTTCCGTGGAGATGGTCTTCCGGCCGCCATTGCCAAAGCCCAGGAAGGGTACGTTCCAGCTGCCGAGCTGGGCGTGGCGAATGGGCGTATCGACTCGCTTGTAAAGGAGTTGGAGGAGGCGAAAGCGGCCATGAACTCCCCTGAAGATAGGGCTAAAGCCGTAGTCGCCGCGGCTAACAAGGAGCGGAAGGCTGCGGACTCCATCATCCTTGGGCTGCAGGGCGATCTTGCTGCCTTGGAGAAGCACGTCACCGAACACTGTCGGAAGCTCCTTGGTGAGTCATTTCTCTCCTTTTGATATGTGCGAAGAGTCCCCGAGTGGGTGAATTCGTGGTGGCACTAACGTGTAACGTTGCAGCTGTAATAGGTCAAAGCGATCCGGTGGTGCAAACCTTCAATGCTTCGTAGTGTGTGACTGCGGTGGTGAACACGGCCACTTCCTTGGCATTGTGCATCCAGGCAGTTCTCCCGGGAATGTATCCCACCGAGGTTATACCTAGGGGACTGACTGAAGTGTGGCGCTACCTGGAGGAGGTACCCACCGTCGTGGAGTGGATGGCGCGTTTAGCTTTCAGGCACGGGGCCACCACAGCGTTGAGCCTGGGGCTCGCGCACTTTCCCGATGACTTCGACCTCAACGACATCACCAGCGGTTACCCTTCGGCGACTGGCGCGGTGGAGATGTCGGAGGTGTTAAAGCTGACTGCCAAGGCTGCCCCCTTTGCTGATTGGGTGCTGGTGATGGGAGACCTGCTGCCATACCAGGAGACAGTGGTGGCGCCGGGCAACGCCGAGTCGGAACATGGTGACCTGAAGTTGGAGCAGCCCTTCCAGTTGGCGCTATCGAAGTCGCTAACGACCTACTCGATGAACCCATGGCAACCATTCGTCGGTGTCAAGGGTGGTGGAGATGCTTCTTCATCAGGGCCTGCGAAATAGATAGCTTTCCTGGGCAGTTTGTAAGATATGCCAATTGGCGTCTTTTTGTAATATGAACAATATTTTGTATGGGAGTAAGAGGAGTCAATCGACTCGCAATGCAATCTTAATTGTGTGGTGTGTTTAACTATTTTTTTGAGCGAGTCCGCGAGCGCATCCGCCCTTTAGTGGGGTATAACTCGTTTGTGTACATGTGTGTTTGATTTTGATTTTTGTGTTGTTTGTCCCTCATGACATAAAGGGGCGAGTCCCCGAGTGCGAGTGGGGTTGTTTTAGGCGAGTCCTCGAGAGTGTGCCTACTACGGATTGTGTGTGCGTTGTTTGTAATGCGTCTCTTCCCCTGGCTCGGAGAGCCAGTCGCATGGCGAGTCCAAGGCAGCTCTCTTATTGGTGTGTTCCCGAGGCACGTGAGGGTTTCTGTTTGTGAATTCCCCGTGCGTGTTACTTAACCGTTCGAGTCGCTTTGCTCGAGGATGGGGAGGACAGGTCGCTGTGGGAAGCGAACGTCGGTCGTCTTGGCCCGGTGGGCCAGTCGAGCGGGGCGACTCTGATGGTGGCTCCGGGTTGGCATGTTCGTGGCGACACAAGGCCCAAATGTCTTTGGTGCCCTTGCGCCGCACTACTTAGCCTTCCCGGTCGCTCGACCAAAGGTTGAATTCCATAGGTAGCGTATTGCTCAATGTACGAGTGAGAGTGGCACAAGAGTATGGCGAGTGAACACAATTTGTGCGATCCGAATGAATTTCATTATATATCGTCTAGGTACAAGTTTGAGTTCTATGTATAGAACTTTCGGAGAAGGTTTACATTCCATGGCTTCCCAACCTCAAGTTGGCCATTGCCTCGTATGTCGATGAGGTAGTAGGCGTCGTTGCCGAGGACGCGTCCTATGGCAAATGGCCGCTCCCATGGAGGGGAGAACTTGTGCATGCCTTTCTTGTCCTAGGCCAATCGTAGGACCAAGTCGCCCTCCTGGAAGGTGCGGGTCCGGACTCGGCGGCTGTGGTAGCGATGGAGTCTCTACTGGTAGTTGGCGGTGCGGGAGCGGGCTAGGTCATGTGCCTCGTCGAGCTGGTCGATGCTGTCTTGGCGTGCGGTCTCATTTGTCGCCTCGACATAGTTGGCGACTCGAGGTGAGTTTTGCTCCAGGTTCGTCGGCATTACGGCTTCGACGCCGTATAGCATAAAGAAGGGCGTGAACCCCGTGCAGTGGTTGAGGGAGGTGCGGATCCCCCATATTACAGAGGGAAGCTCTTCGACCCAGCATCCTAGGGTTCGCTCGAGGGGCACTTGGAGTCGTGGCTTGAGTCCGTGGAGGACGCTCTGATTGGCGCGTTCTTCTTGGCCGCTTGACTCCGGGTGGGCGACTGAGGTGAGGTCGAGTCATATGCTGTGCTCCTCGCAGAAATCTGCCATGGCGCCCTTGGCGAAGTTGGTGCCATTGTCTGTTATGATGTTGTGCGGGTAGCCGTACCGGTAGATGAGCTCGTGAAGGAACTTGGTGGCCGTCTTGCCGTCGTACTTTTTGATCGTCTTGGCTTCCACCCATTTGGTAAATTTGTCGACCGCGACCAGGAGGTGGGTGAAGCCGGATGTGGCCTTCTTGAATGGGCCAACCATGTCCATGCCCCATACGGCAAATGGCCAAGTGATGGGGATGGTCTTGTGTGCCGAACTAGGGAAATGCATTTGGTTGGCGTACTTCTGGCATCCGACACATCGTTGGACAATGTCGGTGGCGTCGACATGTGTGGTTAGCCAATAGAAACCGTGCCGCATGGCCTTGGCGACCAACGACTTGGCGCCGGCGTGATGGCCGCAGTCGCCGGCGTGGATGTCCTGGAGGATCTTCCGTCCTTCTTCTAGCTGTACGCAACGCTGGAACATGCCTGTCACACTGCGTTTGTGGAGCTCGCCGTTGATGATGACGAAGGACTTGGATCGGCACACGATCATTCGCGCTTCCATCTCGTTGCTTGGGAGGATCTTGTGCTCGAGGAAGGCGACATATGGTGCCATCCAGTCGCTAGGCTCCACGATCATGGCAACTAAGGCCGACTCAGGTTGTAGTGGTATCCCCACGTCGATCTCCTTCGGCAGAGAGACCGAAGGCTTGTGGATGATGTCGAGGAAGACGCCTGTGGGTGGTGTTTACCGAGCTGACCCAATGCGGGAGAGGGCGTCTGCTTCCTCATTCTTTCGCCTGTCGATCCACTCGACTGAATAATCATCGAAGTGTCCTCCCAGCTGGTCTACAGCTTGGTGGTATGCTATCATTGTCGGGGAGACGGCGTCGTAGGTCCCGGTGACTTGGCCGGCGACTAGATCGGAGTCACCGTAGCACCGTAAGCGGTTGATGTTCATCTCCTTAGCGGCCCGCATGCCGAGAAGGAGGGCCTCGTACTCTGCCATGTTGTTGGTGCAGGGCTTGAAGTTGAGGTGGAGCACGCAGTGGAGCTTGTCCCCCTTGGGGGAGGTTAGTATGACCCCGGCCCCGGCACCGTCGGTGTTCTTAGACCCATCGAAGTGGAGCAACCAGTAATGGAGGTATGGGAGCTTCTCTGGCTGTTGTGCTTCTTCCCGGTCTGCAAGGAAGTCAGCTAGGGCTTGCGATTTGATCGCTTTGCGGGGCTCGTACTTGATGTTGTGGATGCCGATTTCGACGGCCCATTTGGCGATTCGCCCAGTTGCCTCACGATTGCATATTATGTCCTGTAGTGGCGCGGAGGAGACGACCGTGATTGGGTGTTCCTAGAAGTAGTGTGGGAGTCGCCGTTGAGCTCGGAATACCGCATATACCAGTTTCTGGTACTCCGGGTAACGTTGTATTGAGTCCGTTAGGACTTCGCTGATGTAGTAGACAGGGCGCTGCACGGGGCGCTCCTTGCCCTCCTCTGGCCGTTCGACGACCATCATGGCGCTGACGACTCGAGTGGAAGCTGCCACATAGACAAGCATTGGCTCTTTGTCGATTGGGGCAGCTAGGAGTGGAGCCGCGAGTAGCACTTCCTTGAGTGTGTTGAGTGTGTTGTCCGCCTCCGCGTCCCATTGGAACATGGGCTTCTTGCGCATCAGGCGGTAGAGGGGCATTGCCTTCTTGCCGAGCTGAGGGATGAAGCGACTGAGAGCCGTGACTCGCCTGGCCAACTTCTGGACGTCACGCTGGCACTCGGGTTCCCCGAGTCACGTGATTGTGTCGATTTTGGTGGGGCTGGCCTCGATTCCTCATTTCGAGACCACATATCCCAGGAGTTGTCTAGTGGGGACACCAAAGGTGCATTTCCCTGGGTTGAGTTTGATGTTGTACCTCCGCTGGTTTGCGAAGGTTTCGGCCAGGTCGGCGAGCAGGTCATCCTAGCTGGTGGATTTTACCACCATGTTGTCGATGTAGACGTGTATGTTGCGTCCAATTTGGCTCGCAAGGCACTCCTGCATGCACCTTTGGTAGGTTGCTCCGGCGTTCTTGAGGCTGAACGTCATGGCCGTATACCAGAAGGCGCCGAATGGCGTGATGAACGTTGTCTTCTCCTCATCCTCGACCGCCATTTCGATCTGGTTGTAGCCAGAATACGCGTCGAGGAAGCACAGCAACTCTGATCCTACGGTCGAGTCGATGATCTGATTGATCCGTGGTAGGACAAACTCCTCCTTCGGACAAGCGCTGTTGAGGTTGGTGTAATCGACACGCATTCTCCACGTGTTGTTCTTTTTCAGAACCAGGACTGGGTTTGCCAGCTACTTGGAGTATTTGATTGGCCGAATGAAGCCGGCGGCTAGTAGGCGCTGTACTTCTTCGGCGATTTATCGGTGGCGCTCTTCATTGAAGGGCCGCATCGACTGCTTTACTGGTCGCACTTTGGGGTAGGTGTTGAGTTTGTGCTCTGCGAGCTCCCTCGGGACACCGGGCATGTCGGATGGTTTCCATGCGAAGATGTCGTGATTCTCACGGAGGAACCTGATGAGCGCACTTTCCTATGCGGGGCTCATGTGCGCCCCAATGGCGACCGTCTGGCTGGAGTCGCCCGGGACGAGCTCGAAGGTGCGGGTGTGCGTGGTCACCTCGAATGTGGAGCTTGATGCGGTTGGCTTCTACAGGATGGTGGGGTCGTCCTTGTTGATGTTGCCAGCGTATTTCGTGAGCTCCTCCACGTGGTCAGTCTCCGCGGCGATTGCAGCATCGGCGAATTCAGCGCCTTTGTCCTGACATTCTACGGCCATATCGGGGTCACCGTGGACGGTGATGATGCCACTTGGCCCTGGAAGTTTCATCATGTTGTAGGCGTAGTGGGGGGCCACCATGAATTTGGCAAACGTTTGGTGTCCCAGGACGCAGTGGTAGGGGCTGTGGAAGTTCACCAAGTCGAACTCGATCAGTTCGGTGCGGTAGTTTGCTGGTGTGCCGAAGGTGACTGGCAGGGCTAATTTTTTGATCGAGTACGCCTTACGACCGGGGACGATGCCATGGAAGGTTGTCAGGGTCGGCTTGATTGCTGATTTCGGGAGCTGGAGCCTCTTGAACGTGTCCAGGTACATGATGTTGATGGAGCTCCCGCCGTCCATCAGTGTCTTAGGCAGCCAATAGTCGGCCACTTTAGGCCTGACCACTAGGGCGACTCGCCCTGGGTTCTCGATTTTTGGTGCGTGGTCCTGGCGACTCCAGGTGACGCTTTGCTCAGACTAGTTGAAGAAGCGGGGGATATCGACCTGCTTCACCGCATTGACGGCGACTGTGCGGGCGAGTACCTTCCTCTCGCGCTTGGTGCCGAGCCCGGTGAAGGTATGGAGTGATCCGACGGTGTTGCCGAAGCTGCCGATGTTTCCGTTATCCCGTGGCGGGTTGTTGTTGGGGTCGTCCCGTGCCCGCCTTGCCTTTTCGATCTCCTTGAGGGAGTGGCAGTCGGCGGTAGTGTGGGTGTCGGGTTTTCCCTCCCTACTGTGGTAGACGCAGGGTTGGTTGAGTAGGGCGGCGGGGTTGAATTTCAGCCTCGCCGCATTGTTGGTGCGGTAGTTTCCACTGTCGCGGTAGTTTCCCCCATCACAGCGGAAGTTCTTCGGGTCGTGTTGGCCATAGCCGGCATTGACAACAAAGTCGACCTGTCCTTCACCGCGGCGCTTGCCTGTGATGCGAGTGTTGCTGGAGCACATGTCACATTGTCGCCCGCTGTCGTGGGCGCTGACGCGGCATCTTCCCCCTGACTCGTCGTCGGAGTCCTGGTTGGGGTCCTCCTCTACGTAGCGCTTGCCGATCTCGAGGAGGTCGGGGATGCTGTCGAGCGTCTGGTTGACCCTCTTGATCTTGGCGACCAAGGGTTTGTACCAGCACGCATTCTTGAAGCAGTGTATTGCCGTGTCTGGGTGGATGCCGGAGGCCTTGATCCATAGCTCCTGTCACCTTTGGATCCAGTGGCGGGTCGACTCGCGTTGTCCCTGGATGCATCATTCCAGGTCCTCGATGGTGGTGGCGTGGGTGTAGGAGCCTTCAAAGTGCCTGACGAAGGCGTCCCACATCTCCTCCCACGAGTCGATGCTGTCGGCGGGAAGGATGTTGATCCATTGCCGGGTCGCGCCCTCCATCATATGGGGGAGGTAGCGGGCGGCAAGCAGGTCGGTGTGGCCGGCGATTCCCATCGGCATGAGGTATGTGTCCAGCCAGACCGCTGGGTCGTACATTGGATCGTACTTTTCGATCTCCTTGGGCGCCTTGAAGTTGGCAGGGTACTTCTCGCCTCAGATCATAGGTCCGAAGCACTGGGGGCCGACTCGGCTGAGCGAGCTCCTGGGTTCGGGGTCGCCACGGTTGGTGAGGGTGTGCCTCAAGTCGTTGGGCTGGCGCGCCCGCCAAGTCTGGTTGTTGACGATGTGCGTTCGGGCGTCGATGGGTTTCCCGTTGGCACCAACCGTGTTGTTCACCGGTCGCGGCTCGTTGGTGGAGAGCGCGGGGTTGGCGGCCCGTGGCTGGGTTGCCAGGGGCTACGGTGGTGGGCAGGATACGGTGTTGGCGACGGTTGGGTGACCGCTTGAGGCCTCCCTGCTTGCCGAGGAGCGGGACTACATCCTCCCCCGCGGGTCGACTCCCGCGGCTTGCTGCTCAATGGCCCTCGCAAGTAGGGCCTTGGCGTACTGGATCTGCAACACGCCTTCTCCCTAGATGTTGAAGTTGGAGACTACGGTGTCGGCCGCGACGATGTTGTCCATCGGGGTGGAGTATAGTGGGAGTCCATTGGCGTCGCGGGCCTGTGGCGAGATTATGATCCGCGGCTGGTCCGGCAGGGGCGCGCGACCAATGGGTGGTGGCGGGGCCCCAGTCGCTGGGGCGCCGGGTGTGGTCGATTGCTGGCGCTTGGTGGTGTGTTCTCGCAGTACTCGCGCTTAGCCGCGTGATGACCCACAAGTATAGGGGGTGTATCGTAGTATTTTCGAGGGAAGTGAAACCCAATTTATTGATTCGACACAAGGGGAGCCAAAGAATATTTATAAGCCTTAACAACTAAGTTGTCAATTCAGCTGCACCTGGAAACAATCTTGCTCACAACAGCTTATCAGTAGCAACAGTTTTATAGTAGGAATAGTAAAGTAACAGCAGTAGTAAAGTAAAGACAGCAGTAACAATAGCAGTAAACAGTGGGATTCGAGTGCGGTAGGCATAGGGATGGATGGACGGGCGTTGCATGGACAAGACAATTCACATAGCAATCAGAACATAGGGCAATTACAGATAAATAAGATAAAGCATCCAAGTAATAGATAATTCTAGGCATGTGTTCCATATATAGTCATACGTGCTCGCAATGAGAACTTGCACAACATCTTTTGTCCTACCAGCCCGTTTGCAGCGGGGCCTCAAGGGAACTACTGGAAATTAAGGTGCTCCTTTTAATAGAGCACCGGAGCAAAGCATTAACACTACGTGAACACATGTGATCCTCACATCAAAGCCATTCCCTCCGGTTATCCCGATTTCTATCACTTCGGGGCCATTGGTTCCGGACAACAACGTGTGTATACAACTTGCAGGTAAGACCATAAACAATACTATCATAATGAATCAATAACATGTTCAGATCTGAAATCATGGCACTCGGGCCCTAGTGACAAGCATTAAGCATAACAAGTTGCAACAAGTCATAAAGAACTAATAAAAGATACTAGGCACCATGCCCTAACAATCTGATGCCATTACATGAACGATATCATCCAATCCCTACCATCCCCATAGCCTACAGCAGGGGATTACTCATTCATAGATGGGTGAAACATGGATGGTCGATGGAGAAGCGATGGTGATGATGATGGCGATGATCTCCTCCAATTCCCCGTCCTGGCAGGGTGCCAGAACAGAGTTTCTGGTGCTATTTCGTGGAATCTGGTGGTGGCGGCGGAGCGGAACTCCTTCTGGAAAAACGTCGAACACCCCGGAGTTTTTAGGTTAGAAGGCTTCTTATAGGTGAAGAGCGAGACCGAGGGGGTGCCTGGGCTGGCCAGACCATGCCCTGGCGCGGCTTAGGGGTACCCGCGCCTAGGGGGGTGTGACCAGGCCCTGGCCCTCCTCCGTCTCGTATTTTGGCTCCGTGAGTCTTCCGGAAAAATAGGCACTTTGGATTTTGTCCCGCCCAATTCCAAGAATATTCATTTTCTGACTTTCCTGGAACCAAAAACAGCAGAAAACAGGCAGCTGGCATTGTGGCTCTTGTTAATAGGTTAGTCCAAGAAATCATATGAAAAGTACTCCAGAGTGTGGACAAAACACAAGAAAGGAGATAAAACCAAGCATGGGACATCAAAAATTGTAGATACATTTGCAATGTATCAACATCCCCAAGCTTAACTCCTGCTCGTCCTCGAGTAGGTAAGTGATAAAAAGAAAGAAATTTTTTTGAGGTGACATGCACCATCATAAACTTGATCAAAGTATTTGTAAATTATTCAATGTTGGGATCATTGTACTTCAATCATTACATGAAACACAAAGTTCTAACAATAAGACATAGCAACTATGTTACAACATGAAAAGGCACAAACAAAAGATTCATGAATAACAATGCTTTGCAAGACGTTTGTTTGTTTCACATAAAGAAAACATAGCATAGTGGCATTCAGCTTGTCCCTCATAGAGTAGCAAACATAAATACATAGGACACCTTCGAAGTTTACAAGAGTGACTAGATACAAATAGTTTAAAACAAGCAATATGAAGGTATGCATCAATCAACAAGTCTTCGGACAATGCACATCGAACTAAGAATGGCCACTATGCTCTCAAGAAAGTGCTCATAGAATGTGTGGAGACTCAACAAGGAAATGAACAGGTTTTGAAAAGTTTGAAAAGCTTCCAAATGTTGAAAGTATGGTACTCATTAGCTTTGAGCTCTCATTGCCCCTACCATAAGCATCCTTAAATGGTTAAGGTTAAAGTGACACAACTAAGAGGATATGCTTGACAAGTTATAAATTGAAGTCTCATGCCCCTTGCGTACAAAGACTGATCCTCATGCTACTCAACTTCAGTCACGAGTAAGATCTTATCATTGTAAGTATATACGTATCATAGAGAACCGCCAACGGGGTACCCTTTGCACATGATAAAGGAGCTATCCCATAATAAATATGACAAGGCAAGCAGACAATGATCATCTCAGTGATCTTTTTATTTACTATGTGCACAGATTTTTATTGAGGATGCTTCATAGAATGCTCATTATGGTTATGCTGCAAGTTTCCACCATGATTAGGCATGGCTTAGGCTAGCGGCCCAGGCATTTCTCTAACATACATACAAACTCCATGATATTACAAGTTCCACTTTTATTTCACACCACCGGGATCCATAAGCAAAAGAACATGATATCAACGAGGTACTAAGTACCAATGCAATGTTGAAAGCGTTCCCCATGATACATGGTTCTGCTAACTTTAACTTATAAAGCGCAAGCATATACGCAACAAAGAAGGACGCAATGGTTCAGGTTTATTAAATGCAAGAAAATAAAGTGTGCCATCAAGTTCGTGAGAGCTTTACTAACTAACTTTCTCATAACAAGCAAACATTTTATTCGGAATAAAACAAGGCATATTGAATATGCACAGAAGTAGAAAATGATGCTAATAGGTAGGTATGGTGGACACTTTGGCAATATTTGGTTTAGGGGAGTTGGAAACATGAGTAAAACATACTCAGTGAAGGTGAAGGCTAGCAATAGTAAGGGAGCGACAAACAAGAGAGCAATAATGGCCATAATCATGCAGAGTGACAAAACATCATTGATCAAAGCATAAAGTGATACTACAAGTTGAAAACTAAAGGATCATAAAGGCTTATGGTGACTTGGCATAGTCATAACATGGTGTGAGCATGTGCCAAGTCAACCCAAATAAAGCATCAAAGGAGAATACCACAATACTATGCTTTAATATGCTAAAACAACGCATGATTCTTCCAAGGCACATTCAACAATCTCAATTGTTTATAACAAGTCATGCTACAGTAAAGAATACTACGCATAAAGCCAAAACAATATCAGGCATGGCATGACAAAGCATAGGCCACAGTAAAAAACAAGCTCACTTTACCACTTAAGCATAAGCTTTCCTACTCTTTTCAAACCAAACCAAACTATTTGAACACCAATGTATGAAAGAGGGGGTCCAACCAATTTATTCAGCAAACAAAGCAAACAAAAAAAAAAAAAAACGAAAACAAAAAATAAGACGCTCCAAGAACAACACAACTATGCATGAAACAATAAAAATGAAGCGTTTGGAAGAAACCTGGGATTTTTATTAATGAAGAGGGGGATGCCTTGGGCATCCCCAAGCTTTGATGCTTGTACTTCTTGGATATTTCTTGGGGTGACACGCGTGGCATCACCAAGATTGAGCTTTAGTCCATCCTTCATCTCATCACTCATTGCTTCCATACACTTAGGGGGAGTCTCTTTCATCCTTGTGTTTTTGATAGTAGAGCTATATTTCAAATCCTAGTATTGTCATCTAACACCAAAAAGGGGGTGATTGAAAGTACATTTCATGATCTCTAGTGTTTTGTGTGTTATATAACAATACCATGGATTATCTCATGTGTGCTAAGTGTTGTAGACAAGTGTTCACATGAAAAGCTGCAAAATCCTGTTGTTGGGGGGCTAGATAATCCGCCCCTGCCAAGGGCCGGATAATCCGGCCTGACCCCTTCGACAAAGGTTGACAAGGCGCGTCACTTGGTATGGGGGTGGATTATTGTTTGGATTATCAGGCCAGGACGGAGGTTTTGCCTGGGCCGGATAATCCGCCCTTGCAGGGGCCGGATAATCTGCCCCAAGAAGTTTTTCAAAGTCTTGCCAGGCGCGTCATGCAGTGAGGGGGGCGGACTATCTCTCGGATTGTCCAGCCAGGGCCGGAGGTTTTTGTCGGGCCGAATAATTCGCACCCCAGGAAAGTATGCAAAGGGATCCATGGCACGTCATGTAGTATAGGGGGCATATTTCCCCCAAAAAAATCCGAATCTAGGGCGGTGTTTTGCCCCAGCCGGATAATCCGGCCATCACTTGGGCCGGATAATCCGGCCCCCAACTTCACCAATGGCCAAGTCTAGACAGGGAGTATAAATGCCCCAATCACCCCTCCTGTCAGATCTCTTGATTCATTCGAAAAATTACTGGTCTATTCAAAAAGCTCTCAATCAAGATCTCCCACTTCAACCACCCGAAGGCTCCGATCTTTGGGGAATCGAAGGATGAGACTTCATTCATCGACATCACGATTCAAGTGCATCTATTCCTCTCCATTCACTTGGATATTTATCGATCTAGTATTACCTGTTAATATCTAGATCTTGTGTTTCGGTTTTGATAATATTTGTTCTTGTGGCAGCTTGTTGTCATTACAGGAGCCTCCAATTCCGTTTTGGAGTTGTGCCCCGCTAGTTGTGTAAAGGCATCGGTTACCGCCTCGAAGGGTACCAATAGTGGAAAGGTGGATCGGGCCTTTGGTGGCGAGATCCACCGGAGAACATGGTGAGGCCTATCTTGGCATGGTGGTCTTAGTACCGCCCACCCCTCCAACACAGATGTACTCCCCTTAACAAGGAAGGAACTGCGGTAAAACAAATCCTGTGTCTCCGCGTGCTCCACTACGGTTTCCTCGCTCCTCACTCTTACTCACCTTTACTCGCTAGTAGTTAGGTTACATATAGGCAAATTGTTCATAATTGCATATCTAGAGAATTTACCTTTGTGTCAAGCCTAAAATTGAAAAAGTGTTAAAATTTGGAGTAGCACCTATTCACCCCTCTCTAGGTGCCCATAAGATCCATTTGAGTATGTGCTCAACACTTCATTCATTTGCAAAGCTTATAAAAGTTAGAGAGATGAGAAGAATACTATACAAGGTTCGGTAAGTCAAGATAATCAAAGTAAAGTTTAATATAAGTATAAATAACTAGAAGTGTAGCAATCAATCCAATTCCTCTAATTAACTCTCAGCTTACCAAGGAACACTAAGATATTTAAATAGCATAATTGAGTAAGAGAGTTTCATGTCCCAAGTAGTATAACAATGAAGTGTCTTATTTACACCCACATCAATAGATCAAGTCAATCTAAAACACTTCTAATCCAATTATTGTCTTTCAAGAAAAAATTCATAAAGTAGTAATGAGACCATGCCAAGGACTTGTTATGTGGATCCTCATAGATATCTTTTTTCTTTCTTTATTTCTTTTTCATCTTATTTTTCAAGGATCGATGTTCGTTTCTTTTTGGTAGTATTTACACAACCTTCGAGAGTACCAATACTTTTGCCAATACATTGACACGGATGCTAATCATGTGATCAACTTATAGCCGAAATCCGGGGTTATACCATAGATCTTTCAAAAGCTTGCGGAGTTGTTGGCATCCCAAAGGTGTGCGTCAGAGACATAGAACAAATTTGTCTCGCATCCTTTTCTCTCTTTTCCTATTTTTTGATTTAGAACCGCGATTTGATCCACAAGGTTAGATTTGGCATGCGTCACAATTACCACTAGACTTTATTTCAATCAAACAATTCCTTTCATGAGTGTTGTCGAGACTGTCAAAATATCAATGGGGTTAAGTATAATCAAAGGTATACTCTCAAGACAATCATTCATCAAACAAGTCGTAAATTTCAGAATTTTTCTTGTTGTACTTGTTTGGCATTATTATTTCCAAGGCAAGACTCGGTTAACTAAAAGAACTAGAGCAAGAGCTTCAACAACTAATCATCATACTAATAAAAATCCTTACTCTAACCATATTAAATTACTTCCCACTAGCATGCATCTTAGAAAATCAACCAACTAAGATAAACAATTGAAACTTCATAAGTGGGAGACATAGGACATACCTCTCATAAGTAACTTCCTGATCCTCTTCCTTATAGGGATGTGTTCCTTCAAAACTCAAACACGATTACTCTCGAAATGATATCAAAGAAAAGAGGCAAAGTATGAATCCACGTTTACAAAAAAAGGATAAATGGAAAAATCTTTTTGTATTTTTGAGGATAGGGATTAAAGAATAGAAAAGAACTTGCAACTAAGCAAGGGCTAAAAGAAAAACTGAAGAAACCAAATAAACTAAAATGAAAACAAATTTAAAAAGCAAAGGAAAAAAGCAAAGTGTTGGAACTGGCCAACACGAGTGTTTCAAAGCTCACAAGGAGCTGGAGTACAACCTCGTTATTACACAAATAAATTTTCTAGGGGAACACATCCCCAAGCTCAGGCTTTTGCAAGCCTCTTTGTTGTTCATTGTGGTGGTGGTGGATAATCTCCTGTGTTCCATTGGGTGCTCCAATCATGGAACTGGGTGGCGAGGCTTGCAGCGACATCTTAAAGGTTAATGGAGAGGTTGTTCATGGTGTGAATGTTTCCTTCGAGTGCATAGATATCTTCATAGGTAGTGTAGTAGTTTGGTGGCTACACATCATGTTTGGGTCCTTCTTGTTTTACTTTTTCATCTTCTCCTCCTCCCATGGGTATTTCTTGTTGGGGTAGACTAGCTTCGACCTGCACGTCATAACGCAAACGTCCATCCTCGATAGAGAATAAACTGTTAGGCAAGGGAGAAAGGATTAAGTGATCCTCTCTAGGTATATTGAAGAAATATCTACCATGATTTTTAGAAATCATACCACATGCGCTTAGAGTAGATGGACCGAGACGGTTACCTCCAGTCAACGATTGGATGTTACCTAGGTTGATGTGGAGTGCGCGTGCAAGAACGGTCACAACTCCTCCTCCACATATGGGTCCTCGAGATTGAAGAGCTTGATGCTTAAGATAAAAGACAAGTAAAGCGCCCAAATTTGTCGTTGAATTACAATTAATAAGTGCAGCTTTTGCGGGGATCAACATGTCCTCCTCATTAACTCTAGTAAATTCACCACATGCCTGCAATATGTTAGCAATAACATAGAACAAATATCGAATGGCAGGATGATTAATTTGGTTCCCCTTGGGTGTGTGTCCACGAATTCTCATCAAGTTAAAGTATTGTGAAGGGGAAGGATCTAAAACAAAGGTAGTTGCACGTACATTGGTGGTGTTGTTGGTAAACCCAAAGCATTGAGCCCATTGGCTGAGTGTCAAAGTATACTCACAGTTCATAAGGTGGAATTTGATTCGATCAACTCCGGGCCTTTGTTCCTCAGAACAACCATGAGGATCCATCTTGTGTGTCAAGGTGTTGAATAACTCAAGTGTCAAGCGGTTGTATGTCGCAACATCCTGAAAGACAAAATTGTACAAACCAACATTGTTGCAAAGTAAATCAAAATCAGCACGAATGCCAAGCTGGTTCAGGATATAAGGACACGCCCACTTGGTGGACTTGATCTCTCAAATCTTGAGACAATCAAAACGGGTTAGATGGAACTCCTCGATGAACTTGATGCCAAGTGACTTGGGGGTTAACGTATCGCGGGTGGAGCGGAGGACTCCGCGGCCATCTCACATGTACGACTCCTTGTGTTCATCTAATAAATAAAAACAAGACAAAGTAAATAAAATTGCTAATATTTTTTTGGGTCCAAAAGAAACATAGAATAAGTGATTCTCTACACTAACTATAAAAGAAACTCTTCTAAAAATAATGCTAAGCATACTTAGTACCAAGATTGAATCTAGAAAAAGACCTATGTCTAGATTGACAATGATGAATGACCAAGCCAAACTTTTGCACAAATAAGTTGGGATCGGAGGAGAATCATACATTAGATCGAGTGAGTGCGAAGAATCGAAGAAATATTGAGTATATTTGAAGATCCAATAGAGGTGGTTTGAAGTTTGGAGAAAGAAGAAAGAGAAAATAGATGAATTGGTTTTTTTAGGTTACCTCCTTGGGCATATTATGGCGTCCGCATACTCGGTACGGGCGGGCGGTACGGCCGGAGCCCGCCTGTACCAGGTTTCTTACCTTGGGAGTGACGACTGCTCCCAGGAGGTGCACTCGGTACGGGCGCACGGTATGGTCACGCGCGCCCGTCCTGCTGGTCGTTATCGCTGTGGTGACTTTGCCTGAAATCTGATGTTTTGCTCAGGGATACGGTACATGCACGTGGTAATGCGGCGTCCGGCCCATCAAAGGGTCGTTATCGCCACCGATTCCTTCAGCAATCATCAAAAATTCTATCCCCCTTTGCCTTGAGGTGGTACGGGCGCACGGTACGGGCCACTCTAGCCATACCCACTCCAGCCGTACCAGTGGTCGTTATCGACACTGTGAACTACAACAAACTCAAGAATTTGATTAGTAACTCCATGCGCCTTCGCACATCTTATCATTAGATAGCAGCAAAAACACTAAATAATGATCCAGCAATACTTCTTAGGCATATGTTAGTAAAATATAATATAGAGGATCACCTTATTTCTTCTCCTCTTTTCCATAGGTCTTCTCGAACACTCTTTATTAAAAACAAAATCAAAATTAAAACTAACACGAAAATAAAACATAATGAAAAACTTAGAGAAAATTTATTTCACATGGGTTGCCTCCCATGAAGCTCTTCTAGTTAAGGTCAATTATCTTGACCTTGATGGCAATCACTTAGGTTTGGGGAGTGGAATGCCCACTCCAAAATAGTTTGCTTTTAAAGTAATAACACCATCATCATCATTAGGCTTGGCCTTCTTTTTTCTAGGGAAGTGGACTACAAACGGATCTCTAGATGGTAGCCCTATCCTTCCATTCCCCTCATGTAAATTAATTAAAGATTTAATAGTTCTTATCAATGGCCTACCTATAATTATAGGTGCTATGGGATCTTCAGGCATGTCCACAATAACTAGATCAATAAGAGCGAGACTTCCTTTAATTTCAACAACTATATTTTCTTTGATCCCAAAAACTTGTTTATAAGTAGAATCAGCTAGATGGAGTCTTAATTCAGTTGTAACAAATGGCCCCAAGTTTAATTTATCGAACAGGCTTTTGGAAATTGTTGAGACACTTGCACCAAGATCAGAAAGTGCGGATATCTCGGTAACTCCCAACTTAATTCTAATAGTGGGCTCAAATATATCATCTAGCTTAGCTGGAAGCTTATCAACTACTCTTTTATACTCCATCTCTAAATGACAAACCTTAGATGCTACTTGTTTTATAAATTGTTGGCACATAGCATCGTTACCTTGTTCTATACCTGGATTCTTAACGGTGATCATCTTCAATAGATCTTCCACGGTATATTCCGGTGTTGGCGCATTGCTATAATCCAGCTCTTCAGGCTTTTCATATTTTGTTACCACCCTCATCATTTTGAGGTCCTCTACCGGATTTGGCTCGGGTTTGCCAGCGAACTTTGCTAGTATGAGAGCTTGGCTCTCGACCACTTTACCTAGCTGAGCCTCCACGGTCTTTGTTCTTTCATGTAGAGCCTGCACATCATTTCTAATTGCAACGACCTGGTTAGATAATCTTCCTAAACTACTTTCATGGTTCTCCATAATCTTAGTAAGCATATTGTTTTGTTTGGTTTGAGCCTGCATAAATGTTCTAACAGTTTGCTCAGACGGGAGATTGCCATGATTTGCTCCATTAGTATTATCATAATTATTCTGTAATGACCTCACGAGGGTAGCGAAATTGCTTCCCGGCAACAATGCTAGAAAAAGGGTTGATACCTTCGATCTGGATTCACGAATGTAGTATAATAGCTTTTTCCCTAGAAGACCTAGGTTTAATCGAACCTTGGAAAGCACTGCTAAAAGGTAATAAGAAAGGACACGTTTACAAGACTTTGTTTGTTCGTTTTACCTTAGTTGACCGGACCAATCTAGTTTACTTTATAATGGGGATGAATCAATGGATGGAGATAGGCTAGGGTTGAAGATCCACCTATAGCTGCACATCAAATGGGATGAAAGATAATAATAAGCATAGTCATGTATAGTGTTTGTATTGAGATAATCTTTTGTGGGCAACACATCCTAATATTTTAGAGCCCCCGTGATGCAGCGGGCAAAGCAATAGACTTTTAATACAACCGAGAACACACCAAAAACACGGGTTGCAAACGATTATTAAGTGTAAACACAGATTAAAGCTTTAAGTGGTTGTTCTTGATCCCGAATGGGGCGCTAAGCAAAGACCGTACTTCCCTTTCTGTCAGTGAGTTTCCTATGAGATCGCCGCTAGCCAAGTATCTCACCTCAATCCTTTATCATTCTATGGGATCTTGGGTACCTACAAGTCCACAGATCGAGGCAAGAGACGAAGAAGCAAAAGATACACATCAAGAATCCAAACAAAATACAATTCTCCCATGATCTATATGCACATAATTTTTGCAATATTTCTCTCGAACCCGCAGCTCGTGAGGACTACTCACTCATAACAAATAGATCGGAGATTGAAAACATCATGCAAATACTTAGATTGAAATCAAATATTCTTACAATGGTTGCCAAATCACAAGGAGATCTAAAAGTACAAAGCAATGGCTATGGCTAGTGGAGGGATGGATGGTGGAAGTGATGAACAATGGTGTGGATCTCCTTTGGGGGTGTTATGATGCAATCTGAGAATGGCGGCTCTCTGGCTGGTGGCTAGAGCCTCAAAATATATAGGCGTCTTCACAAAAGTTGTAGGGTTTGACGAGACGGTTGCCGCCACCTGGTACAAAGTGGGCGGTATGGGCGACCATGCCCGTGCAAAAGGGTCGTTATGCACTGACGCCTTGGTTGGCTTCTCCAATTACTTGGCCATGTGTACTTCCTCAAAATTCTTCATTATGACTCCTTATTTCACCTTAAAAGTTGTGATTTCATGCACAACATAAATCAAAGAAGGGATTTGCATATCTTTGCAATTATTAGTCATTAGTGGCAAAGTTGAGAGTTTATTTGGCAATTGCTTGACAAAAAACAACGTTTAAACTTAGTGGAAGATGGCAAAAATTGGAGCCATCAACTAACATGTTGACGCAGAAGAGCAATAAGAAGAATGGCCAAAAACAAGTCAAGAACCCGGCCAACATTATTTGGTTCAAGTGCAAGGAAGAAGGGCATCATGTTAGATCTTTCCCATTGAAGAAGAAGCCCCTTAGTGAGAAGCAACAAGGGGAGTGGTCTCATGCTCTACCTCTAGTTAGAGATGGGCCTCCTCCCAAGAAGACTCAAGCTCTTCCTCAATGTTATGACCTTGGATCGTTAAAGATCCTAAGTCCCTGTGATTAACATGCTAGTCCCTGGATCAATAGCTAGCACTCATAGTTGATGAATATCATGTAAAACACAAGTCATTATTACACGAATGATCCAGAGTAATTATTACATCTTTGCATAGCTTATAGCTATCTCAAACAAAATAGCGGAAACTTAAAAAAACTTGAGTCCATCAACGCCTCAGGCTAGTTGAGTGAATACCCGCCATCCCTACGCACCTTTCAATCTTCAGATTCTGCATATAAAACATGCAGCCAACAAGTTGGGTCAATACTTTGAATGTATTGGCAAATTACACTAAGGAAAGAATAAGACTAACTCTACATGCAAGGATATGAGTAGGCTTTGGGGTTCATTTGCATTAAGCCAATTTTTTCTAAGTAAGAAGAAAAGAGGGAAAGTTTTACCCTAATTTGTAAACATTGTTTAAGTAGTATAGGGTCGAGTGGAACACGAGGATATTACACACCAAGTGTCTAATAACGTAGAACTTGGATATTACGCACCAAGTCCCCAAAATCCCACCCATTAGAGATATTACGGACGCCATGGGGTTTTAGAAATCTTTATGTTTGGAAAGAGAGAGGAAGATCCTTAGAGGCTCCATCCTTCAGATGCTCAAAGTGTTCTTTTCCGTGAACTCGGCTTATCGATCAGATTGCAATACTCTCGAGAGATTGTGCACTTTACCCACAATCCATGATCAAGTACTTTTACAGTCAAGACCATGGCAAAGCCTTCCCTTAGTAGCCCCTCTACCTTCCAGATCCGCCCGTGCCAAAGTAACCTCCAAATGATGGTACCTAGGTGAGGTTTCCCACTAAGTACTAAGCCAAGACAGAGCCCATATGTATTGTAGTTGCACTTGAAGCTTCTGAATTCTGAAACATGGCAGACTTCTTTGATTCCTGGGTGGCCATCCTCCACCAAATTCCACTCGTTTACCCTACAACCATTCCGCCCAAAAGAAAACTTAGTTTTATTTTGAAGGGGGTTTTGAGAGGAAAAAGGTTTGCTCAAGAGAGCTCTTATACTTAGAAAGTTTTCAGTCTTTCAAACGCCCCCAACGATACTTTGTATATATAGCATAGCAAGCAGTACTTAGTAAAAACAGGGATAACCTACTAGGAAGGTAAATCCTAAGTATAGAACTATCATGGCATACTACAAAATCATTGCACTTGCAAAATACTTCCAAGTAGATCTACCAAAACAATCCTACAATGCATACTACTATTTTGAAGAGCAAAACATGCATAGTATTCAAAACTGGGACAGTATATGAACAAGAGGTGTAACTTGCCTTGATCCGAGCATAACTCTATGCAACAGTACTCCTGGCGCACTCCGAACAATCTAACGAATCACAAACATAGATCCAATCACAACTTGCACAAAACATTGCCACAAAAGTAATTATGCATGCATGCAACATGGTAATATGCAAGGATGAGCTCAATTTCGACCAAGATTATTATTCAGGAGTGTTAATGTGTTGAGGGTGTTATTAGTATCGATTTCCCACAGATTTTAAGTAATTTGGATTATTACTTCATTAAATATGCCCATAAAGAGATTCAAGCTTCAAATATACCACGAAACATATATAAACACTCTAAGCAATATATTCCAATTTTAAACAGTATATATCATAATTACAAAGCCAATGCAACAAGAATCAACTAAAACGGAGTTACGGTTATTTTCCTAGAATTAAAATACTCCAATCTAGACTTTAAATCCTACCACAAAATCAATACAGTAAAGAAGTAATATTACTAAAGATCTGTATTCTACTCAATTTAATGAATCCAACGGTATATTATTTGCAATTTTTGGCCATGTATTCGATTTACTATGAATTTTACAAGTTAAAACAATAATCTGCCTAATTAAAAATATATACCCAATAGATCGACCACGCAGCGACAAGTGGCAGCATAGGATTGGCCCAACTAGGCAACGCGGTGCTGACGCGGCGTGCTGATGCGGGCGTGTCATGCGGTGCAACGTGATAGGGCGATACCCCTTCAATAAAACGTTCTAATCTACACCGCTAAACCTAGATCCTGTGGTCGGAGGGGAGACGGTGACTTACTGTGGATGGCGAGCAGTGACGGGGATGTTGGTGATGGTGGCGCGTTCCAGCGGTGGCCGGCGGCGACACTGCGGTACTCCTCCAGCTCTAAAAACTTGACGACGACGATCCTCTGCTCCTCGTGACCTCGTTTTCTTCCTCAGGCGTCCTCCTCTCCGACCGAAGCGGCGTCGACTCGCGGATGGAGGAGCTCGGGTGGCGGCGTACTCTGACGAGTAATCGAGGGCGGCTCGGCATACTGTCCAGGGGGAAAAACGAGGTGAGCAGAGGAGTAGCAGTGTAGGAGGGTCTAGAGGAATAAAGGAGCGGGGGAGGGGCCTTGGAACCTTACTATCGAGGTTGGTGGCGGCTTACTTCGGTGAGATCGGAATGATCTCGCGAGCGGCAGCCCGGTGGCGGTGTAGCAAAAAAGTTAGAGTTTTGGGGCGGCATGCCGAGGGGTCTTTATAGGCGGCTTGGCTTGGCGCAGGGGTTGTGGAGGCAGCTTCGATTCGGCCGGGGTTGTTCGACGCGGTGGCAGACGTGTTCGTCCCGGTCTATGCGGGAGAGACGATGGGGTGGGGCCCCGGCCTGGCTACTACTGGCGGGTCGCCTGGCAGCTACCTGCTCCTGGCAGCCCAGCTATGCTGTAGATAGGATGCGGGCTGGTCTAGATGGCCCGCTTATGTTAGTTTCCCCCCTTTTTTGTATTTTTCTTTTATCATTTCTGTTTCACATTTCATTTAATATCTTTTGCATCTTAACTCCAAATTTAATAAATTTAGTCTCTAAAAATTTGTAAGAAGGAGGAGATCAACATAGGATCATAAAATAACATTTTTGAAGGGTTTTTGAAGGTTAGGTTTTAGAAACCCCTTCTGGTCTTTAATAGACCATGGAAAAATAGGGTTTTGATGCACTTTTATTGTATGATGCCATGATGCATATGCTATGATGCATGCTTCTAGTAACATCTTGAATTACAAAATTTGGGATGTTACACTCAAGTTGTTGCTTCACATAAAAATAAAGATAGCAAGATAAGAACTTCCTACATTTGCCGCGAGAAGGGACACAACTCTTTCTCATGCACCATTGGTAATTCGTCATTCAACCCTATCATAATTGATGATACTTATTCACTTCATAAGGATGAGGTGGCCAATGTGTTTGACAAATATGTTGGTACTCAAAGTTGTGTCAAGAAAAGAACCATTTGGGTTGCTAAGACTATTGTGACTAACTTTTTAAGACCCGACTTGGTTGGGAACCATCAAGCGAAAACTTGATCAATATGTGTAATTGGTGGGCATTGGGGACTTGGCTACATCATGAAGAATTGAGAGATCTTCATCTATTATATATACTCAAGCCAAGTCATTTGGAATATCATATCATATCTTATATCCAATGTTCCTTCTTGCGGTAACTTGTACTCAACTTATTTACATTGAAAGTTACTTGCCCCCTTGTGCATGTGTTGGTATTGTACCCTTGCATGTATTTGTATATGTGGTGCTTACACTTAGTTATCTTGAGTTATCAAGTATATTTGTGTATGTTGGGTGGAACACCATGTATTTGTGTTCTGATTCTTGATCCATTATTTAATATATTTGGTACCTTATTTGGCTCTTGTGAGGGATTAATGGACTATCCGATTTTAGGTTAGTGTTATGCTTCGGCATTCCACAATCCTAAAAATGTGTGTACATGAGGAATACCACCTAGTATTGATATTGCAAGATTATCTAGTCTCTATGTGGAATGTCATTCTCATGAGAAATTCAAGTTCTACAACGTCCATTAATTATCTCTGCTTGGATCTTTTTGCCTCTTGTTGAGAATTTAAGGTTTATCACATTATGGGGGAGTCATATGCTTTGTGCATAATACAAGCCTAGAAAATGTGAAAATTTGAGGTAGTGCCACTTAGAATTGATATGAATAATTATCTAGCTCCTATGTGGCACATTTGCTGAAACAAGTTCAAATTTTCTTGAATTCCTTTGTTTCTCATCTTTTGGATCTTGTTTGTTAGATTTTTTCTTGGGATGTGTTTCCTCATATTTGGACCTCTCTATCCTCTATGTAAACCATTTGCTTCAAGTTACTCTAATCATTAACGATTGTGTAGCTATTTGGAGCTATCAAGATTCTCTATCTAAGCATCGAGCGTAATTCTTATATGTTTCCATATGCTTATGTTGTGAAGATGTTGGATATCCTTGCAAGGTACCTCGGGAAATTATCCCTATACTTATTATCATTGTACAATTGGTACGCCATATATGGTAGAATTTATTGATCATATTTACATTGGTTTCTCTTTATATGTGTTGACTCCCATGTTCTCCTTGCTGTGTTTGGATCACTTGAGTTTATTGGCATTCTTTTGTGTTTTATTTAATGTAGGTAGTAGTGATGATCCCATTTGTGTGCATTTTGCATTCAAACAAAAAACCCTACATAATGCACTACTCATGGGGGAGCTCTCCTATATTATTTAGAACACTCCTTTCTACTCTTCTTGTTTTAATTCATATCATATTTTATGTGCTTGGAAGTTCTATCTTTTATTTTTGGTAGTTTGTGCCATTATGAAAAGTGTGGAGAGTTTGGTTTATTTGTTGGAACCTTTCTCTTTTTGGGAGTTGGTTTTGACTCATTCCTTCCTTCTTGTTTTAACCTTTTAGAATGAGATAAATCCTTGATAATTTGTGTTCTTGTCTATCTTTTGCTCTTTGGCTTTTGCCTAGTTTATTTGTTGAACTTGTGATATTTCATGTGTTGATTTGGTCCTTTGATATAATTTGAACAACCTTTTGTAGTTTCACACTTGTGTGTGCCTTCTTGGTTTACTTGGTGTTTTTGTTCAAATTGTATCTACTTTTTGTTCTTGAAAGTTGTTTGCATGCATAGTTACTATTTGTATATATTATGGCATGCTTGCTTTTATTGATCCAATATATAGGTGAAACTTCACCAAATCCTAATTGGCTAAGATGTGCATGATATTCAATTTCATATCAATATTCACATATTTATGTGGAGTCCCTCGTACGTATTGTACTTTCTCTAACTACGTTGGACCAAATATGTTTGGGGACCATATTGTACTTAATGTTGTTTTAGGTACATTGGAGATATATTAGATGCTTGTATCATCACTTAGGAAGAAGTGGTGTCTTACATGATAATTTGAGGCAAGCTAGGATCATCGTCGAACTCATATCTACTACATCCTACCAATGATATCTCGGTAACAAGTATCTCTTTATCATGCATATATATCTTACTTCCGACCTTTTGTAGGTTGTATCTTGGCATGAATTTTTGTATTTGCAATTGTTGTGGTTCTTGCTTTGGGTTTAAAGAGTAATCCTTATTGCAGATGTGAGTAAGATAAGATGAGTGCATATAATAGGGACTATAAAAAATCATGCATATGATTCACCAATCCCAAATATGTCAATCTATCATTTTCATTGCCTATCTTTTACTCAATTTCTCTCATATGTAATAGTGAGAATTTGCAAGTTGATTCTTCCTTAGTGATGCTTGTTTCCTTTCTCCATATATTCCAACTATCTCCTTTTCCCTTGGTGATAGATTTAATGTATGTGGTGTGTCGGTGTTTGAAGCTCATTAATGTGCAATAAGATTAAATTTTGCCTTTGGCCATGCTTTCAAGCAAAAACCTTGTTGGTATATTCTATGACCGCATATTCCTTTTCACGTGCTTTCTTGCGTATCTACTTTGTGTGTGCTTGTTTCTTTGTGGTCATATGTCTTTATGATGTTATCCACTGTCGTGGAAATGGCCACGATAGTCACTGCAGTAGGCAGCGATTGATAGAATCGGGGGCGAGAGCTGGCGGCCATCTGCGGTACGAGATGGGGGCGGATGCACATGGGTTTACCCAGGTTCGGCCCCCCGGAGAGTAAATACCTACTCCTGCTAGATTAGATTGATGGAGAGCGAGTTACAGGGGTGGTGAGCTCGGCGTCTAAGCAGCGAGTCGCTCGAAGGGGTGTATGATGGAACGTAAGTCCTCAGAGTACCCTAGGGAGGTTTATATAGGAGTCAGCTTGATAGGGTTTACATTACAACCGAACAAGATATGGATTCAGAGGCTTTGACTTAATCCTACTAGGCTTCGAGTACGCTTTTGGGCCTCCAGTCTCCAATCGCCAGGCCCTCTCCACAGTCGCATTCTAGTCGCTGTCCTGCAGGCCCACTGGCTAAGCCTTTGACCCAATCGGAACATCCTGCCGGGCATACCCCATTCGGCATATCCCCATCAGTAGTATCCGAGGCCATTGTTGATTCAAACGCAGGTGTTCACTTGGTAGTCGGAGTAAGCGAGTCCAATTTGGACGCCTAGTTCAATAGGCGATGGACTCTGCCGAAACAAAGGAAATTTTCCACCAGGTTTCCAGTCACTGCTTCAGCGAATGGACATGCACAGTTGCAGGCGAGTCGAGTGAAGGAGTTGGACCGTCAGCTTGGTCCAACTATCCGTTGGGTAGTCCAATGGTAACTTCGGCACAATTACTGCGGGTAATGGCTACCCCGATATTGGCGGGGAGCACTCCTTTATAAGGGGAGCGATAGATCAGTCCCGCAGATCCTTCCTCACATTCTTCATTGTCGCGCATCCATTTCTTTTGTCTTCCCTCGACCCAAACTCCCCAGACCAAGCGATCCGGCTTTCTTCCTGATGGCGCCTCCGAAAGGCTCATGGGGGAAATCTAAGTACACCGCAGCGCAGCTCAGGTCCTTTGAGGACGCTGGAGTTCTCCGCAAAGGGAATTGGCGGATTCCCGTGTCTTCCGAGATCAAGCCAAAGCCGCGCGCTGGCGAGTTCATCTACTTCCCAATCCATTTGGAGAGGGGCTTGGGGTTCCCTACCTCATTATTCTTCCGGCGGTTCTGCATGTATTACGCGATAAAACCATCGGATCTCGACCCGCACATCATCGAGTAGCTGGCGATCTTCGGCACCTTCTGCGAGTGCTACCTCGGCTGCAGGCCGTACTTCCCGTTGTGGCTGGAGCTTTTCCACGGCCGCATTGGGTGCGAAGGGTCCGTCGGCCCAATCTTGGAGGCCGGAGGCGTCACCTTTCATCTAAAGCCAAAGGTCAACTTCATCAAGCTCATGTTGCTGAACAAGGCCACGATTGAGTGGAAGAAAAGCTAGTTCTACGTGAAGCAGTCCACCCCCTCCGGTGAAGTGGTGTTGCCGGAATTTGTCGCGGAGAGGATCAAGCCCTGTCAGCTGGCAACGGATAGGCTCGCCGATGATCAAAGAATGGCTGTCATGGAGATGATGGACCAGATCCAGAAGCTGAAGGGCCAAGGGCTGTCCTCGATCAACCTATATAACTGCTGGCTCTGGCGGTGCCTGGATCCTTTGGTGGCCCGACCACACTGGATGTACGAGTACAACAAGGAGAACGATCCTTCTTGAACCAGCAAGGAGTCGTGGGACGCTGAAGATTATAAGACCGCCCTGAAGAAGATCACTGACGCGGAATTTACAACCACGTCGGCCGGGCTCGCTCTGTACGTGCCTGTGAAGAACGAAGCCCCCACAGTAAGTCCTTTTCTCCGAATTTATCTCCAGTCGTGATTCCCGTGGTGCAATTTGCAGCCGCATCGTCTGAAACTCATTTGTGTCCACTCTCAGTTGTTCCAGGTTCTAGAAGGCGGGCTCCCTCCACTCGACGAAGAGGTCCCCCAAGAGTTCGAGGGGGGTTCCGCAGGAGAATCTTCTAAGGATGAAGAGGAGGAAATGGAGGTTCCTCCCCAGCGCCCACGGCCCGCAAGACTCGCATGCAGAAGCAGCACGAGTTCGAGGCGAGCCATAGTCTTGAATAGCGCGAAGAAGACGACGAGATCTTGCAAGAGCATAGTTCTCGGCGAACAGCCACGCCGCCCGCGCGCAAGCCGAAATCACCAATGAAGAAGCTAGCGTCACCGTCTAGGTCGGCAGTGGTGTTCGAGTCGGATGACGAGCCTGACGATGACACGGCCGAGACCTCACGCAAGATCCTGGAGGGCATGGTTTCGATGATGGGATCGGAGGCTGAAGGCACCGAAGCGGCGGTGGAGGTTCCTCTTGCGGTGATCGCGCCAACGACTTCGATGGCGCTAGAGCAGGAGGC
Source organism: Avena insularis (assembly GCA_023614405.1). Taxonomy (NCBI): domain Eukaryota; kingdom Viridiplantae; phylum Streptophyta; class Magnoliopsida; order Poales; family Poaceae; genus Avena; species Avena insularis. Next base: position 114,325,721 of record CM042692.1, read on the forward strand.
AGCTGAGGCCGTGGCGTCAAAGTCGCCGCGACCTTCGAGTATGTCGGCATCTTCTGAACTAGAGGTTCCTGCGATTGCGGCCTCATCATCGAAGAGGCCCGCGGTGTCGTGGGCTTCGGATGTCTTCAAGAAAGGTCTGACGCGCAAGCTAGGCCTGGAGTTAGATAAGCCCGCCCACATCAGCACAGGGTTGCGTTTTCTTCCAGTCGCCAAGTAAGTCCTCAGAGGTTTATTTTCCAATTGTTGGACTTATTTTTGTGTGATTTCTTTGCTAAGTTTGGAGGTTTTTGTAGATCCAGCGCTAAGAAGATAGGCCGCCCTTCGGTGGCTAAAATTCCATCGACCGTCACCACGAGGGGAGGCGATCTCCCTAGGAAGAGGAAACCTGCTGCGGATGCTGCGCCTATTGAAGACGCGAAGAAGCAGAAGGGTGAGCCCGACGGGGCTGTAGGACAAGATAGTGCCAGAGCGAGTGATGCCACCACTGGTGGCAAGGAGGTGGCAGCCGCTCAATCAGAGCCAGCTGATGGGGCTCCAACGGCAGCACCGCTGGCTCAAGCAACCAGTGCCCCGGCGAAGGCGTCCGCGACGTTCCCGCGCTTCATGGCGAGGGGTTTTCCGACCGTGGCGGAAACCCAATCTCCACAGATGCCGGAATTCGTCGATGAGGACGTCGGGCCACGTCGTGGGTGTACCTCCTTCATGGTCCCTACAATGGACACCAGAGAACTTCACAATATGTTTGGCGCCGCCATTCAGGTACGTCCAGTCCCCGAGTGTCTAGTCGCTGAATTTTAGTGGCTAGGCACTGAGTTTCTTATAGTCGCCAGTCCCCGAGTGTCTAGTCGCTGAATTTTAGCGCATAGGCACTAATTTTCTTCTAGTCGCCAGTCCCCGAGTGTCTAGTCGTTGAACTTCAGCGGCTAGACACTGAATTTGTGTTTTTGTAGTTGCTTATTTTTCCTTCTGCTTGTAGGGATTTCAAAGGGAGTCAGCTGACCGACAGGCCGCAAAGGAGCGTCTGGAGCGTGATCTGCGCGTGGTGCAGGAGGCAAACCGGCGACTTCAGGAGGGTGCCGGTGAGTACTTGTTTCAGTTGGCGATTGCGATCTACTAATGTTTGATGGAGTTCTGACTGTTGTTTCTGTTCCGTGGAGATGGTCTTCCGGCCGCCATTGCCAAAGCCCAGGAAGGGTACGTTCCAGCTGCCGAGCTGGGCGTGGCGAATGGGTGTATCGACTCGCTTGTAAAGGAGTTGGAGGAGGCGAAAGCGGCCGTGAACTCCCCTGAAGATAGGGCTAAAGCCGTAGTCGCCGCGGCTAAGGAGGAGCGGAAGGCTGCGGACTCCATCATCCTTGGGCTGCAGGGCGATCTTGCTGCCTTGGAGAAGCACGTCACCGAACACTGCCGGAAGCTCCTTGGTGAGTCATTTCTCTCCTTTTGATATGTGCGAAGAGTCCCCGAGTGGGTGAATTCGTGGTGGCACTAACGTCTGACGTTGCAGCTGTAATAGGTCAAAGCGATCCGGTGGTGCAAACCTTCAATGCTTCGCAGTGTGTGACTGCGGCGGTGAACACGGCCACTTCCTTGGCGTTGTGCATCCAGGCAGTTCTCCCGGGAATGTCTCCCACCGAGGTTATACCTGGGGGACTGACTGAAGTGTGGCGCTACCTGGAGGAGGTACCCACCGTCGTGGAGTGGATGGCGCGTTTAGCTTTCAGGCACGGGGCCACCACACCGTTGAGCCTGGGGCTCGCGCACTTTCCCGATGACTTCGACCTCAACGACATCACCAGCGGCTACCCTTCGCCGATTGGCGCGATGGAGATGTCGGAGGTGTTGAAGCTGACTGCCAAGGCTGACCCCTTTGCTGATTGGGTGCTGGTGATGGGAGACCTGCTGCCATACCAGGAGACAGTGGTGGCGCCGGGCAACGCCGAGTCGGAACATGGTGACCTGAAGTTGGAGCAGCCCTTCCAGTTGGCGCTATCGAAGTCGCTAACGACCTACTCGATGAACCCATGGCAACCATTCGTCGGTGTCAAGGGTGGTGGAGATGCTTCTTCATCAGGGCCTGCGAAATAGATAGCTTTCCTGGGCAGTTTGTAAGATATGCCAATTGGCGTCTTTTTGTAATATGAACAATATTTTGTATGGGAGTAAGAGGAGTCAATCGACTCGCAATGCAATCTTAATTGCGTAGTGTGTTTAACTATTTTTTTGAGCGAGTCCGCGAGCGCATCCGCCCTTTAGTGGGGTATAACTCGTTTGTGTACATGTGTGTTTGATTTCGATTTTTGTGTTGTTTGTCCCTCATAACATAAAGGGGCGAGTCCCCGAGTGCGAGTGGGGTTGTTTTAGGCGAGTCCTCGAGCATGTTCCTACTACGGATTGTGTGTGCGTTGTTTGTAATGCGTCTCTTCCCCTGGCTCGGAGAGCCAGTCGCATGGCGAGTCCAAGGCAGCTCTCTTATTGGTGTGTTCCTGAGGCGCGTGAGGGTTTCTGTTTGTGAAGTCCCCGTGCGTGTTACTTAACCGTTCGAGTCGCTTTGCTCGAGGATGGGGAGGACAGGTCGCTGTGGGAAGCGAACATCGGTCGTCTTGGCCCGGTGGGCCAGTCGAGCGGGGCGACTCTGATGGTGGCTCCGGGTTGGCATGTTCGTGGCGACACAAGGCCCAAATTTCTTTGGTGCCCTTGCATCGCACTACTTAGCCTTCCCGGTCGCTCGACCAAAGGTTGACTTCCGTAGGTAGCGTATTGCTTAATGTACGAGTGAGAGTGGCACAAGAGTATGGCGAGTGAACACAATTTGTGCGATCCGAATGAATTTCATTATATATCGTCTAGGTACAAGTTTGAGTTCTATGTATAGAAATTTCGGAGAAGGTTTACATTCCATGGCTTCCCAACCTCAAGTTGGCCATTGCCTCGTATGTCGATGAGGTAGTAGGCGTCGTTGCCGAGGACACGTCCTATGGCAAATGGCCGCTCCCATGAGGGGAGAACTTGTGCATGCCTTTCTTGTCCTAGGCCAATCGTAGGACCAAGTCGCCCTCCTGGAAGGTGCGGGTCCGGACTCGGCGGCTGTGGTAGCGACGGAGTCCCTACTGGTAGTTGGCGGTGCGGGAGCAGGCTAGGTCATGTGCCTCGTCGAGCTGGTCGATGTTGTCTTGGCGTGCGGTCTCATTTGTCGCCTCGACATAGTTGGCGACTCGAGGTGAGTTTTGCTCCAGGTTTGTCGGCATTACGGCTTCGACGCTGTATAGCATAAAGAAGGGCGTGAAGCCCGTGCAGTGGTTGAGGGAGGTGCGGATCCCCCATATTACAGAGGGAAGCTCTTCGACCCAGTATCCTGGGGTTCGCTCGAGGGGCACTTGGAGTCGTGGCTTGAGTCCGTGGAGGATGCTCTGATTGGCGCGTTCTTCTTGGCCGCTTGACTCCGGGTGGGCGACTGAGGTGAGGTCGAGTCATATGCTGTGCTCCTCGCAGAAATCCGCCATGGCGCCCTTGGCGAAGTTGGTGCCATTGTCTGTTATGATGCTGTGCGGGTAGCCGTACCGGTAGATGAGCTCGTGAAGGAACTTGGTGGCCGTCTTGCCGTCGTACTTTTTGATCGGCTTGGCTTCCACCCATTTGGTAAATTTGTCGATCGTGACTAGGAGGTGGGTGAAGCCGGATGGGGCCTTCTTGAATGGGCTAACCATGTCCATGGCCCATACGGCAAATGGCCAAGTGATGGGGATGGTCTTGTGTGCCGAACTAGGGAAATGCATTTGGTTGGCGTACTTCTGGCATCCGACACATCGTTGGACAATGTCGGTGGCGTCGGCATGTGTGGTTAGCCAATAGAAACCGTGCCGCATGGCCTTGGCGACCAATGACTTGGCGCCGGCGTGATGGCCGCAGTCGCCGGCGTGGATGTCCTGGAGGATCTTCCGTCCTTCTTCTAGCTATACGCAACGCTGGAACATGCCTGTCACACTGCGTTTGTGGAGCTCGCGCTTCCGTCTCGTTGCTTGGGAGGATCTTGTGCTCGAGGAAGGCGACATATGGTGCCATCCAGTCGCTGGGTTCCATGATCATGGCAACTAAGGCCGACTCAGGTTGTAGTGGTATCCCCACGTCGATCTCCTTCGGCGGAGAGACCGAAGGCTTGTGGATGATGTCGAGGAAGACGCCTGTGGGTGGTGTTTACCGAGCCGACCCAGTGCGGGAGAGGGCGTCTGCTTCCTCATTCTTTCGCCTGTCGATCCACTCGACTGAATAATCATCGAAGTGTCCTCCCAGCTGGTCTACAGCTTGGTGGTATGCTATCATTGTCGGGGAGACGGCGTCGCAGGTCCCGGTGACTTGGCCGGCGACTAGATCGGAGTCACCGTAGCACCGTAAGCGGTTGATGTTCATCTCCTTAGCGGCCCGCATGCCGAGAAGGAGGGCCTCGTACTCTGCCATGTTGTTGGTGCAGGGCTTGAAGTTGAGGTGGAGCACGCAGCAGAGCTTGTCCCCCTTTGGGGAGGTTAGTATGACCCCGGCCCCGGCGCCGTCGGTGTTCTTAGACCCATCGAAGTGGAGCAACCAGTAATGGAGGTATGGGAGCTTCTCTGGCTGTTGTGCTTCTTCCTAGTCTGCAAGGAAGTCAGCTAGGGCTTGCGATTTGATCGCTTTGCGGGGCTCGTACTTGATGTTGTGGATGCCGATTTCGACGGCCCATTTGGCGATTCGCCCAGTTGCCTCACGATTGCATATTATGTCCTATAGTGGCACGGAGGAGACGACCGTGATTGGGTGTTCCTGGAAGTAGTGTGGGAGTCGCCGTTGAGCTCGGAATACCGCATATACCAGTTTCTGGTACTCCGGGTAACGTTGTCTTGAGTCCATTAGACAGGGCGCTGCACGGGGCGCTCCTTGCCCTCCTTTGGCCGTTCGACGACCATCACGGCGCTGATGACTCGAGTGGAAGCTGCCACATAGACAAGCATTGGCTCTTTGTCGATTGGGGCAGCTAGGAGTGGAGCCGCGAGTAGCACTTCCTTGAGTGTGTTGAGTGTGTTGTCCGCCTCCGCGTCCCATTGGAACATGGGCTTCTTGCGCATCAGGCGGTAGAGGGGCATTGCCTTCTTGCCGAGCTGAAGGATGAAGCGACTGAGAGCCGCCACTTCCTGGCCAATGGCCTTTTCGGGTTCCCCGAGTCGCGTGATTGTGTCGATTTTGGTGGGGCTGGCCTCGATTCCTCGTTTCGAGACCACATATCCCAGGAGTTCTCTAGTGGGGACACCAAAGGTGCATTTCCCTGGGTTGAGTTTGATGTTGTACATCCGCTGGTTTGCAAAGGTTTCGGCCAGGTCGGCGAGCAGGTCGTCCTGGCTGGTGGATTTTACCACCACGTCGTCGATGTAGACGTGTATGTTGTGTCCAATTTGGCTCGCAAGGCACTCCTGCATGCACCTTTGGTAGGTTGCTCCGGCGTTCTTGAGGCTGAACGTCATGGCCGTATAGCAGAAGGCGCCGAATGGCGTGATGAACGTTGTCTTCTCCTCATCCTCGACCGCCATGTCGATCTGGTTGTAGCCAGAATACGCGTCAAGGAAGCACAGCAACTCTGATCCTGCGGTCGAGTCGATGATCTGATCGATCCGTGGTAGGACAAACTCCTCCTTCGGACAAGCGCTGTGGAGGTTGGTGTAATCGACACACATTATCCACGTGTTGTTCTTTTTCAGGACCAGGACTGGGTTTGCCAGCTACTTGGAGTATTTGATTGGCCGAATGAAGCCGGCGGCTAGTAGGCGCTATACTTCTTCGGCGATTGCTCGGTGGCGCTCTTCATTGAAGGGCCGCATCGACTGCTTTACTGGTCGCACTTTGGGGTCGGTGTTGAGTTTGTGCTCAGCGAGTTCCCTCGGGACACCGGGCATGTCAGATGATTTCCATGTGAAGATGTCGTGATTCTCACGGAGGAACCCGATGAGCGCACTTTCCTATGCAGGGCTCATGTGTGCCCCAATGGCGACCGTCTGGCTGGAGTCGCCCGGGACGAGATCGAAGGTGCGGGTGTGCGTGGTCACCTCGAATGTGGAGCTTGTGGCGGTTGGCTTCTTCAGGATGGTGGGGTCGTCCTTGTTGATGTTGCCAGCGTATTTCGTGAGCTCCTCCACGTGGTCAGTCTCCGCGTGGATTGCGGCATCGGCGAATTCAGCGCCTTTGTCCTGACATTCTACGGCCATATCGGGGTCACCGTGGACGGTGATGATGCCACTTGGCCCTGGAAGTTTCATCATGTTGTAGGCGTAGTGGGGGGACGCCATGAATTTGGCGAACGTTTGGTGTCCCAGGACGCAGTGGTAGGGGCTGTGGAAGTTCACCAAGTCGAACTCGATCAGTTCGGTGCGGTAGTTTGCTGGTGTGCCGAAGGTGACTGGCAGGGTTAATTTTTCGATCGGGTACGCCTTACGACCGGGGACGATGCCGTGGAAGGTTGTCAGGGTCGGCTTGATTGCTGATTCCGGGAGCTGGAGCCTCTTGAACGTGTCCAGGTACATGATGTTGATGGAGCTCCCGCCGTCCATCAGTGTCTTAGGCAGCCAATAGTCGGCCACTTTAGGCCTGACCACTAGGGCGACTCGCCCTGGGTTCTCAATTTTTGGTGCATGGTCCTGGCGACTCCAGGTGACGCTTTGCTCAGACTAGTTGAGGAAGCGGGGGATATCGACCTGCTTCACCGCATTGACGGCGACTGCGCGGGCGAGTACCTTCCTCTCATGCTTGGTGCCGAGCCCGGTGAAGGTATGGAGTGATCCGACGGTGTTGCCGAAGCTGCCGATGTTTCCGTTATCCCGTGGCGGGTTGTTGTTGGGGTCGTCCCGTGCCCGCCTTGCCTTTTCGATCTCCTTGAGGGAGTGGCAGTCGACGGTAGTGTGGGTGTCGGGTTTTCCCTCCATACTGTGGTAGACACAGGGTTGGTTGAGTAGGGCGGCGGGGTTGAATTTCAGCCTCGCCGCATTGTTGGTGCGGTAGTTTCCGCTGTCGCGGTAGTTTCCCCCATCACAGCGGAAGTTCTTCGAGTCATGTTGGCCATAGCCGGCATTGGCGACAAAGTCGACTTGTTCTTCACCGCGGCGCTTGCCTGTGATGCGAGTGTTGCTGTAGCGCATGTCGCATTGTCGCCCGCTGTCGTGGGCGCTGACGCGGCATCTTCCCCCCGACTCGTCGTCGGAGTCCTTGTTGGGGTCCTCCTCTGCGTAGCGCTTGGCGATCTCGAGGAGGTCGGGGATGCTGTCGAGCGTCTGGTAGACCCTCTTGATCTTGGTGACCAAGGGTTCGTACCAGCACGCATTCTTGAAGCAGTGTATTGCCGTGTCTGGGTGGATGCCGGAGGCATTGATCCATAGCTCCTGCCACCTTTGGATCCAGTGGCGGGTCGACTCGCGTTGTCCCTGGATGCATCATTCCAGGTCCTCGATGGTGGTGGCGTGGGTGTAGGAGCCTTCAAAGTGCCTGACGAAGGCGTCCCACATCTCCTCCCACGAGTCGATGCTGTCGGCGAGAAGGGTGTTGATCCATTGCCGGGTCGCGCCCTTCATCATCTGGGGGAGGTAGCGGACGGCAAGCAGGTCGGTGTGGCCGGCGATTCCCATCGGCATGAGGTATGTGTCCAGCCAGACCGCTGGGTCGTACATTGGATCGTACTTTTCGATCTCCTTGGGCGCCTTAAAGTTGGCAGGGTACTTCTCGCCTCAGATCATAGGTCCGAAGCACTGGGGGCCGACTCGGCTGAGCGAGCTCCTGGGTTCGGGGTCGCCGCGGTTGGTGAGGTTGTGCCTCAAGTTGTTGGGCTGGCGCGCCCGCCAAGTCTGGTTGTTGACGATGTGCATTCGGGCGTCGATGGGTTGCCCGTTGGCACCAACCGTGTTGTTCACCGGTCACGGCTCGTTGGTGGAGAGCGCGGGGTTGGCGGCCCGTGGCTGGGTTGCCAGGGGCTACGGTGGTGGGCAGGTTACGGTGTTGGCGACGGTTGGGTGATCGCTTGAGGCCTCCCTGCTTGCCGAGGAGCGGGACTACATCCGCCCCCGCGGGTCGACTCCCGCGGCTTGCTGCTCGATGGCCCTCGCAAGTAGGTCCTTGGCGTACTGGATCTGCAACGCGCCTTCTCCCTAGACGTTGAAGTTGGAGACTACGGTGTCGGCCGCGACATTGTTGTCCATCGGGGTGGAGTATAGTGGGAGTCCATTGGCGTCGCGGGCCTGTGGCGAGATTATGATCCGCGGCTGGTCCGGCAGGGGCGCGCGACCAATGGGTGGTGGCGGGGCCCCAGTCGCTGGTGCGCCGGGTGGTGGTCGATTGCTGGCGCTTGGTGGTGTGTTCTCGCAGTACTCGCGCTCAGCCGCGTGATGACCCACAAGTATAGGGGGTGTATCGCAGTATTTTCGAGGGAAGTGAAACCCAATTTATTGATTCGACACAAGGGGAGCCAAAGAATATTTATAAGCCTTAACAACTAAGTTGTCAATTCAGCTGCACCTGGAAACAATCTTGCTCACAGCAGTTTATCAGTAGCAACAGTTTTATAGTAGGAATAGTAAAGTAACAGCAGTAGTAAAGTAAAGACAGCTGTAACAATAGCAGTAAACAGTGGGATTCGAGTGCGGTAGGCATAGGGATGGATGGACGGGTGTTGCATGGACAAGACAATTCACATAGCAATCAGAACGTAGGGCAATTGCAGATAAATAAGATAAAGCATCCAAGTAATAGATAATTCTAGGCATGTGTTCCATATATAGTCATACGTGCTCGCAATGAGAACTTGCACAATATCTTTTGTCCTACCAGCCCATTTGCAGCGGGGCCTCAAGGGAACTACTGGAAATTAAGGTGCTCCTTTTAATAGAGCACCGGAGCAAAGCATTAACACTACGTGAACACATGTGATCCTCACATCAAAGCCATTCCCTCCGGTTATCCCAATTTCTATCACTTCGGGGCCATTGGTTCCGGACAACAACGTGTGTATACAACTTGCAGGTAAGACCATAAACAATACTATCATAATGAATCAATAACATGTTCAGATCTGAAATCATGGCACTCGGGCCCTAGTGACAAGCATTAAGCATAACAAGTCGCAACAAGTCATAAAGCACTAATAAAAGATACTAGGCACCATGCCCTAACAATCTGATGCCATTACATGAACGATATCATCCAATCCCTACCATCCCCATAGCCTACAGCAGGGGATTACTCATTCATAGATGGGGGAAACATGGATGGTCGATGGAGAAGCGATGGCGATGATCTCCTCCAATTCCCCGTCCCGGCAAGGTGCCAGAACGGAGTTTCTGGTGCTATTTCGTGGAATCTGGTGGTGGCGGCGGAGCGGAACTCCTTCTGGAAAAACGTCGAACACCCCGGAGTTTTTAGGTTAGAAGGCTTCTTATAGGCGAAGAGGGAGACCGAGGGGGTGCCTGGGCTGGCCAGACCATGCCCTGGCGCGGCCTAGGGGTACCCGCGCCTGGGGGGGGGGGTGGCCAGGCCCTCCTCCGTCTCGTATTTTGGCTCCGTGAGTCTTCCAGAAAAATAGGCACTTTGGATTTTGTCCCGCCCAATTCCGAGAATATTCATTTTCTGACTTTCCTAGAACCAAAAACAGCAGAAAACATGCAGCTGGCATTGTGGCTCTTGTTAATAGGTTAGTCCAAGAAATCATATGAAAAGTACTCCAGAGTGTGGACAAAACACAAGAAAGGAGATAAAACCAAGCATGGGACATCAAAAATTATAGATACATTTGCAATGTATCAACATCCCCAAGCTTAACTCCTGCTCGTCCTCGAGTAGGTAAGTGATAAAAAGAAAGAATTTTTTTTGAGGTGACATGCACCATCATAAACTTGATCAAAGTATTTGTAAAACATTCAAAGTTGGGATCATTGTACTTCAATCATTACATGAAAGACAAAGTTCTAACAATAAGACATAGCAACTATGTTACAACATGAAAAGGCACAAACAAAAGATTCATGAATAACAATGCTTTGCAAGACGTTTGTTTGTTTCACATAAAGAAAACATAGCATAGTGGCATTCAGCTTGTCCCTCATAGAGTAGCAAACATAAATGCATAAGACACCTTCGAAGTTTACAAGAGTGACTAGATACAAATAGTTTAAAACAAGCAATACAAAGGTATGCATCAATCAACAAGTCTTCGGACAATGCACATCGAACTAAGAATGGCCACTATGCTCTCAAGAAAGTGCTCATAGAATGTGTGGAGACTCAACAAGGAAATGAACAGGTTTTGAAAAGTTTGAAAAGCTTCCAAATGTTGAAAGTATGGTACTCATTAGCTTTGAGCTCTCATTGCCCCTATCATAAGCATCCTTAAATGGTTAAGGTTAAAGTGACACAACTAAGAGGATATGCTTGACAAGTTATAAATTGAAGTCTCATGACCCTTGCATACAAAGACTGATCCTCATGCTACTCAACTTTAGTCACGAGTAAGATCTTGTCATTGTAAGTATATACGTATCATAGAGAACCGCCAACGGGGTACCCTTTGCACATGATAAAGGAGCTATCCCATAATAAATATGACAAGGCAAGCAGACAATGAGCATCTCAGTGATCTTTTTATTTACTATGTGCATAGATTTTTATTGAGGATGCTTCATAGAATGCTCATTATGGTTATGCTGCAAGTTTCTACCATGATTAGGCATGGCTTAGGCTAGCGGCCCAGGCATTTCTCTAACATACATACAAACTCCATGATCTTACAAGTTCCACTTTTATTTCACACCACCGGGATCCATAAGCAAAAGAACATGATATCAACGAGGTACTAAGTACCAATGCAATGTTGAAAGCGTTCCCCATGATACATGGTTCTGCTAACTTAAACTTATAAAGTGCAAACATATACGCAACAAAGAAGGACGCAATGGTTCAGGTTTATTAAATGCAAGAAAATAAAGTGTGCCATCAAGTTCGTGAGAGCTTTACTAACTAACTTTCTCATAACAAGCAAACATTTTATTCGGAATAAAACAAGGCATATTGAATATGCACGGAAGTAGCAAATGATGCTAATAGGTAGGTATGGTGGACACTTTGGCAATATTTGGTTTAGGGGAGTTGGAAACATGAGTAAAACATACTCAGTGAAGGTGAAGGCTAGCAATATTAAGGGAGCGACAAACAAGAGAGCAATAATGGCCATAATCATGCAGAGTGACAAAACATCATTGATCAAAGCATAAAGTGATACTACAAGTTGAAAACTAAAGGATCATAAAGGCTTATGGTGACTTGGCATAGTCATAACATGGTGTGAGCATGTGCCAAGTCAACCCAAATAAAGCATCAAAGGAGAATACCACAATACTATGCTTTAATATGCTAAAACAACGCATGATTCTTCCAAGGCACATTAAACAATCTCAATTTTTTATAACAAGTCATGCTACAGTAAAGAATACTAAGCATAAAGCCAAAACAATATCAAGCATGGCATGACAAAGCATAGGCCACAGTAAAAAACAAGCTCTCTTTACCACTTAAGCATAAGCTTTCCTACTCTTTTCCAAACCAAACCAAACTATTTGAACACCAATGTATGAAAGAGGGGGTCCAACCAATTTATTAAGCAAACAAAAAAAACAAAACGAAAACGAAAAAGAAGACGCTCCAAGAACAACACAACTATGCATGAAACAATAAAAATGAAGCGTTTGGAAGAAACCTGGGATTTTTATTGATGAAGAGGGGGATGCCTTGGGCATCCCCAAGCTTTGACGCTTGTACTTCTTGGATATTTCTTGGGGTGACACGCGTGGCATCACCAAGATTGAGCTTTACTCCATCCTTCATCTCATTACTCATTCCTTCCATACACCTAAATTTTTTCCTTCATACAAAACTTCACACAATCTTTATTAGCAACATTAGTGCACTCAAGATAAATAAGTCTTAAGGTTCAGTTATAACACCAAATAAACTTCCATTAAAACACTAGCTACTGTAGAAATTCCCTCAAAAAGATCAATTCCCCAAAAGAAATAAAAAAAGAACCAACAAGAAGCAAATGCAGAAAATGGCAGAAATCTGTCCAAACAGACCAGTAGGTAAAGACGAATTTTTTCGAAGACCTTATGTTGCTCAAATCAAAAAGTGTTGAACTAACAAAAGTTAGATAACAACCTGGGGCAGAAGCACAAAACTTCATGCCTCAAAAGGACATACAGAGATTTTACACAAATTTTTACGGTGAAGCACAAAACTCTATTTCGAGACAGCAACTTTCCCAATCATTACTTCTCTCTCATTAGAGGTTACTCTTGGCACAAAAAGCAAATAAAAAGGATAATGAGCGGTTATTACTGAAGTAATAACTTCCAAGACTCATCTAAAACTTTTGGGTTATCTCCCAATAAGTACTTTTCTTTAACGCCTTTAAGTTAGGCCTAAGCAAAAACTAAAATGGATAAAATAGAAGTAAGCGGAGATAATCATGGTGAAAACATTGTTTTGTTCAATGAAATCCTTTTGTTAACAAGGTTGATCAGGTCTTGTTACCAAAACAATTTCATATGAGACAAAACTTTGTATTCCACTAATGATTGTGTTACCTCAACCTTGATAGCAATGGTCCCAATCATAATAGTTTCAAATTTTTCTCTTGGTATGGGATAGTATATTTATCCAACTTGAATGCCCTCAACATGTTCAATTGAATTCAAAACCATAAGTCGTATCAATCTTCTTGGGGAAATAGACAGTATGTTCCTTGTCATTAACATTGAAGGTCACCTTCCCTAGATTACAATTAATAACAGCTCCTGCAGTATTTAAAAAAGGTCTCCCAAGAATAATAGACATATTATCATCTTCAGGCATGATAGTTTGAGAGGATGCTCACATAAGAAATATGAGTTGAAGTAAAAGAGAGCACCAAGAAGCAAATTCAAAAAACATTTAAGTCTAACCCACTTCATATGCATAGGAATCGTGTATGCAAATAAATTCGCAAAGAACAAAGTGACAGACATAGGAAGATAAAACAATAGTAACTTCAAAACTTTTAGCACATAGAGAGGTGTTTCAATACCATGAAAACTTCTACAACCATATTTTCCTCTCTCATAAAATTTTTCAGTAGCCTCATGAATAAACTCAACAATATAACTATCACATAAAGCATGCTTTTCATGATCTACAAGCACTAGATCTTTATTATAAACATTCTCAAAAGAATCCTCAGGAACATAACATTCATTCTCCTTTAGTAAGCATGGAGGACAATCAAATAATGCAAGGGATAAAGAGTTACTCTCATTAGAAGGTAGGCATGGGTATCTAATCCATTCTTCCTCCTTTTGTTCATCACTCTACTCCTCTTTTTCATCTAATGAGATTTCAGGTTCATCAATTTCTTCTTCCATAGGATCCTGCAAGGCATTAGTCTCTTCCATTTGTGGAAATCATCTATTAATATATTCAAGAATATAGCCATTTTCATCCTTGTAATTATCAAAGCAAAATTTAAGTATACCATAAACCTCATATTTGTAAGGAGAATCATCAATATTTTCAAGCAAACTAGCAAGTTCAAAAGCACCCTTCCAAGCAATAAATTCTTCAATTTGTTCCGCATCATAAAAGTCATAAATTCCTTTAGCATAAGAAGATATGGTAACATTATCATTATACTCACATTGAAAAGAGAGGTGTTTATACCTCTTATTGCAACGAGATTTATCACAACAATAAGTAACATTATAAGTAGAGCACACGTTTCTAGCAATGGTATACAATTTATCAATTTGTTCCCATAAGTGTTTCCCTTTTTGTGACAAGCGGTGTTCCTTATAATAATATTTTTCATCTTCCGTGAACCCACCTTGCCAATAAGATTCAGTTTCAAAAAAACCAACCATTGACAACAAGCATGATAAAGCAAGACAATAACAGACCAACAAAAATAACAACTAGAGTAGGAACTACTTTTTTTTGTATTTTTGATAAAGAAACAAGCAAACAAGGCGAAAAATAAACTTAGCTTGAACAATAGTGATTCCAAGTGGACTTGATAAATAAAACTATGCTCCCTGACAACGGCGCCAGAAAATAGTCTTGATGACCCACAAGTATAGGGGTGTATCGCAGTATTTTCGAGGGAAGTGAAACCCAATTTATTGATTCGACACAAGGGGAGCCAAAGAATATTTACAAGCCTTAACAACTGAGTTGTCAATTCAGCTGCACCTGGAAACAATCTTGCTCATAGCAGTTTATCAGTAGCAACAGTTTTATAGTAGGAATAGTAAAGTAACAGCAGTATTAAAGTAAAGACAGCAGTAACAATAGCAGTAAACAGTGGGATTCGAGTGCGGTAGGCATAGGGATGGATGGACGGGCATTGCATGGACAAGACAATTCACATAACAATCATAGCATAGGGCAATTGCAGATAAATAAGATAAAGCATCCAAGTACTAGATAATCCTAGGCATGTGCTCCATATATAGTCATACATGCTCGCAATGAGAACTTGCACAACATCTTTTGTCTTGCCAGCCTGTTTGCAGCGGGGCCTCAAGGGAACTACTGGCAACTAAGGTGTTCCTTTTAATAGAGCACCGGAGAAAAGCATTAACACTCCGTGAACACATGTGATCCTCACATCAAAGCCATTCCCTCCGGTTATCCCGATTTCTTTCACTTCGGGGCCATTGGTTCCGGACAAAAACGTGTGTATATGACTTGCAGGTAAGATCATAAACAATACTATCATAATGAATCAATAACATGTTCAGATCTGAAATCATGGCACTCGGGCCCTAGTGACAAGCATTAAGCATAACAAGTCGCAACAAAGTCATAAAGCACTAATAAAAGATACTAGGCACCATGCCCTAACAATCTGATGCCATTACATGAACGATATCATCCAATCCCTACCATCCCCATAGCCTACAACAGGAGATTACTCACTCATGGATGGGGGAAACATGGATGGTTGATGGAGAAGCGATGGTGATGATGATGGCGATAATCTCCTCCAATTCCCCGTCCCGACAGGGTGCCAGAACGGAGTTTCTGGTGCTGTTTCATGGAATCTGGTGGTGGCGGCGGAGCGGAACTCCTTCTGGAAAAACGTCGAACACCCCGGAGTTTTTAGGTTAGAAGGCTTCTTATAGGCGAAGAGGGAGACCGAGGGGGTGTCGGGGCTAGCCAGACCATGCCCTGGCGCGGCCTAGGGGTACCCGCGCCTAGGAGGGGTTTGGCCAGGCCCTGTCCCTCCTCCATCTCGTATTCTGGCTCCATGAGTCTTCTGGAAAAATAGGCACTTTGGCTTTTGTCCCGTCTAATTCCGAGAATATTCATTTTCTGACTTTCCTGGAACCAAAAACAGCAGAAAATAGGCAGCTGGCACTGTGGCTCTTGTTAATAGGTTAGTCCAAGAAATCATATGAAAAGTACTCCAGAGTGTGGACAAAACACAAGAAAGGAGATAAAACCAAGCATGGGACATCAAAAATTATAGATACATTTGCAATGTATCACCACGCACGCGGGGTCGCTCTCGTCGTTGAAGTTTAGGACGCAGCCTTGGACGCTGGAGTTCAGACGGGTCCTGATGCAGTGTTGGTGGTAGAGCGACAGCTCCTGCGCCGTTGCCCGCTCGAGGCAGAATTTCTCACGCTCAGCTATCTCCTTGCGAGTCGCCTCTTCTAGTCGCTGGTGGGCTTCCTCCAACTCCATAGCCGTCGTGGTTGGGGGATTGGTGTGGAGAATGGATTTGGCGGGGAGACCGTGCTGCCTGCCATGTAGATCGCGTTAAAGCGATTGGATTTGGCACAGAAGTTCTCGGGGGACTCCAAGACTGAGTCGGAATCAAAGATCCCAAGGATTGAGGAGTCCTCGAAATCCTCAGGGTTGGAGACCCGCGTGATGGAGTCCTCCCGTGATGCCTCGGTGATGGATCCGTCGACCGAGGCAGGGGTCACGGAGTCAGCATCGTCGTGTAGGGCCGCGTCGTCTGCGGCGGTGATGGTCTCGGCTGCGTTGCTGGCGGCCGAATCGTACTCGGAGGCAAGGCTCCTGATGGATCAGACCTATTCCTCCGAGAGCAGATCATGGCATGGTGGTGATCCGCCGATGATGGCCGATGCTGCCGGATCGACTGTGTCGGTGAAGCCGACGAACAGGTTGATGGAGCCAACCAGCATTATCGCGCTGTGGGTGACCGGGTGCGACGCCAGGATGTAGCTGCTGGGCAGGATCTGTAAGATCCCGTCGATGGTGATCATGCGGCTAGTAGCGATCGGCCGGTCGATCGGCGAGTAAGGTATCGCCCCAGAACTCAGGCCAGCCCAGCCAGGCCCCACGGTGGGCGCCACTGTCGTGGAAATGGCCACGGCAGTCACTACAGTAGGCAGCGATTGATAGAATCAGGGGCGAGAGCTGGCGGCCATCTGCGGTGCAAGATGGGGGCGGATGCACATGGGTTTACCCATGTTCAGCCCCCTGGAGAGTAAAGACCTACTCCTGCTAGATAAGATTGATGGAGGGCGAGTACAGGGGTGGTGAGCTCGGCGTCTAAGCAGCGAGTCGCGCGAAGGGGTGTATGATGGAACGTAAGTCCTCAGAGTACCCTAGGGAGGTTTATATAGGAGTCACCTCGCTAGGGTTTACAGTTTACAACCGAACAAGATATGGATTCGGAGGCTTTGCCCTAATCCGACTGGGCTTCGAGTACGCTTCTGGGCCTCTTGTCTCCAATCGCCTGGCCTTCTCCTCAGTCGCATTCCAGTCATCGTCCTACAGGCCCACTCTCTAAGCCTTTGACCTAATCAGAACGTCCTGCCAGGCATACCCCGTTCGGCATATCCCGATCATCCACCAAGAAATTTATACACATAATAGAAGATAAATCTTTATTTGATATTGTATTTCTTGGAGACCACCTTTTATTCCATTTTGATTCTTCGGTGGCTTCCAAATTTATTTGCCAATGATTGCTAGTCCTAGTTTGCATCTTTGGGCACTCATATTTGATCTCTCATGCCTTGTATTGTTAAATGAGTTGGAGGAGTGAGGATTCCATGGTTATGCACTTTGTTTCCAAAATTCAATTATTATAATTGGTTCATATTCTTTGGGGAGCTTCTCTAATTTGTTTAAGAATGCTCATTTGCCTTCTTTCTCATCTTTTGTGTTTTAAATGTTTATGGGGGAGTGAGGATTTCATATTTTTGCATGTTGTATTCAAATAGGACTATTCTAATGTGTTCACAAATCTTGGGGAGCTTTCCCATTTCATTTAAACACTCATTTGATCTTATCATAATATCTTGTTGTGTTTAATTGGTTATTTCGGATCTTTTGATTGCTTGCTTCATTTGTTGATGCTTCTTTCACATATATTTTTTGCAATCATTGGGTTGTCAATATTGTTTTACTTACTCCCAAGTATTCATCATTGTATATGTGCAAATGCACACCTTTGGAGGGATTTTCACTATATTGGACGTCTAGAACTTTTCACCCATTTTGGCAATCGATGCCAACGGGGGAGAAGTTTTAGAGGGTTTAAGGAAAGTTGGTTTATTCTTGAGTTTGTTCTTAAGAATTTGTCTTTCATGCTCTTGCATCGTTGTTGTTGCTTTGCATGTTGAATATATAGCGGAAACTCTACCAATGGTAATGGTTGGCAGTCTATGCAATGAAATTCAAGTTCATCACACATGCATAGATTCTGGGGGGAGTCTGCTCTATATATTATGGTCGTAGCAACATCACATACTTGTGTAGTATTTGATGTTGGTGCAATCGTTTTGTTTGCTAAATTCCAAATATAAACCCTCTCAAAAGGATTGTCATCAATAACCAAAATGGGGGAGATTGAAAGGGCATGTGTGCCCCATGTGTGGTTTTGGTAATTAATGACAATCTCTATACACTAATGTTTGCATTGAGATGCACTTGTAGGATTTGTCCATTGGAATCGCTTGGACCATGTGTTGGCCTCAAGGTTGAAGAAATGAAGAACAATAAGCAATGTCTAAGGGCTTTGGGCATATTGGAATCATCTTGGAGAAGAAGAAGAATACAGAAAATAAGATCAAGAGTGTGTTGAAGAAGAAGATAAAGTTCTTGTATATCTTCAACACATCATCCTAATGGAGCTAGAATAAATAAAGTGCAAGCTCAAGATGCACCATCTCTTGGAGATCACATGCTTGAAGCTTGCCGCCCTCGATGATCAAGGATTGATGACGACAAGTTCAAAGAAGGGGTTTACCCATGGTGTATGGGGGGGAGCAATCTGCAAGTCTTCATTAAGAAAGTGCGAGCAAGAGCAATCAAGAAAGAAGTTCCATCTTGAGGAGGATAAGGTCGTCTACATCAGGCTCAACTGGAATGCTCAAGGGAAAGGTATGATCTTGCTAGGTTTTCCCTTTTTCCGGTCTCATGTTGTTAGTTGGGAGACTGGTTTATTGGATAGATAATCGTGACGGGGTTTGTTGCATAGAAAAAAAATTCCTTCGGATGCAACTGCCAAGATCGAATCTAGGCGATACTTGTAACAGTTTTAGATGGACTCACCCTTGAAGACCGTAAAGCGGGATAACATTCCCGCAAACAAACATGGTTGTTGTAGAGTGTGCATGATCGTCCTCTAGGATGCGATGACAATTCTACAATTACAACGACTCCATAATCGGTCACACATACGGTGTGCCGACGACTTCCATCCCTCGCTCTAGCACGACAGCAAAAGTAGTGGATCCTCGAGAACTCCGCCAACACTATGTGTCAACACCCGGATTTTTAATCCCAGATGCCTGTTATGCCATAAATCTCAATCCCAGGATTACCATTTTTGCGAGATATAACAGAATTGGTAGCATAGTACATCATCCATTACAAACCATAATAAAGGTCTTACAAATAAAGGATCTCATGATCCAGTCTTAATACAATCAAAGCAGCCGAAAGTAAACGTAGTAGGGGCTCCATCTTCAGGGTCACATGCAATGCTGACGATGGGAGATGATCCTAGTTGTCATAGACCTCTTGTTGTCCATCTTCCTGGTAGTCCTCCTCATAGTCTGGCCACAGGAATAGCCAGGGACAAAGCCATGAATACTCTTTAAGTACTCGCAAAATATCACTAACAAGTAAGGTAGTTCTAGTAGGAACCTTAAGTTCTAGGTTTATTTGCAAAAAGCCAGGTTTATTTCATACTGAGTTTAGAAGTAAATAAAACTAATTTAATGTTCTACATCACTTAAGTGGGAACCTAGTTTTCATGTCCACAATCATGTTGTGGTCAAGTCAAAGTCATAGTTCAATTCACAAGTCATTTTGAAAAAACCTGACAACAGAACAGTATGGCCACTCCAACTATCCATGACCGCGGACGCGGCTATTCGAATAGTTTGACACTCTACAGAGGTGGTACACTTTCACCACAAAATTCGATACATCCGTCAGGGGTAACACTGAATCAATCATACTTAGTATGCGGATAATCAATCATAACCTTTCAACTACACACCCTAGTATAGGCACCTTCCCTATGAGCTTAGCCTCCTAGCCATGGCCATCTGCCATCCTAGGCACTGCATAGGTGGACATACACACTCACAAGGTATCCTCAGCTCAACCTCTTTCCGTAAGGCATATAAACTTACATTTAAGCCCTACCCAATTCAGGTATTGTGGTTGTATGGTAAAATTGAAATGGTATTGCATCCGAACCCAACAATTAGTTTTTATAAAAAAGGGCCAAGGCTCATGCCTCAACATTTTCATCATCAATCATTATGTTTCTCAACACATGTCAAAACATTTCAATAGAATGAATCATCTTTCCAAGGTTTTCATAATCATTTTCACCAAGTATTCCCATCTAAAGTGATCAACTTTTTTTCCTTAGCACTAGCCACTAAGGTTCAGGGTATTTACTAATGAGGGGTGCTAATCAAGTGTAACTATCCATCTCTAGTTTTATGCCTTTTGATGACATCTAAGTATAACTATTTAGGCCTAGTTTTATACTCTTTATGGTATCTATCCTATTTTTCCAAATACTCACAAATCACTAACCAAAAGTAAAGAACTTTGATAAAAGTAAAAGAATAAAGCTTGTAAGTAAAACTTAGGGTTGGTATAATCAAGGTTGCATAACCAAGCATGCATAGTGCATCTTGCATAGGTTATCTTGCACAATTCTAGCTTGTAAGTATTAGCTTGCCTTGAGTAGTGTAGTGGTTGAAGTTCTCTTATTCTTCTTCTTCGTAGTACTCCTCCTCCTCATATCCCGGGTTGGTACTAGCATCTATAAATGAATACGGGGTACACAATCACCAAACAATACTTAGCTATTTCTATTTAGCAAACTAAGGTTCACACTAGATGATATAGCATCATCACAATCATCACATGAAATAATGGCCTAGTCTTGTTTATGTTATTTTAGAAAAGTAATTTCTACTCATTGAAAATTCTTAAGATTTAATCTTCTCCAATTAAAATATGGGATCATATTGAGACATGTCATCACCACATATTCTTGAGTTGATGATAACCAGTTCTAAGATCAATCTTAGAAAACACTCTAGCACTAGTCAACTGGTCAAATAGATCTTCTATCTTCGGCAATGGGTACTTGTTCTTGATGGTGACATCATTCAGCTTCCAGTAATCCATGCACAAATGGTTACCTCCATATTTCTTATCTAGAAACAAAATAGGCGATCTCCATGGCGATGCGCTTGGTTGAATCAGACCTTTCTCCAGCATAGCATCAAGTTGTTTCTTCAGCTCCACTAATTCAGATGGGTTCATACTATAAGGTCTCTGGGCTATGGGTCTAGTTCTTGGAATTAGTTCAATGATGAAATCGATATCCCGATATGGGGGCAGACCGGGCAATTCATCTGGGAACACGTTGGGGTATTCACAGACTACTCTGACTTGAACTAGGGTTGGTTTGGGATATACTCTTGTTGCATTTGAATTGACAGGGCAGTGTCTCAGATACATGCTCTACTGATACTCCAATACTACTAGTCATGGTTATGGCTTTCTTGGCATAGTCAATTAATCCTTTATGTTTCGACATCCAATCCATTCCTAGTACTACTTCCAAACCTTTGGTTCCAAGTACTATTACATTAGAATAAAAATCTATTCCATGGATTCTGATAGGTACAACCTTGGAAATTTTTCTAGCTTTGGTGGTTGAACCAGGTATTTGAACTATCATAACATGCTTCAGTTTTGTTGGTTGAATCTTACTAGTGCATGCAAATTCTTCTGTAACAAACGAGTGTGATGGTCCAGAATCAAACAACACTCTTGCAAGTACTAAGTTAATAGAAAACATACCCAACATGACATCTGGGGCTTCCTGAGCTTCTTCAGCATTCATGTGGAACAGACATCCGATGCGGTTGAGCGAGTTCCCTGGGGCAAATCTCCTTCTAGGTTGAACACGGCATTGCTGCTGAGCGGGTGCATTCACATTGGTGGTTGCTGCAAGCTTCTCGGGGCACTCGTTGGAGTAGTGACCCTTGACTCCACATTCAAAGCAAGTAATTTGGGACTTGTCTTTTCCTGCGATAGGCACAACATTGCTTCTAGTCCTTGGGGAAGTATTGTTGTTGTTGGTGTTGTTGTTGGACTTGGGTGCTACACGGTTGAAGTTATTGGAGTTGTCGGGGTTGTTGTTGTGGTTTCCTCCAGACTTCAAGTTTCCTCCGCCACGATTGGGATAGTTTGGATGGGACATAGGGGGTCTGTTGTTTCTTGGGGCATATCCTGCAGACGGGTTGGGGCGATACTTCTGGGTATGGTGGGATCCAGGGTGGTGCATCATGCGACGCTTATGGTTGTCATTGGCTTGGTTTATCTTCCCTTCCATTGAATGGCAGAGCCCACAAGTTCTTCTAGATCTGCAAAACGGATGTTGACTTACACAGTCTGCATCGCATCGTGTAACCCATCCAGGAACCTTTCCTTCTTCTTTGCTTAGGTGCTAATCTCATTAGGGGCATACCTAGCTAAAGATAAGAATTTGTCACGGTATTCCACCACGGTCTTCTCCCTTGCTTCAATTCCCTGAACTCATCCCTCATCCTAGTGACCAAACCTTGGGGCACATGGGTCTAGTTGAACTTGATCTTGAATGCTTCCCAAGTCATCTTTTGCCCTTCGTTCATGGTACGAGTGTTATTCCACCAGGCTCTTGCATCACCTGCCAGACAATGGGTGGCAAACATTACTTTGTCATTGGCTTCAACTCCTGCGACCTCCAAGTTGTTCTCCATGGTTTGCAGCCAGTTATTAGATTCTAAGGGATCCTTAGACTTACTAAATATAGGTGGGTTGGTATTCTGAAAGTTCTTAAGTTTGGATCCATGATGATCTTGGTTTCCATGGCCTTGATTATTGTGGGCCATCTGAGCTATCTGTTGAAGAGTGGCTAAGTTGGCTTGGTGTTCGGCTCTACTAGCTTCATGGTCAGAAACTAACATTTGTAGAATCTGTAGCATTCGGTCCTGAGATGAACTGCTTCCTCCAGGATTTCCGTGAGTCATCTGAAGATTGAGATAGATAATGAGATAAGAGGGAATTCTCTAAGGTTCATGGTTTTGCTTCCAAAGTTTTAAACTTTGAGTTTGACTCAGGTTTTGCAAACTAACAACTTCCTTTCATTCATTCATTCAAAGCACACAATACAAACACACAACACAACACCAATAGAAACAGATGGTTTTAAGAACCATTCTGTGAAACTACGATACAGTGGGATCGGATACAACTCATTCCTACGGTAGTGCTCAAGTGCATCTAATCATCATCAATGAAGGCAGAATCATCATCATCAGTGTCAAACTCCATGGCATCATCCTCCAGGTAGTCATTATCATCACTGAGGTAAGAGTAGAGATCTCCCTGGATATCTTCACCTTCCTCCTCCTTCGCTTCAAGCTGGATCTCCTGTTCATGGATGGTCTTCTCGAGAGTGACCACCTTCTTGCAAAGATGATCAATGGTGCGATCCTTCTTGTCATGCTGACGACAAAGTGATTGGCTCTCCTTGGCGAGGATTGTGAGAGTCTAGTCCTTCTTGACTGCAATGGCATGGTTATGGTTGTCGTAGGCACGAGCGTTGTCCAACTTCTTCTGTCTATCATAAAACATGAAGTTGAGATTATCCACCTGGTGCTTCAGCTCCGGGTGTCCTGGCATCTCCAAGGGCATTCCCATAGAATCACGCCTTGCATAGTGAGCAAAGTGAGTTCCCTGGATCTGGTTGATGTTTTTCCCACACAGATGGGCAAGAGCTTCATGCATAGCCCTTGATAATCCATCTAGCCAGTTGTTCTCCCTCAATCTGAAATGGATCTTCTCCGAAGAGGGTGCTTCCATCTTTCCTCTAATATCTATAACTATCAGCGATTGTAGATCTCCTCCTACATGATCGTTGAGTTGGGCCCCGAAGAACTCCGGGTGTGGGCGCTCCAGATACTCTAACAGTGCATCTAGATCCCTCTCAAAGATCAGGTGGCCTCCGTTGCCCAGCTAGTAAAACTTACTATATTTTAGCTCCATCTATAAGAATTTAGGGTGAGCAAGTTAGTGAGGTGATCAAGTGTGTAAATTTTTTATGTAGGTTTGCAAGAATTTTTGAGGAACATGATTTTTTTTAAAAGAATCTCAAGGATAAGAGTGGGAATAGGTTTTCATAAATACTCACTTCTTGTGTTTTGAAACTAAGTTTTTGGTTTAGGCGTCCATTCTAACTAGGGTCTCCTATGGTCAGGATGGCTCTGATACCAACTTGTCAACACCCAGATTTTTAATCCCAGATGCCTATTATGCCATACATCGCAATCCTAGGATTACCATTTTTGCGAGACATAACAGAATTGGTACCATAATACATCATCCATTACAAACCATAATAAAGGTCTTACAAATAAAGGATCTCATGATCCAGTCTTAATACAATCAAAGCAGCAGAAAGTAAACATAGTAGGGGCTCCATCTTCAGGGTCACAGACAATGCTGACGATGGGAGATGATCCTAGTTATCATAGACCTCCTGCTATCCATCTTATTGGTAGTCCTCCTCATAGTCTTGCCACAGGAATAGCCAGGGACAAAGCCATGAGTACTCTTTAAGTACTTGCAAACTATCACTAACAAGTAAGGTAGTTCTAGTAGGAATCTTAAGTTCTAGGTTTATTTGCAAAAAGCTAGGTTTATTTCATACCGAGTTTAGAAGTAAAGAAAACTAATTTAATGTTCTACATCACTTAAGTGGGAACCTAGTTTTAATTTCCACAATCCTGTTGTGGTCAAGTCAAAGTCATAGTTCAATTCACAAGTCATTTTGAAAACATCTGACAACAGAACAGTATGACCACTCCAACTTTCCATGACCATGGACGCGGCTATTTGAATAGTTTGACACTCTGCGAAGGTGGTACACTATCACCATAAAATTCGATACATCTGTCAGGGGTAACCCTAAATCAATCATACTTAGTATGTGGATAATCAATCACAACCTTTCAATTACACACCCTAGTATAGGCACCTCCCCTATGATCTTGGCCTCATAGCCATGGCCATCTGCCATCCTGGGCACTACATAGGTGGACATTCACACTGACGAGGTAGCCTCAGCTTAACCTCTTTCCACGAGGGAACCCATACTAAGGCATATAAACTTCCAGTTAAGCCCTACCCAATTCAGGTATTGTGGTTGTATAGTAAAATTAGAATGGTATCGCATCCGAACCCAACCATCAGTTTTTTTTAAAAAGGGCCAAGGCTCATGCCTCAACATTTTCATCATTAATCATTGTGTTTCTCAACACATGTCAAAACATTTCAATAGAATGAATCATCATTCCAAGGTTTTCATAATCATTTTCACCTAAGGTTGAGGGTATTCACTAATGAGGGGTGCTAATCATGTGTAACTATCCATCTCTAGTTTTATGCCTTTTGATGACATCTAAGTATAACTAGTTAGGCCTAGTTTTATACTCTTTATGGTATCTATCCTATTTTTCCAAATACTCACAAATCACTAACCAAAAGTAAAGAACTTTGGTAAAAGTAAAAGAATAAAGATTGTAAGTAAAACTTGGGGTTGGTATAATCAAGGTTGCATAACCAAGCATGCATAATGCATCTTGCATAGGTTATCTTGCATAATTCTAGCTTGCAAGTGTTAGCTTGCCTTGAGTAGTGAAGTGGTTGAAGTTCTCCTCTTCTTCTTCTTCTTCTTCGTAGTACTCCTCCTCCTCGTATCCCGGGTTGGTACACAATCACCAAACAATACTTAACTATTTATATTTAGCAAACTAAGGTTCACACTAGATGATCTAGCATCATCACAATCATCACATTAAATAAAGGCCTAGTCTTGTTTATGTTATTTTAGAAAAGTAATTTCTACTCATTGAAAATACTTAAGATTTAAACTTCTCCAATTAAAATATGGGATCATGTTGAGACATGTCATCACCACATATTCTAATACTTGGGAATGTGATTTAAAGGGTTGGTCATATTTTATGAAGTTTAAAATTACTTTTTAATACAATTAAAGTGACTAAAAATGCCCATATAGCATTCTTTTAGTACTATTCTAAGATCACTAATATGTAAACCTAAATATTTTTACATATTCAGATAGATCGTGTCAAATTGATTTTTGGGAGTTGGAATCAACTCAAACGCATTTATTGTTGATTTTTGAAAAAGTTTGAAGTGGGAAAAGTCTCTGTCTTGTCATTTTTACTATAGGTGATCTATAATTTCAAATGGTTTGAATCCAACGGGCTTGGATAGATAATTTGAATATCTTTCTAACAAATTTGGAATCATGCAATTTGGTTCAGTGAATCTCTTTGAATTGATTTTTGAATCTACTGACAGAAACTAGTTTTAACTAAAATGGAAATGAAATATTTGAATCACTGGGCTCTGCGCAGGAAAGTAAACGGGCAGCCCAGTTTGCATCTTGAAGCAGTGCTGTCGACTGGGGTTCCCACTAGTCAGCGGCTCATCTAACCCGAAACGGTATGTTTCAACCTTGGCCCTACGATTAGAACACGGTCTAACGGCTAACATGCATCGTCTACGTCAAACAGCTCCGGCGAGAAACTAAACCTAACGTGGCGGTGGGGGTCGTGTGAGGCTCACTAGGGCTCTAGCTCGGGTCGGCGATGGGGGCAAATGAGGTTGTCATCAACAACGGTTTGAGGCGCGGTAACGGCAGCTCCTGGGATGGCTCCAATCGACGATTTTGTTCCTCCTCTACAGCGGCGGATCCGGCTAAATTCCGGCAGGCTGGTGCTTGCCTTGGTCCTGGGAGAGGTGTGGGAAGTTCTGTGAGGAGTGGGGAGTGGAGAATTGAGGCTGGGGTGACCTCTATTTATACACCGGCGATGGGGACATTGCGGCATGGTCGGGATCCTCCGGCGATAGTAGTACAACAAGCTATTGGCGTGGCTGGGGGTAGGGTTCGACGCGGTGTTTTAGGGTGGTCGTCACACGCTTAATGGCACAGCAAGGGGCGGTCGAGATTGGTCAGGAAAGGTCGATGCTCTACACGGGAGCGGTGGCGTTCGAGACGGTGCACGATGGCTATGGTCTACGCGGTGGTGAACGGGCATGTCTGAGGGATAGCTAGGGTCATGGTGAGTGTGGGCACACGCGGTGATGGCAAGGGGCGGCGTGTGTGCGCTGGTCGGCTGTGGGCTCTAGCGCGCTCTCGGCATGGCAGCAAAGAAAATGGGCGCGGCGGTCTTGGGTGGTCCACGGCTTGCTTGCAGTCGAGGGTTGGACAGGGGGTGGCGGTGGATGGTGGCCTATCTCCTAGTCGTCGTGGGAGAGGGCAGCGCTGGCTGTGGCGAGCGGTTCTTGGTCGGGCGGCGCTGCACGGGCGCAACGACAAAGGGGGGATGCGTGTCTTGCGCTGCTGGGTGTTGGGAGAGACACAAGGGGGTGAAGAGGGGACAATGGGGTGAGTGATCACTACTCAAAACTGTACAAGTTAGGCTAGGGTTTTCTGTGTCTGCCAGGCGCTCGACCAAATGGCCGCATGAACTCAAGTTTGAAATTTTTGAATGAAATTTGGTGACTGTTGTGATCTTATGCTCGGTAGTCTCTGGTTGCTTGGGTTTGCCAAGGTGAATTTATTTGAGTGGTTTTTGCAAAATGGTGATCTTAGTACATACACTTGATTCAATTTTGAATTGTCCTTTAAATAGATTTGAAAATAGTTTCTATGTGTTTGTAAAGTGGGCTTGGATTCTGACGAGGGTTTAACTCGTCAATGCCCATTGTTATGGACTTGGGTTTAGGAGAAGGAGGGAGCGGTGGAGACATCTAATGGCTAGCAAACAAGCACACAGGGGACAAAGGATTTACCCAGGTTCAGGCCTCGTAGAAGTCCCTACTCCTGCTTGTCTGCTCGTGGAATTATCGAGGGAGTAGAAAGTTACAATGGTGCACAAATGCAATCTGGCGAGGGTTGTGGAAACTAGGGTTGCGTGTGTCCTCCTCGCTGCCCCCTCCTAGCCTTTATATAGATAGGCTAGGTCTTGGGTAGCAGGTCGAGTCGGTTACAAGTTAGGGGTTTCCCCTTCAAACTTTCTATCTTTAGCTTCTTCTTGTTCTTCAAGCAATCGAGAGTCCGTAGGTTACTCGAATCTTTTCATCCGGGCCTTGGCGACACCATGGGCTTGTGCGTATTTGGACCGTATATACCAAGCTCGAGTACCTGTAGGGTCTACCCATGTCAGTAGCCCCCGAGTGTCCAGTGGAATCGTAGATTCGAGTGGGGACCTTTTGAAGTCTTCGAGTGCCTGAATGATTACATTTCGACTGCTTTTATTTGTGTCATAGGGATTGTTGATATAGGTGCCCGATGTAACTGAAGTATCAGTATCAGTTAACCACCTTAGGGTGAGACAACGCAATCTACTCGAACTCGAGTCCCCGGACTCGAATCTGGAAAAGTGCTAGCGTAATTCGACTCAAGCCGCGGACGTCTTACAGGAGTCGAATTTCAGTTATATGGGTGTGAGCACTCGACGCGTCCGTCAAGGCATGTTCATCGCACCTGTAGGCACGGATATGTTTCTGGTAGTGCGCAGCTAATGCGTTGCCAGGCCTTATTCAGGTCTTACCTTCACGCTGTAAGCGCGGCATCCGAATTTTATCATCGCGGAGACGATTCGGGTGACCCAGCAGACGCAGTTTCTTTGTAGGGAAAAATCATGAGGTGTTGTTGCCATGAGCTGCGAGTGCGGACGTTATCAACACACAATTTTCTGTACAAATAATCATAGGGTGGGCGACCAGCGCGCCCTATGGCAGTATCCCCCGAGTGCCTGGTTGAGTCAAAGACTCGGGCATGGACTCAATAATGTTTGCGACTGCCGTCGTCTTTTTGTTGCTTGTTTTAGTCAAAAATTTCCAGTGCTCCCTATGGGAGTAACCCATGTCCACAGTCGAATTTTATTTTCGAATGGTTCGGGTTTGTCTTTGATTGTCCTTCTTCCTGCAAAAAGAAAATAAAATCGTAGGGTGCACGGCCAGCGCTCCCTATGGG
Source organism: Avena insularis (assembly GCA_023614405.1). Lineage (NCBI taxonomy): Eukaryota > Viridiplantae > Streptophyta > Magnoliopsida > Poales > Poaceae > Avena > Avena insularis. Next base: position 114,354,381 of record CM042692.1, read on the forward strand.
AGTAGCCCCCGAGTGCTTGGTGGAGTCGAAGACTCCAGCATGGACTAAAGTAGTCGAATTTTTCCACTGCATAGCTTTGATGACGTCAGTGCTGACGCTTGTATGACCTCAGTTGCCCGCATGATCGAGTTTGACGGGACGTGACGAGCGATGGGTCCTACTTCCTGACTTTGATTTGACTGGGCATGCGTAATCTTTATTTTAACTGCGCCTCCTCGATTTCCGCGTGTAATGGGTTCGCGCTTCTCCTTCTCGACGTGTCCAACACGATGTGTGCCACGCGTCTAGTAGGGTTTTTCTGAGCCGTTGGATTGCATCTTCTAGGGGTTAAGTAGTGATGCTACGGCGGTAATTTTCCCATCTGCGTTCTTTCTACCTTGCTGGCATCGCCATTGCTGCTGCTCTTCTACTCTTTCTTCCGCTCGTTTCCTCCACAACGCTGGACCACCTCCATTCGTTTCTGAGCTACTTCCTACGCTCGCATCATTGCCGTTCAATGGGGAAGACGAAAGGAGGCGTTGTTGCTGATTCCGTGGCCACTGTCGCCGCGATGAAGAAGAAGGGTAGCTCCGCTGCTGCGGGCACCAGCACCGCCGCCGGCGGGAAGAAGAAGGTCACGGGCACACGCGTGACAAATGGTGCGTGGCGCCCCTCCATCATCAAGGCGTCGGATCTCCGTCTTCTTTGCCAAGACGGAGTTATCTCCGCAGCAGTCGCCGATGCGCGCGTCCCTAGCGGTGAGACCATTCCTGCTCCTCCCGCTTCCGAGTGATGTTCCTTGCATTTGTCATTCGCGGTCTTTCCTTGCCTCTCCACCCCTTTCTTAGGGGTCTTATTTGTTTCTACGGGCTCCAGCTCCATCATCTGTCCCCAAATTCGATTCTCCACATCACCTGCTTCATCACTCTTTGCGAGTGCTGGCTCGGAATCGAGCCACACTTTGGTCTTTTCAAGCGCATTTTTAAATTGAAGCGTCAGTCCGCATCTAGCTCTTTAGTTTATAATGTAGGTGGTTGCGGAATCCATGTCGACCCATCCGCCACCTACTTCGACATCAAGCTCACCAAGTCTGTCCAGGGATGGAGGGACAAATGGTTCTATGTCCGCGATCAAAAGTCCAAAGATGAGCACTTTGGACTCGCGCCCTTTGATCTCGTGACTCCCTACAAGAAGATGCATTCCTAGAAGAACGTAGTTATGCCTGGCGAACTCGCAGAGACAGACGTGTTGTATCAACGCGTCTGCGACCTCGAGAGTCGCATATGCGTGGAAGAGGGAGGCTGCGCCCTTATCAGAACTTGGCTGCATCGTCGCGTCCAGCCTCTCCAAGACAGAGTCCATCCCATGTTTCAATGGGCTGGCGTTGATGATGCCACTCGCGTGTCTGCCAATGGCATGTCCGCGAGTGAGGTGGATAAGAGGGTTCGACTGGTCACAAAGTACACTGGCAAGGATGTGCTTCCGAATGAGCCAGTCGTTCCTCCTTTTGATGCTTCGAACCCTCCTCCTGAGGTACAGTTGTGCTATGCAGTAGCTTGTTTTCGCGATTGCTTTTCTATTGCTTACTTGTTCTTTTTTGCTGATCTTCATTGTCTGTGTGCAGGATTGGGCGGTGTTGCCTTGTATGCCCCCTCTCCCTGAGGGGATTATTCCTCGTGAAGCTTTGGAAGAGGACGAGTCTAAGTCGACTGTCCCTTCTGATGTGGAAGAGGAAGCCCCCGAGTCCGAGAGTCCGGATACTCGCAAGCGTTTGCGCAGCGAGGATTCTGACGCGTCGTCTCCTTCAACTCTAGAAGGCACGGCTGTTCGCGCGGAGTCACCAATTCCCGCCGTTCATGTGAGAGCTGTGGCACCATCTTCTCGCAAGAAGATGCGACTGCCTAAGGAGTCTTCGTCGGAATCGGTGGAGGCCACGTTTGATTTTGACAAGTTTGACTGGTAAGTTTTCGAGTTCATTTCTACTTCTCTGTTTTCTTCTTGTTGGCTTTGCCTTGGAGTTTTCCCTTTCTCAATGTGGATTTTGTCTTGTAGTCAAGAGGCGTCGTCATCTTCTGGCGACGTTGAGTTTTTGAAGGAATCAGGAGTCGTGACCTCAAGGGCCAAGAAAGAGGTCGAGCACGCTCCTTCCCCTCCAGTGGCGGCCCACTCCGGGCACAATTCTTCGAGCTCTCCTCACGTAGGGGAGCATCGAATGGTTGCTCGGATGACGGCACAACAAAATTCTTCGGAGTAATTGGAGGACCATGTATGTATATCTTTCCTTCTTTTTAATGTGACAGTTGACGTTATCCGTTGCTTTTACTGATTCCTTGTTTGTGCGACAGCTCCTTGTAAAGGAAGCTGCGCAAGTGGCAGAGCAGGTAATGGTGATGGGTTGCCAGCATGCAATGCTAGAGACGCGTCACCGCGTGGTCGAAAGTGAGTGTTCTACAATTATTATTTTTCATCTTCTCCTTCTTTGGTATAGTCGACTGATAGTCAACTTTTGATTGCCATGTAGCTGAACATAATGCTTTACTGTGCAACATCACCACCTTGGAGAAAACGCTTGCCGCGGCTGTGAAGGGTCGCGACGAGGCACTCGCAGCTCGTGACGAGGCACAGAAGCATGAAGAGGATCTGCGTGCGTCCTTTGCGGCCAGGGAAAAGTTGTTCAAAGAACAACTGTTCTCAGTCGCCAAGGCTCTCTCAGGTACCTTTGCCTGTGGATATCGATGTCCTTTTCTACCCTTAGTGTTTTTTGCTGGTAGCGCTGAAGTTTTGATCCATGCGTGGGTTCATGTGCAGATGCTGGCGATCTGAGGTTTGACCCGCAGGCCCTTCGTCGCAACGATGCTCTGGCAGGCGCGGTGTCTGCAGTCGAGGACCGCATCACCGCTGTCCAAGATACACTTTCCAAGGCCAAGGTTGCTCTCAGTCGCCTCCGAGAGGAGTTGATGCCAAAGGCGGAACTCATCGATAATGTGGACGAGCTGGTGGAGTCATTCGCCGGTGGTGTGCCTTCCACCTACAAGAACTCCCTCCGCGCGGCTGCCGCGTCCATGACACTCACGATGGTGCAAGCCCACGGAGCTGATATCGATCCTTCCGCGGTGTCGAAGGTGATGCCTGTTGGCGGGGATGGTCAGCAGGTAGTCTTTGCTCCTTTTGCGACTACATGTGCTAAATATGGCCATCACTTGATAAATACTATTGCGAAGTACTCGGAGGAGCTCCAACGTGTTAAGAAGGCGGCAAAAGCCTCGGCCTCAGGGGCTGGCGGAAAGTCAGTGGCGTCTGATACTGCCACGGTCTTGATGAAGCCCCCGAAGCCGTCGAAGTCGAAGAAGCCAGCTGTTCTGTAGTTATCTTTTGTAATAGTTGATTGATTGTTCTTTTGGTTTGAGAACATGCCTGCTGGCGAGTGTGTCTGTGAATACTTATGCCGATCCTGAATGCATCTATTCCCTTCGCATTTGTGTTAATTTGGTCGCCTTATTTGCCTTTGTCTTGACTTGTGGTAGGGTACATCAAGTGCTCCAGTGGGGGGAACCCAGGACTCGCCATCTCTTGATGATACAGTGGCACCACCGCGCTCTAGGGTAGAGGAGCTATCCTTGCTTTCGCGACTTTGTGATTGCGTGAAGCAGTTGGAGCGTGAGTTGCCCATGATCCGCGGTAGCGCAGACGTGTGGAAGTCGAAGGCGGAAAAAGACGCCGCCCGCGAGCAATATCTGCTTGGCGAGGTGACGCAGCTGGGCGACCAGTTTAAGTGTTAGTTTGCTTATTCTCACCTTTTCCTTCGTAGTTACTCGCAGCGGTACATTGTACTCATGATATTGATGCTGCTTCGTGTAGTTGTTAGCGCACGCCATCCGCAGGAGGAGAAGGATAGAATTGCCATTCGCCTTCATGATCTCACCCAGGAGAAACTTCAAGAGAGTGGATACTTTTGGGTAGATCATGATCGTGCGACTGCGTTGGCGACCCTGCAGGATCGCTCATCGCGAGTGCTGCTCTTCCTTAAGAAGTCATAGTCGTGCTTGAAGAATATTTATCGGGCGATGTTCCCGTTGGATGACTCTCCATCAAGCCTGCTGGCTCTCCTTGCCAAATTTCAAGATCTGTCCGCGGTTCGCGAGTGTGTGAGGCAGCAGTTGGTGGCTGGTGCCAAGGCTGCCCTCTCAATGGTGCGATTGCACAGGCCTGACGTGGACGTTGCCGCCATCGCCTCTGGCCCCCCAGTGTCGCCGACAGGATCTGCCTGGAATATGGTACCGCACTATCAGGCGGTGGACCGTCCAGCAGAAGAGATCGTCGACTTCTTTGAGGAACAAACCAACGTTCTCCTATTGCAAGGGTAGCCAAATTTGTATCCTGCACATAAGTGTACTTGTGTTGTAAAGTTCCTATAAATGTTGTAGATAATTTATTGTCGACTGTGTATAAAGAACTTTGTGAGCGTGAGGTGCGTTGCACTATGCGAGTCCTTTTTGTTAGCCTGGCCATCTTTTATCTCGGTCCCTTGTCAACCTGTCAGGTGCATTGCAGCTGGGTTGAGTTCGTGTTAAGGGGTTCGATTGATGTGCCAGCTACTCAGGATATCGCGTTTTTTTTTCGAAGAACAGATGTATGTAGGGTGGCGTAGCCCCCGAGTATAAAAATTGACAAAGTGGAGGAGAACACGGAGTTTTGGGACACTTAGCTTTTATTTTATTCGAAGAACAGTGCGAGGTACAATGTGCGGCTAAGTAGCCTTGGCTGAGTAGCCTTATTTGTGATGTAAAAGTAAAAAACGACTAGGGGTAGAAGCATCGCAGTTGTGCGACGTTCCAAGGGTTGGAGTATGCGACTCCTGTCTCTAAATCTTGAAGGCGATAGGCGCCACCTAGGATTACTTCTGTAATCATGTACGGTCCTTCCTAGGGGGACTCGTGCTTGAGATGCCACTGCTGCTTTAGTCACAGGACCAGGTCACCTTCGACGAAGGATCTAGGGTGAAGCCTTCTACTGTGGTAGTTGCACAGGTTCTACTGGTAGATCGTGGATCTTTCTGCGGCGATTTCTCTTGCTTCGTCAAGGAGGTCGACGGAGTCTTCGAGTGCAAGGGATGACTCTTGTTCGCTGTAAGCGACCACGCGCGGTGCCTTGTACCGTACTTCGGCGGATAGCACCGCCTCTGCTCCGTGCACCATAAAGAATGGCGTGTAGCCCATAGCGCTGTTTGGAGTTGTACGTAGGCTCCAGAGTATGGATTGCAGCTCATCTGGCCAGCAACCCACGGCTTGTTCGAGTGGTCGGAGGAGTCACTTCTTGATGCCGCTGCAGACGAGCCCGTTTGCTTTTTCCACCTGACCGTTGGTCTGTGGATGCGCTACTGAAGCGTAGCTGATATTGATCCCCAGGTTCTCGCAGAATTCTTGGAACTCCTTGGATGTGAAGTTCGTCCCGTTGTCGGTGATGATGCTATGTGGCACGCCGAAGCGGTAGACGATGGACTCGAAGAACTTGACTGCGCTGTGCCCTGATTGGTTGGTTACTGGCATGGCCTCGATCCACTTGGTGAATTTGTCGACTGCAACCAAGAAGTAAACGTAGCCTCCGCGCGAGGACCTTGGAAGCTTGCCAACCATGTCGAGCCCCCACTGTGCGAAGGGCCAGGCCAATGGAATAGGCCGTAGCTATGCGCCTGGTGCGTGTGACTTGTCCATGAATCGCTGGCAAGCATTGCAGTTTTGGACTATGTCCTTGGCATCGCACATGGCCGTGGGCCAGTAAAATCTAGCTCATAGAGCTTTAGCTACGAGGGTGCGACTGCCGGCGTGGTGCCCGCAGGTCCCTTCATGGATGTCGAGGAGAACTGCTCTTCCATCGGCCATGGAGACGCATCGTTGTAGCACTCATGTGATGCTGCGTTTATACAGTTCGCCGTTGATAACGGCGAATACCTTGGAGCGCCGCGCGATGTGCCGTGCATCTGTCGGGTCGTCCGGTAGTCTCTTGCTGAGGAGGTACGTAATGTACGGCTACGTCCAAGATTGCTCGATCATCATGACGCTCATTGGTCCCTTGAGTCCGGTGTCCAGCCCCAAGTCATCGAGTGCCATTGGCTCATTGGGTGGCGTAGCACCCGAGTCTGTGGCTGCGCTTGTTTTCTTCTCTACGGCCTTTGGCTTGATGGAGCATTCGCATATGCGCTCGAGAAATACCCCAGGTGGTATGGGGGCGCAGGTAGAGCCTATGTTGGCGAGTGTGTCCACCTCCTCGTTGCTTTCGTGACCTATGTGTCGCAACTCGCAACCATCGAAGTCTCCCTCGAGTGTATCGTAGAGGTCGCGGTACGCGATCATGTTGTCGTTCAGTGCGTCACACTCGTGCATTGTTTGGTTGACGACCAACTTGGAGTCGCCATATATGATGAGCCTTTTGGCGCCATAGGCTTTTGCCATCCTCATCCCGTGCAACAGGGCCTCGTATTCAGCCTCGTTGTTTGAGGCTATGAACTACATTCGCAGGATATACTTCAGCTTGTCGCCTTGAGGTGATGTCAGTATGACACCTGTGCCTGCTCTGTCTTTCCGCTTGAACCCATCGAAGTGCATTGTCCAGAGGTAGGACATATGTGGCTTGTCCGGGAGCTGTTTCTCCATCTAGTGCACGAGAAAGTCAGGGAGCACTTGCGATTTGATGGCGTCGCGTTTTTCGTATGTGATGTGTCGTGGAGATAGCTCTATTCCCCAAAGCGCGACTCGCCCCGTGGCATCGGGGTTATTGAGGATATGTCCCAACGGGGCATCATTGACTACCACGATTGGGTGTTCCTGGAAGTAGTGGCGCAGTCGCCGGGCGGTCATAAAGACGCCGTACGCCAGCTTCTGGTAGTGCAGGTACTGCTGTTTTGTTGGCGTGAGGACCTCGCTGAGGTAGTATACCGGGCGTTGTACGCCGTGGACCTTGTTTTCCTCAGCTCGCTCGACGATGAGCACTGTGCTGACCACCTGGTTGGTGGCGGAGATGTACAGCAACAGTGGTTCCCTTTCTCATGGAATCACCAGTACTGTCGAATGCTTCTTGCGCTTCATTGGTCCACTTGAATTTTTCAGCTTTGCAGAGGAGCTGGTAGAAGGGTAGTGCCTTTTCACCCATCCGACTGATAAATCGACTCAGGGCCGCGATTCGTCCGGCCAGTTGTTGGACACCTCTTATGTTCTTTGGCTTCTCCATGGCCAGTATGGCTTTTATCTTCTTCGGGTTCGCCTCGATTCCCCTCGCAGAGATGAGATATCCGAGTAGCTGCCCAGATGGTACGCCGAAGGCGCATTTGTCCGAATTGATCTTGATCCGGTATCGATCGAGGTTGGCGAAGGTTTCGCGCAAATCGTCGATTAGAGAGGCTTCCTTCTTGGTCTTGATTACTATGTCGTAGACATAGACTTGGATGTTGTGACCTAGTTGTTCCTTGAGGCAAGCCTGCATGCATCGCTGGTAGGTGGCTCCCGCGGTTTTTAGCCCGAAAGGCATTGTGTTGTAGCAGAACACACCAAAGGGCGTTGTAAACGCTGTTTTCTCCTGATCTTCCTTGTTCATTCGAATTTGATTATAGCCTGATTAGGCGTCGGGGAAGCAGAGGCGCTCGCATCCCGTGGTGGAGTCGATGATCTGGTCGGTCCATGGCAGCGGAAAGTGATCTTTTGGGCAGTGCTTGTTTAAAGAAGTGAAGTCCACACACATCCGTAGGATATCCGTGTCCTTTTTTGGTACCAGCACCGTATTGGCAAGCCAAGTACTTTCCTTGATCTCGCGTATAAACTTGGCCTCGAGGAGTCTGTTAATCTCCATTCCGACTGCATGTGCTCGTGGCTCAGACAGTCGCCTGATTGTTTGCTTGACTGGCCTTGCGTCGGGGTTGACGTTGAGTGCGTGCTCGGCGAATTCCCTGGGAACTCCTGGCATGTCCGCAGGACACCAGGCAAAAATTTCCCAGTGCTCATGGAGGAATTCGATGAGCGCGAGTTCCTATGCGGGACTCAAGTTGTTGGCGATGAGGGTCGTCTTGGCGGGATCTGATGGATGAACCTGCACCTTGTTTGTGTGCACAAATGAGTCGAAGGAGAGGTCAGGTGAGCTTGGCCTACTCAAAGGAGGCAGACTGTTGTCTGTCGTCTCTTTCAGTCTTGCGAGTTCCTCCTGCATGCCAAAGGATTGGGAGATTCTGTTGAATTCCCTGTCGCAACTGTCAGATCGCTCAAATCTCCCGTTGATTGTTATGACGCCGTTGGGTCCTAGCATTTTCATCTGCAGGTAGGCGTAGTGGGGCACTGCCATGAACCTAGCGAATGCGACGCGCCCAAGGATGCAATGGTATTGTGAGGGCCAGTCGACGACCTCAAAGTCGATGCGCTCGCGCCGGAAGTTCTTCGGCGTGTCGAAGATGACGTCGAGGTTGATTTTACCCAGGGGGTATACGCCTTTCCCTGGGACGATGCCGTGGAATGTTGTGTCTGATGCCTCCAGGCAGGTTAGCGGGATCCTCATTGCTCGCAAGGTACTCATGAATATGAGGTTGATGCCGCTTCCACCATCCATGAAGATGCGACTCATGTCGAAACCTCCAATTTGCGCCTCGAGTACGAGGGGGCAATGACCTGGGCGAGGTATCTGAGGCGGGTGGTCGCTTTTGTCGAAGGTGATGCACGACTCGCTGCCGCTGAGGTACTCAGTGGTTGATGGTGGCGAGTGCGTGGCCAAGTTGACTTGGCGAGTGATGGCCTTCTGCACCCTGTTGGAGGGGCGCCCCTTTTGGATCATCATGGTACCCATGGCCTGTGGGTACGGTTCACCCCCATGGTGCTGGTCCGGTGCGGCTCCGTTCGGGGGTAGCCCAGGTGGTGGTGGTGGTGCGCCATGTGCCACGGCTCCTGGAGTGGCTCCGTAGCCTCTTTCGACTGCATTGCGGTTCATCCAAACCAATCCCTCGTGTAGCTTGAGGAACTCGCGGCAGTCCTTGAGGAGGCGGCTGTACTTTCTCTTGCCATCATGCTTGTCGATGTAGAAGTGTACCTTTCATGGCCCAGACAGTTTGTCCTCGATGGAGGTCGCGGGTGCCTCATTGCGAGTGCGGCGTTGCCACACTTGCGTGGTTTTCCCGGAGTCGCGGTATCCACCGCTACGGTATCCGCTGTTGCGGTTGTCATCGCGTCTATCAGCGTAGCCGGTCGCGACCATGTTGATGTCGTCACGGTCATTATAGATGCGCATGCGGCGTTTGCCTCGGCGGTCGCGCCTGCGCTCGAGTTCTGCCTCCTCGTTGGAGTGAGCACGGTTCTTCATCGAATCTTGTCCATCGGCCCACCGATTCGCGATCTCCATCAGGTGGTCGATGGTCTGGGGCTTTGAGCGGCCTAGATCCTCCCTGAGTTCCATGCGGCGGACACCACCGTTGAATGCATCAATCACGCGGTCTTCCGAGATATTCTCCACCGAGTTCTTGATGATGGACCACCTTTGAATGTAAGAGCGCAGCGATTCGCCAGATATTTGCTGGCAGCATCTCAACTCTTCGATTGATGCAGGCCGCTTGTACGTGCCCTTAAAGTTGCGCATGAAGCTGTAAACCAGCTCATCCCAGCTGCGAATGGATCCGCGTGGGAGGTTATTGAGCCATGCTCGGGCGGCGCCCTGCAGCTGTAGCTGTAGGCATTGCATGGCAGTGCTTCGACTGCCTCCGTGGAGTCTGACGAAGGAGATGTGGTCCTCCAGCCAGATCTTGGGGTCCTGCAGACCGTCAAATTTCGGGTTCTCCGATGGGAGTTTGAACACTTTAGGCATTCGCTTCTGCCTAATGGATCTGCTGAAGCATCGGGCGCCGCAGAGCTCCCTTTCTTCTTCTTCCGTGTCAGTCGACCGAGCATGTCGTGCCCTTGATTTGTCGATCTTGCACTTCGTGAGGTCGTCGCGTGCATCGTAGTCGCGGTCATGTCGTCGTGAGCGGCGGCGTCGAGATAGGTCATGACTGTCATCGCTGGATGAGGGCGAGGAGTGGCGCTTTGCTAGCGCTTTTCCCTCCTTTGGGTCTGGTGTCAGCTCCTTGTCGAGGGCGGCCTCAATTAATCCTAAGCTCGCGATCGTAGATCGGTGCATGGTGGCTCGGGGGTCTCCAGCTGGTGGTTGGTTGTTCAAGAGGTACATGGTGGCCGCTGTCACCGCAGCCTGCGGCGTCTTGGGGACCACGTTGCCCCTGGTTTCGACTATAATAGAGCCAAAGTCGAGGACCTTTGTAGCCTCTATGCGTTCCTGCTCGGTGAGGTGAGCCATCCGAGACTGCCTCTTCTTGGCGAGGTGCTCGTTGCCCTTTGAGGAGGATCCCCCGTAGGAGGAGAGTCTAGCACGACGAAGGCTCGACTCGTCTGCCACCTTTTTACGCGCCTCGAGTTGCACGATTGTTTGTACCTGGCGCTTGAATTCTTCCTTCAAGAGCCAGTGATAGCCCATCAGCAACTCCTGCGGGGATCCGAAGGGTAGAGGGGTGCCTCGCGGCAGCGAGCCCATTCTTGCTCGTTGAGCTTGATTACGACGCGTTCGCCAGTTTGCTCATTTACTATGGTTGGAGGTTCGACTGCCCCTCCGTTGTCAACGGGGATGCGATTGCCACCGTTACCGCCGTTGCCGCCATTGCCACCGTTACCGCCGTTAGGCGGGTCGGTTCCATTGCTGCGATTGCCGCCGTTATCGCGGTTGGCAGAGGTGTCGCCTGCATTGATGACAGCGCACATGAAGTGATTGGGGAAGTTGCTGCTTCCACAACTTTCAGATCCAGAACCGTAGGTTCCATCTTCAATGGCCAGATCGCTCAGATCGGAATCACGACTGCTGTCGCTGATCGTGTTCTCGACTGCCACCGGGGCGTTGAGCTCGCTAAGGGTGCCGATCGATGGAGGGAACCATGATGCCGGGGCAATCGCCGGTGCTGTCGGCTGATCAGGCATGCGAAGCGTGCCCATCTGACCGACTTGGAAGTAGAAACACCCAATCGCCAGGCTGATTCCGTCGCCCACAGACTCGAAGGCCGGGCGGGTGGCCGGCGTGTGGACGGTGAAGTCGAAGGCGCCGAAGAGCTGGCGAATCTCCGTTGTTGTGGAGTTGTAGATCGCAGTTGATGGGGCCGAAGAAGCGGCAACATCAGCACTCCCAGTTCCCACAGACGGCGCCAATTGACGAGGGTTTAACTCGTCAATGCCCATTGTTATGGACTTGGGTTTGGGAGAAGGAGGGAGCGCTGGAGACATCTATCAGCTAGCAAACAAGCACACAGGGGACAAAGGATTTACCCAGGTTCAAGCCTCGTAGAGGTCCCTACTCCTGCTTGTCCGCTCGTGGAATTATCGAGGGAGTCGAAAGTTACAATGGTGCACAGATGCAATATGGCGAGGGTTGTGGAAACTAGGGTTGCGTGTGTCCTCCTCGCTTCCCCCTCCTAGCCTTTATATAGATAGGCTAGGTCTCGGGTAGCAGGTCGAGTCGGTTACAAGTTAGGGTTTCCCCTTCAAACTTTCTATCTTTAGCTTCTTCTTGTTCTTCAAGCAATCGAGAGTCCGTAGGTTACTCGAATCTTTTCATCCGGGCCTTGGCGACACCGTGGGCCTGTGCGTATTTGGACCGTATATACCAAGCTCGAGTACCTGTAGGGTATACCCATGTCAGATTCATTTTGACTTGGTCTAGCAAGGGGTGAAAATAATTGGAAATGTTTCTATTAGAAATCTTTTACTAGGAACACTCAAAGTGGTCTAGTGGTTAATTTTGGTCAAAATGACCATTTGATCATATGGTTCTTATTTGAATTTCCTTGCTTTTGATTTTGTTTGTAAATGGCCTAGATGATGTAGTATTCATCTTTAAACCATTCCTTATCATTTGTAGCAATCAAACATGGCAATTGCACTCATTCATACACTAATGCAAATCACATATACACTCATATTCAATTTAATAATAAAAGTTTTTTTTAACCCTAAACTTGGGTGATTTGACTTGATAATCTTGATTAATATTTTTGGAGTGTTCCACTACGACATGGTGGTGGATAAGAACTTGAGCAGGGATTCTCCTAAGCATAGTTCTCGTGTCAGTGGACAAGGCTATAAGGAGAGGAAGATGCCAACCAAAGGGCCTATGAGAGGAGGCAGAGTGAGTGAGATGAGAGGAGGAGTAGAGGGCCTTTTATGGGTGAGGGGGCAGCCCCAAGGGCCATGGCTCACCAGCCATGGTGGTGCCCCGACCTCTTCCCCATTTATTTGTGTGGACACTCCACTCACACCCATTTAGCTCCACTCATCTCTCATTCAATTTCCACTCAAAATTTCCACTCAAAATCAAGAGTCATGCAATTAAAACTCCTTTTTTAATTCACTTGATCTAATGCTACTCATTCAATGAACACTTCATTTAATAAGTACTTAATTTAATGAATACATTGATAAGTCAATCCCTGATAATATTCCGATACACCGAAACTATTATGGCAGATTTATCAGAACAATTCCTATGTTGTCTAGTATTTTCTCCAGTGTTTCCTATCCACTCAAATGCGTCGACTACCCTTAAGTGTGTCTCCTTACGGTCTCACGAGCTAAGTGGACACTCTCCAATCAATAATCATTAGTGGGACCTAGAAATCCATAATGTCTCCCACCTGCTCAAACGATAAACTAGTGATCACATGAACCTTTATTCGTAGTAACCAATTCCTTTTGTCTCGCCATATTTTACTTGTCGATATCCGATCATTTGGTAACATCCGTACCTAGTTCGATCCTGTTACTGACAAGTACTCCTTTCTCGTTCCCGTGATATAACATTCTTAGTGATCGGTAACACATGCTTGCTGATGCATGTAAATGCATACATGAACTTTGTAGTTTGTTAACATGTTTCCCCACATATTTGCATCATATATAATGTTATATCCCTGTGTTATATTGATTTTCTAGGATTTACCAATGATCCCCTTTATTTTGGCTATAACCCGGGAGGGCAGAAAAACCCTTTTTTCAATGTTTTTGATGTTTCAGGACCTATACGAAGTCAAATGGACCTGAACTTTTGGGAATGCCAATATTTATCCATGAGAAGCTTCTAGAGAACGAGAATCTCATGTGGAGTGCCATGAGAACAAAAAAAAGACTAGGTGGCATGCCTAGCCCAGGTGGGCGCGCCACCTACCCTATTTTCCTCCTCGGTCGTCTGATCGCCTTGATTCTTTCGCCCATGGAGTTCTCTTGACCTTAAAACCCCTATATAAGGATCCCTCGGGTAGTCCTCGACACAGAGGAGGCGGAGATAGAAAACCAAGAACAGAGAGTCTCCTGGGTGCCGCCAAAGGAAGATTGGAGGGGTAACCGCTGTCGGAATCGCCTCCGGCCACGTCTTCTCCTTCACCAAGGCCTCCTCATCACTCTCCATGATGAGAGGGGAGTAGTCCATCCCCTGTACTTTGGGTTTATGGTGGTAACTTGATCTAATCTCTCTATGTATGATCATTGTTTAAGTCCATGTGATGTGCCTTGCATGAGTATGGGTCTGTCTATGTAATTCCAATGGTGGATATTGTGTTATGAGATAGTACTTGTTATTCATTTACCATTGTGTTGGATCTTGTATGGTTTGTCATACTTTGGGAATATTCTATGATGCACGTAATGGTTTAGATCTATACATAATGCCTTGTTTATCCATAGCATGAGGTGATTGAGACCACCAAGTGGGGGGTAGATGAGAGAGATGTGATAATAGTAACAACATATCACAACATATGAATCATTGCACTAGTGTTTAGAATGTTTTCCATTAAGAAGTATGATCTATGTATGTAATGGGTGGCCGAGTGACAACATCATATGTATTGAGTGACAACAATGTAGCCCAACATCCTTTATCTAGGGGTAAAAAGGGAGAAGTATGATGTGTGGCGTGACACAAACCAAATGCTAGACTTATTGCAAGGGTGACCTAGCAACGCAAAGGAGTACTTCTTTCACCTATGTATTTTACGACATGTAGCCACCATAAAAGTACCATCAAAACATTCCAATTGTGTGTACCTTTACTATCCATAACATGATAATCACCATAGATGGAGAACAGAGGATTAAGTGAACTCATGTCCATTGTTCCCATAATAGAAAACCCCTTGTCTTGTCCTCTTGCATTGAAAAGGATTGGGACACTTCTCCATTCTTGTTTTGTTACATGACATTTTCATTTATTAAAACAACCATCTTATTCCTTAAAACTTGTTTAGTGCATAATCAACTAAAACTTGTGACACTTAAGTTTTAGAGAATAGATAGCTTTTCCTTCTTGCTCCTGTGGATCGATACCCTACTTCCACATTGAGAGGTACTATGGTGATCCCCTGCACTTGGGGTTTATCAAGATACTTTTCTGGTGCCATTGCTGGTGAGCGTAGTGCTTAAGATTCTATTCTTGTGTGCACTAGAATTTAGATTTGTTTTAGTTTGTTGTATATCTTGCAATCATCTAAGCTTGAGGAGTTTTTAAACTTGTTTCGTTGTGAGTTTATCATTAGATTTACTTTCAGTTTTTTACTTTTCTTGTATCAAAAACACATAAAATTATTATAAAGTTTACTATGGATGATAAAGATGAACATGTTAATGAAAAACATATTGCCACTAGTTCTAAAGAGACACCTAGTGAAGAGGATATTTCTTTCACTAAAGCTTTTATGAGTCTTGATCTAGATGACTTGGATAAATTTGAAGAAACCTTGAGTACCTTTTCACTAGGAAAACTATTGCCTGTTGCTAGTAAGTGCAATGAACCTGCAATATTCATTAAAGATACACTACAAGAAAAGTTTCCTTCCGCAACGACTTGGCCCGACGGTCGTCGTAGAATGCACGTCTTCCGCGGCGAAATTTTCGGCTCGGCCGTGGCTGGTGGAAAACTTTTTTTTGGTTTCATGGCCCTCTTCTACGACGAATCTGCTAAAAACATGGAGGAAGCTCGGCTGGCATGTGGTAGAAGCAAAATTTTCGTTTCCTCTTGCGATGTTGACTCGCCGAAGTCTTTTGAGCCGTGTGGGTGCCGAACGTCAGTGTCTCTAGCGGACCATACTTTTCGGTCACGCCTGCCTGATTTGAAGTCGATAACGTTGCTCGAGGCGTCTGCCGTTTAGTCAGGCTGCTAGGTCCCACATGTCAGCCTCTCATTAGAAGGATCGTGTGTATGATGGATTTTTTTTCCTTCGCTCGCGCTACCCTGTTCCGAAGTTGATACCGCTGCTCGATGCATCTACCGTCTAATCAACCTCCTAGGATCCACATGCCATCCTCTCATTATAAGAAACATGTGTATGATGGAATTTTTTCCTTCGCTGGCGCTACCCCGTTCCGAGTTGATAGCGTTGTTCGACGCATCTACCGTTTAACCAACCTCCTGAGTCCCACATGTCATCCTCTCATTAGAAGAAACGTGTGTATGATGGAATTTTTTCCTTCGCTCGCGCTACCTTGTTCTGAACTTGATAGCGTTGTTCGATGCATCTACTGTTTAATCACGATGCTAGGCCCCACATGTCATCCTCTCAATAAAAGAAACATGTGTATGCTGGATTTTTTACCCTCTGTAGCGCCTTTGTGTTCCGAACTTGGTAGCTTTGCTCACTGCATCAGCCGTTTATTCAGGCCGGTGGGTCCCTTATGTCAGCCTGACATTAGAAGAATCGTGGGTATGATGGAATGTTTTTGTTCTCTAGTGCTACCCTGTTCCGAACTAGATAGCGTTGCTCGACGAATCTGCCGTTTGCTCATGCTACCGGGTCCCCCATTTCAGCCTCTCATTAAAAGAAATGTGTACATGCTGAACTTTTTTCTGGCTCGCGCCTCCCTGTTTCGAACTGGCTACGTTGCTCGATGCAACATCTGTATAAGGTCGTGTTGCTGGATCCCACATATCATCCTCTCTCTATAAATGAAACGTGCGTATGATGGACATTTTTGGCCATGTCTGCTATTTGGACCTTGGCAACTTGTTGGGTCCCAGATGTCAACCACCTCTTTGCAGGAAACATGTCTATGCCGGGTCCCAGCTGACAGCCTCTATTTGAAAGAAACATGTGTATGTTGGACTATTTTTCGGGTCCCAGATCTCAGCCTCAGAGTACAAAAAATGCTCAAAAAGGCCGAATTAAAAATATTCTAGGCTAACTCAAGGCGGATGCCCTATTCGTCATGGCTTATATTCCATGGGCTCACTCCTAAATTGAATGGGCTACGGTTAGTGGCCATAAGACCACGAAAAGGCCGAATTAGAAGGTACTGGGCTATTCTTGGGGCTGATAGGCTAATTTCATGGGCTATGCTTGGTCCTGCTGGGTCCAACATGTCAGCTTCTATATAAGTGCAACGTGTGTAAGATGGACTTTTTGTTTGGCCGCGTCCGCTGTTTTCACCGTGGCAGCCATGTATGGTCTTACTGCTGGGGCCCTTATGTCAGACTCTCTGGCATGTTCTGGCTTGTGGGTCCCTGATGCAACCTTGTATGTTCTGTCTAGTGGATCCCCGATGCGAGCCTCTATGTACAAGTATTTAAACTTTTTTTTTCGAACCCACCCTCAAAACAAACACTAGGGACGCTGCATGCTGGTGGGTCCGTGATGTCAGCCTTTCCGTAATGCGATATTTCTAGAAGAAAAAAATGTAAACCCAAGATACACACACACAAAGGCGATTCGAAGAAAAGACCTTCAAATCAAATAAACGTAACCTGAGTGCGTTTCAAATACAACAAAAATATTTATAGAAAAAATATCATTAAACTTTTATTAGTACTACAACTTCTGTATTAGTCTTCTTAAAATATTTTGTGTGTCTATGTTTATCTCTTTTAAAATATAAAAGGGCAGCACTCTTGGCATCTCAATTTATAAAATGCTACATAATGGGGTATTTTCTTAAAAACATGGCTAAGCAGAGTTTTTTTATTATGAGAGGTGGGGGGCAATGCCCAAAAGGCCGAATTAAAAAGAGTTTGGCTATTGCTCTACGTGGGTTATATTCCATAGGCTATGCTCCATGGGCTTCATTCTCAAATTTCACTGGGCTGTGCTCAGCAGTCCGCTGACCCGTAAAAGGCCAAACTAATATGTTCTTGGCTATGCTCCATGGGCTTCTTTCTAAAATTTCGCTGGGATGTGGTCAGCAGTACCTGACCCTGAAAAGACTGCATTAAAATGTTCGGGGCTAAAGAGGGACCGAATGAGCTATTCCCTCCGATCCAAATTAATGTTCTCGGATTTGGCTAGATTCGGACGTATCTAGCACTAAAACATGATTGTATATGTCAGAATCTAGACAAATGTGAGAACATTAATTTGGATCGGAGGGAGTTCTAGATTTCTTATCCTGGTTAATAAAAAATGCATTGTGATGTGCTCTGCTGGATTCAAAACAAAGACCTCAGCGAGGGCGGGAGAAAAGCGAGAATTCTTTTTGGCAGATATTCATGTCAAAAATATCAACATATTCGAAGTTAATATTCGGGAGCACTTGAACAATTCAGCAGCATTTCAAAAGTGACAAATGCAGCAATACAGACAATAAAATATAATACTAGTACATTAGTATTAGTTGCACAAATGCTTTAGTAATAGCAACGACAGAACATTTGAGAGATTCAGTAGCTTTCCTGCTTCAAATTCAATAGCAGTATAGAGAGAATCAGTTCTTGTTTTAGCAAAAAAAACCTTGGCCCACGATCGTTTGGCCTGTTCTCCGAATAGAATCAATCATTGGAGCAAGCAAAACTGATGATCAAGTCTACTTCTGTGTGAGTACCTCCTCCTTACGTCAATGCCTCTGTGACTGCCCATAGCAACCCAAAATGCCCAAGACCCATCCAGATAATTGTAACAATGTTTAGTTTCAACAAAAAAGCAAGACAATCTGATGCACTTCATCCAACCAAGTATCAGTACATCACAGTTCGTTCTACAAAATATTGTACTAATAGTAACGGCAGAACATTTGATAGATTCAGTAGCATTTGGAAGATTCAGTTGTATAGAATAAACCGTAAAAATATCAGATAGATTCCTGGTTCATATTCAGCAGCACTTGACAGAGTCATCACAACATTTCAAAGTGACCGGTTGTGGCCGTACATAGATAGTGACCAAAAGAATTGACAGATTCAGCAATGCGAACATTGAAATTCAATAGATGTTGCAAGGACTAATTCAAAAGGAAAGCAAGACCATATTCTGCACTTGACCGGTCGATCTGAACAAGTACCGAACAAAACTTTTGATAGGTTCAGTAGCATTTGAAAGATGGAGTAGTACATAATAAGAAAGAAAAATATTGACAGATTCACATTCAGCGTCACTTGGACATATTCAGCAGCATTTCAAAGTGACAGATTCAATTTGCCCTTTTCTCCGAACACTAGTTGACCTCCATAGGCAACTCAAAATGCCCAAAGCCTTTTCTAGATTATGAGTTTATGACAAGGACAAGTTACAAAAGAAAAGCAAGACAATATACTACACTTGATCTAAACTGAGCTATCCTATTAGATAGTATTACGATTACTTACGGTAGTTTGGTTCCAATTGCGGGCATTGGCGATGCTCGGGAGGAACCATAATGGAGTCTACGGATATTTCCATGCAATGTTGGTTGAGAAACCAACAACTGCTTCTTCGGTATTTGGACTGAAGCAGCATATTTCAGGAAACGTCGTATATCCAAGTCCTATTGCATGGTGGGAGGTGTAGACATAGTTGCTTCTCGTCAGATATCCTGGGGAAACATCTGCACCGCCTACCACAATATTAATCAGAGAGTTCAATCCAAGGAAAAGGGAATATGCTCCTACATTAGCAATCTCTATCCACGACTTAGGTGGATACAAGTAAGAAGTGTCCTTTGAGTACACCTTGCAGCCAAACCCAGTTGCATAGGTGCCACAAGTGCGACCGCAGCGATCAACACTATGATCAACAACATGATTGCCATGACCATAATAAGTACCGCCATAAAACTCCTCATCAATAACACCCATGGTATGGATAAATAGAAGGCAAGATTGATTTGCAGATATTGCTAAGAACCATAAACTAGGTTCGTGCTTGTCATCATCTATGGCATCAAAGTTGCCCTCCTCGATATGCACGATAGGTGGTGACGGAAGCAGAATAGTACCTACAAAAATAAATGACGGCCAAATCAGCCAACACTAGTTTACATCCATTAAAACTGAAGCTAGTGTTTATAACAGGAATGGATCAAACTTACCAACATACAGATGATTCCAGACATAAACACTGCCACTCTCAGTGGCTGCAAACACTAGACCCTTGTGGATAAGTGCATCGCTGTATCTGAAATAACATTGGAACTGGTTCTCAAGAACTATCCATGCATACTCATTGCCATCAAGGGTAGCAATTGAGTAGTTAAAGATAGCGACAAGAGAGAAATCTAAATAATCAGCCGCAGCTATGGGAGCTCGGCAACTAGCAATATTCCGGAGGAGAATACGGTGATCATTATGCATGAATGTAAATGGACCGTTGGTGGGTACAAAGTCATTGACTTGTGGGAGAGGAACGTGTTTATGAGTGTACACATTGACAAGCTCCCACTTGCACTCAGACCCAACAGTGGCGATCCAATCTCCATTGGCACCTACCCATTGCTTACCCATACAATTAAGGAACACAGCATTGGAGGAGAACATATCCAGCAGTGTCAGCTTGCATGTCGTGCCCTTTCCCTCGAAGTACTCGTTGCATTCCCATGGTTTCTTAGTCGGTTGATAATGAAGAACACAGGGGAGGCCAAATGGCTGAGAAGCATGTAAAGTTGCACTATATTTTGCCGAGTTAAGACGAAGTTTGGACGAACCAGCAAGGCTCGCGGCATTGATGACGTCGCATCTGGTTATGAGTTCTTCAAGCGGGCCTTTGGTAAAAAAATGCTGGAACAGCTCAGAATCATCACTGTCCTTGCTCGGTCCTGCCATTACAAGGGAGCTAATGGAAGTTGGGATAGTGGCTTGATTTGTTTTTCGGAAAAGAGGGAAGATCGATGGCGGCAGGCAGGAAATGGAGAAGAACAAACACTCTCTTACTATGCGGTGAACAGGATCGGAAAGCGGCATTGTGGAGGAGAAGTACGGCGACACTCGACATAGAAGTGGGGATAGAGCGTATGGAGAGGTTTAATAAAATGAAAACGGATGCATGTTCCTCTGCTACAGTTCCCTTCAGAATAGTACTACTCTGCTCCAAATTCCCTCCATAATAAACCTTTCTCGTAAATCGAAGAGGAGGTAGTATGAAGAGTAGGGCCCGATTATCTGCTCTCTCGAGGAGCCGAACCCAACTGTTTTCTTTGCTAAATGTACCCCCACCATCTGTGTAAAATTCTAACCAAAAAGTGTAAGTTGTGAAATTTGAACAAATTTAAGCTTAGTTGTCAACGAGTATGAAAATTCTTGGATTTCAAGCCGAACGACCAAGGTCAAGGCCATATAAACATCATACTTTATGCTGATGATCCCATATCAGAGAATGTGCATGGCAACAGATTTGGCCATATTTTGAAAATAATTGAAGAGGAAGTAGTACGAAGAGTTTGGCTCAGATCAACTAGTCTCTCAATAAGGAGATGAAACAGAAAGTTTCCCTTTGTAGGGTCCTTTGTGCTAAATGTATGGACCTCCATGTAATTTTCCCCTTTTTATGTCCCTGATGTAAAATGTACTCCCACCGACCGTGTAAAATTCTAAACTAAAAGTAAGTGGTGAAATTTAAACGAATTTAAGCTTAGTTGTCAACGAGTATGAATCATATTCTTGGATTTTCAAGACAAAGGACCACGAGGTCAAGGCTATATCTCTACATCATACTTTATGCATATGATCCCATATCCAAGAATTTGCATGCCGACAAATCTGGCCGTATTTTGAAAACAATCGAAGATGAAGTAGTGTGAAGAGTGTGGCTCGATCAGCTGCTCTCTAGAGAAGGAGTCGAACCCGACTATTTTCCTTGCTTAATTTAAGGGTCCTTTGTGCTAAATGTATGTACCTCGGTGTAATTTTCACTTTTTTAGGTCCTTGATGTAAAATGTACTTCCACGCCCGTGTAAAATTCTGACCTAAAAGTGTAAGTGGTGAAATTTTGACGATTTTAAGCTTACTTGTCAATGAGTATGACCATTATTGGATTTTAAGCCGAACGACCAAGGTCAATGCCATATCAACATAATACTTTATGTTGATGATCCCATGTGAGAGAATTTGCATGGACACAAATTTCCCTATTTTGAAAACAATTGAAGAGGAAGTAGTGTGTAGAGTTCGGCTCAGATCAGCTGATCTCTCGAGAAGGAGCCGAACGAGATATTTTTTCCATTTATGGAGCTTTATGATAAATGTATGGACCTCAATGTAATTATTGCTTTTTTTGGTCCCTGGTGTAAAATGTACTCTAACCAACCGTGTAAAAATCTAACCTAAAAGTAAGTGGTGAAATTTAAATGAATTTAAGCTTAGTTGTCAATGAGTATGAACCATTCTGGGTTTTCAAGATGAACGACCAAGGTCATGATCCCATATTCAAAAAATTGCACCCCGACAAATTTTGCCATATTTTGAAAACAATCAAAGATGAAGTAGTATGAAGAGTATGGCTCGATCATCTACTCCCTCGAGAAGGAGCCGAACCCGACTATTTTCCTTGCTTAATTTTAGGGTCCTTTGTGCTAAATGTATGGACCTTGATGTAATTTTCCTTTTTTAGGTCCTTGATGTAAAATGTACTTCCATCCTCGTGTAAAATTCTAACCTAAAAGTGTAAGTGGTGAAATTTCGACGATTTTTTAGCTTACTGGTTAACGAGTATAACCATTATTGGATTTCAAGCCGAACTACCAAGGTCAAGGCCATATATATCAACCATCATACTTTATGTTGATGATCCCATATGAGTTAATTTGCATGGCGACAAATTTGGCCATATTTTGAAAACAATCGAAGAGGAAGTAGTATGTAGAGTTTGGCTCAGATCAGCTAATCTCTCGAGAAGGAACTGCAGAATTTTTTCTTTTTAGGGCGCTTTATGATAAATGTATGGACCTCGATGTAAATTTTTTTTCCAGGTACCTAGTGTAAAATGTACTCCAACCAACCATGTAAAAATCTAACCTAAAAGTAAGTGGTGAAATTTAAACGAATTTAAGCTTAGTTGTCAATGAGTATGAACCATTCTGGGATTTCAAAATGAACGACCAAGATTATGAACCCATATCCAAGAATTTGCATGCCGGCAAATTTGGCCATAATTTGAAAACAATCGAAGATGAAGTAGTATGAAGAGTATGGCTCGATCAGCTACTATCACAAGAAGGAGTCGGACCTGACTGTTTTCCTTCCTTTATTTTAGGGTCCTTTGTGCCAAATGTATGGACCTTGATATAATTTTCCCTTTTTAGGTCCTTGATGTAAAATGTACTTCCACGCCCATGTAAAATTCTAAACTAAAAGTGTAAGTGGTAAAATTTTAGGGCCCTTTGAGCTAAATGTATGGAACTTGATGTAATTTTCCTTGCTTAATTGAAGGTTCCCTTGTGCTAAATGTATGGACCTCGATGTAATTTTCCACTTTTTAGGTCTAAAAGTGTAAGTGGTGAAATTTACATGATTATTTTAAGCTTACTTGTCAATGAGTATGAACTTTCTTGGATTTCAATCCGAACGACCAAGGTCGTCAAGGCCATATCAACATCATACTTTATATGTTGATGATCCGATGTCAGAGAATTTGCATGGCAACAGTTGTGGCCATGTTTTGAAAACAATCGAAGAGGAAGTTGTATCAAGAGTTTGGCTCAGATCAGCTGATCTCTCGAGAAGGAGCTGATGACCCACAAGTATAGGGGGTGTATCACAGTATTTTTGATAAGTAAGAGTGTCGAACCCAACGAGGAGAAGAAGGTGTTGGCAAATGTCTTGGAGCATGAATTATCTATAAATACTTAGCAAATGGATTTTAGGGTTTTTTGATAATGTAGATAAATAAAGTACGAGTAAATAAAAGACAATAAGAATAACTGCAGCAAGTGGCCCAATACTTTCTTCAGGAAAGGACAAGCCGGTTGCATTACTTAAGATAACCAAACATTCTCGAGGACACACGGGAATATCGTCAAGTTCTTTCGCTTCATATAGTTGATTAATCTTCTTTAGTTTGCTAAGTGTTGTGTGGGTGAATCTATGCTAATGTACTGACCTTCCTAGGACTAATACATACTTGTGCTTATACCCCTTGCAAGCATCCGCAAGTATAAGAAAGTAATTAAGGTAGAAACCTAACCACAACTTTAAACTATAAGACCCTGACATCCCTTGTGCAAAGGTTTCCTAAAGGGGGTTCAGGTTTCTGTCACTACGGCAACCCCTACGATTAGTAGCCAAATACACAATGCATTCCCCTAGGCCCATATAGGTGAAGTGTCATGTAGTCGACGTTCACATGACACCACTACAAGATGTACACCACAACTTAAATATCAATCCATTGAATCTTTCTCAACACAATTCCACTACTAACAACATGACTTTTCCCATGTCCTCAAGATCTAAAAGAACTACTCACAAGACATCATATGGATCAAGATCAGAGATGATATAATGATAAGTAACAATCTGAACATAAACGATAATTCAATGGTTCACTCAATAGCATCAACTACAAGGAGTAATCAACACAGGGAAAGTTTCCCCTAAGAACTATGCAAGATTCAACCCAATTGTTACAGTGGTATGAAGTGGTGATGATGGTGCTGGTGGAGATGATGATGATGATGATCCCGATGAAGTCCAACTTGATGGTGGTGTTGATGGCGACGATCTCCCCTCTCTGGGAAGGAATTCCCCTGGCAGAATCTGTCTACCCGAGAGATCTTTCTCTCTCTGTAGTTTTCCACCCCGTAGAGGCGGCGGAATCTTTCTGTGGTCGCTTCCCGAGGCTTAAGGTTTCATGGGGATAATATACGCCAAAGGGGAGATCCTGAAGTGGGCCAGGGTGGCCACACCACCTGTTGGCGTGGCCTAGGGCTGCCTGCGCCAGGGGTGGTGTGGGCCCCCTATGGCCCATCTCCACTCCCCCTTTTAGCATCCTTCGTCTTCTAGAAAAATAGGATTTTCCATGTATTTTCCCAGATTTTCTGATCTTCGTGAATTTAGCATCCAAACAACACCTTTTACATCAGAATCCTGACTGTAGTGGTCCATGCTCCAAAAGTCATCAACCATCCAAAAATAGATGAAATAACATAAGTATCATCTCTTAATATAAAATATATCAATGAATAATAGTAAATTATGATATAGAATAGTGATGCAAAATGGACGTATCAGGAGCCGAACCAGAATTTTTTCCTTTTAGGGTACTTTATGCTAAATGTATGGACCTTGATATAATTTTTGCTTCTTTGAGGTCCCTGATGTAAAATGTACTCCGATCAACCGTGTAAAGTTCTAACCTAAAAGTAAGTGGTGGAATTTAAATGAATTTAAGCTTAGTTTTCAACAAGTACGAACCATTCTTGTATTTCAAGTAGAACGATCAAGGTCAAGGCCATATCTACATCACACTTTATGCTGATGATCCCATATTCAAGAATTTGCATATCGAGAAATTTGGACATATTTTGAAAACTATCGAAGATGAAGTAGTATAAAGAGTGTGGCTCAATCAGCTACTCTCTCGAGAAGGAGACGAACCCGATTGTTTTCTTTGCTCAATTTTAGGGTCCTTTGTGCTACCTCGATGAAATTTCCCCCTTTTTTAGGTAATTGATGTAGAATGTACTCCCACCGACCGTGTAAAATGCTAACCTAAAAGTAAGTGATGAAATTTTAACGAATTTAAGCATAGTTGTCAACAAGTATGAAAAAATCTTGGATTCTCAAGCCGAATGACCACGAGGTCAAGGCCATATCTCTACATCATACTTAATGTTGATGATCCCATATTCAAGAATTTGCATGGCGATAGATTTGGCCATATTTTGAAAAAAATCGAAGAGGAGGTAGTATGAAGAGTATGGCTCGACCAGCTGCTCTCTCGAGGAGCCGAACCCGACAGTTTTCTTTGATCAATTTTAGGGTCCTTTATGCTAAATGTATGGACCTCGATGTAATTTTCCATTTTTAGGTCGTTTATGTAGAATGTGCTATATGCTTATGATCCCATATCCAAGAATTTGCATGCCGACAAATTTGGCCATCTTTTGAAAACAATCAAAGATATTAAAAACAAAAAATAATCTATTTCATTTTTCCAAGTGACAGGAATTTATTTTCTGAAAAGCAAGTAAGAAGAATTTATTTCCTTTTTTATGTTAAAAAAATAAAGAGCGAGAAGAGATTATATGAGCACAGAGGAGGAATCGAGAGAGCTGTGAAGAGGAGGATTTGAAGGCAGTGCAATGTCAGAGCAAAGCTGGTATGGGTTCCTGGCACGAGGTACAGGGTACAATGAGTAGAGTAAATTATAGGACCACGATATGTATGCACGCAAAATAAAATATATTTTATCTCTCCTTCACTCCCTCATCAGGCTAGTCATAGTGGGAGTAACTTGGGTAGTACATAGTAACGTAATCCTACATGTATTGCCAATAGTAAACATTTAGATGACATGGCATGCAATTAAATGATGAAGTAGAGCCTTGTGGCAACTAGTTATGTTAACATCACACATTTCAAGACAAAATGAGTCTACATTGCAATAAATGAGGCTTTGCATGATACCACACCTATATTATTTTCCACTATGGAGGTAGTAACTTAGACTAGTA
The DNA here is from genome assembly GCA_023614405.1 of Avena insularis. Lineage (NCBI taxonomy): Eukaryota > Viridiplantae > Streptophyta > Magnoliopsida > Poales > Poaceae > Avena > Avena insularis. The sequence goes on from CM042692.1 coordinate 114,380,255, forward strand.
ACATGTGCATGTTAGTACTAAGTTACTCCCCACTATGACCAGCCTCACCACCCCACACCCTGGCCGGCTGATCTCTCCCTCATCCACAAAGTGGCACTACGCACGCGCGTCGACCGACAACCTGCCTTGTGTCGGCGGCTCCGTGTCTGTGTCTGGCGTGTTCGTCAGCTGCGTCGGTGGGAACCATTTTGGTCCTTGGCGACAAAAAGTATTACTACTACAATACTCCCTCTCTTTCAAAATATAAGATTTTTAAGCTTCGTGAAAGGAGTGTATCTAGACTTCTTTTAGTGTGTAGGTTGATCTAGATTTGGAGTGATTCTATACATTAAAGGGATATAGATACACTCTTGTCACAAAGCTAAAACATCTTATGTTTTGAAACGGAGGGAGGAAAATAGAGTAGCAATTCAAACTTTCCCGGTTTCGAAATTTTCACTTCCTTCACAAACATCCGGGGGGAATGATATTCAAAAGATCGCCAGTCGCAGTACTACTAGTACAAGTACGAGTACTACTTAAGTGCTGGACAAGGGATTGGTTGATCTAGCCAGCAAAAAAACAAAAATGTCCCATCGCATTGGATGCTCACCATTATGATCTGACCTACCTTCCTACTCCGCACTACTCCAACTCCGTACCCTAGGAAGAGGAAGAACCAAGCACACCCGCAGCAAGCTGGTTCGAAAGTGAGGAGCGCTCCTTTTTTTTATTCCGTGAAGCAAGTAGTACTCCCTCCTTCCCAAATTAGGACGCATATTACTTCTGGTCAGAGTCAAATTTAATAAACTTTGACTAAATGTACGACATCAACTCAATGTTATTAGAATCATCATGAACTATATTTTCATATTATATGCATTTGTGATTAGAAAATTCAGTATGTTTTTACATATAGTTGGTCGAACTTTATAAAGATTGACTTTCACCAAACCTAATATGCGTCCAAAATTAGGAAAGAGGAAGCAGTATGAAGAGTATGGCTCGATCAGCCGACGACCCCATATCAGAGAATTTGCATGGCAACCGATTTGTCCATATCATTTTGAAAACAATCGAAGTGGAAGTTTTATGAAGAGTTTGGCTCAAATCAGCTAATCTCTCGAGAAGGAGCCGAACTAATGCAACAAAAGGTTTTCCTTTTGGGGTCCTTTGTGCTAAATGTATGGACATCGATGTAATTTCCCCTTTTTTTAGGTCCTTGATGTAAAATATGCTCCCACCGGCCGTGTAAAATGCTAAACTAAAAGTAAGTGGTGAAATTTTAATGAATTTAAGCTTAGTTGTCAATTAGTATGAACTTTCTTAGATTTCAAGTTGAATGACCACAAGGTGTCGTCGGATTGATGACAAGTATGTCATGAGGGGGTCCTCGAGGCGTGCAGAGGAGAGGGGTGTGAGACGTACGGTGTTCTGGGACGGTGAGCACTCAAGTTTACCCAGATTCAAATCCGCCGGCTTTGGACGGACCCTACTCCTGCTAGCAATCTAGTAATACGCAGAGCCGGAATATGGGTTACAAGGGTTCGCCTGTGCAAGTTGATATTGTAGACTATTGGGTTCCCTAAAGGCTCTCCCTAGGATGGCTTATATAGATATCTGGCCTAGGGTTTATAGGAGAGATCTATCCGCCTACGACTAAGAGTCGGTTACAGAGTATATATTGAACTACAAGTAACACTATGGGCCTATGTCGGTAAGTCTTCTGGGCCTTCCCGTAGCCGGATTGGACTTCGTCTCTTCTCCCTGACTGGGCCGCCCATGAAGCAAAGCTCTAACCTGAAGTGGGCCACCCTGGTCAGTGAGGAACTGTTAGGATACTCGGAAAGTATATCCCCAACAGCAGCCCCCGAAAGTCTCCAAGATCCAAAGTCGGATTCATCATCGTCTAGCTTGATCTTCGGCTTGCAGAATCTTGAAGGGTTCCTGAAACTTCAAAACAAAAGATACGATCCGGGTCTAACACCGGTCATGGTCAAGTCACGTCACTAACAGACATCTCCTGTCAGCATGACCGTTGGTGGGCCCACCATTCGCGGAACCGAGGCGTCGTTTCAATGCACGCGTGGAGATCGAGGCGGCGTAATCATCTTGGTGGGGCTTCCCAGTTCTTTCCACGACGCGTGGCGTTTGTATTGTGTCATTTGCACGAATCTTGGCGTGGTTCGGTGGTTATTACAGGAGAGGATTATTTTTCCTCATCTTCTTCACCTATTCCTGCGTCGTTTCCTTCTCCTCCACTTCTCCCACACGCACAGAGCTTCCTTGCCCCCAGAAATTCCCAATGCTGCTCATCCAAGGTCATCGCCGCACCAGGAAAATGGCTTCCTCTTCAACTTCCGGCGCAGCAGCAACGGCGAAAAAGGAGAGAAATTGCGGTGTCTGGATCCTGTGCGTCCTTGACGACGAGAAGCTTCGGGGCGTAGAAGAAGAAGGGCTCCTCCGCACCGGCGATTGGCGGAGCGGCTTCGGCGAGGCCGTCCCCAACCCTCGCAACGGCGAGTGAGTGCACTTCGGCACCCACCTCGACAGAGGTTTCTCCTTTCCTCCCTCAGATTTCTTTTTTGAGGTGATAGATCATTATGGCGTTTAACTTCACCATCTCCCCCCAAACTCTATCTTAAGAGGAGGAATTGGTCCCACTGCCGGACGTTGTGCCCAGGAAGCGCAAAGCCCCGACAGTGGCCATCAGCACAAAGGAAGTGCCAGATGTGAAGAGGTAACTTTCCACACAACTTTTTCCTTTGTACTTTACTCATGATTTCTTCCGAGATATAATGTTCTTCATTCTATTACTTTCTTAGAGCTAAGCAGCTCATCAAGGGCAAGGGTAAGGGAACTATCTCGAAGCCCCTGCGTCAGATGAAGCTAACTATGGCTTCTCCTGCCATGGCTCCTCCGACTCCTGCCCCTCAACCTTCCGCAGCGCCGGTGATTACTCCATCCCTGGTCGTTACAGAAGATACGGCTCGCTCGACAGGGCCAGTGATCCTCAAATCGCAGACTGACGTCACCATCGGTGACTTAGGTTTTGATAAGGGTGAACCCTATTCGGGTAATGATCCCTTGGCAGAAGTTTTCACCGACAACCTCCTGAGCAATCCGGGACTTGCCAAATTTGGCTTATCTTGGAAGTCTGCAGAGGAAAACCAACGGTTGGCCAAGGAATGCCTTGAAAGCCGAACCATTTCTGCCGAAGAAGAAGCACAAGAAGCGTAGGACGTCAAGTACTCCCAACTTCTTGAACCAGTCCACCTTCGCGACGAGGGGTTAAGAGCTGGTGTGCTTCCACCACATCTGGTTATTCCACTCACCCTCGCCGAGAAGGTTACCACTGAGGTGAACATGTGCCTGAGCAAGCTCACACATGAACATCATGTAAGTCGGAATTCCAACTCACGTTTTTATTTATGGTACTTTATATCATATCCTCTAGCCCCCAAGCATGAAGTTGGATATATAATCCGGGTTTATGCTTCCTTCGGATGCCAAAGAATGAACTAGTGTATCCCCAAGGCTCGTGTTGATATTAGGTACAATATTAGCCCGAGTCTTTAGTAGACTTCTGACTCTAGGTATTCTGACTTACAGAAAGTTAATTCATATAACCAGGAATTGTTGAAGAATATCTGCAATAAGCGGAGAGAGATCAAAGCTCTCCGACTTAAAAATGCTGAGCTTAAAGTTTCCAAGGATGAGGCCGAAGGTAAACTTTTCGAGACTCAAACATTGTCTTGGTTTTTCATAGTCAAATATTTTTGTTGAACTGTTGTTCTTTTGACTTACAGCACTGGTAAAGCAGTCTTGTGCTATGATCAAAGAGGCCGAGAATCTGAAGACTTTGGTGGTGGAAAACAAGGATCTCCGCCGAGAGCTAGACCAGCTTAAGGCGGATCATGAGAAGAGCATTGCTCAAGTTCTCGAATCCTCCTCCATGGCCACCGTGGAGCATGATCGCAAGATTGCACTCCACGAGCAGAGAATCTCGGATCTCAATGACGAGCTATTCAGAGAGAAGGACCTTTCTGAGGCGCTCCGGGCTGAACTCCAGATTCTTCGTGAGGAGAAAACCGTAGTTGACGACGTCATCTTTGGTATGTTTCCATCTCTCTGACTTGTTTACATTCTTCGACTCTTTCGATGTCGGATTTATTTAACCGTTTGTGTTATATGCATAGGTCCTCTGAACTTGACGGACTCCACCTCTGCCGAGCCTCGCACCCACCGGCTTACCCAAGTCGGTGATTTGCTTCATGACTTCCGCCAATCCATCGAGGATATTGGCGAAGGTCTCAAGGTTCTGGATATGCATAGCATGTCCGACTTTCAGGTGCGGGACAAGGCAAAGGAGATGCCGCAGCTTGTCAAGGACTAGAACATGTCCTACGCCCGATCTGCAGCATAGAACGCTCTCACAATGGTCATGAGCCACCATGGAAGCATGGAGATCTGGCAAGTTACCAGAGGGTATTCTACTATGGACGAAGACGGCCAGAAGCAAGATATCAAAGCCATCATGGACTCCTGTGCCGGATATGGGTGCCACGTAGCTGATTTAACCAGCTACAACACTCCTTTCTTCACCTGCGTGGACACGCCGCCTCCGCCTCCCAAAGAAGCAGCCAAAGTTTTCGATGATGAACAAACCATATCGGATTTGGACATCTCGGATCGTTATCAAGGTGCAGCTGATGTGTCCAGCAAGCCGGCATCTCCTACCTCTCCTCCTGCATCATAAGTCACCAGAAAGAAACAGATGTGTTATTCTGAAAACATTATGGGTCTATAAATAAGTAGTGTAATTCTTTTGATAGTGCTAAGTTTTTATCTATTTAGCATTTTGGCTTAAATTTTTGTGTGCCTGAAATGTTTGCATAAGCACTTGTACTTTTTTGTCTGTACTTATCTTTTATCTGGCTTTCCGCCTCGTCCCTTTCATGAGCCGGCTAAACTTTCAGCACGGAAACTTTGCCGAGCAACAGAGCTCAATTGCTAAACCAGTTTAAACTCGGATACAAAGTCGGCTTCTAGTACCAACAATTCACTACTCAGAAAATACCTGCATCCGGCAATCACACAAATAACCAAAGTATAGACTATATAGATTTATACCCGAAGGTAGCAATTTTAGAATCGGAAATCTAAACTAGAACAAACATGAGCATAAAGTACTTTCAAGTATTCTGGGATTTTTGACTGTGACATGATCATTCGAAAATAAGATGGTAAAAACTTCTCAAAAAAACTTGAGGCAACCAAAACTTTTATTTCTCACAGAACATGTACACATATATGATTACAAAGAAGGATAAACTAAGAATAAAAGGGACGTAGTCGAGCAATATTCCATGGTCTGTCTAACTCATCCGGATTTGTACTGCCTCCAGCTCTCTTTCTCTTCTTAGTAGTAGGTCTTTCTTTGACTGGCCTCATATCAGTTAGGTAGTATGAACCATTGTGCAATACTAGACTAACTAAAAATGGCCCTTCCCATACTGGGGAAAGTTTGTGCTTTCTTTGTTGCACAAGCCGGAGAACCAAACCGCCCTTATTGAAGGATCTATTTATGACTCTCTAGCTATGATACTTGCGTAACTTCTGCTGATAGGCTGTTGATCTAATTTCAGCAACGGCGTGAACTTCTTCGACTAAGTCGAGATCATTTTGTCGAGAAATCTCGGCATCCTCTTCGATATACGCGTCCACTCTAGGAGAAGTGTGGATCAAATCACTAGGAAGAACTGCTTCTGCGCCATAGACCAAGAAGAAAGGTGTGTATCCGGTTGACCTGTTTGGAGTTGTTCGTAAACTCCATATTACAGAAGGTAATTCCTCTGCCGAAGCCCCCGCAGCACGTCGTAATGGTGCTTCGAGTCTTGGTTTTAGGCCTTGTAGGATTAAACCATTTGCTCTTTCGACTTGTCCATTAGCCTATGGATGTGCGACTGACGCAATGTCAAGCCGGATATTTTGTTTGTTGCATAATTCGGCAAGTTCTCCCATAGAGAAATTACTCCCGTTGTCCGTGATAATACTATGCAGATAACCATACCGGATTATAACATCCTCGACAAATCTTTTGGTTGTTGCTCCATCACAACTAGTGATGGGTTTAGCCTCAATCCATTTGGTGAATTTATCCACCATCACTAAGAGGTGAGTAAATCCACTTGGAGCATGTTTAAACGGTCCTACCATGTCAAGCCCCCAGACCGTGAAAGGCCATGTTATAGGTATTGTACGCAGATAATCAGCCGGAACATGAGCTTGTTTGGCGTATTTTTGGTAGCCCTTGCACGTCTCGACCAGCCGTTCGGCATCTGCCTTGGCTGTAAGCCAGAAAAACCGTGTTGGATAGCTTTTGCCACTAAAGATTTGGCTGTAGCATGGTGACCACACTCACCTTTGTGGATTTCTCTTAAGATTTCCACTCCTTCTTCCGGAGATATGCAGCGCTGAAAGACCCTAGATACACTCCGCTTATAGAGCTCACCACTAAATATAGTATAGGCTTTTGCTCGTCGAATGATCTATCGGCTCAGAACTTCGTCTTCAGGTAATTTGCCATCTACCAAATAGTCGAGGTAGGGTTGAGTCCAGCTGGGAATTACAGCCAGAACTGCTATTAGAGGTGAGTCGGATTTGGTCAGATATTCCTCATCCACTCCCTTTATTGAGGGAACTTTGAGGTCCTCTAAAAAAGCGCCATCCGGGACCTCTTTCCGTGCAGAGCCTATTCGAGATAATGCATCTGCTTCCTCATTTTCTGCTCGAGGGATGTGTTGAACCTCAAACCCTTCGAACGATTTAGATAAATCATCCACGACAGCTTTATATGCTGCCATGTGTTTATTTGCATTACAAATATCCGACACTTGCTGAGCAACAAGATCCGAATCTCCGTAACACATCAAAATTCGGATGCCGATATCCTTAGCAATCCGGATTCCATGCAGCAGTGCTTCATACTCGGCAATATTATTTGTCGCTATGAAGTGGATCTGCAACACGTATAAAAATTTATCTACTTGGGGTGATTTGAGCACCACGCCAGCCCCTGAGCCCTCGTGAGCCTTAGACCCATCAAACTATAGGGTCCAATATTCCGACTTAGGGAGGGTCATATTCTCCTTTGTCTCTGTCTAATCAGCAACAAAGTCGACAAGGATTTGGGATTTGATTGCTGTCCAAGGTTTGTACTCAATATCGAAAGCTGAGAGCTCTATGCCCCATTTGGCGACGCGTCCTATGGCGTCACTGTTGTTGATTATATCTCTCATGGGAGCTGTGATCACCATGGTAATTGGATGTTCCTAAAAATAATATCGTAGCCTCCGAGATGCTAAGAACACACCATAAGCTAGCTTTTGATAGTGCGGATACCGCTGTTTCAATTATGTTAAGACCTCGCTAAGAAAGTAAGTCGGATGTTGCACCAAGTTTTCCTGATTTTCCTCTGGTCTCTCCACTACCATGACAATACTAACGACTTTGTTTGTCGCAGTGAGATGGAGCAACATCGGTTCCTGTGGTTCCGGGGCTGCAAGGATTGGACCAGATGAGAGTACTATTTTGAGGTCTTGTAGCGCAGCTTCAGCTTCGTCGGTCCACACAAAATCCTTGGTCTTTTTCAGGAGTTTGTATAATGGTGCGGCTCTTTCACCAAGCCAGCTTACAAACCGACTGACTACGGCAATGCAACCAGTTAGTCTTTGTACATCCTTCTGGCGAGTTGGCCTGGAAATATTGAGTATAGCCTTGATTTTGACTCGGTTCACCTCTATACCTCTTTGAGACACGATGAAACCTAACAATTTTCCGACTAGGATTCCAAAGAAGCATTTCTTTGGATTAAGCATTATGTTGTATTTTCGTAGATTGGCGAACGTTTCCTCCAAGTCAGAAATCAACGTTTCCTTCTTTTTGGACATCACCGCAATATCATCCACATATGGATGCACATTGCGTCCGATTTGATCGTGGAGGCAACGCTGCATTGTGCATTGGTACGTAGCTCCTGCGCTCTTCAGCCCAAAGGGCATCATAACAAAACAGAAGGTTCTGAAGGGGGTTATGAATGAAGTTTTGATTTTGTCAGATTCCTTCATCCGGATTTGGTGATAACCGGAATAAGCGTCGAGAAAACATAGGAGTTCCGAGCCTGCCGTAGAATCGATAACTTGATCAATCCTAGGAAGAGCAAACGGATCTTTGGGACAAGCCTTGTTCAAGGCAGTATAATCAACACACATCCTTAAATCAGTGGTGTCCTTTTTAGGGACCATTACAAGATTGGCCGACCACTCAGTGTGGATGACCTCTTCTATGAATCCGGCTAACTCGAGCTGTGCTAGTTCCTTAGCTATTGCCTTACGCTTTTCATCGCCGAAATGTCGTAAGGAATGTTTGACGGGTTTAGCATTCGGGTTTATATTTAAAGAGTGCTCGAAAAGTTCCCTAGGTACTCTGGTCATGTCAGATGGCTGCCATGCGAAGATATCTTGATTTGCTTTGAGGAACTTGACGAGCGTGCTTTCCTATGCGCTATCTAGGCCTACGCCTATCCGGGTCACCTTGGAGGGGTCATCATCCCTAAACGGCGTCTTCTTCGTCTCTTCTGATGCCTTGAACTCCGGATTCGGCTTTGTCACCTCCTTCTTTGTTGCGGGCATCTTGGACGGATCTATGCTCTTCTTGATCTCCTGGTATTCCTGGGCATGCAGCACGGCTTCAGCAAAGGCGGCATTCCATCCTCGCACTCTCGCGCTTTCTTCTGGTCTCCCCTAATTGTGATCACGTTGTTGGGACCTGGAATTTTCATCATATTGTAAATGTAACACGGACGAGCTATAAAAGCCCAGTAAGCCGGACGTCCGAATATAGCATGGTACGCGCTCTTGAACGGGACCACTTCGAAGGAAAGTGCCTTCGTTCGATAGTTCTTTGGAGTTCCAAAGGTAACATCCAAAGTGATTTCTCCCAGGGAATTTGCTTGTCTTCCTGGGACAACCCCGTGAAAGATCACAGAGCTATGGTTCAGCTGGGTCTCCGAGATCTTCATCCAGCATAGCGTTTCGACATACAGAATGTTAATGCTGCTGCCACCGTCCATGAGAGTCTTGGAGAAACCATAACCGTCAATAAGTGGATTGACGATTAAGGCGTATTTTCCTCGCCTGTGTAACTTAGGCGGATGATCAGCACTGTCAAAGGTGATTGCCACTTCCGACCAGTCCAAGAATTGAGGGACAGCCGGAACTGTTGCGTTGAGCTCATGTAGAACTGCTTTCTTGACCTTTGCTGGTTGAGATCCGAGGAAGGTGACGTAAGTGTCTTTCTTTGTCGAAATTTTTTTCTTCCCTTCCGGCTTGGGATTTAAAGCGTCAGCTTCCTCCATGTCAGAATATTCCTTGGTCTCTTTATCCTTTTCGGGATTCTTCTTTCCCTTCTTCCGCATAGCCCTGTAGCCAGCGGTATCATCTCTCTTAATGTCGTCATTGAAACAACACTCGGCGTTTGTGTGAGACGAGCCCCCACTGGCGTCTAGGTGATGCACACATGGGTTATTGGCAATGTCGGCCCAAGAGTAGGTTTTGCCAGGTTGCTGGTCTCGTCTACCTTGAACTCTTGATGTCCCACGACCGAGTCCGCGGCCACCGTCACGTCCTCCTTGTCCTCCAGACCCGAAAGTAGTAGTGACCACTGCCGTTTCCGCATTGGGTTTTTCTTCTGAGGTATTCTTGCACTTCTAAGCTTGTTGCTTTGGTTGTTTTGCTGACTGTGGCACAGCCAGGGAGTTCAGTAATCCCTCTGCATCGTTATCAACATCTGCATACTTGCTCGCTGTTTCTATCATCTCTCCCAAATCAGTGACTTTGTCACACTTTAAGCGATGACGTAGTAAACCAATTGGGAGTCCTGCAATGAAAGCTTCAATCGCAGTTTGGTCATTTACTCCTTCATAGGAGTTCTTGGTTTCGATCCATCGTCCGAGATAATCCCAACAAGTTTCTCCGTCTTTCTGGGTGCAATGCTATAGGTCTCCTACCGTACAGGGCTTCCGGTATGTGCCTTCAAGATTCCCAAAGAATGCACTTTGCATGTCATACCAGTTGTGGATGGTGTTCTCCGGAAGTTCATTGAGCCATGATCCTGCCATCTTCCGCAACATGAGTGGGAGATATCGGGTTGCGACCAGGCTGTTTTCGCCTTTGGCGATGCAACAAGCTTGGAAGAAATCATGTAGACAAGTGTCTGGCCGAGCTATGCCGTCGTAGGCTTGAATATGTCTTGAGATAGCAAATCCTTCCGAGAATTTTGTAGCTCTTATGCGTGGTCCAAAGCACTTTGGGCCCACATATATGTCATCATTTTCATAACGCCGCCCTTCTATGTTGGAATTAATCCTATGCCTTGCGTCACTTACGGATAGAGATCGTCCTGAATGACGACTACGGTTGCGGTGCCTTGGAGCCGAACTTCGGCTTCTGCCACCACCTCCTCCACCGTGACGTCCTCCTTGGCCTCCTTGGGGGCCGTTATGATGGCTGCTTGGTGGGGAAGGTGGATCAGCTAGGTTATTTCCAGCCTCCATCCGGAGCGTCGTTATTCCGGTTCCGGGGAGGATCTTCATTGTGACGAGCCCCCTACCGGTTTTACTTGGCGTGGTGTCCGTCGTTCCTTCGCCCGTCATCCGGATGGCTTGCGTGTCTAGGAGGTGGCATTCTTTTGTCGGTCCTCCTCCCGGCGTTTCTCTTTATCTTCTTCCCTGCGGTCCTTCGACTCGCCCCGGGGAGGATTCCTCGGATTCAGTGCAGCAATTGCCTCTTGCTCTGCAACTGGGTTAACGTTACGCCAGTCACGTGCAGCTTTGTGGTGTGTCCTGAAGATCCGTTTCTTGAGTAGTTGTCTTCCAGAAGGTCGGAACGATGGTGCTGTTCCGGAACATGTTGGGGTCTTACGTCAGCCCAGGCCGGATCCGTGCGACATTGGTCAGAATGGGAGACCAGCTTTTGGCTTCCGGACAGGGCGACCTTTTGCTATTCCAGGCCCTTGTTGAGTAGCTTAATGCCCAATCGAATCTGTTCTAGGTCCGGATTAGCGGATAGGATTTCTCGAGCTACAACAGTGTTCTGTACTGGTGTTGGATACACCCAATCCCCATTGCTGTCGCGTCAAGGCATCCCATGTTCTCCTCCAAAAAGGACTTTTTGAATCTGCGGGAATTGGTCATCATGAGTATGACGTTTCCTGGTCTTCTGATGTTGCCTGGAGTTGTACTTCTCCGTACTTGCCATGTGTTTCTTTTCCTCCTCAAGGTTTTTGGCTTCATCGAGAAGTACTTGGCGACGCACTTCTAGGGCCTAGGCCCTTTCGTCCAGCTCTTCAACAGTAAGTTCTACAGCTGTAGGAAGAGGTGTGGTTAATGCAGCATCGATGAGTTTATGCGCACCTTTAGTGATCACGTATCCGTCCACCGACTCTTCTTTGGGCTCATCTGGGATAAGTGCTCCATCCGAGTCTTCCTCATATTCCTCGGCAATCACCTCCTCTGCCGGAGGGTCTTTCGCCGGGGTCTTGTTTTTCTTGTTCTTCTTCTTTGCCTTCTTAGTAGCGCCGGTAGCAAAGACCGATTTGGGTCCATTTCCCGGAGTCAATCTCTAATCGGTACTTTCGGACATCTGGACCTCGGGATTGTCTCTGATTTCCATGTCATCCTGCGCTTTGGGAGAGTTTCCCCGGATCCTTCATCCATGGCTTCTTCTTCCTATATAGCTTTGGAGTTATACTCCTCTTCATACTCCACGGAGAACTTTTGGAAATCTGCCGACGTCATCGAGTCATCCGAGGATGCGGGTACGTCGGCGTTTGTTCCGATCGCCTCCAGCACAGAGTCGGTGTTGTCTCCAGCATCGGCGGAGCCGGATTCGGATCCCACATATCCTACAAAGTGCGATGCGCCCCTCCTGAGATAACTACGGTCTTCATAGTAGGCTTCGTCAAAATGTTTGATGGTCTCGAGGATTTCATCTACTCCTGAGTTTGCATCATCATGCGTCTTAGTGTTTATCTCAGGAAAGGCCTGTCCGTCCCGGCGTCGTCAGAGCTGGAACCAGTGTTGTTGCTATGCTCCTCCTAGATGTCGACTTCAGCGGGTGGGTCGATCTGGGATTCGGTCTCTCCAGGGAGATCCACTCTAGATTCAACTTGGACAGCCAGGTCTGCTTCAGGCTTGGATTTCTCCACTATCTCTGCGATTGGTGCGGGCTAGGTGGGATTAGGGTTTTCTGAGATCCGGAACTCTGCTGCCTCTGCGGACAAAGGGGACCCAGAAATTTCTTCTGCCTTTATCATCACCTCTAGGGTGGTTTGGGCAGGTTCAGCAAAACCGATGTAAACATCGATCTCGCCAAAAGACATGATGGTGTAGGCAGTCACAGCCTCCCTAGCCGGAATCCAGGTCTCGTCGAGAACGATGAGAGGGACATCGCTGGCATAGAGGATGCGACCGACGGCGATAGTCTCGCCGATTCCGATTCTTGCAGATTCCGCTCGGAACGCAGATCCGAAGCTCACTTTCCCCACGGTGGGCGCCAACTGTCGTTGGATTGATGACAAATACGCCATGAGGAGGTCCTCGAGGCGTGCGGAAGAGAGGGGTGTGAGATGTACGGTGTTCCGGAACGGTGAGCACACAAGTTTACCCAGGTTCGAATCCACCGGCTTTGGACGGATCCTACTCCTGCTAGCAATCCAGTAATACGGCTGAGCCGGAATATGGGTTACAAGGGTTCGCCTGTGCGAGTTGATATTGTAGACTATTGGGTTCCCTAAAGGCTCTCCCTAGGACGTCTTATATAGATATCCGGCCTAGGGTTTACATGAGAGATCTATCCGGCTATATCTAAGAGTCGGTTACAGAGTACATCTTGAACTACAAGTAACACTATGGGCCTCTGTCGTTAAGTCTTCTGGGCCTTCCCGTAGCCGGATTGGAATTCGTCTCTTCTCCCTGACTGGGCCGCCCGTGAAGCAAAGATCTCACCCGAAGTGGGCCACCCTGGTCAGTGAGGAACTGTGAGGATACCTAGAAAGTATATCCCCAACATAAGGTCAAGTACATATCTCTACATCATACTTTATGCTGATGATCCCATATCAAAGAATTTGCATGGCAACAGATTTGGCCATATTTTGAAAAAAAACGGAGATCAAGTAGTATGAAGTGTATGGTTCGATCAACTACTCCCGTGAGAAGGAGCCGAACCCGACTGTTTTCCTTGCTTGATTTTAGGTTCCTTTGTGCTAAATGTATGTACCTTGATGTAATTTACCCCCTTTATAGGTCTAAAAGTGTAAGTGGTGAAATTTATACGATTATTTTAAGCTTACTTGTCAACGAGTATGAACATTCTTGGATTTCAAGCCGAACGACCATGGTCGTCAAGGCCATATCAACATCATACTTTATGCTCATGATCCCATGTTAGAGAATGTGCATGGCAACAGATTTGGCCATGTTTTGGAAACAATCAAAGTGGAGGTCGTATTAAGAGTTTGGCTCAGATCAACTGATCTCTCGAGAAGGAGTCGAACCAGAAAATTTTACTTTTAGGGTCCTTTATAATAAATGTATGGACCTCGATGTAATTTTTGATTTTTTGAGGTTCCTGATGTAAAATGTACTCAGATCGAACATGTAAAGTTCTAACCTAAAAGTAAGTGGTGAAATTTAAATAAATTTAAGCTTAGTTGTCAACGAGTATGAACCATTCTTCCATTTCAAGACGAACCACCAAGGTCAACGCCATATCTACATCATACTTTATGCTCATGATCCCATATCCAAGAATTTGCATGCCAACAAATTTGGCCATATTTTGAAAACAATCGAAGATGAATTAGTATGAAGAGTATGGCTCGATCAGCTACTCTCGTGAGAAGGAGCTGGACTCGACTGTTTTCCTTGCCTAATTTTAGGGTCCTTTGTGCTAAATGTGTGGACCTCGATGTAATTTCCACCTTTTAGGTCTAAAGTGTAAGTGGTGAAATTTAGACGATATTAAGCTTACTTGTCAATGAGTATGAACATTCTTGGATTTCAATCTGAACGACCAAGATCATCAAGGCCATATCAACATCATACTTTATATGTTGATGATCCCATGTCAGAGAATTTGGATGGCAACAGATCTGGCCATGTTTTGAAAACAATCGAAGAGGAAGTAGTATCAAGAGTTTGACTCAGATCAGCTGATCTCTCGAGGAGCCGAACCAGAAATTTTTCCTTTTAGGGTCCATTATGCTAAATGTATGGACCTCGATGTAATTTTTCTTTTTTGAGGTCCCTAATGTAAAATGTACTTTGATCGACCATGTAAAGTTCTAACCTAAAAGTAAGTGTTGAAATTTAAATTAATTTAAGCTTAGTTGTCAACGAGTATGAACCATTCTTGTATTTCAAGATGAACGACAAAGGTCATGGCCATATCTACATCATACTTTATGCTGATGATCCCATATTCAAGAATTTGAATATCGACAAATTTGGCCATATTTGAAAACAATCGCAGATGAAGTAGTATGAAGAGTGTGGCTCGATCAGCTACTGTCTCGAGAAGGCGCTGAACCCTACTATTTTGCTTGCTTAATATTAGGGTGTTTTGTGCTAAATGTATGGACCTCGATGTAATTTTCCCCCTTTTTAGGTCCTTGTTGTAAAATGTACTCCCATCGAGTGTGTAAAATTCTAACCTAAAAGTATGTGGTGAAATTTAAATGAATTTCAACTTATAGTTGTCAACGAGTATGAACATTCTTTGATTTCAAGCCGAACAACCACAAGGTCGAGGCTATATCTCTACATCATACTTTATTCTGATGATCGAGTATCCAAGAAATTGCATGGCGATAGATTTGTCCATATTGTGAAAACAATCGAAGAGAAAGTAGTATGAAGAGTATGGCTTGATCAACTGCTCTCTCGAGAAGGAGCCGAACCCTATTGTTTTATTTACTCAATTTTAGGGTCCTTTGTGCTAAATGTATGGACCTTGATGTAATTTCCCCCTTTTAGGTCCTTGATGTAGAATGTACTCCCACCGACCATGTAAAATACTAACCTAAAAGTAAGTGATGTAATTTCAACGAATTTAAGCATAGTTGTCAACAAGTATGAAAAAATCTTGGATTTTCAAGCCGAACGACCACAAGGACAAGGCCATATCTCTACATCATACTTTATGTTAATGATCCCATATTCAAGAATTTGCATGGAGACAGATTTGGCTATATTTTGAAAACAATCGAAGAGGAAGTAGTATGAAGAGTATGGCTCGATCAGCTGCTCTCTCGAGAAGGAGCCGAACCCGACTGTTTTCTTTGCTCAATTTTAGGGTCCTTTGTGCTAAATGTATGGACCTCGATGTAATTTCCCCCTTTTATGGGTCCGTGATGTAGAATGTACTCCCACCAACCGTGTAAAATGCTAACCTATAAGTAACTGATGAAATTTCAATGAATTTAAGAATAGTTTTAAACGCGTATGAAAAAACTTGGATTTCAAGCCGAACAACCACGAGGTCAAGGCCATATCTCTACATCATACTTTATGTTGATGATCCCATATTCAATAATTTCCATGGCAACATATTTATCCATATTGTTAAAACAATCGAAGAGGAAGTAGTATGAAGAGTATGGCTCAACCATCTGCTCTCTCGAGAAGGAGACAAACCTGATTGTTTTCTTTGCTCCATTTTAGGGTCCTTTGTGCTAAATGTATTGACCTCGATGTAATTTTCCCCCTTTTTAGGTCGTTTATATAGAATGTACTTTATGCTTATGATCCCATATCCAAGAATTTGCATGTCGACAAATTTGGACGTCTTTTGAAAACAATCGAAGATCTTAAAAACAAAAAATAATCAATTTCATTTTTCCAAGTGACAGGAATTTATTTTCTAAAAAGCAAGTAAGAAGATTTTTTCAATCAGCTCCTCTCTCAAGGAGCCTTACCTGACTGTTTTCAATTCCTTGTTTGGTTTTTGGGTCCTTTGTGCTAAATGTATGAACCTCGATGTAATTTACCCTTTTTAGGTCCTTGATGTAAAATGTAGTCCCACAATCCATGTAAAATTCTAACCAAAAAGTGTAAGTGGTGAAATTTAAACTAATTTAAGCTTACTTGTCAACGAGTATGAACATTCTTGGATTTCAAGCCGAACGACCAAGGTCAAGGCCATATCAACATCATACTTTATGCTGATGGACCCATATGAGAGAATCTGCATGGGAACAGATTTGTCCATATTATGAAAACAATCAAAAAGTAAGTGGTATGAAGAGGTTGGCTTAGATCTGCTGATCTCTTGAGAAGGATCCGAACCAGAAAGTTTTCCTTTTACGGTCCTTTGGGCTAAATGTATGGACCTCCATTTAAGTTTCCCCCAGTAGCAATTCAAACTTTCCAAGTTTTGAAATTTTCACTTCCTTCACAAACATCGGGGGGAAGGTTATTTAATAGATCGTCATTCGTAGTACTACTAGTACTACAAGGTATAGTGAGTAGTAACAAAAGAAACTTTTTTGACGATAGTACCAAAAGAAAGGACGTCCCAAAAGAAACTTCATTCAACCATTAAGGGGTTGTTTGGTTCAGTGGCTATCCAGTAGATACCACAGGATATCCACTTTTTTTTGGTTATCTAGTGTTTGGTTTAGAGTGTGGAGGGGATATGGATAACCACTTTTGGCTCAAAATGGTGGTTGAGCATATCCCACAAAAAGAGCTAGATGACCTCAACCACTTTTGGATAGCTCCTCCGAAGCGTTTTCTTGTTCGTTCACCCTTCCTCTCAAGAGAACATAACCATATTTTCTTGCCTATGGGCTCGACACGAGGGCGGCCATAGCGTAGGCCGTCAGGCAAAGGGGGTGTTCAAATACGCATGCAGATGTAGGCTGCCGGGTAGAGTGGGTAGGCAGAGGGGGCGCAGGCAGGCATGTTGACACGGGGTCGACACGGGCAAAAGGGTGGCGAGCTGCTGACGGTCATGGCCGCTGCTAGGGAAGTGGTGAGGCGGATGAAGAAGAAAAGGTGAAAGAGGAAAATGAAAAAACAGGTTGGCCAATAGATTTTTACTGGCTATCCCTAACCACTTTTTATCCCACTTTACCAAACAAAAAAGGCTACCCCTAACTAGCTGGTTGAGGATATCCTCATCCCTAAATGACATCCTCTAAACCAAACAGCCCCTAACATAACAGCACGAGTTTACATATAAAGGACTCGCTGCTGAACTAGTGCAGGTCGGACGCCTCCTAGCACCTAGTCCGCGCCGCTAGCGGCAACTCGTGACATCGGCACCAATGCCAACTCCAGTGACACATCCGACTCCTGACTCATCCGCACCTCCGGATAACGCGGCGACACCTCCTGAGCCATCGACGGAACCTCCTGAGCCATCAGCGGCACCTCCGGATAACGTGGCGCCACCTCTGGATAAGGCGGCGGTACCTCCTGAGCCATCAGCGGCACCTCCGGATATGGCGGCGGTACCTCCAGAGCCATCAGCAGCTCCGGGAGGACACTGTGGATAAAGTTTCCATTGTTGGGGAACCGGTCCCAGTAGTTGGTGAAAATGTTGGCGCCGGTGAACACCACCATCTCGCAGCCGCAGTGGAAGGCCTGACCATAGAGGAGACGGGCGTCCCTGAAGTTGACGAACTTGACCTTCAACATCCTGTCCAGATTGTCGTGGAGGAAATACATATGGTACTTGCGGAGACCGTACCCAGCGTCGAGGAAGGCATACGCCAGCTGTCACTTTGTTCTCCGCGGGGAGAAGGCCCAAATGCGCAGGGAATTGTCCTCCTGTGTGGTGATGTTGGGGTCTTTGCGCTTCGGTACAGCGGGCGGCAGGCGGAAGGTGGCCATGGATGACAGATGAGGACGAAGATGGTTGCTGGAAGCGGGGGATTAGAGATGGATTGGTACATGGAGGGGAGAGGATAAATAGGAAGGAGATGCTCTGATATTAAGATGGCAGATTACCGAAGCGAGGAGACAATCAATGTCGCTGATGAAGCCGATGCATGTGGCAAATATCGATGATGATGACTAGGGTAAGCGATTGGACGGAACGTCGACTCTGCTTCCCGCACTCGATGGCCTAGTCATAATTTTGTGGTGCGTCCAAAGCGACCGCGACCTCCCCCATTTGTGGGCCCTACGTAGATGATTGAGTTGATGGGTGAAAACAAATTGATAAAGTGAGCTCTTTCCTACTCTCTCCGGTCCGAGATTTTCTATATACCACTATATAGTATACCAGTTTTTGAATATGAATCGACCCACACAACTTCTCGCCAATGCACATTTGGAGCATTCCAAGACTTTGATTTCCCGTTGGAGCTTCTATGTGTTGTTCATCAGAACAAAACCCATTTGATCTAATGGATGACAAACGTTGGATTTGCCACCCTCTCTTCCCACGCTCGTGGACTCTGATTGCTGAAATTGCTCGGGACTTCTGGATAAGTCTACTACTCTAGAAAAAAGCAGAACCTTCTATCATTTGGTAGTCGGTGGTTGACTGCCCCATATAGCACATGAGGCGTCAACTCAGTCTGGAAGCAAAGTAGTGCTACCATTAATTGAATGTGAACATTTTACCCAGCCCATAGTTAGCTTAATAAATCATCCATCCATCTACGTGAGCATTCAAGTCCTCCCAGCTACCGTGGCAATTGGTTCTTCAAATATCAACTAGCAAACTCCTTTAGAAATACGTAGAGAACTTCTCGGATTTTTATTTTACAAAATGGGGAATAATCACCATGGCTTCTGCATCGACCGTTACACTTAGTTTGTCCAGCATAGTCTACAGCATGTAACAAAATTTGGATAGCTATTTTTAGTATGAATACTTAAACAATATTAATAAAAAGGTGAAAAAAATAAAATAATTCTTTCTTTTATATGATATATTTATTATTATTATTTGTCATGACAACATTGCAATTTTAGAAGGTTAATTTTTATATAGTATTCTAAAATTTTATCACCTACTCCTAAGGCAAGACAATAATCATGCAACAATTGGAGACATGGGAAAATAATATATAATCATTAACTTGTGAGAGAAACACTTTTCAACACACAAATGGTCACAAACTATTTCTTTCATACCCCATCGAAAATGATGGTAGTTTTGGAAGTAGAGAATAGAATGGATGAAACTTACACATATTGGCAAACATAGGTTCAAATTGATTTTCAGCAGTTCATAGAGAAGTATATGTGCATTGTCTGCTCGAAGGACAACTATGAGTACAGAAAATGCAAAGGTCGACAATCATACGGAATCAGAGTTATCTAGAGTATTGCAACTTCTAAATACTAGAGAAATATTTATTTGTAAATCGACCAAGTGCTATATCTAACTTCTAATTATATGGTGTATTATTATTATGCCTTAAGATCATTTCAGCCCCGTGCCCCAATGGCCTCCCAAAGGGATATTAGATGAAACATATATCTAGCCACGCTCCTCAAAGCCGTTTTTTGTCCGGCGCAGCCAATAACATGTCTGACACACTAGACCGTCCAGGCATTACATGGTACGTTGCAGACGCGCTAGACAAAAGGTACAAACTACACAACATAGGAAATAGATAGCCAAGCACATGCTAGCTACCCATCCCATTCTCCCTCCTCCTAATCGCGTCTCCCCATTATTTTCTAAAAAGAAAATAAAAATCCCTATTTCTGAGTTTCAAAAAATTCTAAAAACAAATTTGGATGTAGCCAACAATATAACCCACAAACGTTCAAAATATCAATTTCAAATAAGTTGTATTTTAAGCTACACAAAAATAATTTTATTTGGATCTGAGTATAGTGAATAGTGCACACATGGAAATATCAAGAAATATCATTTTTTTATTTTTTGTAGCTCATAATAAGAAGAAATTGGCATTAAGATTTTGCATGCTTGTAAAATACTACCTCTATTTCCAATTGTAAGATGTTTTGGTAGGCTCTTTTAGACCAAAATGTGCTATAGTTTGAAAGAGAGGAAGTATATTATTGAGGAAAGTCAAGGGTTGTCTTTAATTTTATTTTTTATAATTTTTTTAAGATTAAGAGATTATTGGCTCTCCGAGCTAGAGAGACTTTACATTAATAAGCTAGGATACTATTTCTTTGTGCAAAGCACGTGCCATTTACTAGTATCACTTAAAACCATATGTTGGTGTCTTTTTTTCACAGAACCACAACCTTTACATTTTGTTTCACAAAACACCAACTTTTGTGGTAATCTTCTGCACAAAACACAGAAAACGGTATTAGCTCATTTGATAACCGATTAACTTGTTGGGCCTATTTGTTAGAACCACCGTGGCAGCGTGGGTAGCTGCAGCGTGCCCAGATTTCATTAGTCTATAAGCAGATTATAACCACATAAATTATCACTCCATGCCCAGAAGATTTTATCACTTCAAATTATAACCACGCAGAATAAAATATTTAGACAATCAGGACATGGTTCTTTTCATTTCATACAAAATATTTAGACAATCAGGACAAGTTTAGTTTACTTTTAGTGTCTCTCAGCACATACAAAATAAGAGTCTAGAACTTCTGCAATCAGGACATAACTCTTTTCATTTCATACAAAGTTTAGAGGCTTAATTATCTTTTTTTCCGACTATAATCCTTGCTTATTACCAGCTGTGAAGTAAGCGTAAGTACGGGTATCGGTGTAATGAACCCGTCGCCTTCGTCCACGAACATAATGGAGCTTCGACCTTGGTGGTGCTGTATCTTGTCGACGCGCAGATGAAGGTTGTTGAGGTGATGCCGGACCTTGCCGAGGTGGAGATTGTCGTGGTGGTGCAAATGGGACTTGGCACTTGTGCTGGTGGAGGTGGAGGTGTTGTAGCTGGTGGTGAGGCAGGACCTGAAATAAGCTTGATGGCCCAAAATATATCGACCTCATTGGGGAACCCCAAGGGGAAGGTATGATGAGCATAGCAACAAGTTTTCCCTCAGTTATAAAACCAAGGTTATCAATACAGTAGGAGCAAGGAAACACCCCAAAGGTGTTGCTAGCTGGACTTTGGCAGGGCGCATTACCGGCGTCAGCAGCAACGTGGAGACCTGCACAACACAACCATAGAACTTTGCCCCCAACTTGCGATGAGGTTGTCAATCTCACCGGTTTTGCTGAAAACAAAGGATTAAACGTATCCAGTGGAAGAAAGTAATAGTTTGCAAAAAGTAAACACAAAGCAGTAAATAGTTGATTGTAGATTGATGGTAAAAGAAAGGACCAGGGTCCATAGTTCACTAGTGGTGGCTCTCCTTAAGATAGATGACTTGTTGGGTGAACAAATTACAGCGGGGCAATTGACAAACATCGAGAAAGCAATATGCATATACTACTCATCTTGACTCCTTTGAGACTTGATTGGGCATTACAACATTATACATAGACCGCCAGCCAACTGCATCTATGACTAATAATCCACCTTCAGGTTATCATCCGAACCCCCTCTAGTATTAAGTTGTAAGCAACAGATAATTGCATTACGAATTGTGTGTAAAGTAAACAATACGATTGTTCTATGAACAAAGGATTGTTGTTTTCTCCCTAGTAGCAACAACACATCTAGTACCTTAGAGATTTCTGTCACTTCCCCAGATTACTAGAGGCATGAACCCACTATCGAGCATAAATACTAACTCTTGGAGTTGCTAGCATCTACTTGGCCAAGATAGCTACTAACAACAGAAAGCATGCAAGATCACAAATACAAATACATGATAGAATCAATAATTAATCTGAAATAGCATCTCAATATCCATCAGATCCCCGCAAACACAACATGTAGGAATTACAAATAGATGATCTTGATCATGAACGGAGCTCAGAAGATCTAAACATGATAGCACAAAGGAGGAGAACCAGCCATCTAGCTACTACATGGACCCGTAGTCCAGAGATGAACTACTCACGCATCACACCGGAGGCTTGCATGATGATGAAGAAGGCCTCCAGGGTGAATTCTCCCCTCGCAGGGTGCCGGGAAGAGCTTCAGATCCCTCCCGATCTAGGGATGGAGATGACGGCGGCTACAGACTCTTTCATTGAATTTTGATCGGGTACTTAGGGTTTCTGTATTGGTGGCATCTTATAGTCGGAAGGGGAAGCCGAGGGGGTGCCTAGGGCGGCCAGACCACCCCCTGGCGCGGGCCAGGCTAGGCCGCGCGGCCAGGTGGTGTGGCGTCCCCTGGCCCCACTCCGTCTTGTATTCTGGCTCCGGGTGTCCCTCGGTGAAAAACTGACTTTGGCTTTTGTCCCGTCCAATTTCAAGAATATTTATTTTCTGACTTTCCTAGAACCAAAATCATTAGAAAATAGGCAGCTGGCACTGTGGCTCTTGTTAATAGATTAGTCCAAGAAAGTGTATAGAAAGTACTCCAAAGTGTGGACAAAACATAAGAAAGTAGATAAAACCAAGCATGGAACATCAAAAATTATGTATACGTTAGCAACGTTCAACATCCCCAAGCTTAACTCCTGCTCGTCCTCGAGTAGGTAAGTGATAAAAAGAAAGAATAATTTTTGAGGTGAGATGCACCATCATAAACTTGATCAAAGTATTTGTAAAGCATTGAAAGCTAGGATCATAGTACTTGAATCATAACATGAAAGACAAAGTTCTAGCAATAAAACAAAGCAACTATGTTGCAACATGAAAAGGCATAAACAAAAGATTCATGAATAACAATGCTTTGCAAGACGTTTGTTTGTTTCACATAAAGAAAACATAGTATAGTGGCATTCAGCTTGTCCCTCATAGAGTAGCAAACATAAATGCACATGACACCTTCAAAGTTCATAAGAGTGACTAGATACAAATAGTTTAAAACAAGCAATATCAAAGTTATGCATCAATCAACAAGTCTTTCGGATAATGCACATAGAACTGAGAATGGCAACCATGCTCTCAAAGTAGGTGCATAAAGATAGAAGGTGGAGATTCAACATAAAGAGCTTGCAAAAATTGTACTTGTTAGCTTTCAGCTCTCATTGCCCCTATCATAAGCATCTTGAAGTTATTAAGGTTAAAGTGAACAAACTATGGTGTATATGCTTGACGATGTATAAGTTGGAAATCTCATGTCCCTTGAATACGAGGGCTGCTCCTCATGCTACTCAAGTTTAGTCACCGGTAAGTTCTTGTCATCGTAAGTACATGTGTATCATAGAGAACCGCCAACGGGGTACCCCTTGCCCGATGATAAGGAAGAATCCCCATATCAAAATGACTAGGCAAGCAGACAACGGGCATCTCAGCAATCTTCTTATTTACCATGGGATTATGGTGTTTTTTCTCTCTTTCCTATTTTCTCATATCTCTTTTTTTCTTTTTTCTTTTTTTCTCAATATCTGACTCTTTTTTATAAGAAGAATGCTTCATGGACAGTTCATTATGGTTACGCTGCAGGTTTCCACCATGACATCATGGATTAGACTAGCGGCCCAGGCGTTTCTCTAACACACATACATAACTCCATGGACTTACAAGCTCCCCTTTCATTTCACAGCGACGACATCCATAGACAAAAGAGCATGATATCAACTAGGTACAAAGTACAAGTGCAATGTTGAAAGCGTTCCCCATGACAGCATGGTTCTGCTAATCCCCAACAAATAAGTGCAAGCATATACAACATAGACGACACAATGGTTCAAGTTTATTAAGGGCAAGAAAAGTAAAGTGTGCCATCAAGTTCGTGAGAGCTTTAATCACTAGTTTTCTCATAACAAGTTTAATTCGGAAGGTAGATAAAAACATGACTATAATTGGAATAGCATATGCTAATAGGTAGGTATGGTGGACTCTTTGGAATAACTTGGTTTTAGGAGTTGGATGCATGAGTGGAACTCATACTTGGTTACGGAGGCTAGCAAAAGACTGGGAGCGACCAACTAAGAGAGAAATAATGGCCATAATCATGAAGAGAGACAAAACATCATTAATCAAAGCATAAAGTGATACTACAAGTTGAAAACTAAAGGATCATCAAGGCTATGGTGACTTGGATAGTCATAACATGGTGTGAGCATGTGCCAAGTCAACCCAAATAAAGCATCAAAGGAGAATACCACAATACTATGCTTTAATATGCTAAAACAACGCATGATTCTTCAAAGGCACATTAAGAAATCTCAATTGTTTATAACATGTCATGCTACAGCAAAGAATACTAAGCCTAAAGTCAAAACAATATCAAGCATGGCATGGAAGAGCATAGGCCACAGTTCAAAAACAAGCCCTCTTTACCACTTACGCATGAACTTTCCTACTCTTTTTCTAATCCAAACCAAACTATTTGAAAACCAATGTATGAAAGAGGGGGTCCAACAAATTTATTCAGCAAACTAATAAACCAAAGCAAACGAAAAACCAAAATGAAAACGAAAAAGAATATGCTCCAAGAACAACACAACTATGCATGAAACAATAAAAATGAAGTGTTTGGAGGAAACCTGGAATTTTTATTGATGAAGAAGGGGATGCCTTAGGCATCCCCAAGCTTTGACGCTTGTACTTCTTGGATATTTCTTGGGGTGACACGGGTGGCATCCCCAAGCTTGAGCTTTAGTCCATCCTTCATCTCATTACTCATTCCTTCCATACACCTGAAATTTTTCCCTCATACAAAACTTCACACAATCTTTATTAGCAACATTAGTGCACTCAAGATAATAAGTCTTTGGGTTCAGTTGAAACACCAATAAAACTTCCATTAAAACACAAGCTACTGTAGCACTTCCCTCAAAAATCCCAATTCCCCAAAAGAACTCAAAAAGGAACCAACAAGAAGCAAATGCAAATAATGGCAGAAATCTGTCAAAACAGACCAGCAGGTAAAGCCGAATTTGTTCGAAGACCTTCTGTTGCTCAAATCAAAAAGTGTTGAACTAACGAAAGTTATATAACAACCTGGGGAAGAAGCACAAAAATTCACGCCTGAAAAGGACATACAGAGATTTTACAGGGATTTTTACGGTGAAGCACAAAAATATGCTTCGGGACAGCAACTTTCCCAATCATTACTTCTCTCTCATTAGAGGTTACTCTTTGCACAAAAAGCAAATAAAAAGGATAAGGAGCGGTTATTATCGAAGTAATAACTTCCAAGACTCATCTAAAACTTTTGGGTTATCTCCCAATAAGTACTTTCCTTTAACTCCTTTAAGTTAGGCATAAGAAGCAAGAAAAAGAATCAAGTATTCTCCAACGAAGAAGAATTAAAACCAAATTTCTTGCCCTTACCTCTCGTACTTTTATTTTTAACCTTGGGGAACATATGATTCCTTGGTGGAGAAGCAAAGTGCATGGTGACCTTTTCCACATCTATTATTGCTCCAAGGAGTTTCAATAGGGATCTTCCAAGTGTGATTTGTCCTTTTCCTACACATTCAATAATAAGATAATCAGTAGAAACCATTTTCCCTAGGATCTTTGTAGACACTCCTTTAACTATTAATATGGGTAATATTGTGGAATTATTAGCAAGAAATATTTCTCCTCCTCCTTCAGAAATCCCCCAAAGATTCAAAGATTCATAGATATCTTTGGTCATAAGATAAAATTCAGACATGATATCACAGCGAGCATGAAAAGTTTCATTATTTATAGCAATCTTTACTGTGGGAAGCCATTTTGAAGGTTCAGAATTTATTGGAACATAGTTATGGTGCTCTCTAAGTGTATTATAGCAGTATTTCAAACTAGCAGTGCTTGTCTCAAGAGTATTCAATCTAGCAAATATGTTTATGAAGGAAGAATCAAATTTGCTAGGCAAGTTCTAAGTAAAGAACAACTTATTTATGGCATTAACAACATCATCCTCATTGCATTGGAGGAAATCTCCTCCCACTACAGCATCCAAAGCATATCTATAGCAAAGAGCAATTCCAACGTAAAAACTGCTAAGGAACAAGCTTTGAGTCATTTTAGGTTCAGTTTTTTTATGTAGATCAGAGATCCTGGACCAAGCTTCTTTGAAACTCTCTTCAATTCCTTGTTTAAAAGTGAAAATCATTTCCTCAGGTGTCATAGTTGCTGGAACAATGCTAGACATAATGGAAACTTAAGATAGGAACTAATTTTTTTGTGTTTTTGATAAAGAAAGCAAACTAATAAAACTATTTTTTGTGTGTTTTTGATAAAGAAAGAAGCAAACAAAGCAAAAGTAAACTAAACAAAACAAAAATAACAAAGTAAAGAGATTGGTTATGAGGGACTCCCCTTGTGAAGATGTCCTTGACTCCCCGGCAACGGCGCCAGAAAATATGCTTGATGGCCCAAAATATATTGAGCTTGTTGGGGAACCCCAAGAGGAAGGTATGATGAGCACAGCAACAAGTTTTCCCTCAGTTATGAAACCAACGTTATCAATCCAGTAGGAGCAAGGAAACACCCCAAAGGTGTTGCTAGCTGGACTTTGGCAGGGCGCACTACTCGCGTCAGCAGCAACGTGGAGACCTGCACAACACAACCACAGAACTTTGCCCCCAACTTGCGATGAGGTTGTTAATCTCACCGGTTTTGCTGAAAACAAAGGATTAAACGTATCCAGTGGAAGAAAGTAATAGTTTGCAGAGCAATATGCATATACTACTGATCTTGACAAACATCGAGAGAGCAATATGCATATACTACCCATCTTGACAAACATCGAGAGAGAAATATGCATATACTACTCATCTTGACTCCTTTGAGACTTGATTGGGCATTATAATATTATACATAGACCGCCATCCAACTGCATCTATGACTAATAATCCACCTTCAGGTTATCATCCGACCGCCATCCAACTGCATCTATGCCATACCTCGTCGGGGAGCAGGACGACACCGTGTTTGTCCTGACGATTGGCACGGTAAGCACGGCCCCCCTCGTGTCTGTGGTCTGTGTTAGGGCCGCGATGGGCGACTTGCTGGTGTACAGGGTAAGGATGTGGACGGAATGCCCACCGCTGCTCTCCTGGACGGACGGCAGGAGGAGGACTAGCACTGTGACGGTGGAGCTCGACTCGCCGAGCTCCGCTAAGTCGGGCGAGGTCGCGCTTGAGGACCTTACGTCTTACCTAGCGGCGCCGCCTCATTACCTGGTCGGTCCTGCTACATCGAAGGAGTTGTGTTTCTTCTTTCACGTCGAGATATAGTGGTGATGTAAGCTGTTGTTAATTGGTTTAATTGCAGAATGATCATTTGCATACCAGGAAATGGTGGATTTTGTAGTACTAGTACTCTATCTCCATCCTAAGAAATAAGGCTCCCTTATTTTTGTTTTTTGGTTGACCAATATTTACTCTAGGTATATATAAAGAATGTTGGTACTGTACAAATTTAGCATCATTGAAAATTTGTTTCAATACGAATTCAACAAAACAAATTTTACACAATATAAGTAAATTTTAGTTGCTCCATTTATTCGGTCAAACTTTACTTTGGAGCACGTGTGTGCCTTATTTCTTGAACGGGGCCACTAGATGAGTTTGGTGGATGTACTCTCCTGAGTATTTTTCATGAAGTCTTAACTTCTGATGGATTGGGTGGATCAGTGGATGTACTCTGCTGAGTAGTAAGCTGAACAGGATTAAGGCTCTCTATTTAGGAAGGCCAGAGGGCTAATTCGCAATACTACCAAGTAGATGAACTCTAATTAATTTATGCATGCACCACTAGTTTTACATGTATGAGACGCTAGATAAAAAAGGGGACATGATGAGAGATAAAACAACATGCATTGGGAGATTGAGAGAAAATAGAGATATCTAAATTAATGAGTCATGGGAATTAAGACAATAAAGAGGATAGGTCTTATTATAATTTCTAACAATTTTAAAAAGCTCCCTGGCCTAATAATCCCAAACAGAGGTAGGAGTACTGGTCAACATACATTCGGAAGTACTAGTATGTACTACTCCGTAGTAGTAGTACAATAGTGGAGTACGGTAGTAGTAGTACTCCCCTCCGATTCATATTAATTGTCACTGGATTAGATGTACTCATATCTAGCACTAAAACATGTCTAGATATATCCATTTTCGTGATAAGTAAATATAGCCATTTTTGGAGTAGTACTAGTTTGGTTGGAAGAAATCATATTTTTTTCGCAGTAGGGATGGTGGTTTTTTGCTAGTAGTAGTACTAGTACATAGTAGTAGCAGGTAGTAGTAATATATTTGTTTATACTGTACTAACCCAACATACATTCGGGCAATTGACAAATGTTCATCTTGCGGTTCTGCTGCTACAGTGCTACTAGCAGTTTTTCAGGTGCCCATTCACCCTCTGTCTTTTAGCAGTACTCCGCCTAAGAAGTATAAATGGAATTACTCCAAGAAAGTCTCTACCACTATAAAATTATAATGTGCCATGGCTGTTGATTGACAAGACAATTCATTGAGGTGGGGTGGGCTGTTGGCATGTGCTACAATGCCTACTCCTACTATCACTCTGCAGTCAAAATAAAAGAAATAGCTGTGATTCCTTGCATTAATTCTTGCCTTTGCCCCTTGCATGCCTGCAGTATATACATGCATTAACTTCTGCGAGTAGTATAGTACAAGTAGGAGTAGTATCAAGCAAGGATATACCGAAACGCAAAGATATACTTGTAGGTCACATGGTGTACCATTCTGAGTCTTCGTCTTCTTCTTTGGTCTGCTTGCCCTTGCCCTTGCCCTTCTTCCTTAGTTCTTTTTTTTGGTTGAACATTTCGAGAGTTTGTTGACCCCTCTCAAAGTTCACTCTCCGCCTGTATACCTCGTAGGTCGCATAGGCATCGAGGCTTGCATACTTGATCTGCTCTTCAGTCAGGGGCATGTTCCCCCACTGCTTGTGGTCCACATCCTCCTTCTTCTTCTTCATGACTTTGTAACGGATGTCTATGAAGGCCACCGCGTAGTCAGCCAAAGAATCCTTCTCATTCGTGGAGCCGGCAGGGTTCCACCTCTTCTGGATGTCCACGAAGTTCATCATGAGTACTAGAGAAGGCCTAAGCCCGATATAGTCGTTGCCGATGTCGACGACTACAAAGGAAATGTTAGGGTTGGCAAGGAACTCTGCTAGCTTGGAGCATGGCTGGTCGGCCTGGCAGATCTGGTAGACCAGGCAATCCATGCCCACACATAGCTGGATGATAGGAGCCTTCTGCATCGATGATTGCTCGTTGGTGTACTTGACGTCGAGGCCAACAATCTTGTCGTCCGTTTCTCCAAGAGCTTTTATATTTTCTCAATGTAATCGTTCACCACTGACACTCTGTTGGTATACGCCACCTGTAGTGTGGTGTTGCCAGGGTCCACAAAGTAGTACATCTTGTCTAACGGAGCCGCCATGGACTTTGATTGGCGCCTTCTTTTGTTTTGCAGAGGTCCGGTCGGGTGACGGAAAAGGAATGGGATAGAGAAGAAAGGAACCGCTAGGAATGTCAGGAGATGCATGCATGAGAGGTTCTGGAGACGAAAGGGCATGTAGTTTCCCCCGGCCCCACCCACGTACTCCTATAGAATATAATTTATTTACGGATCAGTTTTATGGGCGCGGATTATTTACAGCTATAGGTTGATTTCTAGATTATACAAAAAGTACAAGAACCAAACACATGGGATACTTTATTAACGGAGCTTGAAAGTATAAATATTTTTTGAGTTTCCCCTACTACTATAATTTTATATAAAAAATGATATGTCATACTTATATTATCTGATTCTCATGTGCAAGGCACTTGCAACTCACTAGTTATTTCTTATCTTATCTTACCATTATATCTCTACTATTATAATGGAGCAGTTTTGAATTGGATCCTTAGCACCAATCCATACCATTGGGCTGTTAGATCCAATGGTTCAGAGCACCTGGATTCATGTTGAATAGTACCTAGAGCAAACTCCACCATTTTCGAGAACCATCATGTCACCACCCTCAAAATTTCATAGCATAGTAGGCTGTATTCTTGCTACTACTACAATGGAGAAGTTTTGAATTGGATCCATAGGACCAATCCTGACCCTTGGGCTGTTAGATCCAATGGTTCAGAGGAGCTGGATTCATGTTGAATAGTACCTAGACGTCTGACACATCACCACTATATAAAATTTTAATAGGTAAAGCATAAAAAAATATAAATTTGATCAACATCTATAAAGTATGGGTGTATATTTGGTTCTTGTACTTTTATATCATTTAGAAGTCAACGATGATTAGCTATCTAAAACTTGAAAATTCTGGTAACATGGTCTAGAGAAACAAGGGAGAAGATTCTAGAATGATGGAGAAGTGTGTTTTGACTTTTGTGCATACCATTCATTGTGATGATGACTATCAATAAAATCTGCTAGATGCTAGAATGGAAAAGAATATCCAACGGCTGGAAATGTTGGGATTCGCGAGTCTTGATCCAACCGTCAATATTCAAACTTACTCATACACATTTCTACCGTTAGATCAATACTCTCGAATCCCAACATTGCCAGCAGTTGGATCTTCTTTTCCATTTTAGCATCCAAAATATACTACTCCCTCCATCCATAAATAACTTACTTGGGTTTGTCTAGATTCGAATGTATCTATACACTAAAATGCGTCTAAATATATTTGAATCTAGACAAAACCAACTCAGTTATTTCTGGACGAAGGGAGTACTTTTGATAGTCTTTAGCACAATGTATGCATATTACTACTCCAAGTTACTTACCACTCAGACCAGTCTTAGAGCATCTCTAGCATGGAAAAAAATAGTGTGCTATTTCACGCTATGTAGCGTGATATAGCGTATTTGGAGAGTCCACAATATTTTTTTAAAGATTTTGCTCGCTAGGGTGCTATTTTTTAAATAGCATGCTATATCGCGCTAAAACATCATAGCGTTAGTGCTATTTCAAGTATAGGACGTTATTTTTTTGTTGGTGGGTGTGGAGTAAGATAACATATGATGAATATGTCGAGTAAGCAAACATACAATGAAAATTTGTTTGTTAAACTTAGGTGCTCGTGTCAAGCCGCCACCTCCTCCTGCAGCACCTGGCGCTGTACCTAGATTCAGCCCTGCTGGTTATCCTCCAACTTGGATAGCACCGGAATCGATTATGCATGTACAAGTATTACTCTAGGAAATTCATTACATGCTGAAATCGTTTATATTCATGATATACCTGTTATATTTTTAAATCTTTACAAAAAGATGTCTTGTAAAATAGCACGCTATTAGCACGCTATAACTTTCATATCGTCTGGACAAAAGCCATGCTAAATTAAATAGCATGCTAGTATTTTTTGCCTTGATCTCTAGTGGCTTGTGTAAATTTGGTAGTCTCTTAGGCCTTCCGCAGTGTGTGAAAAAATCAGTGCCCAAATCACTTTACAAGAATCAGGCACCGGTGCCCTCCGTTGCCTGATCAATGACACCAAATTTTTTCAGGGAACCGGAGCACCTAGGTGCACCGATGCCCCAAAATCTTCACCCAATAGAATAGCAATATATGTGTACTATGCATGTTGTGTATAGGACCTTCACCAAAGATAAGCCATGGAGATTGGTCTAGTTAATTTGTTTATCACGTTGTGGGCCAGCTATTTATTTCTAGCCAAAGTGACCATATTGTGAGCTCGGTGCCTCAAAATAATTTCTAGGCATCGTTTATGAGGTGGCAATTTTTCTATCTATTAGGCATCAATCACGCTGTGGAAGGCCTTAGAGCATCTCTAGTGGCTCATCTAAATTTTGTAGTCTACATCTTCACTTTATAGATAATGGTGACTTTAGTTTTCTAGTGAATACTCTAAATTTGATGGTCTATATGTCCATCTACACACAAATAGTCAATATACATAGCAAATCAGTGCAACAAATGCTCTGATTTGGCGCGGAAGCGAGCTCGCGAGCGACCAACTTTGCTTTAGACATGGTGGCTCGGTTGTCGAAATATGGATAACGAGTAGCCTGTTTGGAGGATGTCTAAATTTTAGACCACCGGATACACAAGCCACCGGAGGCATTTTTTGGTCCATGGTGGTCTATATTTGGCTTAGACTAATGGATACACTAGCCACTAGAGATCCTCTTAGGCTGGTCATAGTGGGAAACATACTACTCTAGTTCATGTTACTACGTACCTTCATGTGTGTATGTAATTGAGCCGAAGGTAGAGACCTTATTTTTACAGAAATGACTCCAAAAATATTCCATACGTAGAAAGGCTAGGACATTACAGTAAACTATTTTTTCTAGTCATTGGACTATAGATACTCCTAGGATAGGATATAATATTATTATCTATATCTTTTGAACTGTATAGCCAAATTCAAAATTTTAGAGCGGCAAATTCTCCCGCCTCACCTCCACCAAAATATTTCGAGTGGTCACACGCCCCAAGTTGTATCCGTACGAAATTCCTTTTGTACCCCTGCCAACGGCCTATCAACTAATGTCGGGGCATGGGTATGGTTCGTAATCCCCCTCCCCCTGGGGGGGGCGGAGGTCCCCACAACTCTGAAGCTGGGTAGTCCACCTTCCACCGATGCCATTTCCCCCAAAGCACTCCAAAAAACCCTAACCCCTTTCTCACCTCCGGCTCCTGCACCACCGCACCGCCCATCCCCGCAGCGCTTCGTCGGCCTAGACGCCACCCAACCCCCTCTCACCTCCAGCACCTACACCACCATATCGTAATCATCTCCGTCGCACTTCGCCCGCCTACATGCCACATTGCCACCCAACCCCCTATCCCACCTCCAGCTCCTGCACCAAAGCACCGGAACATCACCGCCGCCACTTCGCCGACCCACATGCCACCCCAAACCCCCTATCCCACCCCTGGCTCCTGCACCACCGCACTTCGCCGGCCTACATGCCATACCTCTATACCATATACTCCTGACCAGTCTACGGGATCAGCCGGCGTCCACCTTACCAAACCCTAGTTCGCCTGACACCCTCTTCCATACAACCATGTTAGTTTTGTTGACTCCCTAGTCCATAGCACCTGACGTGCTTCACCAACGCTAGTGTGTGCTCCATTAGATCTCCTTCACGGACTCAACAGTCCACTACACCAGATCTGCTTCACTGACGCTCTTGTGCAGCGCCTCGAATCCATAATCGGTCGTAACAGATCTGCTTCACCGACGACAACGTGCACTACACCGGATCTAATTCACCGGCCATCTTGTCAAGCAAGCCAGACCCATCAACAACCTCCATAGATCTGCTTCACAGATGCCACCGAGATCTATCTACTTCAGCTCGACTCACCACTACCGGGCACCCTCGGCGTCCTTTACATCACCCGCCAAGATGTCGTGTATGCGTAAATGATGCAGTGGCCTAGGTAAACTAGATCTGCTTGTTCGTTCGTTTCAATATAGTAGGACGAGCCTGCGACAGTTAACTACATTTCTATATTGGTGGTAAATTCCTACCTCAATACTAGCTTAATTGATATCCCACTCTCCCTTGATAAATTTGGTGTAGTCTCTGTTAAATCCAGACATTAAACTATTCCTTCTGTTTCGAGGTATAAGGCGTCCTTGTTATGCTTGTTTTTTCTTTGACCAACAATTACTCTTAATATACATAAACAATTTTGGTAGTACAAAACAGAAATCATTAGAGTTCATTCGTATTATGCAGTTCATGGCAAATGTTAATTCACTGAACATCTGAAGCCGCCTACCTATTCAACAAGTTCACAAGTTATGTCATCATAATGTGCACTTGCTTTGTCTGTTGCTACAATACTGACTGCATGTAATTGGAGTTCATTGGTAGTTTTAAGCCATTGAACATGTAGGTTAACATTCCCTGCTCTACAAGTTTAGAATTTATGTTATTTTAATTTCAATCTGGTTGTTCTAAGCAAATACAGTAATTGCCTTCTCTTATGTAATTCATCGTAAATTTTATTGCACTGAACTTGTTGGTTTTGCATTCCCTCTGCAAGTTATGCCATTATTATTTGTTTCAATTAAGCTCTGATAGTAGCTGCCACCTATTGTGTACTACTCCCTCTGTTTCAAAATATAAGATGTTTTAGCTTTGTGATAGGAGTGTATCTAGACACCATTTAATGAGTAGGTTTACTCCAAACCTACATGAACCTACACAGTAAACTGGTCTAGATGATGACTTATACTTTTTTGAAACAGAGGGAGTACATCCATTCCGTAAAAGAAGGCCTATACAACTTTAAAATCAAATAATGATGAATTTTACCAAGCTCATAGAAATATATATTAAGGTTTAATTTGTGGCATTTGCGTGTATGAAAATATATGCCCCGATGTATCAAATGGCGTTGGTTTGGTATGGTAGATGTTCCTGGTATGTTCTACAAACTTGGTCCAATTTTGTGTTGAGTGACTTGCGAAAAAATTATACTCCTTATTTACTTTGGATTGGATGTAGTATTACATGGCATGTTTTAAGGCACTTAACATGGTTATCTACATGCCCTTCTCTATAAATTCAAATTCTCAATTATAATTTCTGTAGCAGTAGTATCTACCTTCTATTATGTAGTTCATGGCATTTTAAGTCACTTCATAGATGGGTTAGCATTCCCTTCTCTATAAGTTCACGAGATATACCATTGTAATGTCTATCTTGTTCATCCAAATGTTAGTCAGTAACTACCTGCTCTATAGATGGTGACACTTTTATGGCACTTCGCATATTTGTTTGCAATCCTATTTTACAAGTTAAATCATTGTAATTTATCTCTTGTTCGTGCTAAGGGGTGACTATAACTGCATTCTATTTTGTCGCATGGCAATCTTTATGTCATTTAAATGTTTGTTTATATTCCGCTATTCCCTGCTCTACGTGTTCACAAGTGATTATACTATAATGTCTATCTAGTTCTTTGTAAACAGCAACAGCCACTATCTGATATTATTTCCTCTCACAGGGAACACGGAGAATCATAGAGTGAATCGCCCCTACAATCTTGTAAGTACCTGGTGCTTTGTATTGCTAAATGAAAACCTGTTTTATGTGAATGAGTGGCATGAACCTATATGCAGAGGAGCAACAATAAAGTAGATGGATCGTCTATCCAAGTACTCGATGCGGTGGATGTCTTCAAAGGACGAACTGACAACAGGATGTCCTCCAACGGGACTGCACAAAAAGAAATAGTAAGTCTCTTATTTTTACTGAGATGTGCTTAGTGTCAGATGCTTGTTTGTACGAGGTACCACATGATTTGGCTAATGATTAGAACAAGGTTGACCTTAACCAAGACTAGACAAAAACCAAACTAAATCCCTCGATTTATAATTCAATGTGCTCACTTGATTTTGGTGATGATCTATTCTTTCTATATTTTACTTGTGTTCATCTATCTATCTATCTGCCTACCTATCTATCTATCTATCTATCTATCTATCTATCTATCTATCTATCTATCTATCTATCTATCTGTGTGTCTATCTATCTATCTATAAGTTAACTAGACCATCATTAGGTGTTTGTGATTTAAGTATATCCACTTTTATGCTATATTTTTCTGCTATGTAACAAAGACCAATTGCAAATCTCTCGATTTATAATTCATTTTTCTCACACAATCATCGTGATGATCTATTCTTTGCTATATTTGACTCATCATCATATCTATCTATCTATCTATCTATCTATTTATCTATCTACATATGCGTTAACTAGACTATGATTATGTGGTGGTAATTTAAGTATATCCACTTTTATGCTAATTTATAGTCTATTATTGTATTTTTTTTGCTATAATTAATAGTTTGTATGCACTCTGGAGGTAGTCACATTGTCTAGTGTCGGCACCACATGAGTTGGCCAATGATTAGAACAAGATGACCTTTAATGGTACTACACAAAGACCGAACTTAAATCCCTTGATTTATAATTCAATTTGCTCACTCAATCATGGTGGAGATCTCTTTTTGCTATATTTGACTGATGATCTTCTCTCTATATATATATACGTTAACTAGACCATGATTAGGTGGTGGTGCTTGAAGTATATCCACTTTTATGCTAATCTAAATTCTATTATAATATTATATATCGCCACCATGATTGAGCTTATATGCACTTTGGAGGTAGTAACATAGTCTAGTGTTATATGTATGAGACTAGTATAAATTATTTGGTCTTGGTGGGGAGTAACTTGGACTAGTAAAAATGCATACAATACTAGTCCCAGTTACTCTACCAACACTAAAGGGTGTCTAGATACATTCGTTTCACAAAAGCCATGACATCTTATATTTTGAAACGGAGGAAGTTCTATCTAGACTACTCATAGTGAGATTTTCATAGCTATTATCATCTAATATGATCCCCAGTTACTATATATATGTACTATAACCATGTTAATATGATCTGGAAGTCTATCGTGCACCTGTTGTTTGATTGCTTAATTCATTACCTCAATAGCTACTCTACATGATGCACATATAGAGTCTATTGCCAATTTGATTCTTTAGTTTGCTCATCATTAAAGCAATGTAATGATTTTCTTAACTTAAACGGTCAGAGCACCGCCCTGTCAAGGCGAAGCTGCGGGTTTGAGCCCCATCAGCCCCAAACTAGGAATGGCAATTTCTATGAGAAATACAATGTTTAATTATTAATAAACAAGGGATTTTCATCTATACATGATCATATGATCTTGCGAGTTTAATATTAGCCACCATATGGTTCAATTGGTTATGGTTCTTGTGAATTTTTAGTTGACTTGTGATTGCATCAGTGCTATATTCTGACATGGTTCCTAGACATACATTGTTTAAATACTTCATTGACCTTGCAAGGTGCACAATGTATCGTTTTCTTGTTTGTCTACTGGATTTTCTTGCCTGGTTATATGTACAATGATACTGTTAGCAGTTGGAAATACAATAGTTGTAGGCATTACAAAGAAGGTTTGTGCTACTTTTTGGATGCATCCAACTATTGTTTTGGCAGCAAATGACCCATCTCTTTGTTTCTCTTCTTTTTTATTTACTGGCCTGGCGATCAAAATATTTGAATGATCTAGCTACTAAAAAGGAATGGTTGATATCTTGTTTGTCTAAAATGATTCTGGTAGTCTATTTAAGACACTTGATCTATTGCTTGTTTTTACAAGATACTATCATAGTTGCCAGATGATTAAAGCAATGCCACCTGTGGTTGGAGGTCACTTTTTTGGCTAGTTCATACTATAGACCATTTTTAAACGCTATTCTTATATTTTAGGTTAATGCTTTGTTGTCCCGGCCAGTTCTAAGCAGCTGAAGTAGTCTCATGCACCTCTTTTTGTTATATTTCTATATTTCCGTTATGCAGTGACATGATTAGTTTATGAGGGAAAGAGTTGAGTTGCTTGATTCCCTACATTCACTACCACACTAGTTTAGTTAGTCTGCATGAGACACACATGTTGATGGCTTGATTTGTTATATTAGGACAATGCCAATTTTGAAATTTTTTGACAACAAACATGGTGTTTTTTCGCCTCCTTTGCTGCTCTAACTTAATATGTCTTAGTTTCAGCATGCACATAACCTGTAGTGTTTTTCCAGAGTGGCTATGATACTGGCACATGTACGCATCGGTCCAGGACATCGACAGTTCCTGTTGTTCCGGAAAGAGATGTACGAGGCACATCATTGATTGTTCCTGGCCAATGATGAATTTGAATTATTTGACATATAAGATGGCCGCCAGTTAGCTGGTATGCTGTGCTGACTTGTTTTCTTTGTTTCAGGCTGCACATGAAGCTATGGGGCAGAAGAGAGGAATCCTACGTTAAGTATTGAGGTCATTTCACAAAGCAGCAGTGATAGTGATTATTGCTTGCATCGGCCCATGGTTTCAGTTTTTACAGCAGAAAGAGGTGTTATAGCTGCACTCCAAACAATTGATTTAATTGAACAAGAAACAGAGCAAATAGATGGAATAATCACGATTACACGTGAACAGATACAAGAACTAAAAGATCGACAAGATTTGACAAACCGTCTACTTGATAATCACTTCTGCAACTGTCATGGTATGCTAGTTGTTACTTGTATGGGGATGTAAGATTCGTAGTAGAAACCCTGTTCCAACACATGTCTCGCGATGTCTCTGTAATGCTTCATCTTGTTTTTATTGAAAGTCTGGTCTATAATAAATTTCAAAAAAATATATGTTGATGTAATAGGGTGATCCTAGCAGGGCCATTAGCGGGCTGAAATATTAACGGACTGTTTAAAACCAGAATTTCACCATAGTTATAGAATACGCAAATATGCTGGCCAGTAGATGGGCCAAATAAACACTAAAAGGCTGTAAGTGGCAGGTCAGAATATTGGTGGGCCTCATAAGTGGCCAAGGCCCAGGAAATGTACAGGGCTGAATAGCAATAGGCTAGAACAATAAAGGGCCCGAACTGTAATGGGCCCGAATATTGATATACCTGAACAGTAAAGAGCTTAAACAGTAAAAGGCCTAAACAGTAAAAAGCCCACGCAATAGAGGGCCCGCAGAGCAAAACGGACAAAAGAGTAAAAGGCCTGAACAGTAAATGGCTAGAACAGTAAAAGGCCATAAGGGCAAAAGGCCTAAATAGTCAACATCCGGAATAGTAAAAGGCCAGAACAGTAACAGGCCAGAAATAGTAACAAGGTTAGAACTTTAGCAGGCTAGAATCTTCAGTCCGTTTATGGGACTGAATAATAGAAGGCCGGGTAGTGAATGTCTAGGACAGTAAAGGGCCATAACGACCCATAATGGGTGCGAGAAAAGTGACGGGCCGACAGAAGGCCTTAACAGTAACGGATAGACTTAGCCTAGGCTGAAAATGGGCCGCACAGTATTGGACCAAGGTGGGCCTTCTGTAGACTGAAACAGTGTCGGGCCTAAAATTTCACGGGTCACGGATGTCTACACTAGTTGGCCCATTTCAGACAGTCCTGGACAAAACAGTAACGGGCCTTCTTCTTATTGGGCTTTCCTCATGGGCCAGCCCACTTAATATTTAGTAGGCCTATTCTGGGCCTGGCTTCTGCCACGGTTTTTCTGACCGTTAATGGCGGTAACTGGGCATTAATAGTGTTCGCCACGTGGCATCTTGCATGACGTCAGCAGTCAATGGGGCTGGCGAACAGATCTACGATGGAACAAGTTTTCGTGGCTGAAGTGTGCGATCCGCCACGGTCAGGAAAAACCGTGGTAGATTCTTTTATGACGGGACTTTTACCACGATGGACATCCGTCGTAGAAGACTTTTTAGCCATGAAAAACGGGACTTAAACCACAAAAATCGTCCATTGTAAAAGCCAACTTTTCTTGTAGTGATAAGGATTATGATTTTGAAGTTAAACCTAAAATAATAGAAAGAGTTAAAGCATCTGAGTTCTATGGTAAAGAAGAAGAATTTCCCTATGAGCACATAATGAATCTAGAAGATATTGCTTGCCTATTTGGAAAAACTAAGATACAACAACACTTTTATTTATTAAAACTGTTCCCCTTCTCTTTAGGAGGAGATGCAAAAACTTGGTACAAATCATTAGCTCCTAAGTCCATTACTAGTAAGGAAGCATGCTTGTATTTGTTTTTCCATAAGTATATCTCTGATAGTAAAATACATGCTATAAAAATTGAAGTTAGTAGCTTTACACAAAACAAAGAAGAAAGTATCCCCCAATCTTAGGGGAGATTTTGTGCCATTGGAAGGAGATGTCCTACGCATGGTTTTAAGGATAATGCATTGCTTTATGAATTTTATAATGGACTAACTGAAAGTTCTAGAACCTATCTAGACAGTGTTGCAGGAAATATTTTTCAGGAAAGGACTATTGAGGAAGCTAAGGAATTGTTGAATACTATTACTTAGAATTATCATGATTGGTATATTGAATAATAGGAGAAAAATGAAGAAGAAGAATAAGAAGAAGATATTGTCCAACCTAAGCTTGGGGATGTATGGGAACCTCTCAAAAATGACAATAACACTCAAACTCAAAACTCATTTATCATTTATTAGAACCCATGCTATGATAATTGTGCAACTAAGAATTCTATGGTCATCTTTGATAACCCATGCTATTATGATGAAACTAATAATGCTCCTTTACTTTCTAATAATGCTACTACTAAAGTTATTGATGGTAATGAGGAATTTTGTTTAGACATGCTATATGATAATGCTTTAGATGATGGGCCTATGTCTATTAAAAACCCTCCATGTATAATACATGAGGATGAAGATGACATACTGTTGTCCATGATGATACTCTTATTATCAAGAGTTCTATAATATTATTGAACTCTCCTATGTTAACCATAGAGGAGAAATATGCATTTGCTAGAACCTATATATGTGATTTGCAATTACCTTGTGTTGAAAATCATCATTGCAACCATGATATTAAAAATGAAAACGGTACTAGCAACTATTTTGAAATAGGAAAACATGCAAATGAATTCCATGATAGTTATAATGATCCTCTTCACATGAAAAATTATATGAACTTGCTTGCTTTGGATGCTTACAATGCTAGAATTGCTTCTAGTAAATGCAACTATTATGAAAGAGGAGGTGACAGGTGCCCTCATTATGCTTCTATTTATTATATGTTGTGTCCACCTACTGATTATATGCAAAGGTATGCTTCTACTTGCTTTTATTTAGTCATATATAAAATACCAATGCATAGGAAAAAGGTGAGACTTCATTTTTATTATTTCCATATCTTGTGTTGCTTCTTACCATGTTTTAACTTGAACATTATTTTGATTGGCATGAGAAAACCATGGGACCCTGGTATAATGTATGGAATACTTTCCAAGGAAAAAGGAGGTATCTAAGAAACACAAGCTATCCCATGAATTCTATATCACTTAAACCAAATAAGTAAAGCCTAACTACATGGCTATAAAGAAAGCGCTTTGCAGGAGGCAACCCGGTTATTTTCTCTTGTATTTTGTTTTGAACACTTTCTGTAGCAAGAGAGTTTTGTTTTGGTTTTATTTATGTAATTTTTAATAAAGTACCAAGTGGAACCCATTTTGGATGTTTTAAAAGTTGCTAAACATAAGGAGTAGCAAATTTCTGCAGAACAGTTTTTAGTGCGTGAATTTTCTGATTTTTTTCTGTAACTCTGATTGCGCTCAAATTCATACATCATTTACAAATTTTCATCCTATGTATGCACAAACTTTTTTCCAAAATTTCTGACATGTATAAGTGGGCGAAAAATATCGTTTTGCTATTGCTGAAAATCTGGACAGATTCTGCCATGTTTTATTTTAACCATTCCCAAGTGTCCTAAAATAATTTGTATGAGTCATATTATATGCTAGGTATATGTAGGAACATTATATGCTTGCTAGAACATTTAGAAAGAATTTTGTCTTTGATATATAAGCAGCAACTATTATATTCTTGTGCCACTAATGTCACCTCTCAAAAAAGAGATGGGAGAAAAAGTTTTGTGTTGAAGTTTTTTGACAGGGAATAGAGGAACATCACACCAATAGCAATCCAAGGATGGTGAAAACCATAAGCTTGAGGATGAACAAGGCACCCTACTGTACCAACTCAACTCTCGGTTTGCAAACATCT
The DNA here is from genome assembly GCA_023614405.1 of Avena insularis. NCBI lineage: Eukaryota > Viridiplantae > Streptophyta > Magnoliopsida > Poales > Poaceae > Avena > Avena insularis. The sequence continues at coordinate 114,421,924 of CM042692.1, forward strand.
AAACTTTGTTTTTTGAGCAACATAGAACTATCGTAGAAACTTGGAGCGTCTGTTTTATCATTTTACTTTTTGTTTTGCATTAAAAAGGCCACCACCACCATTATTATAAATGTTTATGATCATATACTGAAAAGAAACTCTACCTTAATGATATTAAAACCTAAAAAGAATGCCATGGAATAAAAGAAAAGGGGAGATAAAAATAGAAGTTGAAATTCATGTTGTGTCTAGTTCTTAAGCTCAAGTAATTTATATGAAACATGATCTGTTTTATGCCTATTAATTTGTATCCTTTTCTTATGCATATTTATGTTAAAAATTAAGAAGCAATGTGAGAAAAAATGTTGACATTATAAACAAGATGGCACACTCTTTAGATCTCTTTTTCCTAAGCCTTTTCTACACAAGCTAAGACTTGTTCCAAGCCCCTTAAAACTAGATTAGGCATATCCACCTACTTGTGGCAAAAACTAATTTCAAGTATAGTATCATATGTTAGTCCTCCAAACACTATTAAAAACACACTTTTTCATGTATTTTAAAGCTCAAAAGAAAGTAAGGTTTGGGGTGATAGCACTATGGAAATTTTTGTGCTTCACATCTTATTAGGGGTTGTTAGCTAAACCATGACTGGCATGGCACAAACATTTCAATGTCAAATGTTGAATATGAATCATGTTTAAGTTCTACCTATGGATTGAAACGATGTGAAATGAAGTGTGTACACTGGAGTAGGCATGTTGGTAGAAAACGCTCGTGAATCGCTAGCCAAAGCCATGCATGACATGGTGGAAACTTACAGCATGATGATCCTTGTTGATATGATTGATATGTCTATTTTTCTTGTTCTTCTAGAGTAGAGATACTGCCCCTCCCACCTTGAACATAACCAAGGAATTATATTATCTCTTAAAATGCCAAAAAGGGGGGCATATAGCTACACAGGGGCAAGAGGTACTTAAGTGATGTGGTTTCAGAGACCAACATGAGCATAAAATGATAGGCCTAAGTTGAGTAGCATGAGCGGTGCTTGGTCATAAGTTAGGTGCATGAAACAATCAACTTGTAAGATGTTTAGCACATAAACCATATGAAGCTTTAAAATATAGTTGAAATAAAAAGATACTTGGAACCCCATCCTTATTAGTATTGTTGACATGAATTACATAGCTCAAAATTCTATTTTTTTATTATTTATGGAGGATTAACATATGTATTCAATGCTTACTTTTGGTACGGGATGCAAAACATCTCAAGGGAAGACATAAAACTAAGAAGTGATTCTTCCAGTCAAGGGCATGAAACTAGGAAGTAGCCCACAAATAAAGGCATGAAAATAAAAATGCCAATCATGAGAAGAGTCTCTTATTCTATAGGTCCATCAAAGTGTGCTTGAAGGTTTATTTTGTTCATCATTTGTTTTATCACACCATCACTTATTATTTAGCATATTTACATATGTGTAAAAGATACAACTTGGTACTACACTTGCATATTATGTTTCATTGAAAGGAATTGATCCTATGAACTCTACATGTTAATGAAGGAAGAGAAGGTAACAAACTACAAAGTTCATGTTTAGTTTTATCACCTTCATGCTCGAGGACGAGCATAGGTTAAGCTTGGGGATGTTGATGCATGTAAAATGCATACATGAACTTTGTAGTCTGTTAACATGTTTTCCCACATATTTGCATCATATATAATGTTATATCCCTGTTTTATACTGATTTTTTGGGATTTACCAATGACCCCCTTTATTTTGGCTATAACCCAGCAAGGCAGAAAAACCCCATTTTCAATGTTTTTGATGTTTCAGGACCTATACCAAGTCAAATGAACCTGAACTTTTGGGAATGCGAATATTTATCCACGAGAAGCTTCTGGAAAACAGTAACCTCACCTAGAGGGCCAGGAGGTCCAAAAGAGTCTGGGTGGCGCGCCTAGCCTAGGTGGGCATGCCACCTACCCTCTTTTCCTCCTCGGCCATTCGATCGCCTTGATTCTTTGGCCCACATAGTTCTCTTGACCTAAAAACCCCTATATAAGGATACCACGGGGAGTCTTCGACACAGAGAAGGCGGAGATAGAAAACACCAAGAACAGAGAGTTTGCTGGGCGTCATCAGAGGAAGATTGGAGAGGGAACCACTGCTGGAATCGCCTCCGGCCATGTCTCCTCCTTCACCAATGCCTCCTCATCACTCTCCATGATGAGAGAGGAGTAGTCCACCCCCCTGGACTTTGGGTTTATGGTGGTAACTTGATCTAATCTCTCTATGTATGATCAATGTTGAAGTCCATATGATGTGCCTTGCATGAGTATGGGTCTATCGATGTAATTCATATGGTGGACATTGTGTTATGAGATAGTACTTGTTATTCATTTATCGTTGTGTTGGATCTTGTATGGTTTGTCATACTTTGGGAATATTCTATGATGCATGTAATGGTTTAGATCTATACATAATGCCTTCTTTATCCATATCATGAGGTGATTGACACCACCAAGTGGGGGTTAGATGAGAGAGATGTGGTAATACTAACAACATATCACAACATATGAATCATTGTACTAGTGTTTAGAATGTTTTCCATTAAGAAGTATGATGTATGTAGGTAATGGGTGGACGAGTTACAATGACATATGTATTGAGTGACAGAAATGCAACCCAACATCCTTTATCTAGGAGGTAAAAAGGGAGAAGTATGTTGTGTGGTGTGACACAAACCGAATGCTAGCCTTATTGCAAGGATGACCTAGCAACACAAAGGAGTACTTCTTTCACCTATGTGTTTTACGACATGTAGCCACCATAAAAGTACCATTAAAACATTGCAATTGTGCATAACTTTACTATCCATAACATGATAATCACCATAGATGGAGAAGATATGATTAAGTGAACCCATGGACCCATGTCCATTGTTACCATAATAGAAAACCCCTTGTCTTGTCCTCTTTCATTGAAGAGGATTGGGACACTTTTACATTCTTGTTTTGTTACATTAAATTTGCATTTATTAAAACAACCATCTTATTCCTTAAAACTTGTTTAGTGCATAATCAACTAAAACTTGTGATACTTTAGTTGTAGAGAATAGATAGCTTTTCCTTCTTATTCTTGCAGATCGATACCCTACTTCCACATTGAGAGGTACTACGGTGAACCCCTGCACTTGGGGGTTATCACTTGCAAGCTATGTTAATGTGATATCACTAAGAGGGCCCTGAGTATATCTCTCTGTCATCAGGATGGACCCACTCTTGATCCATGATCCTCAACTAACACTTTCCAAGTACCCGACGACATCTTTATAATCACCCTCTTACGGTGTGAAGTTTTATGGAATCGAAGTACTCTTCCTGAGTCAGCTATTGACGCGGTCTCATGGTCTAAGGATTAGGGTTACTTTGAATGACGTTATAGTAGTGTAAACATAATAGCATGATCGTATTACTATACTTTGGGAGTGTGTTCATCATATCATTCTACCAATGTTGTGACCTCGTTATTAACATCATCCAATGTCATGATCAGGAAACCTTGATCATCTTTTAATCAACAAGCTAGTGTAAAAAGAGGCATCACTAGGAACCATTTATTTGTTTATTAAACACACATGTATTACTGTTTCCGGTTAACACAATTATCCCATGATAAATAAACATTTATCATAAATATGGAATATAATATAATAACCACTTTACTATTGCCTCTCGGGCATATTCCTTTCAAAACATACTATCAAGAGGGGCTCTCTTGTGAGTAACTTGCTCATATCTTTTGGATAGAGCTCAAACCTTTGCACACTTGGCATCATATTTCTTGTTTCTTATTTTGTTCTAATCCATCAAAGGATTTAGAGCTTGTGTTAATATCCATGGCAAGCTCAAGTTCATCAAAAAAAGGATTTCATATGCATTCTCTATTGCATTTTCAATTTCGAGGTTTTACTGGGTTGTCTTTTATAGATAGTTTAATCCCCTCATCATTTTAATCTATCAACCTTTGCTACACTATGTTGTTTCCCTGAATGATATTGTAGAGCTTGTTACTATGTTCGAAACAAGCTCAAGATCATCAAAATCGGAGTTTGCATGCAAAAGTTAGGGTCGTTTTTGTATTGGTTTTTCTGTCACTTTTCGGGGGGCAGAGACTCCGGTGTTGCACCTCGGAGACTCCAGGGGGCCAGAGACTGATGGGGTTCGTTGCATAGAAAACAAAAAAATCGTATGGTTGCAACCACCAAGATCATATCTAGGAGATACATGTAATGGCTTCAGCTGGACTCACCCTGGAAGACCGTAACGCGGGATAACGTTCCTGCATAAATGGGGATGATGTAGAATGTACATCACCGTCCTCAAGTATGCGTAGACGATCAGTGCCACAAGAGGGCAGCGCCTGCGTAATCGGTCACACGTCGTATCGATGACTCGACCCGATCACAGGAACTCCAACAATGCTTCGCCATGCGAGAGATGGTGGAGGGGAAGATCTCGAGCTGGGTTTCGCCTAAGCACCTTTTCTAGTGTCAATGGACAAGCCTAGAAAGAGGGAGAAGATGCCAACCAAAGGGCATATAAGAGAAGTGGGCAAGTGTGTGAGAGGGAGGAGGTCTCCACCTCCTTCTATATGGGAGAGGAGGGCTTCCCCCTCCATTGGACGGTGCCATGGAGGTGCCCTTCCCCTCCTCTCATTCATGTGGGTGGACACTCCACTCACACAACATCAATTTCCACTTCCTCCATTTATTCTCCTCTAAAAAAACCAAGGTCTTTCAATTAAAGCACTTTAATTCTCTTGTTTTAATGCAAATCAATTTAATGAACACTTATTTTAATGAGTACTTCATTTAATGAACACTTCATTAAATTGAAACATTAACATTGTGTTTCCTTGCTTTGTTTCGATACCCCGAAACCATTTTGGCAGATTCAATAGAACAAATTTCCGCGATGTCCATTATCTTCTCATGCGTTTCCTACCCACTCAATTGCGTCGACTAACCTTAAGTGTGTCTCCCTACAGGTTCGAGAACTATGTAGACATGATCTAGACTTTCTCTGATCAATAATCATTAGCGGGATCTGCAGATCCATAATGACTCCCACTAGTTCCACAAAAATCCAATGGTCATCTGAACCTTTTTCGCTATAATCGAATTCCTTTTTTCTCGTGATATTTTACTTGTCTGAGATTCGATCACTCGGTATCATCCATACCTTGTTTAATCTTGTTCCTGACAAGTACTCCTTTTCTCATTCCTATGATATAACATTATAGTGATCAAATCACTTGCTTGCAAGCTATGTCAATGTGATATCATCGAGAGGGCCTTGAGTATATCTCTCTGTCATCTAGATGGACAAATCCCATTCTTGATCCACGGGCCTCAACTAACACTTTCCAAGTACTTGACGAAACCTTTATAATCACCCTGTTATGGTGTGATGTTTGATGGGATCAAAGTACCTTTTTGGTGAAAGTGATTGATGTGATCTCATGGTCCAAGGACATTGAGTTACTACGAATGTGACATCAATATAAACTTGAGGTCATGATCATATTGATACATCTACTTCAAGTGATTGTTCATCATATCATTCTCCAATGATATGACCTTGTTATTAACAACATCCAATGTTCATGATCAGGAAACCTATGATCATCAGTTAATCAACAAGATAGTACTAAGAGAGGCTTTACTAGGAACCTTTTATGTTTATAAATCACACATGTATTAATGTTTCCTATTAACACAATTATAGCATGAAAATAAACATCTATTATAAACCTGGAATAGCATAATAACCACTTTATTATTACCTCTCGGTTATATTCCTTTCAGTCTCCCACTTGCACTAGAGTCACTTGAAGTTCTGGTGCTGATCATGTTTTGCCCTTGGGAGAGCTTTAGTCAATGGGTATGCCACATTCAGATCCATGTCTACTTTGCAAATCTCTGCATCTCCATCCTGAACATGTTCCCGGGTGGAGTTAAACCGGCACTTTATATGCTTGGAATTCTTATGAGACCTTAGTTCCCTAGCATTGGCTATGGCACCATTGTTGTCACAATAGATTACAATTGGATCCAAAGCACTTGGATCCAGACCCAGTTCAGAAATGAACTCCTTCATCTAAACTTCTTCCGCCACTGCTTCCGAAGTAGAGATATATGCCGCCTCCATTGTAGATCTTGCTATTGATGGCTCAGTGTTGATGTAGAGCTCGTTTGGGAACCCCAAGAGGAAGGTATGATGAGCACAGCAGCAAGTTTCCCTCCGTTATGAAACCAAGGTTTAATCAAACTAGTAGGAGCAAGGAAACACCCCAAAGGTGTTGCTAGCTGAGCCTTGGCAGGGCGCACTACCGGTGCTAGTAGCAACGTGGAGACCTGCACAACACAATGATACATTTCAAATGTATCTATAATTTTTGATGTTCCATGCTTGGTTTTATCCACTTTCTTGTGTTTTGTCCACACTTTGGAGTACTTTTCATATGATTTCTTGGACTAACCTATTAACAAGAGCCACAGTGCCAGCTGCCTGTTTTCTGCTGTTTTTGGTTCCAGGAAAGTCGGAAAATGAATATTATCGGAATTGGACGGGACAAAAGCCAAAGTACCTATTTTTCACGAAGTCATCAGATGCCAGAATACGAGATGGAGAAGGGCTGGGGGGCGGCCACACCACCTGGCCGTGCGGCTAGGCCTGGCCCACGCAAGGGGGTGGTCTGGCCGACCCTAGCACCCCCTCGGCCTCTCTTTCCGCCTATAAGATGCCCTCGGGACGAAAACCTTAAGGACCCGATCAAAAATCCACGAAAGAGTCTGTAGCCACCGTCATCTCCATCCCTAGATCGGGAGGGATTTGAAGCTCTTCCCGGCACCCTGCCGGAGAGGGGGATTCACCCTAGAGGCCTTCTTCATCACCATGCAAGCCTCCGGTGTGATGCGTGAGTAGTTCATCCTTGGACTACAAATCCATGTAGTAGCTAGATGGCTGGTTCTCTTCCTTTGTGCTTTCATGTTTAGACCTTGTGAGCTCCGTTCATGATCAAGATCATCTATTTGTAATTCTGCATGTTGTGTTTGTGGGGATTCGATGGATATTGAGATGCTATTTCAGATTGATTATTGATTCTATCATGTCTTTGTTATTTGTGATCTTGCATGCTTTCCGTTGTTAGTAGCTATCTTGGCCAAGTAGATGCTAGCAACTCCAAGAGTTAGTATTTATGCTCGATACTGGGTTCATGCCTTTTGTAATCTGGGGAAGTGATAGAAATCTCGAAGGTACTAGATGTGTTGTTGCTACTATTGAGAAAACAAAAATCCTTTGTTCATAGAACAATCGTATTGTTTACTTTACACGCAATTCGTAAAACAATAATCTATTGCTTGCAACTTAATACTAGAGGGGGTTCAGATGATAACCTGAAGGTCGATTATTAGTCATAGATGCAGTTGGATGGCGGTCTATGTATAATGTTGTAATGCCCAATCAAGTCTCAAAGGAGTCAAGATGATTAGTATATGCATGTATTGCTTTTTTGATGTTTGTCAATTGCCCCGCTGTAATTTGTTCACCCAGCATGTTATCTATCTTAAGGAGAGCCACCTCTAGTGAACTATGGATCCAGGTCCTTTTCTTTACATACAATCTATAAACTATTTACTGCTCTGTGTTTACTTTCTGCAAACTATTACTTCCTTCCATTCGATACGTGTAATCCTTTGTTTTCAGCAAAACACGCTGAGATTGACAACCTCATCGCAAGTTGGGGACAAAGTGATGTGGTTGTGTTGTGCAGATCTCCACGTTGCTACTAGCACCGGTAGTGCGCCTTCCCAAGGCTCAGCTAGCAACACCTTTGGGGTGTTTCCTTGCTCCTACTAGTTCGATTAAACCTTGGTTTCATAACTGAGGGAAATTTGCTGCTGTGCTCATCATACCTTCCTCTTGGGGTTCCCAACGAGCTCTACATCAACACTGATCCATCAAGCATTTTTCTGGCGCCGTTGCCGGGGAGTCAAGGACATCTTCACAAGGGGAGTCCCTCATAACCAATCTCTTTACTTTGTTATTTTTGTTTTGCTTAGTTTCTTTTTGTTTTGTTTGCTTGTTTCTTTATGAAAAACACAAAAAAATTAGTTTTACTAGTTTGCTTTCTTATTTGAAAACACAAAAAATGACTACTCTTGAAAACACTAAGTTGTGTGACTTCACTAGCACCAACAACAATGATTTTATGAGCACACCTATTGCTCCACTTGTGCCCGAAGATACTTTCTTTGAGATAAAACCTGCTTTACTCAATCTTGTTATGAGAGAACAATTTTCTGGTATTGGTAATGAAGATGCTGCTGCCCATCTAAATAACTTTGTTGAACTTTGTGAGATGCAAAAGCATAGGGATGTAGATGGTGATATCATTAAGCTGAAATTGTTTCCTTTCTTTTTGAGAGGAAAAGCTAAAGAATGGTTGAATTCCTTAACTAGGAATAGTATTGATTCTTGGACTAAATGCAAAGATGCTTTTATTGGAAAATACTATCCTCCTTCTAAGATTATATCTATGAGAAGTGAAATAATGAAGTTTAAACAATCTGATAATGAACATGTTGCTCAAGCTTGGGAAAGAATGAAATCTTTGGTAAAGAATTGTCCCACTCAAGGACTGACTGCTTGGATGATCATCCAAACTTTTTATGCAGGATTGAACTATTCTTCAAGGAACCTATTGGACTCTGCTGCTGGAGGTACCTTTATGACCATTACTTTGGGTGCTGCAACAAAACTTCTGGACAATATGATGGTTAATTATTCTGAATGGCATACTGAGAGAGCTCCACAAGGTAGGAAGGTAAATTCTGTTGAGGAAACTTCTTCCTTGAGTGATTAGATTGATATTATTATGTCTATGCTTGTTAATGGGAAAGCCCATATTGATCCAAATAATGTCCCTTTAGCTTCTTTGGTTGCTCAAGAAGAGCAAGTTGATGTGAACTTCATAAGAAATAACAACTTTGGCAATAATGCTTATAGGAATAATTTTGGTAACAACAATTATAAGCCATATCCTTCCAACAATGGTAATGCTTATGGAAGTTACTACAACAATAATAGGAGTGCTCCCTCTGAACATGAAGTTATGCTTAAAGAATTTATTAGTAAACAAACTTCTTTCAATAAAACTATTGAGGAAAAACTCTCTAATGCTAAAAGAAATATAACATCTTTGGTTGAATCTCAATCTTCTATGAATAAAATAGCTGCTAAACCTAAAACTAATGATAATCCCTTTGCAACTAATAATGCTATACAAGTAAGAATTGATGAAAATTTTAGACTATTAGCTGAATTACATGCTAAGTGGGAAAGAGAAGATGAAATTGCTAGAAACATTAGTGTTTCTACTATTACCACCACTAGTGTGGAGGCTAGTAATAGTTCTACTACTCTAGATGATAAATTTGATTTTGATCTTGATGGTTGCAACATCTCTGAAGTTATTAAGTTCCTACAAAAGCTTGCTAAAAGTCCTAATGCTAGTGCTATGAACATGGCCTTTACAAAACACATTACTGATGCTCTCATAAAGATTAAAGAAGAAAAGATGAAACATAAAGCTTCTATTCCTATAAAACAAGAAGATGGTTGGGAACCCATCATTAATATGAAAGTGAATGACTTTGATTTCAAAGCTTTATGTGATCTTGATAGTAGTGTTTCTATTATGCCTAGAAGGATTTATGATATGCTTGATTTGCCTCCACTTGAAGATTTTTATTTGAATGTCCCACTTGATGATAATGCTAAAAAGAAACTCATGGGGAGTCTTAATGATGTTCTTATTATGGATAACAATGCATATGTCCCCGTTGATTTCTATGTTTTGGATGTTAAATACAATGCTTCTTGTCCTATTACTTTGGGAAGACCTTTTCTTAGAACTGTTGGTGCCATTATTGATATGAAAGAAAACACCATTAAATATCAACTCCCACTCAAGAAAGGTATAGAACACTTCCCTAAGAAGATAGGGAAGATTTATTTTGCTTCTCCTATGAAAACAAAATTTGGTCTTAATGCTTCTTCATTTGAGAACACTTGATTATTTTTCTTGCTTCTTATGCCTAACTTAAAGGCGTTAAAGAAAAGTACTTATTGGGAGATAACCCAAAAGTTTTAGATGAGTCTTGGAAGTTATTACTTCAGTAATAACCACTCCTTATCCTTTTTATTTGCTTTTTGTGCCAAAAGTAACCTCTAATGAGAGAGAACTAATGATTGGGAAAGTTGCTGTTCCAAAACAGATTTCTGTGCTTCACCGTAAAAATTCATGTAAAATATCTGAACGTCCTTTTGAGGCATGAATTTTTGTGCTTCTGCCCCAGGTTGATATCTAACTTCTGTTATTTCAACACTTTTTGATTTGAGTAACATAAGGTCTTCGAAAAAATTCGTCTTTACCTGCTGGTCCGTTTTGACAGATTTCTGCCATTTTCTGCATTTGCTTCTTGTTGGTTCCTTTTTGAGTTTTTTTGGGGAATTGAGCTTTTTGAGGGAAGTGATACCGTAGCTAGTGTTATAATGGAAGTTTGTTTCGTGTTAGAACTGAACCTTAAGACTTATTTATCTTGAGTACACTAATATTGCTAATAAAGATTGTGTGAAGTTTTGTATAAAGGAAAAATTTCAGGTGTATGGAAGGAATGAGTTATGAGATGAAGGATGGACTAAAGCTCAAGCTTGGGGATGCCACGCGTGTCACCCCAAAAAATATCCAAGAAGTACAAGCGTCAAAGCTTGGGGATGCCCAAGGCATCCCCTTCTTCAACAATAGAAATCCCAGGTTTCTTCCAAACGCTTCATTTTTATTGTTTCATACACAGTTGTGTTGTTCTTGGAGCGTCTTCTACTTTTTTTCGTCTTGGTTTTTCGTTTGCTTGGTTTGCTTAATTTTCTGAATAAATTGGTTGGACCCCCTCTTTCATACTTTGGTTTGCAAATAGTTTGGTTTGGTTTGGAAAAGAGTAGGAAAGTTCATACTTATGTGATATAAAGAGCTCGTTTTTGACTGTGGCCTATGCTCTGTCATGCCATGCTTGATATTGTTTTGGCTTTATGCTTAGTATTCTTTGCTGTAGCATCACTTGTTATAAACAATTGAGATTGCTTAATGTGCCTTGGATGAATCATGCGTTGTTTTAGCATATTAAAGCATGGTATAGTGGTATTCTCCTTTGATGCTTTATTTGGGTTGACTTGGCGCATGCTCACACCATGTTATGACTATCTCAAGTCACCATAGACTTTATGATCGTTTAGTTTTCAACTTGTAGTATCACTTTATGCTTTGATTAATGATGTTTTGTCGCTTTGCATGATTATGGCCATTATTGCTCCCTTAGTTTGTCGCTCCCATCTTTTGCTATCCTCCACAACCAAGTATGAGTTCCACTCATGCATCCAACTCCCTAAACCAAGTTATTCCAAAGAGTCCACCATAGCTACCTACTAGCTTATGCTATTCCAAGTATATTCATGCTTTTGTTTACCTTCCAAATTAAACTTGTTATGAGAAAACTAGTGATTAAGGCTCTCACGAACTTGATGGCACACTTTACTTTTTTCATCTAATAAACTTGAACCATTGGGTCCTTCTTTGTTGCGTATATGCTTGCGCTTTATAAGTTGAAATTAGCATGACCATGTATCATGGGGAACGCTTTCAATATTGCACTTGTACTTTGTACCCCGTTGATATCATGTTCTTTTGCTTACGGATCCCGAGGGTGTGAAATAAAAGTGGAACTTGTAAGATCATGGAGTTTGTATGTGTGTTAGAGAAATGCCTGGGCCGCTAGCCTAAGCCATGGCTAATCATGGTGGAAACTTGCAGCATCAGCATAATGAGCACTCTATTAAGCATCCTCAATAAAAACCTATGCAAATAGCAAATAAAAAGATCGCTGAGATGCTCATTGTCTACTTGCCTTGTCATTTTGATTATGGGATAGCTCCTGTATCATGTGCAAGGGGTACCCCGTTGGCGGTTCTTTATGATACATATGTACTTACAATGACAAGAGCTTACTTGTGACTAAAGTTCAGTAGCATGAGGATCGGTCTTCGTAAGTAAGGTGCATGAGATTTCGGTTTATAACTTGTCAAGGATATCCTCTTAGTTGTGTCACTTTAACCCTAATCACCTTCAAGATGCTTATGATAGGGGCAATGAGAGATGAAAGCTATAAGTACCATAATTTTTGGAAGCTCTTTATGAGACTTGAATCCCTACTTCCTTCTATGAAGGCCTTTCTTCCACCATTATATTGAGTCTCCACCTTCTACCTTTATGCACCTACTTTGAGAGTATAATGGCCATTCTTAGTTCTATGTGCATTGTTCCAAGACTAGTTGATTGATGCATAACTTGATATTGCTTGTTTTAAACTATTTGTATCTAGTCACTCTTATGAACTTTGAAGGTGTCCTATGCATTTATATTTGCTACTCTATGAGGGACAAGCTGAATACTATTATGCTATGTTTTCTTTATGTGACACAAACAAACGTCTTGCAAAGCATTGTTATTCTTGAATCTTTTGTTTGTGCATTTTCATGTTGCATCATAGTTTCTTTGTCTTATTGCTAGAACTTTGTCTTTCATGTTATGATTGATGTGCTATGATCCCAGCTTTGAATGTTTTACAAATACTTTGATCAAGTCTTTGATGGTGCATGTCACCTAAAAAATTATTCTTTCTTTTTATCACTTACCTACTCGAGGATGAGCAGGAGTTAAGCTTGGGGATGTTGAGACATTGCAAATGTATCTATAATTTTTGATGTTCCATGCTTGCTTTTTTCCACTTTCTTGTGTTTTCTCCACACTTTGGAGTACTTTTCATATGATTTCTTGGACTAACCTATTAAGAAGAGCCACAGTGCCAGCTGCTTGTTTTCTGCTGTTTTTGGTTCCAAGAAAGTCAGAAAATGTATATTATCGGAATTGGACAGGACAAAAGCCAAAGTACATATTTTTCCGAAAGTCATCAGATGCCAGAATACGAGAGGGAGAAGGGCGGGGTCACACCACACCTGTCACGGCCAGGGCTGCCCATGCTGGTGGTCTGCCGACCCAGACCCTCGGCCTCTCATTCAGCCTATAAGATGCCCTCGGGTGGTATAGCCGTTGCCGCTCCTTATCCTTTTTATTAGTCAACAGCGCCAGAAAAAAGCTTGATGGCTCAGTATTGATGTCCTTGACTCCCCGGCAACAGCGCCAGAAAAAAGCTTGATGGCTCAATGTTGATGTAGAGCTCGTTGGGGAACCCTAAGAGGAAGGTATGATGAGCACAGCAGCAAGTTTCCCTCAGTTGTGAAACCAAGGTTTAATCGAACCAGTAGGAGCAAGGAAACACCCCAAAGGTGTTGCTAGCTGAGCCTTGGCAGGGCGCACTACCGGTGCTAGTAGCAACATGGAGACCTACACAACACAACCACAGAACTCTGTTCCCAACTTGCGATGAGGTTGTCAATCTCACCGGTTTTGCTGAAAACAAAGGATTACACGTATCGAATGGAAGGAAGTAATAGTTTGCAGAAAGTAAACACAAAGCAGTAAACAATTTGTAGATAATATGTAAAAGAAAGGACCTGGATCCATAGTTCACTAGAGGTGGCTCTCCTTAAGATAGATAACATGTTGGGTGAACAAATTACAGCGGGGCAATTGACAAACATCGAGAAAGCAATACATGCATATACTAATCATCTTGACTCCTTGGAACTTGATTGGGCATTACAACATTATACATAGACCTCCATCCAACTGCATCTATGACTAATAATCCACCTTCAGGTTATCATCCGAATCCCCTCCAGTATTAAGTTGCAAGCAACTGATTATTGCTTTACGAATTGCGTGTAAAGTAAAAAATACGACTGTTCTATGAACAAAGGATTTTTGTTTTCTCAATAGTAGCAACAACACATCTAGTACCTTAGAGATTTCTATCACTTCCCCAGATTACAAAAGGCATGAACCCACTATCGAGCATAAATACTAACTCTTGGAGTTGCTATCATCTACTTGGCCAAGATAGCTACTAACAACGGAAAGCATGCAAGATCACAAATAAAAAAGACATGATAGAATTAATAATCAATCTGAAATAGCATCTCAATATCCATCGGATCCCCGCAAACACAACATGCAGAAATACAAATAGATGATCTTGATCATGAACGGAGCTCACAAGATCTAAACATGAAAGCACAAAGGAGGAGAACCAACCATCTAGCTACTACATGGACCCGTAGTCCAAAGATGAGCTACTCACGCATAACACCGGAGGCTTGCATGGTGATGAAGAAGGCCTCCAGGGTGAATTCCCCTCTCCGGCAGGGTGCCAGGAAGAGCTTCAGATCCCTCCCGATCTAGGGATGGTGATGACGGTGGCTACAGACTCTTTCGTGGATTTTTGATCAGGTACTTAGAGTTTTCGTCCCAAGGGCAATATATAAGCGGAAGGAGAGGCCGTGCGGCCAGGTGGTGTGGCCGGCCCCCAGCCCTTCTCCGTCTCGTATTCTGGCATCTGATGACTTCCGGAAAAATAGGCACTTTGGCTTTTGTCCCGTCCAATTCCGAGAATATTCATTTTCTGACTTTCCTGGAACCAAAAAACAGCAGAAAGCAGGCAGCTGGCACTGTCGCTCTTGTTAATAGGTTAGTCCAAGAAATCATATGAAAAGCACTCCAAAGTTGGAACAAAACACAAGAAGGTGGATAAAACCAAGCATGGAACATCAAAAATTATAGATACATTTGCAATGTATCAGCTATCACTGGTTGCTTGGAGCTCCTCCAACTCACAGCTGCAGCATTCATTAGAAACACATATCCGGATTATGACTTAGAGTCATCCAAATCGGTGTCAAAGCTAGCATCAACGTGACACCTTGTGATGAGCTCTTCTTCACCGCCATATACGAGAAACATGTCTTTAGTTTTTCTCAAGTACTTAAAGAAATCCTTTACTGCCTTCCAGTGTTCCAAACCTGGATTAGATTGGTACCTGCTAGTCAAACTAACAACATGTGCCATATCTGGTCTTGTACATAGCATAGCATACATAAGAGAACCTATGGCTGAGGCATACGGGACATGGTCGATCTTTTCTCTATCTGTTGCTATAACTAGACTTTGAGTCTTACTCAAAATAGTACCTTGCAACATAGGTAAGAAGCCCTTCTTACTTCCGTCCATTATGAACTTCTTCAAAATCTTGTCAAGGTATGTACTTTGTGACCATCCTAATAAGCATTTTGATGCCTACCAAGATCTTTCATAATTTTTACTATTTAAGTAATCCTTTTTGCTTTTCAAAAGTTATATATCATTTCCAATCAACAATATGTCATCCACGTAATATTAGAAATGCAACAGAGCTCCCACTCACTTTGCTGTAAATACAAGTTTCTATAACGGTTTGGACAAATCTAAAACCTTTGATTACTTCATCAAATCGAAGATTCCAACTTCAGGATGCTTGCTTTAGTCCATAAATGGATCGTTGAAGTTTGCATACCTTGTTAGCATCCTTAGGATCGACAAAACCTTTAGGTTGCATCATATACAATGCTTCCTCAATTTTTCCATTAAGGAACATTGTCTTGATATCCATCTACCAGATTTCATAATCGAAAAATGCAGAAATTGCTAAAATAATCCTAACAGACTTTAGCATCGCTACCGGTGAGAAAGTCTCATCATAGTCAATTTCTTGAATTTATCGGAACCCCTTCGTGACAAGTCGTGCTTTATAGACGGTCACATTACCGTCAGCATCCATTTTCCTTTTGAAAATCCATTTATTCTCAATAGCCTTTCGGTCACGAGGTAAGTCCACCAAAGTCCAATCTTGGTTTTCGTACATGGATTCCATCTTGGATTGCATGGATTCAAGCCATTTGTTCGAATATGGGCTCATCATCGCTTCATCATATGTCGCAGGGTCATCGCTTCCATCTACCATGAAATTTAGGACTGGATCACCATACAGTTTAGGAGCTACACGTATCCTACCCGACATGAAGGTTCGGTAGTACTCTCTATCAGAGTTTCATGATAAGGGGAAGGTACCTCATCATTATTTCCTTCTTCCATTGGTGGAGTCAAAACTAGAATAGATTTCGGCGTTGCACTACTCGCCATTTTAGGTAGAGAAGGTTCAATAACCTCGTCGAGTTCTACTTTCCTACTACTCACACCTTTCGAGAGAAACTCTTTTTCTAGAAAGGATCCATTCTTGGCAACAAAAACTTTCCTTCAGATCGGTGATAGAATGTGTATCCAATTATTTCTTTTGGTGTCCTACGAAGAAGAATTTTCTTGCTTTGGGTTCGAGCTTATCAGGCTGAAGTTTCTTCACATAAGCATCGCAGCCCCAAATTTTAGAAATGACAGCTTGGGTTTGTTTCCAAACCATAATTCATACGGTGTCATTTCAACGGATTTTGATGGTGCCATGTTAAAGTGAATGCGGCTATCTCTAAGGCTAGACCCCAAAATGACAGTGGCAAATCGGTAAGGGACATCATAGATCGTACATATCTAATAAAGTTTGATTACGACATTTAGATACACCATTATGTTGTGGTGTTCCGTCAGGAGTGAGTTGTGAAACTATTCCATATTGTCTCATGTGCATGCCAAACTCGTAACTAAAATATTCTCCTCCACGACCGGATCATAGAAACTTGATCTTTCTATTACGATGAGCTTCTACTTCACTCTGAAATTCTTTAAAATTTTCAAATATTTTAGATTTATGTTTCATTAAGTAAATATACCCATATCTACTTAAATCATCTATGAAGGTTAAAAAACGATATCTACCGGGTGCCGAGACACTCATCGTACTGCATACATCAGTATGTATTATTTCCAACAAGTCAATCGCACACTCCATTGTTCCGGAAAATGGAGTTCTAGTCATCTTGCCCATAAGGCATGGCTCACAAGTCTCAAATGATTCATAATCAAGTGATTCTAGTTAGGGGTGGGCATTCGGTTAGACCGAACCGATCGGTTTGGTTCTTCAGATAGCATAAAATTTCGGTTTTAGAATTATGAGAACCGATCGGTCATTCAAAGGACAGGTAACCGATGAATTTGATATGTGGACAATTCAGTCTCGGTTAGGACCGAATTGACCGACAGATTAGAGGAAATAAACAAAAACGAACACACCTCTGAAATTGATTTGCAAAAGAACATACACAACGGAAGTAATAAAAATTAGACTCTATACAACGAACAACACCACGTGAACTCATCAGATCTGATGCTGTCAAGAATATCCAATCACAAAAAGAGAATAAGTTGCTCGTGAAGTGTGGAGAGAAGAAGTGTCAGCTCCAGGCCACCGCCACCATTGTCGGCCAGGATGCAGAGGAGTGTTGTATGCAGGCAACCGCTGCCGATCGAGATGGACATGAGCGTCGCCCATCAGGTTTAGGAGAAGTGCGTCGTACGCGCCACCGCTGTTGCAGGATTGAGAAGTGAAGAGGTGGCGCAATGGAAGCTACGTCTATACTATGGTTGGGCAAAAGGTACTCTTTTATTTTTAGAATAGATGGGGAATAGGGATTCAGGAGTGGACCGAAACATGGAGCAGCTGAATTGCTTGGGGCTATGCAAAGTACACGTGAGAAGGAATGGACTCACGGGAGTTAGAAGATGTGGGTTGTGGGCTAGATTGCAGATTTTAGGCCCATGTAATATCGATTCGGTTCCTTCGGTGTCTTCGGGTATTTGAAAGACAAAACTGAACTTACAGAATTAATTTTGGTTCTTAAGATACGATGATCGATTTGGTGAATGAAATATTTGGTTTAGGTGTATTCGGGTTCGGTCCAAGTTCTTCGGTTCGGTAGTTCGGTAGTTCGGTCCTCGGTTAATATGCCCACTCCTAATTCTAGTAGTCCATCCGAATGGAGCTTTTTCATGTGTTTAACACCAATATAACCTAAGCGGCAATGCCACAAATATATAGCAATATCATCATTCAACTTGATTCTTTTGGCATTCACATTATAATTATGTGTATTACTAATATGAAGATTCAAAACAAATAAACCATTCAACATAGATGCATGACCATAAAAGATATTATTCATATGAAAGGAATAACCATTGTTCTTGGATACAAATCAATAACCATCTTGCATTAAACGTGATCCAGACATGATGTTCATGCTCAACGCATGCACATAATAACAATTATTTAGGTTTATTGTCAATCCCGATGATAGATGAAGTGGTATCGTCCCGACGACAATCACATCAACCTTCGATTCATTGCCTACGTGCATCATCACTTCATCCTTTGCTAGTGGTCGACTATTCCTTAGCCCCTGTTTTGAGTTACATATATTAGCAACCGAACCGGTATCAAATACCCAGGTACTATTTTGACTACTAGTTAGGTACACATCAATAACATGTATATCACATATAGCTTTGTTCACTTTCTCGACCTTCTTATCTTCCATGTACTTCAGTAAAGTCTGCTTCCAGTGACTAGTCCCTTTGCAGTAATAGCACTCAGTATCGGGATCAGGGCCTCCTTTAGTCTTCTTCTCAAGCGCAACAACAGATTTGCTGTCCTTCTTGAAGCTACATTTAGGCTTGCCTTTCTTTCCTCTTTTCTTTAAACTGGTGGTTTTATTGACCATCAACACTTGATGTTCCTTTTTGATGTCTACCTCGGCAATCTTAAGCATGGCTACGATTTCAGTGAGCGACTTGTCCGCACCATTCATCTTGTAATTAATTACAAACCCTTTTTAACTTGGTGGGACCGATTGCATAACCCTGTTTGTCGTGAGATCAGCTGGAATCTCATATCCCAGTGTCTCAAGATGTTCAGCGTAGCCCGTCGTCTTAATGACGTGCTCGTTCACATAGCTGTGCTCCTCCATCTTAGCGTTAAAGAACTTATGAGGGATCTCATATCTCTCAGCATGGATTTGGTCCCTAAATATAGTTTAGAGTTCCTCCACCATGATATCAGCATCAGTAAGTTCAAAGAGATTTTGGAGTTCAGGCTCCAGCGACTGGAGGATCGCATACCGCATAAGAGTGTAGTCATCAAATTTCACATCATACGTGTCGCGCTCTTCTTGAGTCGCGCTAGCTACAAGGGCATCACCTAACAAACCATCCAACACATAGGTATTTTTTATGCTCGTGAGGGTAATCCTCACGTTACAGTGCCGGTTGGTAAAGTTAGACCCATTTTCTTACGGTTTTTATGTCTCAAGGAATGCATTAAAATTGAATTCAGGGGGTGCCATGATCTACAACATCTTTGTAAAGACTATTTAGACTTGGTTTAAAACAAATAGAGTTCAAGTAAATTCAAAATTTACTTATGATAAATCCCACTCAAAATGACATCCCTTTAGTCATTTTAGTGATTACACGAACCAAATTCACTCCGCCACGACCGATCATCACGAGTGGTGGTGCAGGTCCAATTACGAGCATCATATGGGCATCATATCATCCGTATGACTCCTGTTTTACTTTTTGGTTCATGTTCCGAGGCCATGTATGTACATGCTAGGCTTGTCAAGTAAGAACATTGGTACCCGCGTGTGTAAAATTGTCTTACACCCGTTGTATACGAACATAGAATCTATCACACCCGACCAACACATGGTGCTTCGAGACGACGGAATTTGAAGAACATATTATTATCCTGATATTTAGTGGGAGGGATCAACTTATAGTGCTACCGAGGCAATCAAATACTACCGAGGCGATCAAATCAATGCAAAATAAGATGCGTCAAAGGATAAACATCACATGCATATATAGTGTAATATGATATGGTCCTTCTCGCATTCGATCTCCATATTGTGCTTCTTGGTATGATCTCCATCATTCTAGCGGCGTGCCACCAAGGTCCATGGCGCCACCACCATGGTTTTTCTCCACTAATCTAATTACATGGATTTCCATTTTCCGGCATGCAGGCCATAAAATAAAATAACAACCATATGGCTCCTACCATTATTTTACAATAAAACGCATTGCATAAAAGAATCTTTATATCATAGACCATATTGAATGGTATATGTCCTGAGAGGCAATAATAAAGTTGTTATTATATGTATTCCAAGTATATGATAGATGTTTATTTTGCATTCCATAATTGTATTAAAAGGAAATGTTAATACATGTGTTTAATAAACAAATAAAGAGTTCCTAGTTATGCCTCTCTTATAAACTAGCTCGTTGATTAACAACATAATCAAGGTTTCCTGATCATGGACATTGGATGTTGTTAATAACAAGGTCACAACATTGGTGAATGATGTGATGAACATTCACCCGAAGTATAGAATTACAATCAAAATCATTATGTTTATATTGCTATAACATCATAGGAAGTAATCTTAATCCTTAGACCATGAGATCATGTTAATTGCTAACACCAGAAGAGTACTTTGATAATATCAAATGTCACACTGTAACAGGGTGACTATAAAGATGAGTTTGGGTACTCCGAAGGTGTTATGTTGAGGATCATGGATCAAGAGTGGAATTTTTCAATCCCGATGATAGATAGATATACTATGGGCCCTCTCGATGATATCACATTAAGACAGCTTGCAAGCAAGTGATGTGATCACTATAATGTTATATCACGGGAACAAGAAAAGAGTGCATGTCGGTAACAAGATCAAACTAGGTATTGAGATACTGATGATCGAATTTCGGACATGTAATATATCGCAAGACAAAGGGAGTTAGTTACTATCGTTAAAGGTTCTCTCGATCACAGAAGTCATCATTGAATGTGTGGGATCATTATGGATCTCCAGGTCCCGCTTCTGATTATTTATCTGAGAGGGGTCTCGATCATGTCTGCATTATTCGTGAACCATAGGGTGACACACTTAAGGGTTACCAACACCATTTGGAGCAAATATGTTCTAGATGAAAGAATTGCAAAGCGCTAGAATTATTTCAATGGACACCAAAATTGTTTCAGGTGAAATTACTGAAATTGGTTCTGCATGTGATATTGAAATGTTGCAGGGGGTTTTATGTGAATGTTTGTTAATTAAAGTAATTAAGAAAATTATGAATAAAATAAATAAAAGTTTTATTAAATGAGAGTTGCATTAAATTTTGTGGAAATTTAATGCATGTGAGTGGGATTTTGAGTGGAGGCAAAATTGATGTGAGTGGAGCTTCCACCACATGAATGAGGAAGAGGTGGGGGCACCCCCCATGGGCACCGTCCATGGGAGGGGGCAGCTCCCCTCTCCTATAAAAGGCCCCCTCTCCTCCCTCTCAAAGCACACCTCCTCGTGAATGATCTCTCTCCCCTCTAGAATTATTCCCCCATGGTCTCAGATTAGCGAGATACATGTTCCCAGTGGCATTTCGTCTGGAAGGAGTTGCTGCTTCCGCTGCATCGCTGGAGCAAGGAGGTGGAGGTTGTTCGGTGGCCTGAACGTGTGTGCGAGGATGGATGCACTGCTGATTTGCGGTGCTAGAACTTCCACACGATCTTGAGATCGGCAAGCGTTCGACTACATCATCCACGAGTTCAATCTCATTACACTTTATCGGTCTTCAAGGGTATGTTCTCTATGGATGTATATCCACCTATTTCTTGTATTTAGTAGATAGATCTTGGCATATATTAGTTCCCATCGTAGGAATTTTTTGTTTTCTATGCTGCGAACCCAACAGTGGTATCAAAGCCTGATCTATGCATATATAATTTGCACAGGTAGTACACATATGAGTATGTGGGTGATGATGATCATGTTATTGCATCTTATATGTATTTTCGATATTGGTGGCATAGTGGGATGAAGCGTCCTGGAGTAACTTTACATGTCCTTGCACATGAGACCTGTTCCATGCTTGACATGCAACTAGTTTTGCATAAGTGGCTAGCGGGTGTCTGTCTCTCCTACTATAGTCAATATCTGATTTACAACGAGTTGATAATAATGTGGTTATCATCGTCGTGGTTCCATGTTCGTAGGTAAGACCGGTTCTATCTTTGAAAGCCCTAAGCCACGTAAAACTTGCAATTGATAAATTAGAACTGTATAGTTTAGATCATTGCTGGGCTAGTGTCATGATATGGTAATGTTGTAAGTTGATGTATAGTTGATACTCTTACAACACACCTAACGTGTAAGTTCCATAGACCTTGGCCTTACACACAAAGGAATGATAAAGAGCATACCACAATGCACATGATAGTGATCAAGTGCAAGAACCATGTCATCTCACTTTACACATATGATGTTTGCATCTTATATTGCTTGTTTGGTGTTTTAGTAGCATTATAAGATGATCCCGCATTTAAATATCAAGATAAAAATGTGTTCTTCCTTAAGTATGCGCCGTCTATAGATCGTGTTTCGAGACATCACGTGATGATCAGGTGTACTTTACTCCACGCTTTCATACAACAGGTGTAAGATAGTTTTACACACGCGAGTACTAAGGTTCTTACTGGCGAGCCTAGCATGTACATACATGGCCTCAGAACACGGACCGAGAGGTTAACCATGAGTCATGTAGTTGATATGATGCCCATATAGATGCTCGCCTATGAAGCTACATCGACTCACGTGATGATTGGACTTGGTGTAGTGGATTTGGTTCATGTAATCACCAAAAAGACACGAGGGTTGTTTTTTTGAGTGGGAGTTCATTCGTAATTTGGATTAGTTGAACTCTATCTATCATAAACTTAGTCTAAACTTTACAAATTCTATTGTAGATGGCACCACCTGCTTTTAATTCCAATGTGTTCGTGGAGAAAGAGAAACTTGCGGCAAATGGTAGCAACTCTATCAACTAGGCCATGAATTTGAGGATTCTCCTCACTGCTGCACAAAAGCAATATGTCTAGAAGTGCCGCTAGGCCCTGCACCAGCTCCTGATGCCCCTGATGAGGAAAATAATGTCTATTTGACTCGTTAGGAGGACCACAACTTAGTTCATTGCGATACTGTATGGGCTAGAGCTAGAACTTCGAAAACATTTCGAAAATGTCAATGCCTTTGATACCATTGGTGAATTAAAAATGATTTTCGATACCCATCCTATCGTAGAGAGTTATAATGCTGCTGAAAAGTTCTTTAGCTCCATGATGGAAGAGAACAGCTCCGTTAGTGAGCACGTACTCAAAATTTCTGGGTATGTCGATAAGCTTGTGTCCTTGTGAATAACAATTCCCATTGAATTAGGCATACATCGTGTTCTCCAATCTCTACCACCTAGCTACAACAGCTTCGTGATGAACTATAATATGCAAGGCATGAAGAAGTCTCTCCCCGAGCTTTTGTAAATGCTTAAAACTGCAGAAGTGGAGATCAGGAAAGAGCATCAAGTGTCAATGATCAATAAGACCACCTGTTTCAAGAAAGACAAGAAGGGCAAACTGAAGGGAAAGAAGGGCAGCAAATTTGTTGCCGCACCTGAAAAGAAATCCCGAGCTGGCCCTAAGTCTGATACCGAGTGCTACAATTGCAAGGGGATTGGCCATTGGAAGCGCAACTGCCCAAGTATTTGGCGGACGAGAAGGCCAGAAAGGCAAACAAAGGTATATGTGATATACATGTTATTGATGTGTACTTGACTAGTACTCACAGTAGCACCTAGGTATTTGATACGAGATCGGTTGCTAATATATGTAACTCGATTCAAGGGCTGTGAAACAAGCGACAGCTAGCAAGGGATGAGGTCACGATGCGTGTTGGCAATGGATCAAGAGTTGATGTGATCGTCGTCGGAACGCTGCCTCTCCATATGCCGTCGGGATTAGTGATAAATCTAAACAATTGTTATTTGGTGCCTGCACTAAGCATGAACATTGTATCCGGATCGTGTTTCATGCGAAGTGGTTATTCCTTTAAATCTTAAAACAATGGTTGTTTGATTTATATGAATGATATATTTTATGGTCATGCACCTGTGTTGAATGGTTTATTTCTGCTGTATCTCGACAATAGTATTACGCATATTCATAATGTTGATGTTAAAAGCATTAAACTTGATGATGATATATCTGCATATATGTGGCACTGCCGTCTAGGTCATATTGGTGTTAAACGTATGAAGAAACTCCATTCTGATGGAATTTTGGAATCATTTGATTTGGAATCATTTGATACATGTTAGCCATGCCTTATGGGCAAGATGACTAGAAAGCCGTTTTTCGGTTCAATGTAATGGGCGACAGATTTATTGGAAATCATACATACTGATGTATGTGGTCCAATGAGTGTGTCTTCACGAGGTGGATATCGTTATTTTATTACTTTCACGTATGATTTGAGTAGATATGGGTATATCTATTTGATGAAACACAAGTCTAAAACCTTTGAAAAGTTCAAAGAATTTCAGAATGAAGCGGAAAATCATCGTAACAGAAAGATCAAATTTCTGCGGTTCGACCGTGGAGGAGAGTATCTTAGTTACGTGTTTAGCACACATATGGAAGACTGTGGAATAGTTTCACAACTCACGCCTGCCGGAACAACAAAACATAATGGTGTCTCGGAACATCGTAATCGTACTTTATTGGATATGGTCTGATCTATGATGTCTCTGACTGACTTGCCACTGTCATTTTGGGGTTATGCACTGGAAACCACTACACTCACTTTAAATTAGGCACCATTTAAATCTATTGAAACAACATCGTTTGAACTGTGGTTTCGAAACAAACCTAAGCTACCATTTCTTAAAGTTTGGGGATGCGTGTTTCTGTGAAGAAACTTAAGCCTGATAAACTCGAACCCAAAGCAGAAAATGCGTCTTCACAGGATACCCTAAAGAAACAATTGGATATTTCTTCTATCACAGATCCGAGGGCAGGGTTTTCGTTGCCAAGAATGGATCCTTTCTACAGAAAGAGTTACTCGTGGAAGGCGTGTGTAGTCGGAACGTAGAACTCGAAGAGGTTATTGAACCTTCTCTTCATGAAACAACGAGTGGAGCAACGCCAGAAATTGTTCCAGAGTTGACTTCACCGAATGAAGAGGGAACTAATGATGATGATCATGACACTCTGAAAGAGGACAATACCGAACCTTGCAGGTCAAGCAGGACACGTGCAACTCCTTAACTATACGGAAATCCTGTTATTAATTTCATGGTTGCTGAAATAGATGACCCTACGACGTATGAAGAAGCAATGATGAGCCCAGATTCCAACAGATGGCTAGAAGCCATGAAATCCGAGATGGAATCCATGTACAGAAACCAAGTTTGGACCTTGATGGACTTACCCTACGATCGAAAGTCCGTTGAGAATAAATGGATTTTCAACAGAAAAACTGATGCTGATGGTAATGTGACCATCTATAAAGCTTGACTTGTTGCAAAGGGGTTTCGAAAAATTCAAGGAGTTGACTATGATGAGACATTCTCTCCCATAGCGATGCTAAAGTTGTTTAGGATTATGTTAGCAATTACTGCATATTTTGATTATGAAATATGGCAGATGGATGTCAAAACTGCGTTACTCAATGGTAATATTGAAGAAGAGTTGTATATGATACAACTTAAGGGTTTTGTCAATCCTAAGGATGCTGATAAGGTATGTAAGCTTCAGCGATCCATCTATGGACTGAAGCAAGCATCCAGGAGTTGGAATCTCCGCTTTAATGAGGTGATCAAAGTGTTTGGATTTGTCCAAACTTATGGAGAGGCTTGTATTTACAAGAAAGTTAGTGGGAGCAATGTGGCATTTTTGATATTATATGTGGATGACATATTATTGATTGGAAATGATATATATCTTTTAAACAGTGTTAAAAGTTATTTAAATAACAATTTTTTGATGAAGGACCTTGGTGAAGCGTCATATATATTAGGAATCAAGATCTATAGAGATAGATCAAGACGCTTGATAGCGCTATCGCAAAGTACATACCTTGATAAGATATTAAACAAGTTTAGTATGGAAGGAAGTAAGAAGGGGTTCTTACGTATGTTGCAAGGAAAGGCATTGAGTAAGACTCAAAGTCCGGCTATGGTGGAAGAAAAATAGATAATGGATAAGATCCCCTATGCTTCATCCATAGGCTCTAAAATGTATGCCATGCTATGTACAAGATCGGATGTAGCACATGCTATTAGTTTGACTAGTGGGTACCAATCTGATCCAGGTTCGGAACACTGGATAGCGGTCAAGAATATCCTTAAGTACTTAAGAAGAACTAAGGATATGTTTCTTGTATGTGGAGGTGAAGAAGAGTTGGTCGCTAAGTGTTTTGTCGACGCTAGCTTTGACACTGATCTGGATGACTCTAATTCTCAAACTGGATATGTATTTCTCTTGAACGGAGCAACAGTTAGTTGCAGGGGTTCCAAACAACCTGTGGTGGCTGGATCAACAATGGAGGCGGAATATGTTGTTATTTCAGAAGGGGTTTGGATGAAGGAGTTCATAATGGACCTAGGTGTGGTTCCTAGTGCGTTGGACCCAATTCTCATCTATTGTGACAATAATGGAGCCAGAGCCAACACCAAGGAACCAAGGTCTCACAAGAATTCCTAGCATATTAAGCGCCAGTTTCACTCCATCCACGAGCATGTCAAGGATGGAGATATAAAGATTTGTAAAGTACATAGAGACCTAAATGTAGCAGATCCGTTGACTAAAGTTCTCCCTAGAGAAAAACATGATCAACACCAGAACTCCATGGGTGTTAGATTTATCACTATGTAAACTATATTATTGTCTCTAGTGCAAGTGCGAGACTGAAGGGAATATGCCCTGAGAGGCAATAATAAAGTTGTTATTATATGTATTCCAAGTATATGATAGAGTTTTATTTTGCATGCTATAATTGTATTAAAAGGAAACATTAATACATGTGTGTTTAATAAACAAATAAAGAGTTCCTAGTTATGCCTCTCTTATAAACTAGCTCGTTGATTAACAAGATGATCAAGGTTTCCTGATCATGGACATTGGATGTTTTTAATAACGAGGTCACATCATTGGTGAATGATGTGATGAACATTCATTCGAAGTATAGCATTACAATCAAAGTCATTATGTTTTTATTGCTATAACATCATACGAAGTAATCTTAATCCTTAGACCATGAGATCATGTTAATTGCTAACACCGGAAGAGTACTTTGATAACATCAAACGTCACACCATAATAGGGTGACTATAAAGATGGGTTTGGGTACTTTGAAGGTGTTATGTTGAGGCTCATGGATCAAGAGTGGAATTTTTCAATCCCAATGGAGGATAGACATACTCTGAGCCCTCTCGGTTATATCACATTAAGATAGCTTGCAAGCAAGTGATGTGATCACTAGAATGTTATATCACGGGAAGAAGAAAAGAGTTCATGTCAGTAACGAGATCAAACTAGGTATTGAGATACTGATGGTCGAATCTCGAACATGTAATATATCTCAAGACAAAGGGACTTAGATATTATCGTTAAAGGTTCTCTCAATCACAGAAGTCATCATGGAATGTGTGGGAGTCAGTATGGATCTCCAGGTCCCGCTTCTGATTATTGATCTAAGAGGGGTCTCGATCATGTCTACATTGTTCCTGAACCATAGGGTGACACACTTAAGGGTTACCAACACCATTTGGAGCAAATATGTTCTAGATGAAAGAATTGAAAGTGCTGGAACTATTTCAATGGACACCGAAATTGTTTCGGTTGAAATTGCTGAAATTGGTTCTGCACGTGATATTGAAATGTTGCAGGGGTTTTATGTGAATGTTTGTTAATTAAAGTAATTAACAAAATTCTGAATAAAATAAATAAGAGTTTTATTAAATGAGAGTTGTAGTAAATTTGGTGGAAATTTAATGCATGTGAGTGGGATTTTGAGTCGAGGCAAAATTGATGTGAGTGGAGCTTCCACCACATGAATGAGGAAGAGGTGGGGGCACCCCCCATGGGCGCCGGCCATGGGAGGGGCAGCCCCCGCTCCTATAAAAGGCCCCCCTCTCCTCCCTCTCAAAGGATACCTCCTCGTGAAGGATATCTCTCCCCCTCTAGAATTATTCCCCCATGGCCTCGGATTAGCGAGATACATGTTGCAGGAGGCATTTTGTCTGGAAGGAGTTGCTGCTTCCGCTACATCGCTGGAGCGAGGAGGTGGAGGTTGTTCGGTGGCCTAAACGTGTGTGCGAGGATGGATGCGCTGCTGATTTGTGGTGTTCCACGCGATCTTGAGATCGGCAAGCGCTCGAGTATATCATCCACGAGTTAAATCTCATTAGACTTTGTCGGTCTTCGATGCTATGTTCTCTATGGAAGTATATCCACTAGTTTCTTGTATCTAGTAGATAGATCTTAGCATATATTAGTTCCCATCATAGGAAATTTTTGTTTTCTATGCTGCAAACCCAACACATATCACATCACATGCCCTGCAAAAACAAGTTAGACGCCTCTAATTTATTTTTGCATATTTTACGCGGCTTTGGGCTTTCTAGGAGAGACCCGCTCTACCTACGAATTTCAGCCACAACATTGATAATCAAGTTATTTGCAAACCATTGTAAATTAGATCATGAGTATGTTGGGAAAGACAGACACCCACTAAGCCACTTATGCAATATGAGTTGCGTGTCAAGAATGGGACAGGTTTCATGTGCGATGACATGTAAAGTTACTCTGAGCCGCTTCATCCCAACATGCCACCATGATCAAAATTTACGCAAGTAGGAAACAACAAGACTATCACTGCCCACATATCTATGTGTTCTAACCTTACAAAGCATATATGCATAGACATAGCTCTGATACCACTGATGGGGTTCGTTGTATAGAAAACAAAAAAAATCCTACAGTTGCAACCACCAAGTTCATATCTTGGAGATACATGTAATGGTTTCAGATGGACTCACCATCGAAGACCGTAACACATGATAACATTACCGCAAACAAACATGGATGATGTAGAATGTACATGACCATCCTCAATGACGGGCAGACGATCAGTGCCACAAGAGGGCAGCGCCTCTATCATCGGTCACACATATGGTGTGCCAACGACTCCTGAACCCTTGATCCAGCCGGGCAGCAGAAGTAGCAGATCCCTGGGAACTCCAAAGCGCTACGCCATGGTAGATATGGTGGACGGGAAGATCTTGAGAAGGTCTTCGCCTAAGAACCTTTTCTAGTGGCAATGGACAAGGCTAACAAGAGGGAGAAGATGCCAACCAAAGGGCATATGAGAGGAGTGGGCAAGAGTGTGAGAGGGATAAGGTCTCCACCTCCTTTTATAGGGGATAGGGGCAGACCCCTCCCTTGTCTGATGCCATGGAGGTCCCCCCTCTCCTCCTCTCATTCATGTGGGTGTACACTCCACTCACACCAAATCAATTTCCACTTCCTCCATTTATTCTCCACTCAAAAAACCAAAGGTCTTTCAATTAAAGCACTTTAATTCTCTTGTTTTAATGCCACTCAATTTAATGAACACTTCATTTAATGAGTACTTCATTTAATGAACACTTCATTTAATGAACACATTACCATTTTGTTTACTTGATTTGTTTTGATAACCCGAAACCATTTCGACAGATTTGACAGAACAAATTTCTACGATGTCCATTATCTTCTCTTGTGTTCCCTATCCACTCAATTGCGTTGACTAACCTTAAGTATGTATCCCTACGAGTTTGAGAACTATGTAGACATGATTGAGACTTTGTCCGATCAATAATCATTAGCGGGATCTATAATTCCATAATGACTCCCACTAGTTCCACGAAAATCCAATGATTGTGTGAACCTTTTTCGCTGTAATCAAATTCCTTTTGTCTAGCGATATTTTACTTGTACAAGATTCGGTCACTCGGTATCATCCATGCCTTGTTTAATCTCGTTCCCGACAAGTACTCTTTTTCTCATTCCTGTGATATAACATTCTAGTGATCAAATCACTTACTTGCAAGCTATGGGAATGTGATATCACCGAGAGGGCCCTGAGTATATCTCTCTGTCATCTATATGGACAAATCCAATTCTTGATCCACGAGCCTCAACTAACACTTTCCAAGTACTTGACGACACTTTTATAATCACCCTTTTATGGTGTGATGTTTGATGGAATCAAAGTGCCTTTCCAGTGAAAGTAATTGACGTGATCTCATGGTCTAAGGACATTGAGTTACTACGGATGTGACAGCAATATAAACTTGATGACAAGATCATATTGCTACATCTACTTCGGGTGACTATTCATCATATCATTCTCCAATGATACGACCCTGTTATTAAAAACATCCATTGTTCATGATCAGGAAACGTGTGATCATTAGTTAGTCAACAAGCTAGTATTAAGTGAGTCTTTACTAGGAACCTTTTCTATTTATAAATCACACATGTGTTAATGTTTCCTATTGACACAATTATAGCATGAAAAATAAACATCTATTATAAACCTGGAATAGCATAATAACCACTTTATTATTGCCTCTCGGGCATATTCCTTTCAAAGACTCCGACCCAAATTCCGAGGGGGGGTGTACTGGGAGCATCTGAAGCTCGCCTGGAGTCCTGGCTGGAGTCTAGACCCCGGAGAATCCGGTCCTGAAGGTCGTAAACTCCAGGTTAAGTGTTCTGCAATGGCTAGTTGATGTGGGGACCTATAAAAGCCCCTCCTTCCCCAAGGGGCTAGTTTCTTGCTCTCCCTCTCTCCTCAATTGTTTCTACCTTCAAGAGCTTGCAAATACTCTCAATCCCTCACATATTTCTTGAACCTTGTTGGGGAATTTGAAAAGGGAGATCTAGATCCACAACTCCACCAATCAATCTCTCCTCTGTGTGAGGGGAACATCTTGGGATCTAGATATTGGAGTTTCTTTTGTGGATTTCATCTTGTGTTCTTCCTCTCTTATTCCCCCAATAGCTTTTGTAGCTTTGGTTGAATTTGAGAGTAAAGGAATTTCCATTGCATTAGGTGCGTCAGTGTGATTTATTTACGGAGGATTTGTTTGGTGAAATCAATAAGCTTGTTACTCTTGGGTTCTTGGAACCCTAGATGTTGTAGTGGCCTTTGTGGTGATTTCTTGGGGCCTCCAATTAAGTTGTGAAGCTCTCCCCAAGTTAGTGTCCTTGGTGGTGATTATTGGGAGCCTCCAATTAAGTTATGGATATATCCCCAATATTGTACGGGTTTTAGTGACCGCCCTCAAGTGTACCATAGTGGATCAGGTGCTTGCCGTGCGGTGGGTGCTCGGGAGAATAGGGTGAGGCTTCTTGTGGCATTGGTGGTCTTAGTACCCCCACTGATGAGGACATCCCTATAGTTACACCTACCCTAATTACTACTGATGATGTTCCAGCTGCTGCAAAGAAAGACCAATCCAATGAGATAAGGATTGGACTAATTACAAGAGCTCGTGCTAAGCTACTAGAACAACATGTGAACTTGTTTCTTAATGAACCTAATGTTTTAGTTAATGAGAATTTTATACTACCTAAGTCTTTGAATTATTGCATGATCAGGTACTTGGGAGAAGAAGGTGTAGCACTGAGCGAGGAGCTAATGGAACATAGCGTGTTGATCAATGAAGAATGCGCGAGGGAGGAGAGGGAGGAAGCGCAAGGAGAAGTCAAAGATGAAGATCAACAAGTGGAGGAAGTTCTCTGTCGCGACAGAGAAAATCCCTAGTTTTCTGCCACGATAGGCTGCCGCGGTAGCCAAACCGCGCCAAACTCTACCATGGCAGAGGCATAGACCGAGCCCATGTTGGGTCGGCTGTACCCCTAGTTGGGTGGGACCAACTCGGTGACCACCTTGGCCATCGCACCCCTAGACTCTTAAATAGATGGGGCGCACTAGTTTTAGGGTTTAGAGCATGTTAAAATTATTTTGGAGTTGTTTCTTTCATAGAACCTTTGGAATTACTTGTGATCGATTCTACCAACAGCAATTGAGTGTGGTCTGTTGTTCCAATAGGAATTAGTAGATTGAAAACTACCGTTCATGGTCGACGGTTACGTGCGCAAGAGAGTGGTGCTGTAAATATCCCACATGGTTCGAGAGCTTCTGCATTGGCATCGACGTTTGATACTAGTTATCTATCATCCACCATCATCATCGACAAGTGCTTGCTGAGAAGATCGGGCCACCCCATATCATCTTGGTATCAGATTTCCTCATTTACTAGGTGAGCATCCACAAATCCATCCATAGATTAGATTGTATTTTTCGTCCTACAAAGAAAAAGTTCCACAAAAAGAGTTGACATAGCCTAGATTACATTGTATTCGAGTAATAGTTGCTGGTCGTGTTCCTCTTTTTTAGTCTAGATCTAGTTTTGTTCTTTGTTTTTCTTCTTGTTCTAGTCGAATCCACCACCTATTCCGCCGCCTCTAGCAGGTCCGATCCTAGCTAGGAGTCCTCGTGCTTTAGTCTTGGACGAGTCGGTTTGCATTAACAAAAAAATCGCTACCGATTCTGCCACGGCATGGAAAGGAGCTGTTTTCCTATTGCGAAGTCTGTCGCGACTCGGACTCCTGCCGTGGCACGCATTGCTCTGCCACGCGCCTACTTTCCTCCACCGCTCTGCCGCGACATAGTTTCGTGTGTTTCTCTGCCATGCGCCTATGCGCTGCTGTCGTTCCGTCGCGGCACTTTTACATTGTTTTTCTGCCGCGGTACAGGAATTTCTGCCACGACACGATTTTGAGCTATTTTTCTGCCATGACACCGTAATTGCAAAGTGTGACAAAAATTGCACTTTTCCTGAAATTTAGCCACAGCCATTCTATTTCATATGTGTAGGAACTTGCCCAATGAGACTAGTTTCCGCTCCTACAGGCTGCTCCTAGGATTTTGGTGCTATGTGATACATTGCAAATGTATCTATAATTTTTGATGTTCCATGCTTGGTTTTATCCACTTTCTTGTGTTTTGTCCACACTTTGGAGTACTTTTCATATGATTTCTTGGACTAACCTATTAACAAGAGCCACAGTGCCAGCTGCCTGTTTTCTGCTGTTTTTGGTTCCAGGAAAGTCAGAAAATGAATATTCTCGGAATTGGACAGGGCAAAAGCCAACGTGCCTATTTTTCTGGAAGTCATCAAGTACCAGAATACGAGACGGAGAGGGGCCAGGGGGCCACCACACCACCTGGCCACGCGGCTAGGCCTGGCCCGCGCCAGGGGGTGGTGTGGCCGCTCCTGTCACCCCCTCGGCCTCTCCTTCCGCCTATATATTGCCCTCGGGATGAAAACCCTAAGTGCCCGATCAAAAATCCACGAAAGAGTCTCTAGACGCCGTCATATCCATCCCTAGATCGGGAGGGATCTGAAGCTCTTCCCGGCACCCTGCCAGAGAGGGGAATTCACCCTGGAGGCCTTCTTCATCACTATGCAAGCCTCCGGTGTGATGCGTGAGTAGTTCATCCTTGGACTACGGATCCATGTAGTAGCTAGATGACTGGTTCTCCTCCTTTGTGCATTCATGTTTAGATCTTGTGAGCTCCATTCATGATCAAGATCATATATTTGTAATCATACATGTTGTGTTTGCGGGGATCCGATGGGTATTGAGATGCTATTTCAGATTGATTATTGATTCTATCATGTCTTTGTTATTTGTGATCTTGCATGCTTTCCGTTGTTAGTAGTTATCTTGGCCAAGTATATGCTAGCAACTCCAAGAGTTAGTATTTATGCTCGATAGTGGGTTCATGCCTCTGGTAATCTGGGGAAGTGACAAAAATATCTAAGGTGCTAGATGTGCTGTTGCTACTAGGGAGAAAACAACAATCCTTTGTTCATAGAACAATCGTATTGTTTACTTTACACGTAGGTCGTAAAGCAATAATATGTTGCTTGCAACTTAATACTGGAGGGGGTTCGAATGATAACCTGAAGGTGGATTATTAGTCATAGATGCAGTTGGATGGCGGTCTATGTATTATGTTGTAATGCCCAATCGAATCTCAAAGGAGTCAAGATGATTAGTATATGCATGTATTACTTTCTCGATGTTTGTTAATTGCCCCGCTGTAATTTGTTCACCCAGCATGTTGTCTATCTAAGGAGAGCCACCTCTAGTGAACTATGGATCCCGGTCCTTTCTTTACATACAATCTACAAACTTCTTTGTGTTTAGTTTCTGCAAACTTTTACTTCTTTCCATTCGATACGTTTAATCCTTTGTTTTCAGCAAAACATGGTGAGATTGACAACCTCATCGCAAGTTGGGGACAAAGTTCTATGGTTGTGTTGTGTAGGTCTCCACGTTGCTACTAGCATCGGTAGTGCGCCCTGCCCAGGCTCAGCTAGAAACACCTTTGGGGTGTTTCCTTGCTCCTACTAGTTCGATTAAACTTGGTTTCATAACTGAGGGAAACTTGCTGTTGTGCTCATCATACCTTCCTCTTGGGGTTCCCAACAAGATCTACATCAACCACGCACCAGCACTTTTTTGGCGCCGTGCATTGAGCCATCACTGTGCTTTGTAAATTTGCCATGTGTGACATATATTAAAAAAAGAGAAAAAGCATATAGCAAAAGACAAAGCAACAAGAGAAAGAAGCTATACGAATGAAAAAGAGAAAAAGAAAAGGAGAATTTGAGCAAGAGGCCTAGTGATATCTTTGTGCACCGGTAGATTGAGCAATCTTGTGCTTGTTTACTTTGAGCTTTGCTAGTGTCTCTCCAGCATAATGCAACACCCTTCATAGTTGCATTGCCACGCTTATCTCCACGTGTGTGTTTCTTGGGTTTTGTGTACGATCAGCACTAGGACTTGGTTGCGGTGTACTTAGGATACCATACCTATAGCTCCACCATAAATAACCTGTGTACCCTGTGATCATTCTCTATACCTTTGATATTCACTTCATCACATCAGTGCATCAGTCTTTGATTACGTTTGGTAAAGCATCTCTATTCACTTTAGAATGGTAAGATCTCTTTTATTGTCAATTGTAAGTGAGTTGTGAGTGTTTCCACCAAACAGATTTTGATTTTTGGCACTAACCTACTAATCATGTCTTTCAGTGATGATGATGTTGTGTCACAGAAAAAGCAGGTTGAGGAGCTTGTTAATTGGCGTGAGGCAATTGAAGGGAACATCAAGGACATGCAAGAGGTAGTGGATCAGAATACTAGTGTAGTCACTAATATTCAAACTCAAGTGATAACAATCAATGTCAATGTCGCCACCTTGCAGCGTTCGATTGAGGCCCTTACAGCGGAAATTCAGCAAAGACAGGAATACCAACCTGATGATGTGTTTGAAGATCATGATGAGGGTAGTGCAGCTGATGCTGCCCCACATCATGACAGGGGACGTGCCAATCCCCCTGCACCTGCTACTGCTCCTCTTTATGGCCATGGATATGCCCCTTGGGACGTTCTCAATGTGTTCTGAACCAAGTTGCTGATGATGGTTTGGGCAAGCCCATGTTTTCAATTCCCTCTTTTAATGGCTCACTTGATCCTGAAGATTATCTTACTTGGGAGTTGAAGATTTAGAAGCTCTAGCGTTTGTTTGATTATCTAGAAGACAAGAAGGTCAAGCTTGCAGCGTCAGAATTTGATGGATATGCTTTGCGTTGGTGGGATGCTATTGTGCAGAATAGACGGGATGACAATGAACTTCCTGTCATGGATTGGCACGAGATGAAGCGCATTATGAAGGATCGTTTTGTACCCACCAATTACTTGCGATCAGTTTTAGATAAGTTGACACAGTTGAGGCAAGGAAACATGTCCATTGATGAGTACTACATGGAGATGGAGATGCATATGCAACATGTTAGAGTTTGTGAGTCCCTTGAGATGACTATGCAGTGTTTTCTCAACAATTTGAAGCTTCAAATCAAGAGCATTGTTCGTCATCACAAGTACGACACTATGAATGAGCTATTGCACCATGCTAGAGAGGCCGAATCACAGCTAGCTAAGGAGGCTAAGTCACGTGTCAGGTTTATGTCTACTAGCCGTTTTGCGGCCAGATCTACACTGCCTACTATGGCGCCACCTGCCCCTGCTACTAGCCATCCTCCATCATCGGCCAAACCTGCACCTACATCTTCGTTTGGTTCCAATGCTCGGAAGCCCGCTACTCCTGCTGCTAGCTCGGGTTCTAATATGTGCACTGCATGTACTCGAGATGTGGTATGCCATACTTGTGGAGGTAGAGGACATTACAAGAAGGATTGTACAAACAGCAAGGTCATGTTTGTCAATGAACAAGGTGAGTATGAGAGTGGAGATGAGATTGATGCCGATTCTGATTATGATAGCGAGGATGGTGCTGATGCTTATCCTAAGCGTGCACCAACTATTGTGGTGTCTCCATGCATACTTAGTGTGCAACCTATTGATGAATCTCAACATTGCAACTTGTTCCAAACAAAATCTCTAGTTGGACCTAACAAAGCTTGCAAGGTAATTATTGATGGAGGTAGCTGCAGAAATCTTGCAAGTAAGGAGTTATGTGCCAAGTTGAATTTGACTTATTTACCTCATCCCAAGCCATACTACATACAATGGTTGAGCAACAATGGTGAGATGAAGGTAAATCATATGGTACGTGTGAACTTTAAAATAGGGCCATACAAGGATTCTATTGACTTTGATGTGGTTCCTATGACTGTTTGCCATCTTCTATTGGGTCGGCCTTGGCTTTATGGTCGCCATGTGCAACACAATGTCCGTGCCAATACATATCACTTGGAATTAAAAGGAAGGAGATTACTATGCAGCCGATGACACCACAAGACATTGTGAATGATTCTCGTCAGAAGATAGAAGTAAATTTGAAGGATGATGCTATAGATCAGCGAGATAATGTGACAGCTGTTCATGATGTAATTGAACCTCAATCGAGTGATATAACAAAAAGTGAGAGAGTGCCTAATCTTCTGATATTAGGCACCAAGGAGGATATCAGAGAATTTCGTGAGGATCCTACAGCCATGCCGCTTGTGCTCATGTATAAGGGCGAGGTATTGGTTTCTAACGACATGACCCCTATTTCTCTTGGTGTCTCTTCTGTTTTGCAAGATTTTGGCGATGTGTTTCCAGAAGATGTACCCGCATGATTTCCTCCATTGCGTGGCATTGAGCATCAAATTGACTTGATCCCTGGTGCCACATTACCCAACCATGCACCCTAGAGGACCAATCCTAAAGAAACAAAGGATATACATAAACAAGTACAGGCGTTGCTGGATAAAGGGTACATTCGTGTCTCTCTTAGACCTTGTGTTGTTCCTATTATTTTGGTGCCTAAGAAAGATGGTACATGGCGCATGTGTGTAGATTGTAGAGCTATTAATAACATCACTATTTGATATCGTCATCCTATTCCACGCTTAGAGTATATGCTAGATGAATTGAGTGGTGCTACTATTTTCTCTAAGATTGATTTGCGTAGTGGTTATCATCAAATTAGGATGAAAGAAGGGGATGAGTGGAAAACTGCTTTCAAAACAAAATTTGGTTTCTATGAGTGGTTAGTTATGCCGTTTGGTCTTACTAATGCACCTAGTACATTCATGAGATTAATAAATCATGTTTTGAGAGATTTTATTGGTCATTTTGTGGTTGTTTATTTTGATGATATACTTATCTATAGCCACAACGAAACTTAACATTGTAATCATATCCGACAAGTTTTGCAAGTGTTATGTGATAATAAACTGTATGCTAATCTTGAGAAGTGCACATTTGCAAAAGATAAGGTCGTATTTCTAGGATTTGTTGTATCTCAGCATGGGGTAGAAGTAGATCAATCTAAAATCAAATCAATTCAGAATTGGACTATTCCCATGAATGTGAGTCAAGTGCGTAGTTTCCACGGCTTAGCTGGTTTCTATAGGCACTTTGTGAAGGATTTTAGCACTATTGCTGCACTGTTGAATGATTTGACTAAGAAAGGTGTGCCATTTGTATGGGGCGCAACCCAAGATATTGCTTTTGATACATTGAAACATTTGCTTACTTCTGCACCATTACTTGTATTACCTGATTTTTCGAAGCAATTTGAATTTGAATGTGATGCTAGTGGTATAGGCATTGGTGGCGTTTTGATGCAAGAGGGTCGCCCTATAGCATATTTTTCTAAGAAATTTACTGGTGCTCGTTTGAATTATCCTATTTATGATAAAGAATTGTATGCACTTGTTAGAGTACTTGAAGTTTGGCAACATTATTTGTGGCCAAAAGAATTTATCATACATTCTGATCATGAAGCACTGAAATATTTGAAAGCTCAATCAAACTTGCATAGACGATTAGCTAAATGGGTTGAGTTTATTGAGTCTTTTCCTTACATCATTAAGTATAAGAAGGGAAAAGAGAATGTCGTTGCTGATGCTTTATCTAGGAAGAACATGCTACTAACCAATCTTGATGTTAAATTTCCTAGATTAGAAAGTATTTGTGCACTTTATGCAACTGACCATGATTTTGCTGAACCATATCGTTTGTGTGCTCTTCGAAACGCATGGTATAAGTATTATATACATGATGGATATTTGTTTCGAGCTAACAAACTATGTATTCCAGAATCATCGTTGCGTTTGTTTTTAGTGCAGGAATCACATGCTGGTGGTTTGATGGGTCACTTTGGGCATGAGAAGACGTTTCTCATGCTTGCTGATAATTTTTATTGGCCCAAGATGAGGCATGATGTCTATAGATCTGTGATCCGTTGTATTACATGCCACAAGTCAAAATCCAAGCTAAAGCCTCACCGTTTGTATGCACCTCTCTCTGCACCTACTACACCATGGGAAGACATTAGTATGGATTTTGTGCTAGGTCTACATAAAACTCAGAGAGGTCATGATTCTATATTTGTGGTAGTAGATAGGCTCTCTAAGATGGCTCATTTTATTTCCTACCACAAAAGCGACGATGTGTCACATGTTGCTAACCTGTTTTTCAGGGACATCGTGAGATTACATGGAGTACCTACCACAATTGTTTCTGACCGTGATGTGAAGTTCATGACCTACTTTTGGAAGACCTTATGGGGGAAACTAGGAACAAAGATGCTATTCAGTACTACATGTCATCCCCAAACAGATGGTCAAACGGAGGTGGTGAATAGAACATTGTCACAGCTGCTAAGGACTATGATAAAGAAGAATCTATGGGAGTGGGAAGAGTGTTTGCCACATGTTGAGTTTTCATACAACAGGGCTATGCATTCGACTACTCAGTTTTGTCCTTTTGAGGTGGTGTATGGCTTCAAGCCATTGGCTCCACTTGATTTGTTTCCTTTGCCATTACATGAGAGACTTGATATAGAGGCATCAAAACATGCTGAATATGTGAAGAATATTCATGAGAAGACCTTGGAGCGTCGAGGTCGATGCCTTTTGAAGGGGGGAGATGATGAGGACATCCCTACAGCTACACCTACCCCAATTACTATTGATGATGTTCCAGCTGCTGCAAAGAAAGATCAATCCAATGAGATAAGGATTGGACCAATTACAAGAGCTCGTGCTAAGCTACTAGAACAACAGGTGAACTTGTTTCTTAATGAACCTGATGTTTTAGTTAATGAGAATTTTATACTACCTAAGTCTTTGAATTATTGCATGATCAGGTACTTGGAAGAAGAAGGCATAGCACGGAGCGAGGAGCTAATGGAACATGGCGTGTTGATCAATGAAGAATGCGTGAGGGTGGAGAGGAAGGAAGCGCAAGGAGCTGTCAAAGATGAAGATCAACAAGTGGAGGAAGTTCTCTGCCGCGGCAGAGAAAAGCCCCAGTTTTCCGCCACGGCAGCCAAACCGTGCCAAACTCTGCCACGGCAGAGGCATAGACCGAGCCCATGTTGGGTCGGCTGTACCCCTAGTTGGGTGGGACCAACTCGGTGACCACCTTGGCCACCGCACCCCCAGACTCTTAAATAGATGGGGCGCACTAGTTTAGGGTTTAGACCATGTGAAAATTATTTTGGAGTTGTTTCTTTCATAGAACCTCTAGAATTACTTGTGATCGATTTCTACCAACTGCAATTGAGTGTGATTTGTTGTTCCACTGGGAATTAGTAGATTGCAAACTACCGTTCGTGGTTGATGGCTACGTGCGCAAGAGCGTAGTGTTGTGAATATCCCATAGGGTTTGAGAGTTGTTGCATTGGCATCAGGGTTCGAGCGGGAGATATCATAGCTACACGCTAGTTATCTATTAGCCACCATCATCATTGACAAGTGCTTGCTGAGAATATCAGGCCACCCCATATCACCCACCCCTCCAATGAGACGTACTCCCTTGTAGGGAGGAACTCAGTAAAACATCGTCGTCTCTGTGTGCCTTGGTTATCTCTATACCCGATCTTTACTTATGCACTTTACTTTGTGGTAGCCTTTGTGCTTGGAGTCATATATCTTGTTATCACATAGTTTCTTGTATTACTTAGCATAAGTTTTTGGTGCACATAGGTGAACAATAGTATATATAGGTTTTGTGCTTGACAAAGTAAACATTAGTTTTATTCCTGCTTTATTAAGCACATATCGCAAAAGTTTTTAACCTCCCATTCACCCCCTCTAGGCAGCATATGTGCACTTTCACCATTGTTGGCCCTCTTGGAGGCACTACCCTCACTAGCAACCCTCTAGCATGCTCCTCCATTGGTGGGGAGAGCACATCCGATCAGCATCTTCGAGCACTGAAAAAAGAATCAACACATGTAAGCACATACATTTTAGTGATCATACATGGACAATCAAACATGGACTCATATATAATGGCATAGATGCAAAGGGATACTCCTCATGAACAACACAAATGAACAATGAATTTGGTTAACACACAAGTTTGCTCATGAAGATGATCCCCTTGCATTTCATTGTGCTACTTAGTAATCATCGGCCGAAGGAATCAAAAATCAATGACCTAACCAATGCCAAGCTTCAGTATAACTAGCACAAACAAGGTAGGGCTTGTGCTATAGGGATCCAGAGGAGGTGCACAACCAATTTTGTTGTGCATACCAGCTATTCCTATAACACCAGCTCTATGAACGTATTGTACTAAGTGTCATCACAAGCTAGGTTCACAACATTTACAATATTTGCCTCATAGTTCATAGCATTTACAACATAAAGTGATGATCCTACCGAACCAAGTTCCATCATCTTCAATAGATTGCAGAACTAGGTTCGAAAGGATCATCACTGCCATTTCCTTGCGGTGCGTATGTAATCATCGCCAGTCGCATAAATGAACAACTAGTTTTTGTGCCTTGATACGTTGCTAACGTATCTATAATTTTATGTTCCATGCTTGGTTTATATCTACTTTCTTATGTTTTGTCCACACTTGGGAGTATTTTTATACACTTTCTTGAACTAACCTATTAACAAGATGCCACAGTGCTAGCTGCCTGTTTTCTGCTTTTTTTGGTTCCAGGAAAGTCAGAAAATGAATATTCTCGGAATTGGACGAAACAAAAGCAAAAGTCAATATTTCACCTTGGGGGACATGGAGCCAGAAGACGAGATGGAGAGGGGCCAGAGGCCAGCCACACCACCTGGCCGAACAGCCAGGCCTGGCCCGTGCCAGGGGCTGGTGTGGCCGCCTAGGGCACCACTCGGCCTTCCCATTTGCCTATATATTTCCTCCGATACAGAAACCCTAAGTACCCGATCAAAATTCCATGAAAGAGTCTGTAGCTGACGACATCTCCATCCCTAGATCGGGAGGGATCTAAAGCTCTTCTCGGCACCCTTCCGGAGGGGATAATTCACACTGGAGGCCTTCTTCATCACCATGCAAGCCTTTGGTGTGATGCGTGAGTAGTTCATCCTTGGACTACGGGTCCATGTAGTAGCTAGATGGTTGGTTCTTCTCCTTTGTGCTATCATGTTTAGATCTTGTGAGCTCCTTTCATGATCAAGATCATCTATTTGTAATCATACATGTTGTGTTTGCGGGGATCCGATGGATATTGAGATGCTATTTCAGATTGATTATTGATTCTATCATGTCTTTGTTATTTGTTATCTTGCATGCTCTTCGTTGTTAGTAGATATCTTGGCCAAGTAGATGCTAGTAACTCCAAAATGGAGTATTTATGCTCGATAGTGGGTTCGTGCCTCTAGTAATCTGGGGAAGTGACATAAATCTCTAAGGTACTAGATGTGATATTGCTACTAGGGAGAAAACAACAATCCTTTGTTCATAGAACAATCGTATTGTTTACTTTACACGCAATGCTTAATGCAATTATCTGTTGCTTGCAACTTAATATTAGAGGGGGCTCGGATGATAACCCGAAGGTGGATTATTAGTCATAGATGTAGTTGGATTACGGTCTATGTATAATGTTGTAATGCCTAATTGAATCTCAAAGGAGTCAAGATGATTAGTATATGCATGTATGATTTCTCAATGTTTGTCAATTGCCCGGCTGTAATTTGTTCACACAACATGTCATCTATCTTAAGGAGAATCACCACTAGTGAACTATGGACCCCTGTCCTTTCTTTTACCATCAATCTATAATTGTTTACTGTTTTCTATTTACTTTCTACAAGTTATTACTTTCTTCCACACAATACGTTTAATCCTTTGTTTTGAGCAAAACTGGTGAGATTGACAACCTCACTGTAAGTTGGGGACAAAGTTATATGGTTGTGTTGTGCGGGATTCCAAGTTGGAAATAACACCTTGGAGTTGTTTCCTTGATCCTACTGGTTCGATAACCTTGGTTTCATAACTGAGGGAAACTTGCTACTGTGCTCACCATACCTTGCTCTTGGGGTTCCCCAACGAGCTCGATATTTTGGGCCATCAAGCAACATACTGGCGCTGTTGCTGGGGAGTGAAGAAGAAGAAGCTCCCACGTCAACCTCGCGCCAGCAAGTATTTTTCTGGCGCCATTGCCGGGGAGACAAGGACATCTTCACAAGGGGAGTTCCTCATAACAAATCTCTTTACTTTGTTATTTTTGTTTTGCTTAGTTTATTTCTGCTTTGTTTGCTTGTTTCTTTATCTTAAACACACAAAAATTAGTTGTACTAAATTTGCTTTCTTTATTAAAAAATACAAAAAAATTATTATTAGTTCCTATCGTAAGTTGCCATTATGTCTAGCATTACTCCAATCACTA
The DNA here is from genome assembly GCA_023614405.1 of Avena insularis. Classification (NCBI taxonomy): domain Eukaryota; kingdom Viridiplantae; phylum Streptophyta; class Magnoliopsida; order Poales; family Poaceae; genus Avena; species Avena insularis. The sequence continues at coordinate 114,465,111 of CM042692.1, forward strand.
TGTCACATGAGGAAATGATTTTCACTTTCAAACAAGGAATTGAAGAAAGTTTCAAAGAAGCTTGGTCTAGAATCTCCGATTTACATGAAAAAACTGAACCTAAAATGACTCAAAGCTTGTTTCTGAGCAGTTTTTACCTTGGAACTGCTCTTTGCTATAGATATTCTTTGGATGTTGTAGTGGGAGGAGATTTCCTCCAATGCAATGAGGATGATGCTTTTAATGCCATAAAGAAGTTGGTCTTAACTTACAACCTGCCTAGCAAATCTGATTCTTCCTTTATAAACATATTTGCTAGATTGAACACTTTTGAGACCCACACTGCTAGTTTAAAAGATTGCTATAACACGCTTAGAGAGCATCATGGTTATGTTCCAATAAATTCTGTCTTATGCCCGCTATGATATTATGTCTGAATTCTGTCTTATGCCTAAAGATATCTATGAATATTTGAATCTTTGGGACTTTCTAAAGGAGGAGGAGAAATATTTCTTGCTAATAATGCCACAATATTACCCATTGGAATAGCCGAAGGAGTGTTTACAAAGATCCTAGGGAAAATGGTTTCTACTGATTATCTTGTTATTGAATGTGTAGGAAAAGGACAAATTACACTTGGAAGATCTCTATTGAAACTCCTTGGAGCAATAATAGATGTGGAAAAGGGCACCATGCACTTTGCTTCTCCACCAAACAATCATATGTTCCCCAAGGTTAAGAATAAAAGTAAGAGAGGTAAGGACAAGAAATTTGGTTTTAATGCTTCTTCATTTGAGAATACTTGATTCTTTTCTTGTTTCTTATGCCTGACTTAAAGGCGTTAAAGAAAAGTACTTATTGGGAGATAATCCAAAAGTTTTAGATGAGTCTCGGAAGTTATTACCTCTGTAATAACCTCTGCTTATCCTTTTTTTTGTGCCAAGAGTAACCTCTAATGAGAGGGAAGTAATGCTTGGGAAAGTTGTTGTCCCGAAACAGATTTTTGTGCTTTGCTGTAAAAATTCATGTAAAATATCTGTAAGTCGGTTTGAGTTGTCAATGTTTGAGCTTTTGCACCAGGTTGTTATCTAACTTTCGTTAGTTCAACACTTTTCGATTTGAGCAACAGAAGGTCTTTGAAAAAATTGGTTTTTACCTGCTGGTCTGTTTTGACAGATATCTGCCATTATTTGCAATTGCTTCTTGTTGATTCCTTTTTGGGTTCTTCTTGGGGAATTGAGCTTTTTGAGGGAAGTGCTACAGTAGCTTCTGTTTTAATGGAAGTTTTATTTGTGTTAAAACTGAACCCAAAGACTTATTATCTTGAGTACACTAATGTTGCTAATAAAGATTGTGTGAAGTTTTATATGAAGGAAAAATTTCAGGTGTATGGAAAGAATGATGTAATGAGATGAAGAATGGACTAAAGCTCAAGCTTAGGGATGCCACGCGTGTCACCCCAATAAATATCCAAGAAGTGCACGCATCAAAGCTTGGGGATTCCCAAGGCATCCCCTTCTTCATCAATAAAAATCTCAGGTTTCTTCCAAACACTTCATTTTTATGGTTTCATGCACAGTTGTGTTGTTCTTGGAGCGTCTTCATTTTCGTTTTTGTTTTTGGTTTTCGTTTGCTTGGTTTGCTTAGTTTGCTTGAATAAATTGGTTGGACCCCCTCATTCATATATTAGTTTTCAAATAAGTTTGGTTTGGATTGGAAAAGAGTAGGAAAAGTTCATGCTTATGTGGTAAAAGGAGCTTGTTTTTAACTGTGGCCTATGCTTTGTCATGTCATGCTTAATATTGTTTTGACTTTATGCTTAGCGAATTTTGTTGTAGCATGACTTGTTAGAAACAATTGAGATTGCTTAATGTGCCTTGAAAGAATCATTCGTTGTTTTAGCATATTAAAGCATAGTCATGTGGTATTCTCCTTTGATGCTTTATTTGGGCTGACTTGGCGCATGCTCACACCATGTTATGACTATCCCAAGTCACCATAGCCTTTATGATCATTTAGTTTTCGACTTGTAATATCACTTTATTCTTTAATTAATGATGTTTTGTCGCTTTGCATGATTATGGCCATTATTGCTCTCTTAGTTGGTCGCTCCTAGTCTTTTGCTAGCCTCCATAACCAAGTATGAGTTCCACTCATGCATCCAATTCCAAATAAAAGCAAGTTATTCCAAAGAGTCCACCATACCTACCTATTAGCATTTGCTATTCCAAGTATATTCATGTTTTTATCTACCTTCCGAATTAAACTTGTTATGTGAAAATTAGTGATTAAAGCTCTCACGAACTTGATGGCACACTTTACTTTCTTGCACTTAATAAACTTGAACCATTGTGTCCATCTTTGTTGTGTATATGCTTGCGCTTTATAAGTTGAAGTTAGCAGAACCGTGTATCATGGGGAATGCTTTCAACATTGCACTTATATTCTGTTGATATCATGATTCTTTTGCTTATGGATCCCGACGGTGTGAAATAAAAGTGGAACTCTTAAGGTTATGGAGTTTGTATGTGTGTTAGAGAAACGCCTGGGCCGCTAGCCTAAGCCATGCCTAATCATGGTGGAAACTTGCAGCATAACCATAATGAGAAATCTATGAAGCATCCTCAATAAAAAACTATGCAAATAGCAAATAAAAAGATCACTGAGATGCTCATTGTCTGCTTGCCTTGTCATTTTAATTATGGGATAGCTCCTGTATCACGTGCAAGGGCTACCCCGTTGGCGGTTCTCTATGATACATATGTACTTACAATGACAAGAGCTTACTTGTGACTAAAGTTGACTAGCATGAGGTTCGGTACTCGTAAGCTAAGGGCATGAGATTTGAATTTATAACTTGTCAAGCATATCCTCTTAGTTGTGTCACTTTAACCTTAATCACCTAAATATGCTTATGATAGGGGCAATGAGAGCTGAAAGCTAATAAGTACCATAATTTTTGGAAGCTCTTTATGAGACTTGAATCACTGCTTCCTTCTATGAAGGCCTTTCTTTTACTTTTATGTTGAGTCTCCATCTTCTATCTTTATGCACCTAATAAGAGAGCATAGTGGCCATTCTTAGTTTAATGTGCATTTTCCCAAAACTTTTTGATTGATGCATAACTTTGATATTGCTTGTTCTTAAACTATTTTTATCTAGACACCCTTATGAACTTTGAAGGTGTCCTATGCAATTATGTTTTGCTACTCTATGAGGGACAAGATGAATACCATTCTCGTTATGGTTTCTTGATATGAAACAAACAAACGTCTTTCAAAGCATTATTATTCATGAATCTTTTGTTTATGCCTTTTCATGTTACAACATAGTTGCTATATCTTATTGTTAGAACTATATCTTTCATGCTATGTTGAAGTACTATGATCCCAGCTATCAATGTTTTACAAATACTTTGATCAAGTTTATGATGGTGCATGTCACCTCAAAAAATATTCTTTCTTTTTATCACTTACATACTCGAGAACGAGCAGGAGTTAAGCTTGGGGATGTTGATACGTTGCTAACGTATCTATAATTTTTGATGTTCCATGCTTGGTTTATATCTACTTTCTTATGTTTTAACCACACTTTGGAGTATTTTAATACACTTTCTTGGACTAACCTATTAACAAGATGCCACAGTGCCAGCTGCCAGTTTTCTACTGCTTTTGGTTCTAGGAAAGTTAGAAAATGAATATCTCGGAATTGGACGGGACAAAAGCAAAAGTCAATATTTCACCGAGGGGGACATGCAGCCAGAAGACGAGACGGAGAGGGGCCAGAGGCTGGCCACACCACCTGGTCGTGCGGCTAGGCCTGGCCCACGCCAGGGGGTGGTGTGGCCGCCTAGGGAACCCCGTCGACCTCCCCTTTCACCTATATATTGCATCCTATACAAAAACCCTAAGTACCTGATCAAAATTCCACGAAAGAGTCTGTAGCCGCCGCCATCTCCTTCCCTAGATTGGGAGGGATCTGAAGCTCTTCCCGGCACCCTGCCGGAGGGGAGAATTCACCCTGGAGGCCTTCTTCATCACCATGCAAGCCTCCGGTGTGATGCGTGAGTAGTTCATCCTTGGACTACGGGTCCATGTAGTAGCTAGATGGTTGGTTCTTCTCCTTTGTGCTATCATGTTTAGATCTTGTGAGCTCCATTCATGATCAAGATCATCTATTTGTAATCATTCATGTTGTGTTTGCGGGGATCCGATGGATATTGAGATGCTACAGATTGATTATTGATTCTATCATGTCTTTGTTATTTGTGATCTTCCATGCTCTCCGTTGTTAGTAGATATCTTAGCCGAGTAGATGTTAGCAACTCTAAGAGGGAGTATTTATGTTCGATAGTGGGTCCATGCCTCCAGTAATCTGGGGAAGTGATATAAATCTCTAAGGTACTAGATGTGTTGTTGCTACTAGGGAGAAAACAGCAATCCTTTGTTCATAGAACAATCATATTGTTTACTTTACACGCAATGCTTAATGCAATTATCTGTTGCTTGCAACTTAATCTTTGGAGGGGTTAGGATGATAACTTTGAAGGTGGATTATTAGTCATAGATGCAGTTGGATTACGGTCTATGTATAATGTTGTAATGCCCAATCGAATCTCAAAGGAGTCAAGATGAGTAGTATATGCTTGTATGCTTTCTCGATGTTTGTCAATTGCCCCGCTCTAATTTGTTCACCCAACATGTCATCTATCTTAAGGAGAATCACCACTAGTGAAATATGGACCCCGGTCCTTTCTTTTACCATCAACCTACAACTAGTTACTGTTTTCTGTTTACTTTCTGCAAGCTATTACTTTCTTCCACACAATATGTTTAATCCTTTGTTTTCAGCAAAACCAGTGAGATTGACATCCTCACTGTAAGTTGGGGACAAAGTTCTGTGGTTGTGTTGTGCAGGATTCCAAGTTGGAAACAACACCTTGGAGGTGTTTCCTTGCTCCTACTGGTTCGATAACCTTGGTTTCATAACTGAGGGAAAACTTGCTGCTGTGCTCATCATACCTTCCTCTTGGGGTTGTCCAACGAGCTCGATATTTTGGGCCATCAAGCAACTTACTGGCGCCATTGCCGGGGAGTGAAGAAGAAGAAGCTCCCACGTCAACCACGCGCCAGCATGCCTCATATTAGGCATTGTGTGTCCAAGATCAATCATAACAGGCATGCTATGAAGCAACCTATTGGGATCTTGGCCACATAATGCAAAGTAATCATCGACCTATAAGTAGAACATGAACAGTGAAATGATCCCCAATTTTCATTTTTTGCGAAGCCCTAAACCTAAAACTCTACATACATATAGCCACAAACAAGAACATATGGGACCAATGTATCAGCAGATCTAGTGCTTACGGAGGCATAACAATGAAAGAAAAGACCCTAACCCATCAAGTCGAGCAAAACTAGCACAAATCGGTACAAGTCTACCATGCATGTCAATCATACTCGGAGAATCACATAGTAACATATAGATTTGTGCTGCTAAAGGCTTAGAGAGTTGGTGGTTCGAGGACTTACCGCCATTGCTACAGGTTTTGGAGCTTTGGATTTGCCGAGGAAGAAGAAGAAGCAGTCATAGTAAAAGATCCGCTACAACCAAGAGAAATGTAGTTCTAGCCTAGATCTACCTCTGTCTACTGCCCTCGCGGTGGTCTTCGATCTTCCCGCGGGAGAGGAACCGCCGACGGTGAGACAGGAGGAAGAGAGATTGTGAATGGAGAAAGAGTGGGAGTGGTGAGCGAGCGGTGATTGGATTTATGGCACGCATTCTCGATTCGTCGTGTCGTCTCCCTCTCTTCTCCCCGCGTGTAGCCGTGTGCCCTCTCTTGGCTCCCTAGGGCCTGTCCATGCAAAAACGCCAGATTTTGGCATTCCTAGCGGGTCAAGTTTTTGGGTGCTTTAAGACCCGTGTGATACGAGTTCGACCCACCGTGGGATTCTCCAAACGGGCTTATTTCTTCTGGTCTAGTGCGGGAAACGGCCGTGCGACCGACCACACGCTCGTAGTAGTACTAATTCTCTGTTTCACGGACCCGAAGGTTACCCTTTTTTCAGCGCTAGCATGATTAATTGATTTTTTTATTTTTGGCATGATCATTAAAGTGGTATGTAGCAGCAAATATACGCATATGGTTGTAATGGAGGTATACACAAACTTTTCTCTCCATGTAATTACTAAGTTTTTCCCTTGATTTTTTATTTGTGTCATGATAATTATAGCGGTATATACAAAAAAATACTAATGTATATATGATAGTTACACCGGTACATACAAATGTTTTGTCTACACGTAATTACCAGGTCTTTCATTGTATATTGATCGTATTGAATATTTTATTTGTTTTGTCATGATGACTTCAATCAATACTATTGATGTTGAGGTTGGGCCAAGAAAATGGTAACTTCAAGCAATATATATACATTATAGTTACCTTGGTATGTACAGACTTCTATTTACATGTAATTACCCTAAAAAATCTATTGATTTTCTATTTTGTCATGATAATTATAGTGGTATATACTAGCAAATTACTATTGTATATACATGATTATTCTGGTATTTTATCTATAATTTAAAATCGTATATACAAACATCTCTATACATATGATGTACATAATATTTTTGGTAATTTCATTTACAAATTTCATGTAAACTACTAGCTTATTTTATGTTGAATGAAAATGTTAATTATTTTATTAATTCACTTTTTAAACTCGTATGCTCGTGTATTTTTGTATAAGGGTGTTCTATTACTTAAAGATTTTTAAGCATTACACCCGGTATGCTCAAATATATACATGTGTTGTGTGTTTTGGGTTTACGGCAACAGAAAGAGAAAGGATGGAAATTAAGAAAGAGGCTACTCTTGTTTTGTCTCTTTTAATAACTCCCTCCGATGTCCCTGATTTAGTTGGAGAGAGTATTAGTCTTTTACCTACATTGTTTGTCATTTAGCCCATGAAGAAATAGGGCCAATTTGCATTCCTTGGCATAGGAAAAAAGGGCAGACGGAGCCTGTTTTCCCCCAAGCCTATTTTTACGTTTAGCACACAAAAATAGATAGAAAAGCGGGGAAAAGTAATAACATGAGTTCCTACTCATGCACGAACTCACGGTGAACGAAATAAACCATTCTTAGGAACGATGTTTGAACAGTTCTTGTGTTTTGCTTTAATATGTTTTAGCTGTCTTCTGGTAAAATATCGACTTTGGCTTTTGTCCGGTCCAATTTCGAGAATATTCATTTTCTGACTTTTCTGGAACCAAAAATAGCAGAAAACAGGCAACTGGCACTGTGGCATCTTGTTAATAGGTTAGTCCAAGAAAGTGTATAAAAAGTACTCCAAAGTGTGGACAAAACATAAGAAAGTAGATAAAACCAAGCATGGAGCATCAAAAATTATGGATACGTTAGCAAAGTATCACTAAGCCTTACCCAATTCAGGTATTTATGGTTGTATGGTAAAATTGGAATGGTATCGCATCTGAACCCAACCATCAGTTTTTTATAAAGGGCAAAGGCTCATGCCTCAACATTTTCATCATCATAAACCATTGTGTTTCTCAACACATGTCAAAACATCTCAATAGAATGACTCATTATTCCAAGGTTTTCGTAAGTCATTTTCACCAAGTATTCCCATCTAAAGTGATCAAGTTTTTGGTTTAACTCTAAACTACTAAGTTAAGAGTGTTCACTAATGTGGGATGCTAATCTCAATCTCATGCCATAGAATGACATCTAGGTCTAACTAGATAGGCCAAGTTTTATACTCTTTATGCTATCTATAAACCAAGTAAGCAACTTTGCTAAAGTAAAAGAAGGTAAAGCTTGTAAGTAAAACTTGGGGTAGGTATAAGTCTAAATGTATAACCAAAGCATGCCTAAAATATTTGCTCCAGTTAAGGGGGCAAGTGTTAACTTGCTTAATTCTAGCTTGCTAACAATAGCTTCCCAATAATAGCTTGCTTTGTTAATGATGGCTTGCATGGTTAAGAAACTTGCAAGTGTTAGTTTGCCTTGGTTGGTGCAGTGGTTGAAATTCTCATCTTCTTCCTCGGGGTAGAACTCCTCCTCCTTGTAGACTTGGTCGGTACTATCGTCTATAAATAAATACGGGATACAAAATCACCAAACAATACTTAACTAGTCTATTTAGCACACTAAGGCACACATTTGATGATCTAGTATCATCACATTGATCACAAGATTTAAAGAACTAGTCTCCTTTATTTTATTTGAGAAAAGTAATTTCTACTCATTAAAAACAACTAATATTTAATATTCTCCAATTAAAATATGGGATCATGTGGACACATGTCATCACCACATATTCTAATACATGGGAATGTGATTTAAATGTTGGGTCACATTTTAATAAGTTTAAGTTTAATATTTAAATGATTTAAAGTGACTAGAAATGCCTATATAGCATTATTTTGGTACTAGTCCAAATTCACTGCATGCAAACCTAAATATTATTACCTATTCAGATAGGTATATTCAAATGTGATTTTTGAGAGCTGGAATCAACTCAAAAGATATTATGGTTGATTTTTGAAAAATGTTTGAATGTAGAAAAGTCTTTGTCTTGTTATTTCGGCTATATGTGATCTATAACTCTAATTGATTTAAATCCAACGGGCATGGATATAGATTTAAATTATCTTTCCAAGAAAATTGGAATCATTCAATTTAGTTAAGCAGAACTCTCTGAATTGATTTTCAAACTAGTTGACAGAAACTAGATTAAGTCTAAATAGAAAAACCTAAATTTGAAATCTAGGACTAGTGCGGGAACACTAATGGGCCGGCCCAGTTACACTACGTGGCACAGAGGACAGCTGACAGGGGGGTCCCGCATGTCAGTGGCTCTTCTAACGCGAAGCGGTACGGGGCGATGTGGACCGCACGATTAGAACCTAGATCTACGACTCTGGTTCATCATCAACGACGGACTAGTCGCCGGCGAGGCAGAACCCTAGCGGCTCGGTGGGGGTGCAGTGGGGGCATACCAGGGCTCCAGCTAGTGTGGCGATGGGGGCGATCGAACAAGGCGACGACGGCGAACTCATGCGAGGTTGCGGCGGCTCCTAGGGTGGACGAAATCGACAGGGCCCTTTCTTCTCTGCTACGGCTAACTCTGGCACAATTCTAGCGAACGGCTGCTAGAGCGGCTCCGGTGATAGGGTGAGGTGGTTCTGAGAGAGAGGGGAGTTGAGTGGTGTGAGGTATTGGTGATGGGGAGGGCTTCTTATATAGGCTCAATGAGGAGACCGTGAGGGTGACGGTGAGCTCGTCAGTGACGATGATACAGGGTGCTAGAGGCTTGGGCGCTGTAGGTGGACGGTGGCTGGCCTCCTGGAGGTCAGCTACGGCTTGATGGCGATGCTAGGGGCGGTGGCTTGCGGTCAGGAAAGGGCGACGCTCTGCACGGCAAAGGCGGTGCTCGACGTGGCATGAGGCGGCTGCTGGTCGCGCGACGGGAAGAGGGCGTGTCTGGGGGTGAGCTGGGATTAAGGCGGAGTGGTGCGTGCAAGCTGGGGGCAAGGCGCGGCTCGTGCGGGCCTGTCGGGGACGACACTCTAGCGTGAGCTGGGCACGACGTAGAGGCGGTGGGCGCGAGCTTTCCTCGGTGGTCCAGGGGCTGGCTGCGTCCGTGGGATGGACAGGGGAGTGTGGTAGGGTTCGGCGGAGCTAAGGGCCAAGCTGGTTTGGCGCGGCGGTGTCTCTGGCGTGTTGTCCATGCTTGGCCGGCGATGACCAAATTTGGGCGGCGCGCCACTGCTGATCCAGGCTTAGGGGTAGCTCCTTGATGACTTGGTTGGAACGAGGGGAGATAGGGAAGAGTAGAGAGGGTAGAATGGGGGACAAGAAATCAATTGGCAATAGTATTAGTTAGGCCACAATTTCTCTACCTGCCACCTGTTCGATAAAATGGCCGCATGAAACTTTAATTTGAATTTTGAAATGATTTTTGGTGGAGTTTTTGATCATATGCTTGAGCATCTATGGTTCCTTGGGATTGTCAAGGGGAACTCATTGGAGTGGTTTTTGCAAAAGTGGGATCTATGTACCTACACTTGATTCCATTTTCAAATGCCATTTAAAATTAGTGTTGAAAAGTTTTTGTAAGATTTCAAAGTGGGCCTTGGTAGATCATTACTTGTACTAGCAAGGGGTGCAATGAGTCAGAATTGTTTCTATTTGAATTTGACTTCTAGGAACACCTAAAGTGACCTTGTGGATTAAAATGGCACAAATGACCATTTGCATTTATTAATTCCATTTGATTTCTTTTTCTTTGGATTTTTCGTGGGAATGACCTAGATGATGTGGAATTCATCTTTGAATCATTTTACAACCATTAGAACAAACAAACATGGCAATTCAAAACAATTCCATATTAATGCAACACACATATGCTTTCTTAATTATTTAAATGAGAAAAAGTTTTTGTTAACCCTAAATTGGGTGATTTGGATCTTGATAACTTGGATTGAAGTTTTGGGATGTTACAAACCTTCCCCCTTAAACAAAATCTCGTCCCGAGATTTAAGAAAAAAAACTAGGAACTAAAGAGATCTGGAAACTCAGTCCTAATGTAATCTTCTCACTCCCATGTGGCTTCTTCTTCGGTATGGTTGCTCCATTGGATCTTGAGAAACTTGATACTGTAAGCTTCCTCAGATCCTTGTTGATATCAACAGCTCAATGATCGATGTCTTGAAAACTTCGGTCTTCTCCGACACTTCTAGGAATTTGCGACGTAACGATATATGGAACACATTATGGATGGCAGACATCTCCTCAAGCAGTTCCAGTTGATACGATACTTCTCCTCGACGATTTAGAATCTTGAAGGGTCCGATATATCTAGGGGTAACTTTCCTTTCAGACTAAAACGTTGTGTTCCCTTCAATGGCGAAATCTTGAGATACACAAAATCTCCGACATTGAAAGTCAGGTCTCTCCTTCTCTTGTTAGCATAACTCTTCTATCTGGATTGGGCAGTCTTGGGGTGCTCACGGACTTTGTGAACCTTCTCCTCGGCTTCTCATAGGATGTCGGGTCCGAAAATCTAACTCTCTCCTACTTGCGACCAATTCAAAGGGGTACGGCACTTTGTTCCATATAAGAACTAAAATGGGGTCATTTGCAAACTAGCTTGATAACTGTTGTTGTAAGAGAATTTTGTGAAAGGCATGCAATCTTACCATTTTGATCCATACTCTAACACACAAGCTCTCAACATATCCTCTAGGATCTGGTTGACTCATTCAGTCTGTCCATCGGTTTGCGGGTGTTAAGCTATGCTGAAATTCAACTTGGTTCCCAATCCTTCTTGGACTTTCTGCCAAAATCTCGAGGTAAATTGGGTTCCTTGATCTGGTACTATGGTCTTGGGGGTTCCATGCAAACTGACAACCCTAGCAATGTACAACTCTGCTAGCTTCGAACTCTGGTAGGTTGTCTTGACCGGTATAAAATGGGCTACCTTGGACAATCTATCAACTATGACCCGGATAGAGTCATTTCCCCTACTAGAAGTAGGCAAACCGGTGATCAAGTCCATTCTGACGGAATCCCATTTCCATTCCGGAATCTGCAATGGTTGCAATAGTTCTGCGGGTCTCTGATGTTCGGCTTTGACTCTTTGACAGATATCACACTTGGCGATGTAGCTTCCGATTTCTCTCTTCATCTTGTGCCACCAAAATTGCTCCTTCAAATCCCGATACATCTTCGTTCCTCCGGGGTGGATAGAATAAAGAGTATCATGAGCTTCTTGCATGAAAACTTGCTTCAGCTCCGAATCTGCTGGCACACAGATACGTCCTTTGTACCACTAAACTCCTTCTTTGTCTTCGGTGAATCCAGGTACCTTTCTTGTACGAATACGATGCTTGATTCCGTCGATACTTGCATTTCCCTTCTTGGCTTCCTTGATTTGACTGATCAAAGTGGGTTGCAGTTAAATGCTAGCTAAAAATCCTTTGCTAACAAGCTCGGTTCTAAACTGCTCCAACTCCTCATGCAAACTTGGTTGCTTCTCCTTGATCATGGTGTTTAGCCTACACGGCAATCTGCTAAGAGCATCCGCTACCACATTGGCTTTGTCTGGGTGATAGTGAATGTCAAGGTCATAATCCTTGATTAACACTATCCATCTCCTTTGCCTCATATTTTGCTCCTTCTGAGTGAAAATATACTTGAAGCTCTTGTGATATGAGTAAATCTCACAGTGATTACCCATAAGGTAATGATGCCATGTATGCAATGATGTTGCCTTCTTGCATCAATACACATCCGAGACCAATCTTGGATGCATCACAATACACATCAAACGGCTTCTTGATATCTGGCATGGTCAATACTGGGGCTGAAATCAATCTCTTCTTGAGCTCTTGGAAACTTGCTTCACATTTGTTGGTCCATTCAAACTTTTTATCCTTCTTCAAAAATTGGGTCATGGGTCTTGCGATGCTCGAAAATACTTCGACGAACTTGCGGTAATATCCTGGTAATCCGAGAAATGCATAGACTTGGGTTTGAGTGGTTGGGTCTTCCCATTCTTCGACATCTTTGATCTTGGCGGGATCAACAGCGACTCCTCTGGTAGATACAATATGTCTGAGGAATCCTAGTTCTTTCAGCCAAAACACACATTTGCTAAACTTGGCATACAACTGATGCTCTCTAAGGGTTTCAAGGATGATTCTTAGATGTTGCTCATGGTCTTCTTCTGACTTGGAGTAGATAAGGATATCGTTGATAAACACAACGACAAACTTATCCAGAAAATTCATAAAGATCTTATTCATGAGATCCATGAAATAAGCAGGGGGATTGGTTAATCCAAAATACATGACCGTATACTCATATAATCCATATCTGGTGGTAAAGGCGGTCTTTGGAATATTCGTTGCACGAATCTTAAGTTGGTGATAACCAGTCTTAAGATCGATCTTAGATAACACTCTAGCACCAGTCAACTAATCAAATAGATCCTCTATCTTTGGTAATGGGTACCTGTTCTTGATGGCGAAGTCATTCAGTTTCCGGTAATCTGTGCACAAACGGTTGCCTACACCTTTCTTGTCGACGAACAACACGGGCGATCTCCATGGCGATGCGCTTGGTTGAATCACGCCTGTTGCCAACGTAGCATCCAGCTTCTTCTTCATCTCCACTAACTCTGAGGGGTTCATGCTATAGGGTCTCTGAGCTATGGGTCCGGTTCTAGGGATTAGTTCAATAATGAACTCGATATCCCTATCCGAGGGCATACCTGACAATTCATCTGGGAATACGTCGGGGTATTCACAGACTACTCTAACTTGGTCTATGGTGGGTAGGTCTAGACTCTTGTTGCATTTTAACTAACGGGGCAAGGTTTCAGATATATTCTCTACTGATACTCCAGAGCTACTGGTCATGGTGATGGCTTTCTTGGCACAGTCGATCAATCCTTTATGCTTCGACATCCAATCCATTCCTAGTACTACTTCCAAACCTTTGGTTCCAAGTACTATTAGATTGGCATAAAAATCTATCCCATGTATTCTGATAGGTACAGCTTTGCAAATTTTTCTAGCTTTTGTTGTTGAACCAGGAATTTGAACTATCATAACATGCTTCAAGTTGGTTGGGTGAATCCTATTAGGGCATGCAAATTCTTCAGTAACAAACGAGTGCGATGCTCCACAATCAAACAATACTCTTGCGAATACTGAGTTGACAGAAAACATACCTAGCACTACATCTGGCGCTTCTTGGGCTTCTTCGGCGTTCATGTGGAAGAGGCGGCTGTTGCGGTTGTGAGGGTTCCCTAGGGCGAATCTTCTTCCGGGTTGAACACGGTGCTGCTGTTGAGCTAGGGCATTCACATTGGAAGTGGCTGCAATCTTCTTGGGACACTCATTGGAGTAGTGACTCTTCACTCCACACTCGAAACAAGTAATCTGAGACTTGTCTTTTGCTGCCACGGGCACATCATTGCTTCCAATTCTCGGTGCAGTATTGTTGTTGTTGTTGTTGGGCTTGGGCGGTGCATGGTTGAAATTGTTGGAGTTGCCGGGGTGGTTGTTGTTGTTTCTTCCGGACTTCACATTTCCTCCGCTACGGTTGGGGTAGCTTGGGCGAGACATTGGGGGTCTATTGTTCCGCGGGGCATATCCGGCAAACGGGTTGGGGCGATACTTCTGGTGACTATTGGATCTAGCTTGGTGCATCATCCGACGTTTGTGGTTGTTGTTCGCTTGATTGATCTTCCCTTCCATCTGAATGGCAGAGTCGACTAGCTCTTCGAGATCCTCAAAACGGATGTTGACGAGCACCGTATGCATCTCATCATGCAGTCCGTTCAAGAATCTCTCCTTCTTCTTGGCCTCCGTGTTGATATCATCAGGTGCATACCTAGCAAGGGATAAGAATCTGTCACGGTACTCCACTACAGTCATTCTGCCCTGCTTTAGCTCTCTGAATTCATCTCTCATTCGGGTGACTAAACCCTGTGGCACATGGGTGCGGCTGAACTTGACTTTGAAGGCTTCCCACGTCATCACTTGACCGTGGTTCATTGTGCGGGTGCTGTTCCACCATGCTCTTGCATCTCCTGCCAGATAGTGGGTGGCAAATAGAACTTTCTCGTTGGCATCCACACCGGTGACTTCTAAGTTGTTCTCCATGGTCTATAACCAATCATCAGCATCCAGCGGATCTTCAGACTTGCTAAAGATTGGGGGATTGGTATTCCGGAAGTTTTTGAGTTTGCATCCATGATGATCCTGATTTCCATGACCCTGATTATTGTGAGCCATCTGGGCGATCTGTTGCAGGGTGGCTAGATTTTCTTGGCGCTCTGCCCTACTAGCTTCGTGGTATGCAATGAGCGTCTGCAGAATCTGCAGCATTGGGTCCTGCGATGAGCTGCTCCCTCCTTGGTTTCCCCGAGTCATCTGAAGATTGAGATAGATAATGGGGTAAGCGGGAAGGTTCATGGTTTTGGTTTCAAAGCTTAAAACTTTGAGTTTGAGTCAGGTTTGGTAAACTAACTTCTTTTCATTCCTTCAAGCAAAGCACACGATACAAACTCACACACACCACAACAAAAGGAAAACAGATGGTTTTAAGAACCATTCAGTAAGCTAAGATACAATGGGACCAATACTTCTGACTCCTACGATAGTGCTCTAGTGCATCTACTCATCGTCGATGAAGTCGGAGTCATCATCGTCGGTGTAGAAGTCCATGGCATCATCCTCCAGGTAGTCATCATCATTGCTGAGGTACGAGTGAATATCCCCCTAGATGTCTTGACCTTCCTCCTCTTCTTCTTCTTTTGCTGCAAGCTGAGCTTCTTGCTCCTTGATGGTCTTCTCGAGGTCGGCCACCTTCTTGCGAAGACGGTCGATGGTGCGGTCCTTCTTTGCGCGTTGATGGCGAAGTGACAGACGATCCTTGATGAGCAGTGAGAAAGTCTGGACCTTCTGGGTGGCAATGGCAAGGTTGTGGTTGGCGAACTCTCGAGTATTGTCCAATTCCTTCTGTCTGTCATACAGCAGGAAGTCAAGGTTCTCCACTTGGCGCTTCAACTCCAGGTGACTTGGCATCTCCATAGGCATTCCCATAGAATCACGCCTTGCATAGTGAGCAAAGCGGGTTCCCTGAATCAAGTTGACATTCTGTGCGCAAAGACGAGCGAGAGCTTCATGTATTGCCCTAGCTAATCCATCTAGCCAGTTGTTCTCTCTCACGGTGAATTGAATATTCTCAGAAAGTGGTGCCTCTATCTTGCCTTGAAGATCAGCAACTATTAACCATTGTAAATCTCCTCCTAGGGACCATTGAGTTGAGCTCCGAAGAATTCCGGATGCGGATGCTCAAGGTACTCAGACAATGCATCAAGATCCCTCTCAAAGATCAGTTGGCCTCACTAACCGGTAGAACTTGCTGATCTTGAACTTCCATCTATAAGAATTTAGGATGAGAAAGTTAGTGAGGTGATCAAGTGTGTCAAATTTTATGGAGTAATGTAAGAATTTTTGAGAAACATGTATTTTTTTGAGAGAAAGAATCCCAAGGGTAAGAGAGGAAATATGTTTTCATAAATACTCACTTCTTTGTTTTTGAAACTAAGTTTTTGTTCGGACGTCCATTCTAACTAGGGTCTCCTATGGTCAGGATGGCTCTCATACCAACTTGTCACCACCCAGATTTTTAATCCCAGATGCCTGTTATGCCATACATCGCAATCCTAGAATTACCATTTTTGCGAGACATAACAAATTGGATATCACAGTACATCATCCATTACAAACCATTATAAGGTATTACACAAATAAAGGATATCATGATCCAATGTTTAGTACAAACAAGTAGCGGAATAAATAGCGTAGCGGTGGGCTCCATCTTCAGTGTCACAGGCAATGCTGACGATGGGAGATGATCCTAGTTGTCATAGTCGTTCTGTTGTCCTTCTTCTAGATAGTCCTCCTCATAGTATGGCCACGGGAATAGCCAGGGACAAAGCCATGAGTACTCGCAAAGTATCACTAACAAGTAAGGTAGTTCTAGTAGGAATGATAAGCTCTAAGTTTGTTTGTAAAGTTAAGTTTGAAACCTAAGCTGAGTTCAGAAACAAAGAAAGATAAAACAAAGTTCTAAATCACCTAAGTGGGAACTTAGTTTTCATAGTCGCAACCCTGTTGTGGTCAAGTCATGTCACAATTCATTTCATAAGTCATTTTGAAAATATCTGACAACGGAACAGGATGGCCACTCCAACTGTCCATAACCACGGACGCGACTATTCGAATAATTTCATACTCTGCAGAGGTGGTACACTTTCACCACAAAATTCGATACATCTGTCAGGGATAACCCTGAATGATCATACTTAGTATGCAGATAATCAAACATAAACTTTCCTTTACACACTCTAGTATAAGCACCTCTCCTATGAGCTTGGCCTCCCAGCCATGGCCATCTACCATCCTAGGCATTGCATAAGTGGACAACATTGAGAGGTAGCCTCAGCTCAAACCTTCGCGCGAAGGAACTCATAGTAATGCATATAAACTTCCGGCTAAGTGATGTCTACGCACTTCTATTCTTGTAGACAGTTGTTGGGCCTCCAAGTGCAGAGGTTTGTAGAACAGCAGCAAGTTTCCCTTAAGTGGATCACCCAAGGTTTATCGAACACAGGGAGGAAGTGGTCAAAGGTATCCCCTCTCAAGCAACCCTGCAATCAGGATACAAGAAGTCTCTTGTGTCCCCAACACACCCAATACACTTGTCAGGTGTATAGGTGCACTAGTTCGGCGAAGAGATAGTGAAATACAAGTGGTATAGATAATTATAAGTGGTAATGGTGATAGAAAATAGCTTGATGGCGTGGAAGAGACTAAA
Source organism: Avena insularis (assembly GCA_023614405.1). Taxonomy (NCBI): domain Eukaryota; kingdom Viridiplantae; phylum Streptophyta; class Magnoliopsida; order Poales; family Poaceae; genus Avena; species Avena insularis. The sequence goes on from CM042692.1 coordinate 114,482,521, forward strand.
GTAAAACTGAAATAAAGATAGAAGCAAGCAAACATGTAATAGATCTAATAGCAAATCGTGTTTCAGTGCTTAGAATGAAGGCCTAGGGATCATACTTTCACTAGTGAACACTCTCATATAAATATATTCTTCTTTATGATACTAGGCTGAACTACTCTCCGGTTGGACACTCTAATCCATGGTAGGGCTATAACAACACTCCTCAAAGTTCGCTTTTCCCAATTAGATAACCCCACACTGTCACCTCGCGTACTAGATGGTTCCAACAAACAACACAATTTCATAGAGACATCCAACTCCAAATATAACTCATAACAAGTATTTGAAATCTCTAGCCTAAGTGCCACCATGGTGTGCACACTGTCAACTTCACACACATGGGGAGAGCAGAGATCTATTAAAACACTTGAGTACCAAGGTAGACCTACTTGATTACAAAGCTCATGATCACAATATGATCACGCATAGAGAGAGAGATGAACATATAGCTACCGGTAGAACCCTTAGCCTCGAGAGAGAACTACTCCCTCCTCATCATGGGAATCAGCAATGGTGATGGAGATGGTGGAGATCGATGGAGATGGCTCCAGGGGCACTTCCCCGTCCCGGCAGAGTGCCGGAACTGAGACTTTCTGTCCCCCGAATCTCCCATACGGTGGCAGCGGTGCTGCGGAACTTTTCATGGCTGGAGGCTTGGCGATTTAGGGTTTTTGCATTTGGAGGCATCTTAGAGGCGAAGAGGCAAGGTCGGTGGGCGGCCAGGGGGCCTACACCACTTGGTGGTGCGGCCAGGGCTAGCCCGTGCCACCACATGGTGTGGCCGCCCTGTGGCCCCTCTCTGTGTCGTCTTCTGGCTCCGTGAGTCTTCTGGTAAAATATCGACTTTGGCTTTTGTCCGGTCCAATTCCGAAAATATTCATTTTCTGACTTTCCTGGAACCAAAAATAGCAGAAAACAGGCAACTAGCACTCTGTCATGTTGTTAATAGGTTAGTCCAAGAAAGTGTATAAAAATTACTCCAAAGTGTGGAAAAAACATAAGAAAGTAGATAAAACTAAGCATGGAACATCAAAAATTATGGATACGTCAGCAACGTATCGACATCCCCAAGCTTAACTCCTGCTCGTCCTTGAGTAGGTAAGTGATAAAAAGAAAGATTAATTTTTGAGGTGACATGCACCATCATAAACTTGATCAAAGTATTTGTAAAACATTGATGGCTGGGATCATAGAACTTCAATCATAACATGAAAGACAAAGTTCTAGCAATAAGACAAAGCAACTATGTTGCAACATGATAAGGCATAAACAAAAGATTCATGAATAAAAATGCTTTGCAAGACGTTTGTTTGTTTCACATAAATAAAACATAGCATAGTGGCATTCAGCTTGTCCCTCATAGAGTAGCAAACATAAATGCATAGGACACCTTCAAAGTTCATAAGAGTGACTAGATACAAATAGTTTAAAATAAGCAATATCAAAGTTATGCATCAATCAACAAGTCTTGGGACAATGCACATAGAACTAAGAATGGTCACTATGCTCTCAAAGTAGGTGCATAAATGTAACATCCCAAAACATTAATCCAAGATTAACAAGATCAAATCATCCAAAATTAGGGTTAACAAAAACTTTTTCAAATTTAAAATGAAATCATTCATATATGTATGCATTTAAAATAGGAGTTGTTTGAATTGCCATGATTGATTGATCCAATGCTTGTAAAATGTTTCTTAGGTGATTTAAACATCATCTACATCATTCCCAAACCTTTCCTAAAGAAAATCAAATCAAAAAGAATTAAAAAGAAGGAATGGTCATTTTGGCAAATTTAACTCTCATGCCTACTTTGGCTATTCCTAGTACTCAATTCTTAATAGAAACAATTCTTGATCTTTGCACCCCTTGCTAGTACACATAATGAGGTACCAAGGCCCACCTTTTGATCTGCTAAAAACATTATGTTAACTATTTTAAATGACAGTTTAAAATTGAATCTAATGCATATGCATAGATCACCCCTATTTCAAAAACCATCTATTTGAGCTCTATTTTCAAAACCCTTGCAACCAGAGACTACCTATCACTAGTGGAGATCACCCAAAATTTTTGAAACCAAAATTCAAAACTTTCTTTCATGCGGCCATTTCATCAAACACTTGGCATGCATATTATCACCTCTAATCCTAGCTCACTGTTTTGAACAGGGTTTTGCCCCCAATTGATCCTCTTTTATCACCTCTGTCCCCACCTAGTCTAACCAAACCCTTAACTCCCCTCTCCCTTGTCCCTAACCCTCTTGCCATGTCAACCCGAGGGCATGGTCACCGGCCAAACTTTGCCCCGCCGCAGCAGACCATCTCCCCCTCTCTCGCCATGTCTAGGAGGTAGCCAGGAGCTCACCGCCACCCCCTGTCCCTTGCCCAGAGCAGCAGCAGTGGACCACCGAGCACAAACCCGCCCCAGTGCCACCGCCCCATGCCAGTGCCACCCAGGCAGCCCAGCGCCCGCTCCACCTCGACCTGGAGAACACCCCAGACATCCCCGTTCGCCGCCCAAAGCCTCACAGCCACCGCTCGCCGTGGACACCGCCGCCTATGCCTCTCAGAGCGCCACCTCGCCTAGACCGCGTGCCACCGCCCCTACGGCCGCATTCATTTCCTAGAGCACCACCAGGAGACCGCCTGTCGATCGCCAACCTCAGCCATGCCTCTACCCCGCCGTAGCCATGTCGCCACCGTCGCCTGCCCATCCCGCTGGGTCTCACCGTCGAGCCTATAAATGGAGCTTTCCCCAGCCTCTTCTATCCACACCATTCCACTCCCCTCACCTCTCTGAACCTCACCCACCTCTAGCCGGAGCAAGTGGAGCAGCAGCTCGCCGGAATTGGAGCCGGAGCAACCGCGGCAGGAGGAGAAGGGCGTCGTTGATTGCGACCACCCCAAGCTCCGCCGCAACCGCGCCTCGCCTCGCCGTTGTCTTCCACGTCGTTTGCCCGCCTTGCCGACCCCGTTGGAGCCCTGTTACGCCCCCAGTAGACCCCCACCGAGCCGCTAGGGTTCGAGTTCGCCGGCGACCTGTTCGTCGTCGATGACGACCCTCAGCCGTTGATCTCGCTTCTCATCCTACGGCCCACAACGTGCGTACCGTTTCGCGTTTTAAGTGCCGCTGACACGCGGGACCCTCCTGTCAGCTGAGCCCCGTGCCGCGGAGCGCCACTAGGCCGGCCCAAGTCCTTTCCCGCGCTAGCCCATAGATTCAAATCTGGATTTTTCTTTTTTAGTTAAATCTAGTTTCTGTCCACTATTTCAAAAATCAATTCAGAGAGTTTTAGAAATCCAAATTGCATGAAACCAATTTTGTCTGAAAGGTATTAAAATGATCTGTCCAAGACCGTTGGATTTAATTCAATTAGAGTTATAGATCTATCCTAATAAAAATAACAAAACAGAAGCTTTTGCAACTTGCAACATTTTTATAAAATCAACCAAGTTAGCTTTTGAGTTGATTCCAACTCTAAAAAATCACATTTCATCATATCTATCTAAATATGTAATAATATTAAGGTTTACATGCAGTGACTTTGGACTAGTACCAAAATAATGCTATATAGGCATTTCTAGTCACTTTAAATCATTAAATAATAAACTTAAACTAAAGTAATATTGATCCAACCTTTAAATCTCATTCCCACATGTTAGAATATGTGGTGAGGACATGTGTCCACATGATCCCATATTTTGGTTGTGAATATTAAATTTTAGTTAATATTTCAATGAGTAGAAATTACTTTTCTAAAATAAAAAGGTTGAAACTATTGACTTAAGCTTGTGATGTTTGTGATGATAATAGATCATCAATGGTGTTTTTTAGAATGCTACTTAGCCTAGTTAAGTATTGTTTGGTGATTGTCTACTCCCTATGTATTTATAGACGCTAGTACCGACCAAGCTTTCGAGGAGGAGGAGTTCTACCAAGAAGAAGAAGAAGAAAACTTCAACCACTGCACCAACCAAGGCAAGCTATTGTTAGCAAGCTAGAATTAAACTAGATGGTTTAGCAAAGATGCCTTAAGAATGCTTTGATCACACCCCTTTGACTATTAGTACCCCAAGTCTTACCTACAAGTTTTACCCCTCTTAGGTTATACAAAGTTCTTTACTTGGTTTGAAGGTAGCATAAAAAGTATAAAACTTGACCTACTTAGAAACCTTTAGATGTCATTCTATGGCATGAGATTGATCCCATCTTTCCACCTTAGTGAACACTCTTAACTTAGTATTTTAAAATAGATCAAAAACTTGAGTCACTTTAAGATGGGAACACTTGGTGAAAATGAATTGTGAAAACCTTGGAATGATGAGTCATTCTATTGAGATGTTTTGACATGTGTTGAGAGACACAACTGGTTTCTGATGATGAAAATGATGAGGCATGAGCCTTAACCTTTTTATAAAACTGATGGTTGGATTCGGATGCGATACCATTCCAAATTTACCGTACAACCACATTACCTGAATTGGGTAAGGCTTAGCTAGAAATTTATATGCATTAGTATTAGTTCCCTCACGGGAGAGGTTTGAGCTGAGGCTACCTCTCAATGTTGTCCACCTATGCAGTGCCCAAGATGACTGATGGTCATGGTTGGGAGGCCATGCTCATAGGAGAGGTGCTTGTACTAGGGTGTGTAAAGGGAAGGTTATGTTTGATTATCTGCATACTAAGTATGATGATTCAGGGTTATCCCTGACAGATGTATCGAATCTTGTGGTGAAAGTGTACCACCTCTGTAGAGTGTCAAACTATTTAAATAGCCGCGTCCGCGGTTCTAGACAGTTGGAATGGCCATACTGTTACATTGTCAGATGTTTTCTAAATAACTTGAAATGAATGATGAACTTTGACTTGACCACAACAGGGTTGTGTTGATGATAATAGCTTCCCAGTTTAAGTGATTCTAGAACTTTACTTTATCTTTCTTTGCTTCTGAACTCAGCTTAGGTTTCAAACTTATTTTGATAGTTAAATTAGATTCAACACTTTAACTTAGAATTCTACTCCTTGTTATTAGTAGTTTGCGAGTACTTAAAGAGTACTCATGGCTTTTGTCCTTGGCTATTATCATGGCCAGACTATGAAGGAGATTATCAAGATGATGGTCAGCAGGACGGCTATGATAACTAGGACTATCTGCCTTCATCAGCATTGTCTGTGCCCCTAAAGATGGACCCCACCGCTACGCTATCTTTTATTTCCGCTGCTTGTTGTATTAAGACTGGATCGTGAGATCCTTATTTGTGTAAAACCTTATATATGGTTTGTAATGGATGATGTACTGTGATATCCAATCCGTTATGTCTCGCAAAAATGGTAATCCTGGGATTGCGAGGTATGGCATAACGGGCATCTGGGATTAAAAATCCGGGTGTTAACAAGTTGGTATCAGAGCCATCCTGACCATAGGAGACCCTAGTTAGAATGGACGTCTAAACCAAAAACTTAGTTTCAAAACCAAAGTGAGTATTTATGAAAAACTATTTCCTCTCTTACCCTTGTGAACCAATTCTTTCTCAAAAATTAATGTTCCTCAAAATTCTTACATTACTACCTAAAACTTGACACACTTGATCACCTCACTAACTTTCTCGTCCTTAATCCTTGTAGATGGAGACTCAGTTCAGCAAGTTCTACCAGTTGGGAAACGGAGGTCAGCTGATCTTCGAGAGGGATCTGGATTCACTGTCGGAGTTACTGGGATGCCCACATCTGGAGTTTCTTGGAGCTCAACTTCTAGGACCCCTAGGAGGAGACCTACAGTGTCTAGTCACCGCGGATCTTCGGGGAAGCATCGAAGCACCAACTTCTGGGAGAATTCAGTTCTCCGTGAGAGAGAACAACTGGCTAGATGGATTAGCCAGGGCAATGCATGAAGCTCTCGCATGTCTATGTGCCCTCAGCGTCAACAAGATCCAAGGAACCCGTTTTGCCCACTATGCACGACGTGACTTCATGGGAATGCCGATGGAGATGCCAAGTCATCCAGAGTTGAGGCGTCAAATGGAGAACCTTGATTTCTTGCTTCATGACAGACAACAGGAACTGGACAATGCCAGGGAATTAGCCAACCAGAACCGTGCCATTGCCGACCAGAAGGCCCAGACCTTCACACTGCTCGTCCAAGATTGCCCGTCTCTTTGTTGCCAGCATGCAAAGAAGGATCGCACCATCGCCCGTCTTCGTAAGAAGGTGGCCGACCTCGAGAAGACCGTCAAGGAGCAGGAAGCTCAGCTTGCCGCCAAGGAAGAAGAAGATGAGGGTGAAGACATCCAGGGAGATATGGATTCTTACCTCGGCAACGATGATGACATTCTGGAGGAGGATGTTGTGGACTTCTACACTGATGATGAAGACTTCGACTTCATCGACGATGAGTAGAGGCACTAGAGCACTATCGTAGCATGAGATGTATCATCTCATTGTATCGTAGCTTGCAGAATGGTTCTTCAAACCATCTGTTTTCCCCTTTGCCTGTTGTGGTGTGTGTTGTATCGTGTGCTTGCTTGCATGAATGAAAAATAAGTTAGTTGGAAAAAAACACCTGAGTCTAACTCAATGTTTTAACGTTGAAAACCCCAAAACCATGAACCTTAGAATTTCCCTCTTACAGATCGTGGAAACCCAAACCCTAAAACCATGAACCTTAGAATATCTATCTCAATCTTCAGATGACTCGTGGAAACCAAGGAGGGAGCAGCTCGTCGCAAGACCCAATGTTGCAGATCTTGCAGAATCTCATCGTGGACCGTGAAGCAAGTAGGGCCGAACGTCAAGCCAACTTAGCAACATTGCAGCAGATCACCCAAATGGCTCTCAACAACCAAGGACATGGAAATCAGGATCACCAAGGATCCAAACTCAAAAACTTTCAGAACACCAATCCCCCAATCTTTAACCAATCTGAAAACCCATTAGATGCTGATGACTGGTTATAGACCATGGAAAACAACTTAGAGGTTGCCAGAGTTGATGAGAATGAGAAAGTTCTCTTCACCACCCACTATCTGGCGGGAGATGCAAGAGCTTGGTGGACTAGCATCCGCAATATGAACCATGGCCAGGTGATGACCTGGGAAGCATTCAAGGTCAAGTTCAGCCGCACCCACGTGCCACAAGGTCTTGTCAACAGGATGAGAGATGAATTCCGCGAATTGAAGCAAGGAAGAATGACCGTGGTAGAGTACCGTGACAGATTCTTGTCACTTGCCAGATATGCACCGGATGAGATCAACACGGAAGCCAAGAAGAAGGAGAGATTCTTAAACAGACTGCATGATGAGATGCAGACTGTCCTCGTCAACATCCGTTTTGATGATCTCGAAGAGCTAGTCGACTCTGCCATTCAGATGGAAGGGAAGATTAACCAGGAAAACGACAACCGCAAGTCTTTGTATGATGCAGTGATCGATCCAGTAGTCACCAGAAGTACCGTCCCAACCCTTCACCAGGATATGCACCAAGGAACAACCGACCCCCAAATTCTCGCCCAAGCTACCCCAACCATAGCGGAGGCAATGTGAAGCCCGAAGGAAACAATCACAACTCCGGCAATGCCAACAATTTCAACCGTGCCCCTCCCAAGAGCAACAACAACAACACTGCACCCAGAACTGGCAGCAATGCTGTACCTGTCGCAGTCAAAGACAATTCCTAGATCACTTGTTTTGAGTGTGGAGTGAAGGGTCACTACTCCAATGAGTGTCCCAAGAAGACTGCCGGCAATGCCCCTGTGAATGCCCCAGCTGAGCAGCAGCGTCGTGTTCAACCAGGAAGGAGATTTGCCTCGGGGAACCCGCACAACCGCAACGGTCGTCTCTTCCACATGAACGCAGAAGAAGCCCACGAAGCGCCAGATGTAGTGCTGGGTATGTTTTCTGTCAACTCAGTTTTAGCAAGAGTATTGTTTGATTCTGTTGCATCGCATTCATTTGTCACCGAAGAATTTGTATGCACTAGTAAGATTCGCCCAACCAACCAGAAGCATGTCGTGATAGTTCAAATCCCCGGTTCAACAACAAAAGCTAGAAAATTTTGCAAAGTTGTACCTATCAGAATACATGGGATAGATTTTTATGCCAACCTAATTGTACTTGGAACCAAAGGATTGGAAGTAGTACTAGGTATGGACTGGATGTCAAGGCATAAAGGACTGATAGACTGTGCTAAGAAAGCCATCACCATGACCAGTAGTTCTGGAGTAACAGTAGAGCATATCTCCGAAACCTTACCCCGTCAATTCAAATGTAACAAGAGTGTAGCCCTGCCCACCATTGACCAAGTTAGAGTAGTCTATGAATACCCCGACGTATTCCCAGATGAATTGCCAGGTATGACCCCGGATAGGGATATTGAGTTCATTATCGAACTAATCCCCCGGACCTATAGCCCAGAGACCCTATACCATGAACCCCTCAGAGTTAGTGGAACTAAAGAAGCAGTTGGATGCCATGTTAGCAACAGGCTTGATTCAGCCAAGCGCATCGCCATGGAGATCACCAGTGTTATTCGTCGACAAGAAAGATGGAGGCAATAAATGCGTATGCAGTTACAGAAAGTTGAATGACGTCACCATCAAGAACAAGTACCCCTTGCCAAAGATAGAGGATCTATTTGATCAGTTGACTGGAGCTCAGGTATTCTAAAAGATTGATCTTAGGACTGGTTATCACAACTTAAGATTCGTGCAACGGATATTCCGAAGACCGCCTTTACTACTCGCTATGGTTTATACGAGTATACGGTTATGTCTTTTGGATTAACCAATGCCCCTTCTTATTTCATTAATCTCATGAATAAGATCTTTATAAATTTCCTAGATAAGTTTGTAGTTGTGTTTATCGACGACATCCTTATCTACTCCAAGTCAGAAGAAGAGCATGAGCAACATCTGCGAATCATCCTAGAAACCCTGAGTGAGCATCAGTTATATGCCAAGTTTAGGAAGTGTGAGTTTTGGCTGAAAGAAGTAGGATTCCTAGGACATATTGTGTCTGCCGGAGGAGTCTCTGTTGATTCCACCAAGATCAAAGATGTCGAAGAATGGGAAGCCCCAACCAATCAAACCCAAGTTTGTTCATTTCTCGGATTAGCGGGATATTACCGCAAGTTCGTAGAAGGATTCTCGAGCATAGCCCGACCAATGACCAAATTGTTGAAGAAGGACAAGAAGTTTGAATGGACAGACAAGTGTGAAGCCAGTTTCCAAGAGATGAAGAAGAGATTGATATCAGGCCCAATTTTGATCATGCCAGACATCAAGAAGCCGTTTGATGTGTATTGTGATGCATCCAAGATTGGCCTAGGATGTGTATTGATGCAAGAAGGCAAAGTCATCGCGTATCTGTCTCGACAACTGAAGCAGCATGAGCAGAACTATCCGACACATGATCTTGAGCTAGCATCCGTGGTTCTAGAATTGAAGACATGGCGTCATTATTTGATGGGTAATCGCTGTGAGATTTACTCAGATCATAAGAGCTTGAAGTATATCTTCACTCAAAAGGAGCTGAATATGACGCAAAGAAGATGGATAGACTTAATCAAGGATTATGACCTTGACATTCACTATCACCCCGGCAAAGCCAATGTGGTAGCGGATGCTCTTAGCAGATTGCCGTGTAGCCTTAACACCATGATCAAGGAGAAGCAACCAAGTTTGTATGAGGATTTGGAGCAGTTCAGGACTGAGTTAGTTAGCAAAGGATTCCTAGCTAGCATTGAACTTCAACCCACTTTGATTAGCCAAATCAAGGAAGCTTAGAAGGGGAATGAAAGTATCGACGGAATCAAAAGTCGTATTGGTACAGGAAAGGTCCCTGGATTCACCAAAGACGAAGAAGGAGTATTGTGGTACAAAGGACGTATCTGTGTGCCAGCAGATTCGGAGCTGAAGGAAATTATCATAAAGGAAGCTCATGATACTCTTTATTCTATCCACCCGGGAGGAACAAAGATGTATCAGGATTTGAAAGAGCAATTTTGGTGGCACAAGATGAAAAGAGAGATCGGAAGCTACATCGCCAAATGTGACATCTGTCAAAGAGTCAAAGAAGAGCATCAGAGACCTGTAGGACTATTGCAACCATTGTAGATTCCGGAATGGAAATGGGATTCCGTCGGAATGGACTTTATCACCGGTTTACCTACTTCTAGTAGGGGAAATGACTCATGGGTCATAGTTGATAGACTGTCCAAGGTATCCCACTTTATACCTGTCAAGACAAGCTACCAGAGTGCAAAACTAGCATAGTTGTACATTGCTAGGATTGTTAGTCTGCATGGAACCCCCAAGACCATCGTCTCAGATCGAGGAACCCAGTTTACCTCGAGATTTTGGCAGAAAGTTCAGGAAGGTTTAGGAACCAAGTTGAACTCCAATACCGCTTATCACCCGCAAACAGATGGACAGACTGAGAGAGTCAACCAGATCCTAGAGGATATGCTTAGAGCTTGTGTGTTGGAATACGGATCAAAATGGGAAGACTGCCTGCCTTTCACAGAATTCTCATATAACAACAGTTATCAGGCTAGTTTGCAGATGGCACCATTTGAATTCCTATACGGAAGAAAGTGTCGTACCCCTTTGAATTGGTCGCAAGTAGGAGAGAGTCAGATCTTTGGACCCGACATTCTCCGAGAAGTAGAAGAGAAAGTTCACAAAGTCCGTGAGCACCTCAAGACCGCCCAATCCAGATAGAAGAGTTATGCTGACAAAAGAAGGAGAGACCTGGCTTTCCATGTCGGAGATTTCGTATATCTCAAGGTTTCACCATTGAAGGGAACTCAATGCTTTAGTCTGAAGGGAAAGTTAGCTCCCAGATATATCGGACCTTTCAAGATTCTAAACCACCGAGGAGAAGTATCGTATCAGCTGGAACTGCGTGAAGACATGTCAGCCATCCACAATGTGTTCCATATCTCGTTGCTTCGCAAATGCTTGGAAGTGCCTGAAAAGACTAAAGTTTTCAAGAATATCGATCACAGAGCTGTGGAAATCAACAATGACCTGACCTATCGGGAAGTACCCATCCGTATCTTAGAAGAAGCCTACATAACCACCAGGACCAGGAGTATCAAGTTTCTTAAGATTGATTAGCAACCATCGAGGAAGAAGCCACTTGGGAGCCGAAGATTACATTAGATGAGTTCCCAGATCTCTTTAGTTCCTAGTTTTCTTTGTAAATCTCGGGACGAGATTTTGTTTAAGGGGGGAAGGTTTGTAACATCCCAAAACTTTAATCCAAGCTTAACAAGATCAAATCATCCAAAATTAGGGTTAACAAAAACTTTTTCAAATTTAAAATGAAAGCATTCATATATGTATGCATTTAAAATAGGAGTTGTTTGAATTGCCATGATTGATTGATCCAATGCTTGTAAAATGTTTCTTAGGTGATTTAAACATCATCTACATCATTCCCAAACTTTTCCTAAAGAAAATCAAATAAAAAAGAATTAAAAACAAGGAATGGTCATTTTGGCAAATTTAACTCTCATGCCTACTTTGGCTATTCCTAGTACTCAATTCTTAACAGAAACAATTCTTGATCTTTGCACCCCTTGCTAGTACACATAATGAGGTACCAAGGCCCACCTTTTGATCTACTAAAAACATTCCGTTAACTATTTTAAAAGACAGTTCAAAATTGAATCTAATGCATATGCATAGATCACCCCTATTTCAAAAACCATCTATTTGAGCTCCATTTTCAAAACCCTTGCAACCAGAGACTACCTATCACTAGTGGAGATCACCCAAAAATTTTGAAACCAAAATTCAAAACTTTCTTTCATGCGGCCATTTCATCAAACACTTGGCATGCATATTATCACCTCTAATCCTAGCTCACTGTTTTGAACAGGGTTTTGCCCCCAATTGATCCTCTTTTATCTCCTCTTTCCCCTCCTAGTCTAACCAAACCCTTAACTCCCCTCTCCCTTGTCCCTAACCCACTTGCCATGTCAACCCGAGGGCATGGTCACCGGCCAAACTTTGCCCCGCCGCAGCAGACCATCTCCCCCTCTCTCGCCATGTCTAGGAGGTAGCCAGGAGCTCACCGCCACCCCCTGTCCCTTGCCCGAGCCCAGAGCAGCAGTGGACCACCAAGCACAAACCGCGCCCAGTGCCACCGCCCCATGCCAGTGCCGCCCCCAGAGCGCGCTCTGTCCCCGCTCGCACAGACCACCCCTTGGCACCAGCCCGCACCCGCCGCTCCACCTCAACCTAGAGAACACCCCAGACATCCCCGTTCGCTGCCCAAAGCCTCACAGCCACCGGTCACCGCCCCTCACGCCCCATTCATTCATTTCCTAGACCACCGCTGTGTCCGCCTGACCCAGCCATGCCTCTACCCCGCCGTAGCCATGTCGCCACCGTTGCCTGCCCATCCCGCTTGGTCTCACCGGCGAGCCTATAAAAGGAGCCCACCCAACCCTCTTCTCTCCACACCATTCCACTCCCCTCACCTCTCTGAACCTCACCCACGTCTAGCCGGAGCAAGTGGAGCAGCAGCTCGCCGAAATTGAAGCCGGAGCAGCCACGGCAGGAGGAGAAGGGCGCCGTTGATTGCGACCACCCCAAGCTCCGCCGCAACTGCGCCTCGCCTCGCCGTCGTCTTCCACGTTGTTTGCCCGCCTCACCGACCCTGCTAGAGCCCTAGTACGCCCCCAGTAGACCCCCACCGAGCCGCCAGGGTTCGAGTTCGCCGGCGACCTGTTCGTCGTCGACGACGACCCTTAACCGTTGATCTCGCTTCTAATCCTACGGCCCACAGCGCGCGTACCGTTTCACGTTTTAAGTGCCGCTGACTTGCGGGACCCCCTCTCAGCTGAGCCCCGCGCCGCGGAGCGCCACTGGGCCGGCCCAAGTCCTTTCCCGCGCTAGCCCATAGATTCAAATCTGGATTTTTCTTTTTTAGTTAAATCTAGTTTCTGTCCACTATTTCAAAAATCAATTCAGAGAGTTTTAGAAATCCAAATTGCATGAAACCAATTTTGTCTGAAAGGTATTAAAATGATCTATCCAATATCGTTGGTTTAATTCAATTAGAGTTATATATCTCTCCTAGTAAAAATAACAAAACAAAAGCTTTTGCAACTTGCAACATTTTTATAAAATCAACCAAGTTAGCTTTTGAGTTGATTCCAACTCTCAAAAATCAAATTTCATCATATCTATCTAAATATGTAATAATATTAAGGTTTACATGAAGTGACTTTGGACTAGTACCAAAATAATGCTATATAGGCATTTCTAGTTACTTTAAATCATTAAATAATAAACTTAAACTAAAGTAATATTGATCCAACCTTTAAATCTCATTCCCACATGTTAGAATATGTGGTGAGGACATGTGTCCTCATGATCCCATATTTTGGTGGTGAATATTAAATTTTAGTTAATATTTCAATGAGTAGAAATTACTTTTCTAAAATAAAAAGGTTGAAACTATTGACTTAAGCTTGTGATGTTTGTGATGATAATAGATCATCAATGGTGTGTTTTAGAATGCTACTTAGCCTAGTTAAGTATTGTTTGGTGATTGTCTACTCCCTATGTATTTATAGACGCTAGTACCGACCAAGCTTTCGAGGAGGAGGAGTTCTACCAAGAAGAAGAAGAAGAAAACTTCAACCACTGCACCAACCAAGGCAAGCTATTGTTAGCAAGCTAGAATTAAAATAGATGGTTTAGCAAAGATGCCTTAAGCATGCTTTGATCACACCCCTTTGACTATTAGTACCCCAAGTCTTACCTACAAGTTTTACCCCTCTTAGGTTATACAAAGTTCTTTACTTGGTTTGAAGGTAGCATAAAAAGTGTAAAACTTGACCTACTTAGAAACCTTTAGATGTCATTCTATGGCATGAGATTGATCCCATCTTTCCACCTTAGTGAACACTCTTAACTTAGTATTTTAAAATAGATCAAAAACTTGAGTCACTTTAAGATGGGAACACTTGGTGAAAATGAATTGTGAAAACCTTGGAATGATGAGTCATTCTATTGAGATGTTTTGACATGTGTTGAGAGACACAACTGGTTTCTGATGATGAAAATGATGAGGCATGAGCCTTCACCTTTTTATAAAACTGATGGTTGGATTCGGATGCGATACCATTCCAAATTTACCGTACAACCACATTACCTGAATTGGGTAAGGCTTAGCTGGAAATTTATATGCATTAGTATTAGTTCCCTCACGGGAGAGGTTTGAGCTGAGGCTACCTCTCAATGTTGTCCACCTATGCAGTGCCCAAGATGACTGATGGTCATGGTTGGGAGGCCATGCTCATAGGAGAGGTGCTTGTACAACAGTGTGTAAAGGGAAGGTTATGTTTGATTATCTGCATACTAAGTATGATGATTCAGGGTTATCCCTGACAGATGTATCAAATCTTGTGGTGAAAGTGTACCACCTCTGCAGAGTGTCAAACTATTCGAATAGCCGCGTCCGCGGTTATGGACAGTTGGAATGGCCATACTGTTTCATTGTCAGATGTTTTCTAAATAACTTGAAATGAATGATGAACTTTGACTTGACCACAACAGGGTTGTGTTGATGATAATAGCTTCCTAGTTTAAGTGATTCTAGAACTTTACTTTATCTTTCTTTGCTTCTGAACTCAGCTTAGGTTTCAAACTTATTTTGATAGTTAAATGAGATTCAACACTTTAACTTAGAATTATACTCCTTGTTATTAGTAGTTTGCGAGTACTTAAAGAGTACTCATGGCTTTTGTCCCTAGCTATTATCATGGCCAGACTATGAAGGACATTATCAAGATGATGGTCAGCAGGACGGCTATGATAACTAGGACCATCTGCCTTCATCAGCATTGCATGTGCCCCTAAAGATGGACCCCACCGCTACGCTATATTTTATTTCCGCTGCTTGTTGTATTAAGACTGGATCATGAGATCCTTATTTGTGTAAAACCTTATGTATGGTTTGTAATGGATGATGTACTGTGATATCCAATCCGTTTTGTCTCACAAAAATGGTAATCCTGGGATTGCGAGGTATGGCATAACGGGAATCTGGGATTAAAAATCCGGGTGTTGACAATAAAGGTAGAAGGTGGAGACTCAACATAAAAGTAAAAGAAAGGCCTTCATAGAAGGAAGTAGGGATTCAAGTTTCATAAAGAGCTTCCAAAAATTATGGTACTTATTAGCTTTCAGCTCTCATTGCCCCTATCATAAGCATCTTTAGGTGATTAAGGTTAAAGTAACACAACTACGAGGATATGCTTGACAAGTTATAAGCTGAAATCTCATGCCCCTTACTTACGAAGACCGAACCTCATGCTACTCAACTTTAGTCACAAGTAAGCTCTTGTCATTGTAAGTACATATGTATCATAAAGAACCGCCAACAGGGTACCCCTTACACATGATATAGGAGCTATCCCATAATCAAAATGACAAGGCTAGCAGACAATGAGCATCTCAGCGATCTTTTTATTTGCTATTTGCATAGGTTTTTATTGAGGATGCTTCATAGAGTGCTCATTATGGTTATGCTGCAAGTTTCCACCATGATTAGGCATGGCTTAGGCTAGCAGCCCAGGCATTTCTCTAACACACATACAAACTCCATGATCTTACAAGTTCCACTTTTATTTCATACCGACGGGATCCAAAAGCAAAAGAACATGATATCAACGGGGTACAAAGTACAAGTGCAAAGTTGAAAGCGTTCCCCATGATACATGGTTCTGCTAATTTCAACTTATAAAGAACAAGCATATACGCAACAAAGATGGACACAATGGGTCAAGTTTATTAATTGCAAGAAAGTAAAGTGTGCCATCAAGTTCGTGAGAGCTTTAATCACTAATTTTCACATAACAAGTTTAATTCAGAAGGTAGATAAAAACATGAATATACTTGGAATAGCAAATGCTAATAGAGGTATGATGGACTCTTTGTAATAACTTGGTTTTAGGAGTTGGATGCATGAGTGGGACTCATACTTGATTAGAGAGGCTAGCAAAAGACTGGGAGCGACCAACTAAGAGATCAATAATGGCCATAATCATGCAGAGCGACAAAACATCATTAATTAAAGCATAAAGTGATATTACAAGTTGAAAACTAAAGAATCATAAAGGCTATGGTGACTTGGGATAGTCATAACATGGTGTGAGAATGCGCCAAGTCAACCCAAATAAAGCATCAAAGGAGAATACCACAATATTATGCTTTAATATGCTAAAACAATGCATGATCCTTCCAAGTCACATTAAGCAATCTCAATTGTTTATAACATGTCATGCTACAGCAAATAATACTAAGGATAAAGCCAAATCAATATCAAGCATGGCATGACAAAGCATAGGCCACAGTCAAAAACAAGCTCCCTTTACCACTTAAGCATGAACTTTCCTACTCTTTCCAATCCAAACCAAACTATTTGAAAACCAATATATGAAAGAGGGGGTCCAACCAATTTATTCAAGCAAACTAAGAAAACCAAGCAAACGAAAACCAAAAACAAAAACGAAGACGCTCCAAGAATAACACAACTGTGCATGAAACAATAAAAATGAAGTGTTTGGAAGAAACCTGGGATTTTTATTGATGAAGAAGGGGATGTCTTGGGCATCCCCAAGCTTTGACGCTTGTACTTCTTGGATATTTATTGGGGTGACATGCGCGGCATCCCCAAGCTTGATCTTTAGTCCATTCTTCATCTCATTACATCATTCTCTCCATACACCTGAAATTTTTCCTTCATACAAAACTTCACACAATCTTTATTAGCAACATTAGTGCACTCAAGATAATAAGTCTTTGGGTTCAGTTTCAACACCACTAAAACTTCCATTAAAACACAATCTACTGAAACACTTCCCTTGAAAAGCTCAATTCCCTAAAGAGAACCCAAAAAGGAACCAACACGAAGCAAATGCAAATAATGGCAGAAATCTATCAAAACAGACCAGCAGGTAAAAACCAATTTTTTCGAAGATCTTTTGTTTCTCAAATTGAAATGTGTTGAACTAACGAAAGTTAGATAACAACCTGGGTCAGAAGCACAAAAATTCACTGCTCAAAATTACGTATAGATATTTTACACGATTTTTTACAGTGAAGCTCAAAAATCTGTTTTGGGACAGCAACTTTCCCAAGCATTACTTCTCTCTCATTAGAGGTTACTCTTGGCACAAAAAGTAAATAAAAAGGATAAGGAGCGGTTATTACAGAGGTACTAACTTCCAATACTCATCTAAAACTTTTGGTTTATCTCCCAATAAGTACTTTTCTTTAACGCCTTTAAGTTAGACTTGATAGTTTGAGAAGATGCTCACATAAGAAATATGAATTGAAGTAAAAGAGAGCATCAAGAAGCAAATTCTAAGCACATTTAAGTCTAACCCACTTCCTATGCATAGGAATCTTGTAAAGAAACAATTCATGAAATCACAAAGCAACAAGCATAGGAAAGCAAAACAAGTGCAACTTCAAGACTTTCAACATAAAGAGGGGAAACTTAATTTTGTTGAGATACATAAAACCATGTTTCCCTCTCTCATAATAACTTTCAGTAGCATCATGAATAAAATTAACAATATAACTATCACATAAAACATTCTTATCATGAGCCACATGCATGAAAGAATTAATACTCCTCCTATAAGCATAGTCATTCTTATTAATTGTAGTGGGAGCAAATTGAACAAAATAGCTATCATTATTATTCTCATCACCATAATTATCAAATATAGGAGGCATATTGTAATCATAATTAATTTTCTCCTCAATAGTAGGTGGACTGAAAATATCATATTCATCATAGTAATCATCATATATTGGAGGTTTGGTATCATCATAAGCAATAGAATAGCTATCTTCCAACGCTGGGGAACTAAAAAGATCATTTTCATAAAAACTAGCTTCCCCAAGCTTAGACTTTTCCATAGCATTAAAAATAATGGTGTCCAAGAATTCATACTAACAACATTGCTATTAGCACGAAAATAAAGTTCCATAGGTTTTTTAATTTTCTCTTCAAACACTTCATGTCCTAATTCAAGATAAATACTATAAAGCTCTCTAATTTTTTTGTTGTTTTCCATTAAGCCTCACTAGTGAAAATAAGAAACAAAAAGACAAAATTGCAGAATCTAAAGGAAATAACTTCAAGCACTCACACCGGAGGATGTGAGTACCATTTACCTTACCTCCCCGGCAACGACGCTAGAAAATAGCTTGATGTCTACGCACTCCAATTCTTGTAGACAGTTGTTGGGCCTCCAAGTGCAGAGGTTTGTAGAACAGCAGCAAGTTTACCTTAAGTGGATCACCCGTGGTTTATCAAACTCAGGGAGGAAGTGGTCAAAGGTATCCCCTCTCAAGCAACCCTGCAGTCAAGATACAAGAAGTCTCTTGTGTCCCCAACACACCCAATACAGTTGTCAGGTGTATAGGTGCACTAGTTCGGCGAAGAGATAGTGAAATACAAGTAGTATAGATAATTATAAGTGGTAATGGCGATAGAAAATAGCTTGATGGCGTGGAAGAGACTAAAGCAAAACTGGAATAAAGATAGAAGCACGCAAACATGTAATAGATCTAATAGCAAATGGTGTTTCAGTGCTTAGAAACAAGGCCCAGGGATCATACTTTCACTAGTGAACACTCTCATATAAATATATTATTCTTTATGATACTATGTTGAACTACTCTCCGGTTGGAAACTCTAATCCATGGTAGGGCTATAACAACACTCCTCAAAGTTCGCTTTTCCCAATTAGATAACCCCACACCGTCACCTCGAGTACTAGATGGTTCCAAAAAACACCGCAATTTCATAGAGACATCCAACTCCAAATATAACTCATAACAAGTATTTGAAATCTCTAGCCTAAGTGCCACCTTGGTGTGCACACTGTCAACTTCACACACATGGGGAGAGCAGAGATCTATTAAAGCACTTGAGTACCAAGGTAGACCTACTTGATTACAAAGCTCATGATCACAATATGATCACGCATAGAGAGAGAGATGAACATATAGCTACCGGTAGAACCCTTAGCCTCGAGAGAGAACTACTCCCTCCTCATCATGGGAATCAGCAATGGTGATGGAGATGGTGGAGATTGATGGAGATGGCTCCAGGGGCACTTCCCCGTCCCGGCAGAGTGACGGAACTGAGACTTTCTGTCCCCCGAATCTCCCCTACGGTGGCGGCGGCGCTGCGGAACTTTTCATGGCCGGAGGCTTGGCGATTTAGGGTTTTTTCATCAGGAGGCATCTTATAGGCGAAGAGGCAAGGTCAGTGAGCGGCCAGGAGGACCACACCACCTGGTGGCGCGGCCAGGGTTAGCCCGCGCCACCACATGGTGTGGCCTCCCTGTGGTCCCTCTCTGTTTCGTCTTCTGGTTCCGTGAGTCTTCTGGTAAAATATCGACTTTGGCTTTTGTCCGGTCCAATTCCGAGAATATTCATTTTCTGACTTTCCTGGAACCAAAAACAGCAGAAAACAGGCAACTGGCACTTTGGCATGTTGTTAATAGGTTAGTCCAAGAAAGTTTATAAAAAGTACTCCAAAGTGTGGACAAAACATAAGAAAGTACATAAAACCAAGCATGGAACATCAAAAATTATGGATACGTTAGCAGCGTATCACTAAGCCTTACCCAATTCAGGTATTGTGGTTGTACGGTAAAATTGGAATGGTATCGCATCCGAACCCAACCATTAGTTTTTTATAAAGGGCCAAGGCTCATGCCTCAACATTTTCATCATCATAAACCATTGTGTTTCTCAACACATGTCAAAACATCTCAATAGAATGACTCATCATTCCAAGGTTTTCATCAGTCATTTTCACCAAGTATTCCCATCTAAAGTGATTAAGTTTTTGGTTTAACTCTAAACTACTAAGTTAAGAGTGTTCACTAATGTGGGATGCTAATCTCAATCTCATGCTATAGAATGACATCTAAGTCTAACTAGATAGACCAAGTTTTATACTCTTTATGCTATCTATAAACCAAGTAAGCAACTTTGGTAAAGTAAAAGAAGGCAAAGCTTGTAAGTAAAACTTGGGGTAGGTATAAGTCTAAATGTATAACCAAAGCATGCCTAAAGTATTTGCTCTAGTTAAGGGGGCAAGTGTTAACTTGCTTAATTCTAGCTTGCTAACAATATCTTGCCAATAATAGCTTGCATTGTTAATGATGGCTTGCATGGTTAAGATACTTGCAAGTGTTAGCTTGCCTTGGTTGGTGCAGCGGTTGAAATTCTCCTCTTCTTCTTCGGGGTAGAACTTCTCCTCCTCGTAGACTTGGTCGGTACTATCGTCTATAAATACATACGGGATATACAATCACCAAACAATACTTAACTAGTCTATTTAGCACACTAAGGCACATATTTGATGATCTAGTATCATCACATTCATCACAAGATTTAAAGAACTAGTTTCCTTTATTTTATTTGAGAAAAGTAATTTCTACTCATTGAAAATAACTAAGATTTAATATTCTCCAATTAAAATATGGGATCATGTGGATACATGTCATCACCACATATTCTAATACATGGGAATGTGATTTAAATGTTGGATCACATTTTAATAAGTTTAAGTTTACTATTTAAATGATTTAAAGTGACTAGAAATGCTTATATAGCATTATTTTGGTACTAGTACAAATTCACTACATGAAAACCTAAATATTATTACATATTCAGATAGGTATAATTAAATGTGATTTTTGAGAGGTGGAATCAACTCAAAAGCTATTATGGTTGATTTTTGAAAAATGTTTCAATGTAGAAAAGTCTCTGTCTTGTTATTTCTGTTATATGTGATCTATAATTCTAATTGATTTAAATCCAACGGGCTTGGATAGAGATTTAAATTATCTTTCCAACAAAATTGGAATTATTCAATTTGGTTAAGCAGAACTCTTTGAATTGATTTTCAAACTAGTGGACAGAAACTAGATTAAGTCTAAATAGAAAAACCTAAATTTGAAATCTAGGGCCAGCGCGGGAACACTAATGGGCCGGCCTAGTTACACTCCGCGGCGCAGAGGACAGCTCTTAGGGGGGTCCCGCATGTCAGCGGCTCTTCTAACGTGAAGCGTTACGGGGCAATGTGGACCGCACGATTAGAACCTAGATCTACGACTCTGGTTCATCATCGACAATGGAATGGTTGCCGGCGAGACGGAACCCTAGAGGCTCGGTGGGGGTGCAGTGGGGGCATGTAAGGGCTCCAGCTAGTGTGGCGATGGGGGCGATCGAACGAGGCGACGACGACGGGCTCAGGCGAGGTCGCGGCGGCTCCTGAGGTGGACGAAATCGACAAGGCCCTTTCTTCTCTGCTACGGCTATCTCCGACACAATTCCGGCGAACGGCTGCTCGAGCGGCTCCGGCGATGGGGTGAGGTGGTTCTGAGAGAGAGGAAAGTTGAGTGGTGTGAGGAATTGGTGCTGGGGAGGGCTCCTTATATAGGCTCAATGAGGAGACCGTGAGGGCGACGGTGAGCTCGTCGGTGATGACGATACATGACGCTAGAAGCATGGGCGATGTAGGCGGACGGTGGCTTGCCTCCTTGCGGTCAGCTACGGCTTGATGGCGACGCTAGGGGCGGTGGCTTGTGGTCGGGAAAGGGCGACGCTCTGCACGGCAGAGGCGGTGCTCGACGCGGCGTGAGGCGGCTGCTAGTCGCGCGGCGGGAAGAGGGCGTGTCTAGGGGTGAGCTAGGGTTAAGGCAGAGCCGTGCGTGCAAGTTGGGGTCAAGGCGTGGCTCGTGCGGGCCTGTCGGGGACAACGCTCTGGCATGAGCTGGGCACGGCGCAGAGGCGGTGGGCGCGAGCTTTCCTCGGTGGTCCAGGGGTTGGCTGCGTCCGTGGGGTGGACAGGGGAGTGCGGTAGTGTTTGGCGGAGCTAAGGGGCAAGCTGTTTTGGCGCGGCGATGTCTCTGGCGTCTTGTCCATGCTTGGCCGGCGACGACCAAATTTGGGCGGCGCGCCACTTCTGATCCAGGCTTAGGGGTAGCTCCTTGATGACTTGGTTGGAACGAGGGGAGACAGGGAAGAGCAGAGAGGGTAGAATGGGGGACTGGAAACAATATTAGTTAGGCCACAATTTCTCTGCCTGCCACCTATTCGATAAAATGGCCGCATGAAACTTTTATTTGAATTTTGAAATGATTTTTGGTGGAGTTGTTGATCATATGCTTGAGCATCTGTGGTTGCTTGGGATTGTCAAGGGGAACTCATTGGGTGGTTTTTGTAAAAGTGGGATCTATATACCTACACTTGATTCCATTTTCAAATGTCATTTAAAATTAGTGTTCAAAAGTTTTTGTAAGATTTCAAAGTGGGCCTTGGTACATCATTACTTGTACTAGCAAGGGGTGCAATGAGTTAGAATTGTTTCTGTTTGAATTTGACTTCTAGGAACACCTAAAGTGACCTAGTGGATTAAAATGGCACAAATGACCATTTACATTTATTAATTCCATTTGATTTCTTTTTCTTTGGATTTTGCTCGGGAATGACCTAGATGATGTCGAATTCATCTTTGAATCATTTTACAACCATTAGAACAAACAAAAATGGCAATTCAAAAAAATACATATTAATGCAACACACAATGCTTTCTTAATTATTTAAATGAGAAAAAGTTTTTGTTAACCCTAAATTGGGTGATTTGGATCTTGATAACTTTGATTGAAGTTTTGGGATGTTACAGCAGATGGAGCAGAGGTGAGAGGGAGAGCTTGGGAGTGTAGGAGGGGGCACACGTTACTAGGTGAGACGGAGGAAGGGCGGGAGATCAGGACTCGGAAGCTCGGTTGGAGGGGAACATGATTGAGATAGGGGGTGGGGGCGGGGACGAGAGGGACGAGCTCGTAAGACTTCTGTCAATACCAAAAACTGCACGACTAAGATGACTTAGAGTGAAGATCAGACGGCAAGAAACGTGCACGCGGGCAGATGGCCTCAGATGGCTTGCTTTTTTTTCAGACTTGAGCTATAGTATAAAACTCTAACAGACTAGAGCTAGGCGAGGCCCTTTTCCTCTAAAAAACACACGAGGATTAAACAAATCATTCGACAAACTACAATCTTAACATCACTAACTTATTTAAGTAATATACTCCCTATTCTCTCCTTTTGAGAAAACAAGGCTTACAATTTTGGGGGAAATAACGAAATTCTTTAGAAATTTGAAACTACCACACGGTTGTTGCGGCGGCCAAAGAAAACTATTTTTCATTGCATAGGGGCACGCAAACTTATTTTTACTAGAAGGATACCCCACGCGTTGCAGCAGGGATTGCTTGAATTATATTTTGGTTATATTTAGTTGTATAAAAGAAGAACATATAGGTAAATAATATAAGAACCAGAATTAATAATACATATGATATATTATGTTTAATAATTATAATGTAGTATCCTTATTTGATATAAGCAACATTATATATGTTGCCTATTTTCCACTGTCGGGTTGGGCATCTTCTTCATCAAGTATAATTTGGATATATGGGATTCCATTTTTTGATGTACTCGAAGATATAGTCAACTCCTCTAAATGGATGATCCTCCGTTACTTGTGAGATTGTGCTTTCAAAAGCGAGATACGTTGGTGGTTTTGTGATCCTGTCCACGATGAATGATTTGAGGAGGGTAGAACTTTACTTGGTGTATCACATAGTTTTCTATAGAAACATGGTTGTGCATGTAGTAAATAATAGGGGTGTTCTAATCTGATAAATACACTGCATTTTAGTAGCCATACCTGTTGCCTTGCTGCTCACATGTTTTTGGTAAGCGAAAAAACATTTGTGGAGTGAAAGATGAACCTGTTTGTTGCAAACTGGGAACTGGTAGTGTTATATAGGTGGTTTGCATTTGCTAACTGAAAGGAATTGTTTAAAGACATGGTTAATACATAATTAATTCTATAATGAATGTGAAGAAACTCCCAAATCGAAAAAATACTCTAATTTTAATTTAACATTTAATTGTTCGATTTGGGTATTAAAACGGTACATTCATTCATGAATTTATGGAACTTTAATAGAAAGGAACACCGAACAAAATGTCAAACAATAGCAAAGAATAAAACTAAAAGGAAAAAAGAACATAGAACGGTGATGGTGCTGAAAGGCTATAACACCTTAGATAGAGAAGTCAGGCCCACCGACATATGATGAAACATTTTAAATGAAAAACATCTGGTCCCTTGAAAAGTCTAAGTCAGACTGATACATAAAAAATGGATGCGGAATGACATAGATAAAGTCTTATGTTGAAGTTTTTATTTGGTTACAATAGAAAGTGATAATGCTTGTGTAAATTATGCCCAACGCAAGGAACAATGTGTCGTCTTTGTTTGTGGGTTTATTTTCTTAGAATCATACTGGAAATTCGCATGTGTGTTCTGCAAAAACATAATATGTTTAAAAATATAAGTAAAGGTAGTAAGAAAATATTGAAGGTTAGAATGAATAAGTTTATGATTTTCTTATAAATCACCGATGATAACCTCTGCATGTTGGTTTACACCAACTGTTTGTAGTTGTGTGTCTCCCGGTTATCGTCTGCATTGCTGTATAAGGAGAAGATGTAAAATTATTAATATTTGTGGGGAAAATCTTTGTTAGAAATCTTTATACATGCCATCGGACTTAGTTACATTACATACCCTTGCTTGTGTCTTTTGATAGAATTACATTTGAGTTCTGTCGAGCTGCACTTGGTAAAATTGTATGGCAGCAGTGTTTATGTCAAGTTGCCGTTTGTAGTAATATCTTTGTACTAATTTTTCGTGGGAAAAGTTGGATTTACCTGATAGAGAGCTGTTTTTTGAATTCTCACTAGGAATAATGCCTTGTTTATTACTGTTGTCTTCATCCGTTACCCTGTACAAACAGAATAGTTATAGTTGTAAAATAAATGGCACCTTTATAGGTGAAAGTGTTCTGATACCTGCTTGATTTGTCGGTACCATCATCTTTGAAATCAATACTTCTTTTCGCTCCAGATCTAAATTGAATGTACATTATTAATGGAATTTTAAACAAAGAAATTTATTAAGGATGGAGGTTTGTTTATAATCACCTGTTTTCGTCTTCTTTTACTTGTATAGTTGTTTGGGTATCAACGGGAGGTGGTGTAGTTTCATAGGAGTCATCTTGTTGATTTTCGGCTGGGCTGGAAAATGAAAAATAGCCTAATAAGTTTGTTGCAGCTGGTTGTGTTTTCTTCTACAATAGTAGTTACAGAAGTTGTATTATACTATTATTATGGGATCCCTCTAAGATATTTCAAGTTACTGTTCAAAAAGAAAATATTTAAAGTTGTGTGGGCAAACCTTTGAGGATGATTAGTTGTCCCAGAAATTCCTTTTGCGCCATTACTTTCCTGAAAGTGTTGTTTGAGTTAGCAAGATAGTATAAGTGGCATAAACTTTAGTTTATAAGAGTTGTTTCTATGTGTTGCTCACATTTGTACATGAAAGCACGATACTTCTTTCATGATCGTCAACTTTGAAAGACTTATTAAGTAGATATTTGATAGTGTATCTCGATGAGAAGTCTTTACTCATCCCTATCTTAAATACTTGTTTTTCCAATGTCCATGTTGAGAACAGGTGGTTGGTTATCTGGCTCGATTTGCATGTTTTGTGACGCCTATAAAGTAGAACACTCAACTAATTCCTTAGCCACCGAATAGAAACTATTGCATCCATAGTCGATGAACTATACGTAATTATGAGGGGAAGTTTGTATCTACAAAACAGAACAAATGTCAGAATTATAATTGGGAAAGATTTTTTGCAAGGAATAGGAGTCAGGAAGCATTTGATTACTCTGCTGATTGAAACAGAAAAGGACATGCGCATCGTGGAGTGTCATAAATGTTATTGTAGCCTATTTTACATTTTTTGCATGCCTTGTTGTACCAGTTTTTGGATTCTATGATGGATGTTACTTCTGCTATGCAGCTATAGGTTTTTCCGCCCCGTAATCAGTTGATTAGAGATCAGAAGTTAGAATTGGTAATGAAAAATTGGATTGTGTTGGATTTTTTTGTTAACTGAAGGTAATCTATACCTGGAATGATGCCATTAGCATAGTCAATATTTCTTCGAGAGTCTGTAACTTTCCCGTTGCTTGGAGAGGACTCGCTTGGATAACCTTGGGCATTTTTTCTTCTAGAGCAGGCATTTCCCATTTATAGCTATTTTATAATGAAATATTAATATTGTACAAAAAAGTTATGGTTTTTTTGAAGTTTATGGAGGAAGTATTCTTAGTTACCTGGTGCGATATGCGGCTACTTCTGGTAAATTCAGTTCTATGTATATTTGAGTAGCAGAACCGAAGGATGCTTCATAGTTCCCTGTGTGTTTAGACATCTGTTAGTTTCACATACAGTAACAATCGTTTGTTTGAAAGAAATGTGAGGGAACTTGCCTAAGAATTTTCCTACAGTAAGACGAGCAAATATGCCTACAACAATAACTTTTTGAGATTTTTCAAAAACTGTTTTTTTCATCAAAAGTTTCACCTTGTTGGTCACAAAGAACAATTTGTTGAGTTTGTTCACTACAGAATAATGCATAAAGTGTGTTAGAAAAATAATATGCTGATTTAGAATACTTTGATTACGAAAATGGACATATGTACGTACTCCAAGTTGCAGATTTGAATTTTCCTATTTTTTTCTTTGATGCTGGTCCTGCAAAATCAAATGGGCCGACGTCGCTGATGACTCCTATCAGATCTAGTGCAGGTAGAAGAAAAAGAATACATGAGTTTCATTATGAAAGCATCTAAAAGTAAGAGACTCAATTAGTAGAGTACCTAGAAGAGGTTTGGAAGGGATGCTCTTAGCAGACACTTCATCAAAGGATCAGAATTGAAATGCATAGTGTGGGATATTTGCTCCTCTTGACTCCAGGTGATTAATTTTAGTGGAGAAGTAAACTGAAGGATATAAGGTTGGTGATGATAGCTGTGGCTTTTGTTTTTTAGATGAACAACATTAGGACCAGAAATTATGTATACATTGTCTTGAGCAAGCTGTGACCTAAAATCCTTTCCAAATTTTTTGAAACACTAATTTGAGCCATAATTCCCTGTGAGTGTACAATGTAGTCAAAGACTATAGTTATTCATATCAAGCTTGTGAAGCCATAATATGATTGCAAATGGTTTTGGTAATGACTTTGAGTGGCACCTTGGTAAACTAAATGTTCCGGCTAGAAATCTGAGAGAAGATCTCATTATAAACTACATTATGTGTGCAATTTTCATGTGTAGCTGGGTTGTTTTCTATAAGAATCCGTAAACCATTCACTACAAGAAATCCGGTCTATTGCAACAATAATTATTGCAACGGGCAGTTCTTGTTGCAATAGAATACAATATTACCATGAAATTCCCAATTGTGGCAATAGCCTCCACATATTGCCACAATTTAGTTTTGTCGCGGTAACTGCCTCTTTTGTTGCAATAGAGGCTATGTATTGCAACAAATCACATTGGCGTTGTAATATGGTGGTCCTATTGCAACAATTTCACGTTATTGTGTGAGCTTGTCACCTTGTTGCAATAGAGAGTAGCTAATGCAACAAAAGCAAAATATCATGGTAATATTTTCAATGTTATTGCAACAATTTTCCATGTTAGATAAGTATTCATATTGTTGCAAAAAACTAGCTTATATTACAACAAAATACTTATTATGGTAATAGCAGTTTTTTGCCTCAACCTCACTATGTTGCAATAATTATTGCATACTGCGACAAGTTATGTATCCATGGTAATATGTATAAGGTATTACAACAATCATGATTTTTCCCATTGTTTATAATATTTTGAGCTAATTACACGAGCCATCCTACAACTATCCTCACACGAACAGATTAGTCCTACAACTATCAGAGTGCAAATCCGGCATCCGGAAACTATCAACGTGGGGTGACAGTTCGTCCTAGCGAATGTACAAGCAACACGTGGATGCTAGGGCCCGGAGTGGGCACGATTTGTTGTTGCCGTATTTGCATTAAGCCCTGGATTCTTACAGTATTCTCTCGTTATTTGTTTGTATAAAAAAAGGGAAATCTTTCCTCGCACCCCTAACAGAGTGGCGGCGAGTCGGGTGAGCAGCGACTTGGGTCAGTGGCATATTCCAGGGGGCGGAGGTTGAAGGGTTTCGCGGCGGTGGCGGATGCAGCAGGGAGTACGACGATGGGTGGGCGCGGTTTATCTGATGGATTCAAACGTGACTGAGGTCGGAGGAGTTCGCGGCGGCGGCGTATGCGGCAAGGAGGACGCGTTCGCGGTGGTGGCGTATGCAGCAAGGAGGGCGACGAGGGGTGGATGAAGCTGCGGGTGAATGGTGTCTGGGTGGGCGAAGCTTCTGCATTTTCTTATAGGCAGCAACATCAGGAGAAGACCGTGAGTCCGATCATCATCAGCATCTTCCCTCTTCATTTTAAATCAATTCATCATTGTAATTTCCGCACTGTTCTCTGAGTACTCTGACGGCATGCTCTACCAACTAGCTTGCTTCAAATTTACTTATACTTGTCTAAAAACAATTCTTGCCAACATAAAAGGCTTCAATCTTATTTATTTTATTAATTTTGGAACCTTTCTATAGACTGGGCTAAAACACTGAAGAATTATGGGGGAAAGTTGTCAACTGTTCCTGACGAATTTGCTTGCTTAATCTGTAGAGAATTGAACAAGGTGTGGAGCAGGCCTCCATGTTGAACCAGGCCATGTAGTCGGTGATGGGAGGCGCCTCCACAAGTGGTTTAGTACCCTGCACGTACAGTAGCTAATAGCATTTTCTCTGAATTGAACTAAATTTGTGTCCATGCACTGAACCTGTGGCATGATTCACGTCATCGCAATGTAAAATTAAGTGCAAGGTTGTGATTTGCTGTAGGGAAATTTCCATGTGGATGCTGCTGTTCAATGCTATAACATGAGGAGGTATTTCAGAGACGCATTTTTTGTGAACCAGGAGGAGAAAACCTGAACCTGTTTGTGACGTATCCTTACTTCTTACAAATTTAAAACGGTGATCACAAAATAGAAGGATCAACAAGAAGTATAAAAGAAGATAATTCAACGACTTGTGTGCGTACAAGAAATACAATATTTACCAGCATATCTGAAACACAATAATCAGATCTGAAATTACACCGATAAAATGATGGCTGAAGCAAAAGTCTGCTTTTAATCATATGCGAGTAGAGAACTAAAACATCTGGTACCACTTGCTCGTAGCCACTAAATCATACAATGTAATCAAACTTCACAAAATTCAGACTTTAACACAATATACAAAATTAAGACTAAAAACTGAAGCTTTAATCTACACTGCAGACTTAATTGCACGCACTCTGCCTCTTCTGTAGCTTTGCAATGGTAAAGGAAGCAGCAGGAGGCAAAATCACATGACAAGAATTCCCTGCGCAGGAGTACATGAAAATGAAAAAATGAGATATAAAAACTTGTAGCATCATCGACAATATAAAAAAGCGACCATTGAGGGGGCACACAAAAGGTCCATACATGGATGTAGGACAAGTGAGAATGCTAGCTACCACGATAATAGAGAACTAACACAGTCACAGGGAGATATAACTTTAGGAGAGATACTAAACATAGATAAACATGAAAAAACTTCAGGAATATCTATTCAAGGCTTAACATGTGGAAATTCTTACCAAAGAGATTAGAAACTACACAAAGAACCCGTGGTCATCATCCAACTATTCTTGTCCCAATGGAGCAACATGGCCATCATTTATGTAAGCCTCATCATCATCCATATCATCATTAGATTCGAAAAGTACATCTTCAAACTCAACCGGTTTCATATTTTTTATGACAGTAGCATCAATGTTGGATCCTTCATCATCGTTTCTGCACAAACTAGTGATCTCTTTAGGTACAGTAGTTTCTGGCACCATAATTTCTGCATTGACGACATCCAATACATCTGCATCACCGCCTTCATCGGCTTCAGCAGCTTCATCAAGGCCTACACCATTTAAAACAGAAGGAGCAAACAAAATACATGGATTCATTTTAATTACACTTGCCCAATGAGGATTCTTCACATCTCTCACATAGAAGACATGTTCAGCCTCGAGCCCTAGAATGTAAGGTTCTCCCTTGAATCGGTGTAGAGTTGTGTCAAGGTCAATAATTCCATATTTATCCTTCTTATACCCCTTACTCTGAGTTTTTTTGGCAGCAGGCACATCAAACTAGTCACACTAGAATAGAGAAACCTCCTTATCAGGAGGAAAGTCGAGAACTATGATTTTCTTGATCACCCCATAATAATCAATATTGTCTGTGGTTTCATCGCCCTTGACTATGACACCACTGTTTTGGGTACTCAATTCCTGCTCTATGTACGAATTCCAAAAGTAATATCCATTTAAAACTGTACGGTTGTAAACACGAGCTAGGTGATCAGGTCCTTTAGTTAGTGAATATATAAGATTGCTGACTTTCCCATCCTTGCAGAATTCTGTGATATGTTTCATGGAATAGTATATATGTGAGGGAAATGTACATCGCTGGTACGTCATTACTAGGAACATCTATACTACTTATAAAAGAGGTCAATATTGATGAATTAGCTATAATAGTTCTTTTCGTTCTTTGGACAAAGCACGTGAAGCGGTTGAAACCAAAGAAACTGAAACTCATGGTCCACTCTCAAGTGAGCAGAGAAACAATGTTTTCCAGACTGCATACAAAAACACTCTGCTATGCAAGTCATCACAGCCTGGTGGGTACGGATACATGGCCAAACCTAAAACTGGTTCTGAAAGGTTTTGGATGCAGATTGAGGAGAAAGCTCGTGCTACAGCGGAAACCCATCAACAAAACTCTGAGCTCAGCCAGTAGGTCAATGGATTACAAGATCAACTAGAAGTTGAACGCGTAGACATGCAAGAGCGCTTAGCCTGGAGCGTTCTGAGAGAGAACAACTTGAGGAGAGGTTACAACAAGAGCGTGGTGAAAGGAAAAGATTGTTGGAAGAGGAGCAGAGATCAAGACTAGAATTTGAAAAGGCCATGATGTCAAAGTTCAACCAACAGATGGCTAAACTTAGCCAACAGATGGGAAGCCAACAGTAGCAGGTGATTACAGCCATATGCTTGCCACCTTGTAAGATTTATTTTGTTGCATTGCTGAAAATGCACTTCTATTTGCAGGTGCTTAAGAAGAGGATCGACAAAGAAAATAGTAATCCAAACTTGCAAAATACTCTTTTACAGAGCTCCAGTCCTAGTAGGAGCTAGGATAAAGGTCAACTGTCATTTCTTCAAATCAGCTCATACAGAATTCTCGAATGTACAAGGCAATGGTAAGTCACAACTTGCTTTTTCATCATGTTCACGTGCATTTTATAAGTCAATTGCCTTTATATTTGGATCGTTGCTGCGTGCTCTATCCTTGATCGGAAAAGTAGTTATTTAGTAAAAAATAATTTTCATGGTCACCAAAATAGTTATTTAGTAAAAAAATATCTATTCAACCACTCGTCAACCACTAGACAACCACCTTGTGCCGAATGGAACTTCTCAATACTGAAAACAACAGTTAACAAATGAATGTGTGTGATCACGGGATTGTAGCTTTTTATTTACCAAAATCATATAGATTTACATGATCCGCACATACAATTTTTGAATTAAAATACAAATCATCATATCAGAAAAGGAACAGTCCCTAGATAGCTATTGTGGGGGTTCATCTATAACCAAAAATCGGAACACCTACTGAAAAGATAATATTTAGTAATCTGCAGTAGAGGAACACCAACAAAAGTATTGAATCTGAATGCATGTCACTCTTCAGCAGCATCTCCAATAACTCCTCGTGCTTCTATATTTACCATGGACATCATTCCTACAAAAACATGCATAATTCAAAGTCAGTATAGTATACATTTTTTGCGGGGACAGTGTATAGAGTATAATTGTATATACATATAGAAAAAGATATGAACAACTTAACTGATCATACCAGCGGGTTAGAGATCTACCAGAGGGTAATATTAGTGGAAATAAAGATGCATCAAACATTACATTGGCTAATATTTTTGAAATGAAAACTTGGAAAGGTAGAATATACCATCTCCCACTCTCTACATGCTGTACTGCCAGATCGATGAAGCATTTTCAGGGTACCACAGCTTGTATAAATTTCCTCTTCAGCAACAAACAGAACGGAGATCAGTCTTGCCATTCCTCCCATATAACTGAACATACTTGAGAAGTAGCGGTATAAGGCAGTTAGAATAGCGAGTGCACCATGACTACCACCTCCTGCACCTGTTGCAGGCACAATGGCAGCGGCAAACGCATTTAAACAGATGAAACAACTGATAGCGACTACACCTATGCTTGGCTAACGACCACCATTTTGGTGGTTGCTAAAAATATGTGGCGGGGTGATTTATATGCCACAGGGAGTCACTTAGATTTTCAACGACCACTAATTTGTGTCCTCGTCATTAATAGTCTATTTTCTAGTAGCATGAACTTAACTGAAACTATACATCGAGTCACAACTTAAATCAATAGCGGAAGTTTTAAGTATATATACTTGTGCTTATGGTTTTGACATTTACACTTGTAAAATTGTTCTGATCTGTTACATGCTTGTTGATACGGTTTTAGTCCAGTTAATTTGACAGTAGTTGTTTTTAACAATGGGCTGAAATAATTGTCTACTGGCCATCCTTTTTAATTATAGCTAAAAAAATTATTTCTTGATTGCAGGATCAAAAGAAGTAGCTGGACCGAGTCTACCTCATGGACATTTTAGTCTTGGCAGTTAATTAGGATGGCTACGTTTTATTTGAGTTTCATTTGATGGATATTTGCTATGAGAATTATTATTTGTATGAATATGTATTGTTTTGAATTTCGTAATTGAATGGCTATATTTTTTTTGTTGCGATAGGCTATTGCCACAAGCCACTTTCGTTTGCCATAGGTTAGCACCACGAAAAAATATAATGTTGCAACAAATCTCAGTCGCCACACGTACATGCTTTGCTGCGCTGGGATGTAGCAACGAAGAACTTTATATTGTTGAAATAACTTGTCACCGCAATTTTTCTGCATATTGCAATAACTATTTGGCCCCATGAAATAAAGCTTTGTTGAAATAGAGTATCACCACAAACACTTTAAGTTGTTGCGGTAACCTCTTACTACAAATATTTTGCTTGGCGCAATAAGTATTTGATGCGGCGAAACTGAATTTGTTGAAATACGGTATCGCCACGAAAACTTCGCATTCTCGCAGTAGCTTCTTGCTACAAACATTTTGCCCGTTGAGATAAGTATTTGGCACCACGCAACTGTTTTTTGTTGAAATAGAGTATTGCCACGAAAAGTTTAAAATGCCGCGGTAGCTTCTCGCTACAAATATGTGATGGTTGCGGTAACCATTTATCGCCACGAGTGAAATGTTAGTTGCAATAAGTTAATGCCACGAGCCTAGCATTCCATGGCAAAAATGGCTAATGCTACAAAATAAGAGTTGTTGCTATAGGTTATTACCACGATTGGTTATTGTCACGAAAGAGCATGCGTCACGAAACATACGTCGTTGTCATAGGATATTGTCACAAGTGTCTATCGCCACGAACTAGCAATCGCCACGATTCATTCGCATGTTGCATTAAGTTATTTCCACACACCAAATTGTGGTGGTAAGTGGGTGTTGCCATATGGAAAAATGTGGCAATTGCCAACAGTGTTGTTGCAATAGAACATTTTATTGCCACGATTGTTTTTTGTTGCGATAGCCTATTACCATTGTTTAATTGCAACGCTTCCCAACAAACGATATTTCGTGGCAATAGATACATATTTCCACAAATTGACACATATTGTGACAAATAATTCTGTTGCAATAGACCCAAATCCTTGTAGTGATTGGGTGATGTGACTCGTGAAAAGGATACATAAAGTAAATCGTGAGAGAAGACAGGGGATGGCAAATAGACATCAACCCTACCAAGAGTCTGTCCTTGACTCTTATTTATTGTCATAGCATAAGAAAGCCTCAGGGGGAACTGTCGACGCCTTAGCTTGAAGGGCCACTTCGACTGTGCTGAAGTTGTGACAATGCGAGGGATATATGATTTTGACCCTTTAACCTTTCCTGTGATTATTTGTCCTTCTATGACACAATTTGTTAGTTGAGTGACAATGAGTCTTGTTCCATTACAAAGCCCTCTTGATGGATCTAGATTGCGCAGAAGCATAATAGGAACAACAATTTTCAGATGCAATGAATGTTCTGGAACCCCATTCAAGGAAATTGTGTTCAAAAATTCAGTTGGATACAGTGCCTCAAGGGTGGAATGGTTTGCAGAGCTATCATCAATTGAATCTAAGCTATAATATGATATCTGAGTTGTAGCTAGTTGGTCAACCATTCTAGTATTGATTTCAGAAACAGTCTCATTTGTCGAAGCTAAAATGGCACGGTCGCATAGGTAAGATTTTATATCTTGTGGTTGACAACCTGTGTCATAAACATATGAAATAAGACCATCAAGATTTCTAGATGATTCGTGTAGCAAGAGTGTTTGAGGAATTTCTATGAATGTGTTAGTTGGTTCTGTGCCATTTCCCACTCTCAAAACCCATTCTGCGAATACACGCAACTGCTCTCTGTCATCTTCTGAAAGAGATGTGCCATTTCCCACTCTCAAAAGCCATTCTGCGAATACATGCAACTGCTCTCTGTCATCTTCTGAAAGAGATGTTGAATTCAATATCATATTTTCAGGTAGTTCTAGAATGGTACATTGTGCCCACAAATAAGAATTAACAATGGAAGCTTTCAAAATTTGCTGCTTTGTTGCATTCTGCAGAACTGGTAGCGTTTGATGGAAGTCTCCCCCAAGCACAACAGTTATTCCACCAAACTGCTTCTCCTTAGAATTGGGTATCGTATTTGACAATATATCCGTAAGAGTGCAATCAATTGCTTCAAAACAGTATCTATGATTAACAAGTGCTTCGTCCTAGATGATAAGATATGTTTTCTGAATCAATGCTGCCAAGTCAGTATTTTTTATACTACACACAGAATTTGGTCGAATGTCCAAAGGAATTTTAAAGCGGGAATGAGGTGTTCACCCCCAGGAAGTAAGAGAGAGGCAATTCCAGATGACGCAACCGCCAATGCAATCTTTCCTTGGCTCCGTACATAATTTAACAAAGTTGTCCATAAAAAAGTCTTTCTAGTCCCACCATATCCATAGACAAAGAATGTGCGACCTTCATTCTTGACTACAGAATTATAAATAGTATCACATACTTTTTTTGGTTGGTTTTGAGCCTTGGAATATCAGCAGCTATAGTGGCTTCCATGGTCTGAATATCATAGTTAAGATCATCTAATAGAAGCCTATTTTCTGTAGCAGCACTTTCTCTTCCTTCAGGTTGAGGAAAATTAAAATGAGATAAAGAATATCCATCATCTCTTAGTAATTTTTCCAACTCACTCAAGAGATCTATAGATGAATTGTTTGTTTGAAGGTTGGTACGACCAGTTCGGTGCCTTATATCCTCACTCATTTGTGATGTGTGGTCCTCATATAGTTTGGTAGGATTTGTAACCTCACAAAATAGCAATATTATGACAAAGAGTTGGTGTAATTGGTAGGGTAAGGCCCACTAGGCTGCATTAGTTAGAGCATTAGACCACTCCTGACCATTACCAAGAAGTCCTAAGGCTTCACATGTAGCTTGATATGATGTATACTCATGTCCTGCTATAGTACATATTTCAAAGAAAGACTTAGGGCCTTTGACAATGTGGAGTAGCATTCGGGGATAATAAAGCTCTCCTTGGGCAAGGTTGACATGGGATATTCAACCAATTATTTTATGGTAGCCTTGACGCTTGCTCCAATACTTGTCCTTTTCGGGCCATGTAAAATATTCTGGGAATTCAAGATAGGTATATTGTCTAGGATGAGGAATTTCTGCATTTTCCATTAACCATGCAGTTAGCTTAGTTTTGGCGTTGTTTGGGTTTTCAATGACTTCTTCCAAGTCATCATCTTCTGTGTAAACAACATTATTTTCAAATGGTAGATGGACAGGGAGCCTTTCAACCAAGGGGTATGTATGATCGATGTCAAGCTAAAGTAAGCGTTAACATGCTTCATGCGGGGTGGTATAATGACACTCAAGGTAATTGTTTATTTCATTGATAATTTGATTTGATGAGCCTGGTGCCGAAGGATTTGAAAGTAACCCAATCCTAGCACAATCAAATCCCTTTGTCACATATTTGAAGAGATATTTGTGCATCCCATCATGATTAACCTTCTCCACATTAATATGATCCTGATACTTAACCACTAAGTCAACATTGTGAGGAACGAAAAATGTATTATCAATGTTCATATGATTCTTATGGACGGTTATCCCATTATCCGGACGGGCATATTGGCTAAAACCATTTTCCATTATAGTGGTATGTTCACAGAAATCCTTTGGGTAAGACTTAGAGCACTTTCCTTCTAACATGCACACAGAAGATGAATTTAGCGGTCCGCAAGGCCCATGTATCGTAAAAGAAGACACGGTCGCATATCCTATTGGATCAACTACTAGATTGGGAAACTGTGCAGATATATACCGATCTATCTTTTCAGCATCTAGAGCACCATCTTTTTTGGAACCATAATATGATATGAGCATGTGGCAAACCCCGTTTTTGAAACTCAATTGTGTAAACCACTGTACATAAGAGGAATTATTTTTAGGTGATAAAAAATAATATTTTAGAACAAATGTTTCATGGTCAATATTTACGGAGGAATTATTACCTACATTTATGGGCCCAAAGAATTCGTGTTTTTCTATGTCATCCATTAGAAGATTTAATTTCATTTTGAAGACCCGATCAATAATATCTGGCCAGTCAGGTGGATGCTGGACAGGTAAGGGTGCTAAAGCAACCATGATTCCAGGCTGAATTTTCCATGAAGGTTATAAATAAATTTGGGCACCCATGTTTTCTGCAGATGGCAATACATTCTTGATAATTCTGATACAAATACCATGGGCCACCAATGAAGGATGAAGGCAAAATAATCCTCTGCCCAACTGAAGATCCAGCTGTGATACCCCTTGAAACACAGGTTGCTAAAGACTTGTTAGGGGCTGATCTATATTTGTTCTGGAAGCTAGCTTTTCTATAATGCCTGGTTCGCTTCCCTTCAACACAGCAATAAGCTTCCACTTCATAAGCTTGGGTTAAAATTTTACCTCTTAGTGGAGTGTTAAAATCACCGGGCCTATCATGTAACCTATATGCATAGTATTCTAAGATTGTTTCTTTTTTTCGAAGCATAGATTCGGATTGTGGTGTGGCACGATAGAATAACTCATCATGGTAACCGGGTTCTCCATAGGCGAATAAGAGAGGATATTGCATTGCCATAAACTTGCAACGATCTTCACTTATTTGTTGTAGGTTTGATGCATGATCTTCTATTATAAGGTCCCTACCAACATCAGTTATTCCAATATCACCGACTACTAACCCAACTACCTCAGATGTCACAGATGCCACATGTGCACTGTATATATCCCCATGTGCATCAGGAGTACCAAACAGCCTGATGGAGAAATGATTAGATGAATCACCACCAGATAGTCTTATTCTCTCACTAGTAGTTCTAAAGAGTCGGACAATGGGATTATGAGCATTAAACATCTGTATTAGTGATTCAACCAGGCCTTCATTAGGATCAAAGGTTTTGTTAGGAGAAGAAAAAATATTTTTTCTGTGAGCAATCTCATTGGCAATATCATGTATATAAAGTTGTGCATATTCTGGGTATTGACCTCTTGCTAGAATCAAAGAGCCAACCCGGTGGCATGGTTGTCCACTAATTTTGAAAACATAAGGACCATGGCCATCATTTATCGATTCATTCACTTTGCACCCATTGAAGTAAAGGCAAACATTGTGTTGTATCGATGAATATTGTCAAAAACATGTTTTGAGAGAGAGAGAGTTATCCTGCATGGTCAATAACTCCAAGAGAGCCCAGGGAGGTGGATCATAATGACTACAAGAAAAGTTTCCTTCCGCAACAAATTGGCCCGACGGTCGTCGTAGAAGGCGCGTCTTCTGCGACGAAATTCTCTGCTTGGCCGTGGCCAATGGATAACTTTTTTTCCGGTTTTGCGGCCCTCTACGACGACAGATCTGCTAAAAACATGGAGGAAGGTCGGCCAGCGCGTGGCAGAAGCAAGATTTTCGTTTTCTCGCGCGATGTTGACTCGTCGAAGTCTTTTGAGGCGTGTGGGTCCTGGACGTCAGTGTCTCTAGAGGACCATACTTTTTGGTCGCGCCTCCCTGATTTAAACTCGATAACGTAGCTCGAGGCGTCAGCCGTTTAGTCAGGCTGCTAGGTCCCACATTCCAGCCTCTCATTAGAAGGATCGTGTGTATGATGGAATTTTTTTCCTTCGCTCGCGCTATCCTGTTTCGAAGTTGATAGCGCTGCTCGATGCATCTACCGTCTAATCAACCTCTTGGGACCCACATGTCATCATCTCATTATAAGAAACATGTGTATGATTGAATTTTTTCCTTCGCTGGCACTGCCCCATTCCGAGTTGATAGCGTTGCTCGACGCATATACCGTTTAACCAACCTCCTAAGCCCCACATGTCATCCTCTCATTAGAAGAAACATGTGTATGATGTATTTTTTCCTTGGCTCGCGCTACCCTATTCCGAACTTGATAGCGTTGTTCGATGCATCTACCGTTTAATCACGATGCTGGGCCCCACATGTCATCCTCTCATTAGAAGAAAGGTGTGTATGATGGAAGTTTTTCCTTCGCTGGCGCCACCCCATTCCGAGTTGAATAGCGCTGCTCGACGCATCTACTGTTTAACCAACCTCCTGAGCCCCACATGTCATCCTCTCATTAGAAGAAACGTGTATATGATGGATTTTTTCCTTCGCTCATGCTATCCTATTTCAAACTTGATAACGTTGTTTAATGCATCTACCATGTAATCACGATGCTGGGCCCCACATGTCATCCTCTCATTAAAAGAAACATGTGTATGATGGATTTTTTACCCTCTATAGCGCCTTCGTGTTCCGAACTTGATAGCTTTGCTCACTGCATCAGCCGTTTATTTAGGCTGGTGGGTCCCATATGTCAGCCTTACATTAGAAGAATCGTGGGTATGATGGAATTTTTTTTCTTCTCTAGCGCTACCCTGTTCTGAACTAGATAGCGTTGCTCGATGAATCTGCCGTTTGCTCACGCTGCTGGGTCCCCCATTTCAGCCTCTCATTAAAAGAAACGTGTACATGCTAAACTTTTTTCTCGCTCGTGCCTCGCTGTTTCGAACTGGCTACGTTGCTCGATGCAGCATCTGTATAAGGTCGCGCTGCTGGGTTCCACATATCAGCCTCTCTGTAAATGAAACATGCGTATAATGGACTTTTTTTTTGGCCATGTCCGCTATTTTGACCTTGGCAACTTGCTGGGTCCCATATGTCAACCACCTCTATGCAGGAAACGTGTCTATGATGGGTCCCAACTGACAGTCTCTATTTGAAAGAAACGTGTGTATGCTAGACTATTTTTTCGGGTCCCAGATATCAGCCTCAGAGTACAAAAAATGCTCAGAAAGGCCGAATTAAAAAGATTATACGCTAACTCGGGGCGAATGCCCTATTTGTCATGGCTTATATTCCATGGGCTCACTCCTAAATTGAATGGGCTATGGTTGGTAGCCACAAGACCACGAAAAGGCCTAATTAGAAGGTATTGGGCTATGCGGCTGATAGGCTAATTTCATGGGCTATGCTTGGGTCTGCTGGGTCTGACATGTCAGCTTCTCTATAAGTGAAATGTGTGTGTGATGGACTTTTTTTCGGCCGCGTCCGCTGTTTTCATTGTGGTAACCGTGTATGGTCTTACTATTGGGGCCCTTATGTCAGCCTCTCTGGCATGTTATGTTCTAGCTTGTGGGTCCCTGATGCAGCCTTGTATGTTCTGTCTGGAGGGTCCCTGATGCGAGCCTCTCTGTACAAGTATTTAAACTTTTGTTTCGAACCCACCCTCAAAACAAACTCTAGGGATGCTGCATGTTGGTGGGTTCGTGATGTCAGCCTCTCCGTAATGCGATATTACTAGAAGAAAAAATATAAACCCAAGATTCGAACAAAAACTTTCAAATCAAATAAATGTAAACTGAGTGCATTTCCACTACAACAAAGATATTTATAGAAAAAATAACATTATATTTTTATTAGTACTACCACTTCTGTATTAGTCTTCTTAAAATATTTTGTGTGTCTATGTTTATCTCTTTCAAAATATAATAGGACAGTGCCTCCTGGCATCTCAATTTATAAAATGCCACATAATGGGGTATTTTCTTACAAACATGGGTAGACGAAGTTTTTTTATTATGAGAGGTGGGGGCAATGCCCAAAAGGCCAAATTAAAAAGAGTTTTGCTATTTCTCTATGTGGGTTATATTCCATAAGCTATACTCCATGGGCTTCATTCTCAAATTTCACTGGGTTGTGCTCAGCAGTTCGCTAACACGTAAAAGGCCGAACTAATATGTTCTTGGCTATGCTCCATGGGATCCTTTCTAAACTTTCCGCTGGCCTGTGGTCACCAGTACCTGACCCCGAAAAGACTAAATTAAAATGTTCTAGCTAAAGAGGGGCCGAATGAGCTACTCCACTCCCTCCGATCCAAATTATTGTTCTTAGATTGGCTAGATTTGGATGTATATAGCACTAAAACATGACTAGATATTTTAGAATCTAGACAAATGTGAGAACATTAATTTGGATTGGAGGGAGTAATAGATTTCTTCTCCTGGTTAATAAAAATTGCATTCTGATGTGCTCTGCCGGATTCAAAACAAAGATCTCAGTGAGGGCGGGGGAAAAGCGATAATTCTTTTTGGCAGATATTCATGTCAAAATTCAGCAGTACAGAATAAGATAGAAAAATTATCAAAAGATTCGAAGTTAATATTCGGGAGCACTTGACCAATTCAACAACATTTCAAAAGTGACCAATGTAGCAATACAGACAATGAAATACAATACCAATACATCAGTATTAGTTGCACAAATGCTTTAGTAATAGCAACGATAGAACATTTGAGAGATTCAGTAGCTTTCCTGCTTGAAATTCAATAGCAGTACAGAGAGAATCAGCTCTTGTTCCAGCAAAAAAATCCTTGGCCCACGATCAGTTTGGCCTGTTCTCCGAATAGACTCAATCATTGGAGCAAGCAAAACTGATGATCAAGTCTGCTTTTCTGTGCATGGCTCCTTCTCACATCAATACAAAGCCTCGTTAAGATTATGAATTTATGACAAGGCCAAGTTACAAAAGAAAAGCAAGACTATCTACTGCACTTGATCTAAACAAGTAGCAGTATATCAGTATTAGTTCTATAAAATGCCAAGTTCCAAAAGAAAAGCAAGACCATGTACTGCACTTCGTCTAAACAAGTAGCGGTATATCAGTATTAGTTCTATAAAATGCCAAGTTCCAAAATAAAAGCAAGACAATCTGCGTCACTTGATCTAAACAAGTACACGTATATCACAGTTAGTTCTATAAAATATTGTATTGTACGTACTAATAGTAACAACAGAACATTTGATAAATTCAGTAGCATTTAAAAGATTCAGCAGTACATAATATGACCGAAAAAATATTGACAAATTCCCAATTTATATTCAGCAGCACTTGACAGATTCCTAGTTCATATTCATCAGCACTTGACAGATTCAGCAGCATTTCAAACCGACCGAATTAGCAGTACACAGACAATAATTGACAGATTCAGCAATACACACATTGAAATCAATAGATGTAGCTAGGCCTGATTTAAAAGTAAAGCGAAACCATATTCTGCACTTCATTGGTTGATCTGAACAAGCACCAGTACATAGTTATTATTGCAAAATAGATTAGCAGAGAAAGAACTCCATAGAAAATACTCAGAACTACCTTAAGCTAGGAACCACGTCTCCCAAAATGATAAGTACCAGTACATATAGTAGGTATTAATATAAAATACATTAGCAGTAGTTGAACTCCATAAAAATACTCCTAAGAACAACTACTAAGAACAGGTAGTAAGTCTTTCTAGCAGTTCAAATACTCCAACAAACATTAAGATGTGTTTATCTCACTCATGAATCTTGTTAATCTGAAGACAGTATTCCAGGGTGAACACCGACGGTTGACGAGCGACCAGGTGTGACATCGGCACCAGTAGGAGCCACTGCAGCTCATTGAACGGGATGCCGTCGGGCGACGCGGTCCTCTCTAGCACGCACAACCCGGAATTTTTTATCCTTCTCCCCTTAATCATAGTCGACGACCAAAACTTCACCATGTACCACGGCGACAAGCATGTCACCGACCTGACGCATACGACGGATACGATGTGTAGCATTTGGCACGTGTCAAATCGCATCGCGAACATAGTACCATCGTCCCCGGATCCGATGATATCTACTGTTCACAGGAATGTTGCCGGCAGAGGCTTAGAGGAGTACCTGCATGTTCTGCCGTAGCGGAAATTGTGCATCCTCATCGAGTGAGCTTCACAGAGGAGGGCGAGGAGCGCCACAAGCGAGGCGGTGAAAATGCAGTCATCCTCCATGCAGTTGCAAGGGCCGCACACAATCTTGTGGTTGTGGACCTGACGGTAGGCGACCAATGTCCCGCAACCGTCGTTGGGGCATCTGCTACCTTTTTCGTTGGTGACTCGGAGGTTCAACTCCTTGGATGATGTGGCCAACCGGACGATGCTGGTAGTGTCCATATGCATAGAGATCTCGTCGAACACGTCGGCGCCGACGTTGCTCCATCCGCCGTACCACCAGTTGGGCCCCGAATTCGCCATCACGTCCCGATGGTTTGGGGGTGAGGTGGACCAATCTATGGCTGTTGGGAGGTTTTGGAGGAGAGGGGTGGCGTCCTGGAAGGACCGATGCTATGGGCGAGATGGCAAGGAAAATGAGTGATGCACGCATTGGATACGATACCAAATACTACCGGAGATGGGGAAGACGGTATGGCACTTTGAACAGGGAGTTTTTTGCGTGTTCCATTGTCGGTCTTCTGCTACAGGGCACAACTACATTGAGGAGACTTTAATTATTAGCTAGCTAGTGTAGCATGCCAACGCTGTCTAGTACTACTGTAGTAGCATCGAGGAAACTTTACTACTAGTAATTAGCTAGCTAGTCTAGCACGCCAACACT
Source organism: Avena insularis (assembly GCA_023614405.1). Classification (NCBI taxonomy): domain Eukaryota; kingdom Viridiplantae; phylum Streptophyta; class Magnoliopsida; order Poales; family Poaceae; genus Avena; species Avena insularis. The sequence goes on from CM042692.1 coordinate 114,525,937, forward strand.
GTCTAGTAGAATGCCATATCATCACAATATAAAATTGTACTACTCCATAAAGTAGTAATAGGTAAAGCTGAGAAAATAATTATATTTTCGAGCCGCTTCCATAAAGTATTAGGTGTATATTTTGTTCTTGTACTTGTACATAGCGTTCATTGTGCAATAGAATCCATAAAGTCTAGTAGTATCAATAGAATCTCCTACTTCCTCAATTTCAAAATATAAGATGGTTTAGCTTTTGTGAAAAAATGTATTTAGACATCTTTTACTACACACTAAAAGTAGTGTGTCGGTTCGGAATGAACCACAAACTAAAAGTCGTCTAGATACATTCGTTTCGCACAAGTTAAAACATCTTATATTATGGAACGGAGTGAGTAGATGCTAGAATGGAAAAGAAGATTCGAGGGTTAGCAATGTTGGAATTTGCTAGTCTTGATACAACGGTTAATGTTGAAAGTTAACCGTACACTATATAGTGGTAAGATAAGATAAGATAAATATCTAAAAAATATGGTCTCGTCATATCAGCTTAACCAAATACTAGTGCATGATGCTATAATCGTTCAAGCCAAGGTTGTTTTTATAGAGTACGACCATTACACAAGCATTGAGGTGATTGTTCAAGTGTATGGCATGTGGTCTGTAACATCCTGTTGATGCTAAAATTTCCATAATTTCTAAAAGAACTCTAGAATCGGTGGACTAAAGTGCATTATGCTAAAGGTCCAAAAAAATATAGTCAAGTTCATACGAGTAATTAAATATAGTACCGATACAAGGACATGTTTCAAAAGAGAGGAGACCAACAAGTTCAAAGTCGATGACTTCAGACAACCAAAAAAAATAAATAGTTCAACATGGTCCAGAACTATTTCTCTACTTGTAGTACCAACTATTACATATGGATTGCATTATTACGTACTATGGCAACATGTCTTGTCTCTTAGTTAAGCATGAGACCAGTTCCAATCGACGACATTCACGAAGGTTAGTACGAACCAAAGCGATGCTTCATCGTTCCTGTCCAGAAGCGAGGGTTACTAATTCCCTCAAGAATATTGATTTCACAAGTAACACCGCAGTCTTTACCACTAAGACTGAAGCGCCATAATTCAGGATGTGCCTCTTTGGAAAGCCATGGTGCAGTTGGTAAGATGTAGACAAAGTTGCTTCTCGTCAGATAACCCGAGGTAAGATCTGTACCGCCTATGCGCACGATAATCCGATAGTTCACTCCAAGGAAAATATAATATGATCCAAGGTTATCAATCCTTTCCCATGAATTACCTTGATCAGCCTGACCAGTGTTCATTGAGAACACCAAGTAGCCAAACCCGGAAGTATAAGTGGAGATAATGCGACCGCAGTGTACAACACGAGGATGAGCAGCACCAGTACGATGGCGGCAATGACAAGTAAGACAACTAGGATCATAAGAAGCGCCAAGCGTATATATATGAAGAAGTCTAGAACCATTTGCAGATCTTGATAACCACCAAAAACCAAAAAAGTAGTCATGCTCGTCTCTAGTAGCATTAATAAATGAATCCACCAACTCGTCGCGGTAGCTGGTCGCGCCAAGACCGACGTAGGACCTTGAAAAGGTAGCAAAATGTGTTAACTTATGATTCCGGCAGCATGATATAGTGAATCCTACTGAAAAATTTCCTTCCAATTGAACTGTAGGCAAAGTAGCTCGAACATAGGAAAAACAACTAAGGCCTAGAATCGTACAAAGGAAACAAAGCATTATAGAATAGGGAAATTTCCTAGAGAACGGACTCATCTTTTTTTTGAACAAGACTGGCAATTTTTGGCTCGTTTTGTCTAAAAAAGGAAAAGATAATTGATCAGTTCATTTGCAGGGGAACTTGCTGAAAACCCGCGCAAATGCAGAAAACATAGGATAGCAAAGACACAGGATTTTACATTTGCATGTCCATTTATACTCCTGCAGGATTGCGGTTGTGTTGGATTACATTGCACGGAAAAACCATTGAACGGATTCTTTTCAGGAGCTTCAAGTATATCTTAAATTCATATCGAATGAACTAAAAGACATCCGGAAAAATCTACTATGCGTAATTCAATCCGATGAATCAAATGACTGCTATACGAAAAAATCCTATAGAAAAACTATGATTCGTATAGTTCATAGAGTCTAAAATAACTACTTGTATTTTCATTAAACGAAACACTCCCGATGTCAATTCAATACAATAGCTTGGGCACATGAGTAATTAAGCCAGTACACTACATATGAAGGAATAATTACCAGGATGCAGAGGATCCCAAACATGAACGTTGCCATACAGAGTTGTGGCGAACACTAGTCTGTCGTGGGTAATTCCATCATTGTAACTATAAGGGATCAGGGTATGGTTAAGAGGAAGTGGAAGAACTGTCCATCCATCATCACCGCCCTGAAGGATGGCAATTTTTACATTGATGACTGCAACAAGCGAGAAATCTTTATATCTCCCAGCAGCTGTGGGAACTTGGCCAATAGCAATATTCTGCATTACAGCTGGAAGATCATTATCCAACAAGAACGTGGTTGGTTGGTCAGTTGCTTGGAATGACAATACTAGGAGAGGAATCTTGCGACGAGTGTACATGTTGCAAAGCTCCAACTTGCCTCTGAAGCTAGCCGTGGCAATCCAATCTCCACTAGCACCTACCCAGTACCCAGAAGTATAGCCTGCTACCATAGAATCGGAGGAGAACCTGTCCAGCGGCGACAGCTTGCACGGGAGGCTATCAATGAAGTAATGCAAGAAATCTAGCGGTCCCTTCGTCAAGGGGGAATGAAGAACACATGAGAGGCCAAATGGCATTGAAGCATCCAGAGTTGCACTAGCTTTCGCAGATTCAAGAAAAAGTTTAGACGAACTGATTAGGCTGGCGGCGTTGATGACGTCGCATCGGGTTATGATTTCTTCAAAGGGGCGTTCGGTAGACACGTCGTGAAAAAGCTCAGAATCATGCTCACTGTTCTTGCTCGCTGATGCCATCGCAAGGCAGCGTCTATATTTCATTGATTGGAGTTTTGGAAGAGAGGGGGAATCGAGGGTGGCAACTGCCTGAGTGAGACGAGGAAGAGACTCCGAAAGCAGCATATGGCAGCAGAGGCGACGCGTGGTGTGGAAGGGGGGAGATGCTGGGAAGAGAAGGGGAATATGCCAGGAAGAAAAGCTGGATTAATCAACACGAGCATGCGCTCCTCAGCTGCATTTCGAGGAGACAGTGACCCACCAACTCCCTACTCCCTAGTACCAGTCGACGTCTAGACGGTCGGAGTAGTTAATTTGGAGGAGACTGTGACTGGCCTGACTCTACTAGACGCCTAGGGTATGGTTTGTACTGGAGTACTAATTTAGAAATCCGAGCTCTGTAGTATTTTACTTGCATGGACGAGCTCTATATTTCTTTTTTCACGGAATGAGATCTGTATTAGGGCATCCACTATGTTGTCCATAAGCAAAAAGTAGTCCTTATGGATGACCACATACATAGTAGAGCTTCACCTAAGTTTGTGGATTGTCCATAAGCAATATAAAATTATTTACTCTCTCCTCTCTCTCTTGCATCTGTATACTTTTTGCAGACATATGGGTCCGAGCTTATAGATAAGTTGACTTTATCAGCCACAACATTGATGTTGCCAAATCTGGCACACAACACTATTTAGCATGGGAGACAAATTTGGCATTAGCTCCACAACATTGGTCTTGCCAAATATCTGCATAATGGGCCCTTACACAGAATAAAACAACATAGTAAAGGGTGTTCTCTCTCCCCATCGCATGAGAGAGAAGGAGTGCACTTCCACATGATCAGATAGAGTAGTAATATTTTATTTAGACGGTGGAATTTGGCATTGGTGCACAGAGTTGCTCCGATTCCCTAGTTTCTCGGATTTGGAACTAACCCTGCAACGTATGGAACTAGTTCCAAAAGCCAAATATCTATTTTGGAACTAGATTTGGCTATACATTGTGGGTGCCTAGGGCATCCACTATGTTGTCTACCCACAAGCCAAAAAGTAGTCCATATGCCTATCCATATACATAGTAGAGGTTCACTTTAGTGGAATTTCCTTAAGGGTGACCTACAAGCTTATGGGTTGTCCATAAGCAATAAACAATTATTTTACTTTCTCCTCTCTCTCTTGCTTGTGTGTATTTTTAACAAACATGTGGGTCCTAGCTTAAGGTGAACTCGACCTTATACATTGTAGATATTTCTATAAGCTGTGTGGGTCCCATCTTATTGCAAAAGTTCACCTTATATATAGGTGATGTTATAGCTACTTCCACAAGCTGTGTGGGACCCACCTTATGGCAAAAGTTCACCTAGGGCATCCACTATGTTGTCCATAAGGGTGTCCACAAGCAAAAAGTAGTCCTTACGGATGACCACATATATATACATAGTATAGCTTCACCTTAAGGAAATTTTCTTAAGGGTGACCCATAAGCTTGTGGCTTATCCAAGGGCACCCACAATGTTGCCATTGCCAAATCTGACGTAAAGGTAAATTTAGCTTTGGTATAAAATATAGCAAGAGATCCACAATGTACTAGTTCCAAATATTTATAAAGTGGGTCCCACCATCTAGCTAAAACAACACATGAAGCAAATATGGAACTACCCTCACAGTGTAGGGAACTAGTTCCAAAAGCCAAAAGAAAATTTGGCATCGGAGCAACTATACTTGCTCCCGTTCCCAGTTTTCTCTCATTTGGAACCACCTCCACAGTGTAGGGAACTAGTTCCAAAAGAAAAAAGAAAATATGGAACCACTTTTGGCTACACATTGTGGGTGTAAGCAATATAAAATTATTTACTCTCTCCTCTCTCTCTATCTCTTGCATGTGTGTACTTTTTGCAGACATATGGGTCCCAGCTTATAGATAAGTTGACTTTATACATTATAGCTACTTCCACAAGATGTGTGGGATCCACCTTATGGCAAAAGTTCACCTTATACATAGGTGAGGTGATGCCCTAAGCTTATGGGTCACCCTTAGGGTGTGTTTTTTCATACATAGTGCTAATGAAGCTTTAGGTAGATTTTACATAAAGGACCAGAAGAAAACAAGGAGATACAACCAGGTCCCTCAAAATTACAACAAGCACCATGCAAGGATTCGTCGAAACACGGTCCAGTCCCTGTAAGAACAAGCCATGTATTCGCTTTGTCAATTTTATGCCCATGGAAAGCTAGTTTGGCAAGGAGCTACACTTTTAGTCCCGCTTCATACATCCAAGGTGCAATTTAGTCTCACATCTTGTAAATGGGAAAAACTAGCCCCACACCTTGCACAACAAGCGCAATTTAGTCTATTTCAAACGGATTGAATGGAATTTGAATGAACTGAGCAAATTTGACCGTGTTAGGTTGTCCTTATCGGGAAGTTTCGCGGGTTAGTCCATACTAGTAAGTTGCATCTTCCTTGCACGCCAGACTCAGATAATAGAAGTATGACATATCATCACTATAAAATTATAATACTCCCTCTAGCCCATATTATTGTTCTCAATTTTATCTAGATTCGGATGTACCTAGTTAATAATTTTGACTAGATTCATCTGAATCTAAACAAAGTTGAGAACATTAATATGGACCGGAGGGAGTAGGTAAAGCTCGAAAAAATAATTATACTTCTGAGCCAGATCCATAAAGTATTGGGTGTATATTTGGTTCTTGTGCTTTATATGATGTAGATTTCAACCTTTATTAGCTACTTTCATAACATGCATGTATTTGAGGTTTGTGCATAAATTTCATTGTGCTAAACACTATTTATAGAATCTTCTAGATCCCATAATGGAAAAGAAAATACAACCGCTAGCAATGTTGGGATTTGACAATCTTGATTCAACAACCAGTGTTCAAAGTTCTCCATACACCATATAGTTGATGTAAGATAAGATAAGAAAAGTGAGGCATGGGTAATTTATGGGCCCATGCAAGGCATCGTTGTTTACAGAAAAGCCCATGCGTTGAAGCTAAAATCTTGGGAATTTGACAAGATATGCAAACAACATATGTCCATGTGCTCATCCAACGTACTTCGCAATGCTCAAGTTGAATCGTCACATATAAAACAATTGATGCATATGAATTGTGAAGTGTATAATAAAAGAATCAAATTTGGTTAGATTTCAGCTAACTTGAAACTAACGATGAAATATTGAGTGAAATGCACACATATGTAGTTTTAGTTAACTTGAGCATTTGCAAAGGATAGTGTTCAGCCAAGCTAAAACGACATCAGTATATGCAAAAATTGTACATGAACTTTAAAAAGCAATAGAAGTCGTGGAAGGACACCACTTGTAGGCCGGTACTATTTTACTATCTCAATCGCAAAAAGGCACGACCAGGACAGCTAAACGTGTACGAATTTGGTCAAATACACTCAAATTTGTTTGAAATGGACTGATTTGCACCAGGGATGCATGCTTTGGGATTGATTTTGTCCACTCTGTAAGATATGGGAGTAATTTATACCTCGGGTGCAAGAAGTGGGACTAAAACTATATTTACCATAATCTTTGGCAAGAAACAAGTTATACATATCCTCTAACCTATACTATAGAAGAAAAGCTAGAGAAGTCGTAGGACCCTAACTTTCATTCTTACAAACAATACAATATTAAGGCCTAAATGTCGTAAAATTAATTTGTGATACCTCCATCCTAGAGCTTATTAATTAAGGCTTATATTTTTGTACATGTGTCTTGCCATGTGTACATGTGTGGCCATGTGTACATGTATTTGTATGTGTCTGTGTACGCGTGTGTGGTGTGCGGCCATGTACATGTATACGTGTAGCTGTTTGCGCATGTGTGTGACGTGTGAGTGGCCAAGTATCTGCAGGCATGTACATATACATTTCCATATACAAGACATGTTTTAGTATGAGTATATATATGAGAGAGAGCCGTGCTATAAACATATAATTCCTCTGACCCATATTTGTTGGTTTAGAGATTCATCTAGATATGGATGTATCTAGTCAAGTTTTAGTGCTAGATACATCCGTATATATCTAGAGTATATGATATTATGTTGTATGTATGACATACTCGCCCCATCCATTAGCACACACAAAAAAACCATTACGATTGCTATATCTTATCTTATCTTACCATCTTATCTTATCTTACCACTATATAGTGTACGAATAACTTTGAATATTGACCGTTGGATCAAGACTCGCGAATCCCAAGATTTCTAGCCGTTGGATACTCTTTTCCAATCTAGCATCTAGAAGATTCTATTGATAGTCTTCAGCATAATGAATAATATGCACAAACCTCAAAACACACTTCTCCATCATACTAGAATCTTGTCCCTCGTAGCTAATAATCATTGACTTCTGCATGATCTTATCTTATCTTACCACTATATAGTGTACAAATAACTTTCAATGTTAACCGTTGGATCAAGATTCGAGAATCCAGCATTTCTATCCGTTAGATCTTCTTTTCCATTCTAGCATCTAGAAGATTCTATTGATATATAGTCTTTGTCATAATGAATGCTATGCACAAACCTCTAAACACACTTCTCCATCATACTAGAATCTTCTCCCTTGTTTCTCTAGACCATGTTATCAAAAATAGAATGTGTTCAGTAGCTAATAATCTTTGACTTCTACGTGACATACAAAGTACAAGGACCAAATATACACCCATACTTCTTATCTTAAAACACTTCTCTATCATTCTAGAATCTTTCAGACATTACTATAGACCATGTTACCAAAATTGGAAGTATTAGGTATAGCTCACAAACATTTACTTCTATGTTGACTTCAACATGATACAAAGTACAAGAAACAAATATACACCCATACTTTATAGATGTACTAAAATTTAAAACTTTGTGAGCTTAACCTATTATATAATCATATCTTACCACAATATATATAGTGTACAAATAACTTTGAACTTTGACCGTTGGATCAAGACTGGAAAATCCCAACACTTCTAAATAGAATTAAGTTGGATCTTCAATCCATTCTAGCATCTGGAAGATTCTCTATTGATGTTTTTTAGTGCACCGAATGTTATGCACAAACTTCAAAACACACTTCTCGGTAATTCTAGAATCATCTTCGTCATTTCTCTAGAGCATGTCGAGTACTAGGTAACTAATAGTAGGTTGATTCTACATGATACAAAGTACAAAGAACCAAATACACATCTGGTACTTTATGGACGTAGCTCTTAATTATAATAGGTAAAGCACAAAAATTTATAAATTTGATTAACATATATATAGCTAGTAAATTAGACGTGCCCTACACTTGAGACTTAGATAATAGACGTCTGACACATATCATCACTATATAAAATTATAATACAGGTAAAGCAAAAAAATATAAATTTAATCAACATCTATAAAAAGTATGGGTGTATATTTGGTTCATGTACTTTGTACAGTATAAATACATATATATATATATATATCATGTAGAAGTCAATAATTATTAGCTATCTAAAACATAAAATTATTGGTAACATGGTCCAGAGAAATGAGGGAGAAGATTCTAGAATGCTGGAGAAGTGTGTTTTGAGTTTTGTGCATAACACTCATTATGATGAAGACTATCAAGAGAATCTTCTAGATGCTAGAATGGAAAAGAAGATCCAACAGCTAGAAATGTTGGGATTCATGAGTCTTGATCTAACGGTCAATATTTAAAGTTATTCGTACATTATATAGTGGTAAGATAAGATAAGAAGTATGGGTGTATATTTGGTTCTTGTACTTTGTATCATCATGTAGAAGTCAAAGATTATTAGCTACCTAACACTTGAAATGTTTGGTAACATGGTCAAGAGAAACGAGGGAGAAGATTCTAGTACAATGGAGAAGTGCGTTTTGAGGTTTGTGCATAGCATTCATTATCCTGAAGACAATCAATAGAATCTTCTAGATGCTAGGGGCTTGTTTGATTCATAGGATAGGAAAAGCATAGGAATAGAAAAAACATAGGATTACAATGTCATGCCCACTTTAATCCTATAGGAACCCATATATATATGCAAGAAAGTTTGTTTGATTCCATCGAAGGAAAAAAGATTCTAAGAAAGAGGTTTAGGCGTGGATCGATGTTAGATTTCCTATGCAATCTAGTGCAAAGGATTCCCTAGGAAAATTTCCTATAGGAATCAATAATCATACAAATCAAACAACCATTATAGGAAAAATTCTTACGGGATTTAATCCTATAAATTTCCCATGTAAATCCTTTGAATCAAACATGATGGCCTAGAATGGAAAAGAAGATCCAACAGCTGGAAATGTTGGGATTTGCGAGTCTTGATCCAAGGATCAACATTCAAAGTTATTCGTACACTATATAAAAAAAGTGGTAAGATAATGGAAAGATGAGATAGTGGTAAGATATACTACTCTTGTTGCTCCATGTCACACCCCGAGAAGAAGAAGCACACACATAGAGAAATTTTGAAGGTGGTAAGTCCAAATATTGCTCTTGAAGTTATACTATGAAACTATTTTGAAGGTGTACACTATGGGTCAATATCTTGAAAATCGCCGAGATTTCCGAATGACTCAATATCTTGATATATATAAATTTTCATGCTGGCAACTCTTACACAAATTATAAGAACGAAAGGATATAAAGGAAAATGAATAAACGAAAAGGGTCTGCATGACATCATCTCGTTTGCAGTACCAGCCATGATAAAATGGTAAACATGAGATTTAAAACATTTGAAAAAGTCGTAGTCACATTAGATATGGCCTAAACACTTGAGGGTTTTTCGAGCGGAACGACCGATTAGGTCTTGGCCATATCTACATCATAGTTCATGATAATGTTCCCATATTTGGTAGATGGGTGTGTCTTGCCATGGTATACAATAATGCTAGGGTGGTAGTTTCGAACTAGTATTAGGAAAAACATGTTCAAATTTCCAAGTTGTATCTTTAGGGTTCGTGTTGTAAATGTATAGGTCCCAGATGTATTTTGGTGTTCTCTTTGGGCCACTGTCTAATTTTTATGCCCACCATTGGATTTTAACACGCACGTTCTTGGTACTTCGGGGCAGATTCCTCGTTAGAAAGAAAAAGAAAAAGTTCCCAGTGACCAGAATTATTTTGCGCACGAATATTTTGGATCTAAATGCCCCAGACCCAATTTTCATAAAAAAATGACTATTGTGCAAAACTTGAGTAGTCCGTACTTCTACTGAACTAGGGGCATCAGAAAATTAACCCCAAAGCTGCCAAAGAAAAAACAGAAGAAAAAAACGAAGAGCAAGAAGAGATTATTAACAGGAGGCAGCGCGAGAGCAGCGAAAGAGTTGAAGGCGGTGCGATGTCAGAGTAAAGCTAGTTTGACGTGTTTCTGACACGAGGTACAGGTACCTACTACTAGTAGCACAATACTACTACTAGTACTACTATGTTTTCTCTCTCCTTTGTGGTCTTTCACCATCCGTCCTCTCTTCCCCTCCTATGCAGCGCCCCGTGCGCACCGGCCGGCTGATCTCTCCCTCGTCCCACTCCGTCATGCCGCACACGTGTGCCTTGGTACGGTCACACTGTGTGTGTGTGGCCTGTTTTTTCCTTTTTTTCTTGACAAGAGTCTCTAGCGTGTTGGTCAGCTACCTTGGGGTATACTAGTAAACTGTACCTTGGTGTATACTAGTAAACTGTACGACTATTTTATTGCGTGCACTCCAATAACTTACCTTATTAAAGCATAATAATATCCTGCATAATTTAGAACTTTGGTGCAATACTTGTTCGACTTATTAGAACTAAACATCTCTTGGGTATTTTAGAAGTAGTTCCAAACATGTTTCTAGCTTAACAAGATATCGTGTATTTTTAATGGATGCGGTACTATGGATGGTTTTGCATGACTGTCGACATGCACAATTTTGGTTTTGCATTGTTCACATTTGAAGTCCAGCAAACAATGTACATATACCTCTCCATGAAGAACGATTGGAGTCTACACTCAATGTTACGTGTAAGTTTCGTCGTTTTTTCCCTACTTTATAAATGTTACATTAAACTACCATCATTTCCAATGATGCATTGAACGACCAAAAAAGAGTTGTGACCTTTTTTTACTATCTAAAAATATTTTCATTGTTAATAATTATTTTTTACCATTTTTTACAGAGTATTCCATAAAACGAAACAATGTTTTCACCATTAGGGGAAATGTTTCCATTACATGACAAAAAGAATGTCTTCATCACCAAGAATATATAGCACAAGAAATGAATTCCAACACAATAACCATATGCAATGACCTGATATGTATAAACCTTAGTGACTTAATGTATGCCTTTTTTCTCTATGAAGACTGTTGGTTAATAAAAACATAATGTTTGTTAAACCCACATGTGATCTGTGCATATAAATGACACAGTGACAGTAACCATGGAGAATCATCATACGTCTTGCCTTCTCCTTTTTTTGCGAAAAGGATACTGGCATTAAAAGAAACATCGAACAATACAAAGCATCTCAACAAAAAATAAAATTACATCGAAATCCTTGAGAGCCCTTCGTCTTCAACCTCAGTTGCCCGCTCCACGAGGAGCAATAGTACCTGCCAAATTGCCATGATTTTTTGCAAAGTTGTCGAGGATATCCCTGCGACGGAGGCTGACGGCTGTGCGGGCGTTGTTCACACCCGACGTGCCCTGGAATACACACTGCTCAAGGAGGCTAATGAAGAGGTCCATCTCGTCATGCTGGGCAACACGCTGTGCAATAATAGCTACCTCCATGTAGACGTCTGCCGGTGCGGCGGGCAAAGCCTCGAAAAGCTACAGGGCCATCAGTGCGTGGAATAGATTGTCTCTAGCGAGACTAGCCACGGAAGTGGTGAGCACGGCAACAACCTAGGGAGAAACACTTGGACAAAAATTTGGGGCTAAAAGTCAGTTATAGATAAGCTAGATGAATGAAGTCCATAGAAGAAAACAATATCGCTGATGGTAGCATGCATTGTTTCAAACGTACCTGTTGGGTATGCGTCACGGTGCATGGCCTGAAGGCGGGTAGTGAGGTCGTCCACCATGCCTATGATGACGCCGAAGCTGGTGAGGAAACAATACACCATCTTCTTGAGCCAGGATGTGAAGATGGCGTCAAAATGGGTGTGTGCCACGGCGCGTGCTAGCACGACATGGAGGCGCTGCAAAGAGTCGACATGTGGGTGGGCGTCCCTGGCTTTCTCTATCAGACGGATGGCGCTCGCCCATACAACCTCCATATTTCCTTCTCTCTCTCTATCACTCTCTCCCTGGATATCGCTCTGTGGCAGACTTCACCGCTGCTCAATCTAGGTACTTTTGTACTCTTGCTTTTAGAAGTGTAGTACATATATATACTACGAAGTACTAGTAGTAGTACTCGTACAAGCAATCAATGGTAGAAAGCTACTACCACCTGTATGGTTGACCTTCAAGTATTAAGTGCCTACCTAACCAAGCCTGCATTCTTATCTTGGTAATTGTGTGGCCTCTCGCATAGCCAAATCCCCACTTAGGATGGTCATAGTGTGAAGTAAGTAGTAGTAACATGCATATGTTACTAGTCAAAGTTACTACCTCCATAGTGGAAAATAACATAGGTGTGGTATCATGCATAGTCTCATTTATTGCAAGGTAGACTCATTTTGTCTTGAAATGTCTGATGTTATGGTAACATAGCTAGTTACCACAAGCCTATCTCTCATCATTTAATTGCATGTTATATCATCTAAATGCTTAGTTAGAAATACAAGTAGGACTAGGTTACTCCCACTATGACTAGCCTTAACATGGAGTACTAGTACTACCTGTTCGAAATAACATGTACTCCCTCCATTTCAAAATACACGATGTTTTAGTTTTGTGAAAAGAGTGTATCTAGACCACTTTTAGTGTATATGTTCAATCTAAATGAACATATACACCAAAAGCGGTTTACATGCACTCTTTTCACAAAACTAAAACATCTTATATTCTAGAACAGAGGGGGTACTAGCTAGTACTATTATATTGTTGGTATCAAGACGTGGCCTTGAAAATCGGTGAGAAAATCTTGGGAACATTATTAGAGCTAGCCTCTTAACTGCACCGTAATTCTCTCCCCATTTGTTTATTTTTTCCTTCGTGTTCTACCGCATGTAGAGAGAAATGGTAGATGCTAGAAATTAGGGGCTACAATAACTATAGCTCTAGAAATTACTGCCCCATCTCATTGCATTTTACTACTCCCCATATTTTGTACCTCCTATCAGGAACCCATCGCAGCTTTTCTCTTGAAGTTATACTATGAAACTATTTGGATGGTGTACACTGTGGGTCAATATCTTGAAAATCGCCGAGATTTCTGAATGACTCAATATCTTGATATATATGAATTTGCATGCTGCAACTCTTACAGAGAAAAAAATGAAAGGATATAACGGAAAATGAATAAACGAAAAGGGTCCGCATGACATCCTCTCGTTTGCAGTACCATCCATGAAAAAATGGTAAACATGCGATTTGAAACAATTGAAAAAGTCGTAGTCTCACTAGATATGGCATGAACACTTGGGGGTTTCTCAAGCGAAACGACCGATTAGGTCATGGCCATATCAACATCATAGTTCATGATAATGTTCCCGTATTTGGTAGATGGGTGTGTCTTGCCATGGTATACAATAATGCTAGGGTGGTAGTTTCGAACTAGTATTAGGAAAAACATGTTCAAATTTCCGAGTTGTATCTATAGGGTCCGTGTTGTAAAAACCAGATGTATTTTGGTTTTATCTTTGGACGACTATGTAATTTTTATGCCCACCATTGGATTTTAGCATGCACTTTCTTGGTACTTTGGGGCAGATTTCTCGTTAGAAAGAAAAAGAAAAAGTTCCCAGTGACCGGAATTATTTTGCGCATGAATATTTTGGATCTGAATGCCCCAGACAAAAATTTTAGAAAAAAAGGACTGTTGTGCAAAACTTGAGTAGTCCGTACTTCTACTAAACCAGGGGCACCAGAAAATTAACCCCAAAGCCACCAAAGAAAAAAACGGAAGAAAAAACGAAGAGCAAGAAGAGATTATTAACGGGAGGCAGCGCGAGAGCAGCGAAGAAGATGAAGGCGGTGCGATGTCAGAGTAAAGCTAGTTTGACGGGTTTCTGACATGAGGTATAAGTACCTACTACTAGTAGTACTACTATGTTTTCTCTCTCCTTCGCTTTCTCTCACCATCTATCCTCTCCCCTCTGTGCGGCGCCCGCACCGCCGGCCTGATCTCTCCTCGTCCCACTTGTGTCGCGCCGCACGTGTGCCTTAATGCACAGTCGCTATTGTGTGTGTGGCCTGTTTTTTTCTTTTTTTCTGGACAAGGGTCTCTAGCGTGTTTTGAATTGGATACATAGCACCAATCCTAACCGTTGGCTATAAGATCCAATGGTTCAGAGTAGCTGGATTCGTGTTGAACAGTACCTAGAGAAAACTCCACCATGTTCTATAACCATCATATTTTATGTCTTGTTAGAGAAAAACCATACATTAAGTCTATTAATAATAACTATCTTCTTTTCCATTCTAGCATCTAGAAGATTCGATTGATAGTCTTCATCACAATGAATGCTATGAAGAAAACTCAAAACACACTTCTCCATCATTCTAGAATCTTCTCTCTGGTTTCTGTAGACCATGTTACCAAAATTTTAAAGTTTTTGATATCTAATAATCGTTGACTTCTACATGATATACAAAGTACAGGAACCAAATATATACACCCATACTTTATAGATGTTGATCAAATTTATATATTTTTTGCTTTACCTATTACTAGTAAGTTGCACGTGTCTTGCACGTGAGACTCAGATAGTAGACGTATGACATATCATCACTATATAAAATTATAATTGGTAAAGCACAATAAATTATAAATTTGATCAACATCTATAAAGTATGGGTGTATATTTGGTGCGTGTACTTTGTATGTCATTATGCTGAAGACTATCAATATAATCTTCTAGATGCTAGAATGGAAAAGAAGATCCAATGGCTAGAAATGTTGGGATTCGCGAGTTGATCCAACGGTCAATATTCAAAGTTATTCGTACACTATATAATGGTAAGAGGTAAGATAATATATCTCTATCTCTACTACTATAATGGAGTAGTTTTGAATTGGATCCATAGCACCAATCCTGATCGTTGGGCTATTAGATCCAATGGTTCAGACAAGCTGGATTCGTATTGAATAGTACCTAGAGAAAACTCCAACATGCATGTTCTAGAACCATCATGCCACCACCCCCCAAATTTCTTAGTACAGTACGTTGTAAATAGTACAAACCTAGAGCAAACTCCACCATGTTCTATAACCATCATGTCACCACCCCCAAAATGCATAAATTAAATATATTAATAATAACTATCTACACATATTGAGAATACAACCTCACGTGCTATGAAATTTTGGGGGTGATGACATGCATGATGGTTCTAGAACATGGAGGAGTTTTCTCTAGGTACTATTCAACACGAATCCAGCTGCTTTGATCCACAACCCAATGGTCAGGATTGGTGCTATGGATCCAATTCAAAACTGCTCTATTCTTATCTTATCTTATCTTACCACTATATAGTGTTTGAATAACTTTGAATATTTACCGTTAGAACAAGACTCGCGAATCCCAACATTTCTAGCCGCTGGATCTTCTTTTCCATTCTAGCATCTAGAAGATTCTATTTTTTTGAACGGTCTAGAAGATTCTATTGATAGTCTTCATCACAATGAATCCTATGCACAAAACTCAAAACACACTTCTCCATCATTCTAGAATCTTCTCCCTCGTTTGTCTATACCATGTTACAAAAATTTCATGTTTTAGATCTCCACTGCTATAATGGAGCAGTTTTGATTGGATCCATAGTACCAATCCTGACCGTTGGGCTGTTAGATCCAATAATTCAGAGCAGCTGGATTCATGTTGAATAGTACCTAGACAAAACTCCACCATGTTTTCTAGAACCATCATGTCATCACCCCCAAAATTTCATAGCATAGTAGGCTGTATTCTCAATATGTGTATATAGTTATTATTAATAGACTTAATTTATGCATTTTTCTCTAATGTATGAAATGTAATTTAACAAACATTAAGTTGTTATTAATCAATAGTCTTGTTAGGGAAAAAATTCATACATTAAGTATATTAATAATAACTATCTACACATATTGAGAATACAGCCTACTATGCTATGAAATTTTGGGGGTGGTGACATGTGGATGGTTCTAGAACATGGTGGAGTTTGCTCTATAGGTACTATTCAACATGAATCTAGCTGGTCTGAACCATTGGATGTAACAGCCCAACATTCTGTATGAAATGTGATTTAACAAACATTAAGTTGTTACTAACCAATAGTTTTCTTAGAGAGAATTGCAAACTTTAAGAATATTAATAATAACTATCTACACATAATGAGAATACAGCCTACTGTGCTATGAAATTTTGGGGGTGGTGACATGATGGTTCTAGAACATGGTGGAGTTTGCTCTAGGCCGGTACTATTCAACATGAATCAAGCTACTCTGAACCATTAGATCTAATAGCCCAATGGTCAGGATTGGTGCTATGGATCCAATTCATTCAAAACTACTCCATTATCTGAACTTACCACTATATAGTGTACGAATAACTTTGAATATTGACCGTTGGATCGAGACTCGTGAATCGAAACATTTCCAGCCATTATTGGATCTTCTTTTCCATTCTAGCATCTAGAAGATTCTATTGATAGTCTTGAACACAATGCATAAACCTCTCAAAACACACTTCTCCATTATACTAGAATCTTCTCCCTCGTTTCTCTAGACCATGTTACCAAAAATTTCAAGTGTTAGGTAGCTAGTAATCTTTGACTTCTACACAAGATGATACAAAGTAGAAGAACCAAATATACACCCATACTTTATAGATGTTGATCAAATTTATATTTTTTCCACTTTACCTATTATAATTTTATATAGTGATGATATGTCAGACATCTATTATCTGAGCCTCACGTGCAACTTACTACTAGTAGTAGAGAGAATACAACCTATCGTGCTATGAAATTTTGGCGGTGGTGACATGATGGTTCTAGAACATGCTGGAGTTTTCTCAAGGTACTATTCAACACGAATCCAGCTGCTTTGAAGCATTGAATCTAAGAGCCTAATGGTCAGGATTGGTGTTATGGATCCAATTCAAAACTGCTCTATTCTTATCTTATCTTATCTTATCTTACCACTATATTGTGTACAAATAACTTTGAATATTGACTGTTGGATCAAGACTCACGAATAACAACATTTCTAGCCGTTGGATCTTCTTTTCCATTCTAGCATCTAGAAGATTCTATTTTTATGAACGGTCTAGAATATTCTATTGATAGTCTTCATCATAATGAATTTTATGCACAAAACTCAAAACACACTTCTCCATCATTCTAAAGTCTTCTCCCTAGCTCGTTTCTCTAGACCATGTGTTACCAAAAATTTCATGTTTTAGTAGATAGCTAATAATCGTTGACTTCTACATGATCTTACCACTATATAGTGTACGAACAACTTTGAATATTAACCGTTGGATCTTCTTTTCCATTCTAGCATCTAGAAGATTCTATTGATAGTCTTCATCACAATGAATGCTATGCACAAAACTCAAAACACACTTCTCCATCATTCTAGAATCTTATCCCTCGTTTCTCTAGACCATGTTACCAAAATTTTAAAGTTTTAGATAGCTAATAATTGTTGACTTCTACATGATAGGCAAAGTACAAGAACAAAATATACACCTAAGAAGATTATTCTACTCCCTCTGATCCAAATTATTGTTCTCAAATTTGTCTAGATTCGGTTGTATCTAGTCATGTTTTAGTGTTAGATACATCCGAATCTAGACAAATCTGAGAACAATAATTTGGATCGAAGGGAGTAGAATGATGGAGTAGTGTTTTTTGAGGTTTGTCAATTGCATTCATTGTGTTAAAGATGTACTATCCATAATATATTCTAGTAGAGATGCTAGCTAGTAGAATGGAAAGGAAGATCCAACAACTAGCAATGTTGGGATTCACGAGGCTTGATCCAACGATCAATATATTCGAAGTTATTCGTACACTGTATAATGGTAAGATAAGATAAGATAAACAATAGTATTTTCTAGAGATGCTGCTGCAATGGAACAGTAGATCCAACGGCTGGCAATGTTGGGATTCGCGAGTTTTGATCCAACCGATCAATATTAAAAGTTATTTGCAAAAAATATAGTGCTAAGATACGATAAGAAAGACTATCAAGTGTATCTACTAGATGCCAGAATGGAAAAGAAGATCCAACCGGTTGGTAATGTTGGGATTCGCGAGTCTTGATCCAACGGTTAAAATTCTAAGTTATTCGTACACTATAGTGGGTAAAATAATGTACTATCCATAGTGTATCTTCTATTTAGATGCTAGCTAGAATGGACTAATAAAAGGCACGTGCCACACATGTATATATTGTATGAAATGTGATTTAGCAAACATTAAGTTGTTGTTATTAACCAATAGTCTTGTTAGAGAAAAAAGGGCATACATTAAGTCTAACAGTTTGTATGAAATGTGATTTAGCAAACATCAAGTTGTTATTATTAACCAATAGTCTTGTTAGAGAAAAAAGGCATACATTAAGTCTACTAGTAAAAGACATGAGCCGCACATGTATATGCTGTATGAAATGTGATTTAGCAAACCTTAAGTTGTTATTATTAACCAATAGTCCTGTTAGAGAAAAAAGGCATACATTAATTCTATTAATAATAACTATCTACACACATTGAGAATACAACCTACTATGCTATGATTATTTGGGAGGGGGGACATGGTGGAGTTTGCTCTATGGATACTGTTCAACACGAATCCAGCTGCTCTGAACCATTGGATCTAACAGCCCAATCGTCAGGATTAGTGCTACTAATAATAACTATCTACAAATATTCAGAATATAGCCTACTCTGCTATGAAATTTAGGAGGGGGCGGGTTGGGTGTTGACATGATGGTTCTAGAACATGGTGGAGTTTTCTTTAGGTACGTACTAGCTGTTCAACACGAATCCAGCTGCTCTGAACCATTGGATCTAACATCCCAACAGTCAGGATTTGTGCTATGGATTCAATTCAAAACTGCTCTATTATAGTAGTAGAAGAAAAGAAGATAACATTGTATAGTGTACGATAAAAATAACTTTTAACTTTGACCGTTGGATTTAGACTCGTGAATCCCAACATTGCTAATTAACCGTTGGATCTTCTATCCATTCTTCTCCCTCTGTCTAGAAATATAAGACATTTTAGCTTTGTGAAACGAATGTATCTAGATGTCTTTTAGTCTATAGGCCGACATCTAGATACATTCATTTCACAAAGGTAAAATGTCTTATACTTGTGAACGAGAGAGTAGCATCTAGAAGATTCTATTGGTAGTCTTCAACACAATGAACACTATGCACAAAGCTCAAAACACACTTTTCAATAATTCTAGAATCTTCTCTAGAGCACATGGAGTATTAGGTAGGAGTATCTAGGTTGATTTCTACATGATACATTACAAAGTAAAATAACCAAATATACACCCGATACATTATGGACATGGCTCGAAATTCAAATTATTTTTTGAGCTTCACCTATCCCATGCAAGGCACGTTCAACTTTATAGTGGATGTCCAGACCATGCTGGGGGTGACAACTGCTTACAACTGTCTCTTTGATTTCTGCATCAAGTACTGTATCTGAATAGAAATGGTTTTTTTACTCACGTGGAGATCAGGAGGCCACCTCTCACGGACTCGACCTTCTTCCTCCTCCTCTTCGCGACTGTAGCTCTTCTCTGCCAGATTGCTTTTCCCGTTTTCATTCCTTTTTGTTGTGCTATTTCACCTGCATGACAGGGAACAAGTCCCTGAAGGGTTTCGCAGCATAGTAAATCAAAATTTTCTACGGAAGCGAACAGAGGGAAAGCCAAGATCTAATCTAGGAGATGCAAACAACGAGAGAGATTGGATTAGATCTTCATACCCTTGAAGATTCGCTGGCCAGCGTTAAATCGAGCGTGGGTGATGTAGTCGTACTCGCTTCTCCTCCTCGCGATCCGATCCGATCTAGCACCACAAGTGGCGGTGCCTCCGTGAGATGCACACGTCCAGCACCTCGACGTCTCCTCCTTCCTCGGACCAGCAAGTAGGGTGGAGAGATAGATTGGATCTACAACACGACGGCGTGGTGTATATGGTGGAGAATTTCTGCAGCAGGGCTTCGCCTACAAACAGTCGGGAGGGAGAGAGGAGGGCAGCAGGGCAACTAGGGTTTGTAGGAAGGTGTGTGGGAGGGGGCACCCTAGCCCTCTATATATAGAGGGGGAGGGGGCGGCCAGCCCTAGCCCCTCCTCCAAGCCTTGGGCCGGCGGCCAAGGGAGGAAGGAGTGGGGGGCTAGGACTCTATCTCTAGTTTAAACAATTTAAACTTATCCCTCTTCTAGAAATTCTATCCCGAGATTTAAACGGGTTAAATCTCTCTAGAATCGGCTGGGCCCTATGGGGCCTTGTGCCCCTGGCCCAATGCGGCCAGGACACTCCCTCATAGGCCCATGCCCCCTCCCGGAAGGTGGGGCCACGTTGGTCCCCTTCCGGAAGGTTCTAGAAGCTTCCGGTACAATACGGATTAATCCGGAACAATTCCGAACTCCAAAAACTGCACTGCCTTATATGAATCTTATTCTCCGGACCACTCCGGAACCTCTCGTGATGTCCCGGATCCCATCCGAGACTCTGAACAAAAATTCATAAACCAATTATCCAATCTATCCTAGCGTCGAGACACGTTAAGTGTGTGACCCTGCGGGTTCGAGAATATGCAGACATGATCTTCTATCAATAATCAACAGCGGGGTCTGGGCACCCATATTGACTCCCACACATTCATCAATGATCATATCGGATGAACCATGATGCCAGGATTCAATCAATCCCATATATATATTCCCTTCGTCTCGCGATATTTTACTTGCCCGAGATTCGATCGTCGGTATCGTTATACCTAGTTCAATCTCGTTCACAGCAAGTACTTTACTCGTTCCGTAATCCAATATCACTTTGTGATTAACTACTTAACCACATGCTTGCAAGCGGTGTTGATATCAATTACCGAGTGGGCCCGAAGTATATCTCTCCGACTTGGGAGGGACAAATCCCATCTCGATACATACAACCCAACAGATACTTTCCGATCACCTGAGAGACACCTTTATGATCACCCTCTCATAGGATGACGTTTGATGACCTCAAAGCTTTCTTCCGATACCAGGGAGTTGTATTATCTCATGGTCTAAGGAATACAATATTTGACATAATAAAAGCTTCGCAAAGACGAACACGATGATACGATCTAATTGCTTCGCTTAGTTTGGGTCTGTCCACCATATCATTCTCCCAATGATATGATCTCATTATCAATTGACAACTCATGTCTATGGTTAGGAAACCTTAACCATCATTGATCAATGAGCTAGTCCATAGAGGCGTACTAGGGACACGGTGTTGTTCACAAACCACACAAGTATTAATGTTTCCGCTTAATACAATTCTAGCATGGAATATAAACTTTATCATGAACAAGAATTATAATAATAACATCTTTATTATTGCCTCTAGGACATAATTCCAACAGTCTCCCACTTGCACTAGAGTCAATAATCTAGTTTACATTTGGCAACAATCTCACACCCATGGCCTTTGAGGTCTTGATCATGTTTACCGTGGAAGAGGTTTAGTCAATGGATCTGCAACATTCAGATCTGTATGTACTTTGATCTTCGGATCTCCATACGCTATATAATCTCAGATTATATGAAACTTATGTTGATATGCTTGGTATTTGGATGATATCTTGGTTCCTTAGTGAGTGCTATGGCGCCCGGTGTTGTCACACAATATCTCCGATGGGTCCAATGCACTTGGAACCACGCCAAGCTTCGATGATGAAGTTTCTGATCCAAACTCCTTCACTTGGCGCTGCGGCAGCCATGTATTCCGCTTCTCAGTAGATCCGCGACCACGCTTTGCTTGCAGCTTCTCCGACTCACAGCTCCTCCATTCAAAATATACACGTATCACATCGAGATTTAGCATCATCCTTGTCGATTGTCGAAACTAGCATCGACGTAACCTTTTCTGACAGCTGTTCATCACCCCCATAGACTAAGAACATTTCTTTAGTCCTATTTAGGTACCTTAGGATGTTCTTCACGGCTGTCCAGTGTTCCACTTCTGGATCACTTTGATATCTGCTCGTCAAACTAAGAGCATTGGACACATCCGGTCTAGTACACAGCATGGCATACATGATGGAACCTATGGCCGAGGCATAAGGCACTTTGCTCATAGCTTCCCTATCATTTACCGTAGCTGGACACTGAGCCTTGCTCAATATCTTACCTAACAACATAGGCACTGAACCTTTCAATGCCTTATCCTATTCTGAACCTTTTCAGAACTTTGTCTAGGTATGTACTCTGGCTTAAAGCTATCAGGCGTCTTTGTCTATCTCTATAGATTTTGATGCCCAATATATAAGCAGCTTCACCTAGGTCTTTCATTGAAAAACACTTGTTCAAATAACTCTTCACATCGTTAAGCATGTTGATGTCATTTCCAATAATCAATATGTCATCCACATATAGTACCAGAAACGTCACCGAGCTCCCACTCACTTTCTTGTAGATACAAGCTTCGTAGCAATTTGGAACAAATCCAAAGCTCTTGATCACTTGATCAAAACGAAGGTTCCAACTCCGAGATGCTTGCTTCAGTCCATAAATGGAACGCTGGAGTTTGCATACTTTATCAGCATCCTTAGGATCGATAAAACCTTCGGGTTGCATCATATACAACTCTTCATCAATGTTGCCATTGAGGAAAGCAGTCTTGACATCCATTTGCCATATTTCATAATCGTGAAACGCAGCAATTGCTAATAAAATCCGAATGGACTTAAACATCGCTACGGGAGAGAAAGTCTCATCGTAGTCAACACCTTGAACTTGTCGAAAACCTTTCGCAACAAGCCGTGCTTTATAGACGGTAACATTACCATCCGCGTCCGTTTTCTTCTTGAAGATCCATTTGCACTCAACGGCCTTTCGGTCGCTAGGAGGGTCCACCAAAGTCCATACTTGGTTTTCGCTCATGGATCCCAATTCGGATTTCATGGCTTCTAGCCATTTCTCAGAGTCTGGGCTCATCATCGCTTCCTCATAGTTTGTAGGTTCGCTGTCTTCTACTAACAAGACAGTCAAGATAGGGTTGCCGTACCACTCAGGAGGGGCACGTGACCTTGTCGACCTGCGACGTTCAGTAGCAGCATCGTCCGAAGCTTCATGATCATTGTCATTAGCTTCCTCTATTGTTGGTGCAGGCGGCACTGGAACAATTTCAGGTGCTGCGCTACTCTCCAATTCAAGAGAAGGTTCAATAACCTCGTCTAGCTCTACTTTCCTCCCACTCACTTCTTTCGAGAGAAACTCCTTCTCAAGAAAGGAACCGTTCTTTGCGACAAACACTTTGCCTTCGGTTCTGTGATAGAAGGTATACCCAATAGTTTCCTTAGGGTATCCTATGAAGGCGCATTTCTCAAGCTTTGGGTCGACTCCTTTGTCCCAGCATCAACTTCTTAGACGTAAGCTTCACATCCCCAAACTTTAAGAAGCGACAACTTAGGTTTAGCACCAAACCACAGTTCATACGGTGTCGTCTCAGCAGTTTAGATGGAGCCCTATTTAAAGTGAATGCAGCGGTTTCTAATGCATAACCCCAAAATGATAACGGCAAATCAGTAAGAGACATCATCGATCGGACCATATCTAATAGGGTTCGATTCCGTTCAGACACACCATTGCTTTGTGGTGTTCCGGGTGGCGTGAGTTGTGAAAGCGATTCCACTTGCTTTGAGATGCGTGAGAAAATCATAACTCAAATATTACCCCACGATCGGATCGTAGAAACTTAATCTTTACATTACGATGGTTCTCCACTTCATTCTGAAATTCTTTGAACTTTTCAAAGCGTTTCAGATTTATGTTTCATTAAATAGATATACCCATATCTACTTAAGTCATCGGTAAAAGTGAGAAAGTAGCGATATCCACCGGCGTCGAAACACTCATCGGTCGCATACATCGGTATGTATGATTTCCAACAAGTCCGTTGCTCGCTCCATCATACGGAGAGCGGGTTTTGATCATCTTGCCCATGAGGCATGGTTCGCATGTTCAAATGATTCAAAATCAAGAGACTCCAAAATTCCATCGAATGGAGTTTCTTCATGCGCTTTACACCAATATGACCTGAGCAACGATTGCCACAAATAAGTAGTATTATCACTATCTACTTTGCATCTCTTAGCCTCAATGTTATGGATGTGTGTTTCATCCCTTTCAAGATTTAGAAGAAATAAACCATTCACAATAGGTGCATGACCATAAAGATGTTACTCATATAAATAGAACAACCATTATTCTCCGATTTAAATGAATAACCGTCTTGCAATAAACAAGATCCAGAAATAATGTTCATGCTCAACGCAGCACATAATAACATTTATTAAGGTTTAAAACTAATCCCGAAGGTAAAACTAAGGAGGCGTGCGGCCATCACATCAACTCTTGATCCGTTGCCAGCGCATCGTCACCTCATCCCTAAGCCGCCGTCTATTCCGTAGTTCTGTTTCGTTACAAATATTAGCAACTGAACGGTATCAAATACCCGAGCACTACAACGAGGGCTAGTAAGGAAAACATCAATAACATGTATATCAAATATACCTTTGATGGTGCCAGCCTTCTTGTCCGCTAAGTACTTGGACGATTTGCTTCCAGTGACCCTTGTCCCTGCAATAGAAGCACTCGGTGTCCGGCTTAGGACCAGACTTGAGCTTCTTCTCGGCGAAGCAACGCTTGCCGCCGCCTTTCTTGAAGGGCTTCTTTGCACCCTTACCTTTCTTAAAGGATGGCTTGTTGACCATCAACACATGATTATCCTTCTTGATGTCCACCTCCGCAACCTTCAGTTTTGCGAAGAGCTCGGTGATCGTATCAGTGGAACCAATCTGATTATGAGTCACTACAAAACTTTTGTAGCTGGGAGGGAGTGGTTGCAGAACCCTGTCAATCTTGAGCTCCTCTGGAATCTTGCAGTCCAGTTGCTCAAGGCGTTGAGTGTAGCCCGACATCTTAATGGCGTGCTCACTAACGGAACTCCCTTCCTCCATCTTGCAGTTAAAGAACTTCTCGGAGATCTCATATCTCTCAGAACGGGCCTGAGTCTGAAACATGGTTTTCAACTCTTCGAGAATCTCAAAGGGCCCGGGATAGTTTTCAAAACGATTTTGAAGTTCCGGTTCCATAGCAAACAACATGGTGCTCTTAATCACACCATAATCATCTTTCTTGATTGATAGACAGCTTTCTCATCAGCGTAGCGATTGCAGGGGGGTTACCTAACGCTTTCTCAAGGACATAGTCCTTTTGACCGCCAGAGAGAATGATTCTTAGATTGCGGAACCAATTGGTGAAGTTAGACCCATTGTTTCTAAGCTTTTCCTTCTCAGCAAAAACGTTGAAGTTGAAGTTGGACTTGGCCATGTGATCTACAGTATTTGCAAGTACAATTTAGACTATGTTCATGATAAATAGTTCAACTTAATCAAATTACTAGATGAACTCCCACTAAATTCAACATCCCTCAAGTTGTTTAGTGAACATGATCCAAATTCACCACACCTAATCCGATCATCACGAGAAGAGATGTGGTTTCAATGGTGGACAACGAAGTGTCGATCATATCATTCATATGACTCATGCTTAACCTTTCGGTTCATGTGTTCCGAGGCCATGTCTGTACATGCTAGGCTCGTCAAGTTAGACCCAAGTATTTCCGCGTGTGCAAAACTGGCTTGCACCCGTTGTATGTGAGCGTAGAGTCTATAGCACCCGATCATCACGTGATGCTTGGACACGACGAACTTTCGCAACGGTGCATACTTGGGGAGAACACAGTTTTTATCTTGATCTTTAAGTGAGGAATCATCTTATAATGCCACCGTCGCGATCTAAGCATAATAAGATACATAAAAGGATAAACATCACATGCATATAACTTTATGTGACATGGTATAGCCAATCTTCGCGCAATGATCTCCATCTTGTGCGTTCTGGCATGATCTCCATCACTCCACCATGATTGCCTCCACCACGAATAGCAACTACAACTATTGCTAACTACTTAGAGATAAAGTAAAGCTATTACATGGCGCATAAGAACTTTGACTCGCAGGTCATACACAATTATAAAGACAACCATATGGCTCCTGCCGGTTGTGTACTCATCGACATGCAAGTCGTGAAACATTACAAAACATGATCATTGCATACAATATACACATCACATCTTGGGCCATACCATATCACAGAAAACACTCCCTGCAAAAACAAGTTAGACGCCTCTACTTTGTTGTTGCATGTTTTACGTGGCTTATGGGAGTAGATGCTAAGAACGATTCTTACCTACGGAAAGCCACAACGGTGATATTATGGTTGCCAAACTCCGGTGTTAATCCCATGACAACTATAGTGAGAGAAACTGACATCCACCAGCCGCATGTGTGGAACAAGCCACATGTCAAGTGCGGAGCGGTCTCATGAACGACGTCGATAAGGTTGGCTGGACGCTTCAATCTCACTATCCGCCATAAGAAGAACACAAACAAGAGGCTTGCAAGAAAACATCAATGCCGCAACAACCATGTTGCGTTCTACTCGTGAAACACATCTACGCATAGATCTAGCTCGATACCACTGAAGGGTTTCGCAGCATAGTAAATCAAAATTTTCTCTGAGCGAGCGGAGGAAAGCCAAGATCTAATCTAGGAGATGCAAACAACGAGAGATTGGATTAGATCTTCATACCCTTGAAGATTCGCGGAACGTTAAATCGGAGCGTGGGTGATGTAGTCGTACTCGCTTCTCCTCCTCGCGATCCGATCTGATCTAGCACCACAAGTGGCGGTGCCTCCGTGAGATGCACACGTCAGCACCTCGGCGTCTCCTCCTTCCTCGGACCAGCAAGTAGGATGGAGATAGATTGGATCTACAACACGACGGCGTGGCGTATATGGTGGAGAATTTCTGCAGCAGGGCTTCGCTGCAAACAGTCGGGAGGAGAGAGGAGGCGGCCAGGGGCAACTAGGGTTTGGAGGAAGGTGTGTGGGAGGGGCGCCTAGCCCTCTATATATAGAGGGGGCGGCCAGCCTAGCCCTCCTCCAAGCCTTGGGCAGCGGCCAAGGGAAGGAGTGGGGGCTAGGACTATCTCTAGTTTAAACAATTTAAACTTATCCCTCTTCTAGAAATTCTATCCCGAGATTTAAACGTTAAATCTCTAGAATCGGCTGGGCCCTATGGGGCCTTGTGCCTGGCCCAATGCGGCCAGGACACTCCCTCATAGGCCCATGCCCCTCCCGGAAGGTGGGGCCACGTTGGTCCCTTCCGGAAGGTTCTAGAAGCTTCGGTACAATCGATTAATCCGGAACAATTCTGAACTCCAAAAACTGCACTGCCTTATATGAATCTTATTCTCCGGACCACTCCGGAACCTCTCGTGATGTCCCGGATCCCATCCGAGACTCCGAACAAAAATTCATAAACCAATTATCCAATCTATCCTAGCGTCGAGACACGTTAAGTGTGTGACCCTGCGGGTTCGAGAATATGCAGACATGATCTTCTATCAATAATCAACATCGGGGTCTGGGCACCCATATTGACTCCCACACATTCATCGATGACCATATCGGATGAACCACGATGCCAGGATTCAATCAATCCCATATATATATTCCCTTCGTCTCGCGATATTTTACTTGCCCGAGATTCGATCGTCGGTATCGTTATACCTAGTTCAATCTCGTTCACAACAAGTACTTTACTCGTTCCGTAATCCAATATCACTTTGTGATTAACTCCTTAACCACATGCTTGCAAGCGGTGTTGATATCGATTACCGAGTGGGCCCGAAGTATATCTCTCCGACTTGGGAGGGACAAATCCCATCTCGATACATACAACCCAACAGATACTTTCCGATCACCTGAGAGACACCTTTATGATCACCCTCTCATAGGATGACGTTTGATGACCTCAAAGCTTTCTTCCGATACCAGGGAGTTGTATTATCTCATGGTCTAAGGAATAAAATATTTGACATAATAAAAGCTTCGCAAAGACGAACACGATGACACGATCTAATTGCTTCGCTTAGTTTGGGTCTGTCCACCATATCATTCTCCCAATGATATGATCTCATTATCAATTGACAACTCATGTCTATGGTTAGGAAACCTTAACCATCATTGATCAATGAGCTAGTCCATAGAGGCGTACTAGGGACACGGTGTTGTTCACAAACCACACAAGTATTAATGTTTCCGCTTAATACAATTCTAGCATGGAATATAAACTTTATCATGAACAAGAATTATAATAATAACATCTTTATTATTGCCTCTAGGGCATAATTCCAACAGTCCCGCCATAGAAGGGCTCGTTCCGCGATGGCGAAGCTGGCGGAAGAGAAGAAGTTGGCTTGCCGTTCTTCCATTATGTTGCTACTGGTACTAGGCGATGCGACGATCAAAGGGTCCCAGTCGAATCCCTCGGCTGTAGGCGAGAGGTCTTCAACTCAAGGTTCTTCGAAGACGCCGCAACCAGGGATAGATACCTTTAGGAAATCTCCGTTCTTGCACAACTTTCCATGTCATTGACCATTTCTTGATTTCTCATTTACCTAAGAAAAGCACGTTCTTCCTCAATGGTGTTTTTAGGTCAGACGGTCTTCGAATTCCATCAGCACTCCTGCCTGTGGAATCATCTTCACCGTCGCTGATGGAGACTGATACCTTCAGGTAAATCTCCGTTCTTGGGCAACTTTCCATGTCTTTGACCATTTCTTGATTTTCTCATTTCCCTATTAGTACATTTTTTCTCAATGTAGTTTTAGATCAGGCAGACTTCGCATTCCCGCGGCACTCCTGCCTGCAGAATCATCTTCACCATCGCTGATGGAGGCTAATCGGTACAACTGCAAGGTTAGAAATCATTCGAATTGTGATTCCGTGTCTCTCTTCCTTGATAATTCTCTGGGTACACTTCTGAATTTACGCTCCCTGTTCATCTAATAGAATATTGGCTTCGAGATCAAGTTTATGGTGAAAAAGGTGATGGGCTATTTCGGCATCAAGACAGCGGACAGAAGTGCCCTCGTCAATGAGTGCACTAGACTTTACTCCAAACTCACCGCTGACAAGGTCTGGCTTAGCCTCCTCAGGAATCTCGCCATGGAATACTTGATTGAGCGTGACGAGCTGAAGCAGCGGAACATCGGCATGATGGAGATTTTGGGCATAAGCTTCGAACAGATCCAAGACCTCGAGGACTAGAAGGACAAACTCCTGACCGAGCTAGCAAAGCTAAAGCGTGAAACTGTCATCGATCTACATTAATGAGCCGACACGTGGAAGACCTTAGTTAGTACTCCATCTGTTTTCACAATATAAGCCTATTTACAAAGCTAAAACAACTTACAAAAAAGGCTTATATATTATGGAACGGAGGGACTAGTTGATGATCAGATATATAGATTGCATTATTGCACTAGTAAATTGAAAAACCTTAATTACTAGTATGAATGTATGATCGTGTACTTGCTGGTAAAATATTTGGTTATTTGGTGAATGTGATATGCATCAGCATCACCAGCCACAATGTTGCCAGAGCCAATTTTGGGTGTGATTATCTTTCCTACTATACTATAGTAGTAATTAGTAGTTATTATCGCTTCCGTGCAGAGCGGTAGCTACCTTTCCGTCGTTCTCATGCTGCATCTCACCAACTTCACTTTCTCAAACCCTCCATTCTTCTTTACTCCAAAAAAGAGCCTCCAGTCTTCCACCATCTTTGGTGTTGGTCCTACTGATGGCAGTGGCAGCGGTATCCCATTGATGGTTACTTTAGATCAGGACCCCAACTTTGTCTCTGTACAACTGCAGTGTTGTATAATCATTGCGCCAATGCTTACAGGGGAAGGAAGAGGTAACTAGTGGGGATCCCTCCTGAACATATGTACACTCTCCACAATTTATACATTGAATGGATAACCACTTTTATATCCATTTAAAAGAGTTTCAGGTGATTTTGTCAAATTAATTCGACCCTTAACTTGATGTGTGCTATTTGGTCGACAATTAGAAAACACTGTTTAGTTATTTACTAGTAGTATATAGATTCTTCTAATTTTTGACTAACTTGTGACATCTATTTTGATACGAAGGGAGTAGGATTTTGCGTTAGCTACAAACATGGCCTTTATTCTGCATAGTGTCAACCTGGTGGGATAATTCTCTCATGAGGAGAGAGGCTTACACATTAAAAGGTGTCTAGATATATTCGTTTCACAAAAGCTAAAACATCTTATATTTTGGAATAGAGGGAGTACATAGAATCTAATAAAGAGGGGAGAGAGGTACATATATGAGTAAAAAAATGAGAGTTGCAAGAACAAGATGATGAATGAATATTCTATCAATGGTCTTCCCGACAAATGGTCTTCCATGAAAAATGAAAAAAAAACGCGTGTATTAGTTTTTATGTGACAATGACTATGCCCCTTGTGCCCTGGCACACACCCAGAAAATATGTGGAATTTCTTGGACCAACTCAACTACAGCGAGCCCGTTGCAAAAAGACTGCTGGAAACTATAGAAAAAGGAAAAAATGTCGTGAAGCTAGGTCGAACTTTCTTATCTTATCTTATTACTACTATATAGTGTACGAATAACTTTGAAGGTTGACCGCTGGATGAAGACTGGAAAATCGCAACATATCTAACCTATGGATCTTTACCATTCTAGCATTTAGAAGATTCAATGGATAGTCTTTAGCACAATGAACGCTATGCTAAAACTTCAAAACACAATTCTCCGCCATTCTAGAATCTTCTCTGTCATTTCTCTAAGCATGTTACAATTTTTTTGAGTATTATTATGTACCATGAACAAAGTACACCTAATAATTTATGGATATGATGTGGCTCAAAATTCTTTAATAGTCTTTTGAGGTTTACCTATTATAATTTTATAAGTGATGACATGTCTTACTTTCCATCTCATAGCTAGAGATGACATGATAGTCTTTTATTTGAGTCTCACATTTGTTTTTTTGAAAGGGGGATACCTTAGCCTCTACACTCAAAGAACGCACAAGTCCCTTTTATTAAAAACCAAGTATCGAGTACAGTTTACGGATCATATAAGGTTGATACAAACACCAACCATGTGAATAAAGTTAGAGGTCCCACAAGAGAACACACACATCTCACGTGCAAATTATTATGCAAATACTTACTTCAAGAACATAGTTTGACCGTAAATCTGGTCAATTATATATAATTATATTTAATAATTTTTAACCAATTTATTTATATTCGAAAGACGATTCCAATGGTACAATTATCATGACATACAATTCATAAATTGGTGACCAAATTTATGGTTAAATTATTTTCTCTGAGTACGTATTTGGCTAATGAACTGGAATGGAGGTAGTATACTTCATAGTAGTATTTTTTCCCTAAACAGGGAGTGTACATGTTTGATTCGTAGGATAGGAAAATCGTAGGAGTAGAAAAACGTAGGATTGCAATGTCATCCCACTCCAATCCTATAAGAATTCATATGAACCAAAGTGTGTTTGATTCCACCATAGGTGTCCGTTTGATACAAAGGATTTTCCTAGGGATTTTGTAGGATTAAATCCTATAGGAAATTTTTCTACGATGATTGTTTGATTTGTAGGATTGATTCTCATAGGATTTTTTCCTAAGGATTCCTTTGTACTAGTTTTCATAGGATATCAAACATCCACCCATACCTCTTTTTCAAATCCTATGATGGAATCAAACGCACTTTGATTCATATGAAACCCTATAGGATTGGAGTGGGCATGGCATTGCAATCCTACATTTTTCCTACTCCTACAATTTTCCTTTCCTAGGAACCAAACATGCTCTATAATAAAAGAGGTATGGGTGGATGTTTGATTTCCTATGAAAACTAGTACTATGGGAATCAATCCTACAAATCAAACAACCATCGTAGGAAATTTTCCTATAGGATTTAATACTACAAAATTCATAGGCAAATCCTTTGAATCCAACGGACCCTAGAGTAGGGAGTGCTTGAAGTAGAGGCCCTGCTCGTGACTACGCATAGCTTTTCGCAGTAGGGACTACACGGAGTCTGCACTTGGGAAAGGCTACTGGTGTGTTCATACCTCCCATCACATTCAATGTACTTCCTCTAGCTTGGCTCCTAGATAGTGTAGCAATAATCATAGAGTAGAGATCGCCAATTTTTTTGGCGGGTCCATCTCGTTCTAAATTGAGATCACCAAAATTTGAATGGCATTGGCCAGTTTTTCTTTGAACTACCCGGCACGATGCAATTCAAAAGTTTCGAACCTACCACCGGCTCCCTTGTGATACATATAAAACACACTGTATCCCACATCTCTCCCTCGACCTCAGAGCCGGAGCATCTCCCACGAATGTGGCCTCGCACCGCCGTCCCTCCCCACCACCACTGCCTCCTCACCAGGTACCATTGTGACCGAAGGCACCACTCCCTTGTTTAGCAAGACGGAGCAGCTTCCCCATGCCGGAGCGTGCACAACATCGTCGGCAAACACGGTACGGTCGCTGCAAAGTCACATCTGCTTCACGGACTCCCTGGTCTCCGGCACCAGAGAGATAGGCAAACGACCCCCGCCATTCGACCGCACCAACGTGAAGCGTAAACTCGTCTCCTCCCCATACAAATGTTGTTGCACACTTTATGCTTCCTTTCGTTATGCACCTTATTACTATCAAAAGTACTTTCTTGTTTGTTGTAGTGTACTACATCTTGCTCATATACTCGATCATTACTAAAGTTTGCTAGAGCCTTCATTACCATCATTATGAAGCTCCTCTAACATCTGTGGAATATCTCCTAAAATAATTCTAGTTGGGGCGTACAGGTTTATAGAAAGCACAGCTGGTATACGTCAACTCTAGCTGATGTCCCAAGCCGAATTAGTATGTCATAGCTCCTTGTTTAGAGTATAATCAAGCAGGCCCTGCTAGTTATGTTATCAGTAT
This sequence comes from Avena insularis, assembly GCA_023614405.1. NCBI lineage: Eukaryota > Viridiplantae > Streptophyta > Magnoliopsida > Poales > Poaceae > Avena > Avena insularis. The sequence continues at coordinate 114,559,266 of CM042692.1, forward strand.
TATAGTCAAGCCTGCAGGTTAGTCGATTGTATTGGAACTTCATGTGTTTTCTTCTCACTCAGGGTTACATATGGTTAGAGTACTCATAGCGGAAGTACTGTACTAGAGTTGTGATGGGAATCATTGCTTTTCGAGCTGTCAACCTCTGCAAGAACTCCTAATAATTTCTTCTTTTTTCACACGATTCCATGATAAATCTGAAAAGCTATTTTCTTCCAATGTAGGAAACAGAGTCAGAACAAGGTCTCCGACTCTACTTAATCTAGTTTAAAATGACAACAAGGCCAAAAAAGACAATAATGAAAAACATCAGCATAAAAATTTTCGTCCTAATCCCGCACCAGTTGGTCTAGTTGAACTGGCAGCTTCAAATAGAAAAATACACATCCCACAGCCGCCAATAGCCCATCTGGTTATCTAGGAAGAATTGGCAGCATAACCAGTTTCAACAGCAGGTTCTCATCAATGAACTGGTTATGATCTCCCAACGACCTTCAGTACTGACAGAGACATATACTCCCTTGCAAATGAGCTTGACACCAAATTTTTTATATGTTCAGAGACTAGTAGTAGCATGCCCTTTTATATGTAATATGTATACATTGATATTTTGATGTAATTTTTTTAGTTGCACTATGACGAAGATTAACAAGGGGGCCGACGATGGGAAAAAATCTTGAGCAGATGCTTGAAATAACTAAATCAAGACTTCTGATCACATCTATAGCAGGATTCAGAAGGCCACTGGATCCACATGAATCTGCTTATATTTCATCGATCACAAGCATTTTCGTGAGAAATGATATTCCCATCTTACCCTCATGGAAACACCAACGAAATACCCCTGAGCATTTTCAAGGTTTACTGAAGAAGTTACCTTGTAAGTCCTCTGTCTCTTGGACATACTCCATTGCTTTGTCCCTTGTCTTCTTAGCTTGCCGTTTGTTATATATGCTCCTCACTATTGTCTACAGAGATTTTTCATGTTCGATGAGAACAGCGAGGAAGTAAAGGTTGTTCTCAAAAGCATATTCTCCGCATGTTTATGCCAACAGCACCCCAGGCTAAAGAAGCAACACTTCTCTGGAAAGTGTTTTAAGGATGTTACAAGAACGTCTCCTGTGGATCACATGAATGAAGATCAGTGGGGTGATCATCTCCACCACTGGCTTGATCAAAAGAATGAGGTATGCTTTCAGAAGACTGAGACTAGATTGCATTGTCAATTCGTATTTATGCATGTGTTTTACAAGTCTCATTTTGTAGGCCATCGCTCAAGGAACTGTTCTAGCCATAATAAAGTACGAGTACTAAGTCGCACAAGATTCCGCAGCATAATTGGGAACCTCTACCAATTGGTAAGGACCTGTTGTTCTATACTGTATATTTTAAATAAGTATGTAATTGATGTTGTGGAATATGTATGCATATTATCTTTCAACCTCCGTTTCCACCATGTGATGCAATTTATTTTCGCTCATCCAAATGTAGAGAAGTCTAATGGGGATCCAAAAAACAGTTGACTATGCTAGAGAAATTTGAGGGATGCCAGACGGATAGATATGGTGTCATTATAAAGAAAGTTGTTGTAAGTCTTCTCTACATTTTTTGATGTTGCACTTGCAGTGATTTGTATGTATAATTTTGATACGCAACCTTGTTTGGAATGCTTCTCAGTTTTGTTTTCATTTTACTTCATAATTTGCAACAAAAGTCAGTTTCATTTATGAATTGTACAAACAGTTGGCATATCATGCACCTCACAGTGTTTACACAAGAAGCCACATTTTTAGTCTTGTTAGTAAATGACATCAAAAAAATATACACGACAAAAATATCTTTTTACTGAAGTGTATAAGCTGCGTTATCAGCACTACCAATTATAGCAGTTCATGCACATGTTAAACCTGTCTGCATGTTTCTCTATAGTAACTTCACTTCTCTTACACATGTCTATCAACTGAAAACTTTCCAGGCTGAATTGGAAGAGGAGCTGGCAAATCCTGGGAAAGACTGTTCAGTAAAAACTCCAAAAGAATGTGTGGATTTATTTTCCAAGGTACTACAACGCCGTACTGTAGACAAGAATATGTTGTTGTGTAATGTTTGGTTCCCAGCGAGCTCGTCAGATTCCAAGTTCAAGTTCAAGTCCAACTCCAAGGCCATTTATTTGCATATTCAAGTTCTAGAGGAACAACTCCAAGCTGAACAATTGTTATCATCTGCCCTAAGTGTATACAATGAACGTTTGATCACAAAGTTAGAAGAAATTTTAATTCGGCTAGAGCACTCCATAGAAAATAAGGAGAAAGTCATGAACATGTTCAGTATTTGTGGTTGAGCACTAACAGCTAAGGTTAGTCCCTTTGTCGTGAAATGGAACCTGAAGCTGAAAGTATTTGTTAGTGCACTAGTCTGCACTTGTTATGAACTTGGGTTGTTTCCTTGTTGCAACATGTCTTTAATTTGTATGGTACCTTATAATGTACTTCCTCTGTTTCAAAATATATCCCTTTTTAGCAAAGCTATTTTAGCTTGCTAAAGATCCTTATAGTATCAATGGAGGCACTATTGGGGAACATAATGCACCAATAGGGAAGTAGTATGATTCCTGAATGTGTGGTCTCTGGATTGCTAGCCTGCTTAATATTGTTGCTTTATATGCTGCAAGGTTGTATTGTTGTGTACTTAATATGTGTGGATGGAGAAAATTCCATCTAACACCAGTCTTTGTGGCATTTGTTGCACAGAACACAGAAATATGACATTTTTTTGGATAGCACGGTTTGTTGCTTAATTTTCTGCACCTAGCCCAAATAAACATCTTAACCTGATGGGTTAGAGAATCTCTAACCCATCCCCAAAACGGCAATGGAGGATTAAATTTACTCCTCTAACGGCCGAAGCCGCACAAAACCTAACCCTAACCCCTAGCGCCGTTTAGAGGAGAATAAATATAGCACTTACCACCGTGACCTCGACTCCTTTATTTTTTCTCCCCCACCCGCACTGTAACATCCAAAAACATAAATCCAAGCTTATCAAGAACCAAATCATCAAAATTAGGTTCAACAAAAACTTTTCCAATTCAAAGTATGAAAGCATTCATGTGTATGTGCATTTAATTTAGGAATTGATTTGAATTGCCATGGTTCTGTGATCCATTGCTTGTAAAATGATTCTTAGGTGAAATAAACATCATCTAAATCATTCCCAATCTTTTCCCAAAGAAAAACAACTCAAAATGAATAATTGAAGTGAAGGGTCATTTTGGCCAAATTAACTATCTTACCTACTTTGGCTATTCCTAGTACTCAAAACCTAACAGAAACAAATGTGGATCTTTACACCCCTTCCTAGTACACATAATGAGGTACCAAGGCCCACTTTGTGATCTGCTAAAAACATTCAAATACTAATTTTAAATGACAGTTTAAAATTGAATCTATTTCACATGGGAAGATCCCACTATTTCAAAAACCACTCAAACAAGCTCAATTCTCAAAACCCAAGAACCCACAGAGTATCAAGCTTAGTACTAGTACACCCACAAAAAATCTTTTCAAAATTCAAAAGTAAAGTTCATGCGGCCATTTTATCAAACACTAGGCAGGCAGAATTCAAACAAAACCAAATTCACTATTTTGAATAGTGTTCTGGCCAAACTTGTCTCCCATTTGACCCCCATTTGCTCCCATTGTCTCCTAATGATCTAACCAGGACCTAACTACCCCATCCCCTACCCCCTAGCAACATGGCCATGCCAAGCCGAGCCCCAACTCACCGGCCGACCATGCCGTCACCCCAGCAGACCGCCTCCCCCTCTCTCGCCATGTCTAGGAGATAGCCAGCACCTCACCGCTGCCCACTGTCCCCTCCCCAAGCCAGGCCCAGCCGTGGACCACCGAGAAATCCCCGCGCCCAGTGCCACCGTGCCATGCTGAGCACGCGCCAGAGCGCCGCACCTGGCACGCGTGCACAAGCCGCCGCTCGACCGTAGCCCGCGCCCACCGCGTCGCCATGACCCAGGGAGCACGCCAGACACCCCCACTCGCCGTCCAACGCCTCACAGCCACTGCTTGCTGTCGAAGCCGCCGCTCAGAGCGCCAGCTCCGCTCGACCGTGTACTACCGCCCCTAAGCCCGCTTTAAAGTCCTAGAGCACCGCTAGGAGACCGCGCGTCGATCGCCGCTTGCAGCCATGCCGCTAGCCGCCCGTAGCCTTGTCGCCACCATCGCCTGCCCATCCCTCTCGGTCTCGCCATCGAGCCTATAAAAGGAGGGCACCCCTAGCCATTTGCAGCACTACACTCCACTCCCCTCACCTCATTGATCGTCCCACACCTCTAGCCGGAGCACGGGAAGCAGCAGCTTGTCGGAATTGTACCGGAGCAGGCCGCCTCTGGAGGAGAAGGGCGCCACTGATTGCGACCACCCCTGGAGATGCCTCGACCGTCCCTAAGCTTGCCGTGGACCACCAGACTGTTTGCCCGCCTCACCGTCGTTGCTGGAGCCCTGGTACGCCCCCTATGCACCCCCACCGAGCCGCTAGGGTTAGAGCTCGACGGCGACAGGTTCATCGCCGACGACGATCCCCAGCCGTTGATCCCCACTAATCCAACGCCCGTGGCGCTTCAGAAGGCGCATTATGAGCGTGACTGGTGGACCCCCTGTTGTGAGCCGTCTGTGGAGTGAAACTAGGCCGGCCCGTTAGCGTTTCCCGCGCGACCCAGTTAGTTTGAATTAGGATTTTCCTTTTTAGTTTAAACTTAGTTTTGTCCCCTAGTTTGAAAATCAATTTAGAGAGATTTACAAATCCAAATGAAGTGATTCCAATTTTTTTGGAGAGCTATTGAAAAGATCTACCCAAGCCCGTTGGATTTAATTCAATTAGAGTTATAGATCTCTCCTAGTAAAAATAATAAAACAGAAGCAATTGCACCTTGCAACATTTTTATAAAATTAACCAAGATAGATTTTGAGTTGATTCCAACTCTCAAAAATCACATTTCATCGTACCTATTTGAATATGTAATAATATTAAGGTTTACATGCAGTATCTTTGGACTAGTACCAAAATAATGCTATATAGGCATTTGTAGTCACTTTAAATCATTAAATAATGAACTTAAACCAAAGTAATTGAGATCCAACCCTTAAATTACATTCCCACTTGTTATAATATGTGGTGATGACATGTGTCCACATGATCCCATATTTTAAGTGGTGAATATTAAATCTTAGTTAATTTTTCAATGAGTAGAAATTACTTTTCTAAAATAAAAGAAATGAAACTAGTTAATAAAACTTGTGATGCTTGTGATGATAATAGATCATCAAATGTGTGTCTTAGAATGCTAATTAGACTAGTTAAGTATTGTTTGGTGATTGTGTACTCCGTATATATTTATAGACGATAGTACCGACCAAGTCTACGAGGAGGAGGAGTTCTACCAAGAAGAAGAAGAAAACTTCAACCAATGCTCCAACCAAGGAAAGTTACTATTGGCAAGCTAACACTTGCAAGCTATTGTTAGGAAGCTAGAATTAAGCTAGATAACTTGATCAAAGATGTTATAGGCATGCTTGAGTCATATCACTTTGACTATTAGTTACCCCAAGTATTATGTACAAGCTTTACTTCCTTCACGGTACCCAAAGTTCTTTACTTGTTTTGAAGGTAGCATAAAGAGTATAAAACTCGACCTATTTAGAACCCTTTAGATGTCATTCTACGGCATGAGATTGAACCCATCATTTCCCACCTTAGTGAACACTCTTAACTTAGTAGTTTGGAGTAGATAAAAACTTGAGTCACTTTAGATGGGAACAATTGTTGAAAATGAATTATGAAAACCTTGGAATGATGAGTCATTCTATTGAGATGTTTTGACATGTGTTGAGAAACACAAATGGTTTATGATGGTGAAATATTGAGGCATGAGCCTTAACCCTTTTATACAACTAATGGATGGATTCGGATGCGATACCATTTCAAATTTACCGTACAACCACACTACCTGAATTGGGTAAGGCTTAGCTGGAAATTTATATGCATTAGTATTAGTTCCCTCGCGGGAGAGGTTTGAGCTGAGGCTACCTCTCAATGTTGTCCACCTATGCAGTGCCCAAGATGACTGATGGTCATGGTTGGGAGGCCATGCTCATAGGAGAGGTGCTTATACTAGGGTGTGTAAAGGGAAGGTTATGTTTGATTATCTGCATACTAAGTATGATGATTCAGGGTTATCCCTGACAGATGTCTCGAATCTTGTGGTGAAAGTGTACCACCTCTGCAGAGTGTCAAACTATTCGAATAGCCGCGTCTGCGGTTATGGACAGTTGGAATGACCATACCGTTTCGTTGTGAGATGTTTTCAAAATAACTTATGAAATAAATGAGGAATCTTGACTTGACCACAACAGGGTTGTGTTTATGACAATAGTTTCCCCACTTAAGAGATTCTAGAACCTTATTTTATCTTTCTTTGCTTCAGAACTCAGTTGAGGTTTCAAACTTAACTTTATAGTTAAACTTAGACTTAGCACTTTAACTTAGAATTATACTGCTTGTTAGTGGTAGTTTGCGAGTACTTAAAGAGTACTCATGGATTTTGTCCCTGGCTATTCTCATGGCCAGACTATGAAGGAGACTATCAAGATGATGGCCAGTAGGATGGCTATGATAACTAGGACTATCTGCCTTCGTCAACATTGCCTGTGCCCCTGAAGATGGACCCCACCGCTACGCTTATCTTTTATTTCCGCTGCTTATTGTATTAAGACTGGACCATGAGATCCTTATTTGTGTAAGACCTTATGTATGGTTTGTAATGGATGATGTAATGTGATATCCAATCCGTTATGTCTCGCAAAAATGGTAATCCTGGGATTACGAGGTATGGCATAACGGGCATCTGGGATTAAAAATCCGGGTGTTGACAAGTTGGTATCAGAGCCATCCTGACCATAGGAGACCCTAGTTAGAATGGACGTCCGAACAAAAACTTAGTTTCAAAACCAAAGTGAGTATTTACAAAAAGCTATCTCCTCTCTTATCCTTGTGAACTCATTCTTTCTCAAAAATTCATGTTCCTCAAAATTCTTATATTACTTAAAATTTGACACACTTGATCACTTCACTAATTTCCTCATCCTAAATTCTTGTAGATGGAGACTCAGTTCAGCAAGTTTTACCAGTTGGCAAACGGAGGTCAACTAATCTTCGAGAGGGACCTGGATTCACTGTCGGAGTTACTGGGACACCCACATCCGGAGTTTCTTGGAGCTCAACTTCCAGGACCCCCAGGAGGAGACTTACAGTGGCTAGTCATCGCTGATCTTAGAGGAAGCATCGAAGCACCAACTTCTGGGAGAATTCAGTTCTCTGTGAGAGAGAACAACTGGCTAGATGGATTAGCCAGGGCAATGCATGAAGCTCTCGCACGTCTATCTGCCCTCAGCGTCAACCAACTCCAGGGAACCCGTTTTGTTCACTATGCAAGACGTGACTTCATGGGAATGCCGATGGAGATGCCAAATCATCAAGAGTTGAGGCGTCAAGTGGAGAATCTTGACTTCTTGCTGCACGACAGACAACAGGAATTGGACAATGCTAGGGAGTTAGCCAACCAGAACCGTGCCATTGCCGACCAGAAGGCCCAGACTTTCGCACTGCTCGTCCAGGATCGCTAGTCTCTTCGCTGCCAGCATGCAAAGAAGGATCGCACCATCAGCCGTCTTCGCAAGAAGGTGTCCGACCTCGAGAAGACCGTCAAGGAGCAGGAAGCTCAGGTTGTCGCCAAGGAAGAAGAAGATGAGGGTGAAGACATCCATGGAGACATGGATTCTTACCTCAGCAATGATGATGACTTTCTGGAGGAGGATGTTGTGGACTTTTACACTGACGATGAGGACTCCGACTTCATCGACGATGAGTAGATGCACTAGGGCACTGTCGTAGCATGAGATTTATCAGTCCCACTGTATCGTAGCTTGCAGAATGGTTCTTCAAACCATCTGTTTTACTTTGATTGTTGTGGTGTGTGTTGTATCGTATGCTTGTTTGCATGAATGAAATGAAGTTAGTTGCAAAACCTGAGCCTAACTCAAAGTTTTAGATTTGAGAGCCAAAACCATGAACCTTAAAACTTCCCTCTTACCCCTGTATCTACCTCAATCTTCACATGACTCGTGGAAACCAAGGAGGGAGCAGCTCATCGTAAGACCCAATGCTGCAGATCTTGCAGAATCTCATCGCAGACCGTGAAGCAAGCAGGGCAGAGCGCCAAGCCAACTTAGCAACACTGCAACAGATCGCCTAGATGGCTCTCAACAACCAAGGGCATGGAAATCAGGATCATTAAGGATCCAAGCTGAAAAACTTCCAGAATACAAATCCCCCAATCTTTAGCACGTCAGAAAACCCATTAGATGCTGATGACTGGTTGCAGACGATGGAGAACAACTTAGAAGTTGCAGGAGTTGATGAAAATGAGAAAGTTATCTTCGCCACCCACTATCTGGCAGGAGATGCAAGAGCATGGTGGAACAGTATCCACCTGATGAACCATGGTAAAGTTATGACATGGGAAGCATTCAAAGTCAAGTTCAGCCGCACCCACGTGCTGCAGGGTCTAGTCACCCGAATGAGGGATGAGTTCAGAGAGTTGAAGCAAGGAAGAATGACTATGGTGGAGTACAGTGACAGATTCTTGTCACTTGCCAGATATGCACCTAACGAGATCAACACGGAGGCAAAGAAGAAGTAGAGATTCTTGAACGGACTGCATGATGAGATGCAGACTATCCTCGTCAACATCCGTTTCGAGGATCTCGAAGAGCTAGTTGACTCTGCCATTCAGATGGAAGGGATGATTAACCAGGCAAACGACAACCGCAAGCGTCGTATGATGTAGCAATCTGGATCCAGCAGTCACCAGAAGTACCGTCCCAACTCCTCACCAGGATATGCACCAAGGAACAACCGACCCCCAACGTCTCGCCCCAGCTACCCTAACCGTAGCGGAAGCAATGTGAAGTCCGGAGGAAACCATCACAACTCCGGCAATGCCAACAATTTCAACCATGCACCTCCCAAGAGAAACAACAATAACAACAACAACAACACTGCACCCAGAACTAGCAGCAATGTTGTGCCTGTTGCTGTCAAGGACAAGTCCCAGATCACTTGTTTCGAGTGTGGAGTGAAGGGTCACTATTCCAATGAGTGTCCCAAGAAGACTACCGCTAATGCCAATGTGAATGCCCCAACTCAACAGCAGCGTCGTGTTTAACCAGGGAGAAGATTTGCCCTAGGGAATCCTCACAACCGCAACGGCTGTCTCTTCCACATGAACGCAGAAGAAGCCCAAGAAGCGCCAGACGTAGTTCTGGGTATGTTTTCCGTCAACTCAGTTTTAGCAAGGGTATTGTTTGATTCGGGAGCATCGCATTCATTTGTCACCGAAGAATTTGCATGCACTAGTAAGATCCACCCAACCAACTTGAAGCATGTCATGTAGTTCAAATCCCCGGTTAACTACAAAAGCTAGAAAAATTTGCAAAGCTATGCCTATCAGAATACATGGGATAGATTTTTATGCCAACCTAATTGTACTTGGAACCAAAGGATTGGAAGTAGTACTAGGTATGGACTGGATGTCAAGGCATAAAGGACTGATAGACTGTGCTAAGAAAGCCATCACCATGACCAGTAGCTCTGGAGTAACAGTAGAGCATATCTCCGAAACCTTACCCCGTCAATTCAAGTGCAACAAGAGCCTAGCCCTACCCACCACCCACCATAGAACAAGTCCGAGTAGTCTGTGAATACCCCGACGTATTCCCAGATGAATTGCCAGGTATGCCCCCGGATAGGGATATTGAGTTCATTATCGAACTAATCCCCGGAACCGGACCCATAGCCCAGAGACCCTATAGCATGAACCCCTCAGAGTTAGTGGAACTGAAGAAGCAGTTGGATGCCATGTTAGAAAAAGGCTTGATTCAACCAAGCGCTTCTCCATGGAGATCACCAATGTTATTCGTCGACAAGAAAGATGGAGGCAATCGTTTGTGCACAGATTACAGAAGGTTGAATGACATCACCATCAAGAACAAGTACCCTTTGCCAAAGATAGAGGATCTATTTGATCAATTGACTGGAGCCCAAGTATTCTCAAAGACTGATCTTAGGACTGGTTATCACCAACTTAAGATTCGTGCAACGGATATTCCGAAGACCGCCTTTACTACTTGCTATGGTTTATACGGGTATACGGTTATGTCTTTTGGATTAACCAATGCCCTTGCTTATTTCATGAATCTCATGAATAAGATCTTTATGAATTTCCTAGATAAGTTTGTAGTTGTGTTTATCGACGACATCCTTATCTACTCCAAGTCAGAAGAAGAGCATGAGCAACATCTGAGAATCATCCTAGAAACCCTAAGAGAGCATTAGTTATATGCCAAGTTCAGCAAGTTTGAGTTTTGGCTGAAAGAAGTAGGATTCCTAGGACATATTGTGTCTACCGGAGGAGTCTCTGTTGATCCTGCCAAGATCAAAGATGTCGAAGAATGGGAAGCCCCAACTGTTGGGGATATACTTTCCGGGTATCCTCGCAGTTCCTCACTGACCAGGGTGTCCCACTTCAGGTTAGATCTTTCCTTCACAGGCGGCCCAGTCAGGGAGAAAGACGGAGTCCAATCCGGCTACGGGAAGGCCCAAAAGACTTACCGACTTAGGCCCATGATGTTACTTGTAGTTCAAGATGTACTCTGTAACCAACTCTTAGTCGTAGCCGGATAGATCTCTCCTGTAAACCCTAGGCTGGATATCTATATAAGCCGTCCTAGGGAGAGCCTTTAGGACACACCACAATAGTCTACAATCTCAACTCGCACAGGCGAAACCCTTGTAACCCATATTCCAGCTCTGCCATATTACTGGATTGCTTGCAGGAGTACGATCCGTCCAAAGCCGGTGGATTCGAACCTGGGTAAACTTGTGTGCTCACCGTCTCGGAACACCATACGTCTTACCCCCCTCTCTTCCGCACGCCCCGAGGACCCCCTCATGGCGTACTTGTCATCAATCCGACGATAGTTGGCGCCCACCGTGGGGCAAGTGAGCTTCGGATCTGCGTTCCGAGCGGAATCTGCAAGAATCAGAATCGGCGAGACTATCGCTGTCGGTCACATCCTCTACTCCAGCGATGTCCCTCTCATCGTTCTCGACGAGACCTGGATTCCGGCTAAGGAGGCTGTGACTGCCTACACAATCATGTCTTCTGGCGAGATCGATGTTTACATCGGTTTCGCTGAACCTGCCCAACCCACCCCAGCGGTGATGATAGAGGCAGAAGAATCTTGTAGGTTCCCTTTGTCCGCGGAGGCGACAGAGTTCCGGATCTCAGCAAACCCTAAACCTACCCAGCCCGCATGAGTTGTGGAGATAGTGGAGAAATCCGAGCCTAAAGAAGACCTAGCGGTCCAAGTTGAATCTGGAGTGGATCTCCCTGGAGAAGCCGGATCCCAGATCGACCCACCCGTGGAAGTCGAAATCCAGGAGGAGCATAACAACGACACTGATTCTGGCTCCGATGACGCCAGGACGCATGGACTTTCTGAGGTATACACTCGCACGCGATACCGCAAAGCGCGGATGCAATCCTCGAGACCATTAAGAGTTTCGACATGGCCAATCGCGAAGGTCGCAGGTATCTCAGGAAGCACACGTCGCACTTCGTTTGATACGTAGGATCCGGATCCGGCTCTGCCGATGCTGGAGAAAACACCGACTCTATGCTAGAGGCAATTGGAACAAACGCCAACGTACCCGCATCCTTGGATGAATCGATGACGTCAGCGGATTTCCGAAAGTTCTCCGCGGAATATGAAGAGGAGTATAACTCCAAAGCTACAGAGGAAGGAGAAGCCATGGATGAAGGATCCGGGGAACACTCTCCCAAAGCGCAGGATGACATGGACGTCGGAGATAATCCCGAGGTCCAGATGTCCAAAAGTACCGATCAGAGCTTGACTCCGGGAAACGGACCCAAAGCCGTCTTTGCTACGGGCACTGCCAAGAAGGCAAAGAAGAAGAACAAGAAGAACAAAACCCCGACAAAAGACCCTCTGACAGAGGAGGTGATTTCCGAGGAATACGAAGAAGACTCGGATGTAGCACTTATCCCAGAAGAGCCGAAAAAAGAAGAATTGGTGGATGGACACGTGATCACCGAAGGTGCGCGTAAACTCATCGATGCTGCATTAACCACACCTATCCATACAGCTGCAGAACTTACTACTGAAGAGCTGGATGAAAGGGCCCAAGCCCTACAAGCGCATCGTCAACAACTCCTCGATGAAGCCAAAAACATCGAGGTGGAGAAGAAACGCATGGCAACTAAGGACTACATGTCTCGGTTGCATCAGAAGACACGGAAGCGTCACACTGATGACGACCAATTCCCACATGTCCGTGCCGTCCTTTTTGGAGATGAGATGGGGAAGCCACGGAAAGATAGCAATGGAGATTGGGTATACCCAACCCTAGTACAGAATACCGTGGCAGCCGGAGAAATTCTATTGGCTAATCCAGGACCGGAGGAGATCCGTTTGGGTATCAAACTACTCAACAAGGGACTGGAGCAGCAAAGGTCGCCCTGTCCAGAAGTCAAAAACTGGTCTCGGATTCCGACCAATGTCGCACAGATCCGACATGGGCTGACGTAAGACCCCATCACGTCCGGGAGCAGTATCATCGCCCCGAACGCCGGGAAGACAATTATTCAAGAACCGGATCATCATGACAGCATTATAAAACTACGCGTAATTGGAGCAGCGTCGCTCCAGCGGCCAAAAAAGATGCCATTGCTGCACTGAATCTGAGGAACCCTCCCCGACGAGAGTCTAATGATCGAAGGGGAGAAGATAAAGAGAAACGTCAGGAAGAGGATCGCCAAAGAATGCCACCTCCTAGACATGCAAGCCATCCGGCTGAGCCTCACCGTGGTGGGAACGACGGACGAAGGAACGACGGAAACCATGCTAAGACAAGCCGGCAGGGGGCTCGTCGTAGTCAAGATCCTCCCCGGAACCGAAATAATGACGCTCCGAACAGAGGCCGGCGATCAGCCGGAAACAATTCAGTTGCCCCACCTTCTCCACCAAGCAGTCATGACAACGACTCCCAAGAAGGGCAAGGAGGACGACGAGGCGGAGGAGGTAGTGGCAGAAGCCGAAGTCCGGCTCCAAGGCACCGCAGCCACAGCCGGCATTCGGGACGATCTCTATCCCTGAACGACGCAAGGCACAGGATCAATTCCAACATAGAGGCGCAACGCTACGAAAACGATGACATTTACATGGGCCCAAAGTGCTTCAGACCACGCATCAGAGCTATAAAATTCCCGGAAGGATTTGCTATCTCAAGGCATATCCAAGCTTGCTGCATTGCCAAAGGCGGAAACAGCCTGATCGCAAACCGATATCTCCCACTTATGTTGCGGAAGACGACGCGATCATGGCTCAATGAACTTCCGGAGAACACCATCCATAACTAGTATGACATGCAAAGTGCGTTCTTTCGGAATTTCGAAGGCACATATCGGAGGCCCTGTTCGGTCGGAGACCTACAGCGTTGCACCCAGAAAGCCGGAGAAACTTGCCGGGATCACCTCGGACGATGGATCAACACCAAGAACTCATGTGAAGGAGTAAACAATCAAACCGTGATTGAAGCTTTCATCGCAGGGCTCCCAATTGGTCTACTACATCACCGCTTGAAGTGTGACAAGGTCACTGATTTGGGAGAGATGATAGAAATTGTGAGCAAGTATGCATATGCTGACGATGATGCAGAGGGATTGCTTAACGTCCTAGCTGTGCCTCAGTTGGCAAGACAACCAAAGCAACAAGCTCAGAAGCGCAAAAATACCTCGGAAGAAAAACCCAACATGGAAACAGCGGTGGTTACTACTGTTTCCGGGTCTAGAGGACGAGGAGGACGTGGCGGAGGCCGCGGGTGTGGCCGTGGGACTTCAAGGGTCCAAGGTAGAGGAGAACAGCAACCAGGCAAAACCTACTCTTGGGCCGACATTGCCAATAACCCATGTGTGCATCACCTAGACGCCAATGGGGGCTCGTCCCACACCAACGCTGAATGTCGTTTCAATGACGACATCAAAAGAGATGACATCGCGGGCTACAAAGCTAAGCGGAAGAAGGGAAAGAAAAATCCCGAAAAGGACAAGGAGAACAAGGAAGATTCCGACATGGAGGAAGCTGATGCTTCAAATCCCAAGCCAGAAGGGAAGAAGAATTTTCCCACCAAGAAGGACACTTATGTCACTTTCCTCGGATCTCAACCAGCAAAGGTCAAGAAAGCAGTTCTACATGAGCTCAATGCAACAGTTCCGGCTGTCTCCCAGTATCTGGACTGGTCGGAAGTGGCAATCACATTTGACCATGATGATCATCCGCCTAAGTTACACATGCGAGGAAAATACGCTTTAATCGTCAATCCACTGATTAACGGTTATGGTTTCTCCAAGACCCTCATGGACGGTGGTAGCAGTATCAATATTCTCTATGTCGAAACGCTGCGCCGGATGAAGATCTCGGAAACACAGCTGAACCATAGCTCTGTGATATTTCACGGAGTTGTCCCAGGAAGACAAGCTAATTCCCTGGGAGAGATTACTTTGGATGTTACCTTTGGAACTCCAAAGAACTATCGGACGGAAGCACTTTCCTTCGAAGTGGTCCCATTCTAGAGCGCATACCACGCTATATTCGGACGTCCGGCTTACTAGGCTTTTATGGCTCGTCCGTGTTACATTTACAATATGATGAAAATTCCAGGTCCCAACGGCGTGATCACCATCAGGGGACACCCAAAGAAAGCGCGAGAGTGCGAGGATGGAAATGCCGCCTTTGCCGAAGCCGTGCTGCATGCCCAGGAGTACCAGGAGATCAAGAAGAGCATAGATCCGTCCGAGGTGCCCGCAACGAAGAAGGAGGTGACAAAGCCAAATCCGGAGTTCAAGGCATCAGAAGAGATGAAGAAAGCACCATTGAAGGATGATGACCCCTCCAAGGTGACCCAGATAGGCGTAGGCCTAGGTAGCGCATAGGAAAGCGCACTCGTCAAGTTCCTCCAAGCAAATCAAGATATCTTCGCATGGCAGCCATCTAACATGACCGGAGTACCTAGGGAACTTGCCGAGCACTCTCTAAATGTAAACCTGAACGCTAAACCCGTCAAATAGTCCTTACGACGGTTTGGCAACAAAAAGCGTAAGGCAATAGATAAGGAACTAGCACGGCTCGAGTTAGCCGGATTCATAGAAGAGGTCATCCACACTGAGTGGTCGGCCCATCCTGTAATGGTCCCTAAAAAGGACACCACTGATTTAAGGATGTGTGTTGATTATACTGCCTTGAACAAGGCTTGTCCAAAAGATCCGTTCGCTTTGCCTAGAATTGATTAAGTTATCGATTCTACGGCAGGCTCGGAACTCCTCTGTTTTCTCGACGCATATTCCAGTTATCACCAAATTCGGATGAAGAAATCTGACAAAGTCAAAACTTCATTCATAACCCCTTTCGGAACCTTATGTTTTATTATGATGCCTTTTGGGCTGAAGAACGCAGGAGCTACGTACCAGCGCACGATGCAGTGTTGCCTCCATAACCAACTCAGATGCAATGTACATGCATACGTGGATGATATCGCGATAATGTCCAAAAAGAAGGAAACGCTGATTTCTGACTTGGAGGAAACATTTGCCAATCTACGAAAATACAACATCATGCTTAACCCGAAGAAATGGTTCTTTGGAATACCAGCCGAAAAATTGTTAGGTTTCATTGTGTCTCAAAGAGGCATAGAGGTGAACCGAGACAAAATCAAGGCTATACTCAATATCTCCAGACCAACTCGCCTGAAGGACGTACAAAGACTAACTGGTTGCATCGCTGCGGTCAGTCGATTTGTAAGCCGGCTTGGTGAAAGAGCCGCACCATTATACAAACTCCTGAAAAAGACCAAGGATTTTGTTTGGACTGACGAAGCTGAATCTGCACTACAAGATCTGAAGAAAGTACTCTCATCTGCTCCTATCCTTGCAGCACCGAAACCTAAGGAACCGATGTTGCTCTATCTTGCTGCGACAAATAAGGTCATTAGTATCGTCATGGTGGTGGAGAGACCAGAGGAAAATCAGGAACACCAGTGCATGTCCACTTACTTTGTCAGCGAGGTCCTGACAGAATCAAAACAGCAGTATCCGCACTATCAAAAGTTGGCTTACGGTGTTTTTCTAGCATCTCGTAAGTTACGACACTACTTTCAAGACCATCCAATTACCGTGGTGAGCACAACTCCCATGAGAGATATAATCAACAACAGTGATGCCACAGGACGCGTCGCCAACTGGGGCATAGAGCTTTCAGCTTTCGATATTGAGTACAAACCTCGGACAACAATCAAATCCCAGATCCTTGCCGACTTTGTCGCTGATTGGACAGAGACGAAAGAGAACATGATCTTCCCTGAGTCGGAATATTGGACCCTCTTTTTCGATGGGTCTAAGGCTCGAGGGGACTCGGGGGATGGCGTGGTGCTCAAATCACCCCAAGGAGATAAACTTTTATACTTGTTGCAGATACACTTCGCAGCGACAAACAATATTGCCGAGTATGAAGCACTGCTGCATGGAATCCGGATAGCTAAGGATATTGGCATCCGACGTTTGATGTGTTACGGAGATTCGGATATTGTTGCTCAATAAGTGTCGGATATTTGTAACGCAAATAAATACATGGCAGCATATAAAGCTGTCGTGGATGATCTATCTAGATCGTTCGAAGGTTTTGAAGTTCAACACATCCCTCGAGCAGAAAATGAGGAAGCAGACGCACTATCTCGGATAGGTTCTGCGCGGAAAGAGGTCCCGGATGGCGCTTTTTTAGAGCACCTCAAAGTTCCCTCAATAAAGGGAGTAGATGAGGAATATCTGACCAAATCCGACTCACCTTTGATAGCAGCCCTGGCTGTAATTCCCAGCTAGACTCAACCCTACCTCGATTATTTGGTAGATGGAAAATTACCCGAAGACGAGGTGTTGAGCCGGCAGATTATCCGACGAGCAAAAGCCTATACTATTGTTAAAGGTGAGCTCCATAAACGGAGTGTTTCTGGGGTTTTTCAGCACTATGTATCTCCGGAAGAAGGAGTGGAAATCTTAAGAGAAATCCACGAAGTTGAGTGTGGTCACCACGCTGCAGCCAAATCTTTAGTGGCAAAAGCTTTTAGACATGGATTTTTCTGGCTTACAGCTCAGGCAGATGCAGAATGATTAGTCAAGAAGTGCAAGGGCTACCAAAAGTATGCCAACCAAGCTCATGTTCCGGCTGATCAGCTGCGAACAATACCTATAACATGGCCCTTTGCGGTCTGGGGGCTTGATATGGTAGGACCTTTTAAACAAGCTCCAAGTGGATTTACTCACCTCTTAGTGATGGTGGATAAATTCACCAAATGGATTGAGGCTAAACCAGTCATTAGTTGTGATGGAGCAACAGCTAAAAGATTTGTCGAGGATGTTATAATCCGGTATGGTTATCCACATGGCATTCTCACGGACAACGGGAGTAACTTTTCTATGGGAGAATTGGCTGAATTCTGCAACGAGCAAAATATCCGGCTTGACATTGCGTTAGTCGCACATCCATAGGCTAACAGACAAGTCGAGAGAGCAAATGGTTTAATTCTACAAGGCCTAAAACTGAGACTCGAAGCACCACTACGACGTGCTGCGGGGGCTTGGGCAGAGGAATTACCCTCTGTAATTTGGAGTTTACGAACAACTCCAAACAGGTCAACAGGATACACACCTTTCTTCTTGGTCTATGGCGCAGAAGCAGTTCTTCCTAGTGATTTGATTCATACTTCTCCTAGAGTGGCCGCATATATCAAAGAGGATGCCAAGATTTCTCGACAAAATGATCTCGACTTAGTCGAAGAAGTTCATGTCGTTGCTGAAATGAGATCTATAGCCTATCAACAGAAGTTACGCAAGTATCATAGCCAGAGAGTCCAAAATAGATCTTTCAATAAAGGTGATTTGGTTCTCCGGCTTGTGCAACAAAGAAAGGACAAACTTTCCCCAGTATGGGAAGGGCCCTTTTTAGTTAGTCGAGTATTACACAATGGATCGTACTACTTAACTGACATAAGGCCAGTCAAAGAAAGACCTACTACTAAGAAGAGAAAGAGAGCTGGAGGAAATACAAATCCGGATGAGTTAGATAAACCCTGGAATATTGCTCAGCTACGTCCCTTTTATTCTTAGTTTATCCTTCTTTGTAATGATATATATGTACATGTTCTGAGAGAAATAAAAGTTTTGGTTGCCTCAAGTTTTTCTGAGAAGTTTTTACCATCTTATTTCCGAATGGTCATGTTATAGTCGAAAATCCTAGAATGCTTGAAAGTACTTTATGCTCATGTTCGTTCTGGTTTAAATTTCCGATTCTAAAAACTTCTACCTCCGGGTATAACTCTAAAAAAATTCTAGTCTTTACTTTGGTTATTTGCCTGATTGCTGGATGTGGGCATTTTCCGAGTAGTGAATTGTTGGTACTGGAAGCCGGCTTTGTTTCCGAGTTTAAACTGCTTTAGCAATTGAGCTCCATTGCTCGGCAAAGTTTCCAGCAGAAGGTTTAGCCGTCTCACGAAAGGGACGAGGCGGAAAGCCAGATAAACGATAAGTAGAGACGAAAAAATACAAGTGCTTATGTAAACATTTCAGGCACGCAAAAAGTTTAAAGCCAAAAGTGCTGAATAGATCAAAAGCTTAGCACTAGCAAAATTAAAGTACTGCATATTTACAGATGCATCATGTTTTTCCAGAATAATACAAAAAAATTTGATCTATGATGCAGGAAGAGATCAAGGAGCTGCCGACTCGCTGGTTATGCCGCCTTGATATCGTTCCGAGATGTCCGCATCCGAGGTGGTGCGTTCATCGTCGGAAACTTCTGCTGATTCTTCCGGAGGAGGAGGCGGAGTATCTACGCGGGTGAAGAAGGGGATCTCGTAGCTAGTCAAATCAGCCACGTGACACCCATATCCGGCGCAGGAGTGCATGATGGCTAGAAGGTCCTGCTCCTGGCCGTCTTCATCTACTTTGCAGTACCCTCTGGTCACTTGCCATATTTCCATGTTTCCATGGTGGCTCATGACCATGGTGAGAGTGTTCTGCGCTGCAGTCCGTGTGTAGGACATGTTCCAATCCTGAACAAGCTGCGACATCTCCTTTGCCTTGTCCCGCACCTAAAAATCCGACATGTTGTGCATGTCCGGAATCTTGAGGGCTTCGCCGATGTCCTCATGGGATTGGCGGAAGTCATGAAGCAGGTCACCGACTTGGGTAAGCCGGTGGGTGCGGGGCTTGGTGGAGGACGAGTCCGTCAAGTTAAGAGGACCTATATACAAAACAAGTTAAGAAAAATCTGACATTGAAGAAAGTCGAAGAAAAAGATAAGTCAGACAGATGGAACGTACCGAAAATGACGTCGTCAATTTTGGTCTTCTCCTCCCGAAGACTCTGGAGTTCAGCCCCGAGCGCTTGGGAAAGATCCCTCTCTCTACTAAGCTCATTCTTGAGGTCCGATATTATTTTATCTTGAGCAGTGATCTTGCGATCACGCTGTTCAGTAGCCATGGAGGAGGATTCAAGGACTTGAGCTATGCTCTTTTCATGATTTGCCTTGAGCTGGTCCAGCTCTTGGCGAAGCTCCTTGTTCTCCACCACCAAGGTCTTGAGGTTCTCGGCCTCTTCAATCATGGCGACGGATTTTTTCACCAGCGCTATAAGTCAAAAAGAACAACAGTTCAAGAACAAATTCGACATTGAAAATAACAAAGACAAGGTTTGATTCTCGGAATGTTCACCTTCGGCCTCATCCGTGGCAACTTTAAGTTTAGAATTTTTAAGCCGGAGAGCTTTGATATCTCTCCGCTTATCACAGACATTTCTCAGTAAATCCTGGTTATACGAACATACTTTCTGTAAGTCAGAATACCCAAAGTCAGAAAACTACTTAAGACCTGGGCTAATATTTTTGCTAATATAAGCACGAGCCTTGGGGGCTACACTAGTTCGTTCTTTGGCATCCTAATGAAGCATAAACCCGGATTATATATCCTACTTCATGCTTGGGGGCTAGAGGATATGATATAAAACAATGGAAAAAACAAGAGTTGGAATTCCGAGTTACATATTGTTCGCGGGTGAGTTTATCCAAACCCTCATTCACTTCAGCGGCCACCTTTTCGGCGAGAGTCAGAGGAATCACTTGGGCTGTTGGGAGCTCACCAGTCCTAATCCTCTCGTCGCGAAGGCGCACTTGGGCGAGAAGGTCGGAGAACTTGACGTCCTCTGCTTCTTGCGCTTCTTCTTTTGCAGATAAAGTACTTTTCTCTAGGCATTGCCTAGCGATCCGCTGGATTTGTTCAGCAGATTTCCGGGACAGGCCAAACTTGGCAAGTCCCAAATTGCTGATAAGGTTTTCGGTGAAGGTTTCTGCCGAGGGATCATTACCCAAAGAGGGTTCACCCTTATCTAAAGCTGACTCACCCATGGTGACATCAGTTTGTGATTCAAGGTTTGCAGGCTCCGTTGAAGGAGTCGGATCTTCTGCAGCATCCGAGGAGATCACCGGTGTTGTGGAAGGTTGAGGGGCAGGAGTCGGAGGAGCCACAGCAGGAGAAGATATGGTAAGCTTTGTCTGCCGCAGCGGCTTTGAAGGAATCCCTTTTCCTTTGCCCTTGAGGAGCGGTTTTGCTCTGAGAATGTAGTAAATTCGGAAACATTACATCTCAAAAAGAAATTCGAGTAAAGAACAAAGGCAGAAAGTTGTGATTGAAAGTTACCTCTTCACGACAGGCACCTCCTTTGTGCCGACAGCCACTATCGGAGCTTTGCGCTTCTTGAGCGCAAGATCCGGCAATGGGACCACCTCTACCTCCTGAGAGAACTCCAGAGGATATCCTTCGAGCGGAGAAAGTTCCGACTCGGGCAGGTCAGCAAGCTGAAAAGAAGAAAACATATCAGTATTGCAATATAACTCAAAGATTAAAACACATAAAAAGGTATACTATTAGAAGCTTACCGGAACTACGGGGTTATCCGCCATATGCATATCCAGAGAAACCTCCGGGATTATCCTCTCGATCCGCTCCCGGATCAGCCACTTGATCTGGCTTATGTAGCCTTGAGTGGTGTAGGCTTTGGGGCTGATGCGAAGGGAGTCTTTTTTGGACGACATGATGGAGTGCATCAGTCGGGTCCCGTGGTACTGAAGGGGCTGGATCCGACGTGAGACCCAACACTGGACCAAGTCGGATCCCTTCAGACCCTTGTGTTTGATAAAGTATTCGATCCGCCTCTTAGCGAGGATCAGATCGTCGGTGAGAGCCGGAGCAGCCTCGTCCCAGGATGGTTGGGCCGTGGCGGCTCCGTCGATGAAAGCCGGCAAAGCAGTGGCTTTGCCGGGAGCCGGAATATCCCTATGATAGAAAAACGTGGTTGGCCATTGTTTGACCGAGTCACTAGCTAGAATTTTGGGATACGCGCGCTTGCGTCTAAGTGAAAAACTAATAGTGCCGGTGATATAAGGAACACCGACGGTAATGGAGTTTCTCCGGACATGAAAATAGTACCGGAAAAGAGTCAAACTCGGCCTAATGCCGAGAAAGCCCTCACACAATGAAGCATACACGCTCATTTCTAAGAGAGAGTTGGGAGGAAGATGATGGAGTTGAACTCCGTAATGATCAATCACCTCGGAGAAGAACTCCGAGGGAGGAAACGACAAACCTCTGTCGAGGTGGGTGCCAAAGTGGACCCGCTCGCCGTCGCGTGGGTTGGGGATGGTTTCCTCGAAGCCGCTCCGCTAGTCACCGGCGGCAAGAAGCCCCTCCTTCTCCACATTCTTGAGGCCCTCCTCGTTGAGCGCGCAGGGAATCCAGAGCCCGCAGAAGCTCTCTTTCTCCGCCACCGCTTCCGCCACCGCCGCTGCCGCCAAGCCGGAGGAAGAAGATGAAGCCATTTCTCCGGCGAGCAGTTGACCTAAAAGGGGCGGTGCTGGGAGTTCTATGGGGGAGGAATGGGGGAGCTCTGTGCGCGTAGGGAGATTGGGAGGAGAGGAAAAGGCAAAGGACTGGTGGAAGGAGAAGGAGAAAATCCTAACACCTTATATCCACCTAACTACGCCAAGATTCGTGCAAATGCTATAGTGTAACCGCCACGCGTCGTGGAAGGAACTGGGAAGGTCCCACGTGATGATTACGTTGCCTTGATCTCCGCGCACGCATTGAAACGGCGCCTCGGTTCCGCGAACCACGGACCCACCAACGGTCATGCTGACGAAATGCCTGTCAGATGACGTGACTTGACCGTGACTTGTGTCAGGTGGCGTTAGAGATCAAGTTCCGGCTTAGTTTGAAATCAAGCTGGAAAATCCGAGTAACCTGTTGATAGGTCCGACTTATTTTTAAGACCCGGATCGTATTTTTTGTTGTGAAGTTTCAGGAACCCTTCAAGATTCTGCAAGCCGAAGATCAAGCTAGACGATGATAATTCTGATTTTTGATCTTGGAGTCCTCCGGGGGCTGCTGTTGGGGATATACTTTCCGGGTATCCTCACAGTTCCTCACTGACCAGGGTAGCCCACTTCGGGTTAGAGCTTTGCTTCATGGGCGGCCTAGTCAGGGAGAAAGAGGGAGTCCAATCCGGCTACGGGAAGGCCCAGAAGACTTACCGACTTAGGCCCATGATGTTACTTGTAGTTCAAGATGTACTCTGTAACCAACTCTTAGTCGTAGCCGGATAGATCTCTCCTATAAACCCTAGGCCGGATATCTATATAAGCCGTCCTAGGGAGAGCCTTTAGGACACACCTCAATAGTCTACAATCTCAACTCGCACAGATGAAACCCTTGTAACCCATATTCTGGCTCTGCCGTATTACTAGATTGCTAGCAGGAGTAGGATCCGTCCAAAGCCGGTGGATTCGAACCTGGGTAAACTTGTGTGCTCACCGTCCGGGAACACCGTACGTCTCACCCCCCTCTCTTCCGCATGCCCCGAGGACCCCCTCATGGCGTGCTTGTCATCAATCCGACGACACCAACCACTCAAACCCAAGTCCGTGCATTTCTCGGATTAGCGGGATACTACCGCAAGTTCGTAGAAGGATTCTCGAGCATAGCCCGACCCATGACCCAATTGTTGAAGAAGGACAAGAAGTTTGAATGGACTGACAAATGTGAAGCCAGTTTCTAGGAGCTGAAGAAGAGATTGATATCAGCCCCAGTATTGATCATGCTAGACATCAAGAAGCCATTTGATGTGTATTGTGACGCATCCAAGATTGTTCTAGGAAGTGTATTGATGCAAGAAGGCAAAGTCATCGCGTATCTGTCTCGACAACTGAAGCAGCATGAGCAGAACTATCCGACCCATGATCTTGAATTAGCAGTCGTAGTTTTGGCATTGAAGACATGGCGTCATTATTTGATGGGTAATCACTGTGAGATTTACTCAGATCACAAGAGCTTGAAGTATATCTTCACTCATAAAGAGCTGAATATGAGGCAAAGGAGATGGATAGAGTAAATCAAGGATTATGACCTTGATATTCACTATCACCCCGGCAAAGCCAATATGGTAGCAGATGCTCTTAGCTGATTGCCGTGTAGGCTAAACACCATGATCAAGGAGAAGCAACCAAGTTTGTATGAAGAGTTGGAGCAGTTTAGGACTGAATTAGTTAGCAATGGATTCTTAGCTAGCCTTGAACTCTAGCCCACTTTAATTAGCCAAATCAAGGAAGCCTAGAAGGGGAATGAAAGTATCGACAGAATCAAACGTCGTATTGGTACAGGAAAGTTACCTGGATTCATGGAAGACGAAGACGGAGTACTGTGGTACAAAGGACGTATTTGTGTGCCAGCAGATTTAGAGCTGAAGGAAGTTATCATGAAGGAAGCTCATGATACTCTTTATTCTATCCACCCCGGAGGAACGAAAATGTATCAAGATTTGAAAGAGCAATTTTGGTGGCACAAGATGAAGAGAGAAATCGGAGGCTACATCGCCAAGTGTGACATCTATCAAAGAGTCAAAGCAGAACATCAGAGACCTGTAGGACTTGTGCAACCATTGCAAATTCCGGAATGGAAATGGGATTCCATCGGAATGGACTTTATCACCGGTTTGCCTACTTCCAGTAGGGGAAATGACTCAATCTGGGTCATAGTTGATAGATTGTCCAAGGTAGCTCACTTTATACCTGTCAAGACTACCTACCAAAGTGCGAAGCTAGCAGAACTGTATATTGCTAGGATTGTTAGTCTGCTTGGAACCCCCACCCCCAAGACCATAGCATCAGATCGAGGAACCCAGTTTACCTCGAGATTTTGGTAGAAAGTTCAGGAAGGATTGGGAACCAAGTTGAACTTCAGCACCGCGTATCACCCGCAAACTGATGGACAGACTAAGAGAGTCAACCAGATCTTAGAAGATATGCTTAGAGCTTGTGTGTTGGAATAAGGATCAAAATGGGAAGACTGCCTGCCTTTCGCAGAATTCTCATATAACAACAGTTATCAAGCTAGTTTGCAGATGGCACCATTTGAATTCCTATACGGAAGGAAGTGCCGTACCCCTTTGAATTAGTCACAAGTAGGAGAGAGTCAGATCTTTGGACCCGACATTCTCCGAGAAGTTGAAGAGAAGGTTCACAAAGTCCGTGAGCACCTCAAGACCGCCTATTGATGTAAGAGTTATGCTGACAAGAGAAGGAGAGACCTGACTTTCAATGTTGGAGATTTTGTATATCTCAAGGTTTCACCATTGAAAGGAACCCAACGCTTTAGTCTGAAAGGAAAGTTAGCCCCCAGATATATCGGGCCCTTCAAAATTCTGAATCATCGAGGAGAAGTATCGTATCAACTGGAACTGCCTGAAGAGATGTCAGCCATCCACAACGTGTTTCATATCTCGTTACTTCGCAAATGCTTGGAAGTGCCCGACAAGACTGAAGTTTTCAAGAACATCGATCACAGAACTATAGAAATCAACAATGACCGGACCTATCGGGAAGTGCCCATCCATATCTTAGAAGAAGCTTACAGAACCACCAGGACCAAGAGCATCAACTTTCTCAAGATTGAGTGGAGCAACCATACCGAGGAGGAAGCCACTTGGGAGCACGAAGATTACATTAGGACGGAGTTCCCAGATCTCTTTAGTTCCTAGTTTTCTTTGTAAATCTCGGGACGAGATTTTTGTTTAAGTGGGGAAGGGTTTTAACATCCTAAAACTTAAATCCAAGCTTATCAAGAACCAAATCATCAAAATTAGGGTCAACAAAAACTTTTCCAATTCAAAGTATGAAAGCATTCATGTGTATGTGCATTTAATTTAGGAATTGATTTGAATTGCCATGGTTCTACGGTCCATTGCTTGTAAAATGATTCTTAGGTGAAATAAACATCATCTAAATCATTCCAAAACTTTTCCCAAAGAAAAACAACTCAAAATGAATAATTGAAGTGAAGGGTCATTTTGGCCAAATTAACTATCTTACCTACTTTGGCTATTCCTAGTACTCAAATCATAACAGAAACAAATGTGGGTCTTTACACCCCTTCCTTGTACACATAATGAGGTACCAAGGCCCACTTTGTGATCTGCTAAAAACATTCAAATACTAATTTTAAATGACAGTTTAAAATTGAATCTATTTCACATGGGAAGATCCCACTATTTCAAAAACCACTCAAACAAGCTCAATTCTCAAAACCCAAGAACCCACAGAGTATCAAGCTTAGTACTAGTACACCCACAAAAAACTTTTCAAAATTCAAAAGTAAAGTTCATGCGGCCATTTTATCAAACACTTGGCAGGCAGAATTCAAACAAAACCAAATTCACTATTTTGAATAGTGTTCTGGCCAAACTTGTCTCCCATTTGACCCCCATTTGCTCCCATTGTCTCCTAATGATCTAACCAGGACCTAACTACCCCATCCCCTACCCCTAGCAACATGGCCATGCCAAGCCGAGCCCCAACTCGCCGGCCGACCATGCCATCACCCCAGCAGACCGCCTCCCCCTCTCTCGCCATGTCTAGGAGATAGCCAGCAGCTCACCGTCGCCCATTGTCCCCTCCCCGAGCCAGGCCTAGCCGTGGACCACCGAGAAATCCCTGCGCCTAGTGCGACCGTGCCATGCCGAGCATGCACCAGAGCACCACACCCGGCACGCGTGCACAAGCCGCCGCTCGATCGCAGCCCGCGCCCACCGCATCGCCACGACCCAGGGAGCACGCCAGACACCCCCACTCGTCGTCCAACACCTCACAGCCACTACTCGCCGTGGAAGCCGCCGCCTCTACCGCTCAGAGCGCCAGCTCCGCCCGACCACATACCACCGCCCCTAAGCCCGCATTAAAGTCCTAGAGCACCACCAGGAGACGATCACAGACGTCGCTGCTCATCATGCCAGCTCGTAGCCTTGTCGCCACCGTCGCCTGCCCATCCCTCTCGGTCTCACCGTTGAGCCTATAAAAGGAAGGCACCCCCAGCCATTTGCAGCACACCACTCCACTCCCCTCACCTCACTGATCGTCCCACACCTCTAGCCGGAACACGGGGAGTAGCAGCTCGCCAGAATTGTACCGGAGCAGGCCGCCTCTGGAGGAGAAGGGCGCCGCTGATTACGACCACCCCCGGAGTTGCCTAGACCGTCCCTGAGCTCGCCGTCGACCACCAGACCGTTTGTCCACCTCGTCGTCGTCGCTGGAGCCCTGGTATGCCCCCTATGCACCCCCACCGAGCCGCTAGGGTTAGAGCTCACCAGCGACAGGTCCGTCATCGACGACGATCCCCAGCCGTTGATCCCCACTCTAATCCAACGCCCAGATCGCCCCATACTTAGGCGTTATGATTACTGACCGGACCCATCCTTTGAGCCCCATGTGGAGTGAAAGGCGGGCCTGTTAGCTGGCGTTTCCATACGACCAGTTAGTTTGAATTAGGATTTTCTTTTTTAGTTTAAACTTAGTTCTGTCCCCTAGTTTGAAAATCAATTCAGAGAGATTTACAAATCCAAATGAAGTGATTCCAATTTTGTTGGAAATTCTATTGAAAAGATCTACCCAAGCCCATTGGATTTAATTCAATTAGAGTTATAGATCTCTCCTAGTAAAAATAATAAAACAGAAGCAATTGCACCTTGCAACATTTTTATAAAATCAACCAAGATAGATTTTGAGTTGATTCCAACTCTCAAAAATCACATTTCATCATACCTATCTAAATATGTAATAATATTAAGGTTTATATGAAGTGACTTTGGACTAGTACCAAAATAATGCTATATATGCATTTCTAGTCACTTTAAATCATTAAATAATGAACTTAAACCAAAGTAATTGAGATCCAACCCTTAAATTACATTCCCACATGTTAGAATATGTGGAGATGACATTTGTCCACATGATCCCATATTTTAAGTGGTGAATATTAAATCTTAGTTAATTTTTCAGTGAGTAGAAATTACTTTTCTAAAATAAAAGAAATGAAACTAGTTAATAAAACTTGTGATGCTTGTGATATTAAATCTTAGAATGCTAATTAGACTAGTTAAGTATTGTTTGGTGATTGTGTACTCCGTATGTAGTTATAGACGATAGTACCGACCAAGTCTACGAGGAGGAGGAGTTGTACCAAGAAGAAGAAGAAAACTTCAACCACTGCATAAAGAGTATAAAACTTGACCTATTTAGAACCCTTTAGATGTCATTCTATGGCATGAGATTGAACCCATCATTTCCTACCTTAGTGAACACTCTTAACTTAGTAGTTTAGAGTAGATAAAAACTTGAGTCACTTTAGATGGGAACAATTATTGAAAATGAATTATGAAAACCTTGGAATGATGAGTAATTCTATTGAGATGTTTTGACATGTGTTGAGAAACACAAATGGTTTATGATGGTGAAATATTGAGGCATGAGACTTAACCCTTTTATAAAACTGATGGATGGATTCAGATGCAATACCATTTCAAATTTACCGTACAACCACACTACCTGAATTGGGTAAGGCTTAGCTGGAAATTTATATGCATTAGTATTAGTTCCCTCGCGGGAGAGGTTTGAGCTGAGGCTACCTCTCAATGTTGTCCACCTATGCAGTGCCCAAGATGACTGATGGTCATGGTTGGGAGGCCATGCTCATGGGAGAGGTGCTTATACTAGGGTGTGTAAAGGGAAGGTTATGTTTGATTATCTGCATACTAAGTATGATGATTCAGGGTTATCCCTGACAGATGTATCGAATCTTGTGGTGAAAGTGTACCACCTCTACAAAGTGTCAAACTATTCGAATAGCTGGCGTCATGATTATGGACAGTTGGAATGGCCATACTGTTTCGTTGTCAGATGTTTTCAAAATGACTTATGAAATAAATGAGGAATCTTGACTTGACCACAACAGGGTTGTGTTTATGACAATAGTTTCCCCACTTAAGTGATTCTAGAACTTCATTTTATCTTTCTTTGCTTCAGAACTCAGCTGAGGTTTCAAACTTAACTTTATAGTTAAACTTAGACTTAGCACTTTAACTTAGAATTATACTACATGTTAGTGGTAGTTTGCGAGTACTTAAAGAGTACTCATGGCTTTTGTACCTGGCTATTCTCATGGCCAGACTATGAAGGAGACTATCAAGATGATGGCCAGCAGGACGGCTATGATAACTAGGACTATCTCAAGATTGCCGTCGTGCCCCACGAAGATGGACCCCACCGCTACGCTTATCTTTTATTTCTGCTGCTTATTGTATTAAGACTGGATCATGATATCCTTATTTGTGTAAGACCTTATTTATGGTTTGTAATGGATGATGTACTATGATATCCAATCCGTTATGTCTCGCAAAAATGGTAATCCTAGGATTGCGAGGTATGGCATAACGGGCATCTGGGATTAAAAATCCGGGTGTTGACACGCACGTTCGCTGTCGGCCTGCTTCCCTTCGCCGGATCGGTGCTCCGCCGATGGCAAGCTACCCTCTATGCTTCTTGTGGTAGCCTACGTCGCCGGAATCAGCCACCACGAGCCATTTTCCCCGGCCACAAATGCGCCGCCGAGCTTTGCCGGATCCCGGAGGCGAAGCACCCTCTGGCATGACTACACACCGTTGCAACTCCCCGACCGAGCTTGCAGGAGCAACGCCTCGAGCACCCGTGCTGCCACTAGCTCCAGATCCGGCACCAGCAGCCGCACCGGCACCAACCCTTGGACCCACACCGGCACCTTCCCATACCGGCACCGCCGGAACAAGGAGAGCAAGAGATAAGCTCCAGGGTTCTTTGTAGCATTTTTGCTTAAAGCTCATCAATTTTCTAATCTAGATGATTCTTTGTAGCAAGGTGAAGAAAAGAGAAGCTCCATGGTCCGAGGATGACGACAATGATTTGTACTTTGCTTGGTATCATCAAACAATTGTTGGAGTCGACCAGCCTTTCCAACAATTTTGGAAAGAAATACATGCCAATTTCAATGAAATAACTAGTGGAGATGCAAGGTCATTAGTATCAATTATGAATAAGTGGACTTTTCTAGTAATTTACTCCAATACGGGAAATCTATGAATAAATAGAGCTTGCATGTATGAATAATGGTGTATGAATATTGAGCTTGTCTCTTATTCATCTTGTTAAGTATGAGCTGACGTGAGATTTTAACAAATTAGGATGATGCTATTACTATGGATGACTAATCTATTGATATTAGGATGATGCTAGTATTACTATATATATGAACTATGAATCTTTATGTTACACGAAACAAACTGTGCTAGATGCAAAAAAATTGTTTCTATGTTTTGTGCAACAAATGCCACAAACTGGTTATGTGTGGATGCACCAATATGTACTAGTGTGATACAGTACATTATGTTACAAGTGCTGTTGTCCTGGATCATTGATCATAAGGTTCAGGTGCTCAAAACAATGCCTTAGCCCTTTGTTGCACAGCATATTCATACGCGTCATGTGATAAATGGAAATACATTTTTGAATCGGAGCTCAACATTTTCTTTCACGTCTGAATGGACTGATGAACACATGGAGTACGACCCGCAAAAAAAGACCTTATACAATTTTTTTGTTCTGTTACTTGGAGTAGTCACATTCAAAACCGTACTGGATCCACAAATCCTCCCGCCGTCCCCCGTAATATTTTTGAATCCGAGATCATGGTATCCAATTTTCTACCCCTCCGTCCAGAAAAAGGCTACTTTGAGCAAGGTCCTGGATGATCAGTTGATGTGACCAGGCCTTGGACGTGAACAGAAGGAAGTGCGGTCTACTAGCAGTTATTACTTGGACTGTCACCAACTTCAAATTCTGAATCGAGAGGCAAAAGCTCTTGCCTACACGAAATATTTGGATCCCATGTTTAATCTTTCGTATACTGCAAAATTCTGTTTGACCTATCATACCAATGACCAATGGAGATTGTGAAATTGGTGGGTTGGGTGGTGGGGTTCGCTCGTAATTTTTGTTACTAGGACTATAGCCAAATTCAAAATCTTAATCAAGGGTAAAAACCTACAGCCCAAACAATTTCGCAGATGGAGTCAACATTATTTTTTCTATGGGAATATTTTTTTTATTTCTAAAAATAGGGAGTAGCATTTTTTTCAAATTATTACTTGTACTCTATCCAAATTCAAAATCTCAGTTGAGCGGCAAAATTTACCAATGTTCTGCGCAATTATGTAATGGATGGTCAGTTGATGTGACTCTCGGCCTTCAATTCCTAACTAGATAGCATACTAGTCTACAACTATCGTTTTCTATTATTACTTCGCTACTAGCCAAATTCAAAATCGTAAAATCGAGCGGCAAAATCCCAACCGACTCATATGTATTTCGCGTCCCTCCGTTTCAAACATTTTTATCCAAAATCTCCCACCGATGGAGTACCATTTTTCTAGTATTACTTGGACTCTTGCCAAATTCAAAATCTCAATCGAGCAGCAAAATCATACACCGACCTTGAAGCATTTCCTGCCCCACATTTCAAAAAACTTTGAATAAAATCTCCGACCGGGGAGTACCATTTTTCTATTATTATTATTTGTCCTGTAGCCAAATTCAAAATCTCTATCAAGCGGCAAAACACACACCGACCTTGAGAATTTCCCGCCCCACCATTTCAATAACTTTGAGGCAAAATATCCCATCATGGAGTACCATTTTTCTATTGCAGTATTATTATTTGTCCGGTAGCGAAATTCAAAATCTCAATCGGGCGACAAATTCACACACCAACCTTGAAGCATTTCCTGCCCTGCCGTTTCAAAAACTTTGAGGAAAAATCTCCCACCGTGAAGAATTTCTATTATATTATTTTTCCGGTAGCCAAATTCAAAATCTTGGTCGAGCAGAAAAATCACAGACTAACCTTAAAGCATTTCCCGCCCCACCGTTTCAAAAACTTTGAGGCAAAATCTGCCACCGGGGGATTACCATTTTTCTATTATTAGCCAAATTCAAAATCTCAATCGAGCGGCAAAACCAGGGACCGACTTTGAAGCATTTCGTGCCCCTCCGTTTCAAAAACTTTTGTCATTAAAATTCCTTTTCTACCTATTGTTTCGACGCCCTATGGCATGCTAAAGTCGGTAGCTTGGGGGCACGATCGTAATTATTTTTCTGTTCACCTCCATAGACCCGATTCGTGCGGTTTTTCTAGCTGGCCCTCCCAAAATCCCAGGCTTATCTCCCACGCCCTTACCTCCACGACCATCGCGCGCACTGCCCGGTGGCAATTCCACGGCTGCCGGAGCTGCTTCATCGATGCCCACCCCATCGGATCTAGTTTACCGGGTCACTTTGCCACTCCACTAGAGTTGTAGTCTCGCTGACCATGCCTATGGTGTTGTCGACCACCCACTCTCTACTTCCCTTTTGCCGAAAACTACCCAACCGTACCGGAGCAGATTCACCATTGTCCACCAGACGAGATTGAAGTCAACAAGTTCCATGTCAACTGCTCCATAGCAGCTACACGGGCATCGAACGCCCAGGATATGCTCCCCGACGCCAACGGCCACCACATCCGCAGCACCTTCGGTGACCTGGACGTCACCCGCACGCTACTGATGATGCTTAGACGCCTCTCCGACCAAGGTAACCAGATCTCCAACCCGTTTTTGTTTTGTCAGCAGTATAGCAGGTTGAAGCTTGTCGCAGTGAACTGCATTTTTGTAATCGTGCTAGTACATACAAGTCACTGGGCACGCCTGTTCTTCGTGCTAGTACATACAAGGTCATTAGGCATGTTTGTTTGCATTCGCTGCTCTACAAATATCAAGTCATGCATATGTCTATTATTTTGTCATGCACATGTTCTTATCTTAGCTGCTCCGTACACAAGTAAATGTCTGCTATTGTGTAGTTCTTCCAAAATGTAATGTCAGTGGAAAATATTAGTGTGGATTCCCTGCTACATAGTAACACAGTTACTGACTCTATCTGGTTATTCCTAAGCTAAGTTCCTGCTATTATTTCCTCCCTGACATCGTTCTGCTATCCCGTGGTACCCGTTCAAACTCTTCGTACTAGTTCGATTAAAATTTTGTTGTTGCCATCTGGTTCTTCAAAAGCTACAACACTGACTATTTTCATTTTCTTTGCGTAGAGCTCAAAAAGGCAACACTGAACAGGTTGGTTTGCACAGCCTATAGGTCCACCAGTGATGCCATTATATATTTTCTGTATCTGGTGATGGTTCGTCCTAATCAACGGCATAATTATTATTTACTGTATAGTTTATTCGTGTTTTCCATTCCTACTCAACAAGTTATGGTATGATGTGTTTATAATTTCTATGTGGTTCATTTTTAGCTATGATAGTAACTACATGCCATTGTGTAGCTCACCGCAAATTCCGAGTCACCCAATATCTCTTGCATTCTAGGAGATATCACTACTTCTATATATATTTGCTGAAATGACCTGGCTAGTTTATACTGAAATTCTAAGAAACACTTTGTTTGATTGCTCATTCATTGTTGGCATAATTTTCTAATGCTTGTTTGTCCTGTTTTACAGGTTCACAAGCCACACCATTATATCTCGTATCTGGTTCTGGTTCATCCTAGGCAACGATATAACTATCCTCTAGTATATAGTTCATTCATGGTTTGCATTCCTGCTCTACAAGTTCGTATTATGGAGTTATAATTCCTATCTGGTTCATTCTTAGCTATGAGTAGTTTGTCTTCTTTGCTGTATTAACTTGTTATTAGTTAGTTTTAGACTATAATTATTGCTATCGCCACCAAAGAGGGGACTGGAAGATCACATCTGAAGGTGGTTTTCTAATGTAGCTGTCACACTCAAAGAGAGATGCAGTTGATGGATTGAGAAAGAAAATTGAGGACTCTGCTATCAACTTGATTCGCAACTGAAGTGCTGAATTTTCTTTCCCTTTTGGTCATATTTTGAAATATTTTTAAGAAGTTTGCAACTAATGTAATATCTAGATAACTCGCATAGGCCATGTAGGCATTTAGTTGACGCCGTCCATGCATGGTGGTACTATAACTATGCCAGCTAGGTCGATCAGGTTTTAGAATTACCGAAACAGTAACGGTAACTGGCTAAAACAGTAACATGCCAAAACTGTAACAGACCAAAACAGTAACGGTAACATGCCAAAACAGCAACATGCCAAAATAGTAACAGATCAAAATAGTAACGGACCGAAATAGTAACAGGCCAAAATAGTAACAGGCCAAAACAGTAATAGGCCAAAACAGTAACAGGCCAAAACACCAGCATACCAAAAACAGTGGCAATCCAGCACAATAACAGGCCAGAATACTAACAGGCCAAAACAGTAATAGGCCTGAATAGCAGTAGGCCAGAACAGGGGTAACCAGCACAGTAACGAGCCAGAACAGTAAAGGACTGCAACAGTAATGGACATTAATAGTAGATGGCCAGAACAGTAATGAGCCAGAATAGTAAAAGGCTAGAACAGTATCGGACCTTCTCAAAAGTGGGACGTTCGTAGGCGGCCCATGACGAGCTGTGAGAACAGTGACGGGCTGACCATGGGCTTTAACTGTATCGGGCCTACTTGACACAGCATGTTAACGGGCCACACAATATTTGAAAAGTGTGGGCTTTTGTAGACCAAAATAGTAACGAGCCTGACATTCGTGGGCCGCTGCTGGCCACATCTTTGGGCCCATTTCAAACATTGTCGTAGGAAACAATAACGGGCCATAATCTTATTGGGCTCTCTCGATGGGCCGACCCACTTAATTATGAGCAAGCCTTGGCTAGGCCTGGCTTCTACCACAGTTTCCATGGCCGTTAACGGCAGTAATTGGTTGTTAACGGTGTTTGCCATGTGGCATTTTGCATGATGTCAGCAATCAACGCGGTTGGCGAACAGATCTACAACGGAACAAGTTTTCGTGGCTGACGGGTGTGATCCGCCACGGTCCGGAAAAAAACCGTGGTAGATTCTTTTGTGACGGGGCTTTTACCACGATGGGCATCCGTCGTGGAACACTTTTTGGCCACGAAAAACGGGCTTTCAACCACGAAAATCATCCATTGTAGTGAATGTGGAAGGAATATTTGATACCTTCGATCCGGATTACGGATGTAGTATAGGTCTTTTTCCCTAGTAGACCTAGGTTTATCGAATCCTCGGGAAGCAGAAGCATAGTGAAGTTACTTTAATGGACCTTCGGGAGTTTTAGAATGCCTTTTGTGTTTTTACCGTACCAAGACCTTATGTCTTTTGTTGTAGTTGATGATGGGGAGAGAGGGCCTAGGGCGTTCGGTTTCACTTATAGATGTGCAAAACATCTGATGGAATAAAAGATAAAAATAAAGTATGCATGTAACTGTTAGAGCGAGATAAATTATATGTGGGCAGTGCATCCAAAATTGCTATTGCCTCTGCAACCGCTTATAGCAATAACCTACTAGTCTCATCCATAGAAGAAAGAGAACTAATGATATACATAGTGACGTCACCGTTAATCCCAAGTAAATCCCGCACATACAGCCGTACTACCCCTTCTGTCACTGGGGTTTCCAACCTGTAGATTAGTCATTACTCATAATCCCTATACCTGGCTCAATCCTCGGGGTCTTGGATACCTGACAAGTCCTTTGATTGAGGCAAGAGAGGATACAGTAATCATCATGTCTTACAAACTAATACATGATCCCATCTATGATAAATAACATGCACAAAAAGCTACATGGCTAGGCCGAAGCCCTTAGCCCAAGGAGAATTACTCACATATAGAGATGAGATCAAAGATCATAAACATTTGTAGTGGAGATCATGAGATTAATAGCAAATAGTCTTATAATGTCGCCAATCGAAGAAGAGATCTACTATTACAAGTGGTGGAATATGGCTATGGTGGTGGATAAGGGTTTGAAAATTAGATCTAAGTCTATTCCTCTGGCGGATCTTCGGTGTTGTGGATGGAGATCTGGGGGGTGGCTGATGATTTTGGAGAGCGCTGATGATCTGGGAGAGCGCTCGTTTATCGTTGCTCGAGGCCTCTTTATATAGGGGTCCCTTCAGCGAAATACTAACAAAATTCTGAAACTTAACAATAAAAATTGTTGACCAACAAACTTAACAGCAAAATACCTTGTTTTTGATAGAAAGTTAACAGTAAAAATTGTTGACCAACAACAACATGTATATAAAAGGATTTTTAGTACTACTGAACGTCTTCTCCTCAACTGGAGTTTTCTAGCACTCTTTATTAAACTAAAACTTAAAACTTTACTCAAACCTTTATTTCACATAGGTTGCCTCCCATGCAGTGCTCTTTTATGGTCAATAGCTTGACCTTGATGTTTCTCACTTAGGCCACATGAGTGGTACACCCACTCCAAAATAGTTGGCCTTCAAAGTGATGGACTCCTTTTCATCATGCTTGGCTTTCTTCTTCCTGGGGAAATGAATAACAAAAGGATCCCACGAAGGCAATTGAAGCTTCACATTCCCTTCATGGAGATTAATCAAAGCCTTAATAGTTCTTAAGAAAGGACATCCTAATATAATAGGAGCAGTAGCATCTTCAGGCATGTCAACAATAAAAAAATCAATAAGAGCAGGACAGCCTTTAATGTATACTAAAGTATTCTCTTTAACTCCTACAGCTTGTTTGTAGGTAGAATCTGCAAGATGTAATTTTTTCTTGATGATCTCAAAAGAGCCAAGATTTAAATTATTAAAAAGACTCTTTGGAATTGTTGAGATGCCTGCACCTAGATCACAAAGTGCAGCTATCTCACTTGTCCCAATTTTAATCTTAATAGTAGGCTCAAATATATCATCAAGCTTAATAGGTAAATTTTCAGCAATTTTCTTATATTCTCCTTCAAGCTCACGTACCTTTATTGCTACATGATTAACGAAGTGTTGATACATGGCTTCATCATTTCCTTCACTTACCAGAATCTTAATGTTGATCCTCTTTACACGATCTTAAACGGTGTAACTTGGTGAGGGAGCATTACTATAATCATGTTATTTGGGCTCCTCCCTTTCGATTCTCATCATCTTGAGGTCTTCAACGGGATTGGGTTCAGCTTTCCCTGCAAATTAGCTAGAATGAGAGTTTAACTCTCGGTTATCTTACCTAGATGTACCTCACCAATCCTTGTCCTTTCTTGGAGGGCCTGCAAATCATTCCTCAAACTTACAGCTTGGTTAGATAATTTACCAAGGATAACATCATGGTTCTCTGTTATCTTAACAAGATATTGTTTTGCTCATTTTGTGAGTCTATAAAAGACTTAAGTGTTTATTGGAGACTACCATTACTTGATCCCATGTTATTAT
Organism: Avena insularis; assembly: GCA_023614405.1. Taxonomy (NCBI): domain Eukaryota; kingdom Viridiplantae; phylum Streptophyta; class Magnoliopsida; order Poales; family Poaceae; genus Avena; species Avena insularis. The sequence goes on from CM042692.1 coordinate 114,596,265, forward strand.
TAGACTTACCTGTAGGACTAGAATAATGTTTTTGAAAATTAGGATTATAATTCTTTTTCCAAGCAGGGTTGTAATCACTACGGGCTATGAAGTCTATTTCTTCAATATTAGTTTATGGGATGGCTCTTACTGGGTTTCCTTGCCCTTAACGGCTAATATGAGCTCATCCAGCTTAGCTTTGAGTTCTTCATTCTCTTGTGGTGAGACGGAGTTCACCTTCTTCGTGTTTGATCTTTCCACATGGCATTGGGCATGGTTGTCTTGCATATTGTCTAGCATCTGCTTTGCTTCGGTAATGTGTTTACCCATAAATGTTCCTCCAACTATAGTATCAAGCATAGACTTAGACACAGGATTAAGAGCATTGTAAAATAAATGGAGGATTAACCAATCTTCCATCCCATGGCTGGGACAGTTTCTCATGTATTCTTTCATCCTCTCCCATGTAAGAACAAGTGGCTCACGCTCTTCCTATCTAAAACCAATAATATTAGATCTTAGTTGCATAGTCTTTGTAGGTGGGAAAAATTTAGTCATGAATAAAGAAGTATATTCCACCCATGATGTAATAGTATTTCTAGGCAAAGATAGCAACCATTCTTTTGCTCTTCGTCTAAGAGAGAAAGGAAATAAGCGCAATTTGACAGCATCGGGGTCAACATCTTTTATGCGCATCATATCACATATTTTAGTGAAAGATTTCAAGTGCATACACGCATCCTCAATAGCAGAGCCTCCAAATTGATTCTGTTGAACCAAACTTAAATAATGGGGCTTAATTTCATAGTCATCAGCAGCAATTGCTGGGTAAGTAATAGGAGTGTGCAAATAATCATTGTTGGGAGTTGCAAACTCCCCAAGCTTCTTTTCAGCCATATTTCCTATGTTTTTGGGTTTTCTTAAACAGAGACTTATGGTAATAATAAAAACAAGAATTTAAAGACTAATTTTTTTTTTGGTTTTTCAAATAAAGACTGAAAGCAAACTAACAAAATTAAAAACAAGAATTAAAACTAGCAAGGTTCCTACTAACCTCACCAGGGTAGCTATTGCATCTCCGGCAACGGCGCCAGAAAAAGGGTTGATATCTTCGATCCAGATTACGGATGTAGTATAGCTCTTTTTCCCTAGTAGACCTAGGTTTATCGAATCCTCAGGAAGCAGAAGCGTAGTGAAGTTACTTTAATGGACCTTCGGGAGTTTTAGAATTCCTTTTATGTTTTTACCGGACCAAGAGTTTGCATCTTTTGTTGTTGTTGATGATGGAGAGAGAGGGCCTAGGGTGTTTGGTTTCACCTGTAGCTGTGCAAAACATCTGATGGAAATAAAAGATAAAAATAAAGTATACATGTAATTGTTAGAGCAAGATAAATTATATGTGGGCAGTGCATCCATAATTGCTATTACCTCCGCAACTTCTTATAGCAATAACCTACTAGTCTCATCCATAGAAGAAAGAGAACTAATGATATGCATAGTGTCGTCACTATTAATCCCAAGTAAATCTTGCACATATAGCCATACTACCCCTTCTTTCACTGGGGTTCTCAATCTGCAGATTAGTCATTACTCATACTCCCTACACCTGGCTCAATCCTCGGGGTCTTGGGTACCTGACAAGTCCTTAGATTGAGGAAATAGAGGATACAATAATCATCATGTCATACAAACTAATACATGATCCCATCTATGATAAATAACATGCACAAAAAGCTACATGGATAGATCGAAGCCCTTAGCCCAAGGAGAACTACTCACACATAGAGATGAGATCAAAGATCATAAACACTATAGTGGAAATCATGAGATTGATAGCAAATAGTCTTACAATATTACCAATCGAAGAAGAGATCTACTATTACAACTGGTGTAATATGGCTATGGTGGTGGAGAAGGGTTTGGATATTAGATCTAAGTCTATTCCTCTGGTGGCTCTTCGGTGTTGTGGATGGAGATCTGGGGGGTAGTTGATGATCTGGGAGAGCGCCCGTTTTCTCATCGCCCGACGCCTCTTTATATAGGGGTGCCTTCACGAAAGTTGTTCTGTTTGACCTCGCGGCGTCGATGACAACTATACGACCAGAACTATACGACCGGAAATTTATTCCCGCCGTATAGTTGGTCATTAAAGCGTCTGTCTTCGCTTCACGGCTCCTGGTTTCTTCTGGTTGTTGGAAATCTCGTATCTTTGACATTAATGTAGTGATTCCCATCATCAAATGTCATTATCTGCGTAGGAAAAAATAGAAAGAAAGGATTACATACCTCCTGGATCATTGGCATTAGTGGTAGGATTTAGAGAGATATTTTATCAAAAATATGAATAATATCCAGTTTAAATGTGGATGTGGATGGCTGTATTTCAGATCCATCAATATTCTCCCACCTTTGCAACACAAATTATATTTAGGATTTGATGTACTTCTATCTCTTCGAATATGTTCTTGATACCAGAAGAAAACACCACAGTGTGGGCAATTATGTTGGGGGCCACCAAGGTTTAAGGGAGCAAAACATGTTCCTGAATTGAGTGTATATCTAGTAAGGCATAAAGCTTCCGCAGATAGGAACCCATGGGAAAAAGTACATAGGTAAAGATAATAGTGAATCTTATGCCCATGTCTATAGGTTTGTGTGGCTTGATTAACACCAATGGTAGTCGCAGAATTTACTACCATAGAGTGTATCCAGGATGAATGAGTATTGTCTGATTGTACAAAAAAGAAATCGACTTTATATGTACCATACATGTTTAGATTTTTACAAACTAACCTGTGTTATTATTGGGATCAGGACATTGTCTACGTCTACAGCAATTTTGAGCTGCATCAGTTGGGTCTGGTGTAGACAAGTGCTTAGGTGCACGACGTATGCGACCACGACCACATGGAAGGCCACAACCATGTGCAGTGGCGTATGAATTTTGTGCCCATGGGAAAAAGTACATATGTAAAGATAATAGTGAATCTTATGCCCATGTCTATAGGTTTGTGTGGCTTGATTAACACCAATGGTAGTCGCAGAATTTACTACCATAGAATGTATCCAGGATGAATGAGTATTGTCTGATTGTACAAACAGAAATCGACTTTATATGTACCATACGTGTTTAGATTTTTACAAAACTAACCTGTGTTATTATTGGGATTCAGACATTGTCTATGCCTACGGCGATTTTGAGCTGCATCAGTTGGGTCTGGTGTAGACAAGTGCTCAGGTGCACGACGTATGCGACCACGATCACATGGAAGGCCACGACCATGTGCAGTGGCGTATGAATTTTGTCCATTATCCATGTTTAAACTTTAAACTTAATAAATTAACAACTACAATTTTCATCCAAGTATAAATAGCAAGTAAGAAATAAGTGAATCACAGAACCATATGGCCGACTGATTTGAGGAAATGAGATGACAGTAAATTTGAACCAATACATGTTTTTGAGATGTACCTGATTTGCAGTACTTTGCTGAGGGGCCGCGCCGAGGGAAAGCTGTATCACAGCATGTGAAGCGACTGCAAATGTGATTATAAGTTCATCGATCTAATGGGACGTAGATGAAAAACAACCTGTATGAAATTAAGCATTTCAGGAGAGGAAGATATTACAAATTGGGAAAAGATGGAACCTCTAAATAGCAATCTCTGAAAAAATGACTATAGAATGGGGATGCGGAGGGATGTGGAGCTCGTGAACGGACAAATTTGTAGTAGCGAGGATGGCATATCTATAGAGGACATGGAAACCAAAAGGCATGAGTAATTACAGGAGGAGTAATGATGGAAATCAGGAGTTGGAAGAACTAATTACAGCAGGAGTAATCATGGAAATCAGGAGGTGGAAGAATTACTATGCCGTTACTAACATTGCAAACTGAAGAGGATTAAATGGCACTAAATTGGTCATGCCCATGGGATGGCGGCGTGCGGATGCAGGCGGATAGGGGTAGCTGATGGCAGTAGCGAGGTAGCCTCAGGGCAGCACTGTAGAGGTCGATGGCCATGGAGATGTGGGGTCACAGGGGGCAGTGAATAATTGCGGCAAGCAGGGGCGGAGGTAGCCGACGAGCAGGGGTGTAGGCCGGCGGTGGTGAATACCTGCGGCAAGCAGGGGTGGAGGCAGCCGACGAGCACGAGTGTAGGCCAGCGATGCATCGCATCAGGGGATCGGTGGCGTCACGCGCCTGGAGAGGAACGGGTCAGGGCAGCACTGTCGCGGGGCATTATTATTTTAATCCGGAGTTGAGACGGGTTTGACTCTCTACGGGGATGGGACAACCACGGGGTTTGGCTCTAGACATGTCGACGACAACGTGCTAGCATTCTAAGCAAACGGTAATCAAACGGATGGGAAAAGAAGAAGATATGGCTACTATGCATGTTGAGATAGACTAACTTAGTGGGGGTCTATTTTATAAGAAGATATAAATTGCAGGTCAATACGAAAAATGAAGTTTTGTTGCCATCCCACACGAAAGGCTCTTTTCATCAAAAGCCCTATTCGTTGGCCCCCAAACAAAATTGTGCCGGGAGGTTCTGCCAGGCTTGGAGGGCACCATAGCGCGGAGCTCAATCATTGACCTATACGTCTTGGAGCATCTCTAATGTAGCCCTTAACCTTCTAGCCTATAAATCGCGAGTATAGGCTTGTACTCGTGATTTACAGATTCTAGTTCATCGGCGCAGATCGGAGCCCGTGAATTCAAACCGCAAATTCAAAATTTAACATCTCTGACGACAAATTTACGCGTGAACGGACTAGTTTGTCGGCAGATCAAGCAATTCATACAATATACATCAAAATCCTAAAAGAAACTTAATTAGGTGGGGGAGAGCTCACCGGGGACGCCGACGCGTCCACGTGAGGCCAAAATCAAGCTCTCCGTGAATAACGGAGCTCCACGCCGGCCATCTTGTCATCGAGGACGACGATATCCACCTCCATCTCATCGTCCGTGACGACGACCTCCATCTCCTCGCCGGCGCTGCCTCCGGAGCCGCCTGTGACCGCCTCGGCCTCCACCTCCTCGGCGCGTCGGTCCAAGGTCACCGCGGTGATGGCCGCCTCCACCTTCTCCCGCTCGCGGTGGTCCCACTCCTCTGCCTCCGCCTTGGATTTAGCGAGCGCGCGCGGCAGCTCCTCCATACCCTCCTTGTCGCCCCGGCGCATCCGCTTCGGGCGTGATGAGGAGGATGAGGACGACGCCTCGCTGGAAAGGAGAGGTCGCGGTGCCTCCGCTGCAGCCAGGCAGGCGACATAAGGCGCCAGTGAGGGGGCGGCCGTAGACCCCTGTTGGTCCAACAGCGCGCCGCCCGGCGCTTGGCCCCGATGGGCCGCACTAGCTTCACGGCCGCCTCATCAGAGCATGTGTTGGGGGGGTACCCCTGGGTAGGGTCACGCTGGGGTATAAAGGCCGAGTTACCCGAGGTACGGCAAGGTCAAAGCGAATGCTGGCCGAGTTACCTCAAGGCAGGCCGAATCTCGTGGTAACCCGGACCAGGGGGTGTCCACCTAACTGAGTCTCATCCGACTTAAGCAGTGAGCCGGATAGATGAATCTAACTTGTATGCAGGAATAGGTGTGATCGGATCCTCCACGATCCGGGTCATAACAAGCTTCTAGCAGAAGGAAGGAATCTCGCTGGTCAAAAGTAACCCCGGTACACACTGCATGAGCAAAGCGGACAGGAGAAGGACCACCGAGGCGTGGCCGACAGAGGTGATGACGCCCATGTCGGCTGACGCAGACGCCGTAGAGGCTCACGTAGCCTCTACATGGGTGACGCGGGGGAAAAGCACCCCGGTCGGTTTCCTATTTTGGGAGGAGGCATATTCCCTGGAATATGCCTCCACGTATGCCCTAAGTGGAGACCTAGCCACCCCTATATAAGGAGGGCTAGGGCCTCTGTAGAAGGGGTTGGGTTCTACTGGTTGATCTCTAGTTGGTCTTGTACGGGTTAGCCGGTGGTGAGAGTAAGAGAGTCCCTTCTTCCTCCTCTCCCCAATACAGCTCAAGGAGAACTTGTAATATGTGAAGTGAATCGAATACAAAGCTTCTGTGTGAGGAATCACCTCACTATCCCTCCCTGGATTCCCCTAGTGCATTTAATCCCCACATTTAGCCTATCCATGGCATCTGCCATGACACCACCATGACAGTTGGCGCCCACCGTGGGACTAGCGGCGCTAGCAGGGGTCAAGATCCGGACGGGAAACCTCATCGGCACCGGCGAACACATCGTCTCCGGGCTCGTTCAGCGCTTTGGAGCGCTGGACTTTGTCAGCGACAACGCTGGCTGCTTCGGCACGCGCCCACTTCCGTGCAACGGCCTCTTCGTCAAGCTTGGTGCGCACAAAGTCTACGTTGCTGTGGACGTATCATGCGTTCATCCGCGGCACGTCGTCGAGGCAGGGGAGCCACCCCTTAGCGTGGTTCACGGGGCGCGTATCACTCGCTCCCCAGACCGTGTTGAGGTGATGATGACTGCGCCAGGTGCAGGCGCAAGCAAGGATCCGGCACCAGATCCAGAGGTAACACCTAAGGCACCGAGGAAAAGTAGAGGTCCTCCACTAGAGAGGCCTGAGAATGTACTGAGAGAAGCTATGGATAGCTCGGCAAACCCGGTAGCAGAAGTGGTAGATCCGGCTCAGGCACAAGCCGAGCTAGAGGAAACTAGGCAGAAAATTCTAGAGGGAGCAAAAAAGATTGCTGCAGCTCAGCAGTCGTTGAACATGACGCTGCGTGAGTACGCAAAGGCAAATAAAGTAGATGCTGTAAAAGTAAAGGGGAGAAATATCATGAGTGAAATGAACAAAGAGGGTGATACTAGGATTGAGGAGTCAGAGAACTGTTTTTCCGTGGGGCTGCCGAAGTATAGTACCCCGGCAAAAAACCTCAGAGCAGCGGATGCAGCTGCGTCCGAGTTAGAGGGTCTAACGGGTGAAGCCCGTCAGAGACAACAAGATAGGGTGAATGAGTTGGTTCGGATCGCGAACAGGCAAAATGAGGAGTTGCTCAGGGCTAACCCGGAGAGAGCTGGGGCCTCCAAGATCGTTCATTCGGCGGTCGATAACCTGGAGAAATCCACTGGAGCCGCATCGTCTCCTCATGGTGGTCCTAGGAGAGAAGAGGTAGTAACCTCGGCCAGGAGAAACAAGCAGATTGTTTCGTATGACCCGACAAGGGCAGGAAAAGCAAAAGAGGTACAGAGAAATGACGATCGACGAAGTGTAAGCCGAGGTGAAGCTGGCAGAGGTAACCGTGACCAAGGAAATGCCGGTCAAGGAAACGCTGTTAATGGCAATGCCGGACAGCGCAACTCGGTAGGACAACCGCAGCAGCCGAATATACCAAGGCAAGAGCAAAGTGCCAGCCGAGGTATGCAACAGAGAGATGCGCCACGAGAGAGAGACCGGTATAACGATGGAGATTCGGAAATGGTGAATACAAGATACCCAAGGCCGGACTATCATGTGATAGGGTCGAGATTGGGAAGCAGGGATCTGATGCCGGACGACGCTAGGTTGAAACTGGATTGGCTGTATAGGTCGGAGCAGATTGAAAGTCAAGGTCCTCCGGGTCCTGCGTGTTTTGGTCCCCGGATCATGAAAGAGCCACCGGTACCTAACTTCCAGTTACCCAGAGGCACGAAGACGTATGACGGTAGCACTAAGCCGGAGGATTGGTTGATAAACTATGCTACGGCTGTGAAAATTGCTACAGGTAACTTGCGATGGGCTGTGAGATATGTACCCCAGATGTTGTAGGGGCCATCAAGGGTATGGTTTAACAATTTTCCACCCAGAAGTATTAACTGCTGGATAGATTTTGAGGAAATGTTTATCAGCAATTTCTCAAGTACGTATCAGAGGCCAAATAGGCCACAGACCCTAGCTATGTGTAAGCAGAGACTGAACGAGACGGACCGGGAGTTCTTAACCCGGTGGTGTACCGTGCGAAACTCGTGTGAGAGTGTGATAGAGTCATAGGCCATAGCATGGTTTGCGCAGGGGTGCAGGTATGCAAGCGAAGTGTGGTAGAAGTTGCAAAGGAAAATGCCAACCACTTTGGCAGAAATGATCCGGATTGCTGATTCGTACGCTTTGGGTGATCTGACTCAACCTAGGCTCGTGTCGAACGAGTCGAATGAGGAGTACTACCAGAGAGATGGAGCCGGATCATCCCAGAGGAATGATTACAGAGGTAAAAGGAGAGATGATAGACCGGATCACTGGTACAATTCGCAACAAGTTGCAGCTGTGAATCAAGATCAGCCCGGAACAGGGAGCAATCAACGTCAGAAAACTGGAGGGAAACAATGGGCACCAAGGAATGATGGCAAGAAAACTTGGATGCCAAAGCAGAAGAAATAGTGGCAAGAAAAGAAGGACCGTCCGAGGTACACTTATGAGTCAATGTTGGATCAGCCGTGTAAATTTCACTCGCCAAATCCGAGTAACCCAGCGGGTCATACAACGAGGAAATGTGAGTGGATGCGTAAGATAGAACAAGGTGGTTCGGGGAATGCTTAGGCACCCCGGAATGATCAACCTCGACAGGAGTTACCCCGGCAGCAATTGCTCTCTGGAGCAAACACGCAACAGCTAATGTTGCCTCCCCCTCCCCCGAGGTATGATAACCATGAGAGAAGGGATGCAGTGCATCAAGTAGAAAACCAGCATCATCCGGATCAGAGGCACCCTGGAAATGAGGGGAGGAATTAGTACAGGGAGCATCATCAGAGTTACCGTGTGTTTACCACTGAGGAAACCGATAGGAAGAGCTTGCAGCGCCGACATATGGAGGTCAATGCGGTAATGCCCGCAGTGACGAGGTATATGCCTTGGTCAGACCAGGAAATCACCTGGAACATCAAAGATCATCCCAAGCTTATGTCGAGTCCTGGTTCGTATGCGTTAGTGCTGGATCCGACATTCATTGGGCCAAACATCAATGTGAGGTTCTCCAAGGTACTGATTGACAATGGCAGTAGCATTAACATCGTGTATGCGGATACAATGCGCAAGTTGGGTATCTCGGAGAACATGCTCCAGGCTACAAGGACCACTTTCCATGGTATTATACCAGACATTTCTTGTGATCCCATAGGCAAAGTCCGGGTTGACGTGTTGTTCGGCACGAGAGATAATTGCCGAACTGAGAATCTAGAGTTTGAGGTGGTGAACTTGGAAAGTGCGTACCACGCGTTACTCGGAAGACCAGCATTGAACAAGTTCATGGCAAGCTGCCACATCAATTTTGAAGATGAAGTTGCCCGGGCCAAATGGGGTGATTACCATTGCTGGAGATTTCCGACGTTCCATTGAGTGTGCCTCAGCCGGGTCTAACTTAGCCGAATCACTTGTGATTGCACAAGAGAAAAGAAAAATCCAAGAGGTGGTGGCATTAGCTCAGTCCGCGCAGCAGTATATGCCGGCGTTGAGTAACCCGCATGGTAGCGTTTAGTTCCAAGCCGCAAAGGATACTAAGAAAGTGCCTGTTGATGACATGTTCCCAGAGCACACCGTAACAATTGGTGCCGGGTTGAGTGATAAATAGGAAAGCGAGCTCGTCAACTTCCTCCGTGAGAATCGGGATATTTTTGCTTGGTCCACACAGGACTTGCAAGGTGTTCCGAGGGAGTTGGCCGAGCACTCTTTGAACGTGAGACCCGGAGCAAGGCTGGCGAAGCAACCTCTCCGCCGCTTCGCCGAGGATAGGAGAAAAGTCATTGGAGATGAAATAGCTCGGTTACTAGCAGCAGGATTTATCATGGAAGTACTTTACCCAGATTGGCTATCTAATTCGGTGCTGGTGGAGAAGAAGAAAGATGATCCGAATGTGGCAGTGATTTGGCGTATGTGTATTGATTACAGGAACCTGAACAAGGCGTGTCCAAAAGATCAATTTCCACTGCCGAAGATAGATCAGGTCATAGACTCAACTGCTGGATGTGAACTGTTGTCATTCATTGATGCATATTCTGGTTTCCACCAGATACCTCTGAATCCGGATGATCAAATAAAGACTGCATTTATCACCCCATATGGGGCTTATTGCTATCACACCATGCCGTTTGGTTTACATAATGCAGGGGCAACGTACCAAAGATGTATGCAGAAATGTTTGCACGACCAAATAGGTCAAAATGTACAAGTGTATGTGGATGATGTGGTTATCAAGACCAAGGAAAGCAAAACGCTCCTTGACGACATCAGGCAAACATTCGCGAACTTAAGAAGCTTCCGAATGAAGCTTAACCCGGAAAAATGTACCTTCGGTGTCCCGGCTGGAAAATTACTCGGATTTCTTGTCTCCAGGCGAGGTATCGAAGTTAATCCAACTAAGATCCGGGCCATTGAACGAATGGAACTGCCGAAGTGTCTTAACGATGTACATAAGTTCACTGGTTGCCTGGCATCATTAAGTCGGTTTGTATGTCGGTTGGGAGAAAAGGCATTGCCTCTCTACCAAGTCATGAAAAAGTCGGATAAGTTCGTTTGGACGCCACAGGCTGATGAAGCCTTTGCCCACTTAAAGAAGATGTTAGCCACTGCACCAGTGTTAGCCTCTCCACTATCAAAGGAGCCATTGTTGCTCTACATAGCCGCAACCGACCGAGTTGTAAGTGCGGTGATTGTGGTAGAGCGCGACGAAGAGGGTAAGTCGGTGCAAAGGCCAGTGTATTACTTGAGCGAGGTATTATCTGCCTCAAAGTAGAACTCCCCACACTATCAAAAGGTGGCATATGGTGTCTATATTGCAGCTAAGAAGTTAAAGCATTACTTTGAGGAGCATCCCATCAAAGTAATATGTGAAGCTCCCATATCCGAGATAATGAGTAACAAAGATGCGAGTGGAAGAATTACAAAATGGGCAATTGAACTAGCTCCTTATGCGCCACAATATGACAGAAGAGAAGCAATCAAGTCTCAGGTTGTGGCTGACTTTTTTGTGGACTGGGCCGAGGTACAATATGAACCACCGCCACCAGATCTGAACTACTGGAGGATGCATTTTGATGGGTCAAAAACAAAAACCGGGCTAGGCACCAGAGTTGTGCTTACCTCGCCAAAGAAGGACCAGCTGAAATATGTGCTGCAGATCCATTTCACGGCATCAAACAATGTCGCTGAGTATGAAGCACTTGTGCATGGGCTCAAAGTGGCAAAAGAGATTGGGATACGTCGGATACTATGCTTTGGCAACTCGGATTTGGTAATACAGCAAGTGTCGGGATTGTGGGATGCCCTTGATCCAAACATGGCTCTATACAAATTTCATGTGCAGAAGATATCTGGTTACTTTGAGGGATGTGAATTTCACCATGTACCCCGGGTGGAAAATGAGGCTGCCGACATTCTGTCGAAGCTCGGATCAACCCGACAAGCAATTCCACCGGGTGTAGCATTGGAACACCTCAGAAAACCGTCAATCAGGCCGTCCCCAGGAACCGACTCAATCTATGTCCCGGAAGATACAGAATCCGGAGCTGTGCCCATGGACATTGACATGGGAGGTAGTGCGCGAAACCCGGGGACTGCATCAGCAAACTCGGGGACTGCCTCAGCGAACCCGAGGATTGCCTCGCAGGACCCGGGGACTGCTCAGCATGATCCGGTTGAGGTTATGCCGGTGGATCAGATGGAAATTGATGAGGATGTGTTCCCTGTGCGAGCAATACCAGCTTGGGCACTGCCTATATTTGAATTCCTAAAAGATGGAAGGTTACCCACTAAGGAGGTGTTATCCAGGCAAACTCAGAGGAGAGAAAAGGCATACACAATCATCAATTCCGACCTATACAAACGGAGTGTGACCAATGTCCTCCAGCGATGCGTTGACCCGGAAGAAGGGCTTGACATCCTCCGAGATATACATCAAGTGGAGTGCGGGCATCATGCCTCGTCCCGAGCCTTGGTGGCAAAAGCTTTCCGGTATGGATTCTACTGGCCAAGTGCCTTAGAACAAGCAGAAGATCTAGTGAGAAAATGCAATGGTTGTCAGAGGTATGCTACCAAGACACATATGCCTATGTCAGAACTCAAAACCATACCAATCACATGGCCATTTGTCGTCTGGTGTTTGGATATGGTTGGCCCGTTCAAACCAGCAAGGGGGAATATGACTCACATTTTGGTCATGGTGGATAAGTTTACAAAATGGATTGAAGTGAAGCCTATAAGAAAATGTGATGGAGCTACGGCCGTAACATTTCTCAAAGACATTATCTTGAGATACGGTTATCCTCATAGTATCATTACTAATAATGGCACAAATTTTGCTGAAGGAGCATTCGCACGATTCTGCCGGGATAAGAAGATCCGGCTAGACGTTGCCTCGGTAGGCCACCCCGCATCGAACGGACAAGTGGAAAGATCCAACGGATTGGTATTATTCGGGATAAAACCCCGGCTCATTGAGCCGCTGCAAAGATCAGTGGGGTACTGGATAGAAGAACTACCAGCGGTACTATGGAGTTTAAGAACAACTCTGAATCGATCAACAGGCTATACGCCATTTTTTCTGGTACATGGGGCAGAAGCTATATTACCAGCCGACATAGAGCATGATTCGCCTAGGGTCACCCAATACACAGAAGCCAAAGTGCAAGAATCCCGTCAAAATGATGTTGATCTGCTGGAAGAAGCGAGAGAATTGGCATTGTCCAGATCTGCCATATATCAGCAAAATCTCCGATGCTATCATAGCCGGAAAGTGAGCCCCCGAGTTTTCCGGGAAGGCGATCTCGTGCTCCGGTTGGTACAACGTACCGCTGGCATGCATAAGTTATCCCCCCATGGGAAGGGCCGTTCATTGTGAGCAAAGCATTGCACAATGATTCTTATTATCTTATCGATACAAAGCCACAGGAAAAGAACAAGGCGGACAGGTCCGGAGAGGAATCTAAGCGTCCACGGAATGTAGCTCTACTTCGTCCTTTCTACACTTAGCGTCCATGGAATCTAAGTGTATGTATCCGAGTCTTCTCATATGTCGGTATGTATGCCGGCAATGAGCCTATCAATGAAATGTTGGCACCTCGAGCAGTAACTCGGGGACTGCCTTAATAATATTTGTTGTCTTTTATTATTTATACGTCAGCTGGAGTAAGTTGTTCTACTTAACTCGGATTAGTAGTGTGTGAGCACCAAAAACCCAACTCTTCGACTTGCTGCTGTCCGACAAGAATTGGCTTCATGGCAAGCAAGAGAACAAGTTTGGAATTGCGTAGCACATGAAAAACGACTAAGGAAAACAACTTAATCGAGCCAACGTTTGTTTTTCGGACTAACCTTGTATTTACTTTCAAATTATTATGCTGAATTATTTTGAGCTAAGCCTAAAGTTTCTAAGTATTGTTAAAACAATTTTTGAAGCTCGGATTCGTAAGTCGTAAAACCGAATCAAGGTAGACACGAACCGAGCCAGAAGATTGGACGAACAAGAAAATGAAACTCGGGGGCTACGCCCAAGTTGATCCGGCATAAAAACTTAGTAGCAAAATATCACATGTGTACTGGATACTATTCCACCCGGCATACCGGGGATCTGATAAATTTTAAAGTGTTTTCACTCAAGGAGCAGCAGGAGGAGGAAGTTCGGCGTCATCTTCGCCTTCTTCGATATCCAAGGATCGTCCTCTTCACCCTCGTCTGATCCATCTTCTACGTTCTCAGCATTTTCATCACCAGCGGCTTCCAGGAAGCTCGGACCCTCAGTCCATTCATGAATGTGAGCATATTCAATGAGGCTATGGGCACAAGCTTGGCGCCGAGCTACCCACTCCAGGTCATTGGTCCATTTGGATCCGGTGCGCCGGCGCGTCAGGAGGTTGAGGTTGATCTTCTCGTACCACGTGAGTATGTGGTGAAGAACGGTCTCAGCTGCGGCGCGTCCAGCGGACTCCCTCCAAAGGTCGAGCTGGGTCTCGTTTTCCATCAGCTTTTCAGCGAGAATTGCGGTTCTCTCCGGAGTGTCTTCGCCAGGCCAAAACATGTTGAAGATTCGGACTGCAACGTCAAGGAGATCCTTGCCGTAGTTCTTGATGTTTTCCACGCGAGATGACAAGCTGACCAATAGGTCCTCCATATCATAGGGAATGTCTTCACCATCAGGAGCAACGGGAGTACCCCTATCTCGGCGGAAATTGGCAATGGCGGCGCTCGCAATGGGAGTACCCTCTGGAAATTTGCCTAAAAACGGGACAAGAGAAGCAAGTAATGAAAAGACATGTGAGGTAACCCGGAGAAATATGCCGGATAAGGAAAAGGAACTTACGTAAGATGTGGCTGTGGATCCGGGTCAATTCCTCGGTACAATCATCGCGTCTTTTGGGGAGCTACACCAGTTTAGCGTTCGCCGACTCAAGCTTGACGTCGGCCTCCTGGAGAAGTTCTCGATCCTTGGCAATTTGGAGATTGAGGCGCTCGTGCTCTTCGGTGTAGTCCTGGCCAGCCTTTTCAAGCTCGGTTTGGTGCTGCGCTTTCATCTTCTTCATTTCTGCCTTTAACTTGGCAATCTCGTCATCCTTGGTTCAGAGAAGGGCAAGCTCATCGTCTTTCTTCTTGAGCTCGGCCTGATGCTGCCCTACTTGTTCGAGAAAATGCAGCATCATATCAGGCACGGGCACACTATCTTCCAGCGATACTAAAATAGTTTGTTAACCCGGCAAAGCCGAGGTATGAATGTTCGCCGAGCCAAGGAGAAAAGGAGATAGAAAGCAAAGCAAGGTAGGACAAAAGTAGCTTACCCTTAATCTGATCTAGATTCTTCCTCATAAGCTTGTTCTCAGCCTCCACCCCAGCTGCGAAAACCGAATGACGGATTAGTTCGGCAAAAAAAGATGAAGGAAAACAGAAAAATGTGAAGAAGAGAACTTACCCCTTTTCTCGTGCTCAGCGAGATGTGCGTTGTGCTTTGCGAGCAGCATTTTGTGAGTGTCCAAGAGACGCTGGAACTCAGCGCTCCAGTGGTTGGTGGTCACTTGAAAAGAGTACAAAAATTTAGCTTAAGCCTTGTGCATATTCGAAGTGTACAAGATCTGGGCCAAGTGGAACTTAACCCGGCTCTAGGTGTGTGCATATTTTAAGTGTACAAGATCCGGGGCAAGTGGAACTTAACCCGGCTCTAGGTGTGTGCATATTTGCAGTGTACAAGATCCGGGCCAAGTGGAACTTAACCCGGCTCTAGGTGTGTGCATATTCGAAGTGTACATGATCCGGGGCAAGCGGAACTAAACCCAGCTCTAGGTGTGTGCATATTTGAAGTGTATAAGATCCGGGCCAAGTGGAACTTAACCCGGCTCTAGGTGTGTGCATATTTGAAGTTTACAAGATCCGGGCCAAGTGAAACTTAACCCGGCTCTAGGTGTGTGCATATTCGAAGTGTACAAGATCCGGGCCAAGTGGAACTTAACCCGGCTCTAGGTGTGTGCATATTCGAAGTGTCCAAGATCCGGGCCAAGTGGGACTTAACCCGGCTCTAGGTGTGTGCATATTTGAAGTTGTCAAGGAGCTATGTTAGTTTTCTAAGGAGCATCCGGCCGAGTAACAAGTTACTCCTCTGGAGGCTCGGGGACTAATGGTTATATCACTAATATCTACAGCATGCTAAGGAAAAGGTGAAATAACGTACCTCCATCATCCGACCCGCGAGGTTAATCGCCTTAGCGGCTGTGTTCATCTGAGCAGAGAACTCGGCAGGACCGAACTTCTCCGGGAGATCGTTGTTGTAGACGAACTCCGCCTTGTTCCAGTTGTTCATAAACTCGATCAAGGTCGGAGGATATCGCTCACCGCTGAGCATGTGGGGCGCCACCAAGCCCTTGGCATGCGCTTCCCTCCTCTCAACCTGAGAAAGGGCCAGGCTAGTGTGCAGAACAAGTTGCTGCACATTAGCTGGCTCAGCAGGGGCGTCCTTCGGTGCCGGAGGCTTCTTGGCAAGCATGGACGCGAGGGTGCGCTGTCTAGACTTGACGGACGCTGCCCTGGTGGAGTCAGGGGCTTTCTTGCCTTTGAGCTGCTGAGAGGAGGAAATGGTTGCAGCAGATTTACCCTTGGGAGCTTCCTGGGTGCTTTCTCGCCGAGACTGAGAAGACTCAGACGAGGTAGAGGGGCTCGGTGTTGCTGCTTTGGCTGCTGGCGCTGGAGTTGGTGCTGGTGCTGGTGCTGTTTTCTTCTCCGGAGGAGGTACTGAAGTAGACTCGGTAGTAACTGGTTGCGGCAGAGCCAGAGTGGTGGATGCCGCTGCCTCGGCTGGGTCCGTCTCCCCCGCTCCGAGGTTGCCCCCCTCTTGACAAGGTGGGCTGGAACCCGGAGCAGCCGCTGAACCCTCCGAAATAGGGCTCAGCGGGCGTGATTCGTCGCCACGCGGGGGAGAAGTGCTGAGTCAGAGCGGTGAAGCGATGCTAGATCCACTCTGGGGGACTTCCACCGTAGCTAACTGAGTCTCATCTCGGGGTAACCGCAGCTAACTGAGTCTCATCTCGGGGTAACCCGGACCAGGGGGTGTCCACCTAACTGATTCTCATCCGACTTAAGCAGTGAGCCGGATAGATGAATCTAACTTTTATGCAGGAACAGGTGTGACCGGATCCTCCACGATCCGAGTCATAGCAAGCTGCTAGCAGAAGGAAGGAATCTCGCTGATCAAAAGTAACCCCGGTACGAATTGCATGAGCAAAGCGGACAGGGGCAGGACCACCGAGGCGTGGCTGACAGAGGTGACGACGCCCGTGTCGGCTGACGTAGGCGCCGCAGAGGTTCACGTAGCCTCTGCATGGGTGACGCGGGGGAAAAGCACCCCGGTCGGTTTGCTATTTTGGGAGGAGGCATATTCCCTGGAATATGCCTCCACGTATGCCCTAAGTGGAGACCTAGCCACCCCTATATAAGGAGGGCTGGGGCCTCTGTAGAAGGGGTTGGGTTCTACTCGTTGATCTCTAGTTGGTCTTGTACGGGTTAGCCGGTGGTGAGAGTAAGAGAGTCCCTTCTTCCTCCTCTCCCCAATACAGCTCTAGGAGCACTTGTAATCTGTGAAGTGAATCGAATACAAAGCTTCTGTGTGAGGAATCACCTCACTATCCCTCCCTGGATTCCCCTAGTGCATTTAGTCCCCACCTTTAGCCTATCCATGGCATATGCCGTGACACCACCACGACAGCAGGGATGATGGGATGACCACGGGAGCGCCGTCGACCACCACCTCCTCCGCCGCTGCTACGGCCTCCTCCTTGCCCGCATCCGACGTGCAACATTGACATGGCGAGGGCACTGTCATCGATCCGCAACCGTCGTGGCCTGATTCGCTCGCCGGAGGAGATTTGTTGTGCCGCAGTAGCGAGAGGATAGGGTTTCTTGTGCAACAGCAGCAGGTGGGTTGAAACCCGTATCCGCCCGCACGCAGACTATTTGTAGGGGCTGTGGAGTGGTGTTCGCGGGGCCCGGGAAAAAGGAATACGGTCCAGGGTCTTTATGAGCTCGGTTAGCTTGGCCTCTCGGCCCACCGCCCGTATTCTCGCCAGAATTTCACGGGTTTGGCCCTTTTAAGGGCTCCATTAGAGATGCTCTTAGGCTGTCGCACGGTCTGGAACATCGTGCTGGGAGCAAACCTGGTGGGAGGTTCTTGAGGTCTCGTCGAGGCCTTGTTAGTAAAGCTGTTGTTGGGGAGAGTATTAGTTAATCAGAATCCATACCCAGAATTACCCATGCCCATTATACTGCAGATTGCCCATACCCAAAACAAATGGGTATTATCAAATAGATGTGGGCAAATCCATAGGTAAGAAGGAGCCAACAAGGGTGATTTTTTAACTCTTGAGGTGCTTCAGAACCTATGGGAATGCCATGCATGCGGGTGAGTTTTCTGCCTCTCGCTAGCTCAGACGTTCAGTTGGGCGGAGGTGTGCTTAAGGACCTCGCCTAGGACATGATTCGGGATCCACGAGTTCGGATATTGAATCGCGCGGCAGCAACAGTGTTGGGGAGCGTGCTACATAAAACAAAAAAAATTAGCGCATAACCAAGATCCAATGCAAGGGAGAATGTAACGGATCATATCCTTGAAGATCAAACTAGCGGAAGTTTATCGATGACGAGATTGATCGTGCATTGATCCTACAACAAGCCTTAGCAAGTCGCGAGGATATGTATTATCCCATGGACGCCTCCAACAATCAAGTGCTCCAAGTGTCGCACCTCCACCGGTACCCACATGTGCAACGAGAACGACATCGTGCCAAAATGAGATCAAGCTCATGGATGAAGCAGGAACGTGTCGATAAAGATTCGGTAGCACTTAGGCATGTACGAACATCAATCAGGCATGAACAAAGAAGAGGTGGAAGAGGGGCTCTGAGACGCTGAGGCAGCAATAACTGGCGGTGGTGGCTGTCAGCGGACGGCGCGGTGGTGGGGCAGTGCAGCGGCGGCGGGGCTCAGGCAGGACTGGTGCATGATTCTCCAATAACGTGCATCCTTGCCCTTGGCCCTACCCTTGTATATTTGTGCGGATATCCCTCTCTCTGAGTGAGGGAGTAGAAGTAGGACTTTGTGTCCCAGTAGGACTCCTTCTTCCATTCTTCCAGACACACATTGAGAGAGTATGAGTAGGACTGCATGTTCCGGTAGGACTCCTCCTACCTCCTCCAACTCGACTAGGGAGGGAGTACGAGTTCTGGAGGGACTCCTCCCTCACCCACTTCCTATCCTCCATTCGCTGACCTAGGAGAGGCCCTGGCTGACTCGACCTGGGTTCCCCCTTCCTTGCGCATGTGGCCCGGTGGGTCCCACGTGGCCCATCCGGCCCATAGTTCTCCCATCGGGATAATTACTTTTCATTATAAATATTTATTCTGAAGTATTTCAAAAAATTCTGAACTCCTACTTCCATTCTTCCAGACACACATTGACAGAGTATGAGTACGACTGCATGTGTCAACACCCGGATTTTTAATCCTAGATGCCCGTTATGCCATACCTCGCAATCCCAGGATTACCATTTTTGCGAGACATAATGGATTCGATATCACAGTACATCATCCATTACAAACCATACATAAGGTCTTACACAAATAAGGATCTCATGATCTAGTCTTAATACAACAAGCAGCGAAATTAAAAGATAAGCATAGCGGTGGGGTCCATCTTCAGGGGCACAGGCAATGCTGACGAAGGCAGATAGTTCTAGTTATCATAGCCGTCCTGCTAGCCATCATCTTGATAGTCTCCTTCATAGTCTGGCCATGAGAATAGCCAGGGACAAAAGCCATGAGTACTCTTTAAGTACTCGCAAACTACCACTAACAAGTAATATAGTTCTAAGTCAAAGTGCTAACTCTATGCTTAACTATAAGTTTAAGTTTGAAACCTAAGCTGAGTTCAGAAGCAAAGAAAGATAAAGTAAAGTTCTAGAATCACTTAAGTTGGGAAGCTATTGTCATAAACACAACCCTGTTGTGGTCAAGTCAAGATTCATCATTCATTTCATAAGTTGTTTGGAAACATCTGACAACGAAACAGTATGGCCATTCCAACTGTCCATAACCGCGGACGCGGCTATTCGAATAGTTTGACACTCTGCAGAGGTGGTACACTTTCACCACAAGATTCGATACATCTATCAGGGATAACCCTGAATCATCATACTTAGTATGCAGATAATCAAACATAACCTTCCCTTTACACACCCTAGTATAAGCACCTCTCCTATGAGAATGGCCTCCCAACCATGACCATCAGTCATCTTGGGCACTGCATAGGTGGACAACATTGAGAGGTAGCCTCAGCTCAAACCTCTCCCGCGAGGGAACTAATACTAATGCATATAAATTTCCAGCTAAGCCTTACCCAATTCAGGTAGTGTGGTTGTTCGATAAATTTGGAATGGTATCGCATCCGAATCCAACCATCAGTTTTGTAAAAGGGTTAAGGCTCATGCCTCAACAGTTCACCATCATAAACCATTTGTGTTTCTCAACACATGTCAAAACATCTCAATAGAATGACTCATCATTCCAAGGTTTTCATAATTCATTTTCACCAAGTTTTCCCATCTAAAGTGACTCAAGTTTTTGATCTACTCTAGACTACTAAGTTAAGAGTGTTCACTAAGGTGTAAATGGTGGGATCAATCTCATGCCATAGAATGACATCTAAAGGGTTCTAAATAGGTCAAGTTTTATACTCTTTATTCTACCTTTAAAACAAGTAAAGAACTTTGGGTAAAGTAAAGGAAGTAAAGCTTGAAAATAAGACTTGGATGAAATACTAGTCAAGGTAGTATAACTCAAGCATTCCTAAAGCATCTTTGCTAAACCATCTAGTTCAATCCTAGCTAGCTAAGCATTATACTTGCAAGTGTTAGCTTGCATTGTTAATGGTGGCTTGCCTTGGTTGGTGTAGTGGTTGAAGATTTCTTCGTCTTCTTCTTGGTAGAACTCCTCCTCCTCGTAGTCTTGGTCGGTACTATCGTCTATAAATACATACGGAGTACACAATCACCAAACAATACTTAACTAATCTAATTAGCACTCTAAGGCATACATTTGATGATCTATTATCATCACAAGCATCACAAGTTTTATTAACTAGTTTCATTCTTTTAATTTAGAAAAGTAATTTCTACTCATTGAAAAATTAACTAAGATTTAATATTCACCACTTAAAATATGGGATCATGTGGACACATGTCATCACCACATATTCTAAGGGTTGGATCATAATTACTTTGGTTTAAGTTCATTATTTAATGATTTAAAGTGACTAGAAATGCCTATATAGCATTAGTTTGGTACTAGTCCAAAGTCACTGCATATAAACCTTAATATTATTACATATTCAGATAGGTATGGTGAAATGTGATTTTTGAGAGTTCGAATCATCTCAAAAACTATCATGGTTGAATTTTGAAAAATTTTGCAAGGTGCAAATGCTTCTGTTTTATTATTTGTACTAGGAGAGATCTATAACTCTAATTGAATTAAATCCAACGGGCTTGGATAGATCATTTCAATACCTTTCAGACAAAATTGGTTTCATGCAATTTGGAGTTGTAAATCTCTCTGAATTGATTTTCAAACTCAGAGACAAAACTAAGTTTAAACTAAATAGGAAAATCCTAATTCAAATTAACTAGGTCACGCGGGAAACTCTAACGGGCCGGCCCAGTGTCACTCCGCAGCGCGGGGCTCGGCTAACAGGGGGTCCACCGGTCAGCGGCTCATAACGCGTGAAGCGGTACGGGGCAATGTGGGACGTTGGATTAGAGTGGGGCTCAACGACGGTGGATCGTCGTCGACGACGGACCTGTCGCCGGTGAGCTTGAACCCTAGCGGCTCGGTAGGGGTGCATAGGGGGCGTACCGGGGCTCCAGCGATGATAGCGAGGCGGGCAAATGGACTGGTGGTCGACGGCGAGCTCAGGGACGGTCGAGGCAGCTCCGGGGGTGGTCACAATCAGCGGCACCCTTCTCCTCCAAAGGCGGCCTGCTCCGGTGCAATTCCGGCGAGCTGATGCTCCCCTTGCTCTGGCTAGTGGTGTGGGATGATCAGTGAGGGGAGGGGAGTGGAGTGGTGTGCTTCAAATGGCTGGGGGTGCCCTCCTTTTATAGGCTCGATGGCGAGACCGAGACGGTGGCGACATGGCTACGGGCGGCTAGCGGCATGGCTGAGGGTGGCGATCGATGGGCGGTCTCCTGGCGGTGCTCTAGGAACTTAATGCTGGCTTAGGGGCGGTGGTATGCGGTCGGGGGCAGCTGGCGCTCTGAGCGGCAGAGGCGGCGATGTCCATGGCGAGCAGTGGTTGTGGTGCGTTGGGCGGCGAACGGGCATGTCCGGCGTGTTCCCTGGGTCGTGGCGGAGCGGTGGGCGCGGGCTGCGGTCAAGCGGCAGCTTGTGCACGCGTGCCGGGTGCGGCGCTCTGGCGCGTGCTCGGCATGGCGCGGTGGCACTGGGCGCGGGCTTTCCTCGGTGGTCCACGGCTGGGCCTGGCTCGGGGAGGGGACAGTGGGTGGCGGTGAGGTTCTGGCTACCTCCTAGACATGGCGAGAGAGGGGGAGGTGGTCTGCTAGGGTGAGGGCATGGTCGGCCGGCGAGGTGGGGCTCGGCATGGCATGGCAATGCTACTAGGGGAGTAGGGGATGGGTGATAATGGATGGTTAGATCATGAGGGGGCAGAGAGATTAAATGGAGATCATTTGGGGGCAAAACCCTGTTCAAAACAGTGAGCTAGGATTAGGGTGTAAATCATGCCTGCCATGTGTTTGATGAAATGGCCGCATGAAATTTCTTTTTGAATTTTGAAAAGATATTTGGTGGGTTTGCTAAGCATAAGCTTGAGACTCTATGGTTTCTTGGGTTTTGAAAATTGAGCTTGTTTGAGTGGTTTTTGAAATAGTGGGATCTTCCCATATGAATTAGATTCAATTTTAAACTGTCATTTAAAATTAGTATTTGAAAGTTTTTAGCAGATCACAAAGTGGGCGTTGGTACCTCATTATGTGTACTAGCAAGGGGTGTAAATATCCACAAAGTTTCTGTTAAGTTTTGAGTACTAGGAATAGCCAAAGTAGGCATGATAGTTAATTTGGCCAAAATGACCATTCACTTCAATTATTCATTTTGAGTTGTTTTTCTTTGGGAAAAGTTTGGGAATGATTTAGATGATGTTTATTTCACCTAAGAATCATTTTACAAGCAATGAATCACACAACCATGGCAATTCAAATCAACTCCTAATTCACATGCACATACACATGAATGCTTTCATATTTTTAAATGGAAAAGTTTTTGTTAACCCTAATTTTTATGATTTGAATCTTGATAAACTTGGATTAAAGTTTTGGGATGTTACAAACCTTACCCCCCTTAAACAAAATCTCGTCCCGAGATTTACAAAGAAAAACTAGGAATTAAAGAGATTTGGGAACTCTGTCCTAATGTAATCTTCGCGCTCCCAAGTGGCTTCCTCCTCGGTATGGTTTCTCCATTGAATCTTGAGAAACTTGATACTCTTGGTCCTGGTGGTTCTGTAGGCTTCTTCTAAGATACGGATGGGCACTTCCCGATAGGTCAGGTCATTGTTCATTTCTACAGCTCTATGATCGATGTTCTTGAAAACTTCAGTCTTCTCGGGCACTTCCAAGCATTTGCGAAGTAACGAGATATGGAACACATTGTGGATGGCTGACATCTCTTCAGGCAGTTCCAGTTGATTCGATACTTCTCCCCGGTTCAGAATCTTGAAGGGTCCGATATATCTGGGGGCTAACTTTCCTTTCAAACTAAAGCGTTGAGTTTGCTTCAATGGTGAAACCTTGAGATACACAAAATCTCGGACATTGAAAGTCAGGTATCTCCTTCTTTTGTCAGCATAACTATTCTGTCTGGATTGAGCGATCTTGAGGTGCTCACGGACTTTGTGAACTTTCTCTTCCGCTTCTCGGAGAATGTCGGGTCCAAACATGTGACTCTCTCCTACTTGCGACCAATTCAAAGGGGTACGACACTTCCTTCCGTATAGGAATTCAAATGGTGCCATCTGCAAACTAGCTTGATAACTATTGTTATATGAGAATTCTGCGAAAGGTAGGTAGTCTTCCCATTTTGATCCGTATTCCAACACACAAGCTCTGAGGATATCCTCTAGGATCTGGTTGACTCTCTCAGTCTGTCCATCAGTTTGCGGGTGATAAGCGGTACTGAAGTTCAACTTGGTTCCTAATCCTTCCTGAACTTTCTGCCAAAATCTTGAGGTAAACTGGGTTCCTCGATCTGATACGATGGTCTTGGGGGTTCCATGCAGACTGACAATCCTAGCAATATACAGTTCTGCTAACTTCGCACTCTGGTAGGTAGTCTTGATAGGTATAAAGTGGGCTACCTTGGACAGTCTATCAATTATGACCCAGATTGAGTCATTTCCCCTACTAGAAGTAGGCAAACCGGTGATAAAGTCCATTCCTACGGAATCCCATTTCCATTCCGGAATCTTAATGGTTGCAACAGTCCTGCAGGTCTCTGATGCTCTGCTTTGACTCTTTGATAGATGTCACATTTGCTGATGTAGCTTCCGATTTCTCTCTTCATCTTGTGCCACCAAAATTGCTCCTTCAAATCCCGAGACATCTTTGTTCCTCTGGGGTGGATATAATAAAGAGTATCATGAGCTTCCTTCATGATAACTTGCTTTTGTTCCGAATCTACTGGCACACAGATACATCCTTTGTACCACAATACTCCTTCTTTCTCTTCGGTGAATCTAGGTACCTTTCCTGTACCAATACGACGTTTGATTCCGTCGATACTTTCATTCCCCTTCTGGGCTTCTTTGATTTGGCTAATCAAAGTGGGTTGAAGTTCAATGCTAGCTAAGAATCCTTTGCTAACTAATTCCTTCATGAACTACTCCAACTCTTCATACAAACTGGGTTGCTTCTCCTTGATCATGGTATTTAGCCTACACGGCAATCTGCTAAGAGCATCCGCTACCACATTGGCTTTGCCGGGGTGATAGTGAATGTCAAGGTCATAATCCTTGATTAACTCTATCCATCTCCTTTGCCTCATATTCAGCTCCTTTTGAGTGAAGGTATACTTTAAACTCTTGTGATCTGAGTAAATCTCACAGCGATCACCCATCAAATAATGACGCCATGTCTTCAATGCTAGAACAACAGCTGCTAGCTCAAGATCATGGGTCGAATAGTTCTGCTCATGCTGTTTCAGTTGTCGAGACAGATACGCGATGACTTTTCCTTGTTGCATCAGCACACATCCTAGACCAATCTTGGATGCGTCACAATACACATCAAATGGCTTCTTGATGTCTGGCATGATCAATATTGGGGCTGATATCAATCTCTTCTTCAGCTCCTGAAAACTGGCTTCACATTTGTCTATCCATTCAAACTTCTTGTCCTTCTTGAACAATTGGGTCATGGGTCTGGCGATGCTTGAGAACCCTTCAACGAACTTGCGGTAGTATCCCGCTAATCCGAGAAATGCACGAACTTGGGTTTGAGTGGTTGGAGCTTCCCATTCTTCGACATCTTTGATCTTGGCGAGATCAACAGAGACTCCTCCGGCAGACACAATATGTCCTAGGAATCCTACTTCTTTCAGCCAAAACTCACACATGCTGAACTTGGCATATAACTGATGCTCTCTCATGGTTTCTAGGATGATTCTCAGATGTTTCTAATGTTCTTCTTCTGACTTGGAGTAGATAAGGATGTCTTCCATAAACACAACTACAAACTTATCTAGGAAATTCATAAAGATCTTATTCATGAGATTCATGAAATAAGCAGGGGAATTGGTTAATCCAAAAGACATAACCGTATACTCGGATAAACCATAGCGAGTAGTAAAGGCGGTCTATGGAATATCCGTTGCATGGATATTAACTTGGTGATAACCAGTCCTAAGATCAATCTTTGAGAATACCTAGGCTCCAGTCAACTGATCAAATAGATCCTCTATCTTTGGCAAAGGGTACTTGTTCTTGATGGTAACGTCGTTCAACTTTCTGTAATCTGTGCACAGACGGTTTCCTCCATCTTTCTTGTCAACGAATAACACTGGTGATCTCCATGGTGATGCACTTGGTTGAATCAAGCCTTTCTCTAACATGGCATCCAACTGCTTCTTCAGTTCCACTAACTCTGAGGGGTTCATGCTATAGGGTCTGGCTATGGGTCCGGTTCCGGGGATTAGTTCGATAATGAACTCAATATCCCTATCTGGGGGCATACCTGGCAATTCATCTAGGAATACGTCGGGGTATTCACAGACTACTCTGACCTGGTCTATGGTGGGTAGGGCTAGGCTCTTGTTGCACTTGAATTAACGGGGTAAGGTTTCAGAGATATGCTCTACTGTTACTCCAGAACTACTAGTCATGGTGATGGCTTTCTTAGCATAGTCTATCAGTCCTTTATGCCTTGACATCCAGTCCATACCTAGTACTGCTTCCAATCCTTTGGTTCCGAGTACAATTAGGTTGGCATAAAAATCTATCCCATGTATTCTGATAGGCACAGCTTTGCAAATTTTTCTAGCTTTGGTTGTTGAACCGGGGATTTGAACTATCATGACATGCTTCAAGTTGGTTGGGTGAATCTTACTAGTGCATACAAATTCTTCGGTGACAAATGAATGCGATGCTCCCGTATCAAACAATACTCTTGCTAAAACTGAGTTGACAGAAAACATACCCAGCACTACATCTGGCGCTTCCTTGGCTTCTTTTGCGTTCATGTGGAAGAGACGGCCGTTGCGGTTGTGAGGGTTCCCTAGGGCAAATCTTCTTCCTAGTTGAACACGACGCTGCTGCTGAGCTAGGGCATTCACATTGGCATTGGCTGCAGTCTTCTTGGGACACTCATTGGAGAAGTGACCTTCACTCCACATTCGAAACAAGTGATCTAGGACTTGTCCTTGACTGCGACAGGTACAGCGGACAGGTACATCATTGCTGCCAGTTCTGGGTGCAGTGTTGTTGTTGTTGTTGTTGTTGTTGTTGTTGTTATTGTTGTTGTTGTTCTTAGGAGGTGCACGGTTGAAATTTTTGGCATTGCCGGAGTTGTGATTGTTTGCTCCGGACTTTCCATTGCCTCCGCTAAGGTTGGGGTAGCTTGGGCGAGACGTTGGGGGTCGGTTGTTCCTTGGTGCATATCCCGATGAGGGGTTGGGACGGTACTTCTAGTGACTGCTGGATCCAGATTGCTGCATCATGTGACGCTTGCGGTTGTCGTTTGCCTGGTTAATCTTCCCTTCCATCTGAATGGCAGAGTCGACTAGTTCTTCGAGATCCTGGAAATGGATGTTGACAAGGACAGTCTACATCTCATCATGCAGTCCGTTCAAGAATCTCTCCTTCTTCTTGGCCTCCGTGTTGATCTCATCAGGTGCATATCTGGCAAGTGACAGGAATCTATCACGGTACTCCACCACAGTCATTCTTCCTTGCTTCAATTCGCGGAATTCATCTCTCATCCTGTTGACTAGACCTTGTGGCACGTGGGTGCGGCTTAACTTGACTTTGAATCCTTCCCATGTCATCACTTGACCATGGTTCATATTGCGGATACTATTCCACCAAGCTCTTGCATCTCCTGCTAGGTAGTGGGTGGCAAAGAGAACTTTCTCATTTTCATCAACTCTTGCAACTTCTAAGTTGTTTTCCATTGTCTGTAACCAGTCATCCGCATCTAATGGGTTTTTAGATTGGTTGAAGATTGGGGGATTGGTGTTCTGAAATTTTTTGAGTTTGGATCCCTGGTGCTCCTGATTTCCATGCCCTTGGTTGTTGAGAGCCATCTGGGCGATCTGCTGCAATGTTGCTAAGTTAGCTTGGCGCTCTGCCCTGCTTGCTTCACGGTCTGCGATGAGATTCTGCAAGATCTGCAGCATTGGGTCTTGCGACGAGCTGCTCCCTCCTTGGTTTCCACGAGTCATCTGAAGATTGAGATAGATATAGGGGTAAGAGGGAAATTCTAAGGTTCATGGTTTTGGGTTTTCAAAGCTAAAACTTTGGGTTAGACTCAGACTTTTCAACTAACTTCATTTTCATTCATGCAAACAAGCACACGATACAACACACACCACAACACTCAAAGGGAAAACAGATGGTTTGAAGAACCATTCTGTAAGCTACGATACAGTGGGATCGATACATCTCATGCTACGACAGTGCTCTAGTGCATCTACTCATCGTCGATGAAGTCGGAGTCCTCATCATCAGTGTAGAAGTCCACCACATCTTCCTCCAGAAATTCATCATCGTTGCCGAGGTAAGAATCCATGTATCCCTGGATGTCTTCACCCTCATCTTCTTCTTCCTTGGCGGCAAGCTGAGCTTCCTGCTCCTTGACGGTCTTCTCGAGGTCGGCCACCTTCTTGCAAAGACGGGCGATGGTGCGATCCTTCTTTGCACGTTGGCGGCAAAGAGACTGGCGATCTTGGACGAAAGCGAAAAATGCAGGCCTTACGGTCGGCAATGGCACGGTTCTGGTTGGCTAACTCCCTAGCATTGTCCAGTTCCTGTTGTCTGTCATGCAGCAAGAAGTCAAGATTCTCCACTTGACGCCTCAACTCTGGGTGACTTGGCATCTCCATCGGCATCCCCATGAAGTCACGTCTTGCATAGTGGGCAAAATGGGTTCCTTGGATTTTGTTGACGCTGAGGGCACATAGACGTGCGAGAGCTTCATGCATTGCCCTGGATAAGCCATCTAGCCAGTTGTTCTCTCTCACGGAGAACTGAATTCTCCCAGAAGTTGGTGCTTCGATGCTTACTCTAAGATCCGCAGTGACTAGCTAGTGTAGGTCTCCTCCTGGGGGTCCTAGAAGTTGGGCTCCAAGAAACTCCGGATGTGGGCGTCCCAGTAACTCCGACAGTGAATCCAGATCCCTCTCGAAGATCAGCTGACCTCCGTTTCCCAACTGGTAAAACTTATTGAACTGAGTCTCCATCTACAAGAATTAAGGATGAGGAAGTTAGTGAAGTGATCAAGTGTGTCAAATTTTAAGTAGTAGTGTAAGAATTTTGAGGAACATGAATTTTTGAGAAAGAATGAGTTCACAAGGGTAAGAGAGGAAATAGTTTTTCATAATTACTCACTTTGGTTTTGAAGCTAAGTTTTTGGTTTGGACGTCCATTCTAACAAGGGTCTCCTATGGTCAGGATGGCTCTGATACCAACTTGTCAACACCCGGATTTTTAATCCCAGATGCCCGTTATGCCATACCTCGCAATCCTAGGATTACCATTTTTGCGAGACATAACGGATTGGATATCACAGTACATCATCCATTACAAACCATACATAAGGTCTTTACACAAATAAGGATCTCATGATCCAGTCTTTAATACAACAAGCAGCGGAAATAAAAGATAAGCATAGCGGTGGGGTCCGTCTTCAAGGGCACAGGCAATACTGACGAAGGCAGATATTCCTAGTTATCATAGTCGTCCTGATGACCATCCTCCTGATAGTCTCCTTCATAGTCTGGCCATGAGAATAGCCAGGGACAAAAGCCATGAGTACTCTTTAAGTACTCGCAAACTACCACTAACAAGTAATATAGTTCTAAGTCAAAGTGCTAACTCTATGCTTAACTATAAGTTTAAGTTTGAAACCTAAGCTGAGTTCAGAAGCAAAGAAAGATAAAGTAAAGTTCTAGAATCACTTAAGTTGGGAAGCTATTGTCATAAACACAACCCTGTTGTGGTCAAGTCAAGATTCATCATTCATTTCATAAGTTGTTTGGAAACATCTAACAACGAAACAGTATGGCCATTCCAACTGTCCATAACCACGGACGCGACTATTCGAATAGTTTGACACTCTGTAGAGGTGGTACACTTTAACCACAAGATTCGATACATCTGTCAGGGATAACCCTGAATCATCATACTTAGTATGCAGATAATCAAACATAACCTTCCCTTTACACACCCTAGTATAATCACCTCTCCTATGAGCATGCCCTCCCAACCATGACCATCAGTCATCTTGGGCACTTCATAGGTGGACAACATTGAGAGGTAGCCTCAGCTCAAACCTCTCCCGCGAGGGAACTAATACTAATGCATATAAATTTTTCCAGCTAAGCCTTACCCAATTCAGGTAGTGTGGTTGTACGGTAAATTTGGAACGGTATCGCATCCGAATCCAACCATCAGTTTTGTAAAAGGGTTAAGGCTCATGCCTCAACAGTTCACCATCATAAACCATTTGTGTTTCTCAACACATGTCAAAACATCTCAATAGAATTACTCATCATTCCAAGGTTTTCATAATTCATTTTCACCAAGTGTTCCCATCTAAAGTGACTCAAGTTTTTGATCTACTCTAAACTACTTAGTTAAGAGTGTTCACTAAGGTGTAAATGGTGGGATCAATCTCATGCCATAAAATGACATCTAAAGGGTTCTAAATAGGTCAAGTTTTATACTCTTTATGCTACCTTCAAAACAAGTAAAGAACTTTGGGTAAAGTAAAGAAAGTAAAGCTTGAAAATAAGACTTGGATGAAATACTAGTCAAGGTAGTATAACTCAAGCATGCCTAAAGCATCTTTGCTAAACCATCTAGTTCAATCCTAGCTTGCTAAGCATTATACTTGCAAGTGTTAGCTTGCATTGTTAATGGTGGCTTGCCTTGATTGGTGCAGTGGTTGAAGTTTTCTTCTTCTTCTTGGTAGAACTCCTCCTCCTCATAGACTTGGTCGGTACTATCGTCTATAAATACATATGGAGTACACAATCACCAAACAATACTTAACTATTCTAATTATCACTCTAAGGCATACATTTGATGATCTATTATCATCACAAGCATCACAAGTTTTATTAACTAGTTTCATTCTTTTTAATTTAGAAAAGTAATTTCTACTCATTGAAAAATTAACTAAGATTTAATATTCACCACTTAAAATATGGGATCATGTGGACACATGTCATCACCACATATTCTAACATGTGGGAATGGGATTTAAGGGTTGGATCATAATTACTTTGGTTTAAGTTCATTATTTAATGATTTAAAGTGACTAGAAATGCCTATATAGCATTATTTTGGTACTAGTACAAAGTCACTGCATATAAACCTTAATATTATTACATATTCAGATAGGTATGGTGAAATGTGATTTTTGAGAGTTGGAATCATCTCAAAAGCTATCATGGTTGAATTTTGAAAAATGTTGCCAGGTGCAAATGCTTCTGTTTTATTATTTTTACTAGGAAAGATCTATAACTCTAATTTAATTAAATCCAATGGGCTTGGATAGACCATTTCAATACCTTTCAGACAAAATTGGTTTCATGCAATTTGGAGATGTAAATCTCTCTGAATTGATTTTCAAACTCAAAGATAGAACTAAGTTTAAACTAAATAGGAAAATCCTAATTCAAACTAACTGGGTCGCGCGGGAAACTCTAACGGGCCGGCCTAGTGTCACCCCTCAGCGCTAGGCTCAGCTGACAGGGGGTCCACCGGTCAGCGGCTCATAACGCGCGAAGCGGTACGGGGCAATGTGGGACGTTGGATTAGAGTGGGGATCAACGGCGGTGGATCGTCGTCGACGACGGACCTGTCACCGGCGAGCTCGAACCCTAGCGGCTCGGTGGGGGTGCATAGGGGCGTACCAGGGCTCTAGCGATGACGGCGAGGCGGGAAAACGGACTGGTGGTCGACGGCGAGCTCAGGGACGGCCGAGGCAGCTCTAGGGGTGGTCGCAATCAGCGGCGCGCTTCTCCTCTAGAGGCGGCCTGCTCCGGTGCAATTCCGGTGAGCTGGTGCTCCCCTTGCTCCGGCTAGTGGTGTGGGATGATCAGTGAGGTGAGGGGAGTGGAGTGGTGTGCTTCAAATGTCTGGGGGTGCCCTCCTTTTATAGGCTCGACGGCGAGACCGAGAGGGATGGGCAGGCGACGGTGGCGACATGGCTACGGGCGGCTAGCAGCATGGCTGAGGGTGGCGATCGACGGGCGGTCTCCTGGTGGTGCTTTAGAAACTTAATGCTGGCTTAGGGGCGGTGGTATGTGGTCGGGGGCAGCTGGCGCTCTGAGCGGCAGAGGTGGCGGTGTCCACGGCGAGCGGTGGCTGTGGTGCGTTGGACGGCGAACGAGCATGTCCGGCGTGTACCCTGGGTCGTGGCGAAGCGGTGGGTGCGGGCTACAGTCGAGCGGCGGCTTGTGCACGCGTGCCGGGTGCGGTGCTCTGGCGCGTGCTCGGCATGGCGCGGTTGCACTGGGCGCGGGGTTTCCTCGGTGGTCCACGGCTGGGCCTGGCTCGGGGAGGGGACAGTGGGTGGCGGTGAGGTTCTGGCTACCTTCTAGACATGGCGAGAGAGGGGGAGGTGGTCTGCTGGGGTGAGGGCATTGTCGACCGGCGAGGTGGGGCTCAGCATGGCATGGCAATGCCAATAGGGGAGTAGGGGATGGGTGCTAATGGCATGGTTAGATCATGAGGGGACAGAGAGATTAAATGGAGATCATTTGGGGGCAAAACCCTGTTCAAAACCGTGAGCTAGGATTAGGGTGTAAATCATGCCTGCCATGTGTTTGATGAAATGGCCGCATGAAATTTCTTTTTGAATTTTGAAAAGATTTTTGGTGGGTTTGCTAGGCATAAGCTTGAGACTCTGTGGTTGCTTGGGTTTTGAAAATTGAGCTTGTTTGAGTGGTTTTTGAAATAGTGGGATCTTTCCATATGAATTAGATTCAATTTTAAACTGTCATTTAAAATTAGTATTTGAAAGTTTTTAGCAGATCACAAAGTGGGCCTTGGTACCTCAGTATGTGTACTAGCAAGGGGTGTAAAGATCCACAAAGTTTCTATTAAGTTTTGAGTACTAGGAATAGCAAAATTAGGCATGACATTTAATTTGGCCAATGACCATTCACTTCAATTATTCATTTTGAGTTGTTTTTCTTTCGGAAAAGTTTGGGAGTGATTTAGATGATGTTTATTTCACCTAAGAATCATTTTACAAGTAATGAATCACACAACCATGGCAATTCAAATCAACTCCTAATTCACATGCACATACACATGAATGCTTTCATATTTTTAAATGGAAAAGTTTTTGTTAACCCTAATTTTGATGATTTGGATCTTGATAAGCTTAGACTTAAGTTTTGGGATGTTACAGCATGTTCTGGTAGGACTCCTCTTACCTCCTCCAACTCGTCTAGGGAGGGAGTACGAGTCCTGGAGGGACTCCTCCCTCACCCATCGCCTCTCCTCCATTCGCCGACCTAGGAGAGGCCCTGGCCGACTCGACCTGGGTTCCCCCTTCCTTGCGTGTGCAGCCCGGTGGGTCCCATGTGGCTCCTCCGGCCCATGGTGCTCCCATCGGGATAATTACTTTTAATTATAAATATTTATTCTGAAGTATTTCGAAAAATTCTGAACTCCTTCGAATTAATTCCAGAACCTTCCTAAAATATTCCCAATGTCTTCCATAACATGTTTGAAACAATTTTATCCATTCTTAGTGATATCCTGGACACCTCCGGAACTTTCCGAGACACTCTGAAACTTCCTTTCATTATTCCTTCATTCAAATATCTTAATTGCACTCATGTTCTAAATGTCAATAATGTCTTAAGTGTGGGACCCTTGAACATGTGATCAATGATTACTATTAGCGTCTTGATACACGTAGTAATCCCCGCAAATAACATGAAGATCTTTATCATGTGATCTATAGTATTATATCTGATACATATCGTATTGCTTACTTTACATTGCTCAAGATGAAACACTAGGTTATTCTCGTTACCTGGCATGTACTCTTTACTCATACCATACTATAGATGTTCATGTGATCAACAAACTTGATCATGTGTCTGGCCAGATGATGAAGAACATCATAGCACATGAGTAGGCCCAGAGTGGATCTCTCCATCATCAGGAGTAGCAATTCCAGCAAGCACACCACGTGAATAATTGGCGTACCAACCGGTAAGATCAAAGATCGAATTTATGATTACTCCTGTTCAGAGCAACGTTTGAAGAATCCTACAACATCCATATTGTACCCAAGTTCACATATGTCTTTCAGTCAAACAAACTTCAGTAAGGGCAATACATTGTTTATGATAAACTACCGATAACAAATATTGATGATGAGTTTCACATTATATCATGTTGGGTCTATCCATTGTTGTTGTTCTCCCAAAAAATTTGATCTCATATATCATTGGAAACTCCATAGCACTTTGTCTTATTTCCCATAGTCAGGAAACCGAAACTATCGTTGATACATGAACTAGTCTCAAAGGAAAGACCAGGGATGTCTTATTGGTTTTTATTATTCCACACGTGTATTATGGTTTTCCTCCAAATACACATTATTCGGAACTAATACAATTATATCATACAACAATAAACTTAATTATGAAACAGAAATATGAATAATAATACATTTATTATTGCCTTTAGGGCTTATTTTCCATCAGTCTCCCACTTGCACTAGAGTCAATAATCTATCTTACATTTAGCAGTCTAACACCTATGGCTTCCCGGTGTTCCTCATGCTTTGTAAGCATGGTCAACCTAGTCAACGGATCCGCCACATTCAGATCTATATGAATTGTGCACATATTGATGTCACCATCACTCACAAACTAGCGTATGATATGATATCAATGTTACACATGCTTGTTATTCTGGTGAGACCTTGGTTCTTTTTTTTGAGCAATGGAGCCATTGTTGTGACAACGAATCTCCATAGGCTCTAACACACTCGGAACCACACCAATTTTTGTAATGAAGTTCTTCATCCAGACACCCTCCTTTGCAGCATCCCACGTTGCTATGTACTCCGTCTCTATTGTAGAGTACAGAACGGTATCTTGCTTAGAACTTTTCTAGCTCACCCATCCCCCGTTCAAAGTGAACACGCTGCTGGATTGAGACTTTAAATCATCAGGATTATTGACAAAGTTTGCATTAGTGTAACCCCTTTGCAATGAGCTCTTTGTCACCTCCATATATGAGAAACATGTTATTAGTCCTTCCTAAGTACCTAAGTATATCCAGTGATTTACTCCTGAAGCACTCTGGTATCTGCTCGTTACACTTAGATCATAGGATACATATGGTCTTTTACATATCATGGCATGCATGATTGACCCAATTGCTGATGCATAACGGACATGACTCATGTTTTCCTGCTCAGCATCTATCATGGGACATTGCTTCTTACTTAATGGCCTACCATGTACCAATGGAAGTGATCCTCTCTTGGATTCTTCCATTTTGAACCTCTTCAAAACCTTGTCTAGATATGTATCTTGGGTAAGCCCTATCAGGCACAGGGATCTATTCCTATAGATCTTTATGCCCAATATGTAAACTGCTTCATCCAAATATTTCATTGAAAAACTTTCCTTCAATGAGTCTTTTATAGTATTAAGAAAAAAATTATCGTTGCCAATCAACAATATGTCATCCACATATAGTATTAGAAATGCTATTGTGCACCCACTCACTTTCTTGTATACACAAGCTTCTTGACCATTCTTGATGAACCAAACCCTTTGACCAATTCATCAAAATAGAGATTCCAACTATGTGATGCTTGCTTTAGTCCATAGATTGAACGTTAAAGTTTGCACACATATCCAACATCTTTTGGATCGACAAAAACCTCAGGTTGTACCATGTAGACATCCTCGGTCAGCTTCCCATTCAGGAACATTGTTTTGACATCCATCTATCATATCTCGTAATCAAAACATGCAGCGATTGCTAGAGGTATCCGAATAGACTTAAGCATTGCTACGGGAGAGAATGTCTTGTCATAGTCAATTCCTTGAATTTTTTGAAACCCCTTTGCGACAAGTTGTGCTTTATAGACGGTCACATTTTCGTCTGCGTCTGTTTTCTTCTTATAGATCCCATTTACATTCTATAGGCTTCACGCCTTCAGGAGGGTCCATCAAATTCCAAACTTGATTCTGGTACCATTTAACGGATTTAGTGCCCATCATAGCTTCTTTGTATGTAACTGGTTCATCACTGGCCAACTGCCACACTTCGTCTTCAAATCTTACGACTGGAAGATGAACTCTATCAGATCTACGTGGTTCAATAGGAGCTGTAATTTCCGGGACTACAATGTTGCAGGCGTGGTAGCATTTGATGGTGCCATAGGCATCTCCGACACATTTTATGGTTCTGCGCTACTCTGCCCATCTTGCTCTAGTTCAATAACCTCATTAATCTCTATTTTCCTCCCACTTAAACCTTTAGTGATAAATTCCTTCTCAAGAAACACTCCTCCTCGCGCGACAAAAATCTTGCCATCGGTTTTGTGGTAAAAGGTGTACCCAACATTTTCTTTGGGATAACCTACAAATATGCATTTGTCTGACTTGGGACCGATCTTGTTTGGTTGTAAACGTTTTACATAAACCTATCCCCAAATTTTAAGAAACGATAAGTTGGGTTTCTTGCCAAACCACAATTCATATGGTGTCGTTTTAATGGACTTTGATGGCACTCTATCAAGTGTAAAAGCCACAATATCTAAATCATATCCCCAAAATGACAAAGAGAGATCAGTTAATGACATCATAGATCTCACCATGTCCAACAAAGTTTGATTACGATGCTCTGACACTCCATTACGTTAGGGTGTTCCAGGGGGTGTAAGCTGTGAAACAATTATATGCGCTCTAAGATGTTCGGTAAACTCGTGACTCAAATATTCACCACCATAGTCCGACCGTAGAAACTTTATTTTCTTGCCACGTTGATTCTCTACTTCATTCGAAAATTCCTTGACCTTTTCAAATGTTCTAGACTTATGAAAGGTATATGTCCGAGAGGCAATAATAAAGTGGTTATTACTTTTATTCCATGTTTATGATAAATGTTTATTTTTCATGCTATTATTTTGTTAAGAGGAAAAATTAATACATGTGTGA
Source organism: Avena insularis (assembly GCA_023614405.1). Taxonomy (NCBI): domain Eukaryota; kingdom Viridiplantae; phylum Streptophyta; class Magnoliopsida; order Poales; family Poaceae; genus Avena; species Avena insularis. Next base: position 114,632,711 of record CM042692.1, read on the forward strand.
TTTATAAACATAAAAGGTTCCTAATAATGCCTCTCTTAATACTAGCTTGTTGATTAACTGATGATCATAGGTTTCCTGATCATGAATATTGGATGTTGTTAATAACAGGGTCATATCATTGGAGAATGATATGATGAAAAGTCCATGAGATCATGAGATCATGTCAATCACTTTCACCGGAAAGGTACTTTGATTACATTCGTAGTACCTCAATGTCCTTAGACCATGAGATCATGTCAATCACTTTCACCGGAAAGGTACTTTGATTACATCAAACGTCACTTCATAACTAGGTGATTATAAATGTCTCGTCAGGTACTTGGAAAGTGTTAGCTGAGGCTCGTGGATCAAGAGTGGGATTTTTCCATCCAGATGACGGAGAGATATACTCAGGGCCCTCTCGGTGATATCACATTGACATAGCTTGCAACCAAGTGATTTGATCACTAGAATGTTATATCACAGGAACGAGAAAAAGAGTACATGTCGGGAACGAGATTAAACAAGGTATAGATGATAACGACTGATCGAATCTCGAACAAGTAATATATCATGAGACAAAAGGAATTTGATTACAACAAAAAAGGTTCAGACGATCATTGGATTTTCATAGAAAGTGGGAGTCATTATGGATCTCTAGATCCCTCTAATGATTACTGATCGGAGAAACTCTTTATCATGTCTACATAGTTCTAACCCATAGGGAGACACACTTAAGGTTAACTGACGCATTTGAGCGGATAGGGAACACAGGGGAAGTCAATGGACATCGCAGAACATTGTTTTGCTGCAAAATGTTTTTCTGCCGAAATAGTTTCAGGGTATCAAAACAAAGCAAGAGATCAAAATGTTAATGTGTTCATTAAATGAAGTACTCATTAAATGAAGTGTTCCTTAAATTGAGTTGCATTAAAACATGGGCATTAAAGTGCTTTAATGTAAAGACCTTTGATTTTTGAGTGGAGATTAAATGGGAGAAAGTGGAGGTGGAGTTTATGTGAGTGGAGGGAGCACTCACATGAATAAATGGAAGGGACGGGGCACCCTCTTGGCTGCCGGCCAAGTGAGGGCTTTCCCCCCTTCCCCTATAAAAGGAGGTGGCCTCATCCTCCTCTCCACACACTCTCTCGTAAGCTCTCTCATATGCCCTTTGGTTGACATCTTCTCTCCCTTGCTTGCCTTGCCCATTACCACTAGAAAAGGTTCTCGGCAAAGCCATGCTCTAAACCTTCACCTCTACCACCACTACCATGGTGTAGCACTGTTGGAATTCCCGGGGATCGGCTACTTCTGCTGCCCGGCTGGAGCAAGGGATCAGGAGTCATCAGCACACCATACATGTGACTGATTACGGAGGCGCTGCCACTTGTGGTGTTGATCGTCTGCGCATCCTTAAGGACGGTCATGTACACTCTACATCATCCATGTTATTTTGTGGGAACGTTATCCTACGTTACGGTCTTTGAGAGTGAGTCCATCCAAAACCGTTACATGTATCTCCTAGATATGATCTTGGTGGTTGCAACCGTATAATTTTATTTGTTTTGTATGCAACGAACCCCATCAGTGGTATCAGAGCTATGTCTATGCGTAAATACTTTGTACGATTAGAACACATATGAATATGTGGGTGCTGGTGGTCATGTTATTGCAACCTTCATGTATTTTGGATGTTAGCGGCATAGTGGGACGAAGCGGCCTGGACAAACTTTACATGTCCTCGCACATGAGACCTGTTCCACGCTTGACATGCAACTAGTTTTGCATAAGTGGCTAGCGGGTGTCTGTTTCTCCCATTATAGTTGATATCTGATTTACAACGGGTTGCTAATAATTTGATTATAATTGCTGTTGTTCCTTTTGTAGTAAGATCGATTCTATATTTTAAAGCCCAAAGCCACGTAAAATATGCAAAAGATAAATTAGAAGCGTTTATTTTTATTTTTGCTGGGCATGTGTTGTGATATGGTAAATGTTATAATTTTAGTATGGTGAGATACTCTTAGGAATTACAACAAAGTGGGAGCACCATAGACCTTAGCGCTACACAAATGGAATGATAGAGATCATACCATGATGCACAAGATAGTGATCAAGTGCAAGAACCATATCATATCACTTTTACATATGATGTTTGTTTGCATCTTATTTATGCTTATTGTCTAGCTTAGAACTTGGCAATAGCATTATAAGATGATCCCTCCTACTAAATTTCAAGATATTAATATGTTCTTTCTTAGTATGCACCGTTAAGAAAGTTCGTCGTTTCGAAGCACCACATGATGATTGGGTGTGATAGACTATACATTCGCATACAACGGGTGTAAGACAGTTTTACACACGTGAGTACTAAGGTTCTTACTTGGTGAGCCTAGCATGTATAGACATGGCCTCGGAACATGAACCGAAAGGTAAATCACGAGTCATATGAATGATATGATGCCCATATGATGCTCTCCATTGGAGATGCGCCACCACTCGTGATGATCGGTCATGGCGTAGTGAATTTGGTTCGTGTAATCACCAAAACGACTCGAGGGATGTTGTTTTGAGTGGGATTTCAATTTAATAATTTGGATTAATTTGAACTCAATTTATCATAAACTGAATCAAAGTGAGTTTGCATGGTTCATTGCAGTTAGTGGCATTCATTTACTACCTTGTGTTTAGCTATGATTGAGATAATATAACTATAGGATTCTAGATTTTTTACTTTACGAACTGGTATCGTATTGTTTTATGATGCCAATCTAAAGTTTAAAGTACTATTTTAAACTTTTAGCAAAACCTCACTTACTTCGTGAAATTCAGTAAATAGTATTGAATCAAGAATAACAGTTCCAATGTAAGTATCCAAGTATTATGCTTGCCTCCATGATCTTTGATACTCAAAAGTTGTTTCAGTATCAAGGTCATCTAGGATATGAAAGAATTGTTTTAGAAACCATCATGTGTGAAAGATATTGTGATATCTGAAACAATGTTTACTGTAATATGATAGAATATAATTTTAGTAAGATACATATTCTCATATAGTATGAGAATTTGTGAAGGTTGGAGACGCTAGGCGTCCTGATCTCCCAAAAGGTTTTGGGAACTAACATTATATTCCCGATTCACTTTTATAAGCTATAATAGCTTGATCATGAAATTTATGATGATAAGGATGGATAAAAGATGTAGGTAAAATGTTTACTACATTAAAAGGATTACTAAAAGCAATGGAATTTGAAAGACGCCAAACATTTAATGATGGTGATCAACTTCAAAGTGCTAGTCCAAAGGTATTAGTATTTGACTATGTATGTGATGTCTACGAACTTCTATTCTTGTAGACAGTTGTTGGGCCTCCAAGTGCAGAGGTTTGTAGAACAGCAGCAAGTTTCCCCTTAAGTGGATCACCCAAGGTTTATCGAACTCAGGGAGGAAGTGGTCAAAGGTATTCCCTCTCAAGCAACCCTACAATCAAGATACAAGAACTCTTGTGTCCCCAACACTCCCAATACACTTGTCAGGTGTATAGGTGCACTAGTTCGGCGAAGAGATAGTGAAATACAAGTGGTATGGATAATTATAAGTGGTAACGGTGATAGAAAATAACTTGATGGCATGGAAAAGACTAAAGGAAAACTGAAATATAGATGCAAGCAAGCAAACATGTAATAGATCTAATAGCAAATGGTGTTTCAATGCTTAGAAACAAGGCCTAGGGATCATACTTTCACTAGTGAACAATCTCATATAAATATCTTCTCTTTATGATACTACTCTTAACTACTCTCCGGTTGAACACTCTAATCGATGGTAGGGCTATAACAGCACACCTCAAAGTAAGCCTTTCCCATCTAGAAAACCCCACACTGTCACCTTGAGCACTAGATGGTTCCAACAAACACCACAATTTCATAGAAACATCCAACTCCAAATATAACTCACAACAAGTATTTGTAATCTCTAGCCTAAGTGCCACCATGGTGTGCACGCTGTCACTTTCACACACATGGGGAGAGGAGAGATCTATTAAAGCCCTTGAGTAGCAAGGTAGATCTATAGATTACAAGCTCATGATCGCAATAATATCATGCATAGAGAGAGAGATGAACACATAGCTACCGGTAGAACCCTTAGCCTCGAGAGAGAACTACTCCCTCCTCATCATGGGAATCAGCAATGGTGATGGAGATGGCGGTGGAGATTAATGGAGATGGCTCCGGGGGCACTTCCCCGTCCCGGCGGGTCTTGGAGAGACTTTCTCCCCTGAATCTCCCTTCGGTGCAGCGGCCAGAACTTTTCGTGGATTTCTGATTGACTATCTAGGGTTTTGGTATCAGGAGGCTCTTATAGGCGAAGGAGGCAAGGTCGATGGCCAGCCAGGGGGCCCACACCATGCCCTGGCGCAGCCTGGGCTGGCCCGCGCCAAGGGGGGGTGGCCACCCTGTGGCCCCTCTGCGACTCCCCTTCTGGCTCCGTGATTCTTCCGGGAAAATAGTAACTTTGGCTTTTGTCCCGTCCAATTCCGAGAATATTCATTTTCTGACTTCCTGGAACCAAAAATAGCAGAAAACAGGCAACTGGCACTATGGCATCTTGTTAATAGGTTAGTCCATGAAATCATATGAAAAGTACTCCAAAGTGTGGACAAAACATAAGAAAGTAGATAAAACCAAGCATGGAACATCAAAAATTATAGATACATTTGCAATGTATCAACATCCCCAAGCTTAACTCCTACTCGTCCTCGAGTAGGTAAGTGATAAAAAGAAAGAATAATTTTTTAGGTGACATGCACCATCATAAACTTGATCAAAGTACTTGTAAAACATTCAAAGCTGGGATCATAGTACTTCAATCATAACATGAAAGACAAAGTTCTAGCAATAAGGCAAAGAAACTATGATGCAACATGAAAAGGTACAAACAAAAGATTCATGAATAACAATGCTTTGCAAGACGTTTGTTTGTTTCACATAAATAAAACATAGCATAATAGTATTCAGCTTGTCCCTCATAGAGTAGCAAATATAAATGCATAGGACACCTTCAAAGTTCATAAGAGTGACTAGATACAAAAGTTTAAAACAAGCAATATCAAGTTATGCATCAATCAACTAGTCTTGGGACAATGCACATAGAACTAAGAATGGCCACTATGCTCTCAAAGTAGGTGCATAAAGGTAGAAGATGGAGACTCAATATAATGGTGGAAGAAAGGCCTTTTTATAAAAGGAAGTAGGGATTCAAGTCTCATAAAGAGCTTCCAAAAATTATGGTACTTATAGCTTTCAGCTCTCGTTGCCCCTATCATAAGCATCTTGAAGTGATTAAGGTTAAAGTGAACAAACTATGGTGTACATGCTTGACGAAGTATAAGTCAGAAATCTGATGTCCCTTGTATACGAGGGCTGCTCCTCATGCTACTCAAGTTTAGTCACCGGTAAGTTCTTGTCATCGTAAGTACATGTGTATCATAGAGAACCGCCAACGGGGTACCCCTTTCCCGATGATACGGAAGAATCCCCATATCAAAATGATAAGGCAAGCAGACAACAAGCATCTCAGCAATCTTCTTATTTACCATGGGAATATGGTGTTTTTTCTCTCTTTCCTCTTTTCATAATCTTTTTTTTCTTTTTCTCTTTTTTTCTCAATATAAGACTCTTTTTTTATAAGAAGAATGCTTCATAGACAACTCATTATGGTTATGCTGCAGGTTTCCACCATGTCAGCATGGATTAGACCAGCGGCCTAGGCGTTTCTCTAACACATATACATAACTCCATGGACTTACAAGCTCCCCTTTCATTTCACATCGACGGCATCCATATACAAAAGAGCATGATATCAACTAGGTACAAGTACCAAGTGCAATGTTGAAAGCTTTCCCCATGACAACATGGTTCTTCTAATTCCCAACAAATCAGTGCAAGCATATACAACATAGTCGACACAATGGTTCAAGTTTATTAAGGGCAAGAAAAGTGATGTGTGCCATCAAGTTCGTGAGAGCTTTAATCACTAGTTTTCTCATAACAAGTTTAATTCGGAAGGTAGATAAAAACATGAATATACTTGGAATAGCATAAGCTAGTAGGTAGGTATGGTGGACTCTTTGGAATAACTTGGTTTAGGGAGTTGGATGCATGAGTGGAACTCATACTTTGTTGTGGAGGCTAGCAAAAGACTAGGAGCGACAAACTAAGAGAGCAATAATGGCCATAATCATGCAGAGAGACAAAACATCATTGATCAAAGCATAAAGTGATACTACAAGTTGAAAACTAAAGGATCATAAAGGCTATGGTGACTTGATAGTCATAACATGGTGTGAGCATGTGCCAGGTCAACCCAAATAAAGCATCAAAGGAGAATACCACTATATTATGCTTTAATATGCTAAAACAACGCATGATTCATCCAAGGCACATTAAGCAATCTCAATTTTTTATAACAAGTCATACTACAACAAAGAATACTAAGCATAAAACTAAAACAATATCAAGCATGGCATGACAAAGCAAAGGCCACAGTCAAAAACAAGCTCTCTTTACCACTTAAGCATGAACTTTCCTACTCTTTTCCAAACGAAACCAAACTATTTGCAAACCAATGAATGAAAGAGGGGGTCCAACCAATTTATTTAGAAAACTAAGAAAACCAAGAAAACGAAAAACCAAAACGAAAACGAAAAAGAAGACGCTCCAAGAACAACACAACTGTGCATGAAACAATAAAAATGAAGCGTTTGGAAGAAACCTAGGATTTTTATTGATGAAGAGGGGGATGCCTTGGGCACCCCCAAGCTTTGACGCTTGTTATTCTTGGATATTTATTGGGGTGACATGTGTGGCATCCCCAATCTTGAGATTTAGTCCATCCTTCATCTCATTACTCATTCCTTCCATACACCTGAAATGTTTCCATCATACAAAACTTCACACAATCTTTATTAGCAACATTAGTGCAGTCAAGATAAATAAGTCTTAAGGTTCAGTTACAACACCAATAAACTTCCGTTAGAACACTATCTACTGAAGTACTTCCCTCAAAAAGCTCAATTCCACAAAAGAACACAAAAAGGAACCAACAAGAAGCAAATGCAGAAAATGGCAGAAATCTGTCAAAACAGACCAGCAGGTAAAGACGAATTTTTTCGAAGACCTTCTGTTGCTCAAATCAAAAAGTGTTGAACTAACGAAAGTTAGATAATAACCTGGGGCAGAAGCACAAACATTCACGCCTCAAAAAGACGGTCAGAGATTTTACACGAGTTTTTACGGTGAAGCACAGAAATCTGTTTCGGGACAGCAACTTTCCCAATCATTACTTCTCTCTCATTAGAGGTTACTCTTGGCACAAAAAGCAAATAAAAAGGATAAGGAGTGGTTATTACTGAAGTAATAACTTCCAAGACTCATCTAAAACTTTTGGGTTATCTCCCAATAAGTACTTTTCTTTAACGCCTTTAAGTTAGGCATGATAGTTTGAGAAGATGCTCACATAAGAAATATGAATTTAAGTAAAAGAGAGCATCAAGAAGCAAATTCAAAGCACATTTAAGTCTAACCCACTTCCTATGCATAGGAATCTTGTAAAGAAACAAGTCATGAAAGCACAAAGCAACAAGCATAGGAAAGCAAAACAAGTGCAACTTCAAAAAATTCAACATAAAGAGGGGAAACTTAATATTGTTGAGACACATAAAACCATGTTTCCTCTCTCATAATAACTTTCAGTAGCATCATGAATAAAATTAACAATATAACTATCACATAAAACATTCTTATCATGAGCCACATGCATATAATAATTATTACTCTCCGCATAAGCATAGTCATTCTTATTAATTGTAGTGGGAGCAAATTCAACAAAATAGCTATCATTATTATTCTCATCACCATAATCATCAAATATAGGAGGCATATTGTAATCATTAATTTTCTCCTCAATAGTAGGTGGACTGAAAATATCATACCCATCATTGTAATCATCATATATTGGAGGTTTGATATCAGCATAAGCAATAGAATAGCTATCTTCCAAAGCTGGGGAACTAAAAAGATCATTTTCATAAAAACTAGCTTCCCCAAGCTTAGACTTTTCCATAACATAAGCAATAATGGTGTCCAAATAATTCATACTAACAACATTTCTATTAGCATGCAAATAAAGTTCCATAGGTTTTTTAATTTTCTCTTCAAACACTTCATGTCCTAACTCAAGATAAATGCCATAAAGCTCTCTAATTTTTTTGTTGTTTTCCATTAAGCCTAACTAGTGAAAACAAGAAACAAAAAGACAAAAATGCTGAATCTAAAGGAAATAACTTCGAGCACTTACACCGAAGGATGTGAGTACCTTTTACCTTACCTCCCCGGTAACGGCACCAGAAAATAGGCGTTTGCCGTGGAGGTTCTTCTTCTTTAATCCTCAAGTGTGAATAACTTTTACCTTACCTCCTCGGCAACAGTGCCAGAAAATAGCTTGATGTCTACGCACTTCTATTCTTGTAGGCAGTTGTTGGGCCTCCAAGTGTAGAGGTTTGTAGAACAGAAGCAAGTTTTCCCTTAAGTGGATCACCGAAGGTTTATCGAACTCAGGGAGGAAGTGGTCAAAGGTATTCCCTCTCAAGCAACCCTGCAATCAAGATACAAGAAGTCTCTTGTGTCCCCAACACACCCAACACACTTGTCAGGTGTATAGGTGCACTAGTTTAGTGAAGAGATAGTGAAATACAAGTGGTATGGGTAAGTGGTAACGGTGATAGAAAATAACTTGATGGCGTGGAAAAGACTAAAGGAAAACTGAAATAAAGATGCAAGCAAGCAAACATGTAATAGATCTAATAGCAAACAGTGTTTCAATGCTTAGAAACAAGGCCTAGGGATCATACTTTCACTAGTGAACACTCTCATATAAATATCTTCTCTTTATGATACTACTCTTAACTACTCTTTGGTTGAACACTCTAATTGATGGTAGGGCTATAACAGCACACCTCAAGTAAGCCTTTCCCATCTAGAAAACCCCACACTGTCACCTTGAGCACTAGATGGTTCCAACAAACACCACAATTTCATAGAAACATCCAACTCCAAATATAACTCATAACAAGTATTTGTAATCTCTAGCCTAAGTGCCACTATGGTGTGCACGCTGTCACTTTCACACACATGGGGAGAGCAGAGATCTATTAAAGCACTTGAGTAGCAAGGTAGATCTATAGATTACAAGCTCATGATCGCAATAAGATCATGCATAGAGAGAGAGAGATGAACACATAGCTACCGGTAGAACCCTTAGCCTCGAGAGAGAACTACTCCCTCCTCATCATGGGAATCAGCAATGGTGATGGAGATGGCGGTGGAGATCAATGAAGATGGCTCCGGGGGCACTTCCCGTCCGGCGAGTGCTTAACAGAGACTTCGTCCCCGAATCTCCCCTTCGGTGGCGGCGGCGCTGCGAAACTTTTTGTGGATTTCTGATTGACTATCTATGGTTTTGGTATCGGCAGGATCTGATAGGTGAAGGAGGCAAGGTCGGTGGCTAGCCAGGGGGCCCACAGCATTCCCTGGCACGGCCTGGGCTGGCCCGCGCCAAGGGGGGTGTGGCCACCCTGTGGCCCCTCTGCGACTCTCCTTCTGGCTCCGTGATTATTCCAGGAAAATAGTAACTTTGGCTTTTGTCCCGTCCAATTCCGAGAATATTCATTTTCTGACTTCCTGGAACCAAAAACAGCAGAAAACAGGCAACTGGCACTGTGGCATCTTGTTAATAGGTTAGTCCAAGAAATCATATGAAAAGTACTCCAAAGTGTGGACAAAACATAAGAAAGTAGATAAAACCAAGCATGGAACATCAAAAATTATAGATACATTTGCAATGTATCAGTATGCATTGGACTATGTGTCATATGTATGGCACCACTATTGATGTTGATAGATTCTTTTAAGAAGGAAAGGTAATGCTGAAAGAGAATCTGGTAAATATTTGACAAAAAGGAAAAATTAGGTATATAGATGTTATACATGTTATGGGTGTATTATTTGCTTGTTAAACAACGTGGTTCTTGAGTATTGGATATTGGTATTGGATACCAAATTTGGTGGTATGAAATGTCATATAGAACAACACATTTCATGAACTGCAATGGCCTAAGTAACTAGCAAAAGAATATGTGATGATGTTCAACGAAAACAAATAAAGTGTTATTGTGTTTCTCGTTGAGATCAAAACTTGCCTTCAAGATTTGTATAATAATCGTTATTTTGTTCCGGCATTATGAGAATAATGGTTATTCAGATAATTACTGTATTCCATATAAGATGGATGAACTTTTACAAATCTAGTTTGATAAATCACGTCCATAAACACTGATGCTAGAAAGTCACAAGACGAATGATTGGAATATCACCTTTGAGTGACATCACCATTTAAATCATATTGGAAAGATAACAAGAAGAAAACTCCATGTTAATGGATTTTCGGAGTCTTTTGATTTTGATCAATTGACACTTGTGAAACTTTCTTGGAGATAATTAAACCTCGTTCAAGGGCCAAAGAAGAACGAATGACTAACCTTTTGGACATAATGCATGTTGATGTAGATTGTCCATTATGTGTAGTCGTGAGCGATGGATTTAAACTTGCTTTCTCCGAAATTTGAGTAAAGACATGTGTATATTTACTTAATAAGGGAGAAGTATGAAACATTTAAAAATGTTGAAATGATTTCAGGATGAAGTGGAAAATCATTGTAACAAGAAAATAAAGAATTTATGATTGGATCATAAAGGAAGATATTTGAGTTACAAGTTTAGCAAAACACCTCAGATTTGTGGAATCGTTCCATTGACTTGCTTTTCTTGAAACACCATAGGAGTATGGAGTGTTTGCGAAATGTGATCAAACAGTGTTTGAAATGGTAGGATCAACGGTGTTATTTATAAATTTGACATTATATTTTAAAGATTAATCTTTATTGACTACCGCTTTTACACTGAAAAGAGCTCCATCATGATCCGTTGAAATCATACCATATGAGTTATGGTTTGGGATAAAACCCAAGTTGTCCTTTCTTAAATTTTGGTATGCTAGCCATAAATAAAATGTTTACAACCAAAGTCGGATGAGCATGTCTTTGTAGGTTATTCTAAATAATAGTTGGGTATTCCTCCATAGCACCGAAAACAAAAGTGTTTGTTGCTTAAAACGTCAAGTTTCTTGAGAAGGAATTTTTCGTGAAAAGTTAAGTGGGAGGACAATAGAACTTTGATAAGGTTATTGAACCTAAGCTATGTGTGCTGAGTTGCGCAGCGCCAGAAAGAGTCTCGGAGGCAGCCATAATGCTCATAGCTTTCGTGCCTCAAAGGTTGTTGTCACGGAGATCTAAGTTCCTATTGAACCGCGTAAGACGGATACACAATGAAATACTAAGATTTGAGATTAAATCGTTATTGTTTGACAATGATGAATCGACTACATGCAAAGAAGCGATGATGGACCCTGACTCCGTCAAATGGCTTGAAGCCATCAAATCCGTGATAGTTCCACACACGAGAAACCAAGTTACTGAACTTGGAAGACCCTCTGGAAGGCAGGAATCCTATCGGTTGTATTTGAATCTATAAAGAAACAGACATGGATGTTTCACATCTATGAAATAGTCGACATGTCGTTAAAGAGTTTACGACAATGTTCAAAGAGTTGACATGTCGGTAAAGAGTTTATGACAATGTTCAAGGAGTTGAATACGATACGATTCGAATGTTTGTAGCGATATTTAGTCTAGACGGATTAGTGTAGCAACCACTATATATGTCAATTGTTGTATATGCTAGTTGAACAAACAAAACAACCTTATTCTAATAGAATGGTTACCTAGGACGTGTACGTGAGACGGTCCTAAGGGTTTTGTTAAATCAAAGGATGCTAAAAGGGCATGCAAACTTCAATAGTTAAAGTAAGCATAGCGGAGTTTGAATCTTCACCGTGATGAAAATGTTAAAATGCTTAATTTCATCAAGGACGGTGAAGATGCTCGCATTTGCAAGAAATTAAGTGGGAGTGCGGAGACATATTTCTAAGGGTTTTCTATTTTGTGTCCTTGGTTATTTAGTTGTACTCAGTTTTGCCCAGCCCCTTAGTTTTTCCTCACTTTTTCCCTCCCTCTATTCTGAAACCCTCACAGGCGCTCGGATGGGGGGATGCCATCAGGTCAAAGGCTTGACCGTTACATGCTGATTGGTGGGATCGCGTTGGTGCAGGTCATGCATTGAGCGTTACATTACGTCACCTTGGTCATTACATGCTGAAAAATGGGGCCAGGATACACAGCGGACCATCCATCCATCTCTCGCTAATTATGGGGGACGTGGTGTGGGACCATGTGGGGCACGTTTGGTGGTTACTGCCCTGTTGCCTAAATTGGATGTTTTCTTTCTTGCTATTTTGATGATTGGCCTTTTTAACAACGCCTTTTTCCCTCTCTCTCTCGCTAACTATTGTGTTTTTTGCCCGAAAAGGTAGCGAATCTAGAGCAGCTTTTCTCTTCATTCATTGTTCCTTTTGGCCCTCGTTTTTCCTCAATCTGGTAGCAAATCTAGAGTAGCAAATCTTACCAGCACCATAAATAAATTCAGTAAACATAGCAGATGTAGATAAAGCAGCTAATATAGGTTATATAGTATGGTACTTAACGAGGTTCGACAATTAGGCTGCTCAGCAGCAGCGGACAAGTTCAACACAGACAAGACAAAATAAGCTTCTTTATAGCAGCAGCAGCACAAGATCAGTGGCCCCTCATGGCCTCTGCTAGGAGGGCCTATGCCTCCTCCTTTTGTCGCCTCCTTCTTGCCGCCCAGTCCCTTGACCTTGGGTTCCTTAGGCTTGATCGGGGGCATGCGACCCTCCTTGATAGCCACCTTCTTGAGGTTGCGGAGGTGAAGACCAAGCGCCTGGTGCTTGGCTATGAAGCCGTGGACGTTCATGGACTCTTTGTTGGTCCACACGTCCTCGGCATGCTTCACGAGGGAGTTGAAGTCCATGGCACAAAGCCTCCTGGTGGGGCAGAAGGGGCACCTGTACACGTCGCCGGCAAAGAAGTTGTTGTACTGGCTGGACTTCAGCCTCCTCAGCACATCATGAGTCTTGGTGTCCTTGGACTCGTCGTCGCTGCGGACGTCGCTACTATCCTCCTGTTGGAAAAAACAGTAGAGTGCAATAAGGACATGATTGAGATACTTTGATTATCGGGATTGATTATTTGCATAAATTAACCGATCAAGATCTCCTAATTATTCCCCAAATCTCAAACCAAGTTGAATATTGATCCCAACTACGAACAAGGAGGTTCAAATATGAACAGGGGGATTCATCAAAATACAAGATCTAACATAAGAGGATTAACTACTGTAAAAATACGAATAGTCAAGCCCAAATAACATACGATCTAGCATCCAACGGTTGGAACGGGGAAGAACAATGGAAGGGGAGAAAACCCTGGTTACCTCCAACCATGGGTCGGCAATGCTGGTGTCATAGGGGTTCTCCGGCCTTATGTAATCAACCTCCTCGTAGGGGTCCCAGCCGAGTAGGATCTGCCCGAGACCGGCGGGGGCCTCCTCGTCGGCGACTACGGCGGATGCGGGGACAGGGACGGCGGCTGCCTTTGAGACCTGGACGGGGGCCTATACAGGGACGGGGGCCTCCTCGCCGATGGCCATCGCGCCATTCTTCTCCATCGCCGACATGGTTGGGGTTTTCTTGGGGGTTCGCAGAAGGTGATGGGATAGTGGAGACGGTTGAGTGAGCGAGTGAGTGATGAGTGAGAGTGAGGAGACCTCTATTAAAGGAGAAGGGAAGCGACATTTCGTTGCACCATTGTGCACCGCGTAATCCGCATACGCTACTACACCGTGCATGTCCACACGTGTTCGCTACCGCCCCGTGCACCGCACACGTGTACTATGAGTCACGTTTTTTCCCTCGTGTCTCACCCTGGCGACTTAGTTGTGCTCAGTTTTTCCCTCGAGTGTAACACTGGAAGTTTGGTTGTACTCAGTTTTGCCCTCCAGTACTAACACTTCCGTGTGCAATATACTCAGCTTTACCCTCCGGTGGCTGGTCAACAGAGAGTCAACGAATAGGTTTTAGCTAGCTAATTGAGTCATTTTATGCACAACAAATTCAAAAAGAGCAAAACATAGTGGCATCTACCGAGGAAGTCTTATTATGTGACCTGCCACCATAAGAAATGTATATAAACCAAGTTTTAACCAAAATCACCACTTCTCAAATCACCTCCTATCTATGAAGGTTCATAGCTTTCTACTCAAGCCTCTTCCCAAAACATCCCTCCCCAAAACATAGTTTGTCTGAATAAGGCAATAATTGTCAAACTGGTGTATATTTGAATTGCAAATAGTTTGATGCATGCCAAGTTGTATTTTATTGTATAAAAGACGCATTTTCCTTTTTTAAATATTTTTCTATTTTCTATTTGAATCCCTTTGTCAGTCTTGCCCTTGGTTTTTAAGTTCTACTCAGTTTTGCCCTTGGTTCTTAAGTGCTACTCAGTTTCCCCTCTCTTAGTACCATTCTCTCACACCTGTGCTCATCTTCGTTGCTACGCTCTGATTGGTTGAGACAATTGTCACGCGGATCATGCCCACCAACTGTTGATCCTCTATGATCTAGCAGACATGATAACCCCTATATTTGTCGGGGGCACCCCTCTATCCATGCAAAATAACGAGTTTGCCACCGATACTTTAACTCCATAAACAAATGAACTTGAATATAATTTGAAGGCAAAGGTGTAATATTTTTTCATTACATTCCACTCTATGAAAATGATAATCTCTCAAGATTTTCTTAGCACAATATTATCACGTATTAAGTGCGATTTCAAAGAGTTCAAATGTGTATAATTTTCGTATATGCAAGTTTATACGTTACATTCCACTCTATGAAAATGGGGGGAGAAAATGATAATCTCTCAAAATTTTGCTAGCACATCATTATCTCGGTATTAAGTGCGATTTCACAGTGTTCAAAGGTTTAAAATTTTCATATACGCAAGTTTATGCATTATATTTCACTCCATGGAAATGATAAATGATCAGGATTTTATTAGAACAACTTTATCATGACCTAAGTGCGATTTCAAAGAGTCCAAAGGTGTATAATTTTCTGATATGCTAGTTTATGCATTACATTCCACTATATGAAAATGATAATCTCTCAAGATTTTCTTAGCACAACATTATCACGTATTAAGTGCAATTTCAAAGTGTTCAAAGGTATATAATTTTTGTATATGCAAATTTATGCATTACATTCCACTCTATGAAAATAATAATCTCCCAAGATTTTCTTAGCACAAAATTATCACGTATTAAGTGCGATTTCAAAGATTTCAAAGGTGTATAAACTTCGTATATGCCAGTTTATGCATTACATTCCACTATATGAAAATGATAATCTCTCAAGATTTTCTTAGCACATCATTATCATGTATTAAGTGCGATTTGAAAGAGTCTAAAGGTGTATAAACTTCGTATATGCAAGTTTATGCATTACATTCCACTCTATGAAAATGGGGGAGAAATTAATAATCTCTCAGAATTTTGTTAGCATATCATTATCACGTATTAAGTGCGATTTAAAATTCTTCAAAGGTTTATAATTTTTGCATATGCAAGTTTGTGCATTACATTCCACTCTATGAAAATGATAATCTCTCAAAATTTTCTTAGCACGACATTATCACGTATTAAGTGCGATTTCAAAGAGTTCAAAGGTGTATAATTTTCATATATGCAAGTTTATGCATTATATTTCACTCCATAGAAATGATAAATGATCAGGATTTTATTAGCACAATATCATCATGTCCTAAGTGCGATTTAAAAGAGTTCAAAGGGGTATAATTTTCGTATAATTTTCGTATATGCATTACATTTCAATATATGAAAATGAAGCTAGACAAAGGGCACGAGCGCGGGGCTGGCTCGGGGTCCCATCTTTCCACACCAACCTGGGTAAGCTGTGGGTCCGGCAGTCACGTGGATAAGCTATGGGTCTGGTGCTCACGTGGATAAGCTATGGGTTCGATGCTGATCTGGCTAAGTTGAGAGAGGTGTCCACTACAGGAACCGACTGAACACGGCCGCACTTGTCAGCATGTAACGACAAGGGTACACTACGGGACCGGACAGAGCATGACCCTACTCGTCAGCACGTAACATCAAGGGTCCACTATAGGACCCGACTGAACGCGGCCCCACTTGTCAGCATGTAATGGCAAGGCTGACGGACGGCGAGTTTCAGACCATGTGAGAGTTTCATACAAGGAGATGGACAAAAGTGAGGAAAAACTAAGCGGCTGGGGAAAACTGAGTACAACTAACAAACCGAGGGTACGAAAATAGAAATCCCTATTTATAATACATTGTGTAGAAGACATATTGTTTTTTGGAAATGATATATCTTTTATTGACATAGGTTAAGAATTTAATTGAAATTATATTTGGATGAAAGACTTAGGCAAAACCCGAATATTAGGCATCAATGCCTATATGGATAAATTGAGACACTAATATGGTTATGCCAAATGTACATAGATGAGATATTAAATGAGTTCAATATGGAAACGACGAGAAAGGTTCTTACCACATCGAAAAAGGTTGAATCAAGATTCGAGTGTTTTGACACCTGGTGAGTAAAATCACATGGATATCTTGATTATCAAGATTCGAGTGTTTTAACACTTGGTGAGTAAAATCACATGGATATTTTTATAAACGAGATTCAAGTTCTTTGACACTAGGTGAAGTGAAATCAGATGAATATCTTAATCAATCATATTGTGATATGTCCTATGCTCTAAATGTTATGAGCATATACTATGATGACTCATAAGATGATCATTGGACGATAGTAAGGATATTATTATTATCTTTGGAAGAACTAAGAATATATTTTGTATATAGAATTGACAGGTAGTTCATTGTAAGGTGTTATACTGACACTATACAGATAGTTAATTGTAAAGTGTTACATTGACACTATACAGATAGTACATTGTAAAGTGTTACATTGGAACTAAACAAATAATTCTTTGTAAGTGTTACATTGATACTAGTTTTTTCACTAGATAGAAAGTAAGTTTATCTCAATTTAGGATATAGATTAAGGTGGCACAATGTAATGGAAAGTAAGTTCCATGATGGATTTGGATGAGTTCCAAAGTTATGGACATTGTGATGGATACTACAATGAAAGGCTAAGTTTAATACTGCTATGGCAGCAGCAAAGGAACTAGGTATGGTTCGATGTGCTAGTACTATGAAGATATATTGTATGACAATTATATCAACATGTTTTAAACCCCAAGGAACTAAGGTGTCACCAAATTTATACAATGCCATCTCATTAGAGAATGAGTGATGCGTAGAGACGCAAAGACATGCAAACACACAGACTTTAAAGTGTCAGATCTGGGGATTATGTTTACCACTACCAAACGAGTATATACAACACCAAAGTGCCATAGTTGCTGAGTGCACAAGTTTTTCAAACTAGATTATTGACTCTAGTGCAAGTGGGAGACTGAAAGGAATATGCCCGAGAGGCAAGAATAAAGTGGTTATTATCTTATTCCATGTTTATGGTAAATGTTTATTGTTCATGCTATAATTGTGTTAAGAGGAAACATTAATACATGTGTGATGTTTAAATAGAAAAGGTTCCTAGTAAAGCCTCTCTTAATACTAGCTTGTTGATTAACTGATGATCACAGGTTTCCTTATCATGAACATTGGATGTTGTTAATAACAGGGTCATATCATTAGAGAATGATATGATGAACAATCACCCACAATAGATGTAGAAAAACGATCATGTCCTCAAGTTTATGTTGCTATCACATTTGTAGTAACTCAATGTCCTTAGACCATGAGATCACGTCAATCACTTTAACCGAAAAGGTACTTTCATTACATCAAACGTCACTTCGTAACTAGGTGATTATAAAGGTGTCATCAGGTACTTGGAAAGTGTTAGTTGAGGCTCCTGGATCAAGAGTGGGATTTGTCCATCCAGATGACGGAGAGATATACTCAGGGCCCTCTCGGTGATATCACATTGACATAGCTTGCAAGCAAGTGATTTGATCACTAGAATGTTATATCATAGTAACGAGAAAAAGAGTACTTGTCGGGAATGAGATTAAACAAGGTATAGATGATACCGACTGATCGAATCTCCGATAGTAATATATCGCGAGACAAAAGGAATTTGATTACAGCGAAAAAGGTTTAGACGATCATTGGATTTTCATGGAACTAGTGGGAGTCATTATGGATCTCTAGATCCTGCTAATGATTATTGATCAGAGAAAGTCTTTATCATGTCTACATAGTTCTCGAACCCGTAGGGAGATACAATTAAGGTTAACCAATGCATTTGAGTGGATAGGGAACACAGGGGAAGTCAATGGACATCGCAGAAAATTGTTCTGCTGAATCTGCCGAAATAGTTTCGAGGTACCGAAACAAAGCAAGGGATCAAAACATTAATGTGTTCATTAAATTAAGTACTCATTAAATGAAGTGTTCATTAAATTGAGTTGTATTAAAACAAGGGAATTAAAGTGCTTTAATAGAAAGACCTTTGATTTTTTAGTGGAGATTAAATGGGAGAAAGTGGAGGTGGAGTTTATGTGAGTCGAGGGAGCACTCACATGAATGATAGGAGGGGAGGGGCACCCTATTGGCCATCGGCCAAGGGACGGCTTGCCCCCTCCCCCTATAAAAGGAGGTGGCCACCTCCTCCTCCTCTCCATACTCTCTCTCATATCCCCTTTGGTTGGCATCTTCTACCCCTTGCTTGCCTTACACATTGCCACTAGAAAAGGTGCTCGTGAATCTCTGATCTAAACCTTCCCCTCCACCACCACTACCATGGCGTAGCGTAGTTGGAGTTCCCGGGGATCCGCTACTTCCACTGCCAGGCTGGAGCAAGGGATCGGGAGTCGTTGGCACATCATACGTGTGACCGATTATGGAGGCGCTACCACTTGTGGCGCCGATCGTATGTGCGTCCTTGAGGACGGTCGTGTACACTCTACATCATCCACATTTGTTTGTAGGAATGTTATTCCACGTTACGATCTATGAGGGTGAGTCCATCTGAAATTGTTACATGCATCTCCTAGATATGATCTTCGTGGTTGCAACCATAGGAAATTTTTGTTTTCCATGCAACAAACCCCATCAACTTACACTTCAGAAGATAAATATAACAATAACGACTCAAGTCATCGATGAAGGTTATAAAGTAGAGGAATCCATCGTGTGCGGGTATACTCATTGGACCACATACATAAGTATGTGTTTTTTCCAACAAGTCACTCACCCATTCAACATATCTAGTGAACGGTGATTTGTCCATCTTTCCCATCAAACATGCTTCGCATGTATCAAAAGATTCAAAATCCAATGAACTCAAAAGTATATCAATATGGAGTTTCTTCGTGCGCTTATGTCCAATGTGACCCAATCCACAGTGCCACAAGTATGTGGTATTCAATTCATTAGTCTTTCAATGTTTAGCCTTAGTGTTATGGATGCGTGTATGACAATCAAGATCGATAATAAACAACCCACTCTTCACGGGAGCATGTGAATAGAAGACATTATTCATATAAACCAAACAATTATTATTCTCTAATTTAAATGAATAACCATCTTATAAGATACAATATCCTGATATAATATTCTTACATAATGCAGGTATAAAGTAACAACTACTAAGTTATAATATTAATCCTGATGGTAGATGTAAAGGTCTTGTGCCAACGACAATCACCGCAACACTTGCTTCTTTACCGATGTGCATTCTTACCTTGTCCTTGCCAAGCTTCCTAGGATTTCGTAGCTCATGTATAGTACTACAAATGTTTGTAACTGATCTGGTATCAAATACCCAAGAGTTAATTTTAGGACCTTGCATGTAAACATCAATAACATGTATATCTGACATACCTGAACTAGATGATATAGTCTTCTTATCCGCTAAGTACTTCGGACAATTCCTTTTCCAATGAGCCTTATCCTTATAGAAGAAACAGTTAGCATCGAGGGCGGCATGCCCCAGTCCTCTGCTTGTCATTTCCCCCAGACTTATTCTTCTTGAAGTGAGTATTTTCCTTCACCATCATAACATGATTAGTGTTCTTCTGTATGTCCTTTTCAGCCACCTTTAACATCACGAACAGTTTAGCCAATGTCTTGTTCATCCCATGCATGCTGAAGTTCATGATAAACCCAACAAAGCTAGGTGGGAGTGATTTCAGGATTATGTCGGTTCCCAGTTCTATAGGAAAGGGAACGCCTAGCACTTCCAACCTTTGAACGTACCCGTGTAACTTGATTACATGAGCACTAACCAAGCCTCCTTCTGCCATCTTGCAATCCATTAGAGCTTGAGATATATCATATCTTTCAGCTCAGACTTGCTTCTCAAACATGCCCCTCAATTCATTGATTGTTTCATATGGACCCAGTCTTCAGATCTCCTTTCAAGATCTAGTTCCATTGCTACAAGAAAGGTCATTACTACGTGACTGAAAGACATTATACACATCTTCAATTTCATTTTCAACGGGAGCATCACCAAGAGTTGCTTCCAAGACATAGTCTTTATTAGCATCTTTCAGAATGATCCTCACACTGCGGTACAAGTCCACAAAGTTTATTCCAGATTCATGCAATTTATCTTTCTATAAAATACCATATAAAGGTAAATTGTTGCATGCCATTGATCTACAAACAAGTGCAAATTCATTTAGACATTGTTTCATAATTAATAAACTTCACAAATTAATAACTTTAATTCAAAGTGTGGCTCCCACTAAAATCAATATACCTCATAATTGATACTTAATGAATCAAGATCCATGTCTTGTTTTCTCGACACCAATGTTACATCACATGCGAGGGAGCAAAACCGATGGGTACTCATACCAATCACATCAACATATGCCTCTTGTTAATCTTTTGATTCTTGTGTTCCATACCCTAGAGGTTCTAGGTAGTATGTCCAGTGAACCTTAGTACACCAGCAGTGCAACAATTTCACACCCATATTATGAACGTCGCTAGGTGTGCCCATGTTACATGACCCACACCAGTTCAAAGCCCATGTTATGTGGAGCCTAACTAAGGGGAAACACAATAACTTGATAATTTTAGTGAGAGATCACCCTATTTATTACAACTACCACGCAACAAATAAAGTGCATAAAAGGATTAACATCACATGCAATTCATATAGTGATATGGTATAACACTTCATACCAACGATCTCCATCATCAACATCTTCCGGCGCCATGTACTCCTGCATGCGCCTTGGGCATAGCATCCAGGTCCATCAATGCTTGATCATCATCGCCATGTCTTGCTTTTACAACTATTGCTACTCTAGCTAATCAAGTAAAACAACTATGGCTATTACAATAGTATATGACAATCATCATGGCTCTAGCCACTCATGCCCAACGAGATTACAACATAACACATCGCATACATCTCATTGCAAACTTCAGCTATACCACTTCACTTTCCCTGAAAAACAAGTTAGACGTATCTAACACGTTTTGCTAGATTACGAGGCTTTATGGTTACTTAGAGAACCATTCTTTCACCTACGTGGTAAGAAAGCATCATAATTCAATTGTTTACTTTTTAACTTATCCGGGGTGTATCCTCATTTCACTATAAATAATACAATAGCTTCAACAAACTTCATCTATATGCGTGACTCCTGGGTGGATTTCACCAACCATAAAAGCCAAATGTCCAAAATATCTTTCTCGACTATTGCAGAAAAGTGACACCCGACAAATTTTTTTCGTGCACCCCAAGTACACTTCACAAATCGGTGCGATCTGAAGATCATGAAGTTGGCTCGGGCCTCTAATCATGCAATATTGCCAGGATAAAAATTGCGAAAATTAGGGAACAACAATAAGATCAATAATGACAGAATTATATGACTCATCTATCCGTACCTATGCCTATGCATAAACCGCTCTAATACCACTATTGTGGAACATGCTACGTAAAATAAAAAATTCTAGCGCATAAGCAAGATCCAATGTGAGGGAGAAGGTAACGAATCATACCCTCAAAGAACAAACTAGCTAAAGTTTGTCGATGACGTGGTTGGTCATGTGTCGATCCCCGCAACAAGCCTTAGTGAGGCGTGAGGAGATGTATTATCCCATGGATGGCTCCAACGATCAAGTGCTCCAAGCATCGCACCTCCACCGTTATCCACACGAGCAATGATAACGACACCATGTCGAAGTGAGGTCAATCTCACAAACAAAGCGGAACATGTTGATGAAGATCCGGTAGCACTTCGTCATCCGGCTAGATTAGATCTAGATGGAAGTAGTAGGTGAACAACACTCTAGCGTGAAAAGGAAGAAGTTCCTCATGATGAGGATGGCAACACGAAGAAGAG
Source organism: Avena insularis (assembly GCA_023614405.1). Classification (NCBI taxonomy): domain Eukaryota; kingdom Viridiplantae; phylum Streptophyta; class Magnoliopsida; order Poales; family Poaceae; genus Avena; species Avena insularis. The sequence goes on from CM042692.1 coordinate 114,655,242, forward strand.
GTTGAAGACATGCTCCGAGATGCCGAAGCGGCGACGGGGCTCGAGTAGGGCTAGTGCCTGGTTCTCCAAAAACATGTATCCTTGCCCTTGGCCCTGCCCTCGTATATATGTGCAGATAGCGGTCTCTCTCAGAGAGGGAGTAGGAGTAGGACTTTGTGTCCCAATAGGACTCCTTACTTTCATGCACACACACATAAAGAGAGTAAGAGTAGGACTTTAAGTCCTAGTAGGACTCCTACCTCATCCAACTCGACTAGGGAGGGAGTGCGAATCCCGGAGGGACTCCTCCCTCCCCCACCACCTATCCTCCACATGTCGGCCTAGGGGAGGCCCTGGCCGACTCATCTAGGGTTCCCCTTCTTTGCATGTGTGGCCCGGTGGGGCCCATGAATCCCCTTTGGCCCATGGTGATCCCACTGGGAAAATTACTTTTAATTAAAAATATTTATTTTGAAGTATTCCGAACTTCTTCAAATTAATTCTAGAACCTTCCTAAAATATTCCCAATATCTCCACAACATGTCTGGAACAATTCTGTCCATTCTTAGTGATATCCTGAACACCTCTGAAACTTCCTTCCTGTATTCCTTCATTCAAATATCTTAATCGCACTCCCATTCTAAATGCCGATAACTTCTTAAGTGTGTGACCCCGTGGGTTCGGCTATTTATAGACATATTTGAAACTCATTCTGTGACAATGATTGCTATTAGTGTCTTGATACATGTACTATATCGTGTGAATTGCAGTATTATATCCGATACATATCGTATTACTTAACGATACTTTAAATTACCCGAGATGAAATACTAGGGTACTCTCATTACCTGGCATGCACTCTTTATTCATACCATACTATCGATCATGTGGTCAACAACTTGATCACGTGTCCGATCATACGATGACGAACATCATAGTACATGAGTGGGCCCAAAGTGTATCTCTCCATCGTTACGAGTAGAAATTCCCGTAAGCACACCATGTGAATAATTGGTGTACCATTTGGTAAGAGCCAAGACCAACTTCATGATTACTCATGTTCGGAGCAACGTTTGAAGAATCATGCCACATCCATATTGTATCCAAGTTTACATATGTCTTGCGGTCAAACAAACTTCAGTAAAGGCAATACATTATTTATGAGAAACTATCAATAAAATATATTGACAATGCATTCCACGCTATATCATGTTGGGTTTATCCATCGTTGTTGTTCTCCCAACAATTCCAATCTCATATATCATTGTGTTGTCGGATTGAATACAAGTATGCCATGAGTGGGTCCTCGAGGCGTGGGAAAAGGTGGGGTGTGAGACGTATAGTTCTCCGGGACGGTGATCACACAAGCTTACCTAGGTTCAGATCTTGTTGTGGTGGATGGATCCTAATCCTGCTAGCAATCCAGTATAACGGCAGAGCCAGAAGTACACCAGATTATAAGAGAGGTTTTGCCTGTGTGAGTTGTGGTTGCTAGTGCGTGCCCTAAAGGCTGGTCCCTAGGTCGGCTTATATAATCATCCGGCCTAGGGTTACAGGAGAGTCATATCTACGATTTAGAGTCTTTACAGAATACATCTTGGACTACAAGTATTCCTACATGCCTAAGTCGGTAAGTCTTCTGGGCCTTCCTGTAGTCAGATGGGTTTCCATCTTCTCTCTCTCTGAATGGGCCGCTCGTGAAGCATAGCTCTAACCCGAAGTGGGCCACCCTAGTCAGTGAATCACAGTGGGCATACCTGGAAAATATATCCCCAATAGTAGCCCCCGGAAGCCTCCAAGATTCGAAGTTGGATTCCATCGTCTAGCTTGAATCTTCTTTGGCTATAGAATCTTGAAGGGTTCCTGAAACTTTAAAACAAAATTGTAGGATCTGAGTCACAAGTGAGTCAGACTTATTGATATTTCATCATTGCTTCCATGCTGAATTTCAAACTGAGCCGAAATTGGTCTATGAGGTAACCTGCCAACATTTCAAGTCTTGTCACATCACTAAAAATATTCTATCAGTGTGACTATTGGTAGGTATCGCATCGTGCCGAACCGAGGTGTAGTTTAAATGCGAACATAGAGATCGAGGTAGTGAAGGATTCACGAGGAAGTTTTCCCTCCTGTTCCTTGACACGTGACATTAATTCCATGCTTTAAACACTAATCTTGACGCATATGGGCTTTATAAGGGTTAAAAATCCTCATTTTCTCCACGATTGCTCCTGTTCTTCCTCCTCCTCAAATAAACCCTACGCTCCTCGTCTTCCTCCCGACCCTCCACTAAATCCATCAGCGCCGCCCATTCGTGGTCAACCTCCTTTGAGATGGCCGATGCATCGAGTTTTGCGGGCGCATCCTCGTCGGTGGCAGAAGACAAGAAGTAACGTGGTATTTGGATCATGTGCGTAATGAATTACGAGAAGGTCAAATTCATGGAGGAAGAAGGACTTCTCCGTGCCAGCGCATGGCGGAGTGGCTTCAACGAGACCCTCCCTACGCCAAGCGATGGTGAGCGGGTTCACTTTGCAACCCATCCAGATCGCGGCCACAGCTTCCCACCATTGGAATTTTTCCGAGGTAGTCTCCTACTACGATGTCCAGCTTCATAATCTCCATACAATATCGGAACTCCTATCCTAGTACTTAGGAGAGACCAAGTCTACCCCAAGGTCATAGCTAGTGATTCAGTGAAAAATGGCTAGCAACCTTCTTTGACCATAAGGATATGTCGGCTCTCGGTAAGCAGGAAGGCTTGCCGATTTTCGTTGACAGTGCTGCAACCTCCCAAGAGTATTGGGACATAGAAGTGCTGGCTCTAGCTGAATACTTGATCCACGCCAAAAGGAGGATTGTGTTCTCGATGAAGAACAAAAGACCTGAAGGAAGTCCACTGCTGGCTAGTACGTCGGATCCAACCTCTTTACTACCATGGGACCGGCTGATGCATTCTGTCACCCTTGATAAGAAAGATAGCTTGAAGGTTAGCCCTACCCTGATCTCTTCCAAGGACTACAAGACCTGGATTCAGTGGTTGATCAAGGATCAGGTTAACCGGAAATTTCTAGAGGTCTCCATGCCAATATACATGACAGAGAATCCTCTGACCTAGGTAAGTTCTTTGACTTTTACCTAATGTATTCTGTCCGTATTTTCATTTTTAGCACATTGCAATGCTGAGATATTTCCAACTTTCAGCTTGCTGACCTCCCCGAGTTGGAGCTTGCTGCCCTCGAGGGTTATCCAACTGAAGATACGATTCCTCTTTATGAGGAGGAAGAACTAGAAGAGTTTCCGGAAACCCTTACTTGGAAGCGTAAGACTCCAATTGTTTCGGCTAGCCCGCAAACGCTGCTAGTCATTAAAAAGTAAGTTCCACTTTATCATTACTTGTATTGTTACCTTTCTGAGGCATAATTTTTTTATCTTCTTATGGCTCAGAGCTAAACTATTGGGGAAAGGAAATGGGAAATCCAAGAAGACTCTGCACCAGCATAAGTTGAACTTGGTTTCTCCTGCTACCTCTCCTCTGACTCCCAACCCCAACATATTGTCAGTGCCGGAGGATATTCCGTCTCTGCGCACTTGAGATGTTGAGGCTCATTCTGAAGAGCCAGTGAACACCAGTTCAGAAACCGACGTCACCATTAGTGACTCTGGAAAGGATAAGGGTGAACCATCTAAGTGTAATGATCCCTTAGTTGATACTTTTACTGATAATCTCCTGAAGATTCTTGGTGCCGCCAATCTTGTCCTTACCAAGAAGAGTGCAGAGGACATTCATAAACTTGCTTTTGCTTGTTTGGAAACTCGAAACATTTCTACAAAGGAAGAAGCTCAAGAAGTTAAAGACGTTAAACTTGAAGATTTGCTGGGCATATTAATGCTCGAGAGGAGAGATTAAGGGATGGTGAAGTTCTGCCTCCACTAGTGCAACCCTTAACCCTAGCCGAGAAAGTTTCTGCTAAGGTCAATGCCAGCCTTAACAGGTTGCATTGTCAGCACATTGTAAGTCAATTTCAAACTCTTCCATTGTATTTATATCATATCCTCTAGCCCCCAAGCATAAAGTTGGATGTGAACAGAATCCGAGTTGTTTATGTTTTTATAGGATGATAAAGAATGAAGTAGTGTAGCCCCCAAGGCTCGTGCTGGAAATTTAACTTAGAAAAAATAACAGTCTTAGTCTTAGTAGACTTCTTACTCTGGTTACTATTCTGACTTACAAGAAGTTAATTGCTACAACCATCAATTGTTGAAGAACATATGCAATAAGCGGAGAGAGGTCAAGGCTCTCTGACTTGAAAATGCTCAACTAAAAGTGGAGAAGGAAGATGCAAAAGGTTAACAGTTTTGGCTCCCTGTCCAATGTTTGATTGATGTGCCCAATATTTATTCATTTTTTCCATTGCCATTCCAGGTTTGCTGACCCAGTCCTAAAATTTAAAGGTCTTGGAGGCAAAGAATGCCGGATTGCGAGTCGGGCTCATAAATCTTAACATTGACCATGAACGTAGCGTCAGTAATCTTCTTGAATCCAGTTACATGGCCACCGAAGAGTGTGACCAAACCATTGCCCGCCAAGACAAAGAAATCTCATATTTGAAGGAGGAAATGGATAGGCATGCTGATACCACTCAAGAACTTCAGGAAGAACTCCAGAGTTTGAGGGAAGAAAGGACCAAAATAGATGAAACCATCTTTCTTAAGTTTGCTACCAATGCCACATATCCTCCTACTTCAATGTTTTTCGACTTAATTTTGTCAGATTTACTAATCTTGTCATTTCAGAGGACCCCTCAACATTCTGGACTCATCCTCGTCCAAGTCCCGCAACAACTGACTTGTCACAGTCACAAATTTGATTCCTGACTTCCACCAAACTCTTGAAGAGGTTGGTGAGGCTGTTGATCTCTCTGATTTGCACAGGCTATCTGCCTTTGAAATGCAGGATAGGGCAAAAGAATTTCCGAAGCTCGTGGAGGACTGGAAGAGTCGTATGCTCGAATGTCTTCCTAGAATGCCCTTACCATGGTGATGAGTCACCATGGTAGCATGGAAATATGGTATGTTACGAAGAGTATTTTGACTATCGATGAAGATGGCAATGACCAAGATATTGGAGCCATATGGGAGTCTTGTCCCAGATATGCTTGTCGTGTGGCCGAGATAACCAGCTACGAGAAGCCGTTCTTCCAGTCCGTCGTTGTGCCACCAAGCCCTCTGATGGATCTGAAATATATTCATCTACGTCCACATTTAAACTGGATATTAATCACATTTTTGATGAAATATCTCTCTAAACCCTGCCACTAATGCCTAATATTTAAAGGGGTATGCAATCCTTTCTTTCTATTTTTTCCTGCGCAGATAATGACATTTGATGATGGGAATCACTACATTAAAGTCAAAGTTACGAGATTTCCAATAACCAGAAGAAACCTGGAGTCATGGGTCGAGGGCGGACGCTTTAACGATCAACTATACGACCAGAATAAAATTTCGGCCGTATAGTTCCAGCCGTATAGGTTCCATCAATGCTTCTAGGTCAAATAGAACAAATTTCATGAAGGGACCCCTATATAAAGAGGCCTCGGGCGACGAGAACATCGCGCTCGCAGAAACCATCAGCCACCCCCCGGATCTCCATCCACAACACTGACAAGTGTTGGGCCACGCAGAGAAAAACAAAACTTTTTTCCTCCGCGATGATCCCAAGATCTAGCTGAGGTAGTAGGCCACGAGAATTACCACTAGACGCGCGGTTGAGGAATCGATGAAGCACATTGCTTGATGCAGTGCAGTCCTCACGATATGTTCCGATCGACGATCATCGAATGTGAACCTCGCCTCTCACCACGCTCCTAGTTCTTACCAGTCCCTGCAACGAGTTGCATATGTGAATAACTGATCCGGTATCATATACCCAAGAACTACCAGGTGCATCAGCAAGATAAATGTCTATAACATTGCAAACAAGCGTACCTGAGCCGGAAGTCACACCTCCACTGTTGGCTTTGTTAGCCAGATACTTGCTGCAATTCCTCTTCAAGTGGCCATCCACCTTGTAGTAGAAGCAAGTGGATCCAGCTGCAGGAGATGGCTTAATCCCCGAGGAAGCGCTTTGGACCGGGTCCTCAGCCTTACCTCCCGACTTAGCCTTCTTCTTCTTAGTCCACAACACTTAGAGCATAGGAAACATCTGGCCTAGTACAAATCATAGCATACATGATGGATCCGACTGCAGAAGCATACAGAATTGCACTCATCCGACTTCGCTCATCAGTTGTCGTAGGACACTGAGTCTTGCTAAGTTTTACACCATGGGACATCGGTAAGAACCCCTTCTTAGACGATTCCATGTTGAATTTCTTCAACACTTTGTCCAAATATGTACTCCTACTCAATCCAATGAGCCGCCTTGATCTATCTCTATAGATCCGGATTCCTAGTACGTAAGTCGCCTCACCCAAGTCTTTCATCGAAAAACTCCTTTCCAATGATTCCTTGGTCTCTTGCAACATCTGGACATCATTTCCAATCAGTAATATGTCATCCACATATAAGATCAGAAAGTTTACTTTGCTCCCACTAAACTTCTTGTATAAACAAGAATCATGATCACTCTTGATGAAGCCAAATGATTTGACTACTCATCAAAGCGAATGTTCCAACTCCGAGATGCTTGCTTCAACCCATAAATGGATTTCCGAAGTTTGCATGCCTTGTCAGCATTAGCCGGATCGACAAAACCCTCAGGCTGTATCATATACACGTCCACGGTTAAATTTCCATTAAGGAAAGCCGTCTTGACATCCATCTGCCATATCTCATAGTCGAAATAGGCTGCTATAGCTAACATGATCCGAACTGATTTAAGCATCGCCACGGGAGAGAAAGTCTCATCGTCGTCAACTCCTTGAACTTGCCGGAACCCCTTCGTGACAAGCCGTGCCTTATATATAGAAACATTTCCATCCATATCAGTTTTCCTCTTAAAGACCCATTTTCACTCGACGGGTCTTGCACCGTCTGGCAGATTTACCAAGTTCCAAACTTGATTTCCATCCATGGACTTTAACTCGGATCTCATGGCTCCAAGCCATGACTCAGAATCAAAACCCACCATCACTTCCGAATAAGTTGCTGGCTCATCACTGTCTAACAGTAACACATCACGAACACTTCGCAACCTGGCCGATCTTCGCAGTGTTGGTGCTGTTTCTAGCTCAGGTACCACGACCGGCTCAACCTCCAAGGCTTTTTCCGACTCTCTACTGGCCGGTACCTCTCGAATTTCTTCGAGTTGCACCGTGCTCCCACTGACTCCCCGACTGAGAAACTCTTTCTCAAGGAAGACACCGTTCCGAGCGACAAACACTTTGCCCTCTTCTCGGTTGTAGAAGTAGTAACCCAAGGTTTCCCTCGGATATCCTACGAAAATACACTTATCCGACTTAGTTGTAAGCTTGTCCGACTGAAGTCGCTTGACAAAGGCTTCACAACCCCAAATCTTAAGAAAAGACAAACTCGGCTTCTTGCCAGTCCACATCTCATGCGGTGTCTTCTCTACCGACTTTGATGGTACTCTGTTTAGTGTGAACGCTGTAGTTTCTAGACAATAACCCCAAAATGATAAAGGTAGATCTGTCTGACTCATCATTGATCGTACCAAGTCCAACAAGGTCCGATTTCTCCTTTCCGACACACCGTTTCTCTGCGGTGTTCCTGGAGGAGTGAGCTGGGGAACTATTCCACAACTCTTCAGATGCTCATCAAACTCATGGCTCATGTACTCGCCTCCTCGGTCCGACCGAAGAATCTTTATTTTCTTGCCGAGTTGATTCCGTACCTCATTCTGGAATTCCTTGAACTTTTCAAAGGCATCCGATTTATGTTTCATCAAGTAGATGTATCCATACCTACTCAAATCCTCAGTGAATGTAATGAAGTACTCATAACCACCTCTAGCTGTCGTGCTCATTGGGCCACATACATCACTATGTACTAGTCCCAATAAGTCGGACGCCCTTTCACAACTCTTTGCAAAAGGTGTCTTGGTCATCTTGTCGAGTAGACAGGATTCGCATGTCTCGAATGACTCCAAGTCGAACAAAGTTAGGAGTCCATCATCATGGAGCTTCTTCATGCGGTTCCAACTTATATGACCAAGCCGACAATGCCAAAAGTATGTCATATTCAGATCATTTGGTTTCAACCTTTTCACATTTATGTTATAGACAGATTCACCTTCAAGATTCAAAATAAATAACCCGTCCTGGACGGCTGCAAAGCTGTGAAACATATTATTCAAATATAAAGAATAACCATTATTCTTAATATTCGACTCATAACCCTGTCTCATCAAACATGAGGAAGGAATAATGTTTCAACGAAGCACTGGAACATAATAACAATTATTCAGCTCCATTAAGAGTCCAGAAGGTAAAGGAAGTTGCATTGTGCCGACTTCCAACGCAGCGACTCTCGCTTTGTTGCTGACTCGAATGTGAACCTCGCCTCTCGCCACGCTCCTAGTTCTTACCAGTCCCTGCAACGAGTTGCAGATGTGAATAACTGATCCAGTATCATATACCCAAGAACTACCAGGTGCATCAGCAAGATAAATGTCTATAACATTGCAAACAAGCGTACCTGAGCCGGAAGTCACACCTCCACTCTTGGCTTTGTCAGCCAGATACTTGCTGCAATTCCTCTTCCAGTGGCCATCCACCTTGTAGTATAAGCAAGTGGATCCATCTGCAGGAGATGGCTTAGTCCCCGAGGAAGCGCTTTGGACCGGGTCCTCAGCCTTACCTCCCGACTTAGCCTTCTTCTTCTTAGTCCAAGAACTATTCTTCAACTTAGCCTTATTCTGTACCATCAACACTTGACTGGCACCTTTCTTGAGATCCGCCTCAGCCTGCTTGAGCATCCCATGTAATTCAGTGAGCTTCTTATCCATACCATGCATGTGGTAGTTCGAAATGAACTGGCCATACGCACTAGGAAGAGAGTTCAGAATTATGTGTGTAGCGAACTCTTCGCTAATGGGGTAGCCAAGCCTTTCCAGAGACTGCACGTAACCAACCATCTTGATCACATGCGGACTCAGTGGATCGCCATCCTTAAGCTTGCAGCTCAACAAAGCCTGAGAGACTTGATACCTCTCAGTCTTTGCCTGAGCCTGGAACATACTTTTGAGGCTTTTGATCATATCGTAGGCCTCATCATTCTCGAATTGGTGCTGCAAGTCCGGTTCCATGTGAGCAAGCATAAGACAGCTAATCTCCGTTGATTCATCACAAATCCGATGGTAGGCATTGGTGGCTGCGACAGTCGCATTCTCATTCGGCTCATCTGGAAGTGGGTTGTCTAGGACATGGTCCCTCTTTTCTTGCTTGAGCACAATTCTCAGATTACGATACCAGTTGGTGAAGTTAGTTCCATTTAGCTTATCTTTCTCTAAGATGGTTCTCAAAGCAAAACTAGAAATCTGAGGGAGACTGCTAGGTGCCATTGATCTACAACAGAAAACATGCAAAACACCTAAGACATGTATCCATAAAAGAACAAGCATATTAAACACTTTAATACTTATGCTCCCACTAGAACCAACACCCCTCCGATGGTTGCTTAGTGATTCAGGACCCTAAATAAGCAAGTCGACTAGTGAGCTTTAGCATCACCGCTAGCCGTCAAGTGATCTAGGTAGAAAACTCCTTGTCAATCGTATCTCATACGACTCCTGTTGGATGGGTGGAATCACATGCCCCGACTCCCATCCGACTTTTCCCCGAGTCCCACAACCGTTGTGATAGACCCGTCTAGATTACCAAGTGCTTCCGTTGTACGAGTCCAACTCGAACCCACCTAGTCGGAAAGAATTGATAGCACCTCAATTTTATGAGCCCACTACCAAAAATGTCCGACTTGTGATGGTGCAGCACTGGCGGGGAAACCGACTAGACCTTCTTTGAGGGATTACTTTCTACCAACTATCTAATAGAGGTAAAATAGAGACATAACAATAACACAGAATAAAGCAATTATAATGTGAAATGGTATGGCTCTCTTCATGGCCATCTCTATCTCCACGAAGCTTGTAATTCGACTCGTGTCAACTCTTGTCACATGCGGCCTTACACCATGTAGCCGGCTTGTACATCGACTTGCATGCCATCCGGGTTCTCCAAACAGCTACACTAGCTAGTAATATAAATTACATAGAGAATCCAACACGCAGGTCGTTATACAATAAAATGACAGCACCTAGGCTCCAGCCGGCTGACAAAAACCGTGATACGCAGATCACGTATGGATTACACACATCATATGAACATAAGCCACACCATTCACAACATCATCCTGCAAAAACAAGTTATGCATAAATATGATATCTACCGACGTTGTGAAACTCGCTACGATAGGGCGAAGCTGGCGGTCCCGGCGATTTTTCTGAAAAACGCAGATCTCATCTGCATTCCGGACATGGATTTCGTCATCGGATAAAACAATTTTACCCAAATCCGATCCGGACTCCGATTCGACCAAAATCTTTGATCTTCGATCACCACATCCGGGTTTAAGTGTCACAGTCTACCCCGATGGCGGAAGCCGACCGGTAGGGGTATGTCGTTCCACAACCTTAGCAGTTAGATCATGGAAACCAGATCATCCATTCCCCCGAGTGTAGTTGATCCAATCAACTTTGTACAAAACCGATCTATCTCATAGATTGACCACCAAAACTGCAATTAGATCCAATCTAACGCCAAGCGCATATCACATATGCACGATCTCGAGCCTAAAACCAGAAGCTAACGCTCTGATACCACTGTTGGGCCACGCAGGGAAAAACAAAACTTTTTCCTACGCGGTGATCCCAAGATCTAGCTGAGGTAGTAGGCCACGAGAATTACCACTAGACGCGTGGTTGCGGAATCGATGAAGCGCGTCGCTTGATGCAGTGCAGTCCTCACGATCCGTTCCGATCGACGATCGTCGAAGTGCTGAACATACATCACCTCCGCCAGTATCCACACGTACGAGGAGGAGCACCGGCGATGGACTGCTAGGTCCGGTACGGCAGCGACAGGAATGGACTGGACTAGAGCTAGGGTTTCCAACACATGGAGTGACCTAACCGTATTCTCTAAGCACCTGCACCCCAGCTTATATAGGAAGTGAAAGTGGGCTCCACTCACTTGTGGCCCATTCACTAAAAGGCCTATATTAGGCACTACGAGTCCAACTCACTAACTCTGTCCATTTCCTTTTTGGGTCCAACCCAAATATGCTCCCGCTCTTAAGTGTGTGACCCGATAGGCTCATGGTGACCCGGACACGATCCGAGTCTCACCCGTGACCGATCAGTTGGTAGCGGCTCCTAGCAGAACGTGCCAACTCCCAAGTACCATAGAGTCATGACGACATACCTTTCAATGTGACTTACGTCTGAGTCCCTTTTGCCTCATGATATACCTTGTCGGACTATAGGTGAAAGATCGTCATCCCTTGAATAGTCCGATTCCCTTTCTCGATCCGAGATAAGTGATTCATCCGACTAACTCTTAGTCGGTCGCCTCGGTTAACACTTAACCGAGTCACGCATGGCCATGCTTTCTGAATCATATCTTCTGAGAGGGCCCAGAGAATATCTCTCCAGTCAGAGGGGCAAAATCCCATCTCGGTTATTCACATCACGCAGCTTGATTCTCAGTCGACCCGAACTCCGCCTTTCTAACTGTCCAGTGACGGAAAAACGTTTGATAGAACCTAAGTCGGTGATCCTCAACTTGGACTGTGCAATAACCTCAGGTCTAAGGATTACATTGATTGAGACATGCAAATGACGACTTGATCGTTGCATCTCAATGTGGGTCAGTCCGACTCGCTAAACTCTTTAGCCGAATCTGTGTAAGTCGGAATAGCATCTCTATGCCCATGACAAGTGGAACCGAGTCATCAGCCGACTTTCATATTAGTCTAAGTTGTGTCTCCAGCACAACCTCAACGACCAAGGATAATCAGTATAAACAACATGAATATATATTTCCACAATCGAATCACATATTCAATGATATATATCAGTAGTTCATACATGGACAATAACTTTATGAATACCTTGGAAATAACATCATACATGATTGCCTCTAGGGCATATTCCCAACAACAAGCCACTAGAGGAATAGACTTAGATCTAATCTCTCCACCGCCATAGCCATATTCCACCAGTTGTAATAGTAGATCTCTTCTTCGATTGGCAACATTGTAAGACTATTTGCTATCAATATCATGATTTCTACTACAATGTTTATGATCTTTGATGTCATCTATGTGTGAGTAATTCTCCTTGGGCTAAAGGCTTCGGCCTAGCCATGTAGCTTTTTGTGCATGTTATTTATCATAGATGGGATCATGTATTAGTTTGTATGACATGATGATTATTGTATCCGCTCTTGCCTCAATCTAAGGACTTTTTAGGTACCCAAGACCCCGAGGATTGAGCTAGGTATAGGGAGTATGAGTAATGACTAATCTGCAGGATGGGAACCCCTATGACAGAAAGGGCAGTACGGCTGTATGTGAGGGATTTACTTGGAATTAACGATGACATCACTATGCATATCATTAGTTGTCTTTCTTCTATGGATTAGACTAGTAGGTTATTGCTATAAGCGGTTGTGGAGGCAATAGCAATTATGGATGCACTGCCCATATATAATTTATCTTGCTCTAACAATTACATGCATACTTTATTTCTATCTTTTATTTCCATCATATGTTTTGCACAGGTACAGCTGAAACCAAACGCCCTAAGCCCTCTCTCTCCATCATCGACAACGACAAAAAGACACAAACTCTTGGTCTGGTAAAAACACAAAAGGAATTCTAAAAACTCCCGAAGGTCCATTAAAGTAACTTCACTATGCTTTGCTTCCCGAGGATTAGATAAACCTAGATCTACTAGGGAAAAATAAGCTATACTACATCCGTAATTCCGATTGAAGGTATCACCCTTCAGCCGAAGAAACTGAAGCCTCTAACGATGACAAAAAGACCGAGTCTGACGTCCTTGTCTTGGAGAAAAATCAGGACGACTTGGATGCTGGCACCAGCGAGCTGGCAAATTCTCCTTATCTTCCACCTGCAGCAGAGAGTCAAAAAAACTATGCATTATTTTAGAACAAGTGGTGTAACATAAACCATTTATCTATGTATGTTGTTTTGTAAGAACTTATGATATTACTCTAGCACTTGGTTATTTTTGCTATGCTCGAAAATTACTTAACATACTTACCGTTTATCTAGCTTTCTGCTTCATCCCTTTCGTGAGCCGGCAAACCTTAGCACGGAAACACTGCCAAGCAACGGAGCTCAATTGCTAAACTAGTTTAATCTCAAAAACAGAGTCGGCTTCTAGTACCAACAATTCACTACTCGAAAAATACCCGCATCTAAGTAATCAGACAAAAACCAAAAATATAAATAGAATATGAGACTTACACCTGAAGGTAGCATTTTTATAGAATCAGAAATCTAACCAGAACAAACATGAGCATAAAGTACTTTCAAGTATCCTGAGATTTTTGACTTTGGCATGATCATTCAGAAATAAGATGGTACTTAAAACATCTCAGAAAAACATTGAGGGAACCAACACTTTATTTCACTTTGAACATGTACATTGATATGATTACAAAGAAAGAAAAATTAAGAATAAAAGGGACGTAGTTGACCAATATTCCATGGACGGGCTAACTCATCGGGATCTGTACTATCTCCAGCTATCTTTCTTTTCGTAGTAGCAGGTCTTTCTTTGTCTAGTCTCATGTTTGTTAAATAATATGACCCGTTGTGTAGTACTCTGCTAACCATAAAGGGTCCTTCCCAAATTGGGGTAAGTTTGTGCTTTCCTTGTTGCACTAGTCGGAGAACTAGATCGCCCTTCCTGAAGGAACGATTTTTGACTCTCAAACTATGATACTTGCATAACTTCTGCTGATAGGATGTATACCTCTAATCAACTTGTAGAATTAGACCATTTGCCCTTTCAACTTGTCCATTGGCTCGTGGATGTGCGACTGATGCAATATCAAGCCGGATCCCTTGATCTTCTCAAAACTCGGGAAGCTCTCCCATTCAAAATTTCTCCCATTATCTATACTAATACTATGCGGATAGTCGAATCGAATTATGACATCCTTGATGAATCTTTTGGCTTTGGCTCCATCGCAACTTGTTATGGGTTTAGCCTCGATCCATTTTGTAAATTTAATCACTATCACTAGTAGGTGGGTAAATCCACTTGGAACCCGTTTAAATGGTCCTACCATGTCAATCCCCTAGACCACAAATGACCATGTAATCGGAATTGTTCGCAGTTGATTGATCACTGCAAGTGCGCAGATCGTTTGTAGCTAGTTTCGAAATAAAGACATTGATCCCATAGGGAGCAGTAGGCAAAATACTAAAATGCTTTGAATACAACTAAGCGAAGTACTTAAGAAATAACTTCACGATGCAAGATAAGTAGAGTTGTTTTTGGGTTTTTGGTTGAACAAGGTAATTTAAAGTAAAGCAAAACTTAATGCAGAAAGTAAGAATCGCGTGTGTAATAGAACATTGGAACTACAATAGGGAAAACGGCATTCTCGGGGAATAGTGGATACACCACTAGAAATTTAGACTAAGCAATCAAGATTATTATAATGAATATTCTCATAATGTGTATATATGTGGGAGGATATATGGATGATTAGCCAGCAACCGCTGCACACATCATCCTCATAACCAAAACAGATAGCAATCGACATCAATCGAATTACTGCGCTATTAAGGGATTTCTTCTATGGCATGGACATGGCTTTATGAGTTCTCCTTGATACCCCAAAGTTAGTACGTAAGGATTGATGTTGGCTCCCCAGATTATTCGTCCGAGAAATCCCTGTTATGCATACATCCACGTTCCCATGATCAGTGAGCCGTGGAACATAACCGACAAGTACCATTACAACATTCGAAACATAACGGATTACAAGACTTACATAGATGCCATTATGGCTACATCCTCATTAGCAGCGGATCTTGCGTAGAGCCCAATCGTGCCTCAACCTACAGGCCACTGACGGGGAAGACGACCTAGCTTGCTGGACGTCACCTGAATCTTCCGAAGTCGAAACTCCGAAAGTCTGGCCAAGTAAAATAGCCAGGGACACAGCCGTGAGTACTTTTGAATGTACTCGCAAACCACCAAGATAAGTGAACAAAGGAAATGCAATTTTGGCTGTGGCGAGATAGCTGTATCTGGGGTTGCCTTTGAAAATCCTAAACTAACTTTTGAAGTTGTGGCATCTCTATATCTTTGTTGAAAAAGAGTTTTGGAAACATGCTTCTGTTTTCCAAATCTAGACATCTCCATATATTTGTTGAAAAAGAGTTTTGAAAACAGTTTTATAGTTAAAACCCCCTTTTTAAACATCTTCGACCACCTCTGGTCAAAACAAAGCTTTCGAACTTGGGTTCCCCCGGAACCTTCGTCCTCTTCGTACTTGTTTCCCAAACAAGTACAGTCTGGGTACTCCTAGCCAACACCTTTACAACCGTCCTTGACCGTGGACACGGCTATTCGAATAGGTTATACTCTGCAGAGTTTGCGCACTTCCCCACAAGAATCAATACATCCGCCGAGATACAACCAGGACCCACTGCCACTGTAGATGGGGGTCTGGATAATCAAACCTAACCTTTTGCTTGTCTAGTCTAGCAAAGGCATGCTTTTCCTCTTGGGTTTCTTCTCCCTGATAACAAGTATGTGGCTCCCAGCCATAGTCCTGCCTTCCATACACGCGCATACCCAAGCCGCAACTTGGCGTATACCTTAAATATGGTGACTCCACTTCCTTCTGTACTCCAAGTCATACCTTCCGTGGGAGACCCAATTGTTGCACCGGCCTCCTGCCAGTTCAGGCTTACTCTTGCCTAAGCAAGCGGCAGGCTTCAGATCCTTGATCTCATGGCCCCTGCCCGGACTTACAGGGATCTCTCCTTATAAGCATGGTAGAAGCTGCCTCGGCTAATGCGGACAAACTACGAGTTAAGCCCTAGCACCTGGGGTAATGTGGTTGCGCGGATAAAATTGTTCCAGTAAAGGCGTAGAACATCCCATCACATTCTCACTTCTCATCATCGCCATTTCTTTTGTTAAAACCTCAACTTGGAACGATGCCTATTTCCAAGGGTTTTACAAAAAGGGTTTTGAAACATTTGTAGTGGGGGTAAATCCCAAAACAGTTCATTTTCTCAAAACCGGGGTTTTCCAACGAGGTAGGATGCTATCCATCATACTCTCGATCTAAAGGGATAAAATGGTAGGTACATCGAGGTGGTGCCTCGAAGGACACAAAGTCATAACTTGGAGGAGCCAAGTTACCATCGTAGTATTTGTAAAACAAAACATGCAGGTAGATTATGCAATTTATAAAGAGGATACAAAACAGGTAAACGAGAATAGGACATATATTAGAGTTCAGGAATGGTGGCTTGCCTTTGATCAGCATTAAGTCCCTGGACTTCTTCAGATGACCCAGAATACCCAATAACAATTAATAAGAAAACCCTTCCTTCTTGTCGTCAGACACTCACACTATCGTCGTCATCGGGTACACATGCAAGCAGACAAGTCCACAATCAATACAAGGCATACAAACATCAAACCATAAAGCAAACAAACATAAGAGTACTACTGTACTTGGGAGGTTTTGGAGAGGTTGGTTATTGATGGTGGACTTACTGAATTGCCATTGTAGTGGTTTTTCCATTGGGAAGATAGTGGTCAAGGCTAGATACAAAGAACTTGGATTAGGGTTATGTGGTTAGTATGATACCAAGGGGTAACCATGATATCCTCAGATAGGTCTTGTCAAAACAAAACCCACACAAGTGGTTTCACTTGATTATCAATTTTCTAGAATTAGTTATGCTTTTTAAAGTGGAATAAACTCTAGTTTAAGGAAATAATTCACCAGAAGAGTTCTGGAGCTCCAAAAATTATTTCCTTGGATGGTTAGGTAGTATTTGATGTACTGAACCACCTAGAGTTAGAATTTTGTCAAGATAATTACCAGAATGCCCTTAGGAAATTCCCAAAGGCAGTTCTGTATGATTCTTCTCTTTTTCACCAGATTAATTCTACAGGAGCTATTGAGTTGGTTCCAAGGGCATGTGATAGGTATTTTGAATAACTTTCTGCAGAAATTGGATTCACTCTGTTTGGAGTTGTCAAACTCCTGGAGTGATTTATTTAGTGAAAATACCCCTTACATAAGTAGTTAAATCACTAAAATTCAACTAGAGCACAATATATTTTGAGCTGCTAGGATTGGATAGATACAAATCCTAGGAGGTACTGGGAGGTGGAATTAGGTCAGTACCACATTTGGTTAGACCTGGAGAATTTATCTAATACAAAAAGTTGCTGTTTTTATTATTTTTCTTAAAGGCACATCTCTGTTCACCTTGGGGTAGGACCTATGCTGGATAATAGGTATTTCAAATAACTTCCAGCAGGACTTTGGTTCATCTCAAATGAGGATATGAAACTCTTTGAGGAAAAAAATTGGTGTAGAGTATACTTGACAGCAGAATGATTACCAGTAATTAAATGAAATTATTTTGGACTTGGGGTTGCATCTGCATGTTTGAGAAAACATCAGGGAACAACCAGAATTTTAAATCTTGGCATTTGGACTTCATTTACATTTTTAGAAGGATTTAATCCTAGTAGGAGCTTTTCTGGATTAATAGGTCAACTAAAAAGGAAAAGATAAGGAGGTGCAGTAGGCCGGATCTGGGGGGAACTGGGCCACACAGGGGCAGGCCAGCCCAAGGCGGGGCAACACGACGTGCGGGAGCCCACGCTGAAACCTGACAAGCGGGGCCCAGCGGTCAGTGGTGGAGGACGCCGAAGCGGTATAGGACGCTGTCGGCCGTTGGATCAAGTCGCAACGAACGGCTCGTCGACGTCGTCTTCGCAGAGACAGAGCACCGGCGACAGAACCCTAGTGAGCGGCGGAGCTCGGCCGGGAGGCTCACCTGGGGCTCGAGGGAGGTCGTGGAGGCGGCAGGGCTACGCGGTGGTCGATGATGAGCCGAACGAGGGGCAGCACGGGGTGGTCTGCCACCGGGAGGTAGCTTGCACGTGAGAGGCCGAGAGTAGACTCATCGGAGCTCGACGGCAACGGCAGAGGGGTCGGTCATGAGCAAAAACAAGACTAGGGTTAGATGAAGGAGAGCTAGGGGAACTCTAGTTCCAACATGCAGAGGAAGGGGAGCAGAGGGGAGAGAGCCTTGCTCGATTTTTGTGGAGGGCCGAAGCTTCTCCTTGTTCTTCTCCCAGGCAGATCTGAGCAGGGGAGAAGGAGTGGAGCTAGGGGAGTGTGAGGGGAAGTGTGAGGGGGAAAATGAGGGCAGGGGCGAGCTAGGGAAGGCCTTTGGCCATATATACCAAGAGGGAGGAGTAGATGAGGTGAAAGACTCATTTGGACAAGAGGGAGGGGCAATGCTGGCTAGGGATTGGTCCAAGGGTTGGTGGGGAGGGGTAGTAGTGGTTTTTGGTCGTGCTAGACTAGAGAGGGAGGGGGTGGCATCAGTGGTAATTAAGGGGGACAAATCTTCTAAGATCTTTGTTGTATCTCTCTCCTTCTACTAGTACAAGGGCAAAATGGGAAGAGCTAAGGTGATGCTACAGGGCTGGTCGACCAGTGGTGTGTCCTAGTGCTGAGGATGAGCTTTGAGCAAGATCGAATGAGAATTGGAAATGGTTGGAGTAGTAGATTTTCTTAATTGGCAATATTAATCTAATTGAGGGTTGTGAAGGAAGTCCAAAATCTTGCATTGGACCAAAGGGCTAAATGGTGCTGGTAGATAGATGAGGTCAAGGTAGACTCCTAGGATTTAATTGAGATTTTTAGGTGGGGTTTTAGTCCACCTAGATCCAATTGCTCAAAATGGGAAGAAATGATTTCTAGAAGATCATTTGATAAATTTCCAATGGACAAGGATGGGTTTTGGTGTGGGAGGGTCCCAAATGTGAATACACACTTAGGGGAATTTTCCCAAGATTTATTGGTGATTAAAAGTGTTTAAAACAATTATTATTCCAATTCAGCCATTTAAGAAAATGGGCAAAAAGAAATAATAAAGCTTCTCAAAAAAATTTATTTTTGATATGGAAAGATAGGATATGATTTGTGGAACTCACATGAGCCAAAATTTAGAGAAGTGTTTTGGCAAAAACTAAACTTTCCTTTATGGAGGGAGTTTTGGGGATTTGGACTATTTAAGGAATTAAATAGTTTTGGGGCCATAATAATTATGGATAAAATTTGATAAATCCTAATGATCAATGTATATGAGATATACAAGGTGTATCAAGCATTTTCAACCTTAGGGAAAGAAATTCCAACTTGAAAAGGATGGAAAACAAGGAGTTGGTGATCTAGGGTGGTGTTATTTTTATACCACCAAAACATGCTTGCATCTTGGAGCTCAGAGCTCATCTTGGTGCAAGGGATAGATGGGTGGGTATACCAGGTCATATAGATGAACATGGCAGAAAGATTTTGAATTAATAGCATTTGAGGGGATCTAGAAGTGATGGCCAACTTTGTTGAAATTAAGGCTGCCATAAAGAAAGAGTCATGAAGCCTTCTAAACCAAGTGGTTTCAAGGAGCACAAAGATTCACTTGGAACAAGTGAAGTAGGTTTTGATAGACATCAATGAGTATAACACAACCATGCAGAGAGTTGGTCCATAGGATGTTAGATGAGGGTATGAGCTTCTACCAAAGTAGGCATGATGATTAGTTTTGCAGGAAATGTTATTTTCTTGTCTACAAAACCATCATGGACTAGTGGGTTGGAGGATGATATAACCAGAGTCAAATGTGGTCCTTGGTAGTACTTAGGATGGTTAACAAGATGGTTTAGGTGCATTTCCAAAAATACACATGGTTTGAGAAAAGGAGACATTCAAAAAGGTGATGTTGAAACTGTTTCCAGACTTAGTCAAATTTGGCAGTTTTGAGGATTTTGACTAGAGTATGAGAGGGGATGATCTTGGAGGAGTTGCAAGGTATCAGAGCATTGGCAAGTGGATGATATTGAATTGTATATTGAGTAGAAGAGATCCATGCCTTATATTGGACTCCATGGACTTGGAAACGTCTAGAATGGAAATCTTTAGAATGGATCTTGTGGGCTCCTCGGATTATTCGTCCGAGGAATCCCTGTTATGGATATTTCCACGTTACCATGATCAGTGAGCCATGGAACATAACCGATAGGTACCATTACAACATACAAAACATAACGAATTACAAGACTTACATAGATGCCATTCTGGCTACATCATCAATAGCAGCGGAACATCGCCAAGCGTAGAGCCCAATCATGCCTCAACCTACAGGCAGCTGACTGGGAAGACGACCTAGCTTGCTGGACGTCGCCTGAATCTTCCGGAGTCGAAACTCTGAAAGTCTGGCCAAGTAAAATAGCTAGGGACACAGCCGTGAGTACTTTTCAATGTACTCGCAAACCACCAAGATAAGTGAACAAAGGAAATGCAATTTTGGCTGTGGCGAGATAGCTGTATCTGGGGTTGCCTTTGAAAAGCCTAAACTAACTTTTGAAGTTGTGGCATCTCTATATCTTTGTTGAAAAAGAGTTTTGGAAACATGCTTCTGTTTTCTAAATCCAGACATCTCCATATGTTCGTTGAAAAAGAGTTTTGAAAACAGTTTTATAGTTAAAACCCCCTTTTTAAACATCTTCGACCACCTCTGGTCAAAACAAAGCTTTCGAACTTGGGTTCCCCCGGAACCTTCGTCCTCTTCGTACTTGTTTCCCAAACAAGCACAGTTTGGGTACTCCTAGCCAACACCTTTACAACCGTCCTTGACCGTGGACACGGCTATTTGAATAGGTTATGCTCTGCAGAGTTTGCGCACTTTCCCTACAAGAATCAATAACTTCGTCGGGATACAACCACGGCCCACTACCACTATAGATGGGGGTCTAGATAATCAAACCTAACCTTTCGCTTGTCAACCCTAGCAAAGGAATGCTTTTCCTCTTGGGTTTGTTCTCCCCGGCAATGAGTATGTGGCTCCCAGCCATAGTCCTTCCTTCCGTACACGCGCATACCCAAGCCGCAACTTGGAGTATACCTTAGATATGGTGACTCCACTCCCTTCCGTACTCCAAGTCACACCGTCCGCAGGAGACCCAATTGTTGCACCGGACTCCTGTTAGTTCAGACTCACTATTGCCCAAGCAAGCGAGAGGCTTCAGATCCTTGATCTGGTGGCGCCTGCCCGGAATTCCAAGGATTTCTCCCTATAAGCATGGTAGAAGTTGCCTCGGCTAATGCGGACAAACTACGAGTTAAGCTTCAAAGACTGCAATGTGGTTCTTGGATAAAAAATGTTCCAGTAAAGGCATAGAACATCCCATCACATTCTCACTTCTCAACTTCACCATTTCTTTTGGTAAAACCTCCGCTAGGAACGATGCCTCTTCCCAGGGTTTTACAAAAGCCGTTTTAAAACATTTATAGTGGGGAAAATCCCAAAACAGTTTATTTTCTCAAAGCCGGGGTTTCCAAGGAGGTAGGATGCTAACCATCGTACTCTCGGTCTAAAGGGAGTAAAATGATAGGTTCAACAGGGTGGTGCCTCGAAGGGCACGAAATAATAACTTGGAGGAGCCAAGTTACTTATCGCAATATTTATAAAACAAGACCACGCAGGTTGATAATGCAATTTATAAAGCGGATACAAAACAGGTAAAAGAGAGTAGGACATATATATCAGAGTTCGAGAATGGTGGCTTGCCTGTGATCAGCAATACGTCCCTGGACTTCTTCAGATGACCAAGAATAACCAAGTATATAATGATAATAAGAAGTCCCTTTCTTCTCGTCGTCAAACACTCACACTATCGTCGTCATTGGGTACACATGCAAGCAGACAATATCACAATCAATAGAAGGCATACTGTTGGAGATATGCCCTAGAGGCAATAATAAATGTAGTTATTATTATATCTTTGTGTTTATGATGAATGTTTATATTCATGCTATAATAGTATTAACAAGGAAACATTAATACTTGTGTGATTTGTAAACTTAATTTGAAGTCCCTAGTAAAGCCTCTATATAATACTAGCTTGTTGGTTAATAGATGATTGTGGTTTCCCTATCATGAACATTGAGATGTTATTAACAACAAGATCATATCGTTAGGAGAATGATATGGTGGACATACTCCTATAGATAAGCGTAGCATAAAGATCAAGTCATTTTAATAGTTCAATTGCTATATGCTTTCTGATACATAGTTATCTGATTCCTTCGACCATGAGATCATGCATATCACCTTTGCCGGATGGATGCTTTGATGACATCAAACACCACACCGTAACTGGGTGGCTATAAAGGTGGCATTGAGTGTTCAGAAAGTATTGGTTGAAACACATGGATCAAGAGTGGGATTTGTCCATCCATATGACGGATAGATATACTCTGGGCCCTCTGGGTGAAATGTCATCCAATTAGCTTGCAAGCATGTGACTGGCTCACAAGGGATCACATATCACGGGAACGAGAAAAGAGTACTTATCAGTAACGAGGTTGAACTAGGTATGCAAAGATACCGACGATCATAACCTTGGATAAGTAAACTATCGTGAGACAAAGGGAAATTGATATCGTATGTAAGTGGTTCATTCAATCGCAAAGTAATCGTAGAAATATGTGGGAGCCATATGAATTTCCAGATTCCTCTATTGGTTATTGTTCGGAGAAGTGTCTCGATCATGTCCGCATAATTCACGAACCGTAGGGAGACACACTTAAGGATTCGACGTTGTTTGAGTAGTTATGGGATGATGAGAAAGAGACTGAATGTTGTTCGGAGTTTCGGATGGGATCCGGGATATCACGAGGAGATCCGGAATGGTCCGGAGAATAAGATTCATATAAGGAAAGTCCCGTTTCAGAGTTGGGGAATGGTTCCGGTGTTTTCATCGGGAACATTCTAGAAGGTTCCGGAATGTCTGGCACTCCGGGGGGGAAGGGTACATGAATGTGTCATTGTAAGTTGGAATGATTGCATCATGTACTAGGTGTCATTTCTGTCCAAAATAAAGGGTTTATTCAAATCCTAATTTGAAAAGTCAAACGGCTAGTTTGAAAGTCAAACGGCAAGTTTTGGAAAGAGGAGGAGGAGTGGGAAACCGAGTTGGGGAGGGATTCCCTCCTCCAACCGCCGGCCCACCTCCAAGCCGAGTTGGGGAGGGACTCCCTCCCCTTGGCCGCACCTATAAAGGGAGGCAGGGCCCCCTCTAGTACACAAGTACCTCTCCTCCAAAACCCTAGATTGGCGCCACCACCTCCTGCTGCTGCCGCCTCCTCCCAGGGTTGCCCTAGCCGCCGACTTGGGGTGCCCCAAACCCTAGCCGCCGGCTCTAGCACCTCCTCCTTGGTGCGTCTAAAACGTAGATCGCCGAGGAGCTCTCTCATACTCCACCATACTCGCTCCGGCTTAAGGCTAAGCCCTGCGAGATCTCCCCTCTACTTCCGGTACCACGCCGTTGTGCTGCCGGAATCGCGAGGAGAGTGCTACAACCTCCGCCCTCGGAACAAGGAGAGGAAGGTCTTCGTCAATCGAACGTGTGACTGATTATGGAGCGCTGCGAACGCGCCGGAAGGATCGTCTCGATCTTGATATCGGAAGAGTATTTACTACATCACCCACAAGAATCTGCTCTCGTTAAACACTTTGGAATCTTCGAGGGTGAGTTATTCCATCGACTCGTTGCTACAATCTAGTAGATAGATCTTGGCTTGTTTGTTTGTATGTGGTAGAATTTTTTTTTTCCATGCTACGAAACCCTACAGTGGTATCAGAGTCGTGTCTATATGTAGATCTGTTGCACGAGTAGAACACAATGGTCATTGTGGGCATTGATGCTTTTATTGTCGATTGCTTCTTGTGTACTTTGCATCTTGCGGTATGTTGGGATGAAGCGGCCCGGGCTAACCTTACATGACATCGTTCATGAGACTTGCTCCACGCTTGACATGCAACTTGTATTGCATAAGTGGCTTTATGGGTGCGCTTTCTCCTAGCATAGTTAAGATCCAATTTACAACGGGTGATTAACAATACTAGTATCAATGTTGTGGTTCTTGTTCGTAAGTTAGAACGACACTTATTAACAGCCCCAAACCACGTAAAATATGCAAAGAAAGTAGAGGCGTCTAACTTTGTTTTGCGAGGGTGTCAAAGGATGTGATATGGCCATGATTGTGATTATATTTGATGTATGCAATGTTCCTTATTGTAAGTTGGCAACCAGCAGGAGCCATATGGTTGTCTTTAATTTCTATTAAGACCCGCGTGTCTATTCAAAGTAGTTGTAATAGTTGAAGCTAGTGGACGACAACCATGAAGAAGCATCATTGACCTTGATGCTATGCTGGTGATGATGGAGATCATGTTCGTGCTTGAAGATGGAGATCGGAAGCACAAAGAAGAAAGGCCATATCATATCACATATTATGAATTGCATGTGATGTTAATCCTTTATGCATCTTGTATTGCTTAGTAGATGACGGTAGCATTATAAGATGATCCCTCATGCACATAAATTTCAAGTTCTAAAGTGTTCACCCTTAGTATGCACCATTGCTAAAGCTTGTTGTTTCGAAGCACCACGTGATGATCGGGTGTGTTAGATTCCGCAAGTGAATACAACGTAAGCAAGCCAGATTTGCTTATGCGGAAGCTAAGGTTTGATCTTGACGAGCCTAGCATGTACAGACATGGTCTCAGGAACACGGATCACCGAAAGGTAAAGCATGAATCATATAGTAGATATGATGAACATGTCGATTGTTCGCCATTGAAACTATATCAACTCTCGTGATGATCGGTTTTGATATGGTGGATTTGGTTCGTGTGATCACTAAAACAATGTGAGGGATGTTGTTTTGAGTGGGAGTTCACCTAGATTAAACTTTATTATTAATTTGAACTCAATTTGTCATAAACTTAGTCTAAACTATTGCAAATATGTTGTAGATCAATGGCAGCCCCTACCATCAATTTTAATGCGTTCCTAGAGAAAGAAAAGTTGAAAAACAATGGAAGCAACTTCGCAGATTGGTTCCGCAATTTGAGGATTGTCCTCACAGCTGGTAATTTGACCTATGTGCTGGATGCACCGCTGGGTGACCCACCTGCAGCTGATGCTACCGATGAAGTAAAGAATGTTTACCTTGCTCGGAAGAATCAGTACTCCATAGTTCAGTGTGCTATCTTGTATGGTTTAGAATCGAGCTTGAAAAGGTTTGAGAATTCAGACCCACATGATATTGTCCGTGAACTCAAATTGATCTTTGAGACTCACGCGGCAATTGAGAGCTATGAGGCTTCTGAAAAGTTCTTTAACTGCAAGATGGAAGAGGGCAGCTCCGTCAGTGAGCATGTGCTTAAGATGTCTGGGCATGCAAACAAACTTCAAAGCTTGGGTATAGTGATTCCTAATGCTTTGGGGATTTACTGTGTCCTCCAATCACTACCACCAAGTTACAAGAACTTTGTGATGAACTACAACATGCAGAACATGAACAAGCAGTTACCAGAACTGTTTGCTATGTTAAAGTCTGCAGAAGTGGAGATCAAGAAAGAGCACCAAGTGTTGTTTGTCAATAAGACCACCAAATTCAAGAAAGGCAAGTCTAAGCAGAAGGGACACTTCAAGAAGGGTGGTAAGAAAGTTACCACGCCGATGAAGAAGACCAAGGCTGGACCCAAGCCTGATACTGAGTGCTTTTACTGCAAGGGAGAAGGTCACTGGAAGCGGAATTGCCCAAAGTACTTGGCGGATTTGAAGAACGGCAACATCAAGAAGAAAGGTATATCTGATATACATGTTATTGATGTGTATCTCACTAGTATTCGTAGTAGTGCCTGGGTATTTGATACTGGTTCGGTTGCTCATATTTGTAACTCAAACAGAGCTGCGAATAAACGGAAGCTAGTGAAGAACGAGGTGACGATGCGCGTGGGAAACGGATCAAAGGTTGATGTGATCGCGGTCGGCACGCTACCCCTTCATCTACCATCGGGATTAGTTTTATACTTAAATAATTGTTATTTGGTGCCTACGTTAAGCATGAACATTATATCAGGATCTTGTTTATTGAGAGACGATTACTTGTTTAAATCCGAGAATAATGGTTGTTCGATTTATATGAGTAATATGTTTTATGCACATGCACCTTTGATAGATGGTCTATTCTTATTGAATCTCGATAATGGAAATACACATATTAATAACATTGAGGCTAAACGTTTGAAATCGAGCGATAACTTGACCTATATGTGGCACTGTCGTCTTGGTCACATTGGAGTGAAGCGTATGAAGAAACTCCATTCCGATGGACTTCTTGAATCACTTGATTTTGAATCACTTGAAAGATGCGAAGCATGTCTGATGGGTAAAATGACTAAGACTCCATTTTCTGGTATAATGGAGCGAGCTACGGACTTATTGGAAATCATACATACTGATGTGTGTGGTCCAATGAGTGTAGCATCGCGCGGTGGTTATCGTTATGTTCTTACCTTCAAGGATGACTTGAGTAGATATGGGTATATCTATTTCATGAAACATAAGTCCGAAACTTTCGAGAAGTTTAAGGAGTTTCAAAGTGAGGTGGAGAATCAACGTAACAAGAAGATTAAATTTCTACGTTCTGATCGTGGAGGTGAATATCTAAGTTACGAGTTTGGTGAGCATTTAAAGAAATGCGGAATACTTTCACAATTGACACCGCCGGGAACACCACAGCGTAATGGTGTGTCTGAACGTCATAATCGAACTCTCTTAGATATGGTTCGTTCTATGATATCACTTACAGATTTATCGCTGTCATTTTGGGGTTATGCATTAGAAACAGCCGCATTCACTTTAAATAGGGCACCGTCTAAATCCGTTGAAACGACATCGTATGAATTATGGTTTGGGAAGAAACCTAAATTGTCGTTCCTTAAAGTTTGGGGATGCGAAGCCTATGTAAAGAAGTTACAGCCGGACAAGCTTGAACCCAAAGCGGAAAAATGCGTCTTCATAGGATACCCGAAGGAAACTATTGGGTATACCTTCTATCATAGATCCGAAGGCAAAATCTTCGTTGCTAAGAATGGATCCTTTCTAGAGAAGGAATTTCTCTCGAAAGAAGTGACTGGAAGGAAAGTAGAACTTGACGAGGTTGTTGAACCTTCTCTCGAAATTGCAAGTAGCCCAGCGCCGGAAGAAGTTCCTGTGGTGCCTGCACCAATTAGAGAGGAAGCTAATGATGATGATCATGAAACTTCGGTCGAAGTTGCTACAGAGCCTCGCAGGTCAACGAGAACTCGTACCACTCCAGATTGGTATGATCCCGTTATGAGCATCATGTTGGTGGACAACACCGATGACCCTGAGACATATGAGGAAGCGATGATGAGCCTAGATTCCAATAAATGGCAAGAAGCCATGAAATCCGAGATTGGATCCATGTACGAAAACCAAGTATGGACTTTGGTGGACTTACGGATGGTAGGAAGGCTGTCGAGAACAAATGGATCTTCAAGAAGAAAACAGATGCTGATGGTAATGTTCTGTCTATAAAGCTCAACTTGTCGCAAAGGGTTTCGACAAATTCAAGGAGTTGACTACGATGAGACTTTCTCACGATGGAAGCTAAAGTCTATAAGGATTATGTTAGCGATCGCTGCATATTATGATTATGAGATATGGCAGATGGATGTCAAAACAGCATTCCTCAATGGTGACATTGATGAAGAGTTGTATATGATTCAACCCAAAGGTTTTGTCGACCCTAAAGATGCTAACAAGGTATGCAAACTTCAACGGTCCATCTATGGATTGAAGCAAGCATCCCGAAGTTGGAATCAACGTTTTGATAAGGTAATCAAAAGTTTTGGTTTTATACAAACTTATGGAGAAGCTTGTATTTACAAGAAAGTGAGTGGGAGCTCTGTAGCATTCTTAATACTATATGTGGATGACATATTGTTGATTGGGAATGATGTAGACCTTCTTAATAGTGTTAAGGAATATTTGAATAATAGTTTTTCAATGAAGGATCTTGGCGAAGCAGCTTACATATTAGGCATAAAGATTTATAGAGATAGATTGAAACGCCAAATATCATTGTCACAGAGTACATATTTGGACAAAGTTCAAAAGAGGTTTGGAATGGAAGATAGCAAGAAAGGGTTCTTGCCCATGTTGCCCAATACGACCTTGAGTAAAACTCAAAGTCCGACATCGGCAGAAGATAGAGAAAGGATGAGTAAGACTCTCTATGCCTCAGCCATAGGATCTCTAATGTATGCCATGCTATGTACTAGACCCGACATCGCATATGCTGTTAGTCTAACTAGCAGATATCAAAGTGATCCAGGAGTGGATCATTGGACAGCGGTCAAAAACATCCTTAAGTACTTGAGAAGAACTAAGGATATGGTTCTTTCTTATGGAGGTGATGAACAGCTCGTTGTTAATGGTTACACCGATGCTAGTTGGAACACCGATCCGGATGATTCTAAATCACAATCTGGACACGTATTTATTTTGAATGGTGCAGCAGTTAGCTGGAGGAGTGCAAAGCAAAGCATTGTAGCGAGATCTTCAACTGAATCGGAATACATGGCTGCTTCGGAGGCTTCACAAGAAGTGATATGGATGAAAGAGTTCATTACAGAGCTGGGTGTGGTTCCTAGTGCGCTGGACCCAATGTCTATCTACTGTGATAACATGGGCGCCATAGCCAATGCGCAAGAACCAAGGTCACACAAGAAGCTGAAGCACATCAAGCTACGTTTTCACGCTATTCGAGAACATATCCAAGATGGGGATATAAAGATTTGCAAAGTACACACAGATCTGAATGTGGCGGATCCTTTGACTAAACCTCTCCCGAGGGCAAAACATGACCAGCACCAAACTGCCATGGGTGTTCGGTATATTACCATGTAATCTAGATTAGATGACTCTAGTGCAAGTGGGAGACTGTTGGAGATATGCCCTAGAGGCAATAATAAATGTAGTTATTATTATATCTTTGTGTTTATGATGAATGTTTATATTCATGCTATAATAGTATTAACAAGGAAACATTAATACTTGTGTGATTTGTAAACTTAATTTGAAGTCCCTAGTAAAGCCTCTATATAATACTAGCTTGTTGGTTAATAGATGATTGTGGTTTCCCTATCATGAACATTGAGATGTTATTAACAAGATCATATCGTTAGGAGAATGATATGGTGGACATACTCCTATAGATAAGCGTAGCATAAAGATCAAGTCATTTTAATAGTTTAATTGCTATATGCTTTCTGATACATAGTTATCTGATTCCTTCGACCATGAGATCATGCATATCACCTTTGCCAGATGGATGCTTTGATGACATCAAACACCACACCGTAACTGGGTGGCTATAAAGGTGGCATTGAGTGTTCAGAAAGTATTGGTTGAAACACATGGATCAAGAGTGGGATTTGTCCATCCATATGACGGATAGATATACTCTGGGCCCTCTCGGTGAAATGTCATCCAATTAGATTGCAAGCATGTGACTGGCTCACAAGGGATCACATATAACGGGAGCGAAAAGAGTACTTATCAAGATGAGGTTGAACTACGTATGCAGAGATACCGACGATCATAACCTCGGATAAGTAAACTATCGTGAGACAAAGGGAAATTGATATCGTATGTAAGTGGTTCATTCGATCGCAAAGTAATCGTAGAAATATGTGGGAGCCATATGAATTTCCAGATTCGTCTATTGGTTATTGTTCGGAGAAGTGTCTCGATCATGTCCGCATAATTCACGAACCGTAGGGAGACACACTTAAGGATTCAACGTTGTTTGAGTAGTTATGGGATGATGAGAAAGAGACTGAATGTTGTTCGGAGTCTCGGATGGGATCCGGGATATCACGAGGAGATCCGGAATGGTCCGGAGAATAAGATTCATATAAGGAAAGTCCTGCTTGGAGTTGGGGAATGGTTCCGTGTTTTCATCGGGAACATTCTAGAAGGTTCGGAATGTCCGCACTCCGGGGAAGGGTACATAAATGCGTCATTGTAAGTTGGAATGATTGCATCATGTACTAGGTGTCATTGCTGTCCAAAATAAAGGGTTTATTCAAATCCTAATTTGAAAAGTCAAACGGCTAGTTTGAAAGTCAAACGGCAAGTTTTGGAAAGAGGAGGAGGAGTGGGAAACCGAGTTGGGGAGGATTCTCCTCCAACCGCCGCCCACCTCAAGCCGAGTTGGGGAGGGACTCCTCCCTTGGCCGCGCCTCCCACCTATAAAGGGAGGGGCAGGGCTGCCTCCTAGTACACAAGTACCTCTCCTCCAAAACCCTAGATTGGCGCCACCACCTCCTGCTGCTGCCGCCACCTCCCAGGGTTGCCCTAGCCGCCGACTTGGGGTGCCCCAAACCCTATCCGCCAGCTCTAGCACCTCCTCCTTGGTGTGTCTAAAACCTAGATCGCCGAGGAGCTCTCTCATACTCCACCATACTCGCTCCGGCTTAAGGCAAAGCCTCATGAGATCTCCCTCTACTTCCTGTACCACGTTGCCTTTGCGGAATCAAGGAGAGTGCTACAACCTCCATTGCCTGCTGGAACAAGGAGAGGAAGGTCTTCCGAGTACGAACGCAGGACCGATCAAGGGAGCACGCCGAACGCAGCGTCGGAAGGATCGTCTACGCGATCTTGAGATCAGAAAGAGTACGACTACATCACCCACGAGAATCTGCTCTCGTTAAACACTTTGGAATCTTCGAGGGTGAGTTATTCCATTGACTCGTTGCTACAATCTAGTAGATAGATCTTGGCTTGTTTGTTTGTATGCGGTAGAATTTTTTTGTTTTCCATGCTACGAAACCCTACACATACAACATCAAATCATACAGCAACAAACATGAGAATTACTACTGGACTTGGGAGGTTTTGGAGAAGTGGGATTCAAATGGTGGAATTTACAAGATTGCCACTAGGGTGTTTCTCTTTTGGGAAGATAGTTGTCAAGGTTAGATACAATGCATTTGGATTAGGGTTCTGAGGTCAGTAGGATACCAATGTGTAGAAGTGATATCCTCTGATAGGTCGTGTCAAAACAAAACCCTCGCAAGTGGTTTCACTTGATTATCAATTTCCTAGATTTAGTTATGCTTTTTATATTGGATTAAACTCTAGGTTGAGGAAATAATTCACCAGAAAATTTCTGGAGCTCAAAAAATTATTCCCTTGGATGGTTTAGCAGTATTTGATGTATTGAACCACCTAGAGTTGGAATCAAGTCAAAGGAATTACCATAATGCCCTCAGGAAATTCCCAAAGACAGTTCTGTCTAGTTTTTCTCTTGTTCATCAGATTAATTCTACCGAAGCTATTGAGTTGGTTCCAAGTGCATGTGATAGGTATTTAAAATAACTTTATGTAGGAATTGGGATTCACTCATTTCGGAGTTGCCAAACTCCTGGAGTGATTTAATTAGTGAAACTACCCATCACAGAAGTATTTAAATCACTAAAATTCAACCAGAGCTCAATAAATTTCTGAGCTGCTAGGTTTGGATGTATATAGATACTAGGGTGTACTGGGAGGTGGAATTAGGTCAATACCACATTTGGTTTGGCCAAGAGAATTTATCCAAGGTAGAAGGTGGCTATTTTTGGTATTTTCGTTAAAGGTAGTATACTACTCAACTAGGCATGGGACCTATTCTAGATGATAGGTATGTCAAATACCTCTGAAAGGAGCCTTGGTTCATCTCAAATGGAGATGTGAAACTCTCTGAGGAAATTAATTAGTGCAAGGTATACTTGTCAGCAGAATAATTACCAGTAATTAAAGAAAATTATTTTGGACATGAGGTTGCCTCTGCGTGTTTGAGAAAACAGCAGAGAACCACCAGGATTTTAGATCTAGGCATTTGGACTTGGTTTACCATCTTAATTGGATTTAAACTGGGGGATCAATCTCTAGATCTAGACAGAAAAGAATAAAAGAAAAGTTCTACGGGCTGGGTTCTAGGGCTACTGGGCCGCATAGAGGTAGGCTGGCCCAAGGCGGGGCAGCACGAGGCGCAGGAGCCAGCGCTTGAACTGGCAAGCAGGGCCCGGCGGTCAGCAAGGAAAGGCACTGAAGCGGTACCGGCCAGATTTGGTCGTCCGTTTAAGGCTCGATGGATGGTCTGAGTTCGTCGTCAACGCGAGGCAGGGCGCCGGCGGCGAATCCCTAGGCAGAAGCGGAGAGGGGAGGAGGGAGCTCACCAGAGGGCTCAGGAAGTGGCGCGGAGGGTGCAGGAGGACGCGGTCGACGGCACTGAGCAGATCGGTGGGCGGCACGGCGGTGTTTGACGCTAGGAAGTAGCTCGTGCGATGGCAGCTGAGAGTAAACTCGTCGGAGCTCGACGACGACGGTGGAGGAGAGGGTCCTGGGCAAAAAGAAGAGAACGGTCAGGTAGAGGAGGAGGAGGGGATCTCGTGAGCTGACATGCAGAGAGAATGGAGCAGGGGAGGAGGTTCCTTGCTCGATTTTCTTGAGGAGGCCGAAGCTTCCTCCTTTTCTTCTCTCGGGCAGCACAGAGCTGGGGAGGGAGAGTGGATCTAGGGGAGTGTGAGGGGGCAAATGAGAGCAGGGGCGAGCTAGGGAAGGGCTGCTATCCTATATACTAAGAGGGAGGAGTAGATGGTGTAAATTACCATTTTGGACAAGGGGAGGGTAATGCTGGCCAGGGGTTGGTCCAGTGGGAGGTGGGGAGGGGTAGTAGTGGTATTTGGTTGTGCAGGGGCAGAGTGGGAGGGGTGGCATCAGGGGTAATTATTTGGAGCAGATCCTTGTAAGATTTTGTTGCCCCTCTCTCTTATTACTAGTAAAAGGGCAAAATGGGAATTTGTTGGGGTGGAGCTACAGGGTTGGTCGACCAGTGGTGTGTCTTGATGTTGAGGATAAGCAATTGATCAAGATTTGAAGGAAATTGGAAGTGCTTAGAGTGGTGATTTGCTTAATTGACAAATTTGATCAAACTATAGGGTTATGAGGTAAGTCTGTAACATCCCAAAACTTTAATCCAAGCTTATCATGATCAAATCATCCCAAAAATGGGGTTAACAAAAACTTTTTTCAAATTGAAAATGAAAGCATTCATATATGTGTGCATTTAAATAGGTGTTGTTTGAATTGCCATGATTGATTGATACAATGCTTGTCAAATGTTTCTTAGGTGATTTAAACATCATCTACATCATTCCCAAACTTTTCCTAAAGAAAATCAAATAAAAAAGAATTAAAAAGAAAGAATGGTCATTTTGGCAAATTTAACTCTCATGCCTACTTTGCCTATTCCTAGTACTCAATTCTTAACAGAAAAAATTCTTGATCTTTGCACCCCTTGCTAGTACACATAATGAGGTACCAAGGCCCACCTTTTGATTTGCTAAAAACATTCTGTTAAGTATTTTAAATGACAGTTTAAATTTGAATCTAATGCATATGCATAGATCACCCCTATTTTAAAAACCATCTATTTGAGCTCCATTTTCAAAACCCTTGCAACTAGAGACTACCTGTCACTAGTGGAGATCACTCAAAAAATTTGAACTCAAAATTCAAAAAAAAATCTCTTGCTGCCATTTCATCAAACACATGGCATGCTTAATCCCACCTCTAATCCTAGCTCACTGTTTACTACAGGGTTTTCCCCCCATTTGATCTCCATTTAACCTCTTTGTCCCCTCTTGGTCTAACCATGCCCTTAGCACCACTGTCCCTTGTCCCTAACCCCCATGCCATGCCATGCCATGCCATGCCGAGCACCCACTCGCTGGCCAAACCTTGCCCCACTACAGCAGACCACTCCCCCTTCCCTCACCATGTCTAGGAGGTAGCCAACACCTCACCGCCCCTCTCTGTCCCTTGCCCGAGCCAAGTGCTGCCGTGGACCACCGAGGAGAAACCGCGCCCAGTGCCACCGCACCATGCCGATGCCGCCCGCAGAGCACGCTCTTGTAGGGGTTCGTAGCATGGAAAACAAAAATTTTCTACCGCATACAAACAAACAAGCCAAGATCTATCTACTAGATTGTAGCAACGAGTCGATAGATGAACTCACCCTCGAAGATTCCAAAGCGGTTAACGAGAGCAGATTCTCGTGGGTGATGTAGTCGTACTCTTTCCGATCTCAAGATCGCGTAGACGATCCTTCCAAATGCTGCCACGTTCCTAAGCGCTCCGATCGGTCACACATCACGAAGACCTTCCTCTCCCTTGTTCAGCGGCAATGGAGGTTGTAGCACTCTCCTCGCGATTCCTAAGCAGCACGGTGTGGTACCCAAGTAGAGGGAGATCCCTGAGGCTTCGCCTTAAGCCGGTGCAGTATGGTGGAGCTTATGAGAGGCTATTAGTGGTCTAGTAATTAGACACACCAATTAGAAGGCTCTAAACCAATTAGAAGGCTCTAAACCACTAAAGCAATTAGAAGCTCTAAACCAAAACGGCTCTAAACCGAGATTAGAGGTGGAAACTTGTGTGTCCTAGGAGGAGCCCTGCCCTCCTTATATAGGTGGGAGGGCTGCCAAGGGAGGAGAGTCCTCCCAAGTCGGCTTGGTGGGCGCCGGCCAAGGGAGGAACCCTCCTCCAATGGCCTCCACCAATCCTCCTCTCTTCCCACTTCCCAAAATTGCGTTTGACTTTCAAACTAGCGCTTGACTTTTCAATTTAGGATTTAAATAAACCCTTTATTTTGGACAGAAGAACACCTAGTACATGATGCAATCATTCCAACTTACAATGACACATTCATGTACCCTTCCCGGAGCGCCGGACATTCGAACCTTCTAGAACATTCCCGATGAAAACACCTAACCATTCCCCAACTCCAAACGGACTTTCCTTATATGAATCTTATTCTCCGGACCATTCCGGATCTCCTCGTGATATCCCGGATCCCATCCGAGACTCGAACAACATTCGGTCTCTTTCTCATAATACCATAACTACTCAAACAACGTCAATCCTTAAGTGTGTCTCCCTACGGTTCGTGAATTATGCGGACATGATCGAGACACTTCTCGAACAATAACCAATAGAGGAATGGAAATTCATATGGCTCCCACATATTTCTCGATTACTTTACATCGAATGAACCACTTACATACGATACCAATTTCCCTTTGTCTCACGATATGTTACTTATCCGAGGTTATGATCGTCGGTATCTCTGCATACCTAGTTCAACCTCAATACCGATAAGTACTCTTTTCTCGCTCCGTGATATGTGATCCCTTGTGAGCTAGTCACATGCTTGCAAGCTAGTTGGATGACATTTCACCGAGAGGGCCAGAGTATATCTATCCGCCATATGGATGGACAAATCCCACTCTTGATCCATGTGTTTCAACCAATACTTTCCTAACACTCAATGCCACTTTTATAGCCACCTGTTACGGTGTGGTGTTTGATGACATCAAAGCATCCATCCGTAAAGGTGATATGCATGATCTCATGGTCGAAGGAATTAGGTTACTATGTATCAGAAAGCATATAGCAATTGAACTATTGAAATGACTTGATCTTTATGCTACGCTTATCTATAGGAGTATGTCCATCACATCATTCTCCTAATGATATGACCCTGTTGTTAATAACATCTCTATGTTCATGATCAGGAAACAATGATCATATATTAACCAACAAGCTAGTTTAACAAGAGGCTTTACTAGGGACTCTTTTATGTTTACAAATCACACAAGTATTAATGTTTCCTGTTAATACAATTATAGCATGGTATGTAAACATTTATCATAAATATGAAGATATGATAATAACCACTTTATTATTGCCTCTTGGGCATATCTCCAGTCTCCCACTTGCACTAGAGTCAATAATCTAGTTTCAAACCTTTGTGTTTTCAACACCTATGGCTTTCTGGTGTTGTATGTACACGATTGCTAGTGGTTAACTGATCTCCGGATCTGACACTTCCAGGTCCGTGTGTAATTGCATGTCTTTGCGTCTCTACGCATCACTCATTCTCTAATGAGATGGCTTTGTATGATTTGGTCTTTCGGTGTGACCTTTAGTTCTTTGGGGTTAAAACATGTTGATAATATTGTCGCACAATATATCTTCATAGTATTATCCTGTCAGAACTACACCTAGTTTGATAACAAACTACTTGACACAAATGCCCTCTTTTTGCTGCTATAATAGCAGTCATATACTTAGCCTTTTGTTGAAGTATCTGTCACAATGTCTTAACTTTGGAACTCATCCAAATCCATTATGGAACTCACTTTCCATTATATTGTGCCACCCTTAATTTAGATTGAGATAAACTTAATTTGTACTTTGTGACAAAACTAGTATCAATGTAGTACTTTTACAATGAACTAACCATCTATTTGTCACTTCTACAAATAATATACTCTTAGTTCTTCCAAAAGATCATAAGAATATCCTTACTATCGTCCAATGATCATCTTATGAATCATTCTGGTATATGCTCATAATATTTATAGCATAGGACATATCTGGATTTGTACATATCACAGTATGATTGATATAAATACTCTTTGTGATTTCATACATAAAGTATCAATCTATACTTGAATCTTTGTTTCACTTACCAAGTGCCAATACACTTGAATATATCATCAACATTGAACTCTTTCAATCCTTTCTGTGCAACAAGAACCTTTCTTGTAGTTTCTATATTGAATTCATTCAATATCTCGTCTATGTACTTCTGGCACAACCATATTAGCGTCTATTGATGCCAAATATTTGGGTTTTGCCTAAGTCTTTCATCGGGATGAAATTCTTAATATGTGTTAATAAAAGATACATTATTTCCAATCAACAATATGTCTTCCACATAATGTATTAGAAACATGTCTTAGCGCTCCCACTTAATTTCTTGCAAATGCAAGCATCTTCATTGTCTCCGATGAAATTAAACTCTTTTAACAGTTTCATCATAGTGAAGATTCCAACTCCGTTATGCTTACTTCAACCATTGAAGTTTGCATATGCTTTTAGCATCCTTTGAATTAACAAAACCCTTTGGACCGTGTCATGCACACGTCCTAGGTAACCATTCTATTAGAAGAACTTGTTTTGTTTATTCTACTACCACATAACAAATTATATGTAGTGGTTGCTACATTAATCCGTCTAGACTAAAAATCGCTATGAAAGATCAAATCTTGTCATATACAACCTTTGAACATTGTTGTGAACTCTTTCCCAACATGTCGACTATTTCATAGATGTGAAACATCCATGTCTACTTCTTTATAGATCCAAACACAACTGCAAGGTCTTACACCTTTTTCGAGGGTCCTTCAAGTTCAAAACTTGATTTCTCGTGTATGGAACTATCACGGATTATATGGCTTCAAGCTATTTGACGGAGTCAGGGCCCATCATCGCTTCTTTGCATGTAGTAGGTTCATTATTCTCAAATAATGATTCAACCCTCAAATCTTGGTATTTGATTGTTCATCCGACCTACTTATTTCAATAGGAACTTGGATCTCCGTGACCACAACCTTTGAGGTACGTGAGCCATGAGTTTTGTTGTCTCCTAACACTTTTCGCTGCAACTCTGCACATATAGCTAAGGTTCCTTTAACCTTATCAAAGTTCTATTGTCCTCCCACTTATCTTTTCACGAAAAATTCCTTCTCAAAGAAACTTGACGTTCTAAGCGACAAACACTTTTGTCTCCGGTGTTTATGGAGGAATACTTAACATTTATACAAAGACAGGTTTATCCGACTTTGGTTGCACACATCTTTCTTATGCATAGCATACCAATGTTTTAAGAAAGGACTACTTGGGTTTTATCCCAAACCATAACTTTATATGTTGTCATTTCAGCGGATTATGATGGAGCTCTTTTCAGTGGAAAAGCGGTAATCTCCAAAGCTTTTAATCTTTAAAATATAATGGCAGTTCTATGAATTACACCTTTGATCTTACCATGTCAAACAAGGTTTTAATTACATATCTCTAACGCTCCATACTCTTATGGTGTTTCGAAATGCAAATCCACGTAATCCATTCCTTAAATCTTAGGTATTATGCTAAACTTGTAATTCAAATATCTTCCGTTATGATCTTATCATAAACTATTCATATTCTTGTTACAATGATTTTGCACTTCATCTTGAAAGTCTTTTGAACTTTTCAAATATTTCATACTTCATCCTTATTAAGTAAATATTCATATATTCACTCAAATTTTCGGAGAAAGCATATGAAGTTGAAATCCATCGCTTGACTACACATAATGGAGTTCGTACAACAATATGCACAAGTTCCAATAAGCTAGTCTTTCGTTCCTTTTGGCCTATGAACGAAGTTTTAATTATCTCTAGGAAAGTTTCACAAACGTCATTTGATCAAAATCAAAGACTCCAAAATTCCATCCACATGGAGTTTCTTCATGTTTTCTTTCCAATATAATTTAAAGCGATGTCACTTCCTAAGTGATCTTTCAATCAATTTGTCTTTCGACAATTTTAGCACTAGTTTTATGGATGTGATTTCTCCAACGAGATTTGTGAATCATCCATCTTTTATGGATTACGGCAATTATTTGAACAACCATTTTGTTCTCATAATACCTGATAAAACAAATCTTGAAGGCAAGCGTTGATGTTTAATGAGCAACAAAATAACCCTTTATTTGTTCTCGATGAACATCATCACCTATTCTTTTGCTAGTTACTTAGGCCATTGTAGTTCATGAATTGTGTTGTTTCGTATGACGATTCACACCAACAAATTCAGTATCAAATACTTAAGAACCACATTGTTTAATAAGCAAAGAATATAGCCATAACACATATATCATCTATATACTTAAACCGAACAATTCTAGTCTTTTCTTTTCGCCATATACTTATGAGATTCTCTTTCAAGATTTCCTTTTACGCTTGAAAGAATCTATCAACATCAATAGTGGAGTCATACTTATGACACATAGTCCAAAGCGTGTATAGTTAAATACCAATGTCTTTGAACTTGCACTTTGAAGTAGATCACCATTATCAAATATTTGGTGTTCTTTCAAATTCCTTTCTTTAGTAATCTCTTGGTGTAGTAAACATTTTACCTACATCAAATATTCACCCTCATCATGGACTTATCCATGATCTAGCTACTTTAGCTTGTAACGGTGAATCATGAAAGTATAATGTTGCTCTCCAAAACCTTTTGGAAGATTAGGACAACTAGTGTCTCCAACCTTTTGCAAATTCTCATCCAAATATGAGAACATGAACTTTGCCATATTATACTTTATCATGTTGCAACCAAAACTTTGTTTCAGATATCACAATATCTTCCACACATCATGGTTTCAAACAACTCTTTCAGATCCTAGATAACCTTGATATTAAGAGAATCTTTTGAATATCAAGAATCATGGAGACAAACATGATACTCAAACACTAACACTTGGAATTGTCACTCTTGTTTTAATACTAATTATTAAACTTTATGGAGTAACTGGAACTTACTGAAAGTTTGCAATAGGACTTTTAAACTTTAGATTAACACTTCAAAACAATACGATACCAGTTAGAAAGTAACTAACCATAATTCTATAGTTCTATCATCTCAATTAAAACTAAGCGCAAGGTGGTAAACGGATGCCAATAACTACAACAACTATGCAAATTCACTTTGATTTTAGTTTATGATAAATTGAGTTCTAATTAATAATTAAATTAATCTAGGTGAACTCCCACTTAAAACAACATCCCTCACATTGTTTTAGTGATCACATGAACCAAATCCACCACATCAAAACCGATCATCACGAGAGTTGATATAGTTTCAATGGCGAACAATCAACATGTTCATCATATCTACTATATGACTCATGCTCTACCTTTCGGTAATCCGTGTTCCCGAGGCCATGTACATGCTAGGCTCGTCAAGATCAAACCTTAGCTACCGCATAAGCAAATCTGGCTTGCTTACGTTGTATTCACCCATGAATCAAAGACACCCGATCATCACGTGGTGCTTGAGCGACAAGCTTTGGCAACGGTGCATACTAAGGGTGAACACTTTAGAACTTGAAATTTATGTGCATGAGGGATCATCTTATAATGCTACCGTCTACTAAGCAATACAAGATGCATAAAGGAATAACATCACAGCAATTCATAATATGTGATATGATATGGCCTTTCTTCTTTGTGCTTTCGATTCCATCTTCAAGCACGAACATGATCTCCATCATCACCGCATAGCATCAAGGTCAATGACGCTTCTTCATGGTTGTCGCCCACCAGCTTCAACTATTACAACTACTTTGAATAGACACGAGGTCTTAACAAAATTAAAGACAACCATATGGCTCTGCCGTTGCCAACTTACAATAAGGAACATTGCATACATCAAATATAATCACAATCATGGCCATATCACATCATCAGACACCCCTGCAAAACAAAGTTAGACGCCTCTACTTTCTTTGCATATTTTACGTGGTTTGGGGCTTGCAATAAGTGTCGTTCTAACTTACGAACAAGAACCACAACATTGATACTAGCATTGTTGATTACCCGTTGTAAATTGGATCTTAACTATGCTAGGAGAAATGCACCAGAGCCACTTATGCAATACAAGTTGCATGTCAAGCGTGGAGCAAGTCTCATGAACGATGTCATGTAAGGTTAGCCCGGGCCGCTTCATCCCAACATACCGCTAGATGCAAAGTACACAAAAAGCAATCTACAATAAAAGCATCAATGCCCACAATGACCATTGTGTTCTACTCGGCAATGATCTACATATAGACACGGCTCGATACCCTTTGTAGGGGTTCGTAGCATGGAAAACAAAATTTTCTACCGCATACAAACAAACAAGCCAAGATCTATCTACTAGATTGTAGCAACGAGTCGATAGATGAACTCACCCTCGAAGATTCCAAAGCGTTAACGAGAGCAGATTCTCGTGGGTGATGTAGTCGTACTCTTTCCGA
Source organism: Avena insularis (assembly GCA_023614405.1). Lineage (NCBI taxonomy): Eukaryota > Viridiplantae > Streptophyta > Magnoliopsida > Poales > Poaceae > Avena > Avena insularis. The sequence continues at coordinate 114,696,398 of CM042692.1, forward strand.
TCTCAAGATCGCGTAGACGATCCTTCCAGCGCCACGTTCCGGCAGCGCTCCCGCAGTCGGTCACACGTTCGGTACTCGACGAAGACCTTCCTCTCCCTTGTTCCAGCAGCGGAGGTTGTATCACTCTCCTCGCGATTCCTAAGACAACGGCGTGGTACCTAAGTAGAGGGAGATCCCAGGCTTCGCCTTAAGCCGGTAGTATGGTGGAGCTTATGAGAGAGGCTATTAGTGGTCTAGTAATTAGACACACCAATTAGAAGGCTCTAAACCAATTAGAAGGCTCTAAACTGGCTAAAGCAATTAGAAGCTCTAAACCAAACGGCTCTAAACCGGAGATTAGAGGTGGAAACTTGTGTGTCCTAGGAGGGAGCCCTGCCCTCCTTATATAGGTGGGAGGGCTGCCAAGGGAGGAGAGTCCCTCCCAAGTCGGCTTGGTGGCGCCGCCAAGGGAGGAACCTCCTCCAATTCCTCCACCAATCCTCCTCTCTTCCACTTCCCAAAATTGCTTGACTTTCAAACTAGCCGCTTGACTTTTCAATTTAGGATTTAAATAAACCCTTTATTTTGGACAGCAAGAACACCTAGTACATGATGCAATCATTCCAACTTACAATGACACATTCATGTACCCTTCCCCCCCGGAGTGCCGGACATTCCGGAACCTTCTAGAACATTCCCGATGAAAACACCGGAACCATTCCCCAACTCCGAAACGGGACTTTCCTTATATGAATCTTATTCTCCGGACCATTCCGGATCTCCTCGTGATATCCCGGATCCCATCCGAGACTCAACAACATTCGGTCTCTTTCTCATAATACCATAACTACTCAAACAACGTCAATCCTTATGTGTCTCCCTACGGTTCGTGAATTATGCGGACATGATCGAGACACTTCTCCTAACAATAACCAATAGAGGAATCTGAAATTCATATGGCTCTACATATTTCTACGATTACTTTGCGATCGAATGAACCACTTACATACGATACCAATTTCCCTTTGTCTCACGATATGTTACTTATCCGAGGTTATGATCGCCGGTATCTCTGCATACCTAGTTCAACCTCGTTACCGATAAGTACTCTTTTCTCGCTCCTGATATGTGATCCCTTGTGAGCTAGTCACATGCTTGCAAGCTAGTTGGATGACATTTCACCGAGAGGGCCCAGAGTATATCTATCCGTCATATGGATGGACAAATCCCACTCTTGATCCATGTGTTTCAACCAATACTTTCCGAACACTCAATGCCACTTTTATAGCCACCCTGTTACGGTGTGGTGTTTGATGACATCAAAGCATCCATCCGGTAAAGGTGATATGCATGATCTCATGGTCGAAGGAATTAGGTTACTATGTATCAGAAAGCATATAGCAATTGAACTATTGAAATGACTTGATCTTTATGCTACGCTTATCTATAGGAGTATGTCCATCACATCATTCTCCTAATGATATGACCCTGTTGTTAATAACATCTCTATGTTCATGATCAGGAAACAATGATCATATATTAACCAACAAGCTAGTTTAACAAGAGGCTTTACTAGGGACTCTTTTATGTTTACAAATCACACAAGTATTAATGTTTCCTGTTAATACAATTATAGCATGGTATGTAAACATTTATCATAAATATGAAGATATGATAATAACCACTTTATTATTGCCTCTTGGGCATATCTCCAACAGCTCTGTCCCCGCGTGCACAAGCCGCCGCTCGACCGCAGCCCGCGCCCGCCGCTCTGCCTCGACCTGGAGAACACCCCAGACATCCCCGTTTGCCGCCCAAAGCCCCACAGCCACCGCTCGCCGTGGACACCACCGCCTCTGCCTCTCAGAGCGCCACCTCGCCCAGACCGCATACCACCGCCCCTACTGCCGCATTTAAGTCCTAGAGAACCGCCAGGGGACCACCCATCGATCGCCATCCCCAGCCATGCCGCTAGATCGCCGTAGCCATGTCGCCATAGTCGACCGCCCATCCCGCTCGGTCTCACCGTCGGGACTATAAAAGGAGCCCTCCCCAGCCATTCTTCTCCATACCATTCCACTCCCCTCACCTCTCTGAACCTCAACCACCTCTCGTCGGAGCAAGTGGAGCAGTAGTTCGCCGGAATTGGAGCCGGAGGCGCCACCTCTGGAGGAGAAGGGTGCCGTTGATTGCGACCACCCCAAGCTCCGCCGCGACCACGCCTCGCCTTGCCGTCGTCTTCCACTTTGTTTGCCCGCCTTACCTGGGCTGGAGCCCTGCACGCCTCAAGAGACCCCCACCGAGCCGCTAGGGTTCGAGCTCACCGGCGACCTATTCGTCGTCGACGACGACCCTCAGCCGTTGATCACGCTTCTAATCGCACGGCCCATAGCACGCGTACCGTTTCGCGTGTTAAGTGCCGCTGACAAGCGGGACCCCCTGTTAGCTGAGCCCCGCACCACTGGGCCGGCCCATTCCTTTTCCCGCGTTAGCCCACAGATTCAAATCTGGTTTTTCTTTTTTAGTTAAATCTAGTTTCTGTCCCCTAGTTTGAAAATCAATTCAAAGAGTTTTAGAGATCCAAATTGCATCAAACCAATTTTGTCTGAAAGGTATTAAAATGATCTATCCAAGCCCGTTGTATTTAATTCAATGAGAGTTATAGATCTCCCCTAATAAAAATAAGAAGACAGAAGCTTTTGCAAATTGAAACATTTTTATAAAATCAACCAAGTTAGTTTTTGAGTTGATTCCAACTCTCAAAAATCACATTTCATCATATCTATCTAAATATGTAATAATATTAAGGTTTACATGCAGTGACTTTGGACTAGTACCAAAATAATGCTATATAGGCATTTCTAGTCTTTTTAAATCATTAAATAATAAACTTAAACCAAAGTAATATTGATCCAACCTTTAAACCTCATTCCCACATGTTAGAATATGTGGTGAGGCCATGGGTCCACATGATCCCATATTTTGGTGGTGAATATTAAATTTTAGTTAATATTTCAATGAGTAGAAATTACTTTTCCAAAATAAAAAGGTTGAAACTATTGAATTAAACTTGTGATGCTTGTGATGATAATAGATCATCAATTGTGTGTTTTAGAATGCTACTTAGCCTAGTTAAGTATTGTTTGGTGATTGTCTACTCCCTATATATTTATAGAAGCTAGTACCGACCAAGCTTTCAAGGAGGAGGAGGAGTTCTACCAAGAAGAAGAAGAAAACTTCAACCACTGCACCAACCAAGGCAAGCTATTAGTGGCAAGCTAACCCTTGCAAAACATACTTTAGCAAGCTATTTTTATCAAGCTAGAATAAAACTAGATGGTTTAGCAAAGATGCCTTAAGCATGCTTTGATCACACCCCTTTAACTATTAGTACCCCAAGTCTTATTGACAAGTTTTACCCCTCTTAGGTTATACAAAGTTCTTTACTAAATTTTGAAGGTAGCATAAAGAGTATAAAACTTGACCTACTTAGAAACCTTTAGATGTCATTCTATGGCATGAGATTGATCCCATCTTTCCACCTTAGTGAACACTCTTAACTTAGTATTTTAGAATAGATCAAAACTTGAGTCACTTTAGATGGGAACACTTGGTGAAAATGAATTGTGAAAACCTTGGAATGATGAGTCATTCTATTGAGATGTTTTAACATGTGTTGAGAAACACAACTGGTTTATGATGATGAAAATGATGAGCATGAGCCTTAACCCTTTTATAAACCTGATGGTTGGATTCGGATGCGATACCATTCCAAATTTACCGTACAACCACATTACCTGAATTGGGTAAGGCTTAGCTGGAAATTTATATGCATTAGTATTAGTTCCCTCACGAGAGAGGTTTGAGATGAGGCTACCTCTCAATGTGTCCACCTATGCAGTGCCCAAGATGACTGATGGTCATGGTTGGGAGGCCATGCTCATAGGAGAGGTGCTTGTACTAGGGTGTGTGAAGGGAAGGTTATGTTTGATTATCTTCATACTAAGTATGATGATTCAGGTTTATCCCTGACAGATATATCGAATCTTGTGGTGAAAGTGTACCACCTCTGCAGAGTGTCAAACTATTCAAATAGCCGCGTCTGTGGTTATGGACAGTTGGAATGGCCATACTGTTTCGTTGTCAGATGTTTTCTAAATAACTTGAAATGAATGATGAACTTTGACTTGACCGCAACAAGGTTGTTTTTATGATAATAGCTTCCCAACTTAAGTGATTCCATAACTTTACTTTATCTTTCTTTGCTTCTGAACTCAGCTTATGTTTCAAACTTAATTTGATAGTTAAACTTAGATTTAGCACTTTGACTTAGAATTATACTCCTTGTTAGTAATAGTTTGCGAGTACTTAAAGAGTACTCATGGCTTTTGTCCCTGGCTATTATTATGGCCAGACTATGAAGGAGATTATCAAGATGATGGTCAGCAGGACGGCTATGATAACTAGGACTATCTACCTTCGTCAGCATTGCCTGTGCCCCTGAAGATGGACCCCACCGCTACGCTTATCATTTATTTCCGCTGCTTGTTGTATTAAAGACTGGAACATGCGATCCGTATTTGTGTAAAACCTTATGTATGGTTTGTAATGGATGATGTACTGTGATATCCAATCCGTTATGTCTCGCAAAAATGGTAATCCTGGGATTGCGAAAAGGGTACTGGTATGGCATAACGGGCATCTGGATTAAAAATCCAGGTGTTGACAAAGTCCAAAAGGTCACATTACACCAGAGGAGAAAAGGGTACTGGTAGATAGATCAGGTCAAGGTAGACTCCTAGGATTTATTAGAGATTTTCCAGAGGAGTTTTAGTCCACTAAAATCTAGTTACTCAAAAATGACAGAAATGATTTCTAGAAGATAATTTTATAGATTTGCATTGGACAAGGGTGGATTTTGATGTGGAAGGGTCCCAAATGTGAATACACACGTAGGGGAATTTTCCCAAGATTTATTGAGGCGTAAAAGTAATTAAAACAATTATTATTCCAATTCAGCCATTTAAGAGAATGGGAAAAAATAAATAATAAAGCTTCTCAAACATATTTATTTTTGAGATGGAAAGATAGGATATGATATGTGGAACTCACATGAGGCACAAGTGAGGGAAGTGTTTTGGTAAAAACCAAACTTTCCTTTATGGAGGGAGTCTTGGAGATTTTGACTAATAAGGAAATTAAATAGTTTTGGGGCCATAATAATTAGGGTTAATATTTGATAAATCCTGATGATTAATAAAGATGAGATAAAAAAGGTGTAGCAAGCATTTGCCATCTTGAGGAATGAAATTCCAACTTGAATAAGATGGAAAACAAGGAGTTGATGATCTAGGGTGATGTTATTTTTATACCACCAAAACAGGGTTGCAGCTTGGAGCTCATAGCTCACCTTGGTGCAAGGGATAGATGGATAGGTACACCAGATCATATAGATGACCATGGCAGGAGGATTTTGAATTAATAGCTTTTGAGGTTATCTAGAAGTGATGGCAAACTTTGTTGAAATTAAGCCTGCCATCCAATATGAGTCATGATGCCTTATAAACCATGTGGGTTTAAGCAGCACAGAGATCCATTTGGAGCAAGTGAAGTAGGTTCTGATAGATATCAATGATTAGAACACAACCATGCAGAGATTTGGTCCATAGGGGTTTGGATGGTGGTGTGACCTTCTACCAAAGTTGGCATGATGACTAGTTTTGCAGGAAATGTTATTTTCTTCTCTACAAAACCATCATGGACAAGTGGGTTGGAGGAGGATATAACCAGGGGAAAATGTGGGCCTTGTTAGTAATTAGTATGGTTAACAATATGGTTCAAGTGTATTTCCAAAAATGCACATGGTTTGATAAAAGGAGATATTCCAAAAGGTGATGTTGGAACTGTTTCCAGACTTAGTCAAATTTGGCAGTTTTGAGGAATTTGACTAGAGTATGAGAGGGAATGTTCTTAGAGGAGTTGCAAGGTATCAGAGCTTTAACAAGTGGGTGATGTTGAAGTGTAGATTGGGTAGAAGAGATCCATGCTTGGTATTGGTCTTCAAGGACTTGGAAACATCAAGAATGGAGATCCTCAGAGTTGATCTGGTTAATGGTTGTAGATGATCACTTAGCATCTAGAGAGTTGATCTTGCTTTGTTTCTTGATTAGGAAGTGGTGATTTGGGAACCTTTTGATCCTAGTGATGAGCTCCTAGAGTGGCTCATAATACTTCCTAAGCAAACAAGTCAAACAGCAGATCAAAACAACTCATCAGACAGTAGATCAAGGAGATTGTATTATATATCTCTCCATAGTTTTGTCAATAGAAGCTACCAAAATAGTTTTGGTTCCAAAGGCATCTTGGCTCCTATTTTGAAATGCCAGAACATTTGAGAATATGTAAAGTAAGCCAAGATAGTTTTGGGTAAAAAGCTTTTGTCAACTGAGGGTGAGGTAAGGAGTATCCTAAGATACACATCATAAGAACAAGTGCAAGCAATCAACAAGCAAGCACTGCACCAAAGCACAAGAAAAAGATTTTGTTCCCCCTGATTTTTGCATTCTGGACAACTAATTAGGGTTGCTGAAATTGGGATGTTATAGACCTTTCCCCCTTAAAAGAATCTCGTCCCGAGATTCCGGAGAGTACGGTTAGGGGATTTGTCTTAGTTAGTGCTATGTGGTTCTTGCGGACAAACTTGCCGACTTTGCCTTCGAGTAGAAACACCTTGACAGTGAGTTTGAACTCCAATCTTCTTGAAACTCGAGGGTCGAGCTGGTTTCAACCATGGTTGCGGGGAGGCATCTTCCTTATGTAAGGGTCTATGGTACTTCTCTTAAGTGGGTTGTTGCATCCAAGTCTGTGACCAGTCTGTGTGTTGGGGGATACCCCCGGGTAGGGTCACGCCGGGGTATAAAGGCCGAGCTAGCCGAGGTACGGCAAGGTCAAAGCGAATGCTGGCCGAGTTACCTCAAGGCAGGCCGAATCTCGGGGTAACCCGGACCAGGGGATGTCCGCCTAACTGAGTCTCATCCGACTTAAGCCGTAAGCCGGGTAGGTGAATCTAACTTATATGCAGGAACAGATGTGACCGGATCAACTATGATCTGGGTCATACCAAGCTTCTAGGAGAAGGAAGGAATCTCGCTGGTCAAAAGTAACCCCGATACGGACTGCATGAGCGGAGCGGACAGGGGTAGGACCACCGAGGCGTGGCCGACAGAGGTGACGACGCCCGTGTCGGCTGACGTAGGCGCCGCAGAGGCTCACGTAGCCTCTGCATGGGTGACGCGGGGGAAAAGCACCCCGGTCGGCTTGCTATTTTGAGAGGAGGCATATTCCCTAGAATATGCCTCCATGTATGCCCTAAGTGGAGACCTAGCCACCCCTATATAAGGAGGGCTAGGGCCTCTGTAGAAGGGGTTAGGTTCTGAAGGAAATATGCCCTGAGAGGCAATAATAAAGTTGTTATTATATATTCCTTATATATGATAGATGTTTATTTTACATGCTAGAAATGTATTGATTCATAAACATCAATACAAGTTTGTTTAATAAACAAAAAGGGTTCCTAGTCATGCCTCTCTTATAGACTAGCTTGTTTATTAACAGGATGATCAAGGTTTCCTGATCATGGACATTGGATGTTGTTAATAACAAGGTCACACCATTGGTGGAACGATGTGATGAACATTCATCTGAAGTATAGCATTACGATCAAGTCATTATGTTTATATTGCTATAACATCATACGAAGTAATCTTTATCCTTAGACCATGAGATCTTGTTAATTGCTAACACCGGAAGAGTATCTTGATAACATCAAACGTCACACCGTAACAGGGTGACTATAAAGATGGGTTCAGTACTACGAAGGTGTTATGTTGAGGCTCATGGATCAAGAGTGGAATTTGTCAATCCAGATGACGGATAGAAATACTCTGGGCCCTCTCGGTGATATCACATTAGGATAGCTTGCAAGCGAGTGATGTGATCACTAGAATGTTATATCATGGGAACGAGAAAAGAGTGCATGTCAGTAACGAGATCAAACTAGGTATGGAGATACCGATGATTGAATCTCGGACATGTAATATATCGAGAGACAAAGGGATTTAGTTACAAGCGTTAAAGGTTCTCACGATCACAGAAGTCATCGTTGAATGTGTAGGAGTCAGTACGGATCTCCAGGTCTCGCTGCTGATTATTGATCGAAGAAGGGTCTCGATCATGTCTGCATTATTCACGAACCGTAGGATGGCACACTTAAGAGTTACTGGACACCATTTTGGAGCACATATGTTTCAGACGAAAGAATTGCAAAGCACAGGAATTGTTTCAATAGAAACCGGAAATTGTTTCGGGTGAAATTGCAGAAGGTGGTTCTGCATGTGATATTGAAATATTGCAAGGGGCTATATGTGAATGTTTGTTAATTAAAGTAATTAACAAAATTCTGAATATATTTAATAAAAAGAGTTTTATTAAATGAGAGAGCATTAAATTTGGAGAAATTTAATGCATTTAAAGTGGAGACTTTAAAAGGGAATGTGAAGAGGCATTTTAATGTGCAGGGGTTACCACCACATGGATGGGGAAGGTGAGGGGTCACCCCCCCATGCGCCGGCCATGGAGAGAGGGGGCACCCCCCCTCCTCCTATAAAAGGCCACCCATTCCCTCCTTCATCCACACACCTCCTTGTGAAGGATCTCTCTCCCCCTCTAGAATTATTCCCCCATGGTCTCGGATTAGCGAGATACATGTTCGTGGCATTTAAATGGAAGGAGTTGCGCTTCACTGGATCGCTGGAGCGAGGAGGTGGAGGTTGTCCGGTGGCTTGAACATGTGTGCGAGTGCGGATGTGCTGCTGAGTTGCGGCGCTCGGACTTCCTCACGATCTTGAGATCGGCAAGTGTACGACTACATCAACCACGAGTTCCTACTCGTTAACAAAGCTCGTTGTCTATGAGGGTATGTTCTCGTTGGATGTATGTCCACCCGTTGCTTTGTACCTAGTAGATAGATCTTGGCGTGTAGTTCACACCGTAGGAAAATTTTTGTTTTCTATGCTGCAGACCCAACAGGTTCTACAGGTTGATCTCTAGTTGGTCTTGTATGGGTTAGGCGATGGTGAGAGTAAGAGAGTCCCTTCTTCCTCCTCTCCCCAATACAGCTCAAGGAGCACTTGTAATCTGTGAAGTGAATCAAATACAAACCTTCTGTGTGAGGACTCACCTCACTATCCCTCCCTGGATTCCCCTAGTGCTATTAGTCCCCACCTTTATCCTATCCATGGCATCTGCCGTGACACCACCACGACAGTTGGCGCCCACCGTGGGGCTAGCAGCGCTGGCCGGGGTCAAGATCCAGACGGGAAACCTCATCGGCACCGGTGAACGCATCGTCTTCGGGATCGTTCAGCGCTTTGGAGCACTGGACTTTGTCAGCGACAACGCTGGCTGCTTCAGCACGCGCCCACTTCAGCGCTACGCCCTCTTCGTCAAGCTTGGTGCACACAAGGTCTACGTTGCTGTGGACGTATCATGCGTTCATCCGCGGCACGTTGTCGAGGCAGGGGAGCCACCCCTTAGTGTGGTTCACGGGGCGCGTATCACTCGCTCCCCGGACCGTGATGAGGTGATGATGACTGCACCAGGCGCAGGCGCAAGAAAGGATCCGGCACCAGATCCGGAGGTAACACCTAAGGCACCGAGGAAAGGTAGAGGTCCTCCACTAGAGAGGACTGAGAATGTACTGAGAGAAGCTATGGATATCTTGGCAAACCCGGTAGCAGCAGTGGTAGATCCGGCTCAGGCACAGGCCGAGCTGGAAGAAACTAGGCAAAAAATTCTAGAGGGAGCGAAAAAGATAGTTGCGGCTCAGCAGTCGTTGAACATGACGCTGCGTGAGTATGCAAAGGCAAATAAAGTAGATGCTGTAAAAGTGAAGGGGAGAAAACTCATGAGTGAAATGAACAAAGAGGGTGATACTCGGATTGAGGAGTCAGAGAACTGTTTATCCGTGGGGCTGCCGAAGTACAGTACCCCGGCAAAAAACTTCAGAGCAGCGGATGCAGCTGCGTCTGAGTTAGAGGGTCTAACGGGTGAAGCCCGTCAGAGACAACAAGATAGGGTCAATGAGTTGGTTCGGATCACGAACAGGCAGAATGAGGAATTTCTCAGGGCTAACCTGGAGAGGGCTGGGGCCTCCAAGATCGTTCATTCAGCGGTGGGTAACCCGGAGAAATCTGCTAGAGACGCATCGTCTCCTCATGGTGGTCCTAGGAGAGAAGAGGTAGTAACTTCGGCCAGGAGAAACAAACAGATCGTTCCATATGACCCGACAAGGGCAGGAAAAGCAAAAGAAGTACAGAGAAATGACGATCGACGAAGTATGAGCCGAGGTAACCGTGACCAAGGCAATGCCGGTCAACGAAACGCTGTTAATGGCAATGCCGGACAGCGCAACTCGGCAGGACAACCGCAGCAGCGGAATATACCAAGGCAAGAGCAAAGTGCCCTCTGAGGTATGCAATAGAGAGATGCGCCATGAGAGCGAGACCGGTATAACGATGGAGATTCGGAAATGGTGAATGCAGGATACCCAAGTCCGGACTATCATGTGATAGGGTCGATATTGGGAAGAAGGGATCTGATGCCGGATGATGCCAGCTTGAAACTGGATCGACTGTATAGGTCGGAGCAGATTGAAAGTCAGGGTCCTCCAGGTCTTGCGTGTTTTGGACCCCGGATCATGAAAGAGCCACCGGTACCTAACTTCTAGTTACCCAGAGGCACAAAGATGTATGACGGCAGTACTAAGCCAGAGGATTGGTTGATAAACTATGCTACAGCTGTGAAAATTGCTACGGGCAACTTGCGATGGGCTGTTAGATACGTACCCCAGATGTTGGAGGGGCCAGCAAGGGTATGGTTAAACAATTTGCCACCCGAAAGTATTAACTGCTGGATCGATTTTGAGGAAATGTTTATCAGCAATTTCTCAAGTACGTATCAGAGGCCAAATAGGCCACAGAACCTAGCTATGTGTAAGCAAAGACCGAATGAGATGGACCGGGAGTTCTTAACCCAGTGGTGCACCATGAGAAACTCGTGTGAGGGTGTGATAGAGTCGCAGGCCATAGCATGGTTTGCGCAGGGGTGCAGGTATGCAAGCGAACTGTGGAAGAAGTTGCAAAGGAAAATGCCAACTACATTGGCAGAAATGATCCGGATTGCTGATTCGTATGCTTTTGGGTGATCCGACCCAACCTAGGCTCGTGTCGAATGAGTCGAATGAGGAATACTACCAGAGAGATGGAGCCGGATCGTCTCGGAGGAATGATTACAGAGGTAAAAGAAGGGATCACAGACCGGATCACCTGTACAGTTCGCAACACGTTGCAGCTGTGAATCAAGATCAGCCCGGAACAGGGAGCAATCAACGTCAGAAAACTAGAGGGCAACAATGGACACCAAGGAATGATGGCAAGAAAACTTGGACGCCAGAGCAGAAGAAACAGTGGCAAGAAAAGAAGGACCGTCCGAGGTATACTTATGAGTCGATGTTGGATCAGCCGTGTAAATTTCACACGCCAAATCTGAGTAACCCAGCGGGTCATACGACGAGGCAATGTGACTGGATGCGTAAGATAGAACAAGGTGGTTCGGGGAATGCTCAGGCATCCCGGAATGATCAACCTCGGCAGGAGTTACCCCGGCAACAATTGCTCTCTAGAGCAAACACGCAACAGCTAATGTTGCCTTCCCCTCCGCCGAGGTATGATAACCATGAGAGAAGGGATGCAGTGCATCAAGTAGAAAACCAGCATCAGCTGGATCAGAGGTACCCGGAAATGAGAGGATGAATGAGTACAAGGAGCATCATCAGAGTTACTGTGTGTTTACCACTGAAGAAACAGATAGAAAGAGCTTGCAGCACCGACATATGGAGGTCAATGCGGTAATGCCAGCAGTGACGAGGTATATGCCTTGGTCAGACCATGAAATTACCTGGAACATCAAAGATCATCCCAAGCTTATGCCGAGTCCTGGTTCGTATGCGTTAGTGCTGGATCCGACATTCATTGGGCCAAACATCAACGTGAGGTTCTCCAAGGTACTGATTAACAATGGCAGTAGCATTAACATCATGTATGCGGATACAATGCGCAAGTTGGGTATCTCGGAGAACATGCTCCAGGCTACAAGGACAACTTTCCATGGTATTGTGCCAGGCATTTCTTGTGAGCCCATAGGCAAAGTTTGGGTTGACGTGTTGTTCGGTACGAGAGATAATTGCTGAATTGAGAATTTGGAGTTTGACGTGGTGAACTTGGAAAGTGCGTATCACGCGTTACTCGGAAGACCAACATTGAACAAGTTCATGGCGAGCTGTCACATCAGTTACTTGAAGATGAAGTTCCCCAGGCCAAATGGAGTGATTACCATCACTGGGGATTTCCGACGTTCCATTGAGTGTGCCTCAGCCGCGTATAACCTAGCCGAGTCACTTGTGATTGCGCAAGAGAAAAGAAAAATCCAAGAGGTGGCGGCATTAGCTCAGTCCGTGTAGCAGTATATGCTAGCGCTGAGTAACCCGCATGGTAGCATTTCGTTCCAAGCCGCAAAGGATACTAAGAAAGTGCCTGTTGATGATATGTTCCCAGAGCACACCGTAACAATTGGTGCCGGGTTGAATGATAAATAGGAAAGCGAGCTCGTCAACTTCCTCCATGAGAATCAGGATATTTTTGCTTGGTCCACACAAGACTTGCAAGGTGTTCCGAGGGAGTTGGCCGAGCACTCTTTGAACGTGAGACCCAGAGCAAGGCCGATGAAGCAACCTCTTCGCCGCTTCGCCGAGGATAGGAGAAAGGTCATTGGAGATGAAATAGCTCGGTTACTAGTAGCAGGATTTATCATGGAAGTACTTTACCCGGATTGGCTATCTAATCCGGTGCTGGTGGAGAAGAAGAAAGATGATCCGAATGTGGCGGTGGTTTGTCGTATGTGTATCGATTACACGAACCTGAACAAGGCGTGTCCAAAAGATCCATTCCCACTGCTAAGGATAGATCAGGTCATAGACTCAACTGCTGGATGTGAACTGTTGTCATTCATTGATGCATATTCTGGTTTCCACCAGATACCTCTAAATCTGGATGATCAAATAAAGACTGCATTTATCACCCCGTATGGGGCTTATTGCTATCGAACCATGCCGTTTGGTTTACATAATGCAGGGGCAACGTACCAAAGATGTATGCAGAAATGTTTGCACGACCAAAAAGGTCAAAATGTACAAGTGTATGTGGATGATGTGGTTATCAAGACCAAGGAAAGAAAAACTCTCCTTGATGATATTAGGCAGACATTCACGAACTTAAGAAGGTTCCGGATGAAGCTTAACCCAGAAAAATGTACCTTCGGTGTCCCAGCTGGAAAATTACTCGGATTTCTCGTCTCCAGCCGGGGTTCGAAGTTAATCCAACTAAGATCCGGGGCATTGAACGAATGGAACTGCCAAAGTGTCTTAACGATGTCCAGAAGTTCAATGGTTGCCTGGCATCATTAAGTCGGTTTGTATGTCGGTTGGGAGAAAAGGCATTGCCTCTCTACCAACTCATGAAAAAGTCGGATAAGTTCGTTTGGACGCCGCAGACCAATGAAGCCTTTGCCCACTTAAAGAAGATGTTAGCCACTGCACCAGTGTTAGCCTCTCCACTATCAAAGGAGCCAATGTTGCTCTACATAGCCGCAACCAACCGAGTTGTAAGTGAAGTGATTGTGGTAAAGCGCGACGAAGAGGGTAAGTCGGTGCAATGGCCAGTGTATTACCTGAGCGAGGTATTATCTGCCTCAAAGCAGAACTACCCACACTATCAAAAGGTGGCATATGGTGTCTATATGGCAGCTAAGAAGTTAAAGCATTACTTTGAGGAGCATCCCATCAAAGTAATATGTGAAGCTCCCATATCCGAGATAATGAGTAACAAAGATGCGAGTGGCAGAATTTCAAAATGGGCAATTGAACTAGCTCCCTATGCGCCACAATATGACAGAAGAGAAGAAATCAAGTCTTAGGCTGTGGCCGACTTTTTTGTGGACTAGGCCGAGGTACAATACGAACCACCGCCACCAGATCCGAACTACTGGAGGATGCACTTTGACGGGTCAAAAACAAAAACCGGGCTAGGTGCTGGAGTTGTGCTTACCTCGCCAAAGAAGGACCAGCTGACATATGTGCTGCAGATCCATTTCACAGTGTCGAACAATGTCGCGGAATATGAAGCACTTGTACATCGGCTCAAAGTGGCAAAAGAGATTGGGATACGTCGGATCCTATGCTTTGGTGACTCGGACTTGGTAATACAGCAAGTGTCGGGATTGTAGGACGCACTTGATCCAAACATGGCTCTGTACAGATTTCATGTGCAGAAGATATCTGGTTACTTTGAGGGATGTGAATTTCACCATGTACCCCGGGTGGAAAATGAGGCTGCCGACATGTTGTTGAAGCTCGGATCAACCCGACAACCAATTCCACCAGGTGTAGCATTGGAACACCTCAGAAAACCGTCTATCAGGCCGTCCCCAGGAACCGACTCAATCTATGTCCCAGAAGATACAGAATCCGGAGTTGTTCCCATGGACGTTGACATGGGAGGTGGTGCGCAAAACCCGGGGACTGCCTCAGCAAACCCGGGGACTACCTCATAGGACCCGGTGACTACTCAGCGTGATCCGGTTGAAGTTATGTCGGTGGATCAGATGGAAATTGATGAGGATGTGTTCCCTGGGCGAGCAATACCAGCTTGGGCACTGCCTATATTTCAATTCCTGAAAGATGGAACGTTACCCACTGAGGAGGTGCTATCCAGGCAAACTCAGAGGAGAGCAAAGGCATACACAATCATCAATTCCGAGCTATACAAAAGGAGTGTGACCAATGTCCTCCAGCGATGTGTTGACCCGGAAGAAGGGCTTGACATCCTCCGAGATATACATCAAGGGGAGTGCGGGCATCATGCCTCGTCCCGAGCCTTGGTGGCAAAAGCTTTCCGGCATGGATTCTATTGGCCAAGTGCCTTAGAACAAGCAGAAGATCTGGTGAGAAAATGCAATGGTTGTCAAAGGTATGCTACCAAGACACATATGCCTATGTCGGAACTCAAGACCATACCAATCACATGGCCATTTGCTGTATGGTGTTTGGATATGGTTGGCTTGTTCAAACCAGCAAGGGGGAATATGACTCACATTTTGGTCATGGTGGATAAGTTTACAAAATGGATCGAAGTAAAGCCAATAAGAAAGTGTGATGGAGCTACGGCCGTAACATTTCTCAAAGACATCATCTTGAGATACAGTTATCCTCACAGTATCATAACAGATAATGGCACAAATTTTGCCGAAGGAGCATTTGCATGATTCTGCCGGGATAAGAAGATCCGGCTGGACGTTGCCTCGGTAGCTCATCCCGCATCGAATGGACAAGTGGAAAGATCCAACGGATTAGTATTATCTGGGATAAACCCTGGCTCATTGAGTCGCTGCAAAGATCAGCGGGGTGCTGGATAGAAGAATTACCAGCGGTACTGTGGAGTTTAAGAACAACTCTGAATCGATCAACAGGCTATACGCCATTTTTTCTAGTATATGGGGCAGAAGCTGTATTACCAGCCGACATAGAGCATGATTCTCCTAGGGTCACCCAATACACAGAGGCCAAAGTGCAAGAAGCCCGGCATAATGATGTTGATCTGCTGGAAGAAGCGAGAGAATTGGCATTGTCCATATCCGCCAAAGCAAAATCTCCGGCGCTATCATAGCCGAAAAGTATGCCCCCGAGTTTTCCGGGAAGGCGATCTGGTGCTCCGGTTGGTACAACGTACTGCTGGTATGCATAAGTTATACCCCCCATGGGAAGGGCCATTCATTGTGAGCAAAGCATTGCACAATGATTCTTATTATCTTATCGATGCAAAGCCACAGAAATAGAACAAGGAGGAAAGGTCCAGCGAGGAATCTAAGCGTCCATGGAATGTATCTCTACTTCGTCCTTTCTACACTTAGCAGAGAAGTGTATGTATCCGAGTCTTCTCATATGTCGGTGTGTATGCTGGCAATGATTTTATCAATGAAATGTTGGCACCTCGAGCAGTAACTCGGGGACTGCCTTAATAATATTTGTTGTCTTTTATTACTTATACGTCAGCTGGAGTAAGTTGTTCTACTTAACTCGGATTAGTAGTGTGTGAGCACCAAAAACCCAACTCTTTGACTTGTTGTTGTCCAACAAGAATTGGCTTCATGGCAAGCAAGAGAACAAGTTTGGAATTGCGTAGCACATGAAAAATGACTAAGGAAAAGAACTTAATCAAGCCGACGTTTGTTTTTCGGACTAACCTTGTATTTACTTTCAAATTATTATGCTGAATTATTTTGAGCTAAGAATAAAGTTTCCAAGTATTGTTAAAACAATTTTTGAAGCTCGGATTCGTAGGTCATAAAACCGAATCAAGGTAGACACGAACCGAGCCAGAAGATTGGACGAACAAGAAAATGAAACTCGGGGGCTACGCCCAAGTTGATCCGGCATAAAAACTTAGTAGCAAAATATCACATGTGTACTTGATACAATTCCACCCGACATACCGAGGATCTGATAAATTTTAAAGTGTTTTCACTCAAGGAGCAGCAGGAGGAGGAAGTTCGGCGTCATCTTCGTCGTCTTCGATATCCGAGGCATCGTCCTCTTCACCCTCGTCCGAGCTATCATCTACGTTCTCAGCATTTTCATCGCCAGCGGCTTCCAGGAAGCTCGGACCTTCAGTCCATTCATGAATGGGAGCATATTCAATGAGGCTATGGGCACAAGCCTGGCACCGAGCTACCCACTCTGGGTCATCGGTCCATTTGGATCCGGTGCGCATGCGCGTCAGGAGGTTGAGGTCGATCTTCTCGTACCACGTGAGTATATGGTGAAGAACAGTCTCAGCTGCGACACGTCCAGCAGACTCCCTCCAAAGGTCGAGCTGGGTCTCGATTTCCATCAGCTTTTCAGCGAGCATTGCGGTCCTCTCCAGAGTGTCTTCTGCAGGCCAAAACATGTTGAAAATTCTGACTGCAACATCAAGGATATCCTTGCCATTGTTCTTAATGATCTCCACGCGAGATGCCAGGCTGACCAACAGGTCCTCCATGTCATAGGGAATATCTTCACCGTCAGGAGCAACGGGAGTACCCCTGTCTCAGTGGAAATCAGCAACAGCGGCACTCGCAATGGCAGTGCCCTCTGGAAATTTGCCTGAAAACGAGACAAGAGAAGCAAGAAATGAAAAGACATGTGACGTAACCCAGAGAAATATGCCGGATAAGGGAAAGGAACTTACGTAAAATGTGGTTGTGGATCCGGGTCAATTCCTTGGTACAGTCATCGTGTCTTTTGCGGAGTTGCACAAGTTCAGCGTTCGCCGACTAGAGCTTGACGTGGGCCTCCTGAAGAAGTTCTCGGTCCTTGGCAATTTGGAGATTAAGGCGCTCACGCGCTTCAGTATAGTCCTGGCCAGCCTTTTCAAGCTCGGATTGGTGCTGCGCTTTCATTTTCTTCATCTCGGCTTTGAGGTTGGCGATCTCATCATTCTTGGTTCGGAGGAGGGCAAGCTCATCGTCTTTCTTCTTGAGCTTGGCCTGATGCTGCCCTGCTTGTTCGAGAAAATGCAGCATCATATCAGGCACGGGCACACTATCTTCCAGCAATACTGAAATAGTTTGTTAACCCGGCAAAGCCGAGGTATGAAAATTGCCGAGCCAAGGAAGAAGGGAGATGGAAAGCATAGCAAGCTCGGACAAAAGTAACTTACCCTTAATCTGATCCAGATTCTTCCTCATAAGCTTGTTCTCAGCCTCCACCCCAGTTGCGAAAACCGAATAATGGATTAGTTCGGCAGAAAACGATGAAGGAAAACAAAAAAATGTGAAGAAGAGAACTTACCCCTTTTCTCATGCTCAGCGAGATGTGCATTATGCTTTGCGAGCAGTATTTTGTGAGTGTCCAGGAGACGCTGAAACTCAGCGCTCCGGCGGTTGGTGGTCACCTGAAAAGAGTACAAAAATATAGCTTAAGCCTTGTGCATATTCGAAGTGTGCAAGATCTGGGCCAAGTGGAACTTAACCCGGCTCTAGGTGTGTGCATATTCGAAGTGTACAAGATCTGGGCCAAGTGGAACTTAACCCGGCTCTAGGTGTGTGCATTTTCAAAGTGTGCAAGATCCGGGCCAAGTGGAACTTAACCCGGCTCTAGGTGTGTGCATATTCGAAGTGTACAAGATCCGGGCCAAGTGGAACTTAACCCGGCTCTAGTTGTGTGTATTTTCAAAGTGTGCAAGATCCGGGCCAAGTGGAACTTAACCCGGCTCTAAGTGTGTGCATATTCGAAGTATACAAAATCCGGGCCAAGTGGAACTTATCCCAGCTCTAGGTGTGTGCATTTTCGAAGTGTGCAAGATCCGGGCCAAGTGGAACTTAACCCGGCTCTAGGTGTGTGCATATTCGAAGTGTGCAAAGATCCGGGCCAAGTGGAACTTAACCCGGCTCTAGGTGTGTACATATTCGAAGTGTGCAAGATCCGGGCCAAGGGGAACTTAACCCGGCTCTAGGTGTGTGCATATTCGAAGTGTGCAAGATCTGGGCCAAGTGGAACTTAACCCGGCTCTAGGTGTGTGCATATTTGAAATTGTCAAGGATCTACGTTAGTTTTCTAAGGAGCATCCGACAGAGTAACAAGTTACTCCCCCGGAGGCTCGGGGACTAATAATTATATCACTAATATATACAACATGCTAAGGAAAAGGTGAAGTAACATACCTCCATCATCCGACCCACGAGGTTAATTGCCTTAGAGGCTGTGTTCATTTGAGCGGAAAACTCGGCGGGACCGAATTTCTCTGGAAGGTCGTCATTGTAGACGAACTCCGCCTTGTTCCAGTTGTTCATGAACTCGATCAAGGTCGGAGGATACCGCTCACCGCTGAGCATGTGGGGCGCCACCAAGCCCTTGGCATGTGCTTCCCTCCTCTCAACCTGAGCAAGGGCCGGGCTGGTGTGCAAGACAAGTTGCTGCGCATTAGTTGGCTCGGCAGGGGCGTCCTTCGGTGCTGGAGGCTTCTTGGAAAGCATGGAGGCGAGAGTGCGCTGTCTAGACTCAACGGACGCTGCCCTGGTGGCATCAGGGGCCTTCTTGCCTTTGGGCTGCTGAGAGGAGGAAGTGGTTGCAGCAGATTTACCCTTGGGAGCCGCCTGGGTGCTTTCTCGCCGAGACTGAGAAGACTCAGACGAGGCGGAGGGGCTTGGTGTTGCTGCTTTGGCTGCTAGCACTGGATTCGGTGCTGGTGCTGGTGCTGTTTTCTTCTTCGGAGGAGGTACTAAGGTAGACTCGGTAGTAGCTTGTTGCAGTGCAGCCGAAGTGGTGGATGCCACTGCCTCAGCTGGGTCAGTCTCCCCCGCTCCGAGGTTGCCCCCTTCTTGACGAGGTGGGCTAGAACCCGGAGCAGCCGCTGAATCCTCCGAAATAGGGCTCAGCGGGCGTGAATCGTCGCCACGAGGGGGAGAAGGGCTTAGTCGGAGTGGCGAAGAGATGCTAGATCCACTCTGGGGGACCTCCACCGCAGCCCTGCTGAATCAAATAATGTCAGATGAGAAACTATAACAATGCAAGAACAAGTAAATGGCAGAGGGAAAAAGAGGCTTACGCATCCGAGGTCAGCGGCTCCTTGGGCTTCCGAGCGCTTCGTGCTGGGGCCTTGGTTGCAGGCATGGAGGCAGTCTTATTCCCGGACTTCTTTCGCCTCTTGGCTGGCTGAGAAGGTCCAGAGGATGAAGTGGATGCGGCTTCCCTTTTCTTCTTCAACGCAACCGGAAAAGGGTCACCCACGGCAAGGGAAGGGTCCTCATGGATCTGCCCATCGGGGTTAGCTGATGCCGGAAAAGCATAAGAAAGGGGGACAACGTCAAATGCTTCCATCACCTCAACATCCGAGTCATCTTTATCGTCGGGCCAATCTCTATTAGAAGAGAGTTTACCGGTGGGTCGCTTGGTCGTGTCGGACATCGGGAGGAACATCTCCTGGTCCGGCTCTTCCTCGTCCGAGTTCTCCCGGTCAGGCGCACATTTGAGGATGGGATCAGCGCCATCCTCGATAGTTTGCTGGAGGAATTGCTAAGGGAGAAAAAAGACAACCCAGTTAAAAATACAACGGCAATCGACATAAGGTTTAATTCAGAGAAAACTTTTGGCACAAAGCTTACCACGGGAGGAAGCCTATCCCGGCAATAGTGCTCAATTCTTCATGTCCACTCAGAGGAGAAATCCTTATGGGTGGTGAAGAGGGCCTTGACCCGGCGATAGATTTATGTGTTGCTCAGCTCGAAAGATGAGGTCTGGTTGGGGTCGCAGCCCCAGCTCATGTGGCACACTTTGTGGGTGTGTTTCTGGAGAGGGGAGATCCGGTTGCGGACGAATGTGATCATGGCGTCCTCGTTGCGCAACCCGGGCTCCTTCAGCTCCACGAACCTTTTGTTGACCTGGTTGGCCAACACTGTGGGTTTCTTGGGGATAACGTCCCACAACTCCCGGTTAGGAGGACCCAGAGCATAGGGACGAAGCCGGATCAGGTCTTCAGTGCCCTCATTCCGAACATAAAAGAAGGTCCGGGCCCATCCTTTGCAGGAATCCAGCACGGTAACCCAGGGAAAGACGGAGAACCTCCGGGGTGAAATGGACGCAACGCCGAACTGCGTAAGTTGCTTGTCCTCTGGGTCAAGCTGAATATTCGGAATTACATTACGACGAAGGCCAAAGAACCGGATCCATACCTCCTTAGTGGGCCATAATCCGGCGTAGCCTTCGATCATGGAGGCGAAAGCAGAGAGATGTGATAGCATTGGGAGGAAGGTGGTGTGGCTGGAGTTCATAGCTGTTCAACCAATCGTGGAAAAAGTCGCTAACTGGTAAACCGAACCCCCGCTAGAAGTGTGACAAGAACACCACAAACTCACCCGGATTGGGTGAGGGGGCGAGTTCGGCGGAGGCGAGGCGCGCGGTGACGCCTGCGGGGATGCGCCTGGTGCAGTAGAGCAAGTGCAGGTCATCCTGGCAGACCCAGGATCCAACCCACGCACCGTGCTCCGCCATCGCAGCGTCCTCCTCCATCTCCTGCTCGGCGACGACAAGTTCCTCTACTATCATCTCAAGTTCGTTGCCCTCACTGTCGCTAGTGGTGGTAGGGGACAGCGGCCTAGATTGACAGTGACCCGTGGCGGAGGAGCTGCGCAGCGGCGACGGCGACGCAGATGCGTGTGGAAGCAGTGCGGAGGCGGCACTGCTACTCAGACACAGTGGCGGCGGCGCTGTCGCAGGAGAAGATGAAGAAGAAGAGCTAGAGGGAGAGGGGCGCAGAAGTGGGAAAAGACCCAAGGGGCGCACCCCTCCCCTATTTAACCGCTCCATCGAGGAGGAAGTGGGATCGTGTTGTGCGGATATGCCACACGCTGTGGCCGTGTATAAACCATATGGACCAATCAGCGAAGAGACACACGGAAGACCACAGGGTGTAGCAGATCCCATGACGCGACACATTGATGCAGTTAACGAGGAGGCAGGCCAGACATGACGTGTGCCAAAGTGATAACTGACAATTACTGCAGCGGTTACTGTGGCTGGCCCTTAAAATGAGGCAACCTAATGATTAGCCTCCACATGGGAAAGCGTACAAGAGAAGGAAAGATAACTCGGATGAGATTATGGTAACCCGGCCAGCAAGTGAAAACTTGAAATGTGCCAAGGGAAAGTAAACCCATAAGATCCGAGACAAGAGGTAACTCGGAGAAGGAGCACAAAGCTCGGTGAGATTGAACCTGTTGTGGCCTTAGCGGCTAAGGCAGCTAAGACCGCATCATCTTCGGGGAAATGTTGGGGGGATACCCCCGGGTAGGGTCACGCCGGGGTATAAAGGCCGAGTTAGCCGAGGTACGGCAAGGTCAAAGCGAATGCTGGCCGAGTTACCTCAAGGCAGGCCGAATATCGGGGTAACCCGGACCAGGGGATGTCCGCCTAACCGAGTCTCATCCGACTTAAGCCATAAGCCGGATAGGTGAATCTAACTTATATGCAGGAACAGGTGTGACCGGATCAACTACGATCCGGGTCATACCAAGATTCTAGGAGAAGGAAGGAATCTCGCTGTTCAAAAGTAACCCCAGTACGCACTGCATGAGCGGAGCGGACAGGGGTAGGACCACCGAGGCGTGGCCGACAGAGGTGACGACGCCCGTGTCGGCTGACGCAGGCGACGCAGAGGCTCACGTAGCCTCTGCATGGGTGACGCGGGGGAAAAGCACCCCGGTCGGCTTGCTATTTTGGGAGGAGGCATATTCCTTGGAATATGCCTCCACGTATGCCCTAAGTGGAGACCTAGCCACCCCTATATAAGAAGGGCTAGGTCCTCTGTAGAAGGGGTTAGGTTCTACAGGTTGATCTCTAGTTGGTCTTGTACGGGTTAGCTGGTGGTGAGAGTAAGAGAGTCCCTTCTTCCTCCTCTCCCCAATACAGCTCAACGAGAACTTGTAATCTGTGAAGTGAATCAAATACAAACCTTCTGTGTGAGGACTCACCTCACTATCCCTCCCTGGATTCCCCTAGTGCTCTTAGTCCCCACCTTTAGCCTATCCATGGCATCTGCCGTGACACCACCACGACACTGTGTCATCGGGTCCCACGGTTGGATTTTATTAGAGGGGTACTCTATTATGCGGGAAAGACGCGGTCTTTCCCCTTAGGATTTGACCTGGGTAGGTCGGAGAATTACAAGTAGGGGACTTTCTTAGGAGGGTGACAAGAGGGGGTTGCATCATAGGTGTCGTTCCAGGGGGACATGGGCTAGTTTATTACAGGTGACACTCGTCGACTTTCGGGGAGTCCTGGAGTGAGTTGAGGAGCTTCTCTCTATCTTTAATTCCACGGGGCACTGTCACCTAGGAAGGGGCGGGAAATCTTCAGTCTTGAGCTGCGTGGCAGCGAGCGGTAGGGTGACCATCTTTTATGAGGGAGGGGACCTTGGGTGTCTTTGAGCTTCTCTTTTGTGGAAGTCTTGGCGGATCTTCTCTGGGGGCATTCTCGGATGAAGTGACCGGGTAGGCCACACGTGAAGCAGATGCCTAGCCTTCGGCTTAACGACACCTTGCCTCTGTTGGTACCGGGAGGTTGACGGGCTATGCCAATGTGGGGATATACTGGACACTTTATGGGAACATGGTCTTGGCCTTCACAGATGAAACATGTGATAAGTCGAGTTGGGCAAACTTTGGGGAATGGGGTTCTCCCTAGTTGGGGAAGTGGTCGGAGCATCTATTGGCTTGGTGTCCTTCGTCTCCCCAGTGGCTACATGCCTTCTTTGAGCTTCCGGTCGTCATGGCCATCCTGGGGGAGGTCTTGGTGGTGCCAGACGTTTCGGGTTGGGTCTAATGCACCGACTTGGGTAAAACACGCAAGAAAGGACAATTCAAGCAAGCATAGCAATCAAGGAAGTCATTACATCCAACCAATTCTGCACCCGAGGGTGCTAATACTGTTTAGGCATTACAAAACACGTTCAGGGACGAGACATGACTCTACCCTATTGCTAGGTGGGAGAGTACCGCGACGTGGGTGATTACTCGGAGGGTGCATCTGTGGAGTCGCAGCTAGCTTCTAGCAGATCCTTAGAGGTTTCCTGATTTTCCTGGGGGCGGCTTCCCTCGAGGTTCCTTCAGTTGCAATTGTTTGTGCTTGATTCCTTTGCAGGGTTTCCAGAGCTTCCTTACGGTTGAGAATGGCTTGCAGGCGACAGAGCTCCATCTGGGAGTGGCGGTATTCGTCAATGACTGCTGTTAACGCCTCATTGCTAGAGTAGATGTAACGGTTCTGAAAGGAGAGAGTAGGGTACACCAGGCTAGGGTCTTGAGTTCCTCCGGTGTAGTCGACATTTCCCTTCATGGGAAGGAAGAAGGTTGTGGGCTACCTCATCTCTAGGAGGGGACTACGGATGCGCATCAAAGCTTCTCTGGCAACCAAGTCAATAGCAAGCACGGGACTAGGCATCCGAGGTCTTGTGTAGTAGATAGGGCTTCCATTGGTTCCTAGCTTGGATAGTATGACAATCTGTCCCACATAATCTCCTGATTCTAGTCCCTTGTGTAGGGTGTAGATAGGTTTCTGCTGGTAACCGCACAGTTGCATCGAGTCCCATAGGATTTGGGGAAATCCAATCTTCAGCCACTCTTCATCAATAGGCTCCATCTACAGAAGGTG
This sequence comes from Avena insularis, assembly GCA_023614405.1. Lineage (NCBI taxonomy): Eukaryota > Viridiplantae > Streptophyta > Magnoliopsida > Poales > Poaceae > Avena > Avena insularis. Next base: position 114,720,729 of record CM042692.1, read on the forward strand.
TTTAGGTTCATGTTGGGTTAGTGACAGGTGTGCAGGATTTTAAGCTTATGAAATCATATTAATGCAAGTAGTTTTCAGAATCAGAGGAGGAGAAGACATAAGCACTTTTGCAAATAGTCATCTTTTCTCCCTTGTCCTTTGGAAAAATAGGTTTGTCATTTTCCTGTCTAACGTCCATGCTAACTAAGGTCTCCTACAGTCAGGCTGGCTCTGATACCAAGTCTGTGGGCTCCCCGGATTATTCGTCCGATGAATCCCTGTTATGCATATTTCCATGTTCCCATGACCAGTGAGCCATGGAACATAATCGACAGGTACCATTACAACATCCGAAACATAACGAATTACAAGACTTACATAGATGCCATTATGGCTACATCATCAATAGCAGTGGAACATCGCCAAGCGTAGAGCCCAATCGTGCCTCAACCTACAGGCAGCTGACTCGGAAGACGACCTAGCTCGCTGGACGTCACCTGAATCTTCCGAAGTCGAAACTCTGAAAGTCTGGCCAAGTAAAATAGCCAGGGACACAGCCGTGAGTACTTTTGAATGTACTCGCAAACCACCAAGATAAGTGAACAAAGGAAATGCAATTTTGGCTGGCGTATAGATAGTCAGATCTAGGGTTGCCTTTGAAAAGCCTAAACTAACTTTTGAAGTTGTGGCATCTCCATATCTTTGTTGAAAAAGAGTTTTGGAAACATGCTTCTGTTTTCTAAATCCAGACATCTCCATATGTTCGTTGAAAAAGAGTTTTGAAAACAGTTTTATAGTTAAAACCCCCTTTTTAAACATCTTCGACCACCTCTGGTCAAAACAAAGCTTTCGAACTTGGGTTCCCCCGGAACTTTCGTCCTCTTCGAACTTGTTTCCCAAACAAGCACAGTTTGCGTACTCATAGCCAACACCTTTACAACCGTCCTTGACCATGGACATGGATATTCGAATAGGTTATACTCTGCAGAGTTTGCGCACTTTCCCCACAAGGATCAATACATCCGCCGAGATACAACCACGGCCCACTACCACTGTAGATGTGGGTCTGGATAATCAAACCTAACCTTTCGCTTGTCAACCCTAGAAAAGGCATGCTTTTCCTCTTGGGTTTGTTCTCCCCGGCAACGAGTATGTGGCTCCCAGCCATAGTCCTTCCTTCCGTACACGCGCATACCCAAGCTGCAACTTGGCGTATACCTTAAATATGGTGACTCCACTCCCTTCCGTACTCCAAGTCATACCGTCCACGGGAGACCCAATTGTTGCACCGGACTCCTGTTAGTTCAGGCTCACTCTTGCCGAAGCAAGCGATAGGCTTCAGATCCTTGATCTAGTGGCGCCTGCCTAGAATTCCAGGGATTTCTCCCTATGAGCATGGTAGAAGTTGTCTCGGCTAATGCGGACAAACTAGGAGTTAAGCCCCAGTACCTAGGGTAATGTGGTTGCGCGGATAAAAATTGTTCCAGTAAAGGCGTAGAACATCCCATCACAATCTCACTGCTCAACTTCACCATTTCTTTTGTTAAAACCTCCACTGGGAACGATGCCTCTTCCCAGGGTTTTACAAAAGCCGTTTTGAAACATTTATAGTGGGGAAAATCCCAAAATAGTTTATTTTCTCAAAGTGGGGTTTCCAAGGAGGTAGGATGCTAACCATCGTACTCTCGGTCTAAAGGGAGTAAAATGATAGGTTCAACGGGGTGGTGCCTCGAAGGACACGAAATAATAACTTGGAGGAGCCAAGTTACTTATCGTAGTATTTATAAAACAAGACCATGCAGGTTGATAATGCAATTTATAAAGCGGATACAAAACAGGTAAAAGAGAGTAGGACATATATATCAGAGTTCAGGAATGGTGGCTTGCCTGTGATCAGCAATACGTCCCTGGACTTCTTCAGATGACCAAGAATAACCAAGTATATAATGATAATAAGAAGTCCCTTTCTTCTCGTCCTCAAACACTCACACTATCGCCGTCATTGGGTACACATGCAAGCAGACAATATCACAATCAATACAAGGCATACAACATCAAATCATACAGCAACAAACATGATAATTACTACTGGACTTGGGAGGTTTTGGAGAAGTGGGATTCAAATGGTGGAATTTACAAGATTGCCACTGGGTATTTCTCTTTTTGGGAAGATAGTTGTCAAGGTTAGATACAATGCATTTGGATTACGGTTCTGAGGTTAGTAGGATGCCAATGTGTAGAAGTGATATCCTCTGATAGGTCTTGTCAAAAAAAAAACCTCACAAGTGGTTTCACTTGATTATCAATTTCCTAGATTTAGTTATGCTTTTTATATTGGATTAAACTCTAGTTTGAGAAAATAATTCACCAGAATAGTTCTGGAGCTCCAAAAATTATTCCCTTGGATGGTTTAGCAGTATTTGATGTATTGAACCACCTAGAGTTGGAATCAAGTCAAAATAATTACCAGAATGCCCTCAGGAAATTCCCAAAGACAGTTCTGTCTGGTTATTCTCTTTTTCACCAGATTAATTCTACCGAAGCTATTGATTTGGTTCCAAGGGCATGTGATAGGTATTTAAAATATCTTTCTGTAGGATTTGGGATTCACTCATTTTGGAGTTGCCAAACTCCTGGAGTGATATAATTAGTGAAAATACCCATCATAGAAGTATTTAAATCACTAAAATTCAACCAGAGCTCAATAAATTTTTGAGCTGCTAGGTTTGGATGGATATAGATACTAGGGTGTACTGGGAGGTGGAATTAGGTCAATAACACATTTGGTTTGGCCAAGAGAATTTATCCAAGGTGGAAGGTGGCTATTTTTGGTATTTTTGTTAAAGGCAGTATACTGCTCAACTAGGCCTGGGACCCGTTCTAGATGATAGGTATGTCAAATACCTCTCAGAGGAGCTTTGGTTCATCTCAAATGGAGATGTGAAACTCTCTGAGGAAATTAATTAGTGCAAGGTATACTTGTTAGCAGAATAATTACCAGTAATTAAAGAAATTATTTTCGACATGAGGTTACCTCTGCATGTTTGATAAAACAGCAGAGAACCACCAGGATTTTAGATCTAGGCATTTGGACTTGGTTTACCATTTTAATTGGATTTAAACTAGGGGGTCAATCTCTGGATCTGGGCAGAAAAGAATAAAAGAAAAATTCTACGGGCTGGGTTCTGGGGCTACTAGGCCGCACAGAGGCAGGCCGGCCCAAGGCGGGGCAGCGCAACGTGTGAGAGCCAACGCTTGAACTGGCAAGCGGGGACCGGCGGTCAGCGGGAAGAGGTGCCGAAGCGGTACCGGCCAAATCTGGCCGTCCGTTTAAGGCTTGATGGACGGTCCGAGTTCGTCGTCTACGCGAGGCAGGGCGCCGGCGGCGAATCCCTAGGCAGCGGCGGAGAGGGGAGGAGGGAGCTCACCAGAGGGCTCGTGAAGCGGTACGGAGGGTGCAGGACAACGCGGTCGACGGCGCTGAGTAGATCGATGGGCGGCACGGTGGCGTTTGACGTCGGGAAGTAGCTCGTGCAATGGCGGACGAGAGTAGACTCGTCGGAGCTCGACGGCGACGGCGGAGGAGAGGGTCCTGGGCAAAAAGAAGAGCATGGTCAGGTAGAGGAGGATGAGGGGATCTCGTGAGCTGACATGGAGAGAGAATGGAGCAGGGGAGGAGGTGCCTTGCTCGATTTTCTTAAGGAGGCCGAAGCTTCCTCCTCTTCTTCTCTCGGGCAGCACAGAGCTGGGGAAGGAGACTGGAGCTGGGGGAGTGTGAGGGGAAGTGTGAGGGGGCAAATGAGGGCAGGGGCGAGCTGGGGAAGGGTTGTTGTCCTATATACTAAGAGGGAGGAGTAAATGGTGTAAATTACCATTTTGGACAAGGGGGAGGGCAATGCTGGCCAGGGGTTGGTCCAGGGGGGAGGTGGAGAGGGGTAGTAGTGGTATTTTGTTGTGCAGGGGCAGAGTGGGAGGGGTGGCATCAGGGGTAATTATTTGGAGGAGATCCTTGTAATATTTTGTTGCCTCTCTCTCTTATTACTAGTACAAGGGCAAAATGGGAATTTTTTGGGGTGGAGCTACAGGGCTGGTCGACCAGTGGTGTGTCTTGATGTTGAGGATAAGCAATTGATCAAGATTTGAAGGAAATTGGAAGTGCTTAGAGTGGTGATTTGCTTAATTGACAAATTTGATCAAACTATAGGGTTATGAGGTAAGTCCAAAAAGTCACATCGGACCATAGGAGAAAAAGGAACTGGTAGATAGATAAGGTCAAGGTAGACTCCTATGGTTTATTAGGGATTTTTCACAGGAGTTATGGTCCACTAAAATCCAATTACTCAAAAAGGATAAAAATGATTTCTAGAAGATCATTTGATAGATTTGCATTGGACAAGGGTGTATTTTGATGTTGAAGGGTCCCAAATGTGAATACACACCTAGGGGAATTTTCCCAAGATTTATTGAGGCATAAAAGTAATTAAAACAATTATTATTCCAATTCAGCCATTTAAGAGAATGGGCAAAAGGAAATAATAAAGCTTCTCAAAAATATTTATTTTTCAGATGGAAAGATAGGGTATGATATGTGGAACTCACATGAGCCACAAGTTAGGGAAGTGTTTTGGTAAAAACCAAACTTTCCTTTATGGAGGGAGTCTTGGAGATTTTGACTAATAAGGAAATTAAATAGTTTTGGGGCCATAATAATTAGGGTAAATATTTGATAAATCTTGATGATTAATATAGATGAGATAAACAAGGTATAGAAAGCATTTTCAACCTTGAGGAATGAAATTCCAACTTGAATAAGATTGAAAACAAGCAGTTGATGATCTAGGGTGATGTTATTTTTATACCACCAAAGCAGGCTTGCATCTTGGAGCTCAGAGCTCACCTTGGTGCAAGGGATAGATGGATAGGTATACCAGGTCATATAGATGACCATGGAAGGAGGAGTTTGAATTAATAGATTTTGAGGTTATCTATAAGTGATGGCGAACTTTGTTGAAATTAAGGCTGGCATCCAATATGAGTCATGATGCCTTATAAACCATGTGGGTTTAAGCAGCACATACATCCATTGGGAGCAAGTGAAGTAGGTTCTGATAGACATCAATTAGTAGAACACAACCATGAAGAGAGTTGGTCCATATGGGTTTGGATGGTGGTGTGAGCTTCTAGCAAAGTTGGCATGATGACTAGTTTTGCAGGAAATGTTATTTTCTTCTCTACAAAACCATCATGGACAAGTGGGTTGGAGGAGGATCTAACCAGGGGCAAATGTGGGCCTTGGTAGTCCTTAGGATGGTTAACAATATGGTTCAAGTTCATTTCCAAAAGTGCACATGGTTTGAGTAAAGGAGATATTCCAAAAGGTGATGTTGGAACTGTTTCCAGACTCAAGTCAAATTTGGCAGTTTTGAGGAATTTGACTAGAGTATGAGAGGGAATGTTCTTGGAGGAGTTGCAAGGTATCAGAGCTTTAACAAGTGGGTTATATTGAAGTGTAGATTGGGTAGAAGATATCCATGCTTGGTATTGGTCTTCAAGGACTTGGAAACATCAAGAATGGAGATCCTCAGAGTTGATCTGGTTAATGGTTGTAGATGATCACTTAGCATCTAGAGAGTTGATATAGCTTTGTTTTCTTGATTAGGAAGTGGTGATTTGGGAACCTTTTGATCCTAGTGATGAGCTCCTAGAGAGGCTCATACTACTTCCTAAGCAAACAAGACAAACAGTAGATCAAAACAACTCATCAGACAGTAGATCAAGGCAACTCATCTTATAAACAAATCAACTATTGTAGGGTTACCATCAAGCTTACCTTGAGGTAAGGTTGGGGCATTTTGAAGAGGTTGAGGTTTGAATAAGGTGAGAGCCCTTGGTATCTCTACCAAGAGTAGAATTCAATGTCCTTGGAAAGGGTGTTTTGGGGAAACTAGAGATAAGATTAGTTGAGTGCTCTTTCTTGAAAACATAAGGAGATTGTATTATATATCTCTCCATAGTTTTGTCAATAGAAGCTACCAAAATCGTTTTGGTTCCAAAGGCATCTTGGCTCCTGTTTTGAAATGCCAGAATGTTTGAGAATATGTAAAGTAAGCCAAGATAGTTTTGGGTAAAAATCTTTTGTCAACTGAGGGTGAGGTAAGGAGTATCCTAAGATACACATCATAAGCACAAGTGCAAGCAATCAACAAGCAAGCACTGCAACAAAGCACAAGAAAAAGTTTTTGTTCCCCCTGATTTTTGCATTCTGGACAACTAATCAGGGTTGCTGAAATTGCGATGTTATAGATCTGGTTAAGGGTTTTAGATGATCACCTAGTGGCTAGGGGTCACATCTAGATTTGTATTCATGTTTAGGGATTGAGGAGTTGGAATCCTCTTGATCCTAATGATGAGCTCCTAGAGTAGCTCATACTACTTCCTAAGCAAACAAGTCAATCAGCAGATCAAAACAACTCATCTTATAAACTATTCAACTACTACTAGGGTTACTGACGAGGGTTTAACTCATCAATGCCCATTGTTGTGGACTTGGGTTTTGGAGAAGGAGGGAGCGCTGGAGACATCTATCGGCTAACAGACAAGCACACAGGGGACAAAGATTTACCCAGGTTCAGGCCTCGTAGAGGTCCCTACTCCTGCTTGTCTGCTCGTGGAATTATCGAAGGAATCGAAAGTTACAATGGTGTGCAGATGCAATCTGGCGAGGGTTGTAGAAACTAGGGTTGCGTGTGTTCTCCTCGCCACCCCCTCCTAGCCTTTATATAGGTAGTCTAGGTCCCGGGTAGCAGGTCGAGTCGGTTACATGTTAGGGTTTCCCCTTTAAACTTTCTATCTTTAGCTTCTTCTTGTTCTTCAAGCAATCGAGAGTCCGCAGATTACTCGAATCCTTCGTTTTGGGACTTGGCGACACCGTGGGCCTATACGTATTCAGACCGTATATACCAAGCTCGAGTACCTATAGAGTATACCCATGTCAGTAGCCCCCGAGTGTCCAGTGGAATCGCAGATTCGACTGGGGACTTTTGAAGTCTTTCGAGTGCCTGAATGAGTATATATTTTGACTGCTTTTATTTGTGTCATAGGGATTGTCGATATGCATGCCTGATGTAACCGAAGTATCGGTATCAGTTAACCACCTTAGGGTGAAACAACGCAATCTACTCGAACTCGTGTCCCTGGACTCGAATCCGGAAAAGTGCTGGCGTAACGCGACTCAAGCCGCGGAGGTCTTACAGGAGTCAAATTCCAGTTATATGGGTGTGAGCACTCGACGCGTTCGTCAAGGCATGTTCATCGTACCTGTAGGCACGAATATATTTCTGGTAGTGCGCAGCTAAATGCGTTGCCAGGCCTTATTCAGGTCTTACCTTCACGCTGTCAGCGCGGCATCCGATTTTTATCATTGCGGAGACAATTCGGGTGACCCAGGAGATGCAGTCTCTTTGTAGGGAAAATTATGAGGCGGTGTCGCCATGAGTTTCGAGTGTGGATGTTATCGACACACAGTTTTTGCATAAATAATCATAGGGTGTGCGACCAACGTTCCCTATGTGAGTAGCCCCCGAGTGCCTGGTTGAGTCGAAGACTCAGGCAGGGTCTAAAGAATCATTTTGCGACTATTGTGCTTCGTTGAGTCGAAGACTCAGGCAGGGACTAAAGAATCATTTTTGCGACTGTTGTCGTCTTTTGCTTGTTTCAGTCGAATTTGTTTCCGGCGCTCCCTATGGGAGTTACCCATGTCCATAATCGAATCGTATTTTGAGTGGTTGGGTTCGCCTTTTGATTGTCCTTATTCCTGCAAAAAGAAAATCGTAGGGTGCGCGGCCAGCGCTCCCTATGGGAGTAGCCCCCGAGTGCTTGGTGGAGTCGAAGACTCTAGCAAGGACTAAAGTAGTTGAAGTTTTTTGCTCCGTAGCTTTGATGACGTCAGTGCTGACGCTTGTATGACCTCAGTCGCCCGCGTGAGCGAGTTTGACGGGACGTGACGAACAGTGGGTCCCACTTCCTAACTTTGATTTGACTGGGTGTGCGTAATCTTTATTTTAATTGTGCCTCCTCGATTTCCGTGCGTAATGGGAGTAGTGGAGGGACGGTTCGCACTTCCCCTTCTCCACGTGTCCAACACGATGTGCGCCACGCGTCCAATAGGGTTTTTCTGACCCATTGGATTGCATATTCCAAGGGTTAAGTAGCAGCGCTACGGCGGTAATTTTCCCATCTGTGCTCATTCTTCCTTGCTGCCATCGCCATTGCTGCTACTCCTCTGCTTTTTCCTGCGCCCATTTCCTCCACGACGTTGGACCAGCTCCGCTCGTTCCCGAGCTACTTTCTTCGCTCACATCGCCATCGTGCAATGGGGAAGAAGAAGGGAGGCGCTGCCACTAATTCTATGGCCACTGTTGCCGCGGCGAAGAAGAAGGGCGGCTCCGCCGCTGCGGGCACCAGCACCGCCGCCGGCGGGAAGAAAAAGGTCACGGGCACCCGCGTCACGAATGGTGCGTGGCGCCCTTCCATCATCAAGGCGTCTGATCTCCGTCTTATTCGCCAAGACGGAGTGCTGTCCGCGGCAGTCGCCGATGCGTGCGTCCCCAGCGGTGAGACCATTTCTGCTCCTCCCGCTGGTTTTCGAGTGATGTTTCTTGCATTCATCATTCGCGGTCTTTCCTTGCCTCTTCACCCTTTTTTAGGGGTCTTCTTTGTTTCTACGGGCTCCAGCTCCATCAGCTGTCCCCAAATTCGATCCTCCACATCTCTTGATTCATCACACTCTGCGAGTGCTGGCTCGGAATCGAGCCACACTTTGGCCTTTTCAAGCGGATCTTCAAATTGAAGCGCCAGTCTGCATCTGGCTCTTTAGTTTACGATGTAGGTGGTTGCGGAATCCATGTCGACCCATCCGCCACCTACTTCGACATCAAGATCATGGCGTCTGTCCAAGGGTGGAGAGACAAATGGTTCTACATCCACGACCAGAAGGCCAAAGATGAGCACTTTGGACTCCCGCCCTTTGATCCCGCGACGCCGTGCAGGAGGATGCGCTCCTGGAAGAATGTAGTCATGCCTGGCGAGCTCGCGGAGACAGACATGTTGTATCAACGCGTCTGCAACCTAAAGAGTCGCATAGGTAAAGATGAGGGAGGCTGTGCTCTCATCCGAACTTGGCTGCACCACCTGTCCAGCCTCTGCAAGCTAGAGTCCACCCCATGTTTAAATGGGCTGGCGCTGATGATCCCACTCGCGTGTCTGCCGATGGCATGTCCGCGAGTGAGGTGGACAAGAGGGTTCGAGTAGTCACGAAGTACACCGGCAAGGATGCGCTTCCCAGTGAACCAATTTTTCCTCCCTTTGATGCTTCGAATGCTCCTCCTGAGGTATAGTTGTGCTACGCAGTAGCTTATTTTTGTCGATTGCTCTTCTGTTGCTTACTTGCTTTTTGCTGTTTTTTGTTGTCTATATGTAGGATTGGGTGGTGTCGCTTTGTATGCCCCCTCTTCCTGAGGGGATTACTCCTCGTGAAGCCTTGGAAGAGGATGAGTCTGAGTCGACTGTCCCTTCTGATGTGGAGGAGGAAGCCCTCGAGTCCAATAGTCCGGATACTCGCAAGCGTTTGCGCATCGAGGACTCCGACGCGTCATTTCCTTCGACTCCGGAAGGCACGGGCATTGGTGCAGATTCGCCAATTCCTGCCGTTCCTGTGAGGGCTGTGGCACCATCTTCTCACAAGAAGATGCGATTGCCCACGAAGTCTTCGTCGGAGTCGGTGGAGGCCACATTTGACTTTGACAAGTTTGAGTGGTAAGCTTTCTAGTTCACTTGTTCTTCTCTGTTTGCTTCCTTTTGGCTTGTCTCTGGGTTTGCCATTTTGTTGATATGGTCGTTATCTTGCAGTCAAGAGGCGTCGTCATCTTCTGGCGACGACCAATTTTTAAAGGAATCAGGAGTGGCGACCTCGAAGTCCAAGGAAGAGGTCGAGCGCGCTCCTTCCCCTCCGGTGGCGGCCTACTCCGGGCACAGCTCTTCCAGTTCTCCCCATGTAGGGGAGCATCGAATGGTTGCCCGGGTGACGGCACATCATACATCTTCGGAGTCACTGGAGGACCATGTAAGTATAGCTTTTCTTTGTTTTAGTTTGTAGTCGACGTTGTCTGTTGCCTCTGGTGATTCCTTGGTTGTGCTACAGCTCCTTGTGAAGGAAGCCACGCACTTGGCAGAACAGGTGATGGCGATGGGTCGCCAGCATGCAATGTTGGAGACGCGTCACCGCGTGGTTGAAAGTGAGTATTCTACACTTTATTCTCCTTCGTCTGCTCCTTTTGATATAGTCGACTGATGATCAGCTTTTGCTTGTTCTGTAGCTAAACATAATGCCTTATTGCGCAACGGCGCCACCATGGAGAAGACACTTGCCGCGGCTGTGAAGGGTCGCGACGAGGCAATCACAGCGCGTGACGAGGTGCAGAAGAGTGAAGAGGATCTACGCGCTTCCTTTGCGGCTAGGGAAAAGTTGTTCGAAGAACAACTATTCTCAATCACCAAGGCCCTCTCAGGTATTTTTGCTTGTGGATATTGTTATCCTTCTCTGCTTCGAATGTTTTTGCTGGTGGCGCTGATGTTTTGGTCCATGTTTGGGTTTATGTACAGATGCTGGCGATTTGAGCTTTGACCCGCAGGCCCTTCGTCGAGATGACGCTCTGGCGGGTGCGGTGTCCGCAGTCGAGGACCGTAGCGCCACCGTCCAGGATACACTTTCCTAGGCCAAGGTCGCCCTCAGTCGCCTCCGAGAGGAGTTGATGCGTAAGGCGGAGCTGATCGATAATATGGACGAGCTGGTGGAGTCACTCGCCGGGGGTGTGCCTTCCACCTACAAGAACTCACTCCGCGCGGCTGGCGCGACCATGTCACTCGCCATGGTGCAGGCCCACGGAGTTGAGATCGATCCTTCCGCAGTGTCGAAGGCGATGCCTATTGGCGCGGACGGTCAGCAGGTAGTCTTTGCTCCTTTTGCGACTGCATGCGCCAAATATGTGCGTCCTCTGATAAATACTGTTGCGAAGTACTCTAAGGAGATCCAACAGACCAAGAAGGCGGCGAAAGCTTTGGCCTCAAGGGCCGGCGGAAAGTCAGTGGCGTCTGATACTGCCACAGACTTGATGAAGCCCCTGAAGCCGTCGAAGTCGAAGAGGCCAGTTGCTCCTTAGCTAGCTTTGTAATAGTTGATTAGTTTATGTCCTTTTGTTTAAGAACATGCCTGCTGGCGAGTGTATCTGCTGATACTTTATGCTTGTCTTGAATGCATCTGACCCTTTTGTCGTTGTGTTGATTTGGTCGTCTTATTTTGCTTTCTATCTTGACTTGTGGTAGGGTACATCAAGTGATCCTGTGAGGGGGACCCAGGACTCGCCAACTCTTGATGATACCATGGCACCATCACGCTCCAGGGTAGATGAGTTGTCCTTGCTTTCGCGACTGCATGATCACATGAAGCAGCTGGAGCGTGAGTTGCCCGTGCTCCGCGGTAATGCGGACGTGTGGAAGTCGAAGGCAGAAAAAGCCGCCGCCCGAGAGCAGTATCTACTTGGCGAGGTGGCGCAGCTGGGCGACCAATTCAAATGTTAGTTTGCTGGTTCTTATCTTTTCCTTGTAGTTACTCGCAGTGGTACGTTGTACTCATGCTGCTTCGTGTAGTTGTCAGCGCGCGTCATCCGAAGGAGGAGAAGGATAGAATTGCCATTCGCCCGCATGATCTTACTCAGGAGCAACTTCAGGAGAGTGGATACTTCTGGGTAGATCATGATCGTGCGACTGCGCTGGCGACCCTGCAGGATCGTGCGTCGCGAGTGCTGCTCTTTTTGAAGAAATCGCAGTCATGCTTGAAGAACATTTATCGGACGATGTTCCCGCTGGATGATACTCCATCAAGCTTGCTGGCCCTCCTAGCCAAGTTTCAAGATCTGTCCGCGGTTCGCGAATGCGTGAGGCAACAGTTGGTGGCTGGTGCCAAGGCTGCTCTGTCAATGGTGCGATTGCACAAGCCTGACGTAGACGTTGCAGCAATTGCGTCTGGGCCACCTGTTCCACCAGCAGGTTCTGCCTGGAATATGGTGCCGCACTACCAGGCGGTGGATCGCCCAGCAGAAGAGATCGTCGACTTCTTTGAGGAACAAATCAACGTTCTCCTGCTGCAGTAGTAGCCCAATTTGTATCCTGCACATAAGTGTAATTGTGTTGTAAAGTTCATATAGATGTTGTAAATAATTTATTGTCAAATGTGTACAAAGAGCTTTGTTAGCATGAGGTGCATTGCACTATGCGAGTCCTTTTCATTAGCCTGGCCATGTTTATCTTAGTCCCTTGTCAACCAGTCAGGTGCGCTGCAGCTGGGTTGAGGTTGTGTTAACGGGTTCGATTGATGTACCAGCTACTCAGGATATCGTGTTTTGGTTCGAAGAATAGATGTGTATAGGGTGGCGCAGCCCCCGAGTACATAAATTGACAAAGTAAAGGAGGACACAGAGTTTTGGGGCACTTAGCTTTTATTTATTCGGAGAACAGTGTGAGGTACAATATGTGGCTAAGTAGCCTTGGCTGAGTAGCCTTGTTTGCGGTGTAAAAGTAAAAAATAACAAGGGGTAGAAGCGTCGCAGTTGTGCGACATTCCAGGGATTGGAGTATGCGACTCTTGTCTCTAAATCTTGAAGGCGGTAGGCGCCACCTGGGATTACTTCTGTAATCACGTACGATCCTTCCCAGGGGGACTCGATCTTGAGATGCCTCTGCTGTTTCAGTCGCAGGACCAAGTCGCCTTCGATGAAAGATCTGGGGCAAAGCCTCCTACTATGGTAGTTGCGTAGGTTCTGCTGGTAGATCGTTGATCTCTCCGCGGCGATTTCCCTGGCTTCATCATGGAGGTCGACGGAGTCTTCGAGTGCGAGGGATGATTCTTGTTCGCTGTAAGCGACTACGCGCGGCGCCTTGTATCGTACTTCGGCGGGTAGCACCGCCTCTGCTCCGTGCACCATAAAGAATGGCGTATAGCCCATGGCGCTGTTTGGAATTGTACGTAGGCTCCAGAGTACAGATTGCAGTTCATCTGGCCAGCAGCCCGCGGCTTTTTTGAGTGGCCGGAGGAGTCACTTCTTGATGCCGCTGCAGACGAGCCCGTTTCCTTTTTCCACCTGACCGTTGGTCTGCGGACGCGCGACTGAGTCGTAGCTGATGTTGATTCCCAGGTTCTCGCAGAATTCCTGGAACTCCTTGGATGTGAAGTTCGTCCCGTTGTCGGTGAGGATGCTGTGCGGCACTCCGAAGCGGTAGACGATGGACACGAAGAACTTGACTGTGCTGTGCCCTGATTGGTTGGTCACTAGCATGGCTTCGATCCACTTGGTGAATTTGTCGATTGCGACCAAGAGGTAGACATAGCCTCCTCGCGAGGACCTTGGAAGTTTGCCGACCATGTCGAGCCCCCATTGTGCGAAGGGCTAGGCCAACGGGATTGGTCGTACCTCTGCGCCTGGTGCGTGTGGCTTGTCCGCGAATCGCTGGCAAGCATTGCATTTTTGGACTATGCCTTTGGCATCGCGCATGGCCGTGGGCCAGTAGAATCCAGCTCGTAGAGCTTTGGCAACAAGCGCACGGATATCAAGGAGAACTGCTTTTCCATCAGCGAGGAAGACGCATCGTTGTAGTACTCCTGTGATGCTGCGCTTGTACAGTTCACCGTTGATAACGGCGAATGCCTTGGATCGCCACGCAATGTGTCGTGCATCTGTCGGATCGTCCGGTAGTCTCTTGCTAAGGAGGTACGTAATGTATGGCTGCGTCCAGGATTGCTCTATCATCATGACGCTCATTGGTCCCTCGAGTCCTGTGTTTAGCTCCAAGTCATCGAGTGCCATCGGCTCATTGGGTGGTGCAGCCCCCGAGTCCGTTGCTGCGCTTGCTTTCTTCTCTGCGGCCTTTGGCTTTATGGAGCGTTTGCATATGCGCTCGAGAAATACCCCAGGTGGTATGGGGGCACAGGTAGAGCCTATGTTGGCGAGTGCGTCTGCTTCCTCGTTGCTTTCGCGACCTACGTGTCGCAGCTCGCACCCATCGAAGTCTCCTTCGAGTGTGTCGTAGAGGTCGTGGTACGCGATCATGTTGTCGTTAAATGCGTCGCACTCATGCATTGTTTGGTTGACGACCAACTTGGAGTCGCCGTATATGATAAGCCTCTTGGCGCCGCAGGCTTTTGCCATCCTCATCCCATGCAACAGGGCCTCGTATCCAGCCTCGTTGTTTGAGGCTGTGAACTACTTTCGCAGGATGTATTTTAGCTTGTCCCCTTGAGGTGATCTCAGTATGACACTTGCGCCTGCTTCGTCCTTCCGCTTGGACCCATCGAAGTGCATTGTCCAAAGCTAGGACATATCTGGTTGTCCAGGAGTTGGTTCTCCATCTAGTGCACAAGGAAGTCAGGGAGAACTTGAGACTTGACTGCGTCGCGCTTTTCGTATGTGATGTCTCGTGGAGACAGCTCTATTCCCCAAAGCGCGACTCGCCCCGTGGAGTCGAGGTTATTGAGGATATGTCCCAGTGGGGCGTCGTTGACTACCACGATTGGGTGCTCCTGGAAGTAGTGGCGCAGTCGCCGGGTAGTCATAAAGACGCCATACGCCAGCTTCTAGTAGTGCGGGTACCGCTGTTTTGTTGGCGTGAGGACTTCGCTGAGGTAGTAGACTGGGCGTTGTACGCCGTGAACCTTGTTTTCCTCAGCTCGCTCGATGACGAGCACTGTGCTGACCACCTGGTTAGTGGCGGAGATGTACAGCAATAGTGGTTCCCTTTCTCGTGGAGTCACCAGCACTGGCGAAGTGGATAGCAGGCGCTTGAGATTTTCGAATGCTTCTTGCACTTCATTGGTCCACTCGAATTTTTCAGCTTTGCGGAGGAGCTGGTAGAAGGGAAGTGCCTTTTCACCCATCCGACTGATAAATTGACTAAGGGCCGCGATTCGTCCGGCTAGTTGCTGGACGCCTCTTATGTTCTTCGGCTTCTCCATGGCCAGTATGGCTTTTATCTTCTCGGGTTCGCCTCGATTCCCCTTGCGGAGATGAGATACCCAAGTAGCTGCCCAGATGGTACACCGAAGGCGCATTTGTCCGGATTGAGCTTGATCCGGTAGCGGTCGAGGTTGGCGAAGGTTTCATGCAAATCGGCGACATAGACTTGGATGTTGCGACCCATTTGTTGCTTGAGGCAAGCTTGCATGCACCGCTGGTAGGTGGCTCCCGCGTTTTTTAGCCCGAAGGGCATTGTGCTGTAGCAGAACATGCCGAAGGGCGTTGTAAATGCTGTTTTCTCTTAATCTTCCTCCTTCATTCGAATTTGGTTATAGCCTGAGTAGGCATCGAGGAAGCAGAGGTGCTCGCATCCCGCGGTGGAGTCGATGATCTGGTCGATCAGTGGCAGCGGGAAGTGATCCTTTGGGCAGTGCTTGTTCAGAGAAGTGAAGTCCACGCACAAACGCAGGATATCCGTGTCCTTTTTTTGTACCAGCACCGTGTTGGCGAGCCAAGTGCTTTCCTTGATCTCGCGTATGAACTTGGCCTCGAGGACTCTGTTGATCTCCATTCCGACTGCCTGCGCTCGTGGCTCAGACAGTCGCATGATTGTTGGCTTGACTGGCCTTGCGTCAGGGTTGACGTTGAGTGCGTGCTCGGTGAATTCCCTGGGAACTCCTGGCATGTCCGCAGGACAACAGGCAAAAATTTCCCAGTGGTCACGGAGGAATTCGACAAGCGCGAGTTCCTATGCGGGACTCAAGTTGTGGGCCATGAGGGCCATCTTGGCGGGATCCGATGGGTGGACCTGCACCTTCTTTGTGTGCACGGATGAGTCGAAGGAGAGATCAGGTGAGCTTGGCCTGCTCAGGGGAGGCAGGTTGTTATCTGTCGTCTCCTTCAATCTCGCGAGTTCCTCCTGCATGCCGAAGGACTGGAAGATTCTGTTGAATTCCCTGTCGCAACTGTCAGATCGTTCAAAGCTCCCGTTGATCGTGATGACGCCATTGGGACCTGGCATTTTCATCTACAGGTAGGCGTAGTGGGGCACTGCCATGAACCTAGCGAACGCGATGCGCCCGAGGATGCAGTGGTATTGTGAGGGCCAGTCGACGACCTCAAAATCGATGCGCTCGCACCGGAAGTTCTTCAGCGTGCCGAAGATGACGTCGAGGTTGATTTGGCCCAGGGGTATACGCCTTTCCCTAGGACGATGCCGTGGAACGTTGTGTCTGATGCCTCCAGTCAGGTTAGAGGGATTCTCATTGCTCGCAAGGTACTCGTGGATATGAGGTTGATGCCGCTTCCGCCATCCATGAAGACACGACTCATGTCGAAGCCTCGAATTTGCGCCTCGAGTACGAGGGGGCAATGACCTGGACGGGGTATCTGAGGCGGGTGGTCGCGCTTGTCGAAGGTGATGCATGACTCGCGTCCACTGAGGTACTCAGTGGTGGATGGTGGCGAGTACGTGGCCAAGTTGACTTGGCGAGTGATGGCCTTCTACACCCTGTTGGAGGGGCGTCCCTTTTGGATCATCATGGTGCCCATGGCCCATGGGTACGGTTCGCCTCCGTGGTGCTGGTCCGGTGCGGCTCCGTTCGGGGGTGGCCCAGGTGGTGGTGGCGGTGCTCCATGTGCCACGGCGCCTGGAGCGGCCCCGTAGCCTCTTTCAACTGCATTGTGGTTCATCCGAACCAGTCCCTCATGTAGCTTGAGGAACTCGCGGCAATCCTTGAGGAGGTGGCTGGACTTCTTCTTGCCATCATGCTTGTCGATGTAGCACCGTATATGGCCCGGACAGTTTGTCCTCAATGGAGCTCGCAGGTGCCTCGTCACGAGTGCGGCGTTGCCATACTTGCGTGGTTTTCCCGGAGTCGCGATATCCGGTGCTACGGTATCCGCTGTTGCGGCTGTCGTCGCGTCTTTTGGCGTAGCCAGCCGCGACCATGTTGACGTCGTTGCGGTCGTCGTAAATGCGCATGCAACGCTTGCCTCGGCGATCGCGTCTGCGCTGGAGATCCGCCTCCTCGTCGGAGTGAACGCGATTCTTTACCGAGTCTTCTCCATCGGCCCACCGATTCGCGATCTCCATCGGGTGGTCGATGGTCTTGGGCTTTGAGCGGCCTAGCTCCTCTCTGAGTTCTAAACGGCGGACACCACCATTGAATGTGTCAATCGCGCGATCCTCCGAGATGTTCTCCGCAGAGTTCTTGATGATGGACCACCTTTGGATGTAGGAGCGCAGCGATTCGCCAGATCTTTGCTGGCAGCATCTCAGCTCTTCGATTGATGCGGGCCGTTTGTACGTGCCCTTAAAGTTGCGCACGAAGCTATAAACCAGCTCATCCCAACTGCGAATGGATCCGCGTGGGAGGTTATTGAGCCATGCTCGGGCGGCGCCCTGCAGCTGTAGCTGCAAACATTGCATGGCAGTGCTTCGACTGCCTCCATGGAGTCTGGCGGAGGAGATGTGGTCCTCCAGCCAGATCTTGGGGTCCTGTAGACCGTCAAACTTCAGGTTCTCTGACGGGAGTTTGAACCCTTTAGGCATTCGCTTCTGCCTCATGGATCTGCTGAAGCATGTGGCGCCGCAGAGCTCCACGTCCTCCTCTTCTGAGTCAGTCGACCGAGCATGTCGTCCTCTTGATTTGTCGATCTTGCGATGCGTGATGTCATCACATGCGTCGTAGTCGTGGTCGTGTCATCGTGAGCGGCGACGTCGAGACAAGTCATGGCTGTCACCGCTGGATGAGGGCGAGGAGTAACGCTTTGCTAGCACTTTGCCCTTCTTTGGCTCCGGTGTCGGCTCCTTGTCGAGGGCGTCCTCAATTAATCCCAAGCCCGCGATCGTAGATTGGTGCATGGCGGCTCAGGGGTCTCCAGCTGGTGGTTGGTTGTTTAAGAGGTACATGGTGGCCGCTGTCACCGCAGCCTGCGGCGTTTTGGGGACCACATTGCCCCTAGTGTCAACTGTCATAGAGCCGAAGTCAAGGACTTTTGCGGCCTCTATGCGTTCCTGCTCGGTGAGGTGGGCCATCCGAGAGTGCCTCTTCTTGGCGAGGTGCTCGTTGCCCTTTGAGGAGGATCCTCCGTAGGAGGAGAGTCCAGCACGGCGAAGGCTCGACTCGTCTTCCGCCTTTTTGCGCGCCTCGAGTTGCGCGATTGTTTGTACTTGGCGCTTGAATTCTTCCTTCAGGAGCCAGTGATAACCCATCAGCAGTTCCTGCGAGGATCCGAAGGGTAGAGGGGTGCCTCGCAGGGCCTCGCGGCTGCGAGCCCATTCTTGCTCGTTAAGCTTGATTACGACGCGTTCGTCGGTTTGTGCGTTTACTATGGTTGGAGGTTCGACTCCCCCTTCGTTGTCAACGGGGACGTGATTGCCACTGTACCGCTGTTGCCGCCATTGCCACCGTTGTCGCCATTGCCGCCGTTGTCGCGGTTGGCAGAGGTGTCACCTGCGTTGATGACGTGCACATGAAGTGATTGGGGAAGCTGCTGCTTCCACAACTCTCAGATCCAGAACCGTAGGTCCCATCTTCGGTGGCCAGATCGCTCAGGTCGGAGTCGCGATCGCTAGCGTCGATGTTGTTCTCGACCGTTGTTGTCGGGCGTTGAGCTTCTTTGAGGTGCCGATCGACGGAGGAAACCACGATGCTGGGGCAATCGCCGGTGTTGTCGGCTGATCAGGCATGCGAAGCGTGCCCATCTGACCAACTTGGAAGCGGAAGCTCCCGATCGCCAGGCTGATTCCGTCGCCCACGGACTCGAAGGCCGGGCGAGTGGCCGGCGTGTGGACGGTGAAGTCAAACGCACCAAAGAGCTGGTGAATCTCCGCTGTTGCGGAGTTGTAGATCGCAGTTGATGGGGCCGAAGAAGCCACAACATGAGCACTCCCAATTCCCACAGACGACGCCAATTGACGAGGGTTTAACTCATCAATGCCCACTGTTATGGACTTGGGTTTTGGAGAAGGAGGGAGCGCTGGAGACATCTATCGGCTAACAGACAAGCACACAGGGGACAAAGATTTACCCAGGTTCAGGCCTCGTAGAGGTCCCTACTCCTGCTTGTCTGCTCATGGAATTATCAAAGGAATCGAAAGTTACAATGGTGCGCAGATGCAATCTGGCGAGGGTTGTGGAAACTAGGGTTGTGTGTGTTCTCCTCGCCACCCCTCCTAGCCTTTATGTAGGTAGGCTAGGTCTCGGGTAGCAGGTCGAGTCGGTTACAAGTTAGGGTTTTCCCCTTTAAACTTTCTATCTTTAGCTTCTTCTTGTTCTTCAAGCAATCGAGAGTCCGCAGATTACTCGAATCCTTCGTCTTGGGCCTTAGCGACACCGTGGGCCTATACGTATTCAGACCGTATATACCAAGCTCGAGTACCTGTAGAGTATACCCATGTCAGTTACCATCAAGCTTAGCTTGGGGTAAGGTTGGGGCATTTTGAAGAGGTTAAGTTGTGAATAAGGTGAGAGTCCTTGGTATCTCTACCAAGAACAGAATTCAAATGCTTTGAAAGGAGGTTTTGGTAAAGCTAGAGATAAGATTAGTGGGGTGTTTTGTCTTGAAAACATAAGGAGATTGTACTCAATATCTCTCCATAGTTTGTCAATAAAAGCTACCAAAATAGTTTTGGTTACATAGGCATCTTGGCTCATGTTTTGAAATGCCAGAACATTTGAGAATATGTAAAATGAGCCAGGATAGTTTTGGTTAATAGCTTTTGTCAACTGAGGGTGAGGTAAGGAGTATCCTAAGATACATTTTCATAAGCACAAGAGCAAATAATCAACAAGGAAGCATTGCACTAAGCACAAGAAAAAGGTTTTGTTCCCCCTGATTTTTGCATTCTGGACAACCAATCAGGGTTGCTGAAATTGGGATGTTACAGACCTTTCCCCCTTAAAAGAATTGCGTCCCGAGATTCAGGAGAGTAAGGTTAGGGGATTTGTCTCGGAGTTAGTACTATGAGTTTCTTGCGGACTAACTTGCCGACTTTTTCTTCGAGTCGTAGCACCTTGTCAGTGAGGTTGAACTTCAATCTTCTTGGAACTCGGGGGGGTTGAGCTGGCTTTCACCATGATGGCGAGGAGGGATCGTCCTTCGGTAAGGGTTCATAGTGTTTCTCTGAAGTGGGTTATTGCCTCCAAGTCTGTGACAAGTCTGGGTCTTGAGATCTGTGTCTTGGGGTCCCACGGTGAGATTTTCTTTGGGCAGAGGGGTAATCTATTTTTGCGGGAAAGACGCAGTCTTTCCCCCTTAGGATTCGACTAAGATAGGTCGGAGAGTTACAAACCGGGGACATCCTTATGAGGGTGACAAAAGACGGTTCTTAAGGTAGCATACATCAACTTAAGAGAGTATAACATCATAGGTGTCGTTCCAGGGGGACATGGGCTAGTTTAATATAGGTTTCACTTGCCGTCGTTCGGGAGTCCTAGAGTGAGTTGGGGAGCTTCTCTCTTGGTCTTTACTTCCTCGGGGTGTTGTCGCCTATCGAAGCGCGGGACATCTTCAGTCTTGAGCTGAGGGGTAGCGAGCGGTAGGGTGACCATCTTTTATGAGGGAGGGGACCTTGGGTGTCTTCGAGCTTCTCTGCCGAGGAAGTCTTGGCGGATTTTCTCTCGGGGCATTCTCGGCTGAAGTGACTGGGTAGTCCACACGTGAAGCAGATGCCCATCCTTCGGTGTAACTGTTTTGACACCTTGCCTTTGCTGGTACTGGGAGATTGACGGGCTATGCCAATGAGAGGATATACTGGACACTTTATGGGAACATGGTCTTGGCCTTCACAGATGAAACAAGTGATAAGTCGAGTTGGGCAAACTTTGGGTGAATGGGGTTCTCCTTAGTTGGGGCAGTGGCCGGAGCATCGGTTGGCTTGGTGCCCTTCATCTCCGCAGCGGCTACATGCCGTCTTCGAGCTTCCAGACTCCATGGCCATCCTAGGGAATTCTCCGGTTGAGGGTACGTGTTCCAGGTTGGGTCTTATGCAACGAATCGGGTAAAACACGCAAGAAGAAAACAAGCAAACAAACATGGCAATCAAGGGAGTCATTACAAACCAACCCGTTTGCACCCGAAGGTGTCAATAGTACTTAAGCATTACAAAACACGCTCAGGGACGATACATGACTCTACCCTATTTCTAAATGGGCAAGTACCGTGAAGCGGGTGATTATGCGGAGGGTGCATCTATGAACTCGGTGCTGGCTTCGGGCAGAGCAGTGGAGCTTTCCTATGCCTCCTTTATGGGCTTGAACCTACAGAGGTACTGACTGGCGGTGGTGCACTTCCTGCTTTTCTTTGGGGCGGCTTCTCCCGAGGTTCCTTCAGTTGCCGTTGTTCGTGCTTGATTCCTTTGCAGGGTTTCTAGGGCTTCCTTACGGTTGAGAATGGCTTGTAGGCGACGGAGCTCCATTTGGGAGTGGCGGTATTCGTCAATGACCGATGTTAACACCTCATTGCTAGAGTAGCTGTAACGGGTCTGAAAGGAGAGAGCAGGATACGCCAGGCTAGGGTCTTGAGTTCCTCCGGTGCAGTCGACATTTCCCTTCATGGGGAGGTAGAAGGTTGTGGGCTGCCTCATCTCTGGGAGGGAACTACGGATGCGCATCAAAGCTTCTCTGGCTACCAAGTCAATATCAAGTACGGGACTAGGCATCCGAGGTCCTGTGGAATAGATAGGGCTTCCATTGGTTCCTGGCTTGGCTAGTATGACAATCTGTCCCACATAATCTCCTGATTCCAGTCCCTTATGGAGGGCGTAGGTAGGTTTCTGTTGGTAGCCGCACAGTTGCATCGAGTCCCATAGAATTTGGGGAAATCCAATCTTCAGCCACTCTTCATCAATAGGTTCCATCTATAGAAGGGTTTAGGTTCAGGTTGGGTTAGTGACAGGTGTGCAGGAATTTAAACTTATGAAATCATATTAATGCAAGTAGTTTTCAGAATCAGAGGGGGAAGGCATAAGCACTTTTGCAAATAGGCATCTTTTCTCCCTTGTCTTTTAGAAAATAGGTTTGCCGTTCCCTATCTAACGTCCATGCTAACTAAGGTCTCCTACCGTCAGGATGGCTCTGATACCAAGTCTGTGGGCTCCCCGGATTATTCGTCCGAGAAATCCCTGTTATGCATACATCCACGTTCCCATGATCAGTGAGCCGTGGAACATAACTGACAGGTACAATTACAACATCCGAAACATAGCGAATTACAAGACTTACATAGATGCCATTATGGCTACATCCTCATTAGTAGCGGAACATCATCATGCGTAGAGCCCAATCGTGCCTCAACCTACAAGCAACTGACGGGGAAGACAGCCTAGCTCGCTGGACGTCACCTGAATCTCCCGAAGTCGAACCTCTGAAATTCTGGCCAAGTAAATAGCCAGGGAAACAGCCGTGAGTACTTTTGAATGTACTCGCAAACCACCAAGATAAGTGAACAAAAGAAATGCAATTCTGGCTGTGGCAAAATAGCTCAATCTGGGGTTGCTTTTGTAAAGCCTAAAGTAACTTTGAAGTTATGGCATCTCCATATCTTTGTTGAAAAAGAGTTTTGAAAACAGTTTTGCAGTTAAAACCCCTTTTTAAACATCTTCGACCCCTCGGGTCAAAACAAAGCTTTCGAACTCGGGTTCCCCCGGAACCTTCATCCTCTTCGTACTTGTTTCCCAAACAAGCACAGTCTGGGTACTCCTAGCCAACACCTTTACAACCGTCCTTGACCGTGGACACAGCTATTCGAATAGGTTATACTCTGCAGAGTTTGTGCACTTTCCCCACAAGAATCAATACATCCGCCGGGATACAACCATGACCCACTACCACTATAGATGGGGGTCCGGATAATCAAACCTAACCTTTCGCTTGTCTACTCTAGCAAAGGCATTATTTTCCTCTTGGGTTTGTTCTCCCCGGCAACGAGTATGTGGCTCCCAGCCATAGTCCTGCCTTCCGTACACGCGCATACCCAAGCCACAACTTGGCGTATACCTTAAATCTGGTGACTCCACTTCCTTCCGTACTCCAAGTCATACCGTCCGCGGGAGACCCAATTGTTGCACCGGCCTCCTGCCAGTTCAGGCTCACTCTTGCCTAAGAAAGCGACAGGCTTCAGATCCTTGATCTGGTGGCACCTGCCCGGACTTCCAGGGATCTCTCCCTATAAGCATGGTAGAAGTTGCCTTGGCTATTCGGACAAACTACGAGTTAAGCCCCATCACCTGGGGCAATGTGGCTGCGTGGATAAATTTTTTTCGAGTAAAGGCGTAGATCATCCTATCACATTCTCACTTCTCATCATTGCCATTTCTTTTGTTAAAACATCCACTTGGAACGATGCCTGTTTCCAATGGTTTTACAAAAAGGCTTTTGAAACATTTGTAGTGGGGGTAAATCCCAAAACAGTTCATTTTCTCAAAACCGGGGTTTTTCAACGAGGTAGGATGCTATCCATCATACTCTCAATCTAAAGGGACAAAAAAGGTAGGTACATCAGGCTGGTGCCTCGAAGGACACAGAGTCATAACTTGGAGGAGCCAAGTTACCATCGTAGTATTTGTAAAACAAAACATGCAGGTAGATTATGCAATTTATAAAGAGGATACAAAACAGGTAAAAGAGAATAGGACATATATATCAGAGTTCAGGAATGGTGGCTTGCCTGTGATCAGCAATAAGTCCCTCGACTTCTTCAGATGACCCAGAATAACCAATAACAATTAATAAGAAAACCATTCCTTCTTGTCGTCAGACACTCACACTATCGTCGTGATCGGGTACACATGCAAGCAGACAAGTCCACAATCAATACAAGGCATACAAACATCAAACCATACAGCAAACAAACATAAGAGTACTACTGTACTTGGGAGGTTTTGGAGAGGTTGGTTATTGATGGTGGAATTACTGAATTGCCATTGTAGTGGTTTTTCCATTGGGAAGATAGTGGTCAAGGCTAGATACAAAGAACTTGGATTAGGGTTCTGTGGTCAGTAGGCTAGCAAGGGGTAACCATGATATCCTCAGGTAGGTCTTGTCAAAACAAAACCCACACAAGTGGTTTCACTTGATTATCAATTTTCTACAATTAGTTATGCTTTTTAAAGTGGAATAAACTCTAGTTTAAGGAAATAATTCACCAGAAGAGTTCTGGAGCTCCAAAAATTATTTCCTTGGATGGTTAGGTAGTATTTGATGTACTGAACCACCTAGAGTTGGAATTTTGTCAAGATAATTACCAGAATGCCATCAGGAAATTCCCAAAGGAAGTTCTATATGATTCTTCTCTTTTTCACCAGATTAATTCTACAGGAGCTATTGAGTTGGTTCCAAGGGCATGTGATAAGTAATTAAAATACCTTTATGTAGAAATTGGAT
Source organism: Avena insularis (assembly GCA_023614405.1). NCBI lineage: Eukaryota > Viridiplantae > Streptophyta > Magnoliopsida > Poales > Poaceae > Avena > Avena insularis. The sequence continues at coordinate 114,745,159 of CM042692.1, forward strand.
TCACTCTGTTTGGAGTTGTCAAACTCCTGGAGTGATTTATTTAGTGAAAATACCCCTTACAAAAGTAGTTAAATCACTAAAATTCAACTAGAGCTCAATAAATTTTGAGCTGCTAGGATTGGATAGATACAGATCCTAGGAGGTACTGGGAGGTTGAATTGCGTCAATACCACATTTCGTTAGACCTGGAGAATTTATCTAATACAGAAAGTTGTTGTTTTTATTATTTTTCTTAAAGGCACATCTCTGTTCGCCTTGGGGTAGGACCTGTGCTGGATAATAGGTATTTCAAATACCTTCCAATAGGACTTTGGTTCATCTCAAATGAGGATGTGAAACTTGATACGTCCATTTTGCATCAATATTCTATGTCTTAATTCACTATTATTCATTGATATATTTCATATTAAGAGGTGATACTTATGTTATTTCATCTATTTTTGCATGGTTGATGACTTTTGGAGCATGGACCGCTGCAGTCAGGATTCTGATGGAAAAGGTGCTGTTTGGAGGCAAAATTCGCGAAGATCAGAAAATCCACGAAAATATATGGAAAATCCTTTTTTTCCAGAAGACTAAGGATGCCAGAAGATGGAGTGGAGGTGGGCCACAGGGGGGCCACACCACCCCATGACACGGGCAGGCCTAGGCCACGCCTGGAGGTGGTGTGGCCTCCCTGGACCACTCCAGCCTCTCCCCTCTAGCGTATATCATCCTCCCGAAACCCTAAGACTCGGGGAGAGACCACAGAAAGATTCCTCCGCCTCTGCAGGGCGAAAAACACCGAGAGAGAAAGATCTCTCCGGCAGACAGATTTCTGCCGGGGGAATTCCTTCCCGGAGAGGGGAGATCGTCGCCATCAACACCAGCATCAAGCTAGACTTCATTGGGATCATCATCGTCATCACCACCATCATCACCATCAGCACCCTCATCACCATCTCCATATTGCTGTTACAATTGCGTTGAATCTTGCATAGTTCATAGGGGAAACTTTCCCGGTGTTGATTACTCTTTGTAGTTGATGCTATTGAGTGAACCATTGAATTATTGTTTATGTTCAGATTGTTATACATCATTATTCCATCTCTGATCATGATCCATATGATGTCTTGTTAGTAGTTCATTTTGTTCTTGAGGACATGGGAGAAGTCTTGTTGTTAGTAGTGGAGTTGCGTTGAGAAAGATTCAATAGATTGTTATTTAAGTTGTGGTGTACTTCTTCTAGTGGTGTCATGTGAATGTATACTACATGACACTTCACCTATATGGGCCTAGGGCAATGCATTGTGTATTTGGATACTAATCGTAGGGGTTGCTGGAGTGATAGAAACCTGACCCCCTGTTAGGAAACCATTGCACAAGGGACGCAAGGGTCTTAGAGTTTAAAGTTGTGGTTAGGTTTCTACCTTAATTACTTTCTTGTACTTACGGATGTTTGCAAGGGGTATAATCACAAGTATGTATTAGTCTTGGATGGGGCGGCACATTAGCACAGGTTCACCCACACAACACTTAGCAAGCTAAAGAAGATTAATCGACTATATGAAGCGAAAGCACTTGGCAGTCTTCCCATGTGTCCTCGAGAACGTTTGGTCATCTATAGAAATACAGCCGGCTTGTCCTTTGCTGCATAAAGGATTGGGCCACTTGCTGCATTTATTCCTACTGTCTTTTATTTACTCGTACTTTGTTTACTTGCTTTATCAAAAAAACCCTAAAAATCCGTTTGCTAAGTATTTGCAGAGAATTCTTGATCCATACCACTAGCCAGCACCTTCTACTCCTTGTTGGGTTCGACACTCTTACTTATCGAAAATACTGCGATACACCCCCTATACTTGTGGGTCATCAAGACTATTTTCTGTCACCGTTGCTGGGGAGTGAAGCGCTATTGGAGAGTGGAACTAGTAAAGGAAACTTCTACTGTGAGTATTGTTTAGTTCTGCTAGTTGCTTTATTTTCGTTATGGATAATTTGCTGAGTTTCTTATTTGGTAATGCTACTACCACTACTAAGGTAGTAGATAAGCCACCACCTGCTGAGAAAGATGTTTTCAAAATACCTACAAGAATTATTGATCGTGTTATGGATAACTACTATGTTGGGGATGGAACTGTCCATCCCGGTGATCATTTGCTCTTTATACATGAATTATGCGGGTTGTTCAAGTGTGCAGGTATTACTACAGATCAAGTTAAGAAGAAGTTATTCTCATTATCACTAAAGGAAGAGCTGAGGAATGGTATAAGGTGCTGAAGAATGGTCAAGCTCTGGAATGGGAGGAAATAGTGCCTCTCTTCTATTCAAAGTTTTATCCTCCTAGTGAGATTAATAAAGATCGGAATCAAATATACAACTTTTGGCCTCTTGATGGAGAGAGTACAGCTCAAGCTTGGGGGAGATTGAAGTTACTAATGCTCAAATGTCCCATTCATGAGCTCCCCAACAATATTATTATCAATAATTTTTATGCAAGGCTCCCTCTACATGACAAAGATTTATTGGATGCTTCTTGTGCTGGATCATTCACTCGTATGGAAGAAGAAGCTAAATGGGACCTTCTAGACCGTATTCAAGACAATACTAGAGCTTGGGAGAATGACAAAGGTAGAAAGTCAGGTATAAATTATGATTATGAATGCATTGAATCTTTTATGGGAACTTATGACTTTCAAAATATTAAAAATGCTTATGGTCTAGACTCTCAAGCTATTGCTTCTTATTTTAAGGCTTTTGCTTCTTACATTGAAGTGCCTAAAAAGAAGTGGAATAAGTATCATGAACCTTATAAAGATGTTGTTAAGAGTGTTCCTGCAAGAAATACTGAAGTTTATACTGCTAATCATGTTTTACCTGAACCTTATATTGAGAAAATGCCTTTTCCAGTTAAGGTAAAGGAACATTCTATGATAGCTAGTATGGTTAATGAAAGTATGAATAAGGCTGTTGAACTTGATAAAAAATGGTTGATGAACCTATAGTAGCAAATGTGAAAGACTTTGTTGCTAAATATGAAAAAGAGGGACACACTATCCTTTGTAAGGATACCTCTAATATTGTTTCACAAAATAGTGTTATGAGAGCTAGTATTCCTGTGTTTTCTGTTAGAGTAAGTGATCATTGCTATGATGGTCCTTGTGATAGCTATATTGTTAAGTTTATGCATGATACTGAAAGTTACTATGAGAGAGGGAAAAGTGTTCTTATGTATCTCAATAATATCAAGTTTCCTCGTTTTATGCTGAAAGTTTTTCTGTTGCACTTCTTTTGCCTTCTTATGCAAGTTGCCTCTGGTTTCAACAACTTGTTCGTTTACAAAATTTCCTTGCAGAGGAAGTGGGTTAGACTTAAATGTGTGTGTGTTTTTGCTTCTTAATGCTCTCTTTCACTTCAATTCATATCCCTATGAGAGCTTCTTCAAAATTATCATGCCCATCTTAATGGCTATAAAGAAAGAGCTTTATGGGAGACAACCCAATTTGTTTTTGATTTTAGTTTGTTTTTGTTTCTTTGAGTCTTGGAAGTTATTACTTCGGTAATAACTGCTCCTTATCCGTTTTGTTGGTTTTTGTGTCAAGATCAACCTCTAATGAGAGAGAAGTAAGATTTGGGGAAGTTGCTGTCCTGAAACAGATTTTTGTGCTTCACCGTAAAAATTCGTGAGAGATCTTTGTATGTCGGATTGATCTATAATTTGTTGTGCTTCTGCCCCAGGTTGTTATTTCACTTTCGTTAGTTTTTCACTTTTTGATTTGACCAACAGAAGATTTTCGAAAAAATTGATCTTTACCTGCTGGTCTGTTTTGACAGATTTTGCCACTCTTGCATTTGCTTCTTTATTCGATTTCCTTTTTAAATTCTTTTTGGGTTTTCAGAAGGAGTTGTTTCAGTAGCTTTTGTTTTGATGGTTTTTCAGTTGAAGTGGACTCAAAAGGTTTTATCACTTCACTTATACTAATGTTGTTAATGAGAATTGCGTGAAGTTTTGTGTGAAAGAAATTTCCAGGAAGTGGAGAAAATGGTGTAATAAGAAATAGAAGGGTTTTATGACTCAAGTAATAAGTGTATGAAGATGAAGATATTGATGCCTTTCAAGTTATAACTCCAGAGAAATTCATTGAGGACCAAATTCAGAGACCTACAGAGTCCGTTTCCAAATAGGTAACAGTTCTGGTAAGAAAAGTTCCACGAATATACAATCCAACTATATTTTTGCAGTTTTCAGTCAATAGGGAAAGTTAAGATGCGAAAAAGGGACGGAAACGGAGCCAGGGTGGCTCACACCACCGTATGGCGCGGGCCCTCCCCTGGCCGCGCCACCAGGTGGTGAGTCCACCCAGGACTCCGCCTCCGACTCGTTTTCTCCCAGTACCTTCATTTTGATGTGAAACTTTGTAATATATAACCCCCCGGATCTTCTGAGGTTCGTATATTGTGTTTTTGTTGTTTTTTTGTTTCGATCTGTTTCTGTCAGGACATACTCTTTGAGAGCTTAGAAGCACAATGGTGTCTGCCAAGGATAAAGGAAAGGAGCCTATGGAGGAAGACTCCCAAGACCCTGGGAAGGAGAAGGAGATCAAGAGTGAAGGTGAGGAGGAGCAAGGCCAACACCCGCACACCGGCACTACCATTGCAAGGATTGGAGTGGTGGAAAATCCAGCCATTGGAGGGAAGCCTCCTCATCACAGTTTGGCTCCAAGGTGACTTCCTCCACACACCAAGAATCCTTTCCATACCTTCATCCATAACCATGTAGGAAAAGAAGACTTCAAGGAGGAAGATCGGAAAAAGAATCACGGGAGCTGGGATCCACAAACTGAAATGATCACGAGCCGTATTGAGCACAACTCGGAATTGATTCATACTCTCACCTTCGAGATTGAGGACTTGGGGAAACTGATCAGAAAGCTCATCGAGAGGATACCACCACCACCTAAGGAGTAATTTGTCATCAGGTTTGGCATCCCCTTGGTTTATTCCAAGCTTGGGGGAGTGTCGCGGTATCATATCACTATCTTCTATCTTTTTACCTTATTAGTAGAGTCATATCATGAATAGAGGAGTTATTATGTAGTATGGTTTGCATTATGGAAGTGTCCCCTCTCTCGTTAGATATGTATCCCTTGGTGTGAGTTTCCGCTATGGAATATTAATGAGAAGTTCTATCATTTACTCTTTTGCATAGCTTATGTTAGTTTTCAATTCGTGGTTATATGATTGATCTTGTTGTTAGTATTGGTATCACTTTGGGATCGTTGAGTTAATTTAGTTGGTTTTGGCAAACCTGGCTTGGTCAGTAGCAACACCTTTTTGAGAGTTGAAAAGAAAAAGATAGAAGTACTCAAAAGAAAAATAATTTCATCATCTTTCTTTCTTGATTTGCTCATAAGTCTAGTATTCTCTAGTTAAGATCTTTTGTGCTTCTAAGGAAGATTGCATGTTTGTCTTTATCATTTGTATGCTTGGTTGTTTCCTTCAACTCTTGTACTTGCTACCCAGCCTTGCTAGCCAAAAACCTGTACTGAGAGGGAATTCTTCTCGTGCATCCATCTCCTTAAAACCAAAACCTTTGCCATTTGTGTCCACCATACCTACCTAGTAGCATTATTGCTATTCCAAGTAAATTCTTGTTTTATCTACCTCCCAAATTAAACTTGTTATGTGAAAATTAGTGATTAAATCTATCACGAACTTGATGGCACACTTTACTTTCTTGCATTTAATAAACTTGAACCATTGTGCTCACCTATATTGCGTATATGCTTGCGCTTTGTAAGTTGTGAATTAGCAGAACCATGCTGTCATGGGGAACGCTTTCAACATTGCACTGGTACTTTGTACCAATTTGATATCATGTTCTTTTGTCTATGGATGTCGTCAGTGTGAAATGAAAGGGGAGCTTGTAAGTCCATGGAGTTATGCATGTGTGTTAGAGAAACGCCTAGGCCGCTGGTCTAATCCATGCTGACATGGTGGAAACCTGCAACGTAACCATAACGAGTATCTATGAAGCATTCTTCTTATAAAAAAAGGAGATAGAGATTGAGAAAAAAATAAAAAAAAGAGATATTATGAAAAGAGGAAAGAGAGAAAAAAGCACCATATCCCCATGGTAAATAAGAAGATTGCTGAGATACTTGTTGTCTGCTTGCCTTGTCATTTTGATATGGGGATTCTTCCGTATCATCGGGCAAGGGGTACCCCGTTGGCGGTTCTCTATGATACACATATGCTTACGATGACAAGAACTTACCGGTGACTAAACTTGAGTAGCATGAAGAGCGGCACTCGTATTCAAGGGACATGAGATTCTCAACTTACAACTTGTCAATGCATATCCTCATTTTTGATCACTTTAACCTTAATCACCTAAAGATGCCTATGATAGGGGCAATGAGAGCTGAAAGCTAGTAAGTATCATAATTTTTGGGAGCTCTTTATGAGACTTGCAATCCCTGCTTCCCTTTGCGAAGGGCCTTTCTTTTTTACCTTGTAGTTGAGTCAGTAAACCTATTCCCTTCTATCTCAGCAAGTATTTTGAGTTGATGTGTTTCATTCATTCATATGATGATTTATTCAATCATGTCTTATGTTCCTTGCTTTGTACATTGCTCTTATCTTGAAGTTTACTACTTTGAAAGCTATCATTGAAAAACCAGCTATTTGTGAACTCCCGCAAATTATCAACTATTCTTCGACCAAGAGCTAAGTTTGCCATTACCAATTATGATTCACTTTATGTATCTTTATTGTGTTTCCTTTACTCACTTCAAGTTGAGTTATATAATAGTGAGTTGTCTTCTAGTATGATCTATGTATTTGATGAATGTGATGCTTCTTGTCTGTATTCTTTTATCGACTCTTCACTCAATAAACCTGAGGTCATGTTTATTGAGCTCAATTTCGCTTGGGGACAAGCAAAGTCTAAGCTTGGGGGGAGTTGATACGTCCATTTTGCATCACTATTCTATGTATTAATTCACTATTATTCATTGATATATTTCATATTGAGAGGTAATACTTATGTTATTTCATTTATTTTTGCATGGTTGATGACTTTTGGAGCATGGACCGCTCCAGTCAAGATTCTGATGGAAAAGGTGCTGTTTGGAGGCAAAATTCGCAAAGATCAGAAAATCCGGGAAAATATAAGGAAAATCCTATTTTTCCAGAAGACTAAGGATGCCAGGAGATGGAGTGGAGGTGGGCCACAGGGGGCCCACACCACACTATGGCGCGGGTAGGCCTAGGCCGCGCCTGGAGGTGGCGTGGCCACCATGGCCCACTCCAGCCTCTCCCCTCTAGCGTATATCATCCTCCCAAAACCCTAAGACTCGGGGAGCGACCACAGAAAGATTTCGCCGCCTCTGCAGGGCGTAAAACACCGAGAAAGAAAGATCTCTCCGGCAGACAGATTTCTGTGAGGGGAATTCCTTCCCGGAGAGGGGAGATCGTCGCCATCAACACCACCATCAAGCTGGACTTCATCGGGATCATCATCATCACCACCACCACCATCATCACCATCAGCACCCTCATCACCATCTCCATATTGCTGTAACAATTGCGTTGAATCTTGCATAGTTCATAGGGGAAACTTTCTCGGTGTTGAATACTCTTTGTAGTTGATGCTATTGAGTGAGCCATTGAATTATTGTTTATGTTCAGATTGTTATACATCATTATTCCATCTCTGATCATGATCCATATGATGGCTTGTGAGTAGTTCGTTTTGTTCTTGAGGACATGGGAGAAGTCTTGTTGTTATTAGTGGAGTTGCATTGAGAAAGATTCAATAGATTGTTATTTAAGTTGTGGTGTACTTCTTCTAGTGGTATAATGTGAACGTCAACTACATGACACTTCACCTATATCGGCCTAGGGGAATGCTTTGTGTATTTGGCTACTAATCATAGGGGTTGCCGGAGTGACAGAAACCTGAACCCCCGTTAGGAAACCATTGCACAAGGGACGTAAGGGTCTTAAAGTTTAAAGTTGTGGTTAGGTTTCTACCTTAATTACGTTCTTGTACATACGGATGTTTGCAAGGGGTATAATCACTAGTATGTATTAGTCTTGGATGGGGCGGTACATTAGCACAGGTTCACCCACGCAACACTTAGCAAGCTAAAGAAGATTAATCGACTATATGAAGCGAAAGCACTTGATTGTCTTCCCATGTGTCCTCGAGAATGTTTGGTCATCTATAGAAATACAACCGGCTTGTCCTTTGCTGCATAAAGGATTGGGCCACTTGCTGCATTTATTCCTACTGTCTTTTATTTACTCGTACTTTGTTTACTTGCTTTATCAAAAAAAACCTAAAAATCCGTTTGCTAAGTATTTGCAGAGAATTCCTGATCCATACCACTAGCCAGCACTTTCTGCTCCTCGTTGGGTTCGACACTCTTACTCATCAAAAATACTGCGATACACCCCCTATACTTGTGGGTCATCAAAACTCTCTAAGAAAAAAAATTGGTGTATAGTATACTTGACAGCAGAATAATTACCAGTAAATAAAGGAAATTATTTTGCACTTGGGGTTGCCTCTGCATGTTTGAGAAAACATCAGGGAACAACCAGAATTTTGAATCTTGGCATTTGGACTTCATTTACATTTTTAAAAGGATTTAATCATAGCAGGAGCTTTTCTGGATTAACAGGTCAACTAAAAAGGAAAAGATAAGGAGGTGCAGTGTGCCGGATCTGGGGGGAACTGGGCCGCACAGGGGCAGGCCGGCCCAAGGCGGGGCAACACGACGCGCGGGAGCCCGCACTTAAACCTGACAAGCAGGGCCCGACGGTCAGTGGTGGAGGACGCCGAAGCCGTATAGGGCGTTGTCGGCCGTTGGATCAAGTCGCAACGAACAGGTCGCCGACATCGTCATCGTAGAGACAAAGCGCCAGCAACGAAACCCTAGTGACCGGCGGAGCTCGGCCGAGAGTCTCACCTAGGGCTCGAGGGAGGTCATGGAGGCGGCAGGGTGATGCGGTGGTCGACGACGAGCCGAACGAGGGGCAGCACGGGGTGGTCTGTCGCCAGGAGGTAGCTTGCGCGTCGGAGGCCGAGAGTAGACTTGTCGGAGCTCGACGGCGACATCGAAGGGGTCGGTCCTGAGCAAAAACAAGACTAGAGTTAGATGCAGGAGAGCTAGGGGAACTCTAGTGCCAACATGCAGAGGAAGGGGAGCATAGGGGAGAGAGCCTTGCTCGATTTTTGTGGAGGGCCAAAGCTTCTCCTTCTTCTTCTCCTGGGCAGATCTGAGCAGGGGAGAAGGAGTGGAGCTAGGGGAGTGTGAGGGGAAGTGTGAGGGGGCAAATGAGGGCAGGGGCGAGCTGGGGAAGGCCTCTGGCCATATATACCAAGAGGGAGGAGTAGATGAGGTGAAAGACTCATTTGGACAAGAGGGAGGGGCAATGCTGGATAGGGATTGGTCCAGGGGTTGGTGGGGAGGGGTAGTAGTGGTATTTGGTCGTGCTGGACCAGAGAGGGAGGGGGTGGCATCAGTGGTAATTAAGGGGGAGAAATCTTGTAAGATCTTTGTTGTCTCTCTCTCCTTCTACTAGTACAAGGGCAAAATGGGAAGAGCTAAGGTGATGCTACAGGGCTGGTCAACCAATGGTGTGTCCTAGTGCTGAGGATGAGCTTTGAGCAAGATCGAATGAGAAGTGGAAATGGTTGGAGTAGTAGATTTGCTTAATTGGCAATATTGATCAAATTTAGGGTTTTGAAGAAGTCCAAAATCTTGCATTGGACTAGAGGGGTAAATGGTGTTGGTAGATAGATGAGGTCAAGGTAGACTCCTAGGAGTTAATTGAGATTTTTAGGTGGGGTTTTAGACCACCTAGATCCAATTACTCAAAATGGGCAGAAATGATTACTAGAAGATCATTTGATAAATTTCCAATGGACAAGGATGGATTTTGGTGTGGGAGGGTCCCAAATGTGAATACACACTTAGGGGAATTTTCCCAATATTTATTGGTTATTAAAAGTGTTTAAAACAATTATTATTCCAATTCAGCCATTTAAGAAAATGGGCAAAAAGAAATAATAAAGCTTCTCAAAAACATTTATTTTTGAGATGGAAAGATAGGATATGATTTGTGGAACTCACATGAGCCAAAATTTAGAGAAGTGTTTTGGCAAAAACTAAACTTTCCTTTATGGAGGGAGTTTTGGGGATTTTGACTATTTAAGGAATTAAATAGTTTTGGGGCCATAATAATTATGGATAAAATTTGATAAATCCTGATGATCAATGTAGATGAGATAAACAAGGTGTATCAAGAATTTTCAACCTTAGGGAAAGAAATTCCAACTTGAAAAGGATGGAAAAAAGGGAGTTGGTGATCTAGGGTGGTGTTATTTTTATACCACCAAAACATGCTTGCATATTGGAGCTCAGAGCTCACCTTGGTGCAAGGGATATATGGGTGGGTAGACCAGGTCATATATATGAACATGGCAGAAAGAGTTTGAATTAGTAGCATTTGAGGGGATCTAGAAGTGATGGCCAACTTTGTTGAAATTACGGCTGCCATGCAGAAACAGTCATCAAGCCTTCTAAACCAAGTGGGTTCAAGCAGCACAAAGATTCACTTAGAACAAGTGAAGTAGGTTTAGATATACATCAATGCGTAGAACACAACCATGCAGAGAGTTGGTCCATATGAGGTTAGATGAGGGTGTGAGCTTCTACCAAAGTAGGCATGATGATTAGTTTTGCAGGAAATGTTATTTTCTTGTCTACAAAACCATCATGGACCAGTGGGTTAGAGGATGATCTGACCAGAGGAAAATGTGGGCCTTGGTAGTACTTAGGATGGGTAACAAGATGGTTCAGGTGCATTTCCAAAAATGCACATGGTTTGAGAAAAGGATACATTCAAAAAGGTGATGTTGAAACTGTTTCCAGACTTTGTCAAATTTGGCAGTTTTGAGGATTTTGACTAGAGTATGAGAGGGAATGATCTTGGAGGAGTTGCAAGGTATCAGAGCATTAGAAAGTGGATGATACTGAAGTGTAGATTGACTAGAATAGATCCATGCTTGATATTGGTCTCCATGGACTTGGAAACGTCTAGAATGGAAATCTTTAGAATGGATCTGGTTAAGGGTTTTAGATGATGTATTCATGCTTAGGGATTGAGGAGTTGGAATCCTCTTGATCCTAATGATGAGATCCTAGAGTATCTCATACTACTTCCTAAGCAAACAAGTCAATCAACAGATCAAAACAACTCATCTTATAAACTAGTCAACTACTACTAGGGTTACCATCAAGCTTGGCTTGGGGTAAGGTTGGGGCATTTTGAAGAGGTTAAGTTTTGAATAAGGTGAGAGTCCTTGGTATCTCTACCAAGAAGAGAATTCAAATGCTTTAAAAGGAGGTTTTGGTAAAGCTAGAGATAAGATTAGTGGGGTGTTCTGTCTTGAAAACATAAGGAGATTGTACTCAATATCTCTCCATAGTTTGTCAATAAAAGCTACCAAAATAGTTTTGGTTACATAGGCATCTTGGCTCATGTTTTGAAATGCCAGAACGTTTGAGAATATGTAAAATGAGCCAGGATAGTTTTGGTGAATAGCTTTTGTCAACTAAGGGTGAGGTAAGGATTATCCTAAGATACATTTTCATCAGCACAAGATCAAACAATCAACAAGCAAGCACTGCACCAAGCACAAGAAAAAGTTTTTGTTCCCCCTGATTTTTTCATTCTGGACAACCAATCAGGGTTGCTGAAATTGGGATATTACAATTGATAACAGCTTTATAGTCACAGTAAGTGTTATCATCCCTCTGTTTACCAACAAGTAATCCCCTTCATCGAGTCCCCATAAGAGGAAAACAATAAGGAGGTGCACAACTCCCAACATCAAGATGAAGACAATTAACACATACACATAATGATGCATAACATAATAATCTCTATCTCATCTCAATCATATGCTAGGGTTTCTCCATCTCCCCAAGAACTAGATATCTACTCAGACATGGAGGAAATCAACATCATAGCAATGGTAATGGAAACAATCATAGATGAATCGTACTTGTATAAATCCACAATGAGTATAGGAATTACAACAAGATCTAGACAAGATGTAGATGGGATGGATGGAGATGGTGGTGATGCAGTGGTGGATGATGAAGATCGATGCATTAGCCTCCCGGATCTGCGCAGGGTGAAGATGGATCGCTGGCAGATGAGTTCCCCCTCTAGCTGCCTTCCGGAGGTGAGGTTTCTACGATTTCTAGGTGACGAGGGTTTAACTCATCAATGCCCATTGTTATGGACTTGGGTTTTGGAGAAGAGAGGAGCGCTGGAGATCTCGGTATGGCTAGCAAACAAGCACCCGGGGACTCGATGATTTACCCAGGTTCAGGCCTCGTAGAGGACCCTACTCCTCCTTGTCTGCTCTTGATTAATGATGATCCGAAGGATTACAATGTCACCGATGGAGGTGTATGCGCAGATTAGATCTGGCGTATGTGCTAGGTTTTGCGGTGTCTAGATCTATTTTCTATTGTGGGAGTCGCGATTGAGAGATTGCCTTCTTGTTGGACCCTCCTAGCATTTATATATGGGGAGGCTAGGTCTCAGGTACCAATACGAGTTGGTTACAAGTTGTATTCAAACTCTAGTCTCGAGGTTTCCTTGTCTTGTGCGTTTGGGAGTCCGTGTCCATATGGGCTTCATATCAGTCGAACCGTCATGGGTGTCATGGACCTATGCAGGTCGTCGAGTGCGCCTTCCGTCGGGCCGCACCAGGTAGGCTGTAGTCGAGTGACTGTAGGGCATACCCATGTCAGTAGCCCCCGAGTGTCTATGTGAATCGTAGATTTGGGTGGATACTTAGAAGTCTTGAGTTTTGCATTAGGATGTCGGAGTCGACAATTGTGTCAAGTGCGAAGCACTTCACCCGGAAGTTCATCGGGTCAGTCGAATTTGTAGTAGTTCATAGGGATGATGGTAAACGTGCCTGGTGCGCTCGATGGATCGGGACCAGTTAATTGCTCTAGGGCAAAAACAACGCTACCTACTCAAACTCGAGTCCTCGGACTCGAATTCGTAAATTGCTGGTGTAATTCGACTCAGGCCGCGGAGATCTTATAGAAGTCGAATCCCAGTGTATGTGTGTGAGCACTCGACGCGTCCGCAAGGCATATTTCATAGTACCTGCAGGCACGGATATTTTCTAGTAGAGCGCAGTAGATGCGTTGCCAGGCCTTATTCATGTCTTATCTTCACATCGTAGACGCGGCATCCGAATTTTTTGTCATCGCGGAGATGATTCGGGTGGCCCAGGAGACGTAATCTCTTTGTAGGGAAAATATGAGGCGGAGTCGCCAAAGCTTTCGAGTGTGGACGCAGTCAACACACACTACGATGTACAAGGAAAAATAATTATAGGGTGCACGACCAGCGCTCCTTATGGGAGTAGCCCCCGAGTGCCTATTCGAATCGTGGATTCGAGTGGGGACTATAAGTATTTTGTGACTCTGTCGTCTTTTTCTTGTTTCCGTCGAATATACTTTCAGCGCTCCCTATGGGAGTAACCCGAAGTCCACAATCGAATCGTAGATTCGAGTGAAGGGTTTTCATAATGCTTGGATATCTTCACAAATTTCTTCGGGTGCGCGGCCAGCGCTCCCTATGGGAATAGCCCCCGAGTCCTTAGTCAAATCGTGGATTCGAGTGAGGATTCAGAGCGTGTCACTCAAGGATCTTGTATATGCGCGACCAGTGCTCCAGTTTGGAGTAGCCCCTGAGTGTCTGGCCAGTCGTAGACTCAGGCAGAGACTCGAGTTTTGTATCTTGCAGACGTAGTTGACAATCATGCGAGGAGAAACCACTGACCCGGAAGTGCATTGAGTCAGCGTCTCACACATAAGGAGCCAAGAGTCGACGATGTAGTTAAAGTCATGCGGCGATTAGCCGGGTGAGTCGACGATGCGGATGGAGTTGACGCAGTCACTTCTATCTGGTGCGCGGCCAACATCGCATGTGTGTAGCATCAAGCGATGCAACCATCCAATGAGGGACTCGACTCGGGTCTTGAGTGTATGGCGTAGTCAGCTGTTTTGTCGACTCCTGTTGGAGGACCCAATAGCATAGCTCGACGCAGTCGACATCCTTGTAAGATGCAGAAAACATATAGAATGGTGAAGTACTTGCATCTTGTAAAGAATATTTGCATGTTGGCTTGTAAAGTAAAATTCTGGTGCCAATCGAGTCGACACTTTTGCACTACATGCTAGGCCTTTTCATTAGCCTGATTACCCTTAGTCTCAGTACCTTACCGAGGTACTCGGAGTTCAAGAATTCGACGATCAGGCAGAATCAGCTACTCGGGCTGTCGCGTATGAGGTGCTCGAGTGCGCGGAGTCGACGACACATTAGGTTAATCGAAGAGGGCGCAGCCCCCGAGTGTTTCGAGTAAAAGTTAAAAAGAAATCAGCTCTAACTAGAGAGAAACTTAGCTTTATTGATAGTTGCCGTGATGAACGAGTCGCAAGATCCTATGTGATCGGCGGGTTGCCGGAGTCAAGGATTGTAGCGGCTCATGGTTGCGGGGGTCAAGGGAGCCCCTGAGACACCTGAGCTGAATATCATAGCGGGTTGTCAAAGTCGAATAGCATGGCATGTCGCCGAAGCGGAGAGAGCCCCCGAGTCGCTATAGCCAAGGACCACAACGGGTCGACGGAGTCGAAGATCGCGGCGAGTCGGCGGAGCCGCCGGGACACCAAAGCCGAAAGCCGCAGCAGGTCGATGGAGCCCCCGAGTGTAAAGTAGATGTGATTGATGTAGTCGAGACGAAGCCGGTGCAACCGACGAGTTGTGGTCGTGGAAGCCGATGGAGAGGACGTGCAGAAAAAATCAATGGAATCGCATGGCGGACGTGGTCGACGCGGCGGACCAGCATGGCGGATGGAGTACAAGCAGCCCCGAGTGTAGGGTCGAAGCAGCAGATGTGGATTCAAGGTCGACGTCAGCTGAATAATCCTTTGACATGTTGTTCCAGAACCACCATGTACGTACATGTTACTCACGGCAGTATTGTTCTATGTATCATGAGACAAGGATCCATGCAAATTGCGACTCGTGCTGCTGCGCCTTGAAATTTTGAGACCGCTGATTGGTTTTTGCGACTGCTGATTGGTTTGTCGAAATTGGCCTGATCATATGAGGCCGGCGAGTGCTTTCCAACCATCTAGGACGTGTCAAGCGGCTTGCTAGATCAACTGTCGTGCTAAACTAGCCAAGATACTACCTTATACATAGAAACCAAGCTGGCGGATAAGCGGCTCAATCGATTCGAGCTAGCTAGATAGACTCTGATATACTTCTGTTTCTCTTCTTTCCAAAATTTCGAACTGATGGACCTTCTGGAGTATGTGCCATGATATTTCTCGATAATTCTTTTGTTTTCTCGAAAACTAAACCGTGGTAATTCATGCTTTGTACGTATTCCTTTTTTTTCTTCCTAAAGTAAGAGCCTACATCGGAACCTCGTCCATCTAGCTTCGCTCGAATCCACATATTCTCAAGGAAACCGTAATTATGACGGCCGCCTGGCTTCTTTACTTTGAATCGATCTATTGTTTCAACGTACAGTCTCATCGGGACTTGATACACCTAAGTCGGTGGTCATTCTGGCACAATCCTTTGTTCCTGCTACATGGATCGGATGATCCTTTGACTCGGCAAATCAGCGACGCGTCAAATCCATCTTGTTGATCTGTCTTGGCGATGACTTCCGTGTCTCCAACTCGATCCGCGGCCGCGCGTAGAGAGTCACCCGGATGACAAGCCATAGATTGGAGATGATGGAGCCATCGAGATCGTAACATCAGTGCGCCCAATTCCCACAGACGGCGCCAATTGACGAGGGTTTAACTATCAATTCCCATTGTTATGGACTTGGGTTTTGGAGAAGAGAGGAGCGCTGGAGATCTCGGTACGGCTAGCAAACAAGCACACAGGGGACTCGAAGATTTACCCAGGTTCAAGTCTCGTAGAGGACCCTACTCCTGCTTGTCTACTCTTGATTGATGATGATCCGAAGGATTACAATGTCGCCGATGGCGGTGTATGCGCAGATTAGATCTGGCGTATGTGCTAGGTTTTGCGGTGTCTAGATCTATTGTCTATTGTGGGAGTCGCGATTGAGAGATTTCCTTCTCGTTGGACCCTCCTAGCCTTTATATGTGGGGAGGCTAGGTCTCAGGTACCAATACGAGTTGGTTACAAGTTGTATTCAAACTCTAGTCTTGAGGTTTCCTTGTCTTGTGTGTTTGGGATTCCGTGTCCATATGGGCTTCATATCAGTCGAACCGTCATGGGTGTCATGGACCTGTGCAGGTCGTCGAGTGCGCTTTCCGTCGGGCCGCACCAGGTAAGCTGTAGTCGAGTGCCTGTAGGGCATACCCATGTCACTGGGTGTTCTGTATGTCGTCTCCCCGAACCAGTTGCACGGGGTGAAATTATTTGATGAGGCGGAGGCGGCGCCAACTATACGGCCGGAAATTTTGCTCCCACCGTACAGTTGCTCGTTGAACCTTCTGCCTCCCTTGTTCGCTTCTGGTTTTCTTCTGGTATTATTAATATTTCCCAATTAAGCGATTTACGTTGTTTTTTACTCCTTTTCTCCACACTACAACTGCTCCAATAATTGTGTCCATTGGATCCATCATCTATCCTGATCCTGGTGAAAACAGACATAAAATATGCACGCGAGTGCCGTAAAATACCAAGATCCTACATCTATACAAAATAATAATGTAAAAATGATGCAAATATGCACTCATCAACTTCTCCAAGCTTATACTCTTGCTCGTCCCTAGCAAATTTTAGATTAATGGATGTGATCCTCATATTTATGAAGTTGGGTTGATTAAAATAAATGAGGCGGTTGCAGCATGTGTTTATCCTATATGATACATAGGAATAAGTTTGTGAATAGTAGCTTACTCGAACCATCTGAATAGTATTAGCAGGCTTCCACACCTTAGTGATTTAACAGTTCATAAAAAATGAATGTCAACATAATGTAAAAGTATCCGGTTCAACCGAATGAGATAACGAGGTAGCCCCAAGTGTTTTAGGATCAACTGTATTCACTTGGGATTCAAAATCTCGAAATTGTTTATTTGTCATACTACAATACAATGGTATATGCCTATTTTCTCTTTGCACACTCGCTCTTTTTCTTCTTTCTTTTCTTTTATTTTGTATATATGCTCACACTTTTTGTTTTAAGTGTTGTGCAAAGGAGCTAGCCATATATTCCACCTTATGTAGGAATTCAAAGTTTAACGATCTCAATTATCCAATTCCAACTGTATATGAAGCATTCTTATGACTTGGAGATTCTACCTCGACTTGTTCTCACTCTATTTTGATAGCACTTTCATTTTCTTTTGTTCAAGGTTTATTTTTTAACTTAATTGTATAGATAATTTTTCTTTGTAAATCAAACCGTAGACTTGTAGTATATTAACCAAATTATCTTTATGTGTTCCATTAATACCAATGGTGTGGAAGATTCCTATTGCTATCATCAGGTGCAAGTAAAATCATACTCAAGCCATTCATATATCATTAAAGCAAATACAAACTCAATATTTCTCCATATATAATAATAAACTCGGAATTTCATTAAAGGGGTCGACTATTCCTGAAGGGAATTCTAATGATGCAAATTTATTTCTAGTTTGAACTAATGCAAAAAACGGTAATATAAAACTTATAAGATAGATTACAAGGTCTTTAAAGATCTCCCCAAGCTTTGAATCAAGCCAGGCGGGATCAATTAACTCCTTGTTGGTACCTATTCCTCCTCCTTGGTAGAAAGAGCGTCGCCCGCTTCCTTTATGTTGCCATCTTTAACTATGCTTGTGAAGTGGATGCTAAGCTCGGCCATGTTGTACTGGAGCTTCAACATTTTCTTCTTGAGGAATTTCTTCTCATCTATCAACTCAAAGACAGTTTTAATCAAGAAACCAACCCTACCATTGATTGCATCGACCTTCTTATCAAGGTCTTTGATCATCATCCAGTAGGAGTCAATCCCTTCTCCAATTGTTTCAACGCATGCCTTTGAAGCTTTTTCTAACTCATAGATCTTATCATGAATCTCATCTTGTCGCACCTTCTTAGGTTTAAGATGCAATGGACCAAGAGGAGGTTTATAATAGGATCCTGTGTTGTAACGATAAGGATTAGGGAGATACTCATCCTTGTTCCTTCCTCACTCAGATTGCCTCATCATCTCCATCCTTTGCGGGAACATGTCCTCCCAATTTGGGAGAGGCTTGATCTCCGAGCTGGATGATGACGATGATCCTTTGGGTTCGACTTCTTCAATTCCCTTCACGGGCTTCTCTTATTTCTTCTTCTAGATCTTGTTAACATGGAAGGGCTGCATGGCTTCGCTGCACGGACGTTATTAGAGGGCTTGTATAGGGATGGCAAGGATTTTTCGAGGCTAGAGGATGTAGCTCTGCGAAAACTTAATGAAAAAGGTTAGATGCGATCAACTTTAAAAGGAGGGGTCAAAAACCCTAGTCGCCTCTATAACGAGCAACTATACGGGCACGGCCCGTATAGCTCCTGCTGTATAGTTTATGAACCAACTATAGATTTCCATCTATGGTGGAACCAACTATACGTCCCGAATTATACAGGCGGGAATTTTTACTCCCGCCGTATAGTTGGTCGTTGAACTCTTTGTATTCTAAATAATTTTTTGGAGATGGGTCGATAACTATACGACCGCAACTATACTGGCGGAATTTTAATTCCAGTCGAATAGTTGGTCATTAAACTCTTAGTATTCCAAATATTATCTCGTCAAAGGTGTTGACAACTATATGACCGCAACTATACGGGCGGAATTTTTAGTTCTGGCCGTATAGTTGGTCGTTAAACTCTCAATACCTTTTGTGGATGGAAGGGATGATGTCGCAACAACTATACGACCGGTACTATACGGTCGGAACTTTTATTCCTATTGTATAGTTGGTCGTTAAACCTTCTGTGTCCACCAAAAAAATGCTTCTCCAAGGATTCTTATTAATCTAAAACTTAACAAAATATCAAGTTTTGACAGAAAAATGTCAGCTTAGATTTTCAACCAACTTTGGCTTTATCAATCTCCCTTCTTATTTGCTAGAGCATCAAATGTTTCTTGTTTGGCACAATATCCAAATAAAACTTTAACTGAAATTTAAAAAACTTACTCAAATCTTATTTCGCATGGGTTGCCTCCCATGAAGCACTCTTTTTATGGTCAATAGCTTGACTGTAGAATTGATCATTCCTTCTTGAGTCCATTCTTCTTGCAGTTGCCATTCCTTGTAGATTTTTGCTTAATCACTTCTTCTGGAGCGATCAATTCTATGATGACTGCACTTATATCTTCTCTTACTCGATAATGCTTCAAACGTTGTCCATTTACCACCCATTCAAGAGAGGGTGTTTTTCCTTGGAGCTTCACTTCTCCCGACGAGTAAACTTCTTCAACTATATATGGGCCTTCCCACTTTGATCTGAGCTTTCCTAGAAACAACTTAAGACGAAAATTATAGAGCAACACTTTATCCCAGTTTTAAAAGTCTTATTCTCTATTTTTCTATCATGCCATCTTTTCACTTTTTCCTTAAACAACCTAGCATTCTCGTAGGCTTCACTTCTAAACTCACCTAAAGCATGAATATCTAATAAACGCTTTTCTCCAGCTGCTTTAAGATCATAATTTAGGTTCTTGATTACCCAGAAAGCTTTGTGTTCCAATTCTAAAGGTAAATGGCATGCTTTACCGTACACAATCTTATAACGTGTCATACCCATTGGATTTTTAAACGTAGTACAGTATACCCATAGAGTGTCATTTAACTTGTATGACCAATCTTTTCACTTGAATTCTCTATTAAAGAGTTCCACTTGACCACTTGTTTGAGGATGATATGGTGAGGCAACACTGTGAGTTACTCCATACTTGCTGAGGATTTTCCTGAAAGTTCCCTTCATAAAATGAGAACCACCATCAGTAATTAAAAATCTAGGAACTCCAAACCTAGGGAATCTGACATCCTTGATCATCTTCATTGAGGTAGTTGCATCCGCATGATTTGTTGGAATAGCTTCAACCCATTTAGTAACATAGTCAACAGCAACAAGAATATGAGCATAAGCATTAGACTCTATAAATGGTCCCATGTAATCCATTCCCCATACATCGAAGGGTTCAATTTATGAGACTATAATTCATTGGCATTTCTTGTCTCCTACCTATATTACCTGTTCTTTGGTAAGCATCACAGTATTCCACATACTTGTGTGCATCCTTTAGCAAGGTGGGCCAATAGAATCCAGACTGCAGCAGTTCTCTTACCTGCATGATGCCCTCCATATGGACTAGCATGACATGCTTTCAATATCGCATTCATCTCATGCTTAGGAACGCACTTCCGTATCATTCCGTCAAGTCCATGATGATATATATACGGATCATCCCAAAAGTAACATTTAAGATCATTAAAGAATTTTATTCTTTGATTTCTTGACATACCAAGAGGTATAAATTTTGTTGCTAGATAGTTAGCATAATCTGCATAACATGGATTAGCGATTTCAACATTTGCTAAATATTCTCCGGAAATGATTCATTAATAGGCACGGGGTTATTGTTCCTTCCCTCCATCCTAGAGAGATGATCTACTACGAGGTTATCTTTACCCCTCCTATCTACTATTTGCAAATCATATTCTTGTAGTAATAAAAGCCACCTAATCAACCTGGGCTGAGCATCCTTTTTCACAAGGAGGTGACGCAAAGCTTGGTGATCCGTATGAATTATTACTTTAGAATTAATTATGTAAGATATAAATTTGTCGCAACCAAAAATTATAGCTAGAAACTCTTTTTCTATAGTAGCATAGTGTTTCTGAATCTTATTAAGAGGTCTACTAGCGTAATAAATAACATTCAAATTATTTCCATCTCGCTGTCCCAACACAGCCCCTAAAGCATAGTCACTAGCATCACACATGATTTCAAAAGGTTCATCCCATTTTGGAGATTGCATAATAGATTCTAAAACTAGTTTATTTTTAAGGCTCTCAAAAGCTGTAATGCAGTCATGATCTAAATAGAATGGAGTTTCTTTATCAAGAAGATTGGTGAGGGGCATAGATATCTTAGCAAAATCCTTTATAAACCGCTTATAAAAATCTGCATGTCCTAGAAACGTGTTTAGATTTTTAATGTCCTGAGGTATTGGAAGATTTTCTATAGCATTTATATTAGTTCTATCTATTTCTATTCCCTTCTCTGAAACATTATGCCCAAAAACTTTACCTTCTCTTTCCATGAAACGACATTGCTCCCAATTCAAAACCAAGTTTGATTGACTGCATCTCTACAAGACTTTGGTTAGATTGTAGAGGCAATTATCAAAAGTTGTTCCACAAACAATAAAATCATTTGTTAGAACTTCCATAGTCTTCTGAACAAAATCATCAAAAAACTTTAGAACACATTCCTAAAAGGTTGTTGCTACATTACATAAGCCAAAAGGAATTAATCTATAAGTATAACTACCATAAGGAAACTGAAAGTTGTTTTCTCTTGATTTTCCGGCTGTATGGCAATTTGAGAATATCCATAATAACCATCAATAAAACAAAAGTAAGAATTATTACTAAGTCTTTCTAAGATTTCATCCATGAATGGTATAGGTTTATGATTTTTTTGTCTCACGATTTAGCTTCCTAAAATCAATGCACATACGATATCCTATTATGGGCCTTACAAGAACTAGCTCACCATCCTCATTCATAGCAGCATCAAGGCCACCTTGTCTTGGTATGCAATGAGCTTGTTTTACCCACTTACTATCGGAAATAGGATATATAATGCCAGCATCTAGTAAGCGTATAACCTCTTTTCTTACTACTTCCTTCATCTTAGGATTAAGCCTTTTTTGTGTATCTACTACAAGTTCAGCATCATCAAGCATGGTAATCTTATGTGTTACGATAAATGGATCTTTTCCTTTAATATCACTCAATGTATATCCAAAGGCTTGACGATGCTTAATCAAAACTGAAATGAGTTTATTTGTTTCATTTTCTGATAAATTCTTACTAATAATAACATGACATTTATTTTCATTATCTAAAACTCATACCTCATATTATCTAGAAGTTTTTTCAATTCTATTGGTGGAGGTTCTTCATCTCCTTTTCTTAACAGTTACTCATAGTCATGTGTATTTTGTGCTTATGGAATTGAGTCAAGGTAATCATCCATGTCTTCTTTCTCCTCATCATCTGGTGTTTCCTCCCAACTAATCAGACTCCTCTCTAATTCATCTTGTGGAGTACTGAAATGAATTGCCGCTAGCTCAGCAATCGTCTTCTCTTCCTTGATATCCTCCACTTCATATGGACTCTTCTTTAGTTTGGCAAAGTAGAATGTCATTTCCTCTTCTCCAAAATTCAGTGAAATAGTTTCCTTCTTATTATCAACTCGAGATTTAGTGATGGAAATAAAAGGCCTGCCTAAAAGGATAGGACAAAAAGAATCTCGAGGCATATCAACAATATGGAAGTCAAGGCGGTACATGAGCGACCAAATAAAGACATAGATATTTCCGATTACTCCTTCCGAATTTATATTGGTTATATTGGAAAATTTAATAGTAGTGTCTACTGGTTCCACATCTGGTTATTTAAATTATAGAGGAGTTCCTCATAAAGCGATGAAGGCATGATATTTATAGTGGAAATTGGCTCAAAAATTCTATATAAGAAAGTTTCTCCATAATATATAGGGGTCATTGGTTTAGAAGTTTCATTACCTCGAACCTTAACTTCATAATCCACTATTCATGCTTCCATAAGATCCTTTAATATGACATTATTTATATTGGTAGCTTCAGGGTTCCTTTCTGGTTTCTTTGATCTCTTCTTTATTTTTTCTTCCTCTTTTTGACTTTTCTCGACGATCCCTTGAATAGGTATTGAGGAGAACTCTTCCATCAGCGCTCTTGCACGCTTCTTTACTTCGAGGGGTTTACGGGTTTCCCATTCTATAGGTACCTGCAAGTGTCCTGCATAATTCTCAATAATTTTCTTTACTAAGTAAGAATCAATACTGAGGGTTTTAATCATTGCATCTGTCCTCTCATCTACAAGGAAATCGTTAATGCAAGCTTATTCTAAAAAACTATTTGTAATGTTTTCCTTATATTTAAGATTTTCTGTTGCTTCTCTCATTTTTATTATTAGTTTCCATGCTTCATCATAGGTATAAGATAGAAAAACTGCCATTAGAAGCAGTGTCTAAATTCATCCTATTTTCAATATTTAGCCCTCCAAAAAAGGTATGGGTGATTAACCAATCAGGCAAACGATGATGTGGTAATTATCTATGTAACTTTTGTACCTTAGATATCCTTCATATAAGCCTTCACTAGCATTATTTTTGAAACTCATAATAATACCTCTCATCCTGTGAGCTTTGCTTTTAGAATAATATTGTGATAGGAATTTGGTTGTCAATTCCTCCCAAGTCCTTGCTGCTTCTGCACAAAAATATTTGTACCAGTCACAAACATTATTAGAGAGTGTTTGTCTAAACAACTGGGTTTTAACCATATCGAGATTACAGTCGTCAAAAATAAAGGAACTGAGAACATCTTCAAAGAATTGTAAGTGTCCGTATGGACTTTCTTCATTGGTTCCTGAAAATTTCTTAGAATGCAATAATTCAAATAATAAAGGGTGGATCTCGATTCCATCTGGATGTATGCTTTTATTGAGAACTATAAAGGCATCCATGGGTAAACCCATTTTCCTTACTGCCTCAAGCTGTTTTAAATGATGAGTGTTGTCCATTGTTGCGGTCCTGCAACTCAAGTAAAAATTAGTACAATGAAAGTAAATAACTAAAAGTAAAGTGACTTATAGCGCTATGCTCCCCGGCAACGGTGCCAGAAAATAGCTTGATGACTGCAAGTGCATAGATCGATTGTAGCTAGTTTCGAAATAAAGATGTCGATCCCACAGGGAGCAGTAGGCAGAAAGACTAGAATGCTTTTAACTACAACTAAGCGAAGTACTTAAGGAATAACTTTAAGATGCAAGATAAGTAGAGTTGTTTTGGGGGTTTTGGTTGAACAAGGTAATTTAAAGTAAAGCAAAACTTAATGCAGAAAGTAAGAATCGCGTGTGTAATAGAACTTTGGAACTACAATAGGGAAAAGGCATTCTCGGGGAATAGTGGATACACCACTAGCAATTTAAACTAAGCAATCAATATTATTATAACGAATATTCTCATAATGTGTATGTATATGGGAGGAGATCTATATATGGACGATTAGCCAGCAACCGCTGCACAAATCATCCTCATAACCACAGCAAACAGCAATCAACATCAATCGAATTACTGCACTATTAAGCGATTTATCCCATGGCATGTACATGGCTTTATGAGTTCTCCTTGATACCCCCAAGTTAGTATGTAAGGATTGATAACAGCTTTATAGTCATAATAATTGCTATCATCCCTCCATCTACCAACAAGTAATCCCCTTCATCGAGTCCCCTTAAGAGGCAAATATTTATATCCTGCTATCAATATTTCCTCTGACAATGACAATGCTTCTGTTCATGCTGATGATGACATTGAGGTGGAGCAGCAGCTTGTTGAGAACATTCAGGATGTTAGTATGGGTGATGGCTTGTTCTATATCCTTCAGAACTACTAGGATGATGAGGAGGAGGTCCAACATCTTAATGAGGTGAACTAGCAGGATGATTGGATGATTGAAGACACTAATCTTCTTTCTCCCACTGAGGCTCATTTGCAAGTGGGGTGGCATTCACTTCTTTTGTTTCTACTCCTGATGTTCTGGCAGCTAAACAATCCTTCTCCAAGCAAGGCCTGGATCTTTGGGACAGATTCTTTGCTCCTCACATCAACAGTTCTCCACTTGGCAAAAACAGTCTGAAGTGTGATATTCCTGTAAGTTGGTTCAACTTTATAACCCTCATGCTCCTCACTCCTGAAAAATTCAGTTGGGCAAAACACTTTCTTACTTCTCCTCTTTGGGATATTATAAAGGAACCAATTGCTGATGAAAATACCTTTATTTTCATTATCCCTGATGATTGTGTTGGTCAGATGCGTCCTGCCTGAATGTTTCTCCCTCAAACCTGATGGTCCCCAATGCTCCATCCAAAAAAAGAAGAGCAAAGGAACCAATGGTTGACACTGAGGTGAGAAGGAGTCCTAGAATTGTGGAACTTAATGGGGGTTTTTAAATTCATGTGAACTGTTCTGATATAAATTGTCTTTCTTGCAATGCTGCTACACCTTGTATCAGCAATAGAGTTGTTAAAAACCTTGCTGATTCTTTTTGTAAGGTCAAAGAGGGAGAGCTTGAGAAAAGGCTGCTGAAGAAGAGCAGGATCAATGATTTGATCATCAAACCCCCTGGAAAGCCTGGACCAAAAAATAATGGAGCTGACACAATCATGACTGGAAATAAGAAAGGTGGAGCTGCTGAATCCTGTGGACAACAGTCTAAGAAGAAAGCTCCAAAATAGATGTTTTAATGTCTAAAATATATTGTCATTTTGTGTCTGGGTCACTTACTTTTGACACCTGTAATGAGCTTCTTAGACTCCTTATGGTTCTGTGTGTGTATGGCTCTTGGATCTTGTGAAAGGATTAAGTTTGTTTGTGTGATTACATATCTTATGTCACCCCAAATTTTTACCCCTCAGGTTATCTATGAATAACAAAAGAAAATGGAATATTCTGAAATGGAATCTCAGAGGCATGAACTCTGAGAAGAAGTGGCTGGCTTTAAAAAGAAAAATCATTGAATCTGAGTGTGACATCATTTGTCTTCAAGAAACCAAAAGAGATTGCTTTGACATGAATTACTTAAAAGAATTCTGGCCAAGTAAGTTTGACAGTTTTGACTTTCTCCCTTCTATTGGTGCTTCTGGAGGGATTATCATCATCTGGAACAGTTCTTTGTTTCGTTGTACCAGAGCCTTCCAAAATGAATTTTCTACTTATGTCACTTTCTCTTCCCTACTTTCAAATGACATCTGGACACTTACAAACATCTATGGTCCATGTCAAGCTGATAGAAAAGATGAATTTTTGGATTGGTTTTCCAACATTGTGATGCCTGATAATATGGACTAGCTAGTCTTGGGGGACTTTAATCTTATCAGAAGGCTTACTGATAGAAATAGGAGTGGAGGAGATGTTAATGACACTTTGCTTTTCAATGAAGCTATCAGTAACCTAGCCTAATTGAGCTACCTCTTAAGGGAAGAAAATTTACTTGGAGAAATATGCAAAAAGATCCCCTACTGGAAAGGTTGGACTGGTTTTTTACTTCTAGCTCCTGGACCCTCAAATACCCCTCTACTTTTGTTTCCCCCCTTTCCAATCCCACTTCTGATCACCTTCCTTGTGTCATATCAATTGGAACTAATATTCCTAAGGCACAAGTTTTTAGATTTGAAAATTACTGGTTACATCATTCTGACTTTAAACAAATTGTGTCAAATGCCTAGAATATACCAGTGGGACACCTTGACTTGGCAAACAAGATATGTGCCAAATTGAAGAATGTGAGGAGAGGTATCAAGATTTGGGCCAGACAAATCCCCTGTTTAAAGGATCAGATTAAGAAGGTTAATGACACAATTGACCTTCTGGATTTTCTTGAAGAATCTAGAACTTTAACTATCAATGAATCGCACCTCAAAGATCTCCTGAAATCTCATGTTTTCCCTGCTCCAGAATCAGAACACCTATTGGAAATAGAGAGGAAAAGGGTGAAATTAGGTGATGAAAACACAAAGTTCTTCCACTCTAAGGCCACCATCAGTTATAGGCACAATTATATTTTAATGCTTAAGAATGACAATGGCCAACAAATCTTTGATCACTCTGACAAAGATGACATTCTGTGGAATGATTTCAAAGCTAGAATGGGTACTTCTGTAAAAGCTGAGATGTTCTTCAATCTTGAAGATTTTTATGGCAATGGTATGTCTGCGGAGATGAGAAACTCACTTGAAATGCCTTTCCTAGACAAAGAAATTTAGGATGTGATCTCTGACTTGCCAAATGATAAGTCTCCTGGACCTGATGGTTTTAACAATGAATTCATCAAAAGCTGCTAGCCCATCATTGGAAATGACTTCAAATTGCTCATCCATGATTTCTATAATGAGAAAGTTTCTCTTGAAAGCATCAACTCTTCCTACATTACTCTCATTCCTAAAGTGTCAGACCCTTCCACCCCTGCTGATTTCAGGCACATATCTTTATTGAACTGTGTGTTTAAAATTATTACCAAACTCCTTGCAAACAGACTGCAGGCTGTAATTCTGGAGTTGGTACATAAGAATCAATATGGCTTCCTCAAAGATAGGTCTATTCAGGATTGCCTTGGGTGGGCTTTTGAATATCTTTTCCAATGTCACAAATAAAAGGAGGAAATTTTCATTTTAAAATTGGACTTTGAAAAGGCTTTTGATACAATTGATCATACATCCATCCTAAATATTCTTAGGGCTAGAGGATTTGGCAAGAAATGGATTGAGATGATTTTTGAGTCTGGCTCCTCTAAAATTCTTCTAAATGGGGTACTTGGAAAAAAAAATACTGCAGGAGAGGTGTGAGGCAAGGAGACCCACTTTCACCACTCCTTTTTGTACTTGCTACAGACCTTCTTCAATTTGTCTTGAATAAAGCCATGTACCTCCACCTTCTGACCCCTCCAATATGTGGTCCTCCTAACAATGACTTTGAAGGGAATATGCCCGAGAGGCAATAATAAAGTGGTTATTATCTTATTCCATGTTTATAATAAATGTTTATTTAGCATGCTATAATTATATTAATTGGAAACGTTAATACATGTTTGTTTAATAAACAAAATACAAAGTTCCTAGTAATGCCTCTTATACAGACTAGCTCGTTGATTAACAAGATGATCAAGGTTTCCTGATCATGGACATTGGATGTTGTTAATAACGAGGTCACAACATTGGTGGAATGATGTGATGAACATTCATCTGAAGTATAGCATTACAATCAGAGTAATTATGTTTATATTGCCATAACATCATACGAAGTAATCTTAGTCCTTAGACCATGAGATCATGTTAATTGCTAAGACCGGAAGATTATCTTGATAACATCAAACGTCACACCGTAACAGGGTGACTATAAAGGTGGGTTCAGTGCTACGAAGGTGTTATGTTGAGGCTCATGGATCAAGAGTGGGATTTGTCCATCTCGATGACGGCTAGATTTACTATGGGCCCTCTCGGTGATATCACATTGAAATAGCTTTCAAGCAGTGATGTGATCACTAGAATGTTATATAACGGGAACAAGAAAAGAGTGCAAGTCGGTAATGAGATCAAACTAGGTATTTGGATGCCAATGATCGAATCTCGGACATGTAATATATCACGAGAAAAAGGGATTTAGTTACGACGTTAAAGGTTCACACGATCACAAGAGTCATCGTTGAATATGTGGGAGTCAGTACGGACCTCCAGGTCCCGCTGCTGATTATTAATCGGAGAGGGGTATCGATCATGTCTGCATTATTCACGAACCATAGGGTGACACACTTAAGGGATACCGACACCATTTATGAGAAAATATATTTCAGATAAAGATTAAGAAAGTGATGGAATCATTTCGATGGAAACCAGAATTGTTTAGGGTGAAATTGGTGAAACTGGTTCTGCATGTGATATTGAAATGTTGCAGGGAGTTTTATGTGAATGTTTGTTAATTAAAGTAATTAACAAAATTCTGAATAAAATAAATAAAAGTGTTTTATTTAATGAGAGCTTGCATTAAATTTGGTGGAAATTTAATGCATGTGAGTGGACATGAGTGGAGGTGTGTATTTATGTGAGTGGGAGCTCCACCCACATGAATGAGGGAGAGGTGGGGGCACCCACCATGGCCGGCGCCATGCCCCCTTGGGATGCCCCCCTTCCCTATATAAGGAGCACCTCCTCATCCTCTCCTCTTGCACCACCTCCTCGTGAAGGTTCTCTTCTCCCTCTAGTTATTCCCCATGGTCTCGGATTAGCGAGATACATGTTCCCGGTGGCTTTATCTGGAAAGGACTTGCTGCTTCCGCTGCATCGCTGGAGCGAGGAGGCGGAGGTTGTTCGGTGGACCGAATGTGTGTGCGTTCACTAAAAAGAGCACGTCTTTGTAGGTTATCCGTTGAAATGACACCATATGAGTTATGGTTTGGGATAAAACCCGAATTGTCTTTTCTTAAATTTTGGTATGCTATGCATAAGTAAAATGTTTACAACCAAAGTCGGATAAGCACCTCTTTGTAGGTTATCCCAAAGAATTTGTTGGGAATTCCTCCAAAACACCGAGGACAAAAGAGTTTGTCGCTTAGAACGTCAAGTTTCTTGAAAAGGAATTCTTCGTGAAACGTTAAGTGGGAGGACAATAGATCTTTGATAAGGTTGTTGAACCTTAGCTATATGTGCTAAGTAGCGCAGCGCTGGAAAGTGTCCCGGTGGCGGCCATAATGCTCATGGCTCCCGCGATTACAAAGGGTGTGATATTGGAGATTAGAGTTCCTATTGAACCATATGGGTCGGTAAGAATCAAATAGTAAGATTTAAAACAGAAGTCATTATTTTGACAATGATGAACCGACTGCATGCAAAGAAGCGATGATGGGCCCTGACTCCAAAGAAGTCATAGAATCCGTGATAGTATCCATACACAAGAAATCAAGTTTCTGAACTTCGAAGACCCTCCGGAAAGGCGTGAAGCCTATCGATCGTGCTTGGATCTATAAAGAAATAGACATGGATGTTTAACATCTATGAAATAGAAGACATGTCGAAAAGATGTTTATGGCGATGTTCAAGGAGTTGACTATGACAAGATTTGATCTTTCATAGCAATATTTAGTCTTCATGGATTAATGTAGCAACCACTACATATAATTTGGTATATGGTAGTTGAATAAACAAAACAAGGTTCTTCTAATAGAATGGTTACCTAGGACGTGTACATGACATGGTCCAAAGGGTTTTGTTAATTCAAAGGTTGCTAAAAGGGCATGCAAACTTCAATAGTTGAAGTGAGTATAGTGGAGTTGGAATCTTCACCATGATGAAAATGTTAAAGTAGTTTAATTTCATCGGAGATGATGAAGATGCTTGCATTTGCAAGAAATTAAGTGGGAGCGCTGAGACAAATTTCCAATACATTATGCAGAGTACATATTGTTGGTTGGAAATGATATTTCTTTTATTGACACAAGTTAAGAATTTCATTAAAATATGATTTCGATGAAAGACTTGGGCAAAACCGGAATATTTGGCATGAATGTCTATATGGATAGATTGAGGCGTTAATATGGTTATGCCAGACGTACATATATGAGATATTGAAAGGGTTCAATATGGAAACAGCAAGAAAGGTTCTTGCTGCATGGAAAGGATTGAATCAAGATTCAAGTGTTTCAACACTTGGTGAGTTAAATCACATGAAGATTTTGATCGATTATACCGTGATATGTATATATCCAGATACGTCCTATGCTCTAAATGTTATGAGCACATACTAGAATGATTCCTAAGATGATCATTGGATGATAGTAAGGATATTCTTATGAGCTTTGGAAGAACTAAGAATATATCATGTATAAGTGACAAATAGTTAAAGATAGTTCATTGTAAAGTGTTACATTGATACTAGTTTTGTCACAAAATACAAATTGGAAAGGATGTTCCATGATGGATTTGGATGAGTTCCAAAGTTGAGACATTGTGACGGATACTACAACAAAAGGGTAAGTATATGACTGCTATAGTAGCAGCAAAGGAGGGCATTTGTGTTAAGTAGTTTGTTATCAAACTAGGTGTGGTTCAACGTGGGCTAATACTATGAAGATATAATTTATGACAACAATATCAACATATTTTAACCCAAACGAACTAAAGGTCTCACCAGAGGACCAAATTTATACAATGCCATCTCATTTGAGAATGAGTGATGCGTAGAGATGCAAAGGCATGCAAATACACACGGACCTGAAATTGTCAGATCCGGAGATTATGTTAACCACTAGCAATCGCGTATATGCAACACCAGAAAGCCATAGGTGTTCAATACGCAAAGTTTTTCAAACTAGAATATTGACTCTAGTGCAAGTGGGAGACTGAAGGGAATATGCCTGAGAGGCAATAATAAAGTGGTTATTATCTTATTCTATGTTTATGATAAATGTTTATTTTGCATGCTATAATTTTATTAATTGGAAACGTTAATACATGTGTGTTTAATAAACAAAATACAAAGTTCCTAGTAATGCCTCTCATACAAACTAGCTCGTTCATTAACAAGATGATCAAGGTTACCTGATCATGGACATTGGATGTTGTTAATAACGAGGTCACGGCATTGGTGGAATGATGTGATGAACATTCATCCAAAGTATAGCATTACGATCAGAGTCATTATGTTTATATTTCTATAACATCATACGAAGTAATCTTAGTCCTTAGACCATGAGATTATGTTAATTACTAACACCGGAAGAGTATCTTGATAACATAAAACATCACACCGTAACAGGGTGACTATATAGGTGGGTTCAGTGCTACGAAGGTGTTATGTTGAGGCTCATGGATCAAGAGTGGGATTTGTCCATCCTGATGACGGGTAGATATACTCTGGGCCCTCTCGGTGATATCACATTGAAATAGCTTACAAGCAAGTGATGTGATCACTAGAATGTTATATCACGGGAACGAGAAAAGAGTGCATGTCGGTAACGAGATCACACTAGGTATTTGGATGCCAGTAATCGAATCTCGGACATGTAATATATCGTGAGACAAAGGGATTTAGTTACGACGTTAAAGGTTCACACGATCACAAGAGTCATCGTTGAATATGTGGGAGTCAGTACGGATCTCCAGGTCCCGCAGCTGATTATTGATCGGAGAGGGGTCTCGATCTTGTCTGCATTATTCACGAAGCGTAGGGTGACACACTTAAGGGATACCGACACCATTTATGAGAAAATATATTTCAGATAAAGATTAAGAAAGTGTTGGAATCATTTCGATGGAAACCGGAATTGTTTCAGGTGAAATTGGTGAAACTGGTTCTGCATGTGATATTGAAATGTTGTAGGGAGTTTTATGTGAATGTTTGTTAATTAAAGTAATTAACAAAATTCTGAATAAAATAAATAAAAGTGTTTTATTTAATGAGAGCTTGCATTAAATTTGGTGGAAATTTAATGCATGTGAGTGGACATGAGTGGAGGTGTGTATTTATGTGAGTGGGAGCTCCACCCACATGAATGAGGGAGAGGTGGGGGCACCCACCATGGCCGGCGCCATGCCCCCCTCCCCTATATAAGGAGCACCTCCTCCTCCTCTCCTCTTGCACCACCTCCTCGTGAAGGTTCTCTTCTCCATGTAGTTATTCCCGATGGTCTCGAATTAGCGAGATACATGTTCCCGGTGGCTTTATCTGGAAAGGAGTTGCTGCTTCCGCTGCATCGCTAGAGCAAGGAGGCGGAGGTTGTTCGGTGGACCGAACGTGTGTGCGATCACAGATGCACCGCTACTTTGCGGTGCTAGACTTGATGGTGCTGGAGCTACTGGACCTGAAGGACTTCATCACGATCTTGAGATCGGCAAGTGTACGACTACATCATCCACGAGTCCAACTCGTTAACAATGCTTTGTTGTCTTTGAGGGTAAGTTCTCTATGGATGTATATCCACCCGTTGCTTGTATCTAGTAGATAGATCTTGGCGTATAGTTCCCATCGTAGGAATTTTTTTGTTTTCTATGCTACGAACCCAACAGACTTCCCTGTGATTCAATATGCTGATGACACCTTGGTTGTGCTAAAAGCAGATGCTACTCAATTATTATGCTTAAAAGCTCTTCTTCAAACTTCTGCACTTTCCACTGGCCTCAAAGTGACCTATTTGAAATCAAGCATGATGCCAACAAATTTATGCAATGATAGGCTGATTCACTTTGCTCATACTATCAATTGCTCATACTATCTTGGATTACCCCTAAGCTTATCAAAGCCATCGATGGAACATTTTCTGCCAATTGTTCAAAGAGTAGAAAGAAGGCTTTGTGGTATTGCTGACTTCTTAAACTATGGAGGAAAACTGCAACTGGTTAAATCTGTTCTATCCTCACTCCCTTTATTCTTCATGAGTTGCCTGGAGGTGCCAGTTTCTATCAAAGATCAGGTCATAAAATATATGAGATACTGTCTCTAGCGAAAAAAGACTAAGGATGTTCAGGCCAAGGGTCAGGCTCCGGTGTCATGGGATAAGGTTTATTGACCTAAAAATCAAGGGGGCCTTGGAGTCCTGGATCTAACCATTCAAAATTCTGCCCTCCTATTAAAGAACCTTGACAAATTTTACAATCACCATGATATCCCTTGGGTTCATATCATTTGGGAGACCTACTATAAGAATGGAAAATTACCTGGAAGAAGCATGGAGGGATCATTCTGGTGGAAATCTCATATCAAATTAATTGATAATTTTAAGGCCATGGCTAAATGCAGACTGAAATCTGGGAAAACTGCTTATTTCTGGACTGATATTTGGCAAGATGATTTCTTAAAGAATAAATTTCCACACCTGCTGTCCTATGCAAAATCATCAAATATCTGTGTGTAGGAATTTTTACATGCTGAATTCTTGGAGGATAATTTTCATCTACCTCTTTCTCAACAAGCATAGTCTGAATTTTTAATCCTGGAAGATAGATGCCAAGAGATCCTTCCAACCTTACAGGAAAATCATCATGATAGTTGGAGTAATATTTTGGGGGTCTGGTAGATTTGAAGTAAAAAAGGCCTACTCTTCTATGATTGGTTATTCCCCTACAGCACCTCATTTCTCTTGGCTTTGGGCATCCTCTTGCCAAAACAAACACAAATTACTTTTTTGGCTTTTGCTTCTGGATAGATTAAATACAAGAAATATTCTAAGAGGGAAACAATTTGCTCTGCTTGACTATAATTGTGCAATTCTCAATTGCCCTTTGTAAGAATCGGTAATTCACTTATTATGGATTGCCCCTTTGCAAAAATCTGCTGGGATCATATATGCATAGACAGAGCAATAGAATTATCAGGATTGGAGCCTTGGTCAGACATTAAAACCAAACTGCATCTACCTTTTGTAATGGAAATTATTATCTTGGCTTCTTGGGGTATCTGGATTTGTAGAAATGAGAAAAAATTTAATGATAAAAGGCCAACATTAGAGGGATGGAAGACAATTTTCTATCAAGAGATGAGATGGGTGCAATTCAGAATTAAAAGAAAACACCAGGAGAAATTCAATACTTGGCTGAGCCAACAATTAGACCAGAGATAAAGTAGATTTTGTTGCCCTCTTTGAGGTAGAATTTTTTCTATTTTGATCTTCCTTAGATCTTTAGACTCATATGTAATATCACTATGTAATATCACTATATTTATATAATAGAAAAATTGTAGTGGGGACTTTCCCTACTGTTTCACCTCAAAAAAAAGGAGGTGCACAACTCCCAACATCAAGATGAAGACAATTAACACATACACATAATGATGTATAACATAATAATCTCTATCTCATCTCAATCATATGCTAGGGTTTCTCCATCTCCCCAAGAACTAGAGATCTACTCAGACATGGAGGCAATCAACATCATAGCAATGGTAATGGAAACAATCATAGATGAATAGTACTTGTATAAATCCACAATGAGTACGGTAATTACAACAAGATCTAGACAAGATGTAGATGGGATGGATGGAGATGGTGGTGATGCAGCGGTGGATGATAAAGATTGATGCCTTAGCCTCCCGGATCTACGCAGGGTGAAGATGGATCCCTAGCGGTTGAGTTCCCCCTCCAGATGCCTTCCGGAGGTGAGGTTTCTATGATTTCTGGGTGTTCTATATGTTGTCTCCCCGAACCAGTTGCACGGGGTGAAACCATTTGAAGAGGTGGAGGCGGCACCAACTATACGGCCGGAGCTATATGGTCGGAAATTTTGCTCCCGCAGTATAGTTGGTCATTGAACCTTCTGCCTCCCTTGTTCGCTTCTGGTTTTCTTCTAGTATT
This sequence comes from Avena insularis, assembly GCA_023614405.1. NCBI lineage: Eukaryota > Viridiplantae > Streptophyta > Magnoliopsida > Poales > Poaceae > Avena > Avena insularis. Next base: position 114,780,389 of record CM042692.1, read on the forward strand.
ATTAGTATTTCCCAAATAAGCGATTTACGTTATTTTTTACTCCTTTTCTCCATAGTACAACTGCTCCAAGAATTGTATCCATTAGATCCATCATTTGTCCTGATCCTGGTGAAAACAGACATAAAATGTGGGCGTGAGCGCCGTAAAATACCAAGATCCTACATCTACAATGCAAAATAATAATGTAAAACATGATGCAAATATGCACCCATCACTGATCAACCGGAACATGGGCTTGTTTGGTGTATTGTTGGCAACCTTTACATGTTTTAACCAGCCTCTCGGCATCCTCCTTAGCTGTAAGCCAGAAAAAATCGTGTCTAAAAGCTTTTTCTACCAAAGATTTAGCTGTGGTGTGATGTCCGCATTCTACTTCGTGGATTTCCCTTAGGTTTTCCACTCCTTCTGGAGAAACACAATGATGAAAAAACCCAGATACACTCCACTTATAGAGCTCATGACCGATTATCGTATAGGATTTCGCTCGTCGGACGATCTGTCAGCTTAGAACTTTTTCTTTCAGTAAATTTCCATCTACCAAGAAATCAAGGCAGGGTTTTTTCCAGCTGGGAATAATAGCCATAATTGCTATGAGCAGTGAGTCGGATTTGGTCGGTACTCCTCATCAACTCCTATGATAGAGGGAACTTTGAGGTGCTCTAAAAAAGCACCATCCGGGACCTTTTTCCCCGTAGAGCCTTGATGACCCACAAGTATAGGGGGTGTGATACATTGCAAATGTATCTATAATTTTTGATGCTCCATGCTTGGTTTTATCTACTTTCTTGTGTTTTGTTCCAACTTTGGAGTACTTTTCATATGATTTCTTGGACTAACCTATTAACAAGAGCCATAGTGCCAGTTGCCTATTTTCTGCTGTTTTTGGTTCCAGGAAGTCAGAAAATGAATATTCTCGGAATTGGACGGGACAAAAGCCAAAGTTACTATTTTCCTGGAAGACTCACAGAGCTAGAAGGAGTCGGAGAGGGGCCACAAGGTGGCCACACCACCCCATGGCGCGGGTCCCCCCAGGCCGCGCCAGGGCATGGTGTGGGCCCCCTGGCCGACCATCGACCTTGCCTCCTTCGCCTATATATTCCTCCCGGTGCGAAAACCCTAGATAATCAATCAGAAATCCACAAAAAGTTCTGCAGCGCTGCGGCCACCGAAGGGGAGATTCGAGGGATAAAAAGTCTCTGTCCCGGCACCCTGCCAGGACGGGGAAGTGCCCCCGGAGCCATCTCCATCGATCTCCACCACCATCTCCATCATCATTGCTGATTCCCATGATGAGGAGGGAGTAGTTCTCTCTCGAGGCTAAGGGTTCTACCGGTAGCTATGTGTTCATCTCTCTCTCTCTCTATGCATGATCATATTGTGATCATGAGCTTGTAATCTATAGATCTACCTTGCTACTCAAGTGCTTCAATAGATCTCTGCTCTCCCCATGTGTGTGAAAGTGACAGTGTGCACACCATGGTGGCACTTAGGCTAGAGATTACAAATACTTGTTATGAGTTATATTTGGAGTTGTATGTATTTATGAAATTGTGGTGTTTGTTGGACTCATCTAGTACTCAAGGTGACAGTGTGGGGTTATCTAGATGGGAAAGGCTTACTTTGAGGTGTGCTGTTATAGCCCTACCATTGATTAGAGTGTCCAGGTATGATCCCTAGGCCTTGTTTCTAAGCACTGAAACACCGTTTGCTATTAGATATGTTACATGTTTGCTTGTTTCCATCTTTATTTCGGTTTGCCTTTAGTCTCTTCCACGCCATCAAGCTATTCTCTATCACCGTTACCACTTATAATTATCTGTACCACTTGTATTTCACTATCTCTTCGCCGAACTAGTGCACCTATACACCTGACAAGTGTATTGGGTGTGTTGGGGACACAAGAGACTTCCTGTATCTTGATTGTAGGCTTGCTTGAGAGGGGATACCTTTGACCACTTCCTCCTAGAGTTCGATAAACCTTGGGTGATCCACGTAAGGGAAAACTTGCTGCGGTTCTACAAACCGCTGCACTTGGAGGCCCAACAACTATCTACAAGAATAGAAGTGCGTAGACATCAGGGTGTATCGCAGTATTTTCGATAAGTAAGAGTGTCGAACCCAATGAGGAGCAGAAGGTGCTGACTAGTGGTATGGATCAGGAATTCTCTGCAAATACTTAGCAAACGGATTTTTAGGGGTTTTTGATAATGCAAGTAAATAAAGTATGAGCAAATAAAAGACAATAGGAATAAATGCAGCAAGTGGCCCAATCCTTTATTCAGCAAAGGGCAAGCCGGTTGTATTACTTAAGATTACCAAACGTTCTCGAGGACACACGGGAATATCGTCAAGTGCTTTCGCTTCATATAGTTGATTAATCTTCTTTAGTTTGCTAAGTGTTGTGTGGGTGAACCTGTGCTAATGTACTGACCTTCCTAGGACTAATACATACTTGTGATTATACCCCTTGCAAGCATCCGCAAATACAAGAAAGTAATTAAGGTAGAAACCTAACCACAGCTTTAAACTCTAAGACCCTCACGTCCCATGTGCAATGGTTTTCTAACGGGGGTTTAGGTTTCTGTCACTACGGCAACCCCTACGATTAGTAGCCAAATACACAATGCATTCCCCTAGGCCCATATAGGTGAAGTGTCATGTAGTCGACGTTCACATGACACCACTAGAAGAAGTACACCACAATTTAAATATCAAACTATTGAATCTTTCTCAACACAATTCCACTACTAACAACATGACTTCTCCCATGTCCTCAAGAACAAAACAAACTACTCACAAGACATCATATGGATCATGATCAGAGATGGAATAATGAAGTATAACAATATGAACATAAACAATAATTCAATGGTTCCACTCAATAGCATCAACTACAAAGAGTAATCAACACCGGGAAAGTTTCCCCTAAGAACAATGCAAGATTCAACCCAATTGTTATAGCGATATGGAGATGGTGATGAAGGTGCTGATGGTGATGATGGTGATGATGATGATGATCCCGATGAAGTCCAGCTTGATGCTGGTGTTTATGGCGACGATCTCCCCTCTCCAGGAAGGAATTCCCCCGGCAGAATTCTGTCTACCGGAGAGATCTTTCTCTCTCGGTGTTTTCCACCCCGTAGAGGCGGCAGAATCTTTCTATGGTCGCCCCTCGAGTCTTAGGGTTTCGGGAGGATAATATACGCCAGAGGGGAGAGCCAGGGGTGGACCAGGGCGGCCACACCACCTGGTGACACGGCCTAGGCTGGCCCGCAGGGTGGTGTGGGCCCCCTGTGGCCCATCTCAGCCTCCCCTTCGGGCTTCCTTCGTCTTCTGGAAAAATAGGATGTGCCATGTATTTTTCTGGATTTTCCGATCTTCGCGAATTTTGCCTCCAAACAACACCTTTTCCATCAGAATCTAGACTGCAGCGGTCCATGCTCCAAAAGTCATCAACCATGCAAAAACAGATGAAATAACATAAGTATCATCCCTTAATATGAAATATGTCAATGAATAACGGTGAATTATGATATAGAATAGTGATGCAAAATGGACGTATCAAGCCTATTATTGATAGTGCATCTGCTTCCTCATTTTCTATTTGGGTAATGTGTTGAACTTCATACCCTTTGAACGATTTTGATAGTTCATCCCACGATAGCTCGATATGCTTCCATGTGTTTGTTTGCCCTACAGCCATCGGATACTTGCCGAGCAACTAAATCTAAGTCTCCATAGCACATGAGTCCATGAATGCCGATGTCTTTAGTGATTTGAATTCCATATAACAGCGCTTCATATTCGGCAACATTATTGGTCGTTGTGAAGTGAATATGTAATATATAGAACAACTTGTCTCCTTGGGGTGACTCGAGTACCACGCCAGCCCCTGAGCCCCCGAGCGTTGTCGACCCGTCAAAATCCAAGGTCTAGTGTTCCGACTCTAGGGTGCTAGTGTTTTTTGTTGTCTCTATCCAATACGCAACAAAGTAGGAAAGGATTTGGATTTGATTGTTGTTCGTGGTTTATACTCAATGTCAAAAGCTGCTTGCTCAATTCCCCACTTAGCAAGGCGTCCTATGGCATCGTTGTTGTTGATTATGTCTATCATGGGAACTGTGCTCACCACGGTAATCATGTGCTCCTGGAAGTAATGTCGTAGCTTTCTAGCGGCAAAAAACACACCATAGGCTAGTTTTTGGTAATCAGGATACTGTTGTTTTGATTCTGTCAGAACCTCGTTGAGATAGTAAGTCGAACGCTGCACCAAGTGCTCCTTCTTTTCCTCCTCATGTTCCACCACCGTGACAACATTGATGACCCTGTTTGTCACAACAATGTAAAGCAGCATAGGTTCCTAAGGTTCCGAGGTTGTAAGGATAGGGGCGGATGAGAGTACTACTTTCAGGTCTTGGAGTGCAGCTTCAGCTTTGTTGGTCCAAAAAAAATTGCCAGTTCTTTTCAAGAGCTTGTATAATGGTGAGGCTCTAGCCAGGTGACCTCTGTAATGCAGTCAGTGAGCCGTTGTACGTCCTTTAGGCAAGTTGGCCTAGTTATATTGAGTATAACCTTTATTTTGTCCTGGTTCACCTCTATGCCTCTCTGAGACATGATGAAACCTAACAATTTTCCTGTCAGAATTCTGAAGAAACATCTTTTTGGGTTGAGCATGATGTTGTATTTTCGAAGTCAGAAATTAAAGGTTCCTTGTTTTTGGACATCATGGCTATGTCATCGACATATGCATGTACATTGCATATTTGATCGTGGAGGCAACGCTGCATAGTGCGCTGATATGTAGCTCGTGCGTTTTTTAGCCTGAAAGGCCTCGTTACATAGCAGAATGATCCGAAGGGGTTCATGAACGAAGTCTTTAGTTTATCTGATGTGTCATCCAAATTGTCTAACATTGGAATGCTACATAAGAAATATATATCAACACTACCATATGATTGTTACATATTGCATCATCATCATAATATCATGATCATGTCATCATGCCACATTGCATTTGAGCATCATATTAAAACCTTTTCATTTGGTTCTTCTCCTCATATTGTATTTGCCTTATTAATTGTATTTTCTTCTTGATATATTGTTTTGATGCCCAAGTTGAGTTGGGGGCATATCTATTATAATTCCACCACCTTTCTCTGGGCTCCATCTAAATTCAACCATCCTAAATAATATGAGCAAATGCATTTCTCTTTGGTATTTAAATCTAGCGCGTGTGAATTAGGGTGGATCCAATTCTATTTCCACATGCTTCCATACATGATCCTATTTTTTCACAATATGGTGTAGGGAAGCATGCATGGCCATCTTTGCATGCCATGTGAGTAGAATCCTCCTTATTCTTCCTTCGTATGGTTTATTTGAACTGTGGGTTTGGTTGAATATAATTTGGCTATATAGAATATCTAGTGGGTCACACACACTAGCATCGCCACCTTTACATTCATGCATAGCCATTAATTCTAAGTTGACATATGGAGTATGAATCCTTCCTAAATCTTGTGTGGGTCAACAAGCCACCATTCACCACCATCTCCACCCTGTTCGGGTCGAGATCTAGAATGGGAGAGCAAGCGTTTTTCCTCCGCAAGCCCAAAAATGGCAAAACCCTAACATAGATCGACCACCTCATGTCCCCTATGCCCTGGTGCTCCCCAAAACGAACTAGTAGTACCAGGAGGTTCGTACGCATCATCTTCTTCTCCCTAGAGCGGCAGACACTGCTGGACCTCACCGGAGCAGCCCCAACGATGCCATGCACGCCATGATACGGAAGCTCGGCACCGCGAGTTCCACAATCGATCAACTCCTCTCCAGCAAGCTCTACTCGCTTGGAAGCGCTCTGGTGAGGCCCTCTACCTACTGGACATTCCCATGCATCCTCTAGATCTCTCTCACCTGAGTTCTTTTCGTCGAGCGCCGCCCGTGCGCCATATCCTCCACCATCACCCAAGGCTGCCATCGATCCCGTCACCGTCTGGCCAATCCTTGTGTTCCTAGATATGGGTCTCGTCCCATAGCACGCCCTTGGGTTCTCTTTCACAACCAAACCTCACCATAGCCGTCACCCCAACCACTTCAGGTTTCTTCAAGACCAAGATGTCAAATAGTGCCGAGATGCGCAGAATTACCTTGACACCCTCTGTTCCCTATTGTTTTAGCAGCGCTGGTCCATCTCCGACTAGGATCTTCACGTATGTATACTCTTGTTCGTACCAGCTCGCTGACGCAACAAACCCCGCTTGATTTGGTGCTCTATATCGCTCGCAATCATCCGAAGAAGTTCGGCCAAATCTTGGTGTTATGATTTTTCCTCGTCACTTTGGAAAATAGCGGATAATCCTCTATGTTCATCCACTTTTACCCGACGTGATACTCGAACTACGAAAATGCATCCATCACAAGAGTTGAAGCCCTAGACCTCCTCTAAACCTTTGCTATTTACGGCGTCACGAAATTCACAACCATTTGCTCGCCATCTTCATCCAAAGATAACCCGAGATAGCTGACAGCCTATGAAAAATTCAGTCCCGTTCAGATCAACACTCGTGCGTTCTCGAACCTTTTATAGAAAAGCCCCTCTGTGTTTATTCTTCCAACCCGTTGTCCCCCACGCCGCCACATGTCAGCCTCAGCCTCCCCACTCGCGTAGCAGCACAGTCATCACCATGGCCCCACATGTCATTGACTGTGGCTAGTTTTGTATCAATACAAAAAGTTTCCCAGAACATTTTCTAAATAATAAAAATTTCAGAAATGTTTTATATAAAAATAAATTCATATTTTTTTAAATGTTTTGAATTTGAAAAAAAATCAAAATGAAAAGTAAATTATTTTAAATTGTGGATTCAAATCCATATTCAGAATATTCCAGAATTGCCCCTAACTATTCAAACCAATGACAATTTTGCCCTTTCCTTCAGAAAATGCATTTTTATAATTTTAATTCACTATTTTAAAATAATACATGTTATATATGTTTTGTGATCAGAAAATACAAGGAATATTAATATTCTATTCGAAATAAATTTTAAACAATTAAAAATTTCGAAATTATTCAAATGCTGTCAAATGCCTATTTCTTAATAAACCCATATCTTTTAAACCGTAATCCCGAATTCGACAAATAATATGTCTACATCGATCAGCGTGATGAGCCCCTTCTAACTATGCTATCCATACATCCATTTGGATCTCGTTTCATATAATTGTAATATGTTACTGCAAGGAAATTCATTAATAAAATGAACAAATAAGATTGAAATTAATTCCTTTTTGTTACTACTGCCTCACTAATGTTGTATCATCAATATACTATGCAAATTACATCTCTTCAACATGTTTTGCATCATTAACTTGCCTTGTCATGCATCATATCATGATCATGCCGTTTCTTCCGTATTAGTTATAATTGTTGCATTGCTTGTTCCTTCTAGTGCTTTGCTTCCCGGATAGAATGATGAGGTGTTGTGAGCTTTAACAAGTTCTTCGGATGTATCTTTGGCAATGTTTCTCAGGCGAGCATTCTTCCCGTTCTACCTATTTTTGCTTTATGCTTTACTTCTCTCTATTGTTATCCTTGTTGTGATGCTTTAGTTTCTGTACCAAGTATATTCCCTGCAGCCTATATTGCCATGGACACTTCCTAATTTCCTGATGTTTTGGTATATAGTTGGTCTTGCGAGTCGTAGTTGCTTGATTAGGTGTCGGTTCGAGTTGTCGTGTTCCACAGTTGTTGGGAGGTTGCCACATGCTTAATGTTGGAGATAACCATGGTTCTACTTACAACTTGATAATTGAAATATTGGGACCAAATATAACTAATAAAGAGGCACCAGTGGGGAATAGTTTATATCTGGCTTTTATCCCGCCCACTTGTGTCCACCTAAGATCCGAGTACTTGGCGCATGTTTCTTGACTATCGCACTATCCACATGTGGGAGCCTTTATGGATCCCCCTTCGCCTGAGCTTGATTCACATCTTTTTTGGGGGCACAAACTAGTTTGGGGATTTACTACTATCCTGTAAGTATGCCATGTTTTACTACTTTATTTACTACTATTGTGCGTGGAGCATTTATCTATACTATTTATATGTACTATTTTGGAAAAAATACGGAATGTTTTCACGGTATCGATAAGCCCGGTCGCGAACCTAGTCATTTACAGCCATTGTCACGAACCTCTGGATCTGTTTCAGAGCACGGTCGACTTTGTTGCGGGTAGCTTAGTGGGGTATCCCCCTAAAATCATTTTTGAATCTTGTGAATGCTTGTCATGATGCCTCGTTACATTTTATTTGGTTTTTCTGAGGTTGATCGTCTGTGTGTTGCTATTTGTGTACCCCTGCAGGGTAAATCTTTTTGCAAAGCCGTGTCCGCGGTTATGGACTAATTGGAGCATAGTGTCTCGACCATAGACAACTCAAACTAAAGTAGAGCTATAAATTTGATTCTGACATGACTAGTAATCAAATCCACTACAACGGAATGGTTAATTAAAAGTGCCAACAATTAGTGATATTGGAATGACATATGTTATCTATATCTGACTAGTAAGTGTTGCAACTTTAATGGAATGCTTAAATAAAACTATAAAATATGTGAGTTCCTCGGAAGGACTTCCTCGTTTGGTCTTGAGGGGGAAACTCCAGGATGGGTTATGTTTGGTGTTAGTATTAGGTTGATTCCGAAAAGGTCTCCCTTATCCTTCTCTAATAGCCGACAATTGTATCGAGTCTCTTGAAGGGTTTCCACAATGGCTAACAAAACATTTACTACGTAGAACACCATAATGCTTAGGATCTATCAAGAAGTAATGCAGTAATGGAGGAAGATAGAGGTAACGTACCCTTGAAGGCCAAGACAGCAGTACACTCATGTAGGAGCAAGGATGATGTAGTCGTACCCGTCTGACCTCAAGGTCGTGAAACTCCTCGCACGTCACCCCTTGTCCAGGTCCTTGCACGATGGTCTGATCACTACTAATGCTAGCTCCCTCGAGTTATCACACACATACGGTGCAATATGATGACTCCCGAACTTTGATCCCTGCCGAGGTTGCGGAAGTAGACCTCCTAATTGGAATCTATACAGCACAACGACGTGCCATAGCAGTGTTGACTTTGCGTGTACAGTCGTTCTCTGGGACCGTGCTACTGCAAAGGCAACTGAGAGAGAGAGGGGTATATTTCCCTAAGGAAGAGTGTCTTAGAGAATATCTATTAGTGTTTTTTAATCCCACCCATGGGCACCCCTTTATATAGGCAGAGGGAGGTGTACCCTCCCCTTTGGGTGTCCCATGTGGGATTAAAAGTATAAAAATAGAGGAAAAACTGCACCTACAGCTGGTTGGGGGCAGCCGGGTGTGAACACCTAGATTTTTAAGTCTAGCTGCCTGTTATGCCATACATCGCAATCCTAGAAATACCATTTTTGTGAGACATAACAGAATTGATAGCACAGTACCTCATCCATTACAAACCATAATAGTCTTACAAATAGTTGATCTCATGATCAAGTCTTAATACACATCAAAGCAGCAGAAATAAACATAGTAGAGACTCCATCTTCATTGTCACAGGTAATGCTAATGATGGGAGATGATCCTAGTTATTGTAGACATCCTGTTGTCCGTCCTCCGGATAGTCCTCTTCATAGTCTGGCCATGGGAATAGCCAGGGACAAAGCCATGAGTACTTTTTAAGTACTTGCAAACTATCACTAATGCAAGTAAGACAATTCTAGTAGGAATCCTAATCTCTAGGCTTGTTTGGAATAGGCTAGTTTTATTTCAGAAGTGCTTAGTAGTAAAACCTATTCTAGTTATCTAGATTACTCAAGTGGGAACCTAGTTTTCATTTCCGCAACCCTGTTGTGGTCAAGTCAAAGTCATATTTCAAGTCACAAGTCATTTTGAAAACATCTGACAACGGAACAGTATGGCCATCCAATGTTCATGATCATGATGCGCTATTCAATAGTTTGACACTCTGTAGAGGTGGTACATTTTCACCACAAAATTCGATACATCCGTCAAGGATAGCTCTGAATCATCATACTTGGTATGCGGATAATCAATCCTAACCTTTCAATTACACACCCTAGTACAGGCACCTCCCCTATGAGCTCGGCCTCCCAGCCATGGCCATCCGGCATCCCGAAAACTGCATAGGTGGTCATTCACAGTCACGAGGTAGCCTTAGCTTAACCTCTTTTCTGCGAGGGAACCCATACTAAGTCACATAAACTTCTAGTTAAGCCCTACCTAAATAAGGTATTGTGGTTGTATAGTAAAAGCTAGAATGGTATCGCATCCGAACCTAACCATTAGTGTTGGGGGGATAACCCCGGGTAGGGTCACTCCGGGGTATAAGGGCCGAGTTAGCCGAGGGTCGGCAAGGTCAAAGCGGATGCTGGCCGAGTCACCTCGAGGCAGGCCGGATCACGGGTAACCTGCACTAAGGGGTCGCCTAACATTGTCTCGTCCGACTCAAGGAGTAAGTCGAAAATACTTGTCTAGCTTATATGCAGGAACAGGTGTGGCCGGATCAACTATGATCCGGATCCTCTCTTGGCTTCTAGGAGAAGGAAGGAATCTCTCTGGTCAAAAAAGAAGGTCCGGTGCGTACTGGATGAGTGAATAAAGCAAGGGCAGGACCACCAGATCGTGGCCGACAAGGGTGACGACGCTCACGTCGGCTGACGCGGGCGCCGCAGAGGCTACGTCGCTAAAGCAAGTGTGATGCGGGGGAAAAGCACCCCTGTCGGGTTACTACTTTGGTAGGGGGCATATTCTTAGGAATATGCCTCCACGTATGCCCTAGGCCAGGACCGAACCACCTCTATATAAGGGGGGGTTGGGGTTCTGGTAAAGGGGTTGGGTTTTTTCTGAGACAGAGCAAGGAGAATTCTAGTTAGTTGAGCACTAGTGGATCTAGGGTTCTTGGGTTAGTTGGTAGGCAAGAGTAAGAGAGTTTGTTCTTCCTCCTCTTGTCAATACAGCTCGAGGAGCACTCGTAATCTCGGAGATTGAACATCAATACAAAGCTTCTGTGTAGAAATTCACTCTACTATCCCTCCTCGGATTCCCCTAGCGCATATTAGTCCCCACCTTTAGCCTATCCATGGCATCTGACGTGACACCACCACTTACGCTTGGCGCCACTGCGGCTAGCGGCGCTAGCGTGGGTGAAGATCCGGACGGAAACTTCATTGGCACCGCCAACGATCGCCTCCGGGCTCGTTCAGCGCTTTGGAGCGCTTAGACTACGCCGACAACGCTGGCTGCTTCGCACGCCGCTTCTTCCGCGCGAACGGCATCTTCGCCAAGCTCGGTGCGCATAAGGTCTACGTTCACGTGGACGTGTCTTGCGCTCATCCGCTGCGTCGCCGATGTAGGAGAACCACCTCACTGCGGGCTCGCGGACGCGACGCCGCTCCTCGGACCATGTAGAGGTGATGATGACTGCGCCAGGCGCGGGCGTGAGCAAGAATCCAGCGCCAGACCCGGAGGTAACGCCCAAGGCACCGAGGAAAGCTAGGGGTCCTCCGCTAGAGAGGCCTGAGAACGTGCTGAGGGAAGCTATGGATAGCTTGGCGAACCCGGTGGCAGCAGTGGTAGATCCGGCTCAGGCACAGGCCGAGCTAGAGGAGACCCGGCAAAAGATACTGGAGGGCGCAAAGAAAATAGCAGCGGCTCAGCAGTCGTTGAACATGAGGCTGCGTGAGTACGCGAAGGCAAAAAAGGTTGATGCAGTAAGGGTAAAACGGAAAAATCTCATAAGTGAGATGAACAGAGAAGGTGATGATGGACCAGAAGGGTTGGAAAACTATCTGTCTGTAGGGTTGCCGAAGTATAGTACCCTGGCAAAGAACCTCAGAGCAGCAGATGCCGCGGCGTCCGAGCTAGAGGGTCTGACGGGTGAAGCCCGTCAAAGACAGCAAGACCGGGTTAACGAGCTGGTTCGGATCGTGAACAGGCAGAACGAGGAGCTGCTGAGAGGTAACCCGGAGAGAGTTGGAGCTTCTAAGATTGTCCATTCGGCAATGGGTAACCCGGAGAAATCCGCTGGAGCCGCATCATCGCCTCATGGTGGCCCTAGGAGAGAAGAGGTAGTAACCTCGGCCAGACGGAACAAGCAGATCGTTCCGTACGCCCCAACGCGTGCGGGAAAAGAAAAAGAGATGCGGAAAAACGACGATCGACGAAGTGTGAGCCGAGGTGAAGCTGGCCGAGGTAACCACGACCAAGGCAATGCCGGTCAAGGGAATGCTGCCAACGGCAATGCCGGACAGCAAAACTCGGCAGGAGCAGGTCAACCGCAGCAGCGGAATGTACCAAGGCAAGAGCAAAGTGCCAGCCGTGGTATACAACAGAGAGGAGGACAACGAGAGCAAGACCGATACAATGACGGAGACTCGGAGATGATGAATGCAGGATACGCAAGACCGGACTATCATGTGATAGGGTTGAGGTTGGGAAGCAGAGATTTGATGCCGGATGACGCTAGGTTAAAGCTGGATCGCCTGTATAGGTCAGAACAGATCGAATGTCAAGGTCCTCCGGGTCCAGCGTGCTTTGGACCCCGGATCATGAAGGAACCGCCAGTACCCAATTTCCAATTACCCAGGGGCACGAAGACGTATGACGGCAGTACAAAGCCGGAGGATTGGCTGATAAACTACACAACAGCTATGAAAATTGCAACTGGCAACTTGAGATGGGCTGTACGATATGTACCCCAAATGTTGGAAGGTCCGGCTAGGGTATGGCTGAATAATTTGCCACCTGGAAGCATCAATTACTGGATAGATTTTGAAGAAATGTTTATCAGCAACTTCTCAAGTACATATCAGAGACCGAATAGACCGTAGACCCTGGCAATGTGCAAGTAGAGATCTAACGAAACGGACCGTGAATTCTTCACCCGGTGGTGTACCGTGAGAAACTCGTGTGAGGGAGTCATAGAGTCATAGGCTATAGCATGGTTCGCACAAGGGTGCAGATATGGCAGCGAGTTGTGGATGAAATTGCAAAGGAAAATGCCAGTCACATTGGTAGAGATGATCCGGATCGCGGATTCTTATGCTTTGGGTGATCCGACTCAACCTAGGATCGCGTCGAACGAGTCAAATGAGGAATACTATCCGAGGGACGGAGACGGGTCATCCCGGAGGAACGATTATAGGGGAAAAAGGAGAGACGATAGACCAGACCATCGGTATGGTTCGCAACAAGTTGCAGCCGTGAATCAAGATCAGCCCAGAGCAGGGAGCAACCAATGCCAGAAAACAGGAGGGCAATGGACTCCTCGAAACGATGGCAAGAAAACATGGACTCCGGAGCAGAAGAAGCAATGGCAAGAAAGAAAGATCGTCCGAGGTATACCTATGAGTCAATGTTGGACCAGCCGTATAAATTTCACACGCCAAATACGAACAGCCCGGCGGGTCACACAACGAGGCAATGTGAGTGGATGCGCAAGATAGAACAAGGTGGTTCGGGGAATGCTCAGGCACCCCGGAATGATCAACCTCGGCAGGAGTTACCCCGGCAGCAATTGCTTTCCGGAGCGAACACCCAGCAACTGATGTTGCCTCCACCTCCGCCGAGGTATGACAATAGTGAGAGAAGGGATGCAGTGCATCAGGTGGAAAACCAGCAACAACCGGATCAGAGGTACTCCAGAAACGAGGGAAGGAATGAGTATAGGGAACATCACCAGAGCTATTATGTGTTCACAACAGAGGAAACTGATAAGAAGAGCTTGCAGCGCCGACATATGGAGGTTAACGCGGTTATGCCTGCAGTGACGAGGTACATGTCTTGGTCGGACCAGGAAATTACCTGGAGCGTCAAAGATCATCCCAAGCTTATGCCAAGTCCGGGCTCGTATGCACTAGTCTTAGATCCAACGTTCATTGGACCAAACATTAATGTGAGGTTCTCCAAGGTACTAATCGACAATGGCAGTAGCATTAACATCATGTATGCGGATACGATGCGCAAGTTGGGCATCTCGGAGAACATGCTCCAGGCTACAAGAACAACTTTCCATGGTATCGCACTGTGCATATCCCGTGAGCCCATAGGCAAAGTCCGGGTCGACGACTATTCGCACGAGGGATAACGCCGAACTGAGAATCTGGAGTTTGAGGTGGTGAACTTGGAGAGCGCCAGATCATGCATTACTCGAGACCAGCATCGAGCAAATTCATGGCAAGTTGCAACGTTAGTTATCCAAGATGAAGTTTCCGGCCAAATGGAGCAATTACTATCGCCGGGATTTCCGACGCTCTATTGAGTGCTCCTCGCCGGCCTAACCTAGCCGAGTCACCAGAATTGCCCAAGAGAAAAGAAAAATCCAAGAGGTGGCGGCTTTAGCTCAGTCACAAGAGCAGATATGCCGTTAAGCAACCCCCAAGGGAGCGTTTCATTTCAAGCCACAAAGGACACCAAGAAGATTCCAAAGGGATAACCTGTTCCTGAGCGCATCAGAACAATTGGTGCCGGGTTAACTAACAAATAGGAAAGCGAGCTCGTCAACTTCCTCCGTGAGAATCGGGACATTTTTGCTTGGTCCACACAGGACTTGCAAGGTGTTCCAAGGGAGTTGGCCGAGCACTCTTTGAACGTAAGACCCGGGGCAAGGCCGGTGAAGCAGCCTCTCCGACGCTTCGCCGAGGATAGGAGAAAGGTCATTGGTGACGAGATAGCTCGATTGCTAGCAGCAGGATTTATCATGGAAGTGCTGTATCCGGATTGGCTCTCTAATCCGGTGCTGGTAGAAAAGAAGAAGGATGATCCGAACGTGGCAGTGGTTTGGCGTATGTGTATCGATTACACGAACCTGAACAAGGCGTGTCCAAAAGATCCATTCCCACTTCTGAGGATAGATCAGGTCATCGACTCTATCGCGGGATGTGAATTGTTGTCATTCATTGACGCCTATTCTGGTTTCCACTAGATACCTCTGAACCCGGATGATTAAATAAAAACTGCCTTTATTACCCCATACGGGGCTTATTGCTATCGCACTATGCCGTTTGGTTTACGAAATGCAGGAGCAACGTACCAAAGATGTATGCAAAAATGTTTGCACGATCAAATAGGTCAAAATGTACAAGTCTACGTGGATGATGTGGTTATCAAGACCAAGGAAAGCGCAACGCTCCTTGACGACATAAGGCAAACATTCGCGAACTTGAGGAGATTCCGGATGAAGCTTAACCCGGAGAAATGTACCTTCGGTGTCCTGGCTGGGAAATTACTCGGATTACTCGTCTCCAGCCGAGGTATCGAGGTTAATCCAACTAAGATCCGAGCCATCGAACGAATGGAGCTGCCGAAGTGTCTCAACGACGTCCAGAAGTTCACCGGATGTCTGGCGTCGTTGAGTCGGGTTATATGTCGGGTAGGGGCAAAGGCCCTGCCTCTCTACCAACTCATGCAACACTCAGATAAATTTGGACGGCGCAGGCCGATGTAGCTTTTGCCCACTTGAAAAGATGTTGGCCACCGCAGTTGTTAGCTTCTCCATCGTCGAAGGAGCCAATGTTGTTTCACATAGCCGCAACCAACCGAGTTGTAAGTGCGGATTGTAGTGGAGCGAGATGAAGAGGGTAAGTGCAAGAGGCCAAGTATTACTTGAGCGAGGTATTGTCTGCCTCAAAACAGAACTACCCACATTTTCAAAAGGTGGCATACGGAGTTTATATGGCGGCAAAGAAGTTAAAGCACTACTTTGAGGAGCATCCCATCAAAGTGATATGCGAAGCCCCCATATCCGAGATAATGGGTAACAAAGATGCGAATGGCAGAATTGCGAAATGGGCAATTGAGCTAGCACCTTACGCGCCCTAGTATGATAGGAGAGAAGCGATCAAGTCCCAAGCTGTGGCGGACTTTTTCGTGGATTGGGCCGAGGTACAATACGAACCGCCGCCACCAGATCCGAACTACTGGAGGATGCACTTTGACGGATCGAAAACCAAAACTGGGTTAGGTGTCGGGGTTGTGCTTACCTCGCCAAAGAAGGATCAGCTCAAGTACGTATTGCAGATCCATTTCGCGGCATCAAACAATGTCGCTGAGTACGAGGCTCTGGTGCATGGTCTCAAAGTGGCGAAGGAAATTGGCATACGTCGGATAATATGCTTTGGCAACTCGGATCTAGTAATACAGCAAGTGTCCGGAGTGTGGGACGCCCTAGATCCAAACATGGCGCTATACAGATTTCATGTGCAGAAAATCTCGGGTTACTTTGAGGGATGCGAATTTCACCATGTACCTCGTGTGGAAAACGAAGCTGCCGACATGCTATCGAAGCTCGGATCGACCCGACAGGCAATTCCACCGGGTGTTGCATTGGAGCAGTGTAACTACCTCGGTGAATTACGCTCCTAGTTACAAGCCTGGATGAGCGGAAATGGTTAAAATAGTACGGTGGGGCCCAAATGCCACTCACAGGTAGACCTTTCGACCGTCCTAACCATTTCCAAACATCGGGACAAGAAAGGGCGGCGTAATCGGCAGGCGAAGGGATCAACTACATACACAAATGAGTATGTATGCAAGCCACCATACAACAGTCCTCAGAGCCATTCCATCTAAAAGAAATAGAAATATTGCAATGCCATATGGCAAGATCCAAATATCCTAGATAGATATAATAGTTTAGGATATCTCCTCATACATCAAACATCAGAGTATCAAAGTGAAGCGAAAACAAGATCCGAAAACGGATAAGAAGCAAATCGGCATAAGATGCCCCATAAATAAACACATCCCGCCCACGATCTCACGGATCCTGCTCCCTAATCTCTACACCGAATGATCGCTACAACATCGTCTCCTCCACCCAAGATCCATCTTATGCGAAGCTTACTGCTCATCTGAATCAAACAATTTATTGTGTGAGACCCTAGGGGTACTCAGCAAGTCTTTATGCCTCTAAAGGGGACACAACCTGGGGTGACGCAATTGCAGAAAAAGATAATACCTAACAATTCTATAGATACTCGCTAACCATCCGCCTAACCATAGATAGATGGATGTCCGTGAATTAATAACAACAGTTATAACGGTAATATTAACAAATCCATCCTCCTCCTCGCTTACCAACGAGGAAGCGGATAACAACCCCCATCCGCTGGCAGTTTATTATCCATTCCATGAGTGTTGCACTATTTACTAGTCGTACTTAGTCAAGTTAAAAGAGGTACTTTAGTTATACTTGTCTATGATCGAGAACTGTGCTCCAAGTCGTCCATAACCACGGACACGGCTTTGAAGATTTACCTGAGGGTGCACAAATAGCAACACACACTGATCAACCTCGAAAAACCAAATCAAAACCCAACGAGGCATTCACGACAAAGCGATCACAGGATTCAGAAATATTTCAGGGGGCCACCCCATTAAGCTACCCGCAACGAAGTTGGCCGGCTCCGAGACGGACTCAAGGTTTGCGTCAATGGCTGTAAACGATCGGGAACCCGAAGTGTGACTGGGCTTGTCGATACCATGAAACACTGCTTACCTAACAAAGACAGGTGCTCCTCGCACAAACTTAAATAAAGCAAGAAAGCATGGCATAAGTACAGAATAGTAATAAAGCCCCAAACTACTTTGTGGCCCCAAGAAATAAGAATGAATCAAGCTCGCTTAGGGGGTCCATAGGCCTCCGGATGTGGATAGCGAATATTCAAGGAACAGGAATCAAGTACTGGGTCCTACGGACACAAGTGAGCATGAAAACCAAATAGCAGATATTGCTCACCGTGCCACTTTCATTAGTTATCCCATTACTACTCAGGTTAAGTTGTTTAGGTACCTCGTTATCCATCGACCACATACCCTACACATGCTGTTCTACGACCCGCATGGCTCAAACAACTCCTGTAGTAATGGCTCATGGGATGGAGGAACAAGTGCGGTGGGTTTAAAAGTAAAGGCTATGCAATACTTGGGATTCAGTTTAATCGCGACTCAATGATGCAAGAATAAGATAGAG
This sequence comes from Avena insularis, assembly GCA_023614405.1. NCBI lineage: Eukaryota > Viridiplantae > Streptophyta > Magnoliopsida > Poales > Poaceae > Avena > Avena insularis. The sequence continues at coordinate 114,798,423 of CM042692.1, forward strand.
GCAATAGGTACTATATGTATGCAAGCATGTGGTAGTGCTTGCCCGGCAGCTCGCTTGAAGCGAGAAGGATCTGGTAGTGCTCTGGTTTCTTGATATATCCGCCACGTCCTATTCGAAGAAGAACCAAACAAACAAGGGCCAACATAAATAAAGTGCACAAGCATATGAATTAAAATGCGACAAGCAAACAATCATGCCATGATGAATGATGCACAAGTTGCATGGCAATAAAGTAGCATGGCATGGGTGAGGTGTGGAATACAAGAAATAAACATTTTATTGAGTTTTGGTCACCTTTTATACTCCGATAAGTTGCTGTATACTTTATATTTATATGATGCATGCTGCAATTTAAGTCATGGATAGCATAAACAGAAAGGTCTCGTCGAGCTGATCATTTTAGACATATCATTTGTCAAATTTGGAGTTATAAAACAAAAGTTATTAATTAATTAAGGAAAAAGGGCATTTTATTGTAATTTTAATCATCTCGAAAATTAAAGTGTCCAAAATATATTTTGAATGGAAGATTTGAATTCCACACATTTTTCTGATTTCAAAACATATATTACATGTTTAATTTGGAGTTGTATTTTAAAAGATATATTAAAACAGATTTAAATTTGAATTTAAATTAATTTGAAAAAGGTTCAAATTAAAACAGAAACAGAAATCATTTTTGTACTCAGACAAACCTAGCCACTGACGCTGACGATGGGGCTTACGCTCGGTGCACGGAGGCTGCTCGACGGAGCGTGGCGGCGTTGCGGTAAGCTAGAGAGGGAAGGGAGATGTCTGGGAGGGAGGAGATGCTCACGTGAGTGCGCGGGCCGTGGCAGCAGGGTGGCGGGCACGGTCACGGTGTCGGCGGTCCGTCCTTCGCCACCTCACGGGCACGCTGGCGATGGCGAACTCCGGCGATCATCGGCCTCCCCACAAGACGGATCGTCGAATCATGAGGCAAGGGAACCTTCCGGCGGGCTTGGCTGGCCTGGGATGCAGCAGATCAGAAGAGGGAGGGGTTGGCCGAGCTCGGGGCTAGGGTTTGGCATGGCTTTGGCCACGTGAAGAAGAAGAAGAAGAAGAAGGGGCTGCGGGGATCTAGAGCTAAGGGGAAGGGTGAAGAAAAGGGAGAGGGGGCAGGCACCTGGGGAGGGTTGGCGGTTAGGTGAGGTGAAGGAGGGAGGGGTCAGTAGTGTAGGGTTCTCCCTCTCTCCTTTTCTCTCTCTACTTATCTAGGACGAGGTAGCTCGGATTAGGGTTAGAGAGGGGCTAGGTGGGACCTGCTGGCCGCGAGAGAGAGAGAGAGGGGAACCGAGAGGGAAGGGGTAGATGACATGGGGCTCGGTCTAGGGCTAGGGTAGGGGTGGTGTCTCGGCTAGCTAGAGAGAAGGGGTGAGGTTGGTTTGAGCCAAAGCACAAGGTGTGGTGGCGCCTAGGTCGAAGGAAGGTGGTGAGGTGAGCTAGGGTTTAGAGATAGCTTAGGTTAAAGCTTGAGCTAGGTGGGGTAGGAGTAGGTTTTTGGGGTAAGAGAGAAAAGATTTTGGTTAAGAAGGAAAAGAGACATCTACACATGTAATATAAGCATGCCATGATGCTTAACAAAACCAAGTTTAGATGCCAAAAGGGTGGTGGAGTTCAAACAACTTGAGCCATCATGACTTGATTGCAATAGAACCATGCTCCACTCCAAAAATCCAATAAAAAGCCAAAATAAGAGAGTAAAAGATGATCTTGCATGGTCCATGCATAAATAGTAAATGCCTCCTCTAGTAGTGAAAACCACTAGATTATCTCATGGCATTTGTATAAGCAAGCTTCCCAAATTTTGGAATAAGGCCCAACAAAAGAAAAGAGAGCTTGTTTACCACATGGACTAAATAAAAGATCATGCATGAATATAAGGTGGCCAAGCTTGTGTGTATGTGCCACTAGCCAATATGAACCACAATGGTATTCCTACATGAGCTTATATTCATATTTAAACCATATGAAAGCTTGCCAAGGGGTTCCACTCACATAGCATGCAAAGGTGGCCATGTGGCTCTCATATATCTATAATGTGAAAACAACATGGTGCTAATATGAGAGCATGTGGAAATAGAATTGGATCCATCCCAACCCACATGAGCTAGAGGTAAAACCAAATAAGTTGCAATGCTCATATATGGTTGAATGGTGGAATGATGGGGTGATGACAAGAAAGGTGGTGGAGTTAATAAAAGATATGCCCCCAACTCAACTTGGGCATTTAAACAATATATCAATAACCAAATACAATATCAAGAGGCAAATACAATTTACAATGCATATGAGAGAAGAACCAAAACAAAAAGGGTTTTATATGATGCTCAAATGCAAGGTGGCATGATGACATGAGCATGATATAATTATGATGCAACCATTATATATATGAAGTAGCATTTATATAGACTAGGCTAGTAGCATTGCAATTGTTAGACAATTGGGATGCTACAACTCTCCCCCACTAAACAAGAATCTCGCCCCGAGATTCCTAGGAAAAAGAAAACAACACAAGGAGAGGCGGGTGTTTGAACGAAGGTGACCCTCACGTTCCCAAGTTGAGGAACAACGGAATGGTGCGACCACTACACCTTGCAAAACTTGCTAGACTTGTTGCGAGTCTTGCGTTTTGCTTGAGACACAAAGGGTTAGAAGAATTGAAGGATTGTCGTGAGACAAGAAGGATAGGATGGACATAGCTCCGGTTTCCTCAAGAAACATGATAAAAGAATATAACCACTTGTGAAAGAAAGGACAAGATGATGTATCATGAATAAAGAAAGACACACCGTTAAGATTAAAGATTTACTGATACGAGAGAGGATGAATCTTTATCTCGCCGGAATAAAAAGAGCTAGATTGGAGAGGTTTGAACCACTATGACAATAGCATCGTATCTTCTCTCGGATTTGAGAAATGAAGTTCGGAAACAATATTGCCTTCAAACAATAGAGTCCCTTGATATCAACAGAAAGATTTAGTTAGACATAGTCGGGTTAGATTCTTCTTGCGCCGGTAAGAACCAAAGGATCACGCAATTGAGGTGCGCGGATATAACTTCCAGAGACGGATGTGAAGCCAGATCATGGTGGAATCCCGAGAAGCAAAGAATATGGAGGATCTGGAGTCTATTGTAGAGATACTTATTGCTTTCTTTAGCCTTGAGGCTAACGCAATAGATTTGCAGCTGATGGCATCAACCATAATTGGCTTTACCACAGAAAAAGGATTGATGAAGCAAAGAGAGATAGTTTCCGTTCATCTTGTTTGGGGATGTCGAGCATCAGTAGAAAGACGAGGAACGAAAGGAGTTTGCGTTTGTTCCCACCAGATGATTGAAGATTTTGCTCCATCTAGAATAGACAGACCACCAACAAGAGATTATTGATTACTTTCTTCGAGAGAGCACTCCGGAAAAACAAGGACGGAAATAAAAGTATCAAGGGATAAAGGCCACTTCTAACTTCCGTGGAATGAGTGAAATCACATTAATTCACCAATTCAATGTACAAGAGCGAATGATAAGAGTAGTGGTATGGTAGCTACTCCATCCCGCACTCAAAGCATTATTCCGCACATGAATAAGAAAACCATGTAACCCCAACTACCGAAACAGACTGAAGGTATTGACAATAACTCATAGAACTCCGTTAGAAAACAAGGATAGATGCAAACGATTCGCCGGATTCATAGATAGATAAAGATGGTGATGTTGTCGTCATGTCTGAAGTACCAAGCCACCGGAAAGATATGAAGGAAGATTATGGAGAAACAACTGCAAGATTCCACAGCTACAGAAAAGATAGCACCAACTTGAACGGCAGGAATACAAGATCTGGAAGGTCTTCATGGCCTTCGGTGGATTGAGCATAAACGATAGAGCGAGAGGGTTTCAAAGGATCACTTAACGATACTGAGGTGAAAAGAACTCCATGTTGTTCTTGAAATGATTGAGAGAGATTTAGCAGTCTTGAGGAAAATCTTTAGCGGAACGACGATGATAACTTGCCAACAAGGAACAACTCCGGATTGGTTGAAGATGGAGGATGGAATTAACAATGGACTTGCTGATTCCCGAGTTGAAGTAATGTATTTAGCAGAAGGACGTGGCCGAGATAGGTGACTTCAAGAAGCCAGAATTCACGCTTTGAGAACTTTGCACACAGGCAGTGCTCACGAAGCTTGAGAGAAAAGAGACAGATGATCTTCCATGTCCTTCCATTGATATGGAATAGGCAAGCATATTATCAACATATACCACCATGGATTAACAAGATATTCCCAGAATACCAAGTTCACAAAGGCGAGAGAAACGAACAAATGCTCGAACACTTCCTGAGCTCAACGCTCTTAGAAAGATCAATATTAAGAGCACGGGTTCGTGTTGAAGAAGATGCACTGGAAGAATAGATTATCTGGTCCTTCGGAAGAAAAAGAGATGTCACCTGGTTCACATTGTCGATCGGATCACCGGTTACAAAGATAAAGAGATCTTGGATAAGAACCGATGATAGCTCATACCTTAAGCAAAGCTATCAGAGACGAAAAGATGCAATTCCCTCGTCTCAAAGAGAATTTTGCAGATATGGAGTTCAAAAATATGTGCAGCATGATGGACAGATGATAGACCGCCGTAGTGCCTTGAGAAGCTCCGGATTGCCAAAGATGCTTGAATCTGCATAGATATGATCACGGTGTACTCAAAATCACAGGAGATAACCGTCACCATTTGGAGGATAGTGTTGATAGCATTTTCCATATTCCACTCATGATAAGTGTCATATAAATATGTCGAGAACCAAATTACAATCACCAGCATCGGATCGACACATGTTATGTAATTAGCCCAAGAGAATTGGAGATGAACTGAAACTCTAGGATTAAGCGCCGGTGACAAAAGAATGAGTTAGCATGGACATGCTGATAAAAGGGAGATAGATAATGTTTCACACACGACTGAAAAGGAGTGTGGAAGCACAGATGTATCAAAGAAAAAATTTCCGCATTTTTCGGCATTAAAATACCTATAGATGCGCAAAATCACTTATCAGGTAGAGATTAGCAACTGATGATTTCACAGAAAGTGGAGTTGCTAGAAGGAAGGACACCCTTAAAAAGATGGCACCGGTTAACAAGAAGTCAGATAGATCACGCCGGTTTCCAAAAGCCTGTCAGTATAGAATGTACCAACAGTTGATAACCAAAGGCAGATTGTGATAACAAATTGGATGCAACAGATAGACAAGGAATTACACACACACACACTTTCTATGGTACTACGGAAACCCAGAACACGTGAATCCTAGTTTGAATTTTAAGAAGAGGATTGAAAACGTTACACTTCCTTACCAGAAAAAGGGTGGGTGGTTGGGTAAGAAGAAAAATGGAAGCAGTCCTACTCTGGCGTTTTGTTTTTCCCTAGTATACATAGCTACCAAAAATATTTGCTAGACTGACAACGACCATTTGGCTGAGACCCTGAAGGGCGGGATGGCTCTGATACCAATTGTAACTACCTCGGTGAATTACGCTCCTAGTTACAAGCTGGATGAGCGGAAATGGTTAAAATAGTACGGTGGGGCCCAAATGCCACTACAGTAGACCTTTCGGCCGTCCTAACCATTTCCAAACATCGGGACAAGAACGGGCGGCGTAATCGGCAGGCGAAGGGATCAACTACATACACAAATGAGTATGTGTGCAAGCCACCATACAACAGTCCTCAGAGCCATTCCATCTAAAAGAAATAGAAATATTGCAACGCCATACGGCAAGATCCAAATATCCTAGATAGATATAATAGTTTAGGATATCTCCTCATACATCAAACATCAGAGTATCAGGCGGAAGCGGAAAACAAGATCCGAGTACGGATAAGAAGCAAATCGGCATAAGATGCCCCATAAATAAACACATCCCGCCCAGATCTCACGGATCCCTGTTCCCGAATCTCTACACCGAATGATCGCTGCCAACATCGTCTGCCTCCTCCACCCAAAGATCCATCTTGCGAGCTTACCGCTCATCTCAATCAAACAATTTATTGTGTGAGACCCTAGGGTACTCAAGAAGTCTTTATGCCTCTAAAGGGACACAACCTGGGGTGACGCAATTGCAGCAAAAGATAATACCTAACAATTCTATAGATACTCGCTAACCATCCGCCTAACCATAGATAGACGGATGTCCGTGAATTAATAACAACAGTTATAACGGTAATATTAACAGATCCATCCTCCTCCTCGCTTACCAACGAGGAAGCGGACTAACAACCCCCATCCGCTGGCGTTTTATTATCCATTCCATGAGTGTTGCACTATTTACTAGTCGTACTTAGTCAAGTTAAAAGCGGTACTTTAGTTATACTTGTCTATGATCGAGAAACTGTGCTCCAAGTCGTCCATAACATGACACGGCTTTCAGAAGATTTACTGCAGGGTGCACAAATAGCAACACACACTGATCAACCTCGGAAAAACCAAATCAAAACCCAACGAGGAATTCACGACAAAGCGATCACAGGATTCAGAAATATTGGGGCCACCCCATTGCTACCCGCAACGGTTGGCCGGCTCGAGACGGACTCAAGGTTTGCGCCAATGGCTAAACGACCGGGAACCCGAAAGTGTGACTGGCTTGTCGACATCACAAAACACTCCGCTTACCTAAACAGTACAGGTGCTCCTCGCACAAACTTAAATAAAGCAGTAAAGCATGGCATAAGTACAGAATAGTAATAAAGCCCCAAACTACTTTGTGGCCCCAAGAAATAAGAATGAATCAAGCTCTGGCTCAGGGGGGTCCATAGGCCTCCCGGATGTGGATAGCGCGAATATTCAAGGAACAAGAATCAAGTACTCGGGGTCCTACGGGACACAAGTGAGCATGAAAAACCAAATAGCAGATATTGCTCACCGGTGCCACTTTCATTATTTATCCCATTACTACTCAGGTTAAGTTGTTTAGGTACCTCGTTATCCATCAGACCCTCACATACCCTACACATGCTGTTCTACGACCCGCATGGCTCAAACAACTCCTGTAGTAATGGCTCATGGGATGGAGGAACAAGCTGCGGTGGGGTTTAAAAGTAAAGGCTATGCAATACTTGGGATTCAGTTTAATGCAATCGCGACTCAATGATGCAAGAATAAGATAGAGCCAATAGGTACTATATGTATGCAAGCATGTGGTAGTGCTTGCCTGGCAGCTCAGTTGAAGCGAGAGAAGGATCTGGGTAGTGCTCCTGGGTTTCTTGATATATCCCACCCGTCGTCTATTCGAAGAAGAACCAAACAAACAAGGGCCAACATAAATAAAGTGCACAAGCATATGAATTAAAATGCGACAAGCAAACAATCATGCCATGATGAATGATGCACAAGTTGCATGGCAATAAAGTAGCATGGCATGGGTGAGGTGTGGAATACAAGAAATAAACATTTTATTGAGTTTTGGTCACCTTTTATACTCCGATAAGTTGCTGTATACTTTATATTTATATGATGCATGCTGCAATTTAAGTCATGGATAGCATAAACAGAAAGGTCTCGTCGAGCTGATCATTTTAGACATATCATTTGTCAAATTTGGAGTTATAAAACAAAAGTTATTAATTAATTAAGGAAAAAGGGCATTTTATTGTAATTTTAATAATCTCGAAAATTAAAGTGTCCAAAATATATTTTGAATGGAAGATTTGAATTCCTCACATTTTTCTGATTTCAAAACATATATTACATGTTTAATTTGGAGTTGTATTTTAAAAGATATATTAAAACAGATTTAAATTTGAATTTAAATTAATTTGAAAAAGGTTCAAATTAAAACAGAAACAGAAATCATTTTTGTACTCAGACAAACCTAGCCACTGACGCTGACGGTGGGCCTTACGCTGACTCAACAGCAGGTGGGACCGCAGAGGGTTGTGGGGCTTTTCTCACTAGGGTTTTTCCTAACCGCCCATGATGTGGGGGGGTATCATGAGCACGCAGCACGCTGCCGCCCAAATGGGCATGACACGTGGGCGATCCTAGAGCGCGGGGGGGTCTGTCTGTGATGGCCAGGGTCTTTTGGGGGTTTTCTTGCAAAACAAACACCGAGGCTGACAGGTGGGGCTCCTGGGACGGCGGTTTGAGGCGGGAAAAAGGCCAGGGGGCTTTCTGCAAAAATGACGACGACGCCGCACTGCTCACACCGCCAGCAGAGATCAGGGGATCTGCCGGAGTTCAGACGATGATGGCGACTAAACTGCGGCGAATCTCGACAAGTCGCAAAAAGGAAAACTGCAGAGGGCGGAGCGGGCTACCTTTTTCGTTTAGCAAGCGCGCACGGAGGCGGCCTTCAGCGCGCGGGGCACGACGAAAAACAGAGGCGGGACGGAAGCTACTGCAGCTGCTGCTGTCTGCCAGAGCGCGGCGCGCGGCGGTGCACGGAGGCTGCTCGATGGAGCGTGGCGGCGTTGCGGTAAGCTAGAGAGGGAAGGGAGATGTCCGGGAGGGAGGAGATGCTCACGTGAGTGCGCATGGAAGCCAGGGTGGCGGGCACGGCCACGGTCTTGGTCCGGTCCTTCGGCCACCTCACGGGCACGTTGGCGATGGCGAAACTCCGGCGATCTACTGGCCTCCCCCACCGCACGGATCGTCGACCGCGAGGCAAGGGAACCTTCCGGCGGGCTTGGCTGGCCTGGGATGCAGCAGATCAGAAGAGGGAGGGGTTGGCTGAGCTCGGGGCTAGGGTTTGTCATGGCTTTGGCCACGTGAAGAAGAAGAAGAATAAGAAGGGGCTGCGGGGATCTAGAGCTAAGGGGAAGGGTGAAGAAAAGGGAGAGGGGGCAGGCACCTGGGGAGGGTTGGCGGTTAGGTGAGGTGAAGGAGGGAGGGGTCGATAGTGTAGGGTTCTCCCTCTCTCCTTTTCTCTCTCTACTTAGCTAGGACGGGGTAGCTCGGATTAGGGTTAGAGAGGGGCTAGGTGGGACCTGCTTGCCGCGAGAGAGAGAGGGGGGGAACCGAGAGGGAAGGGGTAGATGACATGGGGCTCGGTCTAGGGCTAGGGTAGGGGTGGTGTCTCGGCTAGCTAGAGAGAAGGGGTGAGGTTGGTTCGAGCCAAACCACAAGGTGTGGTGGCGCCTAGGTCGAAGGAAGGTGGTGAGGTGAGCTAGGGTTTAGAGATAGCTTAGGTTAAAGCTTGAGCTAGGTGGGGTAGGAGTAGGTTTTTGGGGTAAGAGAGAAAAAAATTTGGTTAAGAAGGAAAAGAGACATCTACACATGTAATATAAGCATGCCATGATGCTTAACAAAACCAAGTTTAGATGCCAAAAGGGTGGTGGAGTTCAAACAACTTGAGCCATCTTGACTTGATTGCAATAGATCCATGCTCCACTCCAAAAATCCAATAAAAAGCCAAAATAAGAGAGTAAAAGATGATCTTGCATGGTCCATGCATAAATAGTAAATGCCTCCTCTAGTAGTGAAAACCACTAGATTATCTCATGGCATTTGTATAAGCAAGCTTCCCAAATTTTGGAATAAGGCCCAACAAAAGAAAAGAGAGCTTGTTTACCACATGGACTAAATAAAAGATCATGCATGAATATAAGGTGGCCAAGCTTGTGTGTATGTGCCACTAGCCAATATGAACCACAATGGTATTCCTACATGAGCTTATATTCATATTTAAACCATATGAAAGCTTGCCAAGGGGTTCCACTCACATAGCATGCAAAGGTGGCCATGTGGCTCTCATATATCTATAATGTGAAAACAACATGGTGCTAATATAAGAGCATGTGGAAATAGAATTGGATCCATCCCAACCCACATGAGCTAGAGGTAAAACCAAATAAGTTGCAATGCTCATATATGGTTGAATGGTGGAATGATGGGGTGATGACAAGAAAGGTGGTGGAGTTAATAAAAGATATGCCCCCAACTCAACTTGGGCATTTAAACAATATATCAATAACCAAATACAATATCAAGAGGCAAATACAATTTACAATGCATATGAGAGAAGAACCAAAACAAAAAGGGTTTTATATGATGCTCAAATGCAAGGTGGCATGATGACATGAGCATGATATAATTATGATGCAACCATTATATATATGAAGTAGCATTTATATAGACTAGGCTAGTAGCATTGCAATTGTTAGACAATTGGGATGCTTCAAGCACCTCAGAAAACCATCTATCAGGCCGTCCCTAGGAACCGATTCAATCTATGTCCCGGAAAACACGGAATCTGGAGTTGAGCCCATGGACATTGACATGGGAGGTAGCACGCCGAACCCGGGGACTACCTCGGCAAACCCGGGGACTACCTCGCTAGACCCGGGGACTGTTTAGCATGATCCTACTGAAGTTATGCTGGTGGATCGAATGGAAATTGATGAGGAGATGTTCCCTGCACGAGCAGTACCAGCTTGGGCACTGCCTATATACCAATTCTTGAAAGATGGAACGTTACCCACCGAGGAAGTGCTAGCCAGGCAAACTCAGAGGAGAGCCAAAGCTTACACGATCATCAATTCCGAGCTGTACAAACGGAGTGTAACCAATGTCCTCCAGCGATGTGTTGACCCGGAAGAAGGACTTTACATCCTCCGAGATATACACCAAGGAGAATGCGGGCATCATGCCTCATCCTGGGCCTTAGTGGCAAAGGCATTCCGGCATGGATTTTACTGGCCAAGCGCCTTGGAGCAAGCAGAAGATCTGGTGAGAAAATGCAATGGTTGCCAAAGATACGCCACCAAGACACATATGCCTATGTCGGAACTCAAAACCATACCAATTACATGGCCATTTGCGGTGTGGTGCTTGGATATGGTTGGCCCGTTTAAACCAGCAAGAGGAAACATGACACACATTCTGGTCATGGTGGACAAGTTTACAAAATGGATCGAAGTGAAGCCTATAAGAAAATGTGATGGGGCAACGGCCGTAACATTTCTCAAAGACATTATCTTGAGATACGGTTATCCTCATAGTATCATAACTGATAACGGCACCAATTTTGCTGAAGGAGCATTTGCACGATTCTGCCGAGATAAGAAAATCCGACTCCGTGTAGCCTCGGTAGCCCATCCCGCATCGAACGGACAAGTGGAAAGATCCAACGGATTAGTGCTATCCGGGATCAAACCCTGGCTCATTGAGCCGCTGCAAATATCAGCGGGGTGCTGGATAGAAGAACTACCAGCGGTATTGTGGAGTTTAAGAACAACTCTGAATCGATCAACAGGCTACACGCCGTCCTTTCTGGTATATGGGGCAGAAGCTGTATTACCAGCCGACATAGAGCATGATTCGCCTAGGGTCACCCAATACACAGAAGCCGAAGTGCAAGAATCCCGGCAAAATGATGTTGATCTGCTGGAAGAAGCAAGAGAACTGGCACTGTCCAGATCCGCCATATATCAGCAAAATCTCCGACGCTATCATAGCCGGAAAGTGTGCCCCAGAGTCTTCTGGGAAGGCGATCTGGTGCTCCGGTTGGTACAACAGACATCGGCATGCATAAATTATCCCCCCCATGGGAAGGACCATTTATTGTGAGCAAAGCATTGCACAATGACTCTTACTATCTTATAGATGCAAAGCCATAGGAAAAGAACAAGGCAGGCAGGTCCGGAGAGGAATCCAAGCGACCGTGGAATGTAGCACTACTTCGTCCCTTCTACACTTAGCTAAAGAGTGTGTGTATCCGAGTCATCTCATATGTCGGTATGTATGTCGGCAATGAGCTTATCAATGAAATAGCGGAGCCTCGAGCAGTAACTCGGGGACTGCCTTAATAAATGATTGTTGTTACTTTTTATGCGTAAGCTGGAATGACTCGTTTCGCTTAACCCGGATTAGTAATGTGTGAGCACCAAAAACCCAACCCTTCGACTTGCTGCTGTCCAACAAGAATTGGCTTCATGGCAAGCAAGGGAACAAGTTTGGAATTGCGTAGCACATGAAAAACTACTAAGGAAATGATCCTATTCCAGCTAACGTTTGTTTTTTCGGACTAACCCCGTATTTACTTTCAAGATATTATGTTGAATTATTTTGAGCCAAGCCTCAAAGTTTCTCAATATTGTTAAAACGATTCTTAAGGCTCGGATTCGTAAGTCGTAAAACCGAATCAAGGTAGACACGGATCGAGCCAGAGAATTGGACGAACAAGAAAATGAAACTCGGGGACTACGCCCAAGTTAATCCGGCATAGAAGCATAGTAGCAAAATATCATGTATTCAGCATACAATTGCACCCGGCATACCGGACATCTGATAAATTTTCAAGTTTTTCCAACTAAGGAGCGGTAGGAGGAGGAAGTTCGGCGTCATCATCACTGTCTTCAATATCTCAAGCAGCATCTTCTCCATATTCGCCCAACCCATCCTCCACGTTCTCCATCTGCTCCTCCTCGCCGGATTCCAGAAAGCTCGGCCCCTCAACCCAGTCATGGACTGGAGAATATTCAACGAGGCTGTAGGCGCAAGCCTGGTGCCGAGCTACCCACTCCGGATCATTGGTCCATTTGGATCCAGTGCGCCGACGGGTGAGGAGGCTCAGATCGATCTTCTCGTACCATGAAAGGATATGATGGAGAAGGGTATCTGCTGCGGCACGCCCGGCGGATTCTCTCCAGAGGTCAAGCTGAGTCTCAACCTCCATCAGTTTTTCGGCAAGGAGCGTGATCCTTTCTGGAGCGCTCTCGCTTGGCCAGAATGTGTTGAAGATCCGAACCGCAATGTCGAGGAGATCTTTCCCATAGTTCTTAATAGTTTCCACCTGATCTGACACGCTGACCAATAGGTCCTCCATGTCTAAGGGGATGCTCTCACCATCAGGAGCGATGGGAGTACCCCTCTCTTGGCGGAATTTGGCAACGGCAGCACTGGCGATGGCAGTACCCTCCGGAAAATGATCTGAAAACAAGGAAAGGGAAGATGCTGAAGCAAAGGCATATGAGCTAACCCGGAAAAACTATGTCGGATAAGGGGAAGAAACTTACGTGAGATATGGCGATGGATCCGGGTCAACTCCTTGATACAACCGCTGGTTCCGCGGTTGTTCAAGCTCAGCGAGCGCCGACCCAAGCTGGACCTCGGATTCCTTAAGCAGGTCCTGGTCCTTGGAGATCTGGAGGGTAAAGCGCTCACGTTCTTCGGTGAAGTTCTGGCCAACTTTTTGGAGCTCGGTTTTGTGTTGGGCCTTCATCTTCTCCATCTCGGCCTTGAGTTTGGCTATTTCGTCGTCCTTGGTCCGGAGGAGGGCGAACTCATCGTTCTTCTTCCTCAGCTCAGCTTGATGTTGTCCTGCTTGTTCGAGAAAATGCAGCATCATATCAGGCACGGGCACACTATCCTCAAGCGATGCTGAAATAGTGTGTTGCGGCAAAGCCGAGGAGTGAATGTTTGCCGAGCCAAGGAGAAGAAGGAATGGAAAACACAACAACGTTGGCCAAAAAGAGGACATACCTTGGATTTCCTCCAAGTTCTTCCGCATAATATTGTTTTCAGCCTCCACCCCGGCTGCAAAAAAACGAATAAGGAGGTTAGTCCGGCAGAAACAAACAAAACGGAGAGGTGTTAAGAGAGGAAATTACCCCTCTTTTCATGCTCCGCGCCAAGTGCAACATGTTTTGCACGCAAAATCTTGTGGGTATCAAGCAGGTGCTGAAACTCGGCGCTCCGACGATTGATGGTTACCTAACAAAGGTACAGGCGTGTAAAATTAGTTCGGTGCATATTCGAAGTATACGAGATCCGGGCCAAGCGGAACTTAACCCGGCTCTAGGTGTGTGCATATTCGAAGTGTACAAGATCCAGGCCAAGCGGAACTTAACCCGGCTCTAGGTGTGTGCATATTCGAAGTGTACAAGATCTGGGCCAAGCGGAACCTAACCCGGCTCTAGGTGTGTGCATATTTGAAGTGTACAAGATCCGGGCCAAGCGGAACTTAACCCGGCTCTAGGTGTGTGCATATTCGAAGTGTACAAGATCCGGGCCAAGCGGAACCTAACCCGGCTCTAGGTGTGTGCATATCAAGATCTGGGCCAGCGGAACTTAACCCGGCTCTAGGTGTGTGCATATTTGAAGTGTACAAGATCCGGGCCAAGCGGAACTTAACCCGGCTCTAGGTGTGTGCATATTCGAAGTATACGAGATCCGGGCCAAGCGGAACTTAACCCGGCTCTAGGTGTGTGCATATTTGAAGTTTACATGCAGCTACGTTGATCTTCTAAGGAGCATCCGGCCGAGTAACAAGTTACTCCGCCAGAGGCTCGGGGACTAATGGTTATTATCTACAGCATGTAAAGAAGAAACGACATACCTCCATCATACGCCCAGCAAGGTTAATGGCCTTGGCGGCGGTATTCATCTGAGCGGAAAATTCAGCTGGGCCGAACTTTTCCGGGAGATCGTCGTTGTAGACGAACTCCGCCTTATTCCAGTTCATGACAAACTCGATGAGGCTCGGAGGGTACCGTTCGCCAGTGGGCATGTGAGGTGCCACCAAGCCCTTTGCGTGAGCTTCTTTCCTTTCAATCAGGGCAAGAGCTGGGCTAGTGTGAAGAACCATCTGCTGCGAATCGGCTGGCTCGGCAGGAGGATCCGTCGCTGCTGGTGACTTCTTTGGAAGCATTGACAACAAGGTTCACGCCTGCCTCGACGGAGGTGGACTTGCCTTTGGCTTGCCGGGAGGATGTGACCATAGTGGATTTCCCTTGAAGCCGCTTGAGTGGTTCTCGCCGAGCTTGGGATGACTCGGACGAGGCGCATTTAACTTGGCACGGGAGCTTTGGTGGCTGGTGCTGGAGCTGTTGTTGGTTTCTTCAGAGCCGGGACAGGCGCTGGTTCGGTGGCTAGTGCTGGAGCTGCTGCTGGTGCTAGAGTTGCGGTAGACTTGGTGGTTGCTGGTGGCGGCAATGCCGAAGTAACGGACGCTGCTGTTCGGCCGATCCGACCCTCCTGATCCGAGGTCGCTTCCTCTCAAGGAGGTACCATGGAACTCGAGCGGCCGCAGAGCTCTTCTGGAATAGGTTTCATGGGCGTGACTAATCGTCACGAGGAGGGGAAGGACTGGACCGAAGAGGAGAGGAGATGCTCGATCCGCTCTGAGGGACCTCCACAGGAGCCCTGCAAAAAATAATTATGTCAGGAGTGAAATTACCCTGATGCAGGGAGAAGTGTGTTGCGCAGTGAAAAATGACTTACGCGTCCGAGGTCTCGGCCTCCTTGGGTTTCCGGGACCTCCGTGCCGGGGCTTTGCCTACCCTTTTGGAGGCAGTCTTGTCTCCGGCCTTCTTTTGCCTTTTGGTAGGCTGAGAAGGTTCGGAAGAAGAACTTGACGCGGATCCACGCTTCTTCTTCGACGCCACCAGAACAGGCTCGCCCATGGCAAGTGGAGAATCCTCGTGGATGTGCCCACCGGGGTTAGCTGATGCCGGGAAGGCAAAAGAAAGAGGGACAGCCTCAACGGGTTCAATCACGTCGATATCCGAGTCATCCTCATCGTCGGGCCAATCTCTAAGAGAAGAGAATTTACCGCTAGGTCGTTTGGTGGCGTCGGTTGTGGGGAGGAACATCTCCTGGTCCGGCTCCTCCTCATCCGGGATTTCTCGGTCCGGGGCCCACTTAAGGGTCGGATTAGTACCATCCTCGAGGGTTTGCTGGAGAAACAGCTGAGAAAAAAGCACAAGGAGCAAAGTCAAAAATACGATAAGAACCGACATGTAATTGATCCAAACAAGTTTACTCCGCGAAGCTTATCAAGGAGGGAGCTCGTCAGGCAAGAATGCTCGATTCCCCACGTCCATTCGGCGGAAAAATCCTTATGGGTGGTGAAAAGAGCCTTGACCCGGCGGAAGATCTCCGTATTGCTCAACTCAAACGAGGAGGTTCGGTTGGGGTCGCGGCTAAAGCTCATATGGCACAACTTGTGAGTGCGCCGCTGGAGGGGAGAAATTCGGTTGCGCACGAAGGTGATCATGGCATCCTCGTTGCGCAATCCGAGCTTCTTCAGCTCCGCAAACCTTTTGTTGACTTGGTTGGCCAGAGCTGTAGGTTTTTTGGCGACCTCCTCCCAGAAATTCGTGTCCGGGGGACCCGGAGCGTAGGGAAGCAACCGGATCAAGTCTTCGGTGCCCTCATTCCAGACGTAGAAGAAGGTCCGGGCCCATCCTTTGCAGGAGTCAAGCCCGGTGAGCCGGGGAAAGATTGAAAACCTCCGGGGCAAGATCGAGGCAGCTCCGAACTGAGTGAGCTGCTTGTCCTACGACTCGACGTGGATGTTGCAGACGACGTTGCGACGGAGGCCGAAGAACCGGATCCACAGCTCCTTCGTGGGCCATAGTCCGGTGTAGCCCTCGATCAAAGAGACGAAAGCGGACAGAGAGGTGATGGCGTTCGCCGGGAGATGATGTGGTTGCAGGTGATAGGTCCGGACCCAGTCCCAGAAGAAATCACTCACCGGAAGACCAAATCCCCGTTGGAAATGGGATAGGAAAACAACGAACTCACCCGGATTGGGTGAGGGGGCCAATTCCGAGGAGGAGCAATACTGGCGTAGAGCTGGCCGATGTCGTCCTGGCAGACCCACGAACCGGCCCACGCGCCGCGGTCCGCCACGCCGGCGTCCTCCTCCATCTCCTGCTCGACGATGATGAGCTCCTCCTCCGTCATCTCGAATCCGCTGTCCTCGCTGGAGCTGGCGGCAGCGGGGCTCTACGGTCTAGATTGACAAGGACCCGTGGCTAAGCAGTGGTGCAGCGGTGGCTGCGGTGCGGAGGCACGGAGAAGGTGCGGCGGCGGCGCTACTACAGCGGGCACTGGCGGCAGCGCGGTCGCGAGGAAGAAGAAGAGGAACGGGCGAAGGGGCGCGGAGATGGAAAAGTGCTAAGGGGGCGTGCCCCTCCCCTATTTAACTGCCCCCAGTAATCAACAAGTGGGATCGCGCTGCGCTGGAGAGCCACGCGCTGCGGCCGTGTATCACCGGCATTAGCCAATCAGAGAGAAGCCACAGCGGAGGCCACAAAGCAAAAATGATCCCATGACGCGACGTGTAGTTGCGGTAAACGAGGAGACAGGCGTGACGTAACCAAGCCAAGAATCACAGCGATTCTGCGGCGATAAAGGCAGGCCCTTAAAATGAGGCAACACAATGATTAACCCTTACGTGGGTTGGCGTATGAGAGAAGGAAGCAAGGTCCGGATCCGAGCCTCCGTGGTAACCCGGCCGACAAGTGAAAACTTGAAATGTGCAGAGGGAAAGTAAAATCATAGGATCCGAGCTACAATGGTAACCCGGCCGGCAAGTGAAAACTTGGAACGTGCGAAGGGAACGTAAATCCATATAATCCGAGACAAGAAGTTAACCCGGAACTAAATGTCCGAGGCTTAAATACGAATGAACCTGATGTGGCCTTAGCGACCAAGGCCGCTAAGGCCGGACCAGCTTCAAGGACTAATGTTGGGAGGATAACCCCGGGTAGGGTCACTCCGGGGTATAAGGGACGAGTTAGCCGAGGGTCGGCAAGGTCAAAGCGGATGCTGGCCGAGTCACCTCGAGGCAGGCCGGATCACAGGGTAACCCAGACCAAGGGGGTCGCCTAACATTGTCTCGTCCGACTCAAGGAGTAAGTCGAAAATACTTGTCTAGCTTATATGCAGGAACAGGTGTGGCCGGATCAACTATGATCCGGATCCTCTCTTGGCTTCTAGGAGAAGGAAGGAATCTCTCTGGTTAAAAAAGAAGGTCCGGTGCATACTGGATGAGCGAATAAAGCAAGGGCAGGACCACCGGATCATGGCCGACAAGGGTGACGACGCTCACGTCGGCTGACGCGGGCGCCATAGAGGCTATGTCGCTAAAGCAAGTGTGACGCGGGGGAAAAGCACCCCTGTCGGGTTACTACTTTGGGAGGGGCATATTCTTAGGAATATGCCTCCACGTATGCCCTAGGCCAGGACCGAACCACCTCTATATAAGGGGGGTTGGGGTTCTAGTAAAGGGGTTGGGTTTTTTCTGAGACAGAGCAAGGATAATTCTAGTTAGTTGAGCACTAGTGGATCTAGGGTTCTTGGGTTAGTTGGTAGGCAAGAGTAAGAGAGTTTCTTCTTCCTCCTCTTGTCAATACAGCTCGAGGAGCACTTGTAATCTCGGAGATTGAACATCAATACAAAGCTTTTGTGTAGAGATTCACTCTACTATCCCTCCCCGGATTCCCCTAGCGCATATCAGTCCCTACCTTTAGCCTATCCATGGCATCTGCCGTGACACCACCACGACAATTAGTTTTTATTCAAAGTCAAGGCACATGACTCCTTCATCATCATCTTCAAGTCAATTTGTTTCATAACCCATGTCAAAACATTTCAATAGAATGACTCATCATTCTAAGGTTTTCATAATCATTTTCTCCAAGTGTTCCCATCTAAAGTGATCCCTATTAGTTTAGCACTAGCAACTATCAATGAGGGTGTCATTATTGAGGGGTAATAACAAAGTGTAACTACCTAAGCCTAGTTCTATGCTCTGGATGGCATCTGTCCTATTTTCCACTAATCAACAATAATTAACTATTTAAGAAACTTTCGTAAAGGGAAAAAAATAAAGCTTGTAGTAAAGCTTGGGATTGGTGTAATCAAGGTTGCATCACAATAGCATGCATAGTGTATCTTGCATAGGTTAGCTTGCCTTGGTTGGTACAGTTGTCGAAGTGCTCCTCTTCTTCTTCTTCGTAGAATTCTTCGTCCTCGTAGCCCGGGTTGGTACTAGCATCTATAAATAAATACGAGCTACACAATCACCAAACAATACTTAGCTACTTCTATTCAACACACAAAGGCTCACACTAGATGATCTAGCATCATCTCAATCACCGCATGAATTAGTGACATAGTCTTATTTATCTTATTTTGGAAATGAAATTTGGTTCAGTGAATCTTCTTGAATTCAATTTTAAAGTCAACTACAGAATAGGGTTTTGAAATAAAAGAAAAATCTAGATTTGAATTTGTGGGCATGTGCAGGAACGTTACAAGGCCAGCCCAACTACACAGCCAGCATGTAACGGGCTTCACTTGTGCTGGCCCCACGCATCAGTGACTGGTCTAACTCGAAGCGGTATGCGCTAATCCTAGCCACACGATTAGAGCACAATCAACGGCTCCACGTCGTCGTCTCCCTCGCACGGCGCGTGCGGGATTCAACCCTAGCACTATGGCGGGGGTCGTCGGGTCTTACCAGGGCTCCAGCTAGGTACGACGGTGTGGGCGAATGAACTGGTCGACGACGGCGGTTCGAACGATGGTCGCGGCGGCTCCTAGGGCGGCTCCCAGGATGGCTCCTTTCCGCCACTGCTATGGCGAGCTCCGGTGAAATTTCGGCGTTGCTGGCTTCGGCTTTCTCCGGGGATGGGAGGTTGCTAGGTGAGAGAGGAGTCGAGTGGGGTGCATTTTGAGGCAAGGGGCAGGGTCTATTTATACCCCAGCGAAGGGAGCTTTGGGGCATCGCTCGGGCTCGACAGCGACGTTGTTACAATGAGCTATGGGCATGGTGGAGGGTGTAGGCCGACATAGTGCTCCTTGGCGATCGTCATGGGCACAGTGGCGCGGTGAGGTGGGTCTCAATCGGTCAGGGACGTCCATGCCATCCTCGAGTATCGTGGGCGTTCGTCACGGCGTATGGCGGTTACAAGTCACGCGGGTTCAAGCGGGCATGTGTGGGAGGTTGCTGGTGTCGCGGCAAGTGCATTGATGCGAGGGGAGAGCAAGGCGTGGCGTGGTTGCGTGGGATTGCTCGGCGCTCTGGCGTGCGCGTGGCATGGTAGACAGAGAAATGGGTGCGGCTATGTTGGCGTCTCCACGGGTTGGCTTTGGTCGAGGCGTACATGGGCATGTGCGGTGAGTTCATGGCTAGCTCCTAGATGTCATGGACGAGTGCGGTGAGACGTGTAGCATCGAGTCCATGTCGGGTCGGCATGGTGAGCTCAGGTACGAGTTTGCACTAGTCAATTGGTCAAGTGAGCAAGGCTCAGCTGCACGGGCCGGTACTGTGGTGAGTGTGGGCGAGTTGCGAAGGATGGGTGTGGTACAAAGATGATCACCACATTGCTCTAAACAGTGTGGAGTTGGTAGCTCTATACTGTGCTCGAAAGGTCTTCGATCAAATGGTCACAAGAGCAAAATATTTGAATTTTCAAATTCTTTTTAGTGGGTTTGCTAATCATAAGCTTGAGAGTCCCTTGCAAGGGTTTGCCAAGTGGAGAAAATTTGGATGGTTTTGGAAAAGTTGCTATCTTGATGCCTAAGACAGATTCAATTTTGAAAAGTCCTTCAAATGAATTTGAATTTGTTCTGGTAAGTTTTGAAAGCTCACTTGTGTTCTTTGTCACTTGGTCTATCAAGGTGAGAAAAGAAATAGAATTGTTTCTATTTGAAATTAATTAATAGAGATGCCCAAAGTGAGCTAAGTGTTAACATTTGAAAAAATGACCATTAGCTCATATGCTTTATATTTTGGTTTTCTTTTGCTTTGGTTTGGTTTTTATTTGACCTAGATGATCTTGTTTTGATCTTTAAATCAATTCTCGTCATTTATAACAAATAGAATATGGCATATCTTGCATTCACACATCATTAACAAACACACACTTGTAATCATAATTGTTTAAGATTAAAAAATTTTGTTAACCCTAATTTTGGTTTGCTTGAAATTTGATATACTCATTTTAATATTTTTGAGATGTTACAAACCTTCCCCCCTTAAACAGAATCTCGTCCCGAGATTCAAGAAAACTAGGAACTAAAGAGATTTGGGAACTCAGTCTTAATATAATCTTCTCGCTCCCAGGTGGCCTCTTCTTCAATATGGTTGCTCCAATGGATTTTTAGAAACTTGATACTTCTGGTCCGGGTGGTTCTGAAGGCTTCTTCCAAAATACGAATGGGTACTTCACGATAAGTTAAATCCTTGTTGATATCCACGGCTCTGTGATCGATGTTCTTGAAAACTTCAGTCTTCTCTGGAACTTCTAAGCATTCCGAAGTAACGAGATATGAAACACATCATGCATAGTTGACATCTCTTTAGGCGGTTCTAGCTAATAGGATACTTCTACTCGGCGACTTAAAATCTTGAAGGGTCCAACATATCTGGGTGCAAGCTTCCCTTTGAGTTGAAAACGATGCATTCCTTTCAAGGGTGATACTTTGAGATACACAAAGTCTCCGATATTGAAGGTCACTTCTCGGTGTCTTTTGTCAGCGTAACTCTTCTATCTGGATTGAGTGGTCTTGAGGTGTTCACGGATCTTGTGAACCTTCGCTTCGGCTTATCGTAGGATGTCTGGTCCAAATATCTGAGTCCCTCCTACTTGCAACCAATTTAGGGGGTACGGTACCTCCTTCCATACAAAACCTCAAATGGGGCCATTTGCAAACTGGCGTAATAACTGTTGTTGCATGAGAATTCTGCGAAAGGCATACAGTCTTCCCATTTAGATCCATATTCTAGTACACAGGCTCTTAGCATATCTTCTAGTATATGGTTTACTCTTTTCGTTTGTCCATCGGTCTGCGGGTGGTAAGCTGTGCTGAAGTTCAGTTTGGTTCCTAATCCTTCTTGGACTTTCTTCCAAAACCTTGAGGTAAACTGGGTTCCTCGATCTGACACAATTGTCTTGGTGGTTCCGTGCAGACTGACTATTCTAGCAATATACAACTCTGCTAGCTTCAGGCATTGGTAAGTGGTCTTGATGGGTATGAAATGAGCTACTTTGGACAGTCTATCTACTATGACCTAAATAGAATCATTTCCTCTACTAGATGTAGGTAAACCGGTGATGAAATCCATTCCAACCGAATCCCATTTCCATTTCGAAATTTGCAACGGCTGCAAAATTCCTGCAGGTCGCTGGTGTTCTGCGTTGACTCTCTGACAGATAT
The DNA here is from genome assembly GCA_023614405.1 of Avena insularis. Taxonomy (NCBI): domain Eukaryota; kingdom Viridiplantae; phylum Streptophyta; class Magnoliopsida; order Poales; family Poaceae; genus Avena; species Avena insularis. The sequence goes on from CM042692.1 coordinate 114,820,391, forward strand.
CGCACTTGGCGATATAGCTTCCGACTTCTCTCTTCATTTTGTGCCACCAAAACTACTCCTTCAAATCCTGATACATCTTCGTTCCTCACGGATGAATAGAATAAAGAGTATCATGGGCTTCCTACAGAATGACTTGCTTCAACTCTGAATCTGCTGGCACACAAGATGCGTCCTTTATACCACAGAACGCCTTCTTCATCTTCAGTGAATCTGGGTACCTTCCATGTACCGATATGACGCTTAATTCCGTTGATACTGGCATTTCCTTTCTGAGCTTCCTTTATCTGACTGATCAAAGTGGGTTGAAGTTCAATACTGGCTAGGAATACTTCGCTAACTAGCTCCATTCTAAAATTCTCCAAGTCCTCATGCAAACTTGGCTGGTCTTCCTTAATCATAGTGTTTAACCTACACGGCAGTCTACTAAGAGCATCTTCCACCACATTGGCCTTGCCGGGGTGGTAGTGAATGTCAAGGTCATAATCCTTGATTAACTCTATCCATCTCCGTTGCCTCATATTCAGCTCCTTCTGGGTGAAAATATACTTCAGACTCTTGTTATCCGAATAAACCTCACAGCGGTTACCCATGAGGTAATGACGCCATGTCTTCAAGGCTAAAACTACTGCTGCTAATTATAAGTCATGGGTGGGATAATTCTGCTCATATTGCTTCAGTTGTCGGGACAGATATGATATTACTTTGCATTCCTGCATCAACACACATCCGATACCAATCTTGGATGAATCACAAAATACATCAAAAGGCTTCGTGATATCAGGCATGATCAAAATTGGTGCTGACACCAATCTCTTCTTGAGCTCTTGAAAACTTGCTTCACATTTGTCCGTCCATTCAAACTTCTTGTCTTTCTTCAACAGCTGGGTCATCGGCCTTGTGATGCTTGAAAATCCTTCAACGAACTTGTGGTAATATCCCGATAATCCAAGGAATAAGCGGACTTCGGTTTGAGTCGTTGGGGCTTTCCATTCTTCAACATCCTTAATCTTGGCGGGATCGACAGCAACTCCTCATGCCGACAAGATATGTCCTAGGAATCCTACTTCCTTTAACCAGAACTCACATTTGCTAAACTTGGCATACAACTGATGCTCTCTAAGGGTTTCAAGGATGGTTCTTACGTGCTGCTCATGGTCCTCTTCCGACTTGGAGTAGATCAGAATATCGTCGATAAAAACAATGACAAACTTATCCAAGAAGTTGATAAAAATCTTATTCATGAGATTCATGAAATAAGCAGGGGCATTTTTCAATCCAAATGGCATGACATTGTACTCATACAATCCATATCTAGTAGTGAAAGCAGTCTTTGGGATGTCCGTTGTGCAGATCTTTAGTTGATGATAACCAGTTCTAAGATCAATCTTAGAAAACACTCGGGCACCAGTCAGCTAGTCAAATAAATCTTCTATGTTCGGCAGTGGGTACTTGTTCTTGATGGTGACGTCATTCAGCTTCCGGTAATCCGTACACAAATGGTTGGCACCATCTTTCTTATCCACAAACAAAACAGGTGATCTCCATGGCTATGCACTGGGTTGTATCAGACTTTTGCTCAACATGTCATCAAGTTGCTTCTTCAGGTCCACTAATTCCCCTAGGTTCATACTATAGGGTCTCTGAGCTATGGGTCTAGTTCCAGGAACTAGTTCAATGATAAACTCGATATCTCGATCTGGGGGCATACGGGGTAATTCATCTAGGAACACATCGGGGTATTCACAGACTACTCTGACTTGGTCTAGCGTTTACTAGACTAAACTCGTGTTGCATTTGAATTGACGGGGCAGCGTCTCAGACACATGCTCTATTGATACTCCGGTGTTACTGGTCATGGTTATGGCTTTCTTGGCACAGTCTATTAATTCCTGATGTTTCAACATCCAATCCATTCCTAGTACTACATCCAAACCTTATGTTCCAAGTACTATTAAAATGGCATAAAAATCTATTCCATGTATTCTGATAGGCATGGCCTTGCATTTTTCTAGCTTTGGTGGTTGACCCAAGTATTTGAACTATCATAACATGCTTCAGATTTGTTGGTTCATTCTTACTATTGCATGCAAATTCTTCTGTAACAAATGAGTGTGATGCTCCAGAATCAAACAACACTCTTGCAAGTACCGAGTTAACAGAAAACATACCCAGCACGGCATCTGGCGCTTCCTGGGCTTCTTATGCATTCATGTGGAACAGACGGCCAGTACGATTATGCGGGTTGCCTGGGGAAAACGTCTTTCCAGGCTGGACACGGCGCTGCTGCTAGGCGGGTGCAGTGACATTGGGGGCTGTAGCAAGCTTCTTGGGGCACTCATTGGAGTAGGGACCCATAACTCCACATTCAAAGCAGGTTACCATTGACTTGTCCTTCCCGGCAATAGGCACAACATTGCTTCTAGTCCTTGGGGTAGTATTATTGTTGTTGTGGTTGGTGGACCTTGGCGGTGCACGGTTGAAGTTATGGGGGTTGCCGGTGTTGTTTTTGTTGTGGCCTCCGGGACTCGGGTTTCCTCCGCATGATTGGGAAAGTTCGGACGGGACATAGGTGGCATGTTGGGTCTTGGTGCAAATCCTGCAGAATACGAGACGGAGAAGGGCCAGAGGGCGGTCACACCACCTGGCCGCGCGTCCAGGACTGGCCCGCACCAGCGGGTGGTGTGGCCAGCCCAGGCACCCCCTCAGCCTCTCCTTCTGCCTATATATTTCCCTCGGGACAAAACCCTAAGTACCAGATCAAAAATCCACGAAAGATTCTATAGCCGCCGTCATCTCCATCCCTAGATCGGGAGGGATCTGAAGCTCTTCCCGGCACCCTGCCGGAGAGGGGAATTCACCCTGGAGGCCTTCTTCATCACCATGCAAGCCTCCGGTGTGATGCGTGAATAGTTCATCCTTGGACTACGGATCCATGTAGTAGCTAGATGGCTGGTTCTCCTCCTTTGTGCTTTCATGTTTAGATCTTGTGAGCTCCGTTCATGATCAAGATCATCTATTTGTAATCATACATGCTGTGTTTGCGGGGATCCGATGGATATTGAGATGCTATTTCAGATTGATTATTGATTCTATCATGTCTTTGTTATTTGAGATCTTGCATGCTTTCTGTTGTTAGTAGCTATCTTGGCCAAGTAGATGCTAGCAACTCCAAGAGTTAGTATTTATGCTCGATAGTGGGTTCATGCCTCCGTAACTGGGAAGTGACAGAAATCTCTAAGGTACTAGATGTGGTTTTGCTACTAGGGAGAAAACAACAATCCTTTGTTCATAGAACAATCGTATTGTTTACTTTACACGCAGTTCATAAAGCAATAATCTGTTGCTTGCAACTTAATACTAGAGGGGGTTCGAATGATAACCTGAAGGTGGATTATTAGTCATAGATGTAGTTGGATGGCGGTCTATGTATTATGTTGTAATGCCCAAACAAGTCTCAGAGGATTCAAGATGATTAGTATATGCATGTTTTGATTTCTCGGTGTTTGTTAATTGCCCCGCTGTAATTTGTTCACCCAGCATGTTATCTATCTTAAGGAGAGCCACCTCTAGTGAACTATGGATCCCGGTCCTTGTCTTTTACATACAATCTACAATCTTTTACTGCTTTGTGTTTACTTTCTGCAAACTTTTACTTCTTTCCATTCGATACGTTTAGTCCTTTGTTTTCCGCAAAACACGGTGAGATTGACAACCTCATCGCAAGTTGGGGACAAAGTTCTGTGGTTGTGTTGTGCAGGTCTCCACGTTGCTACTAGCACCGTAGTGCTCGCCAAAGCTCAGCTAGTAACACCTTTGGGGTGTTTCCTTGCTCCTACTGGTTCGATTAAACCTTGGTTTCATAACTGAGGGAAACTTGCTGATGTGCTCATCATACCTTCCTCTTGGGGTTCCCAACGAGCGCTACATCAACACCGCATCAAAGACTTTTCTCAAGGCCGTGCATTGAGCCATCAAGCATTTTTCTGGCGTCGTTGCCGGGGAGTCAAGGACATCTTCACAAGGGGAGTCCCTCATAACCAATCTCTTTACTTTGTTGTTTTTTTTTGCTTAGTTTCTTTTTTTTGCTTTGTTTGCTTGCTTTGTTCTTCAAAAACACAAAAAAACTAGTTTTACTAGTTTGCTTTCTTATTCAAAAACACAAAAAAAAATTAGTTCCTATCTTGAGTTGCCACTATATCTAGCCTTGCTCTAGTCACTATGTCACCCGAGGAAATGATTTTCACTTTTAAACAAGGAATTGAGGAAGTTTTTAAAGAAGCTTGGTCTAGAATCTCTGATCTACATGAAAAAACTGAGCCTAAAATGACTCAAACCTTGTTCCTTAGCAGTTTTTACCTTGGGATTGCTCTTTGCTATAGATATGCTTTAGATGCTATTGTGGGAGGATATTTCCTCCAATGTAATGAGGATGATGCCATTAATGCTATAAAGAAATTGATCCTCACTTACAACTTGCCTAGCCAAACTGATATCTCTTTCGCCAAAATATTTGCTAGGTTGGACACTCTTGAGGCTAGCACTACTAGCTTAGAAAATTGCTATAACACGCTTAGGGAGCATCACAATCATGTTCCAATAAACTCTGAACCATCAAAGTGGTTCCATACAGTAAGATTGAGATGAACACTAAAACTTTTCAAACTCGTTGTGATATCATGTCTGAATTTTGCCTCATGCCCAAAGATATTTATAAATCTCTGAATACTTGGGGGCTTACTGAAGGAGAAAAAAAACCCAAATCTGCATCCATGAGGACTTGAACCTAGGTGGCTGGGTTGTACATCCACTTCCCTAACCAAGTGAGCTAGGCTCACCTCTTCTTGCCTTGTCATTTTGATATGGGGATTCTTCCGTATCATCGGGCAAGGGGTACCCCGTTGGCGGTTCTCAATGATACACATGTACTTAAAATGACAAGAACTTACCGATGACTAAACTTGAGTAGCATAAGGAGCGGCCCTCGTATACAAGGGACATGAGATTTCTAACTTATACTTCGTCAAGCATGTACACCATAGTTTGTTCACTTTAACCTTAATCACTTCAAGATGCTTATGATAGGGGCAATGAGAGCTGAAAGCTATAAGTACCATAATTTTTGGAAGCTCTTTATGAGACTTGAATCCCTACTTCCTTTTACAAAAGGCCTTTCTTCCACCATTATATTGAGTCTCCACCTTCCATCTTTATGCACTTACTTTGAGAGCATAGTGGCCATTCTTAGTTCTATGTGCATTATCCCAAGACTAGTTGATTGGTGCATCCTTTGATATTGCTTGTTTTAAACTATTGTATCTAGTCACTCTTATGAACTTTGAAGGTGTCCTATGCATTTATATTTGCTACTCTTTGAGGGACAAGCTGAATACTATTATGCTATGTTTTCTTTATGTGAAACAAACAAACGTCTTGCAAAGCATTGTTATTCATGAATCTTTTGTTTGTGCCTTTTCATGTTGCAGCATAGCTTCTTTGCTTATTTCTAGAACTTTTTCTTTCATGTTATGATTGAAGTACTATGATCCCAGCTTTGAATGTTTTGCAAATACTTTGATCAAGTCTTTGATGGTGCATGTCACCTCAAAAATTATTCTTTCTTTTTATCACTTACCTACTCGAGGACGAGCAAGAGTTAAGCTTGGGGATGTTGATACATTGCAAATGTATCTATAATTTTTGATGTTCCATGCTTAGTTTTATCCACTTTCTTGTGTTTTGTTCCAACTTTGGAGTACTTTTCATATGATTTCTTGGACTAACCTATTAACAAGAGCCACAGTGCCAACTGCCTGTTTTCTGCTATTTTTGGTTCCAGGAAAGTCAGAAAAATGAATATTCTTAGAATTGGACAGGACAAAAGCCAAAGTGCCTATTTTTCCGGAAGGGATCAAGTGCCAGAATATGAGACGGAGAAGGGTCAGAGGGCGGCCACACCACCTGGCCGCGCGGCCAGGCCTGGCCCGCACCAAGGGGTGGTGTGGCTAGCACAGGCACCCCCTCGGCCTCTCCTTCCGCCTATATATTTCCCTCGGGACTAAAACCCTAAGTACCCGATCAAAAATCCACGAAAGAGTCTGTAGCCGCCGTCATCTCCATCCCTAGATCGGGAGGGATCTGAAGCTCTTCCCGGCACCCTGCCGGAGAGGGGAATTCACCCTGGAGGCCTTCTTCATCGCCATGCAAGCCTCCGGTGTGATGCGTGAGTAGTTCATCCTTGGACTACGGATCCATGTAGTAGCGAGATGGCTGGTTGTCCTCCTTTGTACTTTCATGTTTAGATCTTGTGAGCTCCATTCATGATCAAGATCATCTATTTGTAATCATACATGTTGTGTTTGCGGGGATCCGATGGATATTGAGATGCTATTTCAGATTGATTACTGATTTTATCATGTCTTTGTTATTTGAGATCTTGCATGCTTTCTATTGTTAGTAGCTATCTTGGCCAAGTAGATGCTAGCAATTCCAAGAGTTAGTATTTATGCTCGATAGTGGGTTCATGCCTTTGGTAATCTGGGGAAGTGACAGAAATCTCTAAGGTACTAGATGTGTTGTTGCTACTAGGGAGAAAACAACAATCCTTTGTTCATAGAACAATCGTATTGTTTACTTTACACGCAGTTCAGAAGCAATAATCTGCTTGCAACTTAATCTTTGGAGGGGTTCGAATGATAACCTGAAGGTGGATTATTAGTCATAGATGCAGTTGGATGGCGGTCTATGTATTATGTTGTAATGCCCAATCAAGTCTCAAAGGAGTCAAGATGATTAGTATATGCATATTTTTCTTTCTCGGTGTTTGTCAATTGCCCCGCTGTAATTTGTTCACCTAGCATGTTATCTATCTTAAGGAGAGCAACCTCTAGTGAACTATGGATCCCGGTCCTTGTCTTTTACATACAATCTACAATCTTTTACTGCTTTGTGTTTACTTTCTCCAAACTTTTACTTCTTTCCATTTGATACGTTTAATCCTTTATTTTCCACAAAACACGGTGAGATTGACAACCTCATCGCAAGTTGGGGACAAAGTTCTGTGGTTGTGTTGTGCAGGTCTCCACGTTGCTACTAGCACCGGTAGTGTGCCCTACCAAAGCTCAGCTAGTAACACCTTTGGGGTGTTTCCTTGCTCCTACTGGTTCGATTAAACCTTGGTTTCATAACTGAGGGAAAGTTGCTGCTGTGCTCATCATACCTTCCTCTTGGGGTTCCCAACGAGCTCTACATCAACACTGCACCAGCACTTTTCTGGGCGCCGTGCATTGAGCCATCACTGTGCAGCTTATGGATGTAATTCACCGAGTGGGCCCAGTTGAAATGGATCGTACGGGCACCTAGAGGGGTTGTGAATAGGTGCTACACCAATTTTTAGTTCTTTTTCAGTTTTAGGCTTAACACAAAGGTAAATTCTCTAGATATGCAACTAAGAGGAATTTACCTATATGTAAACCTAATCTACTAAGCAAGTAAAAGCAAAGAGAGTGGAATGAGGTAATCATGGTGGACCACGCGGAGACACAAGATTTGTTTTACCATAGTTCCCTCCTTGTTAAGGGAAGTACGTTTGCGTTGGAGGGGTGGGCGGTACTAAGACCACCACACCACAATAGGCCTCACCCTATTCTCCGATGGATCTCACCACCAAAGGCCTGATCCACCTTCCACTATTTGGCACCCTTCTAGGCAGGAACCAGTGCCTTTACCACTCTAACAGGGCACGCATCCACAACTGAATTGGAAGCTCCTGTGATGACAACAAGCTGCCACAAGAACAAGTTAATCAATACTGGAATTGAGATATAGAGATTTGCAAGAAACACTAGATCAAGAATCCTCCAAGTGACCTCCTCCTTCGATTCCCCAAAGCCTCCTCCCTCGGTTCCCCAAAGATTGGAGCCTTCGGGTGGTTGAAAGTGGAGATCTCCTTTAGGGATTGGATGAATAGCACAACACTTTTTCGAATGAATCAAGAGATCTGACTGGAGGAGCGATTAGGGTATTTATACACCCTGTCAAAGCTAGCCGTTGGAGAAGTTTGGGGTTGGATTCTTCGGCCTAAGTGGGGGCCAGATTATCTGACCGGGGCAAATCGCCGTCCCGGAATGAGATTGTCCGGGCCAAAAATCCACCCCCATACCGAGTGACACACCTTGGCTTCCTTTGAAAATTCCCGAGGGGGCGGATTATCCGGTCCGGGCAAAAACTCCTGTCCTGGCTGGACAATTTGTGGGAAAATCTGCCCCCGTACCGAGTGAAGCGTCTTGCTCTCCTTTGTCGATCAACTAGGGGCGGATAATCTGGCCCCCAAAACTCTGGTTTAGCTGCTTTTCGAGTGAACTTTAATCTGAAGCACTAAACACACATCAAATAATCCTTGGTATTGTTATCTAACGCACAAAACACTAGGGATTATGAAATGTTCTTTCGATCTCCCCCTTTTTGGTGTTAGATGACAATACTAGGATTTGCAATAAAGCCCTACTAACAACATCATTCCAAGATATAAAAAGACATCTAGATGTGTGCATACAACAAGTTTGCATTTGAATACAAATGCACACATGAAGGTACAAGGCTTTTCATGAGTTGGAACCTAGGATCAAATGATGAGTTAGAGAAGAATGTATCATACCACTAGAAGATGAAGTAATCAATAATATAAAAGTATACACTATAATAATCACTTAGTGAGACTTTCAAGAATAATTCCATTGGGATGCATCCATAAAGATAATACTGGAATTCCTTCACATGGAGATGAATCCATACTCTCATAGAGATAAATCCATAGTGATAATTCCAAAGATAACTGGGATAGATCCATAATCTCACACAAACACATAGTATCAAACAATCACAAACCAAATAGAAAATTTAAAAGTTCAACGCTAAATGGGAACACACAAGGATAAAGGAAATGATGAAAAATCAAATGTGCATGTGCCCGAGCCATGCAAATCCTTGACATCCTAATAGAACTACTTCTCCCCCTTTGGCATCGAAACACCAAAAGGGAAAAGAGCAATGCTAGTGTCCCAAGAGATCACTCCTCGTACTCGTACTCGTACTCGTCCTCTTCCTCATCATCATCATATTCCTCCACATCATCCTCATCATCAGCGGGTGGTGGAGTAGGCTCCCTCGGGAACTAGTGACACTCGAGCTCACCACAGTTGGTGCCTGAAGTGTTCCACTGAGCATACGGAGAGGGAGCAGCATGGGTAGGAGGGGGGCTGATGCCCTAGAGATGTGGTGAAGGATCAGCTGCTGAGTGTGAGCAATAACATGGTGATGTCGGTAATCCTCATACTGCCCCTTGTGAGTATCTACCCCATGCATAGAATGTTACGCTGAAACCAATTGAGTTGCTTCACCTCACGGTCAAAATACGGCACAAGAGGCCTTCTCCCACTTGCTCTAGCATCTCTCATAAGTGACTCTGGAGCTGTAGATGGGTCAGAGGTCTTCCTAGACTTGTTGAAGATTTTCTTCACTTTGTGTTCACCGTTAAGATTTCCACCAAAATCCTCATGAGGAAGCATATGCTTGATGAGCATCATAATGAAAGGAGCATATGGAATGGAAAGCCTATTGAACATAGCATCAGTCAACTCCTGGTAGATAAAGTCCATCACATCCAACCTATAACTCACAGCCTAGTCTTCATTGGTGGCACATTCATAAGCAAAGGCAAGCAGTTGTATGAGATGACCATTGAAGGAAATATGCCCTGAGAGGCAATAATAAAGTTGTTATTATGTATTCCTTGTATATGATAGATGTTTATTTTGCATGCTATAATTGTATTGATAGGAAACATCAATACATGTGTGTTTAATAAACAAAAAGGGTTCCTAGTTATGCCTCTCTTATAGACTAGCTTGTTGATTAACAAGATGATCAAGGTTTCCTGATCATGGACATTGGATGTTGTTAATAACAAGGTCACAGCATTTGTGAAATGATGTGATGAACATTCATCCGAAGTATAGCATTATGATCAAGTCATTATGTTTATATTGCTATAACATCATACGAAGTAATCTTTATCCTTAGACCATGAGATCATGTTAATTGCTAACACCGGAAGAGTATCTTGATAACATCAAATGTCACACTGTAACAGGGTGACCATAAAGATGGGTTCAGTACTACGAAGGTGTTATGTTGAGGCTCATGGATCAAGAGTGGAATTTGTCAATCCAGATGACGGATAGATATACTCTGGGCCCTCTCGGTGATATCACATTAGGATAGCTTGCAAGCAAGTGATGTGATCACTAGAATGTTATATCACGGGAACGAGAAAAGAGTGCATGTCGGTAACGAGATCAAACTAGGTATGGAGATACCGATGATCGAATCTCGGACATGTGATATATCGAGAGACAAAGGGATTTAGTTACAAGCGTTAGAGGTTCTCACGATCACAGGAGTCATCGTTGAATGTGTAGGAGTCAGTACGGATCTCCAGGTCCCGCTGCTGATTATTGATCGGAGAAGGGTATCGATCATGTCTGCACTATTCGCGAACCGTAGGGTGGCACACTTAAGAGTTACCGGACACCATTTTGGAGCACATATGTTTTGCATTTAAAGAATTGCAAAGCGCAGGAATTGTTTCAATAGAAACCGGAAATTGTTTCGTGAAATTGCGTAAGGTGGTTCTGCATGTGATATTGAAATATTGCAAGGGCTATATGAATGTTTGTTAATTAAAGTAATTAACAAAATTCTGAATAAATTTAATAAAAAGAGTTTTATTAAATGAGAGAGCATTAAATTTGGAGAAATTTAATGCATTTAAAGTGGAGACTTTAAAAGGGAATGTGAAGAGGCATTTTAATGTGGAGGGGTTACCACCACATGAATGGGGGAGGTGAAGGGTCACCCCCCCATGCGCCGTCCATGGAGAGAGGGGCACCCCCCCTCCTCCTATAAAAGGCCACCCATTCCCTCCTTCATCCTCACACCTCCTTGTGAAGGATCTCTCTCCCCCTCTAGAATTATTCCCCCATGGTCTCGGATTAGCGAGATACATGTTCCCGGTGGCATTTCGTATTGAAGGAGTTGCTGCTTCTGCTGGATCGCTGGAGCGAGGAGGTGGAGGTTGTCCGGTGGCTTGAACGTGTGTGAAAAGCGGATGCGCTCTTGAGTTTGGGCCGGACTTCCACACGATCTTGAGATCGGCAAGCGTACGACTACATCACCACGAGTTCCTACTCATTAACAAAACTCGTTGTCTTCGAGGGTAAGTTCTCCATGGATGTATGTCCACCCGTTTCTCTGTATCTAGTAGATAGATCTTGGCGTATAGTTCTCATCGTAGGATATTTTTTGTTTTCTATGCTGCGGACCCAACAGTGGTATCAAAGCCTGATCTATGCGTAGGTGCTTTGCACGGGTAGTACACATATGTTTATATGTGGGCAATGATGATCATGTTATTGCATCTTCTATGTACTTTGGATATTGGTGGCATAGTGGGATGAAGCGGCCCAGACCAACCTTACATGTCATCATACATGAGACCGGTTCCACGACTGACCTGCAACTAGTTTTGCATAAGAGGCTAGCGGGTGTCTGTCTCTCCTACTATAGTCAATATCTTATTTACAACGAGTTGCTAATAACTTGGTTATCCTCGTTGTGGTTCATGTTCGTAGGTAAGACCGGTTCTATCTCTGAAAGCCCTAAGCCACGTAAAACTTGCAATTGATAAATTAGAGGCGTCTAGTTTAGATCGTTGCTGGGCTAGTTTATTGATATGGCATTGTTGTAAGTAGATGTATGATAGATACTCTTACAACTCACTTAACGTGTAAGTTCCATAGACCTTGGCCTTACACACAAAGGAATGATAGAGATCATACCACGATGCAAATGATAGAGATCAAATGCATGGACCATATCACCTCATTCACACATTAGCATCTTATATTGCTAGTTTGGCGCTTTTGGTAGCATTATAAGATGATCCCTCATTTAGATATCAAGATAAAATGTGTTCTTCCTTAAGTATGCACCATTTTGTGGATCGTGTTTTGAGGCATCACTTGATGATCGGGTGTTCTCGACTCTATGCTTTCATACAACGGGTGTACGACAGTTTTACACACGCAAATACTAAGGTTCTAACTTGACGAGCCTAGCATGTATAGACATGGCCTCAGAACACGGACCGAAAGGTTAAGCATGAGTCATATAGTTGATATGATGCCCATATAGATGCTCGCCTTTGAAGCTACACTGACTCACGTGATGATCGGACTTGGTGTAGTGGATTTGGTTCATGTAATCACCAAAAGGACACGAAGGATGCCGTTTTTGAGTGGGAGTTCATTAGTAATTTGGATTAGTTGAACTCAATCTATCATAAACTTAGTCTAAATATATTTTACAAATTCTGTTGTAGATGGCACCACCTGTTTTTAATTTCAATGGTATCATGGAGAAAGAGAAGCTTGCTGCGAATGGTAGCAACTTCACCAACTGGGCTATGAATTTGAGGATTCTCCTCACTGCTGCACAAAAGCAATATGTGCTAGAGGCGCCGCTAGGCCCCCCACCAGCTCCTGATGCCCCCGACGAGGAAAATAACGTCTATATAACTCGTCAGGAGGACCACAACTTAGTTCATTGCGGCATACTGTATGGGCTAGATCCAGAACTTCGAAAACGTTTCGAAAATGGCAATGCCTTTGATACCATGGGAGAATTGAAAATGATTTTCGATACCCATGCTGCTGTAGAGAGTTATAATGCTTCTGAAAAGTTCTTTAGCTGCATGATGGAAGAGAACAGCTCCGTTAGTGAGCACGTACTCAAAATGTCCGATGCGCCGATAAGCTTGTGTCCTTGGGAATAACGATTCGCATTGACTTAGGCATACATCGTGTTCTCCAATCTCGCCACCTAGCTACAAGAGCTTCGTGATGAACTATAATATGCGAGGGCATGAAGAAGTCTCTTCGAGCTTCATCAATGCTTAAGACTGAAGTGGAGATTAGGAAAGAACATCAAGTGTTGATAATCAATAAGACCACCGGTTTCAAGAAGGACAAGAAAGGCAAGCGGAAGGGAAAGAAGCGGCAAATCTGTTGTCCCTTTGAAAAGAAACCCGAGCTAGCCCTAAGTCCGACACCGAAGTGCTACTATTGCAAGGGGAGCCATTGGGCATAATCGCCCCAAGTATTTGGCGGACAAGAAGGCCGACAAGGCAAACAAAGGTATATGTGATATACATGTTATTGATGTGTACTTGGCTAGTACTCGCAGTAGCACCTGGGTAATTGATACGGGATTGGTTGCTAATATATGTAACTCGGTTCAGGGGCTGCGGAACAAGCGACAACTAGCAAGGGATGAGGTCACGATGGGGGTTGGCAATGGATCAAGAGTTCATGTGATCGCCGTCGGAACGCTGCCTCTCCATATGCCGTCGGGATTAGTTATAAACCTGAATAATTGTTATTTGGTGCCTGCACTAAGCATGAACATTGTATCCGGATCCTGTTTGATGCAAAGTGGTTATTCGTTTAAGTCTGAAAACAATGGTTGTTCGATTTATATGAATAATATCTTTTATGGTCATGCACCTGTGTTGAATGGTTTATTTCTGTTGGATCTCGATATTAGTATTACGCATATTCATAATGTTGATGCTAAAAGGATTAAACTTGATAATGATATATCTACATATATGTGGCACTGCCGTCCAGGTCATATTGGCGTTAAATGCATGAAGAAACTCCATTCTGATGGACTTTTGGAATCACTTGATTTTGAATCATTTGATACATGTGAGCCATGCCTTATGGGCAAGATGACTAGAACGACGTTTTCCGGTTAAATGGAACGGGCGACAGATTTATTGGAAATCATACATACTGATGTGTGTGGACCAATGAGTGTGTCGGTGCGAGGTGGATATCGTTATTTTGTTACTTTCACGGATGATTTGAGTAGATACGGGTATATCTATTTGATGAAACATATGTCTAAAACCTTTGAAAGGTTCAAAGAATTTCAGAATGTAGTGGAAAATCATCGTAACAGAAAGATCAAATTTCTGCGGTCCGACCGTGGAGGAGAGTATCTTAGTTATGAGTTTAGCACACATATGAAAGACTGTGGAATAGTTTCACAACTCACGCCTGCCGGAACACCACAAGGTAATGGTGTGTCAGAACGTCGTAATCATACTTTATTGGATATGGTTCGATCTATGATGTCTCTGACTGACTTGCCACCGTCATTTTGGGGTTATGCACTGGAAACCGCTACATTCATTTTAAATAGGGCACCATCTAAATCCGTTGAAAAGACACCGTATGAATTATGGTTTGGAAACAAACCTAAGTTATCATTTCTTAAAGTTTGGGGATGCGATGTTTATGTGAAGAAACTTCAACCGGATAAAACTCGAACCCAAAGCGGAAAAATGTGTCTTCATAGGATACCCTAAGGAAACGATTGGGTATACCTTCTATCACAGATCCGAGGGCAAGGTCTTTGTTGCCAAGAATGGATCCTTTCTTGAGAAGGAGTTTCTCGTGAAAGGTGTGAGTAGTTGGAAGGTAGAACTCGAAGAGGTTATTGAACCTTCTCTTCATGAAATGGCGAGTAGCACAGCTCCAGAAGTTGTTTTGGAGTTGACTTCACCTAATGAAGAGAGAGCTAATGATATTGATCATGAAACTCCGAAAGAGGACACTGCCGAACCTCGTAGGTCAAGCAGAACACGTGCAGCTCCTGAACTGTACGACAATCCTGTTATGAATTTCATGATTGATGAAATAGATGACCCTGCGATGTATGAAGAAGCGATGATGAGCCCTGATTCCAACAAATGGCTAGAAGCCATGAAATCCGAGATGGAATCCATGTACGAAAACCAGGTTTGGACCTTGGTGGACTTACCTCACGATCGAAAGGCCGTTGAGAATAAATGGATTTTCAAAAGAAAAACTGATGCTAATGGTAATGTAACCATCTATAAGGCTCGACTTGTCGCAAAGGGGTTTTGACAAATTCAAGGAGTTGACTACGATGAGACATTTTCTCCCGTAGCGATGCTTAAGTCGGTTAGGATTATGTTAGCAATTGCTGCATATTTCGATTATGAAATATGGCAGATGGATGTCAAAACTGCGTTCCTCAATGGTAATATTGAAGAAGAGTTGTATATGATACAACCTAAGGGTTTTGTCGATCCTAAGGATGCTGATAAGGTGTGCAAACTTCAGCGATCCATCTATGGACTGAAGCAAGCATCCCGGAGTTGGAATCTCCGCTTTGATGAGGTGATCAAAGATTTTGGATTTGTCCAAACTTATGGAGAGGCTTGTATTTACAAGAAAGTGAGTGGGAGCAATGTGGCATTTCTGATATTATATGTGGATGACATATTATTGATTGGAAATGATATAGATCTTTTAAACAGTGTTAAAAGTTATCTAAACAGCAAATTTTCGATGAAGGACCTTGGTGAAGCTTCATATATATTAGGCATTAAAATCTATAGAGATAGATCAAGACGCCTAATTGGGCTATCGCAGAGTACATACCTTGATAAGGTATTATAGAAGTTTAATATGGACGGAAGTAAGAAGGGGTACTTACCTATGTTGCAAGGCAAGACATTGAGTAAGACTCAAAGTCCGGCTACGGCGGAAGAAAGAGAGATAATGGATAAGATCCCCTATGCCTCAGCCATAGGCTCTATAATGTATGCCATGCTATGTACAAGACCGGATGTGGCACAAATGTATTAGTTTGACTAGTAGGTACCAATCTGATCTAGGTTCGGAACACTGGATAGCGGTAAAGAATATCCTTAAGTACTTGATAAGAACTAAGGATATGTTTCTTGTATACGGAGGTGAAGAAGAGCTAGTCGCTAAGTGTTATGTCGATGCTAGCTTTGACACTGATCCGGATGACTCTAAGTCTCAATCCGGATACGTATTTCTCTTGAACGGAGCAGCAGTTAGTTGGAGGAGCTCCAAACAACCTGTGGTGGCTGGATCAACAACGGAGGCGGAATATGTTGTTGCTTGAAGCGGCGAAGCGGTTTGGATGAAGGAGTTCATAACGGAACTAGGTGTGGTTCCTAGTGCGTTGGACCCAATGGTGATCTATTGTGACAATAATGGAGCCATAGCCAACGCCAAGGAACCAAGGTCTCACAAGAATTCCAAGCATATTAAGCGCCGGTTTCACTCCATCCGCAAGCATGTCAAGGATGGAGATATAAAGATTTGTAAAGTGCACACGGACCTGAATGTAGCAGATCCGTTGACTAAAGTACTCCCTAGGGCAAAACATGATCAACACCAGAACTCCATGGGTGTTAGATTTATCACTATATAAACTAGATTATTGTCTCTAGTGCAAGTGGGAGACTGAAGGAAATATGCCCTGAGAGGCAATAATAAAGTTGTTATTATGTATTCCTTGTATAGGATAGATGTTTATTTTGCATACTATAATTGTATTGATAGGAAACATCAATACATGTGTGTTTAATAAACAAAAAGGGTTCCTAGTTATGCCTCTCTTATAGACTAGCTTGTTGATTAACAAGATGATCAAGGTTTCCTGATCATGGACATTGGATGTTGGTAATAACAAGGTCACAGCATTTGTGAAATGATGTGATGAACATTCATATGAAGTATAGCATTACGATCAAGTCCTTATGTTTATATTGCTATAATATTATACGAAGTAATCTTTATCATTAGACCATGAGATCATGTTAATTGCTAACACCGGAAGAGTATCTTGATAACATCAAACGTCACACCGTAACAGGGTGACTATAAAGATGGGTTCAGTACTACGAAGGTGTTATGTTGAGGCTCATGGATCAAGATTGGAATTTGTCAATCCATATGACGGATAGATATACTCTGGGCCCTCTCGGTGATATCACATTAGGATAGCTTGCAAGCAAGTGATATGATCACTAGAATGTTATAACACGGGAACGAGAAAAGAGTGCATGTCGGTAACAAGATCAAACTAGGTATGGAGATACCGATGATCGAATCTCGGACATGTGATATATCGAGAGACAAAGGGATTTAGTTACAAGCGTTAAAGGTTCTCACGATCACAGGAGTCATCGTTGAATGTGTAGGAGTCGAGACGGATCTCCGTGTCCCGCTGCTGATTATTGATCGAGAAGGGTCTCGATCATGTACGCATTATTTGCGAACCGTAGGGTGGCACTTAAGAGTTACGGACACCATTTGGAGCACATATGTTTCATCGAAAGAATTGCAAAGCGGGGAATTGTTTCAATAGAAACCGGAAATTATTTGGTGAAATTGCGTAAGGTGGTTCGCATGTGATATTGAAATATTGCAAGGGCTATATGTGAATGTTTGTTAATTAAAGTAATTAACAAAATTCTGAATAAATTTAATAAAAGAGTTTTATTAAATGAGAGCATTAAATTTGGATAAATTTAATGCATTTAAAGTGGAGACTTTAAAAGGGAATGTGAAGAGGCATTTTAATGTGGAGGTTACCACCACATGAATGGGGAGGTGAGGTCACCCCTCCCCATGCCGTACATGGAGAGAGGGCACCCCCCCCTCCCTATAAAAGGCCACTCATTCCTCCTTCATCCTCACACCTCCTTGTGAAGGATCTCTCTCCCCTCTAGAATTGTTCCCCATGGTCTCGGATTAGCGAGATACATGTTCAGTGGCATTAAATGCGGAAGGAGTTCTTGCTTCATTTGGATCAGAGCGAGGAGGTGGAGGTTGTCCGGTGGCTTGAACGTGTGTGCGAGTGCGGATGCGCTGCTGAGTTGCGGCGCTCGGACTTCCACACGATCTTGAGATCGGCAAGCGTACGACTACATCACCACGAGTTCCTACTCGTTAACAAAACTCGTTGTCTTCGAGGGTAAGTTCTCCATGGATGTATGTCCACCCGTTTCTCTGTATCTAGTAGATAGATCTTGGCGTATAGTTCTCATCGTAGGAAATTTTTTGTTTTCTATGCTGTGGACCCAACAACCATGGATACTATCATTGTTCCCCCCGCTCGGAGTGATGGAATCACGGAAAATACTAACCAGCTGATCATAGAGTGAGGACAGACTTGCAACCTTTCCCACTAGACTAGTGGGACCACAACACACACACACACAGAGAGAGAGAGCAAAGTGTCCTTGTTTGGCTTGATGTGGGTGATGATGTGATGCCCACAAGCACGATCTAAGCCATTTAAGGGATAGCCAAGCACCTAGGAGAATATGCGGAAATCATCTTGAATAAAATTTTCACCGGTCATCCACTTCATAGTGCGCTTCTCACCACCACAGATCACGAGTGTGGAGAAGAACTGCTTCACCATGGAAGTACCATAGGAACACTAAAGAGTCATGATATGGTGCAGCCCCATCCGTTCAGTCATAGCCAGAGCATCAGCAAGTTGGGGCTTACCCCTAGCCTTTCCCAGGGACAGACAGTTTAACGACCAACTATACGGCGGGAACAATTTGTTTTGGCCGTATAGTTGCGCCCATATAGCTATGCCGCTAGGAGGAAAATCTAAATTTTTGACAGAAGGCTAACTATACGGCGGGAACACAATGTTCCGGCCGCATAGTTGCGCCCGTATAGTTGCGTCCGACCACAAAATCGCACGGGAAGGTACCTCCAACTCCAAAACTTCAATCATTTTTCTCTCTTCTACCTCCAAACTCTCTCAAAACCTCAAGACATCTTCATCTCTACTCAATTTCATTCGATTTCCTCGCACACGAATGATCTACGGTATGTTTATCCTCCGATCCTCCAATTACTTTTTGAAAAATCATCTTTGATCTATTGTCATTATAAATCTAGGGTGAGACCTACTATGAACCAATTGCCATGATTTTCTTGCCTAGATTATTATTTTTGAGGAGATTCTTTAGTGTGCTATGATGAGGAATATATTGCACTTACTGTTGCTAGATCAAAAAGTTTTATTTTGCCTTTATTCAATGTTTTAGATGATGAACACAAGGAGCCAAACTCGTGCTTGTGCCACCGCTAGCGCTTCTCGGGCTGCTGCTCAAGAACACATGGGGATCAAGTTCAAGGATGAGCCCCAACATGATCGCTTCAACAGGATCAAGAACCACGAAGTGAAGGCCACCAAGTGGGATTGCCCCATCATATTGAACCAACTCGGTATTTCTAATGACTTCAATTTACTTTGCAATAGAGTTGTCCTACAAAACTTTGTGTACAATGATGCGCCTACTTATCGCCGTTTAACCATTGAATTCTTAAGTTCGTTGCAAAGCACCGTTAGGCAATGGCAAGGAGAGGACACTATTTCTTTTCGACTGACAAACAACAACTACACTTTAACATTATATGAATGGTGCGCATGTTTTAATTTGCCAAACAATGATGTTAATGCCTTACGCGCATCCTTTACTGGCTTAGAACCTTCCCCTGAACAATACTATAATGGAATGAGTTTCACTACTAGAGTGAGCAAGGGGAAGAATATTCAACATCCTGCAATTCGCTATTTGTTCTATGTTATTGCTAACACCTTGCAGGCACGTAATGAGTTCACAAGACTCAACGAGGAGGACATCCTAGTCCTTGCAAAGGCTGCTTACATCAACTGCGACTTGTCACTCAACTTGGGCGCCATCCTTGTGCGCTACTTGGAGCACCAAGCCTCCCAAAGCCAAGGACCAATCACCGGCGGAGGCATCATCACCATGCTTGCCACTGCCCTAGGCATCAAACTAGGTGAGTTGCAACCCCTGCTAGGTGATACACATGTTGGTTTCTCCACCCTGAGAGCCTGTGGAATTCTCACTAGGAGAGGTGGTGTTTATTACCTGCATATTGCTGGAGCTGGGCATCTCTACCCCGCTCCTTTGCTTAATGGTCTTTTCTCTATCGAGGAAGGACGTTTGCTATATGACTTGCAGGTTGAGCAACACCAACCCGAGGAGGAGATTCCGGAGGAGGATGAGGACAAAGAGGAGGAGTGTAGCATCCCAATTGTCTAACAATTGCAATTCTACTAGCCTAGTCTATATAAATGCTACTTCCTATATATAATTGTTGCATCATCATTATATCATGCTCATGTCATCATGCCTCCTTGCATTTGAGCATCATATAAAACCCTTTTTGTTTTGGTTCTTCTCTCATATGCATTGTAAATTGTATTTGCCTCTTGATATTGTATTTGGTTCTTGATATATTGTTTAATGCCCAAGTTGAGTTGGGGGCATATCTTTTATTTAACTCCACCACCTTTCTTGTCATCACCCCATAATTCCACCATTCCACCATATATGAGCAATGCAATTTATTTGGGTTTACCTCTAGCTCATGTGGGTTGGGATGGATCCAATTCTTTTTCCACATGCTCTCATCTTAGCATCATGTTGTTTTCACATTATTGATATATGAGAGCCACATGGCCACCTTTGCATGCCTTGTGAGTGGAACCCTTTTTCCTAGCTGGTATGGATTATTATGGATTTATGCTCATGTTGGGATATTTTTGGGACTAGTAAGCATCTAGTGGAATATACACACTAGTAATTCCCAATTATATTCAAATGTGATCATTTCCATCTACTCCACTTGGAGCTTTCTTTTAAATTCTTTTGCGTAGGCCTTACTCCACATTTTGGAATGCATAAGAAAAATGCCATGTAAATAATCTTGTTTTCACAAAGAGAAGCATGGTATTGATTATTATGCATGGCCCATGCAAGTACCACCTTTTTCTAGCCTTTTGGTTTTTATTTGAATTTTGAGTGGATCATCTCTAATCTCTCCCTCCCTCCTTTTGGGCTTGATCTAGTTTGATCTTGCTCAAACCCATCACCACCTTTTATCCCTTCCTCTATTTTGGTCTAGCTCTTGTTTGATCTTGTTTTGTTTTTGCTTGAGCTTGCCAAAAAGAAACACATCACCCAATCCATCTATCACCACACCACATCTCTCTCTCTCTCTCTTTTCTTCACCTTCCTCCCCTTTTCACCTCCATCTATGCATGGTCATGTGGATTATGCCTAGAACCCAAAACCGTACCACTCATCTCCCCTCTCTTTACCATCCTCTCTAAACCACACCCCCACCTACTCTAAACCCATACCCCTCTAAACCCAAACCCTAGCCACCACATCACCCCCCCCCTCTCGGCCTCTCTCTTCTCTTTACCTAGCTCGGCCCCACCTGGTCACCCTGGCCCCACCTAGCTACCCCATCCCCAGCAAAAAACCCTAGCCCGAGCCTCCCATCTACCCCAACCCTAGCTCCAACCCGAGCTCCCTCTCTCCTTCCCTCTCTCCTTTCTCTCTCTGCATTAAGGGCCCCACCAGCCCGAGCCTCCCCCTGCCTGCCATCTAGCCCTTGCCCCACCTGGAAGCCTCCCCCTGCACCTGCCCTGGCCGAGCCGACCCGAGCACGTGAGGAGAGGAAGGAGAAAAAGGTGGCCGAGCCACCTTTTCCACCATCCACTCCCGCACGGCACCTCCCTCTCCCCCCCCTGCTTTACCACCACCTCTCGGCCTCTCCTGCATCACCCAGATCCGCCCTAGGGCCCTGCCCTCTCCCCTCTCTTCTCCATCGCCACCCCCTTACGCCGGCCACCCTCGGTCTCCTCCGATCCCCCTCTTCCAGCCGGTGGCGTGGCGATCATTGGTGTCGAGGAAGGCCGTGGAGCTCCCCTCGTCACCACCTGCAGGCCGAGGAGGAGCACTAGGCGCCCAGGCCGAAGCGAAACCCTAGCCTCCGGTCCGTCTGCGACGTCGCCGATCCCCTGCGCCTCGAGCGGATCCAACCACACCGACCTACCCACGGTGAGCCCTTAAACCCCCTGGACATGCCCCGCCTCGCCATCGTCGCCTAGATCCGCCGGCCCTTTTGAACGCCTCCTCTGCCGCCGCGCTTGTCGCTTTCGCTCTCGCCCGCACAGAACCATATCTAGGCCGCGCCGACCCCCCTAACAGCTACCCCGCCCTAGCCCAGCGGTGGCCGCCTCCGCGCGCACGCCCAGGTCGCGTGTTCGATCTCCCGCGCGCCGCGTCCCGCGCCCTGTCGAGCACCGTTCTGTCGTCAGGGATTCAGAGAAGAAAAACAGTGACCGTGGGCCTTTTGCGCATACCCCCCTGCCTTTTTGCGCGCTCAACCCGCGGTCCAGCAGGTCCCACCTGTCATCCGCGATAGCGTTTTTACAAAAGGACTCCCGTAAGACCTTGCCCTCAACCCGCGGTCCCTGCCGTGCCGCGTGGCACCCGCCCGTTCACCGGCAGCATGTGGGCTGCGTCGCCAGTCCATCCACTGATCGGTCATCGCGGCTCGCTTGATTGTGAGAAAAGTCCATTCTTGCGTCGTTTAAGTCATCAAGCTGGCCCACCCCAGTGGCTGGGTCTGGTATCTGCCTAAGTGAGAAAAGTTTCTGTTCATATCTGTTTAATTCAAATCTTTTCAAATTTAATTCAAATTCAAATATTCAAATCTGTTTTATAATAACTTTTAAATTATAAATCCAAATAATACAAATAATATATGTTTTCAAATCAGAAAAATATGAGGAATTCAAATATGGCCTTCAAAATATATTTTGAACACTTTATTTTTCAAGTTGATTTAAATTACAATAAAATGCCCTTTTTCCTTAATAAATTAATAACTTTTGTTTTAAACTCCAAATTTAACAAATGATATGTCTAAAATGATTAGCTCGACGAGACCTTTCTGTTTATGCATTCCATGTTTTGATTTGAAGCATGCATCATATAAATATAATGGGTACAGCAAATAATATGAGGATAAAATGGGGCCAAAACTCATTAAAATGATTATCCTTGTATTCCACACCTCACCCATGCCATGCTACTTTATTGCCATGCAAATTGTGCATCATTCATCATGGCATGATTGTTTGCTTGTCGCATTTATTCATATGCTTGTGCACTTTATTTATGTTGGCCCTTGTTTGTTTGGTTCTTCTTCGAATAGACGCTGAGCAGGGGATATATCAAGATACCCAGGAGCACTACCTAGATCCTTCTCTCGCTTCAACTGAGCTGCCAGGCAAGCACTACCACATGCTTGCATACATATAGTACCTATTGCCTCTATCTTATTCTTGCATCATTGAGTCGCGATTGCATTAATCTGAATCCCAAGTAATGCATAGCCTTTACTTTTAAACCCCACCGAAGCTTGTTCCTCCATCCCATGAGCCATTACTACAGGAGTTGTTTGAGCCATGCGAGTCGTAGAACAGCATGTGTAGGGTATGTGAGTGTCTGATGGATAACGAGGTACCTATACAACTTAATCTGAGTAGTAATGGGATAACTAATGAAAGTGGCATCGGTGAGCCATATTTGCTATTTGGTTTTTCAGGCTCACTTGTGTCCCGTAGGACCCCGAGTACTTGATTCCTGTTCCTTGAATATTCGCGCTATCCACATCCGGGAGGCTTATGAACCCCCGAGCGCGAGCTTGATTCATTCTTATTTCTTGGGGCCACAAACTAGTTTGAGGTTTTATTTACTATCCTGTACTTATGCCATGCTTTACTACTTTATTTAAATTGTGCAGTCACACTTTGTCTTCGCTTAGGAAAGCGGAGTGTTTTCGCGGTATCGACAAGCCCAGTCACATTTTCGGGTTCCCAGTCGTTTACAGCCATTGACGCAAACCTTGAGTCCGTTTCGGAGTCAGCTAACTTTGTTGCGGGTAGCTTAATAGGGTGGCCCCCTGAAATATTTCTGAATCATGTGATCGCTTTGTCGTGACTGCCTCGTTGGGTTTTGATTTGGTTTTTCCGAGGTTGATCGAGTGTGTGTTGCTATTTGTGCACCCCTGCAGGGTAAAACTTTCTGAAAGCCGTGTCCGCGGTTATGGACGACTTGGAGCACAGTTTTTCGATCATAGACAAGTATAACTAAAGTACCGCTTCTAAATTGACTAAATAACTGACTAGTAAATAGTACAACACTCATGGAATGGTTAATAAAACTGCCAACAGAGGGGGGGGTTGTTCGTCCGCTTCCTCGTCGGTAAGCGGGGAGGAGGATGGATCTGTTAAGATTACCATTATAACTGTTGTTATTAATTCACGGACATCCGTCTATCTCTGGTTAGGCGGATGGTTAGCGAGTCTCTATAGAATTGTTAGGGTTTATCTTTTGCTGCAATTGCGTCACCCCAGGTTGTGTCCCCTTTAGAGGCATAAAGACTTGCTGAGTACCCCTAGGGTCTCACACGATAAATTATTTGATTCAGATGAACAGGTGAACCCGCAAGATGGATACTGGGTGGAGGAGACGGACGATGTGGGCAACGATCATTCGGTGTAGATATTCCGGGAACGGGGATCCGTGAGATCTGTGGGTGGGATGTGTTTATTTATGGGGCATCTTATGCCGATTTGCTTCTTACCCGTACTCGGATTTTGTCTTCCGCTCACTTTGATACTCATTGTTTGATGTATGAGGAGATATCCTAAACTATTATATCTATCTAGGATATTTGGATCTTGCCGATGTATGCTATATTCCTTTCTTTTAGATGGAATGGCTCGATGTACTGTTGTATGGTGGCTTGCATACATACTCATTTGTGTATGTAGTTGATCCTTCACCGCCGATTACGCCGCCGTTCTCGTCCCGATGTTTGGAAATGGTTAGGACGGCCAAAGGTCTACCTGTGAGTGGCATTTGGGCCCCAGCATTATTTCAACCATTTCGCTCATCCGTGCTTGTAACTAGGGCGTAATTCACCGAGGTAGTTACAATTGGTATCGAGCCATCCCGCCTTCGTGGTCTCAGCCAAATGGTCGTTGCATCTAGCAAATATTTTGGTAGCTATGTATACTAGGGAAAAACAAAACGCGAGAGTAGGATTGCTTCCACTTTTCTTCTTACCCACCCACCACCCTTTTCTGGTAAGGAAGTGTAACGTTTTCAATCCTCTTCTCAAAATTCAAACTAGGATTCACGTGTTCTGGGTTTCCGTAGTACCATAGAAAGTGAGTGTGTGTGTGTGTAATTCCTTGTCTATCTGTTGCATCCAATTTGTTATCTCTATCTGCATTTTGGTTATCAACTGTTGGTACATTCCATACCGTCAGGCTTTTGAAAACCGGCGTGGTCTATCTGACTCCTTGTTAACTGGTGCCATCTTCTTAAGGGTGTCCTTCCTTCTAGCAACTCCACATTCTGTGTAATCATCAGTTGCTAATCTCTATCTGCTAAGTGATTTTGCGCATCTATTGGTATTTTAATGCCGAAAAATGCGGAAAATTTTTCTTTGATACATCTGTGTTTCCACACTCCTTTTCAGTCGTGTGTGAAACATTATCTATCTCCCTTTTGTCAGCATGTCCATGCTAACTCATTCTTTTGTCACCGGCGCTTAATCCTGGAGTTTTACTTCATCATCAATTCTCGTGGGCTAATTACGTAACCTGTGTCGATCCGATGCTGGTGATTGTAATTTGGCTCTCGGCATAGCTAAATGTTGACGGTTATCTCCTGTGATTTTGAGTACACCGTGATCATATCTATGCATATTCTAGCATCTTTGGCAATCCGGAGTTTCTCAAGGCACTACGGCGGTCTCTCATCTGTCCATCATGCTACACATCTTTTCAACCCCATATCTGCACAATTCTCCTGGATACGAGGGAATTGCGTCTTTTCGCTTCTGATAGCTTTGCTTAAGGTATGAGCTATCATCGGTTCTTAACCAAGATCTCTTTATCTTTGTAACCGGTGATCCAATCGACAATGTGAACCAGGTGACATCTCTTTTTCTTCCGAAGGACCAGATAATCTATTCTTCCAGTGCATCTTCTTCAACACAAATCCGTGCTCTTAATATTGATCTTTCTAAGAGCGTTGAGCTCAGAAAGTGATCGAGCATTTGTTCGTTTCTCTCGCCGCTTGAACTTGATATTCTGGGAATATCCTGTTAATCCATGGTGGTATATGTTGATAATATGCTTGCCTATTCGATATCAATGGAAGAACATGGAAGATCATCTATGTCTCTTTCTCTCAAGCTTCGAGAACCCTGCCTGTGTGCAAGTTCTCAAAGTGAGAATTCTGACTTTTTGAAGTCACCTATCTCGGCCACGTCCTTCTGCTAAATACATTGCTTCAATTCTGGAATCAGCAAGTTCATTGTTAATTCCATCCTTCATCTTCAATCAAACCCGGAGTTTCCTTGTTGGCAAGTTATCATCGTCGTCCCGCTAAAGATTATCCTCAAGACTGCTAAATCTCTCTCAATCATTTCAAGAAGAACATGGAGTTCTTTCACCGCAGTCTCGTCAAGTGATCTTTTGAAACCCTCTCGCTCTATCATCCATGCTCAATCCACCGGAGGCCATGAAGACCTTCCAGATCTTGTATTCCTTCTGTTCAAGTTGGTGCTATCTTTTCTGTAGCTGTTGAATCTTGCAGTTCTTCTCCGTAATCTTCCTTCATATCTTTCCGGTGGCTGGTTACTTACGATATGACGACAACATCATCACCCTTATCTATCTTGGATCCGGTGAATCGTTTGCATCTATCCTTGTTTTCTAACGGAGTTCCATGAGCTCTTCTTATCAATACCTTCAGTCTGTTTCGGTAGTTGGGTTGCATGGTTTTCTTATTCATGGGCGGAGTAATGCTTTGAGTGCGGGATGGAGTAGCTACCATACCACTACTCTTATCATTCGCTCTTGTATGTTGAATTGGTGAATTAATGTGATTTCACTCATTCCACGGAAGTTAGAAGTGGCCTTTATCCCTCGATACTTTTACTTCCGTCCTTGTTTTTCCGGAGTGCTCTCTCGAAGAAAGTAATCAATAATCTCTTGTTGGTGATCTCGTCTTTTCCTACACGGAGCAAAATCTTCAATTATCTGGTGGAAACAAACGCAAACTCTTTTCTGTCCTCGTCTTTCTACCGGTGCTCGACATCCCCAAACAAGATGAAAGGAAGCTATCTCTCTCTTTGTTTCATCAATTCTTTTCTGTGGTAAAGCCAATTATGGTTGATGCCATCAGCCGCAAATCTATTGCGTTAGCCTCAAGGCTAAAGAAAGCAATAAGTATCTCTACAATAACTCCAGATCCTCCATATTCTTTGCTTCTCGGGATTCCACCATGATCTGGCTTCACATCCGTCTCTGGAAGTTATATCCGCGCACCTCAATTGCGTGATCCGTTGGGTCTTACCGGCGCAAGAAGAATCTAATCCGACGGTGTCTAACTAAATCTTTCTGTTGATATCAAGGGAATCTATTGTTTGAAGGCAATATTGTTTCCGAACTTCATTTCTCAAATCTGAGGGAAGGTACGATGCTATTGTCATAGTGGTTCAAACCTCTCCAATCTAGCTCTTTTTCTTTCGGCGACACAAAGATCCATCCTCTCTAGTATTGGTAAATCTTTAATCTTATCGGTGTGTCTTTCTTTATCCATGATACATCATCTTGTCTTTTTCTTTCACAAGTGGTTCTAGTCTTTTATCTTGTTTCTTGAGAAAACCGAAGCTAGGTCCATCCTATCCTTCTTGTATCACGGCAATCCTTCAATTCTTCTAACCCTTTGTGTCTCAAGCAAAACGCAAGACTCGCAACAAGTCTAGCAAGTTTTGCAAGGTGTAGTGGTCGCACCATTCTGTTCTTCATCATCTTGGGAACGCAAGGATCACCTTCGTTCCGAACACCCGCCTCTCCTTGTGTTGTTTTCTTTTTCCTAGGAATCTCGGGGCGATATTCTTGTTTAGTGGGGGAGAGTTGTAGCATCCCAATTGTCTAACAATTGCAATGCTACTAGCCTAGTCTATATAAATGCTACTTCCTATATATAACTGTTGCATCATCATTATATCATGCTCATGTCATCATGCCTCCTTGCATTTGAGCATCATATAAAACCCTTTTTGTTTTGGTTCTTCTCTCATATGCATTGTAAATTGTATTTGCCTCTTGATATTGTATTTGGTTCTTGATATATTGTTTAATGCCCAAGTTGAGTTGGGGGCATATCTTTTATTTAACGCCACCACCTTTCTTGTCATCACCCCATAATTCCACCATTCCACCATATATGAGCAATGCAATTTATTTGGGTTTACCTCTAGCTCATGTGGGTTGGGATGGATCCAATTCTTTTTCCACATGCTCTCATCTTAGCATCATGTTGTTTTCACATTATTGATATATGAGAGCCACATGGCCACCTTTGCATGCCTTGTGAGTGGAACCCTTTTTCCTAGCTCCCATATGGATTATTATGGATTTATGCTCATGTTGGGATATTTTTGGGACTAGTAAGCATCTAGTGGAATATACACACTAGTAATTCCCAATTATATTCAAATGTGATCATTTCCATCTACTCCACTTGGAGCTTTCTTTTAAATTCTTTTGCTTAGGCCTTACTCCACATTTTGGAATGCATAAGAAAAATGCCATGTACATAATCTTGTTTTCACAAAGATAAGCATGGTATTAATTATTTATGCATGGCCCATGCAAGTACCACCTTTTTCCTAGCATTTTGGTTTTTATTGGAATTTTTGAGTGGATCATCTCTAATCTCTCCCTCCCTCCTTTTGGGCTTGATCTAGTTTGATCTTGCTCAAACCCATCACCACCTTTTATCCCTTCCTCTATTTTGGTCTAGCTCTTGTTTGATCTTGTTTTGTTTTTGCTTGAGCTTGCCAAAAAGAAACACATCACCCAATCCATCTATCACCACACCACATCTCTCTCTCTCTCTTTTCTTCACCTTCCTCCCCTTTTCACCTCCATCTATGCATGGTCATGTGGATTATGCCTAGAACCCAAAACCGTACCACTCATCTCCCCTCTCTTTACCATCCTCTCTAAACCACACCCCCACCTACTCTAAACCCATACCCCTCTAAACCCAAACCCTAGCCACCACATCACCCCCCCCCCCCTCTCGGCCTCTCTCTTCTCTTTACCTAGCTCGGCCCCACCTGGTCACCCTGGCCCCACCTAGCTACCCCATCCCCAGCAAAAAACCCTAGCCCGAGCCTCCCATCTACCCCAACCCTAGCTCCAACTCGAGCTCCCTCTCTCCTTCCCTCTCTCCTTTCTCTCTCTGCATTAAGGGCCCCACCAGCCCGAGCCTCCCCCTGCCTGCCATCCAGCCCTTGCCCCACCTGGAAGCCTCCCCCTGCACCTGCCCTGGCCGAGCCGACCCGAGCACGTGAGGAGAGGAAGGAGAAAAAGGTGGCCGAGCCACCTTTTCCACCATCCACTCCCGCACGGCACCTCCCTCTCCCCCCTGCTTTACCACCACCTCTCGGCCTCTCCTGCATCCCCCAGATCCGCCCTAGGGCCCTGCCCTCTCCCCTCTCTTCTCCATCGCCACCGCCTACCCCCAACGCCGGCCACCATCGGTCTCCTCCGATCCCCCTCTTCTAGCCGGTGGCGTGGCGATCATTGGTGTCGAGGAAGGCCGTGGAGCTCTCCTCACCTGTCACCAGCCTAGCAGAGGAGCACCAGGCCGTACGGCCGGCCGAAGCGAAACCCTAGCCTCCGGTCCGTCTGCGACGTCGCCGATCCCCTGCGCCTCGAGCGGATCCAACCACACCGACCTACCCACGGTGAGCCCTTAAACCCCTTGGACATGCCCCGCCTCGCCATCGTCGCCTAGATCCACTGCCCTTTCTTTAAACGCCCTGCTGGCGGCCTCTGCCTCTACCCTTGCCACTTCGCAGAACCATATCTAGGCAGCAGACCCCCCTACACACCCACCCCCGCTGGCATGGGCCTCCGCCCAGCCTCTCGCGTGTTCGATCTCCAGCAGCGCCAAGGCCTGTCGAGCACGTTGCCGTCGAGGATTCAGAAGAAAAAAAGGCCGTGGGCCTTTTGCGCATACCCCCCTGCCTTTTTGCGCGCTCAACCCGCGGTCCAGCAGGTCCCACCTGTCATCCGCGATAGCGTTTTTACAAAAGGACTCCCGTAAGACCTTGCCCTCAACCCGCGGTCCCTGCCGTGCCGCGTGGCACCCACCCGTTCACCCGCTGGCATGTGGGCCTGCGTCCGCGCCAGTCCACTGGGCCACCTTGATGCTCGCGGTGAGAAAAGTCCATTGCGCGTCGTTTCGTCCCAGTCAGCAGCTGGCCCACCCGTCAGCGGCTGGGTCTGGTATCTGCCTAAGTGAGAAAAGTTTTTGTTCATATCTGTTTAATTCAAATCTTTTCAAATTTAATTCAAATTCAAATATTCAAATCTGTTTTATAATAACTTTTAAATTATAAATCCAAATAATACAAATAATATATGTTTTCAAATCAGAAAAATATGAGGAATTCAAATATGGCCTTCAAAATATATTTTGAACACTTTATTTTTCAAGTTGATTTAAATTACAATAAAATGCCCTTTTTCCTTAATAAATTAATAACTTTTGTTTTATAACTCCAAATTTAACAAATGATATGTCTAAAATGATTAGCTCGACGAGACCTTTCTGTTTATGCATTCCATGTTTTTATTTGAAGCATGCATCATATAAATATAATGGGTACAGCAACTAATATGAGGATAAAATGGGGCCAAAACTCATTAAAATGATTATCCTTGTATTCCACACCTCACCCATGCCATGCTACTTTATTGCCATGCAAATTGTGCATCATTCATCATGGCATGATTGTTTGCTTGTCGCATTTATTCATATGCTTGTGCACTTTATTTATGTTGGCCCTTGTTTGTTTGGTTCTTCTTGAATAGGACGCGCGGGGATATATCAAGATACCCAGAGCACTACCGGATCCTTCTCTCGCTTCAACTGAGCTGCCAGGCAAGCACTACCACATGCTTGCATACATATAGTACCTATTGCCTCTATCTTATTCTTGCATCATTGAGTCGCGATTGCATTAATCTGAATCCCAAGTAATGCATAGCCTTTACTTTTAAACCCCACCGAAGCTTGTTCCTCCATCCCATGAGCCATTACTACAGGAGTTGTTTGAGCCATGCGAGTCGTAGAACAGCATGTGTAGGGTATGTGAGTGTCTGATGGATAACGAGGTACCTATACAACTTAATCTGAGTAATAATGGGATAACTAATAAAAGTGGCATCGGTGAGCCATATTTGCTATTTGGTTTTTCAGGCTCACTTGTGTCCCGTGGGACCCTGAGTACTTGATTCATGTTCCTTGAATATTCGCTATCCACATCCGGAGGCTTATGAACCCCCCGAGCGAGCTTGATTCATTCTTATTTCTTGGGGCCACAAACTAGTTTGAGGTTTTATTTACTATCCTGTACTTATGCCATGCTTTCGCTTTATTTAAATTGTGCAGGTACTACACCTTGTCTTTGTTTAGGAAAGCGGAGTGTTTTCATGTCGACAAGCCTAGTCACATTTTCGGGTTCCCGATCGTTTACCATTGACGCAAACCTTGAGTCCGTTTGGTCACTAACTTCGCTATGGTAGCTTAATGGGGTGGCCTCAAATATTTCTGAATCCTGTGATCGCTTTGTCGGATCGCCTCATTGGGTTTTGATTTGGTTTTTCCGAGGTTGATCGAGTGTGTGTTGCTATTTGTGCACCCTGCAGGTAAAACTTTCAAAGCCGTGTCCATGTTATGGACGACTTGGAGCACAGTTTTTCGATCATAGACAAGTATAACTAAAGTACCGCTTCTAAATTGACTAAATAACTGACTAGTAAATAGTACAACACTCATGGAATGGTTAATAAAACTGCCAACAGAGGGGGTTGTTATTCGCTCTCGTCGATGGCGGGAGGAGGATGGATCTGTTAAGATTACCATTATAACTGTTGTTATTAATTCACGGACATCCGTCTATCTCTGGTTAGGCGGATGGTTAGCGAGTCTCTATAGAATTGTTAGGGTTTATCTTTTGCTGCAATTGCGTCACCCCAGGTTGTGTCCCCTTTAGAGGCATAAAGACTTGCTGAGTACCCCTAGGGTCTCACACGATAAATTGTTTAATTCAGATGAACAGGTGAACCCGCAAGATGGATACTGGGTGGAGGAGACGGACGATGTGGGCAACGATCATTCGGTGTAGATATTCCGGGAACGGGGATCCGTGAGATCTGTGGGCGGGATGTGTTTATTTATGGGGCATCTTATGCCGATTTGCTTCTTACCCGTACTCGGATTTTGTCTTCCGCTCACTTTGATACTCTGTTGTTTGATGTATGAGGAGATATCCTAAACTATTATATCTATCTAGGATATTTGGATCTTGCCGTATGGCGTTGCTATATATTTCCTTTCTTTTTAGATGGAATGGCTCGATGTCTTTGTTGTATGGTGGCTTGCATACATACTCATTTGTGTATGTAGTTGATCCCTTCTTTCGATTACGCCTGCTTCGTTCTCGTCGATGTTTGGAAATGGTTAGGACGGCCGAAAGGTCTACCTGTGAGTGGCATTTGGGCCCCACCGTACTATTTCAACCATTTCTGCTCATCCAGGCTTGTAACTAGGAGCGTAATTCACCGAGGTAGTTACAATTGGTATCAGAGCCATCCCGCCCTTCAGGGTCTCAGCCAAATGGTCGTTGTCTGTCTAGCAAATATTTTGGTAGCTATGTATACTAGGGAAAAACAAAACGCGAGAGTAGGACTGCTTCCACTTTTCTTCTTACCCACCCACCACCCTTTTCTGGTAAGGAAGTGTAACGTTTTCAATCCTCTTCTCAAAATTCAAACTAGGATTCACGTGTAATGGGTTTCCGTAGTACCATAGAAAGTGAGTGTGTGTGTGTGTGTAATTCCTTGTCTATCTGTTGCATCCAATTTGTTATCTCTATCTGCCTTTTGGTTATCAACTGTTGGTACATTCCATACCGTCAGGCTTTTGAAAACCGGCGCGGTCTATCTGACTCCTTGTTAACCGGTGCCATCTTCTTAAGGGTGTCCTTCCTTCTAGCAACTCCACATTCTGTGTAATCATCAGTTGTTAATCTCTATCTGCTAAGTGATTTTGCGCATCTATTGGTATTTTAATGCCGAAAAATGCGGAAAAAATTTCTTTGATACATCTGTGTTTCCACACTCCTTTTCAATCGTGTGTGAAACATTATCTATCTCCCTTTTGTCAGCATGTCCATGCTAACTCATTCTTTTGTCACCGGCGCTTAATCCTGGAGTTTTACTTCATCATCAATTCTCGTGGGCTAATTACGTAACCTGTGTCGATCCGATGCTGGTGATTGTAATTTGGCTCTCGGCATAGCTAAATGTTGACGGTTATCTCCTGTGATTTTGAGTACACCGTGATCATATCTATGCATATTCTAGCATCTTTGGCAATCCGGAGTTTCTCAAGGCACTACGGCGGTCTCTCATCTGTCCATCATGCTGCACATCTTTTCAACCCCATATCTGCACAATTCTCCTGGATACGAGGGAATTGCGTCTTTTCACTTCCGATAGCTTTGCTTAAGGTATGAGCTATCATCGGTTCTTAACCAAGATCTCTTTATCTTTGTAACCGGTGATCCAATCGACAATGTGAACCACGTGACATCTCTTTTTCTTCCGAAGGACCAGATAATCTATTCTTCCAGTGCATCTTCTTCAACATGAATCCGTGCTCTTAATATTGATCTTTCTAAGAGCGTTGAGCTCAGAAAGTGATCGAGCATTTGTTCGTTTCTCTCGCCGCTTGAACTTGATATTCTAGGAATATCCTGTTAATCCATGGTGGTATATGTTGATAATATGCTTGCCTATTCGATATCAATGGAAGAACATGGAAGATCATCTATGTCTCTTTCTCTCAAGCTTCGAGAACCCTGCCTGTGTGCAAGTTCTCAAAGTGAGAATTTTGACTTTTTGAAGTCACCTATCTCGGCCACGTCCTTCTGCTAAATACATTGCTTCAATTCTGGAATCAGCAAGTTCATTGTTAATTCCATCCTTCATCTTCAATCAAACCCGGAGTTTCCTTGTTGGCAAGTTATCATCGTCGTCCCGCTAAAGATTATCCTCAAGAATGCTAAATCTCTCTCAATCATTTCAAGAAGAACATGGAGTTCTTTCACCGCAGTCTCGTCAAGTGATCTTTTGAAACACTCTCGCTCTATCATCCATGCTCAATCCACCGGAGGCCATGAAGACCTTCCAGATCTTGTATTCCTTCTGTTCAAGTTGGTGCTATCTTTTCTGTAGCTGTTGAATCTTGCAGTTCTTCTCCGTAATCTTCCTTCATATCTTTCTGGTGGCTGGTTACTTACGATATGACGACAACATCATCACCCTTATCTATCTTGGATCCGGTGAATCATTTGCATCTATCCTTGTTTTCTAACGGAGTTCCATGAGCTCTTCTTATCAATACCTTCAGTCTGTTTCGGTAGTTGGGTTGCATGGTTTTCTTATTCATGTGCGGAGTAATGCTTTGAGTGCGGGATGGAGTAGCTACCATACCACTACTCTTATCATTCGCTCTTGTACGTTGAATTGGTGAATTAATGTGATTTCACTCATTCCACGGAAGTTAGAAGTGGCCTTTATCCCTCGATACTTTTACTTCCGTCCTTGTTTATTTTCTAGTTATTTCTATTTGCTTTCGAGATTTTCTAGCCGATCTTTGCCGCCAATTTTCTATTATTTAAATTCCCTCTCTTAAAAATCACAAAAAGATTTTTCCATTTTTCCTTATTTTCCCTCTTTCTTTTCTTTCCGCCTCGAGGTCTTCATATGTTTGCAGGAGAGTGATCGACTTCGAATTTCCAAGAAATAAATAAAAAGGAAGAGAGAAGTGGAACCAAACATGAGAGGTATGCCTTATCACTCCCCACTTTTGAAGTTTGAGAAACCCATGCTAGTTAGTAGTAAATGTTGAGATATTATGTTCGTGGAGTGAGTCTTTGTATCATAGTAAGATTTTTCATTTGCATGGGTATTTAATTGGGTACATTTTGTTCCAGCACTCGTAATTAACCAAGTCTTGCCTAAAAATTGCTAAACAATTGTAATAAGAAAAAGTCTCACAATTGAAGGCTTGGGTGTTGTAGTGCTTATTCTTGAAGGTTTATTTCTAGAGACACTCAACACCACTGAAAATGTTGATTGACTTGACAGCTCTCTTTGAAAGGATTTGTTCGATTGAATTAATGTTTAGCGGTTTTTGTGAGCATGCCAAAGTTTGACTTTTTAATCATAAGAATGATATAGCTTTATGCGTGTCAAACTTCATGGGATGCCAACAACTCCGCTAGCCTACGAACAATCTTCATGGAGGAAACTCCTAGATTTCGGCTATGAGTTGATTAAACACTTGTAGCAGCAATGCTATAGTGGGTAAGATTCTTGGCCCTCCCGGGTAGCTGTAATCATGATGGAATCACTCCTCTAGCCATTATGAGTAATCATTATGCAAAAGGAACAAAAACCTTAGTAATGCCACGAGTGTCCATCACAGCTCGATAAACTAATAAAAATCTTTGGCATGCTCTCAATTACTTAAAAACTGGAATTCTTGAAGGACAATGAGTAGAAAAGTAGTGCTTGAAAAGTCTTGATTTATTGATGTGGGAAAATTGAGATACTCTAGTGTATATGCTTTTCATGACAACTCTCACACTCTTAATTTACATGATTATACTTTATTGTTCAAAGGCAAGCCTATGAGTTGATTACATGATATGGAATAAAGTTTACTCATTTGAATCATCCATGCTAACAATAATTTTGTTGCACTATAAGGATGCATAAAACCCGTATGATATGCTTGCCATTACTCTATCTATGCTGAAGTTTTTCAGATTTATGAAGTGGAGGAAACATGAGACTACCAATCATGAGTAAGATCACCATCTCGTTATTTCAGTTTAAATGTTGAGTTCCTTTTTGATTTTGGTTTTCTTGCTCGGGGATGATCAAGTTTAAGCTTGGGGAGGTTGATGGCTCTGAAATATAGCCATCTACGTCCACATTTAAACTAGATATTATTCATAATTTTGATGAAATATCTCCCTAAACCCTGCCACTAATGCCTAATATTCAGATGGGTATGCAATCCTTTCTTTTATATTTTTCCTGCGCAGATAATGTTCTTTGAAGATGGGAATCACTACATTAAGGTCAAAGATACGAGATTTCCAACAACCAGAAGAAACCAGGAGCCGTAAAGCGGAGGGAGATGCTTTAACGACCAACTATACGAACGGAGCAAAAATTTCGGTTGTATAGCTCCGGTCGTATAGTTGGCACCGCCACCGTTAGGTCAAACAGAACAACTTTTGTGAAGGGACCCCTATATAAAGAATCATCGGGCAACGAGAAAACAAGCCAGACCTCGCCAAAAAGTCCCTGCGACAGATCTCCAGCTGCCTCCAGATCTCAGAACCCTTCTCCATCTCCATAGCCATATTCCACCACTTGTAATAGTAGATCTCTTCTTTGATTGGTGACATTGTAAGACTATTGCTATCAATCTTATGATTTTCATTGCAATGTTTGTGATTGTTGATCTCATCTCTATGTGTGAGTAATTCTCCTTGGGCTAAGGGCTTCGGCCTAGCCATGTAGCGATTGTGCATGTTATTTATCATAGATGGGATCGTGTATTAGTTTGTATGACGTGATGATTATTGTATCTTCTCTTGCCTCAATCCAAGGACTTGTCAGGTACCCAAGACCCCGAGGGTTGAACCAGGTATAGGGAGTATGAGTAATGACTGATCTGCAGGTTGTGAACCCCAGTAACAGAAGGGGTAGTACGGCTGTATGTGAGGGATTTACTTGGGATTAACGGTGACATCATGATGGCTCAATATACGTGATGTCTACGCACTTCTATTCTTGTAGACAGTTGTTGGGCCTCCAAGTGCAGAGGATTGTAGAACAGCAACAAGTTTTCTCTTAAGTGGATCACCCAAGGATTATCAAACTCAGGGAGGAAGTGGTCAAAGGTATCCCATCTCAAGCAACCCTGCAATCAAGATACAAGAAGTCTCTTGTGTCCCCAACACACCCAATACACTTGTCAAGTGTATAGGTGCACTAGTTCGGCGAAGAGATAGTGAAATACAAGTGGTACAGATAATTATAAGTGGTAACGGTGATACAGAATAGCTTGATGGCGTGGAAGAGACTAAAGGCAAACTGAAATAAAGATGGAAGCAAGCAAACATGTAACAGATCTAATTGCAAACGGTGTTTCAATGCTTAGAAACAAGGCCTAGGGATCATACTTTCACTAGTGAACACTCTCATATAAATACCTTCTCTTTATGATACTACTCTTAACTACTCTCCGGTTGGACACTCTAATCCATGGTAGGGCTATAACAGCACTCCTCAAAGTTCGTTTTCCCCATCTAGATAACCTCATACTATCACCTTGAGCACTAGATTGTTCCAACAAACACCACAATTTTATAGAGACATCCAACTCCAAATATAACTCATAACAAGTATTAGTAATCTCTAGCCTAAGTGCCACCATGGTGTGCACGCTATCACTTTCACACACATGGGGAGAGCAGAGATATATTAAAGCACTTGAGTAGCAAAGTAGATCTACTTGATTACAGAGCTCATGATCACAATATGATCATGCATAGAGAGAGAGATGAACACATACCTACCGGTAGAACCCTTAGCCTCGAGGAAGAACTACTCCCTCCTTATCATGGGAATCAACAATGGCGATGGAGATGGCGGTGGAGTTGATGGAGATGGCGGTGAAGATGGTGAAGAGGCGGCGCCGGCGCCGGTGGTGGCGCGTAGGAGTCCTTCCCTGCCACCGGTATCACAGGGGAGCACCGTACCTTAGCACCCTTCCTTCATGGCTTCTTGGGAGCCCTTCCCCATGGAGATGGGATCCATGGGGGAGGCAAAAACGTGGCTTTGGTGGCTATAAATTCGTGGGTGGAGGTGTCTCCCACGAATTAGGTTTCCTCCCTTTATATAGCTTCTCGGATTCCCGTCACCCCATCTTGGGCTGCAGTAAATCGGGACTATCTGGCCCGTCCGGACTCGTAATCAGCTAAACTTTATGTCCAGAACGTTTGTCGTGAAATTTCCAACAATTTTGTAGTTGAAGAGTTTTCCATTTGTCGCCGTCTTTGACCCGAAACGTGACCATCTTCAAAACGACTTCTGAGACAGATTTCTCGAAAATTCCAATTTTACTCCAACAAGGTTTCTACTTGTATTCTTGGTAATTCCTACACATCAAAGTGTAAAACAAGAACATTGTGCACTTTTGCAACTATTAGTAGGTTAGTCCAAATAAATCATAAACTTTATATAAAAAGGAGTATCAAAAGCATATTATTAGCATAAAACCATCAAAAGTATAGATACGTTATGGACGTATCAACATCCCCAAGCTTAGTTCCTGCTCATACTCGAGTAGGTAAACGATAAAAACAATATAATTTTTGAGGTGACACGTAGCCAACACAATCTTGATCATCATTATTGTAAAAGCATTAATAGTTGGGATCGGGGTACTCTAAACATGAGCATGAAAGATGAAGTTCTAACAATAAGACATAGTGACTATGCATGCAACATCAAAGGATACAAACAAAGATCATGAATAACAATGCATTGAAAGACGTTTGTTTGTTTCACATATAGAAAACATAGCATAGTGGCATTCAGCTTGTCTCTCATGGAGTAGCTAAACATAAATGCATAGGACACCTTCAAAGTTCATAAGGATGACTAGATACAAATAGTTTAAGAACAAGCAATATCAACATTATGAATCAATCAATAAGTTTTGGGACAATGCACATTAAACTAAGAATGACCACTATGCTCTCTTAATAGGTGCATACAGATAGAAGATGGATACTCAACATAGAAGTAAAAGAAAGGCCTTCATAGAAGGAAGCAGGGATTCAAGTCTCATAAAGAGCTTTCAAAAATTATGGTACTTATTAGCTTTCATATCTCATTGCCCCTATCATAAGCATCTTGAAGTGATTAAGGTTAAAGTGAACAAACTATGGAGTATATGCTTGACAAAGTATAAGTTGGAAATCTCATGTCCCTTGAATACGAGGGCCACTACTCATGCTACTCAAGTTTAGTTATCGGTAAGTACTTGTCATACTAAAGTGCATGTGTATCATAGAGAACCGCCAATGGGGTATCCCTTGCCCGATGATACGGAATAATCCCCATATCAAAATGACAAGGAAAGCAGACAACGAGCATCTCAGCAATCTTCTTATTTACCATGGGACAATGGTGCTTTTTCTCTCTTTTCTCATATCTTTTTTTTCTTTTTCTCTTTTTCTCAATCTTTATCTCTTTTTTATAAGAAGAATGCTTCATAGATTGCTCATTATGGTTACGCTGCAGGTTTCCACCACGATTAGGCATGGATTTGACCGGCGGCCCAGGCGTTTCTCTAACACACATACATAACTCCATGGACTTAAAAGCTCCCCTTTCATTTCACACCGACGACATCCATAGACAAAAGAGCATGATATCAACTAGGTACAAAGTACAAGTGCAATGTTGAAAGTGTTCCCCATGACAGCATGGTTCTGCTAATCCCCAACATATAAGTGCAAGAATATACAACTTAGACGACACAATGGTTCAAGTTTATTAAGGGAAAGAAAAGTAAAGTGTGTCATCAAGTTCGTGAGAGCTTTAATCACTAGTTTTCTTATAACAAGTTTAATTCGGAAGGTAGATAAAAACATGAATATACTTGGAATATAAAATGCTAATAGGTAGGTATGGTGGACTCTTTGGAATAACTTGGTTTTAGGAGTTGGATGCATGAGTGGAACTCATACTTGGTTATGGAGGCTAGCAAAAGACTGGGAGCGACCAACTAAGAGAGCAATAATGGCCATAATCATGCAAAGCGACAAAACATCATTAATTAAAGCATAAAGTGATATTACAAGTCGAAAACTAAATGATCAGAAAGGCTATGGTGACTTGGGATAGTCATAACATGGTGTGACCATGTGCCAAGTCAACCCAAATAAAGCATCAAAGGAGAATACCACAATATTATGCTTTAATATGCTAAAACAATGCATGATTCTTTCAAGGCACATTAAGCAATCTGAATTGTTTATAACATGTCATGCTGCAGCAAAAACCACTAAACATAAAGCTAAAACAATATCAAGCATAACATGACAAAGCATAGGCCACAGACAAAAACAAGCTCCTTTTTACCACTTAAGCATGAACTTTTCCTACTCTTTTCCAATCTAAACCAATTTATTTGAAAACTAATGCATGAATTAGGGGGGTCCAACCAACTTATTTAAGAAAACTAAAACCAAAAACAAAACGAAGACGCTCCAAGAACAACACAACTTTGCATGAAACAATAAAAATGAAGTGTTTGGAAGAAACCTGAGATTTTTATTGATCAAGAAGGGGATGCCTTGGGCATCCCCAAGCTTTAACGCTTGTACCTCTGGAATATTTCTTGGGGTGACACGGGTGGCATCCCTCATCTTGAGCTTTTGTCCATTCTTCATCTCATTACATCATTCTTTCCTTAACACCTGAAATTTTTCCTTCATACAAAACTTCACATAATCTTCATTAGCAACATTAGTGTACTGAAGATAATAAGTCTTTGGGTTCAGTTTCAACACCAATAAAACACAAGGTACTGTAGCACTTCTCTCAAAAAGCTCAATTCCCCAAAGAGAACTCAAAAAGGAATCAACAAGAAGCAAATGCAAATAATGGCAGAAATCTGTCAAAACAGACCAGGAGGTAAAAACCGATTTTTTCGAAGACCTTCTGTTGCTCAAATCGAAAAGTGTTGAACTAACGGAAGTTGTATAACAACCTGGGTCAGAAGCACAAAAAATTACAGCTCAATCCGACGTACAGAGATTTTTCATGAATTTTTACAGCAAAGCATAAAAATCTGTTTCAAAGACAGTAACTTTCCTAAGTCTTACTTCTCTCTCATTAGAGGTTACTCTTGGCACAAAAACCACACAAAAAGGATAAGGAGAGGTTATTACTGAAGTAATAACTTCCAAGACTCAAGAAAACTATTGGGTTATTGATACATTGCAAATGTATCTATAATTTTTGATGTTTAATGCTTGGTTTTATCTACTTTCTTATGTTTTGTCCACACTTTGGAGTACTTTTCATATGATTTATTGGACTAACATATTAACAAGAGTCACAGTGCCAGCTACCTATTTTCTGCTGTTTTGGTTTCAGGAAGTCAGAAAATGAATATTCTCGGAATTGGACGGGACCAAAGCCAAAGTCATTATTTTACTGGGGGACATCTGGAGCCAGAATACGAGACGGAGAGGGGCTGGGGCCTGGCCACACCACCTGGCCGAACGGCTAGGCCTGGCCCACGCCAGGGGGTGGTCTAGCCGCCCCAGGCACCCCCTCGGCCTCCACTTCCGTCTATATATTGCGTCTGATACGGAAACCCTAAGTACCCGATCAAAATTCCACGAAAGAGTCTGTAGCCGCCGTCATCTCCATCCCTAGATTGGGAGGGATCTGAAGCTCTTTCCGGCATCCTGCCGGAGAGGGGAATTCACCCTGGATGCCTTCTTCATAACCATGCAAGCCTCTGGTGTGATGCGTGAGTAGTTCATCTCTAGACTACGGGTCCATGTAGTAGCTAGATGGCTGGTTCTCCTCCTTTGTGCTTTCATGTTTAGATCTTGTGAGCTTCGTTCATGATCAAGATCATCTATTTGTAATTCTGCATGTTGTGTTTGCGGGGATCCGATGGATATTGAGATGCTATTTCAGATTGATTATTGATTCTATCATGTCTTTGTTATTTGTGATTTTGCATGCTTTCCGTTGTTAGTAGCTATCTTGGCCAAGTAGATGCTAGCAACTCCAAGAGTTAGTATTTATGCTCGATAGTGGGTTCATGCCTCTGCTAATCTGGGGAAGTGATGGAAATCTCTAAGGTACTAGATGTGTTGTTGCTACTAGGGAGAAAACAACAATCCTTTGTTCATAGAACAATCATATTGTTTACTTTACACGCAATTTGTAAAGCAATAATCTGTTTCTTGCAACTTAATACTGGAGGGGGTTCGGATGATAACCGGAAGGTGGATTATTAATCATAGACTAGTTAAATGCTCGTGGTTGCTACGGGACAGCGATAACTATATGTTGTAAATATTTGACCCGAATATAAAATCCTGATGATTTTCCATGTATATCGTATTTCTATCACCTCGTACCTCTTCAATGATCTATGTGCATAATTTTGACGTTCATTTTCAGCACACATAACATAATCTCCCTGCTATTGCTTTAACTTCTCCCACTGTGTTCATTCAACACTAATTTGTTGTCACATGACGCCTTGCATAGTTCCATTGAATATTATCAAGGCTTCCATTGTATGCGGAGATTGATGCAAGATCCACTTTGGCTCATAAGTGTCACCGAGTGATTAAGAGCACATTTAAAATATTCCTGAAATAAAATTATGTGCACATTATTGTAAGAGATGAACCAATCTTCATAAGAAGATTCAAACGAATACATACATATTTAATGAATAGATTGCTCTAGGTGCCTTATTAATTATTGTGTGGCTTGCACATTCAGGCACCATTAGGTACATACATCTATGAAAGTGTACCTGGAGGATCCAATCTGATTTTTTTCCAGGAAGAATATCAATCAAGTTATTCACAGTATAAGCAAACAATATATCTAGTTCTCTGGCATACATTTAACAAAGGAACTTTAAATATCAGCACCATAGTTTGTGCAACCAACAATTAAAATTTTGTCAACCAAGGCATAGAATAAGATTATAGGCCACTGAAATACATGGACAAAATGATCTGATAGTCATCTAGCTAATGTAGAACTATTGTTAAGCATAGTATGCTCAATTTGCAGTGCCTAAAGTACATAATGACTCATAGCTTCCAATTTTATGATCACATATTTCTATTCACCAAAATTCTGTGCTCGGCAAAAATAGTGGTACTGGTAGTGAGGTCTGGCATTGCTAAAATAAGTAAAAGGTGGGTTTTATGGTGAATTTGAGATAACATAGATAAGGAAAATAGATAACCAAATTTTTTTGAAGTTACCTTCTAAAGTAGAACAACCCAATTGTGCATGCAGCAACATCATTAGAAAATACCATCAATAGTAATCAATTTTAAACCAGAAAATGCTAACGACATAAAGTAGGATACTCTGTAGAATCTGCGCACATGTTTGAATCATGGCACCACATGTTCTTCCAGTCATACCCTAATGAATTTCACTGAGCATTCCCTTTAATAATTACTAAGAATATTAGCCAAATTTTGTTCTGCAACTGTGGTACAGTATTGTCATATACCCACAAGAAAAAACTTAGGAAGTGACTTGATTTATCATTTCTTAATGTCTTTGTATTGCCAAAGGCCTTGACTATTGGGTTTGTTTGTAGGATCTCATATTCTATACCACTTCCACCAACAACATTGACCTGGTTCATTGTAGCTACGACCTCCATATAGCTTGTGATTCCCTTCAATGGTTCATCATGTGCACAAAGCTCAGTAGAAATGAAATACATAGAATTATATTGAGATGAAGGGTACTGAAAAAGGGGAGGGAGACACTGTAAGAGAGAAAATATGGGCATCGGCCAACCTGAGCATCCCTTTGATACATGACACGTGCAGCCTCTGCCATCGTGCCTTCCCTGGGTATCCCCGAGGCCTGAGCCACGGTTGTGGTGGCGTGTGCTTCCTCGACACATGGAGGAACAGCGACAACGCCTTCCGAGGGCAGTGCCAGCATCAGCGTCCTGCTAGTGTGTGTCCGCTTGTCTCCGGCCTCAATCCAGGCTTC
The DNA here is from genome assembly GCA_023614405.1 of Avena insularis. Lineage (NCBI taxonomy): Eukaryota > Viridiplantae > Streptophyta > Magnoliopsida > Poales > Poaceae > Avena > Avena insularis. Next base: position 114,864,266 of record CM042692.1, read on the forward strand.
CACGCCTATGCCTCAGCTCTAATTTTAGCTTGCAATGAATGTCCAGTTTTTTGTTGCCACTATTGCCAGCACTGTGTACCTACTTTATTTTATCCCTCCCTGGCTCCTTGGCGCATGTCTCTTTCCACACCACCACGCTGCAGAAGACACATACTCCTCTTACTTCTTCCTTCATCCCATTAGGCGCTCTGCCATTATCACACAAATTGCTTTTTTTGGGATTATAATAATTTGATCATGTCCTCATTATCAATCAATTAGAATTCAGTACCTCAGTTGTTTTGCCAATTAATATACTACTCGATAAAATTATATTAGTATATCATACTATACTACTTCATAAACCTTGTGACTCCCTCCGTAATACATGTTAGATTCAAATAAACAACCAAGAGATATAAGAACTATTCCTTCACCATTGTCCAATTGAAGGAAACGATAAGCCATGAGCATTTGCTCATATGGACCACAACAGCTTGCAGATGCCGGATTATTTTCAGGAAAAAAATAAGCCTAGCAAATTCTTGTTGGCAGCAACATTCTATGTACCGATCTTGATGCCCATAATATATTTATCTGTCCATGCGAATGGCTGTTGTAGGTTGCGATTTTTCCAGAGACACTGACGTTATCTCAAGCTGAAGCCATAGCAAAACAAGAGCAGCAGAGCAAATGGATTTCTTATATTTATCTGTCCATAACAAAACAAGAGCATTTGCTCATATGGACCACAACAGCATGTCCTCATTATCAATCAATTAGAATTCAGTACCTCAGTTGTTTTGCCAATTAATATACTACTCGATAAAATTATATTAGTATATCATACTATATTACTTCATAAACCTTGTGACTCCCTCGGTAATACATGTTAGATTCAAATAAACAACCAAGAGATATAAAAACTATTCCTTCACCCTTGTCCAATTGAAGGAAACGATAAGCCATGAGCATTTGCTCATATGGACCACAACAGCTTGCAGATGCCGGATTATTTTCAGGACAAAAATAAGCCTAGAAAATGCTTGTTGGCAGCAACATTCTACGTACCTCAAATATTTACTGCATGAGGAGGAGCTCGATCTTGATGCCCATAATATATTTATCTGTCCATGCGAATGGTCGCTGTAGGTTGCGATTTTTCCGGAGACACTGACGTTATCTCAAGCTGAAGCCATAACAAAACAAGAGCAGCAGAGCAAATGGATTTCATGATTACACCACAGATAGATAGCAATGTAACACACTCAAGGACTCAAGTGTTGCGGACTGGGATTAAGAGAAAGGATTTTGTGGATAGCATGTCTAACTTGCCAAGGCTGTAGATATTCAGTTTATGCATTACACACATACCTTATCGAGGACCCAGTCCGCAAAGTCAGAATAGGTGCACTTGTTAGAATGGAAGCAAAACATGCAGATCTTGATTAGAAGTATATTTCTTCAGGGATCCAGGCCTCAGGATCGTGTATGTCCACCATCATGACGCCGACCAGCCACGACAAGTTGGCGATTGCGTGCTTGATTTAGTTGTCCATTGCCGCTAGGTAGTCCATGTCACATGCAGAACTTGACCATGTCAACTAACACGCACTGGATATTTTCAAGGAGAGTGCAACTGAAACAATCAAAATGATGAATCCACAAAAGGAATACTCGCCATTGATTTTAACAGAAAAGGTTGCAACCTCATAGTCGATTGTTACTATTCCTAACAAGAAGCGAATTCAATGTGTGAGCGATGGTGCATACCTTCTTCCTGCTTAGCTTGAAGAGCACACGGCTTGCAGTTTGGCCACCACAACTTTTCCCTTAGCCGAATGGGTGTCTTGTCAACCTACTGGCACCACTTGCTCAACGGCTTCTTGAAGAACGTCATGATTTTATCCTCATCATAAAGCTTCTAGAACGACACTTCCTCCCTCTCGTCGCTCCTCTCAACCACACCGGCCTTCAGATCCACCGACACCTTGGCCCGCAAGGCTTGTATGCCGCGGACTAAGTCGTTGGTCTTCCCCTCCCCAATGTCCCTGACGCTGATGTCCGCAACCACGGCGGAGCCCTCTGGTGCATTGTGGAGACGGCAGAGCACGCAGTGTTGTCTCGCCGAATAGACTGGCAGCAGCCATAGGCACATGACGACCTGCTCTCTAAGGAGCAACTCCTTCAGACCTTCTGCGCGCTCGATCTCCGCCTTGTCAGCAATGGCAGATGCAGGAAACAGGGAGGACTCGGATAACTCTATGGTAGCCTGCAGCCTACATTACCAAAAATAATAAAAATCCTGTGAACGCCTAGCAAAAACATTATAAGATCCGAGTAACACAAGAAAAACTATAATCTAGAACAAAGTAATAATTAAACTAAATATGGGATACATGGAGGTCTACAAGTATACGTCTCCCCTTTAACCAAAAATAGAAGACAACGGTTAGGATGATAAGTAGTGAACGCACACATTTTCGCCATCATCGACCAAATCAAGAGCAACATACTGCAGCAGATGACCATTTAGGATCAGACCAAGCACAAAGATATGCATGAGGATTTTCATGATGTTCTTGAGTGTCTTCCTGGGCTCAACATGACTCCGCAACTGATTGACTGCCTAGAGCAAGAAAATGATAGGGAGATTTATTGGATAACAGAACTGACAACGGACTGATAAATTCACATCAGCACATTAACAATTCATTGTAATCCCACGCCCCGAATCTCATCCACAACAACCAAATCGAAACATACATGTAAAAAACATCACGGAGGCGAGGGGCGCATCAGTGCGAGAGGGAGATTGTGGTACAAAAGGGCATACCTTCCGACGACCTGAGAGAGTGTCTTGATGTAGCTGTCGATGATCTATTCGCGGGGGACATTGGGGTTACCGGAGTTAACTGGGTGCGGCTCCATGAAGAATAGCCAGTTCTCCAATCGCTCCCGTCCATGGATAAAACAAGAGGGTAAAAGAGAGGCCATCGGGAGCTGAGGTCTCGGCTGTTGGGCGAGCAAGGGCCGATGGTGGAGGAGCAGCTCCGGTGGCAGAGAAGCGGAGAGGAGCCGTTTTGGCGTCCGTGTCGCTGGAGGACGACGTGAAAGGCCAGCGGCAGCAAACCCTAACGCCGCCCGTCGCATATCTTTCTTCTCTCTTCAAGGAACTGGAGGAAATGAGATGACGAGGGGTTTGAGTTACGGGCTATGTTTGCGGAGGGGACAAATTGTAAAAAATCTAACGCAGTGCGCGACGAAGAGTTGACGAGACGGACGACGTATCGGCTGAACACGAAACCGTTGGTTCTTTTTAAGTAGTAGAGATGCAGTTGGATGGCGGTCTATGTATAATGTTGTAATGTCCAATCGAATCTTAAAGGAGTCAAGATGAGTAGTATATGCTTATATGTTTTCTCGATGTTTGTCAATTGCCCCGCTATAATTTGTTCACCAAGCACGTTATCTATCTTAAGGAGAGCCACCTCTAGTGAACTATGGATCCCGGTCCTTTCTTTTACATACAATCTACAAACTGTTTACTGTTTTGTTTTTACTTTCTACAAACTATTACTTCCTTCCATTCGATACGTTTAATCATTTGTTTTTGTCAACACCCGGATTTTTAATCCCAGATGCCCGTTATGCCATACCTCGCAATCCCAGGATTACCATTTTTACGAGACATAACGGATTAGATATCACAGTATATCATCCATTACAAACCATACATAAGGTCTTTACACAAATAAGGATCTCATGATCCAGTCTTTAATACAACAAGCAGCGGAAATAAAAGATAAGCATAGCGGTGGGGTCCATCTTCAAGGGCACAGGCAATGCTGACGAAGGCAGATATTCCTAGTTATCATAGTTGTCCTGATGACCATCCTCCTGATAGTCTCCTTCATAGTCTGGCCATGAGAATAGCCAGGGACAAAAGCCATGAGTACTCTTTAAGTACTCGCAAACTACTATTACAGGTACTATAGCTCTAAGTTAAAGTGCTAAATCTAAGTTTAACTATAGAGTTAAGTTTGAAACCTAAGCTGAGTTCAGAAGCAAAGAAAGATAAAATAAGGTTCTAGAATCACTTAAGTTGGGAAGCTATTGTCATAAACACAACCCTGTTGTGGTCAAGTCAAAGTTCATCATTCATTTCAAGTTATTTGGAAAACATCTGACAACGAAACAGTATGACCATTCCAACTGTCCATAACCGCGGATGTGGCTATTCGAATAGTTTGACACTCTGCGGAGGTGGTACACTTTCACCACAAGATTTGATACATCTGTCAGGGATAACCCTGAATCATCATCCTTAGTATGCAGATAATCAAACATAACCTTCCCATTACACACCCTAGTATAAGCACCTCTCCTATGAGCATGGCCTCCCAACCATGACCATCAGTCATCTTGGGCACTGCATAGGTGGACAACATTGAGAGGTAGCCTCAGCTCTGACCTCTCCCGTGAGGGAACTAATACTAATGCATATAAATTTCCAGCTAAGCCTTACCCAATTGAGGTATTGTGGTTGTACGGTAAATTTGGAATGGTATCGCATCCGAATCCAACCATCAGTTTTATAAAAGGGTTAAGGCTCATGCCTCATCATTTTCATCATCATAAACCAGTTGTGTTTCTCAACACATGTAAAAACATCTCAATAGAATGACTCATCATTCCAAGGTTTTCACAATTCATTTTTCACCAATTGTTCCCATCTAAGGTGACTCAAGTTTTTGATCTACTCTAGAATACTAAGTTAAGAGTGTTCACTAAGGTGGAAGGATGGGTTCAATCTCATGCCATAGAATGACATCTAAAGGTTTCTAAGTAGGTCAAGTTTAATACTATTTATGCTACCTTCAAAACAAGTAAAGAACCTTGTGTAAACTAAGGGAGGTAAAACTTGTCAATAATACTTGAGGTACTAATAGTTAAAGGGGGTGTGATTAAAGCATGCTTAAGGCATCTTTGCTAAACCATCTAGTTTGTTTCTAGTTTGCTAAGCACTAAACTTGCAAGGGTTAATCTTGGGTATTGTTAGCTTGCTAAGGGTAGCTTGCACTGTTAATGGTGGCTTGCCTTGGTTGGTGTAGTGGTTGAAGTTTTCTTTGTCTTCGTCTTGATAGCACTCCTCCTCCTCGTAAGCTTGGTCGGTACTATCTTCTATAAATACATACGGAGTAGACAATCACCAAACAATACTTAACTAGGCTAGATAACATTCGAAGACACACAATTGATGATCTATTATCATCACAAGCATCACAAGTTTAACTCAATAGTTCCATTCTTTTTAATTTAGAAAAGTAATTTCTACTCATTGAAAAAATTTAACTAAGATTTAATATTCACCACTTAAAATATGGGCTCATATTGACACATGTCATCACCACATATTCTAACATGTGGGAATGATATTTAAGGGTTGGCTCAATATTACTTTGGTTTAAGTTCATTATTTAATGATTTAAAGTGACTAGAAATGCCTATATGGCATTATTTTGGTACTAGTCTAAAGTCACTGCATGTAAACCTTAATGTTATTACATATTTAGATAGATATGATGAAATGTGATTTTTGAGAGTTGGAATCAACTCAAAAGCTAACTTGGTTGATTTTATAAAAATGTTGCAAGTTGTAAAAGCTTCTGTTTGTTATTTTTATTAGGAGAGATCTATAACTCTAATTGAATTAAATCCAACGGGCTTGGATAGGTCATTTCCATACCTTTCAGACAAAATTAGTTTCATGCAATTTGGATTTCTAAAACTCTCTAAATTGATTTTCCAACCAGAGGACAGAAACTAGATTCAAACTAAAAAGAAAATCCAGATTTGAACGGGTGGGCTAGCGCGGGAAAAGACTTGGGCCGGCCCAGTGGCGCTCCGCGGCGCGGGGCTCAGCTGACAGGGGGGTCCTGCTTGTCAGCGGCACTTAAAACGCGAAACGGTACGCGCGCTGTGGGCCGTAGGATTAGAATATGAATCTACGGCTGAGGGTCGTCGTCGACGACGAACAGGTTGTCGGCGAGCTTGAACCCTAGCGGCTCGGTGGGGGTCTACTGGGGACGTACCAGGGTTTCAGCGGGGTCGGCGAGGCGGGCAAACAAACTGGAAGACGACGGCGAGGCGAGGCGCGGTTGCGGCGGAGCTTGGGGTGGTCGCAATCAGCGGCGCCCTTCTCCTCCTGGGGCGGCTGCTCTGGCTCCAATTCTGGCGAGTTGCTGCTCCCCTTGCTCCGGCGAGAGGTGGGTGAGGTTCAGAGAGGTGAGGGGAGTGGAGTGGTATGGAGAGAAGAGGCTGGGAAGGCTCTTTTTATAGGCCCGATGGTGAGACCGAGCGGGATGGGTAGGTGACGGTGGCGACATGGCTACGGCAAGGTAGAGGCATGGATGGGGGTGGCGATCGATGGGAGGTTGCCTCGAGGTTCTTTAGGAATTGAATGCGGCCGTAGGGGCGGTGGCACGCGGTCTGGGCGAGGTGGCGCGCTGAGAGGCAGAGGCGGCGATGTCCACGGCGAGCGGTGGCTATGAGGCGTTGGGCAGCCAGCGGGGGTGTCTAGGGTGTTCTCCAGGTCGTGGCGGCGAGGCTGGGCTGACCAAGGGGCGGTCTGTGAAGGGCGAGCACGCCTGGGCGGCACCGGCATGGTGCGGTGGCACTAGGCGCGTGGTATCCTCGGTGGTCCACTACAGGGCTGGGCTCGGGCAGAGGACAGGGGGTGGCGGTGACGTGTGAGCTACCTCCTAGACATGGAGAGAGGGGGAGATGGTCTGCTACGGTGAGTGCACGGTCGGCCGGCGAGAGAGGGCTCGGCATGGAAGTGCAGTGCAGCTAGGAGGTAGGGAAGAGGCTGGGGGTGGTCTGGTTAGGCTAGGAGCAGACAAAGCTGATCAAAGCACATTAAAATTGCTAGACAAAATCAACCCAAAACAGTATTAGTTAGGCCAATATGATCCTGCCGGCAAGGTGTTTGATGAAATGGCCGAACGAGAAAAGTTTTGCATTTTAGTTTCAAAATTTTTGAGTGATCTCCACTAGTGCTAGGTAGTCTCTGGTTGCAAGGGTTTTGAAAGTGGAGCTCAAATAGATGGGTTTTGAAATAGGGGTGATCTATGCATATGTATTATATTCAATTTTCAAATGCCAATTAAAATCAGTAAAAGAATGTTTTTAGCAGATCAAAATATGGGCCTTGGTACCTCATTATGTGTACTAGCAAGGGGTACAAAGATCAAGAATTGTTTCTGTTAAGAAATGAGTACTAGGAATAGCCAAAGTAGTGTAGTGGATTAAAATGGCCAAAATGACCATTCCTCCTTTTTAATTCTTTTTTATTTGATTTTCTTTAGGAAAAGTTTGGGAATGCTGTAGATGATGTTTAAATCACGTAAGAAACATTTTACAAGCATTGGATCACACAATCATGGCAATTCAAAACAACTCCTATTTTAAATGCACACACATATGAATGCTTTCATTTTAAATTTGGAAAAGTTTTTGTTAACCCTATTTTTGGATGATTTGATCTTGATAAGCTTGGATAAAAGTTTTGGGATGTTACAAACCTTCCCCCCTTAAACAAAATCTCGTCTCGAGATTTACAAAGAAAACTAGGAACTAAAGAGATCTAGGAACTCTGTCCTAATGTAATCTTCTCGCTCCCAAGTAGCTTCCTCCTCGGTATGGTTGCTCCACTGAATCTTGAGATACTTGATGCTCCTGGTCCTGGTGGTTCTGTAGGCTTCTTCTAAGATACGGATGGGCACTTCCCGATAGGTCAGGTCATTATTGATTTCCACAGCTCTGTGATCGATATTCTTGAAAACTTCAGTCTTCTCAGGCACTTCCAAGCATTTGCGAAGTAACGAGATATGGAACACATTATGGATGGCTGACATCTCTTCAAGCAGTTCCAGTTGATACGATACTTCTCCTCGACGGTTTAGAATCTTGAAAGGTCCGATATATCTGGGGGCTAACTTTCCCTTCGGACTAAAGCGTTGAGTTCCCTTCAATGGTGAACCTTTGAGGTATACAAAATCTCCGACATTGAAAGTCAGGTCTCTCCTTCTCTTGTCAGCATAGCTCTTCTGTTTGGATTGGGCGGTCTTGAGATGCTCACGGACTTTGTGAACTTTCTCTTCTTCTTCTCGGAGAATGTCGGGTCGAAAGATCTGACTCTCTCCTACTTGTGACCAATTCAAAGGGGCACGACACTTTTTTCCGTATAGGAATTCAAATGGTGCCATCTGCAAACTAGCTTGATAACTGTTGTTATATGAGAATTCTATGAACAGCAGGCAGTCTTCCCATTTTGATCCGTATTCCAACACACAAGCTCTAAGCATATCCTCCAAGATCTGGTTGACTCTCTCAGTTTGTCCATCTGTTTGCGAGTGATACGCGGTGCTGAAGTTCAACTTGGTTCCTAATCCTTCCTGAACTTTCTGCCAAAATCTTGAAGTAAACTGGGTTCCTCGATCTGAGACGATGGTATTGGGGGTTCCATGCAGACTAACAATCCTAGCAATATACAGCTCTGCTAGCTTTGCACTCTGGTAGGTTGTCTTGACAGGTATGAAGTGGGCTACCTTGGACAATCTATCAACGATGACCCAGATTGAGTCATTTCCCCTACTATAAGTAGGCAAACCGGTGATAAAGTCCATTCCGACGGAATCCCATTTCCATTTTAGAATCTGCAAGGGTTGCAACAATCCTGCAGGTCTCGGATGCTCTGCTTTGACTCTTTGACAGATGTCACATTTGGCGATGTAGCTTCTGATCTCTCGATTCATCTTGTGCCACCAAAATTGCTCTTTCAAATCCTGATACATCTTTGTTCCTCGAGGGTGGATAGAATAAAGAGTATCATGAGCTTCCTTCATGATAACTTCCTTCAGCTCCGAATCTGCTGGCACACAGATACGTCCTTTGTACCACAGTACTCCTTCTTCGTCTTCGGTGAATCCAGGTACCTTTCCTGTACCAATACGACGTTTGATTCTGTCGATACTTTCATTCCCCTTCTAGGCTTCCTTGATTTGGCTAATCAAAGTGGGTTGAAGTTCAATGCTAGCTAGGAATCCTTTGCTAACTAATTCAGTTCTGAACTGCTCCAATTCCTCATACAAACTTGGTTGCTTCTCCTTGATCATGGTGTTAAGCCTACACGGCAATCTGCTAAGAGCATCCGCTACCACATTGGCTTTGCCGGGGTGATAGTGAATGTCCAGGTCATAATCCTTGATTAACTCTATCCATCTTCTTTGCCTCATATTCAGCTCCTTCTGAGTGAAGATATACTTCAAGCTCTTATGATCCAAGTAAATCTCACAGCGATTACCCATCAAGTAATGACGCCATGTCTTCAATGCTAGAACCACAGCTGCTAGCTCAAGATCATGGGTAGGATAGTTCTGCTCAGGTCGCTTCAGCTTGTCAAGATGACACGCTGATGACTTTGCCTTCTTGCATCAATACACATCCTAGGCCAATCTTGGATGCATCACAATATACATCAAACGGCTTCTTGATGTCTGGCATGATCAAAATTGGGGCTGATATCAATCTCTTCTTCAGCTCCTGGAAACTGGCTTCACACTTGTCTGTCCATTCAAACTTCTTGTCCTTCTTCAACAATTGGGTCATTGGTCGGACTATGCTCGAGAATCCTTCTACGAACTTGCGGTAATATCCTGCTAATCTAAGAAATGAACAGACTTGGGTCTGATTGGTTGGGGCTTCCCATTCTTCGACATCTTTGATCTTGGTGGGATCAACAGAGACTCCTCCGGCAGACACAATATGTCCTAGGAATCCTACTTCTTTCAGCCAAAACTCACACTTGCTGAACTTGGCATATAACTGATGCTCTCTCAGGGTTTCTAGGATGATTCTCAGATGTTGCTCATGCTCTTCTTCCGACTTGGAGTAGATAAGGATGTCGTCGATAAATACAACTACAAACTTATCTAGGAAATTCATAAATATCTTATTCATGAGATTCATGAAATAAGCAGGGGCATTGGTTAATCCAAAAGACATAACCGTATACTCGTATAAACCATAGCGAGTAGTAAAGGCAGTCTTCAGAATATCCTTTGCACGAATCTTAAGTTGGTGATAACCAGTCCTAAGATCAATCTTTGAGAATACCTGGGCTCCAGTCAACTGATCAAATAGATCCTCTATCTTTGAGAATACCTGGGTGACGTCATTCAACTTTCTGTAATCTGTACACAGACGATTGCCTCCATCTTTCTTGTCGACGAATAACACTGGTGATCTCCATGGCGATGTGCTTGGCTGAATCAAGCCTGTTGCTAACATGGCATCCAACTGCTTCTTCAGTTCCACTAACTCTGAGGGGTTCATGCTATAGGGTCTCTAGGCTATAGGTCCGGTTCCGTGGATTAGTTCGATAATGATCTCAATATCCCTATCCGGGGGCATACCTGGTAATTCATTTGGGAATACATCGGGGTATTCACAGACTACTCTGACTTGGTCTATGGGCAGGGCTACACTCTTGTTGCACTTGAATTGACGGGGTAAGGTTTCAGAGATATGCTCTACTGTTACTCTAGAACTACTGGTCATGGTGATGGCTTTCTTAGCACAGTCTATCAATCCTTGATGCCTTGACATCCAGTCCATACCTAGTACTACTTCCAAACCTTTGGTTCCAAGTACAATTAGGTTGGCATAAAAATCTATCCCATGTATTCTGATAGGTACAGCTTTGCAAATTTTTCTAGCTTTTGTAGTTGAACCGGGGATTTGAACTATCATGACATGCTTCAGGTTGGTTGGGTGAATCTTACTAGTGCATACAAATTCTTCGGTGACAAATGAATGTGATGCTCCAGAATCAAACAATACTCTTGCTAAAACTGAGTTGACAGAAAACATACCCAGCACTACATCTGGCGCTTCCTGGGCTTCTTCTGCGTTCATGTGGAAGAGACGACCGTTGCGGTTGTGAGGGTTCCCTGGGGCAAATCTCCTTCCTGGTTAAACACGACGCTGTTGCTGAGCTGAGGCATTCACAGGGGCATTGGTGGCAGTCTTCTTGGGACACTCATTAGAGTAGTGACCCTTCACTCCACACTCGAAACAGGTGATCTGGGACTTGTCCTTGACTGCGATCATCAGCACGCCGCTAAGCGTTGTTGTTGTTGCTCTTGGGAGGGGCACGGTTGAAATTGTTGGCATTGCCGGAGTTGTGATTGTTTCCTCCGGACTTCACATTACCTCCTCTACGGTTGGGGTAGCTTGGGCGAGGATTTGGGGGTCGGTTGTTCCTTGGTGCATATCCTGGTGAGGGGTTGGGACGGTACTTCTGGTGACTACTGGATCCAGACTGCTGCAGCATACGACGCTTGCGGTTGTCGTTTGCCTGGTTAATCTTCCCTTCCATCTGAATGGCAGAGTCGACTAGCTCTTCGAGATCTTGGAAACGGATGTTGACAAGGACAGTCTGCATCTCATCATGCAGTCCGTTCAAGAATCTTTCCTTCTTCTTGGCCTCCGTGTTAATCTCATCAGGTGCATATCTGGAAAGTGACAGGAATCTGTCATGGTACTCCACCACAGTCATTCTTCCTTGCTTCAATTCGCGGAATTCATCTCTCATCCTGTTGATGAGACCTTGCGGCACGTGGGTGCGGCTAAACTTGACTTTGAATGCTTCCCAGGTCATCACCTAGCCATGGTTCATATTGCGGATGCTATTCCACCAAGCTCTTGCATCTCCCGCTAGATAGTGGGTGACGAAGAGAACTTTCTCATTTTCATCAACTCCTGCAACTTCAAGGTTGTTTTCCATGGTCTGTAACCAGTCATCAGCATCTAATGGGTTCTTAGATTGGTTGAAGATTGGGGGATTGGTGTTCTAGAAATTTTTGAGTTTGGATCCATGGTGATCCTGATTTCCATGTCCTTGGTTGTTGAGAGCCATTTGTGCGATCTGCTGCAATGTTGCTAAGTTGGCTTGACGCTCGGCCCTGCTTGCTTCACGGTCCGCGATGAGATTCTGCAAGATCTGCAGCATTGGGTCCTGCGACGAGCTGCTCCCTCCTTGGTTTCCACGAGTCATCTAAAGATTGAGATAGATATAGGGGTAAGAGGGAAATTCTAAGGTTCATGGTTTTGGGTTTTCAAAGCTAAAACTTTGAGTTAGACTCAGGTTTTTCAACTAACTTCATTTTCATTCATGCAAGCAAGCACCCGATACAACACACACCACAACAATCAAAGGGAAAACAGATGGTTTGATGAACCATTCTGTAAGCTACGATACAATGAGATGATACATCTCATGCTACGACTGTGCTCTAGTGCATCTACTCATTGTCGATGAAGTCGGAGTCCTCATCACCAGTGTAGAAGTCCACAGCATCCTCCTCTAGAAAGTCATCATCGTTGCTGAGGTAAGAATCCATGTCTCCCTGGATGTCTTCACCCTCATCTTCTTCTTCCTTGGCAGCAAGCTGAGCTTCCTGCTCCTTGACAGCCTTCTCCAGGTCGGCCACCTTCTTGCGAAGACGGGCGATGGTGCGATCCTTCTTTGCACGCTGGTGGCAAAGAGACTGGTGATCTTGGACGAGCAGTGCGAAAGTCTGGGCCTTCTGGTCGGCAATAGCACGGTTCTGGTTGGCTAACTCCCTAGCATTGTCCAGTTCCTGCTGCCTTTCATGAAGCAAGAAGTCAAGGTTCTCCACTTGACGCCTCAATTCTGGGTGACTTGGCATCTCCATCGGCATTCCCATGAAGTCACGTCTTGCATAGTGGGCAAAACGGGTTCCTTGGATCTTGTTGATGCTGAGGGCACATAGACGTGCGAGAGCTTCATGCATTGCCCTGGCTAATCCATCTAGCCAGTTGTTCTCTCTCACGGAGAACTGAATTCTTCTAGAAGTTGGTGCTTCGATGCTTCCTCTAAGATCTGTGGTGACTAGCCATTGTAGGTCTCCTCCTGGGGGTCCTGGAAGTTGGGCTCCAATAAACTCCGGATGTGGGCGTCCCAGTAACTCCGACAGTGAATCCAGATCCCTCTCGAAGATCAGCTGACCTCCGTTTCCCAACTGGTAGAACTTATTGAACTGAGTCTCCATCTACAAGAATTAAGGATGAGGAAGTTAGTGAAGTGATCAAGTGTGTCAAATTTTAAGTAGTAGTGTAAGAATTTTGAGGAACATGAATTTTTGAGAAAGAATGAGTTCACAAGGGTAAGAGAGGAAATAGTTTTTCATAATTACTCACTTTGGTTTTGAAGCTAAGTTTTTGGTTTGGACGTCCATTCTAACAAGGGTCTCCTATGGTCAGGATGGCTCTGATACCAACTTGTCAACACCCGGATTTTTAATCCCAAATGGCCGTTATGCCATACCTCGCAATCCCAGGATTACCATTTTTGCGAGACATAACGGATTGGATATCACAGTACATCATCCATTACAAACCATACATAAGGTCTTTACACAAATAAGGATCTCATGATCCAGTCTTTAATACAACAAGCAGCGGAAATAAAAGATAAGCATAGCGGTGGGGTCCATCTTCAAGGGCACAGGCAATGCTGACGAAGGCAGATATTCCTAGTTATCATAGTTGTCCTGATGACCATCCTCCTGATAGTCTCCTTCATAGTCTGGCCATGAGAATAGCCAGGGACAAAAGCCATGAGTACTCTTTAAGTACTCGCAAACTACTATTACAGGTACTATAGCTCTAAGTTAAAGTGCTAAATCTAAGTTTAACTATAGAGTTAAGTTTGAAACCTAAGCTGAGTTCAGAAGCAAAGAAAGATAAAATAAGGTTCTAGAATCACTTAAGTTGGGAAGCTATTGTCATAAACACAACCCTGTTGTGGTCAAGTCAAAGTTCATCATTCATTTCAAGTTATTTGGAAAACATCTGACAACGAAACAGTATGACCATTCCAATCATCCATAATCATGATGCGGCTATTCGAATAGTTTGACACTCTGCAGAGGTGGTACACTTTCACCACAAGATTCGATACATCTGTCAGGGATAACCCTGAATCATCATACTTAGTATGCAGATAATCAAACATAACCTTCCCATTACACACCCTAGTATAAGCACCTCTCCTATGAGCATGGCCTCCCAACCATGACCATTAGTCATCTTGGGCACTGCATAGTTGGACAACATTGAGAGGTAGCCTCAGCTCCGACCTCTCCCGTGAGAGAACTAATACTAATGCATATAAATTTCCAGCTAAGCCTTACCCAATTGAGGTATTGTGGTTGTATGGTAAATTTGGAATGGTATCGCATCCGAATCCAACCATCAGTTTTATAAAAGGGTTAAGGCTCATGCCTCATCATTTTCATCATCATAAACCAGTTGTGTTTCTCAACACATGTAAAAACATCTCAATAGAATGACTCATCATTCCAAGGTTTTCACAATTCATTTTTCACCAATTGTTCCCATCTAAGGTGACTCAAGTTTTTGATCTACTCTAAAATACTAAGTTAAGAGTGTTCACTAAGGTGGAAGGATGGGTTCAATATCATGCCATAGAATGACATCTAAAGGTTTCTAAGTAGGTCAAGTTTTATACTTTTTATGCTACCTTCAAAACAAGTAAAGAACCTTGTGTAAACTAAGGGAGGTAAAACTTGTCAATAAGACTTGAGGTACTAGTAGTTAAAGGGGGTGTGATGAAAGCATGCTTAAGGCATCTTTGCTAAACCATCTAGTTTGCTAAGCACTAAACTTGCAAGGGTTAATCTTGGGTACTGTTAGCTTGCTAAGGGTAGCTTGCACTGTTAATGGTGGCTTGCCTTGGTTGGTGTAGTGGTTGAAGTTTTATTCGTCTTCGTCTTAATAGCACTCCTCCTCCTCCTCGTAAGCTTGGTCGGTACTATCTTCTATAAATACATACGAAGTAGACAATCACCAAACAATACTTAACTAGGCTAGATAGCATTCGAAGACACACAATTGATGATCTATTATCATCACAAGCATCACAAGTTTAACTCAATAGTTCCATTCTTTTTAATTTAGAAAAGTAATTTCTACTCATTGAAAAAATTTAACTAAGATTTAATATTCACCACTTAAAATATGGGCTCATGTTGACACATGTCATCACCACATATTATAACATCTGGGAAAGAGATTTAAGGGTTGGCTCAATATTACTTTGATTTAAGTTCATTATTTAATGATTTAAAGTGACTAGAAATGCCTATATAGCATTATTTTGGTACTAGTCTAAAGTCACTGCATGTAAACCTGAATGTTATTACATATTTAGATAGATATGATGAAATGTGATTTTTGAGAGTTGGAATCAACTCAAAAGCTAACTTGGTTGATTTTATAAAAATGTTGCAAGTTGCAAAAGCTTCTGTTTGTTATTTTTATTAGGAGAGATCTATAACTCTAATTGAATTAAATCCAACGGGATTGGATAGATCATTTCCATACCTTTCAGACAAAATTAGTTTCATGCAATTTGGATTTCTAAAACTCTCTGAATTGATTTTCCAACCAGAGGACAGAAACTAGATTCAAACTAAAAAGAAAAATCCAGATTTAAACGGGTGGGCTAGCGCGGGAAAAGACTTGGGCCGGCCCAGTGGCGCTCGGCGGCGTGGGGCTCAGCTGACAGGGTGTCCTGCTTGTCAGCGGCACTTAAAATGCGAAACGGTACGCGTGCTGTGGGCCGTAGGATTAGAATAGGAATCTATGGCTGAGGGTCATCGTCGACGATGAACAGGTCGTCGGCGAGCTCGAACCCTAGCGGCTCGGTGGGGGTCTACTGGGGACGTACCAGGGCTCCAGCGGGGTCGGCGAAGCGGGCAAACGAACTGGAAGACGACGGCGAGGCGAGGCACGGTTGCGGTGGAGCTTGGGGTGGTCGCAATCAGCGACGCCCTTCTCCTCCCGAGGCGGCTGCTCCGGCTCCAATTCCGGTGAGCTGCTGCTCCCCTTGCTCTGGCGAGAGGTGGGTGAGGTTCATAGAGGTGAGAGGAGTGGAGTGGTGTGGAGAGAATAGGCTGGGGAGGGCTCCTTTTATAGGCCCGGCGATGAGACCGAGCAAGATGGGCAGGCGACAGTGGCGACATGGCTACGGTGAGGTAGAGGCATGGCTGGGGGTGGTGATCGATGGGAGGTTCCCTGGCGGTGCTCTAGGAATTGAATACGGCCGTAGGAGCGGTGGCACGCGGTCTGGGCGAGGTGGCGCGCTGAGAGGTAGAGGCGGTGGTGTCCACGGCGAGCGCTGGCTGTGAGGCGTTGGGCGGCCAGCGGGGGTGTCTAGGGTGTTCTCCAGGTCGTGGCGGAGCGGCGGGCGCGGGTTGCGGCCAAGGGGCGGTCTGTGTGAGCGGGGACAGAGCATGCTCTGGGGGCGGCACCGGCATGGTGCGGTGGCACTGGGCGCGTGGTATCCTCGGTGGTCCACTACAGGGCTAGGCTCGGGCAGAGGACAGGGGGTGGAGGTGAGGTGTGAGCTACCTCCTAGACATGGAGAGAGGGGGGGATGGTCTGCTGCGGCGAGTGCACGGTCGGCCGGCGAGAGAGGGCTCGGCATGGCAGTGCAGTGCAGCTAGGAGGTAGGGAAGAGGCTAGGGGTGGTCTGGTTAGGCTAGGAGGGGACAAAGCTGATCAAAGCACATTAAAATTGCTAGACAAAATCAACCCAAAACAGTATTAGTTAGGCCAATATGATCCTGCCAGCAAAGTGTTTGATGAAATGGCCGAAAGATAAAAAGTTTTGAATTTTGGTTTCAAAAATTTTGAGTGATCTCCACTAGTGCTAGGTAGTCTCTGGTTGCAAGGGTTTTGAAAGTGGAGCTCAAATAGATGGGTTTTGAAATAGGGGTGATCTATGCATATGCATTAGATTCAATTTTCAAATGCCAATTAAAATCAGTAAAAGAATGTTTTTAGCAGATCAAAAGGTGGGCCTTGGTACCTCATTATGTGTACTAGCAAGGGGTACAAAGATCAAGAATTGTTTTTGTTAAGAAATGAGTACTAGGAATAGCCAAAGTAGTGTAGTGGATTAAAATGGCCAAAATGACCATTCCTCCTTTTTAATTCTTTTTTATTTGATTTTCTTTAGGAAAAGTTTGGGAATGCTGTAGATGATGTTTAAATCACCTAAGAAACATTTTACAAGCATTGGATCACACAATCATGGCAATTCAAAACAACTCCTATTTTAAATGCACACACATATGAATGCTTTCATTTTAAATTTGGAAAAGTGTTTGTTAACCCTATTTTTGGATGATTTGATCTTGATAAGCTTGGATTAAAGTTTTGGGATGTTACAGTTTTCAGCAAAACCGGTGAGATTGACAACCTCATCGTAAGTTGGGGCAAAGTTCTGTGGTTGTGTTGTGCAGGTCTCCAGCGTTCTTTGCTTGTAGCTGGGCAGAGTGTGCCCCGCATAGCATTTAACTTACACCTTTGGGGTGTTTCCTTGCTCCTACTGGATTGATAACCTTGGTTTCGTACTGAGGGAAAACTTGCCACTATGCTCATCATACCTTCCTCTTGGGGTTTCCCAACGAGCTCGATATATTTTGGGCCATCAAGATCTTTTTATGGCACCGTTGCCGGGGACTGAAGAACAAGAAGAAGCTCCCACGTCAACCACGCGCCAGCAAGTCTTTTTTTGGTGCCATTGCTGGGGAGTCAAGGACATCTTCACAAGGGGAGTCCCTCATAACCAATCTCTTTTCTTTGTTATTTTTGTTTTGCTTAGTTTACTTTTGTTTGGTTTGCTTGTTTCTTTATCAAAAACACAAAAAAGTTAGTTTTACGAGTTTGCTTTCTTTATTGAAAACACACAAAAAATATAGTTTCTATCTTAAGTTGCCATTATGTCTAGCCTTTCTCCAATCACTATGTCACCTGAGTAAATGATTTTCACTTTTAAACAAGGAATTGAGGAGATCTTCAAGGAAGCTTGGTCTAGAATCTCTGATCTTCATGAAAAAACTGAGCTTAAAATGACTCAAAGTTTGTTCCTTAGCAGTTTTTACCTTGGAATTACTCTTTGCTATAGATATGCTTTAGATGCTGTTGTGGGAGGAGATTTCCTCCAATGCAATGAGGATGATGTTGTTAATGCTATAAATAAATTGGTCTTCACTTACAACTTGCCTAGCAAAACTGATATTTCTTTCACAAACATATTTGCCAGATTGAACACTCTTGAGACCAGCACTGCTAGTTTTAAAGATTGCTATAATACGCTTAGGGAGCATCATAATTATGTTCCAATAAATTCTGAACCATCAAAGTGGCTCCCCAGAGTAAAGATTGATATAAATAATGAAACTTTTCAAGCTCGATGTGATATCATGTCTGAATTTTGTCTTATGCCTAAAGATATTTATGAATCCTTGAATCTTTGGGGGCTTTCTGAAGGAGGAAAAGAAATATCTCTTGCTAATAATGCTACAATATTACCTATTGGAATAGCTGAAGGAGTGTTTACAAAGATCCTTGGGAAAATGATTTCTACTGATTATCTTATTATTGAATGTGCAGGAAAGGACAAATTACACTTGAAATGTCCCTATTAGAACTCCTTGGAGCCATAATAGATGTAGGAAAGGGGACCATGCACCTTGCTTCTCCACCAAATAATCATATGTTTCCCAAGGTTAAGAGTAAAAGTAAGAGAGTGAAGGGCAAGAAATTTGGTTTTAATGCTTCTTCATTTGAGAACACTTGATTCTTTTTCTTGCTTCTTATGCCTAACTTAAAGGCGTTAAAGAAAAGTACTTATTGGGAGATAACCCAAAAGTTTTAGATGAGTCTTGGAAGTTATTACCTCAGTAATAACCGCTCCTTATCCTTTTTATTTGCTTTTTGTGCCAAGAGTAACCTCTAATGAGAGAGAAGTAATGATTGGGAAATTTGCTGTCCCGAAACAGATTTCTGTGCTTCACCATAAAAATTCGTGTAACATCTCTGTACATCCTTTTGAAGCGTGCATTTTTTTCTTCTTCCCCAGGTTGTTATCTAACTTTCGTTAGTTCAACACTTTTTGATTTGAGCAACATAAGGTCTTCGAAAAAATTCATCTTTACCCTTACTGCTTTTGTGATTTCTGCCATTTTGTGCATTTGCTTCTTGTTGGTTCCTTTTTTAGTTCTTTTGGGGAATTGAGCTTTTTGAGGGAACTGCTACAATAGATTTTGTTTTAATGGAAGTTTTATTGGTGTTAGAACTGAACCTTAAAAACTTATTATCTTGAGTGCACTAATGTTGCTAATAAAGATTGTGTGAAGTTTTGTATGAAGGAAAAATTTCAGGTGTATGGAAGGAATGAATAATAAAATGAAGGATGGACTAAAGCTCAAGCTTGGGGATGCCACACGTGTCACCCCAAGAAATATCCAAGAAGTACAAGAGTCAAAGCTTGGGGATGCCCAAGGCATCCCCTTCTTCATTAATAAAAATCTCAGGTTCCTTCCAAACGCTTTATTTTTATTGTTTCATGCACAGTTGTGTTGTTCTTGGAGCATCTTCTTTTTCGTTTTCTTTTTGGTTTTTTTTTGCTTTGTTTGCTTAGTTTGATGAATAAATTGGTTGGACCCCCTATTTCATACATTGGTTTTCAAATAGTTTGGTTTGGTTTGGAAAAGAGTAGGAAAGCTCATGCTTAAGTGGTAAAGAGAGCTTGTTTTTGACTGTGGCCTATGCTTTGTCATGTCATGCTTGATATTGTTTTGGCTTTATGCTTAGTATTCTTTGTTTTAGCATGACTTGGTATAAACAATTGAGATTTCTTAATGTGCCTTGGATGAATCATGCATTGTTTTAGCATATTAAAGCATAGTATAGTGGTATTCTCCTTTGATGCTTTATTTGGGTTGACTTGGCGCATGCTCACACCATGTTATGACTATCCCAAGTCACCATAGCCTTTATGATCCTTTATTTTTCAACTTGTAGTATCACTTTATAGTTTGATCAATGATGTTTTGTCACTCTTCATGATTATGGCCATTATTGCTCTCCTAGTTTGTCGCTCCCAGTCTTTTGCTAGCCTCCACAACCAAGTATGAGTCCACTCATGCATCCAACTCCCTAAACCAAGTTATTCCAAAGAGTCCACCATACATACCTACTAGCATATGCTATTCCAAGTATATTCATGTTTTTGTTTACCTTCCACATTAAACTTGTTATGATAAAACTAGTGATTAAAGCTCTCACGAACTTGATGGCACACTTTACTTTCTTGCATTTAATAAACTTGAACCATTGGGTCCTTCCTTGTTGCGTATATGCTTGCACTTTATAAGTTGAAATTAGCAGAACCATGTATCATGGGGAACGCTTTCCACATTGCACTTGTACTTTGTACCCCGTTGATATCATGTTCTTTTGCTTATGGATCCCCGTGGTGTGAAATAAAAGTGGAACTTGTAAGATCATCGAGTTTGTATGTGTGTTAGAGAAACACCTGGGTCGCTAGCCTAAGCCATGCCTAATCATGGTGGAAACTTGCATCATCACCATAATGAGCACTCTATGAAGCATCCTCAATAAAAACCTATGCAAATAGCAAATAAAAAGATCGCTGAGATGCTCATTGTCTGCTTGCCTTGTCATTTTGATTATGGGATAGCTCCTGTATCATGTCCAAGGGGTACCCCGTTGGCGGTTCTTTATGATACATATGTACTTATAATGACAAGAGCTTACTCGTGACTAAAGTTGAGGAGCATGAGGTTCGGTCTTCGTAAGTAAGGGGCATGAGATTTTGGTTTATACCTTGTCAAGCATATCCTCTTAGCTGTGTCACTTTAACCTTAATCATCTTCAATATGCTTATGATAGGGGCAATGAGAGCTGAAACCTAATAAGTACCATAATTTTTGGAATCTCTTTATGAGACTTGAATCCCTACTTCCTCCTATGAAGGCCTTTCTTCCACCATTATATTGAGTCTCCACCTTCTATCTTTATGCACCTACTTTGAGAGCATAGTGGCCATTCTTAGTTCTATGTGCATTGTCCCAAGACTAGTTGATTGATGCATACTTTGATATTGCTTGTTTTAAACTATTTGTATCTAGTCACTCTTATAAACTTTGAACGTGTCCTATGCATTTATATTTGCTACTCTATGAGGGACAAGCTGAATGCTACTATGATATGTTTTCTTTATGTGAAACAAACAAACGTCTTGCAAAGCATTGTTATTTATGAATCTTTTGTTTGTGCCTATTTATGTTGCATCATAGTTTCTTTGTCTTATTGCTAGAACTTTGTCTCTCATGCTATGATTGGAGTACTATGATCCCAGCTTTGAATGTTTTACAAATACTTGATCAAGTTTATGATGGTGCATGTCACCTCAAAAATTATTCTTTCTTTTTATCACTTACCTACTCGAGAACGAGCAGGAGTTAAGCTTGGGGATGTTGATACATTGCAAATGTATCTATAATTTTTGATGTTCCATGCTTGGTTTTATCTACTTTCTTATGTTTTGTCCACACTTTGGAGTACTTTTCATATGATTTCTTGGACTAACCTATTAACAAGAGCCACAGTGCCAGCTGCCTATTTTCTGCTGTTTTTGGTTTCAGGAAGTCAGAAAATGAATATTCTCGAAATTGGACAGGACAAAAGCCAAAGCCATTATTTTACCGGGGGACATCTGGAGCCAGAATACGAGACGGAGAGGGGCTGGGCACACCACCACTGGCCGCCATGGACAGTTCGTTCAACGCGCCAGGTGGTGTGGCTGCCCCCACCCTCGGCCTCCTTCCCTATATATTGCCTCCGATCGGAAACCCAAAGTACCCGATCAAAATTCCACGAAGAGTCTATAGTCATTGTCATCTCCATCCCTAGATCGGGAGGATCTGAAGCTCTTCCGGCACCACGGGAGAGGGAATTCACCCTGGAGGCCTTCTTCATCACCATGCAAGCCTCCGGTGTGATGCGTGAGTAGTTCATCTCTGGACTACGGGTCCATGTAGTAGCTAGATGGCTGGTTCTCCTTCTTTGTGCTTTCATGTTCAGATCTTGTGAGCTCCGTTCATGATCAAGATCATCTATTTGTAATTATGCATGTTGTGTTTGCAGGGATCCGATGGATATTGAGATGCTATTTCAGATTGATTATTGATTCTATCATGTCTTTGTTATTTGTGATCTTGCATGCTTTCCGTTGTTAGTAGCTATCTTGGCCAAGTAGATGCTAGCAACTCCAAGAGTTAGTATTTATGCTCGATAGTGGGTTCATGCCTCTGGTAATCTGAGGAAGTGACAGAAATGTCTAAGGTACTATATGTGCTGTTGCTACTAGGGAGAAAACAACAATCCTTTGTTCATAGAACAATCGTATTGTTTACTTTACATGCAATTCATAAAGCAATAATATGTTGCTTGCAACTTAATACTGGAGGGGGTTCGGATGATAACCTGAAGGTGGATTATTAGTCATAGATGCAGTTGGATGGCGGTCTATGTATAATGTTGTAATGCCT
Organism: Avena insularis; assembly: GCA_023614405.1. Taxonomy (NCBI): domain Eukaryota; kingdom Viridiplantae; phylum Streptophyta; class Magnoliopsida; order Poales; family Poaceae; genus Avena; species Avena insularis. The sequence continues at coordinate 114,886,783 of CM042692.1, forward strand.
AATCGAATCTCAGAGGAGTCAAGATGAGTAGTATATGCTTGTATGCTTTATCGATGTTTGTCAATTGCCCCGTTGTAATTTGTTCACCCAGCATGTTATCTATCTTAAGGAGAGCCACCTCTAGTGAACTATGGACCCCGATCCTTTCTTTTACATACAATCCACAAACTGTTTACTGCTTTGTGTTTACTTTCTGCAAAATATTACTTCCTTCCATTTGATACGTTTAATCCTTTGTTTTCAGCAAATCCGGTGAGATTGACAACCTCATCGTAAGTTGGGGGCAAAGTTCTGTGGTTGTGTTGTGCAGGTCTGCGCGTTGCTACTAGCACCGGTAGTGCGCCCTGCCAACGTTCAGCTAGCTACACCTTTGGGGTGTTTCCTTGCTCCTACTGGATTGATAACCTTGGTTTTGTACTGAGGGAAAACTTGATGTTGTGCTCATCATACCTTCCTCTTGGGGTTCCCCAATGAGCTCGATATATTTTGGGCCATCAGTTATCTCCCAAGAAGTACTTTTATTTAACGCCTTTAAGTTAGGCATGATAGTTTGAGAAGATGCTCACATAAGAAATATGAATTGAAGTAAAAGAGAGCATCAAGAAGCAAATTCAAAGCACATTTAAGTCTAACCCACTTCCTATGAAAAATAATCTTGTAAAGAAACAAGTCATGAAAGCACAAAGCAACAAGCATAGTAAAGCAAAACAAGTGCAACTTCAAGACTTTCAACATAAAGAGGGGAAACTTAATATTATTGAGATGCATAAAACCATGTTTCCCTTTCTCATAATAACTTTCAGTAGCATCATGAATAAAATTAACAATATAACTATCACATAAAACATTCTTATCATGAGCCACATGCATAAAATGATTATTACTCTCCACATAAGCATAGTCATTCTTATTAATTGTGGTGGGAGCAAATTCAACAAAATAGCTATCATTATTATTCTCATCACCATAATCATCAAATATAGGAGGCATATTGTAATCATTAATTTTCTCCTCAATAGTAGGTGGGCTGAAAATATCATATTCATCATTGTAATCATCATATATTGGATGTTTGGTATCATCATAAGCAATAGAATAGCTATCTTCCAAAACTGGGGAACTAAAAAGATCATTTTCATAAAAACTAGCTTCCCCAAGCTTAGACTTTTCCATAGCATTAGTAATAATGGTGTCCAAAGAATTCATACTAACAACATTGCTATTAGCATGCAAATAAAGTTCCATAGGTTTTTTAATTTTCTCTTCAAACACTTCATGTCCTAACTCAAGATAAATACCTTAAAGCTCTCTAAATTTTTTTTTGTTTTCCATTAAGCCTAACTAGTGAAAACAAGAAACAAAAAGACAAAATTGTAGAATCTAAAGGAAATAACTTCGAGCACTCACACCGGAGGATGTGAGTACCTTTTACCTTACCTCCCCGGCAACGGCGCCATAAAATAGCTTGATGTCTACGCACTTCTATTCTTGTAGACAGTTGTTGGGCCTCCAAGTGCAAAGGTTTGTAGAACAGCAGCAAGTTTTCCCTTAAGTGGATTACCCAAGGTTTATCTAACTCAGGAAGGAAGTGGTCAAAGGTATCCCCTCTCAAGCAACCCTGCAATCAAGATACAAGAAGTCTCTTGTGTCCCCAACACACCCAATACACTTGTCAGGTGTATAGGTGCACTAGTTCGACGAAGAGATAGTGAAATACAAGTGGTATGGATATAATACAACGGTGCTAGAAAATAGCTTCATGGTGTGGAAGAGACTAAAGGCAAACTGAAATAAAGATGGAAGCAAGCAAACATGTAACAGATCTAATTGCAAACGGTGTTTCAATGCTTAGAAACAATGCCTAGGGATCATACTTTCACTAGAGAACACTCTCATATAAATATCTTCTCTTCATGATACTACTCTTAACTACTCTCCGATTGCACACTCTAATCCATGATAGGGCTATAACAGCACTCCTCAAAGTTCATTTTCCCCATCTAGATAACCCCACACTGTCACCTTGAGCACTAGATGGTTCCAACAAACACCACAATTTCATAGAGACATCCAACTCCAAATATAACTCATAACAAGTATTTGTAATCTCTAGCCTAAGTGCCACCATGGTGTGCACGTTGTCACTTTCACACACATGGGGAGAGCAGAGATCTATTAAAGCACTTAGGTAGCAAAGTAGATCTACTTGATTACAAAGCTCATGATCATAATATGATCATGCATAGAGAGAGAGATGAACACATAGCTACCGGTAGAACCCTTGACCTCGAGGAAGAACTACTCCCTCCTTATCATGGGAATCAGCAATGGCAATGGAGATAGCGGTGGAGTTGATGGAGATGGTGGTGAAGATGGTGAAGAGGCGGCGGCGGCGCCGCCGGCGGCGCGAAGGACTCCTTCCCCGTCGTCGGTATCACAGGGGAGCACCGCCCTTAGCACCCTTCCTTCATGGCTTCTTGGGATCCCTTCACCATGGAGATGGGATCCATGGGGGAGGCAAAAGCATGGCTTTGGTGGCTGCAAATTCATGTGTGGAGGTGTCTCCCATGAATTAGGTTTCCTCCCTTTATATAGCTTCTCGGATTCCTATCACCCCATCTTGGGCTGTAGTAAATCGGGTCTATCAGGTCTGTTCAGACTCGTAATCAGCTAAATTTTATGTCCTGAACGTTTGTCGTGAAAGTTCCAACAACTTTGTAGTTGAAGAGTTTTCCGGTTGACGCCGTCTTTGACCCGAAACGTGACCATCTTTAAAAAGAGTTCTGAGACAGATTTCTGGAAAATCCCAATTTGACTCCAACAAGGTTTCAACTTGTATTTTTGGTAATTCCTACACATCAAAGTGTGAAACAAGAACATTGTGCACTTTTGCAACTATTAGTAGGTTAGTCCAAATAAATCATAAACTTTATATAAAAAGGAGTATCAAAAGCATATTATTAGCATAAAACCATCAAAAATTATAGATACGTTATGGGCGTATCAATACGTCGAGCTCGTTGGGAACCCCAAGAGGAAGGTATGATGATCACAACAGCAAGTTTCCCTTAGTTATGAAACCAAGGTTATCAAACCAGTAGGAGCAATAAAACAACTCCAAGGTGTTGCTAACAACTTGGAATCCTGCACAACACAACCACAGAACTTTGCCCCAACTTAGAGTGAGGTTGTCAATCTCACTAGTTTTGCTAAAAACAAAGGATTAAACGCATAGTGCGGAAGATAGTAATTGCTTGCAGAAAGTAAACAGTAAACAGTAGATGGTATATCAATGATAAAAGAATGGACCGGGGTCCATAGTTCACTAGAGGTACTTCTCTTTAAGATAAATAGCATGTTGGGTGAACAAATTATAGCGGGGTAATTGACAGATTTGAGAAAGCAGAACAATGCATATACTAGACATCTTGACTCCTATGGGATTTGATTGGGCATTAAAACATAATACATATACCGTAATCCAACTGCATATATGACTAATAATCCACCTTCAGGCTATCATCCGAACCCCTTCCAGTATTAAGTTGCAAGCAACAGATAATTGCATTAAGCAAAGTGTGTAAAGTAAACAATACGATTGCCCCATGGACAAAGGATTGTTGTTTTCTCCCTAGTAGCAATAGCACATCTACAACCTTAGAGATTTCTGTCACTTCCCCAGATTACTAGAGGCATGAACCCACTATCGAGCATAAATACTCCCTCTTGAAGTTGCAAGCATCTACTTGGCCAAGATAGTTACTAACAACGGAGAGCATGCAAGATCACAAATAACATAGACACGATAGAATCAATAATCAATCTGAAATAGTACCTCAATATCCATTGGATCCCTGCAAACACAACATGTAAGATTACAAATAGATGATCTTGATCATGAACAGAGCTCACAAGATCTAAACATTATAGCACAAAGGAGGAGAACCAGCCATCTAGATACTACATGGACCCATAGTCCAAGGATGAACTACTCACGCATCACACCGGAGGCAGGCATGGGGATGAAGAAGGCCTCCAGGTGATCTCTCCCATCCGGCTGGGTGGCGGGAAGAGCTTCGGATCCCCCCGATCTAGGGATGGAGATAGCGGTGGCTACAGACTCTTTCGTGGATTTCTGATTGAGTGTTTAGGGTTTTCGTCCCGCGAGGCTTTTATAGGCGAAGGGGCAAGGTCGGTTGATAACCCACAAGAGGGGATCGTGTGTAACCTTTTCAATAAGTAAGAGTCTCGAACCCAACGAGGAGCTAAAGGTAGGATAAATATTCTCTCAAGTTCTATCAACCACTGATACAACTCTACGCATACTAAACGTTTGCATTATCTAGGAAATAAAACTAGAGCAACAATACGAGTAATAGAGATAGTTTTGCATGATAATAAATAACAAGAAAGTAAAGCTAGTTGTTGCAGCAATAAAATACACTAAACTAACAGAACCATGAGTGTGAAATAGTGGTGGTAATTGTGGTGGCTTTGTCCAAGTTTAAATAGCGAATAGATCGGGTTCATTGTCTTCGATGCAGTTTTCTATGTGGGAGAGGCTAAATATACATGCGCTTCACTACTTGGAATTACATGTACTATATGATTAGATTGTTAGCAAACATCCGTAAGTACTAATCAATGCATTAAGGTTTCCCCAACCATAGCCTTAAGTTTAATGGTCCTCTTACTCCCATACGCAACGCTCCAGTTCAAGGCCCTCGGGTTTCTGTCACTCCGGCAGAACTTCCCCCCTTCCTCTTACACATACTACAAACCCTATGATGTTTAATCTATGCGCGCACAAATATAATGGACACCAAAGGACTGTACCATATCAACATACAACTCTAATGAACCAAAGACGTTCAACCATTCAATCTAAGAACAAAGAAACTACACAAACATGACATAGATCATAGGATTATAACTTACAGCACCAAACACCATGTTTACATAGGACGGTACAGAGGTGTGTGGGAGGATGAACCACTGCATACTAGGAGTATTAGGTGATGGAGACGACGGTGAAGATGGTGAAGAGGGCGGCGGCGGCGTGGGGGACTCCTTCCCTGCCGTCGTTATCATGGGGGAGCACCGCCCCTTAGCCCCCTTCCTTCATGGCATCTTGTGAGCCCTCCCTCATGGAGATGGGATCCATGGGGGAGGCAAAAACGTGGCTTTGGTGGCTGCAAATTCGTGGGTGGAGATGCCCTGGGCGAATTAGGTTTCCTCCCTTTATAAAGCTTCTCGAATTTCCGTCACCCCATCTTGGGTGCAGTAAATCGGGCCTAAAAGGCCCGTCCAGACTCGGAATCAGTTAAATTTTATGTCCAGAACGTTTGTCGTGAAATTTCCAACAACTTTGTAGTTGAAGAGTTTTCCGTTTGTCGCTGTTTTCTACGCGAAACGGGACCATCTTCAAAAAGAGTTCTGAGACAGATTTCTGAAAATATCCCAATTTGACTCCAACAAGGTTTCCACTTGTATTCTTGGTAATTCCTACACGTCAAAGTGTAAAACAAGAACATTGTGCACTAACTATTAGTAGGTTAGTCCAAATAAATCATAAACTTTATACAAAAAGGAGTGTCAAAAGCATATTATTAGCATAAAACCATCAAAAATTATAGATATGGTATGGACGTATCAACATCCCAAGCTTAGTTCCTGCTCGTCCTCGAGTAGGTAAACGATCAAAATAATATAATATTTGATGTGACATGTAGGCAATATAATCTTGATCATCATTATTGTAAAAGCATTGATAGCTGGGATTAAGGTACTCTAAACATGAATCTTGAAAGATAGAGTTCTAACAATAAGACATAGCAACTATGTTGTAAAATGAAAAGGCACAAACAAAAGATTCATGAATAACAATGCATTGCAAGATGTTTGTTTGTTTCACATAAAGAAAGCATAATGAGAATGTTATTCAGCGTGTCCCTCATAGAGTAGCAAAACATAAATGCATAGGACACCTTTTAAAGTTCATAAGGGTGACTAGATACAAATAGTTTAAGAACAAGCAATATCAAAGTTATGCATCAATCAACAAGTCTTGGGACAATGCACATTAAACTAAGAATGGCCACTATGCTCTCTTAATAGGTGCATAAAGATAGAAGATGGAGACTCAACATAAAATTAAAAGAAAGTCCTTCTTGGAAGGAAGCAGGTATTCAAGTCTCATAAAGAGCTTCCAAAAATTATGGTACTTATTAGCTTTCAGCTCTCATTTCCCCTATCATAAGCATCTTTAGGTGATTAAGGTTAAAGTAACACAACTAAGAGGATATGCTTAACAAGTTATAAGTTGAAATCTCATGCCCCTTACTTACGAGTACCAAACCTCATGCTACTCAACTTCAGTCACATGTAAGCTCTTGTCATTGTAAGTACATATGTATCATAGAGAATCGCCAACGGGGTACCCCTTCCACATGATACAGGAGCTATCCCATAATAAAAATGACAAGGCAAGCAGACAATAAGCATCTCAACGATCTTTTTATTTGCTATTTGCATAGGTTTTTATTAAGGATGCTTCATAGAGTGCTCATTATGGTTATGCTGCAAGTTTCCACCATGATTAGGCATGGCTTAGGCTAGCGGCCCAGGTGTTTCTCTAACACACATATAAACTCCATGATCTTACAAGTTCCCCTTTTATTTCACACCGCAGGGATCCATAAGCAAAATAATCATGATATCAACGAAATATAAGTGCAATGTTGAAAGCGTTCCCCATGATACAGGGTTCTGCTAACTTCAACTTATAAAGCACAAGCATATACGCAACAAATATGGACACAATGGTTCAAGTTTATTAAGTGCAAGAAAATAATGTGTACCATCAAGTTCGTGAGATCTTTAATCACTAATTTTCACATAACAAGTTTAATTCGGAAGGTAGATAAAAACATGAATATACTTGGAATAGCAAATGCTAATAGGTAGGTATGGTGGACTCTTTGGAATAACTTGGTTTTATTTGGAGTTGGATGCATGAGTGGAACTCATACTTGGTTATGGAGGCTAGCAAAAGACTAGGAGCGACCAACTAAAAGAGCAATAATGGCCATAATCATGCAAAGCGACAAAACATCATTAATTAAAGCATAAAGTGATATTACAAGTCGAAAACTAAAAGATCATAAAGGCTATGGTGACTTGGGATAGTCATAACATGGTGTGAGCATGCGCCAAGTCAACCCAAATAAAGCATCAAAGGAGAATACCACAATACTATGCTTTAATATGCTAAAACAACGCAGATTATTTCAAGGCACATTAAGCAATCTCAATTGTTTATAACATATCATGCTACAGCAAAAATCACTAAGCATAAAGCCAAAACAATATCAAGCATGACATGACAAAGCATACGCCACCGTAAAAAACGAGCTCCTTTTACCACTTAAGCATGAACTTTTCCTACTCTTTTCCAATCCAAACCACACTTATTTGAAAACTAATGTATGAAAGAGGGGGTCCAACCAATTTATTCAAGAAAACTAAGAAAACAAAGAAAACAAAAACAAAAATGAAGACGCTCCAAGAATAACACAACTGTGCATGAAATAATAAAAATGAAGTGTTTGGAAGAAACCTGAGATTTTTATTGATGAAGAAGGGGATGCCTTGGGCATCCCCAAGCTTTGATGCTTGTACCTCTGGAATATTTCTTGGGGTGACACGGGTGGCATCCCCAAGCTTGAGCTTTTGTCCATTCTTCATCTCATTACATCATTCTTTCCTTAACACCTAAAATTTTTCCTTCATACAAAACTTCACATAATCTTCATTAGCAACATTAGTGTACTGAAGATAATAAGTCTTTGGGTTCAGTTTCAACATCAATAAAACTTACATTAAAACACAAGCTATTGTAGAATTTCCCTCAAAAATATCAATTCCTCAAAAATAACCCAAAAAGGAATCAACAAGAAGCAAATGCAAATAATGGCAGAAATCTGTCAAAACAGACCAGCAGGTAAAAACCGATTTTTTTGAAGACCTTCTGTTGCTCAAATCGAAAAGTATTGAACTAATGAAAGTTATATAACAACCTGGGGCAGAAGCACAAAAATTCACAGCTCAAGCAGACATACAGAGATTTTACACAATTTTTTACAGCGAAGCACAAAAATCTGTATCGAGACAGCAACTTTCCCAAGCATTATTGCTCTCTCATTAGAGGTTACTCTTGGCACAAAAACCACACAAAAAATATAAGGAGCAGTTATTACAGTGGTAATAACTTCCAAGACTCATCTAAAACTTTTGCGTTATCTCCCAATAAGTACTTTTCTTTAACGCTTTTAAGTTAGGCATAGGAGCAAGATTTAAGTATTTTCAAATGAATAAGCATTAAGATTACCAGAAATATCTTTCTTTTTCAAGGCTTCATGCATTCCTACAAGTTTTTAGCTGAAAAGCTTCCACGGAAAGATTTTTTTTGGTTTCATAGGCATGAACACAAGTGTTCAAGGTCGACCCCACTTAACCATTACTCATCTTTCCAATCACTTTCCTTTTTGGAAACGTTTTTAGGTAACAAGTACAACTAATTTTTTTTGTAGTTCGCATTCCCTATCCATACTAAGATAGAGAACAACTTAAAACTGAAACTAAAACCTACTTAGAGATAAAGCAAACAAGTGCACACAAGAATATTCACCCACACGCTATTGCTCCCCGGCAACGGCGCCCCAAAAGGTCTTGATAACCCACAAGTATAGGGGATCGTGTGTAGCCTTTTCGATAAGTAAGAGTCTCAAACCCAACGAGGAGCTAAAGGTAGGATAAATATTCTCTCAAATTCTATGAACCACTGATACAACTCTACGCACACTAAACGTTTGTATTATCTAGGAAATAAAACTAGAGCAACAATACGAGTAATAGAGATAGTTTTGCATGATAATAATTAACAAGAAAGTAAAACTAGTTGCTGCAGCAATAAAATACACTAAACTAACAGAACCATGAGTGTGGAATAGTGGTGGTAATTGTGGTGGCTTTGTCCAAGTTTAAATAGCGAATAGAGCGGGTTCATTGTCTTCGATGCAGTTTTCTATGTGGGAGAGGCTAAATATACATGCGCTTCACTACTTGGAATTACATTTACTATATGATTGGATTGTTAGCAAACATCTGTAAGTAATAATCAATGCATTAAGGTTTCCCCAACCATAGCCTTAAGTTTAATGGTCCTCTTACTCTCATACGTGCAACGTTCCGGTTCAAGCCTCGTGTTTCGTCACTCCGTAGAACTTCTCCCTTCCTCTTACACATACTACAAACCCTATGATGTTTAATCCATGCGCGCACAAATATAATGGATACCAAAGGATTGTACCATATCAACATACAACTCTAATGAACCAAAGACGTTCAACCATTCAATCTAAGAATAAAGAAACTACACAAACATGACATATATCATAGGATTATAACTTATAGCATCAAACACCATATTTATATAGGAAGGTACAGAGGTGCGTGGGAGGATGAACCACTGCATACTAGGAGGATTAGGTGATGGAGATGGCGGTGAAGATGGTGAAGAGGGCGGTGGTGGCGCCGGCGGCGACGCGGGAGACTCCATCCTCGCCGCCGGTATCATGGGGGAGCACCGCCCCTTAGCCCCCTTCCTTCATGGCTTCTTGGGAGCCCTCCTTCATGGAGATGGGATCCATGGGGGAGGCAAAAACGTGGCTTTGGTGGCTGCAAATTCGTGGGTGGAGATGCCCTGGGCGAATTAGGTTTCCTCCCTTTATATAGCTTCTCGAATTCCCGTCACCCCATCTTAGGCTGCAGTAAATCGGGCTTAAAAGGCTCGTCCAGACTCGGAATCAGCTAAATTTATGTCCAGAACGTTTGTCACGACATTTCCAACAACTTTGTAGTTGAAGAGTTTTCCGTTTGATGCCGTATTCGACCCGAAACGGGACCATCTTCAAAAAGAGTCATGAGACAGATTTCTGAAAAAATCCCAATTTGACTCCAACAAGGTTTCTACTTGTATTCTTGGTAATTCCTACACATCAAAGTATAAAACAAGAACATTGTGCACTTTTGTAACTATTAGTAGGTTAGTCCAAATAAATCATAAACTTTATACAAAAAGGAGTGTCAAAAGCATATTATTAGCATAAAACCATCAAAAATTATAGATATGTTATGGACGTATCATCGGTGGAGCGCCAGGAGGCCCACACCCCCTGGTGGTGCAGCCCCCCCCCCTCCCCCAAGCTGCCCCGCCGCTAGGTGTGGTCGCCCTGGTGCGCCACTTCATCTCCCCTCCGGACTCCGTGTTCCTTCTAGTAAAATATTGATTTGGGCTTTTGTCCCGTCCAATTCCGAGAATATTTTCTTACTAGCTTTTCTAAAACCAAAAACAGCAGAAAACAGGCAACTAGCACTATGGCATCTTGTTAATAGGTTAGTCCCAGAAAATGTATAAAAATACCTCAAAGTGTGAACAAAACATAAGAAAGTAGATATTAAACAAGCATGGAACATCAAAAATTATAGATACGTTTACGACGTATCAAGCATCCCCAAGCTTAACTCCTGCTCGTCCTCAAGTAGGTAAGTGATAAAAAGAAAAGAATAATTTTTTAGGTGGCATGCACCATCATAATCTTGATCAAGGTATTTGTAAAACATTCATAGCTGGGATCATAGTACTCTAACATAGACATGAAAGATACAGTTCTAACAATAAGACATAGCAACTATGTTGTAACATGAAAAGGTACAAACAAAAGATCATGAATAACAATGCATTGAAAGACGTTTGTTTGTTTCACATATAGAAAACATAATAAGAATGGTATTCAGCTTGTCCCTCATGGTATAGCAAAACATAAATGCATAGGACACCTTCAAAGTTCATAAGGGTGACTAGATACAAATAATTTAAAAACAAGTAATATCAAAGTTATGAATCAATCAACAAGTTTTGGGACAATGCACATTAAACTAAGAATGACCACTATGCTCTCTCAATTGGTGCATAAAGATAGAAGATGGGGACTCAACATAAAAGTAAAAAAGAAAGGCCCTTCATAGATGGAAGCAGGGATTCAAATCTCATAAAGAGCTTCCAAAATTTATTGTACTTATTAGCTTTCAGCTCTCATTGCCCCTATCATAAGCATCTTGAGGTGATTAAGGTTAAAGTGACACAAATGTGAGGATATGCTTGACAAGTTATAAGTTAAAAATCTCATGCCCTTTGCTTACGAGTACCGAACCTCATGCTACTCAACTTTAGTCACGAGTAAGTTCTTGTCATTGTAAGTACATGTGTATCATGGAGAACCGCCAACGGGGTACCCCTTGCCCCATGATACAGGAGCTGTCCCATATCAAAATGACAAGGCAACAGACAATGAGCATCTCAGCGATCTTTTTATTTGCTACTTGCATAGGTTTTTAATGAGGATGCTTCACAGAATGCTCACTATGGTTATGCTGCAAGTTTCCACCATGATTAGGCATGGCTTAGTCTAGACGCCCAGACGTTTCTCTAACACACATACAAACTCCATGAGCTTACAAGCTCCCCTTTTATTTCACACCACCGGGATCCATAAACAAAAGAACATGATATCAACTGAATAATAAGTGCAATGTTGAAAGCGTTCCCCATGGTACATGGTTCTGCTAATCTTCAACTTATAAAGCGCAAGCATATACGCAACATAGATAGACACAATGGTTCAAGTTTATTAAGTGCAAGAAAGTAAAGTGTGTCATCAAGTTTGTGAGAGCTTTAATCACTAATTTTCACATAACAAGTTTAATTCGGAAGGTAGATAAAAACATGAATATACTTGAAATAGCAATAATGCTAATAGGTAGGTATTGTGGACTCTTTGGAATAACTTGGTTTTCTTCGGGGTTGGATGCATGAGTGGAACTCATACTTGGTACATGTGGAGGCTAGCAAAAGACTGGAAGCGACCAACTAAGAGAGCAATAATGGCCATAATCATGCAAAGCGACAAAACATTATTAATTAAAGCATAAAGTGATATTAGAAGTTAAAAACTAAATGATCATAGAGGCTAAGGTGACCGGTATAGTCTTAACATGGTGTAAGCATGTGCCAAGTCAACTCAAATAAAGCATCAAAGGAGAATACCACAATATTATGCTTTTGTATACTCAAACAACGTATGATTCTTTCAAGGCACATTAAGCAATCTCAATTTTTTGGAACAAGTCATGCTACAACAATAGTTATAAAGTATAAAGTCAAATCAACATCAAACATGACATGATAAAGTCTAGACCATAGTCTAAACAAGCTCCTTTTGTACCACTTATAAGCATGAAACTTCCTACTCTTTTCCAATACAAATCATCTTATTTGAAACTATGTATGAATGCGGGGGTCCAACCAATTTATTTAAGCAAACTAAACAAAATAAAAATAAAGATAAAAATGAAGACGCTCCAAGAACAATATAATTGTGCATGAAACAATAAAAATGAAGTGTTTGGAAGAAAACCTGAGATTTTTATTGATAAAGAAGGGGATGCCTTGGGCATCCCCAAGCTTTGACACTTGTACTTCTTGAATATTTTTTGGGGTGACACCGGTGGCATTCCCAAGCTTGAGATTTTGTCCTTCATCTCATCACATTATTCTTCCCTACACTTTAAAAAAATTTCACATAAGACTTCACCCAATCTTCATTAGCAACACTAGCACAAATGCCTGTGCGTTGCTACAGGTTGATAGAGGAGAACACTCTACCATCACTTTATGAAGATTTGTCACCAAAAACTTCATTGAGCTTAATCATCATTTTATTAAAGCACCATACAATATGTGTATTTGTCACTTGTCTATATAAATGGAAAAGGAATAAAATATCCCTTGAAAGAGAGAAAGATGCATCCTTCCTTCTTTTGTGATGTCCTTAATTCCAACCACTTGGAACCCATTGGCTGACTTCTACATATATATGGGACTCCAAACTTGTGCCACGCTGCTACAAATGTGACAAGCAATAATAAAATGAATAAAACTTTATAGTATTCACAAAAATTATTTTTCTATATTTTACTCTAAAATAAATATAAATTACCGCAGTTTATATAAAGAAAAATAAAAACCGTACTTGGGTTAATGGCCTGCAGTGCTGCTACAGGTTAATTTTTATTTTGGCATGATGTGTTTATGTGTTGATGTTTGTCAACACAGTAAACGTAGCATCGGTTCACTCTTTCCCATTTCTCTCCTCGAGCAGACCATGAGCAACAGCTTCCCTTCTTATAATAACTTCAATTTATGTACACAAGTTGTCGTTTCATTTTGCCCAATATTCCGATGGATTCTTTGATTCACACAAGATATTTATTCCGTCTATTTTTTTATAAAACTATCTTGTAATTACAAAATGGGTACCACAACGGAACACACATAAACACTAATAATTCATACAATTGATGAGAAGTACATATAAGTAAATAATTAACAATTCAATTTTTTAATAATTTCATTTTCTATTAATTTATATTTTTTGTTATCTTTTTATCTAGTTAGCACAAAACGTGTTGATCTTTCTACTCGCATACATGATTTTCTGCAACACTATACTAGTTGCATGGTTCTGTCGTAGTTGAAAGGAAGGCGTTATCACACTGGTGTCCACTGCTACCAGGGGAAGATGTGAAGGTCATGCTTGTCATTGAGTATATGAGCTGAACAAAATCAATATCTGAATATTCTGATAGATCCATCCTCAGAGAAAAAATTCATAAACGGAGGCCAGCCTGACCATGAAACAACCTTCAATCAGTAGCACACCATGGTCACATATAGAAGCAGATTCTATGTGTTGGAGCTCCAAAGTAGAGTAGCGACCTGTCCCGCACAATGGAGCCGTGGAGGAAGCTTCTTCTCTGCGCCTCAATGGTTCGGTATGAACTGAGCTCTAGGATCATGATGGAGAAGCAGGCGGTGACTTCGCCATGCACCTGTACGGGCGCGATCGGGCGCCGGAAGACTTGAAAGCATGCGCCGGCCATCCTCGAGTCAGAGCAGCGCAGGCGCAGCAGGCACACCCGCGGACCATCAAATATTGTATAGTTCGAGCTGCTTGTCGTGCTCACGTTTAGGTCAGCACTGGAATCATGGAAGTGACCCCTCCGTCTGAGAGAGCTATAGATCTAGCTACCACGCCTTCGATCTGAGTACCACTTCCATCCCGGCGACCATGGAACAAAAAATATATTTAAAAATTGAAAGAATAGGAGAAAGAAAGGAGGTTCAGATTTACATCATGAAAAAACAATTAACTGCCAATTCCGTGCAAAATCGGTGACAAAAAACCAGATAAAACTCCTCACGGAAATTCCTACCAACAGAGCGATTAAAATCTATAGGATTTCCTCAAGAAAAAGATCTACATAGCGAGAGCTTCAGAGGAGGATTGGGGTTCAGTCTAGAAAGATGCTGCAGCTTTTAGGACGGATCCTCTAGAAGCGGTGATAGAGGGGCCCGTAGCTTCTCATGGCGGTGGCAGAGGGGACGCTGGCACGGGGGGCGACGCCGAAGCGCCTCTGCTCTGCGACCCCGTCCGTCTCTAGCACTGCCACGACCCTTGGCCCATATGGCTCATGGGATGAAGGAAGGGGACAGGTGATCAGCAACCCCTTGACTTGTAGCCCAAATTCCCATGTTATTTTTCCCCTCTCGAGCAATTCAATCGAAGCACGTGACTGCCGTCGGGGACGTTGCGTGCTGGCGTCGTCTTCCTTACCCCCTTCGCTCATTGCTTCAAGCCACTGGGATAGCGCGTAGCGGTTGCCCTCACGATCCGTCCAAGATGCGGCCCTGGAACTCCAGATGCGGCGGAGAAGGCCGAGACTCCAGGAGGAACTTCCTCTGCGGACCTACGCGTCCTGTTGTCCAGCACCGCTCCCGGCCATGAGCACACCTTCTCCATCCGTTCAGCGATGGGGGAAGGAGGCCGCGTCCGCGAGCATACCTTCTCTGTCCGTCCGGCGATGGGGGAAGGAGGCCATGCCCTTTTTTCTTTACCGGAACGAAAAGTTCAGTTTAACTCAGAAGTGGCACGGTGGGTAATATCTTCCAAATGTCAGAGGCAAAATCATCCAAAAGAAAGCTGGTTGACAGAAGCATTGTATTTTTTATTATTACTAGGAGAGTGTCCGTGCGTTGCTACGAAACGTATTTTATTATGTTTTAATTTTGTGGTAAAATGGTTTGTGTCATTGCTCTGCTCCAATGGGGTATATCATTTCTTCCCAATTTTTGTAAATCTTGATTTATGTGTCAACACTCATGGTGTTAACATTATGGGAAGGCCAGGCTCCTCCCTTATTCTCCTCCATGACCTGGTACTTTAGGAAGAGTCATGCTCCATGCTCCCACTATCACTTTCATCCCTTGTTCTAACCCTACCCTAGGTGAAGTCCGGAGGTGTTCATCTTCTTACTTACGGTGCACTAAAATAAAATAAACATCTGGAGGTGTTCTGCAGGGATTATCACACTCTAACACTGTATTCTTGGATACTGCAATATTTATAACATGCAAGGAACCCCAAACAGGTCCATCGCAGCCTTGTTTTATAGAAGGCCAGATTAAAGATGCCTAAGGTTGGATGATATTTTCTTACAAGTGTAATATGAGCTAATTGTCAATTGCTCTATTTTTTACCTCGTACATTTAATGAATCATAATAAACTTGCAATAATCCAGGTTAGCTAATATCAGCGTTAGCTTGATTTAGTAACATGCAGAATGGAGCAGAGCAACCATGTATCATCAATTATTCATCGTTTAGCCTCGTGAAAAAGGTAGTCAAGTAGATAGTCTCTTTGCAAACCTTTGATTGTACTATTGGGTGAAGTTAATAGGAGTAATATATTCGACAATCGATTTTCTTGTTACCAGCAAAAAAAATAACCAATCTATCATTATTTTCAATTCATAAGAAAACAATGTTAGCACTAATCATGATATTTGTATCTGCATGTTTATTTCAGTACTGCATGTAATAGTCAAGTTGATGTTTAGTAGTGTAGCAGTACATTGTGCCGATGGATCAACCAAGAGGTGTGCAGGTGTGAGACGCTGAGGTGGCGCGTGAAGCTGTCCTTGTCGTGAGAGGCGGCTCTGCATGTAGGCGGTTGAAGACAACGGGTTGTACAAGTAATCTAGAGATATGCATGTGTGTGTTTAGTGGCATAAGAATAGGTCATGGAGTTAGTTGATTAGTGGAGCAGGTCGTGTGCGGGCAGGTTGTTGCCTGGTTGTTGCGTAGTAGCTATTTAAGTTTGTAACTCAGGTTGTTTTGATTAAGAGAATAGAAAGAGAGGAGAAAAACTCGGCTGTGTGAAACAGTCCGAGACCAGACCACCGTGTATCCTGTGTGTTGTGTGAGGCAACAAGAGAGAGAGCTAGCTAGATACGTGAGCTGAGAGAGTCAGCTCCGTCAAACAAAACTGGACTCAATTTCCTTTTTAGACAAAAGGCTCACTTAACTCAATTTCTGATGCTCCCAGTATGAAGAAGAAGCGAAAATCTTAAGCAGCAGACCATCCCAATCGATTGCAGAGTATAGATGTATCAGCCTCGCATAGCTAGTTGGGCAGGGTCGTAGGGAGTAGAGACCGTAGACTTGGAAACTGGATCGAGAGGAAAAGAAGAGGTAATCGATGATAGCTTCCTCTGCTGCCCCTCTCGTCGTCCTCTTCTCTCTGCAAGCACGCCGCAGGCCTTGCATCCTCTGGCTCTATCGCCGCTCGTCCTTGACCTCGGCCGCCCAGCTCTGCTGCTACCACGTTCCTCCATTCCCCGCCGCCAAGGACCAGATCGTGCGCCGTACTGTCGCCCGGCCGCAGAGCGACCATGCACCTCGACCGGCAGAAGCTCGATCTGGTCACGGGGCGCTTCCCCGACCTCGGTCGCCCAGCTCTGCCGCCACTGTGGTCCTCCGTTCCCCGCCGCCAAGGACCAGCTCGCGCGCCTCCAGGTACCTTCGCCCGGCCACAGAGCGACCATGCACCCCGTCCGGCAGAAGCTCGATCTGGTCACGGGGCGCTTCCCCGACCTCGGTCGCCCAGCTCTGCCGCCACTGCGTTCCTCCGTTCCCGCCTCCAAGGACCAGCTCGCGCGCCTCCAGGTACCGTCGCCTGGCCGCAGAGCGACCATGCACCCCGTCCGGCAGAAGCTTGATCTGGTCACGAGGCGTTTGATCCGGTCTCCCCCACCTCCGCATCGAGCCCGAGAGTTCCTCGCCGCCAGTACGTCGTCGCCTGCCTCTCCCCAGCGCCTCCCGAGCCCCTCGTCCTCGACCACCACCAGCCTCGGCCAGCGACCATGACCCCTCGACCTCCGCCGTCCCTAGTCGCCCGCTCGTGTGCTTCCACCGCCGGCCACCCCACCTAGCGACGATCCCTTCTGTCCCAGCCCTGCATCTTATTATCTCCCTCGATGGGGCGACCGCCTTTGGGTTGGCGCGCGGGGACGTGATCCAGGGCGGCGGCGGCGATTAGGGGATCTGGTCCAGGACGGAGGCGGCGCAGAAGGCCTCGAGCTCGGGGGTGTAGGTGGCGACGTTCGCGGATGCAAGGAGCGGAGGCGGCGAGCAGGGCAGGGCGGGGGCAGGCCTCGTCGCTCCCTCGCGGGATTCTCCCGAGGAAGGGGACGATGGTTTCAACAGGAACCCCCTTGTTTACTTAGGGTGGCACAGGCGGGTAATTACATATCTGATTGAGGAGCAAAATCGTCCTAAAAAAAGCGGACGGAAATCTGGGGTACGACCAACCTACCTCTAGATTTTTTATAGTAATAGCACATGTGCTCGTGCGTTGCACCGGGAGATAAAATCCACGACCATAAAAGTTCAGTTAAACGATTAATAAACTCAGTAGTTGATAAGAACGTCATTTCGAGGGGATCATGTCTGCCTAGGGTTCCTCCCAGCGCCGCCCCCGCCGCCAGGCCTTCCTCGCCGCCGCTGCCGCCTCGCCTCCCCTCCCTCCTCTTCAACCTGACCCTGTGCCGTCCATCGAGGCAGTGAATCCCCAAGCTCCCGAGGAGGCTAGGAGCTTCGTGGCGCCGCTACCGCTGGCTAGGTCCGCGGTGGCGGCGCACCTTGTTCCCTAAGGGGATAGGGGCCTCCGGCTGCCTCTCACGGTGGCAGATCTTGGATTCCGGGGCGGCGGCCCCGGTCGGTGGCGGTGGGTGAGGCTTGGACCTCCCTAAGTTGCGCTGGGAGGTGTTGCTCTTCTCCAAGGCGGTGCTGCTCTGACGGCCTGGTGGCTTTGGCTCCCATGGCTGGCCGGTGTAGTGGTGGTACCGTTCTGGTCCGGGCCGGTCCCGGCGGCTCGTCCGACTCGGCATGGCGGGGTAGCGGCCCTCCCTCCAATCTCTGGTGGTGGCGCACTCCGGTAGTGGCCGGTGCGCCCGGCTCCTCTTGTTGTGGCGTGGCAGGCCACCCGATCCGGGCGGCCGATCTCGCCGAGGTTGGTGGCCTCGATGTGGTGTTGGCGTAGTCACCACTACGGGGTTGTGAGTTTCTGTTTGCGTGGGCCGGGCCTCTGGAAGCTCCGAGCGAAAGTTCTGTCCGGCCCTTGCCGGCCAGCGGTGGCGGCGTCTGTGGGCATCGTGTTCCTCTTGGAGGTGCCGATGTGGAGTCTTCTTCGACTTTGCCTTTCCTCGGAGCAAGCTCTTCGGGTGAAAGCCTAGACCCGGCCGAGTCGGGCGACGAGCGTCGCGCGTACGTCTCTTTCCTCATTTGGGGCGTCGCTTTGAAGATCTTGTTCCCTTCCGTGTCGCTTGATGGGATGGACTCACACAACATCGTGTTGGCTGTTGCCCGACAGGTGATGTGAGGTTTCCGCGTGGTGACTTGTGCGGCAACGACGACGCTGATGAGGGATGGGTTGGTCGTGGCAATGACTTTGTTAGTCGGCTTCTATTCCGGCGTGTTCGATGGGTCTTCGCATTGGCCCTCCCTTATGAAGTCGGAGCTGCGGTTGGTGTCCTGCGGCGATGATGCCATGTGGTGGATGGCCTAGTCGTGATGATCTTCATCG
Source organism: Avena insularis (assembly GCA_023614405.1). Taxonomy (NCBI): domain Eukaryota; kingdom Viridiplantae; phylum Streptophyta; class Magnoliopsida; order Poales; family Poaceae; genus Avena; species Avena insularis. The sequence continues at coordinate 114,905,887 of CM042692.1, forward strand.
ACGCAGGTCTTGCATATCTCCTCCTTAGAGCTCTTCAATAGAATTGAAGCTTCCAGTGTCTGTACGAAGGGTCAACTGTTTGGCATGTGTCGACATGGACTTTGCTAGGCCGCCACGAGGGGATCTTCTTGATGGCCGCTCTTTGGTGAAATCGGATTCGCTCCCTCGTGGAGGAGTGATGACGACGACATCGGCAGGCAACCTCGTCGACAACCCTAGCTCTAGGTGGTGCGTGTGCGGTTTGTGTTGGTGGCCAGGTTGGCTATGTGTGTCCTCAAGGTGGCCGTGTTCCACGATGGTCGGCCTGGATGTCTATATCGATTTTAGGTCGGTTTCCCGCTAATTAACTGGGTCAATTCCATTATGCTTTTTTAAATAAAATGAGACAATATTGCCCGTTTTGTTTAAAAAAGAGAACAATCTCAATGGGAGGGTCTATCTTCTATTCACAGTCGTTGAACCAACACCTACAGATCAGAAAAAACCTGTCGATCAACTCACCATAAAATCCTATCTTGCCCATCTTCCGGCGACGCCCTCCTTGGAACCATTCAACTATTAACTGTTTTTGTAATATCTACTGTATACGTGATTTACGTGTCCAAAAAAATCAAAGAAAATTTGTACTTATTTTTTCTATTTGTTGGAAGTAGTATTCTATTTGGAAATAATTGAGCCAAAATAAATAAGCACTGCACATGTATTTCGGATATTCACTTTGGCTCACGCGTGCAAATGCACCCATTATGAGAAAACATTTTTCAAAATATCAAAAAAATTGAAAAAAAAATCTGCATATACATTCTAACATTTTATGTTGATTCACAAGTTTTCGAGATAAAATAATATTTTATATGTCGTGTATAAAAAAAGACAAAATACGACACAGGAATACGATTATTCAGGTGACACTTTTTGTCTTTTTTTTATACGTGACACATAAAATATTATTTCATCCCGAAAAATTGTGAACCAACATAAAAATGTTCGAATGTATATGTAGAATTTGTTTTCGAATTTTTTGATATTTTAAAATATGAGTCAAATTGCCGCCTCCCATGTATTTGGGCTTTGCTCTAATTTTTTCTAAGAAGAGATTGCTCTATTACGTGGAAACCGCGAGAAGCATGTCCCATGTATCATTAAAATATATAAAAAATAGCAAGGGACTTGATTGCTCATGGGCTCTACCTATCTGTTATAGAGAAAAGATAAGGCGTTGTTGGTCTTCTTCCTTGCAACAGAAGAGAGGAAAGGGGATCGATGCCGAACGCCCTGATTTCTTCAGGCACTTTGAATCGAGGGCCATCGCAGTTCATGCTCCACCGCAACCTCCCCTCACCCAGAGTGCGCCACCCTGGCCTCTCCCTACTCCGCCTCCCGCCTTCTTTCTCCCTGGCTGCGTCCTCCTCCCGAGCTTCCCCGCCGTCGCAAGCAGCCGCTGCCTTGGCCTGAAAAGCCCCGCGCCGTCGACCATCTATGCTCCTTGCCATCCTACCGGTGGTCTCCACCCTCCTCCCGAGCTTTCCCGTCTCGCCATGTCCACTTGCAATCCTTGATTGGAGTTTCAAAGACAACAATCCCGTGTAATTGCAACCGTTCCCGTCCTAGTTTCTTTGTACTCGTTGATTCCCAGGCAGCTTGATATTCAAAGCAATTTGCCAACATATTTAAACCGGTGGAACCTGGTTTAAGAGAGCGAGGTGGGATTATTAATTGTGTTCATACATAGAGAACTTTCGGTAGAAAGTCAATTTTCGTGGCTTGCTCCGCCATATTAAGTGTGGCTTGCAGCCCATAAAAGAAAAAACAGCCAGCCCATAAAAGAAAAAAAGGCCAGCGGCACAAATATCCACAGGAAGTACAAACATCGTCTCAAGCACATCCATGACCCGTGCGTGACCGGCTGGCTTCTTAATTATCGGTGGTGGCAGTGGGTTAATTTCTATGTTAATGGAGGGATAAATCTGTCTAGAAAAGTGTTGGACCGGAAGAAACAATCCGTCCTTTATTATTAGGTATAGATATAGATTAGATATAGATATAGATAAAAGGAGCACCCTGCTTGCAAATATCACATACTGTTTCTGACCTACTATATAAGAATTACGATACCACCTATGTTGGAGAACCCAGTACATGATTTAGTTTTCTCAAATTGGTCTTATGTGTGCCTCAACTCCTACAATATATCTTAAGACATGAATTTGCATGTCATATTATTTACCGCACCCCTCAGACCCACACAAAAACAATATGTCATGATATAATTTATGATGTAAAGTTTAGGGTTCTACCGAAGTTCGTTGTATCATAGTTGAGAGATAAATGTCATACCTACACTTCCAAAAAGCACCTCGATGATTGAGAAGTTGAAACCATTATTTTGATCATTCCTTGACCTCCTCTATTTTGGTTGTGGGCAAGAAGATGATTATTTTCTCTTTTATGTTGATCGAAATTCCTCTGCCTCTTTCATAGTTCTCAAATTTGTTATGATGTGTGCATGGGCTTCTTGAGGTTCTCTTCGATGTAGTGATAACTCGATGCTTGATCGTCCCCTTCAGGTCTGTTAGTAATTAGCATGGAGATTGAAACAAAAAATCATTCGATGTAAGTCAAGAATAATGTAATTGTTGTGAGAGAACCTTCATGCTTACCTGTTGATCAATAAGGTTCAGCTTAGTACTAAATATTTTACCATAATTAATCAACATTTTTCTTCCAGTCTCCCATAGGCTTGCTACTCTTGCCTTGATTGTTAGTTTCTTTCCTCTGCAGGTAATCTTAACTCACTATGGGGCGCATGGCTTTGCATGGCATTGCATATTTCACCACTGAACTGAAATAGAGATGGCTAGCAATTTCTATTTTATAGGACAACTTCTTTACCTAAAACCGAACGAGACAGAACGTCAACATGTATAAGAAAACTACTCGCTCCGACCAAATTAGTTGACTCAAATTTGTTAAGATATAGATAAATCTAATACTAAATCATGTCTAGATACAACGGAATCTAGATAAATCTAAGTTAACTAATTTGGGTCGGAGGGAGTATTATTAAGTACTAGCAAAATGCCCGCGCGTTGTGGCGGAAAAAGTTATTAGTTATTGTGCCGACAGTTAGTTTTTTAAAATCAGTGGCACATCGCAGCATAGATAGTTTTTTACTCGCTTGATGACATCCACTCCTCGATCAATTGATTATTCTAATTCGCAAACTTTTTTGGCGTGCTTTCTTTTCATCTCCTCGTGGTCTGCTTTAATGAAGAAACCATCATATTTAATTTCGAAAAAGGAATAGATAAATCCCTCGACACGGTTCTACCTGCACATCCCCACCTGGCCCCACCCTGTGGCCTACAACGCCGTCTGCACGCCACGCCACCATCCTGCCCCGCTCGCATCCCACCCTGCTTCCCTCTCCCGCAACACCCCGGCCCCATCCCGCCTCTCTCCCTCACATGGCCGCTTCTTCCTCCCCATACCCTGCTTCCCCTCCCGCAGAGAACCGCCACCGCCATCCCTTCCTCCCCAACCACCTCCCCAAGCGCCGCAGGGTCGCTTCGCCCCTGCAGACACGGACGCCTCCTTGTGCGCCGCCTGAGCCCGACGCGCCCCGCCGTCGTCTGGACGCCTCCTCCTTCCTCTGCATCCCGTCGCCTGCCACCTCCTGTGCCATGGCCGCCGCCTCCTCGGCCAGCAGCCGCGCGAGCCCCTTCTCCTGCAAGCGCGTTCGCGCCTCGCCTCGATCACCCCCGCCGCCGCCTTCTCCTCTGCTTCCCCTCACCGGTGCCGCCACGGGCACCCTTCCGCCGTCCTCAACCGAAGACCAGCCGACCCAGCACCTCCGCCTCCACAAGCCGATAGTGGCCCCGTTTTGAGTATCACTGCGGCCTCTCCCCCGTCAGTCTAGGCTATTGCCTTATCTTCCCGTTGGGACATTGGGATTTAATTTCTTTATCTCATCTCATTTGATTTAAGAGATGGATCAACGGTAGTGCTGCTTATTTGGTTCCCGATTAGCTTGCTGATTTGAAGCACCGTGAGAAGGTATATGAACTGGTGAGATTTACTACATAGGAGCGAGGTGGGACTAATCGATGCTATCATCGATTCTTGTAGTAGTAGTTCAGAGAAATATATACCCATGCGTTGCTACGGGAGAAAAAACTGTGACACAACAATGAATAAAATAAGTTGTCCTTGGTATAACTGTCGCCTGCAGCTAACTCATGTGCTGTCATTGACACCTTACAATACACCACGAAGGCTTCACCGCTCTCGGAGTCGAGGGAGTATAGGAAGTTCAGAAATGAGGATACGTTTTTGGGTGCACGTAACGCTCCGTCCATTCACGCCGATGTTGTGACAATCAAAGGAAAAGGAAAATAGGAGAAGAAAAGAAGATGTCGCCTACAATATGTCACGTGGTTTATCCTATATTAGACCTTTTGTATTTTATCAGGCATCATATGCATTGCACGTGTTGGCATGCCCATGTTAAACTCAATGGTTATTTTGCTAAAAACTTATTTTGTTTTGCAATATTTTCTAGGCTCTTCTGTTTCTTGTTTTGAAAGAAAAGAAAATAAAATCATGTTGGATTTTAGTTGGCAAAGTTTTAAAAGTTTTCCTATCATCACTCACTTGTTTTTTTCTCTTAGAAAAAGTTAGATGAGCCTGGACCAGGCCGAAACGAACGGATGAAGCCAGCAGCCAAGGCCCATGTCCCAACCTGTCAAAACTCAAGTCGCCAGCGGCCAGCTCCGCATCCCCATCATCACCTTCTTGCAGAGCCGCGTTGCCCTCCTTCGCTCCTCAGGAGCCGCCGATCTCTCGGAGTTTCCAACGCCGCCCAGCCGTATCCCGGCCGCCGCCGATCAGGCTCGGCTTCGCCTCCATCCGCCGACCCCCACTCGAGCCCGCCCCCGTCAGGCTCATCTGTAGGACCGGCGTGCCCGGCCGTCGACCCAGCCCTCTCTTCTCCGAGCTCTAGACGCGCCTCTTCCCTGTTGGATCCCGTTGCCAAAGCTTCCTTCTGTCTGCTTGACCCCCTCTTTCAAATCTTGTCTCGTCCGCCAAGTTCATCGGAGCTTCTGTCTGCTCCCCACCCCGAAATCATCCTCGTTTTCTCTCCGCCTAGCCACCCAAATTCAATTCTGTCTCATCGAGCTCCTTTACTTGGCTTGTTGATAGTCAATCGGCGAAAGTATATAAATCGGTTGGACTTGATATGTGGGATCGATGTGGGACTATTCAACACCAATCTATTGTACATCTATTGTACAGGTAGTCAAAATGCATGGATTAAAAGGACACTGCACCGGTAAATTCTCTCCGACCGGCCCAGTTTGTTGGATGGGCTTAACTTTACTACGTACGAATCAGTAGTCCCCTAACGCTATACGAATCAGTAGTCCGCTAACGCTATTTTCCACTCAAGGACGGTACAAGCACAGTACTGGGCTGGCCCAAACCCACCGATTGATCCAGAGCAGCAAGGTGTCGGGTGAGCGATCAATCAATCTTTTTGACGTCTGTTTTTTCCGATTGGTGGGAGGATAAAAGGGTCCAAAAAAGTGTTGGACCGGAAGAAACAATCCGTCCTTTATTATTAGGTATAGATAGATATAGATATATAAATTATTTGTAGTAATCGAGCCATGCATGAACCCCGAATAAGCTCATCTATCATGATGCATGTAAAGACGGCACCAAAGATACTATTTTTTTGAAACATGCAAAAATTGATTATACATGGAAGCTCGGTCAAATTAATGAGTAGAGAAAGCGACATAATGCACGTAGCTTGCATGTTCTTGTTCCGTATATCTCTGCTGAAACAAACATACCACATCGTCGATTCATTGGCACTGTGTAGTTCTGTTTGATCGAGCCCTAGGTGCTGTTGCTCGTCTTGTTGAGAGTGTGCCCCTTGAAGTGCTAATCTGGTAGTGTTACAGAACTCCATGCTTTGTGCTGCCAGTAGGCATATATTGACGTACATCGACCTGATACATAGAGAAAGCCCAATGTGCATGGACAGACGCCCCTGCATCGCGGAGTCTATTTCCACGCTGAGACTACCACGGCAATTCATGCGCGCAGTAATCTTGGCATGCCTCTAAACGAACATTAGTAGGACGATGCACCTGGAGTTTCTTAGGGACAGAGCACAGCCCACATCAGATATCATGGGAAGAAACAGACAGATCGGATGCATTATGCTACCCTTCAAGAAAACAGAAGTCCAATTAACCATCGGTACAGTGATCTGTAAACTACACAAAGACATAGATGTACATCTATCGAGGAGGAGTGATTACCTAAGGTAAGCAATTGACGATATTATTTCGATTGCATCGCTAGAAAAAATAGTGCTGCTGTTGGTAGTACTCCCATGTTTCTCCAGCAAAGAGGGTATTATTGGTAGCAACAGTCACGTAATTAAGGAATTTGAGCCTCCAACAGCAGACCTGCTTGCCGCCCCGTACGTTCCTAAAAATTAGACATATGTCCTGCAGGAGGTGTCTGCATCGTGGTGCCATCTAGTCCTCCACCGGGAAGAGGCAAGAGAGAGAAACAGGGGAGAAGAAGAGCGATCAGCGGCAGCCTGATGGGGAAACAACAATGGTAACAGCCTGAGAACGTCTGTGAGAGATGTGCACAGGACGATGCGCTTGGCCATGATGGTAACGTCGGCTCGCTCGGGCGGAATTGCCGATCGCGGCGACGGTGGTTCTCCGAGGCGAAATTACCGATCTAACGGAGGCTGCTAATTATACATCTTAGAGCGGCGACGGTGCGGTACCTAGTATCAAATCTGACGGAGGCAGAGCGTTGCTAATTTGATAGGGTCGGGACTCTCCATAATGATTACGGTGAATTATACATCTCGGTTGTCCATGTTTTAATCTACGGTGAATAACAACTTAGACGTGAGGATTAACGTAGAAGTTTATATGGTGCCTCCAATTAGTATTAACGTGGAAGCTTCTACGGTCCTCCAATTAGTAAATATAATATTAGTGTATTTAAAATAATAAGTCTTTGAGTTTAGTTTTAACGTAAGTAAATTAAAATACATGCTACTGTAGCAATTTCTTCTAAAAGCTCAAGTGAACTCAAAAAGAAAGAGATTAAGAGGCAAACGCAAATAATGGCAGAAATCTGTCAAAACAAACTAGCAGGTAAAAATTAATTTTTTCAAAGACCTTTTATTGCTCAAATCGAAAAATGCTAAACTAGCGAAAGTTAGATAATAACCTGGGGCATAAGAACAGAAAATTACAGCTCAATCAGATGTACAGGGATTTTTCACGGTTTTTTACAGTGACGCACAAAAATTGATTTCAGGACAGCAACTTTCATAAGTCTTACTTCTCTCTCATTAGAGGTTATTCTTGGCACAAAAACCACACAAAAAGGATAAGAAAAGGTTATTACTGAGACAATAAATTCCAAGATTCAAATAAACAAAAATAAACTGAAAGCAAAAATATAATGGGCTGTCTCCCAAAAAGCTCTTTTTTTATAGCCATTAAGATAGGCATGATAGTTTCAATGATGCTCACATAAGAATATGAATTGAAGTAAAAGAGAGCATCAAGGAGCAAATATGATACACATTTAAGTCTAACCCACTTCATATGCATAGGAATCTTGTAAGAAAATAAATCAAAGAAGCACATGGTAACAAGAATGGGTAGATAAAACAAGAGCAACTTTGAAACTTTCAATATAAATAGAGGTGTTTTAGTAACATGAGAATTACAACAACCATATTTTCCTCTCTCATAATGATTTTCAGTAGCATCATGAACAAACTCAACAATATAAATATCACACTCATCCTCCTTTGGTAAGCATGGAGGGCGATCAAATAAGGTATTAGTTAAAGAGTTACTCTTATTGAGAGGTAGACATGGGTAGATGATCTATTCTTCCTCCTCTTGATCATCACTCTTCTCCTCTTTTTCATCCAATGAGCTTCCAGTTTCAGCAATTTTTTCTTCCATAGGCTCCTGCAAGGCATTAGTCTCTTCCATTGGTGGAGAGCATCTATTAAGATATTTAAGAATATAGCAATTTTCTTTCTTATAATTATCAAAGCAAAATTTAAGTATATCATAAACCTCATATTTATAAGATGCATCATCAGTATTTTCAAGAAAATAAGCAAGTTCAAATGCACCCTTCCAACCAATAAATTCTTCAATTTTTTTCACATCATAAAAGTCATAATTTCCCTTAACATAAGAAGATATGGTACCATTATCATTATACTCATATTGAAAAGGGAGGTGTTTATACCTCCTACAGCAACAAGATTTATCAAAGCAATAAGTATCATTATAAGTAGAGCACACGTTTCTAGCAATGGTATACAATTTATTAATTTGTTCTCATAAGTGTTTTCCTTTTTGTGACAAGCGGTGTTCCTCATAATAATATTTTTGTTCTTCCGTGAACCCACTTTCTCAATAAGATCTAGTTTCAAAAAAACCAAGCATTGATAGAAAGCATGATAAAGCAAGATAATAATAGACCAATAAAAATAACAACTATAGTAGAAACTAATTTTTTTTGTATTTTTGATAGAAAGAAGCAAACAAAATAAAGTAGAGAAACTAAGCAAACAATAACAAAGTAAAGCGATTGGTTGTGTGCATAGGAATCTTGTAAGAAAATAAATCAAGGAAGCACATGGTAACAAGAATGGGTAGATAAAACAAGAGCAACTTTGAAACTTTCAATATAAAGAGAGGTGTTTTAGTAACATGAGAATTACAACAACCATATTTTCCTCTCTCATAATGATTTTCAGTAGCCTCATGAACAAACTCAACAATATAAATATCACACTTATCCTCCTTTGGTAAGCATGGAGAGCAATCAAATAAGGTATTAGTTAAAGAGTTACTCTTATTGGGAGGTAGACATGGGTAGATGATCTATTCTTCCTCCTCTTGATCGTCACTCTCCTCCTCTTTTTCATCCAATGAGCTTCGAGTTTCAGCAATTTCTTCTTCCATAGGCTCCTGCAAGGCATTAGTCTCTTCCATTGGTGGAGAGCATCTATTAAGATATTTAAGAATATAGCAATTTTCTTTTTTGTAATTATCAAAGCAAAATTTAAGTATATCATAAACCTCATATTTATAAGATGCATCATCAGTATTTTCAAGAAAATAAGCAAGTTCAAATGCACCCTTCCAACCAATAAATTTTTCAATTTTTTCCACATCATAAAAGTCATAATTTCCCTTAACATAAGAAGATATGGTAACATTATCATTATACTCATATTGAAAAGGGAGGTGTTTATACCTCCTACAGCAACAAGATTTATCAAAGCAATAAGTAGCATTATAAGTAGAGCACACGTTTCTAACAATGGTATACAATTTATTAATTTGTTCTCATAAGTGTTTTCCTTTTTGTGACAAGCGGTGTTCCTCATAATAATATTTTTGTTCTTCCGTGAACCCACTTTCTCAATAAGATCTAGTTTCAAAGAAACCAACCATTGATAGAAAGCATGATAAAGCAAGATAATAATATACCAATAAAAATAACAACTATAGTAGAAACTAATTTTTTTGTATTTTTGATAAAAAGAAGCAAACAAAATAAAATAGAGAAACTAAGCAAACAATAACAAAGTAAAGCGATTGGTTGTGAGAGACTCCCCTTGCGAGAATCTTCTTTCTCCCTGAGAGGAGGAAGAGATTGAAGCTATCCTTAACTCCCCGGCAAAGGCGCCAGAAAAAGGCTTGATGGCTCAAGATACGTCGGGCTCGTTGGGAACCCCAAGAGGAAGGTATGATGAGCACAACAGCAAGTTTCCCTTAGTTATGAAACCAAGGTTATCGAAACAGTAGGAGCAAGGAAACAACTCCAAGGTGTTGCTAACAACTTGGAATCCTGCACAACACAACCACAGAACTTTGCCCCAACTTACAGTGAGGTTGTCAATCTCACTGGTTTTGCTGAAAACATAGGATTAAACGTATAGTGCGGAAGATAGTAATTGTTTGTAGAAAGTAAACAGTAGATGGTATATCAATGATAAAAGAATGGACCGGGGTCCATAGTTCACTAGAGGTGTTTCTCCTTAAGATAAATAGCATGTTGGGTGAACAAATTACAGCGAGGCAATTAACAAATTTGAGAAAGCATAACAATGCATATACTAGACATCTTGGCTCCTATGAGATTTGATTGGACATTACAACATAATACATAGACCGTAATCCAACTGCATCTATGACTATTAATAATCCACCTTCAGGTTATCATCCGAACCCTTCCAGTATTAAGTTCCAAGCAACAGATAATTGCATTAAGCAAAGTGTGTAAAGTAAACAATATGATTGCCCCATGGACAAAGGATTGTTGTTTTCTCCCTAGTAGAAATAACACATCTACAACCTTAGAGATTTCTGTCACTTCCCCCGATTACTAGAGGCATGAACCCACTATCAAGCATAAATACTCCCTCTTGGAGTTGCAAGCATCTACTTGTCCAAGATAGTTACTAACAACAGAGAGCATGCAAGATCACAAATAACATAGACATGATACAATCAATAATCAATCTGAAATAGTATCTCAATATCCATCGGATCCCCGCAAACACAACACGTAAGATTACAAATAGATGATATTGATCATGAACGGAGCTCACAAGATCTAAACATGATAGCACAAAGGAGGAGAACCAACCATCTAGCTATTACATGGACCCATAGTCCAAGGATGAACTACTCACGCATCACACCGAAGGCAGGCATGGTGATAAAGAATGCCTCCAGGGTGATCTCTCCCCTCTAGCAAGGTGCTAGAAAGAGCTTCGGATCCCCCCTGATCTAGGGATGGAGATAGCGGTGTCTACAGACTCTTTCATGGATTTCTGATCGGGTGTTTAGGGTTTTTGTTCCAGGAGGCTTTTATAGGCGAAGGGGCAAGGTCTGTGGAGCACCAGGGGGCCCACACCCCCTAGTGCCCCCCAGGCCACGCCACCACCAGGAGTGGCCGCCCTGGTGCACCACTTCGTATACCCTCCAGACTTCGTGTTCCTTCTGGTAAAATATTGACTTGGGCTTTTGTCCCGTCCAATTCCGAGAATATTTCCTTACTAGATTTTCTGAAACCAAAAACAGCAGAAAACAGACAACTAACACTGTGGCATCTTGTTAATAGGTTAATTTCAGAAAATGTATAAAACTACCTCAAAGTGTGAACAAAACATAAGAAAGTAAATATAAAACAAGCATGGAACATCAAAAATTATAGATACGTTTACGACGTATCACATCACTATGCATATCATTAGATCTCTTTTTCTATGGATAAGACTAGTAGGTTATTTCTATAAGCGGTTGCGGAGGCAATAGCAATTATGGATGCACTACCCACATATAATTTATCTTGCTCTAACAAGTACATGCATACTTTATTTTTATCTTTTATTCCCATAAGATGTTTTGCACAGCTACATGTGAAACCGAACATCCTAGGCCCTCTCTCTCCATCATCGACAACAACAAAAAGACGCAAGCTATTGGTCCGGCAAAAACACAAAAAGAATTCTAAAACTCCCGAAGGTCTGTTAAAGTAACTTCACTATGCATTCGCTTCCTGAGGATTCGATAACCTAGGTCTACTAGGGAAAAAGAAGCTACACTACATCCTTAATCCGGATCGAAGGTATCACTTGTAAGATCTTCAAATCGGTGGGCTCAAATGGCATGTGTGCGCTTACATATTTTCTATTGATCCATGCATCATCAACATGTGTGCCACCATGTTTTCTAAATGTGGTAGCAATGCCATTGAGTCTTCTATACATGTCTTCATGGTCCTCACCATCCAACATATAGAACCCTTAAGCTTCATTACTTAGAGCATCATACCTATTTCTTCTCATGGTATCATTTCCAATGAAAACGTCAGTGAGATTATCCTAAGCTTCCTTAGCGGTGTTGAAATGTTCAATGTGTGGCATTTCCTTGGCACCCACACCGAGCTGAATCATGTCTAGAGTGGTTGCATTGAGTTTACTATCAACAACCTCTCTCCTTGTCAAATTGTTCGGATCCCCAATGTGGAGACCAACTTCAATGATTCTCCACAACTCAATGGACGAACTCCACACATGAGATTTCATCAAAAATTGCCATTGATTAAAGGAAGATGCAGTGAGCTTGGGTGCATCACCCTTATTGTTTATATGAGGGTGAGGGATTGGTGGATCGGGTGAATATAAGTGAGATACCTCACTATAGTCCTCCTTACCACTTCCCTTAATGGAAGAGGAACCTTTATTTTATTTTCACTCTCCAACTCCTGTTCTTCGGAGTTAGACTTAGCTTTATCCTTAGTAATAGGAGTTGAAGCCTCAGTGGAAGATGGAGGAGAGGTTGTGAGTGGCACGAGACGCGCTATCATTTCACTCATTTCTTGCATTTGGGTTTCCAAAGTTTTAATCAAGCTTGTTTCCAAGGTCTTGAGATCACCCATGGTTACCTTGTCCACAACCTCACTACCATCTCCCTTAGTACCCATACTCTCTTAGGTGGTAAAGCCCGAATAAAGAGCCGAGGCTTTGATACCTATTGAAATGGATCGTATGGGCACCTAGAGGGGGGGGTGAATAGGTGCTACACCAATTTTTAGTTCTTTTTTGATTTTAGGCTTAACACAAAGGTAAATTCTCTAGATATGCAACTAAGAGGAATTTCCCTAAATGTAAACCTAATCTACTAAGCAAGTAAAGGCAAAGAGAGTGGAACGAAGTAATCATGGTGGAGCACACAGAGACACAAGATTTGTTTTACCATAGTTCCTTCCTTGTTAAGGGAAGTACGTTTGCATTGGAGGGGTGGGCGGTACTAAGACCACCATGCCACTATAGGCCTCACCATGTTCTCCGATGGATCTCGCCACCAAAGGCCCGATCCACCTTACACTATTTGGCACCCTTCTAGGTGGGAACTGGTGCCTTTACAACTCTAACAGGGCACACATCCATAACTGAATTGGAGGCTCCGATGATGACTACAAGCTGCCACAAGAACAAGTTAATCAATAAATAAAATTGAGATCTAGAGATTTGCAAGAAACACTAGATCAGGAATCCTTCAAGTGAATGGAGGGGAATTGAAGAGCTTGATTGGCGCCGATGTAGATCGAAGCCTCCTCCTTTGATTCCCCAAAGGTTGGAGCCTTCGGGTGGTTGAAAGTGGAGATCTCCTTTAGGGATTGGATGAACAGCACAACACTTTTTCGAATGAATCAGGAGATCTGTCAGGAGGAGCAATTGGGGTATTTATACCCCTGCCAAAGCCAGCCATTGGAGAAGTTTGGGGCCGGATTATCCATCCTAAGAGGGGGACGGATTATCCGGCCGGGGCAAATCTCCGGCCCGGAATCGGATTGTCCAGGCCAAAAATCTGCCCCCATACCAAGTGACACGCCTTGGCTGCCTTTGAAAAATTCTCGAGGGGGCGGATTATCCGGCCCGGGCAAAAACTCCAGCCCTGGCCAGACAATCCGTGGGAAAATCCGCCCCCCCATACCAAGTGACACGCCTTGCTCTCCTTTGTCGATCGGCCAGGGGCGGATAATCTGCCCCTCCCCCCAAAAAAACTCTGGTTTAGCTACTTTTTGAGTGAACATTAATCTGTAGCACTAAACACACATCAAATAACCCTTGATATTGTTATCTAACACACAAAACACTAGTGATCATAAAATGTTCTTTCACTAGTGTATCTTCCCGTCACATAGGAGAACAAATCTTGATCTTGATGCATAGGCCTCAACTTGTTCCTTCGGACTAACCAACATGCACCTTTATGGTCACCTAGTTGATGCAGTCAAAGCAATATTCTAGTAACAGTCATTAATATGATCTCATGGTCTAAGGATTAGGAGACTCCATTTCTGACAATTGTAACATGAACTAAGTGACATGATCATGTTTCAACAATCATCGGTGGTAAATTTCCATCACATCATTCTAGATGATATGACTGCATTGGCAGTTGGCTCTCATAGCAGCATGACCATGAAACCTTGATCTAGCTGCCCAATGAACTAGTTGAATAGAGGCTAATAGGGACATGGGTTTGTTTATATACCACACTTGTATCAATGTTTCCGCTTGATATAGTTATGGCATCATATAAAACTTTTACTCCCTTCGTTCCTTAATATAAGGTGTATAGTTTTTTGTAAAAAATTCCATAATATAAGGTGTATAGAGAATTTTGAGATTTGTTCCTCTTATTTAGGAGGCAATTAATCCGATAAGGAGAGAGAGGATACCCAGATTTCATATGTTTCCTACGTATCACATAAATCACCTAGGGTATTCATGTCCTAAAGCAACAAAATTTGCCCTCCCAACCTGTGCGCTAATATTCGTGCAAGAAAACTATACACCTTATATTAAGGAACGGAGGGAGTATGAACTAATTAGATATGACAATAAACCCCTTTATTATTTGCCTCTAGGGAATATCTCCTTCATCTATGTAGGTTGTTTAGTGCATGCTTTGAGGCATCTAGGCCTAGCATACCTATGTAGGCGAGAGCCGCCGAATTCTAAGACTCACCGTGTACTGACTGCTCCCTTTTTCCTTTGCCCTTTGTCGGCACCCCTTTTGCTTTGATAGGTATGAGTTTACGATGTTAGCAAGGTTACCCTTACGGCTTGGCCTGGGTAGGGTTATGGATGCCATTGGTTATTCTTCAGGACTATTAGTCCAATTTGCATCTTATCCGTAGTCGGATGTTGTATCATTTTCAATATGCTTTGGATCTTTGTAATGTATATTCGTATTCTTGATTCGCTGAGTCATTGTTATATATATATGTGTTATTTTGGGTTCCATCGTGGACTATTGTGTAATGGTATTACTTTGTTTTCCATCCGCACGCAAGTGCTGGGTGGGCATCTTTGAATCGTTTCTATGCGAATTTGGCGAAAGTGCTAAAATATGCATAGGGACGATTCAAGGGTGTTACATCTGACTCCTTCATACGTATTTTGTCATATGCGTCGAGAAAGCATATGAGTTCTGAGGCTATTGTTGAGTCGATAACTTAATCGATTCTAGGCAGAGCGAACAGATCTTTGGGACAAGCCTTGTTCAAGGCAGTATAATGAACACACATCCTTAAATCAGTAGTGTCCTTTTTAGGGACCATTACAGGATTAGCCGACCACTTAGTGTGGATGACTTCTTCAATAAATCCTTGTAACATCCCAAAACTTTAATCCAAGTGATTAAGATCCAAATCATCAAATTTAGAGTTAACAAAAACTTTTCCATTTAAAAATCTTTAAGCATTCATATGTGTGTGCATTTAAATAGGAGTTGTTTTGAATTGCCATGATTGAGTGATCTATTGATTGTAAAATGGTTCTATGATGAATGTCACATCATTTAGATCATCCCCAAGAAAATCCCAAAGAAAAAGAAATCAAAAAGAATTAAATAAGGCAAATGGTCACTTTTGCCATTTTAATCACCTAGCCCACTTTGACTATTCCTAGCACTCAATTTCCAACAGAGATAATTGTGGTTCTTTGCACCCCTTTCTAGTACAAGTAGTGATGTGCCAAGGCCCACTTTGTGATCTCCCAAAAACATTCACACTCTAAATTTAAATGACATTTGAAATTTGAATATAGTTCATATCTATAGATCACACTTTTGCAAAAACCACTCAAATGAATTCCATTTAACAAACCCTAGCAACCATAGTCTACCAAGCATCAGATCAAAGCACCCACCAAAAATATTTCAAAAATTCAAATAAAAGTTTCATGCGGCCATTCTGTCGAACACATGGAAGGCACTGAACAAGAACTAGAGTAGCTTCACTGTTTCCACAGTGATCATCGACCAATTTGGTCTCGCACTTAATCCCTGTCCCCCTAGCATCTACCGCAGCCCAGACTAGCTCCCCCTTCATAGCTAGCAGTAGTGGCGCGCCGCCCAAATATGGCCGTCGCCGGCCAAACGTGGGCAACGCTCACCAGACCGCGCCGCTCCAAACCAGCATGCCTACTAGCTCCGCCCAACCCTACCGCGACTCCCTGTCCACCCCTCGATCAATGCCAGCCCCTGGACCACCCCAGAGCAGCGCCACCCTTTCTCTCTACGCCAGAGCGCCCTCGCCGCCAGCACGCCATAGACCACGCCTCGACACCAAATCGCATGCGCTGCTCCGCCATAAACCTAGCAACCCGCCAGACACGGTCGTGCACCTCCGCGCGACCCACAGACACCGGGAGCCGCGTCGAGCACCGCCTCAATCTCCTAGAGTGTGGGAAGCCCCCGACCATTTGCCACCACCCCTAGCATCGCCATTACACCATAGAGGACCACCAGCAGACCGCCCATCGTCCGACTACCTCGGCCACGCCGGTAGCCCCCTGTATCGCCATCACCGATGAGCCACACCCATACCTCACTGCCACATCGTCGAGCCTATATAAGGAGGCCACCCCCAGCCTTAATTGCCACACCATTCCACTCCCCTCTCTCCACTGATCATTTCCCCTCTCTCGCCAAAGCTGCTCGAGCAGCACATCGCCGGAATTCCGCCGGAGGTAGCCGCTGTAGAGGAGGAGAAGTCCCTGTCGATTTTGTCCACCTTAGCCCCTGCCTCGACCTCGCCTGAGTCCGCCGTCGTCCACCAGTCCATTTGCCCGCCTCACCGCACTAGCTGGAGCCCTGGTACGTCCCCAGTAGACCCCCACCGACCGCATTAGGGTTCAGTCTCGTCGGCGACATGTCCGTAATCGATGACGACCATGGAGCGTTGATATGTGTTCTAATCATGTGGTCCTGATCGCCCCGTACCGCTTCGGGTTTTAACTGCCACTGACATGCGGGACCAGCCTGTCAGTCGCCCTCTGCGTCTCGGAGCGCCACTGGGCTGGCCCATTTATTTTCCTGCGCTGACCCAGTAATTCAAATTAGGATTTGTCTATTTAGACTTAAAATCAATTATGTCCCTTAGTTTAGAAATCAATTCAGAGAGTTTTAGAAATCCAAATTGAGTGATTCGAATTTTGTTGGAAAGCTAATGAAAATCTCTATCCAAGCCGGTTGGATTTGAATCATTTATAGTTAGAGATCTCTCCTAGTAAAAATAACAAGACAGAAGCTTTTGCACATTCAAACATTTTTATAAAATCAACCATAATAGCTTTTGAGTTGATTCCAACTCTCAAAAATAACATTTAACCATACCTATCGGAATATATAATAATATTAAGGTTTGCATGCAGTGACTTTGGACTAGTATCAAAATAATGCTATATAGGCATTTCTAGTGACTTTAAATCATTATTTATTAAACTTAAACTTATTAAAATATGATCCAACCTTTAAATCACATTCCCATATGTTAGAATATGTGGTGATGACATTGTCCACATGATACCATATTTTAATTGGAGAATATTAAATTTTAGTTAATTTCAATGAGTAGAAATTACTTTTCTCAAATAAAATAAATGAAACTAGTTCATTAAACCTTGTGATGCTTGTGATGATAATAGATCATCAAATGTGTACCTTAGTGTGCTAAGTAGACTAGTTAAGTATTGTTTGGTGATTGTGTATCCCGTATGTATTTATTGATGATAGTACCGGCCAAGTCTACGAGGAGGAGTTCTACCAAGAGGAGGAGGAAGAAAACTTCAACCACTGCACTACCCAAGGCAAGATAGCACTATACTAGTTAACCCTTGCAAGCTTTACTTGCAAGCCATCATTAAAAATGCAAGATAACCCTTGCAAGCTATTGTTAGCAAGCTAGAATTAAGCTAGATAACCTAAGCAAAGGCATAAGGCATGCTTTGGTTATACCACTTTGACTTATACCTACTCCAAGTTTTATTTACAAGCTTTACTTTATTTACTTTACCAAAGTCCTTTACTTGTTTAAAGGTAGCATCAAGAGTATAAAATTTGACCTATCTAGTTAGATTTAGATGTCATTCTATGGCATGAGATTGAGATTAGCATCCCACATTAGTGAACACTCTTAACTTAGTAGTTGGAACAAAACCAAAACTTAATTCACTCTAGATGGGAATACTTGGTGAAAATGATTTGTGAAAACCTTGGAATGATGAGTCATTCTATTGAGATGTTTTGACATGTGTTGAGAAACACAAATGGTTTATGACAATGAAAATGTTGAGGCATGAGCCTTAGCCCCTTTATAAAAACTGATGGTTGGGTTCGGATGCGATACCATTCCAATTTTATCGTACAACCACAATACCTGAATTGGGTAAGGCTTAGCCGGAAGTTTATATGCATTAGTATTAGTTCCCTCGCGGGAGAGGACTGAGCTGAGGCTACCTCTCAATGTTGTCCACCTATGCAGTGCCCAAGATGACAGATGGTCATGGTTGGGAGGCCATGCTCATAGGAGAGGTGCTTATACTAGAGTGTGTAAAGGAAAGGTTATGTTTGATTATCTGCATACTAAGTATGATGATTCAGGGTTATCCCTGACAGATGTATTGAATCTTGTGGTGAAAGTGTACCCCTCTGCAGAGTGTTAAACTATTCGAATAGCCGCGTCCGCGGTTATGGACAGTTGGAGTGGCCATACTATTCAGTTGTCAGATGTTTTCAAAACAACTTATGAAATGAATTGTGACATGACTTGACCACAACCGAGTTTTGACTATGACAATTAAGTTCCCACTTAGGTGTTTTCAAACTTTATTTCATCTTTCTTTGTTTCTCAACTCAGCTTAGGTTTCAAACTTAACTTTACAAATAAACCTTAGAGTTAGCATTCTTACTAGAACTATCCTATTTGTTAGTGGTAGTTTGCGAGTACTTAAAGAGAACTCATGGCTTTTGTCCCTGGCTATTCCTATGGCCAGACTATGAAGGGGATTACCAAGATGAAGGACAGCAGGATGGCTATTATAACTAGGATCATCTCCCATCGTCAGCATTGCCCGTGACTCTGAAGATGGACCCCACCGCTACGCTATTTATTCCGCTACTTGATTGTACTAAGACTGGATCATGAGATCCTTATTTGTGTAAGACCTTATTTATGGTTTGTAATGGATGATGTACTGTGATATCCAATCTGTTATGTCTCGCAAAAATGGTAATCCTGGGATTGCGATGTATGGCATAACAGGCATTTGGGATTAAAAGGATTAAAAATCCGGGTGTTGACAAGTTGGTATCAGAGCCATCTTGACCATAGGAGACCCTAGTTAGAATGGACGTCCGAACAAAAACTTAGTTTCAAAACCAAAGTGAGTATTTATGAAAACTATTTCCTCTCTTACCCTTAGGAATTCTTTCACTCAAAAAAATTCATGTTCCTCCAAATTCTTACATTACTACATAAAACTTTGACACACTTGATCACTTCACTAACTTTCTCACCCTAAATTCTTATAGATGGAAGCCCAATACAGCAAGTTCTACCAGTTGGGCAACGGAGGCCAACTGATCTTCGAGAGGGATCTTGATGCACTGTCTGAGTTCTTGGAGCATCCTCATCCGGAAATCCTTGGAGCTCAACTCCCGGGTCCACCAGGAGGAGATTTACAATGGCTAGTGATTGTTGATCTTCGAGGCAAGATAGAAGCACCAGTATCTGGGAGGATTCAGTTCTCCATGAGGGAGAACAACTGGCTAGATGGATTAGCCAGGGAAATGCATGAAGCTCTCACACGTCTGTGTGCCCTAAGTGTCAACCTAATCCAAGGAACCCGCTTTGTTCACTATGCAAGGTGTGATTCCATGGGAATGCCGCTCGAGATGCCAAGTCACCCAATACGGAAGCGTCAAGTGGAGAACCTCGACTTCCTACTGTACGACAAACAGAAGGAGTTGGACAATGCTAGAGAGCTCGCCAACAACAACCTCGCCATTGCCGCCCAAAAGGCCTAGACTTTCTCACTGCTAGTCAAGGATCGTTAGTCTCTTTGCCGTCAGCGTGCAAAGAAGGATCGCACCATCGACCATCTTTGCAATAAGGTGGCCGACCTCGAGAAGGTCATCAAGGAGCAAGAAGCTCAGCTTGCCGTAAAGGAAGAAGAAGAGGAAGGTGAAGCTATCCAAGGAGATATTGACTCCTACCTCAGCAATGATGATGACTTTCTAGAGGAGGATGTCGTGGACTTCTACACCGACGATGACGACTCCGACTTCATCGATGATGAGTAGATGCACTAGAGCACTATCATAGAGTGAGGAGTATCGGTCCCATTGTATCGTAGCTTACAGAATGGTTCTTAAAACCATCTGTTTTCCTTTGAAGTTGTGGTGTGTGTGTGTTTGTATCGTGTGCTTTGCTTGAATGAATGAAACGAAGTTAGTTGCAAAACCTGAGTCAAACTCAAAGTTTTAGCTTTGACATCAAAACCATGAACCTTAGAACTTTCCCTCTTACCCCTTTATCTACCTCAATCTTTAGATGACTCGTGGAAACCAAGGAGGGAGCAGCTCATCGCAAGAACCAATGCTGCAGATTCTGCAGACTCTCGTTGCAGACCGTGAAGCAAGCAGGGAAGAGAGCCAAGCTAATCTAGCAACACTGCAGCAAATCGCCCAGATGGCTCACAACAATCAGAACCATGGAAATCAGGATCATCATGGATCAAAACTCAAAAACTTCCAGAATACCAATCCCCCAATCTTTAGTACCTCAGAGAACCCACTGGATGCTGATGACTGGTTGCAGACAATGGAGAACAACTTGGAAGTAGCAGGAGTGGATGCCAACGAGAAAGTTCTTGTTGCCACCCACTATTTGGCAGGAGATGCAAGAGCATGGTGGAACAACATCCGCACAATGAACCATGGTCAAGTGATGACATGGGAAGCCTTCAAATTCAAGTTCAGCCGCACCCACGTGCCACAGGGTCTAGTCACCGAATGAGGGATGAATTCAGAGAGTTGAAGCAGGGCAGAATGACTGTAGTGGAGTAACGTGACCAATTCTTGTCCTTAGCAAGGTATGCACCTGATGAGATAAACATGGAGGCCAAGAAGAAGGAGAGATTCCTGAACGGAATACATGATGAGATGCAGACTGTCCTCGTCAACATCCGTTTCAAGGATCTCGAAGTGCTAGTCGACTCTGCCATTCAGATGGAAGGGAAGATTAATCAAGCAAACGACAACCGCAAACGTCATATGATGCACCAAGCTGGATCCAACAGTTACCAGAAGTACCGTCCCAACCCTTCTGCGGGATATGCACCAAGGAACAATCGACCCCCAATGTCTCTCCCCAGCTACCCCAATCGTAGCGGAGGAAATGTGAAGTCCGGAGGAAACAACAATCACTCTGGCAACACCAGCAATTTCAACCGTGCACCTCCCAACAACAACAACAACAACAACAACACTGCACCCATAACTGGAAGCAATGTTGTGCCCGTGGCAACAAAAGACAAGTCTCAGATCACTTGTTTCGAGTGTGGAGTGAAGGGTCACTATTCCAATGAGTGCCCCAAGAATATTGCCACCACTGCCAATGTGAATTCCCTAACTCAACAGCAGCATCGTGTTCAACCAGGAAGAAGATTCGCCCCAGGGAACCCTCACAACCGCAACGGCCGTCTCTTCCACATGAACACCGAAGAAGCCCAAGAAGCGCCAGATGTAGTGCTAGGTATGTTTTCTGTCAACTCAGTTTTAGCAAGAGTGTTGTTTGATTCTGGAGCATCACACTCATTTGTCACCGAAGAATTTGCATGCACTAGTAAGATTCACCCAACCAACTTGAAGCATGTCATGATAGTTCAAATCCCTGGTTCAACTACAAAAGCTAGAAAAATTTGCAAAGCTGTGCCTATCAGAATACATGGGATAGATTTCTTTGCCAATCTAATAGTACTTGGAACCAAAGGTTTGGAAGTAGTACTAGGAATGGATTGGATGTCAAAGCATAAAGGATTGATTGACTGTGCCAAGAAAGCCATCACCATGACCAGTAGCTCTGGAGTCTCAATAGAGCATATATCTGAAACCTTACCCCGTCAATTCAAGTGTAATAAGAGTCTAGCCCTACCCACCATTGACCAAGTCAGAGTAATCTGCGAATACCCCGACGTATTCCCAGATGAATTTCCCAGTATGCCCCCGGATAGGGATATTGAGTTCATTATTGAACTAATCCCCAGAACCGGACCCATAGCCTAGAGACCCTATAGCATGAACCCCTCAGAGTTAGTGGAATTGAAGAAGCAGCTAGATGCTATGTTGGCAACATGCTTGATTCAACCAAGCGCATCGCCATGGAGATCGCCAATGTTATTCGTCGACAAGAAAGATGGAGGCAACCGTTTGTGCACAGATTACAGGAAGCTGAATGACGTCACAATCAAGAACAAGTACCCTTTGCCAAAGATAGAGGATCTATTTGATCAGTTGAATGGAGCCAATGTGTTCTCTAAGATCGATCTTAGGACTGGTTATCACCAACTTAAGATTCGTACAACGGATATTCCGAAGACCGCCTTTTCTACTCGTTATGGTTTATACGAGTATACGGTCATGTCTTTTGGATTAACCAATGCCCCTGCTTATTTCATGAATCTCATGAATAAGATCTTTATGAATTTTCTGGATAAGTTTGTCGTTGTGTTTATCGACGATATCCTTATCTACTCCAAGTCAGAAGAAGAGCATGAGCAACATCTGAGAATCATCCTTGAAACCCTTAGAGAGCATCGGTTGTATGCCAAGTTCAGCAAGTGTGAGTTTTGGCTGAAAGAAGTAGGATTCCTAGGACACATTGTGTTTGCCGGAGGAGTCGCTGTTGATCCCGCCAAGATCAAAGATGTCGAAGAATGGGAAGCCCCAACCACTCAAACCCAACTCCGTGCATTTCTCGGATTAGCGGGATATTACCGCAAGTTCGTAGAAGGATTCTCGAGCATAACCAGACCCATGACCCAATCGTTGAAGAAGGACAAGAAGTTTGAATGGACCGACAAATGTGAAGCCAATTTCCAAGAGCTGAAGAAGAGATTGATTTCAGCCCCAATATTGATCATGCCAGATATCAAGAAGCCGTTTGATGTGTATTGTGATGCATCCAAGATTGGTCTCGGATGTGTATTGATGCAAGAAGGCAAAGTCATCGCTTATCTGTCTCGACAACTGAAGCAGCATGAGCAGAACTACCCGACCCATGATCTTGAGTTAGCAGCCGTAGTCTTAGCGTTGAAGACATGGCGTCATTATCTTATGGGTAATCACTGTGAGATTTATTCAGATCACAAAAGCTTGAAGTATATTTTCACTCAGAAGGAGATGAATATGAGGCAAAGGAGATGGATAGAGTTAATCAAGGATTATGACCTTGACATTCACTATCACCCCGGCAAAGCCAATGTGGTAGCGGATGCTCTTAGCAGATTGCCGTGCAGGCTAAACACCATGATCAAGGAGAAGCAACCAAGTTTGTATGAGGAGTTAGAGTAGTTTAGAACTCAGCTAGTTAGCAAAGGATTCTTAGCTAGCATTGAACTTCAACCCACTTTGATTAGACAAATCAAGGAAGCCCAGAAGGGAAATGAAAGTATCGACGGAATCAAACGTCGTATTGGTACAGGAAAGGTACTTGGATTCACGAAAGACGAAGAAGGAGTGTGGTACAAAGGCCGTATCGGTGTGCCAGCAGATTCAGAACTGAAGCAAGTTATCATGCAAGAAGCTCATGATACTCTTTATTCTATCCACCCCGGAGGAACAAAGATGTATCAGGATTTGATAGAGCAATTTTGGTGGCACAAGATGAAGAGAGAAATCGGAAGCTACATCGCCAAGTGTGATATCTGTCAGAGAGTCAAAGCAGAACATCAGAGACCCGCAGGACTGTTGCAATCATTGCAGATTCCGGAATGGAAATGGGATTCCGTCAGAATGGACTTTGTCACTAGTTTGCCTACTTCTAGTAGGGGAAATGACTCAATCTAGGTCATCGTTGATAGACTGTCCAAGGTAGCTCATTTTATACCTGTCAAGACAACCTACCAGAGTTCAACGCTAGCCGAGTTATACATTGCTAGAATTGTCAGTTTGCATGGAACCCCCAAGACCATAGTATCAGATCGAGGAACCCAATTTGCCTCGAGATTTTGGCAGCAAGTCAAAAATGATTATGAACCAAGTTGAATTTCAGCACCGCTTATCACCCGCAAACCGATGGACAGACTGAAAGAGTCAACCAAATCTTAGAAGATATGTTGAGAGCTTGTGTGTTAGAGTATGGATAAAAATGGGAAGATTTTCTACCTTTCGTGGAATTCTCATACAACAACAGTTATCAAGCCAGTTTGCAAATGGCACCATTTGAGTTCCTATACGGAAGAAAGTGTCGTACCCCTTTAAATTGGTCGCAAGTAGGAGAGAGTCAGATTTTTGGACCCGACATTCTCCGAGAAGCCGAAGAGAAGGTTCACAAAGTCTGTGAGCACCTCAAGACCGCCCAATCCAGTTAGAAGAGTTATGCTGACAGTAGAAGCAGAGACCTGACTTTCAATGTCGGAGATTTTATGTATCTCAAGGTGTCACCATTGAAGGGAACCCAACGTTTTAGTCTGAAAGGAAAGTTAGCCCCCAGATATATCAGACCCTTCAAGATTCTGAACCATCGAGGAGAAGTATCTTATCAACTGGAACTGCCAGAAGAGATGTCAGCCATCCACAATGTGTTCCATATCTCGTTACTTCGCAAATGCCTAGAAGTGCCGGAGAAGACTGAAGTTTTCAAGAACATCGATCACCGAGCTGTTGATATAAACAAGGATCTGACGGTTCGTGAAGTGCCCATCCGTATCTTGGAAGAAGCCTACAGAACCATCAGGACCAGGAGTATCAAATTTCTCAAGGTCCAATGGAGCAACCATACCGAAGAAGAAGCCACTTGGGAGCGAGAAGATTACATTAAGACTGAGTTTCTAGATCTCTTTAGTTCCTAGTTTTCTTTCATAAATCTCGGGATGAGATTTTGTTTAAGGGGGGAAGGGTTTTTAACATCCCAAAACTTTAATCCAAGTGATTAAGATCCAAATCATCAAATTTAGAGTTAACAAAAACTTTTCTATTTAAAAATCTTTAAGCATTCATATGTGTGTGCATTTAAATAGGAGTTGTTTTGAATTGCCATGATCGAGTGATCTATTGATTGTAAAATGGTTCTATGATGAATGTCACATCATCTAGATCATCCCCAAGCAAATCCCAAAGAAAAGAAATAAAAAAGAATTAAATAAGGCAAAAGGTCACTTTTGCCATTTTAATCACCTAGCCCGCTTTGGCTATTCCTAGCACTCAATTTCTAACAGAGATAATTGTGGTTCTTCGCACCCCTTGCTAGTACAAGTAGTGATGTGCCAAGGCCCACTTTGTGATCTCCCAAAAACATTCACACTCTAAATTTAAATGACATTTGAAATTTGAATCTAGTTCATATGTATAGATCACACTTTTGCAAAAACCACTCAAATGAATTCCATTTAACAAATCCTAGCAACCACAGTCTACCAAGCATCAGATCAAAGCACCCACCAAAAAACTTTCAAAAATTCAAATAAAAGTTTCATGCGGCCATTCTGGCGAACACATGGCAG
This sequence comes from Avena insularis, assembly GCA_023614405.1. Lineage (NCBI taxonomy): Eukaryota > Viridiplantae > Streptophyta > Magnoliopsida > Poales > Poaceae > Avena > Avena insularis. The sequence continues at coordinate 114,931,556 of CM042692.1, forward strand.
GCACTGAACAAGAACTAGAGTAGCTTCACTGTTTCCATAGTGATCATCGACCAATTTGGTCTCCCACTTAATCCCCTGTCCCCCTAGCATCTACCCCAGCCCAGACCAGCTCCCCCTTCACCGCTAGCAGTAGTGGCGCGCCGCCCAAATATGGTCATCGCCGGCCAAACGCGGACAACACTCACCAGACCGCGCTGCGCCAAACCAGCGTGCCCACTAGCTCTGCCCAACCCTACCGCGACTCCCTATCCACCCCTTGATCAATGCCAGCCCCTGGACCACCCCAGAGCAGCGCCGCCCTTTCTATGCTAGAGCGCCCTCGCCGCCAGCACGCCACATACCACGCCTCGACACCAAATCGCGTGCGCCGCTCTGCCATAAACCCAGCAACCCGCCAGACACGGCCGTGCACCTCCGCGCGACCCACAGTCGCCGGGAGCCGCGTCGAGCACCACCTTTGTCTCCCAGAGCACGGGAAGCCCCCGACCATTTGCCACTGCCCCTACCATCGCCATTACGCCGTAGAGGACCGCCAGCAGACCGCCCACCGTCCGCCTACCTCGCCCACGCTGGTAGCCCCCTGTATCGCCGTCACCGACGAGCTGCGCCCATACCTCACTGCCTCATCGTCGATCCTATATAAGAAGGCTACCCCCAGCCTCAATCGCCACACCATTCCACTCCCCTCTCTCCACTGATCATTTCCCCTCTCTCACCAGAGCCGCTCGAGCAACACATCGCCGGAATTCCGCCGGAGGTAGCCGCTGCAGAGGAGGAGAAGTCCTCGTCGATTTCGTCCACCTCAGCCCCTGCCGTGACCTCGCCTGAGTCCGCTGTCATCCACCAGTCCGTTTGCCCTCCTCACCGCACTAGATGGAGCCCTAGTACGTCCCCAGTAGACCCCCACCGACCATGTTAGGGTTTAGTCTCGTCGGCGACATGTCCGTCGTCGACGACGACCGTGGACCGTTGATCTGTGTTCTAATCGTGTGGTCCTGATCGCCCCGTACCGCTTCGGGTTTTATGTGCCGCTGACATGCGGGACCAGCCTGTCAGTCGCCCTCTGGGCCGCGGAGCGCCACTGGGCCGGCCCATTTATTTTCCCGCGCTGACCCAGTAATTCAAATTAGAATTTTTCTATTTAGACTTAAAATCAATTTTGTCCCTTAGTTTAAAAATCAATTCAGAGAGTTTTACAAATCCAAATTGAGTGATTCGAATTTTGTTGGAAAGCTAATGAAAATATCTATCCAAGCCTGTTGGATTTAAATCATTTAGAGTTAGAGATCTCTCCTAGTAAAAATAACAAGACAGAAGCTTTTGCACATTCAAACATTTTTATAAAATCAACCATAATATCTTTTGAGTTGATTCCAACTCTCAAAAATCACATTTAACCATACCTATCGGAATATGTAATAATATTAAGGTTTGCATGCAGGGACTTTGGACTAGTACCAAAATAATGCTATATAGGCATTTCTAGTGACTTTAAATCATTATTTATTAAACTTAAACTTATTAAAATATGATCCAACCTTTAAATCACATTCCCATATGTTAGAGTATGTGGTGATGACATGTGTCCACATGATCCCATATTTTAATTGGAGAATATTAAATTTTAGTTAATTTCAATGAGTAGAAATTACTTTTCTCAAATAAAATAAATGAAACTAGTTCATTAAACCTTGTGATGCTTGTGATGATAATAGATCATCAAATGTGTACCTTAGTGTGATAAGTAGACTAGTTAAGTATTGTTTGGTGATTGTGTATCCCGTATGTATTTATAGACGATAGTACCGACCAAGTCTACGAGGAGGAGGAGTTCTACCAAGAGGAGGAGGAAGAAAACTTCAACCACTACACGATCCAAGGCAAGATAGCACTATACCAGTTAACCCTTGCAAGCTTTACTTGCAAGCCATCATTAACAATGCAAGATCACCCTTGCAAGCTATTGTTAGCAAGCTATAATTAAGCTAGATAACCTAAGCAAAGGCATTAGGCATGCTTTGGTTATACCACTTTGACTTATACCTACTCCAAGTTTTATTTACAAGCTTTACTTTATTTACTTTACCAAAGTCCTTTACTTGTTTAAAGGTAGCATCAAGAGTATAAAACTTGACCTGTCTAGTTAGATTTAGATGTCATTCTATGGCATGAGATTGAGATTAGCATCCCACATTAGTGAACACTCTTAACTTAGTAGTTGGAACAAACCCAAACCTGATTCACTCTAGATGGGAATACTTGGTGAAAATGATTTGTGAAAACCTTGGAATGATGAGTCATTCTATTGAGATTTTTTGACATGTGTTGAAAAACACAAATGGTTTATGATGATGAAAATGTTGAGGCATGAGCCTTAGCCCATTTATAAAAACTGATGGTTGGGTTCGAATGCGATACCATTCCAATTTTACCATACAACCACAATACCTGAATTGGGTAAGGCTTAGCCAGAAGTTTATATGCATTAGTATTAGTTCCCTCATGGGAGAGGTCTGAGCTGAGGCTACCTCTCAATGTTGTCCACCTATGCAGTGCCCAAGATGACAGATGGTCATGGTTGGGAGGCCATGCTCATAGGAGAGGTGCTTAGGTTATGTTTGATTATCTGCATACTAAGTATGATGATTCAGGGTTATCCCTGATAGATGTATCGAATCTTGTGGTGAAAGTGTACCCCTCTGCAGAGTGTTAAACTATTCGAATAGCCGCGTCCGCGGTTATGGACAGTTGGAGTGGCCATACTGTTCCGTTGTCAGATGTTTTCAAAACAACTTATGAAATGAATTGTGACATGACTTGACCACAACCGAGTTTTGACTATGACAATTAAGTTCCCACTTAGGTGTTTTCAAACTTTATTTCATCTTTCTTTGTTTCTGAACTCAGCTTAGGTTTCAAACTTAACTTTACAAATAAACCTTAGAGTTAGCATTCTTACTAGAACTATCCTATTTGTTAGTGGTAGTTTGCGAGTACTTAAAGAGAACTCATGGCTTTTGTCCCTGGCTATTCCTATGGCCAGACTATGAAGGGGATTACCAAGATGAAGGACATCAGGATGGCTATTATAACTAGGATCATCTCCCATCGTCAGCATTGCCCGTGACTCTGAAGATGAACCCCACCGCTATGCTATTTATTCTGCTACTTGATTGTACTAAGACTGGATCATGAGATCCTTATTTGTGTAAGACCTTATTTATGGTTTGTAATGGATGATGTACTGTGATATCCAATCTGTTATGTCTCGCAAAAATGGTAATCCTGGGATTGCGATGTATGGCATAACAGGCATCTAGGATTAAAAATACGGGTGTTGACAATCCTGCTAGTTCTAACCAGGCTAACCCTTTGGCTATAGCTTTGCGCTTTTCATTACCAAAACATCGTAAGGACTATTTGATGGGTCTAGCATCAGGATACACATTGAGAGAGTGCTCGTCAAGTTCCCCAGGTACTCTGGTCATGTTAGAAGGTTGCCATGCAAATATATCTTTATTAGCTTTGAGGAACTCGACAAGCACGCTTTCCTATGAGCGATCTAAGCCTACACCTATTTGCATCACCTTGGATGGGTCATCATCCTTCAGCGGTGTTGTTTTTGTCTATTCCTATACCTTGAATTCTAGAGTCGGCTTCATCACCTCCTTCTTCATAGCAGGCATATCAGACAAATCAGTGTTCTTCTTGATCTCCTGGTACTCCTTGGCTTGTAGCATCGCTTTGGTGAAGGTGGCAGCTCTGTCCTTGCATTCTCGTGCTTTTTTCGGCTTTCCCCGGCTATGATGACACCTTTGGGACCCGGAAGTTTCATCATGTTGTAGATGTAGTAGGTGAAGGGGTTCGCGTATGAAAACAATAAAATTTTACCCTATGCCCCTGAACCCCTGATGCTGCCAGGACCTATCTATTAGTAATGTAGTAACGAGAGGGGATTTTCTCAAACTTACCCTTGAAGACCGAAAAGCGTTGTCAACTCTCCGGAGAGCATGGTTGATGTAGACGAGCCGAAGCCAACCTCAAGGTCATGTTGAAGTCCTCGCGCTCCTGCGGCTCCAACGACTTCTAGTGCCTCAAATGTGACACCTCGCAGGGAGTTACATGCATCCGGTGCCTAGCGATGACTCCCGCTTCCTCGATCCAGCAGTAGTTGCGGAAATAGAGCTCCTGGATCCGAATCCCGCAGCGTGGCGGTGCTATGCGGTGAAGATGTATCTCGTTCGTGCATTCCGGACTTGGGACCGCGGTCACGGGAGAGAGATAATATCAATTGGAGGTCTCCCCAAAAGTGAATACACCTTTATTGAATATTGCGTTGTATTTATTTGGTCAAAATACCCCACTATATATAGGGGGAGAGGAGGCACTCCCTCCCTCAAAGTCCCGGGGTGGGACTAATCAAGGGAGGAGGTGGGGGAGGCGCCGCCGGCCAGCCCCCACCATGTGCCCCACGTGGGGAAGTCCCACTAGGGCCGCCAGCCAACCCCCTTGGCCCCTCCTAGGGGTGCGGGCCCCTCTTGGGCCCTTTCCCCTTCGGAAATTGGCCCATTAAGCCTTTTGACCATTTAAATTGATTTTCTCTTTATTAAATAATTATGAATAAATGATTAAATCAATATTTAACATTCATTCACATATTATTCAATCTCCGTGACTATGGAACACCTTCCACCTCCACTTCGAACATCCTATGGACTTACCAAAACCCTTTCGATTTTCTCTCTTCTCTTTCTTTGGTGATTCTACCGATCCTATAAACACTCTCTAAGAATCACGAAGCCCTTAAGCGTGATACCCCACGGTTCGGGAACACTCCAAACATGGTCGGGACTCTCCTGGAACAATGATCAACAGAGGGACCTGGATGGCCATGTGACCCCTATGCATTCCATGAAATCTTTCGTCGTTTGAACCATGACTGTCATGTCTTATTCCTTTTGTCTCTCGATACTTGCATTGCCCGATATCTGATCAATGACATCACCATGTCGAGTTTATCTTGTTACCGACAAATTCTACTTGACTCATTATGATAAGTGATATCCATGTGATCAAATCACACGCTGCATAGCTATTGGATATAACTTCTCCGAGTGGGCCCTCTAGTATCTTTCTATCACACGGATGGACAAATCCTGCTCTTGACATATATTGCCTCTACGGTTCCTTTGAATACCTGAACACACCTTTATGATCACTGTTTAACCAAGTGATGTTTGATGCTATCAAAGTACCCTCGGGAGACAGTGATTGATATAGCCTCATGGTTTAAGAAATAATCCACTAGGTTTATTCTAATCATCGTAACTTTAACTTCGTGACATGATCAGGTCACGATGTTTAGGTTGGGTATTAGTTCATCATCTCATTCTTAGAATGAGGTGACTCCATTTCCAAGTGGCATAAATGCCACATGATCAGGAAACCTTGATCATCTGTTGACCAATGAACCAGTGACTAGAGTTTCACTGGGAACCCTTGGTTGTTCATATATCACACATGTATTGATGTTTCCTTTCAATACAGTTATAGCATGATATAAAACTTAATCATAAACTTTATGAAATATGATAATAATCCTCATTACTATTTGTCTCTAGGGCATATTTCCAACAGTCTCCCACTTGCACTAGAGTACAAATACACTAGCTACATTTCTTCTTAATCATTGGCACCATATATTCCGGTACCTTGAACATGCTTGCTCATGGAAGAGGTTGAGTCTTGGGCATATACTTTATAGTCCCAAATCCTTTACAATTTACTAATGTCACCTTGATTGATATTAATACTTTATCATCACATGATAACATATTTGTGTATGCATCGTAGCTATGGCAGCAGAACGAGGCCGGTTCCATGAGCCTACAGTGAGTTTAGATCAACCTCATGGGCTTTCTCATGGGCACTATGCCCTGGGACACATCATTCTATGTTAAAGACGAACTAGTCCCGCCATAACAGTATACATCACTTTAGATGGTACCTTTATCTATTATTATAAATGTAATCATCGAAACACTAGTGCACCCTATGCAACTTTCGATGTTTTGTTCACCTCGCTTCCTACTTGACTTTAGTCGGTATTATCCAATGGTGAGGAAATCAGTAATCATTAACTGCTCGAGTCGGCTTGGGAGTAGTGAATAATCAGAATTCGGGTGATTAACTGATTTAATCGGTCGGCTATTAATTGATGCAACCTAAACAAATTAGCACCTAAAACACGTGTATATAAGAAATAAATAGTATATGGGCCTTTATATACCCAACCCTACTTATCTAGAGCCCAAAAGCCCATTAAAAGACATACGATTCTCCTCTTTGACCTAATCTTCAAGGTACCGGGCGACTCTTCTCCCACCACCTACCCAGGGTACTGGTTGGTGCTGGCGGAATCGAGCTCTTGGAGGCAGGAATCAAGTGGGAGCTTCGCAAAACCTACTTCATTAGGGTGGGCTAGCAATATGCATTGAAATTTTTGCAACTCTTTTGACCAAGTGTAGTAGTTAATCAGAAATATACCTAGTAATCGGTATTTCAGATCTATTAGTCGGTCTAAAGGATTAACACAACCGATTAGTGGTAATCTACACAGTTAGGTACCTAGTAGCGATTAATCGGCCTATTAATCGCTGATTCGGATGATTTTTTGAACAATGGTATTATCGATATAGGAGTTTCCAATCTTCTTACAACATAACCCTTTATGCTTTTAAGATATGTCATCCTTCATGGATTTGGAAATATGTATACAGTTCTCAATTAGACACTATGGACAAACTTAGCTCAGCGTTCCGTGATTCGTGTTCAATCACTTTTCAAATGTTCCTTCTTGGATCATATATTATGTTAAGTTGCCATCATGGTTTTCCAAGACAGAACCTATGTCTCAACATAGTGGATGATGATCATCCTTTTCTTTCTTTCAACCATCGATATTTAACTTAATGCTATTCCTAATTTGAATTGACCAAGGACTAGTCCTGAATCAATTCCTATTCCGAAACTCTTTTCAGAATCCCTTTAGGAATACTACATAATATCGTAATATACTTATTATCAACTTCTACTTCCTATAAATCATTATTTATTGGTACTTGCGCTTTTGTTCTTAATGTGTCGTATACACACTTAAGAATCAGTCAATAATCTCCCACTCAAAATATGTTCCCAACATATTTATGTATGAGTCATTACTCCTACTCGAAATACGTTCCTACATATTTGAATCTGAGACTTATTTTGCTCCCACTCAAAAATATGTCATTCACATATTGTTTTAGGAAGACTTTTATAGCTCCCATTCAATTTCATGCAAATTGCATATCCACTCACTATTTTGAATAACTTCAAAATCCTTTGATCAACTATCAAACTGAGAGATTTATTATGATATTCTAGTACCTTACTAGTTTTAAATCCACTAGACTTTCAGCACACTTGAATCAAATTCATTTGAATTTGTCCAAATACATTATTCATGACAAATCATGCCTTTGTCATTCACCCTTTTCCTTCATGACTTTGCAGTCATTTGGAAAATTCAAGTAACCCCTTAACTTGCTAAGATTCAACAATAAATTGCTTTCTAATCTTAAGTGAATTTTATCTTTAGGATTTCTCATAACTTTAGTTTACCATTATTTCCTTAGTAGTTCGTAGGTATTTCATATTCCGGTAATCATGACAATGATTCAAAAATGTCTCCATATGGGATATGGGGTACATTTTGAATCCTACTTCATGTAGTGAAAACACCAGCGGGGAAAACACAATGATCATTATCATTGATTCTTTCCTTTGTGAAGAGAATCGTTCAAGAACGCTTTCCCTTGTGCTTCTCAACACTCGGATGTAGGATTTTGAATCCTCATCGTGTTTTTCCACTATCTTCCAAAATCTCCTCATTCGAGAACACAAACTTTCTTGAAAAAGCACCAAAATTTAAGCAACACTAATTTTGCCTTTCTTTTGGTTCTAGCCATGGATTTCGTATTCATTTTTCCAATGAATACTCTGCAAGGACTTATTCACTATTGTTTTGGTTATATCGAATATCCCCAAAACTTTCACGACGATCCACACTATATATGGTGCCGATCTCATGGATTCGAATGGTTTACTAAATATTCTAACTGAGTGCTAACTATTTCTAACTAATGGTCTTTACATCTACACTACAACGATTTTTTCGGCACCATCTATTCACCCACTTGAAATCTAATATCACATTGTGATGCTTTGCATTTTGACATTTCAAACACATTGCATTCCACAATTTGTTTATGCCGCTCTTATAAAGTCCAATTTCATTACACTTGATCAAATTGTAGTAATTAGACTCTCTTTTATCTTTATACCCTTCATATGCTGAAATTCTTTGATCATATCAAATAGTTTCATGCTCATGTTTCCTTTGGTAAACTTATTTACACAATTTAAACAATCATATAATGATAATTACCATTTTGTTGAAATACAATACATCGAATATACATTCACTTTCAACAATTCATCAAACACTTTGTATTCATGCAATAGATGGTGTTTAAGTTATCTTTGCCAAACTTGGGCATGATTCATATGTGACAAGAAAACAAATGTATTTCACATATTATCAATATAACTTTGAATTTAAATAATGGTTTCATTCAGTAATGAACATATCATTAAGTTGGGTAATTTTCAAGGCATTTTCAATATTGTACAAATGTTCATGTATTATCAATTAGTTTCATAACCAGGACAATTCACACATAATCAAACAAGATATGAACACAAATAAAAATCATTCCTAGAAGCAGAACAACTGTTTGTTACAAACTCATATGAATAACCGTCTCATGAAGTGTGAGACACACTAAAGAAGTTCACAATCTATCGATTACAATAACTATCCAAAAAAATAAACTAAGTGATAAATGTCGAGGGAGAGTGTCGTTGGCCATCATCATGATGCTCGCCATCAACACGCAACATCGCCTCCTCTCCAGCAAGCACCTCTCATGCAGAAGGACCTGTTTTTAGCAAAACAGAACAAGTATCAAATATACTTAACACTGCAACATGTGTTTGCAAGATTATAACTGACATGGGTATACCCTACAGGTACTTGAGCTTGGTATATACAGTCCAAATACGCACAGGCCCACGGTGTCGCCAAGGCCCGAATGAAAAGATTTGAGTAACCTATGGACTCTCGATTGCTTGAAGAACAAGAAGAAGCTAAAGATAGAAAGTTTGAAGGGGAAAACCCTAACTTGTAACCGACTCGACCTGTTACCCGAGACCTAGCCTATCTTTATAAAGGCTAGGAGGGGGCGGCGAGGAGGACACACGCAACCCTAGTTTCCACAACCCACGCCTGATTGCATCTGCGCACCATTGTAACTTTCGACTCCCTCGATAATTCCACGAGTAGACAAGCAGGAGTAGGGACCTCTACGAGGCCTGAACCTGGGTAAATCCTTTGTCCCCTGTGTGCTTGTTTGCTAGCCGATAGATGTCTCCAGCACTCCCTCCTTCTCTAAAACCCAAGTCCATAACAATGGGCATTGATGAGTTAAACCCTCGTCAATTGGCGCCGTCTGTGGGAACTAGGAGTGCTGATGTTGCGGCTTCGTCGGCCCCATCAACTGCGATCTACAACTCCGCAACAACGGAGATTCGCTAGCTCTTCGGCGCCTTCGACTTCACCGTCCACACGCCGACCACCTGCCCGGCCTTCGAGTCTGTGGGCGATGGAATCAGCCTAGCGATTGGGAGTTTCCGCTTCCAAGTCGGTCAGATGGGCATGCTTCGCATGCCTGATTAGCCGACAGCACTGGCGATTGCCCCGGCATCATGGTTCCCTCCATCGATCGGCACCCTCAGCGAGCTCAACGCCCCGGTGGCAGTCGAGAACACGATCAGCAACAGCAGTCGCGATTCCGATCTGAGCGATCTTGCCACTGAAGAGGGAACCTACGGTTCCGAATCTGAAAGTTGTGGAAGCAGCAGCTTCCCCAATCACTTCATGTGCACCGTCATCAACGCAGGCGACACCTCTGCCAACCGTGACAATGGCGGCAATCGCGGCAACGGAACCGACCCGCCTAACGGCGGTAACGGTGGCAATGGCGGCAACGGCGGTAACGGGCGTTCCCGTTGACAACAGAGGGGCAGTCGAACCTCCAACCATAGTAAATGAGAAAACCGGCGAACGCGTCGTAATCAAGCTCAACAAGCAAGAATGGGCTCGCTGTCGTGAGGCCCTGCGAGGCACCCCTCTACCCTTCGGATCCCCACAGGAGTTGCTGATGGGCTATCACTGGCTCCTGAAGGAAGAATTCAAGTGCCAGGTACAAATAATCGCGCAACTCAAGGCGTGTAAAAAGGCGGCAGACGAGTCGAGCCTTTGTCATGCTGGACTCTCCTCCTACGGGGGATCCTCCTCAAAGGGCAACGAGCTCCTCGCCAAGAAGAGGCAGTCTCGGATGGCTCACCTCACCGAGCAGGAACGCATAGAGGCCACAAAGGTCCTCGACTTCGGCTCTATGACAGTCGACACCAGGGGCAACATGGTCCCCAAGACGCCGCAGGCTGCGGTGACAGCGGCCACCATGTACCTCTTGAACAACCAACCACCAGCTGGAGACCCCCGAGCCGCCATGCACCGATCTATGATCGCGGGCTTAGGATTAATCGAGGCCGCCCTCGACAAGGAGCCGACACCAGACCCAAAGAAGGGCAAAGCGCTAGCAAAGCGCCACTCCTCGCCCTCATCCAGCGATGACAGTCATGACCTGTCTCGATGCCACCGCTCACGGCGACATGACCGCGACTACGATGCGCGCGATGACCTCATGCAGCGCAATATCGACAAATCAAGGGCACGACATGCTCGGTCGACTGACACGGAAGAAGAAGACGGGGAGCTCTGCGGCGCCCGATGCTTCCGCAGATCCATTAGGCAGAAGCGAATTCCTAAAGGGTTCAAACTCCCATCGGAGAACCCGAAATTTGACGTTCTGCAGGACCCCAAGATCTGGCTAGAGGACCACATCTCCTCCGCACTCCACGGAGGTCAAGCACCGCCATGCAAGGCTTGACTACAGCCTCTGGCGCCGCCCGAGCATGGCTCAATAACCTCCCACGCGGATCCATTCGCAGCTAGGATGAGCTGGTTTACAGCTTCGTGCGCAACTTTAAGGGCACGTACAAGCGGCCCGCATCAATCAAAGAGCTGAGATGCTGCCAGCAAAGATCTGGTGAATCGCTGCACTCTTACATTCAAAGGTGGTCCATCATCAAGAACTCCGCGGAAAACATCTCGGAAGACCGCACGATTGATGCATTCAACGGTGGTGTCCGCCGCATGGAACTCAGGGAGGAGCTAGGCCACTCAAAGCCCCAGACCATCGACCACCTGATGGAGATCGCGAATCGGTGGGCCGATGGAGAAGATTCGGTGAAGAACCGTGCTCACTCCGACGAGGAGGCGATAGATTGAAGCGCGACCGCCGAGGCAAACGCCCCATGCGCATCTACGATGACCGTGACGACGTCAACATGGTCGCGGTCGGCTACTCCGATAGACGCGACGACAACCGCAACAACAGATACCGTAGCGGCGGATACCGTGACTCCGGGAAAACCACGCAAGTGTGGCAACGCCGCACTCGCGATGAGGCACCCGCGACCTCCATCGAGGATAAACAGTCCGGGCCATGCATGGTACACTTCTACATCGACAAGCATGATGGCAAGAGAAAGTCCAGCCACCTCCTCAAGGACTGCCGCGAGTTCCTCAAGCTACACGAGGGATTGGTTCGGATGAACCGCAATGCAGTCGAAAGAGGCTACGGAGCCGCTCCAGGTGTCGTGGCACATGGCGCACCACCACATGGGCTACCCCCGAACGGAGTCGCACCGGACCAGCACCACGGGGGTGAACCGTACCCACGGGCCATGGGTACCATGATGATCCAAAAGGGGCGCCCCTCCAACAGGGTGCAGAAGGTCATCACTCGCCAAGTCAACTTGGCCACGCACTCGCCACCATCCACCACTGAGTACCTCAGCAGCAGCGAGTCGTGCATCACCTTCGACAAAAGCGACCACTCGCCTCAGATACCTCGCCCAGGTCATTGCTCCCTCATACTCGAGGCGCAAATTGGAGGTTTCGACATGAGTCGCGTCTTCATGGATGGTGGAAGCGGCATCAACCTCATATTCGCGAGTACCTTGCGAGCAATGAGGATCCCGCTAACCTGCCTGGAGGCATCGGACACAACATTCCACGGCATCGTCCTAGGGAAAGGCGTATACCCCCTGGGCAAAATCAACCTCGACGTCATCTTCGGCATGCCGAAGAACTTCCGATGCGAGCGCATCGACTTTGAGGTCGTCGACTGGCCCTCACAATACCATTGTATCCTTGGGCGTGTCGCAGTCGCTAGGTTCATGGTAGTGCCCCACTACGCCTACCTGCAGATGAAAATGCCAGGACCCAACAACGTCATAACGATCAACAGGAGCTTTGAGTGATCTGACAGTTGCGACAGGGAATTCAACAGAATCTCCTAGTCCTTTGGCATGTAGGAGGAACTCGCAAGACTGAAAGAGACGACATACAACAGTCTGCCTCCTCTGAGTAGGCCAAGCTCACCTGACCTCTCCTTCGACTCATCTGTGCACACAAAGAAGGTGCAGGTCCATCCATCAGATCCCGCCAAGACGACCCTCATCGCCAACAACTTGAGTCCTGCATAGGAACTTCGCGCCGTCAATTCCTCCGTGAGCACTGGAAATTTTTGCTGGTGTCCTGCGGACATGCCAGAGTTCCTGTGGAATTTGCTGAGCACGCACTCAACGCCAACCCCGACGCAAGGTCACCAAGCAAACAATCGGTATCGTTCGAGCCACGAGCACGCGATGGAATGGAGATCAACAGACTCCTCGAGGCCAAGTTTATATGCGAGATCAAGGAAAGTACTTGGCTCGCCAATATGATGTTGGTACCAAAAAAGGACACGGATATCCTACGGATGTGTGTGGACTTCACTTCTTTAAACAAGCACTGCCCAAAAGATCACTTTCCGCTGCCACGGATCGACCAGATCATCGACTCCACTGCGGGATGCGAGCGGCTCTGCTTCCTCGACGCCTACTCAGGCTATAATCAAATTCGAATGAAGGAGGAAGATCAGGAGAAAATAGCATTTACAACGCCCTTTAGTGTGTTCTGCTACAACACAATGCCTTTCAGGCTAAAAAACGCGGGAGCCACCTACCAGCGATGCATGCAGGCTAGCCTCAAGGAACAACTAGGTCGCAACATCCAAGTCTATGTCGACGACATAGTAATCAAGACCAAGAAGGAATCCTCTCTAATCGATGATTTGCGCGAAACCTTCGCCAACCTCGATCGCTACCGGATCAAGCTCAATCCGGACAAATGCGCCTTCGGCGTACCATCTGGGCAGCTACTCGGATATCTCATCTCCGCGAGGGGAATCGAGGCGAACCCGAAGAAGATAAAAGCCTTACTTGCCATGGAGAAGCTGAAGAACATAAGAGGCGTCCAGGCGCCCAGACGAATCGCGACCCTCGATCGATTTATCGACGGATGGGTGCAAAGGCACGCCTTCTACTCCTCCTCCGCAAAGCTGAAAATTCGAGTGGACCAATGAAGCACAAGAAGCATTCAAGATCTCGTTACCGCTATCCACTTTGCCAGTACTGGTGACTCCACGAGAAAGGGAACCACTGTTGTTGTACATCTCCGCCACCAACCAGGTGGTCAGCACAGTGCTCGTCATCGAGCGAGCTGAGGAAAACAAGGTCCACGGCGTACAACGCCCGGTATACTACCTCAGCGAGGTCCTCACGCCAACAAAACAGCGCTACCCGCACTACCAGAAGCTGGCGTACGGCGTCTTTATGACCGCCCGGCGACTGCGCCACTACTTCCAGGAACACTCAATCGTGGTAGTCAACGACGCCCCGTTGGGACATATCCTCGATAACCCCGACGCCACGGGGCGAGTCGTGCTTTGGGGAATAGAGCTGTCTCCACGAGACATCACATATGAAAAACGCGACGCCATCAAGTCGCAAGTGCTCCCTGACTTTCTCGTGCACTGGATGGAGAACCAGCTCCCGGACAAGCCAGATATGTCCTACCTCTGGACAATGCACTTTGATGGGTCCAAGCGGAAAGACGGAGCAGGCGCAGGTGTCATACTGACATCACCTCAAGGCGACAAGCTGAAGTATATCCTGCAAATGCAGTTCACAGCCTCAAACAACGAGGCTGAATACGAGGCCCTGTTGCACGGGATGAGGATGGCAAAAGCCTGTGGCGCCAAAAGGCTCATCATATATGGCAACTCCAAGTTGGTCGTCAACCAAACAATGCACGAGTGCGACGCACTGAACGACAACATGATCGCGTACCGCGACCTCTACGATACACTCGAGGGAGACTTTGATGGTTGTGAGTTGCGACACATAGGTCACGAAAGCAACGAGGAGGCGGACATACTCGCCAACATAGGCTCTACCTGCGCCCCCATACCACCTGGGGTATTTCTCGAGCGCATATGCGAACGCTCCATCAAGCCAAAGGCCGCAGAGAAGAAAACAAGCGCAGCCACGGACTCGGGGGCTACGCCACCCAATGAGCCAATGGCACTCGATGACTTGGAGCTGGACATAGGACTCGAGGGACCAATGAGCGTCATGATGATCGAGCAATCTTGGACGCAGCCGTACATTACGTACCTCATCAGCAAGAGACTACCGGACGACCCGACAGATGCACGGCACATCGCGCGGCGCTCCAAGGCATTCGCCGTTATTAACGGCGAACTGTATAAACGCAGCATCACAGGAGTGCTACAACGATGCGTCTCCATGGCCGATGGAAGAGCAGTTCTCCTCGACATCCATGAAGGGACCTGCGGGCACCACGCCGGCAGTCGCGCCCTCGTGGCTAAAGCTCTATGAGCTGGATTTTACTGGCCCACGGCCATGCGCGACGCCAAGGACATAGTCCAAAAATGCAATACTTGCCAGCGATTCGCGGACAAGCCACACACACCAGGCGTAGAGCTACGGCCTATTCCATTGGCCTGGCCCTTCGCACAGTGGGGACTCGACATGGTTGGCAAGCTTCCAAGGTCCCCGCGTGGAGGCTACGTTTACTTCTTGGTTGCAGTCGACAAATTTACCAAGTGGATCGAGGCCATGCCGGTAACCAACCAATCAGGACACAACGCAGTCAAGTTCTTCGAGTCCATCCTCTACCGCTTTGGCGTGCCGCACAACATCATCACCGACAACGGGACGAACTTCACATCCAAGGAGTTCCAAGAATTCTGCGAGAACCTGGGGATCAATATCAGCTACGCCTTAGTAGCGCATCCACAGACCAACGGTCAGGTGGAAAAAGCAAACGGGCTCGTCTGCAGTGGCATCAAGAAGCGACTCCTCCGACCACTCGAACAAGCCGCGGGTTGCCGGCCAGATGAGCTGCAATCCGTACTCTGGAGCCTACGTACAACTCCAAACAGCGCCACGGGCTACACATCATTCTTTATGGTGCACGGAGTGAAATGCGGTACCTAAGGCGTCACAAGGTGGTCGCTTACAGCAAACAAGAGTCATCCCTTGCACTCGAAGACTCTGTCGACCTCCTTGACGAAGCAAGAGAAATCGCCGCAGAAAGATCCATGATCTACTAGCAGAACCTGCGCAACTACCATAGTAGAAGGCTTCGCCCCAGATCCTTCGTCGAAGGTGACCTAGTCCTACGACTAAAGTAGCAGGGGCATCTCAAGCTCGAGTCCCCCTAGTAAGGACCATACGTGATTACAGAAGTAATCCCAGGTGGCGCCTATCGCCTTCAAGATTTAGAGACAGGAGTCGCATACTCCAACCCTTGGAACGTTGCACAACTGCGACGCTTCTACCCCTAGTCGTTTTTTACTTTTACATCGCAAATAAGGCTACTCATCCAAGGCTACTAAGCCGCACATTGTACCTCGCACTATTCTTCGAATAAAATAAAAGCTAAGTGCCCCAAAACTCCGTGTTCTCCTCCACTTTGTCAATTTTTATACTCGGGGGCTACGCCACCCTACATACATCTGTTCTTCGAACCAAAAACGCGATATACTGAGTAGATGGCACATCAATTGAACCCCTTAACACAAACTCAACCCAGCTGCAACGCACCTGACAGGTTGAAAAGGGACCGAGATAAAAGATGGCCAGGCTAACGAAAAGAAATCGCATAGTGCAACGGACCTCACGCTCACAAAGTTCTTTATACACAGTCGACAATAAATTATCTACAACATTTATAGGAACTTTACAACACAAGTACACTTATGTGCAGGATACAGATTTGGCTACCCTTGCAATAGGAGAACATTGGTTTATTCCTCAAAGAAGTTGACGATCTCCTCTGCTGGACGGTCCACCGCCTAATAGTGCGGTACCATATTCCAGGAAGATCTTGCCGGCGTCGCTGGGGGACCAGAGGCGATGGCGGCAACGTCCACGTCAGGCCTGTGCAATCGTACCATTGAGAGAGCAGCCTTGGCACCAGCCACCAACTGCTGCCTCACGCACTCACGAACCGCGGACAGATCTTGAAATTTGGCAAGGAGAGCCAGCAGGCTTGATGGAGCGTCATCCAACGGGAACATCGCCCGATAAATATTCTTCATGCATGACTGTGACTTCTTCAGGAAGAGAAGCACTCACGATGCGCGATCCTGCAGGGTCGCCAACGCAGTCGCACGATCATGATCTATCCAGAAATATCCACTCTCTTGAAGTTGCTCCTGGGTGAGATCATGAAGGCGAATGGCAATTCTATCCTTCTCCTCCTGCGGATGCCGCGCGCTAACAACTACACGAAGCAGCATCAATAGCATGAGTACAACGTACCGCTGCGAGTAACTATGAAGGAAAAGGTGAGAATAAGCAAACTAACACTTAAACTGGTCGCTCAGCTGCGTCACCTCGCCAAGCAGATATTGCTCGCGGGCGGCGGCTTTTTCCGCCTTCGACTTCCACACGTCTGCGCTACCGCGGATCATGGGCAACTCACGCTCCAGCTGCTTCACGCGATCACGAAGTCGTGAAAGCAAGGATAGCTCCTCTACCCTGGAGCGCGGTGGTGCCACTGTATCATCAAGAGATGGCGAGTCCTGGGTTCCCCCCACGGGAGCACTTGATGTACCCTACCACAAGTCAAGACAAAGGCAAATAAGGCGACCAAATTAACACAAAGGCGAAGGGAACAGATGCATTCAGGATCGGCATAAGTATTCACAGACAAACTCGCCAACAGGCATGTTCTCAAACCAAAAGAGCAATCAATCAACTATTACAAAAGATAACTACGGAGCAGCTGGCTTCTTCGACTTTGACTTCTTCGGGGGCTTCATCAAGTCCGTGGCAGTATCAGACGCTACTGACTTTCCGCCGGCCCCTGAGGCCGAGGCTTTCGCCGCCTTCTTAACACGTTGGAGCTCCTCCGAGTACTTCGCAAGAGTATTTATCAAGTGATGGCCATATTTAGCACATGTAATCGCAAAAGGAGCGAAGACTACCTGCTGACCATCCGCGCCAATAGGCATCGCCTTCGACACCACGGAAGGATCGATATCAGCTCCATGGGCTTTCACCATCGCGAGTGTCATGGACGCGCCAGCCGCGTGGAGGGAGTTCTTGTAGGCGGAAGGCACACCACCGGCGAATGACTCCACCAGCTCGTCCACATTATCGATGAGTTCCGCCTTTGGCATCAACTCCTCCTGGAGGCGACTGAGAGCAACATTGTCCTTGGAAAGTGTATCTTGGACAGCGGCGATGCGGTCCTCGACTGCAGACACCGCGCCTGCCAGAGCATCGTCGCGACGAAGGGCCTGCGGGTCAAAGCTCAGATCGCCAGCATCTGCACATGAACCCACGCATGGATCAAAACTTAAGCGCTACCAGCAAAAAACACTAAGGGTAGAAAAGGACATCGATATCCACAGGCAAAGGTACGTGAGAGAGCCTTGGCGACTGAGAACAGTTGTTCTTCGAACAACTTTTCCCTGGCCGCAAAGGACGCACACAGATCCTCTTCACGCTTCTGTGCCTCGTCACGAGCTGCGAGTGCCTCGTCGCGACCCTTCACAGCCGCGGCAAGCGTTTTCTCCAAGGTGGCGACGTTGCGCAGTAAAGCATTATGTTCAGCTACATGGCAATCAAAAGTTGACTATCAGTCGACTATACCAAAGAAGGAGAAAACGAAAAAGAATAAGTGTAGAACACTCACTTTCGACCACGTGGTGACGCGTCTCCAGCATTGCATGCTGACGACCCATCGCCATTACCTGCTCTGCCACTTGCGCGGCTTCCTTTACAAGGAGCTGTCGCACAAACAAGGAATCAGTAAAAGCAACGGATAACATCGACTGACACATTAAAAAGAAGGAAAGATATACTTACATGGTCCTCCAATGACTCCGAAGAAGTTTATTGTGCCATCATCCGAGCAACCATTCGATGCTCCCCTACGTGAGGAGAGCTCGAAGAATTGTGCCCGGAGTGGGCCGCCACCGGAGGGGAAGGAGCGCGCTCGACCTCTTTCTTGGCCCTTGAGGTCACGACTTGGCAAAATGAACTCAAAAACTTACCAGTCAAACTTGTCAAAATTAAACGTGGCCTCCACCGATTCCGACGAAGACTCCTTAGGTAGTCGCATCTTCTTGCGAGAAGATGGTGCCACGGCTCTCACAGGAACGGCGGGAATTGGCGACTCTGCGCCAACAGCCGTGCCTTCTGGAGTCGAAGGAGACGACGCGTCAGAATCCTCGTTGCGCGAATGCTTGCGAGTATCCGGACTCTCGGACTCGGGGGCTTCCTCTTCCACATCAGAAAGGACAGTCGACTCAGACTCGTCCTCTTCCAAAGCTTCGCGAGGAATAATCCCCTCAGGGAGAGGGGGCATACAAGGCGACACCACCCAATCCCGCACACAGACAGTGAAGATCAGCAAAAAAGAACAAGTAAGCAACATAAAAGCAATCGCGAAACAAGCATCACAGAGCACAACTGCATTCTCAGGAGGAGGGTTCGAAGCATCAAAAGGAGGAACGACTGGCTCATTCGGAAGCACATCCTTGCCAGTGTACTTCATGACTAGTCGAACCCTCCTATCCACCTCACTCGCGGACATGCCATCGGCAGACACACGAGTGGCATCATCAGCGCTACCCCATTGAAACATGGGATGGACTCTGGCTTGGAGAGGATGGACACGATGGCGCAGCCAAGTTCTGATAAGGGCGCAGCCTCCCTCTTCCGCGCCTATGCGCCTCTCGAGGTCGCAGACACGTTGATACAGCACGTCTGTCTCTGCGAGTTCGCCAGGCATAACTACGTTCTTCCAGGAACGCATCTTCTTGCAGGGAGTCGCGGGATCAAAGGGCGCGAGTACAAAGTGCTCATCTTTGGACTTCTGATCACAGACATAGAACCATTTGTCCCTCCATCCCTGGACATACTTGGTGAGCTTGATGTCGAAGTAGGTGGCAGATGGGTCGACATGGATTCCGCAACCACCTACGTCATAAACTAAAGAGCCAGATGCGGACTGACGCTTCAATTTAAAAATGCGCTTGAAAAGACCAAAGTGTGGCTTGATTCCGAGCCAGCACTCGCAAAGAGTGATGAAGCAGGTGATGTGGAGAATCGGATTTGGGGACAGCTGATGGAGCTGGAGCCCGTAGAAACAAAGAAGACCCCTAAGAAAGGGGTGGAGAGGCAAGGAAAGACCGCGAATGACGAATGCAAGAAACATCACTCGAAAACCAGCGGGAGGAGCAGGAATGGTCTCACCGCTGGGACGCTGCATCGGGCGATCGCGGAGATAACTCCGTCTTGGCGAAGAAGACGGAGATCCGACGCCTTGATGATGGAGGGGCGCCACGCACCATTTGTCACACGGGTGCCCGTGACCTTCTTCTTCCCGCCGGTGGCGGTGCTAGTGCCCGCAGCAGCGGAGCTACCCTTCTTCTTCATCGCGGCGACGGTGGCCGCGGAATCAGCAACAACGCCTCCTTTCTTCTTCCCCATTGAACGGCGACGATGCAAGCGCAGGAAGTAGCTCGGAAACGAATGGAGGTGGTCCAGCGTTGTGGAGGAAACGAGCGCAAGAAATATCAGAAGAGCAGCAGCAATGGCGATGGCAGCAAGGTAGAAAGAACACAGATGGGAAAATTACCGCCGTAGCATCGCTACTTAACCCCTAGAAGATGCAATCCAACGGCTCATAAAAACCCTACTTGACGTGTGGCACACATCGTGTTGGACATGTGGAGAAGGAGAAGCGCGAACCGTCCCTCCACTACTCCCATTACGCATGGAAATCGAGGAGGCGCAGTTAAAATAAAGATTACGCACGCCCAGTCAAATCAAAGTCAGGAAGTGGGACCCACCGCTCGTCACGTCCCGTCAAACTCGCTCACGCAGGAAACTGAGGTCATACAAGCGCCAGCACTGACGTCATCAAAGCTACGCAGTGGAAAAATTCGACTACTTTAGTCCTTGCTGGAGTCTTCGACTCCACCAAGCACTCGGGGGCTACTCCCATAGGGAGCGCTGGCCGCGCACCCTACGATTGTCTTTTCTTTTTGCAGGAAGAAGGACAATCAAAGACAAACCCAAACCATTCGAAAATACAATTCGACTGTGGACATGGGTTACTCCCATAGGGAGAGCTAGAAAATTTTGACTAAAACAAGAAACCAAAAGACGACGGTAGTCGCAAACGTTATTTAGTCCCTGCCTGAGTCTTTGACTCAACCAGGCACTCGGGGGCTACTCCCATAGGGAGCGCTGGTCGCGCACCCTATGATTATTTGTACAGAAAATTGTGTGTTGATAACGTTCGCACTTGCAGCTCATGGTGACACCGCCTCATGATTTTTCCCTACAAAGAGACTGCATCTCCTGGGTCACCCGAATCGTCTCCGCGATGATAAAATTCGGATGCCATGCTTACAGCGTGAAGGTAAGACCTGAATAAGGCCTGGCAACGCATTAGCTACGCACTACCAGAAACATATCCGTGCCTACAGGTGCGATGAACATGCCATATGGACGCGTCGAGTGCTCACACCCATATAACTGGAATTCGACTCCTGTAAGACCTCCGCGGCTTGAGTCGAATTACGCCATCACTTTTCCGGATTCGAGTCCGGGGACTCGAGTTCGAGTAGATTGCGTTATCTCACCCTAATGTGGTTAACTGATATCGATACTTCGGTTACATCAGGCACGTATATCGACAATCCCTATGACACAAATAAAAGCAGTCGAAATGTACTCATTTAGGCACTCGAAGACTTCAAAAAGTCCCTAGTCGAATCTACGATTCCACTGGACACTTGGGGGCTACTGACATGGGTATACCCTACAGGTACTCGAGCTTGGTATATACGGTCCAAATACGCACAGGCCCACAGTGTCGCCAAGGCCCGGATGAAAAGATTCGAGTAACCTACAGACTCTTGATTGCTTGAAGAACAAGAAGAAGCTAAAGATAGAAAGTTTGAAGGGGAAAACCCTAACTTGTAACCGACTTGACCTGCTACCCGAGACCTAGCCTATCTATATAAAGGCTAGGAGGGGGCGGCGAGGAGGACACACGCAACCCTAGTTTCCACAACCCTCGCCAGATTGCATCTACGCACCATTGTAACTTTCGACTCCCTCGATAATTCCACGAGCAGACAAGCAGGAATAGGGACCTCTACGAGGCCTGAACTTGGGTAAATCCTTTGTCCCATGTGTGCTTGTTTGCTAGCCGATAGATGTCTCCAGCGCTCCCTCCTTCTCCAAAACCCAAGTCCATAACAATGGGCATTGACGAGTTAAACCCTCGTCAATAACATTTATAAAATTGTATATCAAATATATAACTTCGTCATCGACAACCTCTCCAACGATTGGTTCAACCTTTATGTTGCTGAAACGTAATATGAAATCCTAGAAATCCATTATTTTCGTATCACCACTCATAATGCTACTTCGGACATGTCCTTCGTAGTTGGGAGGTAGTGATCAAAGCAGCACGCCTATCGCAAATGACTCAGTCATCCAGTGGTCCATGAAGTAAACCAGTCTCATGTGTGCATCAAGCATGCGCTCCAAGTGACTCTTCAGACAAGTGTGTTCCTCCATCTTTATGGAAAGGAACTCTCCAAGCAACTCGTGCTTCCACATGCGCACATGGCTTATGAACTCTCCTCTTGGTTGATCCACCATAGAATATGGGTCAAGATCACCCATGAGCGGATGTAGTTCATCCACCAATCCGTAGCATTATTATCTGAATGTAAGTGGACATCTCTTGGCGATAGTAGTTGTCTGCCCGCTCTCGTGGGGTCTCATAGCCATTAGGCTCGGCCAATTCCATCGTGCGGCGTATGTAATCTACCACATGATTCCTAGTAAGGAGATCATTCAGGCGCACAAGCCAACCCGGGAAGTTGGATCCATTAAGTCTAAGTTTCTCACCAACTACCCACTCCTCACTATCAAAGTAAGCTTCACGGTGAGCCATCTCTACATTTATAATTGCAAAAGGGAATTTAGACTAAGTTTATAATTAAATTAGTTAAATAATAACTCCAATAAAAACACCTATACCTTGAAGGGTTCTAGTGATTACACGACCCCTTTTCCCCACATCTCCCCCGATCGTCATGGCCATCCATGTGGGTGCTAGGGTGGATGCCTAAACGTCGGTCACATCATTCATGCGACTCGTGCTTGATCTTTCGACCATCCGTGTTCTGAGGCCATGTATACACATGCTAGGCTCGCCAACTCAACCTTAGTGTATTCGATGTGCAACATGGCTTACACCCACTATATGTGAACGTAGATATGTCTGACACCCGATCATCACGGCACTGGCTCATACCGAAGAACTTTCTTGGTGGTGCACACTAAGGGAGAACACAATCATTGGTATTTTAATAGGGATCATCTTATTAGGCTACCGTCGAGTATATAATACTAGCACACAATAAGATATACAAACAATAATATTGAATGTAAATGCGATGTGATATGGTCCTTTACGTCATGATCTCCATCCGGCGTCACCAAATTCCACCGCCAGGGTTCTGATGCCATAGGCACTAGGGTACCGGTGCCTTCCGGTGTGGTAGTCCATCACCTCCGTGACCGTCTTACTACTACTTAGCAACATAAGGTAATTACTTTACCTTTGCCACAACCATATCACAAAGCAACGCCCCCTGCAAACAAAGTTAGACGCCTCTACTTTATCTTTGCATGTTTTACGTGGCTAAATGGGCTTTCGCACAAGAACCGTTATTACCTATGAACTTTCACCACAACGTTGATCAAGTAGTTGTCTATACTACACCCCTTTTGGGGGCCTCCATTGCAAATGGCATACCAACTATTGCGAGAGAGACAGACACCCCCAAAGCCACTTTATACGGTACAAGCTATATGTCAATCATGGACCAGTCTCATGAATGAACGCGTAAAGTCGGTTGGGGGACGCTTCATCAAGCATTGTTGCGGTATACACAATTACACATGGGAGGGTAACAACTAAAAGATCAATGCCCACACGCTACATCTCGTGTGTTCTACCCGTACTAGCAATATTACGCATAGATCTAGCTCTGATACCACTGTAGGGGTTCGCGTATGAAAACAATAAAATTTTACCCTACGCCCCTGAACCCCTGATGCTACCATGACCTATCTATTAGTAGTGCAGTAACGGGAGGGGCTTTTCGCAAACTTACCCTTGAAGACCGAAAAGCGTTGTCAACGCTCGGGAGAGCGTGGTTGATGTAGACGAGCCGAAGCCAACCTCAAGGTCGTGTTGAAGTCCTCGTGCTCCTACAACTCCAACGACTTCTATGTTGGAGATATGCCCAAGAGGCAATAATAAAAGGGGTTATTATTATATCTTTGTGTTTATGATGAATGTTTACATCCCATGCTATAATTGTATTATTAGGAAACACTAATACTTGTGTGTTTTGTAAACATAAAAGTGTCCCTAGTAAGCCTCTTGTTGAACTAGCTTGTTGATTGATTGATGATCATGGTTTCCTGATCATAGACATTGGATGTGATTAATAACAAGGTTATATCATTAGGAGAATGATGTGATGGACACACACCCATAGTAAGCGTAGCATAAGATCAAGTCATTAAGTTCGTATTGCTGTAAGCTTTGAAATACATAGTAACCTAATCCTTCGACCATGAGGTTATGTTAATCACCATCACCGGATGGGTACTTTGATGACATCAAACGCCGCTTAGAATCGGTTATAAAGGTGTCATTGGGTATTCTGAAAGTATGTGTTGAAGCGCATAGACCAAGATTGGGATTTGTCCATCCATATGATAGATATATACTGGCCCTCTCGGTGGAATGTCATCTAGATAGCTTGCAAGCATGTGACTGGGTCACAAGGGATGACATAACATGGAACGAGTAAAGAGTACTTATCAGTAACGAGGAAGAACTAGGTATGGAGATACCGACGATCAAACCTCGGATAAGTAGAATATCGCGAGACAAAGGGAATTGGTTTTGTATGTTAAATGGTTCAATCGATCACGAAGTAATCGTTGAGTATGTAGGAGCCGTTATGGATCTCCAGATCCCGCTGATGGTTATTGATGGGAGAGGTGTCTTCATCATGTCTGCATATTCACGAACCGTAGGGTGACACACTTAAGGTTCGAAGTTGTTTGATGTAGATATGGAATTTGCGTTGGAGAACGAATGTTGTTCGGAGTCTCGGCATGGATCCGAGACATCACGAGGAGATCCGGAATGGTCCGGAGAATAAGATTCATATATTGGGAATCATTTTCTAAGTTAGGAAATGTTCCGGAGTGTTTGTATGGAGATTCTAGAAGGTTTCGGAATGTTTTGGAAGGTTCTAGAGGATTTCTTGGAGTTTACTTGAAAACCAAGAAAGGATCAAGGGAGTCCAAGTGGGGCTAGATACGGATTCGTGGGGGAGGAGGATTCCTCCCCCTTCCCACCGCCGGCCCAAGGAGGGGAGTCCTACTAGGACTCCTCCTCAGCGCCTCCTCCTTTAAATAGAAGGGAGGCGCCTCCTCTGCACCTTGTCTCATAACTCCCAATCTCAGCCGCCTCTCCTCCACGTTTCTTCCCTGCAGCATAGGCGAACCCTGCAGAATTCTCATCTCCACCACCACCACGCCGTCGTCTGCTGGGATTCCATGGAGAAGATCTACTACCTCTCGCTTTCACTGAACAGGGAGAGGAAGGTCTGCTTCGACTCACATCGCGTGACCGTCTGCGGAAGCCTTTGCCGAACGCTACGCCGGAAGGATCGTCCACATGATCTTGAGATCGGCAAGTGATCGACTACATCATCCACGAGATCTTATCTCGTTAACGCTTTCGGTTCTACGAGGGTTAGTACCGATCTATCTCGTTGCTCATGTCTAGTAGATTAGATCTTGGCTTTTATCTAGATTAGATCTGGGTTTTGTTCGTTCTTGCGGTAGAAAATTTTTGTTTTCCATGCTACGAACCCATCAGTGGTATCAGAGCCTTGTCTATGCGTAGATCTGTTGCACGAGTAGAACACAATGAGGTTGTGGGAGTTGGTGCTTGTGCCGTCTTTTGCTATGTGTGTACTTTGCATCTTGCGGTATGGTGGGATGAAGCGGCTCGGGCTAACATTACATGTCATCGTACATGAGACTTGCTCCACGCTTGACATGCAACTCGTATTGCACAAGTGGCTTTGCGGGTGTCTGTCTCTCCCATCATAGTATAGATCAAATCTACACTTTGCACTTGATAGCACTTGTATCAACGTTGTGGTTCAGTTAGAGGTAAGATGCGTTCTTAGTCAGCCCCAAGCCACGTAAAACTTGCAAAGAAAATTAGAGGCGTCTAACTTGTTTTTGCAGGGGTTTTGTGATGTGATATGGCCTACATGTGATTGTGATTGTATTTGATGTATGCAATGATCCCTGTTGTAATATGGCAACTGGTAGGAGCCTAATGGTTGTCTTTAATTCTGTTAAGACCTGCGTGTCTATTCATCTTGTAATAGCTTTGTTCCAAGTAGTTGTAATAGTTGCTAGTGAAGATGAACAACCATGAAGCGGCGCCACGAACCTTGATGCAATGCTGGTGATGATGGAGATCATGTCCGTGCTTTGGAGATAGAGATCGAAGGCATAAGAAGAAAGGGCCATATCATATCACACAAATTATGAATTGCCTGTGATGTTAATCCTTTATGCATCTTGTATTGCTTAGATCGCGACGGTAGCATTGTAAGATGATCCCTCTCACTAAATATCAAGTAATAAAGTGTTCGTCCTTAGTTGGCACCGTTGCTAAGACTCGTCGTTTCGAAGCATCTCGTGATGATCGGGTGTGATAGACTCTACGTGTGCATACAACGGGTGCAAGCCAGATTTGCACATGCGGAAACTAAGGTTAATCTTGACGAGCCTAGCATGTACAAACATGGTCTCGGAACACGGAATACTGAAAGGTAGAGCATGAGTCATATGATTGATATGATGAACATGAAGATTGTTCGCTGAAGAAGCTACATCATCTCACGTGATGATCGGACTTGGTGTAGTGGATTTGGTTTGTGTAATCACAAAAACAACTGCGAGGGATGTTGTTTTGAGTGGGAGTTCACCTAGTTGATTTAAGAATTAAATTTGAACACTATTTGTCATAAACTTAGTCTAAATTACTTGCAAATTTGTTGTAGATTATGGCGAACGTTTCCATCAATTTCAATGCGTTCCTAGAGAAAGAAAAGCTTAAGAACAATGGAAGCAATTTCACGGACTGGTTCCGTGGACTGAAGATCGTCCTCAGGGCTGGTCAGTTGACCTATGTGCTCGAAGCACCGCTAGGTGACCCACCTGCAGAAGATGCCACCGATGACGTAAAGAATGTTTATGCCACTCGGAAACATCACTACTCCATAGTTCGATGTGCCATCACAGACGGTTTAGAATCGGAGCTTCAAAAGCGTTTTGAGCACCATGACCCATTTGAAATCATTAAGGAGCTCAAACTCATATTTGAGACTCGCGCGGCCATGGAAAGCTATGAAGCTTCCGAGAAGTTCTTTACCTGCAAGATGGAAGAGGGTAGCTCCGTTAGCGAGCACGTGCTCACCATGTCTGGGCACGCAAACAAACTCCAAGAGTTGGGGATACCGATTCCTAATGAATTGGGGATTCACCGTGTCCTCCAATCACTGCCACCAAGTTACAAGAACTTTGTGATGAACTACAATATGCACTGCATGAACAAGACGTTGCCTGAACTATCATCCATGCTGAAAACTGCTGAAGTGGAGATCATGAAAGAACACCAAGTGTTGATGGTCAATAAGACCACCAATTTCAAGAAACAGGGCAAGCCTAAGAACAAGGGCAACTTCAAGAAGGACGGCAAGAAAGCTGCCGCACCTGCTAAGAAGCCCAAGGCTGGTCCTAAACCTGAAACTGAGTGCTTCTACTGCAAGGGTGCTGGTCACTGGAAGCGTAACTGCCCCAAGTACCTGGCAGATCTGAAGATCGGCAACATCAAGAAGAAAGGTATATTCGATATACATGTTATAGATGTGTATCTTACTAGTAATCGTAGTAGTGCCTGGGTATTTGATACTGGTTCGGTTGCTCATATTTGTAACTCAAACAGAGTCGGAATAAACGAAGACTGGCAAGAGACGAGGTGACGATGCGCGTTGGAAATGGCTCCAAGGTTGATGTGATCGCCGTCGGCACGCTCCCTCTACATCTACCATCGGGATTAGTTTTAAATTTAAATAATTGTTATTTGGTGCCTGCGTTAAGCATGAACATTATATCTGGATCTTGTTTATTGCGAGACGGTTACTCTTTTAAGTCTGAGAATAAAGGTTGTTCGATTTATATGAGTAATATCTTTTATGGTTTTGCACCTGAGATGAATGGTTTATTCTTATTAAATCTCGATAGTAGTGATACACATGTTCACAACATAGATGCTAAACGAATAAAATTGAATGATAATTCTACATACATGTGGTAATCGCTGCCTTGGTCACATTGGAGTGAAGCGTATGAAGAAACTCCATTCTGATGGACTTCTTGAATCACTTGATTTTGAATCACTTGAAAGATGTGAAGCATGTCTAATGGGAAAAATGACTAAGACTCCATTCTCTGGTATAATGGAGCGAGCTATAGACTTATTGGAAATAATACATACCGATGTGTGCGGTCCAATGAGTGTAGCATCACGTAGTGGATATCGTTATGTTCTCACTTTCACGGATGACTTGAGTAGATATGGATATGTCTACTTTATGAAACATAAATCCGAAACTTTCGAGAAGTTTAAGGAATTTCAAAGTGAAGTGGAAAATCATCGTAACAAGAAGATTAAGTTTCTGCGTTCTGACCGTGGAGGTGAAAATCTGAGTTATGAGTTTGGCATGCATTTAAAGAAATGTGGAATACTTTCACAGTTGACACCGCCGGGAACACCACAGTGTAATGGTGTGTCCGAACGTCGTAATCGAACTCTCTTAGATATGGTTCGGTCTATGATGTCTCTTACAGATTTACCGTTATCATTTTGGGGCTATGCATTAGAGACAGCCGCATTCACTTTAAATAGGGCACCATCTAAATCCGTTGAAACGACACCGCATTTAATTGTGGTTTGGAAAGAAACCTAAGTTGTCGCTCCTTAAAGTTTGGGGTTGAAGCATATGTAAAGAAGTTACAGCCTGATAAGCTTGAACCCAAAGCGAGAAATGCGTCTTCATAGGATACCCTAAAGAAACAATTGGGTATACCTTCTATCATAGATCCAAGGCAAAGTTTTCGTTAAGAATGGATCCTTTCTGGAGAAGGAATTTCTCTCGAAAGAAGTGACTGGAAGGAAAGTAGAACTCGACGAGGTTATTGAACCTTCTTTCGGAGTTGAGAGTAGCGCAGCACCGGAAGATGTTTCTGTGCCACCTGCACCAACCGGGGAGGAAGCTAATGATGATGATCATGAAACTTTGAACAAAGTTACTACTGAACCTCGCAGGTCAACAAGGGTTCGTACCACTCCTGAGTGGTATGACTCTTCCTTGAACGTCATGTTGGTGGACAACACTGATGACCCTGCGACGTATGAAGAAGCTATGGTGAGCCTAGATTCTGACAAATGGCTAGAAGCCATGAAATCCGAAATGGGATCCATGTACGAAAACCAAGTATGGACTTTGGTGGACTTACCGGATGGCCGTAAGGCTGTCGAGAACAAATGGATTTTCAAAAGAAAAACAGATGCTGATGGTAATGTTACCGTCTATAAAGCTCGACTTGTCGCGAAAGGGTTCCGACAAATTCAAGGAGTTGACTACGATGAGACTTTCTCACCAGTAGCGAAGCTAAAGTCTGTGAGGATTATGTTAGCAATCGGTGCATATTTCGATTATGAAATTTGGCAGATGGATGTCAAAACGGCGTTCCTTAATGGTGACATTGAGGAAGAGTTGTATATGGTACAACCCAAGGGTTTTGTCGATCCTAGTGATGCTGACAAGGTATGCAAACTTCAGCGCTCCATTTATGGACTGAAGCAAGCATCCCGGAGTTGGAATCAACGTTTTGATAAAGTAATCAAAAACTTTGGATTTATACAAACTTATGGAGAAGCTTGTATTTACAAGAAAGTGAGTGGGAGCTCTGTAGTATTCCTAGTACTATATGTAGATGACATATTGTTGATTGGGAATGATATAGAACTTCTTAATAGCGTCAAAACCTATTTGAATAATAGTTTTTCGATGAAGGATCTTGGCGAAGCGGCATATATTCTAGGCATCAAGATTTATAGAGATAGATCAAGACGCCTAATAGCGCTTTCACAAAGTACATACTTAGACAAAGTTCTAAAGAAGTTTAGAATGGAAGAGAGCAAGAAAGGGTTCGTGCCCATGTTGTCAGGTAAGACCTTGAGTAAAACTCAAAGTCCGGCTACGGCAGAAGATAGAGAAAAGATGAATAAAATTCCCTATGCCTCAGCCATAGGTTCTATCATGTATGCCATGCTGTGTACGAGACCGGATATAGCACATGCTGTTAGTTTGACTAGCAGGTATTAAAGTGATCCTGGAATGGAACACTGGACAGCGGTCAAGAATATCCTAAAGTACCTGAATAGGACTAAGGATATGGTTCTTTCTTATGGAGGTGATGAATAGCTTGTTGTAAACGGTTACACTGATGCTAGTTGGAACACCGATCCAGATGACTCGAAGTCACAGTATGGATACGTATTTATTTTGAATGGTGCTGCAATAAGCTGGAGGAGTGCCAAGCAGAGCGTTGTGACGAAATCTTCAACTGAATCGGAATACATAGCTGCTTCAGAGGCTGCACAAGAAGCTATATGGATGAAGGAGTTCATTACTGAACTTGGCGTGGTTCCCAGTGCGTTGGACCCCATGGCCATCTACTGTGACAACACAGGTGCCATAGCTAATGCACAGGACCCAAGGTCACATAGCAAGCTGAAGCACATCAAGCTACAGTTCCATGCTATTCGCGAGTATGTCCAAGAAGGTGACATAAAGATTTGCAAAGTACACACTGATCTGAATGTAGCAGATCCGTTGACTAAACCTCTCCCTAGAGCAAAGCATGACCAACACCAAAACGCCATGGGTGTTCGGTATATTACCATGTAATCTAGATTATTGACTCTAGTGCAAGTGGGAGACTGTTGGAGATATGCCCAAGAGGCAATAATAAAAGGGGTTATTATTATTTCTTTGTGTTTATGACGAATGTTTACATCCCATGCTATAATTGTATTATTAGGAAACACTAATACTTGTGTGTTTTGTAAACATAAAAGAGTCCCTAGTAAGCCTCTTGTTGAACTAGCTTGTTGATTGATTGATGATCATGGTTTCCTGATCATAGACATTGGATGTGATTAATAACAAGGTTATATCATTAGGAGAATGATGTGATGGACACACACCCATAGTAAGCGTAGCATAAGATCAAGTCATTAAGTTCAGATTCAGTAAGCTTTGAAATACATAGTAACCTAATCCTTCGACCATGAGGTTATGTTAATCACCATCACCGGATGGGTACTTTGATGACATCAAACGCCGCTCAGAATCGGGCGGTTATAAAGGTGTCATTGGGTATTCTGAAAGTATGTGTTGAAGCGCATAGACCAAGATTGGGATTTGTCCATCCATATGACGGATAGATATACTCTAGGCCCTCTCGGTGGAATGTCATCTAGATAGCTTGCAAGCATGTGACTGGGTCACAAGGGATGACATAACATGGAACGAGTAAAGAGTACTTATCAGTAACGAGGAAGAACTAGGTATGGAGATACCGACGATCAAACCTCGGATAAGTAGAATATCGCGAGACAAAGGGAATTGGTTTCGTATGTTAAATGGTTCAATCGATCACGAAGTAATCGTTGAGTATGTAGGAGCCGTTATGGATCTCCAGATCCCGCTGATGGTTATTGATGGGAGAGGTGTCTTCATCATGTCTGCATATTCACGAACCGTAGGGTGACACACTTAAGGTTCGAAGTTGTTTGAAGTAGATATGGAATTTGCGTTGGAGAACGAATGTTGTTCGGAGTCTCGGAATGGATCCGGGACATCACGAGGAGATCCGGGATGGTCCGAAGAATAAGATTCATATATTGGGAATCATTTTCTAAGTTAGGAAATGTTCCGAGGTGTTTGTATGGAGATTCTAGAAGGTTTCGGAATGTTCTGGAAGGTTCTAGAGGATTTCTTGGAGTTTACTTGAAAACCAAGAAAGGATCAAGGTAGTCCAAGTGGGGCTAGATACGGATTCGTGGGGGAGGAGGATTCCTCCCCCCTTCCCACCACCGGCCCAAGGAGGGGAGTCCTACTAGGACCCCCCCTCCCCAGGCGCGCCTCCCTCCTTTAAATAGAAGGGAGGGGGCGCCCCCTCTTGCACCTTGTCTCATAACTCCCAATCTCAGCCGCCTCTCTCCTCAATGTTTCTTCTGCACAGGCATAGGCAAAGCCCTGCAGAATTCTCATCTCCACCACCACCACCACGCCGTCGTGCTGCTGGGATTCCGTGGAGAAGATCTACTACCTCCTTTGCTTTCATTTGGAGCAGGAGAGGAAGGTCTGCCGACTCCACGTGTGACCGTCATGAAGCGCTAACGCGGGCGCGGAAGGATCATCCACACGATCTTGAGATCGGCAAGTGATCGACTACATCATCCACGAGATCTAATCTCGTTAACGCTTTCGGTTCTACGAGGGTTAGTACCGATCTATCTCGTTGCTCATGTCTAGTAGATTAGATCTTGGCTTTTATCTAGATTAGATAAGGGTTTTGTTCGTTCTTGCGGTAGAAATTTTTTGTTTTCCATGCTACGAACCCATCATTCTAGTGCCTCAAATGTGACACCTTATAGGGAGTTACATACATCCGGTGCCTGGTGATGACTCTCGCTTCCCGATCCAGCAGCAGTTGAGGAAGTAGAGCTCCTGGATCTGAATCCCGCAGCATGACGACGCTCCACGGTGAAGATGTCTCTCGTTCGCGCAGTTCGGACTTGGGGCCACGGTCACGGGAGAGAGAGAGAATATTAATTGGAGGTCTCCCCAAAAGTGAGGAAACCTTTACTGAATATTGTGTTGTATTTATTTGGTCAAAATACCCCACTATATATAGGGGGAGAGGAGGCACTCCCTCCCTCAAAGTTCCGGGGTGGGACTAATCAAGGGAGGAGGTGGGGGAAGCGCTGCCGGCCAGCCCCCACCATGGGACCCACGTGGGGAAGGTCCACTAGGGCCACCAGCCAACCCCCTTGGACCCTCCTAGGGGTGCGGCCCCCTCTTGGGCCCTTCCCTTTCGGGAATTGGCCCATTAAGCCTTTTGACCATTTAAATTGATTTTATCTTTATTAAATAATTATGAATAAATGATTAAATCAAATATTTAACATTCATTCACATATTATTCAATCTCCGTGACTATGGAACACCTTCCACCTCCACTCCGGACATCCTCTAAACTTATCGAAACCCTTCCGGTTTTCTCTCTTCTCTTTCTTCGGTGATTATACCGATCCTAAAAACACTCTCTAAGCATCACCAAGCCCTTAAGCATGATACCCCATGGTTCAGGAACACTCCAGACATGGTCGGGACTCTCCCGGACCAATGATCAACAGAGGGACCTAGATGGCCATGTGACCCGTGTGCATTCCACGAAATCTTTCATCGTTTGAACCATGACTGTCGTGTCTTATTCCTTTTGTCTCTCATACTTGCATTTCCCGAGATATGATCAATGACATCACCATGTAGGGTTCAATCTCGTTACCGACAAATGCTACTTGACTCGTTTCGACAAGTGATATCCCTATGATCAAATCACATGATGTGCAACTATTGGATATAACTTCTCCAAGTGGGACCGCGAGTATCTTTCTGTCGCGCGGATGGAAAAATCCCGCTCTTGACATATATTGACTCTACGGTTCTTCTGAATACCTGAACACACCTTTATGATCACTGTTTAACCAAGTGACGTTTGATGTTATCAAAGTATACTCGGGAGACAGTGATTGATATAGTGATGACCCACAAGTATAGGGGGTGTATCGCAGTATTTTCGATAAGTAAGAGTGTCGAACCCAACAAGGAGCAGAAGGTGCTGGCTAGTGGTATGGATCAGGAATTCTCTGCAAATACTTAGCAAACGGATTTTTAGGGGTTTTCGATAAAGCAAGTAAACAAAGTACGAGTAAATAAAAGACAGTAGGAATAAATGCAGCAAGTGGCCCAATCCTTTATGCATCAAAGGACAAGTCGGTTGTATTACTTAAGATGACCAAACGTTCTCGAGGACACATGGGAAGACTGTCAAGTGCTTTCGCTTCATATAGCTGATTAATCTTCTCTAACTTGCTAAGTGTTGTGTGGGTGAACCTGTGCTAATGTACCGCCCCATCCAAGACTAATACATACTTGTGATTAAACCCCTTGCAAACATCCGTAAGTACAAGAAAGTATTTAAGGTAGAAACCTAACCACAACTTTAAACTCTAAGACCCTTACGTCCCTTGTGCAATGGTTTCCTAACGGGGGTTCATGTTTCTGTCACTCTAGCAACCCCTACGATCAGTAGCCAAATACACAATGCATTCCCCTAGGCCCATATAGGTGAAGTGTCATGTAGTCGACGTTCACATGACACCACTAGAAGAAGTACACCACAACTTAAATAACAATCTATTGAATCTTTCTCAACGCAACTCCACTACTAACAACAAGACTTTTCCCATGTCCTCAAGAACAAAATGAACTACTCACAAGACATCATATGGATCATGATCAGAGATGGAATAATGATGTATAACAATCTGAACCTAAACAATAATTCAATGGTTCACTCAATAGCATCAACTACAAAGAGTAATCAACACCGGGAAAGTTTCCCCTATGAACTATAGCAAGATTCAACCAGTTGTTACAGCAATATGGAGATGGTGATGAGGGTGCTGATGGTGATGATGATGATGATGATCCCGATGAAGTCCAGCTTGATGGTGGTGTTGATGGCAACAATCTCCCCTCTCCGGGAAGGAATTCCCCCGACAGAAATTTGTCTGCCGGAGAGATCTTTCTCTCTCGGTGTTTTCCGCCCCGCAGAGGCGGTGGAATCTTTCTATGGTCACTCCCCGAGTTTTAGGGTTTTGGGAGGATGATATACGCTAGAGGGGAGAGGCTGGAGTGGGCCAGGGTGGCGACACCACCTCCAGGCGTGGCCTAGGCCTCCCCGCGCCATGGGGTGGTGTGGGCCCCCTGTGGCCCACCTCCACTCCATCTTCTGGCATCCTTAGTCTTCTGGAAAAATAGGATTTTCCATATATTTTCCCGGATTTTCTGATCTTGTAATTTTGCCTCCAAACAGACCTTTTCCATCGAATCCCGATCGCAGCGATCCATGCTCCAAAAGTCATCAACCATGCAAAAATAGATGAAATAACATAAGTATCACCTCTCAATACGAAATATATCAATGAATAATAGTGAATTAAGACATAGAATAGTGATGCAAAATGGACGTATCAACTTCCCCCAAGCTTAGACTTCGCTTGTTCCCAAGCGAAACTGAGCTCAATAAACATGGCCTCAAGTTTATGGAGTGAAGAGTCGATAAAAGAATACGGACAAGAAGCATCACATTCATCAAATACATAGATCATAATAGAAGACAACTCACTATTATATAACTCAACTTGCAGTGAGTAAAGGAAACACAATAAAGATACATAAAGTGAATCATAATTGGTAATGGCAAACTTAGCTCTTGGTCGAAGAATAGTTGATAATTTGCTAGAGTTCACAAATAACTGGTTTTTCAATGATAGCTTTCAAAGTAGTAAACTTTAAGATAAGAGCAATGTGCAAAACAAGGAACATAAGACATGATTGAATAAATCATCATATGAATGAATGAAACACATCAACTCAAAATACTTGCTGAGGTAGAAGGGAATAGGTTTACTGACTCAACTACAAAGTAAAATAAAGGCCCTTCGCAGAGGGAAGCAGGGATTGCAAGCCTCATAAAGAGCTCCCAAAAATTATGATACTTACTAGCTTTCAGCTCTCATTGCCCCTATCATAGGCATCTTTAGGTGATTAAGGTTAAAGTGATCAAATATGAGGATATGCATTGACAAGTTGTAAATTGAGAATCTCATGTCCCTTGAATACGAGGGTCGCTCCTCATGCTACTCAAGTTTAGTCACCGGTAAGTTCTTGTCATCGTAAGCATATGTGTATCATTGAGAACCGCCAACGGGGTACCCCTTGCCCGATGATACGGAAGAATCCCCATATAAAAATGACAAGGCAAGCAGACAACAAGTATCTCAGCAATCTTCTTATTTACCATGGGAATATGGTGCTTTTTTCTCTCTTTCCTCTTTTCATAATATCTTTTTTTTTCTTTTCTCAATCTCTATCTCTTTTTATAAGAAGAATGCTTCATATATACTCGTTATGGTTATCTTTGGAGGTTTCCACCATGTCGATGGATTAGACCAATGACCAGCTTTCTTTAACACACATGCATAACTCTATGGACTTAGAAGCTCCCCTTTCATTTCACACCGATGACATCCATAGACAAAAGAACATGATATCAACTTGGTACAAAGTACCAGTGCAATGTTGAAAGCGTTCCCCATGACAACATGGTTCTGCTAATTCACAACTTACAAAGCGCAAGCATATACGCAACATAGGTGAGCACAATGGTTCAAGTTTATTAAATGCAAGAAAGTAAAGTGTGCCATCAAGTTCGTGAGAGATTTAATCACTAATTTTCACATAACAAGTTTAATTTGGGAGGTAGATAAAACAAGAATTTACTTGGAATAGCAATAATGCTACTAGGTAGGTATGGTGGATACAAATGGCAAAGGTTTTGGTTTTAGGGAGGTGGATGCACGAGAAGAATTCCCTCTCAGTACAGGTTTTTGGCTAGCAAGGCTGGGTAGCAAGTACAAGAGTTGAAGGAAACAACCAAGCATACAAATGATAAAGACAAACATGTAATCTTCCTTCGAAGCACAAAAGATCTTAACTAGAGAATACTATACTTATGAGCAAATCAAGAAAGAAAGACGATGAAATATTTTTTCTTTAGAGTACTTCTATCTTTTTCTTTTCAACTCTCAAAAAGGTGTTGCTACTGACCGAGCCAGGTTTGCCAAAACCAACTAAATTAACTCAATAATCCCAGAGTGCTACCAATACTAATAACAAGATCAATCATATAACCACGAATTGAAAACTAATATAAGCTATGCAAAAGAGTGGATGATAGAACTTCTCATTAATATTCCATAACGGAAACTCACACCAAGGGATACATATCTAACGAGAGAGGGGACACTTCCATAATGCAAACCATACTACATAATAACTCCTCTATTCATGATATGACTCTACTAATAAGGTAAAAAGATAGAAGATAGTGATGTGATACCGTGGCACTCCCCCAAGCTTGGAATAAACCAAGGGGATGCCAAACCTGATGACGAGTTACTCCTTCGGTGGTGGTGGTATCCTCTCGATGAGCTCCTTGATCAGTTTCCCAAAGTCCTCAATCTCGAAGGTGAGAGTACGAATCAATTTCGAGTTGTGCTCAATACGGCTCGTGATCATTTCAGTTTGTGGATCCTAGATCCCGTGATTCTTTTTCCGTTCTTCCTCCTTGAAGTCTTCTTTTCCTACATGGTTATGGATGAAGGTATGGAAAGGATTCTTAGTGTGTGGAGGAAGTGACCTTGGAGCCAAACTGTGACAGGGAACTTTCCCCCCAGTCTGCATCCATGCCGTCCTTCTGACCCTGGCAGGTTTCACCACTCCAATGCTTGCAATCGTAGTGCCGGTGTGCGGACATTGGCCTTGCTCCTCTTCACCTTCACTCTTGATCTCCTTCTCCTTCCCGGGGTCTTGGGGGTCTTCTTCCATAGGCTCCTTTCCTTTATCCTTGGCAGACACCATTGTGCTTCTAAGCTCTCAAAGAGTATGTCCTATTGTAAATGATCGAAACAAAAACACGACGAAAACACAATATACGAACCTCGGAAGATCCGGGGGGGTTATATATTATGAAGTTTCATATCAAAAGGAAGGTACTGGGAGAAAACGAGTCGGAGGCGGAGTCCGCGGTGGACTCACCACCTAGTGGCGCGGCCAGGGCGAGCCCGCGCAACAGGGTGGTGTGAGCCACCCTGGCTCCGTTTCTGTCCCTTTTTCGCTTCGTAGCTTTCCTTATTGACTGAAAATTGCAAAAATATAGTTGGATTGTATTTTCGCAGAACTTTTCTTACCAGAACTGTTACCTATTTGGAAACAGACTCTGCAGGTCTCTGAATTTAGTATATAGTAGATTCTTCCGGAGTCATCACTTGAATAACATCAATATATTCATCTTCATATACTTATTACTTGAGTCATAAAACCCTTCTTTTTCTTATTACACCATTATCTCCACTTCCTGGAAATTTCTTTCACACAAAACTTCACACAGTTCTTATTAGCAACATTAGTATAAGTGAAGTGATAGAACCTTTTGAGTCCAACTTCAACTGAAAACCATCAAAACATAGGCTACTGTAGCAACTCCTTCCGAAAACCCAAAAAGAATTCAAAAAGGAAATCGAATAAAGAAGCAAATGCAAGAGTGGCTAAATCTGTCAAAACAGACCAGCAGGTAAAGATCAATTTTTTCGAAAATCTTATGTTGCTCAAATCAAAAAGTGCAAAACTAATGAAAGTTAAATAACAACCTGGGGCAGAAGCACAAAACATTACACCTCAATCCGACATACAGAGATCTCTCACGAATTTTTACGGTGAAGCACAAAAATCTGTTTCGAGACAGCAACTTCCCCAAATCTTACTTCTCTCTCATTAGAGGTTGATCTTGACACAAAAACCA
Organism: Avena insularis; assembly: GCA_023614405.1. Lineage (NCBI taxonomy): Eukaryota > Viridiplantae > Streptophyta > Magnoliopsida > Poales > Poaceae > Avena > Avena insularis. The sequence goes on from CM042692.1 coordinate 114,970,202, forward strand.
AACAAAACGGATAAGGAGCGGTTATTACCGAAGTAATAACTTCCAAGACTCAAATAAACAAAAACAAACTAAAAGCAAAAACAAATTGGGTTGTCTCCCATAAAGCTCTTTCTTTATAGCCATTAAGATGGGCATGATAATTTTGAAGAAGCTCTCATAGGGATATGAATTGAAGTGAAAGAGAGCATTAAGAAGCAAAAACACACATACATTTAAGTCTAACCCACTTCCTATGCAAGGGAATTTTGTAAACAAACAAGTTATTAAAACCAGAGGCAACTTGCATAAGAAGGCAAAAGAAGGGCAACATAAAAACTTTCAGCATAAAACGAGGAAACTTGATATTATTGAGATGCATAAGAACACTTTTCCCTCTCTCATAGTAGCTTTCAGTATCATGCATAAACTTAACAATAAAGCTATCACAAGGACCATCATAGCAATGATCACTTATTCTGACAGAAAACACATGAATACTAGCTCTCATAATACTACTATGTGAAACAATATTAGAGGTATCCTTACAAAGGATAGTGTGTCCCTCTTTTTCATATTTAGTGACAAAGTCTTTCACATTTGCTATAATAGGTTCATCAACCTTTTGTTTATTAGGTTCAACAGCTTTACTTGTACTTTCATTAACCATACTAGCTATCATAGAATGTTCCTTTACCTTAACTAGGAAAGGGATTTTCTCAATATAAGGTTCAGGTAAAACATGATTAGCAGTATAAACTTTAGTATTTCTTGCAGGAACACTCTTAGCAATATCTTTATAAGGTTCATGATACTTATTCCACTTCATTTTAGGCACTTCAATGTAGGAAGCAAAAGCCTTAAAATAAGAAGCAATAGCTTGAGAGTCTAGACACATAAGCATTTCTAATATTTTGAAAGTCATCAGTTCCAATGAAAGATTCAATGCATTCATAATCATAATTTATACCTGACTTTCTACCTTTGTCATTCTCCCAAGCTTCAGCATTGTCTTGAATATGGTCCAGAAGATCCCATTTAGCTTCTTCTTCCATGCGAGTGAATGATCCAGCACAAGAAGCATCCAATAAATCCTTGTCATGTAGAGGGAGTCTTGCATAAAAGTTATTGATAATAATATTTTTGGGGAGCTCATGAATGGGACATTTGAGCATTAGTAACTTCAATCTCCCCCAAGCTTGAGTTGTACTCTCTCCATCAAGAGGCCAAAAGTTGTATATTTGATTCCGATCTTTATGAATCTCACTAGGAGGATAAAACTTTGAATAAAAGAGAGGCACTATTTCCTCCCATTCCAGAGCTTGACCATTCTTCGGCAGCTTATACCATTCCTCATCTCTTCCTTTTAGTGATAATTAGTATAACTTCTTCTTAACTTGATCTGTAGTAATACCTGCACACTTGAACAACCCGCATAATTCGTGTATAAAAAGCAAATGATCACCGGGATGGATAGTTCCATCCCCAACATAGTAGTTATCCATAACACGATCAATAATTCTTGTAGGTATTTTGAAAACATCATTCTCAGTAGGTGGTGGCTTATCTACTACCTTAGCAGTGGTAGTAGCATTACCAAATAAGAAACTAAGCGAATTATCCATAATGAAAATAAAGCAACTAGCAGAAGTAAACAATACTCACAGTAGAAGTTTCCTTTACCAGTTCCACTCTCCAATAGTGCTTCACTCCCCGGCAACAACGCCAGAAAATAGTCTTGATGACCCACAAGTATAGGGGGTGTATCACAGTATTTTCGATAAGTAAGAGTGTCGAACCCAACAAGGAGCAGAAGGTTCTGGCTAGTGGTATGGATCAGGAATTCTCTGCAAATACTTAGCAAATGGATTTTTAGGGGTTTTTGATAAAGCAAGTAAACAAAGTACAAGTAAATAAAAGACAGTAGGAATAAATGCAGCAAGTGGCCCAATCCTTTATGCATCAAAGGACAAGCTGGTTGTATTACTTAAGATGACCAAACGTTCTCGAGGACACATGGGAAGACTGTCAAGTGATTTCGCTTCATATAGCTGATTAATCTTCTCTAGCTTGCTAAGTGTTGTGTGGGTGAACCTGTGCTAATGTACCGCCCCATCCAAGACTAATACATACTTGTGATTAAACCCCCTGCAAACATCCGTAAGTAGAAGAAAGTATTTAAGGTAGAAACCTAACCATAGCTTTAAACTCTAAGACCCTTACGTCCCTTGTGCAATGGTTTCCTAATGGGGGTTCAGGTTTCTGTCACTCTGATAACCCCTACGATTAGTAGCCAAATACACAATGCATTCCCCTAGGCCCATATAGGTGAAGTGTCATGTAGTCGACGTTCACATGACACCACTAGAAGAAGTACACCACAACTTAAATAACAATCTATTGAATCTTTCTCAACGCAACTCCATTACTAACAACAAGACTTCTCCCATGTCCTCAAGAACAAAACGAACTACTCACAAGACATCATATGGATCATGATCAGAGATGGAATAATGATGTATAACAATCTGAACATAAACAATAATTCAATGGTTCACTCAATAGCATCAACTACAAAGAGTAATCAACACCGGGAAAGTTCCTCTATGAACTATAGCAAGATTCAACCAATTGTTACAGCAATATGGAGATGGTGATGAGGGTGCTGATGGTGATGATGATGATGATTATGATCCCGATGAAGTCCAGCTTGATGGTGGTGTTGATGGCGACGATCTCCCCTCTCCGGGAAGGAATTCCCCTAGCAGAAATCTGTCTGCCGGAGAGATCTTTCTCTCTCGGTGTTTTCCGCCCCGCAGAGGTGGCGGAATCTTTCTATGGTCGCTCCCCGAGTTTCAGGGTTTCGGGAGGATGATATACGCCAGAGGGGAGAGGCTGGAGTGGGCCAGGGTGGCCACACCACCTCCAGGCGCGACCTAGGCCTGCCCGCGCCATGGGATGGTGGGGCCCCCCTGTGGCCCACCTCCACTCCATTTTCTGGCATCCTTAGTCTTCTGGAAAAATAGGATTTTCCATATATTTTCCTGGATTTTCTGATCTTCGCGAATTTTGCCTCCAAACAACACCTTTTCCATCAGAATCCTGACTCCAGCGGTCCATGCTCCAAAAGTCATCAACCATGCCAAAATAGATGAAATAACATAAGTATCACCTCTCAATATGAAATATATCAATGAATAATAGTGAATTAAGACATAGAATAGTGATGCAAAATGGACGTATCATATAGCCTCATGGTCTAAGAAATAATCCAGTAGGTCTATCAGAATGAGGTGACTCCATTTCCAACTGGCATAAATGCCACATTATTAGGAAACCTTGATCATCTGTTGACCAATGAACCAGTGACTAGGGTTTCACCGGGAACCCCTGGTTGTTTATATATCACAAGTGTATTGATGTTTCCTTTCAATACAGTTATAGCATGATATAAAACCTAATCATAAACGTTAAGAAATATGATAATAATCCTTATTACTATTTGTCTCTAGGATGTATTTCCAATAGCACGGGCGGGCCATAAATTGCCAGTAGGCTAGGCGCTCAAAGATAGCATGGTATGCACTCTTGAATGGCACCACTTCAAAAGATAATGGTTCAGCCTGATAGTTCTCCGGTGTTTCGAAGGTAACATCCAGAGTGATTTCTCCTAGAGAGTTCGCTTGCCTTCCGGGGACAATTCCATGGAAAACCATGCTACTGTGATCAGTTAGGTTTCCAATATCCTCATGCGGTGTAGTGTTTCGACGTAGAGGATGTTGATGCTATTGGCACCATCCACGAGGGTCTCTGAAAATTCATAGTCATCAATAAATGGATTGACGACCAGAGCGTACTTTCCTTGCATGTCAGGCTTAGGTAGATGATCGCTTCAGTGAAAGGTGATCTTCACTTCTGACCAGTCCAGATATTTGGAGACAGCCAGAACAGTTGCATTGAGCTCAAGCATTACTACTTTTTTACCTTGGTGGGTTGGGATCCGAGGAAGCAGACGCAAGTGCCATTCTTGGTTGGGTAAACCTTCTTACCATCCGATTTGGGGTTAGGGGTACTCGCTTCTTCCATGTTGGAATCTTTCTTGGACTCCTTATCTTTGTCAGAATTTTTCTTTCATTTCCTTCGCTTGGCCCTGTAGCCAGCAGATTCGTCTTTCTTGATGTCGTCATTAAAACGACACTCAACATTTGTGTGTGTGAAGAGCCCCCGTTCCCATCCGGGTGATGTACGCATGGGTTATTGGCAATGTCAGCCCAAGAATAGGTCTTACCAGGCTGTTGGTCTCCTCTACCTTGGACCTGGGAAGCTCTGTGGCCTCGTCCCCGGCCTCCTCCGCGCCCTCCTCGGCCTCCATACCCAAAAGTTGCATTGATGGTTGTGCTTTCCCGGTTGGGATTATCTTCCGAGGTGTTCTTGTGCTTCTAGGTTTGCTGTTGTTTTGGCTCTTTTGCCGAGTTTGGCACAATCACGCCATTCATCAATCCTTCTAAATCATCACTGGCATCTGCATACTTTCCATTTCTATCATCTCCCCCGAGTCGGTAACTTTGTCGCCCTTCAGCTAGTGATGCAGTAATCCAATTGCCAGCCCTACGATGAAAGCTTCAATTGCGGTCTATTCATTGACTCCCTCACAAGAGTTTTTCGTGTCGATCCATCATCCGAGGTAGCCTCGACAAGTTTGTCCGGTTTTCTATACGCAATACTGCAAGTCTACGACTTGGCAAGGCCTCCTGTAGGTACCTTTGAAATTCCAAAAGAACGCACTTTGCATATCATACCAGTTGTGAATTGTGTGTTCCGGGAGTTCACCGAGTCATGAACGATCCGTCTTCCGCAGCATGAGTAGGAGATATCGGACTGCGACCGAGCTATTTCCTCCTTTGGCGATGCAGCAAGCCTGGAAGAAATCCTAGAGCCAAGTATCTGGCTAAACCACATCGTCGTAGGGTTGAATGTTCCTTGAGATAGTGAATCCCTCCGAAAAGTTGGTTTGGCGGACTCTTGGTCCAAAACACTTTGGGCCCACATATATGTCATTCGACTCTTAGCGTTGCGCCTCTATGTTTGAGTTGATCTGGTTCCTAGCATCACTTAGTGAGAGAGAGCATTGTCTCGGATCTTTGCTGTGGCTGCGGGACCATGGAGTCAGATCTCTGCTTCTTCTGCCACCTCCTCTTCCCTAGCGTCCCCTGGCTCTCGTGGGAGTCGTTATGGTCACTTCCTGGTGGGGACGAGGCTCAGGTGGGTTGTTTCCAGCCGATCGCTGGCCTCGAGGTGGGTCTTCATGACGTCGACCACTTTGCCGGCCTTGACCAGCGTGGTTTCATCATTTCTCTCTTCGGCCTTATCGCCATTGTGGCGAGGTTCAACTAGACGGCTTGTGTGTCTAGGGGGTGGCATTTGTTATCGATCCCACTCCCGACGTCGTGCTTTATCTTCTTACATGTGGTTGTTAGAGTGCCGTCGGGGAGGTTGTTGTGGAACCAGTTCTGCTACAGCGTCTCGCCTGCGGCTAGAGCGACATTGCTCCAGTCGTGCATGGTTTTGCGTCCCTGTCTTGAAGAGCCAGCTCTTGAGTAAGTGTCATCCCGAGAGTCAGATCGGTGACGCCGATCTAGTTCTCGATGGGTCCTTGAATTATGTTGTCGATCCACGTCGGTTCGGCATTGGTCAGATTTTGAGACCAACTTTCTACAGAAGGACGTGGCAACCTTATTTTTCTCTAGGCCTTTGTTAAGCAACGTTACACACTGCCAGACCTCTTCTAGCATTGGATTATTTGCCAAGATCTCTTAGGCCGCGACAGTGTTTTCCACTAGTGTGTTATTGATACATTGCAAATGTATCTATAATTTTTGATGTTCCATGCTTGGTTTTATCTACTTTCTTGTGTTTTGTTCCAACTTTGGAGTACTTTTCATATGATTTCTTGGACTAACATATTAACAAGATGCCAAAGTGCCAGTTGCCTGTTTTCTGCTGTTTTTGGTTCTAGGAAGTCAGAAAATGAATATTCTCGATATTGGACGGGACAAAAGCCAAAGTTACTATTTTCCCGGAAGACTCATGGAGCCAGAAGGAGAGTCGGAGAGGGGGCCACAGGGTGGCCACACCCTCCTAGGCACGGGCCAGCCTAGGCCGCGCCAGGGCATGGTGTGGGCCCCCTGGCTGGCCACCGACCTTGCCTCTTTCGCCTATAAGAGCCTCCCGATACCAAAACCCTAAATAATCAATCATAAATCCACGAAAAGTTCTGCAGCACTGCCGCCACCGAAGGGGAGATTCGGGGGACAGAAAGTCTGTTCAAGCACCTGACGGGAACCGCCTCGAGCCATCTCCATCGATCTCCACCACCATCTCCATCACCATTGCTGATTCCCATGATGAGGAGGGAGTAGTCCTCTCTCGAGTCTAAGGGTTCTACCAGTAGCTATGTGTTCATCTCTCTCTCTATGCATGATCATATTGTGATCATGAGCTTTGTAATCTAGTAGATCTACCTTGCTACTCAAGTGCTTTAATAGATCTCTGCTCTCCCCATGTGTGTGAAAGTGACAGCGTGCACACCATGGTGGCACTTAGGCTAGAGATTACAAATACTTATTATGAGTTATATTTGGAGTTGGATGTATTTATGAAATTGTGGTGTTTGTTGGACTCATCTAGTGCTCAAGGTGATAGTGTGGGGTTTTCTAGATGGGAAATATGGACTTTGAGGTGTGCTGTTATAGCCCTACCATGGATTAGAGTGTCCAACCGGAGAGTAGTTAAGAGTAGTATCATAAAGAGAAGATATTTATATGAGAGTGTTCACTAGTGAAAGTATGATCCCTAGGCCTTATTTCTAAGCATTGATACACCGTTTGCAATTAGATCTGTTACATGTTTGCTTGCTTCCTTCTTTATTTCAGTTTGCCTTTAGTCTTTTCCACGCCATCAAAGTATTTTCTAGCACCATTATCTTATATCCATACCACTTGTATTTTACTATCTCTTCGCCAAACTAGTGCACCTATACACCTAACAAGTGTATTGGGTGTGTTGGGGACACAAGAGACTTCTTGTATCTTGATTGCAGGGTTGCTTGAGAGGGGATACCTTTGACCACTTCCTCCCTGAGTTCGATAAACCTTGGGTGATCCACTTAAGGGAAAACTTGCTGCTGTTCTACAAACCTCTGCACTTGGAGGCCCAACAACTGTCTACAAGAATAGAAGTGCGTAGACATCAAGCTATTTTCTGGCGCCGTTGCCGGGGAGGTAAGGTAAAAGGTATTCACACCGGAGGATTAAAGAAGAAGAACCTCCCTCGGCAAACGCCTATTTTCTAGCGCCGTTGCCGGGAAGGTAAGGTAAAAGGTACTCACATCCTCCGGTGTGAGTGCTCGAAGTTATTTCCTTTAGATTCTGCAATTTTGTCTTTTTGTTTCATGTTTTCACTAGTTAGGCTTAATGGAAAACAACAAAAAAATTAGAGAGCTTTATAGTATTTATCTTGAGTTAGGACATGAAGTGTTTGAAGAGAAAATTAAAAAACCTATGGAACTTTATTTGTATACTAATAGCAATGTTGTTAGTATGAATTCTTTGGACACTATTATTGCTAATGTTATGGAAAATTCTAAGCTTGGGGAAGCTAGTTTTTATGAAAATGATCTTTTTAGTTCCCCAACTTTGGAAGATAGCTATTCTATTGCTTATGATGATACCAAACATCCAATATATGATGATTACAATGATGAATATGATATTTTCAGTCCACCTACTATTGAGGAGAAAATTAATTATGATTACAATATGCCTCCTATATTTGATGATTATGGTGATGAAAATAATAATGATAGCTATTTTGTTGAATTTTCTCCCACTACAATTAATAAGAATGACTATGTTTATGTGGGGAGTATTAATTCTTTTATGCATGTGGCTCATGATAAGAATATTTCTTGTGATAGTTATATTGTTAATTTTATTCATGATGCTACTGAAAGTTATTATGAGAGAGGGGAACATGGTTTTATGCATCTCAATAATATTAAGTTTCCCCTCTTTATGTTGAAAGTCTTGAAGTTTCACTTGTTTTGCTTTACTATGCGTGTTTCTTTGTGCTTTCATGACTTGTTTATTTACAAGATTCCTATGCATAGGAAGTGGGTTAGACTTAAATGTGCTTTGAATTTGCTTCTTGATGCTCTCTTTTACTTCAATTGATATTTCTTATGTGAGCATCTTCTCAAACTATCATGCCTAACTTAAAGGCGTTAAAGAAAAGTACTTATTGGGAGATAACCCAAAAGTTTTAGATGAGTCTTGGAAGTTATTACCTCAGTAATAACCTCTCCTTATCCTTTTTATTTGCTTTTTGTAACAAGAGTAACCTCTAATGAGAGAGAAGTAATGATTGGGAAAGTTGCTGTCCCGAAACAGATTTCTGTGCTTGACCATAAAAATTGGTGTAAAATCTCTGAACGTCTTTTTGAGGCGTGAATTTTTTTGCTACTGCCCTAGGTTGTTATATAACTTTCGTTAGTTCAACACTTTTTGATTTGAGCAACAGAAAGTCTTTGAAAAAATTCGTCTTTACCTGCTGGTCTGTTTTGACAGATTTCTGCCATTTTCTGCATTTGCTTCTCGTTGGTTCCTTTTTGAGTTTTTCTGGGGAATTGAGCTTTTTGAGGGAAGTGCTACAGTATATAGTGTTCTAATGGAAGTTTATTTGGTATTAGAACTGAACCTTAAGACTTATTTATCTTGAGTGCACTAATGCTGCTAATAAAAATTGTGTGAAGTTTTGTATGAAGGAAAAATTTCAGGTGTATGGAAGGAATGAGTAATGAGATGAAGGATGGACTAAATCTCAAGCTTGGGGATGCCACGCATGTCACCCCAGAAATATCCAAGAAGTACAAGCGTCGAAGCTTGGGGATGCCCAAGGCATCCCCTTCTTCGTCAATAAAAATCCCAGGTTTCTTCCAAACGCTTCATTTTTATTGTTTCACGCATAGTTGTGTTGTTCTTGGAGCGTCTTCTTTTTCGTTTTTGTTTTGGTTTTCGTTTGGTTTGTTTGCTTAGTTTGCTGAATAAATTGGTTGGACCCCCTCTTTCATACATTGGTTTCCAATTGGTTTGGTTTGGTTTGGTTTGGAAAAGAGTAGGAAAGTTCATGCTTATGTGGTAAAAAGAGCTCGTTTTTGACTGTGGCCTATGCTTTGTTATGCCATGTTTGATACTGTTTAGGCTTTATGCTTAGTATATTTTCTGTAGCATGACTTGTTATAAACAATTGAGATTGCTTAATGTGCCTTGGATGAATCATGCGTTGTTTTAGCATATTAAAACATAGTATGGTGGTATTCTCCTTTGATGCTTTGTTTGGGTTTACTTGGCGCATGCTCACACCATGTTATGACTATCCAAAGTCACCATAAGCCTTTATGATCCTTTAGTTTTCAACTTGTAGTATCACTTTATGCTTTGATCAATGATGTTTTGTCGCTCTGCATGATTATGGCCATTATTGCTCTCTTAGTTTGTCGCTCCCAGTATTTTGCTATCCTCCACAACCAAGTATGAGTTCCACTCATGCATCCAACTCCCTAAACCAAGTTATTCCAAAGAGTCCACCATACCTACCTACTAGCTTATGCTATTCCAAGTATATGCATGCTTTTGTTTACCTTCCGAATTAAACTTGTTATGAGAAAACTAGTGATTAAAGCTCTCACGAACTTGATGGCACACTTTACTTTTCTTGCCCTTAATAAACTTGAACCACTATGTCGTCTATGTTGTATATGCTTGCACTTATTTGTTGGGAATTAGCAGAACCATGCTGTCATGGGGAACGCTTTCAACATTGCACTTGGTACTTGTACCTAGTTGATATCATGCTCTTTTGTATATGGATGTCGTCGGTGTGAAATGAAAGGGGAGCTTGTAAGTCCATGGAGTTATGTATATGTGTTAGAAAAACGCCTGGGCCGCTGGTCTAATCCATGCTGACATGGTGGAAACCTGCATCGTAACCATAATGAGTTGTCTATGAAGCATTCTTCTTATAAAAAAAGAGTCCTATATTGAGAAAAAAAAAGAGAAAAGAGAAAAAAAGATATATGAAAAGAGGAAAGAGAGAAAAAAGCACCATATTCCCATGGTAAATAAGAAGATTGCTGAGATGCTTGTTGTCTGCTTGCCTTGTTATTTTGATATGGGGATTCTTCCGTATCATCGGGCAAGGGGTACCCCGTTGGCGGTACTCAATGATACACATGTACTTACAATGACAAGAACTTACCGGTGACTAAACTTGAGTAGCATGAGGAGCGGCCCTCGTATACAAGGGACATGAGATTTCTAACTTATACTTTGTCAAGCATGTACACCATAGTTTGTTCACTTTAACCTTAATCACTTCAAGATGCTTATGATAGGGGCAACGAGAGCTGAAAGCTATAAGTACCATAATTTTTGGAAGCTCTTTATGAGACTTGAATCCCTACTTCCTTCTATGAAGGCCTTTCTTCCACCATTATATTGAGCCTCCACCTTCTATCTTTATGCACCTACTTTGAGAGCATAGTGGACATTCTTAGTTCTATGTGCATTGTCCCAAGACTAGTTAATTGATGCATACTTGATATTGCTTGTTTTAAACTATTTGTATCTAGTCACTCTTATGAACTTTGAAGGTGTCCTATGCATTTATATTTGCTACTCTATGAAGGACAAGCTGAATACTATTATGCTATGTTTTCTTTATGTGAAACAAACAAACGTCTTGCAAAGCATTGTTATTCATGAATCTTTTGTTTGTGCCTTTTCATGTGGCAACATAGTTTCTTTGTCTTATTGCTAGAACTTTGTCTTTCACGTTATGATTGAAGTATTATGATCCCAGCTATCAATGTTTTACAAATACTTTGATCAAGTTTATGATGGTGCATGTCACCTCAAAAATTATTCTTTCTTTTTATCACTTACCTACTCGAGGACGAGCAGGAGTTAAGCTTGGGGATGTTGATACATTGCAAATGTATCTATAATTTTTGATGTTCCATGCTTGGTTTTATCTACTTTCTGTTTTGTTCCAACTTTGGAGTACTTTTCATATGATTTCTTAGACTAACCTATTAACAAGATGCCAAAGTGCCAGTTGCCTGTTTTCTACTGTTTTTGGTTCCAGGAAGTCAGAAAATGAATATTCTCGGAATTGGACGGGACAAAAGCCAAAGTTACTATTTTCACGGAAGAATCATGGAGCCAGAAGGAGAGTCACAGAGGGGCCATAGGGTGGCCACACCCCGCTTGGCGCGGGCCAGCCTAGGCCGCGTCAGGGCATGGTGTGGGCCCCCTGGACGGCCATCGACCTTGCCTCTTTCGCCTATAAGAGCCTCCTGTAGCATCCCAATTGTCTAACAATTGTAATGCTACTTGGTCTAGTAATATAATGGCTACTTCCTATATATAATTGTTGCATCATAATTATCTCATGCTCATGTCATCATGCCACCTTGCATTTGAGCATCATATAAAACCCTCTTGCTTTGGTTCTTCTCTCATATGCATTATTAATTATATTTGACTCTTGATATTGTATTTGGTTATTGATATAATGTTTAATGCCCAAGTTGAGTTGGGGGCATATCTTTTATTCCACTCCACCACCTTTCTTTGTCACCACCTTATCTTCCACCGTTCCAATAACCCATGAGCTTGTAATTCTTTTTCTTTTGATTTTTATTCTAGCTCATGTGGGTTGGGTGGATCTAATTCTATAAATCCGTAGCTTGGCCTTACTGCATCTTTTGAGGATGCACATATATAAATGCCATGAGATTTTATTTTTGTTTCACAAGGATAATACATGGCATTTATTATTTTGCATGGGCCATGCAAGATTAACACCACCTTTAGTCATTTGTTTCCTCTTGGGTTTATTTGGTTCTTTTCTTTGTGGATCATCTCCATCCCTATCTCCACCATCCCCATAGTCTCCTCTATACCATTTTATTTTTTTTCTTCATGCATGGTCAAATGAGGTTTCTTCCCTACTCTCTTTTCCCCTCTTTTTCTTTAGTTTCACCTTCACCTCACCTTAGGCTAAACCAAAGCCCTCCTTTTATCTAGGCTTGATCTTAAGCATGTGATAAAAACCTAAAATTCTAAACTCTAACCCTACCTCACCTCTCTCTCCTCACCCTCTCCTCTCACTTTTCACCTCATGCTTTGGTCATGATTCAAACCCTAGCTACCACACCCTCTCTCTAATCCCTCCTCTCTAAACCACACCCCCACCCTAACCACTCCAAGCCGAGGAGTGCCCCTCTCCCTGCCAGCAAGCCCCACCTAGCTACCCATCTACCTCACCCCACCCTTCTCCTAAACCCTAACCGAGCCATCTCCTTTTCTAGACCTAGCCAAGTGCACCGAGCTCCCTACCCTCTCTCTTCTCTCTACCTGCCAGGTAGCCCCACCGCCATGCCGTCCCCACCTGGCAGCCCTACCTGCCCTGCCCTGGCCGCCCAGATCGACCCCCAGCTCGACCACGTGAGAGGAGGAGAGGAAAAAGGTGGCACCCGAGCCACCTTTATCTACCCCCTGCCACGGCTGCCTCGCCTCTCTCCCTCTCGTTTCCTCCTTCCCCACGCCTCCTCTGTCTCGCCAGATCCATCCCAGAGCCCCTGCCTCTCCCCTCCTTCTTCTCACTGACGCCAACCCTCTCCCGCCGGTCACCGCCAGTAGCGCCGCCGCCCCCTCGTTCCAGCGGGTGTGGATGGCGTGGAGGTGGTCGAGGTGATTGAGAGGGCTCCCCTGCTTCGCCTCGTACGTGTCAGCGAGGAGGAGAAGGACCCCAGCCGCCGCAGTACCGCGATGCCGTCGAAACCCTAGTTCCAGCCGGCCGTGTGCTACGTCGAGGATCGCCCGTTCCTCTGCCCGAACCACCACCGCCAACCAACCCGCGGTGAGCTCCTCTACCTCCTGGACATATTACGCCTCGCCGTACCGCCCTAGCCCCGCCGATCTTTTTGTCGAACGCTCTCGGTGCATTGCGTGCGCGTGCGTCCTCTGCGTCGTCGCGTCGCGAAGAACCTCATCTAGCCGCCCGCCGCTCCTCTGTCACCGTCCCCCACCTACCGCAGTGGCTGCCGCTTCCGCGCGCGCACGCCAGGTCCCGAGTTCGAGTCCTCGATCCGTGCCGCGCGCAGACCTGCCGCCAGACGGAGGAGAAGATCCACAGTACCTAGCGTCGTTTTACAAATAGCCCCTCTGTTTTTCTCGCGCTCAACCCGCGGTCCCGCCGACCCCACCTGCCAGCCGCTGTGTGCTTTTTGCAGGAAAGCACTCCGGTTTTCGTAACTCTCAACCCGCGCTCCATCGCGTCCCCGCTTGTCAGTCACTGCGGGTTTAGTCATCCACGTGGACCCAGATACCGGGCCCATCTGTCACCCTCTGTGGCTTGGAAGCGCCGTGGTGAGAAAACAATTCCTGCGCGCCGTTTCGCCAAGTCAGCATCGGTCCCACCCGTCAGTGGCTATGACTGGGTCGAGCTGGGTGACAAAAGTATTTTCTGGCTGTCTGTTTAAATAAACCTTTTCCAAAAATGTTTTAAATTCAAATTCAAATCTGTTTTTAATAACTTTTGAATTATAATTCCAAACTAAACATGTAATATATGTTTTGAAATCAGAAAAATGTGAGGATTTCAAATATGCCATTCAAAATATTATTTGAACACTTTAAATTTCGAGTTGATCAAAATTACAATAAAATGCCCTTTATGTTAATTAATTAATAACTTTTGTTTTATAACTCCAAATTTGACAAATAATATGTCTAAATCGATCAGCGCGACGAGCCCGTTCTATCTATGCATTCCATGTTCTGAATTGCAGCATGCACCATATAAATATAAAGTATACAGCAACTTATTTGAGTATAAAATGTGACTAAAACTCCATAAAATGCCTTATTCTTGTACCCCACACCTCACCCATGCCATGCTACATTATTGCCATGCAAATTGTGCATCATTCATCATGGCATGATTGTTTGCTTGTCGCATTTTATTCATATGCTTGTGCACTCTATTTATGTTGGCCCTTGTTTGTTTGGTTCTTCTTCGAATAGGATTTGGCGGGGATATATCAAGAAACCCAGGAGCACTACCCAGATCCTTCTCTCGCTTCAACTGAGCTGCCAGGCAAGCACTACCACATTCTTGCATACATATAGTAACTATTGCCTCTATCTTATTCTTGCATCATGGAGTCGCGATTGCATTAAACTGAATCCCAAGTACTGCATAGCCTTTACTTTTAAACCCCACCGAAGCTTGTTCCTCCATCCCATGAGCCATTACTACAGGAGTTGTTTGAGCCATGCGGGACGTAGAACAGCATGTGTAGGGTATGTGAGTGTCTGATGGATAACGAGGTACCTATACAACTTAGCCTGAGTAGTAATGGGATAACTAATGAAAGTGGCACCGGTGAGCAATATCTGCTATTTGGTTTTTCATGCTCACTTGTGTCCCGTAAGACCCCGAGTACTTGATTCCTGTTCCTTGACTATTCGCACTATCCACATCCAGGAGGCCTATGGACCCCCCTGAGCTAGAGCTTGATTCATTCTTATTTCTTGGGGCCACAAAGTAGTTTGGGGCTTTATTACTATCCTGTACTTATGCCATGCTTTACTGTTTTATTTACGATTGTGCGAGGAGCACCTGTACTGTTTAGGATCGTGACACGTTTTCGCTGTATCGACAAGCCCAGTCACACTTTCGGGTTCCCGATCGTTCTGACCGTCCACACAAACCTTGAGTCCGTCTCGAGCCAGCCAACTTCGTTGGGTAGCTTAATGGGTGGCCCCTGAAACATTTCTGAATCCTGTGATCGCTTTGTCGTGAATGCCTCGTTGGGTTTTGATTTGGTTTTTCCGAGGTTGATCGAGTGTGTGTTGCTATTTGTGCACCCCTGCAGGGTAAATCTTTCTGAAAGCCGTGTCCGCGGTTATGGACGACTTGGAGCATAGTTTCTCGATCATAAACAAGTATAACTAAAGTACCGCTTCTAATTTGACTAAGTACCGGACTAGTAAATAGTGCAACACTCACGGAATGGATAATAAATACTGCCAACGGATGGGGGCTGTTCGTCCGCTTCCTCGTTGGTAAGCGAGGAGGAGGATGGATCTGTTAATATTACTGTTATAACTGTTGTTATCAATTCACGGACATCCTCTATATTTGGTTAGGCGGATGGTTAGCGAGTATCTATAGAATTGTTAGGTATTATCTTTTTTGCACTTATGTCACCCGTGTTGTGTCCCCTTTAGAGGCATAAAGACTTGCTGAGTACCCCTAGGGTCTCACACGATAAATTGTTTGATTCAGATGAACAGGTATACTCACAAGATGGATACTGGGCGGAGGAGACGAACGATGTGGGCAACGATCACTCGGTGTAGAGATTCCGGGGATGGGGATCCGTGAGATCTGTGGGCGGGATGTGTTATTTATGGGGCATCTTATGCCGATTTGCTTCTTATCCATACTCGGATCTTGTTTTCCGCTTCCGCCTGATACTCTGATGTTTGATGTATGAGGAGATATCCTAAACTATTATATCTATCTAGGATATTTGGATCTTGCCGTATGGCGTTGCAATATTTCTATTTCTTTTAGATGGAATGGCTCTGAGGACTGTTGTATGGTGGCTTGCATACATACTCATTTGTGTATGTAGTTGATCCCTTACTTTGCCGATTACGCCGCTCGTTCTTGTCCCGATGTTTGGAAATGGTTAGGACGGCCGAAAGGTCTACCTGTGAGTGGCATTTGGCCCCACCATACTATTTTAACCATTTCCGGTCATCCAGGCTTGTAACTAAGAGCGTAATTCACCGAGGTAGTTACAATTGGTATCAGAGCTGTCCCGCCCTTCAGGGTCTCAGCCAAATGGTCGTTGTCAGTCTAGCAAATATTTTTGGTAGTTATGTATACTAGGGAAAAACACCAACATGAGAGTAGGACTGCTTCCACTTTTCTTCTTACCCACCCACCACCCTTTTCTGGTAAGGAAGTGTAACGTTTTCAATCCTCTTCTTAAAATTCAAACTAGGATTCCCGTGTTCTGGGTTTCCGTAGTACCATAGAAAGTGTGTGTCTGTGCGTGTAAATCCTTGTCTATCTGTTGCATCCAACATGTTATCTTTATCTGCCTCTTGGTTATCAACTGTTGGTACATTCCATACCGACAGGCTTTTGCAAACTGACGTGATCTATCTGATTCGTTGTATACCGCCGCGATCTGTCTTACTCTTTGTTATCCGACGTTATCTTGTTTGGGGTGTTCGTTTCCGTAGTTACTAATCTTTAGGTTCATCTTGAGAAGAAGGTGTTGGGATACGTGTTCTACTTATTCATGTGCGGAGTAATGATTTGAGTGTGGGATGGAGTCGCGACCATACCACTACTTTTATCATTCGCTCTTGTATATTGAATTGGTAGAGTCACTAATCTTGATTCATTAAGTGATTTTGCGCATCTATTGGTATTTTCATGCCGAAAATGCGGAAAATTTTTCTTTGATACATCTGTGCTTCCACACTCCTTTTCAGTCGTGTGCGATATGCTTAATATCTTCTAGGTGCTTTGAACTTTGTTGATATTTTAATATCATCTTAGTAAATTGTATCCTTTTAATCTTGGTTAATTCCATCTTGGTACTATTTTGGATTATTATTATTCTCCATTATAGTACTGATTTGTGTTTTATATCAATCACAGGATGGCACCACCACGCCGTTCTGAGGAGGACATACAACCTGAATCGGGGTCGTTGTCAAGCATCGCCAATGCCTTGGCAGCAATGCAGCAGAACCAGCAGTGTTTTGAAGAAAGTGTCAGGAGGAATGAGTTTGTTCCGCTACCTCCACCTCCCAAGCGAGGAGACATCAAAAGCTTCCTGAAGTTCAACCCATGTCAATTTGATGTTTCTGATCAACCACTTGATGCTGATGATTGGTTGCGTGAGATGTCAAGGTTATGGTGACTGATGTTCTGAGCAAGAATGGGTAAATGTGCCACTCACCTTACAAGGGAGATGCAGCTGTGGTGGGAGAATTACCTCAAGGCAAACAGACCGGTTTTCAGCCTACTTGGGAACAGTTCACTAGAGCTTTCAAAGAGCGATTCTGTGAAATTGTCATGGAGAGGATGAAGGAAGTGTTTCTCAACCTCAAGCAGGGCAATGACAATGTCAATACCTACATCAGAAACTTCATGAACCTTTCTTGTTATGGTGGCGATGAGATCTCTGATGACAAGAAGAAGCAAAAGAGGTTCCGGCAAGGGCTCAATGCATCGATTAAATATGCAATCACACATGCAAGGCTAGGCGTCTTTCGGAACTTCAACATACTGACTCTGCAGAAGAAGCAAGTAGGCAAGTGTTTGAGGAGTCAAAGAAACACAACCGCGATGCAAAAGCTCTTCAGCTATGTCAACTCCTTCTAAGAGTCGGTCCGGGTTCCTAACACCCCACCGTCGCCTCCGGCTACACCAAGACCTTCAAGCTTACGGCAAGGCCACCAAACTTCCTCACCGCTCCTGTGGGCTAGAACCACAACTACTCGAGCGCTGGCGGAGTCCACGCTACGTTGCTCCACGTCCACCTGGTGCTTGTTACACTTGTGGAAACACTGGGCATCAACACTGGAACTGTCCAATGAAAAACAAAGCTCTTCCTCCACCACCTCCAAGACATGCAGCAAGCTCTCCTATGGTTCGTGCACCACCACCTAGGGCTCTCAACATCAACACCAAGCCCGGATCTACTGTTGCTCGTGCCAACTGTGTCAACGCCGCTCAAGCTGAGCATGCACCTGGAGTTGTGATGGGTATGCTTCCCGTTAACTCAGTCCCTGCACGAGTTTTGTTTGATTCTGGTGCTTCGCATTCTTTTGTTTCGCATAAGTTTGCTCGTGAGCATGATCTGGATATGGTTCCCTTATTGCATCGTCTGGTGGTACAATCTCCTGGATCAAACATGAGGGCTGCTCATATCAGCCATAACAATCAAACTGAGATTGGTGGCTCTTTGTTCTCGGCGTCCTTAATTATTCTGGGCAGTTCTGACATTGATGTTATCTTGGGCATGGATTGGTTGACGGCAAATGCAGTTGTGATTGATTGTGCTGAACGCTCGCTTTCTCTGAAAATTCCTGAAGGCCATACAGTCTATTCTCCAAGTCTGACTCCTGCTATTCAGCTTTTCTCTTTGGCGGCTCTGAATGCTGATGCTATGGAAGCTATTCAGAGTGTTCCGGTGGTCTGTGAGTTCCCAGATGTCTTTCCCAAGAGTTGCTGTATGCCTCCGGATCGTGAGGTTGAGTTTGTAATTGAGCTTGAACCTGGAACGGCTCCTATCTCCAAGCGGCCTTATAAAATGGGTCCTGCTGAGTTGGCTGAACTCAAACGTCAGCTTGATGAACAAGAGAAGTTGGGTTTCATTCAACACAGTACTTCTTCTTGGGGTAGCCCAACCATCTTTGTGAAGAAGCGAGACAAGACTGATAGACTTTGTGTTGACTATCGGGCTCTCAATGCTAAAACCATCAAGAATAAATATCCCCTTCCGCGGATTAATGATCTCTTCGATCAGCTAGCTGGAGCTGTGGTATTCTCTAAGCTTGACTTGAGAAGTGGGTATCATCAAATCAAGATTCGCAAGGAAGATGTTCCTAAAACAGCTTTCACCACCCGCTATGGCCTGTATGAGTACACGGTCATGTCTTTCGGTCTCACCAACGCACCGCCACCTTCTCGAGGCTTATGAACTCGGTTTTCATGGAGTATCTTGATAAGTTCGTTGTGGTCTATCCGATGACATCCTAGTCTATTCTAAGTCAAAGGAAGAACATGAAGAACACCTCCTGTGTCCTAAACAAGCTTCGTGAGAACTACTGTATGCAAAGTTCTCCAAATGTGAGTTTTGGCTGCCCAAGTCACCTATCTTGGTCACGTCATCTCGCCAAGGGCATTGCGTCAACCCGAAACTGTAAAGACAATTGTTGATGGCTTCCTCCTGAAAATGTCAAAGAAGTCCGGAGCTTCCTTGGTTTGGCTAGTTATTGCCGCCGCTTGCTCGTAACTTTTCAAGATAGCGAAGCCTCTTACCGATCTCCTCAAGAAAGGCAAGAAATACCTTTGGACTCCTGCATGTCAAGCAAGCTTTGAAACACTCAAAGAGAAGCTCACTTCCACACCGCCTTGGTTCCTCCAGATACATCCAAGCCTTTCCGGATATTCTGACGCATCTTTGCAAGGATTGGGTGCGGTCCTTATGCAAGAAAAACAAGTTGTTGCTTATGCCTCTCGATAGTTGAAGACGCATGAGATCAACTATCCTACACATGACCTCGAACTCGGCAGCTTGTCTTTGCTTTGAAAGTATGGAGGCATTACTTGCTGGGCAACCGCTAGAAATCTTTTTACGATCACAAGAGTCTCAAGTATATCTTCACACAGCCTGATCTCAACCTTCGTCGAGGAGGTGGATTGAAGCAATCAATGACTTCGATTTGACCATCAACTACACTCCGGCAAAGCTAATGTCATGGCCGATGCTCTCACCGCAAAGCTTATGTCAAGAACCTCATGATGGAAGAACAACAGCCGCTCTTGTGCGAGGAATTCCGTCTCAACCTTGAAATTGTGGATCAAGGGTATCTCAACCTTCCGCAACCCCTCTTGGAAGAAAAGGTTCGCTCCATTCAACTTGGTGATCCGTACACCAAGAAGATCATCTCCAACATGCAGCTTCCGAAGTATGAGTCCTTCCACGTCGATGACCAAGGCACGCTTTTCTTTGAACACCGGATGTTTGTTCCGAACTACCCGGGTTTGAGAGAGCAAGTTCTCAAGGAGGCGCACGATTCTGTTCTTTCTATCCACCCTGGCAGCACAAAGATGTACATGGACTTGAAAACACAATATTGGTGGCCGGGATTGAAACGATATTGTGCCAAGTATGTCTCGGAGTGTGATGTCTGCCGCAGAGTTAAAGCTGTCCATCAGAAACCTTCCGGTCTTCTACAGCCATTGAAACCCCCGGAATGGAAATGGGAGAAAGTAGAGATGGACTTCATCACTGGTTTTCCAAGGTCGCAGAAGGGCAACAATGCAATCTTTGTTGTCATTGACAGGCTTTCTAAAGTGGCTCACTTCTTTCCCAAGGAAACTATTTACGCAATTCAGTTGGCTGAGCTCTATATCAATGTAATTGTCTCTCTGTATGGGGTTCCTCTTGAGATCAGTTCAGACCGTGGAAGCATCTTCACTTCCAAGTTCTAGGGAAGTTTCCAAAATGCTTTGGGAACAAAACTAAACTTCAGCACAGCTTACCACCCTCAGTCGCAAGGACAAGTTGAAAGGATCAATCAGATTCTGGAAGATATGCTCCGTGCTTGCGTCATCTCTTTCGGCATGAAGTGGGAAGAATGTCTTCCTTATGCTGAATTCTCTTACAACAATAGCTTTCAGAAAAGTCTAAGGATGGCACCATTTGAGGCTCTCTATGGTCGCAAATGCAGAACTCCGATTGGTTGGTCGGGTGCAGAAGAAAGAATATTGTTTGGCCCCGACATTGTGACTCAAGCGGAGGAGAAGGTTCACATCATTCTTGAAAATCTAAAGATTGCTCAAAGTCGCCAGAAGAGCAATTATGACAGAAAGCACACGGACATGGAGTATGTCCCTGGTGATCTCGTTTACCTTCGTGTCACTCCCATGAGAGGCACGCACCGCTTTGGTATCAAAGGAAAGCTGGCTCCTAGATACATCGGTCCATTCAAAATTCGTGGGAGAAGAGGAGAAGTTGCTTATGCTCTTGACCTCCCGGAAAAACTCAAGGTCCATGATGTTTTCCACATCTCTCAACTCAAGAAGTGCTTCAAGGATCTCGGCAGGACCGTGGACCATGAGCTTATCAATCTCCAAGAAGACCTGTCTTATCAAGAACACCCCACAAAAATCCTTGAAGTCGCAGAAAGAAGGACTCGCAACAAGTCCATCAAGTTCTGCAAGGTGCAGTGGTCGCACCATTCCGTGGATGAAGCCACTTGGGAACGTGAAGATGAGCTCCGTGCCAAGTATCCTACCCTCTTTGAGTCTTCTTCTTCTTCCTAGAATCTCGGGGCGAGATTCTTGTTTAGTGGGGGAGAGTTGTAGCATCCCAATTGTCTAACAATTGCAATGCTACTTGGTCTAGTAATATAATGGCTACTTCCTATATATAATTGTTGCATCATAATTATATCATGCTCATGTCATCATGCCACCTTGCATTTGAGCATCATATAAAACCCTCTTGCTTTGGTTCTTCTCTCATATGCATTATTAATTGTATTTGCCTCTTGATATTGTATTTGGTTATTGATATAATGTTTAATGCCCAAGTTGAGTTGGGGGCATATCTTTTATTCCACTCCACCACCTTTCTTTGTCACCACCTTATCTTCCACCATTCCAATAACCCATGAGCTTGTAATTCTTTTTCTTTTGATTTTTATTCTAGCTCATGTGGGTTGGGTGGATCTAATTCTATAAATCCGTAGCTTGGCCTTACTCCATCTTTTGAGGATGCACATATATAAATGCCATGAGATTTTATTTTTGTTTCACAAGGATAATACATGGCATTTATTATTTTGCATGGGGCATGCAAGATTACCACCACCTTTAGTCATTTGTTTCCTCTTGGGTTTATTTGGTTCTTTTCTTTGTGGATCATCTCCATCCCTCTCTCCACCATCCCCATAGTCTCCTCTATACCATTTTTTTTTCTTCATGCATGGTCAAATGAGGTTTCTTCCCTACTCTGTTTTCCCCTCTTTTTCTTTAGTTTCACCTTCACCTTCACCTCACCTTAGGCTAAACCAAAGCCCTCCTTTTATCTAGGCTTGATCTTAAGCATGTGATAAAAACCTAAAATTCTAAACTCTAACCCTACCTCACCTCTCTCTCCTCACCCTCTCCTCTCACTTTTCACCTCATGCTTTGGTCATGATTCAAACCCTAGCTACCATACCACACCCTCTCTCTAATCCCTCCTCTATAAACCACACCCCCACCCTAACCACTCCAAGCCGAGGAGTGCCCCTCTCCCTGCCAGCAAGCCCCACCTAGCTACCCATCTACCTCACCCCACCCTTCTCCTAAACCCTAACCGAGCCATCTCCTTTTCTAGCCCTAGCCAAGTGCACCGAGCTCCCTACCCTCTCTCTTCTCTACCGCCAGTAGCCCCACCGCCATGTCTCCCCACCTGCACCCCACCGCCTCGCCTCAGCCCAGATCGACCCCACTGACCACGTGAGGAGAGGAGAGGAAAAAGGTGGCACCCGAGCCACCTTTATCTACCCCCTGCCACGGCTGCCTCGCCTCTCTCCCTCTCGTTTCCTCCTTCCCCACGCCTCCTCTGTCTCGCCAGATCCATCCCAGAGCCCCTGCCTCTCCCCTCCTTCTTCTCACCGACGCCAACCCTCTCCCGCCGGTCACCGCCAGTAGCGCCGCCGCCCCCTTGTTCCAGCGGGTGTGGATGGCGTGGAGGTGGTCGAGGTGATCGAGAGGGCTCCCCTGCTTCGCCTCGTACGCGTCAGCGAGGAGGAGAAGGACCCCAGCCGCTGCGATGTCACGAAACCCTAGTTCCGGCCACAGGTTACGCCGAGATCGCCTGCTCCGCCTCGAACCACCACCGCCAACCAACCCGCGGTGAGCTCCTCTACCTCCTGGACATATTACGCCTCGCCGTACCGCCCTAGCCCCGCCGATCTTTTTGTCGAACGCTCTCGGTGCATTGCGTGCGCGTGCGTCCTATGCGTCGTCGCGTCGCGAAGAACCTCATCTAGCCGCCCCGCCTCCTTCGCCCCCCACCTACCGTGGCTGGCCGCTCACGCAGACGCCAGTCAGTTCGAGTCCTCGATCCGTGCGTAGCAGACTGCCGCCAGAGAGGAGAAGATCCACACCTAAGCGTCGTTTTACAAATAGCCCTCTGTTTTCTCTGCTCAACCCGCGGTCCCGCCGACCCCACCTGCCAGCCGCTGTGTGCTTTTTGCAGGAAAGCACTCCGGTTTTCGTAACTCTCAACCCGCGCTCCATCGCGTCCCCGCTTGTCAGTCACTGCGGGTTTAGTCGCTGTCACGTGGACCCGTAGCCACCGGGCCCATCTGTCACCCTCTGTGGCTAGGAAGCGCCGTGGTGAGAAAACAATTCCTGCGCGCCGTTTCGCCAAGTCAGCATCGGTCCCACCCATCAGTGGCTATGACTGGGTTGGGCTGGGTGACAAAAGTATTTTCTGGCTGTCTGTTTAAATAAACCTTTTCCAAAAATGTTTTAAATTCAAATTCAAATCTGTTTTTAATAACTTTTGAATTATAATTCCAAATTAAACATGTAATATATGTTTTGAAATCAGAAAAATGTGAGGATTTCAAATATGCCATTCAAAATATTATTTGACCACTTTAAATTTCGAGTTGATCAAAATTACAATAAAATGCCCTTTATGTTAATTAATTAATAACTTTTGTTTTATAACTCCAAATTTGACAAATAATATGTCTAAATCGATCAGCGCGATGAGCCCGTTCTATCTATGCATTCCATGTTCTGAATTGCAGCATGCATCATATAAATATAAAATATACAGCAACTTATTTGAGTATAAAATGTGACTAAAACTCCATAAAATGCCTTATTCTTGTACCTCACACCTCACCCATGCCATGCTACATTATTGCCATGCAAATTGTGCATCATTCATCATGGCATGATTGTTTGCTTGTCGCATTTTATTCATATGCTTGTGCACTCTATTTATGTTGGCCCTTGTTTGTTTGGTTCTTCTTCGAATAGACGCTGAGCAGGGGATATATCAAGAAACCCAGGAGCACTACCCAGATCCTTCTCTCGCTTCAACTGAGCTGCCAGGCAAGCACTACCACATGCTTGCATACATATAGTACCTATTGCCTCTATCTTATTCTTGCATCATGGAGTCGCGATTGGATTAAACTGAATCCCAAGTACTGCATAGCCTTTACTTTTAAACCCCACCGAAGCTTGTTCCTCTATCCCATGAGCCATTACTACAGGAGTTGTTTGAGCCATGCGGGACGTAGAACAGCATGTGTAGGGTATGTGAGTGTCTGATGGATAACGAGGTACCTATACAACTTAACCTGAGTAGTAATGGGATAACTAATGAAAGTGGCATCGGTGAGCAATATCTGCTATTTGGTTTTTCATGCTCACTTGTGTCCCGTAAGACCCCGAGTACTTGATTCCTGTTCCTTGACTATTCGCACTATCCATATCCGGGAGGCCTATGGACCCCCCTGAGCCAGAGCTTGATTCATTCTTATTTCTTGGGGACATAAAGTAGTTTGGGGCTTTATTACTATCCTGTACTTATGACATGCTTTACTGCTTTATTTACGATTGTGCGAGGAGCACCTGTACTGTTTAGGACCGTGACACGTTTTCGCTGTATCGACAAGCCCAGTCACACTTTCGGGTTCCCAGTCGTTTACAGCCATCCACACAAACCTTGAGTCCGTCTCGGAGCCGGCCAACTTCGCTATGGTAGCTTAATGGGGTGGCCCCCTGAAACATTTCTGAATCCTGTGATCGCTTTGTCGTGAATGCCTCGTTGGGTTTTGATTTGGTTTTTCCGAGGTTGATCGAGTGTGTGTTGCTATTTGTGCACCCCTGCAGGGTAAATCTTTCTGAAAGCCGTGTCCGCGGTTATGGACGACTTGGAGCACAGTTTCTCGATCATAGACAAGTATAACTAAAGTACCGCTTCTAATTTGACTAAGTACCGGACTAGTAAATAGTGCAACACTCACGGAATGGATAATAAAAACTGCCAACGGATGGGGGCTGTTCGTCCGCTTCCTCGTTGGTAAGCGAGGAGGAGGATGGATCTGTTAATATTACTGTTATAACTGTTGTTATCAATTCACGGACATCCGTCTATCTTTGGTTAGGCGGATGGTTAGCGAGTATCTATAGAATTGTTAGGTATTATCTTTTGCTGCACTTGCGTCACCCCAGGTTGTGTCCCCTTTAGAGGCATAAAGACTTGATGAGTACCCCTAGGGTCTCACACGATAAATTGTTTGATTCAGATGAACAGGTATACTCGCAAGATGGATACTGGGCGGAGGAGACGAACGATGTGGGCAACGATCACTCGGTGTAGAGATTCCGGGGACGGGGATCCGTGAGATCTGTGGGCGGGATGTGTTATTTATGGGGCATCTTATGCCGATTTGCTTCTTATCCGTACTCGGATCTTGTTTTCCGCTTCCGCCTGATACTCTGATGTTTGATGTATGAGGAGATATTCTAAACTATTATATCTATCTAGGATATTTGGATCTTGCCGTATGGCGTTGCAATATTTCTATTTCTTTTAGATGGAATGGCTCTGAGGACTGTTGTATGGTGGCTTGCATACATACTCATTTGTGTATGTAGTTGATCCTTCACGCCGCTCGTTCTTGTCCTGATGTTTGGAAATGGTTAGGACGGCCGAAAGGTCTACCTGTGAGTGGCATTTGGCCCCACCGTACTATTTTAACCATTTCCGGTCATCCAGGCTTGTAACTAAGAGCATAATTCACCGAGGTAGTTACACCTCCCGATACCAAAACCCTAAATAATCAATCAGAAATCCACGAAAAGTTTCGCAGCACCGCCGCCACCGAAGGGGAGATTCGGGGGACATAAAGTCTCTGTTCCGGCACCCTGCCGGGACGGGGAAGTGCCCCCTGAGCCATCTCCATCGATCTCCACCACCATCTCCATCACCATTGCTGATTCCCATGATGAGGAGGGAGTAGTTCTCTCTCGAGGCTAAGGGTTCTACCGGTAGCTATGTGTTCATCTCTTTCTATGCATGATCATATTGTGATCATGAGCTTTGTAATCTAGTAGATCTACCTTGCTACTCAAGTGCTTTAATAGATCTCTGCTCTCCCCATGTGTGTGAAAGTGAAAGCATGCACACCATGGTGGCACTTAGGCTAGAGATTACAAATACTTGTTATGAGTTATATTTGGAGTTGGATGTCTTTATGAAATTGTGGTGTTTGTTGGACTCATCTAGTGCTCAAGGTAATAGTGTGGGGTTTTCTAGATGGGAAAGATGGACTTTGAGGTGTGCTGTTATAGCCCTACCATGGATTAGAGTGTCCAACCGGAGAGTAGTTAAGAGTAGTATCATAAAGAGAAGATATTTATATGAGAGTGTTCACTAGTGAAAGTATGATCCCTAGGCCTTGTTTATAAGCATTGATACACCGTTTGCAATTAGATTTGTTACATGTTTGCTTGCTTCCTTCTTTATTTTAGTTTGCCTTTAGTCTTTTCCACGCTATCAAAGTATTTTCTAGCACCGTAATCTTATATCCATACCACTTGTATTTTACTATCTCTTCGCCGAACTAGTGCACCTATACACTTGACAAGTGTATTGGGTGTGTTGGGGACACAAGAGACTTCTTGTATCTTGATTGCAGGGTTGCTTGAGAGGGAATACCTTTAACCACTTCCTCCTTGAGTTCGATAAACCTTGGGTGATACACTTAAGGGAAAACTTGCTGCTGTTCTACAAACCTCTGCACTTGGAGGCCCAACAACTGTCTACAAGAATAGAAGTGCGTAGACATCAGTTATACACCTGGTTCCCTTTGCTATTGAGACGAGGCTGTCCTACGACAATGTATGTGTTCTTTCCTTCAAAGAGGGTCTTGTGAACATCCAGATTTTTGCTAGCAAGACAGTGTGGCCGGTCTTCTCTCTTTGTAAGGGAGTGAATTCCATGCTCGCGTTCTTTGTCGATGCGCTGGTTTTCCTCGACAAGGTCAGATGCTTCATCTAAGAGTCACAGGCGGTACACCTCTAAGGCCCGAGACCTTTCATCCAGTTCTGCCAGCATAAGATCCAAAGCAGTTGGGACCGGCATTGTTAATGCTTCTCTATAGATTTCTCGGGCACTTGGGGTGACCACATGTCCATCCACTAAAGATTTCTTCAGTTCTTGGGTAATTAGAGTAACGTCTGGATCCTCCATCTGGATTTCCTCATCAACCTTTTCTTCTTCTTCCGGAAGATCTGATCTGGAAGTCTTATTGTTGTTCTTCTTCTTCTTTGCCTTGTTGGCCCTTTGGGTACTAGTGGCAAAGATAGCTTTTGGTCCGTTTCCTGGAGATAAGCTTCCATCAGTACTTTCGGACATCGGGACGTCGCGGTTTTCTCCAAGATCCATATCATCTTGCAAGTTGGGAAAGTTTTCATTGTATCTTTCATCCATACTGTTGTAAGGACTCGGATCCGACCCTTCTCCTTCCTGTGCAACATTGGAGTTTGCTCCTTCACCAAATTCTTCTTCGTACGCCCGGAGTTCTGCCGACATCATAGATTCCCCTTAGAAGCTGGTTTGTTGGTGTTTGTTCCGATTGCGTCCAAAACTGATTCATTGTCGTCTCCAACATCAATAGAGTTGGATCCATAGCCTACATAGCCGACGAAGTGAGATCCATGCGCTCTGAGGTGGGTGAGGCTTTCGGCGCCGGCTTCGTCAAAACTTTTGATGGTCTTGAGAACATCGTCCATGTTGGCATTGTCACGGAACATCATCCACCTCACTATGTGCCCCAAAAGTGACTTTCCCACTCTAGCATCGGTAGAGCCAGATCCAGAGCTATTGTAGCTTTGGTCTTCCTGAGATTCGATCTCCTACGGGATACCTCCTTCAGATCTGACCTTCTCTTTCGCCACGATCTCCGCCGTAGGGGCGGGTTCGGTGGGATTAGGGTTTTCTGAGATCCAGAACTCTGTTGCCTCCGGGGACAAAGTAGATTCAAAATTTTCTTCTACCTCTATCATCACCGCTCGAGTGGGTTGGGTAGGTTTAGCGAAACCAAGGTAGATGTCTATCTCGCCGATTGATAGGATGGTGTAGCTCGTCACGACCTCCCTAGCCGGAATCTAGGTCTCGTTGAGAAGGAAGAGGGGGCCATCACTGGCATAGAGGACGCGACCAACGGTGATTGTTTCACCGATTCCGATACGTGCAGATTTCGCCTGAAACCAAAAGTCACTTGCCCCATGGTGGGCACCAACTATCGTCGGATTGAAGACAAGTACGCCATGAGGGGGTCCTCTAGGCGTGGGAAAAGGTAGGGTGTGAGACGTACGGTTCTCCGGGACGATGAGAACACAAGCTTACCAAGGGTCAGATCCAGCTGCGGTGGACGAATCCTACTCCTGCTAGCAATCCAGTATAACGACAGAGCCAGAAGTACAACAGATTATAAGAGAGGTTTCGCCTGTGCGAGTTGTGGCTGCTAGTGTGTGCCCTAAAGGCTAGGCCCTAGGTCGTCTTATATAATCATTCGGCCTATGGTTATAGTAGAGTCCTATCCGGCTACGATTTAGAGTCTTTGCAGAGTACATCTTGAACTACAAGTATTCCTACATGCCTAAGTTGGTAAATCTTCTGGGACTTTCTGTAGCCAGATGGGCTTCCACATTCTCTCTCTGACTAGACCGCCCGTGAAGCATAGCTCTAACCCTAAGTGGGCCATCCTGGTCAGCGAGTCACAGTGGGCATACCTGAAAAGTATATCCCCAACACATTGGTCCACAAAACTTTATCGTTTTGCCCATAGTCAGGAATTTGGACCATCGTTGATATATGAATTAGTCTCAGGGACAAGACTAGGAATATCTTATTGGTGTTTATTATTTTACATATGTTTTCAGTTTTCCTTTAAATACACGTTCTCCGAAACTAATACAATTATAGCATAGAACAATATATATTTATTATTGCCTCTAGGCATCATATGGCGTGTTTGGATGTTGCACATGCTTGCCACCCTGCACCGCCCGCCAGCGCAAACGCTCAGTCAACCCGGCCTGCAGCTCTGGCAACGGCTACTTCTTGTGCTCCGTCCTCACAGGCGCATCAATTGTCCTCATGGTGCATAGACTGTGGAGAGGACCACGGACAAGAAGAAACCCATGCATCAAGATAAAGGAAAAGAGAGAATGAAGATTGCAACGGGTGATATGGGTATGTTCAAGCGTAATGGGCAATTATCCTCCCCATACCTAGATTCCAATTCATAATCTCTTAGACTCTTATCCATACCCTACCCAAATAGTGTGGGTATGGGTTTGGATGTGAATAATAGGTACCCAACGGTAGGTTTACTTATCAGGAGGAATGACGAGCCCTTGGTCTCAGATGACGTTTGCACAGCAATGGCGCGACCTTAGGCATCCGACATGATGAGTGACTATTTGATTTCCTTTGGATCGAGCAAAACCGATTTGTTTACTTTTGAATAAAGAACAAGTAAGTTTGATTTCCTTTGAATCGAATAGAAACGAGCTCAATTTGTGTTTCGATTTTGCATTCGAGAGAATTAGACGGGAGTTCGGGAAAGTAGTGTGGTTGCCCCATGACCTCCTTGCTTCTCTGGGCAGTTTCGTTGCGGGGCCCGATGAGAAATGGTTACATCCCTTTTTTGCGACCAAAACTTAGTTTCATTCAATGAGGCAATGAAAGTTGAAGTTTTTGCCCCCGGTAAGGAAAAGTAGTCTTGGTTGCATTTGGCAGTGATTGTTTGATAATTTTGAAATTTCTGACTTTGTGGTAATACCTGCAAAATCTCGTAAAAGTAATAGTAATATTTAGAAAATTCTACAAATTTTTCGAGTCAACTGAAAAGTTTGACCAGATTTATTTAAAATGTCAACAACTATAATACAACATAGATATGATAGGACAACATATTTCATGTTGTATCTAATGATTGATTAGGTATTCTAGTGGCTAATGGTTCCATCGACAAATTTGGTCAAATTTCAAATTGTTTAACTTCAGAAACAATTCACGGGTCTTCTTCTCAGTAACGGATAATAGAACTTAATTGAACGGAGAAGGTGGATATATGTTGACGTGGCGTCTATGTGTGCGAGAAAGAACCCGACTCGAGAGGAGTGCTTTCTAGTAAGAGTTATCAAATACATTGTTGACTATTCCTCATCTTTGGCTTTCCTTATGCATCTCCACCACCACCTCCGCATCCACTCGTTCCTCCATAGTGTTCACTACTTCATCTTGCTTGTCCTTCTCCTAGTCGTTCCTTAAAGTTATCCTGGCACTCCTCCACCAACACATAAATCGGTAAGAATTTTCACGATCAGCAGTTGACAAAGTTTGAATATAAAATTTATTAGTTAGCCAAGAATTTTCGCGAGATGAACCAGTTTGACTCCTCGATCGGTAGAAGCTGCATTAAGCATACACTCCGAATATCCTTTTAGAAAAAAAATGCTACTCCTAAATGCAAGTACTTTGCTTGGTTGATTCTACAAAATAGAGTGTGGACGACGGATAGGCTTGCCCGAAGAGGATGGCCAAATTTTGGGCTATGTAAGCTATGCAACCAAAGACAAGAGTCGGCTTCCCACCTCCTTTTCAAGTGCCGCTTCTCCATGAGGATTTGAAACAAGTTAAAGACTTGGCTCGGGCTCCACTAAATCAACACGACTACTTGGCACCAATTCAACTCCGTCAAAGAGTGGTGGAAGAAGGCGATCCACAAGAAAGGACCATAAAAGAAGGCTTTGGCTTCACCCGCAATGTTGGTCTCATGGGAAATATGGAAGGAAAGTAACACAAGAGTTTTTCGATAACACGCCATCACCGTTGATATGATGGTAACAAAAATCAAGGAGGAAGCACGCTTGTGATGCTTTGCGGGGGCAAAAGCTTAGTAGTTTAATCTTGCGCGAGTAATTGTTTTGTTGTTGGTCTTGGTTTTGGCCAAGACGTGGTTTGTAAGCACTTTCTAAAAACCTTCTCCTTAATCAATAAAAATGGCAAGTCTTTTACCTTGTTTAAAAATAAAATAAAAATACTACTAGTACGATTCACAATCTCTGTCGAAGCCCCAACGGTGTTGGAGGTTGGTGTACACCGAGTGGCCTTGTCATTATCCGTACTTTCAGCGCACCCAAAATGGACTAGACACGTCCAACCAGCTAGCCAGGCATGCCTGATCCGTGTGCTGGTTGCGATGCTGGAACCACAAAAGTCCATGCAAACACCGAGCTCGGCACGAGACTGCGATAGCGATAGGTCTACATCGCTACTCGGTACTCATTGCACTATGGCCCTCCTTTTTAACCCTCTAACCGTGTGCAGGTCGCTGTGTGCCGACGACCGACGGCCAAGTCAGGATCCAAGGCAATAGAGACCAGCCGATGTAACCGAATTTTTGGAACACATATACTACTAGACTAGACGCAAGATCATTTTTTCCCGCAAGACTGGACGCAAGATCTAAACCGTAAGTTTGTTGGAGATTTGGTTAGGGATTCATCAAAGTCACCATTTTCGTAACTTAGTCATCTCGTATATGTAACTTACCTGTAACTTGTAACTTAGTCCGGCGTGATGTAACTAGTACTCCTGCACCTCTCACATGGGTGATACCCGTCAGCACATGGGGATGCTCTGATTGGTTTTGGCTGAGAAGTTGAGTCCAGCACCACCCCTATCCACGTAGTATTTCCGCCAGCTGATGTGTTATATAATGCAATATGTTAACAACAAACACTTGAGCATTGCGATCGACACGATTGGCCCATGTAAATTACAGTCCAAAAAGTTACTAGTACCATAAACTACGCCGAGTCCCTTGCCTAGAAAGTAAAACTACATCTCATCCTGATAATGTCATGCTATCAAATAGTATCTCGTTTGATGTATGAAATCCTTTTCTCAGGTATTTTAATTAGAGCTGAATTTCAAATCATGTGATGTTTGTTCTCGAAACCCCGGGTGTTAGACTGTTGAACACCTTCGCAGCTCTGGCAAGCGGGTTCATGAAACCTAGTACTAGTACACTAGGACCCTCTTCCAAAAACTTGGAAAATCAGCATACATTTTGAAATTTAAAATGTAGCTTTCACATTTTCTCCTATTAGCAAATGGTCATATTATCTTAAGAAAGTTTCCATGGGTAAATTCAAGTCAATATATGTATCTGATTTGTTTTTAATTGTGTTACAAATATGTTTATTTCCCTAAGGTTTAGTGCAACAATTCTTTTTATAGAACTAGTGGTCTAGATTTCAAGACCAATCATCCTTCTAGTTTAGGGCATGTTTGGTTCGCAGGAATAAAAAATGCAAGATTAAGAAAAACATAGGATTGACATAGCACGTCGTATGAAATCCTATAGGCAATGTAAACGCATAAATATATACCATCGATTGTTTGGTTACATTACATGATAGTAATTTGTGTGAAAGAATAGGTGCAAGCCATAGTTGTCATTGAGATGGATTTTTTTATGAGATTAAACCTAAGGGGAATTTTTCTATGGGATTGCATGCAAATTAGCCCACAGAAAAAAATTCCTATTGGTTTCAATCTCTCATAAACCAAACAAATCTCTATAGAAAATGTTTCTTAAAAGTAGAATACTCCTAATGGATTCCTATGAACCAAACATGCCCTTAGGTCCCTTAGGTATTGTTTGATTCATAGGATTATAAAAGCAAAATCCTATATGAATAAAAAACGCAGAAATTGGTTGCAGAAGTTGTTTGATTGCACCAAGGAAAAACACAAGAAATTTCTAGAGAGATTGAATACATGTCGTAGTTGTCAGACACACATAATTTTTTTCAAGAGGTCTAACCTCTTGCTAAAAATCATATGTAATTGTAGTATAGGAAACCAATTCATAGGAATTTTGGAGGGTTTAATCCTTTCGAAATCTCAAATACGCCCTTAGTATTTTTGATATACGACCATTTAGACCCTATCCCACGTGTTGCTTGCAAGGGCAACACGAGGTAAACTTAGTATTTGGCCGCCATCACACCCTATTTTTACCCACAGTTCTACATTGGATGAAGCGACCGAGCGAAGCCTACAACTCCGACGGTAGAGGCCACATTTATTGCACTGTGAGTGGATTACGACACATTGGCGACAACCTTGTTAGTAGTGGTGACATGGGTACACAGTGCAGCTGGCGGTGTTGGTGGGAGTACCAAATGGGTATGCCTGTGACGTTAACATAACCAAGCAGGCCAGAGTATCCCACAACACACTAGTGCCGATAGACACACATCGGACAACCGAAGCATGAAGCCCAAAGACAGACAACTTGGAGGCCTAAGCCGGATCCAACAAGGAGTTCACCGACTATATGACGCTGACTTATAATATAAGGAAAGGACTCGGCAGTCGAGTCCTAATAGAACTCATGTAACCCAGACCCGGTTGTAGTATATAAAACTAGAAAGGAACACCCATAGATGGATAGATTACGTAACTTACATGCCACAGAGGTCTAGAGAGGTTAGTCGATCACCCAGGCCTTAGACTATCGTCGGCTAATCATATAAGCCAGCAACCATGTAAATAGATCAATATTCATATAATGATTTATAGCAAGAATAGAGATCCTCCACCGCTGGGACTCCGAACCTGGCTACAACTTGTGTCAATCCCGCTCTCAGATTCTTCTACGTCTCCCATCTCTACTCTACTCGACTTTACCGAGTAGTGGTAGATGCGCAAAGGTGCGATGATTCTTTATCTAGATTTGGTTGCGATGAAGCAAGAACCACTAGGTCGCGGGCACGTAGGTGATGAAATGATGCTGTGCTACGGTCGATGTGGTTTGTTCCTCTCCGTGTTGTTGCTTGTGCTACTTTCTAAGTTCGTCACTATGCAGTCTGTGCTCTTAGCCTTTGTTTTGTTGATTCTTCATTTTTAATATAAATTAACTCGACGACTCTCTTCTAGTTATAGTGCAATTTTGAATCTCCTAGTTGTGTAATTTTTTTTTGACAAATAAGATGTTTCATGGAGGCAAGTGATTAATCAAGATGTTGATAGAAGAATATCCGTATCTCGCAATTATCAATTATTACTTAAATTATAGAAAGCGTATAGAGCGATTTCAGGCGCTAACTACATATTATTTTTGTGAGGGGCCAGTTGGTGC
Source organism: Avena insularis (assembly GCA_023614405.1). Classification (NCBI taxonomy): domain Eukaryota; kingdom Viridiplantae; phylum Streptophyta; class Magnoliopsida; order Poales; family Poaceae; genus Avena; species Avena insularis. The sequence continues at coordinate 115,004,311 of CM042692.1, forward strand.
TTTGCGGAGGAAAATGCTCAATCAAGTATGTGATTTTGTATACTTTAAGCAGTGAAATTGTTTAATAAATAAATAAATATCCATGATACCAGAGACTTCCTAGAATTGTACAAGTTTACATGAGACGTCATACTATAGCAACCAACTCCGTGTCTATATTTCTCAAACTCAAACCAAAACAAACCAAAACAAAAACTCAAAATATTATTGTAAGCAGTGAAATGTTATTCTTCATTAGCTTAAATGGCCTAACTCTACTAACATATATACCCTGAATAGCCAACATGCAATTAAACCTGGAAATGGATCAACATCCAAGTCCAAAATTAAACTATCCAATTATTATCCAAATATACTTGATCTAGTCCATATCCTGTCCAAATAAAAACAAATAACGTCCATGTCCATCCAAATCCATGCATAAAAAGTCCAAGTCTATCAGGATCTAAATGGACTTCCCATCATGATTTTTCTAAAGGAACTCCGTCGTGAGCTGTGCTCCAAAATTTGAATCGCATCCGCATGCATCCTTTTTTCAGCGGCGTGCATCAAGTCCTTGGTGGTGGGTCCCATTACTAATTAAAACAGATCGTCCTACATGGTTACGTCTCTTTTTGGCCAGCTCCTCCGCTGCTGCATCCCAAAAAACTCTACGTACTATCTATTCGGCCGCTGCCCGCCGCTAGGAGTCCGCACGGCGTTGTACCATATATGCAATACAATGACTGACTCCAGGGCTGGCTCTGGTCCATAGCGACCTTGTGCCATGGACAAGGGCCCATGCTGACGAGGGGCCCATAATTTATCAGGTCTTTAAGGTATATATTCTACACATCTTTGATAAAAAGACCCAGTCCAGGCAGCCTAGGAAGCGACATCTCCAGCAGAGACGGACAACTCGCAGGCGAAATAGAAACAACTGATATTTGTGTGGTTGCGGCCAATCCTCTTCACCTGATGTCTGATGCATTGCACGCGGAATCTGAGGCCCTATCTAATGCCATGCAAGTAGCCAATCAAATGGGCATTGGTAGAGTTGTCTTTGAAACTGATTGCCTCAATCTAAAGCAGGCTTTGTCAACATCCCATTATTCCTTCTCTTCAATTGGTAATTTGATAAGTGATATGAAGTTCAGGCTTCAGATGAATTTCATAGAGGCTAGGGTGGTTTACACTCCTAGAGTTTGTAATAGGCCGGCTCATGAGCTTGCGGCCATGGGTGTAGTTGAAATTCAGGACCATTATGTTATATGGACGACAAACTTTCCTACCTTTGTAACCTGTCTTGTGACCGGCAATATTGCCGTGTCTTAATGGAATACGAGTGTTCCATATAAAAAATGAAACGCGGTCGACGCCTGCCTCTTGGACTCCTTTGTCACTTTCCAATCCGCCAATCGATCTGACGATCTCCCTGGCCACTACGGCGCTGCCTCCTCGAGTCCTTGTTGACCGATCCTTGCTCGCGTGCATGGTGCCGGACTGCCGGTGCGCCCTTGGCCGAAGCTATCCGCCTGTCCCGCGCGTGTGCCCTGGCCCTGGTATATCTAATTCACCGAATCCTAATCTCCTCTCTATATATGTTGCTGTCCCGCGCGTGTGCCCCTGGCTAGCTTGAAGTAGTTCTGTTGCAATCGCTAGGCTAGCTAGCTAGCTCCAAGTAGTTCTATTTCTTAAGCAGAGACCGTGTAGGAATCCAGCTAGTTCAATTAATCTTAATATGGTGTAAAAGTGTTAGGCAGGCCTGGTGTTGGGTTCTATCTTTAACTTTGTATGTAATATATTTTAGGTGATATGACGCCTAAACATATATATAAGTCTGCTGTCTAAAGCAATACTTCTTGTCTACTTGTTATATTTCGAGACTAAGAAATGTGTGATTGAACTATAACTGTTAATAATTTGCAAGTGAAATAGATACATATTTTTCTGTATTACTAGATATGCCCAATACGTTAGCTTAGGGGGCCATGCCTCCACTTTGCACAAGGGCCATGTAAAACATAGAGCCGACCTTGACTGACTCTATCGTTATGAGACGACGTCCAATGGATCTTGGATGGATCATGTGCTCTGAGTCCAGTAGTATCCGGTGTTATTGGACCTTAGTCCAACAGATGTCCAAGTCCAATATAGTCCAGTTCAACGTGATCCAGCGTGACTCAGGTCCAAAGTCCATTGGACGGTGCAGGTCCATTCCAGATTTACATGCAATCAAACAAAAATTCCGAAAACATTTATGCTGTCCAAGATCTACTACGTGTTAGCTAGCTAGCGATCGAGACAGATGTCTACATTACTCTTCAGTTTAAGTAGACCGGGGCTGCGTGTCGTTGTACAAGGAAAGATGCGAAGTCCATGAAAAATCAATTGTCCAACTCTTGGGTCTTGGCCAAGTGTTCAATTACTTTTCCTTGGTAGTTGGCATCTCTTGGTGCCATGTTCCAAACCAGTGACCCACAAAGGCATGCCTTTGCCGAACACAATAATCTTCGGTGCTAAAAAGTTGAATTCTCAATTATAGTTCGGTCACATCGATTTCAGCCATTGCCTTCCATGTCGGTCCTGTAATTTGCAAACAGCTGGAGGACAGGCGGACAGCCGACAGGTGTCACCAAGGGCTTTTTTTCAAAACACATATAATACGAGGACTTACCCTGACAGAAGAGAAAGGAAGAAGCGATGCGACACCTCGAAGATAACGGCTACTTTCCCAGCGCAGCTGTACGCCGTGATGGGGCGGTAACATCTGAGCTCGTTCCGGCCCCAGAATATAATAACGTGAGAAACGAAGAGCATGGCCGATAATTTTGCTCTTTCCTTTTTCCTCTCCCCCTTCCCCACCGGGATTCCAGCACCACGCGGTCGGAGATGGCGGCGAAGCAGCCTGCGCCGCCTCCGCTGGCTGCGGCTTCCGGCGAGGTGATCGAGGTGGAGAACTCGGAGCCGGGCTCACCGGATGCCGGCAGCGGGAGCAGCGGAAGTGGCAGCGGCAGCGGGACCGGCCGGGGCACGTCGGAGTACTCCGGTTGGGTTTACCACCTCGGCGTCAACTCCATCGGCCACGAGTACTGCCACCTCCGCTTCCTCGTCATCCGCGGCAAGTGCGTCGCCATGTATAAGCGCGACCCGCACGAAAACCTGGGACTCGTAAGCCCCCTCTGCGTGCTCTGCTCTCGCCACCTAAATTTTAGGTTCTGAATCGGGTGACGGTAGCCTTGATTCTCGTGGATTTCCAGTTACAGTTTGTCAGAGTGAACGAAGCTGCAATTTACGGGACTAGACAGTTACGTTTTTCTCTACTGTTTATTAGTTTTGTGCCTTCGCCGTTGTTTAGCTCAGAGGTTTGGGACTTTAACCTAGTCAGAATTGTGGTCAGGCTAGATGAACTGCTGAATTGTGCGATTCGTACTTTTTCTACTGTTGTATTTCCTGATTTGGCAAGTTCTGGTTTGATCTGGCACGACGTAGAGCTTTGCAGGGGTAAGGATTGAAATGAACATAAAACCTGAGAAAGCTGAATTTGGTAGAGGGAAATGTGTTTTCCACGCATTTGGCTGTGGGTATGTGTCTTATCTACTGAGAATGCTTAAATGTGCATTTAGGGGTTACTCTGGCTTGTAAATTCTATGCAATTGTGGTTCAGTCGGTGCTGCTATTCTACGCGTGATTATATTTCTTCTGGGGATTTTGCGATCAAATTTGTCAGAACTAGGGAAAATGCAGAGGAAGATGCTGAACTGTTTTCGTTGTATAAATCCATACCCTGTATAGGTTTGTGTTGAAATTTAGGGCTGAGTAGTTGTTGAGGCGATTTGGACATCAATATCCTGGTCAATGTGTCCTTCATGTGTCTTGTCAGCTATAGAAAACCGAATTCTCATGTAGGGTTCTTCCAAGTTGTACTTTCAGTTACATTTATGCTGTTACCTTACGTCTACACAGTGAGTTATGCCTGCTGTTTTCATCGTGGCCATTAGGTAGCAAGACAAATTTCTCATAAATGTCTTCTTTAGGAACCTATCCGGAAGGGTTTTGTTAGTCACACTCTTATGGTGGAGGAGCTTGGACGCCAGAAGGTCAACCATGGGGTAATGCCACAGTGGTCCAACTTTGTATCAGCCCTTCAATTGCAATGAAGTGGATGAACTGACATATATTCTTGCTTACCTAAGAAATAACCAATTTATGTTTTGAAAACCTAGGATTTTTATGTGTTGAGGTTGTACAATAGATTGGATCAAACGAAGAAAGGAGAGGTACTCATCTTATTACACTCTTGTGTGTTTGTAAACATTCCTCTTCAACATGGCAACCAATGATCCGTTGTTATTGTCTTTTACTAGATTGCATGTGCGACTCCTGGTGAAGCTCGGAAATGGATTGAAGCATTTGAGCAGGCCAAACAACAGGTACTATGCAAGCATTGTCAAATACTACTTGATTTTCTCCAGAAAGTAGTTTGGATGTTTAGGTAGACAGTTCACCAACACCATTGTTCAACACTTCAACTTCAGCTGGAACAAGTTTTACCCTAACAGGCTAAAGGCGCACCTCTGTTTAAGGCACGTCAGCTTAAGTAAATATACTGATGTAATTGTTTTCTTTGTTTCCTACTCGTGTTATTAGTATAAAACGATAGGTAATGTTCTTGTTAGTTCTTTCTCTATGAAATGCCATGCTATAGCAAGATAGGTGCAAGTGTACGATGAATACACATAATTTTATCATGTAATCCGAAGATTAATACTGTTTTTAATCTGATTAGCTTAATTTGCAATATAAGAGACATGCTACGGGTGCTGACTGCATATTGTTGTAAATATGAAAAATTGTAGAATTGAAGCGGTTTAGCCATCTCCAAATTTTGTATGCACTTAAGAGAGATGTATTATGATATCACCATTCACCATGGGTATATCTTGTTGATATAGACCACAAATCATCACAATGTGCATTCTGTGCGGAAATGTAAATATGACACTCCGAATAGCTGCGGTCAAAATATAACTTGCTAGCGAGAAACCTGATTCTGGTGGGGAGTGGGGAGTGAAGTTTCCGGAAAATTTGAAGTGCTAGAACACATCAAGGAAAAGGCATTCGATACATGTTTCTCAGCACTTGTCCCTTGGTGTAGAAGTGTTATTGTTGGTTTACGAACATGTATCATAATTTAATGTAAAGAAATGTTTGTTCAGATCATTGAACTGCACATTTATATACAGGTGTATTCTTTGTATAGTTAGCAGTTATGAGTCCACTTGTTATGCGAGATCAAATCCCTGTCCCGTTTTACCTGTTCTTGCTGCTTTCACTTACACATTCTTTTATAACAGGCTGACCATGACCTGACAAGGGGGGTTAATTGGAACAGATTGCAGAATGAAAACGAGTATGGGAGTTTTCAATGAGAACGATAAATCTCTTTTCCATTTTCATGTTAAATTACTTCTATTAGTCAAAGTTTGACATCTAACTGTTAACACCTGGAGGTTTAATCTTGATGGGCACCGACATCGTGTAAGAAGATATGCAAAAGGCTTGGGGAAACTTGTACGTATTGGCAAAGGTAACACGATAAATCTGCAATAATAGCTTGTATCATGATAACTGGATGGAAGAGCTTTACTTTAGAGACAACACAGTTCCCTCGCAGAAAAAAAAGTTCTGAATTTGACCTCTAGAGGCCCTTGCTAACGCCAATACAATTTTCTTGAGAACAAATTTGATGGCTGTCTTGTAGATGATTTGCCTTATTTTGATTGACGTGCACTTTTATATTGAGACCCAATTTTCTGTTTCATACTCTGTAAAAGTGAGCTTATTTGTAATTTTGGTTATTAGTGTAGACTAAAATGTCTACGTATCTACTACATGTGATCAGTCTTATACTAATAGACAATAACTAACAGAAAACCCCATGTGCCCTGACATTACCAACAGAGAATCACATTCCCCCACCTTCATCCCCGAGAACATGTACTTATGACATGCTAACACCGTACCCCACCTTTCGAATACACATATTAGCCCCACGAGCACATGTCCACCCACCATGAGTGATGAGTCCACCCCCTGGCACATAAAGAGGCCAAAACAGGTAGGGTGCTACGATGGTCACCTGAACACCCTCAAAGCTCGAACTCTGTGCATGTGGGTGTCCCCAACCGTACTTGTGGACACTTGCTGGGTTAAAGGGTAAATGATGCAGTATGATGTCATTAAGTCACAAGTACCTATAGATTATTGAACAAAATACATTGCTAACTAATGCCAAAGTTCATTAGATTTTTTGCAATTTACTCTAATACAATCATAACCTAACACTCTAACGTAAACCAACTTCCATGTCGATGTTCCAACTTACAGAAACCATGTATTTTTTCACAGCGGACAAGTAACTTTAAAGGTTTCTGATATTGCTAGCCTTAAGATCTTTTTTGGGCTAGACAAAAGGGTGAATACCCCAAGCTTATACTGAAAATGTCCAGGTATACAAAGGTACATGTGATAGCTGGCTCCCAAGACACATGGGCTGCACTACTGTGCTACAAAAGGGGAACGAAGGCACTCCCTAGTGGCACCAGTCGTAAACAAAGGAAATCACAGTGCAACCTTAAAACCAGCCAAGATGTTCCTGGAACCTCCAAATATAAGTTACAGCTCCTAAGCAAAGATTAAGAATTACCTGGAGTATCCCCGTGTTGCAACCAGCTTGAATATAATCCTCCAAATAGACTGGATAACTTTCTGACGTGAAAATATTCCACTCCAGGCCTTAGTATGTTTTTTTAAATGCCTTAGTATGTTTGTTGAAATGGGTTGTGTGCACATGATACCATGTTGAATGCCTTACTCTGCTATTTTTTGTGGGTTGTCCTAATGTTTTGAGTTAATGCATTTGCAAAATGTTATATTTTTCGGACTTCAATGTATACCATGCATGCGGTGTTGCATTGTTTAACTTAAGAGATATAAGTGGCCTATCTCTTGCTCATCTAAAAATTCCTTATTACGTGTACGTTATAGGACCAGAAATGCTCCTTCGGCAGTCCTCGGATCTTCAAAGCCACGAAAGAGTTAACACAAACTTTGGAGATGATACCGGAGATGCACTTGAAGCACATGAATGGAGATTCGTTCGAACACTAAATGGTATATATCCTTATACTACACCGTTTGGCACTCTATAAACAATATGGTGCAACTACCTGTATTTAGTATTTACTCTTCAGTTTCCTTTCCAAAGTTATGCTTTCAGTTTCCTTTCTGAAGTTATGCTTTGGCATTTTTGTAAGTCGCTGTTGTGTCTTAACTCATCTTTTGTAAGATGCTGTCAATAGTTTTGCACTATAAGTGGAATCATGCACAATATATCAAACTTGAATCGTATGAAGTTGAGAATTGCTATTCTCACATACTCCCTCCGTTCCAAATTGATTGTCGCAGGTTTAGGCAAAGTTTTTCCTAAATCTTGCCTAAACCTGCGACAGTTAATTTGGATCAGAGGTTGTATTATTTTTAATTGAGTTTGTTGATATAACCTCCACGGCATACCAGCATTCCATGAGACCATTACTCTTGTGCCCATTTTACATATCTGCAGAAATGTTTGGGAATAATTGTGGGTTGTACCCTAGAACCTCATCCCCTTCATTTATAGTGCTAAAAGTTCAACTGGTCTTTTTTATAGACTCTAATACAAACTGTCCAACACTCTTCATCAACATGGGCTTGACACATAGAAAATCTTATTACATACTGCGATACCCTTGCTGCGACCACTGTGATACTTCGCAGAAGCTTGCTTTAGATGCCATGACTATGTCACCTTTCCTATACTATCCACTAGTGGTATCATGTCCACCATGATCACCTTGACCACTTCTAATGATGCCAACCAATTTACCCCGTTTTCCAAAAAAAAAAAGAAGTAACGCTGACCAATTTTCCTTGGTTTCAAAAAAGGAAATGATTCCAAACAATTTGAGATTGCCTGAACCTCTTCCTTATCTTCTTCCACGCAGCAGCCCGACAACATCTCACTACGCCTAAACACAGCACAACAGCAGGCACAAAGGCAGTGACGGATGCCCACAGCTCGGTGGCCTAAAACTGCTTTGATCTGGCTCCCCATGCTGCAGCCTGCCTGTTCACGCTCAATACCACCGCCGGTCGCAGCTAGGGTGGGGGCAGACCTGAAATGATTGTGGTTTCCCGCAAAGGTGTGGCGGTGACAAGGAGCAGAGGATGACAGCGGTGGCGGAGATGAGGGGCATGATTTAAGGTTAAGTTTAGAGATTAAGCTCTGGATTACAGTAGCTTGCAGAAATTAGTGGACTTGTTGTGGGTCCCATGTAAACTACTGCTAGCTGCTAGTATGGAATGGGATGAATTATGCAACGTTCCACGGAAAGATACTATATTTCCATGGTCAGCCAAGCTCTTCCCCTTTCAGCGCTAGTTATTGTTGAAAAAATCACTTCAACTCGATGAGGGTAGCAGTAGAGCGAAGGGATCTTTGAAAAGTTATGGTCAGACTCTAGTACTTAATCTCATTAGATAACAAGCCTGAATTCTTATCAGTGTGTAATTTTAACTCTGTATTGAGTTGCATGCCCAATCAATTCAGCCAATATTCTAGTAATATGATGAAGAAAGGTAGCAATATAGTCATATTTTAACATTCTCCAACAATATGAACATTTGCCCATTCTGTTGAGTCATGGCCAGATTATCCCAATCTTATTGACCTCTACTTCTGTTATCATTATTCCAGGAATAAGAATATTTGAAGATATTGCAAACTCAAAGGTGAAATTCTTTTGCTCTTCAGGGTCAAATGTTTATGATATTGCTGTAGCTTGTTAGTTAGATGGATGCATTAAACTGATGCTCAATGGAATTAACTGTTTTCTTGTGATCCATTATCTTAATGGTTGTTGAGCTATCAATCTTTTCACAAGCAACATGCAATTTTGTACCATGCAATCAACAATAAGTAAGCTACATAACAGTTTAACAGTCACTGATGTATGTCCAACTGAGTTAAGGTTATGTGGTCAGATACCCCCCTGTATCATGACCATATTGCTAGCTAATACTTGTCCAGACTAGTTTCTTTACAACTTTGCCAATTCAAATATTTCTTGTCTAGACAAAACAGAAACCTGAAGTGCAAAATTGGAGCAAAATAGCTATGCCCTTTAATGAATGAGATGCTTAAAGTGTTCCATTAGTTGCTTGGGAGCATCCGCCTCCATCCCTAACAACCAGCAACTTCTTTATTTCTGAATGCACAATGTGGACTTGTGGTTTAGGACTAGTTTTCTCTGAAGACATTGGATCCCAAATTTTGTTTCATTGATCACATTTCTCTTGTGTTTGGCTTGCTGCCAAAATTTTGGCAAGATCCCATTCTTCTTTGCACCCTAAGAAACTTGATCAAATCACAACTTGCTGTTTCGTTGACCAGTTTTTTTAATGCTAACCTTTGGAGCAATTGTCATTTTTAGGTATGAGTCGAGCATGCACTTTACTCTTTGAAACTGATGTTTATCTATTCCCATGTTTTTGAGAGAGGAAGGTTCTACCTTTATTAATCTAAAACTGCTGCTAATTGTTATTTCTTGCAGGGTGGAAAGGGGATACTTCTTAAGTCCGTTGGCGTGGTTGGTGCAAATCCTGACACTGTGTTCGAAATGGTTCTCAGTCTTGATAAGCATAAGCGATACGAGTAAGCTAGCAGTTGATTTGGCCTTTACAACAAATATATTACTCCCTGGCGACACTTATTATGGATCGGAGGGAGTACCTTTTTCTCCTTGTGGGTGGAACACATACATGGTACCACTGATTGGCACCTAGCTCTAATAAGATTCTTCCATGCAGGTGGGATATGTTGATTGCTGATTTGGAGTTGGTGGAAACAATCGATGGGTACTGTGATGTGGTTTATGGGACCTATGAGCCGAAATATTTAAGCTGGTACTTTCCTCCCATTACAGTTTGGATTATTCCCTCAATGGTTGCGACGTATTTATAGAAAACATACTTTCTGGTTTCTGCTGTAATGCTTTTGGTCCAAATAGCGCACAGTTGTAAACTATCTTGAATGATTTTCGAAATACACTTAAGTATCCATCTTTTGGAGATCTTGAGCTTAGTAAAGCATGCTGGGTTTAGTTTAAGAGTTAATATTGTTCAAATTCATGCAAATTAGTCTTCTGGTGCTACCCTTATGCATGCATGTAGGGGTCTGCCACCTCATGCTGACATAATTAACATTAATTGCTAAATCAGGAAATTCAAATTGATTTATCTCACAAACGGTCAATTAGATTAGCAACCGTGTTCACTGTTGGATTCATCTCGACTAGTGCTTCAAAATTTGATCCCATGTTATGTTTTAACGATTTTTTTCTGTTACACCAGTTATTACTAGATAATAGTACCGTGGTAAGAATGCATAGTTACCAGATAATTATATATAATATATATGAGTACTGAACCATTTTCCTATATATATATATATTTAGGAATAGCGACGTTATGCAGAGCTAGATAGTGGGTATTCAAGTGTTACCAACAACTAAGAGATGTATGCCATTATTCAATAAAAGTAGTATCATGCAAGTCTTGCAAGGGTGGATAATGATGTTAGGGAACCTGGTAACTAGTGTAGCCTTCCTATATTCTGATAAGTAAGTGGCAATAACCTGACAACTATCAATGAAAAGAATAGTTATCTAAACATGTTAGCATGGATCTAGTTTCTAAGGTCTCGCCGAAACAAAGCCAACGGTGAAAGCAGATTGCCAATCAGGTCAACGAATTGATAGATAAAATATTTTTAATTTTAATAAGAATTGAGAGAATCTTGTGATGCCATGGTTTTGCATGCATTGTGAGAGAGAATGGGTGGTGCCGCACAGTAAGATTAAAACGCGGTACTGGCGCGCTGCTACATATTCTTTTCCAATATTGTTCCGACTTGATCAGTGTGTAAGTGACAATAATCTGCCAATTACCGACGAAAATAATAGTTGTCAAAACATGTCAACATGGGATCTCGTTTTGAAGATCTCGCCGAAACAAAGCCAAAGGTGAAAGCGGATCGCCAATGGGGTCAACGAATAATAAATAAATAAATTTTAATAATCTACAGAATCTTGTGATGTCATGTTTTTGCACGTATTGTGTAAGAGAACGGATGGCGCCACAAGTTAAGACTAAAATCCGCTGCTACATAGTGTTGTCCAATATTGTTCCTGCGTGATCAGTGTGTGAAAGATATCGCTTCTACTCTAAGTATGGAGACGTTAGGTTTATTAAGAGCTATTTGTTGTTCTCTATTGAGCAGTTAGTGAAAAATATCTACTAAGTATGGAGACTTCTCAGGTGGAAATCAAAGAAGGATTTTGTCTTTTCCAGACAATGGTTTCGTGGACAGGATGGGGCATATAGTAAGTATAACGTGATCTTTGTCTACATGTTCAAAGTTAAGAGCTATGTAACCTTCCTTTGTCCCTCCTATGCAGACATTTTGCAAAGTCCTGCTAGTCACAAGAAAAAACCTTCCAGGCATGGTTATGAACGTACACATATCAACCGTAAGATCGATCTTTTCTTGATTAGTTTTCTTGCAGCTTCTTGTTTTGCAGTACACATGCATTCTATGTTCAAAGAGTTGGTGTATGTACACTATAATTAACTAGTCGATACTTCAACAATAACCTTAGATGGGTCACATGATTACTCTTACTACAGATAATATATCTTCTTCAAAGATCATTAACAATTCCTAGGTTCATAATTTTCCTTGGATCAGTTATCAGCTTTACAAATCAGGTATATTTCATTAGGAAACATTCTAGTGTTTTAATTTATGAGCAGTGACCAGATTAACAAATCAAAGGATTTCTGGGTGTTTTACATAGAACTGAAGTAGAACTAAACATGGTTTTAAAGGCGTTAAAGCGTCTTAAGGCGACCAGGGGGCGCTCTGACGCCTAGGCGACGCCTAGGCGGGCGCTTTGGACGCCTAGGCGCCTAAAGTGGGCAGTTTTTCCAAGGCGGAGGAGGGGCGCCTGGACGCCTAGGCGACGCCTTTAAAACCATGGAACTAAAGGGTAATGTCTACAGGCTATACGATCGAAAGTGTAGACTCTTCTTTCCTCATCCTTTGCTGCACACGCCATTGTCCTGCACTGCATCCATGAATGATTTGACAGCAGCATTTAACTCGATTGTGAACTGGAACAACCAATTGAGGAGCGACTCATCCTCATGTGTGGCGAGTGTTGGATTATTAGGCAGAATTTCCACAATTGATTCCTTAATATAAGTCATGACTACAGCAGCTACGGACACGTGAAACTCTAACATACTAGATGTATTAATCAACATGAACAGTAGCAGTGCATATGCAAGAACAGCCATTATATAGCAACAGATCGGATCACGGTATACGTACTGATCGGTTGCCGAATGAAGTCGCTGTTGGTGCAGAGGTTGCCGAGACTTGTCGAAGAAGACCGCGTTGAAGACAACGCGCACGAGGGCCGGCTTGACGACCGGGAAGACGCTGTGATGACGAACTTGAGTAGTCTCTTAGAGCGCTTCTCAAAAACCTTATTAGCCATCTCCCATACAGGAGTGGTTCCGGAGACCTGCTCTCCCGTGTACGCCTGTGCGCGGAATGGAGTAGACTACGGTGGCGGCGAAAGCAGAGAGGCTGGCAAAACCCTAGATTGGTTTCGGTGTTGTGTGTGGTGGAAGCCGTAGCGCGCGCGTCGAGACGGATGGACGGGCGGGCGGGTGAGCGTCGTCGTCGGAGGGGCACGCGTGTAGCACTTCTCTTCTCACTCACTTACAAAGTGGTGAGACACTCCACCTTATAAGGTGGTGCGACTCTCCTCCAACTTTCCATGTGAGACTAAACTTTAGCTCCCACTCCTCTTGCCACACACACATCTGAGCTGCCACCAACTTGGGCCAAATCACATATGGGCTTCCACACATGCTTTGAGATTTAGGGAAAATCTGAACTCTGAAATCTAAGGTGGTGCAACTCTCCTCCAACTTTCCATGTGAGACTAAACTTTAGCTCCCACTCCTCTTGCCACACACACATGTGAGCTGCCACTAACTTGAGCCAAATCACATATGGGCTTCCACACATATGCTTTGAGATTTAGGGAAAATCTGAAATCTACATGGGCCAAAAGGGTTTAGCCCATTTATTTTTAACACCGAGTCATCTACGTCAACGATCTGCATGTACCATGGTGGGGAAAGTTGACCTGCGATGAGTCACTATCGCATGCTTTGTACACTGTCACCGTAGCATGCGCATAGCACACCTGCCAACGGCAGGGCCGCAACCATCTGCCTCAGGCCTGCATCACTATGGTACATGCATGGCACGATCGCCAGGGCAAGTCCACTGCTGCATGTGCCATGCAGTATTGCGCAGTATGTTCATGGCATGTGCCACCCTCGGCGTGCCCTGCTGCAGTATCTTCATCCGCTCTTCTACCGTGATTGCTTGCGCCTAGCCAGGGAGCTATACTCCCTTCTTGCTTTGCATCTCAAGTGGCATCCATCGCCCTTGCTAGACCAAGTTCCTTCTGACTCCATGGCTCCATCCATCTAACTGTGCCATGTGAGGAAACCATGGACGTCGGGCACGAGCCACAACAAGACCATAGACAGACAGCGTCCATGGGACCCCTGATGCTTTGGCTTAGATTAGGCACACAAACCAGTTTGATGAAATTGTGTGCACAAGGTCTGTTTACTCTGTGCTTATCCAACTGGCACGGCAGATAGATTATTGAAGTGGCATGGACGTGCCAACTGACACTAGGCCTGACCAACTGAAGTGGTCTGGCTTTTTTCCCCTTCACGAATCAGAATAACATTGTGAATCCAAGGGTCCAAAGTGTTCATTATTTGAAACGCTAGTGGTTGCAAGTGAAGTTAAAATACCTGGTCCTAAGGCTAATTTTAGTCTTTAATTTATGATCACTTGTTATTTTATAGATTCAATTTCTGGAACTGAGTTTGTAGGAAGGATTAACTTGGGAGAGTTAGATTGGCCCTATGGTGCCAATTTTAGTCTTACGGACAAAGATAGAGAAGGAATAGTCCTCTATCTCCCTGCTTGCTACAGTAGACTACAACCTATGGGGTTATATTTTTTTGATGGTCTCTATGGGGTTATATAGTACTCAAATCATCTTATCTCTAGGACCCCTAACAGAGTACACCTTGTTTTACATAACCCAAGTCTATGATTCCTAACTGAGTACTGCCCGTGTAGTGTTAACCCGAGTGGAACCATACCTAGGACATTGACTCAGCTGGGCTAAACAAGTCCAATACGACTTGAGGCCAAATCATATGGAACTACGACTCTAGTCCCAGGGATTTACGTCTGGGGTTGTGTGCCCTTCGCTGATAGCTGACTCCCCATATAGCACTTATAGTAAGATGAGAAAATCCAGCTGTGAAATAGATTAGACAGTTTGATCAAACAGATCTGATGAACTATGTCTTGCCCTTTTACATAGTAATATGTGCATGAAGGACTAGATGAGATAAAATGCATCTGCCATAATCAACATGGGTGGAGAGTGCCTTTACCTTAGCTGTTTGTAAATGACTAAAACCATTTGTCTCTTACTTGCAATACTAAAATTTTGCCGAGTGTCTTTTCACACTTTGCCCAATGACTAAAAACGTTTTTTTTTGAATTTTGCCATATGTTTTTGTTGGCTTTCATATCTAGCCTACCCTAACTTGCTTGGGACATTGTCCTTCCAGCCACAACATGGGAAATAAGGAGGTTAAACACATCAGAATCATCAACCCCAAAGTGCATTGTTACTCGTATGGTGGAGATCTCTCCAAGTTTTTGGGACAGATGGAAGAGAAGGACCTCCTCAAATTTTGATAGAAGTATCGCATATGCTTTGCTCAGCCAAGTAGCAGGTTGGTCATTTTTTCTGCGAGAATTATTATATCACCAAATTGGAGAACTCGATGATGACCTTGTTTTCTTCTCTGATTGTACAGGTCTAAGAGAATACTTCGCAGCAAATCCAGCCATCACATCTGATTTTCCTTCTACAGTAGTGAAGTCAAAGGCATCTGAACCTTTGATCATCCAGAGTGAACTTGAAGATTCTGAACCTAATGATGAGTTCTACGATGCGCTTGTTAGAGGAGAATCCTTTGAAGACGAGGATAGCGATGATGACGACGACGATGATGTTACGACCTCGAAGGTAATAATTACGGTTTCAAATCATAATTATGTAATCCAAATGGTCATATTATGTCCAATAGTAAATGGAGATCCAATTTTCCTAGCAAATTTCTATGCAGGCTGGAAAGGTGAAGTTGAAGAATGTATCATGGGCTATTGCAGGTTTAGCTATGAAGCGATCTAAAGGTTATAATGATAAAACACATGAGATATTTGAATTTTCCAGCACAGCTGAGTTTTATTACCGATAGGCATATAAGCATTTTCACCATTAGTTTTATAAACCACAGAATGAAGATGCATGAACATATATGGATGTGTACCAGAGATATGTATATACACATAGGCAAACGCCGATGGTACACATTTTAAATAGCGTGTAGTGGAAGCACCGAAGAATAGTGATTTCATAGTGTAGTTGGCCGCAATATGTTCAGCTAGTTAGGGAATATACTTGGCTAACCACGGCCTAACACCATGCTCTGAAAGTTAATCGCCGACCTTTGTACTGATTTAGTACATTGAGTTTCCAGTGTTTCTGTACTGTACTGGTCCACATAAACACTAATCATGAGTACTAGCATCTTACTTAGCATGTCTTACCCTTCTCTAAAGAAAGATGTTTCAAGGCAACAATTGATAATAAACTTTACCTCTTCAAGTGCTATACTGGGAGTTGCTAATTTCTTCATTTTGCCAAACTGAAGGAAGATGTGTTGCATGTGTTGTGTCTTGTTTGATCTATGATCTGGGCATACTTTTGCCGAATTCTTGTCCTATGTAGATTATCCTCTAATGAAAAGATGTGAAACGCTTATTTGCATGTTCTCCAATACAACGTTTCATTTTATCCTATACGGAATTGTGCATCCAAATATGCACTATATGTTTGGAGCTTGCCGTTTTCTTGTATTTCAAGGGGAAAGGGAACAATAGTTGGTGCACACATTGGTATCTAGATGCCTATCAGTTTTATTTGTTTACTCTGAAATGTAACACAAGGGTGATAAGAATCACTATAATGGTACATATATGTCCTCTAATCCAGCAATCCGGATTGATATATCATTTTTATTGCTATTCTTCTCAAAATTGTTGTACTCCGAGTTGAAAGTCTTGTTCAATCTTTTGTCCAACAGCTTCACTTGAGAGGAGTGAATTGGTTACGAACTCTATTCCCATCACCATTGATACAAGTCATTTCCATGGTAGCGTTCGACGAGCGAAAAGCGAAGATGACCCAAACTCTTGGAGTGCACCTGGTGGAGAGAAGTTTATGATAAGAGGGAAGACTTACTTGACAGATTACACGAAGGTGGGAATATTAGAGTTCCATTTTACTAATTAATCAAGAGAATCCTTTCAGAAAAAAATTAAGCAAGAGAACTGTTAAACCTACCTCATTTACTTCTCCACTAGTTAAAGACAAGAAAGAACAAGCTATATGGATAAGGTTTAGATGTTATCTACCTGAATGCCATTGTTATGAATCTAAAAAAGTGCGTGCAGTTGTTCCTGTTGATCTGGTAAATATATATTCAGATATGGTCCCAGCATATGGGTACGCCAGTTTACAGATAGCCAGTTGAGAGCTTTTGTTCTATCAGTGTTGTTATGTTGAGGATGCTGCACCTGCATGTGCTGTGCTTTTACATGTCCAATCTAGTTTCTGTACATCTGATTTAGTATGTTTAAACATCCTATCCTGGCAATGTCATTTGACAAAATGGCCCCAATCAGCTAGAAATCCTGCAATTTATATATAGGTCGTTTTGAGGCAAGACATTGTTTCTGACAGTATTTTTATTTCTCCTTGTTTGACCTGTCATGTTAATTTGTGATTTAAACAGATTGCTGGAGGAGATCCTCTTCTAAAGCTTATTGCAGTTGATTGGTTCAAGGTTAACGAGCGCTTTGACTCAGTTGCCTTGCATCCTAAAAGCCTTGTTCAGGTAAAGTTGGATAAGCATTATCAGCAGCCCACAGTTGCAAACCAACATCACTTCAGTACAGGGAACTTAGTACGAACAGCATAGGCTAGTGTTAGCTTCCTTTGGCGTTACGTGCAGACTCGAGAGGAAGTTGTATGTAGTGTAATGCTTTATTAATACATGTCATGCATATTCCTGTATGCCTAATTTTTCTGATCTTCAAATACAGTCCGAAGCTGCAAAGAAGATTCCCTTCATACTGGTTGTAAACTTGCAGGTAAGTTCAGTTTTAATTTGTTATATCATATAAATTTATATTCACTGTTTTAAATAGTATGTGCCTAGGTGCTAGGTGCTAGGCGCCACATTGCCACTTGCTTAGCATCTTTAAGAACACATGTGTATTTGTACTTTAGGCAGATCAGAGTTTTGAAGGGACACTATAGGGGAGGCCTTGACAATATTATAGCCAAATGTTTGAAAACCAAACAAATATCTGTGGATTCTTTGATGCAGATTTATTCTAAAATTGATCCATGATATTGATAGTTGTCACCCACGTGCTAGGCCCCACAGGCCCTAGTTGACTCTAATTAGGGAATGTAATCTATTTATCTTGAAGTCAGGAATAGTATCCGCGCGAAAAGAAGTCCTAAATAGTATCACTTAAAATAGGGGTTGCCAGTTAGAGAGGATATCCCTTAGCTTGGCCCTAAAGCCAGTTAGAAATAAGATATTTGTTTTGTTACTCCCTCAGATCCAAATTAATTGACTTGGATTTGTCTAGATTCGGATGTAAATTAATTGACTTGGATTTGTCTAGATTCGGATGTATTTTAGTCAATTAATTTGGATCGGAGGGAGTACTTAGTTTTAGTTGTTAGAGATGAATTAATCAGGCAAGAAGAATTACAATCCATCCCCCCTCAACCCTATACAAGATCAGCTGTGCCACCTAGCCACCACCACGGTGGTATTTCGTAATGTCACTCAAGAACCTAGTTTATGACTCATATTCCCTAAATAGAACCATTGGTTCATGAAATTGGGTCTTTGCAATCAAAATGAGGAGGGGGTAGGGGTTGATTCTTGGAAACAAAGATATGCGCTTTGTTACATAGTTTCAGTTAAATATCAATTAATCAAGCAAGAAGAATTACAATTTATCTCCCCTCCACCCTCTACCAGACATCTGTGCTGCCTGGCAATCCTCCTGGCGGTATTTCGTTATTTACATATCAACACACGTACACTCATGATCCGTTTACGACTCATATTGCCTAAAAAAATTATTGGTTCATGAAATTGTGTCTATCAACATGAGGGGGATAGGGGTGATTTTCGAAAAATTAAGGGTAATGTTTTTTATGCTTTGAAATTGCCTCAAAATGTAATGTGTGTTGTGAACTGAGCAACTTGGATTGACTATGGGGCCAATATGCAAAGAGGCCCTTATACAATGGGCAAATAGAGGAGACAAGATCTATACATCTCTAACACCCCCCCCCCCCCCCCCTCTCCCCTCAAACTCATGGTGGGTCAACAACACTAAGTCTGGAGAGAAAGAGCGAGAACCTGATTCTGCACAGCAAGTGCACACAAAAGAGGCATCAACACATATGTGCTTGGTGAGCTCATGCGTCACCGGATCACACGCAATGCAGCACATTTACTGTCTGACAAGAGGGTAGTTGGTGTAGTAACAGAGACACCAAAATCCTCTAGGAACCAGCGTAACCAAGTCACCTCTGCTGTCAAAAGAGCCATGATTCACATCAATGCTTGGTGAGCTCGTGTGTCACCGGATCACACGCAATGCAGCACATGTACTGTCTGACAAGAGGGTAGTCGGTGTAGTAACGGAGGTACCAAAACCCTCCAGGAAGCAGCGTAACCAAGTCACCTCTGCTGTCAAAAGAGCCTGGGGGCATGACATGGAGTCTAGAGATGAGGATTGTTTTGTTCTTCATGAATTTTTTTTTTTTTAGGTAGAACCTAGTGATGGTTGTGTAGCAATGCAGCATTACCTTCTCATATCCCAAGAGATTGAGTGAAAAGGCCAATGCACGGGTGAAAGGCCAATGCACTCTGAAAAGTGAAGATAAATGTTGAAGGACACTTTTTTTGTGGGGCAATCTCTAAATTGTTTCATATGCTGGTTCTTATGCACGGTAGCATGTAATCATGTCTTGAATCAACCTATTCCCCCGCTACCCCATAACACATCCCATGCTATTGATATATGATAACATAGAAGTTGTCATCTTTATTCTGTGGATGTGCATGCTCCCACAATTGATTAACTCCATTTGGATAAACATGTAGGTTCCGGCAAGACCAAACTATAACTTGGTTATGTACTACGCAGCAGAGAAGCCAGTGAACAAAGATTCTCTGTTGGGTAGATTCATTGATGGAACTGATGCATTCCGAGATGCCAGATTTAAACTCATACCAAGTATTGTTGAGGTAATACTCTTTAGGTGATGTATATTATCACCTTGCGTTTGACTATTTTCTTGAGTAATCGCCCGTCATTGTTTTTGCATGTGAGCTCACTTATGAAATAATCTCAGGGTTATTGGATGGTAAAGCGTGCAGTTGGGACGAGAGCTTGCCTTCTCGGCAAAGCAGTAACTTGCAGTTATCTTCGGCAGGATAACTTTCTGGAGGTAATTGAGTACTGGCTTTGTTTCACTGTTGGTATATGTATATCTGCTGCACATCCCACTAAACCTGGTGGAAGAGGTCAAATTCAAAGCCAACCTTCAAAAGAATGCACATATATAAGAAATTTAGGGTGAAGTAATTTTTCTTTTGCATTTCTGTCTTTTCTCTACCTTTCTGTGTTGTGCTTTTGTTATGTTGAATCTGAACAAATCCTGGTACAATTATTTACTTTGCAGATAGATGTTGACATTGGTTCTTCATCTGTTGCACGGAGCATTATTGGTCTAGTCCTGGGATATGTGACAAGCATCGTCGTTGATCTTGGTATTCTAATTGAGGTATGAGCATTATTGACCTAGGCCTTTTTGTTTTCCGTTATTTCCTAACTAGATCCTGTCGTCCTGATGAATAAATACTCCACAAGCATCTAGGGTGCTTCGAGCTATCTTTTTAGCACTGTAATCTATACCAATAGAATCCAGAACTGTGCAGGCCTAAGTTTTTTTTTTCTACTGATAACGTTGGGGAGCCCCCTACGGTATGATTTTTATATGGCCTAAGATTTTTGCATTGTATGTTCCTTATTTTCACATCTGGTATTCTGTTTATCTCAATGATAAGTTGGCAACATAAATCAAAGCTTTTCAGATAGTGCTTTTTGCAAAATGGGATGAAAAAAGGTATCTAATTGAAAACTGATGGAGACTTCTCCATTTCGATCTGGTCTTTCCCGTCGGGTGCATGTCCTACTGTGGCTACACATTTGTTATACTCCCTCCGTCCTGAATTCGGGGTGCTCCCTCTGTCCTGAATTCGGATGTCGTAAATTTGTCTAAATTCGGATGTCTCTAAAGATCTAGATACATCTGAATTTAGACAAATCTGCGACATCTTTTTTTTAGGACAGAAGGAGTACAAGTTTAACCAGAAAATCAACTACTCCGTAGCATTCTTCTTTTTGCGGACCGGAGACAATGGCCTAGACATCATCATGCACATGAATAACCTGAGCTAGGCTAACATGTTTGTATTTGCAGGCAAAGGAAGAGAAAGAGCTGCCCGAGTACATTCTTGGCACTGTACGTCTAAACCGTGTAAACCCTGAGGCTGCTGTCCAAATCTAAGTTCAATCCATTTTCTCGCTCCATTCACCCCTTCTCCCACACAAGAGATGCATGGTGGCAGATCTGTGCAAATTTTCCATTATCCTCTTCTATTCTCAGAGGTGCAAGGCTCTTGTACAGTAAAGTAGGCCACAATGTGATGATCCCAGGTCGACAGGACGAGAGCTATACTACATGTACATAGTACACCCATTGTGGCTACGTGGAAGAATAGTAAACATACTTCAAAAGTTAACATCTTCAAAGATCTAGTTGGCTGTGTTGTGGGGTTTGATTTCAAAAAGACGGGGACCAATTTTAAAGTCTTAGGGTTGATATATCTAGTGCAACCAGGTGAACAAGATATCCAATCCTCTTGTTTTTTTAATAGAAGCCTTGCAAGGTTTTTTTTTTCTTTGAGTAAGTGAACGTGTACCTAAATTTTATAGAAGACGGGTGGTTTATGTACAAGATCGGCCTTTCGTGCAAACAAGGCCAAGAACTCCTAAAAGAAAATAAACTACTCTCTCCCTAGTGACTAGCAATCCTCAAAAAAAAAAAAAAAACTCTCTAAATGGTGAGCTCTTCTGCGGTAAGTGCTACCAGAATGCCCACAGAGTGCTGGAGCTTAACCATTTTGTTTTTTGTTTTCAAGAGTACGCCACATTTTTATAGAAGGCAACATTTTTATAGAAGGCAAAATTTGAAGTACGAGACGTCGTCTCGCTGCAAAAAAAAGAACAATGAGCGTAGTATGGCCTCAACACCATGATATTTTAGAGATCGGCTACTATCGTGTCTTGATTTTTGACACCGGGGATGGGATCCCCTTTGTTAGTTCAGCCGGGGCGCAAAGTTCGGCAAGTTAGATGAACACACACAGAGAGAGATGGTCGTTTTTTTACCTAGGTTCAGGTCCGCGATGTGTGGATCTCTATGTCCTGCAACTATCAACTATCTGGTGATGATCACAATTATACAGGTTCCTTTCCTGAGAAGGTTCCTTTCCTGAGAAGGTTCTAGCTAGCTCATCCCCCTCTTCATTGACTGATCTGGGTCTCCTTTTATAAGGGCAAGGGGGCACCACAAGGTTGGTCACCACGCATATGGATACAGTGTGCATGCTCTCAACGTGGCAATGCGCTGTTGCCACCATATCGCGTGTCTTGCACTGAGCAGAAGACTGGATCTTGTCGGAAGCTGGCTCTTCGGGTACGTAGTCCCGGGTCCTTAGTCGGGATCCCGGGGGAATCCCATCTAGGACCTCGAGAGTCGCAGGGCTTGCATGGTCGCGACATGGTATACTGGTTCTACCAGCGTGCACGACGTGGCTGAGTTGTGCTATCGATGTTCAGGGTGGGCCCGATGAAACATGGCCAGAGGGTGGTATGTCCCCTAGGCCAAGAATCATTGCTAGTTGTCCTCCTTCCTTATACAGGATAGTCGTTGGCTCCCTGTCCTGAGACTTGCATCCGGGGTATTCTTCTCGGGTGGGTGCTTCGAGCTCCTAGCATCACGTTCCCGTGGAGCGCTTGATCCGAAGCCCATCTAACCGCTAACCCCTGAAACCCACGGGGCCGACAGTAGCCCCCGGGTGAGGTGTTGCTCCTGCAGTATCCAACAAATGGTGGTGCCTTGCCCACAAGGGCGACGGACCGTAGCCGCTCCCGGGCTAGACGTGGGGTTTCTTAGGACTTCGTTGAGAAACATGCGACGATGATCTCAGAGCAGAGCGGACGGGACAGGTCCTCTGCTTGGGAGATCTCAAAAGCCTCTATGGGCAGTTAATGAGGGCTCCCAGACTTAGGTCGGTAGTGCCCTTTGGCCTACTTAAGCGGCCTCAATCTTCTTTCTCTCTTCTTCTTCCTTTCTTGAAGAGCCACGGCTACATCTCCGCTCACCTATCGTGCACCGACTCTGGGGAGGTTTCTTCTACCAGCGCCGGAAGGCTGGCTCCCACTGGGCGGCGGTGATGCGGGTCGCGGTCGAGGGCGACGAGGAGAAGGCCGAGGGCGTGGCCACCGCATGGAGTTTGATCGCTCCCCTCCAGCGGTGGTACCTCAGGACTTGAGGTCAGACTTGGCTGGCTTCGATTTTTACGTGAGGGTGTATCGCGAGAATGCGAGGACGATGCGTCTCCCCGATGTGTTCGCGTGGTCCTTTGGCGGCTGCCATCACCCTCGTAAGTTGATGCTCCAACCTGCCGGCTGCTGGAACACCACCTTGTGGGCTCGCATCTTCATCGTCGATGGAGGAAGCATGTGCCTCGGAAGGGGTTGGACTCGCTTCTCCGAGACCCACTGCCTCCAGTGTGATCCTTGTATTCACCTTTGATGGAACGGAGGTGCTATCTGTTAAATTGTTCAATAGCAGCCAGCGCTGCGTTGACCTCTTCCACGAAGAAGGGATTTGACTCCACAGAGGACCCTTCCTTCAGGGTTTGCCCAAGACCACCGAGTAGCGAGAGGGCCAGACCTACATAGAATATCAAAGCGAGATGCATGTAAGACTCAAAAAGTGACTCACTGTTATCAGACACAACTTTGTAATTTTGTTTCTGAATAAGAAGGCACTTATCTGGTGTTCACGGGCTCGTGCCATCTTGCCTTCTTCCCTTTCTCTTTTGCTTCTTGACAGGCCATCCGCGAAAGACGTGCTCTCGTGACTCTTCATAAGCGGGAAGCCCCTAGGTGAATGATCATGAAATATGAGCGCATGAAAAAAATGCTTCACTTTTATTCATCAATGGGGGCAGTCTTGGATAAGTTATCTTGTGCTATGGAACCTAGCCGTCACACAAGATTTTTTGGTGCTCGGGGGTAGCCCCCGAGCATTTCTGCTCCTCGGGTAGCTCGGCTACCATTGGAGCCCAACCGCGGGAAAGCACGGTTATGCCCATTGCCCTGATGGCGCGTCCATCAGGTCAGCGGGCGAGACACGCGGGGTGATCCCGCTTGGACTCACACGCTTCATAGCTAACTCGGCAGCGCGCAACCTTATTTTTCTCCTTTGGTAGCTCAACTATCATTGGAGACCAATCGCGGGAAAACCTAGCTATGCCCTGATAGCGCATCTATCTAGGCAGCAGGCGAGATACGCGGGGTGGTCCCGCCTAGACTCACGTGCTGCATAGCTAACTCGACAGCGCATATGTCATTGGATTGATGACAAGTACGCCATGAGGGGGTCCTCGAGGCGTGCAGAAGAGAGGGTGTGAGACGTACGGTGTTCCGAGACGGTGAGCACACAAGTTTACCCAGGTTCGAATCCGTCGGCTTTGGACGGATCCTACTCCTGCTAGCAATCTAGTAATACGGCTGAGCCGAAATATGGGTTACAAGTGTTCGCCTGTGCGAGTTGAGATTGTAGACTATTGTGTTGCCCTAAAGGCTCTCCCTAGGACGTCTTATATAGATATTTGGCCTAGGGTTTACATGAGAGATCTATTCGGCTACGACTAAGAGTCGGTCACAGAGTACATCTTGAACTACAAGTAACACTATGGGCCTATGACGGTAAGTCTTCTGGGCCTTCCGTGGCAGATGGACTCGTCCTTCTCATTGGCCCGTGAAGCAAGCAAAGCTCTAACCGAAGTGGGCCACCCAGTCAATGAGGAACTGTGAGGATACCCGGAAAGTATATCCCTAGCAATGACCACTGAAGTCTCCAAGATCCAAAGTCGGATTCATCATCGTCTAACTTGATCTTTGGCTTGCAGAATCTTGAAGGGTTCCTGAAACTTTAAAACAAAAGATACGATCCGGGTCTCAAAGTCGGACCTATCAGTACGTTATTTGGATTTCCAGCTTGATATTCAAACTAAGCCGGAACTTGGTCTCTGACGTCATCTAACACTAGTCATGGTCAAGTCACGTCACTGATAGACATCTCCTATCAGCACGACCGTTGGTGGATCCATCGTTCGCGGAACCGAGGCGCCGTTTCAATGCGTGCGTGGAGATCGAGGCGGCATAATCATCGCGTGGGGGCTTCCCAGTTATTTCCACGACGCGTGGCGTGTGTACTGTGTCATTTGCACGAATCTTCTTCGGTGGTTATAAGGGGTGAGGATTCCCTCATCTCATCTTCTTCACCTATTCCCGTGTCGTTTCCTTCTCCTCCACTTCCCCCACGCGCATAGAGCTCCCTTGCCTCCAGAAATTCCCAGTGTCGCCCATCCAAGGTCACCGGCGCACCAGGAAAATGGCTTCCACTTCAACTTCTAGCGCAGCAGCGACGGCAGAAAAGGAGAGCAATGGCGGGGTCTGGATCCCATGCTTCCTCGATGACGAGAAGCTCCGCGGCGTCGGAGAAGAAGGGCTCCTCCGCGCCGGCGATTGGCGGAGCAGCTTCGGCGAAGCCGTCCCCAACCCCCGCAACGGCGAGCGAGTGCACTTCGGCACCCACCTCGATAGAGGTTTCTCCTTTCCTCCCTCAAATTTCTTTCTTAGGTGATTGATCATTAAGTGTTCAACTTCACCATCTCCCCCCAAACTCTATCTTAGAGATGAGCGCCTATGCGGCTTTGTGTGAGGGGTATCTCGGCATTAGGCCGAGTCTTACTCTCTTCCGGTACTATTTCCATGTTCGGAGAAACTCTATTACCGTCGGTAATCCTTACATTACCAGTACAATTAGTCTTTCGGTTAGGCGTGAGCGCGTCTATCCTCGGATTTTAGCTAGTGAGTCGGTTAAACAATGGCCGGCTACCTTTTTCTATCACAAGGATATTCCTGCTCCCGGCAAAGCTAGCTTTGCCGGCTTTTGTCGATGGAGCCGCCACGCCTCAACCATCTTGGGACAAGGTCGCTCCGGCTCTCAGTGATGATCTGCTTCTCACCAAGAGGCGGATTGAATATCTGATGAAGCACAAGGGCCTTAGAGGGTCCGACTTGGTCCAGAGCTGGGTGGCACGCCGGATCCAGCCTCTTCAACACCATGGCGACCGACTGATGCATTCCATCACGGTGTTAAAAAAGGACTCCCTCTGCATCAGCTCCAAGGCTTTATCCTATTACATAAGCCAAATCAAATGGTTGATAAAGGAGCGGATTGAGAGAAAGATTCCGGATTTATCTCTGGACATGCATACAACGGAAGACCCTGTAGTGCCGGTAAGCTTTAGCAGTAAACCCTTTTTATGTGTTTCACCTTTAAGTTATTTCGTGACACTGAGATATCATCTTCTTTTCAGCTTGCCGACCTCCCCGAGTCGGAATTGGCTCCTATCGAGGGATATCCTCCTGAGTTTTCTCAGGAGGAGTAATTGGTCCCACTGCCGGACGTTGTGCCCCGGAAGCGCAAAGCTCCGACAGTGGCCATCGGCAGAAAGGAAGTGCCAGTTGTGAAGAGGTAACTTTTCGCACAACTTCCGCCTTTGTACATTACTTCATGATTTCTTCTGAGATATAATGTTCTTCACTCTATTACTTTCTCAGAGCTAAGAATCTCATCAAGGGCAAGGGGAAGGGGACTATCTCAAAGCCCCTGCGTTAGACGAAGCTAACTATGGCTTCTCCTGCCGTCGCTCCTCTGACTCCTGCCCCTCAACCTTCTGCAGCGCCGGTGATTACTCCATCCCCGATCGTTGCAGAAGATCCGGCTCCCTCAATAGGGCCATCGATCCTTGAGTCGCAGACTGACGTCACCATGGGTGACTCAGGTTTTGATAAGGGTGAACCCTCTTCAGGTAATGATCCCTCGGCAGAAACCTTCACTGAAAATCTCCTGAATAATCCGGGACTTGCCAAATTTGGCTTGTCTCGGAAATCTGCGGAGGAAATCCAGCGGCTGGCTCGACAATGCCTAGAAAGCCGAAATCTTTCTATCGAAGAAGAAGCACAAGAAGCGGAGGTGTAACATTCCAAAACTTTAATCCAAGCTTATCAAGATCAAATCATCCAACAATAGGGTTAACAAAAACTTTTCCAAATTAAAAATCAAAGCATTCATATGTGTGTGTATTTAAGATAGGAGTTGAATTGAAGTGCCTTGTTTAAGTGATCCAATGCTTGTAAATGTCAAGTTCACCAAGGTCGTCATTGATGATGTGAGTAGCATCAAAATACGGTACCGAGATACTATGCACAAGATGAGCATGAAGGAGAATTGTACCAATACTACTTTTCACGACATTGTGCTGGGTGTGTCATGTGAACCTATGGGCAAAATCTGGATTGATGTTCTTTTCGGCACTAGGGAGAATTGTCAGACCAAGAGTATCTTGTTCGAGGTGGTTGACCTCACCATCTCTTACCATGCTTTGCTCGACAGGCCGACATTGTTAAAATTTATGGCTTCCACTCATATTAGCTATCTCAAGATGAAGATGCCGGGACCAAATGGTGTCATCACCATTGCGGGCAACTACAAGAGCTCCATGGAGTGTACCTCGACTAGATCTTCTTTGGCCGAGTCATTAGTCATTGCCGAGGATAAAAAGTGAATTCAGCATGTTGTGGCTTTGGCACAATCATCTCAACTTAGTATGCCAGGTATGAGCAATCCACATGGTAGTGTGGCATTTCAGACGAAGAAGGAGACGAAGAAGATTTCGGTCGATGCTGACTTCTCGGACCATGCCGTCATCATCTGTGTGGGTCTGACCGACAAATAGGAAAGTGAACTCGTCAACTTCCTCTGTGAGAATCAGGACATCTTTGCATGGTTGAGTCAGGACCTGCCAGATGTGTCAAGGGAGTTCTCTTAGCACTCATTGGATCTCAGGACGGACGCAAAGCTGGTGAAGAAACCTCTCTGACGCTTTGTCGAAGACAGGAGAAAGATCATTGGGGACGAGATAGCTAGGCTTCTCACAGCAGGCTTTATCATGGAGGTGCTACACCTAATCTGGTTGTCAAATCCAGTCCTACTAGATAAAAAGAAAGATGACCCAAATGTCGCTGTAGTTTGGCGCATGTGTATTGATTACACCAACTTGAAAAAGGCATGTACTAAAGACCCCTTCCCACTACCTCGGATAGATCAAGTGATCGATTCCACTGCTGGGTGTGAGCTGTTATCATTTAGATACCTTTGAACCCAACAGATCAAAACAAGAATCCTTTATTACCCCATATGGGGCTTATTGCTATCACACTATGTCGTTTGGTTTGAGAAATGCAGGCACTACAACACAGAGCTCAGGCGCTAGAGCTTATAGACGCCGAGCCACAACCTTAGTCGCTGTCGTGGTGGTGTCACGGTAGATGCCATGGGTAGGGTAAAGATGGGGCCATATGGACACTAGTGGAATTTGGGGAGGGATGGTGCGGTGGATACCACACATGAAGAACACACACAAACACACGATATACCTAGGTTCGAGGCTTTCCTAGATAGATAAAACATGTCCTCCTGCCTCTAGATCTTATATTATGATCTGTGCACTGATGTCTACGCACTTCTATTCTTGTAGATAGTCGTTGGGCCTCCAAGTGAAGAGGTTTGTAGAACAGCAGCAAGTTTCCCTTAACTGGATTACCCAAGGTTTATCGAACTCAGGGAGGAAGTGGTCAAAGGTACCCCCTCTCAAGCAACCCCGCAATCAAGATACACGAAGTCTCTTGTGTCCCCAACACACCCAATACACTTGTCAGGTGTATAGGTGCACTAGTTCGGCGAAGAGATAGTGAAATATAAGTGGTATGGATAATTATAAGTGGTAACGGTGCCAGAAAAGAGCTTGACGGGTAGGAAGATACTAAAGGCAATCTGAAATAAAGATAGAAGCAAGCAAACATGTAATAGATCTAATTGCAAATGGTGTTTCAATGCTTATAAACAAGGCCTAGGGATCATACTTTCACTAGTGAACACTCTCATATAAATATCATCTCTTTATGATACTACTCTCAACTACTCTCCGGTTGGACACTTTAGTCCATGGTAGGCCTATAACAGCACACCTCAAAGTTCGCTTTCCCCATCTAGATAACCCCACACTGTCACCTTGAGCGCTAGATGGTTCCAACAAACACCACAATTTCATAGAGACATCCAACTCCAAATATAACTCATAACAAGTATTTGTAATCTCTAGCCTAAGTGCCACCATGGTGTGCACGCTATCACTTTCACACACATGGGGAGAGCCAGAGATCTATTAAAGCACTTGAGTAGCAAGGTAGATCTACTTGATTAAAAAGCTCATGATCACAACATGATCATGCCTAGAGAGAGAGATGAACACATAGCTACCGGTAGAGCCCTTAGCCTCGAGGAAGATCTACTCCCTCATCATCATGGGAATCAGCAACGATGATGGAGATGGTGGTGGAGATCGATGGAGATGGCTCCAGGGGCAATTCCCCGTCCCGGCAGAGTGCCGAAACAGAGACTTTCTGTCCCTCGAATCTCCCCTTCGGTGGCAGCGGCGCTGCGGAACTTTTCGTGGCTGGAGGCTAGATTATTTAGGGTTTTCTCATCGGGAGGCTTCTTATAGGCGAAAGGGCGATGTCATAGGGTGGACCAGGGGCCCACACCACCTGGGGGCACGGCCAAGGGGGACCCGCGCCACCCTATGGTGTGGCCAGCCCCTGGACCCTCTCTGTCTCGTCTTCTGGCTCCGTGAGTCTTCCGGTGAAATATCGACTTTGACTTTTGTCCGGTCCAATTCCGAGAAAATTCATTTTCTGGCTTTTCTGGAACCAAAAACAGAAGAAAACAGGCAACTGGCACCATGGCATCTTGTTAATAGGTTAGTTCCAGATAATGTGTAAAAGTACTCCAAAGTGTGGACAAAGCATAAGAAAGTAGATATAAAACAAGCATGGAGCATCAAAAATTATAGATATGTTTGCAACGTATCAACATCCCCAAGCTTAACTCTTGCTCGTCCTCGAGTAGGTAAGTGATAAAAAGAAAGAATAAATTTTGAGGTGACATGCACCATCACAATCTTGATCAAGGCATTTATAACATTAATAGCTGGGATCATAGTACTTTAACACAGCATGAAAGACATAGTTCTAACAATAAGACATAGCAACTATGTTGTAACATGAAAAGGTACAAACAAAAGATTCATGAATAACAATGATTTAAAAGACGTTTGTTTGTTTCACATAAAGAAAACATAATGAGAATGCTATTCAGCTTGTCCCTCATAGTGTAGCAAAACATAAATGCATAGGACACCTTCAAAGTTCATAAGGGTGACTAGATACAAATAGTTTAAGAACAAGCAATATCAAAGTTATGAATCAATCAACAAGTCTTGGGATAATGCACATTAAACTAAGAATGGCCATTATGCTCTCTCAATAGGTGCATAAAGATAGAAGATGGAGACTCAACATAAAAGTAAAAGAAAGGCCTTCAAAGAAGGAAGCAGGGATTCAAGTCTCATAAAGAGCTTCCAAAAATTATGATACTTATTAGCTTTCAGCTCTCATTGCCCCTATCATAAGTATCTTGAAGTGATTAAGGTTAAAGTGAACAAACTATGGAGTATATGCTTGACAAAGTATAAGTTGGCAATCTCATGTCCCTTGAATACGAGGGCCGCTCCTCATGCTACTCAAGTTTAGTTACCGGTAAGTTCTTGTCATAGTAAGTACATGTGTATCATAGAGAACTGCCAACGGGGTACCCCTTGCCCGATGATACGGAAGAATCCCCATATCGAAATGACAAGGCAAGCAGACAATAAGCATCTCAGCAATCTTCTTATTTACCATGGGAAAATGGTGCTTTTTCTCTCTTTCCTCTTTTCTCATCCTTTTTTTCTTTTCTCAATCTCTATCTCTTTTTTATGAGAAGAATTCTTCATAGATTGCTCATTATGGTTATGCTGCAGGTTTCCACCATGATTAGGCATGGATTAGACCAGCCGCCCAGACGTTTCTCTAACACACATACATAACTCCATGGACTTACAAGCTCCCCTTTCATTTCACACCGATGACATCCATAAACAAAACATCATGATATCAACTGGGTATAATGTACAAGTGCAATGTTGAAAGCATTTCCCATGACAACATGGTTCTACTAATTCCCAACATATAAATGCAAGCATATACAACATAGATGATACAATGGTTCAAGTTTATTAGGGGCAGGAAAAGTAAAGTGTGCCATCAAGTTCATGAGAGCTTTAATCACTAATTTTCACATAACAAGTTTAATTCGGAAGGTAGATAAAAACATAAATATACTTGGAATAGCAAATGCTAATAGGTAGGTATGGTGGACTCTTTGGAATAACTTGGTTTTATTTGGAGTTGGATGCATGAGTGGAACTCATACTTGGTTGTGGAGGCTAGCAAAAGACTGAGAGCGACCAACTAAGAGAGCAATAATGGCCATAATCATGCAAAGCGACAAAACATCATTAATTAAAGCATAAAGTGACATTACAAGTCGAAAACTAAAGGATCATAGAGGCTATGGTGACTTGGTATAGTCATAACATGGTGTGAGCATGCGGCAAGTCAACCCAAATAAAGCATCAAAGGAGAATACCACAATACTATGCTTTAATATGCTAAAACAATGCATGATCCTTTCAAGGTACATTAAGCAATCTCAGTTGTTTATAACATGTCATGATACAGCAATAATCACTAAGCATAAAGCCAAAACAATATCAAGCATGACATGACAAAGCATAGGCCACAGTCAAAAACAAGACTCCTTTTATACCACTTAAACATAAACTTTCCTACTCTTTTCCAATCCAAGCCAACTTATTTGAAAACTAATGAATGAATGAGGGGGTCAAACCAATTTATTCAAGCAAACTAAGCAAACAAAAACCAAAAACAAAAACGAAGACGCTCCAAGAACAACATAACTATGCATAAAACAATAAAAATGAAGTGTTTGGAAGAAACCTGAGATTTTTATTGATAAAGAAGGGGATGCCTTGGGCATCCCCAAGCTTTGATGCTTGTACTTATTGGATATTTCTTGGGGTGACACGCGTGGCATCCCCAAGCTTGAGCTTCAGTCCATTTTTAATCTCATTACATCATTCTTTCCTTACACCTGATTTTTCTCCTTCATACAAAACTTCACACAATCTTTATTAGCAACATTAGTGTACTCAAGATAATAAGTCTTTGGGTTCAGTTCCAACACAAGTAAAACTTCCATTAAAACAAAAGCTACTGTAGCACTTCCTTTAAAAAGTTCAAATGATCAAAGAGAACTCAAAGAGAAAGAGATTAAGAGGCAAATGCAAATAATGGCAGAAATCTGTCAAAACAGACCAGCAGGTAAAAACCAATTTTTTCGAAGATCTTCTGTTGCTCAAATTGAAAAGTGTTGTACTAACTAAAGTTCGATAAAAACCTGGGGCAGAAGAACAAAAAATTATAGCTCAAATCAACGTACAGAGATTTTTCACGAATTTTTACAGTGAAACACAAAAATCTGTTTCGGGACAACAACTTTCCCAAGCATTACTTCTCTCTCATTAGAGGTTACTCTTGGCACAAAAACCACACAAAAATGATAAGGAGAGGTTATTACAGAGGCAATAACTTCCAAGACTCAACTAAAACTATTGGGTTATCTCCCAATAAGTACTTTTCTTTAACGCCTTTAAGTTAGACATGATAGTTTGAGAAGATGCTCACATAAGAAATATGAATTGAAGTAAAAGAGAGCATCAAGAAGAAAATTCAAAGCACATTTAAGAGTAACCCACTTCCTATGCATAGGAATCTTGTAAAAAAACAAGTCATGAAAGCACAAAGCAACAAGCATAGGAAAGCAAAACAAGTATAACTTCAAAATTTTCAACATAAAGAGGGGAAACTTAATATTGTTGAGATACATAAAACCATGTTTCCCTCTCTCATAATAACTTTCAGTAGCATCATGAATAAAATTAACAATATAACTATCACAGAAAACATTCTTGTCATAAGCCACATGCATATAATAATTATTACTCTCCACATACGCATAGTCATTCTTAGTAATTGTAGTGGGAGCAAATTCAACAAAATAGCTATCATTATTATTCTCATCACCATAATCATCAAATATAGGAGGCATATTGTAATCATAATGAATTTTATCCTCAATAGTAGGTGGACTGAAAATATCATATTTATCATATATTGGAGGTATAGTATCATCAAAGTAAATTTTCTCCTCCGTGCTTGGGGGACTAAAAATATCATACTCATCAAAACCAGCTTCCCCAAGCTTAGACTTTTCCATAGCATTAGCAATAATGGTGTTCAAAGAATTCATACTAATAACATTGCTATTAGCACACAAATAAAGTTCC
The DNA here is from genome assembly GCA_023614405.1 of Avena insularis. NCBI lineage: Eukaryota > Viridiplantae > Streptophyta > Magnoliopsida > Poales > Poaceae > Avena > Avena insularis. Next base: position 115,037,536 of record CM042692.1, read on the forward strand.
ATAGGTTTTTTAATTTTCTCTTCAAACACTTCATGTCCTAACTCAAGATAAATACTATAAAGCTCTCTAATTTTGTTGTTGTTTTCCATTAAGTCTAACTAGTGAAAATAAAAACAAGAAACAAAAAGATATAATTGCAGAATCTAAAGGAAATAACTTCGAGCACTCACACACTAGCAACCGTACTAGAACATACCTTAGTAGCCAAAGGATGTAAGTACCTTTTACCTTACCTCCCTGGCAATGGCACCAGAAAATAGCTTGATATCTATGCACTTCTATTCTTGTAGATAGTTGTTGGGCCTCCAAGTGCAGAAGTTTGTAGAACAGCAGCAAGTTTCCCTCAAGTGGATTACCCAAGGTTTATCGAACTCAGGGAGGAAGTGGTCAAAGGTATCCCACTCAAGCAACCATGCAATCAAGATACAAGAAGTCTCTTGTGGCCCCAACACACCCAAGACACTTGTCAGGTGTATAGGTGCACTAGTTCGGCGAAGAGATAGTGAAATACAAGTGGTATGGATAATTATAAGTGGTAACGGTGCCAGAAAAGAGCTTGACAGGTAGGAAGAGACTAAAGGCAATCTAAAATAAAGATGGAAGCAAGCAAACATGTAACAGATCTAATTGCAAACGGTGTTTCAATGCTTAGAAACAAGTCCTAGGGATCATACTTTCACTAGTGAACACTCTCATATAAATATCATCTCTTTATGATACTACTCTCCGGTTGGACACTCTAATCCATGGTTGGGCTATAACAGCACACCTCAAAGTTCGCTTTCCCCATCTAGATAACCCCACACTGTCACCTTGAGCGCTAGATGGTTCCAACAAACACCACTATTTCATAGAGACATCCAACTCCAAATATAACTCATACCAAGTATTTGTAATCTCTAGCCTAAGTGCCACCATGGTGCGCACGCTATCACTTTCACACACATGGGGAGAGCCAAAGATCTATTAAAGTCCTTGAGTAGAAAGGTAGATGTACTTCATTACAAAGCTCATGATCACAATATGATCATGCGTAGAGAGAGAGAGATGAACACATAGCTACCGGTAGAGCCCTTAGCCTCGAGGAAGATCTACTCCCTCATCATCATGGGAATTAGCAACGACGATGGAGATGGTGGTGGAGATCGATGCAGATGGCTCCAAGGGCAATTCCCCGTCCCGACAGAGTGCCAGAACAGAGACTTTCTGTCCCCCGAATCTCCCCTTTAGTGGTAGCGGTGCTGTGGAACTTTTCATGGCTGGAGGCTGGATTATTTAGGGTTTTCTCACCGGGAGGCTTCTTGTAGGCGAAAGGGCGATGTCAGAGGGTGGACCAGGGGCCCACACCACCTGGTAGCACGGCCAAGGGGGACCCGAGCCACCCTATGGTGTGGCTAGCCCCTGGCCCCTCTCTTTCTCGTCTTCTGGCTCCATGAGTCTTCGGTGAAATATCGACTTTGGATTTTGTCCAGTCCAATTCCGAGAATATTCATTTTCTGGCTTTTCTGGAACCAAAAACAGAAGAAAACAGGTAACTGGCACTATGGCATCTTGTTAATAGGTTAGTTCCATAAAATGTGTAAAAGTACTCCAAAGCATGGACAAAACATAAGAAAGTAGATATAAAACAAGCATGGAGCATCAAAAATTATAGATATGTTTGCAACGTATCATGGACTAGTACAAGTGCTCCTTAAGCTGTATCGAGAGGAGGAAGAAGATGAAGTCCTTTTACCTCTCTCTCCCTCTACTACTTGTGCGTATCAAGAATGGACCGACCCCCTCCTTGGAGACCCTAGCTCACCTTATAAAGGGGTGGCCAGGTTACATCTAGGGCATACGTGGCCCGAATATTCCTACTATATGCTTGTATCGAAATAGTAATTTGGACAACTCCTTTCCCTAGCATCATACTCTGTGCAACAACTATCCAGAGCCCTTATTGTTAGACCGTTGGCAGTCAGGCACTGTCACGCCTGCGAACCCCTTGCTCACGCCTCGTTCTAGGTGTACTTGTCTCTAGGGCTTGTCTTCCCACGAATTCCGGGAGAGACAAAATCGCTAACCTTAGGGCTGGCTCACTCCTTCCTGAGCATGCCAACCCCTAAGTTGGCCCTGCCCAGATGACTCGTCCAGGACAGTACCTGCACATGGAAAGCAACATAGAGACTATGCCGACATAAGATATATGTCGTCTAGGCCCTGTCGGGATAACCCGACTTTTGGTAACTCTGCCTTTACTCGGCCGGTCCACTTATACTTCAGACAACTCATACCTCGGCTAGTTTATACCTCAGTCGACTATGTCCTTATACCATAGCTTGACCCTACCTAGGGTCATCCCCCCAACATTAGTCCCCGAAGCTAGTGCGGCCTTAGAAGCTTTAGCTGGAAAGGCCACAACAGGTTCAACTTATTCAGATCTTTGTCTGTATTGCCGACATACTTATATGTCAGCCCATACCGATTTTAACTCGGTTTCACAACCTTGTGATTTACTATCCAATTTGACTTTGCCTGGCTCTATCCGAGACATCTCTCGTTTGCCGGGTCATATTCCCGCATCCAGGTTACTTCCATCAGATGCCTAGCTTTCCACGTACTCCTCACCTTATCCTACATGTCAAGCAATCATTCTGCTTTGCCTCATTTTAAGGGCCATGACTTTATTCACTACCACACCATAGCAGTTATCACTGCAACATGTCACATCGCCACATGGCCCCTCGATTACCACTGCAGCCATGTCTTGCTTGTCTGCCTCTGTCTGCTGTAACCGTGCTCGTGGCACGTTCTCACGTGCTGCCTCGTGAGATACACGCACACATCATGGGGTCAGTGGGCACAACTAATCCCACTACCCACGATGCACAGTGTAGTTAAATAGGGGAGAGATGAGAGCGGAGAAACCCTTATTCACTTTCCCTTGCTTCCACTTCCTCTTCTTCCTCGCGTTGTGCTGTCGCCGCACTTCACGATCCGTGACCGCACCACTCCTCTGCGTCTCTTGCACCACTGCCCCGCTCAAGCGCCATCCTCCACCGCCGCCACGGGACCGCGGCAATCTCTGCCTTGTGCCCCTGAAGCAAGCACCGTGTCGGAAGAGAGCGATACAAAGATGGATTTGCAAGACGCTGTCTCCATCGACAAGAACGAGGAGGAGGGGCCTGTCCCCGAGCGAGGCTCCTGGGAGTGGTCTGACGTCACCTAGGTGGAGATAGACTGGCTCAAGCGAACCCGAAGAATCCCCTAGAGGTGGACTACCGCATCCCGGTGATGAGCTCATCCTCGACACTAAGGAGGGTGAGTATGTTGTATTTGTCGCCTACTTTGCTAGGGGATTTGGCCTTACCATTAGCGATTTCGCTAAAGAATTCCTCGAAACATTTGCCCTCGAGCCCCATCATCTTCCGGCCAATGCCATAGCCTCTCTATCCGGGTTCATCTCTTGCTGTGAGGGATACCTCGGCCTCTGGCATAGCGTAAACCTCTGGGCCAAGTACTTCTAGCTCCACAGCAACGTTGTTCCTAACAAAGATCTTCCTCCCGGAGAGAAGACACTGACTTAGTGCGGGGCTTCCTCTATTACACCCTAGAGGAACTCCATCCTTCCTCAGATCCAGGGCCTTAACTCGTGCAAGAAGTGGTTACGGTCATTCTTATATGTGAAGAACAACACCACAATGGATATGACTGGGCTCCCCGCTTTCTCTGTTAGCATCAACCAAACACAACTGGGACCTTGATCCTAAGAAAAATATTATGCTTGTTAACATGGTTGACAAGTATCTCGTCGAGCTGAAGGATGCCGGGTTATCCAGTGATGACATTATGGCAACCTTCATCAGCAGGCCAGTTTTCCCCTGCAACGCTGCAGCCATAAGATATGCCACATGAGTGGCCGGCTTGACCCGAACCATACCTCTATTGTGGACAAGGCTCAGGTCTGCAGGCAAGTCAAGTCCATCTTTAAGACGAACATGACCGAGACATGGGACTGGGGCAAAGCTTCCTTTAGCCGAGATAACCCAATTCCCTAGGTAAAAAATCAAGTCATCCTTGCCGAGTTATACGTTATGTCGGCATATTTGTTTATTTGACCTCTCTATGTTTCTATGTTTAGAAATTTCTTCAGCAAACTGTTGAAGACACCCCGAATCCTTCCCTAACTTGGGGAAAGGACCGGGATACCTTGGATCCAGAGGAGCCGGATTCCAAGGAATTTATGCCCATTCCTGAGACTGGTTCCGGCCGACCCCATGGTAAGACTTCTATCTTATCACCATTAAGGGACTGGCCGGATGATGCTGATGATGAGGAAGATGATTGTATTATTCTTTAGGTACTTTACCCAATGCCACTATCATTTACGTATCAACCTGACTTTACCCAGCTAACCCGGCTGGTCAGGTGCACGATGTGCCTCCCATTGCCATGGGAGGCCAAGGGGTGGTGAAGAAACATGACACACCCTCGGCCATGCCTTCCAAATAGGCTAATCCCTCGAAGAGGCAAAAGAGATCATTTTGGAAAGTTCAGTGACCAAGAGCCACACCTGCTGCTTTTGGGTAAGCTTCCTCTCCCGGGTTAATCTTATATTTCTTGTTTCTCTCTTTTTGTATTTCTTGTTTATCTCTTTCTTGTCTGACTCTTTTTGTCTTATGGTTTGTAACTGTAGAGCTACTTTGGACATTCCCCAAAGTGCCTCCAGTATGGGCTCTCTAGTTGTTTCACCACAATCTCCTCCTCCTTAGGACGATACTCGCGTCCTTAGCCCCATTCCCCTCCTACACCAGCTGCTAGTATTACCTAGACAGAGGGTGAAACCGACATTGGAGGTGGGGGTGGTGCTCCAACTGACGAGGCCATACCGGATCAGTGGGAGAACACTTCACCCCCTGATAGAGAGAATGCAGAACGTGGCACCAACAGTTCCGGCGCCGAGACAACTTCGTCTGAGGTTCCGGTGATCCCGGAACATGTTCAATCTCAAACCCAGCAGCAATCAACTCTTGTGTATACTTCGACTCAGCAGCAGCAACCTCCTCCAACGTCATCCGAGTCATCTAGACTCGGCCATAATACCAACCTCGGCAGAGCCTGCAGCCCCAATCTCAACAAACCTCATTGTCTCAGCCTCCACCAACTTCGCTGTCTCAACCTTGGCCAACAACATCTCAGCAGCGGGCCAACCCCACACACTACAAGAAATATTTCCTTTCGCAACGACTTGGCCCGACGTAGACGTAGAAGGTGCGTCTTCCGCGACGAAATTCTCGGCTCGACCGTGGCAGATGAAAAACTTTTTTTTGGTTTTGCGACCCTCTACTACGACAGAACCGCTAAAAACATGGAGGAAGGTCGGTTGGTGCGTGGTAGAAGCAAGATTTTCAATTCCTCGCGTGATGTTGACTCGCTGAAGTATTTTGAGGCATGTGGGTCCCGGACGTCAGTGTCTCTAGCGGACCAGACTTTTTGGTCGCGCCTCCGTAATTTGAACTCGATAGTGTTGCTCAATACATTTACCGTTTATTCAAGGTGCTAGGTCCCACATGTTAGCCTCTCATTAGAAGAATCGTGTGTATAATGGAATTTTTTTCCTTCGCTTGCACTATCCTGTTCCGAACTTGATATAGTTGCTTGATACATCTGCCGTTTAATCAGGCTGCTGGGTCCCACATGTCATCCTATCATTAGAAACATGTGCATGCTAGAATTTTTTCCTTGGCTATTGTGTCCTTGATTTCAACTCGATAATTTGTGTCGATCTATCTGCCGTTTAGTCACGCTTCTAGGTCCCCCATGTAATCCTCACATTACAAGAATCGTGTGTATGATGGAATTTTTTCTTCGCTTACGCTACCCTGTTCTGAACTTGATAGCGCTGCTCGATGCATCTACCGTTTAATAAAACTCATGGACTCCATATGTCATCCTCTCATTAGAAGAAACGTGTGTATGATAGATTTTTTCCCCTCGGTCACGCCTCCGTGTTCTGAACTTGATAGCGTTGCTCGCTACATATATCGTTTAATCATGCTGTTGGGCCCCACATGTCATCCACTCATTAGAATAAACGTGTGTATGATGGAATTTTTGCCCTTGGTCGCGCCTCCTTGTTTCGAACTTGATAGCGTTGCTCGATGCATCAGCCGTTTTTCAGGCTGCTAGGCCCCCCATGTGAGCCTCTCATTAGAAGAAACGTGTGCATGCTAGACGTTTTTGTCGCTCACGCCTCCCTATTTCGAACTTGGCAACGTTGCTCGAGGTAGCACCTGTATAAGGCCATGCTACTAGGTACCACATGTCGATCTCTCTGTAAATGAAACCTGCGTATGATGGACTTTTTTTAGCCACGTCCACTGTTTTGACCTTGGCAACGTTGCTCGATGTGGCAGTCGTGTATGGTCTTGCTGCTAAGGCCCCCATGTCAGACGCTCTTGTATGTTCTGGCTTGTGGGTCCCCGATATAGCCTTGTATGTTCTGGCGGGTGGGTCCCAAATGCCAGCATCTTTGTGCAAGTATTTAACTTTTCTTTCAAACCCGACCATTAAACTCGAGAGATGCTGCAGGCTGGTGGGTCCGTGATGCTAGCCTCTCTATATTGTGATATTAAAATGTAAACCCTTTCTAAAAAAGTAAACTCAAGATATGTATAAATATGTATAGATAGGGGATTCGAGCTAAAGACCTTCAAATCAAATAGACGTAAACTGAGTGCTTTGCCACTAAACTAAAGATATTTATAGAAATTAAATCATTAAACATGTATTAGTACTACAACTTATGTATAAGTCTTCTAAAAAATATTTTGTGTGTGTATGTTTATCTCTTTTAAAATATAAAATGGCAGCGCTCAGGCATCTCAATTTATAAAATGCCACATAATGGAGAAGTTGCAAACATGGGTAGGGAGATTTTTTTATATTGAGAGGTGGGGGAAATGGCCAAAAGGCCGACTTAAAAAGAGTTTGCCTATCTACACGGGCTGCTCTACATGGGCTATACTACATAGCCTATGCTCAATGGGATCCTTTCTTAAATTTCGCTGGACTGTGATCAGCAGTCCACCATGTCTTTCTGTCTCAAAAAGAAGTCCCCCATGTCCCTCTCATTAGAAGAGAAGTCTCCATGCTGGACTTTTTCCTCGCTCACGTCTCCCTGTTTCGAACTTGGCAATGCTGCTCGATGTAGCACCTGTATAAGGTCTCGCTACTAGGTCCCACAAGTCAGTATCTCTATAAATGAAACGTGTGTATGATGGACTTTTATTTCGGCTGCGTCTGCTATTTTGAACTTGGAAACGTTGCTCGATGCCGTAGACACGTGTGGTCTTGCTGCTGGGCCCACATGTCAGCCTCTCTGGTATGCTCTGGCTTGTGCATGTCAGCCTACTTGGTATGTTCTGGCTTTTGGGTCCCTGATACCAGCTTCTCTGTACAAGTACTTAACTTCTTTTTTTCAATCCCGCCCATTAAACTCGAGGGATGTTGCAGGCTAGTGGGTCCGTAATGTTAGCCTCTCCATAAAACAGTGTTGTTGCATGAAAAAAAGTAAGCCCAAATAAATATATGTCAAGCACACAAGACTCAAACTCAAAACCTCAACAAATATAAACCATATGCATTACCACTACGCAAAAGAAATCAGATGAAAATTATCATTAAAATCTTTATAGTACCTATAACTTATGTATTAGTCTTCTTAAAAATATTTTGTGTGTCCATATTTATCTCTTTTAAAATAAAAGGGCAGTGCTACTGGAACCTCAGTTTATAAAAATCCACGTAATAGATTAGTTTCTTAAAAATATGGCTAGGCAGAGTTTTTTTAGAGGTGGGGGGCCATGCCAAAAAGGCCAAATTAAAAAGTTTTTGGGCTATGGTCAATGGGCTCCTGTCTCAAATTTCACTGGGATGTGGCTCGCTGGATTCAAACACAGACCTCACCGAGGGAGGAAAAAAGCGATAATTTCTTTGACATATATTCATGTAAAAATATCTAAAGAACACACACAACATGCATGAAAATAGGGCTGGTATCCAATGACTTCACTTGGTGAAATCACGCTGTATATCTTTACCCTCTCATATCTGTCCAAAACACATCCAACGGTTCTGATGACACATAGGCAAAATCTCTAGAGCAAGCAACCAACATCAACAACAAAACTTTTGACAAATTCAGTAGCATTTCAAATATTAAGGAGTACAGAATAATAAGACATAAAAAATATTGACAGATTCCTAGTTCATATTCAGCAGCACTTGACCAATTCAGAAGCACTTCAAAGTAACTGATTCAGCAATACAGACACTGAAATTCAATAGCAGTATAGAGAGAGCAAGTTCTTGTTTTAGCTCTAAAAACCATGTCATACGATCAGTTTGCCCTTTTCTCCAAACACACTCGATCACTGGAAAACAATCATTGTCATAATATTTGGTCATATAGGGAACTGTCATATAGATACAGATATACCATACAAGTACGTACTATTCATAGCTTCAATCCAGCAAAAGGTTATCACAGTTTTACCACCCATATATGAGTGGAGATAAGATAACCACATAATTAATTACAATATAATGCGACCAAAGAGGTAGATAGCTAGGAACGTCATGAATAGCATGCGGCATTTAGGGCAGCCAAATACATCGACCTTGACTGTTCTTCCAATGGTAAGTTTGGCTGCTTTTTGGAACTTGATTCACCTAGAAGCAGCTGCCAAGTGCCCATTAGTCGAGTTAATGGCGTAGTGTCCCTCAATTTGCACTCCTTCGCTCTACATCTTGAAGTCTATTGTGCCATTTCATCTGGCCTGGAGTTGCTTTGTGGCACTTTTAGGCAATTTCTGAGTCAAAGCAAGAGATAGACACATAATTACAAAGAGCAATGCACTGAATCATGTGAAACTTGAGAAGACATTCAGAGAAGTTTATCTGCCGCCATATACTCACAAACATAATCCAGTGAGACCTTGTGATGACACATGTGTAGGATATGGTCTGACAAGGCACTGCCCGGGGTGATGAAGGAGCTTGTGCCGGTGCCTGTGTTGGGGCTGGTGCGGTAGCTGGTGCTGGTGCTAGAGATGGTGCCACTAATTGTAGAGGGGCTAGTGAAGGATCCAGAAGGCCCATAACCAGTGCCGGCGCTAGCAGCTTGATGCTAGATTCCTTCTGAGGGGTAGCTAAGCTGACTGTAGGGATGGTAGAGGCAAATGAGATGTGTACAAGCAAAATGGTCTCTTATACAATAGTTACTCAGAAGATAGTGATCAGAGGATATGATGAGTATACAAGCAAATTAAGTTACTACCTCCATTCTTTCTCCTTTGGTCAACAGGTGCTGGAGCAGGAACTAGGGACAATGCCGGTGTAGGTGCAACAACTTGATGTTGGTTACCTTCTGGGCGGTAGGTAAGGGGACTGCATGAGTGGTCAGAGAGGCATATGAGATGTGTACAAGCAAAATGGTTTCTTATACAATAGTTACTCCTAGATAGAGATGAGAGTATACAAGTGAATTAAGTTACTACCTCTATTACTTCTCCTACTGAGGTCAACAGGTGCCGTTGCAGGAACTGGGGCCAGTGCTGGTGCCAACAACTTGATTCTGGAACCCTTCTGGGGGGTACATAAGGGGGAGCGGACTGCAAAAGTGGTCAGGATCACATGGTGAGTAAAGACAATGGTGCAAAACAGTTAGTTGCAAGAAAATCATTAGAGGTTGTGATGAGTACAGAAGCAAATTAATTAGTACTACCTCTGTTCTTGGTCCTTAGGTCAACAGGTGTACGATGGCGTGCAAGTACCTTCCCAGGCTTGCTAAAATTGAATGTTACCTCGTCCCCCCTGCTTCAGACCATTTTCACGGACATACTTGGACCAACCTCGGCCACCCAAATAGGTGGTGGCCATCATCTAGGAGACATCCACATCATATAGTTTCCGAATGCCTTTAGGGCCCTCGCTATATAGAGTTAGAAACTTGTCGTTTCTGAACATCTTTTTTATAATGGGGCGAGTGACACAAGGGACAACCTTGATGAGAAAGTTGATAGATAAGTAAGGCGACATCAAAAAAAGTGAGATACAAGATCTTACATCAAGTTGGTCTAAACCACTTGGAATCCATACCTGATACCATGGGTACCCTTTGCGAAGGGTGGACATGCACCATTTTTCTTCCCTCTGCCTTTGGAAGGGCATACATGACCCCCCTTTCAATCCACAAGCTTGACAAGAGGATGATAGAAGAAAGGGCTGAGCAGCTGGTGCGTGGTACTGATTGAAATTAAGTGGAAAGGTTAAATTATGTAAAGAGTAAGTAAATCTAATAATATAAGACAAAACCATTGCTTGTAAAGCAAATAGATTTGAGTTTTGTGAACTTCTGATGACCGTAAATATATAGGCTTAGCTGATAACAATAACACAGAAAATCATAACATGTGAAATTGTGGATTTTCAAATTATACCCACTTCTTAGAGAGGTCACTGCCCACCTGGGTACTGTGTTGGCGCTTCCTCGTCGTGTATACGATGTCCGCTTTTGGTGCGGGCATCAACAATCTATTAGCCTCTATAGTAGCCTCAGCCTCCACAACAACACCTTCAATCTCCATAAATAGCAATAGAGCTCAACAGTTCAATACAGTACATAGTAGTCATATACTGATTGTATGAGACAGTCAGACATATCCAAATCTGGATTCACATAAACATAGTGCCAGAATTAATAAAATCACACATATGTTTCTAAACATCTGATAAGGATGCATGACACTAAGCAGGTAATAATTAAATCAGACTGCACCATGGCAATAAGGGTATTAAGAAAAAAATACCTTTCTCTTTAAGCTGGGCCCTCCTAGCTGGTCAGTGGCCTTGTGCTTGTTTGGTGAGTAGTGGTACTGGACGGATCCTGTGGCATGTGGGGGTACCATCCTGTTTGCCGCACCTGGAGCACCACACGTTCGCAGGTATGTACCACCGTGCTACAGTAAATAAAGAAGAGATGGTGTCACATAGGCTTCCATAAAAATAGGATGTAGACAGAGACAACTTTTAGCACATGGATACATCTAGGTTGTAGCCAACCACTTTCAGCATTGGAAAGAATGGAAGAACGCAATGAATATACTGCTACATTACCTTTTTAGGCAACTTTTAAGGGAACTGACGGGACCATCCCCCGTAGTGGTCGTGCGCGCCACTGACCCATAGTTCTCCATAGAAAATCTGACGCAAAATACATTGCACATTACGACTAGCAACTAAAGGTTACAGAAGTGAAGAACACCGAAATTGAACCCGTCAAAATGCCCCAATCAGAACAGCGGTGACCATGCTCCGATCCCGAATCCATACAAAATCAGTACCCGCTCCCCCACCGCCACCCCACCCCCACCAAAATGACCCAATTGATCAGAGCAGAGGGAAAATATCCCGATCAGGTGATTCCGAGGTGAGAAATAAGCAAGAACTCCAAAGTCAAAGCATACCGAATACTACTACTAGTACTAATAGTACCCCCAATGGCCCAATGGGAAGAAAATTAAACAAATCCGGATTTCGAGGTGAGCAAATACACCCACCTATTTCAGCAAGAACTACCCAATTGGAGGTTGCACCAGTTCCAACAGTTGCTTGCTGGATGGGAGCTAGCTAGTGGTAGTTTCTTGTCTCGCCGTCGATAGAAAGGCATGTGCAGGGGAGTATTAGTACTAGTAGTAGGGCTGGGCAATACACTTTTTCTATAGTAAGTATTTTTAAGTGGAAGTGGCGGGAATATTTTGCCGGGAGAGATGCCCGAAATTTTCGTCCTAGCTATCACATGGTGTCCTACAACTGTTTCAAGCGGGACCCACGTCAGGGTGTGTGTTAATGCGGGTCCCTCGTCAAGGGGTGAGTCAATTGACCAAGCCAACCTCCTCCTTCTGTTGGTACTACTAGTTCTCCTGGGTTCCTCTCGAAGGACCGATAAAATCGCCCCTCTTCAAATGAAATTGATCCCATCTTATATATCCTTTTGTTGATTTAGCTCACGGAGCATTGAGGGAGGGAAGGGCTAGCAAAGGACAAGACGATGGTCGTTGCAGCATAGGGCACCCGCGCTGGGGCCTCAAAAACCTTTTAGGAACCGATAAAAGCATAAGCTCGGATTTTAGACTAGGAACACACACAAACACACACATATATATACTAATATAAGTAATAGTTTCCAATTATAGTTCTGCTAACAAAGGTCTAGAAATCATAAGGTAGCTCCATATTACAGAACTACGACAGTAGCGAACCAATCATGGGATAGCTCTACACCCCAAGAGTTTTACAGCTGGGCTAGTGGTCATGGGACTACCCCGCCGGCACCAAAAGTACACCCCTGATGATCATTAGCCCTGCATCAACTCCATCCAGAAGCAGTGTACCCGATCCACAGCCTCAGGTGCAGGCTCATCAATGAAAAGGTCATCGTCATTACCATCAAGGTCCTCTTCGGTTGTCTGCTTCTGTGATTAGTAGATTAACACATATGTTTACAGAGAAACATCAAAGACACACAACCTGAACATTTGTCGTTCTATAGATATACCTTGTCATCTGGCATAGCGGAAGTACCAAAAATGAAACTTGTTTCATGCAGGTTGCACTTTTCTCTCCCTCCTTCTCCAAGTTGATCTAGATATCCAGGAGCTTCCCCTGTCAGTTGATCTAGATGATCAACATCTGCTTCCCCTACTTGATCTTGATGATAAAGATGTTCTTCCCCGGTTCATATGGAGGATCATATGGTTCACCATGAAATACCCATCTAACATATGTGCTTAGCATCCCAAATATAAAAATATGGTCTTCCACTATACTTTGAGGCAGCACCCTATGATTCACACACAACCGGCAGGGGCAATGTACTTTTAGTTGTCACAATGAGATCTAACAAACTCCATAAATCGTAGAACACCAAGGATATGTTTAGCGCTGCCTAATGGAGCAATCTCTATCCAAAATCTGCCCATCTATTTAATTATGACATAGAAGTATTAAAATAAAAGAAGGAAACATATAGATGGAGTACAAAAACTATATATGCCTATGCATTTCAGCAAACATATTGACAGCAAAAATCGCCAAAGGTATTTAAGAACACAGATCAAGCACAAAATAAACTATGACTATGCAGATTGAGGACTAATTAAACTATGTATTTGAGGAGGCAGATCGGGTGAAAGGGCAATAGAATGCCAACTAGATAGATCTAGAGATAGAAGGACTACCGTGCGATCAGCGTGCCCATCGATGCGTCTCAAGAAGACCGACGGGTAGGGAAAGCTTCTTCGCGCATGGTGGTGATGAAGAGCGGCCGTGACCGTGTATGTTTTGTGGGAAAGGGAGTGAGGGTCTAGGCGGAGAAGGGTGGAAGTTATTACATAGCCCGAAGGGGTAGGGAGGGATAACTTTGGAAATTCTGACCTACCCTGCTTTGGGCACCACCATATACGTGGCCCACCTACTAGTCACCATACATCAAAATTGATCTAAAAGTTGTCAAAATACAAGTTTATGTTTTACCATGGAAACTAATGAATATAGCATTGCACTTTATGAACGAATGGCTTTATTTCAACATATATTTAACTTCGTCCCTATTTTTTTTCAAAAAGGGGCCAAATTTGGAAATTCAAAAATAAACTTCAAATTTGGAACCAAACGTATTGGTTCATTTGCCAAGATGCACTGATATACTAAATGCGGACACGTCATCATAAATTATGGCCATGACCTTGGTCACCTTTTTTGGGACGATGGTCATCTTTTTGAAAGTCTTGAATTGTTTGATGATTTCAGCAAATGTCTTAAAACTCATTTAAATGTTGGAAAGCAACTCTCGGTGGCATGCGGGTCTAGAGGGTAACAACGCATCTGAGCGGCCCCATGTTGGAGCAGCGTATGTTAGAAGCTTCGACCTCAAAATTTTAATACTGCGCCCAAACATCGCACACATCCATTCAAATATCCCGCGCATCCATCAGACATACTTCATATTTTTTAGAATGCAAAAATCGTATTCAATCCCTGCTCTGGAAACAAGAACCCGGAAAACCCGAGGAGCACCCTAAACCCTAGAGGGATATAGGCATAAACCCTAAACAACCCATAAAACCTAAACCATAAGACTATATTTTAAGATTATATATTTTTCATGGAAATTAGCTAATGCACATAGTGGGACACCAACAGAGAAAAAATGGTTGTATTTCATTTTATATATATATTTTTTAAATGGCCCAAATTTGGTGTCACTACCATTCATATCAAAAATTTGAAATCATGCAAAACTCTCGGTGGTTCTCCAATATTTGACTAATTGGTACCTTTCAATTATTTTTAAAAAGTCAAGAGCAAGCTATATCCCACACTTTGTAGTTCGTAATTAGACATACTTACTTTAAATTGTCAAAAGGTCATTTTATTGCACATCTTTAGCTAGGAACCTTGGAAATTTATGAAAGTAGGGCATTATCCATCAAATCTGGAATTTCCTTTTATAAACAATTGCTTGAAATGACTAGATGCACCGATCTATCAAATATAGACATGTTTGTAAGCTTGATTGGCAAAGATGCTTCAATGTACGGAGTAGTACAGAACATGGTCACGATATAGAAACTATGACTGTGACCTTGGTCATCTTGTTTGAAAGTCTTGAATTAATGTTCAATAATTTCGGCAAATGTCTATAAACTCATTAAATACTGAAAAGCATACATGCCCGTGGGTATATCTGATGGGGACAACATCCCAAGTGGGAGTGGCGTACCTTAGAAGCTTTAACTTAAAAATTTCGGCAGAGCGCCGAAATATCACACCCATCCATTCAAACAGCCAGCCCCAAAAATTATTTTATTGCTCAAATTTAGCCTGAAAACTTAAAAGGGCGTTATACATTATGTGAAAAATAGGGGCGATGGCATTTTGAGCCATGGTGGTGCAAATGGGACTTAGTGCTTGTGTCGGTGGAGGTGGAGGTGTTGTAGATGGTGGCGACGTAGGACCTGCGGGCATGTGCACGTACTCGGGCAGCTGCCGGTTGCTCTGAAATAATACAAAACCACAATATTTAGAAAGGAACTGCATTTATACGTTGATCAAAGCCAAATTGTTCTGCCCAAAAACTAGGGTTCTTCATCTTCTTACTGTAACTCTCTTCAAATCCTTCACCAAAAATAAAAATTGAAGAATTTTTAGCATTGCTCACGAATCTTACCCACTGAACAATATGGGATCGTCGGAATCCACGGCCTGCATCCTCCATGCTAGCACACCGCCGAATACGACATGTTTGCTCGATAGAAGGAAGATGACCATGCTGGACTGCTTGACAGTGGGCTAAAATTTACTAATGGGATATTAGTGTGGTTTATGTGTTCTGTGCAAAACGTTACCACACAAATTGGTGTTTTGTGATTTTGTGATAAAATGGCACTAACATGTGGTGCTAAGTGAGAAAATCGTCTCCGGTCCTATTTTTTACTTTATTACTCAATATATCCCGCTTCATTGGAAGTTGATATGAAAACCATCGAACTTGTATTCATCAAGGCATTCGAGGAAGAAAGAAGGATCCTGTTTGTATTATTAGTACTCAGCTTTTAGTGGCTAGTCGATCTTGTACTGCTGCTATTTTTTTTAAATAATACATTTATTTAACAAATTTCACGAATAATACACGAATTTGAGGAATTGCGAATATGACGTGGCATTTATTAAATTAGCTGTACTATTTGTGTATTATTCGTGAAATTTGTTAAACAAATCGTATTATTTTAAAAAAATAGCCGTATTGCTGGCAAAGCGAGCAAGGGCTCCTTCCACCATAAATATTTTGCCTTATTTTTTTAAATGCTCCTCCATCGAAAATTCCGTCTCGTTGCTGCCTTTCGTGAGACAAAAGGCTCCTGGATGAAGGAGAATCATCCTCCCTCTCTCCTCCTCAATGCGGCATTAGCTGCTATGTCCACTCTTGCATCTATGCCTGGCACTTGATCAGACTAGTTATAGTGGGAGTAACTTGGATAGTAACATAGTCCTACGTGTATTGCCAACTAAGTATTTAGATGACATGGCATACGATTAAATGACGAGAGAGAGCCTTATAGTAACTAGCTATGTTACCATAACATCATATATTTCAAGATAAAATGAGTCTATATTACAATAAATAAGGTTTTGTATGACATCACTCCTATGTTATTTTCTACTATTGAGATAGTAACTTAGACTAGTAATATATGCATGTTACTCCTCTAAGTTACTCCCCACTATGACTAGTCTCAGGTGGGAAGCATCGCAACAGTGACCTCTTCCTTCTCATGTAAGCTTCCGTGTAATGGAGTACAACCGTGCAGGTGCAGCAGTGCAGAGAAAGTTGGGACCGTGATGGTCTAGGCCAACTTTCCTTCTGTTTGCCTCGTGCTTCTGCCCAAAAATGAGCTCTGGCTGGATGTTTTCTTTCTCTTCCATATTAGGCTGCTCTTCATAGTGCTAAATAACTTAGGCTAGTAAAACTTTCACATATTACTACAGTACCTTCAAAGTGTACTTGGTGAAAAAAAAATACACCGTTACTTTTTATAGATGTGGCTCTTTCATATTTTTTTGAGCTTTACCTATTACAGAGCATAATTTTATATAGTGATGATATGTCATACTTTATTATTATGTGGGTCTCCCGTGCCAACTTACTAATAAAAGGGTGGTGCACAAATACAAAGAGGCTGCTAATCTTGTCCAACTAAACCAGAAATTTGTAAATAATAAGGCCTCAAAATATATAAAAAGGACCCTAATACAGAAAGGAAAGGCGCAATCAGGTAGAGCTTCATTGATTATCAGCTGTGGTATATAAAAGAAGGGCACGGCTCGAGGCCGGATTAGAGAGTCCTCATTTCCTCCCATCCAAATCGCAATGCTTGGGACAGTCACTCTGAAGATGGAAGCCACCATTCTCAACTGTTCCTCCTGCTCCTAGCCCCTCAAGCCCCGGCGGGTCTACAAGGTCTCTCCATTTCTCCCTCATAATCCATTGATTTTTCTTTTGTCGGTTCATCCATGCAACTATTTTATTTTTCGAACTTCCATTTGCACTTTGCGTGGATATTCATCTAGTCTGACACTGATGCGTCCGCAAGATCACCTCCTGCCAGAAGTGCGAGCACCCTAGCGGCGGATTCACCCACGAGCCCGCCATGGATGCCGTCCTATCAGTGGCTAGGGTTGAGTGCGCCCACAAAGGCTGCAGTAGTTTGCTGCCCTACTACGAACTCCACGAGCACGAAATCATGTGCCGGTACGCTCCCTGCTCTTGCACGGAGACCAGCTGCGACTTTGCCGCCCCACCGCTGGCGCTCGTCGCCCACCTCGAAGCGGTCCACTCGATCCAAGTGCACAAGATCATGTATGCCACAACCAAAGTTTTCCAGGAGCTGGTGCCGCTGCCAGGCGAGGCGTCTCGCCGGCTCATCCTCTTTGGGGAGCAGGATGGCGCCATGTTTGTCCTGCGATTGGCATGGTAAGCACGGTCTCCCTCGTGTCTGCGGTCTGTGTTAGGGCCGCGATGGGCGACTTGCTAGTGTACAGGGTAAGGATGTGGGCGGAATGCCCGCCGTTGCTCTCCTGGACGGACGACAGGAGGAGGACTGGCACCATGACGGTGGAGCTCGACGCGTCGAGCTCCGCTAAGGCAGGCGAGGTTGCGTTTGAGGACCTGACGTCTTACCTGGCGGCGCCGCCTCATTACCTGGTCAGTCCTACTATGTCAAAGGAGCTGCCTTTCTTCTTTCGCGTCGAGTTTTCGTGGTTATGTAAGCTACTGTTAATTGGTTTAATCGCAGAATGATAGTTTGCATACCAGCAATTGTGGATTTTGTAGTACTAGTACTCTATCTCCGTCCCAAGAAATAAGGCTCCCTTATTTTTGTTTTTTACCAAGATTTACTCTAAATATATATAAATAATGTTGGTACTGTACAAATTTAGCATCATTGGAAAGTTGTTTCAATACAAATTCAACGAAACAAATTTTACACAATATAAGTAAATTTTAGTTGCTCCATTTATCCGGTCAAACTTTACTTTGGAGGGCGCGTGCACCTTATTCCTTGAAACGAAGGTACTAAATGAGTTCGGTGGATGTACTCTCCTGAGTATTTTCATGAAGTCTTAACTTCCGATGGGTTGGGTGGATCAGTGGATGTACTCTGAGTAGTAAGCTGAATAGGATTAAGGCTCTCTGTTTAGGAAGGCCAGAGGGATAATTCGCAATACTACCAAGTAGATGAACTCTAATTAATTTAAACATGCACCACTAGTTTTACATGCATGGGACGCTAGATAAAAAAGAGGACATGATGAGAGATGAAACAACATGCATTGGGAGATTGAGAGAAAATAGAGCTATCTAAATTAATGAGTCACGGGAATTAAGATAAGAAAGAGGATAGGTCTTATTATAATTTCTAACAATTTTAAAAAGCTCTCTGGCCTAATAATCCCAAACATAGGTAGGAGTACTGGTCAACATACATTCGGAAGTACTAGTATGTACTACTCCGTAGTAGTAGTACAATAGTGAAGTATGGTAGTAGTACTCCCCTTCGATTCATATTAATTGTCACTAGATTGGATGTACTCGTATCTAGCACTAAAACATGTCTAGATACATCCATTTTCACGATAAGTAAATATAACCATTTTTGGAGTAGTACTAGTTTGGTTGAAAGAAATCATATTTTTTCTACAGTAGGGACGGTGGTTTTTTGTTAGTAGTAGTACTAGTACATAGCAGGTAGTAGTAATATATATGTTTATACTGTACTAACTCAACATACATTCGGGCAATCGATAAATATTCATCTTGCGGTTTGCTGCTACAGTGCTACTAGCAGTTTTTCAGGTGCCCATTCACTCTCTGTCTTTCAGCAGTACTCCGTCTAAGCAGTATAAATGGAATTACTCAAAGAAAGTCTCTACCACTATAAAATTATAATCTGTTATGGATATTTATTGACACGGCAATTCATTGAGGTGGGGTGGGCTGTTGGCGTGTGCTATGATGCTTACTCCTACTATCACTCTCCAGTCAAAATAAAAGAAACAGCTACGATTCCTCACATTAATTCTTGCCTCTGCCCTTGCATGCCTCTAGTATATACATGCATTAACTTCTACGAGTAGTATAGTACAAGTGGGAGTAGTATCAAGCAAGGATATACCGAAATGCAAAGATATACTCGTAGGTCACATGGTGTAACATTCTGAGTCTTCATCTTCTTCTTTGGTCTGCTTGCCCTTGCCCTTGCCCTTCTTCCTTAGTTCTTTTTTTGGTTGAACATTTCGAGAGTTTGTTGACCCCTCTCGAAGTTCACTATTTGCTTCTATACCTCGTAGGTCGCATACTTGATCTGCTCTTCGGTCAGGGGCATATTCCCCCACTTCTTGTGGTCCACATCCTCCTTCTTATTCATGACTTTGTAACGGATGTCTATGAGGCCCACCGCGTAGTCAGCCAAAGAATCCTTCTCATTCGTGGAGCCGGCAGGCTTCCACCTCTTCTGGATGTCCACGAAGTTCGTCACTGGTACTAGAGAACGCTTAAGCCTGATATAGTCGTTGCCGATGTCGACGCCTGCAAAGGAAATGTTAGGGTTGGCAAGGAACTCTACTAGCTTGGAGCATGGCTGGTCGGCCTAGCAGATCTGGTAGACCAGGAAATCCATGCCCACACATAGCTGGACGATAGCAGCCTTCTGCATTGATGATTGCTCGTTGGTGTACTCGACGTTGAGGCCAACAATCTTGTCGTCCGTTTCCTCCAGGAGCTTTTGGATTTTCTCGATGTAATTGTTCACCACCGATGCTCTGTTGGTATACGCCACCTGTAGTGTGGTGTTGCCAGGGTCCACGAAGTAGTACATCTTGTCCAACGGCGCCGCCATGGACTGTGATTGGCGCATTCTTTTGTTTTGTAGAGGCCCGACCGGGTGACAGAAAAGGAATGATATAGAGAAGAAAGGAACCGTTAGGAAGATCGGGAGATGCATGCATGAGCGGTTCTGGAGACGAAAGGGCATGCATTTTCCCGCCGGCCCTGCCCATGTACTCCTATAGAATATAATTTATTTATGGATCAGTTTTATGGACGTGGATTATTTATGGCTATAGGTTGATTTCTAGATTATACAAAAAGTATAAGAACCAAACACATGGGATACTTTATGAACGAAGCTCGAAAGTATAAATATTTTTTGAGTTTCACCTACTACTATAATTTTATATAAAAATGATATGTCATACTTATATTATCTGATTCTCACGTGCAAGGCACTTTCAACTCACTAGTTATTTCTTATCTTATCTTACCACTATATCTCTACTATTATAATGGAGCAGTTTCGAATTGGATCCGTAGCACCAATCCTTACCGTTGGACTGTTAGATCCAATGGTTCAGAGCACGTGGATTCGTGTTGAATAGTACCTAGAGCAAACTCCACCATTTTCGAGAACCATCATGTCACCATCCCCAAAATTTCATAGCATAGTAGGATGTATTCTCTCTACTACTACAATGGAGCAGTTTTGAATTGGATCCATAACACCAATCCTGACCGTTGGGCTGTTAGATCCAATGGTTCAGAGGAGCTAGATTCATGTTGAATAGTACCTAGACGTCTGACATATCACCACTATATAAAATTTTAATAGGTAAAGCATACAAAAAATATAAATTTGATCAACATCTATAAAGTATGGGTATATATTTGGTTCTTGTACTTTTATATCATTTAGAAGTCAACGATTATTAGCTATCTAAAATTTAAAATTTTTGGTAACATGGTCTAGAGAAACGAGAGAGAAGATTCTAGAATGATGGAGAAGTGTGTTTTGAGTTTTGTGCATACCATTCATTGTGATGAAGACTATCAATAAAATCTTCTAGATGCTAGAATGGAAAAAAAGATCCAATGGCTGTAAATGTTGGGATTCACGAGTCTTGATCCAATAGTCAATATTCAAAGTTATTCATACACATTTCTAGCGTTGGATCAAGACTCTCGAATCCCAACATTGCTAGTAGTTGGATCTTATTTTTCATTTTAACATCTAAACAATACTACTCCCTCCGTCCATAAATAACTTACTTGGGTTTGTCTAGATTCGAATGTATCTATACACTAAAATGTGTCTAAATATATTCAAATCTAGACAAGACCAACTCAGTTATTTCTAGATGAAGGGAGTACTTTTGATAGTCTTTAGCACAATGTATGCATATTACTACTCCAAGTTACTTACCACTCAGATCAGTCTTAGAGCATCTCTAGCATGGAAAAACTAGTGCGCTTTTTCACGGTATTTAGCGTGATATAGCGTATTTGGAGAGTCCACCCGCCATCATATGCTATGGCTCTATTTTTTAAATAGCATGCTATATCGCGCTAAAACATCATAGCGTTAGCGCTATTTCAAGTATAGGACATTATTTTTTTGTTGGCGGATGTGGAGTAAGATAACATATGATGAATGTGTCGAGTAAGCAAACATACAATGAAAATTTGATTGTTAAACTTAAGTGATCATGTCAAGCCACCGCCTCCTCCTATAGCACCTGGCGCTGTACCTAGATTCAGCCCTGCCGGTTATCCTCCAACTTGGATAGCACCGAAATCGATTATGCATATACAAGTATTACTCTAGGCAATTCATTACATGCTGAAATCGTTTATATTCATAATATACCTGTTATATTTTTAATTTTTTACAAAAAGATATTTTGTAAAATAGCGCGTTATTAGCATGCTATAACTTTCATATCGTCTAAAGAAAAGCCACGCTAAATTAAATAGCATGCTATCTCTAGTGGCTTGTCTAGATTTGGTAGTCTCTTAGGCCTTTCGCAGCGTGTGAAAAAATCGGTGCCCAAATCACTTTACAAGAATCAGGCACCAGTGCCCTCCGTTGTCCGATCGATGCCACCAAATTTTTTCAGGGAACCGGAGCACCTAGGTGCTCGGATGCCCCAAACTCTTCACCCAATAGAATAGCAATATATGTGTACTATGCATGTTGTTGAGAGGACCTTCACCAAAGATAAATGATGGAGATTGGTCTAGTTAATTTTTTTATCACGTTGTGGGCCAGCTATTTATTTCAGGCCAAAATGATCATATTGTGAGCTCGGTGCCTCAAAAGAATTTCTAGGCATCGCTTATGAGGTGGCAACTTTTCTATCTATTGGGCATCGATCATGTTGTGGAAGGCCTTAGAGCATCTCTAGTGGCTTGTCTAAATTTGGTAGTCTACATCTTCACTTTATAGATAACTATCAGGTGGCCCGCGCACATGCGCGTGCAACATATTTAAATTTATTTATAAAAATCATGATCAATATTTTCAATCATTATAAGATTCATCATGTTGAAATTATTACATGATCACAACATTTATATTAGTGTGTACATATGTATTATGTTTATTATAATCCAAAAAAATAGATTATCAACATTGATTACACAAAAAGAATAGAAAAAAATACATAATTTGTAATGACAACTTAAGAAAATTACTCATTCATCTCTAAAGCTAAATATGGTGGCTTCCAGGGTTTGTAGCAACAAAAAACCTCAGATCTTCATGTCGAGCTCAACTAAATTCTCTTGGATAGTACAATGCATAATTTGAAAAATATATGAGTTCTCAAAATATATAATAAAGATCGTTCCTTTTACACCTAAAGTGGATGCTTTGTTGTTAGCACCATTGTAGGTCTTCGCATGCCAACTTCAGAAACAAAGTTTGGCACATGAACACACATACATCTACCAGAGCTTGATATGCACCATTATGTTATTTCTAAATATCCCTACTAATCACCATGATTTTTTGTCCTTCACTATTTCAGGTCAAACACAGCCCATGGCCTAGATTAGAATTAGAAAAGAAATTGGCAATCTTATTAATTTTCCCAATCATCTCTAGATTCTAGCACTATATGTTCTGGTAACATGTGTGCTAATAATTACACGGTTCCACTTCCACCAGTCATATTCTACCAACCATAAATATCACTTATAATGTGGTTGGTGAAAAAATATAAATGTAGATTGATCCCGCCACACGACTTTCATCACCTGAAGTACTCATTTATCAAAGGCAAACATGTCCATGTGAGTATTGTTTGTTACAAATGACCAGGTAACTCACCTAGAGATAGAAAAAAGCGTGAATGATATGGTTTGTAACAGAATTAAAAAGGAACTTCGGAAAATCATGAGGCGGAGTTTTGCACCACGGAAATATTGTCTTGTCGAACCAATAGGTACATGTCAACATTATTACAACAAAATTTTGAACATGTACACAATTTGTATTGACTAAACCACCATGGTCTATAATATAAGTACTCCTTTTGTTAGTGACTGTTTTCTTCTTTCGCGGGTACAATATATATTAGCAATGTAGTTTGATAGGCTGCATTTTTATTCATTGGACTGAGGGAGGTTTATTATGTTATCCTGCCACCAGATTACTACTATCCAAAAAAATAAAGGGAAATTTGTAAAAATTATACAAAAACCATTGATAAACCAATATGCCTGATTATATTTTATGTGGTCCTAAGAGTTACAGAACACAAAATGACACTTGCAAAGAAAGAGTCATACATGATATTATAAATGAATCCAATAGATATGGGATCTCATCACAACTTCAGGTAGAACCCATACAAATGTTTCTCATACAAAATAATCTTAATAAAGAGTGTAAAAAATCAATGTGGATCCCTATTTGCCAGATAACATATAGGAACCATGTATATTGGTACATGCATATCTCAAATCTACTACCTATAGTTAGTTTTACTTTGACATGCATCATTCAGAACTTGTAAAATCCGAGTATCATTTGTTCCAATAAATTAATTTACTCCCTCCATCTAAAAAAGGATGTCGGAGATTTGTCTAAACTCACATGTAGTTATATACGAAAACGTGTCTGGATACATGTGAATCTACTATCTTCTTTCCTAAATATAAGATATTATGGAACATTGGTAATAATATAAATAGCGGTAAGAAGCTTATGGGAGGCTATATGGGCCAATGGCCAGTCCACACAAACACAACTTCAATGAAAATTATAACTGATTCCCTATCATAAAATGGATTGGATATTTGCAAGCTTTCCACTGAAAATAAAGCAAAGGTGAGATCAATATTTTTGTGAATTATCCAAATGACATGTATTCTTTGATCAAATTACCAAGCAATAGTCGTTGGGATTAATTCTATAGGAACTTAGCAACGAAATATATATGACGACCCTCTAGTTAGTGACCAATAGCATCCAGAAAGATATTATGAGAGTTTGTCTGTGACAGAAGAAGCGCATATTTTGACATATACATTTTTATTGTTTTGAAACAAATACAAGAATGCTACAAAGTTTTTCATAAGATCAGTACATAGCAACTGTAACCACTTAGAATATAAACCTCGCCTTTTTGTGATGCTCGGTAGTCGGCTTTCGATTTTTCCAGCTTGCATTCTATACTCCTCCAATGTACTGCTTCATTGATAGTCTCAGACGGAAGAAAAGATCTATAAAAGGAAATCCAAATATTCAACCTACTACCGTATAACCTGTGCGAAGCAACCAATATAATGGTTTGTACAAATTAACTAATACACCAACAGAAATACCGTCGTTAGCACAGTAAAAATATTGGGACAAGCTTCTCTTTGTATTTCCTCGTTCATTAAAGATCTCAAGTCAACTTATAATGAGAATCTAATTGTTCCAATGTTTTCACTTCTCAATCGGTTAGGCTGATTGATTCATTCACTAATTGTTGACATAGATATCTAGACGCAAGGATGCCTTGAATCGCCGGAGTATTGGAAAATAGTGGAAACCCATTGATGAACGTCGAGGAGATGCAAAGAAGGGCCTAACCGTTTTGTTCTATACAAATAAAATAGCCACTGAAAATCAAAAAAAATAGAGGCAAGGATACCTTGTATCGCTGGAGTATTGGACAATAGTGGAAACCCATTCAAGGACGTCGAGGAGGTGCAAAGAAGGGCCTAATCGTTCTGCTCTATACAAATAAAATAGCCACTGAAATTTTAAAAAAAGGAGACATTAGTACATTACCTAAGGTGGATATATTACTATGAGCAGTAATATCTAGAAATTTCCCAGAGAGATGATCTAAAATCAACCTGCGGAACAAATATGATCTAAAATCAACCTGCAGGAAAAAAAAACTAAGTTTTCTCTCACATAAAGCTTCTGCTGGCAACCATGCAGGGACATCGATGAGGTGCGACCTAATTTATCTTCTCAATACGAATAAAAAATAAAAAATATACACTGAAAAATTGAATATAAATTAGCAAACTTCACCCGAGGTTGACAAATACGATGAGCGGTAATATCAAGAAATCTCTCATGAAGATGATCCAAAATCTACCTGCAAAAAATGATCCAAGTCTCTCACACATTAGCACCTAGATATTGTAGATACGTGCGTGATGGTAGGGGGCCTAATAAATCAAATCACTAAGACTGTAATCGACACACGTCCGTACAATCACGAAGCCTTGATACCAATTAGATTGATTCATATACCCTTTAAAAAGTAGTTAGATTGATTCATGTTCCGGGCTTTCGGCGACTCTCCGTGTAGCGAAGCTAGCTCAAGCTGGCTTTAGTCTGTCGAGTTCTAGCGTAGCAGCGTCATATCAATTATGTCTGAGGACAGCAAGTATAGATCGGTTCCTATCGTCTGGCTTCGTCCGTCAAGTTCCATCGTTATGCATGTAGATTGATTCCTATTCCATCGACTTTGCGCGGAGCGAAAAGACAGCGCAAACCGGGTTTGTCCGTCGAGTTCCATTGTTACGCAGGTAGATTGATTCCTATTTCGTCAACTCAGCGCGGAGCGAGGCTTCGTCCGTCTGAGTTCCATCAGACCAGATAGATATCAATTATGTACTAAGCTAGCTAGTAGCTTTGAACGCGTGTACCATAAACAAATCAATTCAGTGTTTGATAATTCGGTCATCTTTGTGCTGTGTTCCATAAATTTTCTCGAGAGATCTTCGAAAACTTGTAGTCCTTGCTGATTTGAACCTCGAGCGCTTTGGGAAGCGGTCGAGCAGATTTGAACCTCGAGCCCTTTGGGGAAGCAGTCGGGCAGATTTGAACCTCGGGCTATCTCAGCTTGTCGTCTTGGCCTGGGAGAAGGTGAGCTGTGGGAACCTCGGGCGATGAGGCTGAACAGAAATCTGGAGAAGATGTTCTAGGGCAGCCGTACACTCATGATGGAGACGGATGAGGTTGGAGACGGAAGAGAAGGAGACGTGAAGAAAATTTAGTTTAGGTTTGAGATAAGATCAAATTTTTAATTGTGGCAAAGGTGGGTAATTTCTTCAAACTTTATTTCATGACGATCTATCGGCTCACGTTCTCAGTTTATTTCAATCAACGGCCAGATCATTTTGATTATTGTGGGATTTTCTAGCTAATTCTCTAATTTCTGGTTAGCCCGTAATGTACTTTTAATATATAATAGATGGTCCTTTTTACACGACTTTAGTTTTTTAGTGGATAGTCTATATGTCTATCTGCACACAAATAGTCAATATACATAGCAAATCAGTACAACAAATGCTCTGATTTGGCGCGGGAGCGAGCTCGCGAGTGACCAACTTTGCTTTAGACATGGTGGCTCGGTTGTCCAAATATGGACAACGAGTAGCCTGTTTGGAGGATGTCTAAATTTTAGACCACCGGATACACAAGCCACCAGAGGCATTTTTTGGTCCATGGTGGTCTATATTTCGCTTAGACTACCGGATACACTAGCCACTAGAGATCCTCTTAGGCTGGTCATAGTGAGAAAGATACTACTCTAGTTCATGTTACTACGCACCTTCATGTGTGTACGTAATTGAGCCGAAGATAGAGACCTTATTTTTGCAGAAATGGCTCCAGAAATATTCCGTACCAAGAAAGGCTAGAACATTACAGTAAACTATTTTTTCTAGTCATTGAACTATAGATACTCCTAGGATAGGATAGGATATTATTATTCTATATCTTTTGAACTGTATAGCCAAATTCAAAATCCCAGAGCGGCAAATTCTCCCATCTCACCTCCACCGAAATATTTCGAGTGGTCACACGCCCCAAGTTGTAGTCGTACGAAATTCCTTTTCTACTCCTGACAATGGCCTATCTACTAATGTTGGGGCGTGGGTATGGTTCGTAATCCCCCTCCCCCCAGGGGGCCGGGAGTCCCCACAGCTCTGAAGCTGGGTAGTCCACCTTCCACCGATGCCATTTCCCCCAAAGCACTCCGAAAAACCCTAACCCCTTTCTCACCTCCGGCTCCTGCACCACCGCACCGGCCTATCCCCGCAGCGCTTCGCCAGCCTACACGCCACCCAACCCCCTCTCACCTCCAGCACCTGCACCACCGCACCATAAGCATCTCCGCCGCACTTCGCCCGCCTACACGCCACCCAACCCCCTATCTCACCTCTAGCTCCTGCACCACCGTACCAGAACATCACCGCCGCACTTCGCCGGCCCACACGCCACCCCAAACCCCCTATCCCACCTCCGGCTCCTGCACCAGCGCACTTCGCCGGCCTACACGCCATACCTCTATACCATATACTCCTGACCAGTCTACGGGATCAACCGACGACCACCTTACCGAACCCTAGTTCGCCTGACACCCTCTTCCATACAACTATGTTAGTTTTGAAGACTCCCTAGTCTACAACACCTGACCTGCTTCACCTACGCTGGTGTGCGCTGCATTA
The DNA here is from genome assembly GCA_023614405.1 of Avena insularis. Taxonomy (NCBI): domain Eukaryota; kingdom Viridiplantae; phylum Streptophyta; class Magnoliopsida; order Poales; family Poaceae; genus Avena; species Avena insularis. The sequence goes on from CM042692.1 coordinate 115,065,440, forward strand.
GATCTGCTTCACGGACTCAACAGTCCACTACACCAGATATGCTTCACCGATGCTCTTATGCAGCGCCTTGAATCCATAATCGGTCGTAAAAGATCTGCTTCACTGATGACGCCGTGCACTACACTGGATCTCCTTCACCGGCCATATTGTCAAGCAAGCTAGACCCATCAACAACCTCCACAGATCTGCTTCACAGACGCCGTCGAGATCTATTTTCTTTAACCCGACTCACCACTACCGGGCATCCTCGGCGTCCTTGATGTCACCCGCAAAGATGCCGTGTATGCGTAAACGATGCCGTGGCCTACGTAAACCAAATCTGCTTGTTTGTTCGTTTCAATATAGTAGGTATGAGCGTGCGACAGTGAACTGTATTTCTGTATTGGTGGTAAATTCCTACCTCAATACTAGCTTAATTGATATCCCACTCTCCCTTGATAAATTCGGTATAGTCTATGTTAAATCTAGGCGTTAAACTACTCCTTATTTTCGAGGTATAAGGCGTCCTTATTATGCGTGTTTTTTCTTTGACCAACAATTACTCTTAATATACATAAACAATTTTGGTAGTACAAAACAAACATCATTAGAGTTCATTGGTATTATGCAGTTTATGGCAAATGTCAATTCACTGAACATCTGAAGCTGCCTACCTGTTCAACAAGTTCACAAGTTATGTCATCATAATGTGCATTTGCTTTGTCTATTGCTACAATACTGACTGCATATAATTTTGGAGTTCATCGGTAGTTTTAAGCCATTGAACATGTAGTTTAACATTCCCTGCTCTATAAGTTCAGAATTTATGCTATTTTAATTTCAATCTGGTTGTCCTAAGCAAACACAGTAACTGCCTTCTCTTATGTAATTCATCGCAAATTTTATATCATTGAACTTGTTGGTTTTGCATTCCCTCTGCAAGTTATGCTATTATTATTTGTTTCAATTAAGCTCTGACAGTAGTTGCCCCCTATTGTGTACTACTCCCTCCGTTTCAAAATATAATATGTTTTAGCTTTGTGATAGGAGTGTATCTAGACACCATTTAGTGAGTAGGTTTACTCCAAACCTACATGAACCTACACACTAAAAGTGGTCTAGATGATGACTTATACTTTTTGAAACGGAGGGAGTACACCATTCCGTAAAAGAAGGCCTATATAACTTTAAATTCAAAAAATGATGACTTTTACCAAGCTCATAGAAAAATATATTAAGGGTTAATTTGTAGCATTTGCGTCTATGAAAATATATGCCCCGATGTATCGAATGGCGTTGTTTTGGTATGGTAGATGTTCCTGGTATGTTCTACAAACTTGGTCCAATTTTGCGTCGATTGACTTGCGAAAAATTTATACGCCTTATTTACTTTGGATTGGATGTAGTATTACATGGCATGTTTTAAGGCACTTAACATGGTTATATGCATGCCCTGCTATATAAATTCAAGTTTCTCAATTATAATTTCTATAGCAGCAGTATCTACCTTCTATTATGTAGTTCATGGCATTTTAAGTCACTTCACATATGGGTTAGCATTCCCTGCTCTATAAGTTCACCAGATATACCATTGTAATGTCTATCTTGTTCGTCCAAATGTTAGTACAGTAACTGCCTGCTCTGTAGATGGTGACACTTTTTATGGCACTTCTCATATTTGCTTGCAATCCTATTTCACAAGTTAAATCCTTGTAATCTCTCTCTTGTTCGTGCTAAGGAGTGACTGTAACTGCATTCCATTTTGTCGCCATGGCAATCTTTATATCATTTAAATGTTTGTTTATATTCTGCCATTCCCTGCTCTACGTGTGCACAAGTGATTATACTATAATGTTTATCTAGTTCTTTGTAAACATCAACATCCACTATCTGATATTATTTCCTCTCACAGGAACCCAGAGAATCATAGAGTGAATCGCCCATACAATCTTGTAAGTACATGTTGCTTTGTATTGCTGAATGCAAACCTGTTTTATGTGAATGAGTGGCCTGAACCTATATGCAGAGGAGCAACAATAAAATAGATGGATCGTATATCCAAGTACTAGATGCGGTGGATGTCTTCAAAGAACAACTGACAACAGGATGTCCTCCAACGGAACTGCACAAAAAGAAATAGTAAGTCTCTTTTTTTACCGAGATGTGCTTAGTGTCAGATGCTTTTTTGTATGAGGTACCACATAATTCGGCTAATGATTAGAACAAGGTTGACCTTAACAAAGACTAGACAAAAACCAAATGTAAATCCCTCGATTTATAATTCAATATGCTCACTTGATTTTGGTGATGATCTATTCTTTCTATATTTGACTTGTGTTCATCTATCTATCTATCTATCTATCTATCTATCTATCTATCTATCTATCTATCTATCTATCTATCTACCTATCTACCTATCTGTCTATCTGTCTATCTATCTATATGTTAACTAGACCATGATTAGGTGTTTGTGATTTAAGTATATCCACTTTTATGCTATATTTTTCTGCTATGTAACAAACACCAATTGTAAATCTCTCGATTTATAATTCATTTTTCTCACACAATCATCATGATGATCTATTCTTTGCTATATTTGACTCATCGTCATATCTATCTATCTATCTATCTATCTACATATGCATCAACTAGACTATGATTATGTGGTGGTAATTTAAGTATATCCATTTTTATGCTAATTTATAGTCTATTATTGTATTTTTATGCTATAATTAGGAGTTTGTATGCACTCTGGAGGTAGTCACATTGTCTAGTGTCGGCACCACATGAGTTGGCTAATGATTAGAACAAGATGACCTTCAACGGTACTGCATAAAGACCGAACGTAAATCCCTTGATTTATAATTCAATTTGCTCACTCAATCATGGTGAAGATCTCTTTTTGCTATATTTGACTGATGATATTCTATCTATATATATACGTTAACTAGACCATGATTAGGTGGTGGTAATTGAAGTATATCCACTTTTATGCTAATCTATATTTTATTATAATATTAGAGATCGCCACCATGATTGAGCTTATATGCACTCTGGAGGTAGTAACATAGTCTAGTGTTATATGTATGAGACTAGTATAAATTACTTGGTCTTGGTGGGGAGTAACTTGGACTAGTAAAAATACATACAATACTAGTCCAAGTTACTCTATCAACACTAAAGGGTGTCAAGATACATTCGTTTCACAAAAGCCATTCGTTTCACAATACTAGACTATTCATAGTGAGATTGTCATAGCTATTATCATCTAATATGATCCCTAGTTACTATATATATGTACTATAACCATGTTAATATGATCTGGAAGTCTATCGTGCACCTGTTGTTTGATTGCTTAATTCATTATCTCAATAGCTACTCTACATGATGCACATATAGAGTCTATTACCAATTTGATTCTTTAGTTTGCTCATCATTAAAGCAATGTAATGATTTTCTTAGCTTAAACGGTCAGAGCACCGCCCTATCAAGGCGAAGCTGCGGGTTTAAGCCCCATCAGTCCCAAACTAGGGATGGCAATTTCTATGAGAAATACAATGTTTGATTAATAATCAACAAGGGATTTTCATCTATACATGATCAGATAATTTTGCGAGTTTAATATTAGCCACCATATGGTTCAATTGGTTATGGTTCCTATGAATTTTTAGTTGACTTGTGATTGCTTCAATGCTATATTCTGACATGGTTCCTAGACATACATTGTTTAAATACTTCATTGACCTTGCAAGGTGCACAATATATCATTTTCTTGTTTGTCTACTGAATTTTCTTGCCTGGTTATATGTATAATGATACTATCAGCAGTTGGAAATACAATAGCTGTAGGCATTACAAAAAAGGTTTGTGCTACTTTTTGGATGCATCCAACTATTGTTTTGGTAGCAAATGACCCATCTTTTTGTTTCTCTTCTTTTTTTATTTACTGGCCCGACGATCAAAATATTTGAGTGATCTGGCTACTGAAAAGGAATGGTTGATATCTTGTTTGTCTGAAATGATTCTGGTAGTCTATTTAAGACACTTGATCTATTGCTTGTTTTTCAAAGGTACTATCATAGTTGCCTGATGATTAAAGCAATGCCACCTGTGGTTGGAGGTCACTTTTTTGGCTAGTTCATACAATTGACAATTTTTAAACGCTATTCTTATATTTTAGGTTAATGATTTTTTATCCCGACCAGTTCTAAGCAGCTGAAGGAATCTCATGCACTTGTTTTTGTTATATTTCTATATTTCCGTTATGCAATGATATGATTAGTTTAATTATGAGGGAAAGAGTCGAGCTGCTTGATTCCCTACATTTATTACCACACTAGTTCAGTTAGTCTGCATGAGACACACATGTTGATGGCTTGATTTGTTATATTAGGACAATGCCAATTTTGAAATTCTTTAACAACAAACATGGTGTTTTTTTGCCTGCTTTGCTGCTCTAACTTAATATGTCTTAGTTTCAGTATGCAAATAACATGTAGTGTTTGTTCCAGAGTGACTACGATACTGGCACATGTACGTATCGGTCCAGGACATCGACAGTTCCTGTTATTCTGGAAAGAGATGTACGAGGCACATCATTGATTGTTCCTGGACAATAATGAATTTAAATTATTTTACATATAAGATGGACGCCAGTTAGCTGGTACGCTATGCTGACTTGTTTTCTTTGTTTTAGGCTGCACATGAAGCTATGGGGGCAGAAGGGAGGAATCCTACGTTAAATATTGAGGTCATTTCACAAAGCAGCAATGACAGTGATTATTGCTTGCATCGGCCCACAGTTTCAGTTGTTCTAGCAGAAAGAGGTGTTACAGCTGCACTCTAAACAATTGATTTAATTGAACAAGAAACAGAGCAAATAGATGGAATAATCACGATTACACATGAACAGATACAAGAACTGAAAGATCGACAAGATTTGACGGACCGTCTACTTGACACTACTAGGAAACAGCCTATAGGTAGACAAGTTAATCTGTGGCGCATATGTAAATCCATGCGCCATAGAGACTTGTCAGTGGCGCACTAGGAAACATGCGCTGCAGAAACCTAGAAGTTCTGTGGCGCATGTCGTACAATATGCGCCACAGAAGAATGGTGGGACCCACCAGCCGGGGTGAGGCGATCCAAGTTCTGTGGCGCATAATGAGATATGCGCACAGAGCTTGGAGGCGGGCCCCATCACAGATACTTTTTCACCACGATCTATGGCGCATGTGTGGATATGCGTCACAGATATGTTTCACTTCTGTGGCGCATATCCTCACATGCGCCACAAAAACCTAACCCTGGGTCCCACCACTTTACCATGTACCATAAGTTCGGTGGCGCATATGGGCGGGCGAGAAGACGAAGAGTCTACCGGGCATGATCATCATGACGAAGGAGATGCCGGCAGGCATGATCATCATGACGAAGGAGATGCCGGCAGGCATGATCAGCATGGAGAAGGAGATGGCGACGTGCATGATCATCATGAAGAAGGAGAAGACGCGAACACACAGACGCTGCTAACTTCAGTCTTGCAGGACCCTCATGTTCAAGAACTGCTCCTCAAGGATACGAGCAACAACAAAGCTGCAGCTAGAGAGAAAGCCAAGCTGGCCCAAATGGAGGTAGACGGGATGACTCCATTGTATCCTGGGTGACGCCTCGAGGATACACATTTGAGTGTAACGCTCAAGGCTCTGGAGATGAAGGCCAAACACAAATGGACCGATGTGAGCTTCAACGTGAACATGGAATACTGGCATGACGGACTTCCTAAGGGGAACACATTGCCAACAAGTATCGAGGAGGCCAAGAAAATAGTGTGCCCTCTCGACCTACCACACATTAAATACCACGCATGCATCAATGATTGCACACTTTATCGGAACGAGTACGCAGATAGAACCACATGTCCGGTGTGGCCAAGGATAGTACAAGAGAGGGAACAAGAAAGTTCCTCGAAAAGTGGTATGGTACTTTCCTATCACCCTCCGTCTCCAGCGATATTTCGTAGATCCTAAGGAAGCAAAGCTCATGCAATGGCACGCGGAAAGAGAGAAACCCGAAGATGATCCAGAGAAGGGCAAGATCCTAACACACCCTTCAGACGCTAGCCAGTGGAATGCATTAGACATCGAGTTCGAAGAGTTCGGGGGCGATGCAAGGAACGTCAGGCTGGTTATGAGAACCGATGGACTCAATCCTTTTGGAAACCAGAGTAGCACGCATAGCACCTGGCCCATGTTTGTATGGACATACAACCTCCCCCCGTAGCTATGCACGAAGCAAAGGTATGTACACATGAGCATTCTTATTCAGGGGCCAAAACAACCAGGTATCGATATGCATCTATATCTCGGGCTATTGCGAGAGGAGTTAGCCAGCTCGTGGGAGACGCCGGCCCGTATGTGGGACGCCTACACTAAAGAATATTTCCATGTGAGAGCCGCGTTTCTCACGACCTTGCAGGACTATCCTGGTTACGCATATGTATCGGCCTAGGTGAACCACGGACACAATGCATGCGCCAAGTGCATGGATGATACACCGCATCTCCAGCTACCAAGGGATCCTGGGTCTTCGAAAACCGTGTTCCAAGGTACTCGAAAGTGGCTCCGCATGGATCACCCGTGGAGAAAACATGGTGACCTGTTCAATCGTAAGGACGAGCTCGAAAGAGCCCCGCATCTGAGGAGCGGCGAAGAAATCGAGGAGCTTTTGAATAATTGGGTTGATTGCCCTGCACCTGGAAAAAAATGACCAAGGACAAAGCCGCTGCTGGGTATATGGAAAGCAAGGTTTGTTTTCTGGGACCTGCCGTATTGGAAGGTTCTTCACACTCCCCATAGCCTCGATGTAATGCACATCACGAAGAACGTTACCGAGAGTCTGCTTGGCACTCTACTGAACATGCCGGAGAGGACCAAGGATGGGCCGACAGCAAGAAAGGACCTTAATTTGCTTGGAATCAAGAAAGATCTTCTGTACCCTGATAGTGATGATGACAATGATGATGATGATGATGATCAGACGGAAGGGACTCAAGGTCGCCGCAGAAGAGTTAAGAAGAATGAGGTGGTGCTTCAGCTCGCTTCACCGAAGTCTGGAGGAGCTCGAGCAGTTTTTTAGGTGCCTCTTAGGAGTGAAAGTTCCTCACGGTTACTCGGGGAAGATAAGCAGATATCTGTACATGGTGAAGAAAAGGTTCAGCGGTATGAAGTCTCATGACTGTCACGTGTTGATGATGCAGATACTCCCCGTTGCGATCCGTGGGATAATGGACGAGCATGTCTGTGAGACGTTGTTTGGCCTCTACAACTTTTTCAACGTCATACCTAGAAAGTCGATCGGTGTGAAGCAGCTCGACAGGCAATAGGAAGAGATCGTGATGATACTATGCGAGCTTGATATTTACTTCCCGCCCGCGTTCTTCGACATCATGGTGCATCTGCTTGTACATGTCGTGGACGACATCATCCAGCTCAGGCCGACATTCATGCACAACATGATGCCGTTTGAAAGGCTAAACGATGTCATCAAAAGATTCGTTCGTAACAGGTCCCATCTAGATGGAAGCATAGCCAAGGGCTTTCTGATCTACGAGTGCATCTCCTTCTGCTAGAATTATCTAACCACCGAGAACGAGGATGTTGGAATACCCACAAAGAAGCACCTTGGCAGGCTCGGTGGATATGGTCACCGCGAGGGCTGCCGCTCACTACATGTCAGGATTGATGGTCGACGCACTGATTTTGAAAGGGCACACCGAGTCGCGCTACAGCACATTGAAGTGGTCGACCCTTGGGTCGAAGAGCACATAAGCTTAATCGAGCAGGAGTACATCGTCTAGGGCCGGCCGAGGAAGAAGGGAGACGTAACTAGAGAGCACAAATCCATCTTCACGGGTTGGTTCAAGAAAAGGCAAGTAGACAATCCCCCACAGGCGCCTTCTACGGAAGATCAAAAACTCATATTCTCCTTGTCGCAGGGCCCAGGGCACAACCTAAGGACCTATCAGTCATACGGCATAAACAGTTACAAATTCTACACCAAGGAAAAGGACAGGAATACCGAATATCAAAACTCAGGAGTAACTATGTTATCCTTTGCTGATGACGAGACTACTGTCATGGAAAGATTCTACGGAAGGATCGAGGAGATATGGGAGCTCGACTACTGTGGAGAGATCGTACCGATGTTCCATGTTAGATGGGCGAAGAACGTGGAAAAAGAAGGCCGGTATTTCACCACAATGGTTATACCAGATGCCAAATCGACGAAGAATGCCTCCGCAAAAAATGAGTCGTGGGTACTTGCTAGCCAAGTTGATCAATACTTTTTATTACCAGCCCATGAAAGCCCAACCGTGTTGTAGTTAGGAGGGGTAAGAGGAGCATCATCGGAATGGAAGGAGCCGCCAACGAGCAAAACTTCGACAAAAACGGCGACCCGAAGATCGAAGAGGAATTCGACAAGTACTTCGACATGCCTACTACTACTAAAGTAAGAAGGAAGACCACACTACCTACTAAAGGTTGTCCATTCACAAGAAGAAATCTCAAAGTGTACGGGCTAAAGTATTCAACCGCGACGAAAAAGGGCAAGAAGATTGTGAAGAGACACTAGCAATTATGTGACGTTTTGGTGTATTAATTCGTGTGGGTATAATGTGATATTAGTGTGACTTTTTTGTGTATTAATTCACATGTGTGCTCGCAAATATATATTAGTTAGAGACTAAAACATACATGTGATATTCGTGTGGGTATACAAATTCACATTTGTGTGTGACAAGCACATATATATATGATTCAGGAGTTTTTTTTTGATAAGTATGCATGTGTATATGTTCTTGCTTTTTTTGAATAAATATGCATATGTGTGTATATTCTATTGCTTTTTTTGAATAAATAAAATATATTTTTTAAAGGAAAAAAAGTCTGAGATAGCCAGGATTCGAACTTGGCTGCCCCAGGTTGAAAGCTGGCGAGCAAGACCATTAGGACATGTAGCTGATCTTGTCAAACTACGACGCCGCTTTGTTTTGGACTATGCCCAAAAGTTCTATGGCGCTTATCATAGTAATGTGCCACAGAAGTTGTAAATTCAGTGGCGCATTTTAGAGGAATGCGCCACAGAACTTTCACACTTAGCCAAATAAACGGTTCGGCCTCCCCTGCTACCTTCTCCATTTCTTTCCCTCATCTCGCCCGCGCGCAAACCCTAGCTAATCGCCCTCGCCGCCGGAGCCGCCATGGAGGAGAGCCCGTGGAGGAGGAGAGCCGTCGTGGAGGAGAGCCCCATCACCACCGCGCCGGAGCCCGTGGAGGAGGAGGTCTGCCCCGCCCCGCCCCGCCCCGCCTGCGACCAAGTAGGAGGAGGCCCGCCACCTCCACTCCAGAGCCCGTGGAGGAGGAGGCCCGCCCCGCCTCGCCTACGACCTAGGAGGAGGAGGCCTGCAACATCCGCAGCAAGAGCACCGCCGCCACCCTCGTTGACGACCACCTCCCCATCCGCAGGTACACTTCCCGCTCTCTTCTTTTCCCCCTCTCTGCAAGAATGCTCTACTCAATTTTCAGATTGCAAGAATGCTTCTGTGATTTTAGTTTAATACTAGGAAGTTGCAAGAATGATCTAGGGCTTGAATCAGAGCTTAGTTTAATAGTCATGTACATTGATATGTCCTTCCTGTGCAATGTGGAAATATTGGTTTCATGTATCTTCATTTATTATTTGTTGATGGTTCTGGTAAAACAGTTTAACTAATACAAAGTTAGTATCTACATCTGTTAGTGATCAGGACATTAGTTACCTTGTAGGTCTAAATAACAAGGGGTTTGGGGAGTTGTTCACCTAGTGCCTGTTAATTAAGTAAGTGGCTATGGAAGCTAAAAATATAGTGTTGGTTTATGGAAGAGAATTTTAAGATGCAAGTATATTAAGAATGGTTTAGTTAGTGGTCACTGCATGGTGTTAGTGGCTCTTGTGTGGGACCATCCTGTTGTGCATATTTAAGTCTGAACAAATGAATAAGAAAAGTGGTCTTGAGGGCTAAAGAAACAATGTAGCATGCTCTGTCTCTCAGCACATTGGTCTCTCAGTATATTTTAAGGAGAATAAGATTAATATAGCCTGGCTTGACATTTTGGTTATGCCAATTGTTAAAAAGTTATGCCTCCTTTGTTTGTTTCTGGGGTGTTTTTAAGTTACAGCCAGTTAGTTCGTGCCAGTAAAATATGCACAGGTGCATTCATGTAAACCAGGTTTTGCTTGACAGTAAAATATTCAATACTGCACTGTACATACTGAACCTAGTGTACCTAATAACTAACGCAACACTGTACTAGGCATGCTAAATTCAGTGTACAACTGTGTACTGAACCGTAACAATGAGATTAAAGATATGTGTGTAAATCAGGTTCTGAATTTGATGATTGAATTATCAAGGGCCTGGGTTACTTGTAGTTCTAGAGTTCTAGTACACTAGGACTGCAACTAAGTATGCAAGTGGGTAACCTTTAGGGTACCCTCTACCCTCTTTAGTACAAAAAAATAAACTAAATTTTCACATATCATAATTTTTTGCGAAAAATAGTTCATTTGTTTGAACTAGACTAAAATAGATGGTACCCTAAAGGTTTCAAACATGCATCTCTAACTGCAACTACTGGGGTCCCCTTTTCAGCATACCAAGCTTTCTAGTTTACTCTAACATATTTTGTTGATCCTTTTAGACTTTTAGTTAGGTACCTTCTTCACTTCTGTTACACTATATATTTCATTCAAATGTTATTTTTTACTGTTCCATATATTGTGTGAATTTGGTCTGTGTTATTTACCATTTTAAGAAATGTCTTGGATACTTTGCAGGCTGCTTTTATTTCCTTTGCACTACCCATAGAGAATTTCGTGCTTCCATTTCCAGTGTTCCCAAGAACATCTATGTATGTTTGTTTCTATGCCCCTGGTTTTCTGATGATTATTGTTGCGACACTTGTGATGTTCTGCTTTTTTTACTGCAACTGTTGTACTGTTCTCTGTCTTTCTTTCTTTTTTGACCCAAATATGAATGAATGGATTACAACCCAACTTTTCTTTGGTGAAAGCCATCAGGAGCATCATGATTGTGTATGTGCACTACCGCTAGATAAAAAATTCCCCTTTACTGAACTGTGCAAGGTAAAGTGTGTGTACTATAACTTGATAGCCTGTGTGTGTGCAAGAAGAAGAGAGCCTGTGTGTCTCTCTGTGTACTATAACTGCTACTCAGTAGAAGCACATGTCTGATATATATACTGCTTATATATTTTTTGTTGTACCCTTTTAAGTTTTTTAAGTTCTTCTTATACATGTATCTGTTATACTGTTGCGTGAATGATGGATGGGGGTGCATGGATGATGATGCTGGGGTCAATGAATGGGGCTGTCAATATGGGGATGGGGTGTTTTGTCTTGCAGGGATTTCATTTGAGTTTTCCATTTCTCCCGAAGTGTCGATTCACTTCCGTTTCGGTTGAGAAATAGGCACTCCTAGGTCAAAAAATTAGCAAAGGTCATGCTGAATTTTTTGGCCAAGATTTGTACTAACTTTTTGCCTCTTTTTAATAGAGTAGTGCAAACATGTCGGGCAACAACGAGGCCAGCCCTTCTAAGCACATGATCAGCATTGAAGAACAAGCTAGACAGGCCAACCAGTCATTCTGGTGGGGGTCCCAACAGGAGGAGGAGGAGGAGGCGATGAGGATGACACCACCACCGGAGGAGGAGGCGACCGTCGCCAGAGCTGCTGGGACCAATGAGGGAGTAGATCCTAATTACGAGGGGGTTGAAGACGACTACGATGGAACTAGTGAAGGCAGCGGCAAACACACGGATGGTGGTAGCGGCAACCCGGCCGCTTCTCAGAAGAAGAAGAAGGAAAAGAAGGAGCGCAAGGTGTCAGTGCTTGCCACCGTCTGCGATGAGTTCACTGAGGTCACAGAAAGTGGCCAGCCCATTGCGCCAGAGGCGGTTGCTAAAGGCTACGTCCTGCAACTCGGGTACATCGTCCGGGAAAGCATGTCAATCAACACGAAGTACATCAGACATGCTGACAATGCATCTTTGGTCGATAACCTCCTTAAGAAGCTTGACAAGCGATACAGATTCCTAGAGCGGTTTAGAAACCTCGAGAGAAAGAACCCGGTGAACAAACTAGCCCTCACGAAGATGAGCAACGCCTTGAGCAGCTGGAAAACCTGGGTGAAGACTAGCATTGACAAAGGTGAAAGCTGGGAGGTTATTAGTAAGAAAAATCCGACGCTCAACAGAGAGGAGTTTAAGATATTCAAGGCGGATATAGCTACCGCTGACGCTATAAAATGGACTAAATGGGGAAGGTGTATGCGGGAACATAACATAGGTAACCACCGCCTTGGAAGCGGCGGTTATAGGGGGAAATAGGCCATTTGGGACAAGGAGGACGCCGAGCTTGAACTCCTTGGTAAAGACAACCCTTGGCTTAAAATCACGTACTTGCAGCTTAGGAAATTTGTTCGGGCCCGCTACTACCTGGACAAGGAAACAAGGGAGTTTATCACCGACGATCCGGAGGGGAAGGACTTCGAGAAGAATCTAGTAAGGAATTTATCACTAATCTCAAGTATATTGCGTTCTAATTAAAATAATGAAGCCAAGTATCTAAATGGGTTCACCTTTCCTTGTCTCTATAGGAGGAGGAACTAAACGCTACTGCCACAGAGTCATCCCAGGATTCGAGGGAGCCATGGGACACGGTTTTCAACAAGGCGACCAATGCTTACAAGAAGAGAGACAAGGGGTTGCCGCCGTCCTCAGCTGACCGTGTGTCTGGCTTCGGTACGAGCATGAAGTTCAAGGAGTACTACAAAGAGGATGCCAAGAAAAGAAGGGAGAGGAAGAACCAGTTGGCGGCTAAGGATAAAGCCGTTGTTGAAGAGCTGAAGATGAAGGTGCAGACACTGGAGGAGAAGACAGTGGACAAGAAAATGGTGGACAAGTTAGTGGAAGAGAAGCTCCGCTCGATGATCCCCCCTGGGTTTTTTGAGGGGCTTACTGCTTGGGATGCGGGAGGTCGACAGGGGCCGATACATCTGCCCAGCTTAAGCGGCAGCAACTCGGGCATCAATGTTACCGTGTCGCCGGACCTGGTGACCCTGCCGGCCGTCGACGTCGGGACGCAGCCTCTCGTTTTGGTCACACCGATGCCCCCTCCCGCCAAAGATACCAATAAGGCGCAACCAATGGTGGTGGTGCTTCGTGAGGCACCCGTGCGGGAGATTGCAGATGATGATAGGCTGGCCGCTGGCATCGGCCGTGTCTCTACATTAGCCGAGCTCCACACCATCACCAAGGTAACTACATAGTTAGTGCACGTCATCTCTTTTATGCCTTTGATGCATGACTGCTGCCATCTCATGACGCCCAACAACATGTTTTGCCTTAGGACACTTCTTGCGTACTCCTTCTTAAAGATGTCGGCGGTGAGTTGAAGGATGTTGCCAAGGGCACTCTCATACAACTGGCGAGCCGGACGATGCACAACAATCCAATGGATGGTGACGCGATGAGGGTCAGGTTGGCTCGGGTGTTGCCAGGGTGCGATGACATGGACCCCCCTTTCAACCTCAGGGAGTCGACGAACACAAGACCCTTGGAGAATGCTACAACTGGCCCTTGACATGGCCGAAGACCCAGATTCATCTTGCCGGGGGGGAGCACCGGCGCCACCTCTCGATCGGTCGCTCGGCCACCACCTAGGAAGCCAGCAGCCGCCGTCGTTGCCACCACCAGCCATCACAGCAACTCTTGGCAGCGTGTGTACCGCCACATGGCAAAGACGTTGTGCCGCAACCGTCGTCGCCCCCGCTACCACCACCACATGATGGCACCCATGAAGATGATGATGAATTGGTCAACGTTGACGACTTCATCAACACCGGCACCGACAAAGGATTGTACATGCCTTCTGTGGATGAAGAACCCTTCACAGCTCACGACCATCAAGCTGGTCGGCCCAATACATGCACGCAGTGCCTGGTCTTCCATGGTCTTTCTCAAGAGACGCCTCCAGCCGCCGATCCACCACAAGAGAAATCGAGATTGGTTTTCAGCCCCAGCACACTCCGAAAGGCGGCTGATGAGCAGATGGCAATGGCTGACACTGTTGTGAAGAAGAAGCACTACAGGAAGAGAGGTAATAATAATAATAAGGGTGTGAGCCAGCCTCTTCCGAAGAGGATCCGGGGTCAGGACGCCGTCATCGTACCATCCACACAATATGGCTTACCCCGAGTGCATGTAGCTGGTGATCCGATATTGACTCCGGATATGCTCCACATGGCGGTTGGAGCCATGTTAACTTTGCACGAGGGTGTCAATACACTAGAGGGCCTCCTTAAAGACAAAGATCCAAATTACCTGGTTTTCACGGCCAAGGTGCCATTGGATGTGCGCTTGGTTGATGAACCCCCCCCCCCCCCCCCCCCCGCAGATATATTCTTCATAGCGTTCGAGGACATATTCAAGCTGCGGCTGGACTATAACTTGGTACGCCTATACGCGCTCAATCTGGCGATCAAGATCAAGAGAGAGAGAGAGAGTACCCTGGAAATCGCGATAGTGGATCCCTACTACATGCGGGATAGCTAGTTGGTCGAAGGATCAGAGACACGGACCAAGGTGACGGCATAACTTGAGAAGTTCATGGTGGACAACACGAGGAAGGACACACTTCTTTTTCCTTTCTTTCCCAAGTAAGTACACACACTCGCTCATCGCCGCCGTAACTTATGCATTTCTTATAGATTTCTTCCTTTGCTCTTTTTCCAACATTCCGTTCGAATTGTGTTGCGCAGAGACAAATACTGCACACTCATCGTTCTTGCCCTGAGGTATTCGCTAGCCACGTATTTCGACTCGGGGAGTTTGACGAAGAAGAAAGACTACACCAGAATAAGGGGTGTTCTCAATGAGGCTCTCGAGGGCTACGCCAAGAAGGGATGCACCTTCGTAGATAAGGGGGAATGTATCAAGGATGGAAAACACGTGTTCAAGCACGTGCTCGAGTTCCCCTGTGTCAAGCAGTCGACTACTGGTGCCAAGGAGGCCTTCTACGTCCTCCATCACCTCAAAGGCTATGTCCCGGATTGCCAGAACCTAACGCTGCCATCTAGTCTCCGAGGATGGGCCGAAACTTTGGCGCGAATCAACGATGATGATCTTAGAGAATACTTCCATCGCATTCAGATGAAGTTGTCGCAAATCATCATTGAAGATGTCAACACAAGGGGGGTGCCCTACAACAACCTAGAGGGTTGAGTAAGAGGGAGATCGAAGAACGCCTCCGTAAGCAGAGTGACACAAGGATGTGGATGACGAAAGAGGGCTATCTACCGTTCTCGAAGCCGAGTGACAAGAAGTCTTCATGATCGATGTGTGCCTCTAGCATGATCCAGTGTGTGTATATTCTTGATGGACGCCTGCTGTATTAGTGTGTGTGTCATAAACTTTACTATCTTGTGGTCGAAATGGTCATTGTTGTTAGACTTAAACTACCTTGTGGTCGTGTTGTCGTTGAACTTATTGCTTCTATGATGATCTATCTTTTAGGTTTATAGATCCTTTGTTTTATATTCTGTGAACATATATATATATGGATGTGGACCCTTTATTAATTCTTTTTGTTGTATTTTTACTAATATGCATTGTCGTCTACAGAGATGGCGACGAGGTGGTATGTGGTGTACATGGGTAGGGTTCCAGGAGTCTACGAGGAGTGGGAGGATTGTCACAAACAAGTGAACAAGTTTAGCGGAAACATCTAAAAAGGATACACGAATAGAGAGGAGGCAGTAGCCAAGTGGAGGAACCACCTGTGGAAGAAGAACCGGATGAAGATATTGGTCGGGCTCATGCTCTTGCTCACCATTATCACAGTTGTATTCTATTTGATCCTAGTATAGGCGGCGGTGGCCACTTCATATTTGTAATGTGAGATGATATGAACTTTGTATTCGGCACTTGTGTAAAAATTCAGCACTTGACACTATATATGTATCTCGATCGGGCTCTAAGTGTTTGTATTATATATATGTCGGTTTTCATGCATCTACTACTTGTGCAATATACTTTATACTCATCTGGATAAATATTGTATAAATCTTGTATAAATAGCTAATTATACACCAGGAACGTATTTTACTTTGAATACGTGTTACACAATCAGTGGCACATATAATTATATAGTCAATGGCGCATAGGCTTTCTATGGCGCATATATATAAATGCGCCACTAAAGTTCTTCATGTGGCGTATATGAAGAAATGCGCCACTGAAGTCTGAGACTTCTGTGGTGCATATCCATATGCGTCACAGGAAGTAGTTATCAGTGGCGAGGTAACAGTGGTGACTAGGATATGCGCCACAGAAGTCTCATTTCCATGCGCCACAGATAAGCTGTTTCCTAATTGTGATAATCTCTTCTGCAACTGTCATGGTATGCCAGTTGTTACTTGTATGGGGATGTAAGCTCCGTAGTAGAAACCCTATTCCAACACATGTCTCGGGATGTCTCTATAATGCTTCATCTTGTTTTTGTTGAAAGTCTCGTCTGTAATAAATTTCAAAAAATATCCGTTGATGTAATACGGTGATCCTAGCGCGGCCATTAGCGGGCTGAAATATTAACGGACTGTTTAAAACCAGAATTTCGCCATAGTTATAGAATACGCAAATATGCTGGCCAGCAGATGGGCCAAATAAATACTAAAAGGCCATAAGTGGCAGATCAGAATATTGGTGGGCCTCAGAAGTGGCCAAGGCCCTGAAAACGTACAGGGCTGAACAGCAACAGGCCAGAATAGTAAATGACCCGAACTATAATGGGCCCGAATATTTATATACCTAAACAGTAAAGAGCTGAAACAATAAAATGCCTGAACAGTAAAAAGCCCGCACAGTAGAGGGCCCGCAGAGCAAAACGGATAGAAGAGTAAAAGGCCTGAACAGTAAATGGCAGGAACAGTAAAATGCCATAAGAGCAAAAAGCCCAAATAGTGAACGGTCGGAATAGTAGAAGGCCAGAACAGTAAAATGCCAGATCAGTAAAGGATCCTAACACTGGCAACCTAGAAATGTAAAAGGCCATAACACTAAATGGGTAGAACAGGAGCAGACCCCACGGGCCGTAGGAACAGTAACAGGTCGTCTGCAGGCCTTAACAGTGCCTGACCTTGTGGCGCAGACCCCTAATGGGCCGCATATCATTCTACCATAGTGGGCCTTCTTTAGGCCGAAACTGTAGCGGGCCTAAAATCGTACAGGGCCTGGATGGATTCATTAATGGGCCACGTGAAACAGTACACGCTGTGAGAGTAAAGGGCTGTAATCTTATTGGGCTCTTCTCGTGGGCCGACCCACTTAACAATTAGCGGGCCTTGTCTGGGCCAGGCTTCAGCCACGGTTTCTGTGACCGTTAATGACGGGTGCCACGTGGCATTTTTGCATGATGTCAGCAGTCAACGCGACTGGTGAACAGATCTATAACGAAACAAGTTTTCATGGCTGAAGGGTGCGATCTGCCACGGTCAGAAAAAACCGTGGTAGATTCTTTTGTGACGTGGCTGTTACCACGAAGGGCATCCGTCGTAAAAGACTTTTTAGTCACGAAAAATGGGCCTTCAACCACGAAAATCGTCCGTTGTAAAAGCCAACTTTTCTTGTAGTGTGGGCTGCGAATGTACCACATGCCCGTAACACGTACATGGCCAGAACTCCAATTTTTCTTAATTTATCATCATGGGTACCGCAAGGTTAATGAGCACTCATATACGTACACATCCCCGTATGGCACGCCCATACCACACACAGCCCTAGGGTCAAACCCCTAGCGCGTGATTTTTGGCACATGTACAGGTGGGACGTGCCCGTACCACTCTCCCGTACCACATGCCGACGATGATATCCACCCCTGGGACAAGGTAAAAAGATTAAAGCACCCTCTATCTCTATTTATTCTTCCTCTAACATGAAGAACATCTTAAGGGATCTTCATCTCTACTTTTTTATGCAATCCTTCGTACACCAATGATCTATGGTATATGTTTATCTTTTGATCCCCCAATTACCTTTTATAAAACCATACTCTTTATCTTGTCATTATCAATCTTATACCTAGGTCTAGTTTGAACCTTTTTCTTGATGAACATGTTTTGTAGGCTTATTTACAGGAGATTCTTTTGTAGAAAGTGTAGAGGAACGTTCATTGATTATTCTTATTGGATCAAAATTTTAATTTGTGTAAGTTCTTAATTTTTATATGATGGACATGAGGAGCCAAACACATATTCAGGCTACCGCGGGTACTTATCGCTCTGCTGCTCACCCGAGCTATACAATTATGGGTATCTGGTTCACCGAGGAATTCCAAGATGACCGATTCAAGAATCTCGAGGACCGTGAAGTCAAGTTCACTAAGTGGGTATGCCCTACTATACTTAATCAACTAGGTTTAACTAATCATTTTAATATAATATGCAATAGAGTTAGACTCCTTCCATTTATCTTTGAGGATGTTCTAACCCACCGATGGTTGATGCTCGAGTTTTTGAGCATGCTGGAGCACACTGTGGGAGCGATCTACCAATCCATCAAGGGTTGTGAGGGAGCCAAAATGATCACCTTCCGCCTCATGGACCGCAACTATAGTTTGACCCGTTAATTAAGGGAGTTACATTGAATGTCCTACAATTTGATATTGTATTATGTTATTGCTAACACCATGCAGGCACATGGTAATTTACTAGAGTCAATGAGAAAGACATGATGGTCTTCTCCAAAGCTGCTATACCAAACAACTTGACGCTAAAATTGGGCGCCATCCTTTTATTCAATTTGTATCATTAAGCTCTATTGACCCGTGGACCCATTTTCTGTGGAGGGGTCATAATCGTTCTTGCCAATACCCTTCATATGAACTGAGGTAATCTACATCCATTGGAAGGTGAGAAACGTCTAGGTTTTCATACTCTCAATGTTTGTGGAGTGGTTAAGTGTATAAGTGCAGTCGTTATTATGTTCAGATAATTGGAGCTGGGCTTCTCTACCCTGATCCTGTAACTCACTATCTATTCTCTATCAAGGATGGACGTTTCTATTATGATGCGAATGTTGAATAAGAAGAATCCCAAGTAGATATTCCGGAAGAGGATGATGAATCAGAACAAGAAGAAGGAGGACCCGAACATGAATATCAGCCACACGGCCCCTACACCACGTATGACGACACGTACGTGGTCGGTGGCACCATCGACAACATGAACAACCTCGCCATCAATCTCCACGACACCACTCAGAATTTGTCGTCCCACTTTGCCCAATGGGAGCGACCAGTGGAACTTCGAGACCTATGTGATGCCGCCACCACAATGAACAATAAGAGGGCTTGCAAAAGCCTAAGCTTGGGGAAGTCTACTCAAGAATTAAGAGCGAGTGGCTATTTATTTTGTAATAATGATGTTGTACTGTGCTCCATGTGAGCTTTGAATACTCGTGTTAGACTTGTTCCAACACTTTGTTTTTTTTGTTTTCTTTTTCTTTCTTTTTCGTTTGTTTGTTTGAAGGTTTGAAGATTTTCCTAGTCAATTTTGTCACTAATTTTCTATTCTCTAAATCCCAATCTTAAAAAACATAAAAATATTTTTCCTTTTATCCTTGATCTTGAATGTTGGGGGGATACCCCGGGTAGGGTCACTCCGGGGTATGACGGCCGAGTTATACCAAAGCGGATGCTGACCGGGTCACCTCAAGGTAGTCCGAATCACGAAGTAACCCGGACCGGGGGGGGGGGGGTCGCCTAACATTGTCTCGTCCGGCTTAAGGAGTAAGTCAGAAGTACTTGTCTAACTTATATGCAGTAAAAGGTGTGGCCGGATCTACTATGATCCGGATCCTCGCTTAGCTTCTGGGAGAAGGAAGGAATCTCTCTGGTCAAAAAAGAAGGTCCGGTACGCACTGCATGAGCAAATAAAGCAAGGGCGGGACCACCGGGTCATGGCCGACAAGGGTGACGACGCTCACGTCGGCTGACGCGGGCGCCACAGAGGCTTACGTCGCTAAAGCATGTGTGACGCGGGGGAAAAGTACCCCGGTCGGGTTACCACTTTGGGAGGGGGCATATTCTTAGGAATATGCCTCCACATATGCCCTAGGACAGGACCGAACCTCCTCTATATAAGAGGGGTTAGGGTTCTGGTAGAGGGGGTTGGTTGAGCACTAGTTGGTTTGGGAGTTCCATAGCACTAGTTGATCTAGGGTTCTTGGGCAAGATAGTAGGCAAGAGTAAGAGAGCACCTTCTTCCTCCTCTCGCCAATACAGCTCAAGGAGCACTTGTAATCTTAGAGATATAGCAATACAAACTTCTGTGTGGAGAATCACTCCACTATCCCTCCCTGGATTCCCCTAGCGTGTATTAGTCCCCACCTTTAGCCTATCCATGGCATCTGCCGTGAAACCACCACGACAGTTGGCGCCCACCGTGGGGCTAGCGGCGCTAGCAGGGGTGAAGATCCGGACGGGAAACTTCATCGGCACCGGCGAACACATCGTCTCCGGGCTCGTTCAGCGCTTTTGAGCGCTGGATTTCGTCAGCGACAACGCTGGCTGCTTCGGCACGCGCCCGCTTCCGCGCAACGGCCTCTTCGTCAAGCTCGGTGCGCACAAGGTCTACGTTGTTGTGGACGTATCGTGCGTTCATCCGCGTCGTTTCATCGATGCGGGGGAACCACCGCTCACTGTGGCTCGCGGGGCGCGTATCGCTCGCTCCCCGGACCATGCGGAGGTGATGATGATCGGCCGGCAAAGCGCAAGCAAGGACCCAGCCTGCACCGGAGGTAACACCTAAGGCACCAAGGAAAGGTAGAGGACCTCCACTAGAGAGGCCTGAGAACGTACTGAGGGAAGCTATGGATAGCTTGGCTAACCCGGTAGCAGCAGTGGTAGATCCGGCTCAAGCACAGGCCGAGCTAGAGGAAACTCGCCAAAAGATACTAGAGAGCGCAAAGAAAATAGCAGCGGCTCAGCAGTCGCTGAACATGACGTTGCGTGAGTACGCAAAGGCAAACAAGGTTGATGCAGTAAGGGTAAAAGGGAGAAATCTCATAAGTGAGATGAACAGAGAAGGTGATGATGGAGCAGAAGGGTCGGAAAACTATCTGTCTGTGGGGTTGCCGAGGTATAGCACCCCAGCGAAGAACCTCAGAGCAGCAGATGCGGCTGCGTCCGAGTTAGAGGGACTGATGGGTGAGGCCCGTCAAAGACAGCAAGATAGGGTTAACGAGCTGGTTCGAATCGCGAACAGGCAGAACGAGGAGCTGCTGAGAGCTAACCCGGAGAGAGCTGGGGCTTCCAAGATCGTCCATTCAGTGATGGGTAACCCGGAGAAATCTACCGAGTCATCATCGCCTCATGGCGGTCCAAGGAGAGAAGAGGTAGTAACCTCGGCCAGACGGAACAAACAGATTGTCCCGTACGACCCAACACGTGCGGGAAAATAAAAAGAGATGCGGAAAGGTGATGATCGACGGAGTGTGAGCCGAGGTGAAGCTGGCCGAGGTAATCACGACCAAGGCAATGCCGGTCAAGGGAACGCTGCCAACGGCAATGCCGGACAGCGCAACTCCGCAGCAGCAGGACAACCGCAGCAGCGGAATATACCGAGGCAAGAGCAAAGCGCCGGCCGAGGTATGCAGCAGAAAGGTGCGCAACGAGAGCAAAACCGGTACAACGAAAGTGATTCGGAGATGATGAACGCAGGGTACCCCAGACCAGACTATCATGTGATAGGGTCAAGATTGGGAAGTAGGGATTTAATGCCGGATGACGCCAGGTTAAAACTGGATCGCCTGTATAGGTCAGAACAGATCGAATGTCAAGGTCCTCCGGGTCCAGCGTGCTTTGGACCCCGGATCATGAAGGAACCGCCGGTACCCAACTTCCAGTTGCCCAGAGGCACGAAGACGTATGACGGCAGTACCAAGCCGGAGGATTGGCTGATAAACTACGCTACGGCGGTGAAAATTGCAACTGGCAACTTGAGATGGGTTGTACGTTACGTGCCCCAGATGTTGGAAGGCCCGGCCAGAGTATGGCTGAAGAATTTACCACCAGGAAGCATCAACTACTGGATAGATTTTGAAGAAATGTTTATCAGCAACTTCTCGAGTACATATCAGAGACTGAATAGACCGGAGACCCTGGCAATGTGCAAGCAAAGACCTAATGAGACAGATCGTGAATTCTTGACCCGGTGGTGTACCGTGAGAAACTCGTGTGAGGATGTCATAGAGTCACAGGCCATAGCGTGGTTTGCGCAAGGGTGCAGATATGGCAGCGAGCTGTGGATGAAGCTGCAAAGGAAAATGCCAGTTACGCTAGCAGAAATGATCCGGATTGCTGATTCGTATGCATTGGGCGATCCGACTCAACCTAGGCTCGCGTCAAGTGAGTCAAACGAGGAATACTATCAGAGGGATGGAGCCGGGTCATCCCAGAGGAATGAATACAGAGGAAAGAGGAGAGATGATAGACCGGATCATCGTTACGGTTCGCAACAAGTTGTAGCCGTGAATCAAGATCAACCCGGATCAGGGAGTAACCAACGCCAGAGAACTGGAGGGCAGTGGACTCCAAGAAATGATGGCAAGAAAACATGGACTCGGGCGGAAAAGCGATTGGCAGGAAAAGAAAGACCGTCCGAGGTATACCTATGAGTCGATGCTGGACCAGTCGTGTAAGTTTCACACGCCAAATCCGAATAGCCTGGCAGGTCACACGACGAGGCAATGTGAGTGGATGCGAAAGATAGAGCAAGGTGGTTTGGGGAATGCTCAGGCACCTCGGAATGATCAACCTTGGCAGGAGTTACCCCAGCGGCAATTGCTCTCCGGAGCGAACACGCAGCAGCTAATGTTGCCTCCCCCTCCGCCGAGGTATGACAACAATGAGAGAAGGGATGCAGTGCATCAGGTGGAAAATCAGCAACAACCGGATCAGAGGTACCCTGGAAACGAGGGAAGGAATGAATACAGGGAACATCACCAGAGTTATTGTGTGTTCACGACTGAGGAAACAGATAGAAAGAGCTTGCAGCACCGACATATGGAGGTCAATGCGGTCATGCCAGCGGTGACGAGGTACCTGCCTTGGTCGGACCAGGAAATCACCTGGAACATCAAAAATCATCCTAAACTTATGCCGAGTCCAGGTTCATATGCGTTAGTGTTAGATCCGACATTCATTGGACCGAACATCAATGTGAGGTTCTCCAAGGTTTTGATTGATAATGGGAGTAGCATTAACATCATGTATGTGGATACGATGCGCAAGTTGGGCATCTCGGAGAACATGCTCCAAGCTACGAGAACAACTTTCCATGGCATTGTACCAGGCATTTCTTGTGAGCCCATAGGCAAAGTCCGGGTCGGCGTGTTATTCGGCACAAGGGATAACTGCCGAACTGAAAATCTGGAGTTCGAAGTGGTGAATTTGGAAAGTGCATATCATGCGTTACTCAGAAGACCAGCATTGAACAAATTCATGGCAAGCTGTCACATCAGTTATCTGAAGATGAAGTTGCCCAGGCCAAATGGAGTGATTACCATTACTGGAGATTTCCGACGTTCCATGGAGTGCGCTTCAGCCGGGTCTAACCTAGCCGAGTCACTCGTGATTGCGCAAGAAAAAGAAAAATCCAAGAAGTGGCGGCATTAGCTCAGTCTGCGCAGCAATATATGCCGGCATTAAGTAACCCGCATGGCAGCATTTCATTTCAAGCCGCAAAGGACACCAAGAAGATTCCAGTTGATAACATGTTTCCGGAGCGCACCGTAACAATTGGTGCCGGGTTAACTGACAAATAAGAAAGCGAGCTCGTCAACTTCCTCCGTGAGAATCGGGATATTTTTGCTTGGTCTACATAGGACTTGCAAGGTGTTCCGAGGGAGTTGGCCGAGCACTCTTTGAACATAAGACCCGAAGCAAGGCCGGTGAAGCAACCTCTCCGCCGCTTCGCCGAGGATAGGAGAAAAATCATTGGAGACGAGATAGCTCGGTTACTAGCAGCAGGATTTATCATGGAGGTACTATATTCGGATTGGCTCTCTAATCCGGTGCTGGTAGAAAAGAAGAAGGACGATCCGAACGTGGCAGTGGTTTGGCGCATGTGTATCGATTACACGAACCTGAACAAGGCGTGTCCAAAAGATCCATTTCCACTGCCGAGGATAGATCAGGTCATAGACTCGACCGCGGGATGCGAACTGTTGTCATTCATTGATGCATATTCTGGCTTCCACCAGATACCTCTGAACCCGGATGATCAAATAAAAACGGCGTTTATTACCCCGTACGGGGCTTACTGCTATCACACTATGCCGCTCGGTTTACGTAATGCAGGTGCAACGTACCAAAGATGTATGCAAAAATGTTTGCACGACCAAATAGGTCAAAACGTACAAGTATACGTGGATGATGTGGTTATCAAGACCAAGGAAAGCACAACGCTCCTTGACGACATAAGGCTAACATTCGCGAACTTGAGAAGGTTCTGGATGAACCTTAACCCGGAAAAACGTACCTTCGGTGTCCCGGCTAGAAAATTACTCGGATTTCTCGTCTCCAGCCGAGGTATTGAAGTTAATCCAACTAAGATCTGAGCCATCAAACGAATGGAGCTGCCGAAGTGTCTCAATGATGTTCAAAAGTTCACTGGATGCCTGGCATCGTTGAGTCGGTTTGTATGTCGGTTGGGAGAAAAGGCACTGCCTCTCTACCAACTCATGAAAAAGTCGGATAAATTCGTTTGGACGCCACAGGCCGATGAAGCCTTTGCCCACTTGAAAAAGATGTTGGCCACTCGCCAGTGTTAGCCTCTCCACTATCAAAGGAGCCAATGTTGCTCTACGTAGCCGCAACCAACCGAGTTGTAAGTGCAGTAATCATAGTGGAGCGCAATGAAGAGGGTAAGTCGGTGCAGAGGCCAGTATATTACCTGAGCGAGGTATTGTCTGCCTCAAAACAGAACTACCCGCACTTTCACAAGGTGGCATATGGCGTCTATATGGCGGGAAAGAAGTTAAAGCATTACTTTGAGGAGCACCCCATCAAAGTAACATGTGAAGCTCCCATATCCGAGATAATGGGTAACAAAGATGCGAGTGGCAGAATCGCAAAATGGGCAATTGAGCTAGCCCCTTATGCGCCTAACACTGTAAGAGAAGCAATCAAATCTCAGGCTGTGGCGGACTTTTTTGTGGATTGGGCCGAGGTACAATACGAACCACCTCCGCCGGATCCGAATTACTGGAGGATGCACTTTGACGGGTCGAAAACCAAAACCGGATTAGGCGCCGGGGTTGTGCTTACCTCGCCAAAGAAGGATCAGCTAAAGTACGTATTGCAGATCCATTTCGCGGCATCGAACAATGTCGCCGAGTATGAGGCTCTTGTGCATGGGCTCAAAGTGGCAAAGGAGATTGGCATATGTCAGATAATATGCTTTGGCGACTCGGACCTGGTGGTGCAGCAGGTATCCGGAATATGGGACGCCCTAGATCCAAACATGGCACTATACAAATTTCACGTGCAGAAGATATCTGGTTACTTCGAGGGGTGTGAATTTCACCATGTACCCCGGGTGGAAAACGAGGCCGCCGACATGTTGTCAAAGCTCGGATCGACCAGACATGCAATTCCACCGGGTGTAGCATTGGAACACCTCAGAAAACCATCTATCAGGCCGTCCCTAGGAACCGACTCGATCTATGTCCCGGAAGATACGGAATCCGGAGCTGAGCCCATGGACATTGACATGGGAGGTAGTACGCGAGACCGGGGATCGGCCAAGAACCCGGACTGCCTCGGCAAACCGGGGACTACCTCGCTAGACCTGGGACTGCCGCGTGATCCGGCTGAAGTTATGTCGGTGGATCAGATGGAAATTGATGAGGAGATGTTCCCTCCACGAGCAATACCAGCTTGGGCACTGCCTATATTCCAATTCCTGAAAGACGGAACGTTACCCGCTGACGAGGTGTTAGCCAGGCAAACTCAGAGGAGAGAAAAATCATACACAATCATCAATTCCGAGTTGTACAAACGGAGTGTAACCAATGTCCTCCAACAATGTGTTGACCCGGAAGAAGGGCTTGACATCCTCCGAGATATACACCAAGGGGAATGTGGGCATCATGCCTCATCCCGAGCCTTGGTGGCAAAGGCGTTCCGGCATGGATTCTACTGGCCAAGTGCCTTGGAACAAGCAGAAGATCTGGTGAGAAAATGCAATGGTTGTCAGAGGTACGCCACCAAGACACATATGCCTATGTTGGAACTCAAGACCATACCAATCACGTGGCCATTTGCTGTATGGTGCTTGGATATGGTTGGCCCGTTCAAACCAGCGAGAGGAAACATGACACACATTTTGGTCATGGTGGACAAGTTTACAAAATGGATTGAAGTGAAACCTATAAGAAAATGTGATGGAGCTACGGCCGTAACATTTCTCAAAGACATCATCTTGAGACACGGTTATCCACACAGTATTATAACTGATAATGGAACAAATTTTGCAGAAGGAGCATTTGCACGCTTCTACCGAGATAGGAAGATCCGACTCGATGTCGCCTCGGTATCCCACCCTGCATCGAACGGACAAGTGGAAAGATCCAACGGATTAGTATTATCCGGGATAAAACCCTGGCTCATTGAGCCGCTGCAAAGATCAGTGGGGTGCTGGATAGAAGAACTACCAGCGGTACTGTGGAGCTTAAGAACAACTCCGAATCGATCAACAGGCTATACGCCATTCTTTTACGGTATATGGGGCGAAGTATTACCGGCCGACATAGAGCATGATTCGCCTAGGGTCACCCAATACACGAAGCGAAGTGAAAGAAGCCCGCAAAATGATGTTGATCTGCTGGAAGAAGCGAGAGAAGCGCACCGCCCAGATCCACCATATATCAGCAAAATCTCCGACGCTATCATAGCCGGAAAGTGTGCCCCCGAGTCTTCCGGGAAGGCGATCTGGTGCTCCGGTTGGTACAACATACTACTGGCATGCATAAATTATCCCCCCCATGGGAAGGGCCGTTCATTGTGAGCAAAGCATTGCACAATGATTCTTACTATCTTATAGATGCAAAGCCACAGGAAAAGAACAAGGCGGACAGGTCCGGAGAGGAATCCAAGCGACCGTGGAATGTAGCACTACTTCGTCCCTTCTACACTTAGCTAAGAAGTGTATGTATCCGAGTCATCTCATATGTCGGTATGTATGTCGGCAATGAGCTTATCAATGAAATAGCAGCGCCTCGAGCAGTAACTCGGGGACTGCCTTAATAATATTTGTCGTAATTTCTTATGCGGTAGCTGGAATAAGTCGTTCTACTTAACCCGGATTAGTAATGTGTGAGCACTAAAAACCCAACCCTTCGACTTGCTGTTGTCCAACAAGAATTGGCTTCATGGCAAGCAAGGGAACAAGTTTGGAATTGCGTAGCACATGAAAAACGACTAAGGAAACGAATTTATTCGAGCTAACGTTTGTTTTTTCGGACTAACCCTGTATTTATTTTCAAGTTATTATGCTGAATTATTTTGAGCCAAGCCTCAAAGTTTCTAAGTATTGTTAAGACAATTTTTGAAGCTCGGATTCGTAAGTCGTAAAACCGAATCAAGGTAGACACGGACCGAGCCAAAGAATTGGACGAACAAGAAAATGAAACTCGGGGACTACGCCCAAGTTAATCCGGCATAAAAACATAGTAGCAAAATATCACATATCTAGCATACAATTGCACCCGGCATACCGGGGATCTGATAAATTTTCAAGTTTTTTAGAACTAAGGAGCAGCAGGGGGAGAAGGTTCGGCGTCGTCGTCGATGTCTTCAATATCTGAAGCATCATCTTCCCCGTCCTCATCCGACCCATCTTCAACATTCTCATTCTGCTCGTCCCCAGCGGATTCCAGGAAGCTCGGTCCTTCAACCCAGTCATGAATAGGAGAATATTCGACGAGGCTGTAGGCGCAGGCCTGGCGCCGAGCTACCCACTCCGGATCATCGGTCCATCTGGATCCGGTGCGCCGGTGTGTAAGGAGGCTGAGGTCGATCTTCTCGTACCATGTGAGAATATGGTGAAGGATGGTCTCAGCTGCAGCACGACCAACAGATTCTCTCCAGAGGTCAAGCTGGGTCTCAACTTCCATTAATTTCTCGAAGAGAGTTGCGATGGTCTCCGGGCTACTCTCTCCGGGCCAGAACATATTGAAGATGCGCACTGCAACGTCGAGGATATCCTTGCCATAATTCTTGATGGTCTCCACGCGAGAGGACAAGATGACCAATAGGTCCTCCATGTCCAAAGGAATGTTCTCACCATCAGGAGCAATGGGGGTACCCCTCTCTCGGCGAAATTTGGCAACAACAGTGCTTGCAATGGCAGTACCCTCTGGAAAGTGGTCTGGAAACAAGGCAAAGGAAGAAGGTGAAGGAAAGACATATGAGGTAACCCGGAGAAGTATGTCGGATAAGGGAAAGGAACTTACGAGAAATGTGGCTATGGATCCAGGTTAACTCCTTGATGCAGGCATCGCGTCTTTTACGAAGTTACTCAAGCTCAGCGTTAGCCGACCCAAGCTGGAGGTCGGATTCTCTGAGTAGGTCCTGGCCCTTGGAGATCTGGAGAGTAAGGCGCTCACGCTCTTCTGTGAAGTCCTGGCCAACCTTTTGGAGCTTGGTTCGGTGCTGGGCCTTCATCTTCTCCATCCCGGCCTTGAGTTTGGCAATCTCGTCATCCTTAGTTCGGAGGAGAGCAAGCTCATCATTCTTCTTCTTCAGCTCGGCCTGATGCTGCCCTACTTGTTCGAGAAAATGCAGCATCATATCAGGCACGGGCACACTATCCTCAAGCGATGCTGAAATAGTATGTTGACCCGGCAGAGCCGAGGAGTGAATGTTTGCCGAGCCAAGGAGAAGAAGAAATGGAAAACACAACAAGGTCGAACAAAATAGGACATACCCCAGATTTCCTCCAAGTTCTTCCGCATAATTTTGTTCTCAGCCTCCACCCCAACTGCAAAAACCGAATGAGGAGATTAGTTTGGTGGAAGAAAGTGAAGAAAAACAGAGAGCTGCTGAGGGAGAAAACTACCCCTCTTTTCATGTTCTGCGCCAAGTGCAACATGCTTTGCGCGTAGTATCTTATGGGTATCAAGCAGGCGTTGGAATTCGGTGCTCCGGCGATTGGTTGTTACCTAAAAAAGTACAGAAATGTAAAATTAGCTTGGTGCATATTCGAAGTGGGCAAGATCCGGGCCAAGTGGAACTTAACCCAGCTCTAGGTGTGTGCATATTCGAAGTGTGCAAGATCCGGGCCAAGTGGAACTTAACCCGGCTCTAGGTGTGTGCATATTCGAAGTGGGCAAGATCCGGGACAAGTGGAACTTAACCCGGCTCTAGGTGTGTGCATATTTGGAGTTTACATGCAGCTACGTTGGTTTTCTATAGAGCATCCGGCCGAGTAACAAGCTACTCCCCCGGAGGATCGGGGACTAATGGTTATTATCTACAGCATGTAAAGGACTTTTCCCAAACCCGGCTATTATCTACGTTGGTTTTGAAGTTTACATACCTCCATCATTCGCCCCACGAGGTTAATTGCCTTGGCGGCAGTATTCATCTGGGCAGAAAATTCTGCGGGGCCGAACTTTTCTGGGAGATCGTCGTTGTAGACGAACTCCGCCTTGTTCCAGTTCATGACGAACTCGATAAGGCTCGGAGGGTACCGTTCGTCAGTGGGCATGTGGGGTACCACCAAGCCCTTCGCATGAGCTTCCTTCCTCTCAATTAGGGCAAGAGCTGGGCTGGTGTGCAAAACCATCTGCTGCGCAGCTGTTGGCTCGGCAGGAACATCCGTCGCTGCTGGTGATTTCTTCGGAAGCATCGACGACAGGGTTCGCTGCCCGGCCTCGACGGATGTAGACTTGGCAGTATCCGGAGCCTTTTTGCCCTTAGCTTGCTGGGAAGAAGTAACCACGGTGGATTTCCCTTTGGAAGCTGCTGGAATGGTTCCTCGCCGGGGCTGAGATGACTCGGAAGAGGCAGAGGAACTTGGCACTGGAGCTGTTGTTGGTTTCCTTGGTGCCGGGGAAGGTGCTGGCTCGGTTGCTGGTACTAGAGCTGGTGTTGGTGCTGGTGTTGTGATAGACTCGGTGGTTGCTGGTTGCGGCAATGCCGAAGTGGTGGACGCCGTCACCTTGGCCGAATCGACCCCTCCCGCTCCGAGGTCGCGTTCCTCTCGATGAGGTACTGCGGAATCCGGAGCAGCCGCAGAGCCCTCCGAAATAGGGCTCAGCGGGCGTGACTCATCGTCACGAGGAGGAGAAGGGCCAGACCGAAGGGGAGAAGAGATGCTCGATCCGCTCTGAGGGACCTCCACAGGAGGCCTGCAAAAGAGAATGATGTCAGGAGTGAAATTACCCCGATACAAGGAAAAGTGAGTTGCGCAGTGAAAAATGACTTACGCATCCGAGGTCTCGGCCTCCTTGGGTTTCCGGGCCCTCCGTGCCGGGGATTTGCCTGCCCGCTTGGAGGCAGTCTTGTCTCCGGCCTTCTTTTTCCTTTTTGTGGGCGGAGAAGGTTCAGAGGAAGAACTTGATGCGGATCCGCGCTTCTTCTTCGACGCCACCGGAACCGGCTCGCCCGTGGCAAGTGGAGGATCCTCGTGGATATGCCCATCGAGGTTAGCTGATGCCGGAAAGGCAAAAGAAAGAGGGACAGCCTCAACGGGTTCAATCATGTCGATATCCGAGTCATCCTCATCATCGGGCCAATCTCTAAGAGAAGAGAATTTACCGCTGGGTCGTTTGGTGGCGTCGGTCATAGGGAGGAACATCTCCTGGTCCGGCTCCTCCTCATCCGGGATTTCTCGGTCCGGCGCCCACTTAAGGGTCGGATCCGTACCATCCTCAAGAGTTTGCTGAAGGAGCAGCTGAGAAAAAGCATGAAGAACAGGGTCATAAATATAACAAAAACCAACACATACTTGATCCGAAATAAGTTTGCCCCGCGAAGCTTACCGCGGGAGGGAGCCTGTCACGACAGTAGTGCTCGATTCCCCACGTCCATTCAGCGGAGAAATCCTTGTGAGTGGTGAAAAGAGCCTTAACCCGGCGAAAGATCTCGGTGTTGCTCAATTCGAAGGAGGAGGTTCGGTTGGGGTCGCGGCCGAAGCTCATGTGGCACAACTTGTGGGTGCGCTCGAGGAGAGATTCGGTTGCGCACGAACGTGATCATAGCATCCTCGTTGCGCAATCCGAGCTTCTTCAGCTCCGCGAACCTCTTGTTAACTTGGTTGGCCAGAGCGGTAGGCTTCTTGGGGACCTCCTCCCAGAAATCCGTGTCAGGTAGACCTGGAGCGTAGGGCAGCAACCGAATTAAGTCTTCGGTACCCTCGTTCCGGACGTAGAAGAAGGTCCGGGCCCATCCTTTGCAGGAGTCAAGCCCGGTAACCCGGGGAAAGACCGAAAACCTCCGGGGCAAGATGGAGGCAGCTCCGAACTGGGTGAGCTGCTTGTCCTCCGACTCAACGTGGATATTAGGGACAATGTTGCGACGGAGGCCGAAGAACCGGATCCACAGATCCTTCGTGGGCCATAGTCCGGTGTAGCCCTCGATCGTAGAGGCAAAGGCAGAAAGAGAGGTGATTGCGTTCGCTGGGAGATGGTGCGGCTGCAGGTGATACGTCCTAACCCAATCCCGGAAGAAATCGCTCACCGGGAGACCAAATCCCCGTTGGAAGTGGGACAGGAATACAACGAACTCACCCAGATTGGGTGAGGGGGCCAGTTCGGCGGAGGGGAGACGAGCGGTGACTCCGGCGGGAATACGCCTGGTCCGGTAGAGCCAGTCAATGTCGTCTTGACAGACCCACGAACCGGCCCACGCGCCGCGGTCCGCCGCGCCGGCGTCCTCCTCCATCTCCTGCTCGGCGACGACGAGCTCCTCCTCCGTCATCTCGTATTCGCTATCCTCGCTGGAGCTAGCGGCGGCGGGGATCTGTGGCCTAGATTGACGAGGACCCGTGGCTAAGCAGTTGCGCAGCGGTGGCTGCGAAGCAAAAGCACGGGGAGAGTGCGGAGGCGACGCTGTTTCTAGAAACACTGGCGGCAGCGTGGTCACAGGGAAGACGAAGGAGAAAACGCAACGGGCAGAGGGGCGCAGAGGTGGAAAAACGCTAAGGGATGCGCCCCTCCCCTATTTAACCACCCCCAGAGATCGATGAGTGGGATCGCGCTGCGCCGACGAGCCACACGGTGTGGCCGTGTATCACCGGCATCAGCCAATCAGAGAAAAGCCACACAGGGGGCCACAGAGTAGAGGCAATCCCATGACACGACGCGCTATTGCGGTAAACGAGGAGGCAGGCATGACGTGACCCACACACAGTGATAACTGATAATTACTGCGGCGGTTACTGTGCAGGCCCTTAAAATAAGACGAGGTAATGATTAGCCTCCACGTGGGTTGGCGTATGAGAGAAGGAAACGGGGCCCGGATCAAACCATGATAACCATGGGATCCGAGCCAAGGTGGTGACCCGGCCGGCAAGTGAAAACTTGGAACGTGCAAAGGGAACGTAAATCCATGTAGTCCGAGATAAGGAGCTAACTCGGAATTAAACGTCCGAGGCTCGAACATAAATGAACCTGATGTGGACTTAGCGGCCGAGGCAGCTAAGACCGCACCAGCTTCGGGGACTAATGTTGGGGGGATACCCCCGGGTAGGGTCAGTCCGGGGTATAACGGCCGAGTTATACCAAAGCGGATGCTGACCGGGTCACCTCAAGGTAGTCCAAATCACGGAGTAACCCGGACCAGGGGGGTGGTCGCCTAACATTGTCTCGTCCGGCTTAAGGATTAAGTCGGAAGTACTTGTCTAACTTATATGCAGGAACAGGTGTGGCCGGATCTACTATGATCCGGATCCTCGCTTAGCTTCTAGGAGAAGGAACGAATCTCTCTGGTCAAAAAAGAAGGTCCGGTACGGACTGCATGAGCAAATAAAGCAAGGGCAGGACCACCGGGTCATGGCCGACAAGGGTGACGACGCTCACGTCGGCTGACGCGGGCGCCGCAGAGGCTTACGTCGCTAAAGCATGTATGACGCGGGGGAAAAGTACCCTGGTCGGGTTACCACTTTGGGAGGGGGCATATTCTTAGGAATATGCCTCCACGTATGCCCTAGGCCAGGACCGAACCTCCTCTATATAAGTGGAGTTAGGGTTCTGGTAGAGGGGGTTGGTTGAGCACTAGTTGGTTTAGGAGTTCCATAGCACTAGTTGATGTAGGGTTCTTGGGCAAGATAGTAGGCAAGAGTAAGAGAGCACCTTCTTCCTCCTCTCGCCAATACAGCTCAAGGAGCACTTGTAATCTTGGAGATATAGCAATACAAACTTCTGTGTGGAGAATCACTCCACTATCCCTTCCTGGATTCCCCTAGCGTGTATTAGTCCCCACCTTTAGCCTATCCATGGCATCTGCCGTGACACCACCACGACATTGAAAGTGATTCCATTTGCCTCTATTGCTTTAATGGTTGCAAGAGAGTGACCTACTTTGAGTTTTTAAGGACATGTCATATGAAAGAAAAACAGGGAGCCACGAACATGAGGTATGTCTTATGACTCCCACTTTTAAAATTTGAAATGCCTATGCTAGTTAGTAGTATTGTTGAGATGTTATGCTAATGCAAGATAGTCTTGGTAGTTAGAGTAAAGGTTTTGTTTGCATCAATATTTAGATAAGTAATGTTTTACTCTAATTCTTATAGTTAACCGAGTCTTGACTTCGAAATAATTTTGCCAAATAAACAGAACAACAAAATTCTCCAAATGATGACTTGAGTGTTGTTTAATTGTCTTAAGAGTTTAGTCTTGAAGATACTCAACTTCATAGATATAATGATAGACTTATCGTACTTTTTTCGAATGAATGAATGTTTAGTGGTGATTGAGATGCATGCCAAAACTTGACCTATTAATCAAAGTAAGATATAGCATTACGTGTGTCTACAACACTGTCACACCTATGGTATGCCACAACTCCACTAGCCTACAAACGATCTAGATAGAGTAAACTCTTGCATTTCAGCTAGGAGTTGAATGAACATTCGTAGATGCAATGCTATAATGTTTAAAAGTATCGCACTCTCATGGTTTGTGTTGCAAGCAAAAGATGGAACAACACTTTGACATGAATAGTAACAAAGACTATCCTAGCCTACACAGTCCAGTTAAACTCACTAAGTTTTTGGAATGATCTCATTGCTACTGAACTGAATTTCTAGAAAGACACAGAATAGAAAAGAAGTACTCCCTCCGATCCATAATAAGTGTCGCCCATTTTGTACTAAGTTAGTACAAGATTTGTACTAAAAGAGTGACACTTATTATGGATCGAAGGGAGTATTTGATAGCCTTGATTTATTGATGTGGGTGTATTGAGATACTCTAGTGCTATGCTTCTTTTGACATGATCTCTCACTCTTAAATTGTTAATATGAATCTTCTAGTGTTCCTTTGCAAGTTGAAAGTTGACTAGATGAATTGGAATATGTGTTTACTCATCTAGTTATTCCTGCTTATGAATTATTTATTGTGAATGTCTTGCCCTGGAACCACTTGTATGATATTCTTGCCATTATGCTTTCTATGCTAAGCTTTCAGATTGAATAAGTGGTGGGTGCATGGGACTATAGTTGTAAGTGAACTTGATTTTTCATTGTTTCATCTTAAACACTGAGTTCGGTCAAGGTTTTTTTTCTTACCCGAGGGCGGTCAAGGTTTAAGCTTGGGAAGTTGATGGCCATGAAAATAATGACATTTGTCTGTGCGTTTAAACCTCGTATTTTTCAAATACTTAAATATATCTTTAGCTTTGTCACCAATGACTAATTATTGCATAGATGTGCAAAACATTTGCTTGATCTTTCTCCTTGTATAAATCAATGGTGAGGAAATCGGTAATCTTTAACTGCTCGGTCGGCTTGGGAGTAGCGACTAATCGGAATTCGGACGATTAACTGATTTAATCGGTCGACTATTAATCGGTGCAATCTACGCAAATTAGCACCTAAAACACGTGTATATAAGAAAAAATAGTATATGGACCTCCATATGCCCGACCCTACTTCTCTTGACCTGAAAAGCACATTAAAACATGTACGCTTTTCCTCTCTGACTTAATCTTTAAGGTCACGAGTGACTTAGGATCCACCAGCTGATAGCATGTGCCCTCATTCCGTTTATCCTTCTCTAGACGGGCGATATGCGTTAAAAAATTTGCATTTTTTTGACCAAGTTTGGTAGTTAATCGGAAATATACCTAGTAATCGGTCTATCAGAGATATTAGTCAGGCTAAAGGATTAACATGCCTGATTAGTGGTAATCGACAAGGTTAGGTCCCTAATAGCGATTAATCGGCCTATTAATAGCTGATTCGGGTGATTTTTTGAACAGTGGTATAAATATACACTTTTATGGCGAAATCTAGAGAAATTAATGAAGAATCAAGAGTTGACATCAATCCCAAGTCAAAGATACCAAAAAGGGGTCATAAATACGCTTTAACGAGCATCAGTACATGCACGTCCCACCTATATTGTGTGCCAATACGACACGCCGCCTCCTCCGACTGGTCAACACAAGCAACTTTCACGAAGGTGCTTATATAAGAAACACATAAGAGTGGTAGAAACCCTAATGCGACTATGTAGAACACATCTGAAGCCATTTTGCATCTAAGAGACGAGATCCACGATGACATCACCATCACCATATCCATCCGTCCTCTCCAACTCCACATCATAGCCATAGCCTTCTACTTGTAATCTTAAACTCATCACGATTGGCGACATTCTAAGACTATTTTTTGTTTGTCTTAAGAATTTCTATAAAATATTTATGATGGTTGATCTAATCATGCATGAGTAGTCCTCACGGGCTGCGGGGCTGAGGTAAAGCCTCACAACTTTATGTGCATCTTCTAAATCCATGGGATATTGTGTTGCGATTGAATGTTAGATTTATCCTTTGTAATTTTGTCTATTGCCTTGATCTAAGGATTTGTCAAATACCCAAGACCCCAATGATCGATATAGTTAAATAGGTGAGATGAGTGGTGATCATCTTCTACATGTGAAACCCAGTGACATCAAGAGAAAGTACGATAGTTGTTTTAGATATGTACTTGGAAGTAACGGTAACGTCATTAACATAAAGATTTGGTATGTTTTACTTAATAACTTTGTAACCCCATGCGACGGTGGTACAGTGGTTGGAAAAAAATCTATAGTAGATGTGGCTGGCAAATACAATAGTAGCTACATACGATACCACATGTATTCTTTATCGATCTAAATCATAATCCATGAACAAGATTATTAGCATCATCTTTATCCCTAACATATGTGCATAACTGTAGGTGAATTCTTAGCCTTGGCCTATCTCGATCCATTGATATAAACCACAAAGAGTGAACTTGAAAGATTAGGTAAACAAAATACTGCGAGTTCAAAGGTCTTGTTCAACATAATCTTACACCATAGAGGATTCTTTCCAAGATTCGATAAACCTAGATCTTTTAGGGAAAAAGCAAGCTATACTGCATCCGTAATCCGGATCGAAAGTCTCATTCGACCATTCTCTCTCTCCTCCATTGTTTTGACCTTTAAGAGCTTGCCCTTCCTCTCTATCCCTCCAATATTTATTAAATACTTTTTAGGTATTTGAAAGAGGAGATCTAGATCTACAATCCTACCAAACCATATCCCCTCTTTGTGAGGGAAATCTCCAGATCAAGATTTTGGAGAATTTAGTGTTCTCTTGTTGTGTTCTTCCTCTCATATTCTCTCAATAGTTTTTGTAACTTTGGTGGAATTTGAGAGTGAAGGACTTGTTGTTGCATTAGATGCATCAGTTTGAGTTCTCTATAGAGGATTTGGTTGGTGAAATTAAGAAGATTGTTACTCTCGGGTTATTGGAACCCTAGAAGGTTGGTGGCCTTGGTGGTGATTTTTGGGAGCCTCCCATTGAGTTGTGGAGATTTCCCAAGCCTGTACGGGTTCGGTGACTATCCTCAAGTGTCCCCTAGTAAAACTTGTTCCAGCCTTTGTGTTGCGCATATGGATAAAGTGAGACTTTTGTGGTATCGCTGAGTGGTGTGCCTCCGCATCTTGGGGTGGTCTACTATGGCGTTGGGTGTGTATCGAGCCACCACGCCTCAAGGTGAGCCACTTGTGGCGTTCGGGGAACATTACATTGACGCACCTCTTCAACAGAGACGTAACTTTTTTGGAAGCGAACTTCAAGATAAAGTCACCGTCTCTGTTTGCCTCGGCTATCTCTATACCCAAACTCTTTACTTATGCACTTCGCATTGTGATAAAATTCGTGCTTGAAGTACTCCCTCTGTCAAGAAATAAGTGATTTGGGTTTGTCTAGAGTCGTATGTATCTATACACTAAAACATGTCTAGATGCATCTGAATTTAGACAATATAAGTCACTTATTTCTCGACGAAGGAAGTAAAATATTTTGCTATCACCTTGTTGCTTGTCTTACTTAGCATTAATTGTTGGTGTATTTAGGGCATCTCTAACCGATGAGAGGAGTAAATGGAGGAGTAAATTTTAGAGGAGTAAAAGTAATCCTCTAAAGGTGGTCGGCACCTAACCGAACCCCTATTTTTAGAGGAGTAAAACTAGTTTTCATCGTTTGCAATACAAGTAGGTTGATACAAATACATATATTATCATAGGTTTTGATACCGATACACCCCGATACACCTAAAATAGATACCGATACAATTTATACATAGAGAGTACATACTTCTCCCCATAGATACCAATACAACCCGATAGAAACCGGCAGAAACCAAAGTGTTCTTGTTATGCATTAGAACGCATAACAAGAATGTGCCATCTATTTAACATCGATGAAAGCGATCTACCATCTCCGGTTGTCTTTTCATTGAAATTCCTATGAATTTCCCCCCCAAAAGTTGAAATGGCGGACGAACACCACTCGTTTCGTATATTGCGTCATCTACAAGAGTTTGATGTTGCCATGCAAAATACAACTCATTGTCTTCATCCTCGGTCCATGTAGAAGTCCTAGTACTTCATTTTTAACAAAAATCAAATAAGCCATGGCTTCTTGTGCTCCAATTTTACATGACAAAAGGGGAAACTCACCTTTTCCGTCTTGTGTTGGTTGTGGCCGGCGGTGCCGGCGATCCATCTCCGGCAGCAACATAGACAGACGCCAGCCCTGCATCCTCCAACTCCGGCCAGAGGTCCCGCGTGCAGACGAAACCCGTCGTGGGCGGCGCGGGAGGCGGGGGCAACCGCCGGTCGCGCGGGATCTGTGGTGGGCTAGGAGGAGGGGGCGAGCCACGTCGCGACATCGGTGGTGGCCGGCCTCCTGGGATCCAACTCTGACTTGTCGTGGTCACCGTAGGCCACGACGGCTCCGGCTTGCGACGAATCGACGCCGACGAAGCCCGATTTAGAGCAAATCGGGGCGACGATCGGCAAAAACTAGGTCTCCCTGTCAATTTTGGCGACGGCGAGAGGCGGCAGAGCGACTGAGAGGTAGGCTGGAGGGCGACGGAGGGACCGGGGTGCGGACGGCAGGGTATGGAGGTTGCCGGCGGCGACGCCGGCAGGAATAGGTGCGACGGGTCGGGAGGCGGGAGGTTTTCTCGGAAGTAGCCTCGGAGGAGCAAATTTAGTAGTCGGCTGCCACTTTTACTCCTTCGATGAGTATAATTTTACTCCTCTAACCGTTTAGGAGTTCGGTTAGTTGTCGCCGCTGCGTATTTTTACTCCTCTAACTGATTTTAGGGGATCGGTTAGAGATGCCCTTAGTTGAACCTTGTGGATTTAGATTTTGTGTTTGATAAATTAAACGTTAATTTTATTCTTATTTATTAGAGCTAAAACCATAGTAGTTTTAAAATGTCATTCTCCCTCTTGGGCGACATCAGTCCTTTAAGTAGGTTATCCCATAGATAGTTCAAAGGAATCTAGGGTTCCTACCGCTATTGTTCCAAACGGCACCACAGATTTTTTCTAGAAATTGGATCCTCCAAAATTCCTACGTTTCTTCTTTGTTCCAAACGAGGCGTAAGCCGTTTCATCCTGGCACAAGGACATATGCCTGTTGGTGAAAGGCTCCCCGGAATACCGGACGTGCATGCACCAGCGGTATACGTTTTGTCTTCTTAAATTGATCATTTCTTACCTAGGGTCGAAAGCACTACAGGTGACTAGGGGACGAGGGAAAAGTAGGCAAAGAGAGGTCATTTATAACGTGGACGATCCTTTGCGAATTAATGTTGTTATTGTTGCTGCCGTGCTATTCTTTTATGCTCCTGTCGAGAGGGTCCGAGAGCGCACGTACGCCAATCTATCTAGTAGAGTACTATCTATATCTAACTTTTCCATCCACATAAATGTCAAATTAAAAGAAAAATCGTGTCCACAAGGTGACCCCTATTTATGGGGTCCGAAAACTTTACAAGCAAGCACAGAAAAAAAAGTTGCAGCACTAGCTAGCTATTGGTACGTACAGCAGGTAGTTGTACGTGCCAGTGGATTAAATCTGTACTGCAATGTGTAAGATCGACCGGCTCTTGTAATCAGTGTACTGAATACATATTCATGAGCCGAACTAGAGCTGTGTTATGTACTTATGTTCATGCATGGAAACTTACTCAGTGATCAGTTTTCTTAGATCCAGCTGAACACATAGAAAAAATAGTCTAACACAATGTTCATATACTAGTGGATTTTCTTCTTGTTTTTTTCTCTTGCATGAACTTGAAAGATACCTGTCAGATGCTGGGTAGCTGTTGGACGCAAAAGCAGGGCAAGAAATCTGCTTTACTTGAATCACATGTCTAAGACGGCGCCAAAGAACCACACGGGAACACAATAATCTCACCCCAAATAAAGGGAGCATACAGACACCGGTAGAGCGCGTGAATGCACACGTCCAATAGCATGAACACGTACTACTGGTAAGAATAATTAAGAAAGTAGAGTAAGCACGAGGAATGCACTAGCTGGCTAATTAAGCTAGTCAGAGAAGAAAACAAGTAGGCAATGCAACTATGTAAGACGAGACAAGATTTCATGATGAATCAATCACGTGAATGCACCTAGCTAGGTGGTGAGAACCATATGGCCGGCCGACCTGTGTGATTGATCTTGGGATCTTTCATCCTAGCTGGCCGTGGTGCTGGACGCCGTGGACTCCGTCGAGCAGTCCGAGCGACCGGAGGCCGCGGCCGCCGCGTCATCCGCGTTGCTGTAGCAGCAGCGCGGCACCACCACCCGGTGGTGGAAGTTGCGGTGGCAGCCGCACGCGGCGCAGCGTAGCGCGCCGCTGGTGCCCTCCTGCCCCTCGGCCAGGAATTCCCGGCACCCGTCCAACGCGTACCCGCCCATCCTCGCCGCGTGGTTCCGCCGGCACTCGCCATACCGCACGCCGCGGCAGCACCCGCCGAACGCCATAGACGCTGCCGGCGGCAGCGGTGGATGGCACCGCCTGAGGATCACGAGCCTCTTCATCATCACCGTCTCCTCCACCGAAGGACAAGGAGTAAACAGCCACTAGATGATTGTGTACATATATAACTTGGTCTGATGAGTACTGGGAAACGAGAGATCGCGAGACCTAGCAAGATAGATCACACTGCTACATATATTTATAACCACCTTGGTTCGCCATGGCGTGCCCCACCCATGTACACCTAATGGCAATGGCAGTTGTTTGACATGGGCGTGCATAAAGGTCTCACATGCACGGGCCTTTTAATCGTGCCTCTAGATTAGGAGAAGACCTAATGTCTGGGCTGGCTAAATTGATGGTCCAGCAAGTTCCACCTCACCGTGGTGACAACCAATCATCTATGGTCTATACATATGTATATCTACTCCCCGGGGGATAAAAGGCAAGCCATTTGACCTAGTTTTCACCATGTTCCGTTCTCGTTATCCGCTGGCAGGATCGACACTCCATGGCCCGGAGCGAGAGGGCAGACGGCTCTCTCTGGCGACAACTTGGCGAGTGTGGTGCGGCGAAATCCCATGGTTTCAGAGGGAGGATTGGTGGCTTCTCTAGTTAGTTGTCTTGGGTGTCTTTTTGTTTCTTTTTCTTTGAGCTGCTTTGTAAGAGCATGTCTAACCAAACCCCTAAATGTTAGAGGGGAAAACGGTGCACTGTTCACCGATGAGAAAAAAATTGCTCCTCTAAACTTCGACCGCCGGGATCGATCCTCTAAATCTGAACTCCTATATTTGAATCTTCGGCTAGACATTTCATCAAACACATTGCAAAACTGTACGTCGCTACTCAAAAACTTTCCACGGTCGATCGACACCCAGCTGCGATTGATGAGGCCGCCAGTGGAGGACGCGGAGGCACCGCGGGCACACGTCGCGGAAGACTGCCGCGGCGTGCTGCAACTGCTCAGCGACGGGACCTGCTGAGCAGGGTGCCCGTCAACGGCCGTGCAACACAAACCCCGTGGCCAGATCGATGAGCCAGTTGCCATGATGAACCGCCCGCATGCCTCCTTGGCAGCCAAGCCGTCGTATCACGTCGTTGCATCTTGCCGCCGAGCCGACGTTGGCTAGCAAGATGACAGAGCCCGCACATTGCAGCCGCGAGGTGATGCACGAGGTGAGGAACCGAGCTGACATGCCCCAAGCGCACTTGTAGATGCATATTATATCAATGCACTAGTGTATACACCTGGGGCCTGTTTGGTAGCCTGCATCTGATTCTTGGCCCATCTCGACAGTGCCACAGGCAGCACTGCCCGCCTGAGCTAGGCATCGGGCCTGATTTTGCAGCCCGTTTCGTAGTCTGCATGGGCTACCTAGATATGATTTGGGCCTTTTTGCCCCTTGTGTTTGGTTGCCTGCATCAGTGACTTTTGGTCCATTGCATGCAAAAAATAGGTATTTGGTTGCACATAGACTGACCCTTATGGTCACCCTATTCAAATTCTAGTGTGATTACCATCACTAAAAACACATTCGATCATATGCACCACCCTAGAAGAGGATCAACTTGACGATCACCATAAAAAGAATGACGATGATGAAGTCCTTGACGCTATCATGTTGGGCATGTTGTTGTTCTTTAGAAACAGTGATGTTCTTCCCTAGCAGCAAGTTGCACATGTTGATTGTCCAGCTGATGTTCTCTTTGGTTGATATAGTTGCTTTGAACAAGGTTGTTGTTGTTGTTGTGCTTAGCTATGTACCTGTGGTATGCCTCAAATGCTTCCTCTCGGCGGTGTCAAACCCTTCATAGCTATTGTTTGAGTAACCTAAAACTTGATCCTGTAGTGACTCCATTTGGACCCCTCGTTTCCTGCCTCTGAACACCACATAAAAGTTTCTCTATAAGGAAGAAGAGTAACATGTCAATTGTAATAGCACAAGATCATCATATGCATGTACCATCCATAACTAGCATCACAAGTTGCTGTCAAGAAACTAGCATCACAAGTTCATAAGACAAGTACGTACTAACAGGTGCGTGCACGATCATTTCCAAAAGGGGATCACAGATTCATC
Source organism: Avena insularis (assembly GCA_023614405.1). Lineage (NCBI taxonomy): Eukaryota > Viridiplantae > Streptophyta > Magnoliopsida > Poales > Poaceae > Avena > Avena insularis. The sequence goes on from CM042692.1 coordinate 115,108,166, forward strand.
TTACACCACATGGTGTTAACCTACCACCACATAAAAAGTGGGTGCCATCCTACCACCGCAATCAGGATCAGAATTGTGACACCCTTGGGATCAAGGTTAAACAAATCCAGACCTTAACCTGACATAAGCTTAACCTAGAGCTTGAGGATATCCAGTGAGAAATCGGTAACACAATAGTAATCCTGCGACACAAAAATTATTACAACAAGCTCATAACTAAGAGAAGAACCAAACTATTACAAGCAGAGGTCACTGACCACAAACATCAAACAACGGAAGGAAAATTATGCTATTGAGTATAGCAAACTTAACAAATGGCCTAAGAGGCATGGAACATAATGATGACGTCCCAGCCTATAGATTCCAGGTTGCCGGCCGGGAACCCCAATCTACTCGTCGGTGTCGATGTCGTATGGAACTTGTCTTCAGGGGAACACTTACTCTGCTATAAAAGTATCAACAAAGCAAGGGTGAGTATAGGGTGTACTCCGCAAGACTTATGGCTCGTGGGGTTATTTTGCATAAAGCCATCTTTGTTTATAAAACAAGAGGGAGAAGAAGCTCATATAATTAGAATATCTTTAAAGGGGATAAGAGAGCGACATCTCCAAAGAATTGATCATCATATTTTGATATACACCAAAGTAATCCTCATCACACAACTAGGACCACCCCCTCGTACCCATGAGGAAGCATCCTTAAGCACATGTTGAAACCTCCAAGTTTTACGATTAGGTTAATTTTCTCTAGGATCTTAGAATTCGGTCACCAATTGTTCATAACCGTGAACACGACTTTTCGAAAAGATTTAACCCTACAGGGGTGTACAACTTTACCCACATGTACCAACCGACTCTTAATGCCACTAGATAAGCCCTCTTCCTTGGAAGGCCGGCGGAGGGTGGTTGGACACAACATTTACCTTGCTTTTGCCGAGACCATGAGTCACGCACTAAGGAGGGTTCCGCTGTAACGGGTCAAGTCCCGAAGCCGATCCCTAGAGATGTGACTCGAGGTTTGTTTACCAGGGGCTCCGTTGACCCCAAGCAACCCAGGCCATGCTTACCTATGCGTCATGAGGCACCTTCACTCGCCAAATCTTTTAAAATGTTTTCTATGCATATGTAGAATGGAATGCCTGAACTATGTGACTCATGAAATCTACTAGGCAAGTTAATCAGCGGAGGGGTTCCCAAGCCCCGTGTGGCTGTACACTCGTCTTGGTCCAAAGGAAAGAACTCGGTTCCTAGTGGTGGCGAGCATGGGACTACAAAAACCACATCCCACCGTGGCCTCCCATACATGCCTTAGCATATTTAACCATTACCACTGATCTTATCTCATCTCGTTCTCCTGTCATACTAGATTCTTTGCATATGATACATCATCTGGATGAACCAGAACTAACAGCTAAGCATGGCTAAGCAGGACACAGATATAAGCTCTAGCAGTGCACACAAGCCAGACCTAGTTATGCTAGGAGTAGTGGATCATGTAATATTAGCTCAAAGGGAGTAATGCAACAGATAGGATACTCTATCTATCGATAAAAGACCACAATAGAATCGTATACACCATGGCAAGAATGAAATGCTTTCGAAATCATAGGATTGTATAATGGTGGGGCTATGCTTGCCTTTTCCTGTTGATAACCAATAGGCAGATCTTCGAATATCTTGTACTAGACTTGATTATAGTTGATCAAGTATTGTTCGTCAATCTTCGATGGTGTTGATCTCGGTCTTCGATCTCGATATTGTATTCTACCGGGAAGAAGCAAACACCGGAAAGAAAGGGGAAACAACAGTCAACACATGGCATCGATGCAATGCTCAAGCAAGGATGATGATATGACAAGTTAAATTGCGTTGAATTGAGTCCCTAAAACATGCTTGACAATTTAAGCGGGATCTGAAGGGTGCAAACCCTAATACAGGAGAGACCCCAGAATCACCTACGGGGGTTGATTTGTTCTTCTAATTAAACTTGTGATTAAAGTTGTTGAACAATGTATGATAGTGATGCTGAAGTGTAGGTCTCATTTTTCTGAACATTTTGATATATTATACACATTTTTCTGACTTATAAATAATTAGTTATTGAATTTATAAGATTTAAACCATTTTCTGGATTTAATAAAACTATTAAAAGGATTTACTGTGTCAGCATGACACGGGCTAACGTCAGTGCACGCTTCTAAACCTTTCTCACCCAAGCCTGAGCTAGCCTATGTGACTGACTGTTAGGCCCGGGGCCAGGTTAACAGCCACGCTAACGGTGAGCGGGTCCATGACCACGTCAGCGGTTCATCACGGTGACATCACCACCGCATCCACGTCGGATGGTGGTCGCTAGCGACGACACAGGGCGAGTCAGGATGCGCGGGTGGTCGCGTTCAACGCACCTCGCGTTGGGGAACCTAGAGAAGGCGGCGGCGCTGGTTTTGGGTCACCGGAGGTGTGGCTATGACGGAGAGCGGTGGCGGTGCTTGCAGCTCGGCGGCAAGCAACAACTACAGAGCGAGAGGGGGTCAGGGAAGAGGTCCTAGGGGACCACCAGCTCACTACGGTTCGGATGGAAGCGACGTTGAGGAGCGGGGAGTCCGGAGACAAGCGAATCGATGACGATGAGCTTCATCGAGATCGGAGAAGACGGGGTCGTGGGCATCGACTAGGGGCACCCCTCCTTGTTTCCGCTAGTGGGGAGGAAGAGGGAAGCGAGGCGGTGGCTCTGGCACTGTCGGCGAGGCAAGGGGTGGTCGGGAACGACGGCGACAGACGACATCTAGCGGCTAGGGTTTCGGCCGGAGGAGAAATTGGAGAAGAGAGGGGATTAGGGTTCTTTCGGGCGTGGTGGGGTATCTATAGTCGGCCGGCGACGTCGGTAGCGTGCATCCTGGCACGGGCAGGCATCGCGGTGCAGACGGATGGTGGCGGCGGCGACAACGAGCTGGTTCCCCGTCGTCGACGAAGACGACAATGCATTTAGACGCCGAAGGGGTACAAGCTGGCAGTTGGGCCGCATGTGGGATGCGGGTGGCTGATGCTGGGCTACATCAAAGGTTGCTAGACGGGCCACTACTACTTCACGTGGGCGACAGTTAGGGGGGAGAGGGTCTGGGCCGGCCTATTAGGGTTAGCTGGCTCTATTTTTTTTCCTGCAAAAACATTTTCCAAAACTGTTTTCACTTTGAGTTTGTATTTAAATTTCAAACATGTTTTGGATTATTTCAAAAATACCAGAAGTTTTACAAAGTATATAAAATAACCATGAGCCCTTGTATTCAATTTGGGCTCCATAGTTTTGGGTCTTTTCAGAATATAAAAAACCATTTTGAATAACTTTCAGAAAGAGGGGAAGGATTGGGGTTAGCGTTTTACTTATTTCTTTTTGCATACATTTTTATTTCTTAGCAAAATAATGATTCTCATGAATGCACAAACAATCCTAATAAAGGATTACAAAAACTGGGGTGTTACAAGAATCGCATGAGGGGTTAGTATATACCACCTCATTGATTCATACAAGCCATAGAAGTTTTGGGGTCTTAGCTACTACCAAAATGTACATGGCGAAGGTTGTAAGTTCATCATCACCACCAGCACCACCGCCACCATCATGCACACCACCTCCATGACCATAGGATCCAAAGCACTAGTCGAATTACTTGGACAAGAATGTCCTGATCCATAGGCTCATGTGCCCCTCACGCATGCCGACAAATTTGGTGCCTTGTGCCTTGTTGTCAACGAGGTGGCTAAGAGCCGCCAGGAGATGGAACTCCACAAAGCCAGCAATGTCCATCACTGCAGAGTAGAGGTCATGGTGCATGTTAATGGGCTTATTGTCCCCGATGGTCTGCGCATCATCCTTCACGACATCGGTCATGTTGCCGAAGGCGTGGATCTTGTCGTCAGCAAGCACTCCCATATTTCCCTTGCCGTTAACGACAGCAGCAACAGCTCTTGCAGATGCTGCTACCGCAACTCGAGCATCGACCGACTTCTCCGAGGCATCAAGGTTCATGGTGTCGGACTCTTGGGTGGCAGAGTCTTCAGTACTGCCAAGGGGCTCGCCTGACCCCATGGCATACCTCCCAGTGGCAAGGCCATAGGAGAAGATGGTCTACATATGGGCATAGTTCTGGATGGGCTTGTTGAGGTACTCTGCATCCCTTATGGGCGCCTACGAGTTGCAAAAAGAGTTTGTTAGCGGTGACAATGCTGTGTAAGAAGACAGGGCTACAGTGATCATTGCTGCAAACCTGAACATGTCCCTGGAAGTGCTCAGTGGAAAGAAGAATGGTGAAGGTGTCCTCATCCGTGCTGCTAAGGTCTCTCAACTTGCTGATTTGGATCCAACACACCCTCCACTTCCTCAGGTGGTTGTCACCAGAGTGCCTGAGACCTCAGCACCACAATACTCGAACAAAGCTTTGGCACACGCATTGAGATGGATCTCCTTGAACCACTTATTAGTACAGACACTGCTCTTCACTATATCGCACATCTTTTTGAGCACGAACGTGGACATGTAAAGGAGCCATTTCATGGTCCCCTTCATCTGTGCCTTCTTGAGCTTAGCGGTGACCTTATCCTTGATGGAGGTGACATAGGTCTGGACAGAAGTGTCAGCAGACATGATGCCACTTCCTGGAGTGGGTGACATCGACAACACTACCTGGTTCTATGGGAGAGACTGGTTGTCATCCACATAAGAGGGGATCTGGGACTCCCCAATAGGGATCAAAGCCTAGCTAAACTGGTCGCAGAACGAGTCCTACAATGACGATGAAATAAAGACGGAAATGAATCAAGGTGTGAAGAAGATGGCGTTCTAATGTAGGAAACTAGCATATGCATCAATTTCATATCAATCTATGAACAATAATAGTTCATCTACAAGATCGACCAAACACAGCCGAACTTTTAGATCCTACGGAGAAAATCCTACAAATCTGGCTAAAACCTACACATGCTATTTGCACAACAATCTACCATGTACTTGAATGAAGCAACGAACTACAGCTCCTAACCCTAGCAACTCTACGGATCTAAGCTCACCGGAGAAGAAGAAGCTACTTACCTGGCATGGACGGAGCGGGAAACGGAGCTCGATCTGGGGCGAAATGGCGGGTGCTTTTTTCGAGTTGGGCGAGGGCGGTAGAAATAGGGGGTTTCAGTGGGAGAGATGAGATCACCTCCGGCGCTAGCTTTTCGATGTAGCCGAAAAGCTCGCACCATCGCCTTCCCTGGCCGCGCTCGTGCGGGGGAGCTCAAGTTTTGCACCTGCGGGGTGCACGGCGAGTGTGGCTCACTGGAAATGGCCGAATCGACCGTAGTCGTTGGGCCTGGCAGTGGGATGCTTTAAGGTTCGCGCCAGCGCAGCCCAACCAGCAGTGCAGGCAACCAATCGGCCAATTTTCTGCTCCGCCAGGCCTATCTGGGCTTCATGGAGGCTACCAAACGCGCCCCTGATGTACTAGCTGCAGATCAGATCAGCCCAACCATTGCCTCAAGACTGTCCCCGCCGCTGAAGCTCCTGTCCGGCCTGATCCGTCGCTGTCGACCCAATATCCAGTTGACGCGTGACTCCTGGATCGGCACACAACGTGGGTGCCTAGTGGCGTGGCTAGGCACTCACAGACTCACACCATTGGTTGCGTCCACTTCCTGTTGTCGCACGACTGTACCCGATGGTGACCGGCACTAACCAGCTGGCGTCGCGAACTTGCAGGCCGGATCCCGACGCCGGAAATCAAGGAGATTGGATCTCACGAGGCAGCGCAAAAGATAGCTGTTGGGTCAAGAAAAAAGCGGAGAAGGGGCACCCCACCGCCGACGGCCTCCTCCGGCGGAGGCAGGGTGAATGGAAGTGGCTGAGAGGTGGTTTTGTTTGCCGCGGCTGGGAGCCTCTAGAGTCACCTCGGGGTTGGGGATTGGGCGCGGAAAAGCTTGGGGGAGGGTCGGGTGGCTTGGCCGGTGGCGGCGGACGGGCGCAGCGGGAGGGAGCAAAATTATAGGCATCCACCTCAGGGCCGAGAAAATTTGGGAGAGGCGGCAAGATTATAGAAGTCACTAACCTATATTTGCTCCTCTAACCGATTTGGGGCTTCGGTTAGAGCCTGTTTTAGCCGTTAGAGGAACAATTTTGCTCATTCGGCCGCGAAAAAGGGATGGGTTAGAGATGCTTAAAAGGGTTTCTCATCACTTCATATTGGTTTGGCCGTGTGGCTTTATTTATAAAGTAGGGTGATACCCTATTTCGAGATACATATTAGTCAGGTCAATTGATTCCAAAACTTATCATTTTACCAAAAAATTCTGCGACATATTTCGTTACTAGTTTATCTAGATTATTGAACCAGGGACGCAGAGGTGTCCAAGTTTGGTGACATCAACAAACATCAAGCTTAGCTTCAAGCTTCTTTTTTTTCTTGGATGCCTGGGTTCATATTATCACTTTGTTTGAAGTTGCCGCGACCTATTTATAAAATCTAATGTAACTTCGCATAAAAAACTAATGAAAGAAAATGGAAACACATTAATTCTCAACAATTTTTACATGTGTATCATTTTCACATGTCTTGTGTAATACTGTAACTCTCAATTGACATCTTAAATTTAAGATTGGATTTCACTTCTTACTCCATATATGTGCAGTTTGGATAGTATCTAGCATGTTTTAAAAATTTGCTACCTGATTTTACCTGGAAGTTGTTAAATGTGTCAAATTTTACTCAATTAAACAATTTGCCATGATTTAAACAGACCGAGTCCACTTATAAGACTGGCGTGGCTGGTGGCTAGGATTCCAACTAGAAAGCGTTGGTTGGGTGTGTCGTCTCTATCAACACAGCTGACGGAATTTTGTGAACCAGGTACCATAGAATTATTTCCCTCCACCGACATCCCCGCAATCTTGCCCGGGTGAAGAATCCAACAAATGTTCTAGGCGAGCATTACCATCTCCTCACTGCTACTCCTCGCCACCTTTGTTCGTCTCAAACCCGGCTTCAAAGAAACCAATGATTGTGCCTAGCTTGACCCCAAACCCCAAACATGTGTGTTCAAGTGAGTCCGGACAGGGTTGTTTGATTTAGCTAATTTGTCCCGAATGCATCCAGATCACCAGCCTCATTGGCGCATGTGGGACATTACAATCATGAAAGGAATATACTACTCTACCACAAGTGTAACATCTCTGCCACAAGTGTATGTGCAAACATGTGGTAAAAGTGGAATTCACTCTAAATAGAATTAATGGAATTTTTTGATGAAAGGAAAGGAGAGAAAAATGAGTTTTGTAGGAGCTGATCGGAAAGGATGGCATAAGACATAAGAGTGGGGCGCCAGGCCAGGCTGGCTTGACGCCGAAGTTGGCATGGCAGCTGGGTGTTGTTGGGCTTGATCGGTGGTTTGCAAAGATGATATCGCTGCCAAGCGCGCGCTTCTGTTCTTCGATCGATTGCCGACTCCACTGTTTGAGCATGTGGACTACGGAGTGGGCAACAAGCAGTAAGTATATGCGTTGATATAAGGGTGGAACCAGATTCCTCTGATTCCCAAACAACGTTGTCCTTATTTCTTCCAGTTGTACTCGTACGCCAATTAACATGGGAGGACAGGACAGGGCCGGCCGTGTGCATGACAGAGCGAATCCAGCGCAAAATAATCATTGATGGATTTAGCATGAGAAAACGACCTGGTTTTCAGTTTTTCAAGTCCCTCTCTGTCCAGAAATAAGTGGTTGGAATTTATATAGATTTTTATGTATATAGATGTGTTTTAGGAGAATTACAGTGTGGCTTCCGGTACTACACACCCCCATATTTGGAAAAATATAAAAGAAGTTAGAAAAACAAACTTTTTTTGAAATCAAAGATGATCAGGTATTGTACTAGTGAAAAAATATTTTTCTAAGGAATTACTTTCATTGTATCCTAGGTAAAAAAAACCAACTCAAAACGCCTCATGACCAGGTACTATTTATTTTTGATTCGTCACATTTTTGTTTTTTCGTCCTGAGTACCATGCGAATTATTTCTGTTCCAAACATTTTTTTTACGAGTACAATACCTGACCATCTTTGATTTCAAAAAAAGTTCGATTTTTTTAACTTTTTTCTATTTTTTATTTTTCTAAGTATGGGGATGTCCAAGAGTCAAAAGTCCGCCTTATGTGTTTTAGTATATAGATATAGATGTGAATCTAAACTAATCCATGTCCATTATTTTCGGACTGAGGGAGTATGATATAGTATCAGCTAAACCCCTGATTTAAACTGTTCTTCTTTTCTTTGTTATTAAGTTTTGCATCATTATTTGTACTTTTGCGTATTTGCATCTGTTTGTCGGTTTGTCCTGAAAAGCCGCGTTGTTGGCTCGCTAAAATCAATCATGATTAAGAATGGGAACGTATATGGAGCTAGCGCACTGGATGGTATCCGTGAAGTGCAGAGGACGGGGTACAGATGCCAATTCAAGTCTCCTTTAAGCATTGCCATCTGACATCTGAGCAGCATTTGCTTCCAATCTCCTATTTATAGTGGCAACAGTGTATATACACAAGTGCAACACGGGGGCCAAAAGTAAAGGTAATAAATACTATGTAGGCATCGTCGCAATAATAAAACGCTGAGAGCTGAGACCTATAGAAAGGCCAAGCGAGTCATCAGTAATACGTACGTCCATGGTCCCGTGCTAGCACTGTCGCGGGCGTAATGGAGCTTTGTCTGGTTACGAAACTATCACTTTAAACATCTCTAATCCAACTATGGGCTGATTTTTTTTTACGAAATTCCACCGATCTATTAATAATCATCAACAGCAGTACAAAGAGCCTTAAAAGTAATAGAAATTACAAATAGGTCACTGGACCACTTAGCGACGACTATAGACACTAGCACGAGCGAAAGACGCGCCGCCCTCTTCGCCCCTCCATCACCGAAGCTGGGCAAAGCTTGTTGTAGTAGACAGACGGAAAGTCGTCGTGCTAAGCCCCATAGGACCAGCGCACCAGAGCAGCAACCATCGCCGAAGATGGCAACCATAGATCGGAAGAGACTGACCTCAAACCACACCGACGAATACGTAAAACGATCGGATCCCAAAAGATCCGTCGGACACACGACTTCATGCGCCCTCCGCCAGGTCTAGACAATGGAGCAAGAATAGAACGGGGAGGATCTTATTCTGACTTCAGGATGCAGCCGCCGTCTAAACATCCCGAAGAAGACACTGAAAATAGGCTAAACAAAAACGAAAACCCCCAGCCGACGGGAGGCCGTGGTCCACCCTCACCTCCAAGGCCCTAAGGCCATCGGAGGAGGAGCGGACCGGCGGCGTCGCCAGCGAGGGGATGAAACCCTAGATGGTTTAGCTGGTCACTTGCACAATTGCTCTGCCCGGCTGCCTCGCTACGTACCGGTTCGGCTGCCTTGCCGCGGATTAATTATCCCCTATGGGCTGTTAGAGGATTTTATTTTCTCCCCTAACGACCGAAGCAATCTTTAACCGAACCCGCAACCGGTTTATAGGAGAGATTTTTTTACGAATCGGCCTCCGCAGATCACAAATATACGAGCCCGCAGCCTCAACGCACATATTTTTCCTCCTCCCCGCCCCGCCATTGCCACTGCCTCGTCGTTCTGCCGTTCCATTCCCGCCGGCATTGAAACCGTCGAGCATCTAACGCCTCCGCTGATAGCCCAAAAAAAGGCAGGCCTACTGACGAGGGGTATCCAACTAGGGATTTCGTCAGATATCAGGAAAACAATGAAGACAAAGTCGCCTGAATATTGGGGAAAACACTCTATTACAAGTTGTTCTCTAGATTTCGATACCCTCGGTTGGGCTTCTCCCGCCCTATATATAATAGGCCGGGTCTCAAAGCTGTGTGCGGATAGGTTTCATACACGCGCTATTACAATACCAATATAATGTCGGTTCATAGTTTCTTTCCTAATACAATAGCTTCCTTGGGCCGTTTATCTGGAATCCTTGTGGGCCGCATGACTTTTACCCAATGTAGGGTAACGAATAATGAGCATCCGAGTAATTATACTCATGTCAGTAGCCCCTGAGACTCTACCCGAATCCCTAGTTTTCAGGTTGAGTCTCAAAGTTTCTTTTATCCTTTACTTTGTTACTTTCTGTGTTTTTTTAGGGATTTGGTATAACGAGTCTAATGCTTCCGATGGATCGGGAATCAGTTAATTGCTCCTGGGCAAAAATAAGGTTGACCTACATCAAATTCAAGTCCCAGACTCGAATCCGGAATTTGTAACTAGCGTAATTCAGTTCGAGCCAATGAGGTCTTACCCAATACTGAATCCCAGTTTTTATTTTTATCGGGTACCCAACGTGTCCGTCGGGATTTTTCATCGTATCATTGATACGGATATTTACTGACAGAGTGCATTCTTGTGCGATTACCAGGCCACACAGGACGAATCCAGGGGTCTTACCTTCATATTTCTGAACACGGCATTCGGATTTTTTGTCGCGTCTGAGCGAGATCCGAGATTTTTGGATTTTTTGTCGGGTGCCCTGCTGGGCCGCAACTCTTTTTGATTATATCAGATTATTTTATACAATCTCCCGATAGGAGTAACACTTTCTTGATGATACACAAGTGTAAAACTCAAAAAGGTTTTAGCTATTATAATTATACTTCATACACTTCTAAATTTTTATCGGGTGTGCGACAGCGCTCTCGTTAGGAGTAGTCCCCGAGGCTATGTTCGGATGCCTGTATCTAGACATAGGCTCATAATTGCTATTAGTCTTGATTGAAAGCATCGATCTTTGGGAAAAAAGTATTGAGGCATAAATAACTTATCTCTTTTACATATAAAGCAAAAATCGTCGATACATTATTCTTTTTTGATCGGATGGCTTTGTAGCCTGTGTCTTGGACATCTTGGCTTAATAAGCCGAACTGTAACTCTTATCATCTTTGCAAATAATTTCATGCATAAAAGCGTCGTATCTGTGCTACGTTCCATGGATTTGAATAATTTACTCATGTCTTCTTGTCTTGTAGTCGATATACTCCTCCAGGAATAACTTCTATGATGATGTATGGTCCTTCCCATGGTGATTCTAGCTTCTTATGACCATCTTGCTTGAGGCGAAGAACTAGGTCCCCCACTGCGAAGGACCTAGGCCGCAATCTCCTGCTATGATAATTACGCAAATTTTGCTGGTACATAGTTGCTCTTTGGAGGGCTTCATCTCGAGCTTTATCAAGCGCATCCACATCATCTTCGAGTGCTTCTCTTGATTCTTCCTCATCGTATGCAGCTACCCTTGGTGATTCATGTGATATCTCAACTGGAAGCACGGCTTCCGCACCGTGGACCAAAAAGAAAGACGTCTCTTGTATTGAATTATTTGGAGTTGTACGTAAACTCCATAACACGGATGGCAACTGGTCCACCCATGCTCCTTTTTCTCTGTCGAGTGGTGCCAGTAATCTCTTTTTGAGTCCAGCGGTTACTAGCCCATTGTCTTTTTCGACCTATCCATTTATTTGCGGGTGAGCTACCGAGGCGTAGCTTATCTTGATGCCCATCTCCTGGCAGTACTCCTTAAACTCATTAGAAGTGAAGTTGGTCCCATTATCCGTGATAATGTTGTTTGGTACGCCAAAATAAAATACTATGGATTTTATAAAATTCATAGCCGAAGTTCCATCTTGGGTTGTGACGGGTATTACTTCAATCCATTTGGTAAATTGGTCGACTGCCACTAGCAGAAAAACGTGTCCTCTTGGTGATGATTTGTGAAGTTTTTCCACCATGTCGAGTCCCCACTGAGCGAAAGGCCAAGCCAAGGGTATGGGATTCAGATCAGCGGCGGGTGCTCCAGGTTTTGTTGTGAATCGTTGGCATGCTTCACATGTTCTGGTGATGTCTTTTGCATCTTCTACTATAGCGAGCCAATAGAATCCTGTCCTGAATGCTTTTGCAGCAATTGCTCGGCTACTGGCGTAGTGGTCATAGACTCCTCATGTATATCTTTAAGTATAATTTTTCCTTCTTCATGTGTTACGCATCATTGCAACAAACCCGAAATACTTCTTTTGTATAGTTCTCCTTTGATTATCCTGAAAGCCTTTGATCACCGGGTGATTCGTCGTGCCTCTATTACATCCTTTGGCAGTTCCCCTTTAGTCATGTATGCTATATATGGTTGCATCCAGGTTGGTTCGACTAACATGACCTCTCCGATTTCTCGTTCTTCTTCTTTGATGGCTTCTTCTATACTTTTGGTTTCTGAGGGAGCCCCCGAATCTTTTTGCGGATGTTTCTTTTTCCCTGTTTTTGGTGCTATGACCTTAGAGACTCTTTTCACTTTGATTGATTGCTCCATTATTTCTTCCCAAAACACTCCTGGTGGTATTGGCAGACATAATGATCCGATGTTTGCTAAATTGTCGGCTTCCTCATTGCTTGCTCTTCCTATATGTGATACTTCACATCCATCAAATCGAGCCTCCATGATGTTGTATAGGTCGCAATAAGAAATCATATTCTCACTAACAGCATCGCATTTGTTCATTGCCTGCTGCGCTACAAGATTGGAATCTCTGAAGATTTTGAGGCGAGTTGCACCACAAGCTTTGGCCATCTGCATACCGTGCAACAGGGCCTCGTATTCTGCTTCGTTATTGGATGCGTTTGTAAAGCTCATCCGAAGAATGTAATGCATTTTGTCGCCTTCAGGTGATATTAGTACGACTCCTTCTCCCGCTCCCTCCATTCCATTTGATCCATCAAAATACATTGTCCAAGCGCTCGAAAGGTCTGGTGGACCCACACATTGTAACTCCATCCACTCTGTGATGAAATCTGGCAGAACTTGTGACTTGTGACTTCTCATAAGTGATATCCCTAGGGGATAGTTTGATGCCCCATAGATAAACACGCCTAGTTGCTTCTGGATTGTTGAGGATGCTTGACAAAGGTGCTTCGTTGACCACTATGATCAGGTGCTCCGAAAAATAGGGGCACGGTTTTCGTACTATCATAAATACCCCGTATGCTAGCTTCTGGTAGTGTGGGAACCTTTGTTTAGATGGCGATAAAACTTTGCTCAAGAAATATACTGGCCTCTACACGCCGTGCGTCTTCCCTTCTTCGGGTCGTTCTACGACCATGACTGTGCTGACCACCTGATGTGTGGCAGCAATATAAAGGAGTAAAGGTTCTTTCTCTTTTGGCTACACGAAGACATGGGATGTCGAGAGTGTTCTTTTAAGATCTTCGAAGGCATACTGAGCTTCTTCCGTCCATTCGAATTTTTCTGATTTCCTCATGAGGGCGTAGAATGGCAGTGCTTTTTCTCCTAACCTTGCAATAAAATGACTTAGTGCCGCTACTCATCCCGTCAATTGCTGTACACCATGTAGATTTGTTGTCCTTTTCATTATGAGGATTGCTTGTATTTTTTTGAGATTAGCCTCGATCCCTCTGGCTGATACCAAGTACCCGAGGAGTTGTCCTGCCGGAACTCCAAAGGAGCATTTCTTCGGGTTTAGTTTGATGCTAAACCTGTCGAGATTGTTGAATGTTTCTTCTAGATTCTTGATCAACGCAGATCCGTGACCTGTGGTAACTATGACATCTTCAATATACACTTGTACGTTTGTACCTATTTGGCTTCCCATGCACTTCTACATCACCCGCTGATATGTTGCTCCAACGTTCTTGAGGCCAAAAGGCATTGTTGTGTAGCAAAATACACCGTAAGGCGTGATAAATGCCGTTTTCTCCTAGTCTTGTTCCTTCATTCTGATCTGGTGGTACCCTGAATATGCATCCAAGAAAGAAAGATGTTTGCATCCCGCAGTTGCATCGATGATTTGATCGATTCGCGGCAATGGGAAGTGATCTTTTGGGCAATGTTTGTTCAGTGCAGTAAAGTCGATACACATCCGAAGTTCTGTAGTGTTTTTCTTTGGAACACATACTGGGTTTGCAAGCCATTCTGATTTTGTTAATTCTTTTATAAAATTGGCATCAGTTAGGCGATGGAGCTCTTTTCCAATGGCCTTGCGTTTCGGCTCCGTGAAGCGTCGAAGTGGTTGCTTTACCAGCTTCTCTTTTGGGTCTAGATTTAATGCGTGCTCGGCGAGTTTCCTAGGGATTCCCAGCATGTCAGAAGGTAGCCATGCGAAAATCTCCCAATGCTCACGGAGGAACTCGATGAGCACGCTTTCCTATGCGGGATCAAGGTTAGAAGCCACGAATGTCGTTTTCGTCGGGTCGACGGGGTGGATATGTACTTCTTTTGTGTCTTTTGCTGTGTCAAAAGCCTGATCGAGATTGACACATGTTACTTCTAGAGGTTGTGCGTTTGCTGAACTTTTGAGTTGCTCAAATTTCGTTGTCATCCCGAAAGATTCAGAAATTTTGTTGATCTCCCGATCACAGCTGCCGGTATAGGTGAAGCTTCCTTGTACCGTGATAACTCCTTTGGTGCTGGCATTTTCATTACTAAGTATGCATAATGCGGCACTGCCATGAACCGTGCAAAGGCTGGTCATCCCAGGATTGCGTGATATTGTGATGGCCAATCCATGAATTCGAATTCGAGTTTTTCTCGCCTGAAATTAATTTTGGAGCCAAAAACAATGTCAAGAAAAGCTTTGCCTAAAGGGATTTCAGCTTTACCTGGTACTATTCCATGAAAAGATGTTTCTGTTGGAGCGAGATTATCCAGGGGTAGCCTATTGTTCTCAACGTTTCCGGGTAGATCAGATTTATACTGCTTCCTGCATCCATGAAGACCTTGCTCATATCGAACCCGCCAATTTGTGCTTCGACTATCAGAGCCGAGTGGCTTGGTCGCTGGACCCGAAGTGGATGATCGGCTCTGCTAAATGTGATTTCCTGCTCTGACCAATGGAGATATTCGGGTGTAGCTGATGGTGCTGTTTCTGCCATATTAATTTGTCTTGTGATGAGTTTTTGGATCCTGTTGGATGGGCGCTGATACGTTGTTAACGTATCCATAATTTTTGATGTTCCATGCTTGGTTTTATGTACTTTCTTATGTTTTGTCTACACTTTGGAGTACTTTTTATACACTTTCTTGGACTAACCTATTAACAAGATGCCACAGTGCTAGTTACCTGTTTTCTGCTGTTTTTGGTTCCAGGAAAGTTAGAAAATAAATATTCTCAGAATTGGACAGGACAAAAGCCAAAGTCAGTTTTTCACCGAGGGGGACACAGAGCCAGAGTACGAGACAGAGAGGGGCCAGGGGGCGGCCACACCACCTGGCCACGCGGCAAGGCCTGACCCATGCCAGGGGTGGTGCGGCCACCCAGGGCACCCCCTCGGCCTCCCCTTTCGCCTATAAGATGCCTCCGATACAGAAACCCTAGGTACCCGATGAAAAATTCCACGAAAGTGTCGGTAGCCACCGTCATCTCCATCCCTAGATCAAGAGGGATCTGAAGCTCTTCCCCGCACCCTGCCAGAGGTGAGAATTCACCCGGGAGGCCTTCTTCATCACCATGCAAGCCTCCGGTGTGATGCGTGATTAGTTCATGTAGTAGCTAGATGGCTAGTTCTTCTCCTTTGTGATATCATGTTTTGATCTTGTGAGCTCCGTTCATGATCAAGATCATCTATTTGTAATCCCTACATGTTGTGTTTACGGGGATCCGATGGATATTGAGATGCTATTTCAGATTGATTATTGACTCTATCATGTCTTTGTTATTTGTGATCTTGCATGCTTTCCGTTGTTAGTAACTATCTTGGCCAAGTAGATGCTAGCAACTCCAAGAGTTAGTATTTGTGCTCGATAGTGGGTTCATGCCTCTAGTAATCTGGGGAAGTGACAGAAATCTCTAAGGTACTAGATGTGCTGTTGCTACTAGGGCGAAAACAGCAATCCTTTGTTCATAGAACAATCGTATTGTTTACTTTACACACAATGCGTAATGCAATTATCTGTTTCTTGCAACTTAATACTGGAGGGGGTTCGGATGATAACCTGAAGGTGGATTATTAGTCATAGATGAAGTTGGATTACTATCTATGTATAATGTTGTAATGCCTAATCAAATCTCAAAGGAGTCAAGATGATTAGTACATGCATGTATGCTTTCTCGATGTTTGTCAATTGCCCCGCTGTAATTTTTTCACCCAACATGTCATCTATCTTAAGGAGAGCCACCACTAGTGAACTATGGACCCCGGTCCTTTCTTTTACCATCAATCTACAACTGTTTACTGCTTTCTGTTTACTTTCTGCAAGATTTTACTTTCTTCCACACAATATGTTTAATCCTTTGTTTTCAGCAAAACCGGTGAGATTGACAACCTCACTGTAAGTTGGGGGCAAAGTTCTATGGTTGTGTTGTGCAGGATTCCAAGTTGGCAACAACACCTTGGAGGTGTTTCCTTGCTCCTACTGGTTCGATAACCTTGGTTTCATAACTGAGGGAAACTTACTGCTGTACTCATCATACCTTCCTCTTGGGGTTCCCCAACGAGCTCGTTATTACATGAGTCAGCAGGCGCCCTTTCTGAATCATTGATATTGCTCCTTTTGATCTGGAGTATTCGTTGTTTTGATCGTTTGTGTTTTGTGGTGGTACCACTAGTGGTGGTGGAGCTCCGATGGCTAGTGTACCAGGTGTGGATGTGTATCCGCGATTTGCTGCCTCGGTTGCCTTTGCGTTGCATAACTCCTGCATTTTTAGGAATGTTCGGCAGTCTTTCATCAGGTGATTGGATTGCCGTCTGCCTGCTGAGTTGACGTAAAAATGCATATTGCACGGTCCTTCCAGCATTTGCATTGCAAACATAGGTGGATCTCGTGCTCTCGGCGGATACCGCTCTGCGGACTGGCTTCCTCCGACATCATCCCTGTTCTGGCGGTATCCGTCGTTATAGTCATTGCTTCTATTGTTACCTTCACCCAAAAAACCTGCTGCAATGTAACTTGGTCCCGTGTTTCCATCGTTTCTCCTTCTTCTTCTATCATTGCCAAGTTTATCCCTATCTTCCTCGGGTGACCGTGTGCTTATTATGTAACGCGTCCTCTCCATCTGCCCATCGGTTTGCTATCTCCATTAGCTACGATACCATCTTTGGTTTGACCCGTCCGAGTTCTTCAATTAATTCTCGGCGACGTAGGCCATCGTTGAAGGAATCAATGGCCCTTTCGTCGGATATGGATTCGGCTGAATTTTTGATAATGTTCCACCGTTGTATGAATGCTCTTATTGGCTCTCTAGATTTTTGTTTGCATGCTCTTAACTGCTCCAAAGATGCTGGTCGTTTGAATGTCGAGTGGAAATTTTGGATGATTTTATCTTCCAAATCATTCTAGCTACCAATTGAGTCTTCGGGTAATTGTTTCAACCATGATCTTGCGGCTCCGGTGAGATGTAATTGTAGACTTTGCATTGCGGTAGTTGTGGAGCCACCTTGTAATTTGACGGCAACCAAATAGTCTGCTAACCAAGCTTCAGGCTCCTGGAGGCCATCGTATTTGTGGCGGTCGTGTGGAAGTTTAAAGTCCTTAGGTACTGATGCCTTGCGGATCCTCTGCGCGAAACAGCTAGCTCCGCATAACTCATGATCGTCTTCATCGTATCCATCCTAGTATCATCGGTTGTGGCTTTCATCTCTAGGTCCGCTGCTCTTGTGCTGGGTGTTGTCATTCCTGTATGGCATCGCAGCTCAGATCCTGCGAGATGCGCCTGGTGTGGTGATTGAGATCGTTGAGTGTGTCCTGCTTGCCGAGGACTGTTGTGACGGTGTGGAGATCTCTGTGTGAGTCCTTGTTCTACTTCTGCGAGTGAGGATCCTACCATGCTGAGGTTTATCAGGGTGGAGTGGTGAAGGACTGCTCGCGGATCGTCGGGTGCGGTTGGAGTGGTGATCAGATATGTTTGCATGACCACGATGGCTGCCTGGGCTGTTTTTTGCTTTGATGTTTCCTGCTTGATCAATTGACATGAATGATAGGTCAAGATCTCAGATGATTCTACTTCTTTCTGCTTCGGGGATATTCTGTAGTCGAGATGTTAACCTTCTTGGTGGTGCTGCTCCTGTTACACTCCTTGACCCTCGAGTAGAGCTTCATTGTGCCCGTCGTAAACTCGATTCGTCGGCTAACCTTTTTCTTTCATCGAGTTGCCTTTGCATCCGGAGTAGGTCTCTCTTCTTGTGGTGGAGCAGGTATTGGTATGCCAATAGATCCTCATGTGAAACATCCGCTGTCATTGGGGCTGCTCCCGAAATTTCCTCCCTTTCCTTTTGCCATGCCGACGCTGGCATCCGAAGTCCTTGTCTTTCTCATGTGCGAGGTTCTCCGCCTCCTCCTTGGACTATGTGATTATCCGCTGTTTCTCCTCCGTTTCCGTGTTCTCCTTCGTTTCCGTGGTTTCCTGCATGGTCATATGATAAAATATCATCGAGGTTGATAATACGGTTACCGTTTTCATTGCGTGGTGTTGAGGTATCTCCGTTAATCATGTACACTTGGTGGCGTGTTGTGCGTGGCCTGATGGCGCCGCCTTTTGCTTCTACGGGTGTGTTGGTAGTGCTCCGAGATCGTAGTTCTGGATAGATCACCGCCATCCTTTCTTCAAAGTCGACGTTTTCGCTGCTTTCTTTGGGTTCTGAGTTTGTTGAGTTTGCATCTTGTGATAATGTTAGCTAGTGGCCTTCTTCTCCTGCTTTGATCCGTGCTGAGATGTTCGTGGAGGATCTAATGGACGATGCTGGTACCGCGATGATTGTAGCTTTTTGTACCGGTGGCTCTGATGTGGTCAGGGCCTAAGGGTGTGATTTTTCCGTGTTGTCTGCTTGGAAGTGAATGCTTCCGATGATTAGATCGGATCCGCTGTTGAATTCAGCGGGTACTAACACAAGGGTGGGCGGGTGTGGATTTGCTTTCGTCGAGTTGACGCTTGGTGGAGAGTGTTCCTCCGAATCCGTGGTTCTAGCGTTTAAGTTTCCCACAGACGGCGCCAATTGACGAGGGGTGACCTCGACAATGCCCATGGTGATGGACTTGGGGTTTCGCAGAAAAGAGAACGCTGGGGATTTCATCGGATATCAGAAAAACAATGAAGACAAAGTCGCCTGAATATTGGGGAAAACACTCTATTACAAGTTGTCCTCTAGATTCGATACCCTCGCTTGGGCTTCTCCCGCCCTATATATAATAGGCCGGGTCTCAAAGCTATGTGCGGATATGTTTCATACATGCGCTATTACAATACCAACATAATATCGGTTCATAGTTTCTTTCGTAATACAATAAAAAGTCTCTGTCAGTTGCTTCCTTGGGCTGTTTATCTAGAATCCTTGTGGGTCGCAGGCCTTTTACCCAATGTAGGGTAACGAATAATAAGCATCCAAGTAATCATACCCATGTCACCTACCCTCCCCCCTCTGTCTCACTCGTCAGTGCCAACCTTCGCCGGAATCGCCCCCGAGAGCCACCGCATCGAGCCTAATCCCTCTACCAAATTGAAAGGTAGTTTCTGCCCGCGGCGGGATCAATTTCGTGCGCAAAAGGTGTTGGAGCATGGCGATGGTGTAGATCTACCTCCGCCGACTAGTTCGTGCCAGAACTAAGGGTCGTGGCCAGATTTCGACGAGCTATTCCTGGCAGCGGTTTCACCGGTTTGTCGATGTACGATTGTTGTGATGCCACACGGAGGGCATTCCACAACCGCGACATTGCCATCCGGTTGTTTCTTAGCCCCGACGGTCATCACGATGCTCCGGCCGTGGTTTGCCCCTTTGCGGCGCACAAGGTATTCGACGGAATTTCCTTGCGAGTTTTTGAGCATTTTTCCTTTGTTTGCAACCGAGCTTGACTGAGACCACTTTCAGCTGTAGATGAAGAGGTTGAGAGACATGATCTTCGACGATCTTCATCCGAGGAGGAAGATGAAGAATACGAAGATTTGTAAATGGCTATGATCATGATTTTGAACGAAGATTTTTGGGCGCCAAGGCGAGATCTTAGTTCGGCCGTGCTGAGATCAACCGAAACAGAGCCGAGGGTCATGCTAAGATCATGAGGGATTATTTCAACCCTGATGCAACCTACACTGACAAGCACTTCTGACACGGGTTTCGAATGCAAAAAGACTTGTTCCTCACCATTACAAGACCCATGCAGGACTATGATGATTGGTTCAAACTTTGGAGGAGCGCGATGGGAGAGATCAGTGCAAGCCCTGTGATGAAATGTGTGGCGGCATTGCGGGTACTTGCATATGGTTGTTTGGCCAACACCATTGATGACTATGTTGCATTGGGGAGGATACAGTTTTGGAGGCCATGACAAGGTTTACAAAAGTTGTGATTGATATCTTCGGTCGAGAGTATTTGAGGGCACCCAATGAAGACGACAGTGAGATGCTTCTTGCTGAAAACGAAGCAAGAGGATGGCCTGAGATGCTTGGTTCAATTGACTGTATGCATTAGACCTGAAAGAATATCCAGCTGGTTGGAAAGGTCAATACAAAGGCCACTACAAAGATGCAATAATCATCCTTGAGGCAATTTCCTCGCATGATCTATGGATATGGAATTCATTATATGGATTGTCTAGCTCTCTTAATGATATGAATTTGCCTTCGATCTCACCACTATTCTCAAGGCTTGTCAAGGGTGAATCTCCTCCTTGTAACTATGTGGTCGAAGGCCATGAGTACACAAAGGGTTATTATCTTGTTGATGGGATCTATCCTCCATGGTCCACATTTGTGAAGACAACCCTGCAGAATCTTTGCAATAACCAAAATAAATCACACTTTGCAATAGAGGAAGAGGCAATAAGGAAATATGTGGAGAGGTTTCAGTGGGCTTCAGAAGCGCTTTGTCATTATTCATGGACATGTCGAGTATTGGAAGCCATGGGTCCTCTATAAAATAATGGCATGTTGCATAATTTCACATAACATGATCATCGAAGATGAGAGAGACATGGTTGATAACTATATGTATGTCTCAAATGGAGACCCTATTATGCATGAGCATGATCTAAACAAGATAAACCAATTCCTAGAAATGTATCGAAGCATCAAGAAGAGGGAGGAACATAATAAGCTACAGGATGATCTTGTTGAGCATCACTAGCGTATCCATGGCAATTAGTTATGTTTGTTTTCATTAATTTGCTTTTGAATAATTTGATTTATTACATTTATTAATTCGGGTTGTAATAATGAATAATTGATTTATTACACTTAATTCAGTTTGTAATATTCATATTTTGGTTCAAAAGTTTTGATTTGCAAAAAAACAAAATTTAGTCCTCGTTATTAGGAATTTGTTCTGCGACGCAAACCTTTGAGGAGAAAATATAGTAAGTTAGGTTTAGTCTAGACTTTTAGTCCTCTAAATTATAGGGGATGGGTTAGATATGCTCTTAGATGGAAGGCATATGCTAGTGCCCCACTTTAACTTAATAAAGCCCCTCTGCAAATGGTACATAGTGCTGGGAATACCCACTTAAAGATTACAGTGAAGGAGATATGCCCTAGAGAAAAATAATAAAGATGTTTTATTGTCATATCTCATTATTTTGTAGTAGTTTTAGAACATACTATAACTGTATTAAGCGGAAACATTAATACACGTGTGGTATATGAACAAACCAAGTCCCTAGTATCCTCTAGTAGACTAGATCGTTGGGCAACCAATGATAGAGGTTTCCTGATCATTGTACATTTATGTTAATAGACAATGAGGTCACTTCATTAGATGAATGATGTGATGGACATACACCCAATCGTAGTATTGCAATACGATATAGTCACAAAGTTCAACATTGTGATATCTAGTAAAGCGTAGTAACTCACTCCTTTGACTGTGAGATCATATTTAATCACTATCACCTGATGCTTCTTTGATTGCATCAATCGTCACATCGTAATAGGGTGATCATAAAGGTTTATATTAGGTATTCCATAGGGGTATGTTGAGGCGTATGCATCAATATCGGGATTTTTATATCCGAGTAATGGATATATACCATGGGCCCACTCGGTGAGATTACATCTACAAGTTTGCAAACATGTGACTAGGTCACAGGGATGTAATATCAGGGGAACGAGTAAATGTGTTTGTCGGTAAAAGATTGAACTAGGTATGTCAATACCATAGATCGAATCTTGGAGAAACCAGGTATCATAGAGAAAAGGGAATGAGACTCGACGTTCAAGGTTTAAGCGATCAAGTTAATTCATGGAATGCATGGGGCATCATATGTTTCTTGACACAGTTGTTGGTCATTGATCGGAGAGATGTATCAATCATGTATGCGCATTCCCGAACTGTAGGGTGTCATGCTTAAGAGTAAATGACACTTAGGTATTGATTCGAGATCGTAGGAAAAAAGAGAGATCACCGGAATTGTTCCGAGATGATAACGAAAGTGTTCCGGAGAGAAGACGAAGTTGTTTGGAAGGGTTCGAAAGGTGTTTCAATGAGAAAGGAATTAATTAATATATATTTATTATTAATTGGTTGAATTAATATTTAAATATGTTTTTAATTAATTAAATGGGGAAGCCCACCTACATGGTGAAGGAGATATGCCTAGAGGCAAATAATAAATAGGTTTTTATTGTCATATCTCAATTAGCTCGTAATAGTTTCATACTGGGCTATAACTGTATTAATACGAAATGTTAATACACATGTGGTATGTAAATAAACCAAGTCTCTAGTTACCTCTAGCGAACTAGTTCATTGGTCATGAGGACGATCTAGGGTTTCGAGATCATGGGCATTTATGCCAATTGACAATGAGGTCACGTCATTAGTTGAATGATGTGATAGACAAACAACCCAACCAGTTGTATCTTAACGAGATCTAGTTACAAAGTTCACCATTTATGATAAACTAAGGAAACCTCACGACCTGATCCTTAGACTGTGAGGTAATGCAAATCACCATTCTAGAGGGAGCTTAGATGATTATCAAGTATCATACCATGACTGGGTGATCAAAAAGGTGAAAGGGGCGTGTAGAGGAGTACATATCAAGACCAGGATTTTCCAATCCATGTAACGGATAGATACATATGTGGCCATCTCGGTGACGTTGCATTAACGAAGCTTGCAAGCGTGTGTCTGGGTCACGGAATGCAACAACACAAAAATGAGAAAACAAGTTCATCGGTAATGAGATCGAACAAAGGTATGGAGATACTCTAGATCAAATCTCGGGTGAACTAAGTATCAAGTGGCAAAGGGAATGGGAAACGACTGTTTACGGTTCAAACCACATTATCATCGTGGAATGCATAGGGGTTATTATGGGAATCCTGGTCCCGCTATTGATCATTGATGGAGATCATGTCTGTGCCATTCCCAAGCCATGGGGAAATACACTTAAGAGTACAATGATCTAGAGATCCTCTATAAGTTTGAATCACCATATGAAAGAAAAAAGGAAACCGAAAAAGTTCCATGAGAGAACCGGAATTGTTCCAGGAAAGTTCCGAAGTCGTTCGGAGGAAATCGAAAGGGAACCGAAAGGTGTTTCAGGTCAAATCAGATTTTGTAATATGTATTTACATATTAATTATTGTTATTAATATAAAATATAATATTAAAATCTAATTTGAAGGGGTATTCCACTAATGGGCGAAACTTCCTAGGGAAAAAGGGCCCATGAGGGAAAACCGAAGGGGGGAAGGGCCAAGCGCCAAAGGGCCAAGGCCTAGCCGCCTCAAGGGGGCCCATCTAGCTAGCCTAGGGCTGTGTGCACGGTGGGGCCCACCCCTGGCCGGCTGTCCCATGAGGCCCATGGCGCCTCCTCCCCCTCTCTCCCTTGTTTAGTCCCACATGGGAAACCCAAAGGGGAGGGCACACCCCCTCCCCTATATAAAGGGGTGCCCATGGGTTGGAATAGACTCACCAATATTTGGAGAAGTCCTTTGGTTGACTTTCTCCTTCCCTCTCTCTCGTCTCCATGCGTTGGCATGGTCCCAAAATGGGACTGTCCGAGCAAGAGACACCGCACCTGCAGCACGCCGTTGCGCTGCAGGGATTCCAAGCGGAAGATCTACTTCCATACTCTCGGAAGGGATCAAGGAGCCAGAGGACATCATCATACACCATATGTGTACGAAACCAGGAGGGGCCTCACTTGAGGTACCTTGGATGTCGTGAGCCGGAGCTGCTGCATGATGTAGAAAGAGCAAGGGGTGACCTGTGAGGAGCATCGCGACCTTGAGGTCGGCTACGAGTTCGACTACTTCAACCATGTTCCCCTCAGAATGTTAACCGCGTACGGTTTACAAGGGTATGTATTCTATACGCTCGGCTATTACCACATTACTACATTGATAGACCTTGGGTAGTTTAGGAGGTTCCAACGTAGGAAATTTTTTGTTTTCTGTTGTGGAACCCTTCAGTGGTATTAGAGCCGATCTATGCGTAGGAGTGTTGTACGGCCAGTACGCACAAGTTTTGTGCGGGCACTGATCCCTTAGTTGTTACCCTCTAACGTGTACTTATTTATATCGCGGTATTGTTTGATGAAGCGGCTCGGACCGACCTTACGCATATTCGTACGCGAGACTGGTTCCATGCTCAACATACGTCTTGTACCGTATAAGTGGCTAGCAGGTGTCTGTCTCTCATTCAATAGTTGATATAGCATTTACAACGGAGGGCCCCAAAAGGGGTGTGGTAGAGACAACTATTGGATCCATGTTGTGGTTGGAAAGATCATAGTTTAGAAAGAGTTCTATTGCGAAAGCCCTAACAACCACGTAAAACTTGCAATAGATAAAGTAGAGGCATCTAACTTTATTTTTCATGAGGGCATGTGTTATGATATGGTATTGGTTGTTACGAAGGTAAAGTAGTCTACTTTTATGTTACTAAGTTAAGTAGTAATAGCCATTGTTCCGATGGATGACCGGGTGGTGGCGTCGTGGACTTGGCGTCAAACCAGGGGCAAGATGGAGATCATGCTGGAGCGCTCGATGGGGATCAAGGCGCAAGGAGAAGGACCATATCATATCACAAATTTACATGTGATGTTGATACCTGCTTTATATGTTATTATATGCTAGTATTAGATACTCAACGGTAGCACATAAGATAATCCCTGTATAATTCCAATGATAGTGTTCCCTTTGTGTGTGCACCACCAAGAAAGTTTGCCATTATGAAGCCGGCCGTGACGATCGGGGGCTAGACATATCTACATTCGCATACAGTGGGTGTAAGCCATGTTGCACAATGAATACACATAAGTTAGATTTGGCGATCCTAGCATGTGTAGACATGGCCTAAGAACACAAGAGATCGAAAGATCGAGCATGAGTCACATGGTTGATGAGATTGACATTAGAGAATGTCTACCTTTGATGCTACACTGATGGCCGTGACGATCGGGGGAGGTGCATAGGATTGGGATCATGTGATCACTAAAATCATCCAAGGGATGACAATTTTAGTGGGATCTCAATTAGGATTGAACTCATATTATGAACTTAGTCTAGATGCCTATTTGCAAATATCTTAGTAGATCATGGCCTATCCCATTGAAGTCCTTTGTGACCATGGGAAATTTATTGCTTGATATGGAACTTAGCGAAAGGGTCCAACTTCATAGATTAATACCCACGCCTGAGGGATATCCTAGTAAAAGGTGATCTTCTCTTCTTGGTACAATGACCATCAGGAGATAATCCAATGACTCCACAATGTTTGTGTGTTCTTCGTAATCATCCAATAAGCCATTCTCCATTCGATGGAGAGTTGGATTACAATCATGTATTCCGCAAGATCAGGCACATAAAGTATGAGCCGTTGGATGAGTTTTCTTCCATGATGGATGAAAAAGAGAATATTTGGAGAAACACTTAGCAATCTTGCATAAGATTTATGAACTCTCAGAAGGGCTTGATTGCAATGGAGGTCATGAATGAAAAAGGGTATATGTTAGATATACAAAGTTATACATGTCATTCTTGCAAAACTCGTTGCAGTTTATATAAGTATTGGATACTTGTCCCGTTTTGTGAAAACAGGATGGTCTACTTGAGAATTGCTTGAATTGAGGCAATGTGGCAAGATGACGGCAAGCAAAACAGTTTATGGCCGACATCACCCCTTTCCTCAAAGATTATCATTTGGATTAGTGGACTTGAATATAATTTTGTAATCCTTGTTTGTGTGTCTTGAATTTGGCGAGACAATTATTCATAGGAACAAGTTACAAGACAGTTGTACTATTCTTATGAACAATACTGTTATGGTCACATGGTCACATTAAGATTATAAATGAGTTTTTATCATCACTATGTTAATGATGATAGTTTAAACATTTATAAAGGATTAGAATGCTAAAAGATATCCAAATTCTTAGTAATGATATGGCAATATAGTTTAAGTCATGTTAGTTATTGCATGTTCTTCATGAAGATCGGGGTCTTAGATGCTTTATCTATAGACTTTGCAAAACCATGCCTCGTTGGGCAGAATGACTAAAACTCTGCATTATGGTAAAACAGTGATATGCGAAGAAATGTTGAATCTTATACATAGTGATGTATCGTATTTTCAACAAGATAGTGGAAATCATTACTTAATTGTGGACTTAAGTGAATAGGCGTATTTACTTAATGAAACATAAGTTTTGAATTGTTCAAAAGATTTCAAAATGAAGGAGGATATTGAATTAATAAGAATACAAAAGTCTCTTTGATTTGATCGATATGACTAAAGTATTTAAGTTAATTTTGGCATAAAATGACACGTGAAAGATGTTTCACAAATTATGATAATAGGGCAAATTCAAAGTGTATTGAAATGTCTAAATATCATAATCATTATGTATTAGATACATATGGTATAATATTATCTCTTATCAAGGTTATAGTTATCATTTAGAGTTAGAGAATGAGCAAACACTCGGTTGACATACAAAGGAACATCTAAAGATTCGTGGAAACAACACCATAAGAGTTATCTCATGTTCGAGTTTCTGAAGATTTCGATAAGTTGAAGTCGTGGCGAATAAACAAGTCTTTGTAGAGCATTCTTAGGAAGCTATGAATGCATCTTCCACAAAGGACAAACCTGTTGTTGTCCAAAGTTGACATGTCTTGATGAAGATATAGGTGGAAGAAAGTAAAAGATCAAAACAAGGTATTTTACCTTGCCTCCGAATTGTTGAGTGGCGCAGCAGAATTTGTTTCATGAAACCGAACTCTACAAATAGAGGAGAAACTAATGATAATGATCATAAAGTTTCAGTGAGTACTTTTACTAAAGAAAGTAGGATTCAACAATATATACTCTGCAAGTTCGTGGAAATATATTATTGATTCACTTGTCAGGTTTATGAACAAGACATACCTATGAGTTACAAAGAAGCGTGATGGACCTAAGTGCAAGAAATGACTAGGAGTCATAAAATCCTATATTAAGTTACATTTAAGATTGCGAAGTAATATGTTACTTGATCTTATTAAGTAAAGAAGTTTACTTCATATTTCTGAATGACTTCGAAGTCATAAGATGGAAATGAAACTTAATGGAGACGTAAAAGCTCGATTTGTCACAAAGTATGGACAAATTCAAGGAGTTGACTACAAATTTAGTGATGCTTGAGTCTATTGGATTTACACTAGTAATATATGGATATTGAAGTCTCTTAACTGGAATTCTCAATTTGATGGTGACCAAAGAATTTTGGAATGTCCAAGATTATCGAGAGGACCTGCATTTGAGTGGGAGCTAATTATCTTGGCCAAACCTTAATATGTAAGAGACATATTTTGAGTGGGAGCTAAGTAGCTTGGCTGAATCATAATATGTATCAGACATATTTTGAGTGGGAGCTAAGTGAAATCCCTGGATCTCAAATATGGATGCATATTTGAGTGGGAGCATGAAATCATTCTGGGATATGTGGACGACATATGTGAATGATGTGATTGGTGTTAATAATATTTAAGTAGATAAATAAGGATGAAGTTGAAGTTATTAAACGATAAGATCTATCGAGATAGATTGGTAAGTTTAATAAAGATCAAATGTCGAATGCTTCTTGGACTTAATTCTGAAGATGTTCAGAATGTCCTAAGCAAGATTATGAAGAAGTTCAGAATGGAACAAGGTAAGAAAGAAGTTCTTACTATATGAAGCATTGTCTTGGTATTACAACGATGGTTGAAAAGGAAGAAAGAGATGTGTTGCATCTACTATGCCTCAGTCATAGGTTCTTCCATACAACCATATTGTATACTCGACGTAATGTGACCCGAGGTTCTGGTTGGAAAGGACAAGCTCTTAACTATAAGAACATGTCTTGAAGTGATTCTTGAGTTAATCACTGAACCAGAATTAAGTTTGTACTTAAATGGCAAGAAGCAAAGTAAGTGGCACTAGGATCTACATAGATATAGAAGTATAAAGGCTCCATATGATGTGATGTATATTGTTATGGCGGGGCTAGTTCGCTTTTAACATAGAATGATGTGTCCTAGGGCACAGTGCCCATGAAAAAGCCCTCGAGGTTGATCTAAAGTCACTGTAGGCTTCTGGAAACCGGCCCCGTTCTGTTGCCATAACTGCCGTATATACATAAAGGATTGCAAGGTGTGTTTCGAAGTTTAGATGACAATAGTGAAAACGAACGTCATTATAAACACTAGAAGCAAAGTCTCACTTTGTCGCCAAACGAATACTTCAACCCATTATGAGATAATGGTATGAATGTCAAAGTTAGGAAGACATTAATGATTTGCAAAGACATAATGATCTGGTAAAACAGAACATGGACAAGATGTTTTCCATACGCATGCATGATCAATAAACGCATATGTGATATGGTTTATGATGAGTAAAATGCGAGCTAGATTATTTGTACTCTAGTGCAAGTGGGAGACTGAAGGAGATATGCCCTAGAGGCAAATAATAAATAGGTTTTTATTGTCATATCTAAATTAGTTCGTAATAGTTTCATACTGTGCTATAACTGTATTAATATGAAACATTACTACACGTGTGGTATGTAAACAAACCAAGTCTCTCGTTACCTCTAGCGAACTAGTTCATTGGTCATGAGGATGATCTAGGGTTTCGAGATCATGGGCATTTATGCCAATTGACAATGAGGTCACGTCATTAGTTGAATGATGTGATAGACAAACAACCCAACCAGTTGTATCTTAATGAGATCTAGTTATAAAGTTTACCATTTATGATAAACTAAGGAAACCTCGCGACCTGATCCTTAGACGTTGAGGTAATGCAAATCACCGTTCTAGAGGGAGCTTAGATGGTTATCAAGTATCATACCGTGACTGGGTGATCGAAAAGGTGCCACTCAAGTTTCCCAACGGGGCGTGTAGAGGAGTACATATCAAGACCAGGATTTGCCAATCCATGTAACAGATAGATACATATGTGGCCATCTCGGTGACATTGCATTAACGAAGCTTGCAACCGTGTGACTGGGTAACGAACCGCAACAACACGGAAATGAGAAAACAAGTTCATAGGTAACGAGATCGAACAAAGGTATGGAGATAATATAGATCAAATCTCGGGTGAACTAGGTATCAAGTGGCAAACGGAATGAGAAACGACTGTTTAAGGTTCAAACGACATTATCATCGTGGAATGCATAGGGGTCATTATGGGCATCCCAGTCCCGCTATTGATCATTGATGGAGATCATGTCTATGCCATTCCCAAGCCATGGGGAAATACACTTAAGGGTACGATGAGCTAGATATCCTCTGTAAGTTTGAATCACCATATGAAAGAGAAAAGGAAACCGGAAAAGTTCTGTGAGAGAACCGGAATTGTTCCGGGAAAGTTCCGAAGTCGTTCGGAGGATATCGAAAGGGAATCGAAAGGTGTTTTGGGTCAAATCAGATTTTTTAATATGTATTTACATATTAATTATTGTAATTAATATTAAATATAATATTAAAATCTAATTTTAAGCGATATTCCACTAATGGGCCAAACTACCTAGGGAAAAAGGGCTCATGAGGGAAAACCGAAGGAGGGAAGGGCCAAGGGCGGCCAAGGCCTAGCCACCTCAAGGGGGCCCACCCGGCCAGCCTAGGGTTGTGCACAGGGTGGGGCCCACCCCTGGCCGGCTGTCCCATGAGGCCCATGGCACCTCCTCGCCCTCTCTCCCTTGTTTATTCCCACATGGGAAACCCAAAGGGGAGGGCACACCCCCTCCCCCTATACAAAGGGGTGCCCATGGGTGGGAATAGACACACCAATATTTGGAGAAGTCCTTTGGTTTACTTTCTCCTTCCCTCTCTCTCTCATCTCCATGCGTTGGCACGGTCCCAAGTAAGGACTGTTCGAGCAAGAGACACCGCACCTCAGCACGCTGTTGCGCTGCAGGAATTCCAAGCCGGAGATCTACTTCCGCACTCCCGGCAGGGATCAAGGAGCCAGAGGTCGTCATCGTACACCGTATGTGTACGAAACCACGAGGGGCCTCACTTGAGGCACCTTGGATGTCGTGAGCCGGAGCTGCTGCACGATGAAGAAGGAGCAAGGGGTGACCTGCGAGGAGCATCATGACCTTAAGGTCGGGTACGAGTTCGACTAATTCAACCATGTTCCCCTCAGAACGTTAACCACGTACAGTTTTCAAGGGTATGTATTCTATACGCTCGGACGTTGCCGCATTACTACATAGATAGATCTTGGGCAGTTTAGGAGGTTCCAATGTAGGAAATTTTTTGTTTTCTGCTGCGGAACCCTTCACATGGGCCTTCCCAAAGGGGAAGGGCCCATGAGGGCTGGCCACCCCAAAGGAGCATGGCACCGAGGTGGGGCCCATACGCACCGCCAACCAACCATAGTGGGCCAAGGCTCACACGGTGTGGCCCATCCCCACCGCTGGTGGCAGCCCTCCTTCCTCCCTCTTGAATAGTCCCACCCTAGGACTTTGAGGGATGGGATGCTCCCCTTTTCCCTATATAAGAAGGGAGATCCCTCTCCCAAATATCATCCCATCAATTGAAGTTTTCCTTTCTCTCTACCTCATGTGTGGTTCCCAAGTAGAAATGTGCATACAGGGATAGAGGTTTCTCCACCATACACACGGTATCGTGCTGCTGGACACTCGGTCTGGATCAATCTTCTTCCACTTCTTAGATGGACCTAAGCCCGGGGGACGTCTCTACACCGGTTGCACGTAAAGCCACAGAGGCACCACCAATTGTGGTGCTCATCGCTTGAAGCTTGGACGTCTACACGACCTTGAGGTCGGCTATATCGTATGAATCCATCATCCATGTTTCTTGTGAAACATTTACCGCTTTCGATCTTCAAGGGTATGAACACCAAATCCCTCTCATTACTTTACATCTTCATAGATAGATCTTGGCTAGGTTGTTCGTGTTACTAGGATTTTTTGTTTTCTTCTACATAACCATTTAGTGGTATCAGATCCGATCTCCATGTCGATGTGATAGTACGAGTAGAACACATGGAAATATGTGGGCATTGATTTTATAGTTGTTACCCATCCCATGTGTACTTTTTTGTATCACAACAATGTTCGATGGAGCGGCCCGGACCGACCTTACGCGCAAGCTTATGTGAGACTGGTTCCACGCTCAACATATAGCTTGTACCATATAAGTGGCTAGTGTGTGTCTGTCTCTCTTACACTAGTTGATACATCATTTACAAAGGACGGCCTTGAAATGGTACTTAAAGCGACAACTAGCCAATCCATGTTGTGTTTGAAATTTTGTAGGCAAGAAACGGTTCTTGTGCGTGATGTCTACGCACGCTTCTATTCTTGTAGACAGTGTTGGGCCTCCAAGTGCAGAGGTTTGTAGAACAGTAGCAAGTTTCCCTTAAGTTGATCACCTAAGGTTTAACGAACTCAGGGAGGAAGTGGTCAAAGGTATCCCTCTCAAGCAACCCTGCAATCAAGATACAAGAAGTCTCTTGTGTCCCCAACACACCCAATACACTTGTCAGGTGTATAGGTGCACTAGTTCGGTGAAGAGATAGTGAAATACAAATAATATGGATGATTATAAGTGGTAATTGCAATCTGAAATAAGAGTGGCAGCAAGGAAACATGTAACAAGACTGATTGTAAATGGTGTTTTAATGCTTAGAAACAAGGCCTAGGGATCATACTTTCTCTAGTGGACACTCTCATATAAACATCTTCTCTTCATGATCCTACCCTGAACTACTCTTCGGTTGGACGATGTAGGGCTATAACAGCACACCTTAAAGTTCGCATTCCCCATCTAGATAACCCCTCACTATCACCTTGAGCGCTAGATGGTTCCAACAAACACCATAATCTCATAGAGACATCCAACTCAAATTATACTCATGGTAAGTATGTCTGTAACCTTAGCCAAAGTGCCACACGGTGTGCACACTGTCAATTTCACACATGTGGGGATAAGCAGAGATTAATTAAAGCTCTTGACTAGCAGAATAGATCTATAGATTACAAAGCTCATGATCTCATAAGATCACGCATAGAGAGAGAGAGAGATGAACACATAGCTACCGGTAGAGACCTTAGCCTTGAGAGAGAACTACTCCCTCCCCATCATGGGAGTCAGCAACGGCGATGGAGATGGCGGTGGAGTCGATGGAGATGGCTCCAGGGCCACTTCCCCGTCCCGGCAGGGTGCCGGAACAGAGAATTTTGTCCCCCGAATCTCCTCTTCGATGGCGGCGGTGTTGTCGAACTTTTCGTGGAATTCTGATATGGGTACTTAGGGTTTTCATCCCGGGAGGCTTTTATAGGCGAAGGGGCAATGTCGGTGGAGTACCAGGGGGCCCACACCCCCTGGTGGCACGCCCAACCCTAGGCCGCGCCGCCACCAGGTGTGGTCACCCTGGTGCGCCACTTTGTTTCCCCTCCGGACTCCGTGTTGCTTCGGGTAAAATATTGACTTTGACTTTTGTCCCGTCCAATTCCGAGAATATTTCCTTACTAGCTTTTCTAAAACCAAAAACAACAGAAAATAGGCAACTGACATTATGGCATCTTGTTAATAGGTTAGTTCCAGAAATTGTATAAAAACACCTCAAAATGTGAACAAAACATAAGAAAGTAGATATAAAACAAGCATGGAACATCAAAAATTATAGATACGTTTACGACGTATCAAGCATCCCCAAGCTTAACTCCTGCTCGTCCTCGAGTAGGTAAGTGATAAAAAGAATAATTTTTTAGGTGACATGCACCATCATAATCTTGATCAAGGTATTTGTAAAACATTGATAGCTGGGATCAAAGTACTCTAACATGAACATGAAAGATAGAGTTCTAACAATAAGACATAGCAACTATGTTGCAACATGAAAAGGTACAAACAAAAGATTCATGAATAACAATGAAATTAAAAGACGTTTGTTTGTTTCACATATAGAAAACATAATAAGAATGGTATTCAGCTTGTCCCTCATGGTATAGAAAAACATAAATGCATAGGACACCTTCAAAGTTCATAAGGGTGACTAGATACAAATAATTTAAGAACAAGCAATAGCACATTTATGAATTGATACGTCCATTTTGCATCACTATTCTATGTCTTAATTCACTATTATTCATTGATATATTTCATATTGAGAGGTGATACTTATGTTATTTCATCTATTTTTGCATGGTTGATGGCTTTTGGAGCATGGACCGCTATAGTCAGGATTCTGATGGAAAATGTGCTGTTTGGAGGCAAAATTCGCGAAGATCAGAAAATCTGGGAAAATATACGGAAAATCCTATTTTTCCAGAAGACTAAGGAAGCCAGAAGACGGAGTGGAGATGGGCCACAGGGGGACCACACCACCCCATGGCGCGGGAAGGCCTAGGCCGCGCCAGGAGGTGGTGTGGCCACCCTGGCCCACTCCAGCCTCTCCCCTCTAGCGTATATCATCCTCCCGAAACCCTAAGACTCGAGGAGCGACCACAGAAAGATTCCGCCGCCTCTGCGGGGCGGAAAACACCGAGAGAGAAAGATCTCTCTGGCAGACAGATTTCTGCCGGGGGAATTCCTTCCCGGAGAGGGGAGATCGTCGCCATCAACACCACCATCAAGCTGGACTTCATCAGGATCATCATCATCATCACCACCATCATCACCATCAGCACCCTCATCACCATCTCCATATTGCTGTAACAATTGCGTTGAATCTTGCATAGTTCATAGGCGAAACTTTCCCGGTGTTGATTACTCCTTGTAGTTGATGCTATTGAGTGAACCATTGAATTATTGTTTATGTTCAGATTGTTATACATCATTATTCCATCTCTGATCATGATCCATATGATGTCTTGTGAGTAGTTTGTTTTCTTCTTGAGGACATGGGAGAAGTCTTGTTGTTAGTAGTCGAGTTGCGTTGAGAAAGATTCAATAGATTGTTATTTAAGTTGTGGTGTACTTCTTCTAGTGGTGTCATGTGAACGTCGACTACATGACACTTCACCTATATGGGCCTAGGGGAATGCATTGTGTATTTGGCTACTAATCGTAGGGGTTGCCGGAGTGACAGAAACCTGAACCCCCGTTAGGAAACCATTGCACAAGGGATGTAAGGGTCTTAGAGTTGAAATCTGTGGTTAGGTTTCTACCTTAATTACTTTCTTGTACTTACGGATGTTTGCAAGGGGTATAATCACAAGTATGTATTAGTCTTGGATGGGGCGGTACATTAGCACAGGTTCACCCACACAACAGTTAGCAAACTAAAGAGGATTAATCAACTATATGAAGCGAAAGCACTTGACAGTCTTCCCATGTGTCCTCGAGAACGTTTGGTCATCTTAAGTAATACAACCGGCTTGTCCTTTGCTGCATAAAGGATTGGGCCACTTGCTGCATTTATTCCTACTGTCTTTTATTTACTCGTACTTTGTTTACTTGCTTTATCAAAAACCCCTAAAAATCCATTTGCTAAGTATTTGCAGAGAATTCCTGATCCATACCACTAGCCAGCACCTTCTGCTCCTCGTTGGGTTCAACACTCTTACTTATCAAAAATACTGCGATACACCCCCTATACTTGTGGGTCATCAAGACTATTTTCTGGTGCTGTTGCCAGGGAGTGAAGCGCTATTGGAGAGTGGAACTGGTAAAGGAAACTTCTACTGTGAGTATTGTTTACTTCTGCTAGTTGCTTTATTTTCGTTATGGATAATTCGCTGAGTTTCTTATTTGGTAATGCTACTACCACTGCTAAGGTAGTAGATAAGCCACCACCTGCTGAGAATGATGTTTTCAAAATACCTACAAGAATTATTGATCGTGTTATGGATAACTACTTTATTGGGGATGGAACTGTCCATCCCGGTGATCATTTACTCTTTATACACGAATTATGCGGGTTGTTCAAGTGTGCAGGTATTACTACAGATCAAGTTAAGAAGAAGTTATTCTTATTATCGCTAAAAGGAAGAGCTGAGGAATGGTATAAGCTGCTGAAAAATGGTCAAGCTCTGGAATGGAAGGAAATAGTTCCTCTCTTTTATTCAAAATTTTATCCTCCTAGTGAGATTCATAAAGATCGGAATCAAATATACAACTTTTGGCCTCTTGATGGAGAGAGTACAGCTCAAGCTTGGGGGAGATTGAAGTTACTAATGCTCAAATGTCCCATTCATGAGCTCCCCAACAATATTATTATCAATAACTTCTATGCAAGGCTCCCTCTACATGATAAGGATTTATTGGATGCTTCTTGTGCTGGATCATTCACTCGCATGAAAGAAGAAGCTAAATGGGATCTTCTGGACCGTATTCAAGACAATGCTGAAGCTTGGGAGAATGACAAAGGTAGAAAGTCAGGTATAAATTATGATTATGAATGCATTGAATCTTTTATGGGAACTGATGACTTTCAAAATATTAAAAATGCTTATGGTCTAGACTCTCAAGCTATTGCTTCTTATTTTAAGGCTTTTGCTTCCTACATTGAAGTGCCTAAAAAGAAGTGGAATAAGTATCATGAACCTTATAAAGATGTTGCTAAGAGTGTTCCTGCAAGAAATACTGAAGTTTATACTACTAATCATGTTTTACCTAAACATTATATTGAGAAAATTCCTTTCCCAGTTAAGATGAAGGAACATTCTATGATAGCTAGTATGGTTAATGAAAGTATGAATAAAGCTGTTGAACCTGATAAACAAATGGTTGATGAACCTATAATAGCAAATGTGAAAGACTTTGTTACTAAATATGAAAAAGAGGGACACCCTATCCTTTGTAAGGATACCTCTAATATTGTTTCACAAAGTAGTGTTATGAGAGCTAGTATTCTCGTGTTTTCTGTTAGAATAAGTGATCATTTCTATGATGGTCCTTGTGATAGCTATATTGTTAAGTTTATGCATGATACTGAAAGCTACTATGAGAGAGGGAAAAGTGTTCTTATGTATCTCAATAATATCAAGTTTCCTCGTTTTATGCTGAAAGTTTTTATGTTGCACTTCTTTTGCCCTCTTATGCAAGTTGCTTCTGGTTTTAAAAACTTGTTTGTTTACAAAATTCCCTTGCATAGGAAGTGGGTTAGACTTAAAGGTGTGTATTTTTTGCTTCTTAATGCTCTTTTTCACCTCAATTCATATTCCTGAGTGAGCATCTCCAAAATTATCATGCCCATCTTAATGGCTATAAAGAAAGAGCTTTATGGGAGACAATCCAATTTGTTTTTGCTTTCAGTTTGTTTTTGTTTCTTTGAGTCTTGGAAGTTATTACTTCGGTAATAACCGCTCCTTGTCCGTTTTGTTTGGTTTTTGTGTCAAGATCAACCTCTAATGAGAGAGAAGTAAGATTTGGGGAAGTTGCTGTCCCGAAACAGATTTTGTGCTTCACCGTAAAAATTCGTGAGAGATCTCTGTATGTCAGATTGAGCTGTAATTTTTCGTGCTTCTGCCCCAGGTTGTTATTTAACTTTCGTTAGTTTTGCACTTTTTGATTTGAGAAACAGAAGAGTTTCAAAAAAAATTGATCTTTACCTGCTGGTCTGTTTTGACAGATTTTGCCACTTTTGCATTTGCTTCTTTATTCGATTTCCTTTGTGAATTCTTTTTGGGTTTTCGGAAGGAGTTGCTACAGTGGCTTATGTTTTGATGGTTTTCAGTTGAAGTTGGACTCAAAAGGTTTTACCACTTCACTTATACTAATGTTGCTAATGAGAACTGTGTGAAGTTTTGTGTGAAAGAAATTTCCAGGTTAGTGGAGATAATGGTGTAATAAGGAAGAGAAAGGTTTTATGACTCAAGTAATAAGTATATGAAGATGAAGATATTGATGTTATTCAAGTGGTGACTCCGAAAGAATCTACTAGATACCAAATTCAGAGACCTGTAGAGTCCATTTTCAAATAGATAATAGTTCTGGTAAGAAAAGTTCCGCGAAAACATGATCCAACTATATTTTTGCAGTTTTTAGTCAATAAGGAGAGCTACGAAGCGAAAAAGGGACGGAAATGGAGCCAGGATGGCTCACACCACCCTGTGGCGCGGGCCCACCCTTGGCCGCACCACCAGATGATGAGGCCACCCTAGACTCCGTCTCCGACCCGTTTTCACCCAGTACCTTCCTTTTGTTATGAAACTTCGTAATATATAATCCCCCGGATCTTCCGAGGTTCGTATATCGTATTTTTGTCGTGTTTTTGTTTCGATCTGTTTCTGCCAGGACATACTCTTTGAAGGTTTAGAAGCACAATGGTGTTCGCCAAGGATAAGGGGAAGGAGCCTATGGAGGAAGATCTCCAAGACCCCAAGCAGGGGCTGGTACCTTTAGTCTCTTGCCCTACATCAACGGAAGCCCTACGAGTCACTAAGGAGTTCTGCGATAAGTACCGAGACTTGATGAGGAAGGTGGACATGCTTCAATGGGATAATAATAGGCTTCACAAGATGCTGGAAGATTTCCTCACGTCAACTAATAAAATATTACCACCACCACTGAAGGAGTAACTCGTCATCAGGTTTGGCATCCCCTTGGTTTGTTCCAAGCTTGGGGGAGTGCCGCGGTATCATATCACTATCTTCTATCTTTTTACCTTATTAGTAGAGTCATATCATGAATAGAGGAGTTATTATGTAGTATGGTTTGCATTATGGAAGTGTCCCCTCTCTCGTTAGATATGTATCCCTTGGTGTGAGTTGCCGTTATGGAATATTAATGGGAAGTTATATCATTTACTCTTTTGCATAGCTTATATTAGTTTTCAATCCGTGGTTATATGATTGATCTTATTGTTAGTATTGGTAGCACTCTGGGATCATTGAGTTAATTTAGTTGGTTTTGGTAAACCTGGCTCGGTCAGTAGCAACACTTTTTTTTGAGAGTTGAATGAAAAGGATAAAGGTACTCTAAAGAAAAATTATTTCATCATCTTTCTTTCTTGATTTGCTCATAAGTCTAGTATTCTCTAGTTAAGATCTTTTGTGCTTCCAAGGAAGATTGCTTGTTTGTCTTTATCACTTGTATGTTTGGTTGTTTCCTTCAACTCTTATACTTGCTACCCAGCCCTGCTAGCCAAAAACCTGTACTGAGAGGGTATTCTTCTCGTGCATCCACCTCCTTTAAACCAAAACCTTTGCCATTTGTGTCCACCATACCTACCTAGTAGCATTATTGCTATTCCAAGTAAATTCTTGTTTTATCTACCTCCCAAATTAAACTTGTTATGTGAAAATTAGTGATTAAAACTCTCACGAACTTGATGGCACACTTTACTTTCTTGCATTTAATAAACTTGAACCATTGGGTCCTTCTTTGTTGCGTATATGCTTGCGCTTTATGAGTTGAAGTTAGCCGAACCATGTATCATGGGGACCGCTTTCAACACTTCATTTGGTACTTTGTACCTAGTTGATATCATGTTCTTTTTCTTATGGATCCCGGCGGTGTGAAATAAAAGTGGAACTTGTAAGATCATGGAGTTTATATGTGTGTTAGAGAAACGCCTGGGCCGCTAGCCTAAGCCATGCCTAATCATGGTGGAAACTTGCAGCATAATTATAGTGAGCATTCTATGAAGCATCCTCAATAAAAACCTATGCAATAGCAAATAAAAAGATCACTGAGATGCTCACCGTCTGCTTGCCTTGTCATTTTGATTATGGGATAGCTCCTGTGTTATGTGCAAGGGGTACCCCGTTGGCGGTTCTCAATGATACGCATGTATTTACAATGACAAGAGCTTGCTCGTGACTGAAGTTGAGTAGCATGAGGATCAGTACTCATAAGTAAGGGGCATGAGATTTCAACTTATAACTTGTCAAGCATATCCTCTTAGTTTTGTCACTTTAACCTTAATCACCTAAAGATGCCTATGATAGGGGCAATGAGAGCTGAAAGCTAGTAAGTATCATAATTTTTGGGAGCTCTTTATGATACTTGCAATCCCTGCTTCCCTCTTTTGAAGGGCCTTTCTTTTACTTTGTAGTTGAGTCAGTAAACCTACTCCCTTCTATCTCAGCAAATATTTTGAGTTGTTGTGTTTCATTCATTCATATGTTGATTTGTTCAATCATGTTTCTTATGTTCCTTGCTTTGCAGATTGCTCTTATCTTGATGATTACTACTTTGAAAGCTATCATTGAAAAACCAGCTATTTGTGAACTCCAGCAAATTATCAACTATTCTTCGACCAAGAGCTAAGTTTACCATTACCAATTATGATTCACTTTATGTATCTTTATTGTGTTTCCTTTACTTATTACAAGTTGAGTTATATAACAGTGAGTTGTCTTCTATTATGATCTATGTATTTGATGAATGTGATGCTTCTTGTCCGTATTCTTTTATCGACTCTTCACTCCATAAACCTGAGGCCATGTTTATTGAGCTCGCTTTGGGGACAAGCGAAGTCTAAGCTTGGGGGGAGTTGATACGTCCATTTTGCATCACTATTCTATGTCTTAATTCACTATTATTCATTGATATATTTCATATTGAGAGGTGATACTTATGTTATTTCATCTATTTTTGCATGGTTGATGACTTTTGGAGCATGGACCGCTGCAGTCAGGAATCTGATGGAAAATGTGCTATTTGGAGGCAAAATTCGCGAAGATCAGAAAATCCGGGAAAATATACGGAAAATCCTATTTTTCCAGAAGACTAAGGAAGCCAGAAGACGGAGTGGAGATGGGCCACAGGGGGCCCACACCACCCCATGGCGCGGGCAGGCCTAGGCCACGCCAGGAGGTGGTGTGGCCACCCTGGCCCACTCCAGCCTCTCCCCTCTAGCGTATATCATCCTCCCGAAACCCTAAGACTTGGGGAGCGACCACAGAAAGATTCCGCCTCTGGGCGGAAACACCGAGAGAAAGATCTCTCCGGCAGACAGATTTCTGCTGGGGGAATTCCTTCCTGGAGAGGGGAGATCATCGCCTTCAACACCACCATCAAGCTGGACATCATCGGGATCATCATCACCACCATCATCACCATCATCACCCTCATCACCATCTCCATATTGTTGTAACAATTGCGTTGAATCTTGCATAGTTTATAGGGGAAACTTTCCCGGTGTTGATTACTCTTTGTAGTTGATGCTATTGAGTGAACCATTGAATTATTGTTTATGTTCAGATTTTTATACATCATTATTCCATCTCTGATCATGATCCATATGATGTCTTGTGAGTAGTTCGTTTTGTTCTTGAGGACATGGGAGAAGTCTTGTTGTTAGTAGTCGAGTTGCGTTGAGAAAGATTCAATAGATTGTTATTTAAGTTGTGGTGTACTTCTTCTAGTGGTGTCATGTGAACGTCGACTACATGAAACTTCACCTATATGGGCCTAGGGGAATGCATTGTGTATTTGGCTACTAATCGTAGGGGTTGCCGGAGTGACAGAAACCTGAACCCCCGTTAGGAAACCATTGCACAAGGGATGTAAGGGTCTTAGAGTTTAAAGCTATGGTTAGGTTTCTACCTTAATTACTTTCTTGTACTTACGGATGTTTGCAAGGGGTATAATCACAAGTATGTATTAGTCTTGGATGGGGAGGTACATTAGCACAGGTTCACCCACACAACACTTAGCAAGCTAAAGAGGATTAATCAACTATATGAAGCGAAAGCACTTGACAGTCTTCCCATGTGTCCTCGAGAACGTTTGGTCATCTTAAGTAATACAACCGGCTTGTCCTTTGTTGCATAAAGGATTGGGCCACTTGCTTCATTTATTCCTACTGTCTTTTATTTACTCATACTTTGTTTACTTGCTTTATCAAAAACCCCTAAAAATTTGTTTGCTAAGTATTTGTAGAGAATTCCTGATCCATACCACTAGCCAGCACCTTCTGCTCCTCGTTACTTACCGAAAATACTGTGATACACCCCCTATACTTGTGGGTCATCATGAATCAATCAACAAGTTTTGGGACAATGCACATTAAACTAAGAATGATGATGATGCTCTCTCAATTGGTGCGTAGAGATAAAAGATAGAGACTCAACATAAAAGTAAAAAAAAGGCCCTTCATAAGAGGGAAGCAGGGATTTCAAGTTTCATAAAGAGCTTCCAAAAATTATGGTACTTATTAGCTTTCAGCTCTCATTACCCCTATCATAAGCATATTTAGGTGATTAAGGTTAAAGTGAACAAATATAAGGATATGCTTGCCAAGTTATAAGCCGAAAATCTCATGCCCCTTGCCTACGAGTCCCGAACCTCATGCTACTCAACTTTAGTCACTAGTAAGTTCTTGTCATTGTAAGTACATGTGTATCATGGAGAACTGCCAACGGGGTACCCTTGCCCATAATACAGGAGCTATCCCATATCAAAATGACAAGGCAACAGACAATGAGCATCTCACCGATCTTTTTATTCGCTATTTGCATAGGTTTTTATCGAGGATGCTTTATAAAATGCTCACTATGGTTATGCTGCAAGTTTCCACCATGATTAGGCATGGCTTAGGCTAGCCGCCCATGTGTTTCTCTAACACACATACGAACTCCATGAGCTTACAACCTCCCCTTTTATTTCACACCGCCGGGATCCATAAACAAAACAACATGATATCAACTGGATAATAAGTGCAATGTTGAAAGTGTTCCCCATGACAGCATGGTTCTGATAATCTTCAACTTATAAAGTGCAAGGATATACACAACATAGATGGACGCAATGGTTCAAGTTTATTAAGTGCGAGAAAGTAAAGTGTGCCATCAAGTTTGTGAGAGATTTAATCACTAGTTTTCACATAACAAGTTTAATTTAGAAGATAGATAAAAGCATGAATATACTTGGAATAGTGTAAAACACCATGCATAGGAATTTATAGTGGACTCTGTGGAATAACTTGGCTTTCTTGGGGATTGGATGCATGAGTGGAACTCATAATTGGTACATGTGGAGGCTAGCAAAAGACTGGGAGCGACCAACTAAGAGAGCACTAATGGCCATAATCATGCAAAGAGACAAAACATTACTAATTAAAGCATAAAGTGATATTACAAGTCAAAAAAAATGATCATAGAGGCTAAGGTGACTTGTTCATAGTCTTAACATGGTGGAAGCATGTGCCAATTCAACCCAAATAAAGCATCAAAGGAGAATACCACAATATTATGCTTTTTGTATGCTAAAAAAACACATGATTCTTTCAAGGCACCTTATGCAATCTCAATTGTTTGGAACAAGCCATGCTACAACAATAATCACTAAGCATAAAGTCAAAGCAACATCCAACATGACATGATAAAGTCTAGGCCACAGTCAAAACAAGCTCCTTTTGTACCACTTATAAGCATGAACTTTCCTACTCTTTTCCAACACCAATCAACTTATTTGAAACAACTCTCAAAGATAATAATCAATAAAGACCAAAGAGCATGTCTCACCCATCTACAAAGAAGAACTAAAAATTACTAAGCCAAAATAATAATAAAAACTAAAACTAAACACAGTGCTAGCAAAGGAGAACACTCACAGAACAATAAGAGTGAAAACTAGAGTGTTCTAGGCAATGAATAACAGGGTGTGTCTCTCTCCATAAGAAGTGTGTTGGGATCCAACCAACTTATTGCAGCAAATAAAGCAAAATAAATCTAAAAACAAAGACGCTCCAAGAACAACACAACTATGCATGAAACAATAAAAATGAAGTGTTTTGGAAGAAAACCTGAGATTTTTATTGATGAAGAAGGGGATGCCTTGGGCATCCCCAAGCTCTGACGCTTGTACTTCTTGCATATTTCTTAGGGTGACACGGGTGGCATCCCCAAGCTTGAGATTTTGTCCATTCTTCATCTCATCACATTATTCTTCCCTACACTTTAAAATTTCCTTCATACAAAACTTCACACAATCTTCATTAGCAACATTAGTGTATTCAAGATAATAAATCTTTGGGTTTAGTTTCAACACAAGTAAAACTTCCATTAAAACATATGCTACTGTAGAAATTCCTTCTAAAAGCTCAACTGATCAAAGAGAACTCAAAGAGAAAGAGATTAAGAGGCAAATGCAAATAATGGCAGAAATCTGTCAAAATATACCAGCAGGTAAAAACCGATTTGTTCGAAGACTTTCTGTTGCTCAAATCGAAACGTGCTAAACTAACTAAAGTTAGATAATAACCTGGGGCATAAA
Organism: Avena insularis; assembly: GCA_023614405.1. Lineage (NCBI taxonomy): Eukaryota > Viridiplantae > Streptophyta > Magnoliopsida > Poales > Poaceae > Avena > Avena insularis. Next base: position 115,151,788 of record CM042692.1, read on the forward strand.
CACAAAAAATTACAGCTCAATCCGACATACAGGGATTTTTCACGATTTTTTACAGTGACGCATAAAAATCTTTTTCGGGACAACAACTTTCCCAAGTCTTACTTCTCTCTCATTAGAGGTTATTCTTGGCACAAAAACCACACAAAAAGGATATGGAGAGGTTATTATAGAGTCAATAACTTCCAAAAGTCTTTCTTTATAGCTATTAAGATATGCATGATAATTTTGATGATGCTCACATAAGAAGTATGAATTGAAGTAGAAGAGAGCATCAAGAAGCAAATATGGAACAAATCTAAGTCTAACCCACTTCCTATGAAAAATAATCTTATAAAGAAACAAGTCATGAAAGCACAAAGCAACAAGCCTAGGAAAGCAAAACAAGTGCAACTTCAAAAATTTCAACATAAAGATGGGAAACTTAATATTGTTGAGATAGATAAAACCATGTTTCCCTCTCTCATAATAACTTTCAGTAGCATCATGAATAAAATTAACAATATAACTATCACATAAAACATTCTTATCATGAGCCACATGCATATAATCATTATTACTCTCCACATAAGCATAGTTATTCTTATTAATTGTAGTGGTAGCAAATTCAACAAAATAGCTATCATTATTATTATCATCACCATAATCATCAACTATAGGAGGCATATTGTAATCATCATAAGCAATAGAATAGCTTTCTTCTGAAGTGTGTTTGTTTGTAAACATATCATCATTGGAAGGAACATGGATAACACTAATAGTACAACAATTATTAATATTATCATTTTTAGAATTGGTACCATAGAGATTTTCAATATCAAAAGTAGTGTGCTTTTCCCAATCATGATCACTACTATAGGTAACAGGCATAAGAACATCATCGAGTTCAGATTCATCAAAAACTATAATAGGAGCAACGCGCTTAGGGGAAAATACCATTTCCTCCCTCCTTTTACTCCTCCTCTTCTTCTTTTTCTTCTTCTCTTTAGGAGTGAGAGGCTTGAAAGGAAGCTTCTCCATATACACTGGTTTATTGTTAGAGACAATAGAAGAAACTTTGGAGGATTCATCATTTTCAATAATAAGAACAAAACACATATTACTCCTGTCATATTTTGGTAAAATTTCATCTTTTATAATGTTTTGAATGTAAGTATTTGTGTGGCAATTATCAACACAATAAAGATGACAACCATGCAGGACGCTATTCATATCAAAAGCACTCATATCTACCAAAGAAGTTTTTCTTGATAACTCTTCACACAGCAAAAATAATGTAAGTTCATCATGCTGATTAGGAGTGATCATGTTATCACAATACAAACTTGTATTACTCATTCGATTAGAAGGGCTATTATTATGGACTGAGCATTGAAAATTGAAATGACCCACTTCAAAGCAAAGTTCACAAATAAAAGGATAGAGGGCACACACTTTTTTACCAAGATCATTTAGAGCCCTATACCACGTTCTAGTTTTTTATTCCTGTGGGTGATACAATATTCTTCTTCAATTTGATTCTTTTCACAAGGTCTATGTGTTGGAGACATGCCCAAGAGGCAATAATAAAATGGTTATTATTATATCTTTGTGTTTATGATGAATGTTTACATCCCATGCTATAATTTTATTATTAGGAAACACTAATACTTGTGTGTTTTGTAAACATAAAAGAGTCCCTAGTAAGCCTCTTGTTAAAGACTAGCTTGTTGATTAATAGATGATCATGTTTTCCTGATAATGGACATTGGATGTTATTAATAACAAGATTATATCATTAGGAGAATGATGTGATGGACACACACCCATAGTAAGCATAGCTGCTAACTCGTGTATTAACAAGCTCATTGGGGAACCCCAAGAGGAAGGTATGATGAGCACAGCAGTAAGTTTCCCTCAGTTATGAAACCAAGGTTATCAATCTAGTAGGAGCAAGGAAACACCCCAAAGGTGAAGCTAGCTAAACTTTGGTAGGGCGCACTACTAGTGCCAACAGCAACGTGGAGACCTGCACAACACAACCACAGAACTATGTCCCCAACTTGCGATGAGGTTGTCAATCTCACCGATTTTGCTAAAAACAAAGGATTAAACGTATCGAATGGAAGGAAGTAATAGTTTGCAGAAAGTAAACACAAAGCAGTAAACAGTTTGTAGATTGAAAGTAAAAGAAAGGACCGAGGTCCATAGTTCACTAGAGGTGGCTCTCCTTAAGATAGATAACATGTTGGGTGAACAAATTACAGCGGGAAAATTGACAAACATCAAGAAAGCATACAAGCATATACTACTCATCTTTACTCCTTTGAGATTCGATTGGGCATTATAACATTATACATAGACCGCCATCCAACTGCATCTATGACTAATAATCCACCTTTAGGTTATCATCTGAACCCCCTCCAGTATTAAGTTGCAAGCAACGGATAATTGCATTACGAATTGCGTGTAAAGTAAACAATAAGATTGTTCTATGAACAAAGGATTGTTGTTTTATCCCTAGTAGCAACAACACATCTAGTACCTTAGAGATTTCTGTCACTTCCCCAGATTACCATCGAGCATAAATACTAACTCTTGGAGCTGCTAGCATCTACTTGGCCAAGATAGCTACTTACAACGGAAAGCATGCAAGATCACAAATAACAAAGACATGATAGAATCAATAATCAATCTGAAATAGCATCTCAATATCCATCGGATCCCCGCAAACACAACATGCAGAATTACAAATAGATGATCTTGATCATGAACGAAGCTCACAAGATCTAGACATGATAGCACAAAGGAGGAGAACCAGCCATCTAGCAACTACATGGACCCGTAGTCCAGAGATGAACTACTCACGCATCACACCAGAGGTTTGCATGGTGATGAAGAAGGCCTCGTGGTGAATTCCTCTCCGGAGGTGCCGGAAGAGCTTCAGATCCCTCCCGATCTAGGGATGGAGATGACGGTGGCTACAAACTCTTTTGTGGATTTTTGATTGGGTACTTAGGGTTTCCGTATCAGAGGCAATATATAGGCGGAAGGAGAGGCCGAGGGGGTGCCTGGGCTGGCCACACCACCCCCTAGTGCGGGCCAAGCCTGGTCACGCGGCCAGGTGGTGTGGCCGCCCTCTGGCCCTTTCTCCATCTCGTATTCTGGCTCAAGGTGTCCCCCGGTAAAATAATAACTTTGGCTTTTGTCCCGTCCAATTCCGAGAATATTCATTTTCTGACTTTCCTGGAACCAAAAACAGTAGAAAACAGGCAGCTAGCACTATGTCTCTTGTTAATAGGTTAGTCCAAGAAATCATATGAAAAGTACTCCAAAGTGTGGGCAAAACATAAGAAAGTAGATAAAACCGAGCATGGAACATCAAAAATTATAGATACATTTGCAATGTATCAACATCCCCAAGCTTAACTCCTGCTCGTCCTCGAGTAGGTAAGTGATAAAAAGAAAGAATAATTTTTGAGGTGACGTGCACCATCATAAACTTGATCAAAGTATTTGTAAAACATTCAAAGCTGGGATCATAGTACTTCAACCATCACATGAAAGACTAAGTTCTAGCAATAATAAAAAGAAACTATGTTGCAACATGAAAAGGCACAAACAAAAGATTCATGAATAACAATGCTTTGCAAGACGTTTGTTTGTTTCACATAAAGAAAACATAGCATAGTGGTATTCAGCTTGTCCCTCATAGAGTAGCAAATGTAAATGCATAGGACACCTTCAAAGTTTACAAGAGTGACTAGATACAAATAGTTTAAAACAAGCAATATCAAGGTATGCATCAATCAACAAGTCTTGGGACAATGCACATAGAACTAAGAATGGCCACTATGCTCTCAAAGTAGGTGCATAAAGGTAGAAGGTGGAGACTCAATATATAAGTGGAAGAAAGGCCTTCATAGAAGGAAGTAGGGATTCAAGTCTCATAAAGAGCTTCCAAAAATTATGGTACGTAATAGCTTTCATCTCTCATTGCTCCTATCATAAGCATCTTGAAGTGATTAAGGTTAAAGTGAACAAACTATGGTGTACATGCTTGACGAAGTATAAGTTAGAAATCTCATGTCCCTTGAATACGAGGGACGCTCCTCATGCTACTCAAGTTTAGTCATCGGTAAGTTCTTGTCATCGTAAGTACATGTGTATCATAGAGAACCGCCAACGGGGTACCCCTTGCCCGATGATACGGAAGAATCCCCACATCAAAATGACAAGGCAAGCAGACAACAAGCATCTCAGCAATCTTCTTATTTACCATGGGAATATGTGTTGGGTTTGCAGCATAGAAAACAAAAAAATTCCTATGATGGGAACTATACGCCAAGATCTATCTACTAGATACAAGCAACGGGTGGATATACATCCATAGAGAACTTAACCTCGAAGACAACAAAGCTTTGTTAACGAGTTGGAACTCGTGGATGATGTAGTCGTACACTTGCCGATCTCAAGATCGTGATGAAGTCCAGCAGGTCCGGCTCCAGCACGTCCTTCAGATCCAGCTCCAGCAAGTCCAGCACCACCAAGTCCAGCACCACAAAGCAGCGGTGCATCCATGATCGCACACACGTCCGATACCCCGACAACCTCCGTCCCTCGCAGCAGCAAAGCAGCGGAAGCAGCAACTCCTTTCTAGATAAAGCCACCGGGAACATGTATCTCGCTAATCCGAGACGATGGGGGAATAATACTAGAGGGGGAGAGAGATCCTTCACTAGGAGGTGTGAGGAAGAAGGAGTGAGAGGGGGGCCTTTTATAGGAGGAGGGGAGGGTGTCCCTTCACCTCCCCCATTCATGTGGTGGTAACCCCCTCCACATTAAAATTCCCCTTCACATTCTCTTTTAAAGTCTCCACTTTAAATGCATTAAATTTCTCCAAATTTCATGCTCTCTCATTTAATAAAACTCTTTTATTAATTTTATTCAGAATTTTTGTTAATTACTTTAATTAACAAACATTCACATAAAACCCCCTGCAACATTTCAATTTTACATGCAGAACCAATTTCAGCAATTTCACCCGAAACAGTTTCGATGTCTATTGAAATAATTCCAGCGCTTTTCTTAAATATTTATCTGAAACATATTTGCTCCAAATGGTGTCGGTATCCCTTAAGTGTGTCACCCTACGGTTCACGAATAATGCAGACATGATCGAGACCCCTCTCTGATCAATAATCAGCAGCGGGACCTGGAGATCCGTATTGACTCCCACATATTCAATGATGACTCTTTTGATCGTGTGAACCTTTAACGTCGTAACTAAATCCCTTTGTCTCACGATATATTACATGTCCGAGATTCGATCATTGGCATCCAAATACCTAGTTTGATCTTGTTACCGACATGCACTCTTTTCTCGTTCCCGTGATATAACATTCTAGTGATCACATCACTTGCTTGCAAGCTATTTCAATGTGATATCACCGAGAGGGCCTAGAGTATATCTATCCGTCATCGGGATGGACAAATCACACTCTTGATCCATGAGCCTCAACATAACTCCTTCGTAGCACTGAACCCACCTTTATAGTCACCTTGTTATGGTGTGATGTTTGATGTTATCAAGATACTCTTCTGGTGTTAGCAATTAACATGATCTCATGGTCTAAGGACTAAGATTACTTCATATGATGTTATAGCAATATAAACATAATGACTCTGATTGTAATGCTATACTTCGAATGGATGTTCATCACATCATTCCACCAATGTTGTGACCTCGTTATTAACAACATCAAATGTCCATGATCAGGAAACCTTGATCATCTTGTTAATCAACAAGCTAGTTTATATGAGAGGCAATACTAGGAACTTTGTATTTTGTTTATTAAACACACATGTATTAATGTTTCCAATTAATACAATTATAGCATGGAAAATAAACATTTATCATAAACATGGAATAAGATAATAACCACTTTATTATTGCCTCTCAGGCATATTCCCTTCAGTCTCCCACTTGCACTAGAGTCAATAATCTAGTTTGAAAAACTTTGCATATTGAACACCTATGGCTTTCTGGTGTTGCATATACACGATTGCTAGCGGTTAACATAATCTCCGGATCTGGCAGTTTCAGGTCTGTGTGTATTTGCATGTCTTTGCATCCCTACGCATCACTCATTCTCAAATGAGATGGCATTGTATAAATTTTGGTCCTTTGGTGAGACCTTTAGTTTGTTCTGTTAAAATATGTTGATATTATTGTCATACAATATACATTGATAGTATTAGCCCACTTTGAACCACACCTAGTTTGATAAAAAAAACTACTTAACACAAATGCCCTCCTTTGCTGCCACTATAGTAGTCATATACTTAGCCTTTTGTTGTAGTATCCGTCACAATGTTTCAACTTTGGAACTTATCCAAATCCATCATGGAACATCCTTTCCATTACATTGTGCCACCCATAGTCTAAATTGAGATAAATTTAATTTGTATCTTGTGACAAAACTAGTATCAATGTAACACTTTACAATGAACTACCTTGAACTATTTGTCACTTATACATGATATATTCTTAGTTCTTCCAAAGCTCATAAGAATATATTTACTATCATCTAATGATCATCTTATGAATCATTCTGGTATGTGCTCATAACATTTAGAGCATAGGACATATTTGGATATATACATACCACGGTATAATTGATCAAAATATTCATGTGATTTTACTCACCAAGTGTTGAAACACTTGAATCTTGATACAATCATTTCCATACAGCAAGAACCTTTCTTGTTGTTTCCATATTGAACCCTTTCAATATCTCATATATGTAGGTCTGGCATAACCATATTAGCGCCTCAATATATCCATATAGACATTGATGCCAAATATTCTGGTTTTTCCCAAGTCTTTCATCGAAATCCTATTTTAATGAAATTCTTAACTTGTGTCAATAAAAGATACATCATTTCCAAACAATAATATGTACCCTGCATAATGTATTGGAAATTTGTCTCAGCGCTCCCACTTAATTTCTTGCAAATGCAAGCATCTTCATCATCTCATATGAAATTAAACTCCTTTAACATTTTTCATCATGGTGAAGATTCCAACTCCGCTATGCTTACTTCAACTATTGAAGTTTGCATGCCCTTTTAGCATCCTTTGAATTAACAAAACCCTTCGGACCGTGTCATGTACACGTCCTAGGTAACCCTTCTATTAGAAGAACCTTGTTTTGTTTATTCAACTACAATATACAAAATTATATGTAGTGGTTGCTACATTAATCCATCAAGACTAAATATCACTATGAAAGATCAAATCTTGTCATAGTCAACTCCTTGAACATTGCCGTAAACTTCTTTCTGACATGTTGACTATTTCATAGATGTTAAACATCCATGTCTATTTCTTTATAGATCCAAACACGACCGATGGGCTTCACGCCTTTCCGGAGGGTCTTCCAAGTTCAGAAACTTGATTTCTCGTGTATGGATACTATCACAGATTCTATGACTTCTAGTCATTTTATGGAGTCAGGGCCCATCATCGCTTGTTTGCATGTAGTCGGTTCATCATTGTCAAAACAATAACGACTTGCTTATCAAATCACACAATTTTATTCTCACCAACCCACACGGTTCAATAGGAACTCTAATCTCCGAGATCATAACCTTTGTAATCACGGGAGCCATGAGCATTGTGGCCGCCACCGGGACACTTTCTGACGCTACGCTACTTAGCATATATAGCTAAGGTTCAACAACCTTATCAAAGTTCTATTGTCCTCCCACTTAACTTTTTGCGAAAAACTCCTTCTCAAGAAACTTGACGTTCCAAGTAACAAACCCTTTTGTCCTCGGTGTTATGGAGAAATTCCCAACAAATTCTTTGGAATAACCTACAAAGACGTGCTTATCCGACTTTGGTTGTAAACATTTTACTTATGCATAGCATACCAAAATTTAAGAAAATACAATTCGGGTTTATCCCAAACCATAACTTATATGGTGTCATTTCAACGGATCACGATGGTGCTCTTTTCAGTGTAAAAGCGGTAGTCTCTAAAGCTTCAATCCTTAAAACATAATGGCAGTTTTATAAATGGCACCTTTGATCTTACCATGTCAAACAAGGTTTGATTTGATCTCTCGAACATACCATACTCCTAAGGTTTATCGGGAAATACAATTTCATGGAACAATTCCTGAAATCTTAGGTGTTTTGCTCAACCTATAACTCAAATATCTTCCTTTATGATCAAATCATAAACTCTTTTATTTTCTTGTTACAATGATTTTTCACTTCATCTTGAAAGTCTTTGAACAATTTTCAAATGTTTCATACTTCTTCCTTATTAAGTAAATATATAGATATATTCACTTAAATTTCTGGAGAGAGCATATGAAGCAAAAAGATCCATCGCATATGGCTACATATAATGGACTATATACATCAATATGTATAATATCCAATGAGTTAGTCATCCGTTCCTCTTTGGCCTATGGACGGAGTTTCAATTATCTCAAGGGAAGTTTCACAAGCGTCAATTGATCAAAATCAAAGACTCCAAAAATCCATCAACATGGAGTTTCTTCATGTTTTCTTTCCAATATAATTTAAATAGCGATGTCACTTCATAAGTAATCTTTCAATCATTTTTCTTGCGACATTTTAGCAATAGTGTTTATGGATGTGATTTCTCCCACTAGACTTGTAAAAGTTCATCCATCCTTTATGGAATACGGTAATTATTTAAACAACCATTGTTCTCATAATACCGGAACAAAATAACAATTATTAAAACAAATCTTGAAGGCTAGGTTCGACAACAACGAAAAACACAATAACACTTTATTTGTTTTCGATGAACATCATCACTTATTCTTTTGCCAGTTACTTAGGCCGTTGCAGTTCATGAATTGTGTTGTTCTGTATGACACTTCATACCAACCAATTCGGTATCCAATACCTAAGAACCATATTGTTTAACAAGCAAGGAATACAACCATAACATGTATATCTTCTATATACCTAAGTTGGACATCTCCAACCTTTTATTTTCTGCCAAATATTTTATAGATTCTCTTTTAGCAATTCCTTTTTCTTTTAAAAGAATCTATCGACATCAATAGTGGTTTCATTCACATGGTACAAATCTTGTATATAGTCAAATACTAATACCTTTGGACTTTCACTTTGAAGTGGATCACCATCATCAAATGTTTGGCATTCTTTCAAAAATCCATTCTTTAGTAATCTTTTAGTGTAGTAAACATTTTACTTACATCTTCTATTCATCCTTATCATGACCACTTTCATGATCAAGCTACAATAGCCTATAAGGAAGAATGACGAGTATAATTTTAGTTCCCAAAACCTTTTGGGAGATTCGGATGCCTAACATCTCCATCCTTCACAAATTCTCATACAATATGAGAACATGTATTTTGCTAAATTATACTCTATCATAATGCAACCAAAAACATTGTTCAGATATCACAATATCTTCCACACATGATGGTTTCTGAAACATTTTTTCAGCTCCTAGATAATCTTGATATTAAAACAACTTTTGAATATCAATAATCATGGAGGCAAACATGATACTTTAGATACTAACATTGGAATTCTTACTCTTGATTTGATACTACTTATTAAACTTCATGGAGTAAATAGAGTTTGCTGAAAGTTTGCAATAGGACTTTTAAACTTTAAATTGACATTCAAAACAATACGATACCAGTTCGTAAAGTAAATATCCAGAATTCTATAGTTCTATTATCTCAATTAAAACTAAGCGTAAGGTAGTAAACAAATGCCAATGACTACAACAAATTATGCAAATTCACTTCGATTTAGTTTATGAAAAATTGAGTTCGACTAATCCAAATTAGAAATGAACTCCAACTCAAGAAGGACATCCCTCGTGCCTTTTTGGTGATTACATGAACCAAATCCACTACACCAAGTCCGATCATCACGTGAGTCGGTGTAGCTTCAAAGGCGAGCATCAATATGGGCATCATATCAACTATATGACTCATGCTTAACCTTTCGGTCCGTGTTCCGAGGCTATGTCTATACATGCTAGGCTCGCCAAGTAAGAACCTTAGTACTCGCATGTGTAAAACCATCTTACACCCGTTTGTATGGAAGCGTAGAGTCGAGCACACCCGATCATCACGTGATGTCTCGAAACACGATCCATAGAACGGTGCATACTTAAGGAAGAACACATTTTATCTTGATATCTAAATGAGGGATCATCTTAAAATGCTACTAAAACGCCAAACTAGCAATATAAGATGCAAACATCTAATGTGTAAAGTGAGATGATATGGTCCATGCATTTGATCTCTATCATATGCATCATGGTATTATCTCTATCATTCCTTTGTGTGTAAGACCAAGGTCTATGGAACTTACACGTTAGGTGTGTTGTAAGAGTATCTATCATGCATCTACTTACAACATTACCATATCATGACACTAGCCCAGCAACGATCTAAACTAGACGCCTCTAATTTATCCATTGCAAGTTTTACGTGGCTTAGGGCTTTCGGAGATAGAACCGTTCTTACCTACGAACATGAAACCACAACGACGATAACCAAGTTATTAGCAACTCGTTGTAAATCAGATATTGACTATAGTAGGAGAGACAGACACCCGCCGGCCACTTATGCAAAACTAGTTGCATGTCAGTCGTGGGACCGGTCTCATGTACGATGACATGTAAGGTTGGTCCGGGCCGCTTCATCCCACAATGCCACCAATATCCAAAATACATAGAAGATGCAATAACATGATCATCATCGCCCACATATAAATATATGTGTACTAACCGTGCAAAGCACCTACGCATAGATCAGGCTCTGATACCACTGTTGGGTTCGTAGCATAGAAAACAAAAAAATTCCTACGATGGGAACTATACGCCAAGATCTATCTACTAGATACAAGCAACAGGTGGATATACATCCATAGAGAACTTACCCTCAAAGACAACAAAGCTTTGTTAACGAGTTGGAACTCATGGATGATGTAGTCGTACACTTGACGATCTCAAGATCATGATGAAGTCTAGCAGGTCCGGCTCCAGCACGTCCTTCAGATCCAGCTCCAGCAAGTCCAACACCACCAAGTCCAGCACCGCAAAGCACCGGTGCATCCGTGATCGCACACACGTCCGGTACCCCGACAACCTCCGTCCCTTGCTCCAGCAAAGCAGTGGAAGCAGCAACTCCTTTCTAGATAAAGCCACCGGGAACATGTATCTCGCTAATCCGAGACCATGGGGGAATAATACTAGAGGGGGAGAGAGATCCTTCACGAGGAGGTGTGAGGAAGAAGGAGTGAGACGGGGCCTTTTATAGGAGGAGGGGAGGGTGTCCCTTCACCTCCCCCATTCATGTGGTGGTAACCTCCTCCACATTAAAATGCCCCTTCACATTCTCTTTTAAAATCTCCACTTTAAATGCATTAAATTTCTCCAAATTTAATGCTCTCTCATTGAATAAAACTCTTTTATTAATTTTATTCAGAATTTTTGTTAATTACTTTAATTAACAAACATTCACATAAAACCCCCTGCAAGATTTTAATATTACATGCAGAACCAATTTCAGCAATTTCACCCGAAACAGTTTCGATGTCTATTGAAATAATTCCAGCGCTTTCTTAAATCTTTATCTGAAACATATTTGCTCCAAATGGTGTCGGTATCCCTTAAGTGTGTCACCCTACGGTTCGCAAATAATGCAGACATGATCGAGACCCCTCTACGATCAATAATCAGCTGAGGACACAGAGATCCATCTTGACTCCCACATATTCAAAGATAACTCTTGTGATCATGTGAACCTTTAACGTCGTAACTAAATCCCTTTGTCTCGCGATATATTATATGTCTGAGATTCGATCATTGGCATCCAAATACCTAGTTTGATCTCGTTATCGACATGCACTCTTTTCTCGTTCTCGTGATATAACATTCTAGTGATCACATCACTTGCTTGCAAGCTATTTCAATGTGATATCACCGAGAGGGCCCAAAGTATATCTATCCGTCATCGGGATGGACAAATCCCACTCTTGATCCATGGGCCTCAACATAACACCTTTGTAGCACTGAACCCATCTTTATAGTCACCCTATTACGGTGTGACATTTGATGTTATCAAGATACTCTTCCGGTGTTAGTAATTAACATGATCTCATGTTGTAAGGACTAAGATTACTTTGTATGATGTTATAGCAATATAAACATAATGACTCTGATTGTAATGCTATACTTCGGATGAATGTTCATCACATCATTCCACCAATGTTGTGACCTCGTTATTAACAACATCCAATGTCCATGATCAGGAAACCTTGATCATCTTGTTAATCAACAAGCTAGTTTATATGAGAGGCAGTACTAGGAACTTTGTATTTTGTTTATTGAACACACATGTATTAATGTTTCCAATTAATACAATTATAGCATGCAAAATAAACATTTATCATAAACATGGAATAAGATAATAACCACTTTATTATTGCCTCTCGGGCATATTCCCTTCAATATGGTGCTTTTTTTTCTCTTTCCTCTTTTCATAATCTTTTTTTTCTCTTTTTTCTCAATATCAGACTCTTTTTTTATAAGAAGAATGCTTCATAGACAGCTCATTATGGTTATGCTGCAGGTTTCCACCATGTCATCATGGATTAGACCAGCGGCCTAGGCGTTTCTCTAACACATATACATAACTCCATGGACTTACAAGCTCCCCTTTCATTTCACACCGACGACATCCATAGACAAAAGAGCATGATATCAACTAGGTACAAACTACCAGTGCAATGTTGGAAGCGTTCCCCATGACAACATGGTTATGCTAATCCCCAACAAATAAGTGCAAGAATATACAACATAGACGACACAATGGTTCAAGTTTACTAAGGGCAAGAAAAGTAAAGTGTGCCATCAAGTTCGTGAGAGCTTTAATCACTAGTTTTCTCATAACAAGTTTAATTTGGAAGGTAAACAAAAACATGAATATACTTGGAATAGCATATGCTAATAGGTAGGTATGGTGGACTCTTTGGAATAACTTGGTTTAGGGAGTTGGATGCATGAGTGGAACTCATACTTGGTTGCGGAGGCTAGCAAAAGACTGGGAGCGACAAACTAAGAGAGGAATAATGGCCATAATCATGAAGAGCGACAAAACATCATTGATCAAAGCATAAAGTGATACTACAAGTTGAAAACTAAAGTATCATAAAGGCTATTGTGACTTGAGATAGTCATAACATGGTGTGAGCATGCGCCAAGTCAACCCAAATAAAGCATCAAAGGAGAATACCACAATACTATGCTTTAATGTGCTAAAACAACGCATGATTCTTCAAAGGCACATGAAGCAATCTCAATTTTTTACAACAAATCATGCTACAGCAAATAATACTAAGCATAAAGCCAAAACAATATCAAGCATGGCATGAGAAAGCATAGGCCACAGTCAAAAACAAGCTATCTTTACCACTTAAGCATGAACTTTCCTACTCTTTTCCAATCCAAACCAAACTATTTGAAAACCAATGTATGAAAGAGGGGGTACAACCAATTTATTCAGAAAACTAAGAAAACCAAGCAAACGAAAAACCAAAATGAAAACGAAAAAGAAGACGCTCCAAGAACAACACAATTGTGCATGAAACAATAAAAATGAAGCGTTTGGAAGAAACCTGGGATTTTTATTGATGAAGAGGGGGATGCCTTGGGCATCCCCAAGCTTTGAAGCTTATACTTCTTGGATATTTCTTGGGGTTACACACTTGGTATCCCCAAGCTTGAGCTTTAGTCCACTTTCATCTCATTACTCATTCCTTCCATACACCTGAAATTTTCCTTCATACAAAACTTCACACAATCTTTATTAGCAACATTAGTGCACTCAATATAATAAGTCTTTAGGTTCAGTTATAACACCATTAAAAATTCCATTAAAACACAAGCTAATGTAGCACTTCCCTCAAAAATCTCAATTCCCCAAAAGAACTCAAAAAGGAACCAACAAGAAGCAAATGAAAAAAATGGTAGAAATCTGTCAAAACAGACCAGCAGGTAAATACGAATTTTTTCAAAGACCTTCTGTTGCTCAAATCAAAAAGTGTTGAAATAACGAAAATTATATAACAACCTGGGGCAGAAGCACAAAAATTCACGCCTCAAAAGGACATACAAAGATTTTACACGAATTTTTACGGTGAAGCACAGAAATCTATTTCGGGACAGCAACTTTCCCAATCATTACTTCTCTCTTATTAGAGGTTACTCTTGGAACAAAAAGCAAATAAAAAGGATAAGAATTGGTTATTACTGAATTAATAACTTCCAAGACTCATCTAAAACTTTTGGGTTATCTCCCAATAAGTACTTTTTTTAACACCTTTAAGTTAGGCATAAGAAGCAAGAAAGAATCAAGTGTTCTCGAATGAAGAAGCATTAAAAGCAAATTTTGTTTTCATAGGAGAGGCAAAATAAATCTTCTCTCTCTTCTTAGGGAAGTGTTCTATACCTTTGTTGAGTGGGAATTGATATTTAATGGTGCTTTCTTTCATATCAATAATGGCACCAATAGTTCTAAGAAAAGGTCTTCCCAAAGTAATAGGACAAGAAGCATTGCATTCAACATCCAAAACATTGAAATCAACAGGGACATCGACATTGTTAACCATAATAAGAACATCATTAATACTGCCCATGAGTTTCTTTTTAGCATTATCGTCAAGTGGGACATTCAAATAACAATCTTCAAGTGGAGGCAAATCAAGCATATCATAAATCCTTCTAGGCATAATAGAAACACTACTATTAAGATAACATAAAGCTTTGAAATCAAAATCATTCACTTTCATATTAATGATGGGTTCCCAACCATCTTCTTGTTTAATAGGAATAGAAGCTTTATGTTTCATCTTTTAATCTTTAATCTTTCTGAGAGCATCAGTAATGTGTTTTGTAAAGGCCATGTTCATAGCACTAGCATTAGGACTTTTAGCAAGATTTTGTAGGAACTTAATAACTTCAGAGATATTGTAACCATCAAGATCAAAATCATAATTATCATCTAAAATAGTAGAGCTATTACTAACCTCAACACTAGTGGTAGTGATAGTAGAAACACTAATGTTTCTAGCAATTTCATCTTCTCTTTCCCACTTAGCATGTAATTCAGCTAATAGTCTAACATTTTCATCGGTTCTAACTTGTATGGCATTAGTAGCTGCAACGCAATTATCAATTGTTTCCGGTTTAGCAGCCATTTTATTCAAAGAAGATTGAGCTTCAGCCAGTGATGCTATATTTCTTTCAGCATTAGAGAGTTTTCCCTCAATGGTTTTATTAAAAGCAGTTTGTTTACTAATAAAGTATTTAAGCATAACTTCAAATTCAGAGGGAGAACTCCTATTGTTGTTGTAGGAATTTCCATAAGCATTACCATTGTTGGGAGGATATGGCTTGTAATTGTTGTTACCAAAATTATTCCTGTAGGCACTGTTGCTAAAATTGTTATTTCTTATAAAGTTCACATCAACTTGCTCTTCTTGAGAAACCAAAGAGGCTAAGGGAACATTATTTGGATCAATATGGGCTTTCCCATTAACAAGCATAAACATAATAACATCAATCTTATCACTCAAGGAGGAGGTTTCCTCAACAGAATTTACCTTCTTACCTTGTGGAACTCTCTCAGTATGCCATTCAGAGTAGTTAACCATCATATTATCCAGAAGCTTCGTTGCAGCACCCAAAGTAATGGTCATAAAGGTACCTCCAGCAGCAGAATCCAATAGATTTCTTGAAGAATAGTTCAATCCTGCATAAAAGGTTTGGATAATCATCCAAGTAGTCAGTCCATGATTGGGACAATTCTTTACCAAAGATTTCATTCTTTCCCAAGCTTGAGCAACATGTTCATTATCAGATTGTTTAAACTTCATTATTTCACTTCTCATAGATATAATCTTAGCAGGAGGATAGTATTTTCCAATGAAAGCATCTTTGCATTTAGTCCAAGAATCAATACTATTCCTAGTTAGGGAATTCAACCATTCTTTAGCTTTTCCTCTCAAAGAGAAAGGAAACAATTTAAGCTTAATAATATCTCCATCTATATCATTATGCTTTTGCATCTCACAAAGTTCAACAAACTTATTTAGATGGACAGCAGCATCTTCATTACCAATACCAGAAAATTGTTCTCTCATAACAAGATTGAGTAAAGCAGGTTTATTTCAAAGAAAGTAGCTTCAGGAACAGGTGGATCAATAGGTGTGCTCATAAAATCATTGTTGTTGGTGCTAGTGAAGTCACACAACTTAGTATTTTCAAGAGTAGCGATTTTTTTGTGTTTTTGATAAAGAAAGCAAACTTGTAAAACTATTTTTTTGTGTTTTTGATAAAGAAACAAGCAAACAAAGCAAAAAGAAACTAAGCAAAACAAAAATAACAAAGTAAAGAGATTGGTTATGAGGGACTCCCCTTGTGAAGATGTCCTTGACTCCCGACAGACACAGAAAAATACTTGCTGACTCGTGTATTAACGAGCTCGTTGGGGAACCCCAAGAGGAAGGTATGATGAGCACAGCAGTAAGTTTCCCTCAGTTATGAAACCAAGGTTATCAATCCAGTAGGAGCAAGGAAACACCCCAAAGGTGAAGCTAGCTGAACTTTGGCAGGGTGCACTACCGGTGCCAGCAGGAACGTGGAGACCTACACAACACAACCACAGAACTCTGTCCCCAACTTGCGATGAGGTTGTCAATCTCACCGGTTTTGCTAAAAACAAAGGATTAAATGTATCGAATGGAAGGAAGTAATAGTTTGCAGAAAGTAAACACAAAGCAGTAAACAGTTTGTAGATTGAAAGTAAAAGAAAGGACTGGGTCCATAGTTCACTAGAGGTGGCTCTCCTTAAGATAGATAACATGTTGGGTGAACAAATTACAGCGGGGCAGTTGACAAACATCGAGAAAGCATACAAGCATATACTACTCATCTTGACTCCTTTGAGATTTGATTGGGCATTACAACATTATACATAAACCACCATCCAACTGCATCTATGACTAATAATCCACCTTCAGGTTATCATCCGAACCCCCTCAAGTATTAAGTTGCAAGCAATGGATAATTGCATTATGAATTGCGTGTAAAGTTAACAATACGATTGTTCTATGAACAAAGGATTGTTGTTTTCTCCCTAGTAGCAACAGCACATCTAGTACCTTAGAGATTTCTGTCACTTCCCCAGATTACCAGAGGCATGAACCCACTATCGAGCATAAATACTAACTCTTGGAGTTGCTAGCATCTACTTGGCCAAGATAGCTACTACAACGGAAAGCATGAAAGATCACAAATAACTAAGACATGATAGAATCAATAATCAATCTGAAATAGCATCTCAATATCCATCGGATCCTCGCAAACACAACATGCAGAATTACAAATAGATGATCTTGATCATGAACGGAGCTCACAAGATCTAGACATAATAGCACAAAGGAGGAGAACCAGCCATCTAGCTACTACGTGGACCCGTAGTCCAGAGATGAACTACTGCATGGTGATGAAGAAGGCCTCCAGGGTGAATTCCCCTCTCCGGCAGGGTGCCGGGAAGAGCTTCAGATCCCTCCCGATTTAGGGATGGAGATGACGGCAGCTACAGACTCTTTCATGGATTTTTGATCGGGTACTTAGGGTTTCCGTATCAGAGGCAATATATAGGCGGAAGGAGAGGCCGAGGGGGTGCCTGGGCTGGCCAAACCACCCCTTGGCGCGGGCCAAGCCTGGCCGCGCGGCCAGGTGGTGTGGCTGCCCTCTGGCCCTTCTCCGTCTCTTATTCTGGCTCAAGGTGTCCCCTGGTAAAATAATAACTTTGGCTTTTGTCCCGTCCAATTCCGAGAATATTCATTTTTCTGACTTTCCTGGAACCAAAACAGCAGAAAACAGGCAGCTGGCACTGTGGCTCTTGTTAATAGGTTAGTCCAAGAAATCATATGAAAAGTACTCCAAAGTGTGGACAAAACATAAGAAAGTAGATAAAACCAAGCATGGAACATCAAAAATTATAGATACATTTGCAATGTATCAATAGCATCAGATCAAGTCATTAAGTTTGTTTTGCTACAAGCTTTCAAATACATAGTAACCTAATCCTTCGACCATGAGATTGTGTTAATTACGATCACCAGATGAGTGCCTTGATGACATCAAACTCCTCTTCGTAACTAGGTGGCTATAAAGGTGGCATTAGGTATTCTGAAAGTATGTGTTGAAGCGCATGGATTAAGACTGGAATTTGTCCATCCATATGACAGATAGATATGCTCTGGGACCTCTCAGTGGAATGTCATATAATTAGCTTGCAAGCATGTGACTAGTTCACAAGGGATGACATATCACAGAACGAGTAAAGAGTACTTATCGGTAACGAGATAGAACTAGGTATGGAGATACCGATGATCAATCCTCAGATAAGTAGAGTATTGCGTGACAAAGGGAATTGGTTTCGTATGTTAATGGTTCTATCGATCACGAAGTCATCGTTGAGTATGTGGGAGCCATTATGGATCTCCAGATCCCACTAATGGTTATGGATCGGAGAGGTGTCTCCATATTCGTGAACCGTAGGGTGACACACTTAAGGTTCGATGCTATTTTAGGTAGATATGGAATATGCGTTGGATATTGAATGTTGTTCGGAGCCTCGGATTGGATTCGGGACATCACGAGGAGATCCGGAATGGTCCGAAGAATAAGATTCATGTAAAGGAAATCTTTTTCTGGGTTTCAGAAAAGTTCCGGAATATTTAGTTTGAGTTTCTAGAATGTTTTAGAAGGTTCTGGAAGTTTCAAAGGAGTTTACTTGAAAACCAAGAAAGAGAAAGGGGAGACTTGGGGGGAAGGAGGCGCCAAGGGGTGGGCCCCAAGGGGGAAACCCTAGGGCGCCCCTCCCCTCTATATAAGGAGGGGAGGCGCCACCCCTCCCCCTTTCCCCTTTACTCCCTGCCCTAGCCGCCACCCTCCTCCTCCTTCCTTCTACTCCGGCTTAGGCGAAGCCCTACAGAAGTCCTTCTCCACCACCAACACCACCACGCCATCGTGTTGTTGGGATTCCGTCGAGATCTACTACCTCCACTGATCGCTAGGACGGGGAGAGGAAGGTCTGCATTGACTCCGCACATGTGACCGACTGTGGAAGCCCTGCCAAAATGCGATGTCGAAAGGATCGTCTACTCGATCTTGAGATCAGCAAGTGATCATCTACATCAACCACGAGATCCGATCTTGAACAAGGCTTTGGATATACAAGGGTTAGTACAGATCTATCTCGTTGCACTTATCTCATAGATTAGATCTTGGCTTTTCCATAGATTAGATCTTGACTTTGTTTGTTCTTGCGGTAGAATTTTTTTGTTTTCCCTGCTACGAACCCATCAATGGTATCTGAGTCATGTCTATGCGTAGATCTATTGCACGAGTAGAACAAAATGGTTATTATGGGCGTTGATGCTTTTGTTGTCGTTGTCTTCATGTGTACTTTGCATCTTGAGGGATGGTGGGATGAAGCGGCTCGGGCTAACCTTACATGTCCCCGTACATGAGACTTGATCCACGCTTGACGTGCAACTTGCATTGCACAAGTAGCTTTGCGGGTGTTTGTCTCTCCCACCATAATTAAGATTCAATTTACAATTTGCATCTGACAACACTAGTATCAGCGTTGTGGTTCTTGTTCGTAGGTAAGATCAGTTCTTATACGAGAGCCCCAAACCACGTAAAACATGCAAAGAAAATTAGAGGCGTCTAACTTGTTTTTGCAGGGGCATGTGATGTGATATGGCCACGATGTTGATTGTGAATATATTTGATGTATGCAATAATCTTTATTGTAATATGGCAACCGGAAGGAGCCTAATGGTTGTCTTTAAATTCTGTTAAGACCTGCGTGTCTATTCATCGTGTAATAGCTTTATTCCAAGTAGTTGTTATAGTTGCTATTAGTGATGGACAACCATGAAGCGAGGCCAATGACCTTTACGCTATGCTGGTGATGATGGAGATCATGCCCGTGCTTTGGAGATGGAGATGGAGATCAAAGGCACAAGAAGAAAGGCCATATCATGTCACATATTATGAATTGCATGTGATGTTAATCCTTTTTGCATCTTGTATTGCTTAGATCGCGACGGTAGCATTATAAGATGATCCCTCTCACTAAATATCAAGTAATAAAGTGTTCGTCCTTAGTAGGCACCGTTGCTAAGACTCGTCGTTTCGAAGTATCTCGTGATGATCGGGTGTTATAGATTCTACATGTGCATACAACGGGTGCAAGCCAGATTTGCACATGCGGATACTAAGGTTAATCTTGACGAGCCTGGCATGTACAGACATGGTCTCGGAACACAGAATACCGAAAGGTAAAACATGTGTCATATGAATGATATGATGAACATGTTGATTGTTCGCCTTTGAAGCTACATCTTCTCTCGTGAAGATCGGACTTGGTGTTGTGGATTTGGTTCGTGTAATCACTAAGGCAACGTGAGGGATGTTGTTTTGACTAGGAGTTCACCTAGTTAATTTAAGAACTAAATTAGAACTCAATTTGTCATAAACTTAGTCTAAACTCTCTGCAAATATGTTGTAGATCATGGCGAACCCCTCCATCAATTTTAATGTGTTCCTAGAGAAAGAAAAGCTGAAAAACAATGGAAGCAACTTCTTCACGGACTGGTTCCATGGATTGAGGATTGTCCTCAGCGCTGGTCAGTTGACCTATGTGCTCGATGCACCGCTAGGTGACCCACCTGCAGAGGATGCCTCCGATGATGTTAAGAATGTTTTTGTCACTTGGAAAAATCACTACCCCACAGTTTAGTGTGCCATCCTGTACGGTTTAGAATCAGAGCTTCAGAAGCGCTTTGAGCACCGCGACCCTTTTGAGATTATCAATGAGCTCAAGATGATCTTTGAGACTCATGCGGCCGTGGAGAGCTATGAGGCCTCTGATAAGTTCTTTAACTGTAAAATGGAAGAGGGCAGCTCCATTAGCGAGCACGTGCTCAAAATGTTTGGGCATGCAAACAAGCTCCAAGAATTGGGAATAACAATTCCTAATGCGTTGGGGATTCATCGGGTCCTCCAATCACGGCCACCTAGTTACAAGAACTTTGTGATGAACTACAATATGCATTGCATGAACAAGATGTTGCCTGAACTCTTCTCCATACTGAAAACTGCTGAAGTGGAGATTAAGAAGGAGCACCAAGTGTTGATGGTCAATAAGACCACCAATTTCGAGAAACAGGGCAAGCCTAAGAACAAGGGAAACTTCAATAAGGACGGCAAGAAAGCTGCCGCACCTGCTAAGAAGCCCAATGCTGGTCCTAAGCCTGATACTGAGTGCTTCTACTGCAAGGTGAAGGACACTAGAAGCGCAACTGCCCCAAGTACCTGGCAGATCTGAAGAACGTCAACATCAAGAAGAAAGGTATATTTGATATACATGTTATTGATGTGTATCTTACTAGTAACCGTAGTAGTGCCTGGGTATTTGATACTGGTTTGGTTGCTCATATGTGTAACTCGAACCAGGAGCTGCAGAATAAACGAAGACTGGCGAGAGACGAGGTGACGATGCGCGTTGGAAATGGCTCCAAGGTTGATGTGATCGCCGTCGGCATGCACCCTCTTCATCTACCTTCAGGATTAGTTTGGAACTTGAATAATTGTTATTTGGTGCCTGTGTTAAGCATGAACATTATTTCTAGATCTTGTTTATAGCGAGACGGTTACTCGTTTAAGTATGAGAATAATGGTTGTTCGATTTATATGAGTGATATTTATTATGGTAATACACCTGAGATGAATGGTTTATTCTTATTGAATCTCGATAGTAGTGATACACATGTTCACAACATAGATGCTAAACGAATAAAAATGAATGATAATTCTGCATACATGTGGCACTGTCGTCTTGGTCACATTAGAGTGAAGCGCATGAAGAAACTCCAATCCGATGGACTTCTTGAATCACTTGATTTCGAATCACTTGAAAGATGCGAAGCATGTCTAATGGGGAAAATGAGTAAGACTCCATTCTCTGGGATAATGGAGCTAGCTACAGACTTATTGGAAATATTACACACCGATGTGTGCGGCCCAATGAGCGTAGGATCGTGCGGTGGATATCGTTATGTTCTTACTTTCACGGATGACTTGAGTAGATATGGGTATGTCTACTTTATGAAACATAAGTCCGAAACTTTTGAAAAGTTTAAGGAATTTCAAAGTGAAGTAGAAAATCATCGTAACAAGAAGATTAAGTTTCTGTGTTTTGACCGTGGAGGTGAATATCTAAGTTACGAGTTTTGCATGCATTTAAAGAAATGTGGAATACTTTCGTAGTTTACACTGCCGGTAACACCACAGCGTAATGGTGTGTCCGAACGTCGTAATCGAACTCTCTTAGATATGGTTCGGTCTATGATGTCTCTTACAGATTAACCATTATCATTTTGGGGTTATGCATTAGAGACATCCGCATTCACTTTAAATAGGGCACCATCTAAATCTGTTGAAACGACACCGTATTAATTGTGGTTTGGCAAGAAACCTAAGTTGTCATTCCTTAAAGTTTGGGGTTGCGAAGCGTATGTAAAGAAGTTACAACCCGACAAGCTTGAACCCAAAGCGAAAAAATGCGTCTTCATAGGATACCCTAAAGAAACAATTGGGTATACCTTCTATCATAGATCTGAAGGCAAAGTTTTCATTGATAAGAATGGATCCTTTCTTGAGAAGGAGTTTCTCTCAAAAGAAGTGACTGGAAGGAAAGTAGAAATCGATGAGGTTGTTGAACCTTCTCCCGAATTTGAGAGTAGTGCAGCACCGGAAGATGTTTCTGTGCCGCTTGCACCAATAAGAGAAGAAGCTAATTATGATGATCATGAAACTTCGAACGAAGATACTACTGAACCTCGCAGGTCGACGAGGGTTCGTGCCACTCCTGATTGGTATGACCCTGCATTGAACGTCATGTTGGTGGACAACATCGACGACCCTGCAACGTATGAGGAAGCTATGATGAGCCCAGATCCCGACAAATGGCAAGAAGCCATGAAATCCGAAATGGGATCCATGTATGAAAACCAAGTATGGAGTTTAGTGGACTTACCAGATGGCCGCAAGGCTGTCGAGAACAAATGGATCTTTAAAATAAAAATAGATGCTGATGGTAATGTTACTATCTATAAAGCTCGACTTGTCGCGAAAGGGTTCCGACAGATTCAAAGTTGACTACGATGAGACTTTCTCACCGGTAGCGAAGCTAAAGTCTATGAGGATTTTGTTAGCAATCGCTGCATATTTCGATCACGAGATTTGGCAGATGGATGTCAAAACGGCGTTCCTTAATGGCAACATTGAGGAAGAGTTGTATATGGTACAACCCAAAGGTTTTGTCGATCCTAAAAATGCTGACAAGGTGTGGAAGCTTCAGCGCTCCATTTATGGACTGAAGCAAGCATCCCGGAGTTGTAATCAACATTTTGATAAGGTGATAAAAAACTTTGGATTTATACAAACTTATGGAGAAGCTTGTATCTACAAGAAAGTGAGTGGGAGCTCTGTAGCATTCTTAATACTATATGTGGATGATATATTGTTGATTGGGAATGATATAGAACTTCTTGAAAGTGTCAAGTCCTATTTGAATAACAGTTTTTCAATGAAGGATCTTGGCGAAGCGACATACATTTTAGGCATCAAGATTTATAGAGATAGATCAAGACGCTTAATAGCGCTTTCACAAGGTACATACCTGGACAAGGTTCTAAAAATATTTAGAATGGAAGAAAGCAAGAAAGGGTTCTTTCCATGTTGCTAGGTAAGACCTTGAGTAACACTCATAGTCCAGCTATGGCAGAAGATAGAGAGAAGATGAGTAAAATCCCCTATGCCTTGGCCATAGGCTCTGTCATGTATGTCATGTTGTGTACAAGACCTGATATAGCACATGTTGTTAGTTTGACTAGCAGATATCAAAGTGATCCTGGAATGGAACACTAGACAGCGGTCAAAAATATCCTCAAGTACCTGAATAGGACTAAGGATATGGTTCTTTCTTATGGAGGTGATGAACAACTTGTTGTAAATATTTACACCGACGCTAGTTGGAACAACGATCCGAATGACTCAAAGTCACAGTCTGGATACGTATTTATTTTGAATGGTGCTATAGTGAGCTGGAGGAGTGCCAAGCAAAGCGTTGTGGAGAAATCTTCAACTGAATCGAAATACATAGCTACTTCGGAGGCTGCGCAAGAAGCGATATGGATGAAAGAGTTCATTACTGACCTTGGTGTGGTTCCTAGTGCGTTGGACCCGATGGACATCTATTGTGACAACACGGGTGCCATAGCCAATGCACAGGAGCCAAGGTCACACAGCAAGCTGAAGCACATCAAGCTACGTTTCCATGCTATTCATGAGTATGTCCAAGATGGCGACATAAAGATTTGCAAAGTACACACTGATCTAAATGTGGAAGATCCGTTGACTAAACCTCTCCCTAGAGAAAAACATGACCAACACCAGAACGCCATGGATGTTAGGTACATTACAATGTAATCTAGATTATTGACTCTAGTGCAAGTGGGACACTATTGGAGATATGCCCAAGAGGAAATCATAAAATGGTTATTATTATATCTTTGTGTTTATGATGAATATTTACATCCCATGCTATAATTGTATTATTAGGAAACACTAATAGTTGTGTGTTTTGTAAACATAAAAGAGTCCCTAGTAAGCCTCTTGTTAAAGACTAGCTTTTTGATTAATAGATGATCATGGTTTCCTTATCATGGATATTGGATGTTATTAATAACAAGATCATATCATTAGGAGAATGATGTGATGGACACACACCCATAGTAAGCATAGCATAAGATCAAGTCATTAAGTTTGTTTTGCTACAAGCTTTCAAATACATAGTAACATAATCCTTCGACCATGATATTGTGTTAATCACCATCACCAGATGAGTGCCTTGATGACATCAAACGCCACTTCGTAACTGGGAGGCTATAAAGGTGGCATTAGGTATTCAGAAAGTATGTGCTGAAGCGCATGGATCAAGACTGGAATTTGTCCATCCATATGACGGATAGATATGCTTTGGGCCCTCTCGGTGGAATGTCATCTAATTATCTTGCAAGCATGTGACTAATTCACAAGGGATGACATATCACAGAACGAGTAAAGAGTACTTATCGGTAACGAGGTAGAACTAGGTATGGAGATACCGATGATCAAACCTCGGATAAGTAGAGTATCGCATGACAAAGGGAATTGGTTTCGTATGTTAATGGTTCTATCGATCAGAAAGTCATCGTTGAGTATGTGGGAGCCATTATGGATCTGTGGATCCCATTGATGGTTATTGATCGGAGAGGTGTCTCAATCATGTCTACATATTCGCGAACCGTAGGGTGACACACTTAAGGTTCGATGTTATTTTAGGTGGATATGGAATATGCGTTGGAGACCGAATGTTGTTCGGAGCCTCGAATTGGATCCGGGACATCACGAGGAGATTCGGAATGGTCCGGAGAATAAGATTCATGTAAAGGAAATCTTTTTTTGGGTTTCGGAAAAGTCTCGGAGTATTTAGTTGGAGTTTCTAGAATGTTTCGGAAGGTCCTGGAAGTTTCAAAGGAGTTTACTTGAAAACCAAGAAAAAGAAAGGGGAGACTTGTGGGGGAAGGAAACTCCCCCTCCCTCCTTGGCGCACTAGCCCTAGGGATGGGCCCCAAGGGGGAATCCCTAGGGCACCCCTCCCCTCTATATAAGGAGGGAAGGCGCCACCCCTGCCCCTTGCCCCTTTACTCCCTGCCCTAGCCGCCACCCTCCTCCTCCTTCCTTCTGCTCCAGCTTAGGTGAAGCCCTACATAAATCCTTCTCCACCACCACCACCAGGCTGTCATGCTACTAGGATTCCGTGGAGATCTACTACCTCTGTTGCTCGCTGGAACGGGGAGAGGAAGGTCTGCATTAACTCCGCACATGTGACCGACTGTGGAAGGGCTACCGGAACGCGGCGCCGGAAGGATCGTCTACTCGATCTTGAGACCGGGAAGTGATCATCTACATCAACCACGAGATCCGATCTCGAACAAGGCTTTGGATCTACAAGGGTTAGTACAGATCTATCTCGTTGCATTTATCTCATAGATTAGATCTTGGCTTTGTTTGTTCCTGCGGTAGAATTTTTTTGTTTTCCCTGCTACGAACCCATCACTATGTACTCCACAAAAATTAACATGCTTATAAGAAATAGTACTTTCAGAGGTTTGAGCATGTTTATTGCTATCATTAATAACAATTTCATTTTTCATGCAAGTGTCTTTAAAAGGCTCATGATACATATCCCATTTTTCTTTAGGAGCATTAATATGAGAAGCAAAGGCTCTACAACAATCAACAATAATTTGAGGATCAAGACCATATTTAGCTCTAAGCTCATGAAAATCAGCAGTTTCAATGAAAGATTTAATGCAATCATACTCATAGTTTATACCTGGTTCTTTACCTTTGTCGTTATCCCAATCTTCGGTATTGCTTTGAATTGTTCCTAGAAGATCCCACTTAGCTTTGACCTCCTTACTTGTGAAGGATCCCTCTAGACAGGTATCTAGGTAGTCCTTGTAATGTCCTGAAAGCCTTGCATAAAAATTATTAATAACAATATTACTGGGGAGCTCATGAATGGGACATTTGAGCATTAGTGACTTCAATCTCCCCCATGCTTGGGCAATACTTTCTCCATCATGAGGATGAAAATTATAAATGTAATTCCTATCTTTATGAACTTCATGAGGAGGATAAAATTTAGTGTAAAAGAGAGATTCAAGTTCCTTCCACTCCGAATGATGAGGATCATCTAGTAGCTCATACCACTCCCTTGCTTTGCCCTTAAGTGATAAAGAGAATAGCTTCCTCTTAACTTGGTTCATTGAAATAGCTGCACACTTGAACAACTCGCATAATTCATGTATAAAGAGTAAATGATCACCAGGATGGAAAGTTCCATCTCCAAAGTAATGTTGTGTTTGGATGCATGGAATTGGGCCTCTGAATTGGTATTCCAGAATTAGACATGGGATTCTAGCATTTGGTTGCATCTGAATTGTAGGCTGGAAACGAAGGCCCAATTCCACGCTCCCACCCTGTGCGTCTGCCTTCCACACAATCGAATACGGAGGCCCGAGGCTCCGTATTAGTGTGGAATCGCCCTCACCCACCCCACGCTCGATACCCCTTCGTTCCACGCGACACAGACATGAGCGAGGGCGACAGACCGTACGCCCCATAACCGAACCACCGCACACCTCTTCCCTACCCGGCGACCATCTCGCCCACCCTCCTCTTCTCCCGTGCCCCCTCTCCAAATCCCTGCGTCCCTGCGCTAAGGTAGCCCTAACCCTAGTGCTGCACATGCCGGCGGCGGGAGAGTAACGGCGGCGGCCGGAGGCTATGGGAGGGAAACAGAGGCCTCTCATGGGAACCATCGACCCAGTTCGCGTCGTGGAGAAGCTGCGTGGCAAGCTCTTCCCAATAGCGTTGTACCCGCTCTGTTGGTACCCACCGACGCACCAACCACCTAGGTACTTCTTTGTCCGCACAGCGCCCAGGAGGAACCCAACTCCCTAGTCATCTTCTAATTGACATGTGCCGCCGAGGAGACTCTTTGAACGTATTGTGGATAATAGCAGGCCTGACGATGAATGACGATGGATTGGGACTTACCGGCTGACCTAGTATTCCTGTGTTATAGTATATAATATGGCCGTGTGATGTAAGGATTGCACAGGTGATCCAGCGGCCGTGCAACTGCTCAGCTTGTGAAGCACATTTATGGAATCGTAGTGTGGACTTGTAGATTGAACTGAATAAACTATATTTGTAGTGGAAGTTCAGTGAGTTCTCTCCAAATCCAACGATGTCATGCTGCTAAGAAATTGCTGATGAACTGCTAGAGGTGCTACTCATGGCTACGAATACATGTATATTTAATTTGTTTCTTACCTATATGTCAAGCATGCTCTACTTTTTTACCAATTTCTTTTGACTTTATTTACAAAATATTGCCATCACCTCATGCTAATATATATATATATATATACATTTATAATATACTATTTTTCATACATGTAAAAGTTTATATTGTCCGAATTCAACAAACCATTCAATTCCATGGCTTTTACATCCAAACAGAAATTGGAATTGGGTACCACTCATTTCCTTTCCAGCTTGGATTTGGAATTCCCACTCATTTCAATTCCAAGTTTCAATTATGTGCATCCAAACATAGCGTAACAGT
Organism: Avena insularis; assembly: GCA_023614405.1. Classification (NCBI taxonomy): domain Eukaryota; kingdom Viridiplantae; phylum Streptophyta; class Magnoliopsida; order Poales; family Poaceae; genus Avena; species Avena insularis. The sequence goes on from CM042692.1 coordinate 115,180,195, forward strand.
TATTCATAACACGTTCAACAATTTCCATAGGTATTTTAAAAGCGACGCTTTCAGTATGTGGATTTTAAAATATCACAAGTATCATTATAATTACCACATATGGGAGATAAAGTATCATCAGAGAAAATTTTCTCCTCTAAAGCTGGGGAACTAAAAAGATCATTTTCATAAAAACTAGCTTCCCCAAGCTTAAACGTTTCCATGGCATTAGTAACAAAGGTGTTCAAAAAATCATACTAATAACATTGCTATTAGCATGCAAAGAAAGTTCCATGGGTTTTTAATTTTCCTTTCAAACCATTTATGTTCTGCCTCAGGAAAAATACTAAAAATCTCTCTCATTTTGTTGTTGTTTTCCATTAAGCCTAACTAGTGAAAATAAAAACAAGAAACAAAAAGATATAATTGCAGAATCTAAAGTAAATAACTTCAAGCACTCACACACCAGCAACAGTACTAGAAGATAGCTTAGTAGCCAGAGGACGTTAGTACATTTTACCTTACCTCCTCTGCAACGGTGCCATAAAATAGCTTGATGTCTATGCACACTTCTATTCGTGTAGACAGTGTTGGGCCTCCAAGTACAAAGGTTTGTAGAACAGCAGCAAGTTTCCCTTAAGTGGATCACCCGAGGTTTATCGAACTTAGTGAGGAAGTGGTCGAAGGTATCCCTCAAGCAACCCTGCAATCAAGATACAAGAAGTCTCTTGTGTCCCCAACACACCCAATACACTTGTCAGGTGTATAGGTGCACTAGTTCGGCAAAGAGATAGTGAAATACAAGTAATATGGATGATTATAAGTGGTAATTGCAATCTGAAATAAGAGTGGCAGCAAGCAAACATGTAACAGGACTGATTGTAAACGTTGTTTTAATGCTTAGAAACAAGGCCTAGGGATCATACTTTCACTAGTGGACACTCTCATATAAATATCTTCTCTTCATGATGCTACCTTGAACTACTCTCCGGTTGGACGATGTAGGGCTATAACAGCACACCTTAAAGTTTGCATTCTCCATCTAGATAACCTCTCACTGTCACCTTGAGCGCTAGATGGTTCCAACAAACACCACAATCTCGTAGAGATATCCAACTTAAATTATACCCATGATAAGTATTTCTGCAACCTTAGCCAAAGTGTCATATGGTGTGCACACTGTCAACTTCACACACGTGGGGATAAGCAGAGATTAATTAAAGCACTTGAGTAGCAGAATACATCTATAGATTACAAAGCTCATGATCTCATAAGATCACGCATAGAGAGAGAGATGAACACATAGCTACCAGTAGAGCCCTTAGCCTCGAGAGAGAACTACTCCCTCCCCATCATGGGAACCAGCAACAGTGATGGAGATGGCAGTGGATTCGATGGAGATGGCTCGAGTACTTCCGTCGGCAGGTGCCTTGAACAGACTTCTATCCCCCGAATCTCCTCTTTGGTGGCGGCGGCGCTGTGGAACTTTTCGTGGAATTCTGATCTGGGTACTTAGGGTTTTCGTCCCGGGAGGCTTTTATAGGTGAAGGGGCAAGGTTGGTGGAGTACCAAGGGGCCCACACCCCCTGGTGGCGCGCCCAACCCTAGGCCGTGCCGCCACCAGGTGTGGCTGCCTAGGTGCACCACTTCGTCTCGCCTCCAGACTCCGTGTTGCTTCGGGTAAAATATTGACTTTGGCTTTTGTCCCATCCAATTCTGAGAATATTTCCTTAGTAGATTTTATGAAACCAAAAACAGCAGAAGACAGGCAACTGGCACTGTGGCATCTTGTTAATAGGTTAGTTCTAGAAATTGTATAAAAATACCTCAAAGGGTGAACAAAACATAAGAAAGTAGATATAAAACAAGCATGGAACATCAAAAATTATAGATATGTTTATGACGTATCAGTGCGAAAGTCCAAAAAGCCACGTAAGAGCATCTCTAGTGGCTAGTGTATCCGGTAGTCCAAGCCAAATATAGACCACCATGGACCAAAAAATGCCTCTGATGGCTTGTGTATCTGGTGGTCTAAAGTTTATACATCCTCCAAACTAGCTACTCGTTGTCCATATTTGGACAACTGAGCCACCATATCTAAAGCAAAGTTGGTCGCTCGTGAGCTTGATCCCGTGCCAAACTAGAGCAGTTGTTGTACTGATTTGCTGTGTATATTGACTATTTGTGTGCAAATGGACATATAGACTATCAAATTCAGACTATCCACTAGAAAACTGAAGTCGTGTAAAAAGGAATCTTTTTACACCATTATTTATGTGAAGATGTAGACTACCAAATTTAGACAAGCCACTAGAGATGCTAAAAAATATGAAAATATAAAGTAGAGCTGTCTAACTTTATTTTGCATGAGGGCATGTGATATATATGGTCTAGGTAAGTGTTTATGAAGTGTACTGCCGACGGCGTGGAAGCACCATGGACCTAGTGCAATGCCGGCGCACTCAATGGATATTAAGGCACGGTGACCATATCATATCACATAGCTGATTTAGATATGATGTTAATTACTTATGCATCCTATTTTGCAAGTATTAGACTTATGATGGTAGCATTAAGATGATCCCTCAACATAATTTCAATATGTGTGGTCTCCCTTAAGTGTGCACCACCAAGGAAGTCCATCGTTATGAAGCAGGTTGTGATGATCGGGTGCTAGACATACCGATGTTCGCATACAATGGGTGTAAGCCATGTTGCACTGCAATACACTAAGGTTAACGTTGGTTAGCCTAGCATGTACAGATATGGCCTTAGAACACAAGTGAACAAAAGGTTAAGCATGAATCACATGACTGATGTGATTGACATGTTGATATCTATTAAAACTATACCATCGGTCGTGATGATCGGGGATGTTACAGTGAATTAGGATTGTGTAATCACTAAAATAACGATGATGGATGTTTGTTTAAGTGGGAGTTCTTGTAATGAACTCATATTATGAACTGAACAATCTAAGTGAATTTGCATAGTTGTTGTAGTTAGCATCTGTTAGACTACCTGGCACTTAGTTGTAATTGAGATAATAGAACTACATAATATAGATATTTACTTTACGGGCTAGTACCATATTATTTGAGTGTCGAACTGAAATATAAAAGTCCTAAAGAAAAATTTCAAGTAAATCTTTCTTACTCCATAAGGTTTAATAAGGGTATTAATCCTAGAGTAACTAATTCCAAAGTTAGTGTCTAAAAGATCATGCTTGCCTCCATGATACTTGATATTGGAAAGAAAGTTTTTAGTATCAAGATTATCTAGGAGCTGGAATATTCAATTCAGGAATCATCTAGTGTAAAAGATATTCTGATATGTGAAACACTATTTGATTACATGAAATATAATTTAGTTTGAAACAGATTCTCATATTGGATGAGAATTTACGAATGATGGTGACATTAGGCATATCTATCACCCAATAGGTTTGGAAACTAAAGTTATACAAACATTCATCATTTTGAACTATAGTAGTTTCATCATGAAAGTTGTCATGATAGGATGAATAAGTGGTATAGGTAAAGTGTTTACTATACTAAAAGACCACTAAAAGTAGAATCCAGAAGAACATGAATCATGTGATGATAGTGATCCAATTCAAAGTATAAATTTAAGGGTATTAGTGTTTGACTAACACACTTGAACCAAGTGCCATGTGATCGGTGCCACTATTGATGTTGGTTGAATCTTCTAAAAGAGAGGAAACTGTTGAAAGAGAATCAATAAACGTAATTGGTAGCAATTAAAAGGAATGGAATTGTCCATCTCAAGTATATACAATATATACATGTTACGAATGTATTCTTTGCTTGTTAAGCCAATCTAATTCTTTGGTATAAGATGCTGGATTGAGTGGTATGAAGCATCATACAAAGCAACTCAATATAAGAAATATAATGGCCAAGTAAATATCAAAATAATATGGTGAAGATGTTCATCGATGAACAAATAAGATGTTATTATGGTTGCCATCTACATCAAAGACTAAATCGTCAAGATTTATTCCGATAATTTTTATTTGGTTCTAGTATTGTGAGAGCAAGTTATTATTCAACTAATTACTATATTCCATAGATGATGGATGAACCATTATAAATCTTATTGGTGAAATAATATTCATAAAACTGAATGCTAAAACATCACAAGATGAAATGATGGACACCACCATTTAAGTTATATTGGAAAGAAATACATGCAGAAACTCGATGTTGATGGAATTTTGGACTCAAGTGTTTCCAAACGAATTGACGCTTGTAAGACATTCCTATAGCTAACTAAAACTATGTTCAAAGGAAAAAGTTGAACAAAAGATAACTTATTGGAAGTAATACATATCGATGTATATGGTTCATTATGTAAAGCTGTGTGTGGTGGATTATTCTACTTCATATACTTCCACCGAGAACTTGAATAGATATATGATTATATATGTTTTATGAGGAAGAAGTATAAGAAATTTTAAACATGTTCAAAAAATTTAGCGTGAAGTAGAAATCATCGTAACAAGAAATCAAGAGTTTATGATTGGATCATAAAAGAAGATATTTGAGTTACAAGTTTAGCAAACATCTGACAGTTGAGAAATTGTTTCGTAAACTTGAGTTTTCTGAAACACCATAGTAGTATGGAATGTTTTAAGAATGTAATTGAACCTAGTTTGACTTGGTAAGATAAAATATATAACTTTCATTATGATTTAAAAGATTATACTTCTTTTTACACTAAAATGAGCAACATCCACTATAAAAATACCCCTATACCCGGCCAATTTTTGGGGCAGCATAAGAGAAAAGTACCTGCAATAGTTGGATACGTGGTGGATGAGTAATCCTGGCACCATTTTTCCATGGCAGCAAATTCTACGCCTAGGCACACAGGATACCGGCAACTTTTGGTATCATGGTCGTTGTCCGGGTAGGCCGACGTATTGTAATGCCGCAATAGATGGACGGAGGCATATTTTAGTGCACTGTGCATTGTAGTGCTGCAGCAAAGTGTGTCCCACGTTGTGGACTGGTCAACCAGCACACATTAACTAGTCAGGCTGGTCTCACTGACTGGTGTAACCCACCAGGGCCGAACTATTCTGTTAACTAGTATATACTCTACATCCACATCCACACAGCCTCTTCCTATAGCTTTCACTAGCGCATGAAGGGGACTGTAGAGGCGGCTACCGGCGGCGACATCGAGATACAGAATCCTCAAGGTGCTGAGCGCGAAGGCGGCCACGAGGTGCTACATCGTGGACGTGTTCAGGGCAATGGCAAAGTCCGTGCTTATGTAATTTAATTGCGTATTTCCCTTATCTCCTATGTTAACACTAATTTGGCATTTTCTCGATCAGGGAATGGTGCCGAGGTGGATCGATTTGAAAGTAGATGGGTGGACCAACATCTTAAAATCAAACTTTGATCTACTTTGCAAGTGCGGCCTATAGCTGCGTTGCCTAATCCCATACGAGGGCCTGAACACCGGTCGCAAGTTCCTTGGGTGTCACCACGAGCAATCGAAGTGCGACCTAGTCTTTTATGTTGATAAATAACACTCGTCGGAGCTGCAACGTGTGTTGGTGGCCTTATGGAATGACACCCTCCACAACTTTTCTGAATTGTCCGACTCCGACTATGAGGAAACGGTGATGCAAGTGAAGAAGGAATCGAAGGAAGAGGTGGCTCCTGTGATAAGCGCGATTAAGGTGACGTGCGTGTATGTGGCTGATGTGCTGGAGCCGCTTGCAGAAACTGTAGATCATCTTACCTATGAGTAATATAGCTTTTCAATTTAGGAAGGAATATGTATTACATTAAAGTGTATTTCTGGCAACAATAATTTAGTCTCTCACTGACTAGCGTGTCCCACTAACAAGTGAGCAGAGAATTAGCCTAGTAAGGGCCCTCAGAGCTACCATGGCCCATAATATTGTGCCGCACGACCTAAAGGCCCATCAGAAACCCTAGTACCCATACCCCCATCCTAGTTCCTATATATAATACAGCAAATCCTTCCTTCACTTGGCAGCCGCCGTACTCCTGGATCTCCCCATTATCTCAATCAGAATTTCCCACTCCATCTTCTTCTCTTCTTTTATCTCGAATCTATAAGAGTTAGATCCGCGATCATATCTACCGTGGCAGACCCACCACGCAGAAGATTGACAGCGGGCAGATCCATCGTGGGCAGTAGGCAGATCCACCACACAGATGATCAACGGCGAGTGGATCAATCACGGGTAGATCGACTGCAGGAAGATCGACCGAGAGTAGATCCACCACGCGAAAGATCGACCGCGGGCAGATCCACCGTGCGGAAGATGGTGGCCAGGATCATGTAGATCCACCTCGTGGAAGATGTTGGCGAGGCCCTGAAGATCCATCGGGAGTAAGATGGTGGCGATGCCTGCAGATCCACCTTGAGGAAGATGGGCAGGGCCTTGCAGATGCACCGCGTGGGAGATGGTGGCCCTCGCCTTCGTCATCTGCTTCACCACCACGTCAACAAAGCAAACAAAAAATTAGTTCAATGAGATTAGGTGGTTAGGTTAGATGAACGATTATTATTCTAATCATCCTCAATTTTAAAATCAGATCATTAGAAGAATGCAATAATGAAATGTAATTAATAATTTTTATGTTTTTAAATAAAATTGAATTGTATATCTTAAACTATTGTCCATCATAATCTATTTATATTAGCAACATAAACCAGTTCTTGTTAACTTAATTAACATTCACTAATGCTGGAACATGTAACACGTCAAATAATTCGCGGGTACGCGACATCAAATTTCCACCGTCTTCATTAATGTAACGAGGCATTTCCTCTACCGCGCCGCATAAGCGCTAGGTCAGCGAATCACGTTGTGTCGCGGCAAAAAATCTGTCGTCATTCGTAAATTCCCAACATAGTTATCCCTGGCGATTTTTTTGCCGCACGAGCGTGGTGATTAAGGCTGTGCCTCATCGTCTATAAGCACCAGCACCCAAGCTCCATGTTGTAGTGATCATCATCCATTCAAATGGTAATGTGTAATACCTAGTTTTTATTTTATTAAATTTTGGTATGCAAGGCATATGTAAAATGTTCAAGTCAGATATGCATGTCTTTGTAGGTTGTCCCAAAGCAGTCATTGGGAATTCCTCCACCGTAACACAAAATACAAGTGTTTTTCGCTAAAATGACAAGTTATTTGAGAAAAAAATTCATGAAAAGTTAAGTGGGGGACAGTAGAAATTTTGATAAGGTTATTTGAACCCGAGTGACATGATCAGAGTAGTGCAACTCCGGAAAGTGTTATGGATGAAGCTACAATCCTCATGGCTACCGTTTCTACGAATGTTATAGTTCCGGAGATCTAAGTTCCTATTGAACCATGTGGATTGGGTGAGAATAAAATAGCATGATTTGAAGACAAAGTGTCATTGTTGGACAATGATATATAGACTACATGCAAAGAAGCGATGTTGAGCCCTCACTCCGTTAGATGGCTACAAGCCATAAGAATTTGTGATAGTATCCATATACGAAAATCAAGTTGTGAACTTGGTAGACCCTTAGGAAGGCGTGAAGCTTTTCAAAATGGAAGTGAATCTATAAACAAATAGACATGGATGTTTACATCTGTAAAATGGTCGACATGTCAGAAGAAGGTTACGACAAATTTCAAAAGTTGACTGCGACAAGATTTGATTTTCTACGACGATATTTAGTCCGTAAGGAATATTGAAGCAACCATTACATATTAATATATGGTAGCTGAATATACAAAACAATGTTCTTCTAATAGAACGGTTACCTAGGATGTGTGCATGAAACTATCCAAAGGGTTCTGTTAATTCTAAAGGTGTTGAGATATATGCAAACTTTGATGGTTGAAGTAATCATAGTAAAGTTGGAATCTTCACTTTGAAGAAACTATTAAAGATTTTAATTTTATCATAAACAATGAAGATGCTTGTGTTTACAAGAAAGTAAATGGGAGCGTTAAGACATATTTCCAATACTTTATGTGAAAGACATTATGTTGATTAGAAATGATGTATCTTTTATGAGACATGAATTAAAATTTTCATTGAAATTGAGTTTTGATAAAAGACTTAGTTAGAACCAGAATAATAGTCATCAAAGTCTATAAAATAGACTGTAATGCTAATATAGTTATGCCAAGTACGTAGATGAAATACATAATTAGTTCAATATGGTGGCATATTTGAGTGGGAACTGTGTGAGTTTCCTAGTCAATATTAGACAAGAAAAGTTATTTCCACATGGTAGCAAGATTAATTATTGTATTGACAATTGGTATGTGAAACCTCGTGAATGATTTGTGTAATCATGAATGCCATGATATGTACACATCTAGATGAGTCATATGCTATAAGTGTTACGAGCATATACCAGAGTGATTCATAAGATGATCATTGGACAATAGTAATGATATTCTTGTGTACTTTGTAATAATAAATAATATGTGATGTATGAAGAAATACTTCAATGTAATATTTTACACTGATGCAAGTTTTTGTCACATATACAAATAAAGTTTACCTCAATTTAGTCTATGTGTTAAAAAGAAGGTGGCCCAATGAAATGGAAGAAATTTTCGTGATGGATTTGGATTAGTTCCAAAGTTATAACATTTTGATGGATACTACAATGACGACTAAGTATATGACAGATCTGGCAGTAGCATAAAGAGGGTTTTTGTGTCAAATAGTTTTTTATAAAACTAGGTGCAATTCCAAGTGACCTATACTATGAAGATCTATTATACAACAATAGCATCAACGTAGTTTTGGCTTAAGGAATTATGATCACACTAGAATACTAAAGTATACAATGCCATCTCATTAGAGAATAGTGATGCAAAGTGATGCATAGACATGCAAATACACAAAGAGATGAAAGTGTTAGTTCTGAGGATTAGGTTTACCACAAGCAACATGTGTGGATAACACCATAATTCCATAGGTGTTAAAATGTATGAAGCAATAACTATATTACTGGCTCTAGTGCAAGTGGGAGACTGAAGAGATATACCATAGAGGCAAATAATAAAGATGTTTTATTTTCATATATCATTAGTTCATAATAGTTTTATACCATGCTATAATTGTATTAAGCGGAAACATTAATACACGTGTGGTATATGAGTAAACCAAGTCCCTAGTATCCTCTAGTATACCAGCTCATTGGGTAACCGATGATCGAGGTTTCCCGATCATGGTACATTTATTCCAGTTGACAATGAGGTCACTTCATTAGATGAATGATGTGGTGGACACACTCCCAACCATTGCATTGCAATGTGATCCACTAAAAAATTTCAACATTGTGATATCTAGTAAAGTGTAGTAACTCACTCCTTTGACCATGAGATTATATTTAATCACTACCACTTGAGCCTGCTTCGATTTCATCAAATGTCATATCGTAATAGGATGATCATAAAGGTGTATATTAGGTATTCTAGAGGGGTATGTTGAGGCGTATGCATCGAGATCTGTGTTTTCCTATCTGAGTGATGGATAGATACCCTAGTACCACTCGGTGAGATTACATCTACAAGTTTGCAAACACGTGACTAGTTCACAGGGATGTAATATCATGGGAACGAGTAAATGTGTTTGTCGGTAAAAAGGTTGAACTAAAGGGTGTCACGCTTAAGGGTAGATGACGCTTAGGGATTGATTCGAGATCATAGGAGAAAGAGATAGAACACCGGAATTATTCCGAGATGATAACGGAAGTTTTCCAGAGAGAAACCAAAATTGCTCGGAATGGTTCGAAAGGTGTTTCAATGAGAAAATAATTAATTAATATGTATTTATTATTAATTGGTTGAATTAATACTTACATATATTTTTAATTAATTAAATGGTCAGCCCAACTACATGGGCCTTGTAGGAGGGGAAGGGCCCATGAGGGCTAGCCGCCCCAAAGGAGCATGGCACCCTCCCACCTCCCTCTTGAAAATCCACCCCGGGACTTCGAGGGATGGTGTGGTCCCCTTTCCCCTATATAAGAAGGGAGACCCCTCTCCCAAATCTCATCCTATCAATTCGCTTTTTTATTTCTCTCTCCCTCTCCCTCATGTGTGGTTCCCAAGTAGGAGCATGCATGTGGGGATAGGGATTTCTTCACCATACACACACCGTCATGCTGACGGACTCTCGGTCTGGATCAATCTTCTTCGGCTTCTTAGCTAGACCTGAGCCCATGGGACGTCTCTATATTGGATGCTTGTAAAGCCATAGAGGCACCGCCAATTGTGGTGCTCATCTCTTAGAGATTAGAGCTTGGATCTTGGACGTATAGATGACCTTGAGGTCGACTACGTCGTACGACTCCATCATCCATGTTTCTCGTGAAACATTAACCGCTTTAGGTATTCAAGGGTATGAATACCGAATCCCTCTTATTACTTCACATCAATATAGATAGATCTTGGCTAGGTTGTTCGTGTTGCTAAGAATTTTTTTGGTTTTCTTCTACGAAAACCTTCATACAGCCCACTGGATTAACCAGTTAGAATTTAAACAAACAGACCACCCGAAGGCACCAAAAAACAAGGTTCACTAAGTAGAACATGGAACTAAGGAGGCGGAGTTATCTCAACATAGGATTTCTTTAGAAGATTAATCATCTCATCCACCAAGGGAAGTGCGTCTAGTTTACAGAGAGGGCTCCATTTCTGCAATAAGATCAAGACACAGTAAGTACATCCTGCAGGTTGCCTGGGGAACTTATGGTTCAATTGTGAATTTGTTCCTAGTAGTTCAAAGCACCCAGCTGATGGCAACAAAGATCTTAAAGGTGCATCTAGTTTTGCCAGACAAATTGAGAGAAATGGCGAAAAAATTAGCAAAGCTAGCAGGGTTCCAAGCAACCACAAAAATCAATCGAACCACACTCCACATGAATTGGGCCAAAGCACAAACAATGAAAATGTGATTAACGGATTCAGGAAGGAAACACATGGCATGTTGCCCATTCGACGACCTAGTGCGCTTTTGGATCTAATCATTCAAAGGGGCATAGCCTCTTGCTAGTTGTTAGATGAAAATCCTTATCTTGAGCAGGATCGACATCTTCCAGATGTGTTCGGCGTGGGAAACCACCACACCCTGATCATCTTGAGGTACAGGGAATGGGCAAAGAAGACCCCAAATGGTTCTTGAGGCCAATTCACCTGATTAGGTCCTAAGGACACTCAGGTTCATCTCTTGAAGGGGATGCTCGAACAGAGGAGACTCCTCTAGGCCAAAGGACCACCGAAAGGTGATGTGCCAGTTTCCACTCTATACCACTTAGCAAACTAGAGACTACTGGTCTGGTGAAATCACAAAAAATCTAGGAAACCTAAGGCAAAGCGAGTTGTTTCCGAACCACCAATCGGTCCAGAACCTGATATTGGAGCCATTACCAAGATGGAAACGGGGCCACAATTTGAAGTAGTCCTTGATCTTGTGAATACTGTGCCAAAAAGGAGAACCACATGTTGTGGTAGAATTGAAGATATCCACCACTCCAGGGTATTTTGCTTTGACAATTTGTAGCCAGATGTTGTTCTGAGAAGGTTCCACGGCCAAACGCCACACCCACTTGACCATAAGGGCGATGTTCATAAGCCTAGTATTCATGGTGACAATACCATCCTAGTCTTTTGGCTTACACACTGACGGCCAGTTAACCCAATGATGTTTTCGCTTATCTCCATTGCCTTCCTAGAAAAAGCGGACTTTGTGTTTATTAAACCCCACATGTGTGCCATCTGCTAGGAGAAACAAACTCATTGCAAACATAGGGAGACTAGAGTGGAAAGAGTTCATAAGGATAAGACTAGCCGCTGAAGACATGAATCTGCCCTGCCACAGATCAACTCTCTAACTGACATAGGTATGATTACACAGATCCTTATGATTGGTTACCATGGTAACATAAAAGGCTCACAGCCCACAAAGCCCAAGAGGAATCAAGGAAGGCCCAGGAAGCATCCGACGGAAGGCATAGCTTGTCAGATAAAGAAAGAGTAGAAACCGACATTATATTAGTGTTGTAATTGTAAAATTGTAACCTATATGTATACAGCCTTAGGACCTGGGTTATTATATATAGCCTGGGAGGAGCCAATAGAGAGGTACCGAAAAAGGCTTGAGCGATCTGTAATTGATTTGACCATAAGCAATCAGACGACTTCAACTCCCTTGTTTGTTTGATCAGCCGAAGAAATCCCCAGCGTTCTCTTTTCCACGAAACCCTAAGTCCATAACCATGGGCATTGCTGAGGTTACCCCTTGTCAATTGGCACCGTATGTGAGAAATCTAGACACTCGAGCCATGGATTCAGCGGACCCCTCTCCATCAAGAAACAATCCAATGGTGGTGGCACCATGCCTGCCCACCCCTGTCTCGGTTCCCACTGACTTCAACGGCGGATCCGATCTCATCGTCGGAAGTTTCCACTTTCACGTGGAGGAACCCGAAGAATCTGCCCTATTGGCCCCGATTTTATCGGGTCTATCAGCCCCAACAGTAGCACCTAGGGCGGTTCCTAAGACTTCTGTCAGCTCATCTGAAGAAGTCGCACCCCAGCCGGTAAACATCCAAGAAAACTCTAGAAACTCAGCAGATCTAGGGGATCTAGCCGATCTATACGACGGTCTCTCCTTCGGATTAGATGCGCAGGTAACGCCACCACATGGCTCAAGTCCTACAAGTAACGAACCCGATGAAAGCGACGAAGACATCGACTTCGGAATCAGGATGGCCGAAATCTATCCAGAGCAAAACCCACAGGATTTCATGGATAGTGTCTCTTGCGGGTCTAGTAAAAATAGCAGCATCCCGTACCTCATGCACCACCAAGTGTGCGTGATTCTCGGGGATACGTCAAAACCACGTGACTCCAACGATAACCCTATCCTTGATCCCAATGACATTTTATCGGATGATAATACAGGAAACTGTGGAAACAACGGAGGCCCACCCAACAATCATGACACACAAGGAAGAGAAGGGACGCGCGATGGCGAACGACTAACTCTCTGGTTATCCGTGGAAACATGGAAACGAGCAAGAGATGCAGTTTTGGAAGTAGTCCCAATGACAGCAGAAGCAGAAGCAACACGTAAGGACCTAATGGCATACCAGTACGAACTCCACCACAAGAAGACGGATTTTCTCAGGATGTAGAGACAACTCGATGAAACAAAAAGGCTAGCCGACGATTCTAGCCTCAGACGGGCACAACTAAGCTCTACCCGAGGATCAGGAAGTGTGACTAGAGGCATGCCACCAAGAAGAGGAACTTCACTATTACAAAATATTCCCGAAGCAGAAAGAAACGAGATGGCCCGAAACCTCGATCTATTTTTTATATCGGTAGACCAAGGGGGACACATAAGAGAATAAACTGTGCAGGCCACAATCATCGCTGCTGAGACCTATCTAATCACAACTCAATCCACACCCAACGATCCTCACGCGACCCTCCATCGATCCGCTCTCATGAACCTCGGCATGGTAGGATCATCACTCGCACAAAGAGAACAAGAAGTCACACGACAACCCGATAGATCCTGACACTGTCGCAACAGCCCTCGGCACGTGGGGCACACCCGACGATCACAATCACCACATGGGGTGCACTTTTATAACACCGAGCCATGAGATGACGCAAGAAACGACATTAACAGTCCAGGATTCATAGATCCAGGGAGGAGCGCAGCAACAGAATATACTACAACAGGGAAAGTGAGGACGAGTATGAACTAGGTGGAGCCAGCTGCTTTACCTAATGGGTTCACAAAACGTCATTACCCAAAGATTTCCAACTTCCTCACGATTGCCAAAAGTACGGCGGTCTCCAGGAACCCGAAGCTTGGCTGGCAGATTATCTAGCAACCGTAAAACTACAGGGTGGCTCCAAGTCTACCGCAATGGAAACCTTGCAGCTACATTTGAGTGGCGCCGCACGGTCATGGTTAAAGAAACTACCCGAAGAATCCATCAGCAGCTGGAACGACCTTGAAGATAAATTTATCGGAAATTTTTACATCCATGTTTAAGCGACCCGCATCCTTGGAGCAATTGCGGGCATGCAAACAGAAGTCAGGTGAGACAGTACGCTCCTTCATCTAGCGGTGGAACATCATTAAAAACTCGGCTGAAGACATATCCGATGAAAGGGCGATTGACGCCTTCAACGACGGACTTCGACAAAGTGAATTTATATAGGAGCTAGGGAAAATCAAGCCAAAAACAATCTCACAATTAATGGACAAGGCTAATCGTTGGGCAGATGGCGAAGACGCAGTAAATAATAAGCGAGTATGCTGACCCAAAGAAAACCGGGAAAGATGCAATAATAACAGAAAAAGATGCAACGGTGATGGACATAGTGGACCAAGTTATGTTGCGGTCAGATTTTTAGGAGAAGATAACCAAATAAATGACGATCGTAACAGTGGATATTGTGTTCACAAAGATGACAATGGAGGAACCCAGTCAGCACAACAGTACCAACAGAGGGTTCGAGAGCCCCCAATGTCTCCACTACAAATGTTGGAAGGACCCTGCAACATGCACTGCCACTTCGACTCCAGAAGAAGGAAGCAATCAAACCACCTCATGAAGGATTGTCGTACTTTCTTAAAAATGCAGGAGGTGTGTAATGCAAAAGCAGCAGAAGCAGCAAATCGAGGATACACCGCAGCACCTGGTACCTCGGCAATTGGTACACTGCCACCACCACCACCACCACTTGTACAACGGATAGCAGGGCAACCGCAAACCATAACAAACATAAATCAGGAGGATGAGTACCCAAGGTCCAAAGATGCAATGTCAATGATCCAAAAAGGGCGCCCGTCAAACAGGATCTAGAAATTGATCACACGACAAGTCAACATGGCAGTAACAACACCACCGCCTACATCCGAGTATCTCCATTGGTCCGAACAAGAAATTACGTTCAGTAGACCCGATCACCCAATTCGGGTCTCGCGATCAGGTCATTCAACTCTGATATCAGAGGCACAAATTGGCGGATTCGATATGAGCAAGGTCTTCATGGATGCAGGAAGCAGTATCAACCTAATCTACGCTAAAACCCTGTGGGCAATGAACTTTTCCTTGACAAACTTTGCGCTAACAGACACATCCTTCCACGACATAGTCCCAAGTAAAGCTGAAATTCCTTTAGGCAAAATTTATCTTGACGTTGTCTTCGGATCCAAAGATAATTTCATGCGCGAAAAGCTAGAATTTGAAGCCATGGACTAGCCATCGTAGTACCATGCGATCCTGGGACGCCCAGCCTTCGCACGGTTCATGGTTGTGCCACACTATGCATATCTGGTAATGAAAGTTCTAGCACCAGGAGGAATCATAATGGTAAGAGGCAGCTTCACCCGATCCGACAACTGTGATCGGAAATTCAACAAAATCTCTGAATCCTTTGGGATGGAAGCGGAATTTAAGCAGCCCAAAATCTCAACAAACTCAAAACCCCTGACAACATCACGGGATAACCATGAACAAGATTTCGACACCACAAAGGATGCACGAGAAGTCCAGGTGCAACCTACGGATCCAAAAAATGACAACCTTTGTGGCTTCCAATCTTGGTCCCACATAGGAAAACGCGCTCATCGAGTTCCTCCGTGAGCACTGGGTGATTTTTCCATGGTTGCCAGCCGACATGCCAGGAATCCTCAGGGAACTCGCTGAGCACGCACTTAACTTGAACCCTGATGCCAAGCCAGTAAAACCGTCACTTTGTCGTTTTGCAGAACCAAAACGCAAGGCCATTGGAAAAGAACTTCATCGCCTGACAGACACCAAATTTATCAAATAATTTAAGAAAGAAAAGTGGGTTGCCAATCTAGTATGCGCCCCGAAGAAAAACACAAAGGAGCTACGCATGTGCATTGACTTCACCGCGCTAAACAAACATTGTCCAACGGATCACTTCCCACTACCACGAATCGATTAAGTAATCGATGCAACTGCAGGGTGCGAACGTCTCTCCTTTCTAGATGCATATTCAGGATATCACCAGATTTGGATGAAGGAGGAATACCAGGATAAAACAGGATTTATCACACCTTATGGTGTATTCTACTACACAACAATGCCATTCGGACTCAAAAATGCGGGTGCAACATATCAGCGGATGATGCAAAATTGCCTAAGAAGCCAAATTGGAACAAATATACAGGTTTATATCAACGACGTCATAGTTACAACAAAGTAAGGGTCGATCCTTATCAATAATCTCCGAAAAAATTTGATAACCTCGACAAATACTGCATCAAGCTCAACTTGATGAAGTGCTCCTTTGAAGTCCCCGCGGGGCAAATAGTCGGATACCTCGTATCAGCAAGAGAATAGGGGCCAATCCCTAGAAAATATAGGGAATCCTCACGATGAAAAAACCAACAAATCTTTTTGGCGTGCAGCAATTGGCCGGACGAGTGGAGGCACTCAGTAGTTTTATCGCCTGCTTAGGCGAAAAAGCATTACCGTTTTACGCCCTCATGAAGAAATCAGATAAATTTGAGTGGATGGATAAAGCTGAACCCGCCTTCGAAGACCTCATGAAAACACTTTCAACATTCCCTGTCGTCATATCTCCAAGAGAAAAAGAACCCCTGCTACTCTACATCGCTGCCACTAATCAGGTGGTAAGTACAACTTTGGTCGTCGAGCGACCCGAGGAAGGAAAAACCATGGTGTCCAAAGACCAGTCTATTTCCTAAGTGAGGTCCTATCCCCATCCAAACAAAGGTATCCGCACTACCATAAGCTAGCTTACGGAGTTTTCATGACAACACGCAAACTGCACCACTATTTTTTAGAACACCCGATCATAGTAGTCAGTGAGGCATCTCTTTCCAATATTCTCAATAATCCAGAAGCCACAGGACGCGTCTCTCTATGGGGCATTGAGCTATCCCCTCGAGATATCACGTTTGAGAAACACAAAACAATTAAGTCCCAAGTTTTGCCTGACTTTATTACTAAGTGGACAAAACTACCATGCACGAGTCCGCCAGACCTCTCCAGTGCATGGACAATATATTTCGATGGGTCCAAAACGACAGAAGGAGCAAGAGCTGGGGTCATAATGGTGTCACCTCAAGGCGACAAAATGTGCTACGTACTTCAGATGAGTTTTGCAAATGCATCAAACAACGAAGCTGAATAGGAAGCCCTATTGCACGGCATGCATATGGCTAAAGCTTGCGGTACAACTCGCTTGAAGATATGTGGTGAATCAAACCTCGTGGCACAACAAGAAATGAACAAGTGAGATGCTGTCAGTGACAACAGGGTTTCTTACCGTGACCTGTACAGCATCATGGAAGCTCAATTTGATGGGTGTGAAGTATCTCACATAGGTAGGGAAAGCAACGAAGAAGCCGACAATTTGGAAATATCTGATCCCTATGCTTACCAGTACCACCCGCAGTTTTTTGGGAAGAACTAACGAAGAGCTCCATCAAAACCAAAAGGGTCTCTGAAGTCATGGCGCCAAAAACACGAAAGAAGGTCAAATCGCAAAAAGACTCGGGGGCTGCGCCAACACCCGAATGCACATAAGAAGTCCATGATGAAGATCTAGAACTCGACAAAGTCATGATAATAGAGTCCACGTGGATGCAGCCATATGTAGCATACATGATGAGAGGATAACTCCCTGAAGATGTGGTAGAAGAACGACGAATCACACGTCAGTCCAAAGCTTTCAGAATCATCAAGGGAGAATTGTACAAAAGAATCATCTCAGGCATGCTACACCGATGTGTTACGCCCGAGGAAGGGAAGATCATCCTTAAAGATATACATGAAGGATTATGTGGCCATCATGCTAGTAGCCGAGAACAATTGCCGCAAAAGCCTTTCAGGAAGGATTCTATTGTCTCACAACATTACAAGATGCAAAAGATATCATACGAACATGTGAATCATGTAAACGTTTCGCAATGAAACCCAATGCACCTGCTGCAGAACTTAACTCCATACCTGTTTCCTAGCCGTTCGCTCAACGAGGGCTTGATATGATGGGCAAACTTCACAAATCTTTGCCAGGAGGGCACGTCTTTCTGCTAGTAGTAGTCGACAAATTTAGAAAATGGATTGAAGCAATGCCATCACTAGCCAAGATGGAACGTCGGTTGTGAATTTTATCAAGTCAATAGTGTTCTAATTTGGGGTACCAAACAACATTATCACCGACAATGTAACTAACTTCACCTCCAACGAGTTCAAAGAGTATTGCAAGGAGATGGGTATAAAAGTAAGCTACGTTTTAGTTGCTCACCCGCAAACAATGTGCGGGTAGAAAGGGCCAACGGTCTCATCACCAATGGTATTAAGAAAGACTGCTGGCACCACTCGACAGAGCAAAAGGATCATGGGTAGATGAGTTATCCTCCTTCCTATGGAACCTACGCACTACCCCAAACAATTCTACACAAGAAGCACCCTTATGTCTGGTCCATGGCTCGGAAGCTGTCCTTCTAGTCGAAGTAATCCATGAGTCTCCTCGAGTCATTGAATATGATGAAAAAGCATCCCAAGAAGCACTTGAAGATGACATTGAGGCACTCGATGAAGCTCGTGACATTGCTTTACAAAGAGAAACTATCTATCAGCAGAACCTACGCAACTACCACAGTCGATGATTGCATCCCTAGGATTTATTCGTTGGGGACCTGGTCCTTTGCCTTAAGCAAGACGGTCACCGTCAGATGGAATCACCATGGGAAGGGCCTTACATCGTTATAAAAGTAAACCCCAGCAGGGCATATCGGCTCCAGGATAAGAAAATAGGAGTCAAGTACTCCAATCCATGGAACGTTGTGTAGGTGCGACATTTCTATGATTAGAATTTTATTTCCTACAATTTACATCATATAAAGGCCAACGGTCAGGCAATTATCCCAAAACATGTACCTTTTCCTTCGGCTTTACAATAAAAGCTAAGTTCTTCTAAACCCAGATTTATTTTTCTTATTTTATACTCAGGGGCTCCATCAATAGAATATATTGATGCTTGCATCAATTGTTGCAATATTAGGTTAAACAGACAAAGAGAGTCACAACTATGAGCCTATGTTCCGATGCAATCATCTGAACATAGTCTCGGGAGCTACTCCCATTGGAAGCGCTGGTCGTGCACCCGATAAGGATATCATGATAATCTTAGAAAAGGAAGACCTATTTTGAAAATACAAGTATTCGACTTGATCCTACAATCGAATACAAATATTCGGCTGTAGCCTCGGGGGCTACTCCCATCGGGAGCGCTGTCGCGCACCCGATAGACAGACTTCGCTCTACATATAAGGTCAAAATATGACCGAAAGAAATATTATCCTCGTGTGTTGAAAGCACACCCGATAAAATAAAATCTCCAATGGAGTCGAAAGATATGAACTTATGAGTATTATATTGCTGTATCCTCAAACGTTTTCTCCCATCGGGAGCGTTTATGAACATGACTCAAAGAAATAAGAAGCTCATAACTTCAGCAACTCCAATAGCCAAGGCATTCGATAAAATCTCAAAACATCTTGAACCGCGCCTGACGCGATAATAAGTCTGAATGTCGTGTCCATGACATGAAGGTAAGATCCCAGGATTTATCGTATGTGGCCTGGTAATCATATATGAATGCGCTTTGCCAGTAAATTATCCGTATCAATGATACGATAAAAATCCTGACGAACGTGTTGGGTACCCGAAATAATAGAACTAGAATTCATTATTCGATAAGACCTCAATGGCCCGAACTGAATTATATCAGCGAACTCCGAGTTCAAGCCTGGGGACTTGAATTTCATGTAGGTTCATAGTGTTTTTGCCCTCGAGAAATTAACTGATTCCTGATCCATCGGATGCATCGGGCCTATTGTACCAAATCCCTAAAATGATTTAAACAAAAGGAAAAACTTCGGCTTGCGATAAAAATATTCTTTGAGACTCAACCCGAATCTGCGATTAGGATGGAGTCTCAGAGACTACTGACATAGGTATGATGACAAGGATCCTTATGATTAGTTACCCTGGTAACTTAAAAGGCTCACAGCCCACAAAGCCTAAGAGGAATCAAGGAAGACCCAGGAAGCATCCAATGGAAGGCATAGCTTGCCGGATAAAGAAAGAGTGGAAATTGACATTGTATTAGTGTTGTAATTGTAAAACTGTTACCTATCCGTATACGGCCTCATAACCTAGCCTATTATATATAGGCTAGGAGGAGCCAACAGAGAGGTACCAAAAAAATCCTTGAGCGATCTGTAATCGATTTGATCATAAGCAATCAGACAACTTCAACTCCCTTGTTTGTATGATCAGCCGACAAAATCCCCAGCGTTCTCTTTTCTATGAAACCCTAAGTCCATAATTATAGGCATTGCCGAGGTTATCCCTCATCACTAACCCACCGTAACAACCAGTGGTTCCATATTCGCAATGGCAAGCTTCCTATAACTTATCAGGAAGCCCAGGTACTTTAGGGGGAAGGCTCATTGCTAGCAATTTAGAAGATTGGCCACTCTAGTCTGCTCCCTTCCTTCCACCCCCATGACAATGACCTCACTCTTGTGATAGTTGATCTTAAGGCCTGATAGTAACTCAAAACAAATAAGGTTGGTGATGCCTAGATCATTGTTCTGAATCATGATCATGGTGTCATCTGCGTATTGCAGATGTGTGGAATCAAGTGGGGAATGACCCTTGAATGTGCCATGGCTTTGGACATAATCGCTCCTAGAGCATCTCCAGCAAAATTAAACAACAGGGGAGAGAGTGGGTCATCCTAATGCAATCCTCGTTTGTTCCTAAAGTAGGGTCCCATTTCGTCGTTCATGGAGATAGTTGTCTGCCCACTAGTGACTAGTTGCACAAGGCGGTGGACCAGACCCGAGTTGAACCCTTTCCTGATCGGCACCTCTTGGAGAAACTTCAATTCACCCTGTCGTAAGCCTTTTAAAAGTCTAGTTTCAGCAACACAACCTCTTATTTCTTCACTATGATTTCTTGGATAACCTCATGCAAAGCCAACGGCACCATCCACGATCACTCTATCCGTGATAAAAACTATTTGTGAAGGAGCTATAATTCTATGGGCCATTGGGGAGAGTCTAGACATACAAGCCTTAGCAATGATCTTAAAGATCGCATTTATCAAGGCAAGTGGCATATATTGCTTGATGGACTCTGCATCGACCACTTTAAGGATCAGAGAGAGAATCTCAAAGTTGAGCCAGACACTTTGATGGACTCCGCTCCAGCCACGTTGTACGAGTAGGAGCCATGCACATGGCTGCTCAGTCTTCTGCTTACCACGCTGTAAGAAAATGTTACTCCCTCAGTTTAGAAATGAGTGACATGGGTTTATCTAAATTCACATGCACCTAGACTGTGTAGATATATTCAAATTTAGACAAATCAACGTCAAATGTTTCTGGCTAATTGTTTCTGGATAGAGGGAGTACTACATCGGGCTCAAGGACTTTTTCTTGAGCGTAATTCCTTGTTCATATTCCAAGCAAGATTAGGCAAATTATGGCACGCATTGTTGGTGTCGCAAGCAATATTGAATGGGACAGCCACATGGGCACACCTCGATGACTTTACAAAAGTTGAGGAGGCTGGTAGAGCATGGTGATGGAGAGAAGAAAGCATACATGAGATTATTTGGCGGAAATAATGTGCGCTTTCGAAATACGGCCGAGACATCAGACATGTGGTGGAAAGTGGGAGCCCCAAACCACAGAAACTAGATTCAGTGGTGCGCCTTGGCGCACGATCCTGTTGGTTCTAGAGCAATTAAATACGGTATAAATTTGTGAATAATAAATAGGACCAAATGGAAACAGGCTGTAGCGTCAAGGCTCAAATTTGATAGTAGATTTCAAATGAGATTCCAACTTAATGGCAAATAAATTAATCCAAGAAGATGTAATAAAGGAGGAGTTGATTTATCAGCTCGAGCAAAAATATACGCAATTTTCATTCCATTTCAGCAGAGGCACAACATGGCCACATGAGTCGAGCAAGAATCTTGTACGATTACAGTAGGCAGATCTGTAACCTAAAGTTGGTTTGTACCATACGATAAAAGAAACATCTATATTAGTGGGTAGTAGAAAAGTTAAAAGCCAGCCGGTTTCTTAGAAGCAATGAGATAGCTGGAGCAAAATATCAAGGAGTGTGGGATACGATCCGTAGCTTAGGACTTCTTCTTTCCACCGACGATGTTCTGGAACCATAAGGAAATAACACATTTATCTTACGGTAACTTAAGCACCATGCTAGTGGAAGATTGTTAACCATGTAGAGCCAGTTGGTTGTGCTTTAAGAAGTTGTCTTCTAACACGAGAGCTATGGGATTTGTCCTGCTTCTCGCATTGTGAGAGCCGACAAAACATCAGATAAGAGAATTTACTTTCCAGCGAAGGGTAACATGTATATGAATGGTGGTAGATAGCAGCGACGGGCCTCACCTAACATTTGTGTAGCGATCAAAAGGCGATGGAGTTGAAATTTCTTTGCTAGCATCGAACACTTGCAAGGCGGCACCTCCATTTCATGTGTTCATGTGAGAAAAAAATAAACAAATAAGAATGGTGATAGAAAAAACAATAGTAGAGACATTATATCATGTATGGTATCACAAAATGGCGACACTTAGCCGCAGCTACAAACTTTTCATTTTCTTGGTAGGCAATAACTATCTTAGCTTTACGAGATTTTGTCTAGTCTTAACATGTTAACCCAGTTGGATGCAGCCAGCAAATTCCGTGAAGTTGGATGCTGCAAGCAAATTCCGTCAAGATGGAAGGTATAACTTATTCATCATAGCTTCAAAAACAACCCTGTTCGGGATCTCGATGTTCTCCATGAAGCTCGTAACACAGAATGCAAGAATTAGTGTTCTTCCAGAAAATAAATAGATGATAACATAGTTTTATACCGTCGTTGTCTTTGTATGGGAAAGCACGTACCAAGAACAGCCAAATACATAGTAAACTACTGCATTTTCAGTATTTGATTAACCTAAGCACAATACAAATATCGCAATTCCTACCCTTTTCAAACTAAATGCAAAGGTACAATAACCACAGGCAAATGAACATTCAGGATATTTGATCACAGCCTATAAATTGTTTACTTCATAATTTCTCCAGAATGGTAAATCTTCCATCATCTCTTAATCTAATCATGCTAAGGACGGAAATTGTGTTTCTATGGTTAGACGAAAAAACTTTAGATAAATGAAAATTGATCCCCTTATTTTTTAACTTGGAAAATACAAACTTGAATATGACCAATCTATCTGAACCCATATTTTATGTGTGCAAGAAACAAATAGTGTTCTTTTTCTATGGAGGTAAATAGAAGGGGAAAAACATGGTAACAAACAAAATAAATTAGCACAAGTATAAATATCGTGACCACAACAACTCAAAAGATAAAATAAACTGCTCGCTGGCCTGACAATGCAGAGTATAGTGGAATGTATTACACATACGAGTGACTGTTTGATAGACATTATTGTCACCCTAGTCTTTCACACACAATCAGTGACAAATCATGACAGGAATCAAAGTGTATCATGACTATTCTTAGGTCGCATCATGCCGTCTGGCCGCAGGGCCTCGTGTTTCGTATCGACAAACCATTTGTAAAATCCTGTAAATTAATATGATACAGAAACAGCTAACATGCCGCACTCGAAAATGCAGGCACATAACCATAGGGTATGCATACTTGATAGCTTCCAGGAAACATAGTTAGCAGAATAATGGAAGTTTCGCGGAACCATAGTTTTAGGTATGGGCGTTTTAATTTTCGGTTCTAATTCTTGAGGTAACTATTGCGGTGGGTGCTAACACACTGATAAAATAAGAGCAAGAACAAGGAACCTAGTTAATTGTCCTGGGTGTGTATTAGAAAAATGCAAACCTTCTCTTAGCTAATTTTTTTTTTATTTTCAATCCATGTTTATTTGCAGCGGAGCCTAGTGGATTTACTGGTAGCAGATGTTGTTCTGGTCAAGAGGAAGACAGGAAGGGCTCCTCAATCTGATCATTAAACAAATAGACAATGGTTAGAAATAATATGCTAGTGTTCCTTGTCTTTAATCTTTTTCTTTCGCTTCTCACAACAATCTCATTCAGATTTGAGATTTTTTTTGAGAAATATATTTGAGATTCTGGTAACATGTACAGTTTGGCTGAGCATATCAGTGTTCATTAAACGATCTGGTTCCTATATGGATTTGGTTTTCGATTGGGCGCAGTACAAAATTAATCTTCAAACAATAAAATGCGAAGCATTTGATAGACACATATGAAAATATGCAAGTAGAGGTATGACAATATATAGTAACTGAAATTTGGAAAATATACTACAATAAGCAAGGGGAGATTGTTCTGAGATAGGATCATATACACACACGCACGCATGTGCGATCTTTCGAAGTCCAGTCACTCCTAACACAAAGTGTCTCAATATTGTGGTACCTAAGAGCATCTCTAGTGGCTAGTGTATACCCACGTCCAAAACGATTTAGACGACGGTGGAGCAAAAACACCTTCCCAGCGGCTCGTCTAAACAGGGGTCTAAATTTAGACGTCATCCACATCCTGCTACTCATCGTCCATATGTGGACGTCTGAGACACGACGTCCAAATCCCAACTGATCGCCTGCGACCTCACTCCCGCGCCCATCCGGAGGAGTTGGAGAAGCAGGAACCGAGCGCTACTCCCGCTAGGTCTCGGCATCGCCTTTCGCCGCCCAGACGCCATATTTTCCCCTGTAGAGTAGGTGAGAGAGTGAGAAAAATTGGATAGGAAAGAGGGGATTTTGACCCTGTAACCATGGCAAGCGCCGGATCCGGTCGCCGGCGCTCCGTTCCTGTCGGATTCGGAGGCAGTTGTGGTGGGGATGGCTGACGCTGCTGCGTGGTTGAAGCGGGTTCAGCGGGGTGGGATTTCAGGGGCGGCGGCAGATTCAGCGGGGTGGCCTCGCTCGCCTGGCACCAGCACGAGTGGTGGAGTGTGGGCTGATCGTTGGAGAAGAAGGGCTCTGCTACGGGGCTCATGCTACGTTCTTTGTTAATACTGAATTTGCTGCTTCCTTCGTACTGCCTTGGTACTGCACGGTGCTCTGCTGCTATGGGGTGTTGGTCAGTTTGTAAGGTGCCACTCGATCTACTAAGAAATCAGGAGAACAATTCACCAGAACATGAATTATATTGGATTCTGGCCGGATCCACCCAACCACCCACCGAGCCAGTCTACACGGCAACGCCGTTCATGTTCTTTCTTCAGTTACAAGCCAAGTTTTACGAAGGAGAACAAGCTCTCCTAAATACACTCGAGCTCAGGTAACCCAGTTGCCTCCTGCTAGCCAGGCCGGAGTTCGCTTCTGTCTCCTAGGCCGCGGGCTTCTTGGGCCGTTGTCTTGGTTACCCTCCAATGGCACCTGGTTGCTTGTGGGATGGGTCGGGCCGTTGACAATCCCCCGTCCTTGAATTCCTGCTTGCCCCAAGCAGGAGCATAGGGAAATTGTTGATGAAGTCAATCGAGATCTTCCCAGGTTGCCTGGTCCGCCGGTGTACCACTCCACTGGATGAGAACTTGAGTAATAGCACGGTTCCCCCGCTGCTTGACACGCTGCTGAAGCACCTGAGTAGGAATCTGAAACATTGCATCAGTATCTAGCAAGGTTTGCGATACTTGTGTACCTGGGCCAACGCATGGTTTAAGCTGGGACACATGGAAGACTGGGTGCACCCGGCTTGTATGTGGCAGATCCAACTTATATGCAACCTGCCCGACGCGATCCAAGATCTTGAAGGGACCAAAGAACTTGAATGCCAGTTTCTGGTTTGCTCGCTTGGCCACTGTCGATTGCACGTAAGGCTGAAGGCGAAGGAAAACCTGATCGTTGATAGCAAATGTTCGTTCACACCTGTTCTTGTCTGCTTGGTGCTTCATGCGTTGCTGCATGCGCAAGAGATGCTGGCGAACGGATGCCATGACCAGAGTGCGCTCCTGGAGCCATGTTTGGACATCAACAGTTGCTATCTTATCAGAAGCAGAAATCCCAAAGTACCTGGGCTGGCGGCCATACAACAGCTCAAATGGTGACTTGCCCAATGACGAATGCCAGTTAGTGTTGTACCAGAACTCACACAAGGAAATCCACTTGACCCAATGTTGTGGATGTGCACTAATAAAACAACGGAGATAACATTCGATCGACTGGTTCACCCGCTCAGTCTGGCCATCTGTTTCTGGATGGTGAGCTGTACTCAGCTTCAGTTGTGTCCCGGTTGCCTTGAACACGGACTGCCAGAAGATACTCGTGAACACCGGATCCCTATCAGACACCAGCGAGAGAGGCATGCTGTGTAGGCGGTAGATGTTCTTGACGAACAAATCAGCAACTGTACTAGCAGTATAAGGATGCCGGAGTGGAATAAAATGAGCGTACTTAGAAAATTTGTCAACAATTACCAGCAGACAGTTGAAGTGGTTTGACGTGGGGAGTCCATCTATAAAATCCATTGTCGCCACTTCCCAAGGCTCGGACGGAACGGGCAGAGGCTGTAGCAAGCCTGCCGGATGGGAGCGCTCTGGCTTAGCCATTTGGCAGATGTGGCAATCACGCACATAGGAGCGGATCATGCTCTTCATCGCTTGCCAGCGGAATAAGGAAGACAACCTTCTGTAAGTCACGGGAAATCCAGAGTGTCCCCCTTGCGGACTGTCGTGGAAGGCAGAAATGAGGCGACGCTGCAGAGAAGCATCGGCACCCACCCAGATTCTCTTCTTGTAGTGCAGAATCCCACGGTCCAAGGTGAAATTCGCTTCTGTTGTAGGGTCAAGAGCTAATTTCTGAAGTAATTCCTGTGCACGGGCATCAGTATCGTAGCTGGTGAGCACGGAAGAAAGCCACACGGGCCGCACGGTAGTGACCGTGAATAGCTGAGAACTATGAGGAGGCTTGCGCGATAATGCATCCGCAGCTCCGTTATGGATGCCCTGCTTGTACTGCACTTTGTACTGTAGGCCCATGAGCTTGGTCAATGCCTTCTTCTGCCAATCCGTGTGAAGGCGCTGGTCTGTCAATTGCGTGAGACTCTTATGGTCCGTCCTGATCACAAATTCTGCCAGCTGCAAATAGGAATGCCATTGCTGTACAGCAAGCAATATAGCGAGGTACTCCTTTTCGTACACAGACAATCCTCTGTTTCGTGGCCCTAGAGCGCGGCTCACATACGTAAGGGGATGCCCTTGCTGCGAAAGAACGGCCCCAATGCCAACGTCACACGCATCCGTGTCAACTACAAACTGTAGACTGAAATCAGGCAACGCAAGCACCGGCGCCATCATTAGTGCTTGTTTCAGCACTTGGAAAGCATTTTCCGTGTCTTTTGTCCATACAAAGATCACCCCCTTCTTCAACAGTGCTGTCAGGGGCTGGCTTATTATCGCGTAATGCTTAATGAATTTACGGTAATAGCCAGTTAACCCCAGGAATCCCCGCAATTCCTTCAGACAAGTTGGCTGGGGCCAATTTTTGATAGTCTGGATTTTTGAATCGTCCGTGGAAACCCCATGAGCTGAGATAACGTGGCCCAGATACTCAACTCGTTGCGCGAAAACACACTTGCTGGCCTTGACCTGCCAC
Organism: Avena insularis; assembly: GCA_023614405.1. Taxonomy (NCBI): domain Eukaryota; kingdom Viridiplantae; phylum Streptophyta; class Magnoliopsida; order Poales; family Poaceae; genus Avena; species Avena insularis. Next base: position 115,207,913 of record CM042692.1, read on the forward strand.
TGATACTTCTGGAGAATAGAAAGGACCGCCGACAAATGGTGAAGATGCTCAGAATAACTGGGGTTGTATACCAAGATGTCGTCAAAGAAAACTACTGCAAATTTCCGCAGATCAGGTTCCAATGTTGCGTTCATGGCATGCTGGAAGGTCGCTGGGGCGCCCGTCAGGCCAAACGCCATGACATTGAACTCATAGTGGCCATTATGGGTTTGAAACGCTGTCTTGTGCTCCTCGCCTGGGGCCAGGCGAATCTGGTGGTACCCCGCTTTCAGGTCCAACTTTGAGAACCACTTTGCCCCAGCAAGTTCATCGAGCAATTCATCGATGATCGGCAGTGGGTACTTCCTCTTCACTGTCAAGGCATTTAATTGTCTGTAATCAACCACTAGACGCCAGTCGCGCTCCTCCTTCTTCACCAATACCACGGGAGAGCCGAATGCACTGTTGCTATGGGTGATCGTCCCTTGAGCAAGCATTTCCTTAACCTGCCGTTCAATTTCATCTTTTAACTCTGGTGCGACGCGATAAGGACGAATCGAGACTGGGCGGGCACCAGGTATGAGTGGAATGTGGTGGTCATAACGACGCCTTGGTGGCAACCCTGACGGTGCTGCGAAAACTGACGCAAACTCATCCAGAATTTCCTGTATCTCCACTGGAATAACCTTTTCCGGTCTCTCGTGCTCCTGAATTAGATGCAGCTCGACCAGAGCATGCGTACACTGGACATGACCATCACCGTGGAGAACTATCTGGCGCCCCTCATGTTGTATCGCAATCCACCCTTGCTCCCAGTGGGTGAGCATTGGGCTGTACTTGCCAAGCCAATCCAGACCAATGATGCCATCGTAACTAGCTAATTCCAGAACCTTGAATGTGTCAGTAAACTGAGCTCCATCAGCTTCCCAAAGCAGAGAAGGAAAATATTGTTTGCTCTTCAGAATTGCCCCTCCTGCAACTTTGACTGGAACCGGCAACTCTAAGGCCACCTTGCCAGACAACAACTCAGCATGCTGGCTGTCAATGAAACACGAAGAGCTCCCAGAATCAACCAAAAATAAGAACTGGTGGCCTTGTATCTCCACTCGTAACTGCATAGTCCTGGGGCCAGCAGTGCTAGGATTCATTGCAGCAGTAGACAACAAGCACAAGTGTTCACCAGACTGTTTGTTTTGTTCACCATCAGAAAAGTCAGAGTCATTGCATTCTGGAGACTGCATACACTCAATCATTTCTTGCACAATGTGTAGCTGAATATTTGTCTTGCACCGATGCTCTCGGCCCCATCTTTCTCCGCAGATGAAGCATAATCCCTTGGAACGACGATAAGCTTTAAGGTTCTGCCACTTATCCTCACTAGCTGTCTTCTGCCTTTCGACTGCCTTCTTTTCCTCAACAAGTTTGCTGACCCACCGAGATGGTGGTGGTGGTGGTTGTGGCAGAGGTGAGTAGGAAGCCGGGCTATACAAGCGGCGAGGCACCTGTACTGACAGAGGAGGTTGCGGTGCAGGAACAGTTTCTTCATCAAGCTCTTCATATAATAGCGCCAATGAATATGCTGTATCCAAATCACGAGGCTGCTGAATCGCCACCAACAAACGAACGCCAGGCTTCAGGCCATCGAGGAACTTAGTTGTGTAATGCACCTGATCCAAGCTGGATTCATAAGCTGCTATGTGGTCCATGAGTGCTGAAAACCGTGCCACATAATCCTCCACCGTCGTCTCCTATGCGATGTGGATCAAGCGGCGCACCAGGATCTGCTGTTGATTGCGGCAGAAATGAGCCAGAACAGCAGCCACAAATTCAGACCAGGTAGGTCTAGAGTGTTGTTGCACATAAGATTCCAACCATGTCGCTGCAGCCCCCACAAATTGGTCAGATGCGTGTGATGCCCAATGCTCTGACGGTGTCTGCCAACGCTGAAAAAAATCCTCGCCTCTTTGCTGCCACAGCTTCGGGTTGGAGCCGTCAAATTGTGGAAATTCGGCATGCAAGCCATGGGAAACATCAGTACTAGGTGATTGCGATGTAGATCCACTTGGAAAATTATCAGAGTTATGGCCGAAATTCGTACCTCCTCCCGGAGGAGACATGGAATCAACACATGCCTTCCCCCGGGTTTGATGCTCGCAGCAGTACCCATCAGGGCCGATGGTGGTTGCTCCCATCGCCAGCGGCGGTGAAGCCGGGGAAGCGGCCGTCACAGCGCCAGGATCTGGGCGCAGAATACGCCCAATCGCGGTCGCCAGTTGAGAAATCTCGGAGCTGAGGGACGTCCGCACAGCGACGAGATCGCCCCCAAGTTGTGCTCGCGTGGCCTCGAGGTCGGAACTCACCGAGCTCTTGACCGATTCCACCGTGGCACGCACCTCCTTGAACTGGTTCCGTGTGTCAGCGACGAAGGGCTGCATCGCGTCAAGCACCTCCTTCTTGTAATCCAGGAACCTCTTCTCATACTCTTCCTTGGTGTCGAGCATGAGTAGATCGTAGAGAGCCTTGGACTCCCTGGACAAGGACTCCATCGCCTCCGAGCGACGGCGAGAAGAAAATCGGGTAGGGTAAGAATGGAGAGGAAGATCCAGATCGGGATCGGACTGGCTCTGGTACCACTTGTAAGGTGCCACTCGATCTACTGAGAAATCAGGAGAACAATTCATCAGAACATGAATTATATTGGATTCTGGCCGGATCCACCCAACCACCACCGAGCCAGTCTACACGGCAACGCGGTTCATGTTTTTTCTTCGGTTACAAGCCAAGTTTTACGAAGAACAGGCTCTCCTAAATACACTCGAGCTCAGGTAACCCAGTTGCCTCCTGCTAGCCAGGCCGGAGTTCGCTTCTGTCTCCTGGGCCGCGGGCTTCTTGGGCCGTTGTCCTGGTTACCCTCCAGTGGCACCTAGTTGCTTGTGGGATGGGCCGGGCCGTTGACACAGTTGGTGTGTGTAGAAATCTGCTGGTACGAATGGAGTCTGGACACTGAATGTAGCCTGGACACTGAATACTACCATGGTACTGCACGGCTGATTTGCAGATTTTTGTACGTATGAACAGAAATATAGATGATGTGCTGGTAGCCTGCACACTGAATTTTGATGTTCTTTTTAAAAAAAATTACCTAGACACTGAATTATTCTGTTGTATATTTCTCGTGCAGATGGACAACTCGCGGATGAACTGCTCGCACATAGATGGTGTAGTTAAAATATATTGTTAAATATAGGAGAGAGAATATAGACCTCCTAGACATAGACGTTTCACTGAAAAACTGAGAACGTCTAAAAATGAATCTTTATACACGGCCGTCAATATAGAGATATAGACGACCTCATTTGGACGTTCCACTAGAGATGCTCTAAGTGTCTGGCGAAGGAGTACTTCAAATTTTCTTTTTGCTTACCTTTAAAAGGAGAGGATAAGTGTCTTGACCGCTTCGCCCTCTCTGCTCCCACGAGCGGAGGGGCGAACCCTAGCCCCTCTCGCAGCCGCCCCTCTCACCCTTCCCCGCCGTGAGGGCGCCACGGCAGTGCTAGAGGCGGGCGGCGGCTACCTCCTCCTCCTCCGTTCCGGTGGTGGCGGCGGCTCTTGGCGGCGCGGCGCTATCCGGCGTGGCGTTGCAGCTGCAGTGTGGCGGCTTAGCGAGCATGGCGGACGGGCGGCGGCGTCTGCGGCGGCGGCTGTGTGAGGCCCGCAGGGAGCTCGGCTGGGCAGGCAAAGACGCCCGGCCCGGTGGTTGTGATTCAGCGAGCTCCTGGTGGGAGGTCCCTACAGCCGGCGTGCTGCCTCAATCGGGCCGGAGCAGGGCTCCTAGCCCCGCTGAGCCCCCATCCCCACACCCCAGATCCAAAGGCGCCGGTGGGCCTCCGGTCGCCGATCTGGAAAAGGAGTTTCCTTTGGAGTCTCTCCGGTCTTCGGAGTCCCCGCGATGGTGTTCCCGATGTCTTCCTCGTGTCTCTGGTGGGCCCGGCTTGGTTTCCGGGGCGGCGGCCCCGGTCGGTAGGGAGCCTTGTGGTTGGCGGGCGTGCCAGGGGCTCTGGTGCTGGTCGGTTCCCATGGTCGTAGGGACGACATGGTGCCGGCGAGCCGCGCACTATGGTTTTTGCTCCGGGTGAAAACCTAGGATCCGCTGTTCGGGCGGTAGCGGCGCCTTGGCGTCGTGATCTTCTTAGAGATGCTGCCTTGGAGTCCTAGTAGACGGGGAGTCTGCCAAGGGGAAACCTTTGCCCCTCTGGGCCACGGCGGCGACATCCGCGGATGTCGTGCCCTTCCTGAAGGCGCTGTGTGGCTTGTCTCCATTCCTCTGCTTCCTCTGGGTGAAAACCCAAGTCCCGCGGATCGGGCGGTGGCGGCACTCCGGTGTCGTGATCTTCTTGAAGACACTGTCTGGGAGCTCACGGCTAGCGGCTCTCCGACGGTCCGATGGCGCAGGTGACTCTTCGTTTGGCGATCTTCGGCAAAGCTTCCCCCTTTCCCTTCCCTGGTGGTGCTTACTTCGTGCTGTTTCTCGGTGTGTGGGCTTCGTGGGTCGGTTCCCGGGGGTGGTCGGCTTCCGGTGGCGTTTCTGTGACGGAGGGGTTCTGCCGACGGCGTGCGTGTTCGTTTGCTTGCCCTTGGGGGAGCTCCGTCCCGACACTGTTGTTGTCCAGCTCTGCTCCGAGTCTTCGTAGTCTTTGTAATGGCCGATCCTGTTGCTCGCGCTTCCGGTGGTAGCGTCTTCGGTAGTGTGCGTGGGTGTGTGGTTTGGGTTGTAAGCTGGGTTCAGCACTCTGTATCCTTTTCTCCGTTGTTGGCTTTGTTAATTCAAAGCTGGGCACAAGAGTGCCTGTTTTCTAAAAAAAAAAGGAGAGGATCGGACCAGCCTCCGAAACATCCGAAGAAATGAACAATTTTGACTATGCCATGGTTTTGAACTCTAGTAAAGATCCCAACACGTCAAACTATGTTATGCTGCAACATCTTAACATTAAACCGTTAGATGGTTTTATAAACATTTAGCCTGGAATATCTAGTTGTGGCCAGCCAAGGGGGCAATATATATTTTTCAAGCTAAATTGCCTGGATAATGATCGTTTCTGGTTGTAAGAGCATGGCATATTATACAAACGAATCTCATGAAACAATAAAAAGATGAAATTCCTCTGTAGGTTAGGTTTGGGTAAAATTATGTATAAGATAGACTGAATGATAACTCAACAGCTATAATTCTTAGCCAATACAAAAATATAGGTCAATCCCAGGTAAGTTAGCAGATACACATAGAAGAACAACTTCTAGAAAAGAAAATGGTTCTAAGATAACTAAAGCTGAGCGTATGCCATGGACATGCGTACAAAGCCAAACACAGTAATCAACAAAAGAACATGTTGCCATCATCGGTACTAAACCAGCGTTGGCGTATACTAACTATGTAGCCAAATAACAAACAGACAGAATTTAGCAAACATGAGGCGCAATAAAACTCATTCTGAAACAGTGTTTGCCACCACATCAGATAAATAAACAAATGTTGATACAAATTTGTACACATGCATGCACATAAAAGAGTCACTCCCGCAACAAAGTTTTAGTTAATAATAAACTGAATCCGAGAGAAGTCTTGCTTACCAGGTTCAGTAGGGCTTTAGCATAGTCCATTGACAATTCTTGATGGTATCCGGGCTTCTGCGGATTAATGTGTTGGCACACAATCCCATCGAATTTGCACTGATTTGCATTTCGTATGATGGTAATAAAAAACAAATGACAAAATGATAATGCGTTTTTAGAGAATAGGGACACCATGTATTAAATCCAGGGCGATAAACATTTTGTATAATGCTACTTTAGGGGTTCTGCGTATGAAAACAATAAATTTTTATCCTACGCCCCTGAACCCCTGATGTTGCCAGGACCTATCTATTAGTAATACAGTAACGGGAGGGGCTTTTCGCGAACTTACCCTTGAAGACCCAAAAGCGTTGTCAACGCTCAGAAGAGTGTGGTTGATGTAGACGAGCTGAAGCCGACCTCAAGATCGTGATGAAGTCCTTGGGCTCATGCGGCTCCAACGACTTGAGTGCCTCAAGTGTGACATCTCATGAGGAGTTACATGCATCCGGTGCCTGACGATGACTCCCGCTTCCCCGATCCAGCAGCAGTTGCGGAAGTAGATCTCCTAGATCCGAATCCCGCAGCGCGACGACGCTCCGCGGTGAAGATGTCTCTCGTTCGCGTTGTTCGAACTTGGGACTACGGTCACAAGAGAGAGAGAGAGAGAGAGAGAGAGAGAGAGAGAGAGAGAGAGAGAGAATATCAATTGGAGGTCTCTCCAAAAGTGAGGAAACCTTTATTGAATATTGTGTGTATTTATCTGGCCAAATACCCCCACTATATATAGGGGAGGGGAGGTACTACCTCCCTCAAATTCCCGGGGAGATACCCCATGGTTCGGGAACACTCCAGACATAGTCTGGACATTCTCGGACCAATGATCGACAGAGGGGCCTGGATGGCCATGTGACCCCAGTGCATTCCATAAAGATCTTTCGTCGTTTGAACTGGGTCAGTCGTGTCTTATTCCCTTTGTCTCTTGACACTCGCATTGCCCGAGATCTGATCAATGACATCACCATGTCGTGTTAAATCTCATTACCGAACAATGCTACTTGACTCGTTCGACAAGTGATATCCCTGTGATCAAATCACACGCTGCGTAGCTATTGGATATAACTTCTCCGAGTGGGCCCTTGAGTATCTTTCTGTCACGTGGATGGACGAATCCTGCTCTTGGCATATATTGCCTCTACGGTTCCTCCGAATACCTGAACACACCTTTATTGTCACTTTATTACCAAGTGACGTTTGATGCTATTTAAGCATTCTCGGGAGACAGTGATTGATATAGCCTCACGGTCTAAGGAATAGTCTACGAGGATCCATTTCTAATCATCGTAACTTGAACTTCGTGACATGATCAGGTCACGATGTTTAGGTTGGGTATTGGTTCATCATCTCATTCTCAGAATGAGTTGACTCCATTTCCAACTGGCATAAATGCCACATGATCAGGAAACCTTGATCATTTGTTGACCAATGAACCGGTGACTAGAGTTTCACTAGGAACCCCTTGTTGTTTATATATCACACATGTATTGATGTTTCCTCTCAATACAGTTATAGCATGATATAAAACTTAATCATAAACTTTATGAAATATGATAATATACCTTATTATTATTTGTCTCTAGGGCATATTTCCAACGGTCTCCCACTTGCAGTAGAATACAATAAACTAGCTGCATTTGTTCTTAATCATTGGCACATATATCCGGTACCCTGAACATGCTTGCTCATGGAAGAGGTTGAGTCTTGGGTCTGTACTTTACAGTCCCAAATCCTTTGCAACTTACTAATGTCACCTTGATTGACATTAATACTTTATCATCACATGATGATTTATTCAATCATGTTTCTTATGTTCCTTGTTTTGCACATTGCTCTTATCTTGGTGTCTACTACTTTGAAAGCTATCATTGAAAACCAGTATTTGTGAACTCTAGCAAATTATCAACTATTCTTCGACCAGGAGCTAAGTTTGCGATTACCAATTATGATTTACTTTATGTATTTTTATTGTGTTTCCTTTACTTATTGCAAGTTGAGTCATATAATAGTGAGTTGTCTTCTATTATGATCTATGTATTGATGAATGTGATGCTTCTTGTCCGTATTCTTTTTATCGACTCTTCACTCCATAAACCTGAGGCCATGTTTATTGAGCTCAGTTTAAGGAGGGGCAAAAGTCTAAGCTTGGGGGGAGTTGATACGTCCATTTTGCATCACTATTCTATATCATAATTTACTGTTATTCATTGATATATTTCATATTAAGAGATGACACTTATGTAATTTCATCTGTTTTTGTATGGTTGATGACTTTTGGAGCATGGACCGCTGCAGTCAGGATTCTGATGGAAAAGGTGTTGTTTGGAGGCAAAATTTGTGAAGATCAGAAAATCGGGGAAAATATACGGAAAATCCTATTTTTCCAGAAGACGAAGGAAGCCACAAGGAGGAGTGGAGATGGGCCACAAGGGGCCCACACCACCCCCTGGCACGGGCCAGCCTAGGCCACGCCACCAGGTGGTGTGGCCGCCCTGGCCCACCTCCAGCTCTCCCCTCTGGCCTATATAATCCTCTCGAAACCCTAAGACTCAGGGAGCAACCACGAAGATTTACAGCCTCTGTATGGAAAACACCGAGAGAAAGATCTCTCCGCATATAATTCTCTGGGGAATTCCTTCCCGGGGAGGGGAGAACGTCGCCATCAACACCACCATCAAGCTGGACTTCATCGGGATCATCATCATCATCACCATCAGCACCCTCATCACCATCTCCATATTGCTGTAACAATTGGGTTGAATTTTGCATAGTTCTTAGGGGAAACTTTCCCGGTGTTGATTACTCTTTGTAGTTGATGCTATTGAGTGAACCATTTAATTATCGTTTATGTTCAGATTGTTACACATCATTATTTCATCTCTAATCATGATCCATAAGATGTCTTGTGAGTAGTTCGTTTTGTTCTTGACGATATAGGAGAAGTCATGTTGTTAGTAGTGGAATTGTGTTGAGAAAGATTCAATAGTTTGATATTTAAGTTTTGGTGTACTTCTTCTAGTGGTGTCATGTGAACGTCGACTACATGAAACTTCACCTATATGGGCCTAGGGGAATGCATTGTGTATTTGGCTACTAATCGTAGGGGTTGCCGGAGTGATAGAAACCTAAACCCCCGTTAGGAAACCATTGCACAAGGGACATCAGGGTCTTAGAGTTTAAAGTTGTGGTTAGGTTTCTACCTTAATTACTTTCTTGTACTTACAGATGTTTGCAAGGGGTATAATCACAAGTATGTATTAGTCCTACAAAGGTCGGTACATTAGCACAGGTTCACCCACACAACACTTAGCAAGCTAAAGACGATTAATCAACTATATGAAGCGAAAGCACTTGACAGTCTTCCCGTGTGTCCTCGAGAACGTTTGATCATCTTAAGAAATACAACCGGCTTGTCCTTTGCTGAATAAAGGATTGGGCCACTTGCTACATTTGTTCTTATTGTCTTTTATTTACTCGTACTTTATTTACTTGCATTATCAAAAAAACCTAAAAATCCATTTGCTAAGTATTTACAGAGAAATCCTGCTCCTAGCCACTAGCCAGCACCTTCTGCTCCTCGTTGGGTTCGACACTCTTACTTATCGAAAATACTGCGATACACCCCATATACTTGTGGGTCATCAAGATTATTTTCTGGCGCCGTTGCTAGGGAGTGAAGCGCTATTGGAGAGTGGAACTGGTAAAGGAAACTTCTACTGTGAGTATTGTTTACTTCTGTTAGTTGCTTTATTTTTGTTATGGATAATTCGCTGAGTTTCTTGTTTCGTAATGCTACTACCACTGCTAAGGTAGTAGATGAACCATCACCTGCTGAGAATGATATTTTTAAAATACCTACAAGAATTATTGATCGTGTTATGGATAACTACTATGTTGGGGATGGAACTGTCCATCCCGATGATCATTTACTTTTTATACATGAATTATGCGGGTTGTTCAAGTGTGCAGGTATTACTACAGATCAAGTTAAGAAGAAGTTATTCTCATTATCGCTAAAAGGAAGAGCTGAGGAATGGTATAAGCTGTTGAAGAATGGTCAAGCTCTGGAATGGGAGGAAATAGTACCTCTCTTTTATTCGAAGTTTTATCCTCCTGGTGAGATTCATAAAGATCAGAATCAAATATACAACTTTTGGCCTCTTGATGGAGAGAGTACAGCTCAAGCTTGGGGGAGATTGAAGTTACTAATGCTCAAATGTCCCATTCATGAGCTCCCCAACAATATTATTATCAATAACTTTTATGCAAGGCTTTCTCTTCATGATAAGGATTTATTGGATGCTTCTTGTGCTGGATCATTCACTCGCATGGAAGAAGACGCTAAATGGGATCTCCTAGGCCGTATTCAAGACAATGCTGAAGCTTGGGAGAATGACAAATGAAGAAAGTCAGGTATAAATTATGATTATGAATGCATTGAATCTCTTATGGGAACTGATGACTTTCAAAATATTAGTAATGCTTATGGTCTTGATTTACAAGTTATTACAAATTGTTTTAAGGATTTTGCTTCTTATATTGAAATCCCAAAAAAGGGATGGAGCAAGTACCATGCACCTTATAAAGATGTTCTTGACTGTGTTCCTGTTGGGAGTGCTGAGTATTGCACTATTGATCACATCTTACCTGAACCTTATATCGAGAAGATACCCTTCCCAGATAAGGTAAAGGATCATCCTATGATAACTAGTGTAATCACTAAAAGTGAAAAGAGAACTGTAAAACCTGATGAACAAATAAACATTGAACCTGTTGTAGTAATTGTTAAAGATCTTGTCACTAAAAGTGTAGAAGATGGGCACATAGTGTTTTGTGAGGACGTTTCTAATATTGTCTCACATCCAAATAGAACTAAAAAAGGCTAGTGTCCCTGTGCTTTCCGTTAGAATTGGTGATCATTGCTATTATGGTTTGTGTGATATTGGTGCTAGTTCAAGTGCTATTCCTTATGAGCTTTATAAAGAAATTATGCATGAAATCAGTCCCTGCGAGTTGGAAGAGATTGATGTAGTTATTCACCTTGCTAATAGAGAAACCATCTCTCCAATTGGTATTGTGCGGGATGTAGAAGTTCTTTGTGGTAAGATTAAATATCCTGATGATTTTCTAGTACTTGGTTCAGCTGCTACTAAAACGTATCCCATCATTTTTGGTAGACCTTTCTTGAGTACTTGTGGAGCTATTATAGATTGCAAGAGGGAGAAAATCTTGACTAAGTTTGATGGGGAATCTTATGAGTTTAATTTTTCAAAATTTACTAAAGAACCTTGTGAAAATGAAACCCATAATGAGGATTTTCGAGTTGAAAACTTGCATCTATTTCTCTTACTCTTAACAATGCTTTGCAACAATTTATGGAAGACCACGAAAGTGAGATCTTCATGGAAGAAAGGAATGAGATTGACGAGATTCTCCGTCGTCAACCCAAGATGCTTAAGCATAACTTGCCTGTAGAAGACTTGGGTACCACGTTGCCACCTAAAAAGGATCCGATCCTCGATCTAAAACCTCTCCCTGATGATCTTAAATATGCTTACATTGAAGATTAAAAGTTATATCCTGTTATTATTAGCTCTAAACTTTCAGGGAAGGAAGAGGAACGATTATTGGAGGTTTTGAAGAAACACCAAGGGGCTATGGGCTATACTCTGGATGATTTAAAAGGGATTTCTCCTACTATATGTCAGCATGCTATCAATATAGAACCAGATGCAAAGCCAGTAGTCGAGCACCAACGGCGTCTAAATCCTAAGATGAAAGAAGTGGTAAGAAATGAGGTATTGAAACTCCTTGATGCTGGTATTATTTACCCTATTGCTGATAGTGAATGGGTTAGTCCTGTTCATTGTGTTCCTAAAAAGGAGGAATTACCGTTGTTCCTAATGATAATGATAAGCTTATCCCCCAAAGAATAGTAGTGGGCTATAGGATGTGCATTGATTTCAGGAAAGTTAACAAAGTTACTAAGAAAGATCATTACCCGCTTCCTTTTATTGATCAAATGTTAGAAAGGTTGTCTAAAAAGACCCATTTTTTTTTTCTTGATGGATACTCTGGTTTCTCTCAAATCGCTGTTAAACAACAAGATCAAGAAAAACTACTTTTACATGCCCTTACGGAACCTATGCTTATAGACGTGTGCCTTTTGGTTTATGTAATGCTCCTGCTACTTTTCAAAGATGCATGTCTACTATCTTTCATGGTTTTTGTGAGGAAATTGTGGAGGTGTTCATGGATTACTTCTCCGTCTATGGAACTTCTTTTGATAATTGTCTACACAACCTTGATAAAGTTTTGCAGAGGTGTGAAGAAACTAATCTTGTTCTTAATTGGGAGAAATTCCACTTCATGGTTAATGAAGGGATTGTCCTTGGGCATAAGGTGTCCGAAAGAGGCATAGAGGTGGATAGAGCTAAAGTTGAGGCAATTGAGAAAATGCCTTTCCCAAGAGACATCAAAGGTATTCGTAGTATCCTTGGTCATGCTGGTTTCTATAGAAGGTTTATTAAAGATTTCTCTAAGATATCAAAACCCCTCACTAATCTTCTTCAAAAAGATGTACCTTTGCTTTTGATGATGATTGTAAGGAACCTTTTGAAACTCTTAAGAAGGCTTTAACTACATCTCCTATCGTTCAACCACCTGATTGGAGCTTACCCTTTGAAATAATGTGTGATGCTAGTGATTTTGCTATAGGTGCTGTCCTTGGGCAACGAGTTGATAAAAAGTTAAACGTTATTCATTATGCTAGTAAGACTCTTGAAGCTGCTCAAAGGAATTATGCTACTACTGAAAAAGAATTCCTAGCTGTCGTTTTTGCTTGTGATAAGTTTAGACCTTATATTGTGGACTCAAAAGTCACCATTCATACTGATCATGCTGCTATTAAGTACCTTATGACGAAGAAGGATGCTAAGCCTAGGCTTTTTAGATGGGTGCTGCTTTTACAAGAGTTTGATCTACATATTGTAGATAGGAAAGGTGTTGAAAATCCTGTAGCTGATAATTTATCTCGATTGGAAAACATCTCTTTTGATCCTATGCCTGTTAATGATAGCTTCCCAAATGAATAGTTGGCTGCAGTAGGGGTGAGCTTGCGAGGGAGCCCTTGGTATGCTGATTATGCTAACTTTATTTTCTCCAAGTATTTGCCTCCAACTTTCACAGCTCAGCAAAGAAGGAAGTTCTTTTACGATTTGAGGCACTATTTTTGGGATGACCCACACTTATATAAAGGAGTGGATGGTATTATGCGAAGATGTGTTCCAGAATATGAACAAAAGGAGATATTGCGTAAATGTCATGGTAGTGCTTATGGAGGACATCATGCAGGAGATAGAACTGCACAAAAGGTGCTACAATCAGGTTTCTACTGGCCTACCCTTTTTAAAGATGCAAGGAAATTTGTTTTATCTTGTGATGAGTGTCAGCGTGTGGGTACTATTTCTAGACGCAATGAAATGCCTATGAACTACTCTCTAGTTATTGAACCCTTTGATTGATGGGGATTTGACTTTATGGGTCCTTTTCCTCCCTCGAATGGTTATACTCATATTCTTGTTGCCGTTGATTATGTTACTAAGTGGGTAGAAGCCATCCCTACTAAGAGTGCTGACGGGGAGACCTCTCTAAAAATGCTTAAGGATGTTATCTTTCCTAGGTTGGAGTGCCTAGGTATCTCATGACTGATGGAGGTTCTCATTTCATTCATGGTGGTTTTAGAAAGACCCTTGCTAAATATGATGTTAATCATAGAATTGCTTCAGCTTATCACCCCCAAACTAGTGGGCAAGTAGAGTTGTCAAATAGAGAAATTAAATCCATCTTGCAAAAGACTGTTAATAGATCTAGAAAAAACTGGGCTAAAAAGTTGAATGATGCTTTATGGGCTTATAGGACTTCCTACAAAAACCCTATGGGGATGTCTCCTTATAAAATGGTTTATGGGAAAGCTTGTCACCTACCTTTAGAATTAGAACACAAAGCTTACTGGGCAGTTAAAGAACTCAATAGAGATTGTAAGCTTGCTGGTGAAAAAAGATTATTTGAGTTAAGTTCTTTAGATGAATGGAGGTGTGAAGCCTATGAGAATGCAAGGCTCTTTAAGGAAAAATTTAAAAGATGGCATGACAAGCGAATACTTAAGAGAGAATTTCATGTTGGTGAGAAAGTTCTATTGTATAGGTCTCGTCTCAGATTTTTTGCAGGAAAACTACTGTCAAAATGGGAAGGACCTTTCATTATTGAAGAAGTGTACCGTTCAGGAGCAATAAATATTTCTTCTTTAAAAGATAATACTACACAAGTAGTGAATGGGCAGCGACTTAAGCACTATATTGCTGGAGATTCTTACAATGAAGATGTTGGTGCCTTTCAAGTTATAACTCCGGAAAATTTTATCAAGGACCAAATTCAGAGACCTGCAGACTCCGTTTTTAAATAGGTAACAGTTCTGGTAAGAAAAGTTCCGCAAAAGATCTGTCCAGTTATATTTTTGCAGTTTTTAGTCAATAAGGAAAGCTACGAAGTGAAAGAGGGACGGAAATGGAGCCAGGGTGGCTCACACCACCCTGTGGTGCGGGCCCACCCCTGGCTGCGCCACCAGGTGGTGTGACCACTTCGGACTCCGTCTCCAACCCGTTTTCTCCCAGTACCTTACTTTTGATGTGAAACTTCGTAATATATAATCCTCCGGATCCCCCGAGGTTCGTATATCGTGTTTTCGTCGTGTTTTCATTTTGATCTGTTTCTGACAGGTAGAGTCCCAGATTTGGAGCCACAATGTCTTCCCCTGGATCAGCCAAGGAAGATTCCTTAGAAGATATCATCAACCCATACATGAGAGATTTGAAGATTCGTCCCAAGGAGTTGTTTCTTGAAGATGGGGAGGTCTGGATAAAAGAGGTTCAAGGCCCTAAAGGTGAAGGAGGTCTGGAGGACAGGATGGAAGCACTGGAGCAAGAAGTCTTTAGGTACAAGAAGATGGCGAAACGTGAAGTGGATATCATCCATAAGATTTGTTCTGAACTTATCGCCGAGCACCAAAAGGAGACTGATGAGCTCAAGGTTGAAGTCCTCTCACTCTGCCAAACAACCAACAAACTGCAAGCATAGCTCTATGATGTTCAAAATCAAAATTGTGAGTATGAGATTAGGTTTAAACACATAAGTGATGTTGCAAGTTTCAGGATGCTGGAGACCACGATGTCCTTTGTTGATGGGGAGCCTTTACCCTGGAAGTCGGACGATGATGAGAGGATACCACCACCACCAAAGGAGTAATTCGTCATCAGGTTGGGCATCTCCTTGGTTTGTTCCAAGCTTGGGGGAGTGCCGCGGTATCACATCACTATCTTCTATATTTTTACCTTTTTAGTAGAGTCATATCATGAATAGAGAAGTTATCATGTAGGATGGTTTGCATTATGGAAGTTTCCCCTCTCTCGTTAGATATGTATCCCTTGGTGCGAGTAGCCGATATGGAATATTAACGAGAAGTTCTATCATTTACTCTTTTGCATATCTTATATTAGTTTTCAATTCATGGTTATATGATTGGTCTTGTTGTTAGTATTGTTATCACTCTGGGATCATTGAGTTAATCTAGTTGGTTTTGGCAAACCTGGCTCGGTCAGTAGCAACACTATTTTTGAGAGTTGAATGAAAAGATAAAAGTACTCTAAATAAATATAATTTCATCATCTTTCTTTCTTGATTAGCTCATAAGTTTAGTATTCTCTGGGTTAAGATCTTTTGTGCTTCCAAGGAAGATTGCATGTTTCTCTTTATCACTTGTATGTTTGTTTGTTTCCTTCAACTCTTATACTTGCTACCCAGCCTTGCTAGCCAAAAACCTGTACTAAGAGGGAATTCTTCTCGTGCATCCACTTCCTTAAAACCAAACCCATGCCATTTGTGTCCACCATACCTACCTATTAGCATTATTGCCATTCCAAGTAAATTCATGTTTTTATCTACCTTCCAAATTAAACTTGTTATGTGAAAATTAGTGATTAAAGCTCTCACGAACTTGATGGCACACTTTACTTTCTTGCACTTAATAATCTTGAACCATTGTGCCCATCTATGTTGCGTATATGCTTGCGCTTTGTAAGTTGTGAATTAGCAGAACCATGCAGTCACGGGGAACGCTTTCAACATTGCACTGGTACTTGGTACCTAGTTGATATCATGTTCTTTTGTCTATGGATGTCATCGGTGTGAAATTAAAGGGGAGCTTGTAAGTCCATGGAGTTATGTATGTGTGTTAGAGAAACACCTGGGCCGCCGGTCTAATCCATGTTGTCATGGTGGAAACCTGCAGCGTAACCATAATGAGCATCTATGAAGCATTCTTCTTATAAAAAAAGGGATAGAGATTGAGAAAAAGAGAAAAGGAAAAAAAGATGAGAAAAGAGGAAAGAGAGAAAAAATCACCATATTCCCATGGTAAATAAGAAGATTGCTGATATGCTTGTTGTCTGCTTGCCTTGTCATTTTGATATGGGGATTCTTCCATATCATCTAGCAACGGGTACCCCGTTGGCGGTTCTCCATGATACACATGTGCTTACGATGACAAAAACTTACCGGTGACTAAACTTGAGTAGCATGAGGAGCGGCCCTCGTATTCAAGGGACATGAGATTCTCAATTTACAACCTGTCAAGCATATCCTCATATTTCATCACTTTAACGTTAATCACCTAAAGATGCCTATGATAGGGGCAATGAGAGATGAAAGTTAATAAGTATCATAATTTTTGGGAGCTCTTTATGAGACTTGCAATCCCCTCTTCCATCTGCGAAGGGCCTTTCTTTTACTTTTTAGTTGAGTCAGTAAACCTATTCCCTTCTATCTCAGCAAGTATTTTGAGTTGTTGTGTTTCATTCATTCATATGATGATTTATTCAATCATGTTTCTTATGTTCCTTGTTTTGCACATTGCTCCTATCTTGGTGTCTACTACATTGAAAGCTATCATTGAAAACCAGTATTTGTGAACTCCAGTAAATTATCAACTATTTTTCGACCAGGAGCTAAGTTTGCCATTACCAATTATGATTTACTTTATGTATCTTTATTGTGCTTCATTTACTTATTGCAAGTTGAGTTATATAATAGTGAGTTGTCTTCTATTATGATCTATGTATTGATGAATATGATGCTTCTTGTCCGTATTCTTTTTATCGACTCTTCACTCCATAAACCTGAGGCCATGTTTATTGAGCTCAGTTTTGCTTGGGGACAAGCGAAGTCTAAGCTTGGGGGGAGTTGATACGTCCATTTTGCATCACTATTCTATATCATAATTTACTATTATTCATTGATATATTTCATATTAAGAGATGATACTTATGTAATTTCATCTGTTTTTGCATGGTTGATGACTTTTGGAGCATGGACCGCTGCAGTCAGGATTCTGATGGAAAAGGTGTTGTTTGGAGGCAAAAATCGGGAAGATCAGAAAATCCAGGAAAATATACGGAAACTCCTATTTTTCCAGAAGACAAAGGAAGCCAGAAGGAGGAGTGGAGATGGGCCACAGGGGGCCCACACCACCCTTGGTGCGGGCCAGCCTAGGACACGCCACCAGGTGGTGTGGCCGCCCTGGCCCACCTCCAACTCTCCCCTCTGGCGTATATAATCCTCCCAAAACCCAAATACTCGGGGAGCGACCAGAGAAAGATTCCGCCGCCTCTGCGGTGCGGAAAACACCGAGAGAGAAAGATCTTTCCGACAGACAAATTTCTGCCGGGGGAATTCCTTCTCGGAGAGGGGAGATCATCGCCATCAACACCACCATCAAGCTGGACTTCATCGGGATCATCATCATCACCACCACCACCATCATCACCATCAGCACCCTCATCACAATCTCCATATTGCTGTAACAATTGGGTTGAATCTTGCATAGTTCTTAGGGGAAACTTTCCTGGTGTTGATTACTCTTTGTAGTTGATGCTATTGAGTGGAACCATTGAATTATTGTTTATGTTCAGATTGTTATACATCATTATTCCATCTCTGATCATGATCCATATGATGTCTTGTGAGTAGTTCGTTTTGTTCCTGAGGACATGGGAGAAGTCATGTTGTTAGTAGTGGAGTTGTGTTGAGAAAGATTTAATAGTTTGATATTTAAGTTGTGGTGTACTTATTCTAGTGGTGTCATGTGAACGTCGACTACATGACACTTCACCTATATGGGCCTAGGGGAGTGCATTGTGTATTTGGCTACTAATCGTAGGGGTTGCCGGAGTGACAGAAACCTGAACCCCCGTTAGGAAACCATTGCACAAGGAACGTAAGGGTCTTAGAGTTTAAAGTTGTGGTTAGGTTTCTACCTTAATTACTTTCTTGTACTTACGGATGTTTGCAAGGGGTATAATCACAAGTATGTATTAATCCTAGGAAGGTCGGTACATTAGCACAGGTTCACCCACACAACACTTAGCAAGCTAAGGAAGATTAATCAACTATATGAAGCGAAAGCACTTGACAGTCTTCCCATGTGTCCTCGAGAACGTTTGGTCATCTTAAGTAATACAACTGGCTTGTCCTTTGCTGCATAAAGGATTGGGCCACTTGCTGCATTTATTCCTACTGTCTTTTATTTACTCGTACTTTATTTACTTGCTATATCAAAAACCCATAAAAATCCGTCTGCTAAGTATTTGCAGAGAATTGCTGATCCATACCACTAGCCAGCACCTTCTGCTCCTCGTTGAGTTCTACACTCTTACTTATCGAAAATTCTGCGATACATGCCCTATACTTGTGGGTCATCACCCTTATCTATTATTATAAATGTAATTATCGAAACACGAGTGCACTCTGTGCAACTTTCGATGTTTTGTTCACCTTGCTGCCTACTTGACTTTAGTCGGTATTTACAGGAGTTTCAAACATATTCCCTTATAACATAACCATTTATGCTTTAAGATATGTCATCCTTTATGGATTTGGAAAATATGTCTATAGTTCTGTATTAGACATTGCGAACAAACTTAGCTCAACATTCTATGATTCAAACTTAATCACTTTTCAAACGTTCCTTTATAGGATCATATATTATGTTAAGTTATCACCATGGTTTTCTAAGATAGAACCTATATCTCAACATAGTGGATGATGATCATCCTTTTCTTTCTTTCAACCATTGATGTTAAACTTGATACTATTCCTAACTTGACTTATTAAGAACCAATTCCTTAATTAACTTCTATTCTGAAACCCTTTTTAGAATCCCTTAAGGAATACTACATAATATTGTAATATTCTTATTATCAACTTCTACTCCGTATAAATCATTATTTATCGGTACTTGTGCTTTTATTCTTAACACACTTAAGAATCACTCCTATAAGCTCCCACTCAAAATATGTTCCTAACATATTTGGGTATGAGTCACTACTCTTACTCAAACTATGTTCCTACATATTTGAATTTGAGACTTATATTGCTCCCACTCAAAAAATATGTCATTCACATATTGTTTTTAGGAAGACTTTTATAGCTCCCACTCAATTTCATGAAAATTTCATGTCCACTCAATATTTTGAATGATTTCAAAATCCTTTGATCAAATATCAAACTTGGAGATTTACTATGAGATACTAGTACTTTTACTAGTTTTAAATCCACTAGACATTTAGCACACTTGAATCAAATTCATTTGAATTTGTCCAACACTTGACAAACTGTGCTTTTGTCATTCACCCCCTTTTCCACTATGGCTTTGCCGTCATTTGGGAAAATTCAAGTAACCCCTTTACTTGTAAGATTCAGCAACAAATTGCTTTCTAATCTCAAGGGAATTTTGCTTTGGGATTTCTCATCATTTTAGTTTACCATTATTTCCTTAGTAGTTCGTAGGTATGTCATATTCCAAGAATCATGAGAAATGATTCACAAATGTCTCCATACAAGATATGGGTTACATTTTGAATCCTACTTCATGTAGTGAAAACACCAGTGGGGAAAACACAATGATCATTATCATTGATTTATTCCTTTATGAAGAGAATCGGTCAGGAACGTTTTCCGTTGTGCTTCTCAACACTCTAATGCAGGGTTTTGAATCCTCGTCGTGTTTTTCACTATCTTCCATTTGCTCCATAATCGAGAAATATCACTGAATGCGAGCTTTCTCAAGAATGCACCAAAATCCAAGCAATACAAGTTTTGCTTCTCTTTTGGTTTTAGCTATGGATTTTGTATTCAAAGTTTCCAATGAATACTCTACAAGGACTTATTCGGTATTATTTTGGTTATATCGAATAACCCAAAATCTTTTACGACGATCCATACTAGATATGGCGTCGATCTCACGAATCCAGATGATTCACTATGTATTCTAATTGAGTGCTAACTATTTCTAACTAATGATCTCTACATCTAGACTACAACGATTTATTTGGTGCCATCTATTCACCCATTTTGATATCTAATATCACATTGTGATGCTTTGCACTTTGACGTTTCAAACGCATTGCATTCCACAATTTCTTTTATGTCATTCTTATAAATTCGAATTTCATTACTATTGATTAAATCATAGTAATTAGATTATCTTTTATATGCATACCCTTTGTTGATGAAACACTTTGATCATATCAAATAGTTTCATACTCATGTTTCCTTTGGTAAACTTCTTTACACATTTAAACAATCATATAATGATAATTACCATTCTGTCAAAACATAATACATAGAATATGTATTTACTTTTAACAATTCATCAAAACACTTTGTATTCAAGTAATACACGGTGTTCAAGTTATTTTGCCAAACTTAGGCATGATTTATATGTGACAAGTAATCAAAAGACTTTCACATATTATTACATAACTTTGAATTCAAACAATGGTTTCATTCAATAATGAACATATCATTAATTTTGGTATTTTCAAAGGCATTTCAATATTTTACAAATGTTCATGTATTATGAATTAGTTTCAAACAACAAGGATAATTCGCATATAATCAAACAAGATATGAACACAAATAGAAATCATTCATAAAAGTGGAACAACTATTTGTTACAAGCTCATATGAATAACCGTCTCACAAAGTGTGAGACGCACTAAAGTGGTTCACAATCTTTTGATTACAATAATCATCCTAAACATAAACTAAATGATAAATGTTGAGGGAGAGTGTCGTCGGCCATCATCATCACGCTCGCCATCAACAGCAACGTCACCTCCTCTCCAGTAAGCACCTCTATGCAGAAGGACCTGTTTTTTAGTAAAACAGAACATGTATCAAATATACTTAACACTGTAAATGTGTTCGCAAGATTATAACATTTATAAAATGGTATATCAAATATATACCTTTGTCATTGATGACCTCAGCGACAATGGGTTCAACCATCACATCTCTGGAATGTGATATGAACTCATGGAAATCTTGTGTTTCCGCGCCGCCTCTCATATTGCAAGTCCTGGCTTGTGCTTGGTAGCTTGGTGGCAGCGACCGTAGCACAACGCCATTTGCAAAAGAGCCCGTCATCCAGCTATCTAGGAAGTATGCAGGCCTCATGTACGCATCATGCATGTGCTCCAAGTGGTCATCAAGTGATGAGTGCTCCTCCATCTTAATGGAGAGGAAGTCTCCCATCAGCTCATGCTCCCATATGCGTGCTTGTTCCACGAAATGTGTCCTAAGTTGTAGCATTACCGTACGAGGGTCGACATTACCCATGACAGGCCACAGCTCGTCCACAATTTTGAAACGCATTGTAACTGAAATGAAGGAGGCCATCTCCCGACAGTAATAGCGGTCTTCCCGATGCTCTGGGGTCTCATAGAAACAGGGCTTCTCCAAATCCATCTCGTCGAGTATGTAGTCGACCACATTATTCTCGCTAAGGAGAACATGGATACACGCAACCCATATAGAGAAGTTTGATCCGTCTAGCCTGAGCTTTTCTCCTTCTAACCAATCGATCGTCAATAGGAAAGGTTGCACCGGGGAGAACCTTTTCTACATTTATAATTGCAAAAGGAATTTAGACTAAGTTTATAATTAAATGAGTTAATAATAACTCCACTCAGAAATACCTAACCCTTGAAGGGTTCTAGTGATAACACGACCCCTTTTCCCCACATCTCCCCCGATCATCACAACCATCAATGTGGGTTCTAGGGTGGACGCTAAACATCGGTAACATCATTCATGTGACTCGTGCTCGATCTTTCGACCAGCCGCGTTCCGAGGCCACGTCTCTGTAACGTGCTAGGCTCGCCAACTCAACCTTAGTGTACTCGCTGTACAACATGGCTTACACCCACTGTATGCGAACGTAGATATATCTGACACCTCCTCATCACGGCATGCCTCACACCGAAGAACTTTCTTGGTGGTGCACACTAAGGGGGAACACAACCATTGGTAATTTTTAACAGGGATCATCTTATTAGGATACCGTCGAGTATCTAATACTAGCACACAATAAGATATACAAACAATAGCATTGAATTTAAATGCGATGTGATATGGTCCTTCACATCGTGATCTCCATCCGTCGTCACCGGATTCCGGCGCCAGAGTTCCAGCGCCGTAGACACCAGAGTACCGGTGTCTTTTCGGCGTGGTAGTTCGTCACCTCCGTGACTATCTACTACTACGTAACATAAGGTAATCACTTTACCTTTGCCACAACCATATCACAAAGCAACGCTCCTGCAAAACAAAGTTAGACGCCTCTACTTTATCTTTGCATGTTTTACGTGGTTGAATGGGCTTTCGCACAAGAACCGTTCTTACCTACGAACTTTCACCACAACGCTGATCAAGTAGTTGTCTATACTACACCCCTTCTGGGGCCCTCCATTGCAAATGGTATACCAACTAATGTGAGAGACACAGACACCCCCCAAAGACACTTTATACGGTACAAGCCGTATGTCAAGCGTGGACCAGTCTCGTGAATGAAAGCGTAAAGTTGGTTGGGGGTCGCTTCATCAAGCATTGTTGCGGTATACACAAGTACACGTGGGAGAGTAACAACTAAAAGATCAACGCCCACACACTACATCTCGTGTGTTCTACCCGTACTAGCATTACTATGCATAGATCTAGCTCTGATACAACTTTAGGGGTTCCGCGTATAAAAACAATAAATTTTTACCTTACGCCCCTGAACCCCTGATGTTGCCAGGACCTATCTATTAGTAATGCAGTAACGGGAGGGGCTTTTCGCAAACTTACCCTTGAAGACCGAAAAGCGTTGTCAACGCTTAGGAGAGCGTGGTTGATGTAGACGAGCCGAAGCCGACCTCAAGGTCATGATGAACTCCTTGCACTCCTGCGGCTCCAACGATGCCTCAAGTGTGACACCACGCGGGGAGTTACATGCATCTAGTGCCTGACGATGACTCCCGCTTCCCCGATCCAGCAGCAGTTGCGGAAGATGAGCTCCTGGATCTGAATCCCGCAGCGCGACGACGCTCCGCGGTGAAGATGTCTCTCGTTCACGCAGTCCGAACTTGGGACCACAGTCACGAGAGTGAGTGAGAGAGAGAGAGAGAATATCAATTGGAGGTCTCCCCAAAAGTGAGGAAACCTTTATTGAATATTGTGTATATTTATCTGGCCAAATACCCCCACTATATATAGGGGGAGGGGAGGTACTACCTCCCTCAAAGTTCCGGGGTGGGACTACAGGAGAGGGAGAGGAGGGGCAGCCGCCGGCCGGCCCTAGTGGGCCCTGCGAGGGGGGGCTTGGCCTAGCCGGCCACCCCCATGCCCTTTCTCCCCTCTTGCCTTTCCCTAATGGGCCCTCTTCCCTCCGGAATTGACCCATTAAGCCTTTTGACCTTTAAATTGATTTTCTCTTTTATGAAATAATTATGAATAAATGATTAAATCAATATTTAACATTCATTCACAAATTATTCAATCTCCATGGTTATGGAACACCTTCCATCTCCACTCTGGACATCCTCCGGACTTACCGAAACCCTTTCAGTTTTCTCTCTACTATTCTTCGGCGATTCTATCGATCCTATAAACACTCTCTAAGCATCATCAAACCCTTAAGCGTGATACCCCACGGTTCGGGAACACTCTAGACATGGTCGGGACACTCCCGGACCAATGATCGATAGAGGGACCTGGATGGCCATGTGACCCCTATGCATTCCACGAAGATCTTTCATCGTTTGAACCGGGACAGTCGTGTCTTATTCCCTTTGTCTCTCGACACTCCCGTTGTCCGAGATCTGATAAATCACATCACCATGTCGTGTTCAATCTCGTTACCGAACAATGCTACTTGACTCGCTCAACAAGTGATATCCCTGTGATCAAATCACACGCTGCACAACTATTGGATATAACTTCTCCAAGTGGGCCCCTGAGTATCTTTCCGTCACGTGGATGGACAAATCCCGCTCTTGGCATATATTGCCTCTACGGTTCCTCCGAATACCTGAACACACCTCTATTGTCACTGTATTACCAAGTGACGGTTGATGATATCTAAGCATTCTCGGGAGACAGTGATTGATATAACCTCACGGTTTAAGGAATAGTCTATGAGGATCCATTTCTAATCAGCATAACTTGAACTTCGTGACATGATCGGGTCGCGATGTTTAGGTTGGGTATTGCTTAATCATCTCATTCTCAGAATGAGTTGACTCCATTTACAACTAGCATAAATGCCACATGATCAGGAAACCTTTATCATATGTTGACCAATGAACCAGTGACTAGAGGTTTACTAGGAACCCCTGGTTGTTTATATATCACACGTGTATTGATGTTTCCTCTAAATACAGTTATAGCATGATATAAAACTTAATCATAAACTTTATGAAATATGATAATATACTTTATTATTATTTGTCTCTAGGGCATATTTCCAACAGCTACATCATGCAAGCATGAAAATTTATCATTAAGAAGAAGCATTAAACAAATAACACATATCTTACTGATTATTTTTCCAGTGCAAAGTACTGGAGCATGGGAAGCAACAACAAAAACATCTGCATAAGCCTATAAGTATAGTGGCAACATGGTCTTCAGAGGACACGACAAAGTCAACAGAAAATGGAGACCGAATAACTACCTGCACTAGCAAAAGCCAACACCGTTGTAAATGAAAATATAAATTAACCAACGGCTAATTGCGAGATAAACCAACGGTAAAGAGCAAAAGACTAACTCTCAATATGATAAAATGGTGGTCACTTTAACTTATTATTCCATAACATTCAAAATTAGTATGCACTACACAATGTAAAATTTTATTTTTCCTTCACATCGTCATGTCCTAACTCCCTAAATGCCTCGGCTTGGGATTCCATCGTCATAACCGACAGCACATAAATGAACCCACCATTCAATAGCATAGGCCATCATTACCATCAACCATTTCACTTGAATCTATAGCTTTGCTAGTATTTGTAAGAATTGAGTGTTCTGATCATCTCACGTGGGATATTAGTGATGAAGAAACCTCTGACTTGACAAATTGAAGGAGACAAATGTAGCTCATAGTTTCTTCAATATTAGAAAGTTCAATATACATTGCCTGTTGATTTCCTCCAAAAGTTGTACCTGAAATTACACAATATCAAACAATAATAACATATTAGAAACTGTGTATGTACATGATATTAGTGATGAAGACACCTCTGACTTGAGAAATTTAAGGAGGAAAATGTAGCTCATACTTTCTTAAATATTATAAAGTTTAACATACATTGCGTGTTGATTACCTCCAAAAGTTAAATATGAAAGCCACTCTTTTAAGCAGGACATCAATATTCAATAAAATATACCATCAATGTCCATCATAGCCCATAACCTTATTACCCCA
Source organism: Avena insularis (assembly GCA_023614405.1). Classification (NCBI taxonomy): domain Eukaryota; kingdom Viridiplantae; phylum Streptophyta; class Magnoliopsida; order Poales; family Poaceae; genus Avena; species Avena insularis. The sequence continues at coordinate 115,233,420 of CM042692.1, forward strand.
TCCAACAGTGAGAACGCCAGCCTAAGTGCCTAATAAGAGGGTATGAAAAGATATTAACAATACAGATAAAGGACCCCCTTAATTGACAGGACAAGGGACAAGAGGTTCCTGCGAGGGATTAATGATTGCGCATAAATAGTCCGCTAGATATATTCCAAGATTTTAGATACCACATAAGCATGGACATGTCATAATTCCAAATACAGAATATAATCAATGAGCCAACATTACCGTGTTTCTTACTATATGAGTTATGGGGACCTAAAATATCATCATAGACGCCAAACAAATGCTAAAACATACTTTTATGGACAATGTTGGCGTACCTTCTTTGTGGCAACGACAATAGATATATAGACTAGATCGCACTTCTAGACTTCTTCCTTCATATTGTCCTAGTAAGGTGTAAATTGGTGGTAAAGCAAAAGATTTACAAAATCAGAGACCAGCGTTGGCTGAGACTAACAAAGCACCAGGTTAAAATGCAAATTTTCTTCATCTACCATCAGATCAATATGAAATAAATCATGTACATGCAGTACTATTGTAGGATTCTACGATTGTCCCGAGGGACAGTCTCACTAGTTGTTAAAATAAACTGACAATTTTTTAACCGGGATAATGTTTATACAGAGAAGTTTTGTGTCTGATACATAAGATTTATAATTAAAAAAGGGCAATCTTGCCATAAAAAATAAACTGTTGATTTAATATTTGCCAGTTCAGCTATTGAAGCGATTTAATGCTACGCATGCATACAAATACAAAAAGTAAGAAAATGAATACTCTACGTCATAAACACAACCAGACAAGAAATTGGCACCACAACGAAACTGTATATCTCATATATGTGACTCTCTAACGCTCTATGCATACATACCATCGCACCAATCCGACATCACTCATGGGAAATGAAACCAACTGACATCCAAGAGGGGGATAAAGACATACGTACCATACCACTGGGGCAAGACAAATTGGTCCATGAGAAGCGTCACTTCATGCTGCAAGGTAAGAAAGAACTAAACAGTAAGGAGAACCTGCAAGAGAGAGAGGGGGAGGGAGAGAGAGGAACATACTATTGATGGTTTGAATGGGCCATCAAGGGCTGCAACACGTGATGCTCTTCGCCATCGCTGGCGGCCACGACGAGTGCTGCTCGTCGCCATCGCTAGCTCCCGCCTCGACATCTCTACTGAAGGAAGAGGGAGAGGAGTTCAGGGAGGTGGAGGCGAGCATGAGCAGCGGGGTAAGGAGGAGCCGAGGCCGCAAGGGGACTGGGGAAGGAACAACGCGCATAGGGAGTTGGAGGCCAGCTATTAGGGTTTTCCAACACTGGTGTGCTAGGATTCGATCAGAAGGCTCCTAAAATCTGATTTACCATGGAGGAGGAATTGTGGAGGGGATTGGAGAGGAGGAGGAGGATGGGGGTGGGGCGGGGCAACGTCGGCGGTCGTTAACGATGGGAGAGGAGGATGCGCATGAAGGGGAGGAGGCACGCACAATGGGAGGGAGGGGCGACGGGGGCTAGAGCGGGATCGATGTGCGGCCTGGTGGCTAGGGTTACTACCGGCCGGGTCTCATTTTATTCGCTTCCCCTCGAGCGCACTGTAGCAAACGGATGACAGGACTCTACCCTGGATGGACGTGTAGGATCCTCTCCAGAACCGCGATCCGATGGCCAGAACACACTGAGTACTGTGAAGACCCCCACGAGTGGCTCCAATTACATGTTTAGATTGAGGCCCAATCTCTTCGTCAAAAGGGCACCAGACAACAGGGCAGTACGATATCTCAGCCCAAGTGCATTTTCTCAGAATACTTGACAAGGCCTGCTCGACTCCAGGTAATTCACCAAACCCGTCACAGTTCAATCACGCGTCGCTTGAGAAGCCAACCCACGCCAAAGAAATCTCATAGCGCGTGGCAGGTCTTGGAAGATACTATAGTACTACATGTGAGATTTCTGAAAACAAAAAGACCAGAGCACTGACGTGAGATTTGCTGGTTATCCAAATCAGACACGAAAGATTTTTGGTCTTGGCCGCACACACATCCAAGGCCGGTCCACGATTTTTTGGGGCCCTAAAACAACGTGAAGCGGCCCTTCAGCTTTCCTGGGGTCGGGGAGATAACACCTTAAAAGATATATATCTTGAATATTTGTGCTAAACAAATTGCCCAGTACTCAAAAAAACACCTTATAATATATATCTATAATAAATGCTAAATTTAAAATATTAATCAAATAATACCCGTGATTAGCATTTTGGGCCTCTCAACAATGCCAGTCAAACTCTTTCACTTGTTAACATACGAAATACATAAAAAAATATTAGTACTCCGAGAAATATTATTGCAATGTAATAGCAAATTAAATGATCTGTATATTTGATAGCTCAACTATCTTTAAAATCATGGTGAAGACATTAAAAACTTTTCCTACTGATCGAGCAAATTATATACCTTGATACTTATTTCTACCAATTGCTTCTTGTGTACATATGACTGTGCAAAATATGAGTGGAAAGGTAGATATATTAGACACTGGATTAATAAGAGGATGGAATAGTCTTCAAACATGTTAATGGGAACAAGTAAATCAAGTAGAAATAAGAGGAGAGATGATTGCAGAATGGTAAAATTATATGATTGCATCGTTAGTCTCTAGTAAAGAATATATTCACAACCCTATAAAGGCGTATGATTCCGATTTTATTCTGCACACTTAGAGAGGTCAGAGAAATCATGGCATCAAGAAAAATATAAAAAAATATTGAAATATTTTTTGCTAAATATTAATCAAAATAGAGTCAGTGTAGGCCATAGTTTGGATCACCTATATTTTTCTAAATAATTCTACACTATTAAAACTCAAAAGTAATATAAAAACACAAAAAATCTTAGATCGGGATCCCGACATTATGGGGACCCTGAACGAGCGCCCCTCTGCCCCACCATATGGACCGGCCTGCACACATCGTTTACCCTCATGATGATACTGATGCCGAGATATTGAGATAAGATTGATGCCTATGTGGCCTAGCTCGTAAAACTAATTCCGCTCCTCTCCTCGTTTCTTACGGACGGACTATCTTATCTTTTAACTTGCCATGTTGATGATGCCTGAGCGAGCTTCACGGGCGCTGTTGCTTTAGAAAATTACTCCCTTTGCCCCAATTTATATTGCATATAAGGTTTTATCATAGTTAAACTTTACAATGTTTTTTTTGCGAAATTCCACCGATTCCATTAATAATCATCAACAACAGTACAATGAGGATCAAAAGTAATAAAAATTATAAATAGGTTATTGGACCACCTAACAATGACTACAAACACTAGAACGAGTCAAAGGCGTGCCGCCGTCTTCGCCCCTCCATCACCGGAGCTAGGCAAAGCTTGTCATAGTAGAGTTTGTTGTAATAGACAGACGGAAAGTCGTCGTGCTAAGATCACAAAGGACCACCGCACTAGAGAAGCAACCACGCCAATGATGATAACCATAGATCGGAAGAAACTGATCTGAAAACACACGAACGAACATGAAATGGACCGAATCCCAGGAGATCCGCCGGACAAACGACTCCACGCGCCCTCTATCAGCACTAGAAGCGCCCCCGGAGCGAGGATAGAGCGCAGAGGATTTTATTCTGACTCCAAGATGCAGCCATCATCTCAACATCTCGAAGAAGACACTGAAAAATAGACTAAACAAGAAACGAAAACCTCTCGCCAGCGAGAGGCCGTGGTCCGCCACACCTCCAAGGCCCTAGGGCCACGTAGTTCAATGCAAATATGAACCTATATAATGCCAAATTAATATGATTATTGGAATTGGCTTAAAATTTTACTTTCAAATTATATGCATTTCATATCATACATATTCTTATAATTTTCTATATTCTTAGTTAAATTTTGTAAAATTTAATTTGTATGCAAAATTATACGCAACATATTATGAAACAGAAGGAGTAGCACAATTTTCATCCTTCAGCACTAGAAGTCTGCTGTATCGATCCGTGCTAGACCTCATGTTCACTTTGGGCTCTCAAGACAATCACATCCAACTGTAACACAAATACATGACGCGGGAAAGAGGAGAATAAAAATAATCAGGTAGAATTGCGGTTTGAATAATTAACGTGGATCTCGATCACTGCAGCGAAGGAAAAGTAGACACACATACTGCTGTGAATTCCCCGAAAAAAAATAAAGTAGCCAGCCGGGTCATCCTTACCCGAAGGAAAGCCGCAGGCACTACCTATCGCTTATACCGACTCAGAGCGTACGCTGGCCCACAACAATCCGCCATGGGCCAATGCCCAGTACCCGCATTAGTAGAAAAAGGGTTTGGTCCAACACCTAAATGCCATTGGTTCTGGTTCGGTTTCGCAATCGGGACCAATGCGAGGCACCGATTTCGGTTCATGCCGCTTGGGCATTGGTTCCGGTACATCTCTAAGCTACGGTCTCGGTTCGTGGCATGAAACGGGAGCAATGCCCCGCGACGCACACATGGTGCTCTGCGGAGCATTGGTCCCGGTTCATGCCACGAACCGGGACCAAAAACCCTGAACCATCGATGGTCACTCGACGGTCACATTTCGAACCCTCGCTGTGACAGAAATTGATCCGGGACAGAGATCTAAATCGAGGTAGAAATTAATCTAAATCCGGGGTATTTTATTAATTCAACCACGAATTCTTCCTAAATAAAGGTGCGATTTCATATCCTACATTAATTCAACCACTAGTCAATAATTTCACTTCCGCTGCCGCTGTCCTCCGAGCTGCCGGCTTCCTCGTCGTCGTCGGACGGAACCTCCACGATTTCCGCATTGTTCGCGAGACGGAGCACCTCTTCGCGGCGAGCGGCGGCGATGGCGGTCTACTTGGTCCGTCCAGGGACGGACCAGAACCTCTCCCGCCCTTCTCGGTTGCGGAGATCCCGGTGCACCACGCGCCTGTAAATGATGCGGTTGCCAATCTTGGTCTTCCGCTCCTTCTTGAATAGCATCGGCCAGTACGGGCTGGCCGTCGTGTACCGGGGCAGCGCCCTCTTCCACGCGGGCATCTGGCGGCGGCGCGCCGCGATATTGCTCTCCATCTCGGCTTAGCCAGGGAGCGGAGCCACCGGCACCCCCGCATAGCTGATGCGCCATCCATGGGGCACCGTCGCGGCCGGCGGCGCGACGATGTCGAAGTGCGCGAACATCACCGCCTCGTAGAAGTTCAGCGCGGGCACCTCCATGGCGGCGCGGTGGAGATTGGAGAGGGAGGGGATGGATGGGGATGAACGCGATGTGGCGCCTCCTATTTGTACACGAGGACAACAAAGCGACGTGATGGTTCATCTCTAAGCAACGGTCCCGGTCTGTGGCATGAACCGGGACCAATGCCCCCGCGACGCACACATGGCGCTCTGCGGAGCATTGGTCCCGGTTCATGGCACGAACCGGGACCAAAAACCCTCCCCCGCGACGCAGACGTGGCGCTCTGCGCAGCATTGGTCCCGGTTCATGCCACGAACTGGGACCAAAAACCCTCCCCTAGCTATAAATAAGCCCAGCCCTTTGCCCTTTGCCACCAAATTTTGCTGGATTGTGTGTGAGGTGTGGATGCTAGGTTTTTTTCTTCACACTGCACACAAGGTGTTCGACGAAATGTCCAAGCCACACTTAAGTTCGCACAACACGGTATCCTCGGCCGAGGTTAGCAACCTTATCTTCTTTATTTGTAACTGATACAAAAATATTGCATGTGTCCATGTAGGGTGGTCATTTCACTATTCACGATGTCATTGTAATGGTTAATTATTATGACGCAGATCGATGCGTGGATACGATGGATGTACGGCGACTGACGCGATTCTGATTTTAGTGCAGGCTTGCATAAATTTATCGATGTGGCTAAGGAAAACAAAGTGGATAATTTTATGTCTTGTCCCTGCGTCGACTGTCGGAACGTGGCAGAGCACTCTGCCCCGAGAATCCTTCAAAGTCATCTGCTTCGAAGAGGTTTCATACCCGGATATTATTGTTGGGCCATGCATGGAGAAAGAAGGGTTAGGCTAGAAGAAAATGAAGAAGAGGAGGATGATGACAACTATCCTATGTCCCTTTAATAATACGGTGATACTGTAATGGAAGGCAATGAAGAAGAGGGAGGCGACAATGAAGAAGAACAACGGGCATCGGATGTGCCCGCTGATGGTCTTGGTCGGGTCATTTCTGATGCAAAGCAACAATGTGATACAGAAATGGAGAAGCTTAAGTTGGAGGCCAAGCAAAAGGATCACAAAAAGTTGTTGTACCCAAATTACGAAGATGGCAGCACAAAGCTCGGTACCACACTTGAACTGCTGAAATGGAAGGTAAAGACTGGTTTATCTGACAAGGGATTTGAGAAGTTACTGAAAATAATGAAGCCGAAGCTTCCAAAGGATAACGAGCTGCTTGAGACAACGTATGAAGCAAAGAAGACTATCTGCCCTCTAGGATTAGATGTGGAGAAGATACATGCATGCATTAATGACTGCATCCTGTACCACGGTGAGAAGTACGAGAATATGGATAAATACCCGGTATGCACTGCATGTCAGTACAAGATCACACAAGATGACCCTGGTGATGTTGAGGACGATGACGAGGAAGAGGGTTCCTGCTAAGATTATGTGGTATGCTCCTATAATACCACGGTTGAAACATCTGTTTAGAAACAAAGAGCATGCCAGGTTATTGTGATGGCACAAAGAAGAGCGTAAGAAAGACGAGAAATTGAGACACCCCACCGATGGGTCGCAGTGGAAAAACATCGAGAGAAAGTACTCGAACTTTGCAGGTGACGCATGGAACTTATGGTTTGGTCTAAGTACAGACGGCATGAATCCTTTTGGGGAGCAGATCTGTCCACAAGACTGCCAAGGACTCTATGTATCTACAACCTTCCTCCTTGGTTGTGCATGAAGCCGAAGTTCATTATGATGCCAGTGCTCATCCAAGGACCGAAGCAACCCGACAACGACATTGATGTGTACCTAAGGCCATTAGTCGATGAACTTTTGCAGTTGTGGGCAGAACCAGGTGTAAAGGTGTGGGATGAGCACAAACAGGAGCCATTTGACCTATGAGCATTGTTGTTCGTAACCATCAATGATTGACCTGCTTTTAGTAACATTTCAGGACAGTCAAACAAGGGATACAATGTATGCACGCACTGTTTAGATAAGACTAAAGGTACATATTTGGATAAATGTAAGAAGGTTGTGTACCTGGGGTGTCATAAATTTCTTCCGACCAATCATCAAGTAAGAAAGAAAGGCAAGCATTTTAACGGTGAGGCAGATTACGGAAGAAGCCTAAGCTCCCTAAAGGTGCTGATGTATTTGGTATGGTGAAGGACCTAGAAGTAATCTTTGGAAAGGGTTCTGGCGGTCAATCTGTTCCGAAAGACCCCATTACCGGACACACGGCCATGTGGAAGAAGAAATCTATATTTTGGGAGCTTGAGTATTGGAAAGACCTAGAGGTTCGTTCTTCAATCAACGTGATGAACGTGACGAAGAATCTTTGCGTGAACCTGCTAGGCTTCCTGGGCGTGTATGGGAAGACAAAAGATACACCAGAAGCACGGGAGGACCATCAGCGTATCAAAGACCCATACAACAAGCATACTGATAAAGGCCGTCAATACTTAAGCAGCTACGCTCTTACCAAAGCAGAGAAGGAAATCTTTTTTGAATGCCTGAACAGTATCAAGGTCCCGGCTGGTTTCTCGTCAAATATAAAGGGAATCATAAATATGGCAGAGAAAAAAATTCCAGAACCTGAAGTCTCATGATTGCCACGTGATTATGACGCAGTTGCTTCTGGTTGCATTGAGGGGGCTTCTACCGGAAAATGTTCGAGTACCCATTGTGAAGCTATGTGCATTCCTCAATGCAATATCTCAGAAGGTAATCGATCAAGAAAGTCTGGAAAGGCTATAGAAGGATGTGGTCCAATGTCTTGTCAGTGTTGAGTTGGTGTTCCCCCCGTCCTTCTTCAATATTATGACGCATCTCTTAGTTCACCTAGTCGAAGAGATTTCCATTCTTGGTCCTGTATTTCTGCACAATATGTTCCCCTTCGGGAGGTTCATGGGAGTCTTAAAGAAATATGTTCATAACCGTGCTAGGCCAGAAGGAAGCATCTCCAAGGGCTATGGAAAAGAGGAGGTCATTGGGTTCTATGTAGACTTTCTTCCTGACCTTAAGTCGATTGGTGTTCCTGAATCACGGTATGAGGGGAGACTGAGTGGAAAAGGCACGCTAGGAAAGAAAGCAATGATATTTAGGGACGAGCATTCTTTGAATCAAGCACACTACAAAGTTCTACAAAGTTCTACCTTCGTGGCTCCGTATATCGAGGACCACATGAATGTTGTACGCTCCAAGTACCCTGGGAAGGATGACTACTGGATTAAAGAAAATCACATGGAGACTTTCAGCACTTGGTTGCAATTACATCTCATGAATGACACCACTATTGGAGATCAGCTCTACTTGTTGGCCGCGACACCATCTGCGACTGTATTGACTTTCCAAGGGTACGAGATAAATGGGAATATATTTTACATGATTGCCCAAGATAAAAAGAGCACCAACCAAAACAGTGGTGTACGCTTTGATGCAACATGGCGGCATGTGGCGATGGAGCAACTCCACCCCTGTTGGGTCCGTAGCATAGAAAACAAAAAATTCCTACGGTGTGAACTACACGCCAAGATCTATCTACTAGGTACAAAGCAACGGGTGGACATACATCCAACGAGAACTTACCCTCGTAGACAACGAGCTTTGTTAACGAGTAGGAACTCGTGGTTGATGTAGTCGTACACTTGCCGATCTCAAGATCGTGATGAAGTCCAATAGGTCTGGCTCTAGCACGTCCATCAGATCCAGCTCCAGCACCACCAAGTCCAGCACCGCAAAGCAGCGGTGCATCCGTGATCGCACACACGTCCGGTACCCCGACAACCTCCATCCCTCGCTCCAGCAGAGCAGCAGAAGCAGCAACTCCTTTCCAGATAAAGCCACCGGGAACATGTATCTCGCTAATCCGAGACCATGGGGGAATAATACTAGAGGGGGAGAGAGATCCTTCACAAGGAGGTGTGAGTGAGAAGTGAGGAGGGGGTGGCCTTTTATAGGAGGAGGTGCCCTCCTTCATGGCCGCATGGAGGGGTGACCCTTCACCTCCTCCATTCATGTGGTAACCCTCCACATTAAAATGCCCCTTCACATTCTCTTTTAAAGTCTCCACTTTAAATGCATTAAATTTCTCCAAATTTAATGCTCTCTCATTTAATAAAACTCTTTTATTATTTTTATTCAGAATTTTGTTAATTACTTTAATTAACAAACATTCACATAAAACCCCCTGCAACATTTCAATATTACATGCAGAACCAATTTCAACATTTTCACCCGAAACAGTTTTGGTGTTTATTGAAATAATTCTAGCGCTTTCTTAAATCTTTATCTGAAACATATTTGCTCCAAATGGTGTCGGTATCCCTTAAGTGTGTCACCCTACGGTTCGCGAATAATGCAGACATGATCGAGACCCCTCTCTGATCAATAATCAGCAGCGGGACCTGGAGATCCATACTGACTCCTACACATTTAACGATGACTTCTGTGATCGTGAGAACCTTTAACGCTAGTAACTAAATACCTTTGTCCCGCGATATATTACATGTCTGAGATTCGATCATCGGTATCTCCATACCTAGTTTGATCTTGTTACCGACATGCACTCTTTTCTTGTTCCCGTGATATAACATTCTAGTGATCACATCACTTGCTTGCAAGCTATTTCAATGTGATATCACCATGAGGGCCCAGAGTATATCTATCCGTCATCGGGATAGACAAATCCCACTCTTGATCCATGAGCCTCAACATAACACCTTCGTAGCACTGAACCCACCTTTATAGTCACCCTGTTACGGTGTGATGTTTGATGTTATCAAGATACTCTTCCGGTGTTAGCAATTAACATGATCTCACGGTCTAAGGATAAAGATTATTTCGTATGATATCATAGCAATGTAAACACAATGACTTTGATCGTAATGCTATACTTTGGATGAATGTTCATCACATCATTCCACCAATGGTGTGACCTTGTTATTAACAACATCCAATGTCTATGATCAGGAAACCTTGATCATCTTGTTAATCAACAAGCTAGTCTATAAGAGAGGCATAACTAGGAACCCTTTTTGTTTATTAAACACACATGTATTGATGTTTCCGATCAATACAATTCTAGCATTTAAAATAAACATTTATCATAAACATGGAATAAGATAATAACCACTTTATTATTGCCTCTCGGGCATATTCCCATCAGTCTCCCACTTGCACTAGAGTCAATAATCTAGTTTGAAGAACTTTGCGTATTGAACACCTATGGCTTTCTGGTGTTGCATCTACGCTATTGCTAGTGGTTAACATAATCTCTGGATCTGACAGTTTCAGGTCCGTGTGTATTTGCATGTCTCTGCATCTCTACGCATCACTCATTCTCAAATGAGATGGCATTGTATAGATTTGGTCCTTTGGTGAGACCTTTAGTTCGTTCGGCTCAAAATATGTTGATATTATTGTCACACAATATATCTTCATAGTACTAGCCCACTTTGAACCACACCTAGTTTGATAACAAACTACTTAACACAAATGCCCTCCTTTGCTGCTACTATAGCAGTCATATACTTAACCTTTTGTTGTAGTATCCGTCACAATGTCTCAACTTTGTAACTCATCCAAATCCATCATGGAACATCCTTTCCATTACATTGTGCCACCCATAGTCTAAACTGAGATAAATTTAATTTGTATCTTGTGACAAAACTAGTATCAATGTAACACTTTACAATGAACTACCTTTAACTATTTGTCACTTATACATTATATATTCTTAGTTCTTCCAAAACTCATAAGAATATCTTTACTATTGTCCAATGATCATCTTATGAATCATTCTGGTATATGCTCATAACATTTAGAGCATAGAACATTTTGGATATATACATATCATGGTATAATCGATCAAAATCTTCATGTGATTTTACTCACCAAGTGTTGAAACACTTGAATTTTGATACAATCCTTTCCATGCAGCAATAACCTTTCTTGTTGTTTCCATATTGAACCCTTTCAATATCTCATATATGTATGTCTGGCACAACCATATTAGCGCCTTAATCTATCCATATAGATATTGATGCCTAATATTCTGGGTTTGCCCAAGTCTTTCATCGAAATCTTATTTTAATGAAATTTTTAACTTGTGTCAATACAAGATACATAATTTCCAATCAACAATATGTCCTCTACATAATGTATTAGAAATATGTCTCAGCGCTCTCACTTAATTTCTTGCAAATGCAAGCATCTTCATCATCTCCGATGAATTTAAACTCTTTTAACAGTTTCATCATGGTGAAGATTCCAACATCGCTATGCTTACTTCAACTATTGAAGTTTACATGCCCTTTTAGCACCCTTTGAATTAACAAAACCCTTCGGACCATGTCATGTACATGTCCTAGATTACCGTTCTATTATAAGAACCCTGTTTTGCTTATTCAACTACCATATACCAAATTATATGTAGTGATTGCTACATTAATCCGTCAAGACTATATATCGCTATGAAAGATCAAATCTTGTCATAGTCAACTCCTTGAGCATTGTCGTAAACTTATTTCCGACATGTTGACTATTTCATAGATGTTAAACATCCATGTCTTATTTCTTTATAGATCCAAACACAACCGATAGGCTTCACGCCTTTCCGGAGGGTCTTCCAAGTTCAGAAACTTGTTTTCTCGTGTATGGATACTATCACGGATTCTATGACTTCTAGTCATTTTATGGAGTCAGGGCCCATCATCGCTTCTTTGCATGTAGTCGGTTCATCATTGTCAAAACAATAACGACTTGCTTATCAAATCTTACTATTTGATTCTTACCGACCCACACAGTTCTATAGGAACTCTAATCTCCGAGATCACACCTTTTGTAATCACGAGAGCCATGAGCATTGTGGCCGCCACCGGGACACTTTCTTCGGTGCCTTTAGCACATATAGCTAAGGTTCAACAACCTTATCAAAGTTCTATTGTCCTCCCACTTAACTTTTCGCGAAAAATTCCTTCTCAAGAAACTTGATGTTCCAAGTAACAAACTCTTTTGTCCTCGGTGTTATGGAGAAATTCCCAACAAATTCTTTGGGATAACCTACAAAGACATGCTTATCCGACTTTGGTTGTAAACATTTTACTTATGCATAGCATACCAAAATTTAAGAAAAGACAATTCGGGTTTTATCCCAAACCATAACTCATATGGTGTCATTTCAATGGATCACGATGGTGCTCTTTTCAGTGTAAAAGCGGTAGTCTCTAAAGCTTCAATCCTTAAAACAGAATGGCAGTTTTATAAATGACACCCTTGATCTTACCATGTCAAACATGGTTTGATTTTATCTCTCGAATATGCCATACTCCTATGGTTTATCGGGAAACACAAATCATGGAACAATTCCTCAAGTCTTAGGTGTTTTTGCTAAACATGTAACTCAAATATCTTCCTTTATGATCGAATCATAAACTCTTTATTTACTTGTTACAATGATTTTCCACTTCATCTTGAAAGTCTTTGAACAATTTTCAAATGTTTCATACTTCTTCCTTGTTAAGTAAATATATAGATATATTCACTCAAATTTTCGGAGAAAGCATATGAAGCAAAAAGATCCATCGCATATGGCTACACATAATGGACTATGCACATTAGCATGCACAATTTCCAATAAGCTAGTCATCCGTTCCTCTCTAGCCTATGGACGGAGTTTCAATTATCTCGAGGAAATTCTCACATGCGTCAATTGATCAAAATCAAAGATTCCAAAAATCCATCAACATGGAGTTTCTTCATGTTTTCTTTCAAATATAATTTAAACAGCGATGTCACTTCATAAGTGATCTTTCAATCATTTGTCTTGCGACATTTTAGCAATAGTGTTTATGGATGTGATTTCTCCAACTAGACTTGTAAAAGTTCATCCATCCTTTATGGAATACGGTAATTATTTGAACAGCCATTGTTCTCATGATACCGGAACAAAATAACAATTATTTAAACAAATCTTGAAGGCTTGGTTTGATGACAACGAAAAACACAATAACACTTTATTTGTTTTCGATGAACATCATCACTCATTCTCTTGCTGGTTACTTAGGCCATTGTAGTTCATGAATTGCGTTGTCCTGTATGACACTTCATACCAACCAATTCAGTATCCAATACCGGTATCCAATACCTAAGAACCACATTGTTTAACAAGCAAGGAATATAGCCATAACATGTATATCTTCTATATACCTAAGTTGGACATCTCCAACCTTTTATTTTCTGCCAAATATTTTATAGATTCTCTTTCAGCAATTCCTTTTATTTTAAAAGAATCTATCAACATCAATAGTGGTGTCATCAACATGACACATACAAAGCATATATAGTCAAATACTAATACCTTTGGACTTGCACTTTGAAGTGGATCACCATCATCAAATGTTTGGTGTTCTTTCAAAAATCCATTCTTTAGTAATCTATTAGTGTAGTAAACATTTTACTTACATCTTCTATTCATCCTTATCATGACAACTTTCATGATCAAGCTACTATAGCCTATAAGGAAGAATCGTGAGTATAATATCAGTTCCCAAAACCTTTTGGTAGATTCGGATGCCTAGCATCTCCATCCTTCACAAATTCTCATACAATATGAGAACATGTATTTTGCTAAATTATACTCTATCATAATGCAACCAAAACATTGTTTTGAGATATCACAATATCTTTCACACATGATGGTTTCTAAACATTTTCCCGCTCAATATTATCTTGATATTAAAACAACTTTTTGAATATCAATAATCATGGAGGCAAACATGATACTTTAGATACTAACATTGGAATTCTTACTCTTGATTTAATACTACTTATTAAACTTCATGGAGTAAATAGAGTTTGCTGAAAGTTTGCAATAGGACTTATAAACTTTAAATTGACATTCAAAACAATACGATACCAGTTCGTAAAGTAAATATCCAGAATTCTATAGTTCTATTATCTCAAATAAAAACTAAGCATAAGGTAGAAAACGAATGCCAATGACTACAACAAACTATGCAAATTCACTTTGATTTAATTTATGACAAATTTGGTTCGACTAATCCAAATTAGAAATGAACTCCCACTCAAAAATGACATCCCTCGTGCCTTTTTGGTGATTACATGAACCAAATCCACTACACCAAGTCCGATCATCACGTGAGTTGATGTAGCTTCAAAGGCGAGCATCTATATGGGCATCATATCAACTATATGACTCATGCTTAACCTTTCGGTCCGTGTTCCGAGGCCATGTCTGTACATGCTAGGCTCGCCAAGTAAGAACCTTAGTACTCGCATGTGTAAAACTGTCTTACACCCGTTTCTATGAAAGCGTAGAGTCGAGTACACCTGATCATCACGTGATATCTTGAAATACGATCCACAAAACGGTGCATACTTAAGGAAGAACACATTTTTATCTTGATATCTAAAAGAGGGATCATCTTACAATGCTATAGAAAGCGCCAAACTAGCAGTATAAGATGCTAACATCTAATGTGTAAAGTAAGATGATATGGTCCATGCATTTGATCTCTATCACTTGCATCGTGGTATGATCTCTATCATTCCTTTGTGTGTAAGGCCAAGGTCTATGGAACTTACATGTTGAGTGTGTTGTAAGAGTATCTATCATACATCTACTTATAACAATACCATATCAATACACTAGCCCAGCAACGATCTAAACTAGACGCCTCTAATTTATCAATTGCAAGTTTTACGTGGCTTAGGGCTTTCGGAGATAGAACCGTTCTTACCTACGAACATGAACCACAACGAGGATAACTAAGTTATTAGCAACTCGTTGTAAATCAGATATTGACTATAGTAGGAGAGACAGACACCCGCCAACCACTTATGCAAAACAAGTTGCATGTCAGTCGTGGAACCGGTCTCATGTATGATGACATATAAGGTTGGTCCGGGCCGCTTCATCCCACTATGCCACCAATATCCAAAGTACATAGAAGATGCAATAACATGATCATCATCGCCCACATATCAACATATGTGTACTACCCGTGCTAAGCACCTACGCATAGATCAGCTCGATACCCTTTGTTGGGACCGCAACATAGAAAACAAAAATTTCCTATGGTGTGAACTACACGCCAAGATCTATCTACTAGGTACAAAGCAATGGGTGGACATACATCCGAGAACTTACCCTCGTGAAAGCGAGCTTTGTTAACAGTAGGAACTTCGTGGTTGATGTAGTCGCACACTTGTCGACCTCAAGATCGTGATGAAGTCCAACAGGTCCGGCTCCGGCCGTCCATCGATCCAGCTCCGGCACCACCAAGTCCAGACCTGCAGAAAGCAGTGCATCCGTGATCGCACACACGTCCGGTACCCCGACAACCTCCGTCCCTCGCTCCAGCAAAGCAGCGGAAGCAGGAACTCCTTTCCAGATAAAGCCACCAAGAACATGTATCTCGCTAATCCGAGACCATGGGGGAATAATACTAGAGGGGGAGAGAGATCCTTCACAAGGAGGTGTGAGTGAGAAGTGAGGAGGGGGTGGACTTTTATAGGAGGAGGGGGGTGTCCCTCCTTCATGGCCGGCGCATGGAGGGGTGACCCTTCACCTCCTCCATTCATGTGGTGGTAACCCCTCCACATTAAAATGCCCCTTCACATTCTCTTTTAAAGTCTCCACTTTAAATGCATTAAATTTCTCCAAATTTAATGCTCTCTCATTTAATAAAACTCTTTTATTATTTTTATTCAGAATTTTGTTAATTACTTTATTTAACAAACATTCACATAAAACCCCCTACAACATTTCAATATTACATGCAGAACCAATTTCAGCATTTTCACCCGAAACAGTTTCGGTGTCTATTGAAATAATTCCAGCGCTTTCTTAAATATTTATCTGAAACATATTTGCGCCAAATGGTGTCGGTATCCCTTAAGTGTGTCACCCTATGGTTCGCGAATAATGCAGACATGATCGAGACCCCTCTCCGATCAATAATCGGCAGCAGGACCTGGAGATCCATACTGACTCCTACACATTCAACGATGACTTCTGTGATCGTTAGAACCTTTAACGCTAGTAACTAAATCCCTTTGTACCGCGATATATTACATGTCCGCGATTCGATCATCGATATCTCCATACCTAGTTTGATCTCGTTACCGACATGCACTCTTTTCTCGTTCCCGTGGTATAACATTCTAGTGATCACATCACTTGCTTGCAAGCTATTTTAATGTGATATCACCGAGAGGGCCCAGAGTATATCTATCCGTCATCGGGATGGAAAAATCCCACTCTTGATCCATGAGCCTCAACATAACACCTTCATAGCACTAAACCCATCTTTATAGTCACCCTGTTACGGTGTGACGTTTGATGTTATCAAGATACTCTTCCGGTGTTAGCAATTAATATGATCTCATGGTCTAAGGATAAAGATTACTTCGTATGATATTACAGAAATATAAACATAATGACTTTGATCGTAATGCTATACTTCGGATGAATGTTCATCACATCATTCCACCAATGGTGTGACCTTGTTATTAACAACATCCAATGTCCATGATCAGGAAACCTTGATCATCTTGTTAATCAACAAGCTAGTCTATAACAGAGGCATAACTAGGAACCCTTTTTGTTTATTAAACACACATGTATTGATGTTTCCGATCAATACAATTCTAGCATGTAAAATAAACATTTATCATAAACATGGAATAAGATAATAACCACTTTATTATTGCCTCTCAGGCATATTCCCTTCACCCCCCACCCAGGTCATTGGTCCCGGTTCATGCCATCAACCGCGAACGATGGATGAACGGTCCCGGCTGATGGCAAGAACTAGGACCAAAGACCCCGATGTATATTACTGTCAGCCTTCTTCCTCCCCACTTCCCTCCCAAACTCGCGGAACGGCTAAGGAAAAGCGCGGAAATCAGAGAACGACGCTGGTAGGCTGCCCGCCAATGTTGTCCTCGGTCTCCGGTGATCTCTCCCGCCGTCGCCTCGCCCTTCCTCCTCTCCCGCCGCCGCCGCTAACCCTAGGTCTCTTCTCCTCTGCAGGTCCGTCGTCGCGCCCGTCGCTTCACCGCCGCCTGTCGATCATTGCTCCACCGCCGCCACGCCGGAGGAGCTCCCGGGGGACCTCTGCCACCGCCACCGCTCTCGGTGAGCTCCATCGACCCGATTTCCATACAAGGCCGACCCAGCTGGCCCAATGGCCCTGATTTTTGGGTAGGGCCAGCGACCCGCTAGGTCGACGTGACCCATTCCCATCCTGAAATCGGAGGTGGGCTCCGACTTGATGCGGCCGTTCCTAGGGTCGATTCCAGCGACAGCTAGTGTCGGTGAGTGGGCGGAAGGAGGGGAAAAGAGTGGCGGGTGTTTCGAGCTACTGGCAGTTCGGGGTTCGGTTCGAGACGTCTAACATCCGCTCGGGGTTCGGTCGAGACGTCTCCGGCCGTTAGCGGCCAAAATTTTATCTTCTAAGGGCTTTTCTCTTTCGGTTAGAGATGCTCTAAGGGCACGCACACAATGGTTGATAAGACAGTCTTATCTCGTACATGTCACGTAATCTTGATATGATGATACATGTTGTACAATGGGTTATTTTAACCTCTCTCCCGGCCGACCCTTGGCCATTTTTGAACCCTAGCTCAAATGTTTGTTAACATTCAAAAAACTTAGTGTAATTTGTATTTAAAATATTAAATTGAGCATATATTTATACAATACTTAATATGTAGTATTCACAACGATGGTGACAATGTGACTCATAGAACAACTCATTCACTATAGCAATGTGATACTCCTATAATAGTTTAAGTCATATTAGTTTTGCTTTAAATAATGGTTAGGAATTTTATTCGGCACAAAAAAGGCAAAAAAAGAGGAAACAACTATATTAATTATAGGATATACTATGTTTTTTGCTAGGAGTATGATATACTATGCTATATTAGGTTAGCTTCATCATCTAATCCGATATATCAGTTTCCCTCCTATGCAATTTGGATAATTCACATTGTCATTTCAACTTGCAATATCTAGTTACTTCTCTGATAGAGGCTTGATTATATTCGTATCCTTGTTTACATGAGTAAGTTACTATGAAACCACTAATTGTTTGATGGGACTCGTCATAAATCCACTAACTCGTACTGTAGCACCACCAATTGTTTCTATTGCGACTCAACTTTTTCAATGTGATATAAGAACGCTTATCTTGTGCATCCCCCACCCGTCGCGCCGTCGAGATCTTCTCCCCTATATCCCCCGTCCGATAATAACTTGCAATTCTTAATTTGCAGATACTATGAATCCAGCACATGGCACAACTCAAGATGATGAATACCTCCTCCAAGAAATGATCCACGAAAATGAAGATATCGATATCGATGTCACCAGGAAGTTTCTTAATGATTCCGGTGAGGGAGATGAATCTCTCAACCGAGGAGACGGCTCTGGTGAAGTAGAAGCCAAAGCCTGGGACGGGGGAAAAGACAATGAGGGAGAAGGCGACGGCTCCGGCGGAACCTTAAATCTCGCAAACTCCGGCGAGGTGTATACATGTATTTTTGTATTTAAAATGTTGTTATCTATATATATACATGCATATATTAACACTCTTTGTTCTTTTAGCCCTCCGGGTCGAGAACTTCTTCCGTAAGAACGAAACGAGGCCCAACAAAAAAGTTGGATGACACTGTTAGGTATAGGATCGAAGTGGTCGGTGTAGACAGCGAACCGCAAGCTCCCGACGATGTCGCAAAAATATTTGTCAAGCAATACGGAGTTCTTGTGAGGGACTACATCCCGATCACCGTTCAAGAATGGAATCGGCCAAGTGGCGGTGGAGTCCCGTATGTCGACGACATCGGCAAAGATAAGCTTTTTGACAAGCTCATGATTAATTTCCTCCTGCCGAGGCCATATTTGAATCCATATGAGGAGGAGAGAGCAAAAATGGAGCTTGTGCAAAGATTCAAGAAGTTTGCTCTCATCAAGATGGCCGATGCATTTAAGAACTGGAAGAAGAAACTGTATAATAACTTTGTCAAGGTAGAGAAGACTCCGGATTTCAATCAAGGCGGCTATGCTAAGTTAAGACACCAGTGGGATGATTTTGTGAAGTACAAGACATTAGAGAAAGCTTTGGAAAGGTCTAGAATAAATACGGAGAATGCTGCTAAGAAAGTGTACCATCATAATATGGGGCCTGCTGGCTACGCCGGTTGCATGCCTAAGTGGGATGCACTTGAGGTCAATTACATTGCTGCCGGGATCAGACCAGAGCCCACAACATGGACACCACATGCGAGAAACTGGTTTTATGGCCATCGGGGCATGTTGGACGAAGAAGGGAGGGCAATATATAATCAGAAACACAAAGATCATCCCCTATCGCCCATCGACGATATTAGAAATGAAGTAGATGATGTTGCGGGACGATTCGTTCCGATAGAAGCAGAACGAGCTCACCAGCCTTAAAAATGATGAACAGAAAGGAAGAGCACGAGGCACACCAGGCTCCCCGCAGAAATGAAGAGATATCCCGATAAATGCCATCAGAGGAGAAAGGAAAGGGAGGCAGCTGAGAAAGCGGCTGCTGCAGACCGGCTGCGTAATATAGAAGAAACATTAAAGCGGCACCAGGATCAACTCGACAGACTTAGCCAACAAGGTATTAGCGGCCAATCTCAGTGGCACATGGTAGAAGCTTCATTCGATGGTACTGGCGCCCTATCGAATAAGAAAAGCAGCATCGCTTCCATGCAGTTCCAGGATGTTGATGATGCTGCACTAACAACGGCTCCTCCTAAACGCTACCCTGTGGATGATATCACGGAGAGCATAGCTTGTGAGCTAAAGGTGCAAGTTATGAACTTAAGGGTGACGGCGGAGATCGGCATGGCCGTACCAATTGCGCCTAACCCAACTTGGCATTGCAGACTGGTTCCAAAAGGGTACGCTATCGTCACGGTGGATGATGTGAAGCAAGATTTTGAGGAGCTGAAGCTGGACCAGCCTGCAGGGGAAGATATGGAGCTGACTGAACTAGGAGAAACTAAAGAGGAGACCATTGTATGCCCAAAGGAGCACATTGTGCTTCCAAATTATGTGCTGCCAAGGCCACCCACTCCTTAGGGCAGCAATCCACCTTCGCCGCCACCTCACCATTCTCCAGCGCAATCGTCGCCTTCACCGCCTCACCACTCAGCGCAGCCGTCTCCACCGCCGCCTCAGCCGTCTCCGTCCCCTGAGCCCCCAGAGACAAAAGCGGAAGTATACTAAGAGGGGCAGCACCAGTAGCAGCAGCAAGAGCACGTTCTGATTATCGAAACGTAAGCTATGGCCCCTCCCAAGAGTACCTCATAAGATTATGAAGAAGCTACCTTGCGAGAAGACAGATAAGGAAATTACCGCGGCCACATATGCCCATTATGAAAAGTGGAAGATTTACATGGCTAACAAGAAAAAGCCAATATATCCATTCTTCCCGGTCACCGCAGAAGATAAAGTCAAAGCAGCCACGCTTAAGATTCAGCTTCACCAACCCATAGCGCTCACATCAGACTGTAATCGCTCTATTACCAAGTCGGCTGAGGCAAAAGAGTGGAGAGCCGGGAAAGAAGTTGCCCAGCTCGGACAATAGAAAAATCAATCGATCGAAACGCTCAAAGTGTACGATACCAATGAGTGGAGAGCCCAGGAGCGGCATGATCCGAACATTGATCCGGAGTTTATTCAACTGTATGGAGAAAAGGCTAAATTATATGAACTGTCTATTACTGAGTACATGAGCCGTATGGATGAGTTCGAGGGGTACCAACAAATAGCATACGTATACCGACACGGGGCTCCTCTCGTCAAACCCAAGTTAGTCAAAGATCTACCACAAAAATATGAAGATTGCATAACTGGTACATGCAAGCCTCTGCTGAATCGAAAAACTAGATCTATGATAGATATAAACACCACCATTACGGTCATGGAGATGGCTTCCTACTGATTGAATTTTTAGAATTATTTCAGTTTTACCAACGAGACGCCCTCGACAAAACTATCGTTAGTGCCTATTGTTTGTAAGTATTATTAATTTCTGTAATTAAATCTTTATAGCTCAGCTCATTCATTGCTTGTATAATCTTACTCATCACTATATTAATTATATATGCAGAATGAAGATTCTCGAATGCAACAAAGGACAAATCTATGACATTGGGTTTGTTGACTGCAATTTCGTTCATGAAGTTACTCTAAAAACAGAACCCAAAGAGATAGAGGATAACTTGGTACAAGCGTTGACGTATTTCGGTAACAGAAGGGAAATACTATTTCCTTACAATGCTGGGTGAGTGTTACTGTCTTGTACACATTCTATTTTCGCTTACTCGATGTTAAGCGTATAATTGACTCGTGTTATATTTTGTTAGTGTGTCCAACTTCCACTATATTCTGTTAATCATTGTTGTTGACCAAGGAGTAGTAAAAGTCATGGACTCGAAACGCACACCTTTAGAAAAGTGAGCGAATATGAAGAATGCCTCCAGAAGGCTTGGAAACGGTTCATCACCAACACTAGGGGTGTTCGGAAGCCAGAGCTTACATTTCAACCATTGACTGTAAGTACTACTTGCTAGATCCATGCATCACTTTGATTCTAGTTTTAATACCACCATTATCATGCTTGGTTATTATTTTGGTTGAACTCCGTTCTCGTGAAGTGCTTGAGGCAGGAAGCCGGTAATAACTTATGTGGATATTATGTTTGCGAGTTCATTCACCAGACGACCAAAGAGAAGGGCGTAGACCGGAACATCGAAAAAATTGAAGTACGATAAACAATAATCACAAATTTATTTTATTACCACCAATTGTGTTTAGTTTCATTCATATATATTGATCCTCTTCTTTTAGTTAGATCGAACGGATACAGGATGGTCTTCTATCACAAGAACGCGTGCAATCAATTCAAGAGAAAATTATCGGATTCTTATTAGAACATGTCATAAATCTAAAAGGAGAATACTATTACCCGGTTCATTTGGAAGGATGAAGTGTAAAAAAGAAGATGTAAATTAGATCAAATTCGTGTGAGTATCGTTTGTAATTAATATGTTTTGACCAAACACGACGGATGAGACATTGTATAATATATTCATAACCATGATGTGTAATATATATATATCGTGGTTTCATTATTGCTGTATATATGTTGTACGATTAAATTGAATACAAAACACTAAATAAATAAATGGAAAAAACACAAAACCCTGTCGTGGTACAAAAATAGCTCGAAATACAGAGACTAACGATCCCGATTCATGCCATGAACCGGGACCAATGATCCACCCCTCGTTGCACGCGCGTCCATGTGGAGACCCATTGGTCCCGGTTTGTGCCATGAACCGGGACCAATGACGAACCGAATCGGGACCAGCATTGGTCCCGAGTGATTGGTCCAGGGTTTTCCTTATGGACC
The DNA here is from genome assembly GCA_023614405.1 of Avena insularis. Taxonomy (NCBI): domain Eukaryota; kingdom Viridiplantae; phylum Streptophyta; class Magnoliopsida; order Poales; family Poaceae; genus Avena; species Avena insularis. The sequence goes on from CM042692.1 coordinate 115,256,133, forward strand.
GGGACTATAGACCCCTTTTCTACTAGTGACATCTGTTTTCTTTTCCTTTTTTCCTTTTTCTTTCTTATTCTTTCTTTTTGTTTTTACTGTTTTCTTTTCATTTCTCGTTTATTTTATCCTTTTCATTCTACTTCTTTTTATTTTGTTTTGTTTGTTTGTTTGAGTGATACTCTCTTCGCCCCATAATACAATTGTTTTCAAGACATGAACCTTTTTTAACATCCGCTAAAATTTTAAAACTAGACGAACCATTATTTGGTGTATGTATTTATTTCCTATTTTGGGAATGAATATTTTTCGTAATTATTAAGTTGCTACTATAAAAATTATTAATAAAATCCTTTTAAAATTAATGGAGAAAAGGATAAAGACCGTACATATTAGTGGGACGGAAAAATCTAGCCAAGTAGAAGAGCATTACAAACTGCAGGAGAGCGCGTGCTCCGATTCACTATGACCAATACATAGTAAGAGCATCTCCAGTAGCACGATCCATTTAAAACACCCAGCCGGTCTTTTTTGTCTGTTTGAATCGTTTCCCGAACATAAAATGGGCCATGGTCTAGTCGTTCAGGATGGTGCGTCCAACGGGGCTACCGTCCGCGATGGCAAGTTTGGCCAGAGCTAGGAAGTCGGCCATTTTATATAAATATTTCACCAAAATAGGCAAAGACAATTAAATTGGCAAGTAAATAAAATGGCAAACATGTGCCATTTTCCTTCAAGCAATACCAAAAGTGGTAGTTCCAAATGTGCAAAATGACACAATTATCATACGACATGTCCGAATGTGCAAAATGATACTCCCTCCAATCCAAATTAGTTGACTCAGATTTGTCTAAATTCAAATGTATCGAGACTTGTTTTAGTGTTAGATACATCCGAATCTAGGCAAAACCAAGTCAACTAATTTGGATCAGAGGGAGTACAATTATCGTACGAACGTATCCAAAAAGTGTCAAGTGTCGTCCAAATGGCATTATTCCATGCCATTGGCCTTCAAGCATCGTGAGCTCTGATGATCTTCTGCTTTTTCTCGATCCAAGACCTTTGTTCGGGATCGGTGATGCTCTCCAAGTAGGTCATCATGATCCGGTTCTCCTCGACCATGACCTTGGCTTTGGACTCAATGAGCCTAGACTTGACAATGGTCTCTTCCACCTCAAGAGATATCTTTTGGAGAACAACAAAGCTCTTCGAGGTGGCCTATTTCTCTTTATGCCGCTTCTCTTCCCTACCGGCAATGGCCTCTTCCTTCTTCGCGAGCAACTCCCTCAAGGTTTCTTAGAACACCAGCGAGGAAGCTTGATGTTTGACATCGACCTTTGAGGACTTTTGGCCCCTTGGCCGACCATCATGGGCAGTGACATAGGTATACCCTACAAGTACTCGAGCTTGGTATATACGGTCTAAATACGTAAAGACCCACGGTGTCGCCAAGGCCCAAATGAAGGACTCGAGTAATCTACGGACTCTCGATTGCTTGAAGAATAAGAAGAAGCTAAAGATAGAAAGTTTAAACGGGAAAACCCTAACTTGTAACTGACTCGACCTGCAACCCGAGACCTAGCCTACCTATATAAAGGCTAGGAGGGAGCGGCGAGGAGGACACACGCAACCCTAGTTTCCACAACCCTCGCCAGATTGCATCTGCGCACCACTGTAATCTTTGATTCCTTCGATAATTCCACGAGCCGACAAGCAGGAGTAGGGACCTCTACGAGGCCTGAACCTAGGTAAATCTTTGTCCCCTGTGTGCTTGTTTGCTAGCCGATAGATGTCTCCAGCGCTCCCTCCTTCTCCAAAACCCAAGTCCATGACAATGGGCATTGATGAGTTAAACCCTCGTCAATTGGCGTCGTCTATGGGAATTCAGAGTGCTGATGTTGCTGCTTCTTCGGCCCCATCAACCACGATCTACAACTCCGCAACAACGGAGATCCACCAGCTCTTCGGCGCGTTCGACTTCACCGTCCACACGTCGGCCACTCGCCCGGCCTTCGAGTCTGTGGGTGACAGAATCAACCTGGCGATAGGGAGCTTCCGCTTCCAAGTCGGTTAGATGGGCACGCTTCGCATGCCTGATTAGCCAACGGCACCATCGATTGCCCCAGCATCCTGGTTCCCTCCATCGATCGGCACCCTCAGTGAGCTCAACGCCCCAACAACAGTCGAGAACACGGTCAGCGACAGCAGTCGCGACTCCGATCTGAGCGATCTGGCCACTGAAGATGGGACCTACTGTTTCGGATCTGAGAGTTGTGGAAGCAGCAGCTTCCCCAATCACTTCATGTGCACCGTCATCAACACAGGCGATACCTCTGCCAACCGTGACAACCGTGGCAATCGCGGCAACAACCAACGGCGGCAACGGCGGCAACGGCGACAACGATGGCGATCGCACCAATGCCAACAACGGAGAAGCAGTCGAACCTCCAACCATAGTAAACGAGCAAACCGGCGAACACGTCATGATTAGGCTCAATGAGCAAGAATGGGCTCGCTACCGCGAGGCCCTACGAGGCACTCCTCTACCCTTCGGATCTCCGCAAGAACTGCTAATGGGCTACCATTGGCTCCTGAAGGAAGAATTCAAGCGCCAAGTACAAACAATCGTGCAACTCAAGGCGCACAAAAAGGCGGTAGACGAATCGAGCCTTCGACGTGCTGGGCTCTCCTCCTACGAAGGATCCTCCTCAAAGGGCAACGAGCACCTCGCCAAGAAGAGGCAATCTCGGATGGCCCATCTCACCGAGCAAGAATGCATAGAAGCCGCAAAGGTCCTCGACTTCGGCTCTATGACAGTCGACAATAGGGGCAACGTGGTCCCCAAGACGCCGCAGGCTGCGGTGACAGTGGCCACCATGTACCTCCTCAACAACCAGCCACCGGCTGGACATCCCTGAGCCGCCATGCACCAATCCACGATTGCGGGCTTAGGATTAATCGAGGCCGCCCTCGACAAAGAGCCAACACCGGAACCAAAGAAGGGCAAAGCGCTAGCAAAGCGTTACTCCTCGCCCTCATCCAGTGATGACAGTCATGACCTGTCTCGACATCGCCGCTCACGACGACACGACCACGACTACGACGCGCATGATGACATCACGCAGCGCAAGATCGACAAATCAAGGGCACGACATGCTCGGTCGACTGACTCAGAAGAGGAAGATGTGGAGCTCTGCGGTGCCAGATGCTTCAGTAGGTCCATCAAGCGGAAGCGAATGCCAAAGGGGTTCAAACTCCCGTCGGAGAACCCGAAGTTCGACGGTCTACAGGACCCAAAAATCTGGCTGGAGGACCACATCTCCTCCGTCAGGCTCCACGGAGGCAGTCGAAGCACGGCCATTCAATGCTTGCAACTACAGCTGGAAGGCGCCGCCCGAGCATGGCTCAACAACCTCCCACGCGGATCCATTCGCAGTTGGGATGAGCTGGTTTACAGCTCCGTGCGCAACTTTAAGGGCACAAGCCTGGCCGCATCAATCGAAGAGCTGAGATGCTGCCAACAAAGATCTGGCGAATCGCTGCGCTCCTACATCCAAAGATGGTCCATCATCAAGAACTCCGCAGAAAACATCTCGGAGGATCGCGCGATTGATGCATTCAACGGCGGCGTCCGCTGCCTAGAACTTAGGGAGGAGCTGGGCCACTCAAAACCCAAGACCATCGACCACCTGATGGAGATCGTGAATCGGTGGGCCGATGGAGAAGACTCGGTAAAGAATCGCGTTCACTCTGACAAAGAGGCAGAATTCGAGCGCAGACGCGATCGCCGAGGCAAACGTCGCATGCGCATCTACGATGACCGTGACGACGTCAACATGGTCGCAGCCGGCTACGCCGAAAGACGCGACGATAACCGCAACAGCGGATACCGTAGTGGCGGATACCGCGACTCCGGGAAAACCACGCAAGTATGGCAACGTCGCACTCGCGACGAGGCACCCGCGACCTCCATTGAGGATAAACTGTCCGGGCCATGCACGGTGCACTTCTACATCGACAAACATGATGGGAAGAAGAAATTCAACCACCTCCTCAAGGACTGCCGCGAATTCCTCAAGCTACATGAGGGATTGGTTCGGATGAACCGCAATGCAGTCGAAAGAGGCTACGGAGCCGCTCCAGGCGCCATGGCACATGGCGCTCCGCCACCACCACCTGGGCCACTCCCGAATGCAGCCGCACCGGACCAGCACCACGGAGGCGAACCGTACCCACGAGCCATGGGCACCATGATGATCCAAAATGGATGCCCCTCCAATCGGGTGCAGAAGGCCATCACTCGCCAAGTCAATATGGCCACACACTCGCCACCATCTACTACTGAGTACCTCAGTGGAAGCGAGTCATGCATCACCTTCGACAAACGCGACCATCCGCCTCAGGTACCCTGTCCAGGCCATTGCCCCCTCGTACTCGAGGCGCAAATCGGAGGTTTCGACATGAGTCGCATCTTCATGGATGGCGGGAGCGGCATTAACCTTATATTCGCGAGTACCTTGCGAGCAATGAGGATCCCTCTAACTTGCCTGGAGGTCTCGGACACAACATTCCACGGCATCGTCCCAGGGAAAGGCGTATACCCTCTGGGCAAAATCAACCTCGACGTCATCTTCGGTACACCAAAGAACTTCCGGCGCGAGCGCATCGACTTTGAGGTCGTCGACTGGCCCTCACAGTACAACTTCATCCTCGGGCGCGTCGCGTTCGCTAGGTTCATGGCAGTACCACACTACGCCTACCTGCAGATGAAAATGCCAGGTCCCAATGGCGTCATCACGATCAACAGAAGCTTCGAGAAATCTGAGAGTTGCGACAGGAAATTCAACATAATTTCCCAGTCCCTTGGCATGCAGGAAGAACTCGCAAGGCTAAAAGTCGACGGAACACGATGCCCCCAGGCGCCAAGCTCACCCGATCTATCCTTCGACTCATCGGTGCACATGAAGAAAGTGCAGGTCCATCCATCGGATCCCGCCAAGACGGCCCTCATCGCCAACAATTTGAGTCCCGCATAGGAACTCGCGCTCGTCGAATTTCTCCGTGAGCACTAGGAAATTTTCGCCTGGTGTCCTGCAGACATGCCAGGAGTTCCCAGGGAATTCGCCGAGCACGCACTCAACGTCAACCCCGACGCAAGGCCAGTCAAGCAAACAATTCGGCGATTGTCTGAGCCACGAGCGCAAGCAGTTGGAATGGAGATCAACAGACTCCTTGACGCCAAATTCATATGCGAGATCAAGGAAAGCACTTGGCTCTCCAACACGGTGCTGGTACCAAAAAAGGACACGGATATCCTGCGGATGTGTGTGGACTTCACCTCTCTGAATAAGCACTGCCCGAAGGATCACTTCCTATTGCCGCGCATCGACCAGATCATCGATTCCACCGCAGGATGAGAGCGCCTCTACTTCCTCGTGATGGGAATATGCCCGAGAGGCAATAATAAAGTGGCTATTATCTTATTCCATGTTTATGATAAATGTTTATTTTACATGCTAGAATTGTATTGATTCAGAAACATCAATACATGTGTGTTTAATAAACAAAAAGGGTTCCTAGTCATGCCTCTCTTATAGACTAGCTTGTTGATTAACAAGATGATCAAGGTTTCCTGATCATGGACATTGGATGTTGTTAATAACAAGGTCACACCATTGGTGGAATGATGTGATGAACATTCATCCGAAGTATAGCATTACGATCAAATTCATTATGTTTATATTGCTATAATATCATACGAAGTAATCTTTATCCTTAGACCATGAGATCAAGTTAATTGCTAACACCGGAAGAGTATCTTGATAACATCAAACGTCACACCGTAACAGGGTGACTATAAAGGTGGGTTCGATTACTCTGAAGGTGTTATGTTGAGGCTCATGGATCAAGAGTGGGATTTGTCCACCCCGATGACAGATAGATATACTCTGGGCCCTCTCGGTGATATCACATTGAAATAGCTTGCAAGCAAGTGATGTGATCACTAGAATGTTATATCACGAGCGAAAAGAGTGCATGTCGGTATAGAGATCAAACTAGGTATGGAGATACCGATGATTGAATCTCGGACATGTAATATATCGCGGGACAAAGGGATTTAGTTACTAGCGTTAAAGGTTCTCACGATCACATAAGTCATCGTTGAATGTGTAGGAGTCAGTATGGATCTCCAGGTCCTAGCTGATTATTGATCGGAGAGGGGTCTTGATCATGTCTGCATTATTCGCGAACCGTAGGGTGACACACTTAAGGGATACCGACACCATTTGGAGCAAATATGTTTCAGATAAAGATTTAAGAAAGCGCTGGAATTATTTCAATAGACACCGAAACTGTTTCGGGTGAAAATGCTGAAATTGGTTCTACATGTAATATTGAAATGTTGGAGGGGTTTTTATGTGAATGTTTGTTAATTAAAGTAATTAACAAAATTCTGAATAAAAATAATAAAAGAGTTTTATTAAATGAGAGATCATTAAATTTGGAGAAATTTAATGCATTTAAAGTGGAGACTTTAAAAGAGAATGTGAAGGGGCAAATTTATGTGGAGGGAGTTACCACCACATGAATGGAGGAGGTGAAGGGTCACCTCCTCCATGCGCCGGCCATAAAGGAGGGGAACCCCCCTCCTCCTATAAAAGGCCACCCCCTCCTCACTTCTCACACACACCTCCTTGCGAAGGATCTCTCTCCCCCTCTAGTATTATTCCCCATGGTCTCGGATTAGCGAGATACATGTTCCCGGTGGCTTTATCTGGAAAGGAGTTGCTGCTTCCGCTACTTTGCTGGAGCGAGGGACGGAGGTTGTTGGGGTACCGGACGTGTGTGCGATCACGGATGCACCGCTGCTTTGCGGTGCTGGACTTGGTGGTGCTGGAGCTGGATCTGATGGACGTGCTGGAGCCGGACCTGCTGGACTTCATCACGATCTTGAGATCGGCAAGTGTACGACTACATCAACCACGAGTTCCTACTCGTTAACAAAGATTGTTGTCTAGCAGGGTAAATTCTCGTTGGATGTATGTCCACCCGTTGCTTTGTACCTAGTAGATAGATCTTGGCATGTAGTTCACGCTGTAGGAAATTTTTTGTTTTCTATGCTACGGACCCAACACCTCGACGCCTACTCAGGCTATAATCAGATTTGAATGAAGGAGGAGGATAAGGAAAAAACAGCGTTTACAACGCCCTTTGGTGTGTTCTGCTACAACACAATGCCCTTCGGGCTAAAGAACGCGGGAGCCACATACTAGCGGTGCATGCAGGCTTGCCTCAAGGAACAACTGGGTCGCAACATTCAAGTCTACGTCGACGACATAGTAATCAAGACCAAGGAGGAAGCCTCCCTAATCGACGATTTGCGCGAAACCTTCGCCAACCTCGACCGCTACCGGATCAAGCTCAATCCGGACAAATCCGCCTTCGGCGTACCATCTGGGCAACTACTCGGGTACCTCATCTCCACGAGGGGAATCGATGCAAACTCGAAGAAAATAAAAGCCACACTGGCCATGGAGAAGCCGAAAAACATAAGGGGCATCCAGCAGCTGGCTGGGCAAATCGTGGCCCTCAGTCGATTCATTAGTCGGATGGGTGAAAAGGCACTGCCCTTCTACCAACTCCTCCGCAAAGCTGAAAAATTCGAGTGGACCAATGAAGCGCAAGAAGCATTCGTAGACCTCAAGCGCCTACTATCCACTTCGCCAGTACGGGTGACCCCACGAGAAAGGGAACCACTGTTACTATATATCTCCGCCACCAACCAGGTGGTCAGCACAGTGCTCGTCGTCGAGCGAGCCGAGGAAAACAAAGTCCACGGGGTACAACGCCCAGTATACTACCTCAGCGAGGTCCTCACGCCAACAAAACAGCGGTACCCGCACTACCAGAAACTGGCGTACGGTGTCTTCATGACAGCCCCGCGACTGCGCCATTATTTCCAGGAACACCCAATCGTGGTGGTCAACAACGCTCCATTGGGACATATCCTCAATAACCCCGGCGCCACGGGACGAGTCACGCTTTGGGGAATAGAATTGTCTCCACGAGACATCACATATGAAAAGCGCGACGCAATCAAGTCGAAAGTCCTCCCTGACTTCCTCGTGCACTGGATGGAGAACCAGCTCCCAAACAATCCAGATATGTCCTACCTCTGGACAATGCACTTCGATGGGTCCAAGCGGAAGGGCCGGAGCGGTAGCAGTGTCATCGACATCACCTCAAGGGGACAAACTGAAGTATATCCTGCGAATGCAGTTCACAGCCTCTAACAACGAGGCTGAATACGAGGCCCTGTTGCACGGGATGAGGATGGCAAAAGCCTGTGGCGCCAAGAGGCTCATCATATACGGCGACTCCAAGTTGGTCGTCAACCAAACAATGCATGAGTGCGACACACTGAATGACAACATGATTGTGTACCGCGACCTCTACGACACACTCGAAGGAGACTTTGACGGTTGCGAGCTGCGGCACGTAGGTCGCGAAAGCAACGAATAGGCGGACGCACTCGCCAACATAGGCTCTACCACCCCCATACCACCCGGGGTATTTCTCGAGCGCATCTGTGAACGCTCCATCAAGCCAAAGGCCGTAGAGAAGAAAACAAGCGCAGCAACGGACTCGGGGTCTACGCCGCCCAATGAGTCAATGGCACTCGACGACTTGGAGTTGGACACAGGACTCGAGGAACCAATGAGCGTCATGATGATTGAGCAATCCTGGACGCAGCCGTACATCACGTACCTCCTCAGCAAAAGGCTCCCGGACGATCCGACTGATGCACGGCACATCGCGCGGCGATCCAAGGCATTCGCTATTATCAACAGCGAACTGTATAAACGCATCATCACAGGAGTACTCCAGCGATGCGTCTCCACGGCCGATGGAAGAGTTGTCCTCCTCGACATCCATGAGGGGACCTGCGGGCACCACGCCGACAGTCGTGCCCTCATCGCCAAAGCTCTACGAGCCGGATTCTATTGGCCTACGGACATGCGCGATGCTAAGGACATCGTCCAAAAATGCAACGCTTGCCAATGATTCGCGGACAAGCCGCACGCACCGGGTGTAGAACTCCGGCCAATTCCATTGGCCCGGCCCTTCGCGCAATGGGGACTCGACATGGTTGGCAAACTCCCAAGGTCCTCACGAGGAGGCTACGTCTACCTCTTGGTCGCAGTCGACAAATTCACCAAGTGGATTGAGGCCATGCCAATAACCAACCAATCAGGACATAGCGCAGTCAAGTTCTTCGAATCCATCGTCTACCACTTCGGCGTACCGCACAACATCATCACCGACAATGGGACGAACTTCACATCCAAGGAGTTCCAAGAATTCTGCGAGAACCTGGGGATCAACATCAGCTACGCCTTGGTAGCGCATCCACAGACCAACGGTCAGGTGGAAAAAGCAAACGGGCTCATCTACGGTGGCATCAAGAAGCGACTCCTCCGGCCACTCGAACAAGCCGCGGGTTGCTGGCCAGACGAACTGCAATCCGTACTCTGGAGCCTACGCACAACTCTAAACAGTGCCATGGGCTACACGTCATTCTTTATGGTGCACGGAGCCGAGGTCAGCTTTGCCAGCAGAAATCTGGTACAAAGGCGCCAAGTAGTCACTTTCAAGGTGAACAAGAGTCATCCCTTGCACTCGAAGACTCCGTCGACCTCCTTGACGAGGCACGAGAAATCGTCGCGGAAAGATCAATGATCTACCAGCAGAACCTGCGCAACTACCACAGTAGGAGGCTACGCCCCAGATCCTTCGTCGAAGGTGACCTGTCTACTTGAAACAAAGGGGGCATCTCAAGCTCAAGTCCCCCAGGGAAGGACCGTACGTGATTACAGAAGTAATCCTAGGTGGTGCCTATCGCCTTCAAGACTTAGAGACATGAGTCGCATACTCCAACCCCTGGAACGTTGCACAGCTGCGACGCTTCTACCCCTAGTCGCTTTTTTACTTTTTACATTGCAAATAAGGCTACTCAGCCAAGGCTACTTAGCCACACATTGTACCTCGCACTGTCCTTCGAATGAATAAAGCTAAGTGCCCCAAAACTCTGTGTTCTCTTTTATCTTTCCAAATTATCTACTCGGGGGCTGCGCCACCCTATATACATCTATTCTACGAACCAAAACGCGATATCCTGAGTAGCTGACACATCAATCGAAACCCCTGGCACAACACCAACCTAGCTACAACGCACCTGACAGGTTGACAAGGGACTGAGATAAGATCATGGCCAGGCTAACAAAAAGGCCTCACATAGTGCAACGCACTTCATGCTAACAAAGCTCTTTATACATATCCGACAATAAATTATATACAACATTTATACGAACACACGAGTACACTTATATGCAGGATACAAACTAAGCTACTACTGCAGCAAGAGAACATTGGTTTGTTCCTCAAAGAAATCGATGATCTCTTCTGCTGGGAGATCCACAGCCTGGTAGTGTGGCACCATATTCCTGGCAGACCCTGCTAGTGGCGTAGGCGGCCCAGCCGCAATTGCCGCAACATCTACGTCTGGCCTGTGCAGTCGCACCAATGATAGAGCAGCCTTGGCACCAGCCACCAACTATTGCCTCACGCACTCGCGAACTGCAGTCAGGTCTTAAAACTTGGCAAGGAGGGCCAACAGGCTTGACGGAGTAACATCCAGCAAAAACATCATCCGATAAATGTTCTTCAAACAAGACTGCGACTTCTTCAGAAAGTGCAGCACTCGCGACGCACGATCCTGCAGGGTCGCCAGCGCAATCGCATGATCATGGTCTACCCAGAAGTATCCACTCTCTTGAAGTTGCTCCTGGGTAAGATCATGCATACGAATGGCAATTCTATCCTTCTCATCCTGCGGATGACGCGCACTGACAACTACATGAAGCAACAAACAACAACATAAGTACAACACACAATCGCGAGTGACTACAAGGGAAAGATAAGAGCAAGCAAAACTAACACTTGAATTGGTCGCCCAGCCGCGTCATCTCGCCAAGCAGATACTGCTCTCGGGCGGCGGCTTTTTCCGCCTTTGACTTCCACACATCTGCGTTCCCGCGGAGCACGGGCAACTCACGCTCCAGCTGCTTCACATGGCCACGCAGTCGCGAAAGCAGCGACAACTCATCCACCCTGGAGCACGGCAGTGCCAAAGTATCATCAAGAGGCGATGAGTCCTGAGTTTCCCTCAAAGGATCACTCGATGTACCCTACCACAAGCCAAGATAGAAGCGAATAAGATGACCAAATCAACACAAAGACAAAAGATCCAAGTGCATTCAAGACTAGCAAAAGTATCAGCAGATACACTCGCCAGCAGGCATGTTCTTAACAAAAGACATAAACTGGCTAACTATTACAAAAAGCTACTAAGGAGCGATTGGCTTCTTCAACTTCGACGGCTTCGGGGGCTTCATCGAGTCCGTGGCGATGTCGAGCCGCGACTTTCCGCCACCAGCCGCCGCCTTTGCCGCCTTCTTGGCACGCTGCAGCTCCTCAGAATACTTCGCGACCATGTTTATCAGCTACGGCCTATATTTACCACAGGCAGTCACGAAAGGAGCGAAGACTACCTGCCGGCCGTCCGCGCTAACAGGCATCGCCTTCGACACCGCGGCAGGATCAATCTCGACTCCGTGGGCCTGCACCATGGCAAGAGACATGGACGCGCCAGCAAAACGGAGTGGGTTCTTGAAGCTAGAGGGAACACCCCCGCAAAAGACTCCACCAGCTCGCCCATGTTCTCGACTAGCTCAGCCTTGGGCATCAGCTCCTCTCAGAGACGACTGAGAATGCCCTTGGCCTTGGAGAGCATATCTTGAACAACGATGTTGTGGTCCTCGACTGCCGAAAGCGCACCCGCCAAAGCGTCGTCACGACGGAGGGCCTGAGGATCGAAGCTCAAACCACTAGCATCTGCACACAAACCAACACACGAATATCAAACATCGACGCCAACAGGCAAAACAACAAACAACAATGATATCCAGACAAGGTACCTGAGAGGGCTTTGGCAATCGAGAAAAGCTGGTCTTCGAACAACTTCTCCCTGGACGCAATGGAAGCACGAAGATCCTCTTCGCGCCTTTGTGCCTCATCACGCGCCGCGATTGCTTCATCGCGACCCTTCACAGCCGCGGCGAGAGCTTTCTCCATGGTCCCAGCATCGCGCAGGAGGCCATTATGTTCAGCTACACGGCAAAAAGATATGAGTATCAGCCGACTATATAAAAGGAGAAGAAGAAGAAGCGCAGGACACTCACTCTCAACCACGCGATGACGCGTCTCCAGCATCGCATGCTGGCAGCCCATCGCAAGCACTTGCTCCGCCAAGTGTGCGGCTTCCTTCACAAGGAGCTATCACACAACAGAAAATCAGCAGAAGCAATAGATAACATCGACTGCAACACGCAAAACAAGAAAAACTACACTTACATGATCCTCCAATGACTCCGAGGATGTCTGCTGTACCGTCATCCGGGCAACCATTCGATGCTCCCCTGCATGAGGAGAACTGGAAGAGTTTTGCCCGGAGTGAGCCGCCAATGGAGGCGAAGGAGCATGCTCGACCTCTTTCTTGGCCTTTGAGGTAGTGACTCCTGATTCTTTCAAAAATTGGACATCGCCAGAAGATGACGACGCCTCTTGGCTGCAATACAAAATTGACATCAAAGAAAGGGAAAACCCTAGAGACGAGCCAACAAGAGTAAAACAGAGAAGAACAAGTAAACCAAAAAACTTACCATTCAAACTTGTCAAAGTCAAAAGTGGCCTTCCCCGACTCTGACGAAGACTCCTTGGGCAATCGCATCTTCTTGCGAGAAGATGGTGCCACGGCACGCACAGGAATAGCAGGTATCGGCGACTCCACACCAACACCTGTACCTTCTGGAGTCGAAGGAGACGACGCATCAGAATCCTCGTTGCGCGAACGCTTGCGAGTATCCGGGCTACCGGACTCGGGGGCTTCCTCCTCCACATCAGAGGGGACGGTCGACTCCGACTCGTCCTCTTCCAAGGCTTCGCGAGGGATAATCCCCTTAGGAAGAGGGGGCATACAAGGTGACACCGCCCAATCCTGCATACAGACAACAAAAAGCAAGTAAGCAACAGAGAAGCAATCGACAAACTTAGCTACTGCGTAGCACAACTATACCTCGGGAGGAGGGTTAGTAGCATCAAATGGAGGAACAAATGGATCACTTGGGAGCACATCCTTGATGGTGTACTTGGTGACCAGTCGAACCCTCTTGTCCACCTCACTCGCGGACATGCCATCGGCAGACACGCGAGTGGCATCATCAGCGCCAGCCCACTGAAACATGGGGTGGACTCTGGCCTGCAGAGGCTGGACGTGATGGCGCAGCCAAGTGCGAATGAGGGTGCAGCCTCCCTCCTCTTTTCCTATGCGACTCTCGAGGTCGCAGACGCGCTCGTACAGCACATCTGTCTCCGCGGACTCGCCAGGCATGACTACATTCTTCCAGGAGCGCATCCTCTTGAACGGCGTCGCGGGATCGAAGGGTGCGAGTCCGAAGTGCTCACCATTAGCCTTCTCATCGTGGATGTAGAACCATTTGTCCCTCCACCCTTGGACGGACGCCGTGATCTTGATGTCGAAATAGGTGGCGGATGGGTCAACATGGATCCCGCAGCCACCTACATCATAGACTAAAGAGCCATACGCAAATTGGCGCTTCAATTTGAAGAGGCGCTTGAAGAGGCCGAAGTGTGGCTCGATTCCGAGCCAGCACTCGCAGAGGGTGATGAAGCAAGAAATATGGAGGATAGAGTTCGGGGACAGCTGATGGAGCTGCAGCCCGTAGAAACAAAGGAGGCCCCTAAAAAAGGGCTGAAGAGGCAAGGAGAGACCGCGAATGATGAATGCTAAAAACATCACTCAAAAACCAACGGGGGGGGGGGGGGAGCAGGAATTGTATCACCGTCGGGGACGCGCGCGTCGGCGACTGCGGCGGACAGTACTCCGTCTTGGCAAAAAGACGGAGGTCAGATGATTTGATGATGGAGGGGCGCCACGCACCATTCGTGACGCAGGTGCCTGCGGCCTTCTTCTTCCCGCCAGGTGGTCTTTGGTGCCAGCAATGAGTCGCTTTTCTTCTTTGCCGCGGTAGGCGGTCATGAATCGGCCGCAGCACCTCCTTTCTTCTTCCCCATTGCGCGGCGGCGATGCGATCGAAGGAAGTAGCTCAGAAACAAGCGGAGCTGGTCCAGCGTCGTGGAAGAAACGAGCGCAAAGGAAGTAGAGGAGTAGCGGCAATGGTGATGAGAGCAGGGGACGAATGAGAACAGATGAGAAATTTACCGTCGTAGCACCGTTACTTAACTCCTGGAAGAACGTAATCCAACGGCTCAGAAAAACCCTACTGGACGCGTGGCAAATATCGTGATGGACACGTGGAGGAGTGGAAGCACGAACCGTCCCTCCACTACTCCCATTACGCACGGAAATCGAGGTGGCGCAGTTAAAATAAAAGATTACGCATGCTTAGTCAAATCAAAGTCAGAAAGTAGGACCCACTGCTCGTCAAATCCCGTCAAACCCGCTCACGCAGGCAACTGAGGTCATGAAATCGTCAGCACTGATGTCATCAAAAGCTACGCAACAGAAGACTTCGACTAATTTAGTCCTTGCTCGAGTCTTCGACTCCACCAAGCACTCGGGGGCTACTCCCATAGGGAGCGCCGGAAACAAATTCGACTGAAACAAGCAAGCGAAGGCAGCGATGACAAAAGTTCTTTAGTCCTGCACAGTCTTCGACTCAACCAGGCACTCGGGGGCTACTCTCATAGGGAGCGCTGGTCGCGCACCCTATGATTATTTGTACTAAGTACTGTGTGTTGATAACATCCACACTCGAAGTTTATGGCGACACCGCCTCATTTCCCTACAAAGAGACTGCGTCTCCTGGGTCACCCGAATCATCTCCGCGATGATAAAATTCGGATACCGCGCTTACGGCGTGAAAATAAGACCTGAATAAGGCCTGGCAACGCATTAGCTGCGCACTATCAGAAATGTATTCGTGCCTACAGGTACGATGAATATGCCTTGACGGACGTGTCGAGTGCTCACACTCATATAACTGGAATTTGACTCGTGTAAGACCTCCGCGTCTTGAGTCGAATTACACCAGCACTTTTCCGGATTCGAGTCCGGGGACTCGAGTTCGAGTAGATTGCGATTGTTTCACCCTAAGGTGGTTAACTGATACCGATACTTCGGTTATATCAGGTACGCACATCAACAATCCCTATGACACAAACAAAGTAGTCGAAAATATGCTCATTCATGCACTCGAAAGACTTCAAAAAAGTCCCCAGTCGAATCTGCGATTCCGCTGGACACTCGGGGGCTACTGACATGGGTATACCCTACAGGTACTCGAGCTTGGTATATACGGTCTAAATACGTAAAGGCCCATGGTGTCGCCAAGGCCCAAATGAAGGACTCGAGTAACCTACGGACTCTCGATTGCTTGAAGAACAAGAAGAAGCTAAAGATAGAAAGTTTAAAGGGGAAAACCCTACCTTGTAACCGACTCGACCTGCTACCCGAGACCTAGCCTACCTATATAAAGGCTAGGAGGGGGCGGCGAGGAGGACACACGCAACCCTAGTTTCCACAACCCTCGCCAGATTGCATCTGCACACCACTGTAATCTTCGATTCCTTCGATAATTCCACGAGAAGACAAGCAGGAGTAGGGACCTCTACGAGGCCTGAACCTGGGTAAATCTTTGTCCCATGTATGCTTGTTTGCTAGCCGATAGATGTCTCCAGCGCTTCCTCCTTCTCCAAAATCCAAGTCCATGACAATGGGCATTGATGAGTTAAACCCTCGTCAGGCAGTATTGCTTGGCCCGTCCGAGCTTGGGGCACCAATGGTAGGGCCATTGTTGTTAGTGTCTATAGCCCCGTCTGTTGACGCATTGTGGTTGCCCTTCTTCTTCACGTCCTCGACCTTGCGCCAAAGGGCATAGCTAGTTTTCCACTTTTTAGTGTCCTTGATCTCGCTCCAACAATGGCTCAATGTGAATGTATTGTTCTCATGGCATCCCTTGAAGTGCTCCAAAGCTTTACAAACCTACACATATTGACGACAATCCATGACACATGCCCACATATTTCATCGAACAGGCAGTGGCGCGGCTGCACGTTGGCGGTAGGGATTTGCCGTTGCTTCTTTACTGCCTCTGGTGTTGAGTCTCTGGTTGTAGGATTACAACTGAGGTCGAGGATAGGCCCTGCCGATAGAGACATCTCCGACGACGTGGACCGGGAGTTGTCAAGCCGGGAGAGCCCACCACCATGCCTAGCGTTGCTCCCGTCCTGCGGTGGCGTATGCGAGGCTGGCGACCGTGGTTATAGAGGAGGCCAGCCGCTCGACATTGATGAGATGGAGCTTTCCAAAGATGCGCCAGCCATGGCATGGAGAGGCGCAACCAGAGGTGGAACGACCTCCTGGCCCAATGCGATGGTGAGCGCCTTTTCCTTCAACATGATGAAGAGATGGGCGGCGGCATGCTTGTTCATCACGTCGGCGTTGGCTTGAGCCTGCAGCGTGATGATGTGGTCGTTCTCCTTCTGTCGTTCAACCTCGAGCACGGCTGCAATCCTTCGAGCTTTCGCGGCATCTCTATGGCATGCGCACTTGGTGGACTCATAGCGATGCTCCTCCGACATTTATATTCTTGGCCAGTTTCTTTGGTTTGGGCAGCTTCTTGGCAGCGCGGCCAGCGACAGGGCCAACAGTGTTTGTGGCGGCATCCCTATCGCTTCCGTAGATGCTTCCCAAATTTTGGTTAGGGGTTTTGGTGGGAAAGAAAGTGGTTTGTGTTCCAAGGTCAAGGGGGGCGCGGGAGGAGGCATCCATGGCCCAAATTTAGTGAGGGAATGGGTCGGTTCGTGCGCGCCGGTCCGTTTAGGTCACACCGTTGGGTCGTGGTTTCGCTATCCTTCTGTCCGCGTAGACCGGTTCGGACCAGACAGGACCATTTGGGTCGTACCAAGAGATGCTCTAAGTGGGACATATGTCCAAACCAAATATTCCTAAAGATGACACAACCGAGACCTAGCACTAGATGATAACCCTTCTCCTTCCCATGTTCTTTGGCCTGCTTCCCTCCGCTTTAATCTAACAAATGGTTCTAATGACATAAAACTACTCTCTCCAGTCTATATTAATGGTCACAACTTTATCTCGATTCGTATGTATCTAGTTAAGAATTTAGACTAGGTAAATTCGTATGTGGACAAAGTTGAGGCATTAATATGGATCAGATGGAGTAATATTTTGAAAATAGAAACTACACAACAGGGGCATATATGATGAGGTTCCTGTCTCCTGGTGACTAGCGCAAGATCGGATGGTGAACTAACGAACGAAAATCATCGACGTTCATCTGATCTCTGCAATAAAAAATTTAGCAGATCACATACCTTTTTTATGCATATCATACTCAAAGTTTACATGCATGTTTAACCCACTAGGTGGTTCTAAAAGCCACAAATGGCGTCCCTCAGGCAGGGTAGTACTAAATCGTGCCAAATTGTGGGCTTCGACGTTTGACTCTCTCTTCTCATGGCAGAATAAAGTGTCGTCTCTAATCTCCGACCCCTCCTTATTTCTTGCAACATGTTTGCTGCAAACACCTAGGTGTTGGCCCTTCAGCCCCTGTATCACTTCTAAACAGTCTGAGGCCACATGGATTGAGCCAACATTGAGATCCGCCGCTAAGTCCAGGACTCTTTTTTTTCTTTTGCAGGTAAAAGTCGATATATTAAGCAATAGGGATTACAGAGAGGTCTATGTCCAGAACCCGATGACACATTCGGGACCTGAACCTAACCACACCACAGTTCTGGACTCTGCTCTCGCAAAATTAGCGAGGCAGTGACTACAGTGCCTCCTTACAAGCCAAAGCCTCCAAACTGCTAGGATCGGTGAGGCTCTGGTAGACCATCGCTGCTGCTCCGAGGTAAACTTCTGTATGTGATCGGCATACGACACCAGCAACTCCTTGGGATTCAGACTTTGCAATAGCCGTGCCCACGTTCAGTTTGGTTCAGCTATCAGCAGGAGCAATCCAGCTTGATCGCACCCTCCCGACAGACGTTCTCCCAGCATTAGTTTGTCTCTGGTCGCTACTTTCTCCTCGAAACATACTTTAGGCCCCGCTATATTAATATAGCAACCAACCGGTACAACGTTTCGAATAATGCTGGAAAAGAACAGCATAAGCCAAGCCCAATAGAAAACAAGAAGAGAGAAAAGAAAATAAAGCCGACCAGGGCGGTGCGATGAAAATGGAGCAAACTCGCAACCGTTGCGCCCTCCGGAGAATTACCACAACATATCTAGCAGTCCAAAGCGCCACGTACCAAGCAGCACCTCCAAGAAGAGGAGTGACGATAACGACACTGCTGCCCGGACTGGTCCTAGGGTTTTCCTCGGTACGCCACGGGAGGTGGGTAAGAGATACACCCGATACCCTTCAGGAAGGATGGCGATACCCGCATGCGTCACCGCGTCGGTGTCAAACTGACAAGGATTTCTCCCGACCTCTCACGCACACTCCTAGATCCTTTGTAATGCTCCACCAAGCTCACCGTCCACGTGCACACGCCACCACGGTCTTGAAGTCGACACCGCCGTCACGCTGTGAGCCATGGAGCGAGGCCGGTAAGACCGATGGAGCAGAAACTTCGACGAGGGTCAGCATGATATCAGCACGCGGGAGGGAACTACCTCCACCGCCAGAAGGCGGTAGCCGACCGGATGCAGCAGCAAGACAAACCAGGCCCTCTAGGCCCGACCGAGCCCGAATAGGCTCGTGAAGTTCCTGCCGCCGCACTGCAGCAAGGGTGGCACCGTACCCGCCAACCCCAGGACTAGTTCCTTCTCCTCCATCCACCAAGGGGGCCCGCCACCACGGCAGATCCATGCCGCCAAGCAGCACCTCCGTCGCCACCGAGCTCATCCGGGCCTGCCGAACAGCCACCCGTCTAATGATCTCCATCGCAAGCCACCTCCCGGAGCCGCCTCCGCCGAAGGGTCGCCCTAGTAGTCCACCTTCCGGGGCCGCCGCCCCGGCATCCCCGAACTCGAGCCCAAGCCCCGACCAGCCTCACACAGAAGGACCGCCGGGCGGGAAGGCACAAAAGTCTATAGCCGCCAGGACATGCAGCAACCCAGTAGGGGGACTACCCTCATCCACCCCGAGGTGGTCGCTGATCGGATGTCGCAGCAGGGCCGGTCAACCTAGATCCGGTCCGGATCATTCCGTAGGCCCTGTAGGCCTAGATCCAATCCAGATCGGGCCCTGACCAACCCTACCACCACACTGCTACGACTAAGACGCTGCCGCCAGCCAGCACAGCAGGTGCCGACCCTGCCCTCCCCCATCGCAAGCCGTCCTAGGCCATGCTGTGCCGCCACAAGCCCATGCCGCACTGCCGCCATCTCGTGCCCCCGCGCCGGTCAGAACCGTCGAGGGAGGCACCACTGCCGCGTCACGTCGGGGTGGTGCGCGCCGATGCTATTGCCGAGGCTGCCGCCGCCGTCGCACAACCGACACCAGTCGAGCTCATTGCCACCAAGAAGCACCGCTCCCGAACTCCCGCAAGAGAAGATCCTTCAAGAAATTTTCCACAGGAAAACCTCCTCATGTATGGCCTTTTTTCGTGTGTGCCAAATAGCCCATAGGGTTACTAACATTCTTGTTAAATCGTCAACCTGGATCGATTCGATCATCAAAAAAATCCAATGTCGCGTTGACGCCTCTGAAGACAGTGACACGTGCTTAGCTATATCCACCTCCGTCAATGCCCAGACGCATTGTGACATATTACATTCGATCGAAGAGTGTCTCCAATAATCCCCTTGGCCGTAAATCGAGCACACTTATGTAGGCACCATGTTCTCTCGGTGCCTAACATCACTTTTTGGAAGGGAATGCTTGGCTAGTCTCTAGCAGTTTTCCAAAGCGTCGACCAAGACTTTCCCTCAGTCACTGAGCTAGATGAGCGAAAGTTGTAGAAAACCGGAAGAAAAAACGAAAGCTTTCAAAACGACCTTTACCCTAACCCTCAGAAGCGAAGAAGCAAAGCAACACTTTTCAAAACAGAAGGAGTAAGGCTTACTGAATCCATCCATAAAGCCGTCGAGGAAATCCAGCCAATCTTCTCGGGTCTTCCTTGTCATTGATAAAACCTAGTACGACTGAGCGGACTGGGAAAATTCTAATTCGCTTAAAATGCCATGCCCAAAATCCTTCTGAATTCTTGTACAAAGCTTTTCTATTTTTTTCAAAATTCCACCAATCTATTAAGGATCATCAACAACACTATAAAGAGACTCAAAAAATAATAAAAGTTATAAATATATCAGTGGATCACCTAGCGACAACAATAAACACTAGCGCGCTGCCGTCCTCTCCCCTCCATCACCGGAGCTGGAAAAAGCTTGGTGTACTAGATAGACAGGAAGTCATCGTGCTAAAGTCAGAAAGGACCAAGGCACTAGAGCAGCAACCATGCTAATGATGAAAACCGTAAATCGGAAAATATTGACCTAAAATCACGCCAACGAACATGAAAATGAACTAGATCCCAGGAGATCTGCCGGACAAACGACTCCACACGCCATTCGTCGACGCTAGATACTGATGGGGTTCATTGCATAGAAAACAAAAAATTCCTACAGTTGCAATCACCAAGAACATATCTAGGAGATACATGTAATAGTTTCAGATGGACTCACCCTCGAAGACCGTAACACGAGATAAAGTTCCCGCAAAAAAACATGGATGGTGTAGAATGTACTCGACCGTCCTCAAGGACGCGCAGACGATTATCACCACAAGAGGCAGCGCCTTCGTAATCGATCACACGTACGGTGTGTCAATGACTCCCGATCCCTTGCTCCAGCCGGGGAGCGGAAGTAGCGGATCCCCGGGAACTCCAACAGCGCTACACCATGGTAGTAGTGGTGGAGGCGAAGGTTTAGAGTAGGGCTTCACCGAGCACCTTTTCTAGAGGCAATGGGCAAGGCAAGCAAGGGGGAGAAAATTCCAACCAAAAGGCATATGAGAGTCAAGAGGAGGAGGAGGCCACCTCCTTTTATAGGGGGAGTGGACAAGACCCTCCCTTGGCCGGCAGCCAAGAGAGTGCCCCTCCCCTCCTCTCATTCATGTGAGTGCTTCTTCCACTCACATAAACTCCACCTCCACTTTCTCCCATTTAATCTCCACTCAAAAATCAAAGGTCTTTCCATTAAAGCACTTTAATTCCCTTGTTTTAATGCAACTCAATTTAATGAACACTTCATTTAATGAGTAGTTTATTTAGTGAACACTTCATTTAATGAACACATTAAAATTTTGATCCCTTGCTTTGTTTCGATACCCCGAAACTATTTCGGTAGATTAGGCAGAACAATTTTCTACAGCAGAACAATTTTCTGCGATGTCCATTGACTTCCCCATTGTTCCCTATCCGCTCAAATGCATCGGTTAACCTTAAGTGTGTCTCCCTACGGGTTCGAGAACTATGTATATATGATCAATACTTTCTCCGATCAATAATAATTAGCGGGATCTGGAGATCCATAATGACTCCCATTAGTTTCATGAAAATCCAATGATCATCTGAACCTTTTTTGCTGTAATCAAATTCCTTTTGTCTCGCGATATATTACTTGTCCGAGATTCGATCACTCGGTATAATCTATACCTTGTTTAATCTCGTTCCTGACAAGTACTCTTTTTCTCGTCCATGTGATATAACATTCTAGTGATCAAATCACTTGCTTGCATGCTATGTCAGTGTGATATCACCGACAGGGTCCTAAGTATATCTCTCCGTCATCTGGATGGACAAATCCCAATCTTGATCCACGAGCCTCAACTAACACTTTCCAAGTACAAGGCGACACTTTTATAATCATCCATTTATGAAGTGACGTTTGATGTAATCAAAGTACCTTTTCAGTGAAAGTGATTCATGTGATCTTATGGTCTAAAGACATTGAGTTACTATGAATGTGATAACAATATAAACTTGAGTACATGATCGTATTGTTACATCTACTTTGGATAACTATTCATCGTATCATTCTCCAATGATATGACCATGTTATTAACAACATCCAATGTTCATAATCAGGGAACCTTGATCATCTCTTAATCAACAAGCTAGTATTAAGAGAGTTATCATTATGAACCTTTTCTTTTGTTTATAAACCACACATGTATTAATGTTTCCTATTAACATAATTATAGCATAAAAATAAACAGTTATCATAAACATGGAATAAGATAATAACCACATTTATTGCCTCTTGGGCATATTCCTTTCAGTCTCCCACTTGCACTAGAATCAATAATCTAGTCTGAAAACACTTGTGCATTCAACACCTATGGCACTTTGGTGTTGTATATACGCGTTTGGTAGTGGTAAACATAATTCCCAGATCTGACACTTTCAGGTGTGTGTGTTTGCATGTCTTTGTGTCTCCACGCATCACTCATTCTCAAATGAGGTGGCTTTGTATAAATTTGGTGAGACCTTAGTTTCTTGGGGTTTTAAAACATGTTGATATAATTATCATACAATATATCTTCATAATACTAGCCCATCAAACCACACCTAGTTCCTTTGTTTCTACCATAGTAGTCTTATACTTAGCCTTTCGTTGTAGTATCCGTCACAATGTCTATAACTTTGGAACTCATCCAAATCCATCATGGAACTTTCTTCCATTACATTGTGCTACCTTAACCTATAGCCTAAATTTAGATAAACTTACTTTGCATCTGGTGACAAAACTAGTACCAATGTAACACTTTACAATGAACTATTTGTATAGTGCCAATGTAACACCTTACAATGAACTATTTGTATAGTGTCAATATAACACCTTACAATGAACTCTTTGTATAGTGTTAATGTAACACTTTACAATAAACTATTTGTCACTTCCATATACAAAATATATTCTTAGTTCTTCCAAAGATCATAAGAATATCCTTACTATCGCCCAATGATCATCTTATGAGTCATCCTGGTATATGCTCATAACATTTAGAGCATAGGACATATCTGGATATTTACATATCACGAAATGATTGCTTGAGATATTCATGTGATTTTACTCACCAATTATCGAAACACTTGAATCCCGTTTATCAAGATATCCATGTGATTTTACTCACCAAGTGTCAAAACACTCGAATCTTGATTTATCAACCTTTTCCATGTGGTAAGAACCTTTCTCGTTGTTTCCATATTGAACTCATTCAATATTTCATCTATATATATTTGGCATAACCATATTAGCGTCTCAATCTATCCATATAGACATTGATGCCTAATATTTGGGTTTTGCCTAAGTCTTTCATCCAAATCTAATTTCAATGGAATTCTTAACTTCTATCAAATAAAAGATACATCATTTCCAATCAATAATATGTCTTATACACAATGTATTAGAAATATGTCTCAGCGCTCCCACTTAATTTCTTATAAATGCGAGCATCTTCATCGTCCCTGATAAAATTAAACATTTTAATATTTTCATCACGGTGAAGATTCTAACTCCGTTATGCTTACTTTAACTATTGAAGTTTGCATACCCTTTTAGCATCCTTTGATTTAACAAAACCCTTCGGACCGAGTCATGTACACGTCCTTGGTAACCATTTTTTCAGAAGAATGTTGTTTTGTTTGTTAAACTAGCATATACAACAATTGACATATATAGTGGTTGCTATATTAATCCGTCCAGACTAAATATGACTACGAAAGATCAAACTTGTCGTATTCAACTCCTTGAACATTTTCATAAACTTTTTACCAACATGTCAACTCCTTGAACATTGTCGTAAACTCTTTATCGACATGTCGACTATTTCATAGATGTGAAACATCCGTTTCTTTTTCTTTATAGTTCCAAATATGACTGATACACTTTATGCCTTTTAGAGGGTCTTCCAAGTTCAGTAACTTGGTTTCTCGTGTATAGAAATATCATGGATTTTATGGCTTCAAGCCATTTGATGGAGTCAGGGCCTAACATCGCTTCTTTGCTAGTAGTCGGTACATCATTGTTAAACAATAATGATTCAATCTCAAATCTTACTATTTGATTGTTTATTCGACCTACGCAGTTCAATAGGAACTTAGATCTCCATGACCACAACCTTTGAGGCACGGAGCCATGAACATTATGGCTGCCTTCGGGACGCTTTTCGGTGTTGCGCAACTCAGCACACATAGCTTAGGTTCAATAACTTTATCAAAGTTATATGGTCCTCGCACTTAAATTTTTCATGAAAAGTTCCTTTTCAAGAAACTTGACGTTCTAAGAGAGAAATACATTTTTATTCAGTGCTATGGAGGAATACCCAATGGTTATATTGGGATAACCTACAAAGACATGCTCATTCAATTTTGGCTGTAAACATTTTACTTATGCATGACATATCAAAATTTACTAAACGGACAACTTGTATTTTATCCCAATTCATAACTCATATGGTGTCATTTCAACAGATCATGATGGAGCTCTTTTTAGTGTAAAAGCGGTAGTCACTAAAGCTTAATCTTTCAAATATAATGACAATTTTATGAATATCACCATTGATCCTACCATGTCAAACACGGTTTGATCACATTTCGCGAACACTCTATACTCCTATGGTGTTTCGAGAAACACAAGTCAATGGAACGATTTCTCAAATCTTAGGTGTTTTGCTAAACACGTATCTCAAATATCTTTCTTTATGATTAAATCATAATTTTTTTATTTTCTTGTTACAATGATTTTCCACTTCATCCTGAAATTATTTAAACATTTTCAAATGTTTCATACTTTGCCCTTATTAAGTAAATATACACATGTATTTACTTAAATTTTGGAGAAAGAACATGAAGTTAAAATCCATCATTCACGACTACACATAATGAAAAATATACATAAACATGCACTATGTCTAATAGGTTAGTCGTTTGTTCTTCTTTGGCCCATGAACGAGGTTTTAATTATTTCCAGGAAAGTTTCACAAGCGTCAATTGATCAAAATTAAAAGACTCCAAAATTCCATTAACATGGAGTTTTCTTTTTGTTTTTCCCAATATAATTTAAACGACGCCTTGCGACTTTTTAGCATTAGTGTTTATGGACGTGATGTATCCAACTAGATTTTTAAAAGTTCATCCATCTTCTATGGAATATGGTAATTATTTGAATAACCATTATTCTCATAATATCGGAACAAAATAACAATTATTAATACAAATCTTGAAGACAAGCTTTGATATCAACGAGAAACACAATAACACTTTATTTGTTTTCGATGAACATCATTATATATTCTCTTGCTAGTTACTTAGGACATTGTAGTTTATGAATTGTGTTGTTCTGTATGATACTTCATACCAACAAATTTGGTATGCAATACCGGTATCCAATACCCAAAAACCACATTGTTTAACAAGCAAAGAATACAGCCATAACGTGTACATCATATATATATCTAAGATGGACTTTTCCAGTCTTTTTCCTTTCTGCCAAATATTTACAAGATTCTCTTTCAGCATTACCTTTTCCTTTTTAAAAGAATCTATCAACATCAATAGTGTGCCATACATATGGCACATAGTCCAAAGTGTGTATAGTCAAATACTAATACATTTGGATTTGCACTTTAAAGTTGATCACCATCATCAAATATTTGGTGTTCTTTCAAATTTCATTCCTTTTAATAATCCTTTTAATATAGTAAACATTTTACTTACATCTTTTATCCATACTTATCATTACAACTTTTATGATCAAGCTACTATAGCTACTAAAGGTGAATCACGGATATAATGTTAGTTCCCAAAACTTTTTTGAGAGATCAGGACACCTAGCGTCTCCAACCTTCACAAATTCTCATACTATATGAGAACATGTATCTTACTAAAAATTATATTCTATCATATTACAACCAAATATTGTTTTAGATATCATAATATATTTCACGCATGATGGTTTCTAAAACAATTCTTTTAGCTCCTAGATAACCTTGATACTGAAACAACTTTCGAATATCAAAGATCATGGAGGCAAGCATGATACTTGGATACTAACGTTGGAACTGATACTCTTGAATTATTACTACTTACTCAATTTCACAGAGTATTTGAGGTTTTTGCTGAAAGTTTGCAATTGTACTTTAAAACTTTAGATTGACACTCATAAAACAATACGATACCAGTTCGTAAAGTAAAAATTCCAGAATACTATAGTTATATTATCTCAATCATAGCTAAACACAAGGTAGTTAACGAATGTCAGTAACTACAACGAACTATAAAAATTCACTTCGATGCAATTTATAATAAATTGAGTTCAAATTAATCCAAATTACTAAATTAAACTCCCACTCAAAAACGACATCTCTCTAGTCATTTTTAGTGATTACGCGAACCAAATTCACTACGCCGTGACCGATCATCACGAGTGGTGGCACAGCTCCAACGGCAAGCATTGTATGTGTATCATATCATCCATATGACTCGTGCTTTACCTTTCGGTTCATATTCCGAGGCCATGTCTGTACATGCTAGGCTCGGTAAGTAAGAATCTTAGTACTCGCGTGTGTAAAGCTGTCTTACACCCATTGTATGCGAACATAGAGTTTGTCACATCCGATCATTACGTGGTGCTTCAAAACGATGAAATTTCTTAATGGTACATACTAAGGAAGAACATATTATTATTGATATTTAGTAGGAGGGATCATATTATAATTCTACCACCAAGTTATAAGATAGACATAAGCAAAATAAGATACAAACAAACATCATATGTATAAAATGATATGATATGGTTCTTACGCTTGATCACTATCTTGTGCATCATGGCATGATCTCTATCATTCCATTTGTGTAGCGCCAAGGTCTATGGCACTCCCACTTTGTTAGAATTCCAAAGAGTACAACATAATAAAATTATAACATTTACATATCATGACACATGCCCAACAAAAATAAAAGTAGACGCTTCTAATTTATCTTTTGCATATTTTACGTGGCTTTGGGCTTTCGAAGATAGAATCGATCTTACCTACGAACAAGAAACCATAATGATGATAATAAAATTATTAGTAACCCATTCTAAATCAGATATCAACTATAGTGGGAGAGACATACACCCGCTAGCCAGTTATGCCAAACTAGTTGCATGTCAAGCGTGGAACAGGTCTCATGTGCGAGGATATGTAAAGTTTGTCCGACTCGCTTCATCCCACTATGCCATCAATATACAAAATACATGAATGATGTAATAACATGATCATCAGCTCCCACATATTCATATGTGTTCTAACCATATAAAGTATCTACGCATAGACACGACTTTGATACCACTGATGGGGTTCGTTGCATAGAAAACAAAAAATTCCTACGGTTGCAACCACCAAGATCATATCTAGGAGATACATGTAACGGTTTTAGATGGACTAACCATCAAAGACCGTAACCCGAGATATCGTTCCTACAAACAAATTTGGATGGTGTGGAATGTACTCGACCATCCTCAAGGACACACCGACGATCAGCACCACAAGAGGCAGCGCCTCCATAATCGGTCACACGTACGGTGTGACGATGACTCCTGATCCCTTGCTCTAGTCGGGGAGCAGAAGTATCGAATCTCCGGGAACTCCAACAGTGCTACGCCGTGGTAGTGGTGGTGGAGCGGAAGTTTTAGAGAAGGGATTCGCCGAGCACCTTTCCTAGTATCAATGGACAAGGCAAGCAAGGAGGAGAAGATGCCAACCAAAGAACATATGAGAGAGTGTGTGAAGAGGAGGATGAGGCCACCTCCTTTTATAGGTGGAGGGGGCAAGCCCCTCCCTTGGCCGGTGGCCAAGAGGATGCCTCCTCCCCTCCTCATTCATGTGAGTGCTCCCTCCACTCACATAAACTCCACCTCCACTTTCTCCCATTTAACCTTCACTCAAAGATCAAAGGTCTTTCCATTAAAGAACTTTAATTCCCTTGTTTGAATGTAACTCAATTTAATGAACACTTCATTTAATGAGTACTTAATTTAATGAACACATTAACATTTTGATCCCTTTTTTTTCGATACCCCGAAACTATTTCGGCAGATTCAGCAGAATAATTTTCTACAATAGAACAATTTTCTGCGATATCCGTTGACTTCCATTGTGTTTCCTATCCGTTCAAATGCATCGGCTAACCTTAAGTGTGTCTCCCTATGGTTTCGAGAACTATATAGACATGATCGAGACTTTTTCTGATTAATAATCATTAGCGGGACCTGAAGATCCATAATGACTCCCACTAGTTTCACGAAAATCAAATGATCGTCTGAACCTTTTTCGCTGTAATCAAATTCCTTTTGTCTCACAAATATTACTTGTCCGAGATTCGATCACTCGGTATCATCTATATCTTGTTTAATCTTGTTTCCGACAAGTACTCTTTTTCTCGTTCCTGTGATATAACATTCTAGTGAACAAATCACTTGTTTGTAAGCTATGTCAATGTGATATCACCGAGAGGACCCTGAGTATATCTCTCCGTCATCTGGATGGATAAATCCCACTCTTGATCCACGAGTCTCAACTAACACTTTCTAAGTACCCGATAACACCTTTATAATCACCTAGTTACGAAGTGACGTTTGATGCAATCAAAGTAGCTTTCTGGTGAAAGTGATTCACGTGATCTCATGGTCTAAGGATATTGAGTTACTACGAATGTGATAACAATATAAACTTGAGAACATGATCATATTGTTACATCTACTTTGGATGACTATTCATCATATCATTCTCCAATGATATGATCCTGTTATTAACAACATCTAATGTTCATGATCAGGAAACCTTGATCATCTGTTTATCAACAAGCTAGTATTAAGAGAGGCATTACTAGGAACCTTTTCTTTTGTTTATAAATCACACATGTATTAATCTTTCCTATTAACACAATTATATCATAGAATAAGATAATAACCATATTTATTGCCTCTCGGACATATTCCTTTCAGATACATCACCGGAGCATGGATAGAGAGGGGGGATCTTATTAAGACTGCAGAACATAGTCGTCGTCTCAACATCCCGAACAAGACACTAAAAAAATAAGCTAAACAAATATCGGAAAGCCTCATGCCGGCGAGAGGCCGTGGTTCGCCACACCTCTAATATCCTAGTACCACCGGAGATAGAGCGAACCGGCGACATTCGCCCACGAGGGGTATAAACCCCATATGGGTTTTAGCCAACTTGGCCGTGGCTACGTTAAGGTACTACCTTTTTTAGAAACATGTACAAAGTTTTTAGAATTACCTCAACCTGTATTGGTAAGAAAAAATCATAAAGCTCCTGTACATTCCAAGCCCCCAGCATGTGATCAAAATAATCGCTAAGGGCGTGTTTGGTTACCCACTGACATAGGTATGCCATACGGGCACCTACTATTGGACTACCTAGTGCAGCCCGATGAAAGACCCACTCGAAGATATATCGAGGTCCATGACACTTATGACGGTTCGACTGGTACTAAGACCATATGGACACGGACTCCCAAACGCACAAGACAAGAAAAGCTCAAAACTAGAGTTCGAATCTAACTTGTAACCAACTCGTATTGGTACCTGAGACCTAGCCTCCCATATATAAAGGCTAGGAGGGTCCAACGAGAAGGCAATCGCGACTCCCACAATACACAATAGACAATAGATCTAGACATCGATCTCTCGCACATACGCTAGATCCAATCTACGCGACACCGCCATCAGCGATATTGTAATCCTTCGGATCATCATCAATCAAGAGCAGACAAGTAGGAGTAGGGTCTTCTACGAGGCCTGAACCTGGGTAAACCTTGTGTCCCTATGTGCTTGTTTGCTAGCCGATCGAGACTTCCAGCGCTACCCTATTCCTCGAACCTAAGTCCATAACAATAGACATTGATGAGTTAAACCCTCGTCAATTGGTGCCGTCTGTGGAAAACGGGAGCGCTGATGTTGCGATCTCGACGGCCCCATCAGTAGAAATCTACAATTTGTCGGTTCTATCTCCGGCAATCTACGATTCGTTGGTATCAAAGGAGCAGATCTAGTTTTCTTTGAGTCATCTTACGGACGAGATCCTTCAAACATCTTCAATCGCGGTCGTGGTCGCTAGTAGGACCGCCGCAGTCAACATCATCTTCACACGGCTGGGTGCACAGATTCGGCAATCGTCTACAGAACGGGATTAGATCAGCTTTGTGGGGATATGTTTTTTCCTTCAAGAAACACGCGGTGACAGATCAGCCAATTCAATAGTACCAACACAGCTAGCCAGCGCAATACGCGATCGGTGTCCAATATTGCATGCAAAAGGAAAAAACAAAGGCGTCACGAGATCAGGTCCAAGGAAAGGTCACACGGAAAGTAAACATCAATCGATGCTCGTACTCCACAAGGAATCAACCGGTGATATCATTCTAAATCTTTTTTCAGCTATACTCCCTCTGACCCATATTAGTTGACTTGAATTTGTTTAAATTCGGATGTATCTAGACATGTTTTAGTACTAGATACGTCTGAATCTAGAAAAATCCAAGTCAACTAATATGGGTCGGAGGGAGTATTATTTTCCCTACTCTAAATTGAGTACTCACCCGACATGCAAGGCTGCTTTTTAATATTCTTTTTGCTGGTTCAATAAATTAATGACGCCAATCCCTGTATTCATCTATGTATGCGAGGGATTCGAGTAATATCAAG
This sequence comes from Avena insularis, assembly GCA_023614405.1. Classification (NCBI taxonomy): domain Eukaryota; kingdom Viridiplantae; phylum Streptophyta; class Magnoliopsida; order Poales; family Poaceae; genus Avena; species Avena insularis. The sequence goes on from CM042692.1 coordinate 115,286,977, forward strand.
ACGTGTTTCCTACAACATCAACAACAAGTCGACTCCGACTATGCACGGAAGCTCACGTATACTGTATGCAACCCCTAGCGGCGCCATAAAGAAATTAAGATGGAGACACTTGACGGTGCCGACTCCGCTGTGTGAATCCATCACGCGACTTCATCGACCTTGTCACACGACTTCATCGACCTTGACTACGCATCGCGTGACCCGCCACCGTGTAGACCCTACGCCTGAGGACTGCTCCAACTCGTTGCTGTGTCAACTATGTGTCTGTCATGCGACTCCATCGACATCGACCACATGTCCGCCCGGTGACTTTGTCGGCCGCGTTGACTCCACACTCGGGGGCTCCACCCACTCCGCCGCGAGCCTCGCTGCCGTCTTCGGCTGTTGCGACCTGCTGCACTCCTCGACTACGGCAATCTTTCTGCAATCTTTGATTGCGGCAAACTGATTCCTCCATCGGCTTCGGTGACCCGCTGCCGCGTTGACTCCGGTCCGCCGCATCGGCTCACGAATGCCGTCTCGACTCCATCAACCACCTCGATGCTACACTCGGGGGCTCCCTCGGCACCGGCGACCCATTGAGGTCTTCGACGCTATCGAACCGCTTCGGTCTTCGTCTCCAATAACCCGCCGTGGTCTTCAACTTCAACGACCCACCGCGGTCTTCAGATTGGGTGACTCGAGGGCTCCCCCGACTCCCGTTACCGCGAGCCTCTACAATATTCGACTCTGTCGACCTACTGATTCTTCGACTCCGTCACGCGACCCGCTGCCGTGTCGACTACATCCGCGACCGCATTAATTTCGTCCACGACAACTACTCAAAAAACTAAGTTTCCTCTACCATGAGTCAATAATTATTTCTTAACTCGCACTCAAAATACTCGGGGGCTGCGCCCTCTTTGAGTAACTTAACGTGTCATCGACTCCACACACTCGAGCACCTCATATGCGACAGTTCGAGTAGCTGATTCTGCCTGATCGTTGAATCCTTAAACTCCGAGTACCTCGGCAAGGCACTGAGACTAAGGGTAATTAGGATAACGAAAAGGCCTAGCATACGGTGCAAAAGTGTCGACTCGATTGACACCAGAATCTTACTTTACAATCCAACATGTAACTATTCTTTACAAGATACAAGTACTTCACAATTTTATGTGTTTTCTGCAGCTTACAAGAATGTCGACTTCATCGAGCTATTCTGTCGGGTCCTCCAACAGGAGTTGACAAAACAACTCACTACGCCATACACTCAAGACCCGGGTCGAGTTCCTCCTCGGATGGTTGCATCGCTTGATGCTACAAAGATGTGGTGCTAGACATGCACCCGATAGATGCGGTGCTAGCGACGCACCCGACAGAAGTGACTGTGTCGACTCCAACTACATCGTTGATTCAAGCTCCTTATGCGTGACATGCTGACTCGATGTACTTCCGGGTCAGTGGTTTCTCCTCGCATGAGTTTCGACTACGACCGTAAGATACAAGACTCGAGTCTCGAGTCTCACTCCGCACGGACACTCGGGACTACTCAACCTGGAGCTGGACGCCAGCATACAAGATCCTCGAGTGACATGCTTTGTATCCTCACTTGAATCCACGATTCGACTAAGGACTCGAGGGCTAATCCCATAGGGAGCGCTGGCTGTGCACCCGAAGAAATATGTGAAGATATCCAAGCATCATGAAAACCCTTCACTCGAATTTGCGATTCGATTGTGGACTTCGGGTTACTCCCATAGGGAGCACTGGAAGCATATTCGACTGAAACAAGCAAAAGACGACAATAGTCGCAAAATACTTATAGTCCCCACTCGAGTCTACGACTCAAATAGGCACTCGGGGCTACTCCCATAGGGGGCGCTAGTCGCGCACCCTATGATTATTTTTCCTTGCACATCATACTGTGTGTCGATAACATTCACACTCGAATGCTTTGGCAACTCCGCCTCATATTTTCCCTACAAAGAGATTACGTCTCCTGGGCCACCGAATCATCTCCGTGATGATAAAAAATTCGGATACTGCGCTTACAGCGTGAAGATAAGATCTGAATAAGGCCTGGCAACGCATCTGCTGCGCTCTACCAGAAATAATCCGTACCTACAGGTACGACGAATAAGCCTTGACGGACGCGTCGAGTGCTCATATTTACACACCGGGATTCGACTTTATAAGACCTCCGCAGCCTGAGTCGAATTACACCAGCACTTTTCCGAATTCGAGTCTGAGGACTCGAGTTTGAGTAGGTAGCGTTGTTTTTGCCCTAGAGAAATTAACTGGTCCTGATCCGTCGAGCGCACCATGCACGTTTACCATCATCCCTATGAACTACTATAAATTCGGCTGACCCGATGAACTTCCAGGTGAGTGCTTCGCACTCGACACGGTTATCGACTCCGACATCCTAATGCAAGACTCAAGACTTCTAAGTCTCCACCCGAATCTACGATTCGCATGGACACTCGGGGGCTACTGACATAGGTATGCCATACAGGCACCTACTATTGGACTACCTGGTGCGGCCCGACGGAAGGCCCACTCGAATATATATCGAGGTCCATACGCCCATGATGGTTCGACTGGTACGAAGACCATATGGACACGGACTCCCAAACGCACAAGATAAGGAAAGCTCAAAACTAGAGTTCGAATCTAACTTGTAACCAACTCGTATTGATACCTGAGACCTAGCCTCCCCATATATAAAGGCTAGGAGGGTCCAACGAGAAGGCAATCACGACTCCCACAATACACAATAGACAATAGATCTAGACATCGATCTCTCGCATATACGCCCGATCCAATCTACGTGACACCGCCATCGGTGATATTGTAATCCTTCGGATCATCATCAATCAAGAGCAGACAAGAAGGAGTAGGGTCCTCTACGAGGCCTGAACCTGGGTAAACCTTGCGACCCTGTATGCGTGTTTGCTAGCCGATCGAGACTTCCAGCGCACCCCTATTGCTCGAACCTAAGTCCATAACAATGTGCATTGATGAGTTAAACCCTGTTCAAAAGAAATAAGTCTTTTTTATTTTCTCAGGGTGCATGTGTTTGTCACATGTCACAAAACTTAAAGCATGGAAAAAGTTGGCCTAATGTAACATCCGATTTGAGCGTTTCCATCAAGCCAAACTCGTATCCGTGAAAAGGAGATCTCTCTGGGTATAAGTTCATGGCCCTCCACGTGCAGGCATATTAGGCTAGACTAATCCCCCGAAGCATGAAGAAAAGATCAAGCCCCATAGAAGTTTTCGAAAAATAGACCTGAGAAGTAGGTCCTATTGACCAAGAAGCGGAAAAAGCATAGTCGGCTAACACCAAGATGTTCGAAATACAACATAGTGCCCCGCCTCTCATAATTTCCCGAGCTCACGGCAAAGATGCTATTGGTGTCTGCTGCACGCGAGGAGAAGAAATAAGCTCTGGGTCATGGCGAAGCTGGCGTTGGTCGCCGCCGGAGAGTATCTACAGGAGGAGACATAGAAACGTCAGAGGATACTAGGCTCTGTGTCGTCCCTGTGGCAACGCTGCCGCCGGGAAGCCGTGCTGGCCTGCTGTTACTGTTTATCGCTGCAGCGCTCGCTGTCGTGCTGGTCCCTTTCTTCTTAGGTAGGGCGGCGACGCATTTACGATGCACTGGGCGGACATGTTAGTGAGAGCATCTCCAACAAGCGCTGCAAATCGCATGCGCGGCGGTAAAAGCAGCTATTTTAGTGTGGGGGAGCCTGCGCTCGCAGCTCAAGCAGAGGCGGAAAAAATCATGTGAGGCAAAAACTTTTGCCGCACGCGAGATATTTTGGGCGCTGGCTCCGGTGCGCGCTATAAACCAAGTGTCCGCGCATTGCCAACTATTGCTGAACACTCACTCACGCCAAATCCCCACCACTTCGCTCGCCCGCCACGTATTCCAGCCGTCGAGACACCGCCGCGCCGCCCCAACTCCTCTGGCTACCGCAGGGTGCACACACCCCCAACGGCACATACTACTCGGAGATCCGTGCCGGCGGCGATCGCATAGTGCTGGCGGCGACCGCGTAGATGCCGATGGAGTCATCGACGGAGGAGGAGAAGGAGGACGATTCTGATTTCTAGTTTACCACATAGAAGCTGGTCGGTAGCAATAATGAAGCTAGGCAGCCTAGCTTCATTTTTGCTACCGATCAGCATCTACCTTGTGAATTAGTGTGTGTGCACCGTTTGTTTGCCTATGTAAAATATATCTACTATATTTTTAGTCTATTTTTTCTAGTTTATTCGATTTTTGTTTGTGTAGATATGTCTATGAAACCTGCTTGTGGCGCTAGCGTGCGCTGTAATATGCACCCTATGGTGCAACGCCTGTTTTGCGATTATGCAGGCTGAAACTTAGTTACGGTGACGTGACAGCTGCTGTATGTAAAAAACGGCGATGTAAAGCAGTTTTAGCGCACGCCAATTTGCATCTTTTGTTGGAGATGGTCTTGAGAACTCTGCTAGACCTGCACTGAACGGCTTGTTGTCAGTTCTTCGTCTGATTAACTTGGTTCCATGATCTGTTTGCAGCATGCTGGCTGTGACATCATCGCGCAGTTGATGATTGACTAGGTACTTCAATCGATCCAACAACTGACTAGCTTAATATAGTACTATACAGAAATTAGGTGTGAAGGGAATCACGCCGCGCGATCGATAGAGATTAGTACTAGGCCGCTAGGTGTGAAGGAAATTCTCAGGTTTTGATTAGTTCGTAATTGTTGGCCCTTCCATTAGCCATAGTCCGCCCGTGGAAAGCTCGCCGGCAATGGGGCAAGGTCCTAGACTGCTCCGTGATGTCCCTGAGCTTCTAACCGCCGAACGCTGTCCTGTAGTGTATGTCCGGCAGTAACCGATGCTGCAATTGCATCGTGGAGTTAAATCTGACTGAAGGTGGAAAAAAGCAGAGCACGGCTGCGGGCTCGTCGCCGGGGCACCCGTCTCGACTTTGTGTAGACGCGCCTCGAGCTTAGGGTGGCCCGCCGAGGTGCGAAGGCGTGGAGGCGAGGTGGTGCGCGGCCTGTCACTCCCCGTAGAATACTTCCTCGCTACACAAGGAAAATTTAATCAGGAACCGCACTGTTAGGGCTCCTTTGATTTGCAGGAAATATAAAAGAAAAGTAGAGGGTTAGAAATTTTTCCGGAGATAGTACTGTTCACTGCTTTGATTCATAAGAATGATGGAAGGAAAACCAAAGGATTTAGATCTCAGTTTCAGCCTAAAACGTATATGAAAAGAAAATGAACTTGCACCTCATGCTTCAGTTCCTACGCACAAGGAACGAGGCCAGTTTTGCACGTGACATCCTTTCCTATTTCTATTCCTATTCCTATTCCTATTCCTACGCTATTCCATATCCATATCCTTTGAATCAAAGAAGACCTCCGAATATTGTACGTATAGGATTGTTACGGTAGTTTAGTATAGTTAACATTCCAGCGTGATTTGACTTGTACTTCAATATGATCTCTTATACGTCTCTATATACTCATTCATGAGGCTCAGTAATACGTCGATCATATTCCGTCAATTTCTCCATCTCTATCGTTCTACATGATATCATAGCATAATACGATCCTAACCTGTCGCCACCGCCGCATCCACCTGTCGCCGCCGCCACTTCCCAAAGCCTAGTGCCGCCACCCCATGGCGCTGGGCTAGTCGAGCAACACGCTTCCGCCGCGCTGTCTCCGGAGATGTCAATATCCATGATCTCCTCGAAGGATGCACAACATGTACGCGGGGTTCTCTTGATCGGTTTAATTTTTTGGTTTACCGATCTTAGATCGGATTGAGTCGTCCATCACCGTCGTCATCGCTGCACCTCTACTCCGATCATCTGCATCGACGATCTACACCGCGCCCGTGCGCCTTCCCTCTCTGCTGTTGCGCCTGCCTCGGCAGGCTGTTTCGGCCTCACGGCAGCTACCACGCACCTTGAATGGCTGCTACGCCTTCCTTGGAAGGCTGCCACGGCCGTCTCCCCTCGGATCGTCTTCGTAGTCATCATCCGGAACTTCACCGACAAGACCGCCATCGACTCCGATCTACATGCCGTCCACTCCATGGCGTATAAGGCACACAGTCAGTTTGATCAATTGATCCCGCGTCTGTTTACACCAAACACGCCCCCGAGCACGCCCGTACCACAGATCAAGCTACGGGCTGCCACTGCGTCGCCCCTTCGGGCTGCAGCACCGCCGCCTTTTGTCGACGCTAACGACATCCAACGGGCTTTCCTTGGCGTTTACGTCGCTGGTGGTCTTCCAGCCACTGCACTGACTTGCATTCTGCAGCTATTCCACCCACTCGGGCCGTAGCATCGTTGCACATAGTCTACTTCGCCGTCCCCGCGCATCGACGTCCTCAGCTTCCACCGCGCCATCTCCTACACGGCGCGGATTGGCGCCGTCTGTGTTGGAGTATTAGGAATTTTTCGCATGATATTAATTACCGAAATCAACGTTATGTAGGCACTAGAAGATCTAAACCCATGCAGCCAAATAAGCTCATCTAGTAGATCTATAAATTTAGCAAGAATTAGTGCATAAAAAAAGAGGAATAACATGTATAAGTTGACCGGAAAGGTCATCACCGCAGCAATACCTTGGTCTTTGTCATTGTCACCCATGGTGTTGTTGAGGTCGTCGGTTGATGAAGAAGAACACACAAACGGAGGCGAGTAGTCACGCCAATACACTCCCCAAAACCTTATCGTCCGTCTCCTGGTGCAGGTCTCAACGGACGGGGTTTGGGAGGCCTGCCCTCCCGGACGGTTGTTCACGCAGTCGCCGGGATGGGGAAGCCTAGAGAACAACGCAAGAAGAGGAACAAGGTGAGAGAGACAGAGAAAGAACAAGTTACTTCTAGATATGTTCTACCTCTTCCTCTATAGCTTGGGAGGTGAGCCAACCGAGTCTCTACATGGTGGAAGACAAGGACACACGTCAAACATGCACATCAATGTTGATACGTACCCAACAGCTGGTGAACCATACAAAAATTTAGTCTTCCACAAAACGAGTTTCTAACTCGAACTCGATTCACGAAACGCGCCGCGCATGCGGACGATGCGAGGTGGGTGACGGAGGAGGAGTGTGCGTGGACTCCTCTTCTCACTTACTTTGTGGGAATGAAACATCTCACCTTATAAGCTGGTCCAACTCTCTCTCAACTAGCAATGTTTGATTAACTTTGTCTCCCACACAGGTCCCAAGCTACCATAGTAGATGTGCATTGAGATTTCAGGATTTATTAGACTACATGGGCTTCCTACATGGGTCCCATATAAATCTAAGAATAATCTCCTACCACATCTCAGAGGCACGTCATATTGCTCATTAGTTACAATCACTATTTAATATACCTACAGTTCAGTGGAGACTATTAAGTTGAACTTCCACCTAGATAAAAAGATACACTTAACTACAACTGAACAATGGACTATGTCTTGAATTGTCTTATCAAGTTCCACTCAATGCCGTCATTGATACTTGATTGTCATAGGTTACCCCTCGGGTGGAGCTTATAAGTCATAATCCTCGGCCTTTCATGAGCTTCCTAGAGATTCACCCAAGTCGCATACACTATGACCCGCAGTGTAACTCATATATGTGTGTTCTTTTAAGATCGCTCTGTAGGACAGCGTCTTTGCTCCTAACAAGACACACATAACACATTAAGATGTAATCAACCTCCCTAACAGTATACTATGAGAGAATTGTATGTACAACGAAGATGGAGTATTGAAAGTTTCTCTCAACTTAGTTGTTTCAGTTTGTTTTTCCAGGTTCTAATTCACGGGATCTCTGATCACAAAGGTTGGGTTACCCCCTTGACAACTCCCGTGGGTCTCAAACCCATCTCCCTCGATGCATTTTCTATCAAATTTCTGGATAGTCCTTTCGTAAAAGGATCTGCCAGATTTTTAGCCGTTTGGACATAATCTAATGCTATAACTCTGGAGTTTCTCGGCTTTCTAATAGACTTCGGTCTTCTTGTCAACACCCGGATTTTTAATCCCAGATGCCTGTTATGCCATACATCGCAATCCCAGGATTACCATTTTTGCGAGACATAACAGATTGGATATCACAATATATCATCCATTACAAACCATAATAAGGTCTTACACAATTAAATGATCTCATGATCTAGTCTTAATACAAACAATCAACGGGATAATAAGCGTAGCGGTGGGTTCCATCTTCAGTGTCACAGGCAATATTGACGATGGGAGATGATCCTAGTTGTCGTAGCCGTCCTGCGGTCCTTCTTCTGGATAGTCCTCCTCATAGTCTGGCCACGAGAATAGCCAGGGACAAAACCATAAGTACTCTTTAAGTACTCGCAAACTATCAGTAACGAGTAAGGTAGTTCTAGTAGGAAATGCTAAGCTGTAAGTTTATTTGCAAAGTTAAATTTGAAACATAAACTGAGTTCAGAAACAAAGAAATATAAAATAAAGTTCTAAAATCACTTAAGTTGGGAACTTAGTTTTCATATTCACAACCCTGTTGTGGTCAAGTCAAGTCACAATTCATTTCACAAGTCATTTTGAAAACATCTGACAACGAAACAGTATGGCCACTCCAACTGTCCATGACCGCGGACGCGGCTATTCGAATAGTTTGACACTCTGCAGAGGTGTTACCCTTTCACCATAAAATTCAATACATCCGTCAGGGATAACCCTGAATCATCATACTTAGTATACGGATAAGAAATCACAACCTTTCCTTTACACACTCTAGTATAAGCACCTCTCCTATGAGCTTGGCCTCCCATCCATGGCCATCTGCCATCCTGGGCACTGCATAGGTGGACAACATCAAGAGGTAGCCTCATCTCAAACCTCTTCCATGAGGGAACCCATACTAATGCATATAAACTTTCGGCTAAGCCTTACCCAATTCAGGTATTGTGGTTATACGGTAAAATTGGAATGGTATCGCATCTGAACCCAACCATCAGTTTTTATAAAGGGCTAAGGCTCATGCCTCAACATTTTCATCATCAAAAACCATTTGTCCTTCTCAACACATGTCAAAACATCTCAATAGAATGACTCATCATTCCAAGGTTTTCATAAGCATTTTCACCAAGTATTCCCATCTAAAGTGATCAAGTTTTTGGTTTAGCAGTAGCCACTAAGTTAAGAGGGTTCACTAAGGTGGGATGCTAATCTCAATCTCATGCCATAGAATGACATCTAGTATAGGCCAAGTTTTATACTCTTTATGCTATCTATACTACTTTCAAAAATCTCACCAAGCATTACTAAAAGTAAAGAAACTTTGGTAAAGTAAAAAGTAAAGCTTGCAAGTAAAACTTGGGATGGGTATAAATCAAAAGATATAACCAAAGCATGCCTAATGCATCTTGCTTAGGTTAACTTGCATCTAGTGATGGCTTGTAAGTATTAGCTTGCCAATAATATCTTGCCTTGATTGGTGCAGTGGTTGAAATTCTCCCCGTCTTCTTTGGGGTAGAACTCCTCCTCCTCGTAGACTTGGTTGGCACTATCGTCTATAAATAAATACGGGATACACAATCACCAAACAATACTTAACTAGTATATTCAGCACACTAAGGCACACACTTGAAGATTTAGCATCATCATAATCATCACAAGATTTAAAGAACTAGTTTCATTTATTTTATTTGAGAAAAGTAATTTCTACTCATTGAAAATAATTAAGATTTAACATTCTCCAATTAAAATATGGGATCATGTGGACACATGTCATCACCACATATTCTAATACATGGGAATGTGATTTAAATGTTTGATCATATTTCAATAAGTTTAAGATTAGTATTTAAATGATTTAAAGTGACTAGAAATGCCCTAATAGCATTATTTTGGTACTAGTCCAAAGTCACTGCATGTAAACTTAAATATTATTACATATTCAGATAGATATTATCAAATGTGATTTTTGAGAGTTGGAAATAACTCAAAAGCTATTATGGTTGGTTTTTGAAAAATATTTGAATGTTTAAGTCTTTGTCTTGTTATTTTTGCTATATGTGATCTCTAACTCGAATTGATTTGAATCCAACGGCTTGGATAGAGACTTTATTTATCTTTCTAGCAAAATTTGAATCATGCATTTTGGTTAAGTGAATATCTCTGAAATGATTTTTAAACAAGTGGAGAGAATCTAGTTTTAATCTAAATAGAAAAACCTTTATTTAAATTTGTGGGCTAGAGCGGGAAAACTAACGGGCCGGCCCAGTGGCGCTCCGCGGCGCAGAGGGCAACTGACAGGAGGGGTCCGCATATCAGCGACTAATCCTAACCGAAGCGGTACGGGGCAATCTCAGATGTGCGATTAGAACCTAAATCTACGGCTGAGGATCATCATCTCCGGTGAACAGCTCCGGCGAGAACTAACCCTAACGCGGCACGGTGGGTGTACGTGGGGGCTTACCAGGGCTCCAGCTAGACGTGGCGATGGGAGTGATCGAGCTGGTGGACGACGGCGGTTCTAGGCGTGGTCGCGGCGGCTCCTAGGACAGCTCCAATCGACGACGCCTCTTCTCCTTTGCTGCGGCAAGCTCCGGCAAAATTCTGACGAATGGCGGCTCGCCTTGCTCTGGGGATGGGGTGGAAGGATCAGTGGAGAGAGAGGAGTGAGATGATTTTGCAGAATGAGGCTGGGGGTGGCCTCTATTTATAGTTCGACGAAGCGACCGAACAGGGTGGGCTGGCGTCTCAAGCGAGGGCGGTACAGCGTGCTATCGTCGTGGCTGGAGGTAGGGGACGGTGCACGGTCTGCTGGGGTCATCTACGGCGTAAAGGCGCGGCTAGGGGCGATGGCATTTGGTCGGGCGCGGCTGGTGCTCTGCGCGGCAGAAGCGGCGTTCGATGCGGCGCACAGGGGCTACAGGTCAAGCGGTGGCGAACGGGCATGTCCGAGCGGTTCCTGGGGTTGTGGCAAAGCGGTGCGTGCGGGCTGCGGTCGAGGCGCGGCGTGTGCATGCTTGTCGGGCGCGGCGCTCTGGTGCGTGCTCGACATGGTGCAGACGTTCTGGGCGCGGTGTTCTATGGGTGGTCCATGGCTCGGCTCTGCTCGGGGAGGGGACAGAGGGCGGCAGTGTGGCCTCGCTTAGTAATTTATATTTGAAATTTGAAAAGATTTTTGGTGTGTGATCTGATCTTATGCTTGGTAGTCTCTGGTTGCTGGGAATTGTCAAGGTGAATTGGTTTGGTTGGTTTTTGCAAAAGTGGGATCTTCTCATATGATTTGGATTCCATTTTCAAATTCCATTTAAATTTAGTGGATACATTTTATTGTAAGATTTTAAAGTGGGCCTTGGTAGATCTTTACTTGTACTAGCAAGGGGTGCAAAGATCTAGAATTGTTTCTGTTGGGATATGACTTCTAGGAACACCTAAAGTGGCCTAGTGGATTAAAATGGCCAAAGTGACCATTTGCATTATTTAATCTTATTTGATTTCTTTTTCTTTGGATTTTGTTTGTAAATGGTCTAGATGATGTGGCATTCACCTTTAAACCATTTCATATCATTTAGAACAAACAAACATGGCATTTACACACAATTCTATACTAATGCAACAAACACATGCATTCATAGTTATTTTAATAATAAAAAGTTTTTGTTAACCCTAAATTGGGTGATTAGGATCTTGATAACCTTGATTAAAGATTTGGGATGTTACAAACCTTCCCCCCTTAAACAAAATCTCGTCCTGAGATTTAAGAAAAACTAGGAACTAAAGAAATCTGGAAACTCAGTCCTAATGTAATCTTCTCGCTCCCAAGTGGCTTCCTCTTCGGTATGATTGCTCCATTGAATCTTGAGAAATTTTATACTCCGGGTCTTGGTGGTTCTGAAGGCTTCTTCCAAGATACGGATGGGCACTTCACGATACGTCAAATCCTTGTTGATATCAATGGCTCGGTGATCGATGTTCTTGAAAACTTCGGTCTTCTCTGGCACTTCTGGGCATTGCGAAGTAACGAGATATGAAATACATTATGGATGGTTGACATCTCCTCTGGTAGCTCCAGTTGATACGATAATTCTCCTCGATGATTCAGAATCTTGAAGGGTCCAATATATCTGGGGGCTAACTTTGATTTCAGCTGAAAACGTTGCATTCCTTTCAACGGCGAAACTTTGAGATACACAAAATCTCCGACATTGAAGGTCAGGTCTCTGCATCTCTTGTCGGCATAACTCTTATGTCTGGATTGGGCGGTCTTGAGGTGCTCACGGACTTTGTGAACCTTCTCTTTGGCTTCTCGTAGGATGTTGGGTCCAAAAGTCTAACTCTCTCCTACTTGCGACCAATTCAAAGGGGTACGGCACTTTCTTCCATATAAGAACTCAAATGGGGCCATTTGCAAACTGGCTTGATAACTGTTGTTGTATGAGAATTTTGCGAAAGGCAGACAATCTTCCCATTTTGATCCATACTCTAACACACAAGCTCTCAACATATCTTCTAAGATCTGGTTGACTCTTTCAGTCTGTCCATCGGTCTGTGGGTGATAAGATGTGCTAAAATTCAACTTTGTTCCTAATCCTTCTTATACTTTCTGCCAAAATCTCGAGGTAAATTGGGTTCCTAGATCCGACACTATGGTCTTGGGGGTTCCATGCAAACTAACAATTCTAGCAATGTACAACTCTGCTAGCTTCGAACTCTGGTAGGTTGTCTTGACAGGTATAAAATGGGCTACCTTGGACAGTCTATCAACGATGACCCAGATAGAGTCATTTCCCGTACTAGAAGTAGGCAAGCCGGTGATAAAGTCCATTCCGACGGAATCCCATTTCCATTCCGAAATCTGCAATGGTTGCAACAGTCCTACGGGTCTCTGATATTCCGCTTTGACTCTTTGACAGATATCACACTTGGCGATGTAGCTTCCAATTTCTCTCTTCATCTTGTGCCACCAAAATTGCTCCTTCAAATCCTGATACATCTTCGTTCCTCCGGGGTGGATAGAATAAAGAGTATCATGAGCTTCTTGCATGATAACTTGCTTCAACTCCGAATATGCTGGCACACAGATACGTCCTTTGTACCACAAAACTCCTTCTTCATCTTCAGTAAATCCAGGTACCTTTCTGATGGCTCTGGGTATTGCGCCCAGAAAAGTGCTGGTGCGTGGTTGATGTAGAGCTCGTTAGGAACCCCAAGAGGAAGGTATGATGAGCACAGAAGCAAGTTTCTCTCAGTTATGAAACCAAGGTTTAATCGAACCAGTAGGAGCAAGGAAACACCCCAAATGTGTTACTAGCTGAGCTTTGGCAGGGCACACTACCGGTGCTAGTAGCAACATGGAGACCTACACAACACAACCATAGAACTCTGTCCTCAACTTGCGATGAGGTTGTCAATCTCACCGTGTTTTGCGGAAAACAAAGGATTAAATGTATCAAATGGAAAGAAGTAAAAGTTTGCAGAAAGTAAACACAAAGCAGTAAAAGATTGTAGATTGAATATAAAAGACAAGGACCGGGATCTATAGTTCACTAGAGGTGGCTCTCCTTAAGATAGATAACATGCTGGGTGAACAAATTACAACGGGGCAATTGACAAACATCGAGAAAGCAATACATGCATATAGTAATCATCTTGACTCCTTTGAGACTTGATTGGGAATTACAACATTATACATAGACCACCATCCAACTTCATCTATGACTAATAATCCACCTTCAGGTTATCATCCAAACCCCCTCCAGTATTAAGTTGCAAGCAACAGATTATTGCTTTATTTAACTGCGTAAAGTAAACAATACGATTGTTCTATGAACAAAGGATTGTTGTTTTCTCCCTAGTAGCAACATCACATCTAGTACCTTAGAGATTTCTGTCACTTCCCCAGATTACCAGAGGCATGAACCCACTATCGAGCATAAATACTAACTCTTGGAGTTGCTAGCATCTACTTGGCCAAGATAGATACTAGTAACGGAAAGCATGCAAGATCACAAATAACAAAGACATGATAGAATCAATAATCAATCTGAAATAGCATCTCAATATCCATCGGATCCTCGCAAACAGAACATGCAGAATTACAAATAGATGATCTTGACCATGAATGGAGCTCACAAGATCTAAACATGAAAGCACAAAGGAGGAGAACCAGGCATCTAGCTACTACATGGATCCGTAGTCCAAGGATGAACTACTCACGCATCACACTGGAGGCTTACATGGTGATGAAGAAGGCCTCCAGGGTGAATTCCCCTCTCCGACAGGGTGCCAGGAAGAGCTTCAGATCCCTCCCGATCTAGGGATGGAGATGACGGCGGCTATAGACTCTTTCGTGGATTTTTTGATCGGGCACTTAGGGTTTACGTCCAGTGGGCATCTTATAGTCGGAAGGGGAGGCCGAGGGGGTGCCAGGGCTGGCCTCACCACCCGGCGCTGCCAGGCCGGTGTGGCCGGTGGTGTGTGGTGGCCCCCAGGCCCCTCTCCGTCTCGTAATCTGGCATCTGATGGCTTCCGGAAAAATAGGCACTTTGGCTTTTGTCCCGTCCAATTCTGAGAATATTCATTTTCTGACTTTCCTGGAACCAAAAACAGCAGAAAACAGGCAGCTGGCACTTTGGCTCTTGTTAATAGGTTAGTCCAAGAAATCATATGAAAAGTACTCCAAAGTTGGAACAAAACACAAGAAAGTGGACAAAACCAAGCATGGAACATAAAAAATTATAGATACATTTGCAATGTATCAACATCCCCAAGCTTAACTCTTGCTCGTCCTCGAGTAGGTAAGTGATAAAAAGAAAGAATAATTTTTGAGGTGACATGCACCATCAAAGACTTGATGAAAGTATTTGTAAAAAATTCAAAGCTGGGATCATAGTACTTCAATCATAACATGAAAGACAAATTTCTAATAATAAGACAAAGAAACTATGATGCAACATGAAAAGGCACAAACAAAATATTCATGAATAACAATGCTTTGCAAGACGTTTGTTTGTTCCACATAAAGAAAACATAGCATAAAAGTATTCATCTTGTCCCTCGATAGAGTAGCAAATATAAATGCATAGGACACCTTCAAAGTCCATAAGAGTGACTAGATACAATAGTTTAAAACAAGCAATATCAAGTATGCATCAATCAACTAGTCTTGGGACAATGCACATAGAACTAAGAATGGCCACTATGCTCTCAAAGTAGGTGCATAAAGGTAGAAGGTGGAGACTCAATATAATGGTGGAACAAAGGCCTTTTTATAAAAGGAAGTAGGGATTCAAGTCTAATAAAGAGCTTCCAAAAATTATGGTACTTATAGCTTTCAGCTCTCATTGCCCCTATCATAAGCATCTTGAAGTGATTAAGGTTAAAGTGAACAAACTATGGTGTACATGCTTGACGAAGTATAAGTCAGAAATCTCATGTCCCTTGTATACGAGGGCCGCTCCTCATGTTACTCAAGTTTAGTCACCGGTAAGTTCTTGTCATTGTAAGTATATGTGTATCATAGAGAACCGCCAATGGGGTACCCCTTGCCCGATGATATGGAAGAATCCCCATATCAAAATGACAAGGCAAGCAGACAACGAGCATCTCAGCAATCTTCTTATTTACCATGGGAATATGGTGCTTTTTTCTCTCTTTCCTCTTTTCATAATCTCATTTTTTTTCTCTTTTCTCTTTTTTTCTCAAGATAGGATTCTTTTTTTATAAGAAGAATGCTTCATAGACAGCTCATTATGGTTACGCTGCAGGTTTCCACCATGTCAGCATGGATTAGACCAACGGCCCAGGCATTTCTCTAACACATATACATAACTCCATGGACTTACAAGCTCCCCTTTCATTTCACACCGACGACATCCATATACAAAAGAGCATGATATCAACTAGGTACAAGTACCAAGTGCAATGTTGAAAGCGTTCCCCATGAAAGCATGGTTCTGCTAATTCCCGACAAATATGTGCAAGCATATACAACATAGAATACACATTGGTTAAAGTTTATTAAGGGCAAGAAAAGTAAAGTGTGCCATCAAGTTCGTGAGAGATTTAATCACTAGTTTTCTCATAACAAGTTTAATTTGGAAGGTAAACAAAAGCATGAATATACTTGGAATAACATAAGCTAGTAGGTAGGTATGGTGGACTCTTTGGAATAACTTGGTTTAGGGAGTTGGATGCATGAGTGGAACTCATACTTGGTTGTGGAGGTTAGCAAAAGACTGGGAGCGACAAACTAAGAGAGCAATAATGGCCATAATCATGCAGAGCAACAAAACATCATTGATAAAAGCATAACGTGATACTACAAGTTGAAAACTAAAGGATCATAAAGGCTTATGGTGACTTGAGATAGTCATAACATGGTGTGATCATGTGCCAAGTCAACCCAAATAAAGCATCAAAGGAGAATACCACTATACTATGCTTTAATATGCTAAAACAACGCATGATTCATCCAAGGCACATTAAGAAATCTCAATTGTTTATAACAAGTCATGCTACAACAAAGAATACTAAGCATAAATCCAAAACAATATCAAGCATGGCATGACAGAGAATTGGCCATAGTCAAAAACAAGCTCCTTTTACCACATACGCATGCACTTTCCTACTCTTTTCCAAACCAAACCAAACTATTTGCAAACCAATGTATGAAAGAGGGGGTCCAACCAATTTATTCAGAAAACTAGTAAAACCAATAAAACGAAAAACCAAAACGAAAACGAAAAAGAAGACGCTCCAAGAACAACACAACTATGCATGAAACAATAAAAATGAAGCGTTTGGAAGAAACCTGGAATTTTTATTGATGAAGAAGGGGATGCCTTGGGCATCCCCAAGCTTTGATGCTTGTAATTCTTGGATATTTCTTGGGGTGACATGCGTGGCATCCCCAATCTTGATCTTTAGTCCATCCTTCATCTCATTACTCATTCCTCCCATACACATGAAAATTTTCCTTCATACAAAACATCACACAATCTTTATTAGCAACATTAGTGCACTCAAGATAATAAGTCTTTAGGTTCAGTTCCAACACCAATAAAACTTCCAATAAAACACTATATACTGTAGCACTTCCCTCAAAAAGCTCAAATTCCCTAAAAGAACTCAAAAAGGAACCAACAAGAAGCAAAAGCAAATAATGGCAGAAATCTGTCAAAAACAGACTAGCAGGTAAAGAATTTTTTTCCGAAGACCTTCTGTTGCTCAAATCGACAAGTGTTGAACTAACAAAAGTTATATAACAACCTGGGGCAGAAGCACAAAAATTCACGCCTCAAAATGACATACAGAGATTATACACGAATTTTTACGGTGAAGCACAAAAATCTATTTCGGGACAGCAACTTTCCCAATCATTACTTCTCTCTCATTAGAGGTTACTCTTGGCACAAAAAGCAAATAAAAAAGATAAGGAGAGGTTATTACTGAGGTAATAACTTCCAAGAATCATCTAAAACTTTTGGGTTATCTCCCAATAAGTACTTTTCTTTAACGTCTTTAAGTTAGGCATAAGAAGCAAGAAAAAGAATCAAGTGTTCTCACATGAAGAAGCATTAAGACAAAATTTTGTTTTCATAGGAGAGGCAAAAGAAATCTTCTCTCTCTTCTTGGGGAAGTGTTCTATACCTTTCTTGAGTGGGAGTTGATATTTAATGGTGCCTTCTTTCATATCAATGATGGCACTAACAATTCTAAGAAAAGGTCTTTCCAATGTAATAGGACAAGAAGCATTGCATTCAACATCCAAAACATAGAAATCAATGGGGACATAGGCATTGTTAACCATAATAAGAACATCATTAAGACTCCCCATGAGTTTCTTTTTAGCATTATCATCAAGTGGGACATTCAAATAACAATCTTCAAGTGGAGGCAAATCAAGCATATCATAAATCCTTCTAGGTATAATAGAAACACTACTATCAAGATCACATAAAGCTTTGTAATCAAAGTCATTCACTTTCATATTAATGATGGGTTCCCAACCATCTTCTTGTTTTATAGGAATAGAAGCTTTATGTTTCATCTTTTCTTCTTTAATCTTTATGAGAGCATCAGTAATGTGTTTTGTAAAGGCCATGTTCATAGCACTAGCATTAGGACTTTTAGCAAGCTTTTGTAGGAACTTAATAACTTCAGAGATATTGCAACCATCAAGATCAAAACCATACTTATCATCTAAAGTAGTAGAGATATTACTAGCCTCAACACTAGTGGTGGTGATAGTACAAACACTAATGTTTCTAGCAATTTCATCTTCTCTTTCCCACTTAGCATGTAATTCAGCTAATAGTCTAACATTTTCATCAATTCTTACTTGTATAGCATTAGTAGTTGCAAAGGGATTATCATTAGTCTCAGGTTTAGCAGCCATTTTATTCAAAGATTGAGCTTCAACCAAAGATGCTATATTTCTTTTAGCATTAGAGAGTTTTTCCTCAATAGTTTTATTGAAAGCAGTTTGTTTACTAATAAACTCTTTAAGCATAACTTCAAGTTCAGAGGGAGCAGTCCTATTATTGTTGTAAGAATTTCCATAAGCATTACCATTGTTGGGAGGATATGTCTTATAATTGTTGTTACCGAAATTGTTCCTATAAGCATTATTGCCAAAGTTGTTATTTCTTATGAAGTTCACATCAACTTGCTCTTCTTGAGCAACCAAAGAGGCTAAAGGAACATTATTTGGATCAATATGGGCTTTCCCATTAACAAGCATATACATAATAATATCAATTTGATCACTCAAGGAGGAGGTTTCCTTAACAGAATTTACCTTCCTACCTTGTGGAGCTCTCTCAGTATGCCATTCAGAATAATTAACCATCATATTGTCTAGAAGTTTTGTTGCAGCACCCAAAGTGATGGTCATAAAGGTACCTCCAGCAGCAGAATCTAATAGGTTCCTTTAAGAATAGTTCAATCCTGCATAAAAAGTTTGGATGATCATCCAAGCAGTCAGTCCTTGAGTGGGACAATTCTTTACCAAATATTTCATTCTTTCCCAAGCTTGAGCAACATGCTCATTATCAAGTTGTTTAAACTTCATTATTTCACTTCTCATGGATATAATCTTAGCAGGAGGATAGTATTTTCCAATGAAATCATCTTTGCATTTAGTCCAAAAATCAATACTATTCCTAGTTAGGGAATTCAACCATTCTTTAGCTTTTCCTCTCAAAGAGAAAGGAAAGAATTTCAGCTTAATAATATCACCATCTATATCCCTATGCTTTTACATCTCACAAAGTTATTTAGATGGGAAGCAGCATCTTCATTACCAATACCAGAAAATTGTTCTCTCATAACAAGATTGAGTAAAGCAGGTTTTATCTCAAAGAAAGTATCTTCAGGCACGGGTGGAGCAATAGGTGTGCTCATAAAATCATTGTTGTTGGTGCTAGTGAAGTCACACAACTTAGTGTTTTCAAGAGTAGTCATTTTTTTGTGTTTTTAAATAAGAAAGCAAACTAGTAAAACTATTTTTTTTTGTGTTTTTCACAACAAAACAAGCAAACAAAGCAAAAAAGAAACTAAGCAAAACAAAATAAACAAAGTAAAGAGATTGGTTATGAGGGACTCCCCTTGTGAAGATGTCCTTGACTCCCTGGCAACTGCGCCAGAAAAATGCTTGATGGCTCTGTGTATGGCGCCTAGAAAAGTGCTGGTGCGTGGTTGATGTAGAGCTCGTTGGGAACCCCAAGAGGAAGGTATGATGAGTACAACAACAAGTTTCCCTCAGTTATGAAACCAAGGTTTAATCGAACCAGTAGGAGCAAGGAAACACCCCAAAGGTGTTACTAGCTGAGCTTTGGCAGGGAGCACTACAGGTGCTAGTAGCAACGTGGAGACCTACACAACACAACCACAGAACTTTGCACCCAACTTATAGTGAGGTTGTCAATCTCACCGGTTTTGCTGAAAACAAAGGATTAAATGTATTGTGTGGAAGAAAGTAAAAGTTTGCAGAAAGTAAACAGAAAATAGTAAAAGATTGTAGATTGAATATAAAAGACAAGGACCGGGATCCATAGTTCACTAGAGGTGGCTCTCCTTAAGATAGATAACATGCTGGGTGAACAAATTACAGCGGGGCAATTGACAAACATCGAGAAAGCAATACATGCATATACTAATCATCTTGACTCCTTTGAGACTTGATTGGGCATTACAACATTATACATAGACCGCCATCCAACTGCATCTATGACTAAGAATCCACCTTCAGGTTATCATCCGACCCCCCTCCAGTATTAAGTTGCAAGCAACAGATTATTGCTTTACGAACTGCGTGTAAAGTAAACAATACGATTGTTCTATGAATAAAGGATTGTTGTTTTCTCCCTAGTAGCAACAACACATCTAGTACCTTAGAGATTTCTGTCACTTCCCTAGATTACCAGAGGCATGAACCCACTATTGAGCATAAATACTAACTCTTGGAGTTGATAGCATCTACTTGGCCAAGATAGCTACTAACAACGGAAATCATGCAAGATCACAAATAACAAAGACATGATAAAATCAATAATCAATCTGAAATAGCATCTCAATATCTATCGGATCCCCGCAAATACAACATGCAAAATTACAAATAGATGATCTTGATCATGAACGAAGCTCACAAGATCTAAACATGAAAGCACAAAGGAGGAGAACCAGCCATCTAGCTACCACATGGATCCGTAGTCCAAGGATGAACTACTCAAGCATCACACCGGAGGCTTGTATGGTGATGAAGAAGGCCTCCAGGGTGAATTCCCCTCTCCGGCAGGGTGCCGGGAAGAGCTTCATATCCCTCCCGATCTAGGGATGGAGATGACGGCGGCTACAGTCTCTTTCGTGGATTTTTTGATCGAGCACTTAGGGTTTACGTCCCGAGGGCATCTTATAGTCAGAAGGGGAGGCCGATGGGGTGCCGGTCCTCACCACCACCTGGCTGGCGCAGGCCACAGCGTGGCCAGGTGGTGTGGTGGCCCCCTGGCCCCTCTCCGTCTCGTACTCTGGCATCTGATGACTTCCCGAAAAATAGGCACTTTGGCTTTTGTCCCGTCCAATTCCGAGATTATTCATTTTTTGACTTTCCTGGAACCAAAAACAGCAGAAAACAGGTAGCTGGCACTTTGGCTCTTGTTAATAGGTTAGTCCAAGAAATCATATGAAAAGTACTCCAAAGTTGGAACAAAACACAAGAAAGTGGATAAAACCAAGCATGGAACATCAAAAATTATGGATACATTTGCAATGTATCACTTTCCTGTACCAATACGACGTTTGATTCCGTCGATACTTGCATTTCCCTTCTGGGCCTCCTTGATTTGACTAATCAAAGTGGGTTGAAGTTCAATGCTAGCTAAAATCATTTGCTAACTAGCTCAGTTCTAAACTGCTCCAACTCTTCATGCAAACTTGGCTGGGCTTCTTTGATCATGGTGTTTAATCTACACGGCAATCTGCTAAGAGCATCCGCTACCACATTGGCTTTGCCGGGGTGATAGTGAATGTCAAGGTCATAATCCTTGATTAACTCTATACATCTCCTTTGTCTCATATTCAGCTCCTTCTGAGTGAAAATATACTTCAGACTCTTGTGATCTGAATAAATCTCACAGTGATTACCCATCAGGTAATGATGCCATGTCTTCAAGGCTAAAACTACAGCTGCTGGTTCAAGATCATGGGTAGGGTAGTTCTGCTCATGCTACTTCAGTTGTCGGGAAAGATATGCTATGACTTTGCCTTCTTGCATCAACACACATCCGAGACCAATCTTGGATGCATCACAATACACATCAAAAGGCTTCTTGATATCTGGCATAATCAATATTGGGGCTGAAATCAATCTTTTCTTGATCTCCTGAAAACTTGCTTCACATTTGTCCGTCCATTCAAACTTCTTGTCCTTCTTCAATAATTGGGTCATTGGTCTTGCGATGCTCGAAAATCCTTCTACGAACTTGCGGTAGTATCCCGCTAATCCGAGAAATGCACGGACTTGGGTTTGAGTGGTTGGGGCTTCCCATTCTTCAACATCTTTTATCTTGGCGGGATCAACAGTGACTCCTCCTGCAGACACAATATGTCTGAGGAATCCTACTTCTTTCAGCCAAAACTCACATTTGGTGAACTTGGCATACAACTGATGCTCTCTAAGGGTTTCAAGGATGATTCTCAGATGTTTCTCATGGTCTTCTTCTGACTTGGAATAGATAAGAATATCATCGATAAACACAATGACAAACTTATCCAGAAAGTTCATAAAGATCTTATTCATGAGATTCATGAAATAAGCGGGGGCATTGGTTAATCCAAAAGACATGACCGTACACTCATACAATCCATATCTGGTGGTAAAGGCGGTCTTTGGAATATCCGTTGCATGAATCTTGAGTTGATGATAACCAGTCCTAAGATCAATCTTAGAAAACACTCTGGCACCAGTAAACTGATCAAACAGATCCTCTATCTTGGGCAGTGGGTACTTGTTCTTGATGGTGACATCATTCAGCTTCCAGTAATCTGTGCACAAATGGTTGTCTCCATCTTTCTTGTCGACAAAAAAACAGGCGATCTCCATGGCAATGCGCTTGGTTGAATCAAACCTTTCTCCAGCATAGCATCCAGTTGCTTCTTCAGCTCCACTAACTCTGACGGGTTCATACTATAAGGTCTCTGACCTATGGGTCCGGTTCCAGGATTTAGTTCAATAATGAACTCAATATCCCGATCTAGGGGGATACCAGGCAATTCATCTGGGAATACGTCGGGGTATTCACAGACTACTCTAACTTGGTCTATGGTGGGTAGGGCTAGACTCTTGTTGCATTTGAATTAACGAGGCAAGGTATCAAATACATGCTCTACTGATGCTCCAGAGCTACTGGTCATGGTGATGGCTTTCTTGGGACAGTCGATCAATCCTTTATGTTTCGACATCTAATCCATCCCTAGTACTACTTCCAAACCTTTGGTTCCAAGTACTAATAGATTGGCATAAAAATCTATCCCATGGATTCTGATAGGTATAACCTTGCAATTTTTTCTAGCTTTGCTGGTTGAACCAGGTATTTGAACTATCATAACATGCTTTAGTTTTGTTGGTTGAATCTTACTAGTGCATGCAAATTCTTCTGTAAAAAACAAGTGCGATGGTCCAGAATCAAACAACACTCTTTCTAATACTGAGTTAACAGAAAACATACCCCGCACGACATCTTGCGCTTCTTGGGCTTCTTCAGCGTTCATGTGGAATAGACAGCCGTTGGGGTTGAGCGAATTCCCTGGGGCGAATCTTCTTCCATGCTGAACACGGTGTTGCTGCTGAGCTGGGGCATTCACATTGGTGGTGGGTGCAATCTTCTTGGGACACTCGTTGGAGTAGTGACCCTTGACTCCACACTCAAAACAAGTAATCTGAGACTTGTCTTTTGCTGCAACAGGCACGACATTGCTTCCAGTCCTTGGGGCAGTATTGTTGTTGTTGTTGTTGGACTTGGGTGGTGCACGGTTGAAGTTGTTGGATTTTTCGGGGTTGTTGTTGTGGTTTCCTCCGGACTTCACATTTCCTCTGCTACGGTTGGGGTAGCTTGGGCGAGACATTGGGGGTTTATTGTTTCTTGGGGCATACCCTGCAGATGGGTTGGGGCGATACTTCTGGGTATTGTGGGACCCAACTTGGTGCATCATTCTGCGCTTGCGGTTGTCATTTGCTTGGTTGATCTTCCCTTCCATCTGGATAGCAGAGTCGACTAGCTCTTCGAGATCATTGATACGTCCAAAACGTATCTACTTTCCCGAACACTTTTGCTATTGTTTCTCCTCTAAACTTGTGTGATTTGGATGCAACTAACACGGATTGACGCTATTTTCAGCAGAATTGCCTTGGTGTCTAGTTTTTTGCAGAAAATCAACTATCAGGAAAAATCCCGGAAAATATGCCAAAAATTCTATTTCACCAGAAGACTCCCGGAGCCAGAATACGAGACGGAGGAGGGCTGGGCCCAGGCCACACCACCTGGCCACGCGGGCTAGCCCAGGACACGCCAGGGGGTGGTCTGGCCACCCCAGACACCCTCTCGGCCTCCCTCTTTGCCTATAAGTTGCCTTCTGACCTAAAAACTCAGGGGGGTCGACGTTTTTCCAGAAGGAGTTCTGCTCCGCCGCCACCACTAGATTCCACGAAACAGCACCAGAAACTCCGTTCTGGCACCCTGCCAGGACGGGGAATTGGAAGAGATCATCACCATCATCATCACCATCACTTCTCCATCGACCATCCATGTTTCCTCCATCTATGAGTGAGTAATCCCCCGCTGTAGGCTATGGGGATGGTAGGGATTGGATGAGATCATTCATGTAATGGCTTCAGATTGTTAGGGCATGGTGCCTAGTATCTTCTATTAGTGCTTTATGACTTTGTTGCGACTTGTTATGCTTAATGCTTGTCACTAGGGCCCGAGTGCCATGATTTCAGATCTGAACATGTTATTGACTCATTATGATAGTAGTGTTTATGGTCTTACCTGCAAGTTGTATACACACGTTGTTGTCCAGAACCAATGGCCCCGAACTGACAGAAATCGGGATAACCGGAGGGAATGGCTTTGATGTGAGGATTACATGTGTTCACAGAGTGTTAATGCTTTGCTCCCGTGCTCTATTAAAAGGAGCACCTTAATTCCCAGTAGTTCCCTCGAGGCCCCGTTGCAAATGGGATGGCAGGACAAAAGATGTTGTGCAAGTTCTCATTGCGAGCACGTATGACTATATATGGGACACATGCCTATTATTATTTAGTACTTGGATGCTTTATCTTATTTATCTACAAATGCTCTATGTTCTGATTGCTATGTGAATTGTCTTGTCCATGCAACGCCTGTCCATCCATCCCTATGCCTACCGCACTCGAATCCTATTGTTTACTGCTATTGTTACTACTGTCTTTACCTTTACTACTGCTATTACTTTACTATTCCTACTACAAAACTGTTGCTACTGATAAACTGCTGTGAGCAAGATTGTTTCCAGGTGCAGCTGAATTAACAACTCAGTTGTTAAGGCTTATAAATATTCTTTGGCTCCCCTTGTGTCGAATCAATAAATTGGGTTTCACTTCCCTCGAAAATACTGCGATACACCCCCTATACTTGTGGGTCATCAAGACTATTTTTTGGCGCCGTTGCCGAGGAGCGTAGCTTTATTTATTAAGTTCACTTGGATTCTCTATTGTTCGCTGTTATATATCCATCATGGGTAAGTCTCGCGATTGCAAGGTTCCTATTTTACCATCCACTACAAGAAGTGGTACGGTTCTGAACACCTTTGTTGCTCTTGATTCACCATATGTTATGAGTAAGATCGTTACACCACCACACACACATGCTACACACACTGCTACTACTGCTGAATCTGAAACTTCTGATACTTATGATGCTTCTACTGTGCTTGATAATAGTGGTTGATTAGGTCCTTTCCTAGATGCTACGATTGCTAGAACTATAGCTGGAGATACTGAAACTCCTACTGAAGACACTACTACACCTGTTAGTTCACCTGAGACTAGTGAGAGTTATGCTATTGAAGATGGTTATGTTGAGATGACCGATGAATTTATTAAAGAATGTAAAAACACCCATGATAGGAGCGCTGATAAGAGTCTCCTTGAGAGGCGTACTATTAGACCCAAATGGTCTCCTATTGCTAAGTTTGCTGCTTCTCCCATAAACATTAAAGATAAAGATTATGATTTCTCTCTCGATCTATCTTACATAGCTATTGTTGAGAAAGATCCTTTTTGTGGGACTAAGAATGAAAGTGCGGTAGCACATATGAATGAGCTTTCTACCATGAGTGGCTTGTTTTCTGATGATATTAAGATGCGTACTTACTTTGTTGCTAAGATTTTCCCCTTTTCACTGAAAGGAGAAGCTAAGACTTGGTTTAGTAATTTACCTCCATGATCTATTGATAGCCCTGATTGCTTGATTAGCTTTCCTGCAGAAATATTTTCCTCCTAGTGCTAGACATGCTATTTTGCAGGAACTTTTTGATTTTAAACAGGGAGAAAAAGAGATATTGCCTGAATCATGGGCAAGGTTTTGTGCTTTGATTCATGCACAGGCTGGAAGTCCTTTACCGAAGAATGAGCTTCTTGATATATTTTATAATGGACTAACTGAAGAATCTAGGACATACCTAGACAGTTGTGCTGATTGTGTTTTTAGGAATAGGACTCCAAAGGAAGCTGAGGAATTAATGGCTAAAATAAGCAAGAATTATGAAGACTGGATGATACATTGCAAATGTATCTATAATTTTTGATGTTCCATGCTTGGTTTTATCCACTTTCTTGTGTTTTGTCCACACTTTGGAGTACTTTTCATATGATTTCTTGGACTAACCTATTAACAAGAGCCACAGTGCTAGCTGCATGTTTTCTGCTATTTTTGGTTCCAGGAAAGTCAGAAAATGAATATTCTCGGAATTGGACGGGACAAAAGCTAAAGTTCCTATTTTTCTGGAAGTCATCAGATCCCAGAATACGAGACGGAGAGGGGATAGAGGGCGGCCACACCACCTGGCCGCGCGGCCAGGCTTGGCCCGCGCCAGGGGGTGGTGTGGCCAGCCCAGGCACCCCCTCGGCCTCTCCTTCCGCCTATATATTGCCCTCGGGACGAAAACCCTAAGGGTCCGATCAAAAATCCACGAAAGAGTCTGTAGCCGCCGTCATCTCCATCCCTAGATGGGAGGGATCTGAAGCTCTTCCCGGCACCCTGTCGGAGAGGGGAATTCACCCTGGAGGCCTTCTTCATCACCATGCAAGCCTCCGGTGTTATGCGTGAGTAGTTCATCCTTGGACTACGGATCCATGTAGTAGCTAGATGGCTGGTTCTCCTCTGTGCTTTCATGTCTAGATCTTGTGAGCTCCGTTCATGATCAAGATCATCTATTTGTAATTCTGCATGTTCTGTTTGCGGGGATCCGATGGATATTGAGATGCTATTTCAGATTGATTATTGATTCTATCATGTCTTTGTTATTTGTGATCTTGCATGCTTTCCGTTGTTAGTAGCTATCTTGGCCAAGTAGATGCTAGCAACTCCAAGAGTTAGTATTTATGCTCGATAGTGGGTTCATGCCTCTGGTAATCTGGGGAAGTGACAGAAATCTCTAAGGTACTAGATGGGCTGTTGCTACTAGGGAGAAAACAACAATCCTTTGTTCATAGAACAATCGTATTGTTTACTTTACACGCAGTTCATAAAGCAATAATCTGTTGCTTGCAACTTAATACTAGAGGGGGTTCGGATGATAACCTGAAGGTGGATTATTAGTCATAGATGCAGTTGGATGGTGGTCTATGTATAATGTTGTAATGCCCAATCAAGTCTCAAAGGAGTCAAGATGATTAGTATATGCATGTATTGATTTCTCGATGTTTGTCAATTGCCCCGCTGTAATTTGTTCACCCAACGTGTTATCTATCTTAAGGAGAGCCACCTCTAGTGAACTATGGATCCTGGTCCTTGTCTTTTACATTCAATCTACAATCTTTTACTTCTTTGTGTTTACTTTCTGCAAACTTTTACTTCTTTCCATTCGATACGTTTAATCCTTTGTTTTCAGCAAAACACGGTGAGATTGACAACCTCATCGCAAGTTGGGGACAAAGTTCTGTGGTTGTGTTGTGCAGGTCTCCACGTTGCTACTAGCACCGGTAGTGCGCCCTGCCAAGGCTCAGCTAGCAACACCTTTGGGGTGTTTCCTTGCTCCTACTGGTTCGATTAAACCTTGGTTTCATAACTGAGGGAAACTTGCTGCTGTGTTCATCATACCTTCCTCTTGGGGTTCCTAACGAGCTCTACATCAACCACACACCAGCACTTTTCTAGGCGCCATGCATTGAGCCATCACTGGACTCCTCCTGAACCAGCTATACCTGAAATAATTATACCTGAACCAACTATTCCTGTGCCTATTCCAACATCAAAGAAGAGGGGAGTTATTGAATTAAATGATGAAGTGATGAAGGAAGCTAAGAAATGTCTTAAGGAGAAGGGAATTAAAGCTGCAGATGTCAAGAATTTACCTCCTATAGAAGAATTATGTAAGCCTATCCCCTACTCATCCACTATTGAGGTACACTCTCTCCAACACTTTGATGAAGGTGATATCCCTTACTCTAAACCTCCTGATCAATGCTTAGAAGAATTCAATATTTTTATTGTTAAACAAGATAATTTTAATAAAAGGGTGCAAAATCATCTAATGGAAAACACTAGAGCTATTGTTGAGTTAAAAGATATTGTGGAAAGAACCTCTAATGATGTTAAAATAATTGTTAAACACTTTCAAATGGTTCAAACTCAAATAGATCAACTCATTAAAGTGCAAAAAGACTTGCTAATTAACGCTGCTAAAGAAAAACTTGCTTATGAAATTAGAACTAGAAGTGGTGCTGCTACCCAGGATCCTCTATATCCTGAGGGGCATCCCAAAAGAATCGAGCAGGATTATCAACAAGCTGAAAATAGTGGCTCTACTCGTAAGAAAAGGAAAAAGAATCATAAAACTATTGTAGAACCCTCTGAACCTGCTAAAGATCCTAATAGTATATCTATCTTTGATGCTGAAACTGAAAGTGGTAATGAAGAAAATGATGTTCCTGATAACGAAAAAGTTGAAGAAGAACCTAAAAAGCACACTAAGAATACTAAATACACTAAAGAAGATTTTGTTGCTAAGAAACATGGTAGTGAAAGAGAGCCTTGGGTCCAAAAACCTATGCCTTTCCCTAATAAGAAACACAAGTCAAAGGAAGATGAGCACTATAATAAGTTTTGTGAGTGGATGAAACCTTTATTCTTGCAAATTCCTTTGACTGATGCTATTAAATTGCCTCCTTATTCAAAGTATATGAAGGATATTGTCTCGAATAAAAGGAAGATCCCTAATGAAGAAATTTCTACTTTGCTTGCCAATTATTCCTTTAATGGTAAGGTTCCTAAGAAACTTGGAGACCTAGGGATTCCAACTATCCCTTGCTCTATTAAGAATAGTTACGTTAGAACTGCTTTGTGTGATTTGGGAGCTGGAGTTAGTGTTATGCCTTTCTCTCTATAAGAGACTTCAACTAGAAAAATTAATACCAACTGATATATCTTTGCAAATGGCTGATAAATCTACCACTATTCCTGTTGGTATATGTGAGGATGTACCTGTTCAAGTGGCTCATAATTGCTTGATATTAACTGATTTTGTTGTGCTTGAAATGCCTGAACATGATAATATGTTTATTATTCTTGGGAGACCTGTTCTTAATACTGCAGGAGCTGTTATTTATTGTAATCAAGGAAAGGTGACCTTCAATGTTAATGACAAGGAACATAATGTCTATTTCCCCAAGAAGATTGATAGGACTTATGTTTTGAATTCAATTGAACATGTTGAGGGCATTCAAGTTAGAGAGATATATTGTCCCATACCAAGAGAAAATTTGAAACTATTATGATTGGGACCATTACTATCAAGGTTGAGGTAACATAATCATTAGTGGAATACAAAGTTTTGTTTCATATAAAATTGTTTTGGTAACAAGACTTGATCAACCTTGTTAACAAAAGGATTTCATTGAACAAAACAATGTTTTCACCATGATTATCTCCGCTTACTTTTATTCTATCCATTTTAGTTTTTGTTTTCGTTTAGTTTTCTTTTCTGTTGTTAGTTGCTTGCATGTTAGAGTGTATTGGAACTTTTGTAGTTCTAGCCTTGTTTTGTCATTGCATCATTCCAAAAAATCTTTTTCTGTCAGAAAATCATTCATCTATACCTGAAAAATGCCCAAAAATAAAGTGTCTCGAAAAATTCCAGAAAATTCATATTAAATTTTTACGTGAAAAAAGGGGCAGAGGAGTGCCTGGAAGGTACCAGGGGAGCCCACCAGGCAGGCACACAACCTGGTGGCGCGACCAGCCCTAGGGCGCGCCTACCTATGTTGTGGGCCACCCCTGGCCCTGTACTCACTCTCTCACTTGCCACTTTCTTCTCTCTCCCGAGTAAACTCCAGTTCATTGCTCAAAATCGCGTTCTTACTGTGCTTGCCATCGATTTTTCGATCTCCTTGCTCAGCCCATCTTTGCTGCTGAAATTTGGAGTATTGGTTCTTCAGTATGTGACTCCTCCGCTTGTCCAAGTAGATTTGTGTTTAGTGGATTATATCTTTAGTATTTTGCTACTGTAGGTGACAGGTTATGAGAGCTTGTAAGCTTGTTTGATGCTTAGAGATATAGTTTTGATGCATGTTTAGGCCTCTTACAAGTCCCTATGAGTAGTGCCCTTCATTATATTCACTTTGCAATCACTTGTTTAATAGGTGTTTAAATTTCAGAATAGAAGATGAATGAGTATCAACTAAACCAACATGAACTATGGGTGCCTGAGGTTATGAAGGTTCACCGGGAGTAGGAAGTTTTTCCTTCCATTTATCCATTCTCTGAATTCATGAGAGCTGCAGGAATTCTCCAGGATTTCCACACTTTGGTTTCGAATGCAGGATTGGAGCACTTTTTGGAAGATGAACCTTGTCCATTTGTGAAGCTAACCATGTCTGTGGTGCAGGACTTTCAATTTAGTTACTCTTTGCCTAACCCCATGGTCCACTACAAAATTTAAAATATTGCTATCGACCTTTCTCTCGATGACTTTTGTGCAGCTATTAAGGTACCTCAGTGGGGATCATGTGGAAGGATTAAAGAGCGACCTGCACCACTCATGGATTTATACGCAGAAATTTGCCAACGGAGCAGCTTCTCGAAGGAGAGTGGGAAAATCCGTAACATTCATCTCCCTTCCATTCGCTACTTTGCCTACTTTATTGCCAAGTGTGTTCTTGCTAGGAAAACTGCCAATAAGTTATCTTCATATGATCTAGCATTCATCTCTGCTGCTCTTAAACAAGATAGGTCTTACAACTTGGGTGCTTTGATAGCTTTCTGTCTTGCTACTAACTACGAGAAAGGCGGAATTTGTGGGGGCCTCATTGCTTCTCGTTTACTAGCATTGCATGGTTTAGTGCCTCATCATCTAGACCTATAGTTTCCCATAGAAAGGCTTGATCTTAATTCCATGATACAACATAAATTTGTTTCCTCGTGGGCTAGTTTGAGTGAGTTGTCTTATGAAATAACCTTTCTCAAAGCTGGTTGGAGAAAGAGCAAGTCCGAGCGTGTTGTCCTTTTGCCTGCACCTGTTTTGTTTAACCTTGATAATAGGGTAGGATGGTCCCTCACAGAGGAGGAGTTTGATACGTACTTGGGAGAGCTCTCCCAACAGGAGCAGGATACTAGAAGGGAGGTCACAGACGATTTGGTCTAGCCCCCGAATGAGGGGGAGTCTTCATATCAGCAGCCTACTTATGATTGGGGAGCCTCTTCTTCTTCCCACTGGCCTAACTACGATCATTCTTACAATGACCTGCCTTCTTGGAACCCTTACCCGTATCTAGATTGACACCCACTTAGGCCAAAAGCCTAAGCTTGGGGGGAGGTACGCCGACATCGCACACATCTCCATATCATTTTGCATCGGTACTTTGTATATTCGTGTTTCGTTCTCTTTTTAGTTTCTGTTCTTTCTTTGCTTTTGCTTTCTTAAACACAAAAAAACCAAAAATATTTCTGTTGTTTCTCTTTGGTTTGCTTCTTTTTCTTTTTGCCTTGGTTTGTTTTTCCCTTTTTGCTTTGTTTGAACTATTCGAAAAACCCAAAAAGATTTTTCTTTGCTTGTTCTTCCTTTTTGGTTCTTGCTTTAAAAAATCGAAAACACCAAAAATATTTGTTCTTCTTCTTTGGTTTTGTCAGTTTTGTTGCAGGGTTCAGCAGTCCTCAGTGGGATTTGGTTTCATATTATTATTCAAGCCACACAAGTGAAGGGCAATAATGAGGATTAATGACAACTTGAGGTGTGGTAAGAGGCTGGTAATGAACTCTATTTGTTTTCATTTTTGTACTTATACTCATCATTGTGGGCAAGCTTAGCCTGTTCGTGTAGCGTGTATGTTATCTTTGGATGCTTAGTAGTTCTTGCTTTCATATGATTAGTCCTAGCTTGCTAATAGTTTGTTGCATGTCATATGAATGTTTGCTTGCATTACTCTATTCGTAACTTGGTATGACACCATGGTATCCTCCTCTAAATGTTTGATTTGAATTGACTTGGCACATGCTCACGCATGCATATGACTGAAATAATCAGTTAAGCCTCGATGAATTATTTTGCCTTGAGGGTCTTGAATCACTTTCATGCCATGATTAGTCATGTTTTGTTGCAAGCATGATTATGACAGCTATTGCTCTCTCGTTTGTCGCTCCCTTACTATTGCTAGCCTTCACTTTCACTGAGTATGTTTTACTCATGTTTCCAACTCCCTAAAACCAAATATTGCCAAAGTGTCCACCATACCTACCTATTAGCATCATTTGCTATTTCTGTGCATATTCAATATGCCTTGTTTTCTTCTGAATAAAATGTTTGCTTGTTATGAGAAAGTTAGTTAGTAAAGCTCTCACGAACTTGATGGCACACTTTATTTCCTACACTTAATAAACTTGAACCATTGTGACTGTCCATGAAAGTTATATGCTTGCAAATTATAGGCTAGGGATTAGCAGAACCGTGCTGTCATGGGGAACGCTTTCAACACCTGTAAATATATACCTAGTTGATACAATGCTCTTTTGTTTGCGGATGTCGTTAGTGTGAAATAAAAGGGGAGCTTGTAAGTCCATGGAGTTATGTATGTGTGTTAGAGAAACGCCTGGGCCACCGGTCTAATCCATGCCGTCATGGTGGAAACCTGCAGCGTAACCATAATGATATCTATGAAACATTCTTCTTATAAAAAAAGAGAGAGATAGCTATTGAGAAAAAGAAAAAAAGATTTGAGAAAAGAGGAAAGAGAGAAAAAAGCACCATTTTCCCATGGTAAATAAGAAGATTGCTGAGATACTCATTGTTTGCTTGCCTTGTCATTTTGATATGGGGATTCTTCCGTATCATCGGGCAAGGGGTACTCCGTTGGCGGTTCTCTATGATACGCACGTATTTATGATGACAAGAACTTACCGGTAACTAAAGTTGAGTGGCATGAGGAGCGACCCTCGTACTCAAGGGACATGGGATTTCCAGTTTATAATCTGTCAAGCATATAACTCAGATTGGACCTCACTTTCACCTTAACCATATTAAAGATGCTTATGATAGGGGCAATGAGAGCTCAAAGCTAATGAGTACCATACTTTCAGCATTTGGAAGCCTTTCAAACTATTCAAAACCTTTTCATTTCCTTGTTGAGTCTCCACTTATTCTATGAGCACCTTCTTGAGAGCATAGTTGTCATTCTTTGTGTAATGTGCTTGTCTCAAAACTTGATTATTTGTGTTATGACTTTGATGCTTGTATCTTTGATATCTTTACTTCTAGTCTTCACCTGAACTTCAGAGGTGCCTTGGCATGCACAATCAAAGGCAAGCGAGATACCACTCTATCATACCTTGTTATGAGCATTATAATGTTGCTTATGTTTATACTTCATGCTACTTATTATTTTTGAGTTGGAATCTCTTCATAGCTTGCAATGCCTATTAAGTAAACTTAGTTGCATACTCTTTATTATGAATTGTCTAAGTAGTTGATCAGATGCTGAGAATATGTACATCATATGAAGCAAATGTGTCCATGAAAGTTTCTTTTATCGCACTCAGTTTTCAACTAAATTGCTTGAGGACAAGCAATAAGCTAAGCTTGGGGGGAGTTGATACGTCCAAAACGTATCTACTTTCCCGAACACGTTTCCTATTGTTTCTCCTCTAAACTTGTGTGATTTGGATTCAACTAACACGGACTGACGTTGTTTTCAGCAGAATTGCCTTGGTGTCTAGTTTTTGTGCAGAAAATCAACTATCAGGAAAAATCCTGGAAAACATGCCAAACATTCTATTTCACCAGAAGACTCCCGGAGCCAGAATACGAGACGGAGGAGGGCTGGGCCCTAGCCGCGCGGGCTAGCCCAGGCCACGCCAGGGGGTGGTCTGGCCGCCCCAGACACCCCCTCGGTCTCCCTCTTCGCCTATAAGTTGCCTTCTGACCTAAAAACTCAGGGGGTTCGACGTTTTTCCAGAAGGAGTTCCGCTCCGCCGCCACCACCAGATTCCACGAAACAACACCAGAAACTCCGTTCTAGCACCCTACCGGGACAGGGAATTGGAGGAGATCATTGCCATCATCATCACCATCGCTTCTCCATCGACCATCCATGTTTCCCCCATCTATGGTGAGTAATCCCCCGCTATAGGCTACGGGGATGGTAGGGATTGGATGAGATCGTTCATGTAATGGCATCAGATTGTTAGGGCATGGTGCCTAGTATCTTCTATTAGTGCTTTATGACTTTGTGTGACTTGTTATGCTTAATGCTTGTCACTAGGTCCCGAGTGCCATGATTTCAGATCTGAACATGTTATTGATTCATTATGATAGTATTGTTTATGGTCTTACCTGCAAGTTGTATACACACGTTGTTGTCCGAAACCAATGGCCCTGAAGTGACAGAAATCAGGATAACCGGAGGGAATGGCTTTGATGTGAGGATTACATGTGTTCACGAAGTGTTAATGCTTTGCTCCTGTGCTCTATTAAAAGGAGCACCTTAATTGCCAGTAGTTCCCTTGAGGCCCCGCTGCAAACGGGCTAGCAGGACAAAAGATGTTGTGCAAGTTCTCATTGCGAGAACGTATGACTATATATGGGACACATGCCTATGATTATTTAGTACTTAGATGCTTTATCTTATTTATCTGGAAATGCTCTATGTTCTGATTGCTATGTGAATTGTCTTGTCCATGCAACACCCATCCATCCATCCCTATGCCTACCGCAGTCGAATCCTACTGGTTACTGCTATTGTTACTGCTGTCTTTACCTTTACTACTGCTATTACTTTACTATTCCTACTACAAAACTGTTGCTACTGATAAACTACTGTGAGCAAGATTGTTTCTAGGTGCAGCTGAATTGACAACTGATTTGTTAAGGCTTATAAATATTCTTTGGCTCCCCTTATGTCGAATCAATAAATTGGGTTTCACTTCCCTCGAAAATACCGTGATACACCCTCTATACTTGTGGGTCGTCAATCATCAAAATGGATGTTGACTAACACCGTCTGCATCTCATCATGTAGTCCGTTCAGGAATCTCTCCTTCTTCTTGGCTTCAGTGTTGATTTCATCCGGTGCATACCTAGCGAGGGACAAAAATCTGTCACGGTACTCTACTACCGTCATCCTTCCTTGCTTCAGTTCTCTAAATTGATCTCTCATTCTAGTGACTAAACCCTGTGGCACATGGGTGCGGCTGAACTTGACCTTGAAAGCTTCCCACGTCATCACTTGACCATGGTTCATTGTACGGGTGCTATTCCACCAGGCTGTTGCATCTCCTGCCAGATAGTGGGTGGCAAACAGTACTTTCTCGTTGTCGTCAACTCCTCCGACTTCTAGGTTGTTCTGCATTGTTTGCAACCAATCATCAGCATCTAAAGGGTCTTCAGACTTGTTAAAGATAGGGGGATTGGTATTATGAAAGTTCTTGAGTTTGGACCCATGATGATCCTAATTTCCATGGCCTTGATTATTGTGGACCATCTCGGCGATCTGTTGCTGGGTGGCTAGGTTGGCTTGGTGCTCTACTCTACTAGCTTTGCGGTCCGAAACTAGCATCTATAGAATCTGCAGCATCGGATCCTGCGATGAGCTGCTTCCTCCTTGGTTTCCACGAGTCATCTAAAGATTGAGATAGATAATGGGGTAAGAGGGAAAGTTCTAAGGTTCATGGTTTTGTTTTCAAAGCTAAAACTTTGAGTTTGAACTCAGGTTTTGCAACTAACTCCTTCTCATTCATTCATTCAATCAAATCACACGATACAAACACACACACCACAACATGAAAGGAAAACAGATGGTTTTAAGAACCATTCTGTAAACTAAGATACAGTGGGACCGATACATCTCACTCCTACGATAGTGATCAAGTGCATCTACTCATCATCAATGAAATCAGAGTCGTCATCATCGGTGTAGAAGTCCATGGCATCATCTTCCAGGTAGTCATTATCATCACTGAGGTATGAGTGAATATCTCCCTGGATGTCTTCACCTTCTTCTTCTTCTTCTTCTTCTTCTTCTTTTGCTACCAGCTGAGCTTCTTGTTCCTGGATGGTCTTCTCGAGGTCAGCCACCTTCTTGCAAAGACGAGCGATGGTGCGATCCTTCTTCTCGCGTTGCCAGCGAAGTGATTAACGATCCTTGACGAGCAGGGTGAAAGTTTGGGCCTTCTGGGCAGCAATGGCAAGGTTGTGGTTGGCGTAGGCTCGAGCATTGTCCAATTCCTTCTTCCTATCATACAACAGGAAGTCAAGGTTCTCTACTTGGCGCTTCATCTCTGGGTGACTTGGCATTTCTAGTGGCATTCCCATAGAATCGCGCCTTGCATAGTGAGCAAAGCGATTTCCCTGGATCAAGTTGACGTTACATCTGAAAGACAAAGTAGAGCTTCATGCATAGCCCTGGCTAATCCATCTAGCCAGTTGTTCTCTCTCACGGTGAATTGAATCTTCTCGGAAAGGGGTGCTTCCATCTTGCCTCGAAGATCAACAACTATCAGCCATTGTAAATCTCCTCCTGGAAAATCCTTGAGTTGGGCTCCAAAGAATTCTGGATGCGGGTGCTCAAGGTACTCAGACAGTGCATCAAGATCCCTCTCGAAGATCAGTTGGCCTTTGTTTCCCAACTGGTAGAACTTGCAATATTGAACTTCCATCTATAAGAATTTAGGATGAGTAAGTTAGTGAGGTGATCAAGTGTGTCAAATTTTATGTAGTAATGTAAGAATTTTTGAGGAACATGAATTTTTGAAAGGATCTCAAGGATAAGAGAGGAATATGTTTTCATAAATTCTTACTTCTTTTGTTTGGAAACTAAGTTTTTGTTCGGACGTCCATTCTAACTAGGGTCTTCTATGGTCAGGATGGCTCTGATACCAACTTGTCAACACCCGGATTTTTAATCCCAGATGCCTGTTATGCCATACATCGCAATCCCAGGATTACAATTTTTGGGAGACATAACAGATTGGATATCACAGTACATCATCCATTACAAACCATAATAAGGTCTTACACAATTAAAGGATCTCATGATCCAATCTTAATACAAACAAGCAGCGGGAATGTTGACGATGGGAGATGATCCTAGTTGTCATAGCCGTCCTGCGGTCCTTCTTCCGGATAGTCCTCCTCATAGTCTGGCCACGGGAATAGCTAGGGACAAATCCATGAGTACTCTTTAAGTATTCGCAAACTATCAGTAACAAGTAAGGTAGTTCTAGTAGGAAATGCTAAGCTCTAAGTTTATTTGCAAAGTTAAATTTGAAACATAAGCTGAGTTCAGAAACAAAGAAAGATAAAATAAAGTTCTAAAATCACTTAAGTTGGGAACTTAGTTTTCATAGTAACAACCCTGTTGTGGTCAAGTAAAGTCAAAATTCATTTCACAAGTCATTTTGAAAACATCTGACAACGGAACAGTATGGCCACTCCAACTGTCCATGACCGCGGACCCCGGCTATTCGAATAGTTTTACACTCTGTAGAGGTGATACACTTTCACCACAAAATTCGATACATCCGCCAGGGATAACCCTGAATCATCATACTTAGTATGCGGATAATCAATCATCACCTTTCCTTTACACACTCTAGTATAAGCACCTCTCCTATGAGCTTGCCCTCCCAGCCATGGCCATCTGCCATCCTGGGCACTGCATAGGTGGACAACATCAAGAGGTAGCCTCAGCTCAAACCTCTTCCACAAGGGAACCCATACTAATGCATATAAACTCCCGGCTAAAACTTACCTAATTCAGGTATTCTGGTTGTACGGTAAAATTGGAATGGTATCGCATCCGAACACAACCATCACTTTTTATAAAGGGCTAAGGCTCATGCCTCAACATTTTCATCATCAAAAACCGTTTGTGCTCCTCAACACATGTCAAAACATCTCAATAGAATGACTCATCATTCCAAGGTTATCATAAGAATTTTCACCAAGTATTCCCATCTAAAGTGATCAAGTTTTTGGTTTAGCACTAGCCACTAAGTTAAGAGGGTTCACTAAGGTGGGATGCTAATCTCAATCTCATGCCATAGAATGACATCTAGTATAGGCCAAGTTTTATACTCTTTATGCTATCTATACTACTTTCAAAAATCTCACCAAGCATTTCTAAAAGTAAAGAAACTTTGGTAAAGTAAAAAGTAAAGCTTGCAAGTAAAACTTGGGATGGGTATAAATCAAAAGATATAACCAAAGCATGCCTAATGCATCTTGCTTAGGTTAACTTGCATCTAGTGATGGCTTGGAAGTATTAGCTTGCCAATAATAGCTTGCCTTAATTGGTGCAGTGGTTGAAATTCTCCTCGTCTTCTTCGAGGTAGAACTCCTCCTCCTCGTAGACTTGGTTGGCACTATCGTCTATAAATAAATACGGGATACACAATCACCAAACAATACTTAACTAGTCTATTTAGCACACTAAGGCACACACTTGATGATCTAGCATCATCACAATCATCACAAGATTTAAAGAAATAGTTTCATTTATTTTATTTGAGAAAAGTAATTTCTACTCATTGAAAATAATTAAGATTTAACATTCTCCAATTAAAATATGGGATCATGTGGACACATGTCATCACCACATATTCTAATACATGGGAATGTGATTTAAATGTTTGATCATATTTCAATAAGTTTAGGATTAGTATTTAAATGATTTGAAGTGACTAGAAATGCCCTAATAGCATTATTTTGGTACTAGTCCAAAGTCACTGCATGCAAACTTAAATATTATTACATATTCAGATAAATATTATCAAATGTGATTTTTGAGAGTTGGAAACAACTCAAAAGCTATTATGGTTGGTTTTTGAAAAATGTTTGAATGTATAAAAGTCTCTGTCTTGTTATTTTTGCTATATGTGATCTCTAACTCCAATTGATTTAAATCCAATGGGCTTGGATAGAGATTTTAATTATCCTTCTAGCAAAATTTGAATCATGCATTTTGGTTAAGTGAATCTCTCTGGAATGATTTTTAAACAAGTGGACAGAATCTAGAGCAGAAAAACTAACGGGCCGGCCTAGTGGCGCTCCGCGGCGCAGAGGGCAAATAACAGGGGGGTCCGCATGTCAGCGACTAATCCTAACTGAAGCGGTACAAGGCAATCTCAGCCATGCGATTAGAACCTAAATCTACAGCTGAGGATCATCATCTTCGGTGAACAGCTCCGGCGAGAACTAACCCTAACACGACACGGTGGGGGTACCTGGGGGCTTACCAGGGATCTAGCTAGACGTGGCGATGGGGGCGATCGATATGGTGGACGACGGTGGTTCTAGGTGTGGTCGCGGCGGCTCCTGGGACAGGTCCAATCGACGACGCCTCTTCTCCTCTGCTGCAGAAAGCTCCAGCAAAATTCCGGTGAACGACATCCCGCCTTTCTCTGGGGATGGGGTGGAAGGATCAGTGGAGAGAGGGGAGTGAGATGGTGTGCAAAATGAGGCTGGGGTGGCCTCTATTTATAGTTCGACGAAGCGACCGAACGGGGTGGGCTGGCGTGTCCGGCGAGGGCGGTACATCGTGCTATCGTCATGGCTGGAGGTAGGGGACGGTGCGCGGTCTGCTGGCGGTCATCTACGGCGTAAAGGCGTGGCTAGGGGCGGTGGCATTTGGTCGGGAACGGCTGGTGCTCTGTGTGGCAGAAGCGGCATTCGACGCGGCGCACAGGGGCTACAGGTCAAGCGGCGGCGAACGGGCATGTTCGGGCGGTTCCTGGGGTTGTGGCAAAGCGGTGCGCGCGGGCTGCGGTCGAGGCACGGCGTGTGCACGCTTGTCGAGCCTTGGCGCTGGCGCGGTTTCGGCATGGTGCACGCTGGCGCGGCTCGTGGGTGGTCCATGGCCCGGCTCTGCTCAGGGAGGGGACAGAGGGCGGCAGTGTGGCCTCGCTTGGTAATTTATATTTGAAATTTGAAAAGATTTTTGGTGTGTGATCTGATCTTATGCTTGGTAGTCTCTGGTTTCTGGGAATTGTCAAGGTGAATTGGTTTGGTTGGTTTTTGCAAAACTGGGATCTTCTCATATGATTTGGATTCCATTCTCAAATGCCATTTAAATTTAGTGGCTAAGTGTTTTTGTAAGATTTTAAAGTGGGCCTTGGTAGATCTTTACTTGTACTAGCAAGGGGTGCAAAGATCTAGAATTGTTTCTATTGGGATATGACTTCTAGGAACACCTAAAGTGGCATAGTGGATTAAAATGGCCAAAGTGACCATTTGCATTATTTAATCTTATTTGATTTCTTTTTCTTTGGATTTTGTTTGTAAATGGTCTAGATGATGTGGCATTCACCTTTAAACCATTTCATATCATTTAGAACAAACAAACATGGCATTTACACACAATTCAATACTAATGCAACAAGCACATGCATTCATAATTATTTTAATAATAAAAAGTTTTTGTTAACCCTAAATTGGGTGATTAGGATCTTGATAACCTTGATTAAAGATTTGGGATGTTACAAACCTTCCCCCCTTAAACAAAATCTCGTCCCGAGATTTAAGAAAAACTAGGAACTAAAGAGATATGGAAACTCAGTCCTAATGTAATCTTCTCACTCCCAAGTGGCTTCCTCTTCGGTATGATTGCTCCATTGAATCTTAAGAAATTTGATACTCCGGGTCTTGGTGTTTCTAAAGGCTTCTTCCAAAATACGGATGGGCACTTCACGATACGTCAAATCCTTGTTGATATCAATGGCTCGGTGATCGATGTTCTTGAAAACTTCGGTCTTCTCCGGTCAACTGCTCCGGCGAGAACTAACCCTAACGTGGCACGGTAGGGGTACGTGGAGGCTTACCAGGGCTCTAGCTAGACGTGGCAATGGGGGCGATCGAGCTGGTGGATGACGGTGGTTCTAGGCGTGGTCGCGGCGGCTCCAGGGACAACTCCAATCGACGACGCATCTTCTCCTCTACTTCGGGAAGATCCAGCAAAATTCCAGCGAACAGCAGCCCACCTTGCTCCGGGGATGGGGTGAAAGGATCAGTGGAGAGAGGGGAGTGAGATGGTGTGCAGAATGAGGTTGGGGGTGGCCTCTATTTATAGTTCAACGAAGCGAACGAACAGGGTGGGCTGGCGTCTCCCTCGAGGGCGGTACAGTGTGCTATCGTCGTGGATGGAGGTAGGGGACGGTGTGCGGTCTGCTGGCGGTCATGTACGGCATAAAGGCGCGGCTAGGGGCGGTGGCATTTGGTCGGGCGCGGCTGGTGCTTTGCGCGGCAGAAGCGGCGTTCGACGCGGTGCACAGGGGCTACAGGTAAAGCGGCAGCGAATGGGCATGTCCAGGCAGTTCCTGGGGTTGTGGTGAAGAGGTGCACGCGGGCTGCAGTCGAGGCGCGGCGTGTGCACGCTTGTCGGGCACGGTGCTCTAGCGCGTGCTCGGCATGGTGCAGACGTTCTGGGCGCGGTGTTCTGTGGGTGGTCCATGGCTCGGCTCTGCTCGGGGAGGGGACAGAGGGCGGCGGTGTGGCCTCGCCTACCTCCTAGGCGTCATGGGTGAGCTCGGGGCGGTCTGCTAGGGCTTGCCCATGGTCAACCGGCATGGAGGGCTCGGGGTGGCTCGGCACTGGTGCAAATAGCAACTAGGAGTGGTGCATTGGTGCTGGTTGTGACTAGAGGGGACAAGGGGAGTGGATTGAGGCAAAAGGGGGACAAAACATTGATCAAGAACAGTAATAGTTAGGCCAGTTTAACTTTGTCTGCCAGCTGTTCGACACAATGCCCGCAAGAAATTTATATTTGAAATTTGAAAAGATTTTTGGTGTGTGATATGATCTTATGCTTGGTAGTCTCTGGTTGCTGGAAATTGTCAAGGTGAATTGGTTTGGTTGGTTTTTGCAAAGTGGGATCTTCTCATATGATTTGGATTCCATTTTCAAATGCCATTTAAATTTAGTGGCTAAATGTTTTTGTAAGATTTTAAAGTGGGCCATGGTAGATCTTTACTTGTACTAGCAAGGGGTGCAAAGATCTAGAATTTTTTCTGTTGGGATATGACTTCTAGGAACACCCAAAGTGGCCTAGTGGATTAAAACGGCCAAAGTGACCATTTGCATTATTTAATTTTATTTGATTTCTTTTTCTTTGGATTTTGTTTGTAAATGGTCTAGATGATGTGGAATTCACCGTGAAACCATTTCATATCATTTAGAACAAACAAACATGGCATTTACACACAATTCTATAATAATGCAATAAAAACATGCATTCATAATTATTTTAATAATAAAAAGTTTTTGTTAACCCATAATTGGGTGATTAGGATCTTGATAACCTTGATTAAAGATTTGGGATGTTACACTTTGATGTCTGCGCACTTCTATTCTTGTAGACAGTTGTTGGGCCTCCATGTGCAGAGGTTTGTAGAACAGCAGCAAGTTTTCCCTTAAGTGGATCACCCAAGGTTTATCGAACTCAGGGAGGAAGTGGTCAAAGGTATCCCCTCTCAAGCAACCCTGCAATCAAGATACAAGAAGTCTCTTGTGTCCCCAACACACCCAATACACTTGTCAGGTGTATAGGTGCACTAGTTCGACGAAGAGATAGTGAAATACAAGTGGTATGGATAATTATAAGTGGTAACGGTGATAGAAAATAACTTGATGGCGTGGAAAAGACTAAAGGCAAACTGAAATAAAGAAGGAAGCAAGCAAACATGTAACAGATCTAAGTGCAAATGGTGTATCAATGCTTAGAAACAAGACCTAGGGATCATACTTTCACTAGTGAACACTCTCATATAAATATAGTCTCTTCATGATACTACTCTTAACTACTCTCCGGTTGAACACTCTAATCGATGGTAGGGCTATAACAGCACACCTCAAAGTAAGCCTTTCCCATCTAGATAACCCCACACTGTCACCTTGAGTACTAGATGGGTCCAACAAACACCACAATTTCATAAAGACATCCAACTCCAAATATAACTCGTAACAAGTATTTGTAATCTCTAGCCTAAGTGCCACCCTGGTATGCACGCTGTCACTTTCACACACATGGGGAGAGCAGAGATCTATTAAACCACTTGAGTAGCAAGGTAGATCTATAGATTACAAGCTCATGATCTCAATAAGATCATGCATAGAGAGAGAAATGAACACATAGCTACCGGTAGAACCCTTAGCCTCGAGAGAGAACTACTCCCTCCTTATCATGGGAATCAGGAATGGTGATGGAGATGGCGGTGGAGATCGATGGAGATGGCTCCGGGGGCACTTCCCCGTCCCGGCAGGGTGTCGGAACAGAGACTTTCTGTCCCCCGAATCTCCCCTTCGGTGGCGGCGGCACAACGGAACTTTTCGTGGATTTCTGATTGATTATTTAGGGTTTTAGTATCGGGAGGCTCTTATAGGAGAAGAAGGCAAGGTCGGTGGCCAGCTAGGGGGCCCACACCATGCCCTGGCACGGCCTAGGCTGGCCCGCGCCAAGGGGTGGTGTGGCCACCCTGTGGCCCCTCTCCGACTCTCCTTCTGGCTTCGTGAGTCTTCCGGGAAAATAGTAACTTTGGCTTTTGTCCCGTCCAATTCCGAGAATATTCATTTTCTGACTTCCTGGAACCAAAAACAGCAGAAAATAGGCAACTGGCACTGTGGCATCTTGTTAATAGGTTAGTCCAAGAAATCATATGAAAAGTACTCCAAAGTGTGGACAAAACACAATAAAGTAGATAAAACCCAGCATGGAACATCAAAAATTATAGATACATTTGCAATGTATGAACATCCCCAAGCTTAACTCCT
The DNA here is from genome assembly GCA_023614405.1 of Avena insularis. Classification (NCBI taxonomy): domain Eukaryota; kingdom Viridiplantae; phylum Streptophyta; class Magnoliopsida; order Poales; family Poaceae; genus Avena; species Avena insularis. The sequence goes on from CM042692.1 coordinate 115,330,975, forward strand.
GCTCGTCCTCGAGTAGGTAAGTGATAAAAAGAAAGAATACTTTTTAAGGTGACATGTACCATCATAAACTTGATCAAAGTATTTGTAAAACATTCAAAGCTGGGATCATAGTACTTCAATCATAACATGAAAGATAAAGTTCTAGCAATAAGCAAAAAAACTATGATGCAACATGAAAAGGCACAAACAAAAGATTCATGAATAACAATGCTTTGCAAGACGTTTGTTTGTTTCACATAAAGAAAACATAGCATAATAGTATTCAGCTTGTCCCTCAATAGAGTAGCAAATAAAAATGCATAGGACACGTTCAAAGTTCATCAGAGTGACTAGATACAATAGTTTAAAACAAGCAATATCAAGTTATGCATCAATCAACTAGTCTTGGGACAATGCACATAGAACTAAGAATGGCCACTATGCTCTCAAAGTAGGTGCATAAAGATAGAAGATGGACACTCAATATAATGGTGGAAGAAAGACCTTTTGTATAAAAGGAAGTAGGGATTCAAGTCTCATAAAGAGCTTCCAAAAATTATGGTACTTATAGCTTTCAGCTCTCATTGCCCCTATCATAAGCAACTTCAAGTGATTAAGGTTAAAGTGAACAAACTATGGTGTACATGCTTGACGAAGTATAAGTCAGCAATCTCATGTCCCTTGTATACGAGGGCCGCTCCTCATGCTACTCAAGTTTAATCACCGGTAAGTTCTTGTCATCGTAAGTATATGTGTATCATAGAGATCCGCCAACGGGGTACCCTTTCCCGATGATACAGAAGAATCCCCATATCAAAATGACAAGGCAAGCAGACAACGAGCATCTCAGTAATCTTCTTATTTACCATGGGAATATGGTGCTTTTTTCTCTCTTTCCTCTTTTCATAATCTCTTTTTTTTCTCTTTTCTCTTTTTTCTCAATATAGGAATCTTTTTTAATAAGAAGAATGCTTCATAGACAGCTCATTATGGTTATGCTGCAGGTTTCCACCATGTCAGCATGGATTAGACCAATGCCCAGTGCTTTCTCTAACACATATACATAACTCCATGGACTTACAAGCTCCCCTTTCATTTCACACCGACGACATCCATATACAAAAGAGCATGATATCAACTAGGTACAAGTACCAAGTGCAATGTTGAAAGCGTTCCCCATGAAAGCATGGTTCTGGTAATTCCCGACAAATAAGTGCAAGCATATACAACATAGAAGACACAATGGTTCAAGTTTATTAGATGCAAAAAGTAAAGTGTGCCATCAAGTTCGTGAGAGCTTTAATCACTAGTTTTCACATAACAAGTTTAATTTGGAAGGTAAACAAAAGCATGAATATACTTGGAATAGCATAAGCTAGTAGGTAGGTATGGTGTACTCTTTGGAATAACTTGGTTTAGGGAGTTGGATGCATGAGTGGAACTCATACTTTGTTGTGGAGGCTAGCAAAAGACTGGGAGCGACAAACTAAGAGAGCAATAATGGCCATAATCATGCAGAGCGACAAAACATCATTGATCAAAGCATAAAGTGATACTACAAGTTGAAAACTAAAGGATCATAAAGGCTATGGTGACTTGAGATAGTCATAACATGGTGTGAGCATGCGCCAAGTCAACCCAAATAAAGCATCAAAGGAGAATACCACTATACTATGCTTTAATATGCTAAAACAACGCATGATTCATCCAAGGCACATTAAGAAATCTCAATTGTTTATAACAAGTCATGCTACAGCAAATAATACTAAGCATAAAGCCAAAACAATATCAAGCATGGCATGACAAAGCATATGCCACAGTAAAAAACAAGATCTCTTTACCACTTAAGCATGAACTTTTCCTACTCTTTTCCAATCCAAACCAAACTATTTGCAAACCAATGTATGAAAGACGGGGTCCAACCAATTTATTCAGTAAACTAAGAAAACAAATAAAACTAAAAACCAAAACGAAAACAAAAAAGAAGACGCTCCAAAAACAACACAACTGTGCATGAACCAATAAAAAATGAAGCGTTTGGAAGAAACCTAGGATTTTTATTGATGAAGAAGGACATGCCTTGGGCATCCCCAAGCTTTAACGCTTGTACTTCTTGGATATTTCTTGGGGTGACACGCTTGGCATCCCCAAGATTGAGCTTTAGTCCATCCTTCATCTCACTACTCATTCCTTCCATACACCTGAAATTTTTCTTTCATACAAAATTTCACACAATCTTTATTAGCAACAATAGTGCACTCAAGATAAATAAGTCTTAAGGTTCTGTTATAACACCAAATAAACTTCCATTAGAACACTAGATACTTTAGCACTTCCCTCAAAAAGCTCAATTCCCCAAAAGAACTCAAAAAGGAACCAACAAGAAGCAAATGCAGAAAATGGTAGAAATCTATCAAAACGGACCAGCAGGTAAAGACGATTTTTTTGAATACCTTCTGTTGCTCAAATCAAAAAGTGTTGAACTAACTAAAGTTAGATAACAACCTGGGGCAGAAGCAAAAAAATTCACGCCTCAAAAAGACGTACAGAGATTTGACACGAACTTTTACGATGAAGCACAGAAATCTGTTTCGGGACAACAACTTTCCCAATCATTACTTCTATCTCATTAGAGGTTACTCTTGGCACAAAAAGCAAATAAAAATGATAAGGAGTGGTTATTACTGAAGCAATAACTTCCAAGACTCATCTAAAACTTTTGGGTTATCTCCCAATAAGTACTTTTCTTTAACGACTTTAAGTTAGGCATGATAGTTTGAGAAGATGCTCACATAAGAAATATGAATTGAGAGTAAAAGAGAGCATCAAGAAGCAAATTCAAAGCACATTTAAGTCTAACCCACTTCCTATGCATAGGAGTCTTGTAAATAAAAAAGTCATGAAAGCACAAAGCAACAAGCATAGTAAAGCAAAACAAGTGCAACTTCAAGACTTTCAACATAAAGAGGGGAAACTTAATAGTATTGAGATGCATAAAACCATGTTTCCCTCTCTCATAATAACTTTCAGTAGCATCATGAATAAAATTAACAATATAACTATCACATAAAACATTCTTATCATGAGACACATGCATAAAAGAATTATTACTCTCCCTATAAGCATAGTCATTCTTATTAATTGTAGTGGGAGCAAATTCAACAAAATAGCTATCATTATTATTCTCATCACCATAATCATCAAATATAGGAGGCATATTGTAATCATAATTAATTTTCTCCTCAATAGTAGGTGGACTGAAAATATCATATTCATCATTGTAATCATCATATATTGGAGGCATAGTGTCATCAAAGTAAATTTTCTCCTCCATGCTTGGGGGACTAAAAAGATCATTTTCATAAAAACTAGCTTCCCTAAGCTTACACTTTTCCATAGCATTAGTAATAATGGTGTCCAAAGAATTCAAACTAACAACATTGCTATTAGCATTAAAATAAAGTTCCATAGGTTTTTTTAATTGTCTCTTCAAACACTTCATGTCCTAACTCAAGATAAATACTATAAAGCTCTCTAATTTTGTTGTTGTTTTCCATTAAGCCTAACTAGTGAAAACAAGAAACAAAAATACAAAGTTGCAGAATCTAAAGGAAATAACTTCGAGCACTCACACCGGAGGATGTGAGTACCTTTTACCTTACCTCCCCGGCAACGGCGCCGGAAAATAGGCGTTTGACGTGGGAGGTTCTTCTTCTTTAATCCTCCAGTGTGAATACCTTTTACCTTACCTCCTCGGCAACAGCGCCAGAAAATAGCTTGATGTCTACGCACTTCTATTCTTGTAGACAGTTGTTGGGCCTCCAAGTGCAGAGGTTTGGAGAACAACAGCAAGTTTTCCCTTAAGTGGATCACCCAAGGTTTATCGAACTCAGGGAGGAAGTGGTCAAATGTATCCCCTCTCAAGCAACCCTGCAATCAAGATACAAGAAGTCTCTTGTGTCCCCAACACACCCAATACACTTGTCAGGTGTATAGGTGCACTAATTCGGCGAAGAGATAGTGAAATACAAGTGGTATGGATAATTATAAGTGGTAACGGTGATAGAAAATAACTTGATGGCGTGGAAAAGACTAAAGGCAAACTGAAATAAAGAAGGAAGCAAGCAAACATGTAACAGATCTAAGTGCAAATGGTGTATCAATGCTTAGAAACAAGGCCTAGGGATCATACTTTCACTATTGAACACTCTCATATAAATATATTCTCTTCATGATACTACTCTTAACTACTCTCCGGTTGAACACTCTAATCGATGTAGGGATATAACATCACACCTCAAAGTAAGCCTTTCCCATCTAGATAACCCCACACTGTCACCTTGAGTACTAGATGGGTCCAACAAACACCACAATTTCATAAAGACATCCAACTCCAAATATAACTCATGACAAGTATTTGTAATCTCTAGCCTAAGTGCCACCATGGTATGCACGCTGTCACTTTCACACACATGGGGAGAGCAGAGATCTATTAAAGCACTTGAGTAGTAAGGTAGATCTATAGATTACAAGCTCATGATCTCAATAAGATCATGGATAGAGAGAGAGATGAACACATAGCTACCGATAGAACCCTTAGCCTCGAGAGAGAACTACTCCCTCCTCATCATGGGAATCAGCAATGGTGATGGAGATGGCGGTGGAGATCGATGGAGATGGCTCTGGGGGCACTTCCCTGTCCCGGCAGGGTGCCGGAACAGAGACTTTCTGTCCCTCGTATCTCCCCTTTGGTGGCGGCGGTGCAGCGGAACTTTTTGTGGATTTCTGATTTATTATGTTGGGTTTTGGTATCGGGAGGCTCTTATAGGCGAAGGAGGCAAGGTCGGTGGCCAGCCAGGGGGCCCACACCATGCCCTGGCGCGCCCTAGGCTGGCCCGTGCCAAGAGGTGGTGTGGCCACCCTGTGGCCCCTCTCCGACTGTCCTTCTGGCTCCGTGAGTCTTCCGGGAAAATAGTAACTTTGGCTTTTGTCCCGTCCAATTCCGAGAATATTCATTTTCTGACTTCCTAGAACCAAAAACAGCAAAAAACAGGCAACTGGCACTGTGGCATCTTGTTAATAGGTTAGTCCAAGAAATCATATGAAAAGTACTCCAAAGTGTGGACAAAACACAAGAAAGTAGATAAAACCCAGCATGGAACATCAAAAATTATAGATGCATTTGCAATGTATCACACTTCTCTTGACATGTCTTGAACTTTTCATATTATCCATAGAACTGTGCACTTTGACAATCACACTTTGGTTGTCACAGCTCATACAAATTGCTGGTATCGGTTTTTCAACCATAGGAAAATCTCTTAAGAGTTCACGAAGACGTTCTGCTTCGACAGTCACAATATCTAGTGTTGTGAGTTCTTCTTCCATAGTTGACCTCGTTAAGATGATCTTCTTGCAAGAATTCCATTAAACAGTGCCACCACCAAGAGTGAATATATATCAACTTGTGGGCTTTATCTCATCAGCATCTGATATCCAGTTTAAATCACTATAATCTTCAAGTACTCTTGGATACCTAGTATAATGAATTCCATAGTTTATTGTTCCCTTTAGATAGCGCATTACTCTCTCAAGAGTGCTGACTCGTGTATTAACGAGCTCGTTGGGGAACCCCAAGAGGAAGGTATGACGAGCACATCAGTAAGTTTTCCCTCAGTTATGAAACCAAGGTTATCAATCCAGTAGGATCAAGGAAACACCCCAAAGGTGTAGCGAGCTGAACTTTGGCAGGGCGCACTACCGGTGCCAGCAGCAACGTGGAGACCTGCACAAAACAACCACAGAACTCTGTCCCCAACTTGCGATGAGGTTGTCAATCTCACCGGTTTGCTGAAAACAAAGAATTAAACATATCGAGTGGAAGAAAGTAATAGTTTGCAGAAAGTAAACACAAAGCAGTAAACAATTGATTGTAGATTGATAGTAAAAGAAAATACCGGGGTCCATAGTTCACTAGAGGTGGCTCTCCTTAAGATAGAAGACATGTTGGGTGAACAAATTATAGCGGGGCAATTGACAAACATCGAGAAAGCATACAAGCATATACTACTCATCTTGACTCCTTTGAGATTTGATTGGGCATTACAACATTATACATAAACCGCCATCCAACTGCATCTATGACTAATAATCCACCTTCAGGTTATCATCCGAACCCCCTCCAGTATTAAGTTGCAAGCAACGGATAATTGCATTACAAATTGCATGTAAAGTAAACAATACGATTGTTCTATGAACAAAGTATTGTTGTCTTCTCCCTAGTAGCAACAGCACATCTAGTACCTTAGAGATTTCTGTCACTTCCCCAGATTACTAGAGGCATGAACCCACTATCGAGCATAAATACTAACTCTTGGAGTTGCTAGCATCTACTTGGCCAAGATAGCTACTAACAACGGAAAGCATCCAAGATCACAAATAACAAAGACATGATAGAATCAATAATCAATCTGGAATAGCAGCTCAATATCCATCGGATCTCCGCAAACACAACATGCGGAATTACAAATAAATGATCTTGATCATGAACGGAGGTCACAAGATCTAAACATGATAGAGCAAAGGACGAGAACAAGCCATCTAGCTACTACATGGACCCGTAGTCCAGAGATGAACTACTCACGCATCACACCGGAGGCTTGCATGGTGATGAAGAAGGCCTCTAGGGTGAATTCCCCTCTCCGGCAGGGTGTCGAGAAGAGCTTCAGATCCCTCCTGATCTAGGGATGGAGATGACGGTGGCTACAGACTCTTTCGTGGAATTTTGATCGGGTACTTAGGGTTTCTGTATCGTAGGCAATATATACGCGAAAGGAGAGGCCGAGGGGTTGCCTGGGGCGGCCAGACAACCCCTGGCGCGGGCCAGGCCTAGCCGCACGGCCAGGTGGTGTTCCCGGGCCCCAACCCCTCTCCGTCTCGTATTCTGGCTCCAGGTGTCCCTTGGTGAAAAATTGACTTTGGCTTTTGTCCCGTCCAATTCCGAGAATATTCATTTTCTGACTTTCCTGGGACCAAAAATAGCAGAAAACAGGCTGCTGGCACTGTGGCTCTTATTAATAGGTTAGTCCAAGAAATCATATGAAAAGTACTCCAAAGTGTGGACAAAACATAAGAAAGTAGATAAAACCAAGCATGGAACATCAAAAATTATGGATACGTTTGCAACGTATCAACATCCCCAAGCTTAACTCCTACTTGTCCTCGAGTAGGTAAGTGATAAAAAGAAAGAATAATTTTTGAGGTGACATGCACCATCATAAACTTGATCAAAGTATTTGTAAAACATTCAAATCTGGGATCATAGTACTTCAATCATAACATGAAAGACAAAGTTCTAGCAATAAGACAAAGAAACTATGTTGTAACATGAACAGGCACAAACAAAAGATTAATGAATAACAATGCTTTGCAAGACATTTGTTTGTTTCACATAAAGAAAACATAGCATAGTAGCATTCAGCTTGTCCCTCATAGAGTAGCAAACATAAATGCACAAGATACCTTCAAAGTTCATAAGAGTGACTAGATACAAATAGTTCAAAACAAGCAATATCAAAGCTATGCATCAATCAACAAGTCTTGGGACAATTCACATAGAACTAACAATGGCCACTATGCTCTCAAAGTAGGTGCATAAAGGTAGAAGGTGGAGACCCAATAACAAAAAAGTAAAAGAAAGGCCTTCATAGAAGGAAGTAGGGATTCAAGTTTCATAAAGAGCTTCCAAAAATTATGGTACTTAATAGCTTTCAGCTCTCATTGCCCCTATCATAAGCATCTTGAAGTGATTAAGGTTAAAGTGAACAAACTATGGTGTATATGCTTGAGGAAGTATAAGTTGGAAATCTCATGTCCCTTGAATACGAGGGCCGCTCCTCATGCTACTCAAGTTTAGTCATCGGTAAGTTCTTGTCATCGTAACTACATGTGTATCATAGAGAACTGCCAACGGGGTACCCCTTGCTCGATGATACGGAAGAATCCCCATATCAAAATAACAAGGCAAGCAGACAACGAGAATCCCATCAATCTTCTTATTTACCATGGGAATATGGTGCTTTTTTTCTCTTTTTTATCTCTTTTCATATATCTCTTTTTTCTTTTTCTCTTTTTTCTCAATATATGACTCTTTTTTATAAGAAGAATGCTTCATAGACAGCTCATTATGGTTACGCTGCAGGTTTCCACCATGATAACATGGATTAGACCAGCGACCCAGGCGATTCTCTAACACATATACATAACTCCATGGACTTACAAGCTCCCCTTTCATTTCATATCGACGACATCCATAGACAAAAGAGCATGATATCAACTAGGTACAAAGTACAAGTGCAATGTTGAAAGTGTTCCCCATGACAGCATGGTTCTGCTAATCCCCAACAAATAAGTGCAAGCATATACAACATAGACGACACAATGGCTCAAGTTTATTAAGGGCAAGAAAAGTAAAGTGTGCCATCAGGTTCGTGAGAGGTTTAATCACTAGTTTTCTCATAACAAGTTTAATTCGGAAGGTAGATAAAAACATGAATATATTTGGAATAGCATATGCTAATAGGTAGGTATGGTGGACTCTTTGGAATAACTTGGTTTTAGGAGTTGGATGCATGAGTGGAACTCATACTTGGTTGTGGAGGCTAGCAAAAGATTGGGAGCGACAAACTAAGAGAGCAATAATGGCCATAATCATGCAGAGCGACAAAACATCATTGATCAAAGCATAAAGTGATACTACAAGTTAAAAAATAAAGGATCATAAAGTCTAAGGTGACTTGGGATAGTCATAACATGGTGTGAGCATGCGCCAAGTCAAGCCGAATAAAGCATCAAAGGAGAATACCACAATACTATGCTTTTAATATGCTAAAACAACACATGATCCTTCCAAGGCACATTAAGCAATCTCAATTGTTTATAACAAGTCATGCTACTACAAAGAATACTAAGCATAAAGCCAAAACAGTGTCAAGCATGGCATGACAAAGCAAAGGCCACAGTCAAAAACAAGATCTTTTTACCACTTAAGTATGAACTTTCCTACTCTTTTCCAATCCAAACCAATCTATTTGAAAACCTATGTATGAAAGAGGGGGTCCAACCAATTTATTCAGTAAACTAAGAAAACCAAGCAAATGAAAAGCCAAAATGAAAACAAAAAAGAAGACGCTCCAAGAACAACACAACTGTGCATGAAACAATAAAAATGAAGTGTTTGGAAGAAACCTGGGATTTTTATTGATGGAGAGGGGGATGCCTTGGGCATCCCCAACTTTGACGCTTGTACTTCTTGGATATTTCTTGGGGTGACACGTGTGGCATCCCCAAGATTGAGCTTTAGTCCATCCTTCATCTCATTACTCATTTCTTCCATACACCTGAAATTTTTTCCTTCATACAAAACTTCACACAATCTTTATTAGCAACATTAGTGCACTCAAGATAATAAGTCTTTAGGTTCAGTTCCAACACCAATAAAACTTCCAACAAAACACTATATACTGTAGAAATTCCCTCAAAAATCTCAATTCCCCAAAAGAACTCAAAAAGGAACCAACAAGAAGCAAAAGCAAATAATGGCAGAAATCTGTCAAAACAGACCAGCAGGTAAAGACGAATTTTTTCGAAGACCTTCTGTTGCTCAAATAGACAAGTGTTGAACTAACAAAAGTTAGATAACAACCTGGGCAGAAGCACAAAAATTCATGCCTCAAAATGAAGTACAGAGATTATACACGAATTTTTACGGTGAAGCACAGAAATCTGTTTCGGGACAGCAACTTTCCCAATCATTACTTCTCTCTCATTAGAGGTTACTCTTGGCACAAAAAGCAAATAAAAAGGATAAGGAGCGGTTATTACAGAGGTAATAACTTTCAAGACTCAACTAAAACTTTTGGGTTATCTCCCAATAAGTACTTTTCTTTGACGCCTTTAAGTTAAGCATAAGAAGCAAGAAAAAGGATCAAGTGTTCTCAAATGAAGAAGCATTAAGAGCAAATTTTGTTTCCATAGGAGAGGCAAAAGAAATCTTCTCTCTCTTCTTAGGGAAGTGTTCAATACCTTTCTTGAGTGGGAGTTGATATTTAATGGTGCCTTCTTTCATATCAATAATGGCACCAACAGTTCTAAGAAAAAGTCTTCCCAAAGTAATAGGACAAGAAGCATTGCATTCAACATCCAAAACATAGAAATCAACGGGGACATAAGAATTGTTAACCATAATAGGAACATCATTAATACTCCCCAAGTATTAGTGGGACATTCAAATAACAATCTTCAAGTGGTGGCATTCAAATAACAATCTTCAAGTGGTGGCAAATCAGGCATATCATAAATCCTTCTAGGCATAATAGAAACACTACTATCAAGATCACATAAAGCTTTGAAATCAAAATCATTCACTTTCATATTAATGATGGGTTCCCAACCATCATCCTGTTTTATAGGGATAGAAGCTTTATGTTTCATCTTTTCTTCTTTAATCTTTATGAGAGCATCAGTAATGTGTTTTGTAAAGGTCATATTCATAGCACTAGCATAAGGACTTTTAACAAGCTTTTGTAGGAACTTAATAACTTCAGAGATATTGCAACCATCAAGATCAAAATCATAATTATCATCTAAAGTAGTAGAGCTATTACTAGCCTCAACACTAGTGGTAGTGATAGTAGAAACACTAATGTTTCTAGTAATTTCATCTTCTCTTTCCCACTTAGCATGCAATTCAGCTAATAATCTAACATTTTCATCAATTCTTACTTGTATGGCATTAGTAGCTGCAAAGGGATTCTCAATAGTTTCAAGTTTTGCAACCATTTTATTCAAAGAAGATTGAGCTTCAGCCAAAGATGCTATATTTCTTTTAGCATTAGAGAGTTTTTCCTCAATAGTTATATTAAAAGCAGTTTGTTTACTAATAAAATCTTTAAGCATAACTTCAAGTTCAGAGGGTGCACTCCTATTATTGTTCTAAGAATTTCCATAAGCATTACCTTTTTTGGGAGGATATGGCTTATAATTGTTATTACCAAAATTATTCCTGTAGGCATTGTTGCTAAATTTTTTATTTCTTATAAAGTTCACATCAACTTGCTCTTCTTGAGTAACCAAAGAGGCTAAGGGAACATTATATGGGCTTTCCCATTAACAAGCATAGACATAATAACATCAATCTTATCACTCCAGGAGGAGGTTTCCTCAACATAATTTACCTTCTTACCTTGTGAAGCTCTTTCAGTATGCCATTCAGAGTAGTTAACCATCATATTATCTAGAAGCTTTGTTGCAGCACCCAAAGTAACGGTCATAAAGGTACCTCCAGCAGCATAATCCAATAGATTTCTTGAAGAATAGTTCAATCTTCCATAAAAGGTTTGGATAATCGTCCAAGCAGCCAGTCCATGAGTGGGACAATTCTTTACCAAAGATTTCAGTCTTTCCCAAGCTTGAGCAACATGTTCATTATCAGATTGTTTAAACTTCATTATTTCACTTCTCATAGATATAATCTTAGCAGGAGGATAGTATTTTCCAATAAAAGCATCTTTGCATTTAGTCCAAGAATCAATATTATTCCTAGTTAGGGAATTTAACCATTCTTTAGCTTTTCCTCTCAAAGAGAAAGGAAACAATTTAAGCTTAATAATATCTTCATCTATATCCCTATGCTTTTACATCTCACAAAGTTCAACAAAGTTATTTAGATGAGTAGCACCATCTTCATTACCAATACCAGAAAATTGTTCTCTCATAACAAGATTGAGTAAAGAAGGTTTTATTTCAAAGAAAGTAGCTTTAGGAACAGGTGGAGCAATAGGTGTGCTCATAAAATCATTGTTGTTGGTGCTAGTGAAGTCACACAACTTCGTATTTTCAAGAGTAGTCATTTTTTGTGTTTTTAATAAAGAAAGCAAACCTGTAAAACTATTTTTTATGTGTTTTTGATAAAGAAACAAGCAAACAAAGCAGAAGATAAACTAAGCAAAACAAAAATAACAAAGTAAAGAGATTGGTTATGAGGGACTCCCCTTGTGAAGATGTCCTTGACTCCCCGGCAACGGCGCCAGAAAAAGTACTTGCTGACTCGTGTATTAACGAGTTCGTTGGGGAACCCTAAGAGGAAGGTATGATGAGCACAACAGTAAGTTTTCCCTCAGTTATGAAACCAAGGTTATCAATCCACTAGGAGCAAGGAAACACCCCAAAGGTGTAGCTAGCTGAACCTTGGCGATGACTACCGTGCCAAGAAAGAACGTGGAGACCTTCACAACACAACCACAGAACTCTGTCCCCAACTTGCGATGAGGTTGTCAATCTCACCGGTTTTGCTGAAAACAAAGGATTAAATGTATCGAGTGGAAGAAAGTCATAGTTTGCAGAAAGTAAACTGAAAGCAGTAAACAGTTGATTGTAGATTGATAGTAAAAGAAAGGACTGGGGTCCATAGTTCACTAGAGGTGGCTCTCCTTAAGATAGAAGACATGTTGGGTGAACAAATTACAGCGGGGAAATTGACAAACATCGAGAAAGCATACAAGCATATACTACTCATCTTGACTCCTTTGAGATTCGATTGGGCACTACAACATTATACATAGACCGCCATCCAACTGCATCTATGACTAATAATCCACCTTCAGGTTATCATTCGAACCCCCTCCAGTATTAAGTTGCAAGCAACGGATAATTGCATTATGAATTGCGTGTAAAGTAAACAATACGATTGTTCTATGAATAAAGGATTGTTGTTTTCTCCCTAGTATCAACAACACATCTAGTACCTTAGAGATTTCTGTCACTTCCCCAGATTACTAGAGGCATGAACCCACTATCGAGCATAAATACTAACTCTTGGAGTTGCTAGCATCTACTTGGCCAAGATAGCTACTAACAACGGAAAGCATGATGATCACAAATAACAAAGACATGATAGAATCAATAATCAATCTAAAACAGAATCTCAATATCCATCGGATCCCCGCAAACACAACATGCAGAATTACAATAAATGATCTTGATCATGAACAGAGCTCACTAGATCTAAAAATGATTGTACAAAGGAGGAGAACCAGCCATCTAGCTACTACATGGACCCATAGTCCAGAGATGAACTACTCACGCATCACACCGGAGGCTTGCGTGGTGATGAAGAAGGCCTCCAGGGTGAATTCCCCTCTCCGGCAAGGTGCCGGGAAGAGCTTCAGATCCCTCCCGATCTAGGGACGGAGCTGACGACGGCTGATGACCCACAATTATAGGTGGTGTATCGCAGTATTTTCGATAAGTAAGAGTGTCGAACCCAAGGAGGAGCAGAAGGTGCTGGCTAGTGGTATGGATCAGGAAATTCTCTGCAAATAATTAGCAAACATATTTTTAGGGTTTTTTGATAAAGCAAGTAAACAAAGTACGAGTAAATAAAAGACAGTAGGAATAAATGCAGCAAGTGGCCCAATCCTTTATGCAGCAAAGGACCAGCCGGTTGTATTACTTAAGATGACCAAACATTCTCGAGGACACATGGGAAGACTGTTAAGTGCTTTCGCTTCATATAGTTGATTAATCTTCTTTAGCTTGCTAAGTGTTGTGTGGGTGAACCTGTGCTAATGTACCGACCTTCCTAGAAATAATACATACTTGTGATTATACCCCTTGCAAACATCCGTAAGTACACGAAAGTAATTAAGGTAGAAACCTAACCACAGCTTTAAACTCTAAGACCCTTACGTCCCTTGTGCAATGGTTTCCTAACGGGGATTCAGGTTTCTGTCACTCCGGCAACCCCTACGATTAGTAGCCAAATACACAATGCATTCCCCTAGGCCCATATAAGTGAAGTGTCATGTAGTCGACGTTCACATGACACCACTAGAAGAAGTACACCACAACTTAAATATCAAACTATTGAATCTTTCTCAACACAACTCCACTACTAACAACAAGACTTCCCCATGTCCTCAAGAACAAAATGAACTACTTATAAGACATCATATGGATCATGATCAGAGATGGAATAATGATGTATAACAATATGAACATAAACAATAATTCAATGGTTCCACTCAATAGCATCAACTATAAAGAGTAATCAACATCGGGAAAGTTTCCCCTAAGAACTATGCAAGATTCAACCCAATTGTTACAGCAATATGGAGATGGTGATGAGGGTGCTGATGGTGATGATGGTGGTGGTGATGATGATGATGATGATCCCGATGAATTCCATCTTGATGATGGTGTTGATGGCGACGATCTCCCCTCTCCGGTATGGAATTCCCCCAGCAGAAATCTGTCTGCCGGAGAGATCTTTCTCTCTCGGTGTTTGCCGTCCCGCAGAGGCGGCGAAATCTTTCTGTGGTCGCTCCCCGAGTCTTAGTGTTTCGGGAGGAATATATACGCCAGAGGGGAGTGCCAGAGGTGGGCCAGGGCGGCCACACCACCTGGTGGCACGGCCTAGGGTGGCCCACGCCAGGGGGTGGTGTGGGCCCCCTGTGGCCCATCTCCACTCCTTCTGGCATCCTTCGTCTTCTGGAAAAATAGGATTTTCCGTATATTTTCCCGCATTTTCTGATCTTTGCGAATTTTTCCTCCAAATAGCACCTTTTCCATCAGAATCCTGACTACAGCGGTCCATGCTCCAAAAGTCATCAACCATGCAAAAACAGATGAAATAACATAAGTATCACCTCTTAATATGAAATATATCAATGAATAACAGTAAATTATGACATAGAATAGTGATGCAAAATGGACGTATCAGCGGCTACAGACTCTTTCGTGGAATTTTGATCGGGTACTTAGGTTTCTATATCGGAGGCAATATATAGGCGAAAGGAGAGGCCAAGGGGGTGCCTGGGGCGGCCAGACCACCCCTTGGCGCCGGCCAGGCCTGGCCGCACGGCCAGGTGGTGTGGCCGGGCCCCAGCCCCTCTCTGTCTCGTATTCTGGCTCCAGGTGTCCCTTGGTGAAAAACTGACTTTGGCTTTTGTCCCGTCCAATTCCGAGAATATTCATTTTCTGACTTTCCTGGAACCAAAAACAGCAAAAAACAGGCAGCTGACACTGTGGCTCTTGTTAATAGGTTAGTCCAAGAAATCATATGAAAAGTACTCCAAAGTGTGGACAAAACATAAGAAAGTAGATAAAACGAAGCATGAAACATCAAAAATTATGGATACATTTGCAACGTATCAAAGAGCATGCTAGTGATCATCTCTCGTGTTGCCCACAAACCGGATAAGTTTTCTCATAGAAAACAAGATGTCAGGCCTCATAGTGCAAGCTAAATACAGAAGTGAGCCAATAATCTGAGAGTATCTCAATTGATCTCTAGTATACTTTTGATTCTTTCGAAGCAACATACTAGGATAATAGGGTGTGGAGAGGATTTGCAATCATCATATCTAAATCTACTCAAACCCACTACAACATGGAGCTCGGGCGCTAGTGCTTATAGATGCTGAGGCACAGCCTTAGTCGCCGCGCTCGTGCTAGGCGGCAAAATAAAGCTGCCAGGGATAACTGCGTTAGGGATTCACGAATGGTGGTGGATTTTTTGGCGTGGCACAACGTGATCCCCCAAACTATCTCTTCCGCGGTGCGCTAGAGGATAAGCCATGTTACAAGAAACACGGCGGGGCCAATACTTGCCTAGAAATAGTGAAACTGCTTCGTCGTGCTTGGTATACTTTTCAGCAGCACTACTTTTATTTACAATTAAGTCTAATAAATTTGTTTCTCCATTACATTCAGATCGTACTAGATGTACACGAAAATAACCAAAATTAAATTTTATTACCACATAAAACTTATTACATTACACTGTAACCACTTCTATGAATTTTTATTTAGATTAAGGGATGTTGATTATATTTTTTTAGAGAAGGAAGCATATTGAGCTCCTCTCTATTCAGCATCCACCATCAAAATAATCTAAAAATACAAAAATATCCTAACTAGGAGAAGACTCACTAAGAGTATTCTCTCTATTGAGCATCTCTCAGTTCTGATAATTTCTACATCGCGATTCGGTGCAGGATCTTTGAGCGCCATCCTCTAGCGACATCCTCCAGCGCCATAGGTAACTCTCCACGAGCCTCACAAGTATGCTGAATCGCTGACGACGTGGATCTAAAGTACAGATAAGAGTTATTCAACAAAAAGAGCATATTCAGAGAAAATGGAGAAAGAACCAAAAATATGCGGAACAAGTAGAAACGTGATGTGCAGAAAGGTTCACCAACATACCTAGAATGCGGGTGGGAGGCAGATCGAGTGGACAAGTCTAGAGTTTAGCTAGTAGCAGTGGAGGGGAATGGTTGGCTGAGAACGTGTGGGGGTGGGCAGATCGAGTGGAAAAATGTAGAGTTTGGCTAATCTAGGAAGGGGAGCGGAGATCTAGGACTTGGGGCTTGGGAGTGGGGAGTGAGGCAGTGGCGTGAGGGGTGAGGAGTTGGGGTTAGGGTTCATGTTTTATATAGATAATTTCATGGGCCTATTGAGCAAGTGTGCCTTATTGCAAAATTGCGGCCCAGCACTTGCTCAATATGCCCTTATTAGTGGTTATTATACACATGGAAGTCTAGGATGCTTATATGATATTTATTTAAAGAAATTAACCAAACTACATATATAAATTATATCCCAAATTATATAATCAAACAAATTTCACAATCATAAATGAACCTTCTATGAAGATATCATACGATGCCGTCGTTGCACTCGCGTTTTCTATCGATCAGATTCATCATGTGTCCTTCGCGTATGAGATATGATTAACGTGGAAGTTTGGAGGAGATGGCGCAGTGGGTGGATCTTAGTGATAAGCGCGTGTACTGTGGGCGGTGTATAAATAGAGGCCCGTCAAATAGCTCACCGGTAGTGGTACCCACCTATCAGCGAGATGAGCGTCAACAAGCAAAGGGACATGTTTGACTCTTCTATAGTGTAGACCCCACTTTTCACGTCAATTACAATGCACGGCGCAAAACGGAATGCCTCCTTCGCAGATGTGTGGCACCAGAAAATGCCGATCTTGCATGCCACCTACCACGACACCAAAATCTGTCCCTACCGTGGGTACCACGACATATTATCGGCCGCCGCGACAAAATGGTGTCGCGATTGCCCATCCGCCGCTTATCTAACTTTTGCAGGTACTTTTCGCTTGTGCCGCCCCAACAATCCGTGGGTATGGAGAGTATTATTGTAGTGACCTTTTCCATATAATGTGATTGCACAAGTGTAATCTCATTATTCTCATCTCTCTGTAGCTTGATGTTTAGGATAATACCAGCTTATCCAAAATCCTTCATCTCGAAACATTGGGACAAGAAGTTTTTGACCTCACGAATCACTTTGAGACTTGTCCTAAAAATTAGTATGTCATCAACATACAAATATAGGATAAATCTCTCGCCCTACCATGGCGATAGTATACACATTTGTCGTCTTCATTTACAACAAAGCCCACAGATGTCAAAGTTCTTCAAACTTCCCATGCCATTGCTTGGGAGCTTTTTTAAGACCATACAAAGATTTCTTCAATCTACACACCTTTCTTTCTTGACCTTCTAGTACAAAACCATCAGGCTATTACATGTAAATTTCCTCGTCCAACTCTCCATTTAGGAAAGCCGTCTTAATGTCCATTTGATGAACGAGAATACCATGAGAGGCAGCCAGTGATAGTAGTACTCGAATTGTGGTCAATCTAGCCATAGGTGAGTAAGTATCAAAGAAATATTCTCCTTCTTTTTCGATATATCCCTTAGCCACAAGCCGAGCTTTGTAGTTTTCAATATTACCATCAGCCGTAAACTTCTTTTTAAATACACATTTACATCCTACAGGTTTACACCCATACAGACATTCAAATATCTACCACGTTCCATTAGCCAAGATGGAGTCCATCTCCTTTGAACCACTTCCTTCCATTAGTCTACACAAAGATGCAAAAGCTTCTGAAATGGTAGTGGGAGTGTCATCCACTAGGTACAGAATGAAACCATTACATAAAGACCTTGTAGTCCTTTGTCTCTTGCTCCTTGTGGGAGCTTCATTTCCATCCTCATCCGAATCTGAACTCTCATCATTTGATTGTTTATCAGTCTCCATAGGAGTTATAGGTTCAAGAATTGGATCATATCCTTACTAGATATGCTAGGCATATCTCTCATTGGAAATATATCCTCAAAGAATGTAGCATCTCTTGATTAAAAAATGGTACTGACACTCACGTCGTCCACTTCAGATTTCACCACAAGAAATCTATAAGCAATGTTGTGGGAAACCTAGCCAAGACACAATCCCTGGTTTTTGGTCCAAGCTTACGCTTCTTGTTGATTGGCGCATTGACTTTTTCCAAACAACCCCAAGTTCGTAAGTAGGAGAGTGTCAACCTTTTGTTTTCCCATTCTTCAAATGGAGTAATCTTTTTATTCTTAGTTGGAACTCGGTTTAGGACATGACATGCAGTCAATATAGCCTCCCCCGCCATTCCTTGGATAAACCGGTAGTTTCTAACATGGCGTTAACCAAATTTGTTAGAGTCTGGTTTTTCCTATAAGCAATCCCATTAAATTGAGGGGAATTGGGAGGCGTCCTCTCATGTATAATACCATGTTTCGAACAGAATAAAATGAACTCACTAGAAAATTACTCTCCATCACAATCAGACCGAATTCTTTTGATCTTTCTCTCAAATTGATTTTTAACTTCTGCCTTATAAATTTTAAAGAAATCTAAAGCATCACATTTAGTTCTCAAGGGATATACACACCAGTACCTAGTAGAATCATCAATCAAAGTCATGAAATATTTCTTTCCACCTGTTGTCAACACACCATTCATCTCACATAGATCTGAATGTATGAGCTCTAGAGGTGCCAAGTTTCTCTCCTCTATAGGCTTGTGAGGCTTGTGAGGATGCTTTGCTTGCACACAAGCATGACACTAGTATGACAAAGTCGTGGATGCCAAATATTAGGCTCATTACCAGTAGTGCATACATGGTTCACAACATCATAACAGAAGTCTACCAATGAAAAGCGGAACATGCCTCCGCATTCATATGCTTTTCCAACAAAGGTTCCATACTTAGACAGTACAACTTTGTTGGACTCAAATACCAACTTAAACCCATCTTTCAGAAGACGGGATCGACTAAGATTCTTCTTGATAGAAGGGACATGTTGCACATTCTTCAATTGCACAATCTTGCCTGAAGTAAACTTTAGATCTACCATGCCAACACCAAGAATAGTAGCATGTAACTCATTCCCCATCATGACTAAGGAATCTCGAGTTTGATAAGAGGTGAACATGGAATTGTTAGCACACACATGAACATTGGCACCATATCAACCCACCATTCCATGGGTTGAAATAATGAAAGAACATTAGGTAATAAATTACTGTATCTAGAACCTGAAGTTCCTGCATCAGTATTGATAATGATCATGTTGATAGATTTGGAACTCTGTCCAGCTTGATCCTTCTTGCCTTTCTTCTATGGACAGCGATGAGCCCAATGGCCAATCTCACCACACACCCAGTAAGGTTCATTCTTTTCCTCGTTCTGCCCCTTCTTCTTCTTCTTCTTCTTCTTCTTGAAGTTGGTAGTCTGGCAGACTTTGTTATTTCCCTTGAACTTGTGGGCATTTTTCTGCACCATATTGGTAGCAGAATGTTCCTCGGTTCCACTAGTGTGTTTGTATTTTTCCCTCGCCTTATCTTCAACATCCAGAGAGCTAATGAGGTACTCAACAGAGAGCTCATGCCTATGATGTTTCAGAGAAGTGGCAAAGTTCCTCCATGAAGGGGGAAGCTTAGCGACAATGCATCATGTGACAAAATTTTCCGGGAGCACAGACTTGAGGAGTTCGAGTTCCTTTGCCATGATCTATAGCTCATGAGCCTGTTCTACTACATATCAGTTTTCAACCATCTTGTAGTCATTGAACTGCTCTATTGCATACAGTTCACCACCGGCATCGGCAGCATCGAACTTAGCGTCAAGCACATCCCACAGTTCCTTGCATCACGAATATGCATATATGCTTCAACCAACTTGTCTCCAAGCACATTGAGTACAGGGACCACAAAAAGTACACTGGCCTCCATGAACGCTCTCTCTTCTTCGAGAGTAAGCGGACCTCTGGGAGTGCCATCTACAAATTTTTCTATGCCCATAGCAGTAATCAATAAGGGGGTTTTCCCTTGCCATCTCTTAAAATGAGCACCCGTAAACGGACTGGTTTTGCACGAAGCAGCAAAGGCATATGAGAAAAATTGCCTAAATAGATAAGGTTTTTGGATTGTTGGAGTATTAGGAAATTTCCGCATGATATTAATTGCCGAAATCAACATTATGTAATCACTAGCAGATCTAAACCCATGTAGCCAAACAAGCCCATCTAGTAGATATGTAAATCTAGCAAGAACTAGAGCATACAAAGAGAGGAATATCACATACAAGTTGACCAGAAAGGTCATCACCGCAGCAGCACCTTGGTCTTTGTTGTTCTTACCCATGGTGTTGTTGAGGTCGTTGGTTGATGAAGAAGAACACATGAACGGAGGCGAGCAGTCGCGGCGAGATGCTCCCCAAAAATTGTATCTCCTGTCTCCCGGTGCAGGATCTCAACGGATGGGGTTTCGGAGGCCTGCTCTCCCGGATGTCCATGCACGCAATCACCAGGATGGGGAAGCTTATAGAGCAGCACAACAAGAGGAACAAGGCGAGAGAGACAGAGAAAGAACAAGTTACTTCTAGATATGTTCTATCTCTCCCTCTATAGCCTAGGAGGTGAGCCGACTGAGTTGCCACGTGGTGAAAGACAAGGACACACGTCATACATGCACACAAATGTTGACACGTACCCAACAACTGGGGCACCATGCAAAAATTTAGTCTTCCACAAAACGAGTTTCTAACTCGAACTCGATTCACGAAATGTGTCGCGCGTGCGGGCGAGACGAGGCGGGTGACGGAGGAGGAGGAGTGCGCATGCACTCATCTTCTTACTCACTTAGTGGGAGTGAAATAGCTCACCTTATAAGCTGGTCCAACTCTCTCCCAACTAGCAATGTGGGACTAAATTTTGTCTCCCACACATCTTCCAAGTTGCCATAGTAGACGGTGACAACCCACAAGTATAGGAGAACGTGTGTAGCCTTTTCGATAAGTAAGAGTGTCGAACCCAGCAAGGAGATAAAGGTAGGATAAATGTTCTCTCAAGTTCTATCAACCACTGATACAACTCTACGCACACTAAACGTTTGCATTATCTAGAAAATAAAACTAGAGCAACAATACGAGTAATAGAGATAGCTTTGCATGATAATAAATAACAAGAAACTAAAGCTAGTTGCTGCAGCAATAAAATACACTAACTAACAGAACCATGAGTGTGGAATAGTGGTGGTAATTGTGGTGGCTTTGTCCAAGTTTAAATAGCAAATAGACCAGGTTCATTGTCTTCGATGCAATTTTCTATGTGGGAGAGGCTAAATATACATACGCTTCACTACTTGGAAATACATGTACTATATGATTGGATCGTTAGCAAACATCCATAAGTACTACTCAATGCATTAAGGTTTCCCCAACCATAGCCTTAAGTTTAATGGTCCTCTTACTCCCATACGTGCAATGTTCCGGTTCACGTCCTCAGGTTTCTGACACTCCGGCAGAACTCCTTCCCTTCCTTTTACACATACTACAAACCCTATGATGTTTAATCCATGTGCGCACAAATATAATGGACACCAAAGGACTATACCATATCAACATACAACTCTAATGAACCAAAGACGTTCAACCATTCAATCTAAGAACAAAGAAATTACGCAAACATGACATAGATCATAGGATTATAACTTATAGCATCAAACACCATGTTTACATAGGACGGTACGGAGGTGTGTGGGAGGATGAACCACTGCATACTAGGAGAATTAGGTAATGGAGATGGCGGTGAAGATGGTGAAGTGGGCGGCAGCAGCGCCGGCGGCGGCGCGTGGGACTCCTTCCCCGCTGCCGGTATCATGGGGGAGCACCGCCCCTTAGCCCCTTCCTTCATGGCTTCTTGGGAGCCCCCCCCCCCATAGAGATGGGATCCATGGGGAGGCAAAAATGTGGCATTGGTGGCTGCAAATTCGTGGGTGGAGATGCCCTGGGCGAATTAGGTTTCCTCCCTTTATATAGCTTCTCGGATTCCCGTCACCCCATCTTAGGCTGCAGTAAATCAGGCCTAGAAGGCCCGTCCGGACTTATAATCAGCTAAATTTTATGTCCAGAACGTTTGTCGCGAAATTGTCAACAACATCGTAGTTGAAGAGTTTTCCGTTTGACGCCATCTTCGACCTGAAACGTTACCATCTTCAAAAAGAGTTCTGAGACAGATTTCTAGAAAAATTCCAATTTGACTCCAAAAAGGTTTCTACTTGTATTCTTGGTAATTCCTACACATCAAAGTGTAAAACAAGAACATTGTACACTTTTGCAACTATTAGTAGGTTAGTCCAAATAAATCATAAACTTTATACAAAAAGGAGTGTCAAAAGCATATTATTAGCATAAAACCATCAAAAAATATAGATACGTTATGGACATATCAGATGGGCCTTTGAGATTTTAGGATTTATTAGACTACATGGGATACAACCCATATAAATCTAACAGTTTGCACATGGTCTTCGTCAGCTGCCATTTCCTCGCGTACTTCAAGCACCACCGCTGTGCTTCACAAGGTAACCTGCATGGCGACCTATTTTTATCGCATGTCCCATCGACTACCCCATCGCCTCTCTAGGTATCCAGCATGACCACCCCAGGTTACCATTGTCTTTGTCGCTCTCTACGTCTTCGTCCACTACAACTTTGACGCTAGCGTCAACCCCTCGTCCCCAACTACACCACCTGCTCTTCTACCCTGACAACCGCGGACTGAGTCAGCTACTCCATCAGCTTGGATTTGTTTCCTCCAAGACTGATATGCCGCTCTTCATTTTCTCACGTGATGGGGTGCAGATATTCATGCTCGTCTATGTGGATGATATTGTCATTGCTAGTTCTACTCAGGAGGTTGTGGATCATCTGGTTCGTTCTCTTTATGATAGTTTTCCTATTAAGGACTTGGGATGACTGAGTACTTCCTTGGATTGGAGGCATCATACAATTCAGGGGGTTACGTTGACTCAACGGAAGTATGCTCTCGATCTTCTCCATTGAGTCAACATGGAGAATTGTAATCCTACCACCACTCCTCTTGTAGTGTCTAAGGCCTTGGCTCGTGATTCAGGCACACTTCTTAGTACAGATGATTCATTCCGGTATCGCAGTGTTGTCGGCGGACTATAGTATTTGACTCTCACTAGTACGGATATTTCTTTGATGGTAAACAAGATTTGTCAGTTTCTGTCTCAACCCACTAATGTACACTAGGAGTCGCGGAAGCGAATTCTATGATATGTGAAAGGAACATTGCAGACTGGCTTAAATATTTGCAAGTCATCATCATCTCTTATTAGTATTTTTTACGGATGCGGATTGGGCAGGATATGTGGATGACAGACGGTCCACGAGTGGGTTTGTCGTGTTTGTTGGTCCAAACCTTATCTCTTGGAGTTCGAATAAGCAACCCATAGTCTTGAGATCCACTACTGAGGCAGAGTATAAGATATTGGCTAATGGTGATGCTGAAGCTATATGGGTAGAATCTCTACTTAAGGAGCTTGGGTGACTCGATAGCGTACCCTCATATTGTGGTACGATAATATTGGGGCTACTTACCTGACGGTGAATCTAGTATTTCATGCTCGAGCTAAGCACATTGAGATCGATTTCCATTTTGTGTGAGAACGAGTAGCAGCCGGTAAACTAGATGTCAGGTTCATCTCCACTCATGACCAGCTGGCTGATGTATTTAATAAACTAGCCACACGACATATGTTAGATAGATTTAAGTCCAATCCTAACCTTGTATGTAGCGGTTTAAATTGAGGGAGAGTATTAGAATTGTATTCAGATTCACGTATACATGTTGTATACGTATGTAACTTCTATGTGGTCATGATTATATAAGTGAAGCAGTGTAGGGCTTTTAACCCACGCAAAATTCTAAATCCTCTTTTCAGTCTCTGCGTATACATGCCAAGGATCAAAGTACGTACGTGTGTCCACCTCCATCGGTGCCTTTCGATGCACGACCCATCCATAGCGCCATTGATGAGCTAGCGCCCATAAGAGCACATTCTCGTACTACTACACGAAGGCCACTACCGCATGCACATGCTTCACACCACCACCACCACCAGCCGGGTTTTCTTCACCGCCCTTGTGTGTTAGGCGAGGATGCTTGGAGATTTATGAGGGGAATTATAGGGGGAATGTACGCTGCTAGTACAATGGTGGACCTCGGCAATTATCGAAGTCTGGGTACCCTACAAGGTAAAATACTTCACTTTGCTCTATCATGAGCCGCAAGTATGTAACATCCAGGACTCTCCATGCCCGGTTGTCACTTCTAGCAGCTTAATAGGATATCTAGACTGACCCCACAAACCAACACTAGTCTTTTTTATGCACTTTGTCCTTATTCGTGTGCACCCGATACTCACTTTCCGGTCAGTCACACATCCTTAAATTTCTCTAGGCCAAGCACGCTTAACCTCAGAGTTCTTTTTGGATGAGCTTCTGGAAAATAAGTTGCAACTTGTTGATATGGGTATTTATACGTTGTAAACGTATCTATAATTTTTGATGTTACATACTTGTTTAGTATCTACTTTCTTATGTTTAGTCCACACTTTGAGGTATTTTTACACATTTTCTGGAACTAACCTATTAACAAGATTCCATAGTGTCAGTTGCCTGTTTTCTGCTGTTTTTGGTTTCGGAAAAGCTGGAAAAGAAATATTCTCGGAATTGAACCGGACAAAATCCAAAGTCGATATTTTACCGGAAGACTCACGGAGCCAGAATATGAGACGGAGAGGGGCCAAGGGTTGGCCACACCATAGGGTGGCGCGGGTCCCCCTGGCCACGCCACCAGGTGGTGTGGTCCCCTAGTCCACCCTCTGATATCACCCTTTCTCCTATAATAAGCCTCAATAAGCCTCTCATGCAGAAACCCTAAATAATCCAGCCTCCAGCCACGAAAAGTTCCACAGCACCGCCACCACCAAATAGGAGATTTGGGGGACAGAAAGTCTCTATTCCGGAACCCTGCCGGGACGGGGAAGTGCCCCCGGAGCCATCTCCATCGATCTCCACCGCCATCTCCATCGCCGTTGCTGATTCCCATGATAAGGAGGGAGTAGTTCTCTCTCGAGGCTAAGGGTTCTACCATTAGATATGTGTTCATCTCTCTCTATGCATGATCATATTGTGATCATGAGCTTTGTAATCAAGTAGATCTACCTTGCTACACTAGTGCTTTAATATATCTCTGGCTCTCTCCACGTGTGTGAAAGTGATAGCGTCCACACCATGGTGGCACATAGGCTAGAGATTACAAATACTTGTTATGAGTTATATTTGGAGTTGGATGTCTCTATGAAATTGTGGTGTTTGTTGGAACCATCTAGCGCTCAAGGTGATAGTGATGGGTTATCTAGATGGGGAAAGCAAACTTTGAGGAGTGTTGTTATAGCCCTACCATGGATTAGAGTGTCCAACCGGAGAGTAGTTCAGAGTAGTATCATGAAGAGAAGATATTTATATGAGAGTGTTCACTAGCGAAAGTATGATCCCTAGGCCTTGTTTCGAAACACGGAAACACCGTTTGCAAATAGATCTATTACATGTTTGCTTGCTTCCATCTTTATTTCAGATTGCCTTTAGTCTCTTCCTACCCGTCAAGCTCTTTTCTGGCACCATTGTCTTATATCCATACCACTTGTATTTCACTATATCTTCGCCGAACTAGTGCACCTATACACCTGACAAGTGTATTGCGTTTGTTGGGGACACAAGAGACTTCTTGTATCTTGATTGCAGGGTTGCTTGATAGGGATACCTTTGACCACTTCCTCCCTGAGTTCGAGAAACCTTGGGTAATCCACTGAAGGGAAACTTGTTGTTGTTCTACAAACCTCTACACTTGGAGGCCCAACAATTGTCTACAAGAATAGAAGTGTGTAGACATCAAGCTATTTTCTGGCGCCGTTGCCGGGGATTGAAGAAGAAGAAGCTCCCACGTCAACCACGCGCCATCAAAGATATTTTCTGGCGCCGTTGCCGGAGAGGTAAGGTAAAAGGTACTCACATCTTCTGGCTACTAAGCTATCTTCTAGTACTATAGCTGGTGTGTGAGTGCTCGAAGTTATTTCCTTTAGATTCTGCATTTATATCTTTTTGTTTCTTGTTTTTATTTTCACTAGTTTGGCTTAATGGAAAACAACAACAAAATAGAGAGCTTTATAGTATTTATCTTGAGTTAGGACATGAAGTGTTTGAAAAGAAAATTTAAAAACCTATGGAACTTTATTTGTATGCTAATAGCAATGTTATTAGTATGAATTCTTTGAACACCATTATTGCTAATGCTATGGAAAAGTCTAAGCTTGGGTAAGCTAGTTTTTATGAAAATGATCTTTTTAGTCCCTCGAGCATGGAGGAGAAAATTTACTTTGATGATACTATGCCTCCAATATATGATGATTACAATAATGAATATGATATTTTCAGTCCACCTACTATTGAGGAGAAAATTAATTATGATTACAATATGCCTCCTATATTTGATGATTATGGTGATGAGAATAATAATGATAGCTATTTTGTTGAATTTGCTCCCACTACAATTAATAAGAATGACTATGTTTATATGGGGAGTATTAATTCTATTATGCATGTGGATCATGATAAGAATGTTTTATGTGATAGTTATATTGTTAATTTTATTCATGATGCTGCTGAAAGTTATTATGAGAGAGGGAAACATGCTTTTATGTATCTCAACAATATTAAGTTTCCCCTCTTTATGTTGAAAATTTTGAAGTTGCACTTGTTTTGCTTTCCTATGCTTGTTGCTTTGTGCTTTCATGACTTGTTTCTTTACAAGATTATTTTTCATAGGAAGTGGGTTAGACTTAAATTTGTTCCATATTTGCTTCTTGATGCTCTCTTTTACTTCAATTCATATTTCTTATGTGAGCATCATCGAAATTATTGTGCCTAACTTAAAGGCACTAAAGAAAAGTACTTCTTGGGAGATAATCCAATAGTTTTATTGAGTCTTGCAAGTTATTACTTCTATCATAACCTCTCCTTATCCTTTTTTTATTTGATTTTTGTGCCAAGAATAACCTCTAATAAGAGGGAAGTAAGATTTGGGGAAGTGTTGTCCCGAAACATATTTTTGTGCTTCACTATAAAAATTCGTGAAAAATCTCTGGATGTTGGATTGAGCCGTAATATTCAGAATAAATCCCCTAGGTTGTTATCTAACTTTCGTTAGTTCAACACTTTTCTATTTGAGCAACAAAAGGTCTTCAAAAAAATCGGTTTTCACCTGCTGGTCTATTTTGACAGATTTCTGCCATTATTTTCATTTGCCTCTTAATCTCTTTCTCTTTGAGTTCTCTTTGATCATTTGAACTTTTTAAAGGAAGTTATAGAGTATCTTGTTTTTTAATGGAAGTTCTACTTGTGTTGAAACTAAAACAAAAGACTTACTATCTTGAGTACACTAATGTTGCTAATGAAGATCGTGTGAAGTTTTGTATGAAGGAAATTTTTGAGTGTAGGGAAGAGTAATGTGATAAGATGAAGTATGGACAAAAGCTCAAGCTTAGGGATACCACCCATGTCACTCTAAGAAATATCCAAGAAGTACAAGGGTCAAAGCTTGGGGATGCCGAAGGCATCCCGTTCTTCATCAATAAAAATTCCAGGTTTCTTCCAAACACTTTATTTTTATTATTTCATGCACAGTTATGTTGTTCTTGGAGCGTTTTCGTTTTTGTTCTTAGTTTTATTTTGCGTAGTTTGCTTGAATAAATTGGTTGTACCCCCTCATTCATGCATTAGTTTTCAAATAAGATTGGTTTGGATTGGAAAAGAGTAGAAAAAGTTCATGCTTAAGTGGTATAAAGGAGTTTGTTTTTGACTGTGACTTAGACTTTATCATGTCATGCTTGATATTGTTTTGGCTTTATGCTTAGTGATTTTTGCTGTAGCATGACATGTTATAAACAATTGAGATTGCTTAATGTGCCTTGAGAGAATCATGCGTTGTTTTAGCATATAAAAGCATAATATTGTGGTATTCTCCTTTAAATGCTTTGTTTGGGTTGACTTGGCGCATGCTCACACCATGTTAAGACTATCTCAAGTCACCATAGCCTCTATGATCATTTAGTTTTCGACTTGTAATATCACTTTATGCTTTAATTAATAATGTTTTGTCGCTTTGCATGATTATGGCCATTATTGCTCTCTTAGTTGGTCGCTCCTAGTCTTTTGTTAGCCTCCATACCAAGTATGAGTTCCACTCGTGCATCCAACTCCAAATAAAACCAAGTTATTACAAAGAGTCCACCACACCTACCTATTAGCATTTTGCTATTCCAAGTATATTCATGTTTTTATCTATCTTCCGAATTAAACTTGTTATGTGAAAATTAGCGATTAAAGCTCTCACGAACTTGATGGCACACTTTACTTTACTTGCACCTAATAAGCTTGAACCATTGTGTCATCTAAGTTGTATATGCTTGCACTTATATGTTGGGAATTAGAAGAACCATGATGTCATGGGGAATGCTTTCAACATTGCACTTGTACATTGTACCCAGTTGATATCATGCTCTTTTGTTTATGGATGTCATCGGTGTGAAATGAAAGGGGAGCTTGTAAGTCCATGGAGTTATGTATGTGTGTTAGAGAAACGCCTAGGCCGCTGGTCTAATCCATGCCTAATCATGGTGGAAACCTGCTACGTAACCATAATGAGCAATCTATGAAGTATTCTTCTTATAAAAAGAGATAGAGATTGAGAAAAAGAAAAAGAAAAAAAGAGATGAGAAAAGAGGAAAGAGAGAAAAAAAGCACCATTTTCCCATGGTAAATAAGAAGATTGCTGAGATGCTCATTGTCTGCTTTCCTTGTCATTTTGATATGGGGATTCTTCCGTATCATCGGGCAAGGGGTACCCCGTTGGCGGTTCTCTATGATACACATATAGTTACTATGACAAGAACTTACCGGTAACTAAACTTGAGTAGCATGAGGAGCGGCCCTGGTATTCAAGGGACATGAGATTGCCAACTTATACTTTGTCAAGCATATACTCCATAGTTTGTTCACTTTAACCTTAATCACTTCAATATGCTTATGATAGGGGCAATGAGAGCTGAAAGCTAATAAGTACCATAATTTTTGGAAGCTCTTTATGAGACTTGAATCCCTGCCTCCTTCTATAAAGGCCTTTCTTTTACTTTTATGTGAGTCTCCATCTTCTATCTTTATGCACCTATTGAGAGAGCATAGTGGCCATTCTTAGTTTAATGTGCATTGTCCCAAGACTTATTAATTGATTCATAATGTTGATATTGCTTATTCTTGAACTATTTGTATCTAGTCACCCTTATGAACTTTGAAGGTGTCCCATGCATTTATGTTTTGCTACTCCACGAGGGACAAGCCGAATGCCACTATGTTATGTTTTCTATATGTGAAACAAACAAACGTCTTTCAATGCATTATTATTCAAGAACCTTTGTTTGTATCCTTTCATGTTGCAGCATAGTTACTTTGTCTTATTGTTAGAACTTCATCTTTCATGCTCATGTTTAGAGTTCTTTGATCCCAGCTTTCAATGCTTGCAAATGGTTTGATCTTGATTGTGATGGTGCATGTCACCTCAAAATTTATTCTTTTTATCACTTACCTACTCGAGGACGAGTAGGAGTTAAGCTTGGGGATGTTGATACGTTGTAAACGTATCTATAATTTTTGATTTTCCATGCTTGTTTAGTATCTAATTTCTTATGTTTAGTCCACACTTTGAGGTATTTTTATACATTTTCTAGAACTAACCTATTAACAAGATTCCACAGTGCTAGTTGCCTATTTTCTGCTGTTTTTGGTTTCAGAAAAGCTGGAAAAGAAATATTCTCGGAATTGAACCGGACAAAAGCCAAAGTTGATATTTTACCGGAAGACTCGTGGAGCCAGAAGACAAGACGGAGAGGGGCCAGGGGTTGGCCACACCATAGAGTGGCGCGGGTCCCCCTGGCCGCGCCACCAGGTGGTGTGGACCCCTGGTCCACCCTCTGACATCGCCCTTTCGCTATAATAAGCCTCTGATGAAGAAACCCTAAATAATCTAGCCTCCAGCCACAAAAAGTTCCGCAGCGCCGCCGCCACCGAAGGGGAGATTCGGGGGACAGAAAGTCTCTGTTCCGGCACCCTGCCGGGATGGGGAAGTGCCCCCGGAGCCATCTCCATCGATCTCCATCGCCGTTGCTGATTCCCATGATGAGGAGGGAGTAGTTCTCTCTTGAGGCTAAGGGTTCTACCGGTAGATATGTGTTCATCTCTCTCTCTCTATGCATGATCATATTGTGATCATGGGCTTTGTAATCAAGTAGATCTACCTTGCTACTCAAGTTCTTTAATAGATCTTTGGCTCTCCCCACGTGTGTGAAAGTGATAGCATGCACACCATGGTGGCAGTTAGGCTAGAGATTGCAAATACTTGTTATGCGTTATATTTGGAGTTGGATGTATCTATGAAATTCTGGTGTTTGTTGGAACCATCTAGCGCTCAAGGTGATAGTGACGGGTTATCTAGATGGGGAAAGCGAACTTTGAGGAGTGCTGTTATAGCCCTACCATGGATTAGAGTGTCCAACCGGAGAGTAGTCCAGAGTAGTATCATGAAGAGAAGATATTTATATGAGAGTGTTCACTAGCGAAAGTATGATCCCTAGGCCTTGTTTCTAAACATTGAAACACCATTTGCAACTAGATCTGTTACATGTTTGCTTGCTTCCATCATTTTTCCTTTAGTCTTTTCCTCCCGTCAAGATCTTTTCTAGCACTGTTGTCTTATATCCATACCACTTGTATTTCACTATCTGTTCGCCGAACTAGTGCACCTATACACCTGACAAGTGTATTGGTTGTGTTGGGGACACAAGAGACTTCTTGTATCTTGATTGCAGGGTTGCTTGAGAGGGATACCTTTGACCACTTCCTTCCTGAGTTCGATAAACCTTGGGTAATCCACTTAAGGGAATCTTGTTGTTGTTCTACAAACCTCTGCACTTGGAGGCCCAACAACTGTCTACAAGAATAGAAGTGCGTAGACATCAGGTATCCTATCAATCCTATTAAGACATGCACCAGGGTCTCTGTATCATCCCAAAACTTTAATCCAAGCTTATCAAGATCAAATCATCCAAAAATAAGGTTAACAAAAACTTTTCCAAATTTAAAATGAAAGCATTCATATATGTGTGCATTTAAAATAGGAGTTGTTTGAATTGCCATGATTGATTGATCCAATGCTTGTAAAATGTTTCTTAGGTGATTTAAACCTCATCCACATCATTCCCAAACTTTTCCTAAAGAAAATCAAATAAAAAAGAATTAAAATGAAGGAATGGTCATTTTGGCAAATTTAACTCTCATGCCTACTTTGGCTATTCCTAGTACTCAATTCTTAACAGAAACAATTCTTGATCTTTGCACCCCTTGCAAGTACACATAATGAGGTACCAAGGCCCACCTTTTGATCTGCTAAAAACATTATGTTAACTATTTTAAATGACAGTTTAAAATTGAATCTAATGCATATGCATAGATCACCCTTATTTCAAAAACCATCTATTTGAGCTCCATTTTCAAAACCCTTGCAACCAGAGACTACCTATCACTAGTGAAGATCACTTAAAAAATTTGAAATCAAAATTCAAAACTTTTTCTCTTGCGGCCATTTTAGCAAACACATGGCAGGCAGAATCAAACACAAATAGCTAGCTCACTGTTTCTATAGAGTTTAGCCACCCATTTGACCACAAAACACTCCCTCTGTCTCCACTTGATCAAACCATGCCATTACCATCCCAACCCCTACACCCTAGTGGCCAGGCCAAGCCATGCCGAGCACCAACTCGCCGGTCAACCTTGCCCTCACCTCAGCAGACCACCTCCTTCTTCTTCTCCATGTCTAGGAGGTGGCCAACACCTCACCGCCCCTCTCTGTCCCTTGCCCGAGCCAAGAGCAGCAGTGGACCACCGAGCACAACCCGCGCCCAGTGCCACCGCACCATGCCAGTGCTGCCCCCAGAGCACGCCTTGTCCCCACGCGCACAAGTCTCCGCTCGACCGCAGCCCGCGCCCGCCGCTCCGCCTCGACCTGGAGAACACCCCAGACATCCCCGTTCGCCGCCCAAAGCCACACAACCACCGCTCGCCGTGGACACCACCGCTTCGGCCGCGCAGAGCGCCACCTCGCCCAGACCGCATGCCACCGCCCCTACGGCCACATTCAAGTCCTAGAGCACCGCCAGGGAACCGCCCATCGATTGCCATCCCCAGCCATGCCGCTAGCTCGCCGTAGCCATGTCGTCACCATCGACCGCCCATCCCGCTCGGTCTCACCGTCGGGCCTATAAAAGGAGCCCTCCCTAGCCATTCTTCTAAACACCATTCCACTCCCCTCACCTCCCTGAACCTCACCCACCTATAGCCGGAGCAAGTGGAGCAGCAGCTCGCCGGAATTGGAACCGGAGCCGCCGCCTCTGGAGGAGAAGGGTGCCGTTGATTTCGACCGCCCCAAGCTCCGCCGCGACCATGCCTCGCCTCGCCGTCATCTTCCACTTTGTTTGCCCGCCTTGCCGACCCTGCTGGAGCCCTGGTACGCCCCCAGTAGACCCCCACCGAGCCGCTAGGGTTCGAGTCATGGCGACCGCTTGTCGTCGATGGCGACCCTCACCGTTGATCTCGCTTCTAATCGCACGACCCACAGCTGCATGCTTTCGCGTGTTACGTGCCGCTGACAAGCGGGACCCCCTGTCAGCTGAGCTCCGCGCCGCGGAGCGCCACTGGGCCGGCCCATTTCTTTTCCCGCGCTAGCCATAGATTCAAATCTGGTTTTTCCTTTTTAGTTAAATCTAGTTTCTGTTCCCTATTTCAAAATTCAATTCAGAGAGTTTTATAAACCCAAATTGTATGAAACCAATTTTGTATGAAAGGTATTAAAATGATATATCCAAGCCCGTTGGATGTAATTCAATTAGAGTTATAGATCTCTCCTAATAAAAATAACAAAACAGAAGCTTTTGCAACTTGCAACATTTTTATAAAATCAACCAAGTTAGCTTTTGAGTTGATTTCAACTCTCAAAAATCACATTTCATCATATCTATCTAAATATGTAATAATATTAAGGTTGACATACAGTGACTTTGGACTAGTACCAAAATAATGCAATATAGGATTTTCTAGTCACTTTAAATCATTAAATAATAAACTTAAACTAAAGTAATATTGATCCAACCTTTAAATCTCATTCCCACATGTTACAATATGTGGTGAGTACATGTGTCCACATGAGCCCATATTTTGGTGGTGAATATTAAATGTTAGTTAATTTTTCAATGAGTAGAAATTACTTTTCTAAAATAAAAAGGTTGAAACTATTGAATTAAACTTGTGATGCTTGTGATGATAATAGATCATCAATTGTGTGTTTTAGAATGCTACTTAGCCTAGTTAAGTATTGTTTGGTGATTGTCTACTCCCTATGTATTTATAGACGCTATTACCGACCAAGCTTTCGAGGAGGAGGAGTTCTACCAAGAAGAAGGAGAAGAAGAAAACTTCAACCACTGCACCAACCAAGACAAGCTATTGTTAGCAAGCTAGAATTAAACTAGATGGTTTAGCAAAGATGCCTTAAGTATGCTTTGATCACACCCCTTTATCTATTAGTACCCCAAGTCTTATTGACAAGTTTTACCTCCCTTAGTTTACACAAAGTTCTTTACTTAGTTTTGAAGGTAGCATAAAGAGTATAAAACTTGACCTACTTAGAAACCTTTAGATGTCATTCTATGGCATGAGATTGATCCCGTCTTTCCACCTTAGTGAACACTCTTAACTTAGTACCTTAGTATAGATCAAAAACTTGAGTAACTTTAGATGGGAACACTTGGTGAAAATGAATTGTGAAAACCTTGGAATGATGAGTCATTCTATTGAGATGTTTTGACATGTGTTGAGAGACACAACTGGTTTACGATGATGAAAATGGTGAGGCATGAGCCTTAACCCTTTTATAAAACTGATGGTTAGATTCGGATGCGATACCATTCCAAATTTACCGTACAACCACATTACCTGAATTGGGTAAGGCTTAGCTAGAAATTTATACGCATTAGTATTAGTTCCCTCACGGGAGAGGTTTGAGCTGAGGCTACCTCTCAATGTTGTCCACCTATGCAGTGCCCAAGATGACTGATGGTCATGGTTGGGAGGCCATGGTCATAGGAGAGGTGCTTGTACTAGGGTGTGTAAAGGGAAGGTGATGTTTGATTATCTGCATACTAAGTATGATGATTCAGGGTTATCCCTGATAGATGTATTGAATCTTGTGGTGAAAGTGTACCACCTTTGCAGAGTGTTAAACTATTCGAATAGCCGCGTCCGTGGTTATGGACAGTTAGAATGGCCATACTGTTTTGTTGTCAGATGTTTTCTAAATAACTTGAAATGAATGATGAACTTTGACGTGACCACAACAGGGTTGTGTTGATGATAATAGCTTCCCAACTTAAGTGATTCTAGAACTTTACTTTATCTTTCTTTGCTTCTGAACTCAGCTTAGGTTTCAAACTTAATTTGATAGTTAAACTTAGATTTGGTACTTTGACTTAGAATTATACTCCTTGCTAGTAGTAGTTTGCGAGTACTTAAAGAGTACTCATGGCTTTTGTCCCTGGCTATTATCATGGCCAGACTAGGAAGGAAATTATCAAGATGATGGTCAGCAGGACAGCTATGATAACTAGGACTATCTGCCTTTGTCAGCATTGCCTGTGCCCCTGAAGGTGGACCCTACCGCTACGCTAGCGTTTATTTTTCCACTGCTTGTTGTATTAAAGACTGGATCATGAGATCCTTATTTGTGTAAAACCTTATGTGTGGTTTGTAATGGATGATGTACTGTGATATCCAATCCGTTATGTCTCGCAAAAATGGTAATCCTGGGATTGCGAGGTATGGCATAACGGGCATCTGGGATTAAAAATCCGGGTGTTGACAAGTTGGTATCAGAGCCATCCTGACCATAGGAGACCCTAGTTAGAATGGACGTCCAAACCAAAAACTTAGCTTCAAAACCAAAGTGAGTATTTATGAAAAACTATTTCCTCTCTTACCCTTGTGAACTCATTCTTTCTCAAAAATACATGTTCCTCAAAATTCTTATATTACTACTTAAAATTTGACACACTTAATCACTTCACTAACTTCCTCATCCTAAATTCTTGTAGATGGAGACCTAGTTCAGCAAGATTTACCAGTTGGGAAACGGAGGTCAGCTGATCTTCGAGAGGGATCTGGATTCGCTGTCGGAGTTACTGGGACGACCACATCCGGAGTTTCTTGGAGCTCAACTTCCAGGACCCCCAGGAGGAGACCTACAGTGGCTAGTCACCGCGGATCTTCAGGGAAGCATCGAAGCACCAACTTCCGGGAGAATTCAGTTCTCCGTGAGAGACAACAACTGGCTAGATGGATTAGCCAGGGCAATGCATGAAGCTCTCGCACGTCTCTGTGCCCTCAGCGTCAACAAGATTCAAGGAACCCGTTTTGCCCACTATGCAAGACGTGACTTCATGGGAATGCCGATGGAGATGCCAAGTCACCCAGAGTTGAGGCGTCAAGTGGAGAACCTTGACTTCTTGCTTCATGACCGGACAGGAATCGGACAATGCCAGAGAGTTAGCCAACCAGAACCGTGCCATCGCCGACCAGAAGGCCCAGACTTTCGCACTGCTCGTCCAAGATCGCCAGTCTCTTTGTCGCCAGCGTGCAAAGAAGAATCGCACCATCGCCCATCTTTGCAAGAAGGTGGCCGACCTCGAGAAGACCGTCAAGGAGCAGGAAGCTCAGCTTGCCGCCAAGGAAGAAGATGATGAGGGTGAAGACATCCAGGGAGATATGGATTCTTACCTCAGCAACGATGATGACTTTCTGGAAGAGGATGCTGTGGACTTCTACACTGATGATGAAGACTCCGACTTTATCGACAATGAGTAGATGCACTAGAGCACTATCGTAGCCTGCGATGTATCATCTCATTGTATCGTAGCTTGCAGAATGGTTCTTCAAACCATCTGTTTTCCCCTTTGATTGTTGTGGTGTGTGTTGTATCGTGTGCTTGCTTGCATGAATGAAAAAGAAGTTAGTTGAAAAACCTGAGTTTAACTCAATATTTTAGCTTTGAAAACCCAAAACCATGAACCTTAGAATTTCCCTCTTACCCTCATATATATCTCAACCTTCAGATGACTCGTGGAAACCAAGGAGGGAGCAGCTCGTCACAGGACCCAATGCTGCAGATCTTGCAGAATCTCATCGCAGACCGTGAAGCAAGCAGGGCCGAGCGTCAAGCCAACTTAGCAACATTGCAGCAGATCGCCCAAATGGCTCTCAACAACCAAGGACATGGAAATCAGGATCACCAAGGATCCAAAGTCAAAAAAATTCAGAACACAAATCCCCCAATCTTTAACCAATCTGAAAACCCATTAGATGCTGATGACTGGTTACAGACCATGGAAAACAACTTAGAGGTTGCCAGAGTTGATGAGAATGAGAAAGTACTCTTCGCCACCCACTATCTGGCGGGAGATCCAAGAGCTTGGTGGAATAGCATCCGCAATATGAACCATGGCCAGGTGATGACCTGGGAAGCATTCAAGGTCAAGTTCAGCCGCACCCACATGCCACAAGGTCTTGTCAACAGGATGACAGATGAATTCCACGAATTGAAGCAAGGAAGAATGATTGTGGTAGAGTACCGTGACAGATTCTTGTCACTTGCCAGATATGCACCGGATGAAATCAACACGGAGGCCAAGAAGAAGGAGAGATTCTTAAACAGACTGCATGATGAGATGCAGACTGTCCTTGTCAACATCCGTTTCGATGATCTCGAAGAGTTAGTTGACTCTGCCATTCAGATGGAAGGGAAGATTAACCAGGCAAATGACAACCGCAAGCGTCGTATGATGCAGCAGTCTGGATCCAATAGTCACAAGAAGTACCGTCCTAACCCCTCACCAGGATATGCACCAAGGAACAACCGACCCCCAAATTCTCGCCCAAGCTAC
Organism: Avena insularis; assembly: GCA_023614405.1. Taxonomy (NCBI): domain Eukaryota; kingdom Viridiplantae; phylum Streptophyta; class Magnoliopsida; order Poales; family Poaceae; genus Avena; species Avena insularis. The sequence goes on from CM042692.1 coordinate 115,368,331, forward strand.
CCTAACCATAGCGGAGGTAATGTGAAGTCCGGAGGAAACAATCACAACTCTGGCAATGCCAACAACTTCAACCGTGCCCCTCCCAAGAGCAACAACAACAACACTACACCCAGAACTGGCAGCAATGATGTACCTGTCGCCGTCAAGGACAAGTTCCAGATCACTTGTTTCGAGTGTGGAGTGAAGGGTCACTACTCCAATGAGTGTCCCAAGAAGACTGCCGCCAATGCCCCTATGAATGCCCCAGCTCAGCAGCAGCGTCGTGTTCAACCAGGAAGAAGATTTGCCCCAGGGAACCCAAGACAACCGAACGGTCGCCTCTTCCACATGAACACGTATAGCCTGTGAAGCGCCAGATGTAGTCATGGGTATGTTTTCTGTCAACTCAGTTTTAGCAAGAGTATTGTTTGATTCTGGAGCATCGCATTCATTTGTCACCGAAGAATTTGTATGCACTAGTAAGATTCGCCCAACCAACCTGAAGCATGTCATGATAGTTCAAATCCCCGGTTCAACAACAAAAGCTAGAAAAATTTGCAAAGCTGTACCTATCAGAATACATGGGATAGATTTTTATGCCAACCTAATTGTACTTGGAACCAAAGGATTGGAAGTAGTACTAGGTATGGACTGGATGTCAAGGCATAAAGGATTGATAGACTGTGCTAAGAAAGCTATCACCATGACCAGTAGTTCTGGAGTAACAGTAGAGCATATCTCTGAAACCTTACCCCGTCAATTCAAGTGCAACAAGAGTGTAGCCCTGCCCACCATAGACCAAGTCAGAGTAGTCTATGAATACCCCGACGTATTCCCAGATGAATTGCCAGGTATGCCCCGGATAGGGATATTGAGTTCATTATCGAACTAATCCCCGGAACCGGACCTATAGCCTAGAGACCCTATACCATGAACCCCTCAGAGTTAGTAGAATTAAAGAAGCAGTTGGATGCCATGTTAGCAACAGGTTTGATTCAACCAAGTACATCGCCATGGAGATTACCAGTGTTATTCGTCGACAAGAAAGATGGAGGCAACCGTCTGTGTACAGACTACAGAAAGTTGAATGACGTCACCATCAAGAACAAGTACCCTTTGCTAAAGATAGAGGATCTATTTGACCAGTTGACCGGAGCTCAGGTATTCTCAAAGATTGATCTTAGGACTGGGTATCACCAACTTAAGATTCATGCAATGGATATTCCGAAGACCGCCTTTACTACTCGCTATGGTTTATACGAGTATACGGTTATGTCTTTTGGATTAACCAATGCCCCTGCTTATTTCATGAATCTCATGAATAAGATCTTTATGAATTTTCTCGATAAGTTTGTTGTTGTGTTTATCGACGACATCCTTATCTACTCCAAGTCAGAAGAAGAGCACGAGCAACATCTGAGAATCATCCTAGAAACCCTGAGAGAGCATTAGTTATATGCCAAGTTCAGCAAGTGTGAGTTTTGGCTAAAAGAAGTAGGATTCCTAGGCCATATTGTGTCTGCCGGAGGAGTCTCTGTTGGTCCCACCAAGATCAAAGATGTCGAAGAATGGGAAGCCCCAACCAATCAAACCCAAGTTCGTTCATTTCTCGGATTATTGGGATATTACCGCAAGTTCGTGGAAGGATTCTCGAGCATAGCCCGACCAATGACCCAATTGTTGAAGAAGGACAAGAAGTTTGAATGGACAGACAAGTGTGAAGCCGCCTGTGAGCTGAAGAAGAGATTGATATCAGCCCCAATTTTGATCATGCCAGACATCAAGAAGTCTTTTGATGTGTATTGTGATGCATCCAAGATTGGCCTAGGATGTGTATTGATGAAAGAAGGCAAAGTCATCGCGTATCTGTCTTGACAACTGAAGAAACCTGAGCAGAACTATCCGACCCATGATCTTGAGCTAGCAGCCGTGGTTCTAGCATTGAAGATATGGCGTCATTATTTGATGGGTAATCGTTGTGAGATTTACTCGGACCATAAGAGCTTGAAGTATATCTTCACCCAGAAGGAGCTAAATATGAGGCAAAGGTGATGGATAGAGTTAATCAAGGATTATGACCTTGACATTCACTATCACCCCGGCAAAGCCAATGTGGTAGCGGATGCTCTTAGCAGATTGCCGTGTAGGCTGAACACCATGATCAAAGAGAAGCAACCAAGTTTCTATGAGGAGTTGGAGCAGTTCAGGACTGAGTTAGTTAGCAAAGGATTCCTAGCTAGCATTGAACTTCAACCCACTTTGATTAGCCAAATCAAGGAAGCCGAGAAGGGAAATGAAAGTATCGACGGAATCAAACGTCGTATTGGTATAGGAAAGGTACCTAGATTCACCGAAGACAAAGAAGGTGTACTGTGGTACAAGGGACGTATCTGTGTGCCAGCAGATTCAGAGCTGAAGGAGGTTATCATGAAGGAAGCTCATGATACTCTTTATTCTATCGACCCTGGAGGAACAAAGATGTATCAGGATTTGAAAGAGCAATTTTGGTGGCACAAGATGAAGAGAGAGATCGGAAGCTACATCGCCAAATGTGACATCTGTCAACGAGTCAAAGCAGAGCATCGAGACTCAGGACTATTGCAACCATTGCAGATTCCGGAATGGAAATGGGAGTCCGTCGGAATGGACTTTATCACCGGTTTACCTACTTCTAGTAGGGGAAATGACTCAATCTGGGTCATAGTTGATAGACTGTCCAAGGTAGCCCACTTCATACCAGTCAAGACAACCTACCAGAGTGCAAAACTAGTAGAGTTGTACATTTCTAGAACTGTTAGTCTGCATGGAACCCCCAAGACCATCGTCTCAGATCGAGGAACCCAGTTTACTTCAAGATTTTGGCAGAAAGTCCAGGAAGGTTTAGGAACCAAGTTGAACTTCAGCACCGCTTATCACCCGCAAACAGATGGACAGACTGAGGGAGTCAACCAGATCCTAGAGGATATGCTTAGAGCTTGTGTGCTGGAATACGGATCAAAATGGGAAGACTGCCTGCCTTTTGCAGAATTCTCATATAACAACAGTTATCAGGCTAGTTTGCAGATGGCACCATTTGAATTCCTATACGGAAGAAAGTGTCGTACCCCCTTGAATTGGTCGCAAGTAGGAGAGAGTCAGATCTTTGGACCCGACATCCTCCGAGAAGCAGAAGAGAATGTTCACAAAGTTCGTGAGCACCTCAAGACCGCCCAATCCAGACAGAAGAGCTATGCTGACAAGAGAAGGAGAGACCTAACTTTCAATATCGGAGATTTCGTATATCTCAAGGTTTCACCATTGAAGGGACCTCAACGCTTTAGTCCAAGGAAAGTTAGCTCGGTATATCGGACCTTTCAAGATTCTCGAACCGCCGAGGAGAAGTATCAGATCAACTGGAACTGCCTGAAGAGATGTCAGCCATCCACAATGTGTTCCATATCTCGTTACTTTGCAAATGCTTGGAAGTGCCTCAGAAGACTGAAGTTTTCAAGAACATCGATCACAGAGCTGTGGAAATCAACAATGACCTGACCTATCGGGAAGTGCCCATCCGTATCTTAGAAGAAGCCTACAGAACCACCAGGACCAGGAGTATCAAGTTTCTCAAGATTCAGTGGAGCAACCATACCGAGGAGTAAGCTACTTGGGAACGCGAAGATTACATTAGGACAGAGTTCCCAGATCTCTTTAGTTCCTAGTTTTCTTTGTAAATCTCGGGACGAGATTTTGTTTAAGGGGGGGAGGTTTGTAACATCCCAAAACTTTAATCCAAGCTTATCAAGATCAAATCATCCAAAAATAGGGTTAACAAAAACTTATCCAAATTTAAAATGAAAGCATTCATATATGTGTGCATTTAAAATAGGAGTTGTTTGAATTGCCATGATTGATTGATCCAATGCTTGTAAAATGTTTCTTAGGTGATTTAAACCTCATCTACATCATTCCCAAACTTTTCCTAAAGAAAATGAAATCAAAAAGAATTAAAATGAAGGAATGGTCATTTTGGCAAATTTAACTCTCATGCCTACTTTGGCTATTCCTAGTACTCAATTCTTAACAGAAACACTTCTTGATCTTTGTACCCCTTGCTAGTACACATAATGAGGTACCAGGGCCCACCTTTTGATCTGCTAAAAACATTCTGTTAACTATTTTAAATGACAATTTAAAATTGAATCTAATGCATATGCATAGATCACCCCTATTTCAAAAACCATCTATTTGAGCTCCACTTTCAAAACCCTTGCAACCAGAGACTACCTATCACTAGTGAAGATCACTCAAAAATTTTGAACTTAAAATTCAAAACTTTTTCTCTTGCGGCCATTTCAGTAAACACATGGCAGGCAGAATCAAACACAAATAGCTAGCTCACTGTTTCTACAGAGTTTAGCCACCCATTTGACCACAAAACACTCCCTCTGTCTCCACTTGATCAAACCATGCCATTACCACCCCAACCCCTACACCCTAGTGGCCAGGCCAAGCCATGCTGAGCACCAACTCACCGGGCAACCTTGCCCTCACCTCAGCTGACCACCTCCTCCTTCTCCATGTCTAGGAGCTAGCCAACACCTCACCGCCCCTCTCTGTCCCTTGCCCGAGCCAAGAGCAGTAGTGGACCACCGAGCACAACTCATGCCCCAGTGCCACTCAAGACCATGCCAGTGCCGCCCCAGAGCACACCTTGTCCTCAAGACGCACAAGTCACCGCCGATCACAGCGCTCCGCTCCGCCTCGACCTAGAGAACACCCTAGACATCCCTGCTCACGCCCAAAGCCTCACAGCCACCGCCGTGGACACCGCATGTAACGCCACCTCGCCCAGACCACGTGCCACTGCCCCTACGGCCGCATTCAAGTCCTAGAGAACCCCCAGGGAACCGCCCATCGATCGCCATCCCCAGCCATGCCGCTAGCTCGCCGTAGCCATGTCGCCACCGTCGACCGCCCATCCCGCTCAGTCTCACCGTCGGGCCTATAAAAGGAGCCCTCCCCAGCCATTCTTCTCCACAACATTCCACTCCCCTCACCTCTCTGAAGCTCACCCACCTCTGGAGCCACAGCTCGCCGAAATTGGAACCGGAGCTGCCGCCTCTGGAGGAGAAGGGTGCCGTTGATTTCGACCGCCCCAAGCTCCGCCGCGACCATGCCCGCCTCGCCGACCCTGCTGGAGCCCTGGTACGCCCCCAGTAAACCCCCACCGAGCCGCTAGGGTTCGAATCACTGGCGACCGTTGCTCGTCGTCGATTTACCCTCACCGCTGATCTCGCTTCTAATCGCACGCCCACAGCGTGCATTGTTCAGCGTGTTAAGTGTCACGACAAGCGGGACCTGTCAGTTGAGCTCAAGGCCATGAGCGCCACTAGGCCGGCCCATTTCTTTTCCCGCGCTAGCCCATAGATTCAAATCTGGCTTTTCCTTTTTAGTTAAATCTAGTTTATGTTCCCTATTTCAAAATTCAATTCAGAGAGTTTTGTAGATCCAAATTGGATGAAACCAATTTTGTCTGAAAGGTATTAAAATGATCTATCCAAGACCGTTGGATGTAATTCAATTAGAGTTATAGATCTCTCCTAATAAAAATAACAAAGCAGAAGCTTTTGCAACTTGCAACATTTTTATAAAATCAACCAAGTTAGCTTTTAAGTTGATTTCAACTCTCAAAAATCACATTTCATCATATCTATCTAAATATGTAATAATATTAAGGTTGACATACAGTGACTTTGGACTAGTACCAAAATAATGCTATATAGGCATTTCTAGTCAGTTTAAATCATTAAATAATAAACTTAAACTAAAGTAATATTGATCCAACCTTTAAATCTCATTACCACATGTTAGAATATGTGGTGAGGACATTTGTCCACATGAGCCCATATTTTGGTGGTGAATATTAAATGTTAGTTAATTTTTCAATGAGTAGAAATTACTTTTCTAAAATAAAAAGGTTGAAACTATTGAATTAAACTTGTGATGCTTGTGATGATAATAGATCATCAATTGTGTGTTTTAGAATGCTACTTAGCCTAGTTAAGTATTGTTTGGTGATTGTCTACTCCCTATGTATTTATAGACGCTATTACCGACCAAGCTTTCGAGGAGGAGGAGTTCTACCAAGAAGAAGAAGAAGAAGAAAACTTCAACCACTGCACCAACCAAGGCAAGCTATTGTTAGCAAGCTAGAATTAAACTAGATGGTTTAGCAAAGATGCCTTAAGCATGCTTTGATCAAACCCTTTAACTATTAGTACCCCAAGTCTTATTGACAAGTTTTACCTCCCTTAGTTTACACAAAGTTCTTTACTTAGTTTTGAAGGTAGCATAAAGAGTATAAAACTTGACCTACTTAGAAACCTTTAGATGTCATTCTATGGCATGAGATTGATCCCATCTTTCCACCTTAGTGAACACTCTTAACTTAGTGCCTTAGTATAGATCAAAAACTTGAGTCACTTTAGATGGGAACACTTGGTGAAAATGAATTGTGAAAACCTTGGAATGATGAGTCATTCTATTGATATGTTTTGACATGTGTTGAGAGACACAACTGGTTTATGATGATGAAAATGATGAGGCATGAGCCTTAACCCTTTTATAAAACTGATGGTTGGATTCAGATGCGATACCATTCCAAATTTACCGTACAACCACATTACCTGAATTGGGTAAGGCTTAGCTGGAAATTTATACGCATTAGTATTAGTTCCCTCACGGGAGAGGTTTGAGCTGAGGCTACCTCTCAATGTTGTCCACCTATGCAGTGACCAAGATGACTGATGGTCATGGTTGGGAGGCCATGCTCATAGGAGAGGTGCTTGTACTAGGGTGTGTAAAGGGAAGGTTATGTTTGATTATCTGCATACTAAGTATGATGATTCAGGTATCCCTGACAGATGTATCGAATCTTGTGGTGAAAGTGTACCACCTCTGCAGAGTGTCAAACTATTCGAATAGCCGCGTCATGATTATGGACAGCTTGGAGGCCATACTGTTTCGTTGTCAGATGTTTTCTAAATAACTTGAAATGAATGATGAACTTTGACGTGACCACAACAGGGTTGTGTTGATGATAATAGCTTCCCAACTTAAGTGATTCTAGAACTTTACTTTATCTTTCTTTGCTTCTGAACTCAGCTTAGGTTTCAAACTTAATTTGATAGTTAAACTTAGATTTGGTACTTTGACTTAGAATTATACTCCTTGCTAGTAGTAGTTTGCGAGTACTTAAAGAGTACTCATGGATTTTGTCCCTGGCTATTATCATGGCCAGACTATGAAGGAGATTATCAAGATGATGGTCAGTAGGACGGCTATGATAACTAGGACTATCTGTCTTCGTCAGCATTGCCTGTGCCCCTGAAGGTGGACCCCACCACTACGCTATCGTTTATTTTTCCGCTGCTTGTTGTATTAAAGACTGAATCATGAGATCCTTATTTGTGTAAAACCTTATGTATGGTTTGTAATGGATGATGTACTGTGATATCCAATCCGTTATGTCTCGCAAAAATGGTAATCCTGGGATTGCGAGGTATGGCATAACGGGCATCTGGGATTAAAAATCCGGGTGTTGAGAAGTTGGTATCAGAGCCATCCTGACCATAGGAGACCCTAGTTAGAATGGACCTCCAAACCAAAAACTTAGCTTCAAAACCAAAGTGAGTATTTATGAAAAACTATTTCCTATCTTACCCTTGTGAACTCATTCTTTCTCAAAAATACATGTTCCTCAAAATTCTTACAATACTACTTAAAATTTGACACACTGGGCCAAGCATGCTTAACCTCAGAGTTCTTTTTGGATGAGCTTCCAGAAAATAAGTTGCAACTTATTGATATGGTATCCTATCAATCCTATTAAGCCATGCACCAGGGTCTCACATACACCCACCCTTAGAAGATCGACGCCCTCGTCGATCAACCACAAGCCAGGAACTTCCCTTCTTGGCACACGTATGTGTATCCAGTGTTGGCACATGTGCCATGACGTGTCGACTCTAAGCCACAGGCGCCATGCTCCACATGTCTCGCCACTGACCCGCGCACACGCCCATGTAACTGCGAGGATCGGCTCTGATACCATTTCACTTGTAACACCCTGGACTCTCCGTGTCCGGGCTGTCACTTCTGGCAGCTTAATAGGATATCTAGAGTGGCCACACAGACCAACACTAGTCTTTTCTGCGCAATTTGTCCTTACTCATGCGCACCCGGTACCCACTTCCCGGTCGGTCACCCATCCTTAAATTTCTCTAGGCCAAGAACGTTTAACCTCAGAGTTCTTTTTAAATGAGCTTCCAGAAAGAAGTTGTAACTTGTTAATATGGGTATCCTATTAATCCTATTAAGCCATACTCTAAGGTCTCACAAGGTAACATACAAATATAAACACTACCATTTTATATATTCTAGATGTAAAAATGATGAAATATGACAAGAAATGTGTCACTAAATACTATCCACACAATGCCACAATATAGTTGTCGTAAATTGTTGATTATCCAAAGAAATCAAAGAGAAAAACTCACGGTGCTGAATCTACTAAGTAATCCCTCCGTTTAGAAATATAAGACATTTTAGCTTTGTGAAATGGATCTATCTAGACGCTTTTTAGTGTATAGTTTTACTCCAAAAATCTACAAACCGATATACTAAAAGATCTCGATACATTCGATTCGAAAAGCTAAAATGTCCTATATTTCTGAATGGAGGGAGTAGCAACAACGCTGGAACTAAGATCAGTTCTAGTACCCTCCTCTTCTCTCTTGTCTACAAGAACACAAGCTCAGCTATTATGGCCCAAACTGTCAAGAAAAAGCGTGATGGGCTTGTGCCTGAGCAGCTGCTACTAAGAAGTGGGCCCATACGGGCAGGAAATGGTTATTTAGCCTGGTTAATGGAACAATCGTTGTTTTCAGCTCGGGTCGACTTGTTCCAGCGACGCAAAACGACACAGAACCTCGCTGGAGTGCTGTTACACGGGCGACATTGAGCCCGGGCACGTGCTCAGGGTGTTCGGACGGTAAATCCACCCATGTGCTAGTACAAAGGTATGCGCTCCGTGCGTTCCTTTGTTTGTTTAATCAGTCGAATCAGGAGATAGTGGTTGTAGGATGTGGCATCCTACAATGTCGGTGCTAGAAGTGACGCCCCGTAGTCGGAGCGACCGAGTGCAATACAGAAGCGTGGCGCAATAGTACTATGGAAGCCTTGAATCGTTCGTCCTACTGTACTCCACGGCCGCCCACGAGGCCATGACCCATGCATCCGGGCGGTCGGGCCCTCGTCTTGGCAAAAAAGCACACGAGCGTTTAGTTAGCCGACCTAATATTTCTCATTTTTGCTACTTAGCCCAAAAAAAATCTTATGAGACCAGTCTATTGATAAACTCTCCCTAATGCCTGACACATTTCCATGTGGTTAGATTTGGCTTGGCTAACATTGACATCTTCATTGGTTTTCCACATTCACTATTACAGGTCTACCAGAAACTGAGGTGGCTTCGTTTGGTGGGTTGTACTAGGATTCTGAGAAATGGAACACTCCGTTTGACGATGGCTATATGGGTCAAAAGAATGCGATTATTGCCAACAACGATAACGCTCACGTATTTCTAAGCTTTTCTGGTGCAAGCCTGCTGGATTCAAGCTACCTAGAAAGTTTAGCAAATCGCTTTACGACAGTGTGTGTAGACCGATAGAGAGGGAGAGATTGGCAGAATATGATGGACGTATTATTGAGCCCATGGATAAGTATATATAGGCGTACAAGGAATTATCTTGGAGTACAAGCCAAGTCAGGTTGGGATCTTAACTATCCTAAACTACCGTAACAATCGTATACGTACAATACTCTAAGATCTCTCCACAGTCGTAGCGGTAGCATCGTGAAAAGTGGAACGTCATAGACGGTCAGACTAGAGATAAACCGAAGTAGCATCCATTAGTCTGACATCCCCCCACATTCCAAGTGGGAACATCGTGGATGGTGTCGCGGAGTGGTAACTTGGACTATAGAGGAAGCTGGTGATTCTCAAACGAGGTGGTGGCCCTTGTGCCGATGTCAAGGCAGCCAAGAGCATGCGGCGGTTTCGTGGTCGTGGTAGTCGGGCGAGGGGTCGCCATGGTCGATGTCATGGTCGGGGATGCCGGTGTCAAGGTAGCCGCATGTGAAGCCGTTGTTGGGTTCACAGCTTAGAAAACAAAAAATTTCCTACGATATAAACAACTAAGCACCAAGATCTATCTACCTAGATACAATCAACGGGTGGATATACATCCATACAAAATATACCCTTAAAGAGCGACAAAGCGTTACAAGGTTATACTCGTGGATGATATAGTCATACACTTGCCAATCTCAAGATCGTGATGAAGTCCAGCGAGTCCAGTAGGTCCAGCACCAGCAAGTGCAGCACCGCAAAGCAGCGGTACATTCGTGATCGCACACACGTCCGGTACCCGACAACCTTCGTGTCCTCGCTCTAGTGATGCAGTAGAAGCAGCGGCTCCTTTCAGACAGCGACCGGGAACATGTATATCGCTAATCCAAGACCATGGGGAATAATTTCTAGAGAGGGAGTGAGATCCTTCACGAGGAGGTGTGAGAGTGGAGGAGGAGGGGAGCTCCTTTTATAGGAGGAGGGGGCAACCCCCATGGATCCATGCGCATGGGCATGGTGTGCCCCTACCTATCCCTCCATAATGGTGAGTGGAGCTTCCCCTTAGCCCATTACCATTAATTCCATCTCCACTTAAAGTTGCATTAATTTTTTACCAAAATTAATGTATATCTCATTTAATAAAACAATCTTATTTATTTTATTCAGAATTTTGTTAATTACTTTAATTAACAAACATTTACATAAAACCCCTTAAACATTTCAATATCACATGTAGAACCAGTTTCTACAATTTCACCCGAAATAATTTCGGTTTCCATAGAAATGATTCCAGCGCTTTCTTAATTTTTATCTAAAACAAATTTTCTCCTAAATGGTGTAGGCATCTCTTAAGTGTGTCACCCTATGGTTCGCGAATAATGCAGACATGATCGAGACCCCTCTCCAATCAATAATCAGCAGCGAGACCTGGAGATCCATACTGACTCCCACACATTCAACGATGACTCTAGTGATCGTGTGAACCTTTTAACATTGTAACTAAATCTCTTTGTCTCGCGATATATTACATGTCCGAGATCGGTCATCGGTATCTCCATACCTAGTTTGATCTCGTTACCGACATGCACTCTTTTCTTGTTCTCGTGATATAACATTCTAGTGATCATATCACTTGCTTGCAAGCTATCTCAATGTGATATCACCGAGAGGACCCAAAGTATATCTATCTGTCATCGGGATGGACAATCCCACTCTTGATCTAGGAGCATCTACATAACACCTTCGGAGTATCTGAATCCACCTTTATTGTTATCCTGTTACGGTGTGACCTTTGATGTTATCAAGTTACTCTTCTAGTGTTAGTGATTGCCATGATCTCATGGTCTAATGACTAGAATTACTTCATATGATGTTATAGCAATTTAAACATAATGACTTTGATCGTATTGCTATACTTCGAATGAATGTTCATCACACCATTCAACCAATGTTGTGACCTTGTTATTAACAACATCCAATGTCCATGATCAGGAAACCTTAATCATCTTGTAATTAATAAGCTATTTTATAAGAGAGGCATAACTAGGAACCCTTTATTTGTTTATTAAACACACATGTATTAATTTTTCCAATTAATACAATTATAGCATGCAAAATAAATATTTATCATAAACAAGGAATAAGATAATAACCACTTTACTATTACCTCTCGGGCATATTCCCTTCAGCCGCAAGAGCATAGTGCACGAGTAGAATGACGGAGACACGTCGAGGCAGTCGTCGAAGGTGTCGATGCCGAAGTCGATGCAGTCCAAGCCGACGAGGACGAGGTGTGTCCATATTTTTGCTAGAACCAGGTGAAATGGATCGTATGGGCACCTGGAGGGGGGTGAATAGGTGCTACTTCAAATTTTAATGCTTTTTCAATTTTAGGCTTGACACAAAAGGTAAATTCTCTAGATAAACTATTATGAAGAATTTCCCTATATGCAAACCTAACTACTAGCGAGTAAAGGCGAGTGAGATAGAGGAACGAGTAAACCATAGTGGATCACGCGGAGACACATGATTTGTTTTAACGCAGTTCCTTCCTTGTTAAGGGATGTACATATGCGTTGGAGGGGTGGGCGGTACTAAGACCACCACGCCACAATAGGCCTCACCCTGTTCTCCGATGGATCCCGCCACCAAAGGCCCGATCCACCTTTCCACTATAGGAACCCTTCAGGGCGGGAACCGGCGCCTTTACACAACTAGTGGGGCACAACTCCACAACCAAATTGGAGGATCCCGTAATGACAACAAGCTGCCACAAGAACAAGTTATCAATAACAAAACACAAGATCTAGATATTAATGAGAATACTAGATCGGGGATTTGTCCAACTGAATGGAGAGGAGTTGATGCGCTTGATTCATGATGAGATCTAGATTGTCTCCTCCTTCGATTCCACCAAAGATCGAAGATTTCGGGTGGTTTAAGTGGGAGATCTAGAGAGACAGCACTTGCAACAGGTCTGGTCTTTTTCGAATGAATCAAGAGATCTGAATGGAGGGGATGAAGGGGATTTTATACCCCCTGCACCCACTGAGCCATTGGAGCCATTTGGGGCCGGATTATCCGGCCCAAGTGAGGGCCGGGTTATCCGGTCTAGGGAAAACTCCGCCCTAGACTCGGATTATCCGGCAAATAATCTGCCCCCACTCAGAGCAACACGCCGACCCTTCCCTTGATCGTCTCCTGGGGACCGGAATATCCGGCCCCTTGCGAGGACCGGATTATCCGGTCAGGGAAGGAAAAACCGTCCCTGTTCGGATTTTTCGGGAGAAAATCCGAACCCGGTCAGAGCATCACGCCTTGCCTACCTTTGATCGTCTTCTGGGGGCCAGATTATCTGGCCCAAGGCGAGGGCCGGATTATCCGGCCCTTGATGGGGCCGGATAATCCGCTCCCCCAAACACAAAATCATTCCCTGCACACTTAGCACACATGAGAAAACTCCACGGTATTGTTATCTAACACTCAAAACACAGGGAACCATGAAATGTTCTTTCAATCTCCCCCTTTTTGGTGTTAGATGACAATACTAGGATTTGCAAGATAGTTCTCAAGACAACAAAAATTAATGAATGAATAAGACACCCCCTCAAAGTGTGCATACTAGAAAAATGCATTTGATTACAAATACACACAAGAGGGTATAAGTCTATTTCATTGAAACATATGTGAAAAGCTCATACCACCGGTAGGGAGATAGATACGTCCTCAAAACATTATAAGAATATCCAATGATAGCCATAGTGAGCGCCTCCCTCGATATAGATATCCAATAGACATAAGAATATCCAATAAGATAGATGACTCCATATTAATAGTCCACAGGATAAATCCACAGCCACATGAACATAGTCTCATATGGCACAAAACACACATAAAAGTTCGATGCTAAAAGGGCACAAGTGAGAGAAAAAACGAAATGCTAAAGAGCAAGAACTTGTGCCCGACCCATGCAAATCCTCGGATACCTAATAGAACTACTTCTCCCCCTTTGGCATCGAGACGCCAAAAAGGAAGAAGAGTGATGCTAACGTCCCAAGGGATCACTCGTAGTCCTCATCCTCATCCCCGTCCCCGTCCTCGTCCTCATCCTCAAGGTCCTCGGTATCATCCTCCTCATCATCAGCAGTGTCCATGGAAGGAAACAGGTGGCGCTCCAGCTCTCCATAGTTAAGCCCAGAAGAAGAGTTCCACCGAGCATATGGTGTGGGAGTAGTAGGAGCAGGGGGATCGCCCGAAGCACCGGCACATGGTGAAGAATGAGCTGCTGAGTGTGAGCCATCTCATGGCGCTGCTTGTAAGCCTCATACTGTCCCTTGCAACTGTCCACGCCCATGCAAAGAATGTTCCGCTGGAACCTGTTCAGTTGCGTGATCTCACGAGCAATGGGAGGCACTGGAGGCCTACAAGCACTAGCACGAGCATCCCTCATGAGACCCTCAGGAGCAGAGGAGGGGTGAGATGTCTTCCTAACCGTGGTGTAGATCTTCTTGGCCTTGTGCACAACATCAATGTTGAACTCTTCAGTGGGAAGCAAGTGCTTGATCAGCATCATGATGTAAGGAGCATATGGGATGGAAAGCCTGTTGAACATGGCATCGATCAACTCATGGTAAATAAAGTCCATCACAACTAGCTTGTATGACATGGACTCATCCTCACATGACGCCACCTCATGAGAGAAGGCAAGAAGCTAAACCAGGTGACCACTGATGCTGTCATTATTGCCTCCACTTGGAGTGATAGAATCACGAAAGAGACCCACCAATCTCGCATATATGGGAGAAAGACCAGCAAGGGTGCCCACAATACCATTTTCATCAATGCATGGAGAGAGGGCGGCATCTTTATTGGGCTTGAGTTGGGTGATGATGCGGTGACCACTAGAATGGTCCCTGTGGCGGAAGGGATAACCAAGAACCTCAGCAAAAATACGGAAATCAGCTTGCATAGGCCTGTCACGAGTCATCCACTTCATAGTGCGGTGCTCATCGCTGCAAATGACCAAGGTGGAGAAGAACTGCTTCACAATCTCAGAATCATAGGAGCATTGCAGGGACATGAGATGGTGCAGCCCCATGCTCTCAGACACATACATGGCATCAACCGAGTGAGTCTTCTCCAAGGCCTCACCAAGGACCATAGGATGCATAGGCCGAATTCTCTACTGAGCATACACATCTTCATAGATACCCTGTTGTTCAGCGCACCAAAAACGAGAGTCACCCAGCTCATTATCATGCGGCACTTCATCAAACAGATCCCAATGACGAATGGAGGAGAAGGTAACAGGATCCATCTTCTTATAGTTAATCTTGGGCCCTTTGCCCTTCCTCTTGGACACACCCTTCCTATCCCTCTTTGCCTGTTCAGCCATGCGCTTCTCCTCGTTCTTCCTTCTCCTCAGCTCAACCTCGTCCACTAAGTTACCCTTTCTGTCGTCTCGAAAGTATTTAGCGCGAGGACGGCACTTGTAGGTCTGGGGAGCACTGGAACCACCTGTGAAGTGAACAAGATGGATAGCATGGGGATAAGCATACACACAAGTCCAAGATAGAACGTAGAAAAAGTAGGCAAATAGTTCATAGTCCAATCCTACACAATGCACAAATCTATACGAAACTGAACCAGTTTTGAGTCTGTCAGGCCAGATTATTCGGCCTGGCCAGGGGCGAATAATCCGGCCCTGGTAGAAATTTTCAGAATCGCCTAGATTGAATGCAAAACAGTAGATCGGGCCTAGATACTACAAGACTACAATTTCTACACGAAACAACACCCTTCTAGACAGCGTTCCACCCAACAAGTAACACATCTAGCCAAAGATGGGGAGAGAGGGAGTTACCCTCACTCATTGGAGGAAGAACGTGGAGGAGCAGGTACCCGGAGGTGTGGAGAGGAAGATCCGGGGAGGCCTGGAGAATCCGGCGGCCGGAGAGGCTCCGGGGAGGGTGGGCGACGGCAGGCGGCGGTTGGGGAGAGGGAGAGGGTCGGGGGAGAAGTGATGCTCGTTATGAGCCCTCCCCCAACCCATCCCTTAAAGAATGCATCCGCGAAGGCCGGATTATCCGGCCTAAAATTTGAATTTCTGTTGTACACAGATTCAGGCCCGCGCGTCCCCAAACAAAACCCCCACAAGGTGTACAAGGGACTTGTGTGCAAGAAAGGATGGCTTAGGGGTAGGAAACGGCTTAGGATTAAGAGAGCCAAACTGAGATGGTACTACACACTCAAAATTGTAAGAAATAAATCAACTAAAAGCCAGAATTGAGTGTGATTCCCATAGGAACATGAGATGAGCTAAACAACCAAAAAGATCCACAAAAATCCAACTCTTCTCATGGAAGAGGGCGGTGGCCGAAGCCACCTTGTTAGAGTGTATGGTATGACACTGCGAAGATATATCTTGGGTTCATGACCAATACTCATCAGTAAGCTCACATATCACAAAATGATATTAAGAGAAATGATTTGACTTGCTTTCGGCATTATGGGGGGAGGGTTAACCCAATCAATTAGAACCACACTCCCCCTGTGTCCATGCCCACATCTAGACCAAATAAGACTAAGATGTAAGAGTGAGTGCATGGGTAATCAAGACAAGATCCTTGAATCAACGATATTTAGCTCATTCCTCAAGTAACAAAACCTTGCTTCATCAAGTGGCTTCGTGAAAATATCAGCAAGTTGGTTCTCCATGCTCACAAAAGATAGATCAATATTGCCTCGAGCAACATGGTCCTAAATAAAATGATTCCGAATCACAATATGCTTCATCCTTGTGTGTTGTACCGGATTGTACGCAATTTTGATTGCACTTTCATTATCGCATAAAAGAGGCACTTTGTCACAATTGACACTGTATTCCTTTAAAGTTTGCCTCATCCATAATAACTAAGTGCAGACACTAGTAGCAGCAACATATTTAGCTTCGGCGGTGCAGAGAGATATACAATTCTGCTTTTTAGAAGACCAACAGACTAGAGACCTTCCCAAGAATTTACAAGCTCCAGAAGTTGATTTCCGATCATCCTTATCACCAACCCAATCTGAATCAGTATAACCACATAGAGAGAAATTGGAGCCCTTGGGATACCATAGACCAAAGTTAGGGGAATGAACCAAATATCGGAAGATCCTCTTGACCGCCACTAAGTGGAGCTTTTGGTCCACATCTTTACCGTGAGGATTGAGTTCAAGGTTACATTTTGTTTGCATCAGAGTGGCGACACCCTTAAGATCCATCATCTTGAATCTCTTGATCATATCTTGGATGTATTTTGCTTGATTGATGAAGGTTCCTTCTCTAAGTTGCTTGATTTTGAATCCAAGAAAGAACCATAACTCCTCCATCATAGACATCTCAAACCTGTCAGTCATAAGCTTTGAAAATTCATCATTAAAAGCTTTATTAGTAGAGCCAAAGATGATGTCATCTACACATAGTTGGCATACGAAGAGCTCCCCCTTAACCTTCTTAGTAAAAAGATTGGGATCGATTTGCCCAACTTCGAAGCCACAGTCTAACAAGAGCTCTTTAAGGTGCTCATACCACGCACGTGGGGCTTGTTTAAGGCCATAGAGTGCCTTATCGAGTTTGTAGACATGGTTCGGAAAGTTAGGATCCTCAAATCCCGGGGGGTGCTTTACATATACCAACTCGTATAGAGGACCATTAAGAAAAGCACTCTTAACGTCCATTTGCTGTAATTTAAAATTATTATGAGTAGCATAAGCAAGAAGGATACGGATGGACTCAATACGAGCCACAGGAGCATAGGTCTCGCCGAAGTCAATGCCCTCAACTTGGGAATAGCCTTGTGCCATGAGTCTCGCCTTGTTCCTCACAACAATGCCATTCTCATCTTGCCTGTTTTTAAATATCCATTTAGTGCAGATAACATTGCGGCAATCCTTGGGCTTCTCTACTAATTTCCAAACCTCGTTGCGTTCAAAGTTATTCAACTCTTCATGCATAGCAACAACCCAGTCCGGATCTTCAAGAGCTTCAAAAACTTTCTTGGGTTCCACTATTGAGATGTGGGCTTGATACTCACCAAAACTTGCCAACTCCCTTCTTGTGGAAACCCTTCGTCGAAGATCACCTACAACTTTGTCAAGAGTGTGACCCCTTAACTCAAGATTCCTATCGGCACGAGCTTTGCGACAAAGTTCAATTAGCTTGTTGTCTCTTGGGGGAATAACTTCATCGTTTGAGCCTTCGTTGGAATCATTGGCTTGGTCTTGATCTGTAGCTTGATTAGCAGGAGTAGGAGATGATGAACCTTGCCCTTGATGTGGATTAACAACCGTAACAGGAGGATGCTGCTCTTCAGGAGTTTCAGGGCTGGATAATCTGGCAGTGGGTGGGGCCGGATAATCTGGCCTGGGAGATCCTGAAGCATCTTCACTAGCTTGACTAGAACTTGCTCGAATTGACGAGTGGCCGGATAATCTGGGGTTAGCCAGAAAATCTGGCCTAGGACTTGCAGCTCTTTCTTCGATAAGATGATCAATTTGGTCGTCAGTGGAGTGATGGCCGGATAATCCGGTGTCGACTGGATAATCTGGCTTGGAGCATTTAGGAGCATGTTGACCTTCAGCATTTGGTGGAGTTGGTGTAGAAGTTTCTCCCGTGGTTGGAGCATGTTGAGTCTATGTAGATGAAGGCTCTACATGAGTAGAGCACTGTCTTTCCCGATCCGCCACAAGGGGTTCCTCCATGGGGCAGAAAAATCCCATGCCCATTCTTCTTATGGCATCTTGGGGTATTTCAACATCTACATCACAAACATCAACTTGCCCCACACGGGAGCCATCATTTTCTTCGAACACCACACTACAAGATTCTACAACAGTTCCGGAGAGCTTATTGTAGACTCCATAAGTGTGGGATTCGGCACCATAACCAACAAAAATGCCTTCTAAAGCCTTAGACTCAAATTTAGATAAACGAACTCCTTTGATGAGAAAGAAACACTTACAACCAAATACCCGGAAGTATGAGATGTTTGGCTTGTTACCGGTAAGTATTTCATACGGAGTCTTGTCCAAGATTTTACGGAGGTATAACCGGTTGGATGAATGACAAGCGGTAGAGATTGCTTCAGCCCAGAAGTTATATGGAGACTTGAATTCAGATAGAATAGACCTCGCCATATTGATTAGGGTCCGGTTCTTCCTCTCGGCAACACCATTTTGTTGAGGGGTGTACGCAGCAGAAAATTGATGTCTTATCCCCTCTTCACTTAGGAATTCATTTAAGGTGTAGTTCTTGAACTCGGAGCCGTTATCACTTCTTATTGCCAATTTAGGGACATTGTGTTGACATTGAACCTCGTTGGCGAAGTCGATGACCATTTGTTGAGTCTCGCTCTTCAACTTGAAGAAATAGACCCAAGTGTATCTTGAGTAATCATCAACAATCACAAGGCAGTACTTCTTCCCACCGAGGCTTGCATGTGATGGAGGTCCAAAGAGGTCCACATGAAGGAGCTCCAAGATCCTCTTTGACGAAATAATAGTCTTCCTTCAATGAGGAGAGTCATGCATTTTCCCTTCAACACAAGCCCTACAAACACGATCTTTGGCAAACGAAACATTTTCTTTTAGTCCAAGGATGTGGCCACCCTTGTGGAGACTTTGCAAAGTTCTCATATTGACGTGGGCTAGTCGGCGATGCCATAACCAACCCGCGTCAGCCTTTCCGAAAAGACACATCGGGCCTGTAGTGGTTTTCCCCGAGAAGTCCACCACGTACAAGTCATTTTCGACATATCCCATGAAAGCGACTTTTAGAGACTTGCTCCACAAGAGTACCACCAAATCAGCATCAATAAAAAATGCAAAGCCCATCTTACCAAGGGCGCGAACTAAAAGTAAATTGTAACAGAGGGTCTCAACAAACATGATGTCCACGAGAGAGATATCGTGAGCAACCACAACTTTGCCGATACCCAATACCTCAGATTTTGACTTTTCACCATAGGAGACGGTTATATGATCATCATTTGGCCGCATCTCCGTGATGATCTCCTTGCTTCCGGTCATGTGACTTGTCCACCCGCTATCGAGTACCCATTTAGACCCACCGGAAGCATAGCCCTGCAAGAAAGTTACTTCTTGGTTTTAGGTACCCATTTTTCAATGGGTCCTCACATGTTAGTGACAAGGGTCTTGGGGACCCAAATAGACCAAGAAATATAAAAATCATAAGGACCTATATAACTAGCATAAACATCACCATAATAATCACAATATAACTCATAGTTAGGATTCTTAGCCCCTACAAAACCATCATAATTAGACTTGTCATTAGTGGTGGTGCTAGTCTTTGGTTGAGCAGTCTTGCTCTTCTTCTTGTTCTTCTTGTTCTTTGTCTTGGGAATATAACCAAGACCCTCTTTTCCATTGTTTGTCCTTTGCTTGATAAGTATCTCATCTAGAACTTCTTTACCTTTGTGTTGAGATCCCTTTGCAAGTTCTTCTTGTCCACAATATGGTGTGGAGGTGCTGGGCATATCATACTTCTCCAATTGAGTTTGGAGCTGGTCACGAGATTCATTTAGAGTGGAATGTTCACTCTTCAAAGCCTTGTGAGCAATGTCAAGTTTCTCAAACTTCTCCAAGAGTCTAGCATGAGCAGCCCCAAATTCAATATTTTCCTTTTTTAGTTTCTTTACCTTAGCAAGAGCATTGTCACATTCTTTGATGAGATGAGCAACAACCTCTTCATGGGACTCCTTAATTGACTCAAGTCTCTCTTCCAAGGATACTCGAGCTTCCTCTTATTCTTCCAAGGCATTCTTCAAGGAGGCTATCTCCAAGGCATCTTCTCTTTCAATTCTGCCCTTTTCTTCTAGAAGATCTTGGGATTGGGCAAGTTGACTCATAAGAGCATCAAAATGAAGTTTGTGCTCACTTTGAAAGTTAGTGAAAAAGGTGTCCAAAGCAATAACTTCTTATTTTATCTTAAGACTAGTATGATCATCCATATCCATATTTATGTTAGCCTTAGGAAATGAAGAAATAGAAGATGATATATTGGACCCTCTCACCATAAGGCAGGTGACATTGTTGTTGATGGCGTTTTCGTTTTGAGTCGAAGAGTGATATGGAGTAGATGTGGTGACTATAGCAACCACCTCACGAGTACTATCATCATCCTCATCATCTTCACTTGCAGAGGAATATTCTTCTTGTGCCACCAAGACAATCTTGGGTTGCTTCTTGTAAGGGCCATTCTTTTTGATAAATGGCTTCTTTCGCGGTGCCTTGGATTTTTCTTAAAGGATGAACCTCCCCAGTTGGCGAACGCATTAGATATTTACCTAAACCTGTGGGTCCTTGAGCAGCATCGCTGACTATGACAATAGTCGCGACCGACTTTAGCTTTATCCATTCCAATACTTTGGGAGGGGGGAGGGAGAGGACGATAGGCCGATACCCGTGGGGGGAACCTTTTCCCCCTTAATAAATATCCCTTAATCCACTCACCAATGTTTTCGTTACTCAAGCCGACATTCTCGCTTCCGCTTCGTCGACCCTCGCTTTCGCGGTTGCTTCCCTCTAAGGCGGAACGCTCCCCTAGCGATGCATTTTGATGAATGTGGGACAAATATTTGAAAGCTCGCTCGACCTTACACCATTGTCTTCTCTATTTTGATATGGACACTCAGCCACAAAGTGTAGACTATCTCCACAATTGTAGCATGTTCTCAGTTTTGGGTCATTCTCTCTTCTTCCACTTGACCCATTCTTACGCTCATGTTCCGACTTGGCCTTGGCTGGATCCTTCCAAAAGTTCCTCTCATAGAATGCCATGTACTCACCATGAGCACGCTTGACTTCCTCGGGGCAGCCCATGGAGACACCTTTGAAACCTCTTTCATCCTCATCTTGCTCAATAACATTTGATTTTAGAAAAACATTGACCCCTTTTTGCATACCAATGGCTCGGGCACGGGCATCTTCCGCGTTCTTAGCTGCAACCTTGAATGATGCCATTTCTTGCATGACTTCATTGGAAGTCATTTGATGGTAATTGTGTCTACCTTGCAAGCTCTTCAAGTCCGTTGGCTCAAAAGGCATTAAAGCACTCACATATTTCCTTTTTATCCATGCATCATCAATGTGAGTGGATCCATGCTTTATAAAAGTTGTTGCAATGCCCTTGAGTCTTTTATACATATCTTCATGGTCTTCACCATCCAACATGTAGAATCCTTCAGCTTCATTGCTAAGGGCATCATACCTATTCATCCTCATGCTTTCATTTCCAATAAAGAGATCAGTGAGAGCATCCCAAGCTTCTTTAGCGGTGTTGAAATGCTCAATGTGGGGCATGTCCTTGGGACCCACTCCGAGTTGTATCATGTGGATAGCCGTTGCATTCAACTGACTATCCACCACTTCTCTTTTGCCAGGTTGGTGTGATCTCCAATATGAAGACCCTCTTCGATAATCCTCCAAAGTTCAATTGACGAACTGCATACATGTGACTTCATTAAGAATTGCCATTGATTAAAAGAAGATGCAGTAAGCTTGGGTGGGTCACCCCTATTGTTTATATGAGGATGAGGAATAGGTGGGTCGGGGTAATATAGGTGATGAACTCACTATAGTCCTCCTTACCACTTCCCTTCTTGGAGGCGGAACCATTATGTTTTTCACCTACCACTTCATCTTCCTTAGATCTAGTGTTAGCCTTATCCTTGGATGATGGAGTGGCAGCCTCAGAGGAAGATGAGATGGGGTTGTGGATGATGTGAGGCGAGCAATCATTTGTTGCATCTCCTCCATCTTGGTTTCAAAGGATTTCAACAAGGTTATTTCCAACGTCTTGAGGTCATCCATTGTGACCTTGTCCACAGCCTCATTCCCATTCTCCTTGGTACCCATACTTCTCTTAGGCGGTTAAGACCGAATAAAGAGCCGGGGCTCGGATACCAATTGAAATGGATCGTATGGGCACCTAGAGGGGGGGTGAATAGGTGCTACTTCAAATTTTAATGCTTTTTCAATTTTAGGCTTGACACAAAAGGTAAATTCTCTAGATAAGCTACTATGAAGAATTTCCCTATATGCAAACCTAACTACTAGCGAGTAAAGGCGAGTGAGATAGAGGAATGAGTAAACCGTAGTGGAGCACGCGGAGACACATGATTTGTTTTACCGTAGTTCCTTCCTTGTTAAGGGAAGTACATCTGTGTTGGAGGGGTGGCGGTACTAAGACCACCACGCCACAATAGGCCTCACCCTGTTCTCCGATGGATCCCGCCACCAAAGGCCTGATCCACCTTTCCACTATAGGAACCCTTCGAGGCGAGAACCGGCGCCTTTACACAACTAGCGGGGCATAACTCCACAACCAAATTGGAGGCTCCCATAATGACAACAAGCTGCCACAAGAACAAGTTATCAATAACAAAACACAAGATCTAGATATTAACAAGAATACT
This sequence comes from Avena insularis, assembly GCA_023614405.1. Classification (NCBI taxonomy): domain Eukaryota; kingdom Viridiplantae; phylum Streptophyta; class Magnoliopsida; order Poales; family Poaceae; genus Avena; species Avena insularis. The sequence goes on from CM042692.1 coordinate 115,391,458, forward strand.
AGATCAGGGATTTCTCCAAGTGAATGGAGAGGAGTTGACGTGCTTGATTCGTGATGATGATGTAGATTGTCTTCTCCTTCGATTCCACCAAAGATCGAAGCCTTCAGGTGGTTGAAGTGGGAGATCTAGAGAGAGAGCACTTGCAACAGGTCTGGTCTTTTTCGAATGAATCAAGAGATATGAATGGAGGGGACGAAGAGCTTTTATACCCCCTACACCCACTAAGCCGTTGGAGCCATTTGGGGCCAGATTATCCGGTCTGGGGAATACTCCGCCCTAGACTCGGATTATCCGGAAAATAATCCGCCCCCACTCAGAGCGACGCACCGAGCCTGCCCTTGATCGTCTCCTGGGGGCTAGATTATCCGACACCTTACGAGGACCGGATTATCCGGTCAGGGAAGGAAAAATCGCCCCTGTTCGAATTTTCCGGGAGAAAATCTGAACCTAGTCAGAGTGTCGTGCCTTGCCTACCTTTGATCGTCTTCTGGGGGCCAGATTATCCAGCCCAAGGCGAGGGCCAGATTATCCGGTCTGAGGAAAACTCCACCCCAGACTCAGATTTTCTGGGAGAAAATCCGTCCCCAAACAGAGTGGTGCGCCATGTCTACCTTTGCCAAATGAGTTAGGCTGGATTATCCAGCCCTTGATGGGGGCAGATAATCCGGCGCTCCAAACACAAAATCATTCCCTACACACTTAGCACACATGAGAAAACTCCACGGTATTGTTATCTAACACTCAAAACACAGGGAACCATGAAATGTTCTTTCACCAGGCACACATCAGGGACGAAGGCATACTCCGGTTTTGCCAGAACCGAGTACACAAATAAGAACTTTACGGTGACATAGTCAAGGCAGTCATAGAGGAGGTATTCGATGCCAAAGAAGACGTTGTCGACGCTGATGAAGACGAGGCACCAATCCGAGTTTATCAGACTCGGGAATGCGTCAGGGACAAAGGCACTCCCAGTGTTGCTAGTACCAGGTGTGCGAGGGCAGAGACCATCATGAACTTGTCGCCATGTCAGAGAGACTAGCATAGGAGGCCTCCAGAACGGTTGCGAGGCGCAGAGCGGTGAAGGGAGAGATGCCGATGCTCACACATACCAAGCCCATGGACACTGTTTCAGGCCATAAATAGACCGCTGGAGCTTACAGACATGAGAAGGATACCTCAGATCTTCAAAGCATAGCAGATGTTGCTTGTAGACATCCTCAGCAAGGAAGCCATGCAAGAAAGCATTGTTGACATCAACATGTCAAATACTGCAGCTGCGAGATACTGCAAGAGACAATACCAGGTGAACTATGATTGTCTTCACGATTAGCTGAAAGTATCACCATAGTCAATCCCATGCTGCTGAGCAAAACCACGAGCTATTAATCGCGCTTTGTGCTTGTCGATAGACATATCAGGATGGTGCTTGGTTTTGAAGATCCACTTGCTGCCAACGATATTGACGCCATGTGGTCGAGGAACCAGGGTCCATGTGCCAGTCTGATGCAAAGGAGCAAACTCATCTGACATGGCTACATGCCACACTGACTCCAGAAGCGCCTCTCACTATGATGTTGTAGCAGCAAAGAACACGCAACGACGTGAATCATAACGGACCGTGTCGTCGGTGTATACCTTCTCGCGACGGGTATGATCACGATGACGAGTGATCATCGTAAGCTGGGGCTCAGCAGGTGGGCCAGCCGGGGGCGTCGCAACCCATGGTACGGTAGTGCGTGATATGAGTTGGTTAGGAGCGGACTAAACCAGCCCATGGGCCGATGCAGGCCGAACCAGGGCAGCTGCAGGCGACCACGGCAACTCATGCACATCAATCACATGCTCCTCGTGTACATCGATCGTAGGCTCCAGGGAGCGATCGGAAGGAGGCACCGACATCTACATAGTAACACAATCACCTTGCATAGGTGGATCAGTAGAAAAGTAGGACATGTCATAACTTCACGCATGCTCACTAGTAACTAGTTCATCAGACAGAAAACAAATAGCTTGTTCAAGAGTGGACACATCAATAGAGACGCCAGGAGTGGCAAACATAAACACGGACTCATGAAACACAACGTCATGTGAGATGTAAATTCTCCCCATCGATCTATCGAAGCACTTGTACCCCTTAAGCATAGAGTTGTACCCCAGAAAAACACACATCTTAGAACGGAATTCTAATTTGTGGAAGTTATATTTATGAAGGCTAGGCCAACAGGCACACCCAAAAATACAAAGGAACGAGTAGTCAGGCTGAATATGCATGAGTCTATAAAAAGGCGTTTCCTTGTTGATGACAGGAGTAGGCATACGGTTAATGAGAAAGCATGCAGTAAGGAACGCTTCATCCTAATAACATTGAGGAAGATGCGAGTGTGCAAGAAGGGCAAGACATGTCTCGACCAAGTGACGGTGTTTGCGCTCAGCAATCCCATTTTGTTGAGACGTGTGGGAGCACGAGACACAACAAACTATGCATGTGTGCTCAAAATAGTGATGAAGTCGATGATATTCCCCACCCGAATCAGACTAAATTGTCTTGATCTTGGTATTTAAAAGCCTGGAACGCATAAACGACTTTCTCAATATCATACTTGTGTTTTAGAAGGTATATCCAATAAAAACGAGAATAGTCATCCACAAAGCTAACATAATACTTGTACCCCATAAAGGAAACACTGGCCGACCCCCAAACATCGGAGTGAATCAATTCAAGAGGTATGTAAAAACACAAGAAGTCGATGTGTAAGGGTAAGGTAACTGATGACTTTTGACACGTTGACAAGCATCACATAATAAAGAATTATTAACTGAAGGAGAACACAAAATCTCATTGGTTCTAACAATATTTTGAACTACATTATTTGATGGATGACCAAGGCGTTTATGCCATTGCTAGGAAGTGGCACTGGCCGATGCATGACATGAAGAAGACGAAGCTTTGACGAATGCGATGGGATACAGACCACCTTGACTCCTACCGAGAAGAAGGATGATGACCCACAAGTAGAGGGGGTGTATCGCAGTATTTTTGAGGGAAGTGAAACCCAATTTCTTGATTCGACACAAGGGGAGCCAAAGAATATTTATCAGCCTTAACAACTGAGTTGTCAATTCAGCTGCACCTGGAAACAATCTTGCTTACAGTAGTTTATCAGTAGGAATAGTAAAGTAATAGCAGTAGTAAAGCAAAGATAGTAGTAACAAAAGCAGTAAACAGTGCGATTTGAGTGCGGTAGGCATAGGGATGGATGGATGGGCGTTGCATGGACAAGACAATTCACATAGCAATCAGAACATAGGGCAATTGCAGATAAATAAGATAAAGAATCCAAGTACTAGACAATCCTAGGCATGTGTTCCATATATAGTCATACGTGCTCGCAATGAGAACTTGCACAACATCTTTTGTCCTGCCAGCCCATTTGCAGCGGGGCCTCTAGGGAACTACTAGCAATTAAGGTGCTCCTTTTAATAGAGCACCAGAGCAAAGCATTAACACTCCATGAACACATGTGATCCTCACATCAAAGCCATTCCCTTCCGGTTATCCCGATTTCTGTCACTTCGGGGCCATAGGTTCCGGACAACAACGTGTGTATAAAACTTGCAGATAAGACCAAAAACAATACTATCATAATGAATCAATAACATGTTTAGATCTGAAATCATGGCACTCGGGCCCTAGTGACAAGCATTAAGAACAACAAGTCGCAACAAAGTCATAAAGCACTAATAAAAGATACTAGGCACCATGCCCTAACAATCGGATGCCATTACATGAATGATCTCATCCAATCCCTACCATCCCCATAGCCTACAGCGGGGTATTACTCACTCATAGATGGGGGAAACATGGATGGTCGATGGAGAAGCGATGGTGATGATGATGACGATGATCTCCTCCAATTCCCCATCCCAACAGGGTGCCAGAACGGAGTTTCTGGTGCTGTTTCATGGAATCTGGTGGTGGCGGCGGAGCGGAACTCCTTCTGGAAAAACATCGAACCTCCCGAAGTTTTTAGGTCAGAAGGCGCCTTATAGGCGAAGAGAGAGGCCGAGGGGGTGCCTGGGGGCCCACACCACCCCCTGGCATGGCCTGGCCTGGCCCGCGCCACCAGGTGGTGTGGCCACCCCTGGCTCTTCTCCGTCTCGTATTCTGGCTCCTGGAGTCTTCGGGTGAAATAGGATTTTTGGCATATTTTTCAGGATTTTTCCTGATAGTTGACTTTCTGGACAAAAAGTAGACACCAAGGCAATTCTGCTGAAAACAACGTCAGTCCGCATTAGTTGCATCCAAATCACACAAGTATAGAGGAGAAACAATGGCAAAAGTGTTCGGGAAAGTAGATACGTTTTGGACGTATCAACTCCCCCAAGCTTAGCTTATTGCTTGTCCTCAAGCAATTCAGTTGAAAACTGAGTGCGATAAAAGAACTTTCACAAACACAAATTCTTCATATGATGTAAATATTCTCAGCAATGTGATCGACTACTTAGACAGTTCATAATAAAGAGTATGTAATTGAGTCTACTTAATAGTCATTCCAAGCTATGAAGAGATTCCAACTCAAGAATAATAAGTAGCATGAAGCACAAACATAAGCAACATTACAATGCTCATAAAAAGGTATGATAGAGTGGTATCTTGCTTGCCCTTTGATTATGAACATCAAGGCACCTCTGAAGTTCAAGTGATGACTAGAAGTAAAGATATCAAGGATACAAGCATCAAAGTCATAACACAAATAATCAAGTAATGGAGCAAACACAAAGAATGACAACTATGCTCTCAAGAAGGTGCTCAAAGAATATGTGGAAACTCAACAAGTAGAAGAAAAGGTTTTGAATAATTTGAAAGGCTTCCAAATCCTGAAAGTATGGTACTCGTTAGTTTGAGCTCTCATTTCCCCTATCATAAGCATCTTTAATGTGGTCAAGGTGAAAGTGAGGTCCAATCTGAGTTATATGCTTGACAGACTATAAACTGAAAATCCCAAGTCCCTTGAGTACGAGGGACGCTCCTCATGATACTCAACTTTAGTTACCGGTAAGTTCTTGTCATCGTAAGTATGTGCGTATCATTGAGAACCGCCAACGGGGTACCCCTTGCCCGATGATACGGAAGAATCCCCATATCAAAATGACAAGGCAAGCAGACAATGAGTATCTCAGCAATCTTCTTATTTACCATGGGAAAATGGTGCTTTTTTCTCTCTTTCCGCTTTTCATAAATCTCTTTTCTTTTTTTTCTTTTTCTCAATAGCTATCTCTCTCTCTTTTTATAAGAAGAATGCTTCATAGATATCATTATGGTTACGCTGCAGGTTTCCACCATGTCAGCATGGATTAGACTAGTGGACTAGGTGTTTCTCTAACACACATACATAACTCCATGGAATTACAAGCTCCCCTTTTATTTCACACCAACAACATCCGCAAACAAAAGAGCAAGGTATCAACTGGGTATATATTTACAAGTGTTGAAAGCGTTCCCCGTGACAGCACGGTTCTGCTAATCCCCAGCCTATAATTTGCAAGCATATAACTTTCATGGAGAGTTCACAATGGTTCAGGTTTATTAAGTGCAGGAAATAAAGTGTGCCATCAACTTCGTGAGAGCTTTACTAACTAATTTTCCCATAACAGGCAAACATTTTATTTGGAAGAAAATAAGGCATAATGAATATGCACGGGAGTAGCAAATGATGCTAATAGGTAGGTATGGTGGACACTTTGGAAATATTTGGTTTAGGGAGTTGGAAACATGAGTAAAACACTCAGTAGAAGTGAAGGCTAGCAATAGTAAGGGAGCGACAAACGGGAGAGCAATAGCTGTCATTATCATGCTTGCAACAAAACAGGACTACCCATGGCATGAAAGTGATTCAAGATCCTCGAGGCAAAATAATTCATCGAGGCTCAACTGATTATTACAGTCATGTGCATGTGTGAGCATGTGCCAAGTCAATTCAAATGAAACATTCAGAGGAGGATACCATGGTGTCATACAAATTTATGACTAGAGCAATGCAAGCAAACATTCATAAGACATGCTACAAACTATTAGCGAGCTGGAGCTAATCATAAGAAAGCAAGAACTACTAAGCATCCAAAGATAACATACACCCTACTTGAACAGACTAAGGAAGCCCACAGTGATGAGTATATGTACAAAAATGAAAACAAATAGAGTTTGTTACCAGCCTCTTACCACGCCTCAAGTTGTCATTGATCCTCATTATTGATCTTCACTTGTGTGGCTTGTATAATAATATGAAACCAATATCCACTGAGGACTGCCGAATCCTATAGCAAACTCGCAAAAACCAAAGAAGAACGACAAATATTTTTGGTGTTTATGATTTTTAAACAAGAACTAAAAGAGAAAAACAAGCAAAGCAAAATCTTTTTGGGTTTTTCGAATAGTTCAAACAAAGCAAAAAGGGAAAAGCAAACCAAGGCAAAAAGAAGAAGCAAACCAAAGAGAAATAACAGAAATATTTTTGGTCTTTTTGTGTTTTTAGAAAGCAAAAGCAAAGAAGAACGAAAACTAAAAAGAGAACGAAAAAATGAATATACAAAGTACCGACGCAACAAGATATGGAGATGAGTGCGGTGTCGGCGTACCTCCCCCCAAGCTTAGGCTTTTGGCCTATGTGGGTATCAATCCCATGCTGGCCAGGATGAAGTGTCACCCTGGTACGACGAAGAGGTCCCCTCATCCTCGTGCGAGCTCGAGTACGTCCCTCCGTAATGCGCGGAGTAATCATAGGAGGGCACATCCTCCTGGTGCTGCTCGTGGAAACCCAGCAAGCGAAGCTGCTTGTCCACCTCCTCCTTGGAGCACGACCACGGTCTCCTGTGAACACTAAACAAAGCAGGCTGTGGCAAAAGGATCTCCCTTTCATCCCCGTCAGTGAAAAAGCATCCTATATAGTAGATTGTTCAAATCAGAGGTAGCAGTGACAAAGTGATGAGTTTTCATGGCAACAAGGTCAAGCCTCTATGGTGCCAGCATAGCATCATAGGGATCCACTGAAAGACCTAATGCAATGACTATGCGTGATGCAATGATGCCCCCATAGATAGGCCCCTAGCAGCTAAACGGCGAGCAATAAGCGAGCCAAGATTGTACCGAGTATCATTGTTAAGCGCAGCAGCAAGGAATGCTAAATGATAGTTGGAGATATTACTTGTGTTCTTCCTACCCAGTACACTAGTAGCAAGATAATATGCAAAGTATCTAAGAGCAGGGGGTTGGATATTTCTTATCTTTCCGCGCTGCGCCACACGGTCATCATCATTGGTCACCCCTCGGTAAAGCTCCAACAAATCAGCGGGTTGCCCTTGAATTTTCTTCACGGTCCCTATCATGCGCACACCTACAATACTGCAAAATCTCTCCAAAGGCATGGTGAAGGGCAGATCATAGATTTTAAAAGAGACAGTAGACTGATAGGGTGTGTTAGTAAACATGAAGATCTCAACAAAAGTTTTGGTGAGCATAGCGTATTGCGCACTCTCATCTTGCATATATGAGGTCAAACCAACCCTCTCAATCAGTAGCAAGAAATCATCAAGAATACCTGCAGCTTGTAAGAAAGTAAAACAAGGAAAAGAGGATGGGTGAGCATCCCCATCATCCCTTTCGCTGCCAATATGAGTTGCAATGAGATCTTCATTGTATGATGGCCAAGCTTGAGAGGCTGTTCTTGAGGGCCTCGACCTCCTAGGTGCATCACTCTCAAATATCTCTCCAAAAGTATGGTTGTTCATGCTTGGTATTCTGAAATTTAAACACCTATTAAACAAGTGATTGCAAAGTAAATATAATGAAGGATTCTACTCATAGGGACTTGCAAGAGGCCTAAACATGCATCAAAACTATATCTCTAAGCATCAAACAAGCTCACAAGCTCTCATAACCAGTCACCTACAGCAGCAAAATACTCAACATATAATCCACTAAACACAAATCTACTTGGACAAGGGGAGGAGTCACATACTAGGGAACAAATGCTCCAAATTTCAGCAAGAAAGATGGGCTAAGCAAGGAGATCGAAAAAATCGAGAGCAAGCACAGCAAGAATGCGATTTTGAGATATGAACTGGAGCTTACTCGGGAGAGAGATGAAAGTGGCAGGTGAGAGAGTTAGTGGGGGGCCAGGGGTGGCCCACACCAGGGCATGGCGCCACCCAAGGTTGGCCGCACCACCATGTGGTGTGCCTTCCTATTGGGCCCCCTGGTACCTCCCAGGTACTCCTCTTCCCCTTTTCACGTAAAAATTTAATATGAATTTTCTGGAATTTTTCGAGACACTTTATTTTTGGGCATTTTTCAGAAATAGAAGAATGATTTTTCTGACAGACAGATTTTTTTTCTTTTGGAAACATGATGCAAGGACAAAACAAGGCTAGAACTACAGAAGTTTTAACATGCAAGCAACTAACAACAAAAAGAAAACTAAACAAAAACAAAAACTAAAATGCAAAGGATAGAAATAAACGGAGATAATCATAATGAAAACATTGTTTTGTTCAATGGAATCCTTTTGTTAACAAGGTTGATCAAGTCTTGCTACCAAAACAATTGCATATGAGACAAAACTTTGTATTCCACTAATGATTATGTTACCTCAACCTTGATAGCAATGGTCCCAATCATAATAGTTTCAAATTTTTCTCTTGGTATGGGACAATATATTTCTCCAACTTGAATGCCTTCAACATGTTCAATTGAATTCAAACCATAAGTCCTTTCAATCTTCTTGGGGAAATAGACAGTATGTTCCTTGTCATTAACATTGAAGGTCACCTTTCCTTGATTACAAATAATAACAGCTCCTGCAGTACTAAGAAAAGGTCTCCCAAGAATAATAGACATATTATCATCTTCGGGCATTTCAAGCACAACAAAATCAGTCAATATCAAGCAATTGTGAGCCACCTGAATAGGTACATCCTCACATATACCCACAGGAATAGTGGTAGATTTATCAGCCATTTGCAAAGATATATCAGTTGGTATTAATTTTTCAAGTTGAAGCCTCTTATAGAGAGAGAAAGCCATAACACTAACTCCAGCTCCCAAATCACACAAAGCAGTTCTAACATAACTGTTCTTAATAGAGCAAGGGATAGTTGGAATCCCTGGGTCTCCAAGTTTCTTAGGAACCTTACCATTGAAGGAATAATTAGCAAGCAAAGTAGAAATTTCTTCATTAGGGATCTTCCTTTTATACGAGACAATGTCCTTCATATACTTTGAGTAAGGAGGCAATTTAATAGCATCTGTTAAAGGAATTTGCAAGAATAAAGGCTTCATCCACTCACAAAACTTATTATAGTGTTCATCTTCCTTTGACTTGTGTTTCTTATCAGGGAAAGGCATAGGTTTTTGGACCCAAGGTTCTATTTCACTACCATGTTTCTTAGCAATAAAATCTTCTTTGGTGTATTTAGTATTCTTAGTGTGGTTTTCAGGTTCTTCTTCAACTTTTTCTTCATTAGGAACAACATTTTCTTCATTACCACTTTCAGTTTCAGCATCAGAGATAGATATACTATTAGGATCTATAGCAGGTTCAGAGGGTTCTACAACAGTTTTATGTTTCTTTTTCCTTTTCTTACGAGTAGAACCACTATTTTCAGCTTGTTGAGAATCCTACTCAATTCTTTTGGGATGCCCCTCAGGATATAGAGGATCCTGGGTAGCAGCACCACTTCTAGTTCTAATTTCATAAGCATTTTTTTCTTTAGCAGCATTAACTAGCAAGTCATTTTGCACTTTAACGAGTTGATCTATTTGAGTTTGAACCATTTGAAAGTGTTTAACAATCATTTTGACATCATTAGAGGTTCTTTCCACAATATCTTTCAACTCAACAATAGCTCTAGTGTTTTCCATTAGATGATTTTGCACCCTTTTATTAAAGTTATCTTGCTTAACAATAAAGATATCAAATTCTTCTAAGCATTGATCAGGAGGTTTAGAGTAAGGGATATCACCTTCATCGAAGTGTTGGAGAGAGTGTACCTCAATAGTGGATGAGTAGGGAATAGGCTTACATAATTCTTCTATAGGAGGTAAATTCTTGACATCTGCAGCTTTAATTCCCTTCTCCTTAAGACATTTCTTAGCTTCCTTCATCACTTCATCATTTAATTCAATAACTCCCCTCTTCTTTGATGTTGGAATAGGCACAAGAATAGATGGTTCAGGTACAATTACTTCAGGTATAGCTTGTTTAGGAGGAGTCCAATCTTCATAGTTCTTACTTATTTTAGCCATTAATTCCTCGGCTTCCTTAGGAGTCCTATTCCTGAAAACACAATCAGCACAACTATCTAGGTATGTCCTAGATTCTTCGGTTAGTCCATTATAAAATATATCAAGAAGCTCATTCTTAGGTAATGGACTTCCAACCTGTGCATGAATCAAAGCACAAAACCTTGCCCAAGATTCGGGCAATACCTCTTTTTCTCCCTGTTTAAAATCAAAAAGTTCCTGCAAAATAGCATGTCTAGCACTGGGAGGAAAATATTTCTGCAGGAAAGTACTAATCAAGCATTCAGGGTTATCAATAGATCCAGGAGGTAAATTACTAAACCAAGTTTTAGCTTCTCCTATCAGTGAAAAGGGAAAAATCTTAGCAACAAAGTAAGTACGCACCTTAATATCATCAGAAAACAAGCCACTCATGGTAGAAAGTTCATTCATATGTGCTACCGCACTTTCATTCTTAGTCCCACAAAAAGCTTCTTTCTCGATAATAGCTATGTAAGATAGATCGAGAGAGAAATCATAATCTTCATCTATAATGTTTATGTGAGAAGCAGCAAACTTAGCAGCAGGAGATAATTTGGGTCTAATAGTATGCCTCTCAAGGAGACTCTTAGTAGTGCTCCTATCATGGGTGTTCTTACATTCTTTAATAAACTCATCGGTCATCTCAACATAACCATCTTCAATATCATAACTCTCACTAGACTCAGGTGAGCTAACAGGTGTGGTAGTGTCTTCATTAGGAGTTTCGATATTTCCAGCTATAGTTCTAGCAATCGTAGCATCTAGGAAAGGCCTAATGAACCCCTCTTATCAAGCACAGTAGAAGCAGCATCATAAGCATCAAAAGTTTCAGATTCAGCAGTAGTAGCAATGTGTGTAGCATGTGTATGTGGTGGTGTAACGAGCTTACTCATAACAGATGGTGAATCAAGAGCAATAGAGGTGTTCAGAACCGTACCTCTTCTTGTAGTGGATGGTAAAATAGGAACCTTGCCATCACGAGACTTACCCATGATGGATGGACAGCAGCGAACAATAGAGAATCCAAGTGAACTTGATAAATAAAGCTATGCTCCCCGGAAATGGCGCCAGAAAATAGTCTTGATGACCCACAAGTATAGGGGTATATCGCAGTATTTTTGAGGGAAGTGAAACCCAATTTATTGATTCGACACAAGGGGAGCCAAAGAATATTTATTAGCCTTAACAACTGAGTTGTCAATTCTGCTGCACCTGGAAACAATCTTGCTCACAGCAGTTTATCAGTAGCAACAGTTTTGTAGTAGGAATAGTAAAGTAACAGCAGTAGTAAAGCAAAGACAGTAGTAATAAAAGCAGTAAACAGTGGGATTCGAGTGCGGTAGGCATAGGGATGGACGGATGGGCGTTGCATGGACAAGACAATTCACATAGCAATCAGAACATAGGGCAATTGCACATAAATAAGATAAAGCATCCAAGTACTAGATAATCCTAGGCATGTGTTCCATATATAGTCATACATGCTCGCAATGAGAACTTGCACAACATCTTTTGTGCTGCCAGCCCGTTTGCAGCGGGGCCTCTAGGGAACTACTGACAATTAAGGTGCTCCTTTTAATAGAGCACCGGAGCAAAGCATTAACACTCCGTGAACACATGTGATCCTCACGTCAAAGCCATTCCCTTCCGGTTATCCCGATTTCTGTCACTTCGGGGCCATAGGTTCTGGACAACACCGTGTGTATACAACTTGCAGATAAGACCAAAAACAATACTATCATAATAAATCAATAATATGTTCAGATCTGAAATCATGGCACTCGGGCCCTAATGACAAGCATTAAGCACAACAAGTCGCAACAAAGTCATAAAGCACTAATAAAAGATACTAGGCACCATGCCCTATCAATCTGATGTCATTACATGAATGATCTCATCCAATCCCTACCATCCCCATAGCCTACAGCGGGGGATTACTCACTCATAGATGGGGGAAACATGGATGGTCGATGGAGAAGAGATGGTGATGATGATGGCGATGATCTCCTCCAATTCCCCGTCCCGGCAGGGTGCCAGAACGGAGTTTCTGGTGCTGTTTCGTGGAATCTGGTGGTGGCGGCGGAGCGGAACTCCTTCTGGAAAAACGTCGAACCCCCGAAGTTTTTAGGTCAGAAGGCTCCTTATAGGCGAAGAGAGAGGCCGAGGGGGTGCCTGGGGGGCCCACACCACCCCCTGGCGCGGCCTGGCCTGGCCCGCGCCACCAGGTGGTGTGGCCACCCCTGGCTCTTCTCCATCTCGTATTCTGGCTCCTGGAGTCTTCGGGTGAAATAGGATTTTTGGCATATTTTCCGGGATTTTTCCTGATAGTTGATTTTCTGCACAAAAAGTAGACACCAAGGCAATTCTGCTGAAAATAGCGTCAGTCCGCATTAGTTGCATCCAAATCACACAAGTATAGAGGAGACACAATAGCAAAAGTGTTCGGAAAAGTAGATACGTTTTGGACGTATCAAAGGATCCTCCTCGTGGTTTTGTCCTTTACACAGAAAAAGTGACGATGAAATTCAACAAACACATCATTGTCACAAACAAGATGACAAACAGAAAGGATATTTAGATGAGCATCTGGTACGTGAAGAATATTTTTGAGATGAAGTGATGAACTAGCTAAGAGTGAATGACCAATATGCAAAATTGACAATCCTGCCCCTGATCCTTTCCACCATAGTGCTCGTAAGCCTGAAGACGTGCCAGCTCGCTCGTCCGTTGTCCCCGGATCCATGATCCAGGAATTGTTGTTGTAAGTTGTCGTAGCAGCATTGCCGGCACGCTGCTGTGAAGGCTGATAGTTGGGGTCGTAGTGGTTGCGGTAGTCCTTGGATTCGTGCCCCTAGTTGCCGCAAAGCTGACAACGTGGTCTCCAGCGGCACTGGCTGCCATTCCTGCTGCCTTTGCGTTCATTGTTGTTGCGACCAACGTCATTGCGGTCTCCATCATTGCAACCGTAGCCGCCATTATGGCCTCTATCATTGCGGCCATAGCCGCCGTCGTGGTGACCGTAGCCGCCGCCATCCTGTTGACCATCGTCATTGCGGTCGTAGCCGCTGTTCCCGTCGTTGCGGGCCTTCCCTTGCTGGCCATCATTGTCGTAGGGGCGGTAGGAGGATCTGCCGTCTTGGTAGGCGGGGTTAGGACGTGTTGCCGTGTTTACCGAGGACGACCATCCCTCAACATGCGCCTGGTGCGCTTGGAGAGCCTCGAAGGAGATGATATGCTAGTAGAAGTTGGAGTAGGACATTGACTGGTTGCCAACAGTGAGTGACGCGGCGATGGAGAGCACGATGATCATATAGTCGATGAGTTTGTCGTCGGATACGGGAGAGTCGGCGGCAGCCATGGCATCTGCGAAGGATTTCATCTTGTACGTGGCGGTGGAGAGATCCCCCTTTGCGTAGATGTTAGCTGACAGGGAATGTGGCGGACATTGGCGCGACTCTGAGCAGCGTACAGGACATGGACAGTGTTCCACAGCTCATCTGCGGTTTTGCAACCGACGAGCTGATCAGCGATATCGGGTCCTATGGAGCCGACAAGGAGTCCGATGACCCGCTGGTCCTAAGACCACCAGCGAGCGTACTTTGGGTTGACCATAGCGACGGCCTTGTCGCCTTCCCCCTCCGTGGTGGACATGTTGATGCCTTATCAACCGGCGTCTACCTAGTAGGTCTACATGGATGAACGGCGCGAATTGATTTCCATGTTTTCTTCATATGATCGAGTCTGTCCGTCCAGGCCGTGTGTGAACTTTGAGCACTACAATTTCATGCCACGTACTCGATATTACTGCAATGAATAGGGCAACGGATTTTTGCGGAGTGGTGCGTTGCCGAACATACCCAAAACTTCACCGATAATTTAATTATAATAACTAACTTCCATTTATACAAATCCAAGTCACTTATTTCTGCACCGAGAGAGCAGTATTTAACGGCTTGATGAAATCTCATCTTTTTTGCCGTGGGCATGTCAGGACCTGATGCGCACCTGGGAAAGCATCATCAACCAAAGCAGGATCGGGCGGCCAGGATCCAAGGATACCCGTTCACTTAGTTCAGTAGTTAATTAGTGTTTAGAGTATTAAGCTTAATTAAGAGTCTGCCAGCTGAGACTCGTGTAAGCATGGCTCCTCCAGGTACTCTATATAACGTAGGAGAGTGGGCGGATGGGTGGCATGCTACCAATAAAATCCTAATTTCATTTCTTAGTTATCCTTTACTTTTGCCTAGTAGTAGTCTGAGCCGAGTGGAGCTCTCTTCCTTCCCTCCTCTACTGCCGCCGCCATGTCTTGACCACTCGAGGCCCTGACAGTGGTATCAGAGCCGCCATCCTCGGTGCGCTTCCCTCCCACCCACCCAAGCGTCCCACACTCCCTCCCATATCGGTTATCGAGGTTACCGGCGCACTCACCCGACCATAAAATCCCTCATCGGAGTGATGCCGACAAGTACGAGATCAAGATCTCGCTCTTCCGACCAGGACAAGAGGCACGACACCGGCCACACGACAGCTACCGACAACGATCACGAGGACAGCCAAGAACGCCGCCGCGCTCCCCGCGACCTCCGCTCCGTCAGCCGATGCCTGACGCGTTACCAAACGGATACAACATCCGCCATCGCTGATATGCAAGGTGAGATGGTCAAGATGTGGGCTTTGCTTAGCACCCTAACTAAAAATTTGGCACACCTGTCGATACCGGCGAGCAGTACTGTGATTCCTGAAGCCCCAATTGCCCAAAGTCGAAGCTTTTCCACCCCACCGCCACTCACAAACACCATCCTTTCCCCAATTCCTGAGAACCTTCCGCCACAGACAACACTAACCCCCACCCCGCCCCCGTTTCTCCCCAACCTCGGCACGTTCACGCTGGAACAATTGCCACACCCGCCAAGCACAACCAAGACCACCTCCAACCCAATTGCAACAGCAACCACCCCGATGATCTACACAACAACACCACCAGTCGTTGCATCCACTTCTTGCAACCCTACGACCCACCACATCACCCAGAACACCAACCCAATTTCCATCCCGCAATTCTACAATCCACCCACTTCCAACCCATACCCATCCCAATTTTCCCCCCAATTACCACCCCCATATTACCCACCTCCACCACCATACTATCCTTATTACACCCCACCTCCGCCACCATACGCACTACCATACCAACCTTACCTGCAAACACCACCACCCCAGAATCGCCCCCAGACCTACCCTATCAACCGGCCCACAACAACAACCACGACCCTCACATTCGCACACCTCATTTGGAGATTCCCATTTTCATGGGAGAAGCAGCCAGAGCTTGGTTAATGGAATGTGAAGATATTTTCACTCTTGTCAACATACCACCAGAAGCTCGAGTAAGATGGTGTATCGCTAACATACGGGGCAGGCCAAGACGTGGCTCAATAGTGTAGGACTGAATCTGTAGAGAATCACTTGGGCAGAGCTAACACAAGTCCTCATTAAAAGATTCCCTGATACGGTAGCAAATGATCCAATGGATCAGTTACAATTGCTGAAGCAGGTTACTTCGGTTAATGCATACATTGACTATTATAAAACATGGATGACCAAGATGAAAAGGGAAAAACCATACTGAAAGAACGTTTCATGATTTCCCATGTTTTATGTGTTAGATAACAATACCATGGATTATTCTAATGTGCACTAAGTGTTGCAGGAAAGTTTTGAGAGTTTGGGGGCCGAATTATCTGCCCCCATCATGGGCCGGATAATCCGGCCAGACCACCTTGGCTAGGGCTAGCTCTGCGCAAGTCTCTGTCTGGGGGCGGATTTTCCCCCGGAAAATTCTGGCTCTGAGGCGGATTTTCTCCCTGGACCGGATAATCCGGACCTCATGTTGGGGCGGATAATCCAGCCCTAGGGGAATCGCACAAGTGAGCTCCTGCGCAAGCTTCTGGCCGGGGGCGGAATTTCCCCTGGATATTCCGAGGCTAGGGCGAATTTCCCCCCCAGCTAGATAATCCGGGCCTCCCCTGGGGCAGGATAATCCGGTCCCCAAGAGAAAGTGTGAAGGGCAAGTCTACGTGAGCTTCTGTCCGTAGCCGGTTTTTTTTCCGGAGAATACGAGTCTGGGACGGAGTTTTCCCCAGGCCGGATAATCCGGCCCTCACTTGGGCCGGATAATCCGGCCCCCGAAGGCTCCAACGGCTTGGATTTGGAAGGGGGTATAAATATCCCTTCTTCCCCAACAAGCAGAACTCTTGATTCATTCAAAAAACATCAGAGCCTTTGCAAGAGCTCATTCTCTAGATCTCCCACTTCAACCACCCGAAGGCTTCGATCTTTGGGGGAATTGAAGGTGGAGAAAATCGTCATCGTCATCACGTATCAAGCGCATCAACTCCTCTCCATTCATTTGGAGAAATCCCTGATCTAATATTCTTGTTAATATCTAGATCTCGTCCTTTGTTATTGATAACTTGTTCTTGTGGCAGCTTGTTGTCATTACAGGAGCCTCCAAGTTGACTGTGGAGTTGTGCCCCGCCAGTTGTGTAAAGGCATCGGTACCCGCCTCGAAGGGTTCCTATAGTGGAAAGGTGGATCAGGCCTTTGGTGGCGGTATCCATCGAAGAACAGGGTGAGGCCTATTGTGGCGTGGTGGTCTTAGTACCGCCCACCCCTCCAACATAGACGTACTTCCCTTAACAAGGAAGGAACTGCGGTAAAACAAATCCTGTGTCTCCGCGTGCTTCACTATGGTTCACTCGTTCCTCCTCTACTCTCCTTTACTCGCTAGTAAATAGGTTTGCATATAGGGAAATTCCTCCTAATAGTTTATCTAGAGAATTTACCCTTTGTGATCAGCCTAAAATTGAAAAGGCTTTAAATTTTGGAGTAGCACCTATTCACCCCCCCCCCCATCTAGGTGCCCATATGATCCATTTCAATTAGTATCAGAGCCCCGGCTCTTTATTCGGGCTTAACCGCCTAAGAGAAGTATGGGTACCAAGGAGGATGGGAATGAGGCTGTGGATAAGGTCACAATGGATGACCTCAAGACGTTGGAAACAACCTTGCTGAAATCCTTTGAGGCCAAGATGGAGGAGATGAATCAAATGATTGCTCGTCTCACATCATCCATAGCCCCATCTGCATCCTCCTCTGAAGCTGCCACACCATCATCCAAGGATAAGGCTAACACCGGATCCAAGGATGATGAAGTGGTAGGTGAAAAACATAATGATTCCACCTCCAAGAAGGGAAGTGGTAAGTAGGAATATAGTGAGGTTCGTCACATATATTCCCCCGACCTACCTATCCCTCATCCTCATATAAACAATAGGGGTGATCCACCCAAGCTTACTGCATCCTCTTTTAATCAATGGCAATTCTTAATGAAGTCTCATGTTTGCAGCTCTTCTATTGAACTTTGGAGGATTATTGAAGAGGGTCTTCATATTGGAGATCAGACCAACCTGACAAGAAGAGAATTTGTGGACAGCCAATTGAATGCTACAGCTCTCCACATGATACAGCTCGGTGTGGGTCCCAAGGACATGCTCCACATTGAACATCTCAACATAGCTAAAGAAGCTTGGGATGCCCTCACCGATCTCTTCATTGGGAATGAAAGCATGAGAAAGAATAGGTATGATGCCCTTAGTAATGAAGCTACAGGATTCTACATGTTGGATGGTGAAAACCATGAAGACATGTATAGAAGACTCAAGGGCATTGCTACAACATTTAGAAAGCATGGAGTGATACATTGCAAATGTATCTATAATTTTTGATGTTCCGTGCTTGGTTTTATCCACTTCTTGTGTTTTGTTCCAACTTTGGAGTACTTTTCATATGATTTCTTGGACTAACCTATTAACAAGAGCCACGATTGCCTGTTTTCTGCTATTTTTGGTTCCAGGAAAGTCAGAAAATGAATATTCTTGGAATTGGACGGGACAAAAGCCAAAGTGCCTATTTTTCCGGAAGGGATCAAGTGCCAGAATACGAGACGGAGAAGGGCCAGAGGGCGGCCACACCACCTAGCCGCGCGGCCAGGCTTGGCCCGCGCCAGGGGGTGGTGTGGCCAGCCCAGGCACCCCCTCGGCCTCTCCTTCCGCCTATATATTGCCTCTGATACAGAAACCCTAAGTACCCGATCAAAAATCCACGAAAGAGTCTGTAGCCGCCGTCATCTCCATCCCTAGATCGGGATGGATCTGAAGCTCTTCGGCACCCGGAGAGGGGAATTCACCCTGGAGGCCTTCTTCATCACCATGCAAGCCTCCGGTGTGATGCGTGAGTAGTTCATCCTTGGACTAGGATCCATGTAGTAGCTAGATGGCTGGTTCTCCTCCTTTGTGCTTTCATGTTTAGATCTTGTGAGCTCTGTTCATGATCAAGATCATCTATTTGTATTCATACATGTTGTGTTTGCGGGGATTCGATGGATATTGAGATGCTATTTCAGATTGATTATTGATTCTATCATGTCTTTGTTATTTGAGATCTTGCATGCTTTCCGTTGTTAGTAGCTATCTTGGCCAAGTAGATGCTAGCAAGTCCAAGAGTTAGTATTTATGCTCGATAGTGGGTTCATGCCTCTGGTAATCTGGGGAAGTGATAGAAATCTCTAAGGTACTAGATGTGCTGTTGCTGCTAGGGAGAAAACAACAATCCTTTGTTCATAGAACAATTGTATTGTTTACTTTACACACAGTTCGTAAAGCAATAATCTGTTACTTGCAACTTAATACTGGAGGGGGTTCGGATGATAACCTGAAGGTGGATTATTAGTCATAGATGCAGTTGGATGGCGGTCTATGTATTATGTTGTAATGCCCAATCAAGTCTCAAAGGAGTCAAGATGATTAGTATATGCATGTATTGCTTTCTCGGTGTTTGCCAATTGCCCCGCTGTAATTTGTTCACCCAGCATGTTATCTATCTAAGGAGAGCCACCTCTAGTGAACTATGGATCCCGGTCCTTTTCTTTACATACAATCTACAATCTATTACTGCTTTGTGTTTACTTTCTGCAAACTATTACTTCTTTCCATTTGATACGTTTAATCCTTTGTTTTCCGCAAAACACAGTGAGATTGACAACCTCATCGCAAGTTGGGGACAAAGTTCTGTGGTTGTGTTGTGCAGGTCTCCACGTTTCTACTAGCACCGGTAGTCCGCCTCGCTCAGCTAGTAACACCTTTGAGGTGTTTCCTTGCTCCTACTGGTTCGATTAAACCTTGGTTTCATAACTGAGGGAAACTTGCTGTTGTGCTCATCATACCTTCCTCTTGGGGTTCCCATCAAGCTCTACATCAACACCGCCATCAAGCAATTTTCTGGGCGCCATGCATTGAGCCATCAAGCATTTTTCTGGCGCCGTTGCCAGGGAGTCAAGGACATCTTCACAAGGGGAGTCCCTCTTAACCAATCTCTTTACTTTGTTGTTTTTGTTTTGCTTAGTTTCTTTTTGCTTTGTTTGCTTGTTTTATTCTTCAAAAACACAAAAAAAATTAGTTTTACTAGTTTGCTTTCTTATTTCAAAAACACAAAACAAATAGTTTTACTTGTTTGCTTTCTTATTTGAAAACCCAAAAAAAATGACTACTCTTGAAAACACTAAGTTGTGTGACTTCACTAGCACCAACAACAATGATTTTATGAGCACACCTATTGCTCCACCTGTGGCTGAAAATACTTTCTTTGAGATAAAACATGCTTTGCTCAATCTTGTTATGAGAGAGCAATTTTCTGGTATTAGTAATGAAGATGCTGCTTCCCATCTAAATAACTTTGTTGAACTTTGTGAGATGCAAAAGCATAGGGATATAGATGGTGATATTATTAAACTGAAATTATTTCCTTTCTCTTTGAGAGGAAAAGCTAAAGAGTGGTTGAATTCCTTAACTAGGAATAGTATTGATTCTTGGACTAAGTGAAAAGATGCTTTTATTGGAAAATACTATCCTCCTACTAAGATTATCTCCATGAGAAGTGAAATAATGAAATTTAAACAACTTGATAATGAGCATGTTGCTCAAGCTTGGGAAAGAATGAAATCTTTGGTAAAGAATTGTCCCACTCATGGACTGACTGCTTGGATGATCATCCAAACTTTTTATGCAGGATTGAACTATTCTTCAAGGAACCTATTGGATTCAGCTGCTGGAGGTACCTTTATGACCATCACTTTGGGTGCTGCAACAAAACTATTGGACAATATGATGGTTAATTATTCTGAATGGCATAATGAGAGGGCTCCACAAGGTAAGAAGATAAATTCTGTTGAGGAAACCCCCTCCTTGAGTGATAAGATTGATATTATTATGTCTATGCTTGTTAATGGGAAAGACCATATTGATCCAAATAATGTTCCTTTAGCCTCTTTGTCTACTCAAGAAGAGCAAGTTGATGTGAATTTCATAAGAAATAACAATTTTGGCAACAATGCTTATGGTAATAATGCTTATAGGAACAATTTTGGTAACAACAACTATAAGCCATATCCTCCCAACAATGGTAATGCTTATGGAAATTCTTACAACAATAATAAGAGTGCTCCCTCTGAACTTGAAGTTATGCTTAAAGAGTTTATTAGTAAACAAACTGCTTTCAATAAAACTATTGAGGAAAAACTCTCTAATGTTGAAAGAAATATAGCATCTTTGGCTGAAGCTCAATCTACTTTGAATAAACTGGCTGCTAAACCTGAAACTAATGAGAATCCCTTTGCAACTACTAATGCTATACAAGTAAGAATTGATGAAAATGTTAGACTGTTAGCTGAATTACATGCTAAGTGGGAAAGAGAAGATGAAATTGCTAGAAACATTAGTGTTTCTACTATTACCACCACTAGTGTTGAGGCTACTAATAGGTCTACTACTTTAGATGATAAAGTTGATTTTGATCTTGATGGCAATATCTCTGAAGTTATTAAGTTCCTACAAAAGCTTGCTAAAAGTCCTAATGCTAGTGCTATGAACATGGCTTTTACAAAACACATTACTGATGCTCTCATAAAGATTCAAGAAGAAAAGATGAAACATAAAGCTTCTATTCCTATAAAACAAGAAGATGGTTGGGAACCCATCATTAATATGAAAGTGAATGACTTTGATTTCAAAGCTTTCTGTGATCTTGATAGTAGTGTTTCTATTATGCCTAAAAGGATTTATGATATGCTTGATTTGCCTCCTCTTGAAGATTTCTATTTGAATGTCCCACTTGATGCTAATGCTAAAAAGAAACTCATGGGGGGTCTTAATGATGTTCTTATTATGGTTAATGATTCCTATGTCCCTGTTGATTTCTATGTTTTGGATGTTGAATACAATGGTTCTTGTTCTATTACTTTGGGAAGACCTTTTCTTAGAACTGTTGGTGCCATCATTGATATGAAAGAAGGCACCATTAAATATCAACTCCCACTCAAGAAAGGTATAGAACACTTCCCTAAAAAGATAGAAAAAATTTCTTTTGATTCTCCTATGAAAACAAAATTTGGTCTTAATGCTTCTTCATTTGAGAACACTTGATTCTTTCTTTGCGTCTTATGCCTAACCTAAAGGCGTTAAAGAAAAGTACTTGTTGGGATATAACCCAAGAGTTTTAGATGAGTCTTGGAAGTTATTACCTCTGTAATAACCTCTCCTTATCATTTTTATTTGCTTTTTGCGCCAAGAGTAAACTCTAATGAGAGTGAAGTAATGATTGGGAAAGTTGATGTCCCGAAACAGATTTATGTGCTTCACCGTAAAAATGCCTGAGAGAGCTCTGTACGTCGGATTGATCTGTAATTTTTTGTGCTTCTGCCCCAGGTTGTTATCTAACTTTATTTAGTTCAGAACTTTTTGATTTGAGCAACAGAAGGTCTTCGCAAAAATTCGTCTTTACCTGCTGATCTGTTTTGACAGATTTCTGCCATTTTCTGCATTTGCTTCTTGTTAGTTCCTTCTTGAGTTCCTTTGGGGAATTGAGCTTTTTGAGGGAAGTTCTACAGTAGCTACTGTTCTAATGGAAGTTTATTTGGTGTGAGAACTGAACCTTGAGACTTATTTATCTTAAGTGCACTAATGTTGCTAATGAGATTGTGTGAAGTTTTGTATGAAGGAAAAATTTCAGGTGTATGGAAGGAATGAGTAATGAGATGAAGGATGGACCAAAGCTCAAGCTTGGGTATGCCACGCGTTTCACCACAAGAAATATCCAAGAAGTACAAGCGTCAAAGCTTGGGGATGCCCAAGGCATCCCCTTCTTCATCAATAAAAATTTCAGGTTTCTTCCAAACGCTTCATTTTTATTGTTTCATGCACAGTTGTGTTTTTCTTGGAGCATCTTCTTTTTCGTTTTCGTTTTGGTTTTTAGTTTGCTTGGTTTGCTTAGTTTTCTGAATAAATTGGTTGGAACCCCTCTTTCACACTTTGGTTTGCGAATAGTTTGGTTTGGTTTGGAAAAGAGTAGGAAAGTTCATGCTTATGTAGTAAAAAGAGCTCGTTTTTGACTGTGGCCTATGCTTTGTCATGCCATGCTTGATATTGTTTTGGCTTTATGCTTAGTATTCTTTGATGTAGCATGACTTGGCATAAACAATTGAGATTGCTTAATGTGCCTTGGATGAATCATGCGTTGTTTTAGCATATTAAAGCATAGTATAGTGGTATTCTCCTTTGATGCTTTATTTGGGTTGACTTGGCACATGCTCACACCATGTTATGACTATCCAAAGTCACCATAGCCTTTTTGATCCTTTAGTTTTCAACTTGTAGTATCACTTTATGCTTTGATCAATGATGTGTTGTCGCTCTGCATGATTACGGCCATTATTGCTCTCTTAGTTTGTCACTCCCAGTCTTTTGCTAGCCTTCACAACCAAGTATGAGTTCCACTCATGCATCCAACTCCCTAAACCAAGTTATTCCAAAGAGTCCACCATACCTACCTACTAGCTTATGCTATTCCAAGTATATTCATGCTTTTGTTTACCTTCCACTTGTTATGAGAAAACTAGTGATTAAAGCTCTCACGAACTTGATGGCACACTTTACTTTACTTGCCCTTAATAAACTTGAACCATTGTGTCGTCTATGTTGTATATGCTTGCACTTATTTGTTGGGAATTAGCAGAACCATGCTTTCATGGGGAACGCTTTCAACATTGCACTTGGTACTTGTACCTAGTTGATATCATGCTTTTTTGTATATGGATGGCATCGGTGTGAAATGAAAGGGGAGCTTGTAAGTCCATGGAGTTATTTATATGTGTTAGAGAAACGAATAGGCCGCAGGTATAATCCATGCTGACATGGTGGAAACCTGTAGCGTAACCATAATGAGCTGTCAATGAAGCATTCTTCTTATAAAAAAAGAGTCCTATATTGAGAAAAAAAAGAAAAGAAAAGAAAAAAGAGATACTATGAAAAGAGGAAAGAGAGAAAAAGCACCATATTCCCATGGTAAATAAGAAGAATGCTAAGATGCTCGTTGTCTGCTTGCCTTGTCATTTTGATATGGGGATTCTTCTGTATCATCGGGCAAGGGGTACCCCGTTGGCGGTTCTCAATGATACACATGTACTTACGATGACAAGAACTTACTGGTGACTAAACTTGAGTAGCATGAGGAGTGCCCCTCGTATACAAGGGACATGACATTTCTGACTTATACTTCGTCAAGCATGTACACCATAGTTTGTTCACTTTAACCTTAATCACTTCAAGATGCTTATGATAGGGGCAATGAGAGCTGAAAGCTACAAGTACCATAATTTTTGGAAGCTCTTTATGAGACTTGAATCCCTACTTCCTTTTTACAAAAGGCTTTTCTTCCACCATTATATTGAGTCTCCACCTTCTATCTTTATGCACCTACTTTGAGAGCATAGTGGCCATTCTTAGTTCTATGTGCATTGTCCCAAGACTAGTTGATTGATGCATAACTTGTTATTGCTTGTTTTAAACTATTGTTTCTAGTCACTCTTATGAACTTTGAAGGTGTCCTATGCATTTATATTTGCTACTCTATTGAGGGACAAGCTGAATACTTTTATGCTATGTTTTCTTTATGTGAAACAAACAAACGTCTTGCAAAGCATTGTTATTCATGAATCTTTTGTTTGTGCCTTTTCATGTTGCATCATAGTTTCTTTGCTTATTGCTAGAACTTTGTCTTTCATGTTATGATTGAAGTACTGTGATCCCAGCTTTGAGTGTTTTGCAAATACTTTGATCAAGTCTTTGTTGGTGCATGTCACCTCAAAAATTATTTCTTTTTATCACTTACCTACTCGAGAACGAGCAGGAGTTAAGCTTGGGGATGTTGATACATTGCAAATGTATCTATAATTTTTGATGTTCCATGCTTGGTTTTATCCACTTTCTTGTGTTTTGTTCCAACTTTGGAGTACTTTTCATATGATTTCTTGGACTAACCTATTAACAAGAGCCACAGTGCCAGGTGCCTGTTTTCTGCTGTTTTTGGTTCCAGGAAAGTCAGAAAATGAATATTCTCGGAATTGGACGGGACAAAAGCCAAAGTGCCTATTTTTCCGGAAGGGATCAAGTGCTAGAATACGAGATGGAGAGGGGCCAGAGGGCGGCCACACCACCACCTGGCAGCGAGGCTTAACCAGCCCGAGGTGGTGTGGCCAGCCCAGGCACCCCCTCGGCCTCTCCTTCCGCCTATATATTGCCCTCGGGACGAAAACCCTAAGTACCCGATCAAAAATCCATGAAAGAGTCTGTAGCCGCCATCATCTCCATCCCTAGATGGGGAGGGATATAAAGCTCTTCCCGGCACCCTGCCGGACAGGGGAATTCACCCTGGAGGCCTTCTTCATCACCATGCAAGCCTCCGGTGTGATGCGTGAGTAGTTCATCCTTAGACTACGGATCCATGTAGTAGCTAGATGGCTGGTTCTCCTCCTTTGTGCTTTCATGTTTAGATCTTGTGAGCTCCGTTCATGATCAAGATCATCTATTTGTATTCATACATGTTGTGTTTGCGGGGATCTGATGGATATTGAGATGTTATTTCAGATTGATTATTGATTCTATCATGTATTTGTTATTTGAGATCTTGCATGCTTTCCGTTGTTAGTATCTATCTTGGCCAAGTAGATGCTAGCAACTCCAAGAGTTAGTATTTATGCTCAATAGTGGGTTCATGCCTCTGGTAATCTAGGGAAGTGACAAAAATCTCTAAGGTACTAGATGTGTTGTTGCTACTAGGGAGAAAACAACGATCCTTTGTTCATAGGATAATTGTATTGTTTACTTTACACGCAGTTCGTAAAGCAATAATCTATTGCTTGCAACTTAATACTGGAGGGGGTTCAGATGATAACCTGAAGGTGGATTATTAGTCATAGATGCAGTTGGATGGCGGTCTATGTATTGTGATGTAATTCCCAATCAAGTCTCAAAGGATTCAAGATGATTAGTATATGCATGTATTGCTTTCTCGGTGTTTGTCAATTGCCCCACTATAATTTGTTCACCCAACATGTTATCTATCTAAGGAGAGACACCTCTAGTGAACTATGGATCCCGGTCCTTTTCTTTACATACAATCTACAATTTCTTACTGCTTTGTGTTTACTTTCTACAAACTATTACTTCTTTCCATTCGATATGTTTAATCCATTGTTTTCCACAAAACACGGTGAGATTGACAACCTCATCGCAAGTTGGGGACAAAGTTATGTGGTTGTGTTGTGCAGGTCTCCACGTTGCTACTAGCACCAGTAGTGCGCCCTGCCAAAGCTCAGCTAGTAACACCTTTGAGGTGTTTCCTTGCTCCTACTGGTTCGATTAAACCTTGGTTTCATAACTGAGGGAAACTTGTTGCTTTGCTCATCATACCTTCCTCTTGGGGTTCCCAATGAGCTCTACATCAACACCGCCATCAAGCAATTTTCTGGGCACCATGCATTGAGCCATCATGGAGCCACTCACATTGATGATGCATGGATAAAAAGAAAATATGTGAGTGCCTTAATGCCTTTCGAGCCAACGGACTTGAAGAGCTTGCAAGGTAGACACAACTACCATCAAATGACATCCAATGAAGTCATGCAAGAAATGGCGTCATTCAAAGTTGCTGCAAAGAACGCTGAAGATGCCCGCGCCTGTGCCATTGGAATGCAAAAGGGGGTCAATGTTGCTCTAAAGGCTAATGTTGTTGAGCAAGATGAGGACGAAAGAGCTTTTGAGGGGGCCTCCAGGGACTACCCCAATGAAGTCAAACGTGCTCATGGTGAGTACATGGCATTTTACGCAAGGAACTTTGGAAGGATCCTGCCAAGGCCAAGTTTGAACTCGAGCGCAAGAATGGGTCAAGTGGAAGAAGAGAAAGTGGCCCAAACTGAGAACATGCTACAATTGTGGAGATAGGCTGCACTTTGTGGCCGAGTGTCTGTATTAAAATAGAGAAGAAAATGGTGGCAGGCTCATCCTTAAAGAAAAATCCAAGGCACCTAAGAAGAAGCCATTTATCAAAAAGAATGGCCCTTACAAGAAGAAACCCAAGATTGTATTGGTGGCACAAGAAGAATACTCATCTGCAAGTGAAGATGAAGAGGATGAAGATAGGTCTCGCGAGTTGGCTGCTATAGCCACCACATCGACTCCATCATCTCTCTTCGACTCGCCAAACGAGAACATCATCAACAACAACGTCACTTGCCTTATGGCAAGAGGGTCCAAGGTATCGAGTTCTAGCTCTTCATTTCCTAAGACTAACATAAATTTGGATATGGATGATCATACTAGTATTAAAATGAAAGAATAAGTTATTGCTTTGGATAACTTTTTCACTAACCTGCAAGGTGAGCACAAACTTCATTTTGATGCTCTTATGAGTCAACTTGCTCAAGCCGAAGATCTTCTTGAAGAAAAGGGAAGAATTGAAAGAGAAGATGCCTTGGAGATAGCCTCTTTGAAGAATGCCTTGGAAGAAGAAGAGGAAGCTCGAGTATCTATGGAAGAGAGACTCGAATCCATTGAGGAGTCACATGAAGAAGTTGTGGCTCGGCTCATCAAAGAACGTGACAATGCCCTTGCCAAGGTAAAGAAACTAAAGAAAGAAAAGATTGAAACTGGGACTGCTCATGCTAGACTCTAAGAGAAGTTTGATAAACTTAACAGTGCTCACAAGGCATTGGAGAGTGATCACTCTACTCTAAATGAGTCTCATGACTAGCTCCAAACTCAATTGAAGATGTATGATGTGCCAAGAACCTCTACATCATCTTATGGAAAATAAGAACTTGCAAGAGGTTCTCAACACAAAGGTAAAGAAGTTTTAGATGAGGTACTAAGCAAGCAAAGGACAAACAATGGAAATGAAGGTCTTGGCTATATTCCTAAGGCAAAGAACAAGAAAAACAAGAAGAAGAATAAGAGCAAGACTGCTCAACCAAAGACTAGCACCACCACCAATGACAAGTCTAATTATGATGGTTTTGCAGGGGCTACCAATCCTAACTTTGAGTTATATTGCGATCATTATGGTGATGTTTATGCTAGTTATGTAGGTCCTTATGATTTTTACATTCCTTGGTCTATTTGGGTCCCCAAGACCCTTGTCACTAACATGAGAGGACCCATTAAAAATGAGTACCTAAAACCAAGATGTAACTTTCTTGTAGGGCGATGCTTCCGGTGGGTCTAAATGGGTACTCGATAGTGGATGCACGAGTCACATGACCGGAAGCAAGGAGATCATCACGAAGATGCGGCCAAATCATGATCATATAACCGTCTCCTATGGTGACAAGTCAAAATCTGAGGTATTGGGTCTCCGCAAAGTCGTGGTGGCTCACGATATCTGTCTCGTGGATGTCATGCTTGTTGAGACCCTCTAGTACAATTTACTTTCAGTTCACGCCCTTGGTAAGATGGGCTTTGCAGTTTATATTGATGCTGATTTGGTGGTACTCTTGTGGAGCAAGTCTCTAAAAGTCGCTTTCGTGGGATATGTCGAAAATGACCTGTACGTGGTGGACTTTTCGGGGAAAACCACTACAGGCCCGATGTGTCTTTTTGGAAAGGCTAACGCGGGTTTGTTATGGCATTGCCGACTAGCCCACGTCAATATGAGAACTTTGCAAAGTCTCCACAAGGGTTTCCACATCCTTGGACTAAAAGAAAATGTCTCCTTTGCCAAAGATCGTTTTTGCAGGGCTTGTGTTGAAGGGAAAATGCATGACTCTCCTCATCGAAGGAAGATTGTTATCTCGCCAAAAAGGATCTTAGAGCTCCTTCATGTGGACCTCTTCGGACCTCCATCTCATGCAAGCCTCGGTGGGAAGAAGTACTATCTTGTGATCGTTGATGATTACTCAAGATACACTTGGGTTTATTTCTTCAAGTTGAAGAGTGAAACTCAATAAACGGTCATCGACTTCGCCAACGAGGTTCAACGTCAACACAACGTCCCTATTCTGGCCATAAGAAGTGATAATGGCTCTGAGTTCAAGAACTACACCTTAAATGAGTTCCTAAGTGAAGAGGGGATAAGACATCAATATTCTGCTGCGTACACCCCTCAACAAAATGGTGTAGCCGAGAGGAAGAATCGGACTCTAATGGATATGGCAAGGTCAATGCTAGCCGAATTCAAGTCTCCTTATAACTTTTGGGCTGAAGCAATCTCAACCGCTTGTCATTCATCCAACCGGTTATACCTCCGTAAAATCTTGGACAAGACTCCATATGAAATACTTACCGGTAACAAGCAAAACATCTCATACTTTTGGGTATTCGGGTGTAAGTGTTTCTTTCTCATCAAGGGAGTTCGTTTATCTAAGTTTGAATCTAAGGCTCTAGAAGGTATTTTTGTTGGTTATGGTGTCGAATCCCACACTTATAGAGTCTACAATACGCTCTCCAGAACTGTTGTAGAATCTTGTAGTGTGGTGTTCAAAGAAAATGACGGCTCCCGTGCGGGGCAAGTTGATGTTTGTGATGCAGATGTTGAAATACCCCAAGATGCCATAAGAAGAATGGGCGTGGAATTTTTCTGCCCCATTGAGGAACCCCTTGTGGCGGATTAGGAAGGACAATGCTCTAATCAAGTAGAGCCCTCATCGACACAAGATCAACATGCTCCAACCATTGGAGAAACCTCTACACCAACCCCACAAAATGCTGAAGATCAAAATGCTCATGAAAGCTCCAGGACAGATTATCCGGTCGACACCAGATTATCCGGCCTCCCCTCTCCTGACGACCAAACTGCTCCTGGTATTGAAGAAATCGCTACAAGCTCCAGGCCGGATTTTCCGCCGACCCCGGATTATTCGGCCCCTCGCCAGTTCAAGCAAGTCCCAGGCAGCCTGATGAAGTTGTAACAAGTTCTCCCAGGTCGGATTATCCGGCCTCACCATCGGCCGGATTATCTGGCCCTAAATCACCAGTTGTTCAGCAGCCTCCGGTTATGGGTGCTGACCCACCTCAAGGGCATGCTTCATCACCTCCTACTACTGTTAATCCGAATTCTAATCAAGGTCAAGCAAATGATTCCAATGAAGATTCAAGTGATGAAACTATTCCATCAAGAGACAACAAGCTTATTGAACTTCGTCGCAAGGCTTGTGCTGATCGGAACCTTGAGTTAAGGGGTCACACTCTCGACAAGGTTGTAGGTGATCTTTGACGAAGGGTTTCCACAAGAAGGGAATTGCCAAGTTTTGGTGAGCATCAAGCTCACATCTCAATGGTGGAACCTAAGAAAGTATTTGAAGCTCTTGAAGATCCGGACCGGGTTGTTGCTATGCATGAAGAATTGAATAATTTTGAGCGCAACAAGGTTTGGAAACTCGTGGAGAAGCCCAAGGATTGCCGCAATGTTATCGGCACTAAATGGATATTTAAAAACAAGCAAGATGAGAATGGCATTGTTGTGAGGAACAAGGCGAGACTTGTGGCAGAAGGCTATTCCTAAGTTGAGGGAATTGACTTCGGCGAGACCTATGCTCTTGTGACTTGGCTTGATTCCATCCGTATCCTTCTTGCTTATGCTTTCCATACCAATTTTAAATTGCAGCAAATGGACGTCAAGAGTGCTTTTCTTAATGGTCCTCTATATGAGTTGGTATATGTAAAGCAACCCCCGGGATTTGAGGATCCTAACTTCCCGAACCATGTCTACGAACTCGATAAGGCACTCTATGGCCTTAAACAAGCCCCACGTGCGTGGTATGAGCACCTTAAAGAGCTTTTGCTAGACCATGGCTTCGAAGTTGGGAAAATCGATCCCACTCTTTTTACTAAGAAGGTTAAGGGGGAGCTCTTCGTACGCCAACTATATGTAGACGACATCATCTTTGGTTCTACTAATAAAGATTTTAATGATGAATTTTCAAAGCTTATGACTGACAGGTTTGAGATGTCTATGATTGGGGAATTATGGTTCTTTCTTGGATTCAAGAACAAGCAACTTAGAGAAGGAACCTTCAGCAATCAAGCTAAGTACATCCAAGACATGCTCAAGAGATTCAAGATGACGGATCTTAATGGTGTCGCCACTCCGATGCAAACAAAATGTCACCTTGAACTTAACCCCCATGGTAAAGATGTGGACCAAAAGGTATATTGGTCCATGATCGGCTTTCTTCTTTACCTCTGCGCATCTAGACCCGATATTGTGTTGAGTGTGGGGGTGTGTGCAAGGTATCAAGCAGCTCCTAAAGAAAGTCACTCAGTGGCGGTCAAGAGGATCTTTCGATATCTGGTTCATTCCCCTAACTTTGGTTTATGGTATCCCAAGGGCTCCAATTTCTCTCTATGTGGTTATACTGATTCAGATTGGGCTGGTGATAAGGATGATCAGAAATCCACTTCTGGAGCTTGTCAATTCTTGGGAAGATCTCTAGTGTGTTGGTGTAACGCCCCGGTAAAACCACTACTAGAAAATCGTGTGTTGTTTTATTTTTGTGCATCATCATGACCACATGCTATGTCATCATGCCACATTGCATTTGAGCATCGCCATGTCCTCATGCATCTTTTTGCTAAAACCTTTTTTATAAAAGCATAGCTTTGTTTTCTAAATAACCCTCTCTCTATTTCAAATCAAAAACCCTTGGTCCGCCTGGATATTTTATTTGTCTAAAAACTATCTGCAAAAGTCTTTTATATAAAAATAAAAATAAACTATTTTTGTATCGGGGAGGCAGTCCAGCCGGTAAGACCAGAGACCAACCGGCCACACCACCTACTACCCGGTTTAATCTAGATCTAAGCCTTGGACTAAACCGGACCAAACCCTAACCTAGAACCACCACCTATCACCACTCCACCTGCCGCCGCCACCCACACTAACCCTAAGCCACCTATCCTATCTGTCGCAACACACCTAGCAGCAGCGTTACAACCTGACCCGCCCGTGCGCCGCAAGTGACCCGCCTGGCCCCACCGCGTGCACCCCACTCCCACCAACCGCGACCCCGCTCCCCCGTCCCCACACGCAAACTGACCCCCGCGGTCACGTGTTTCTCCTGAACGCCACCCACCTTGGCCTCTCCTCGCTCACCTTCCGTCCTTCTTCCTCTACAACCACGAGCGTGGATGCTGCCGGCCGCCCTTCTTCCTCCTCTGGCACCTGGCCTCCGGTCATCTCCCTCTCCCGGCCAGCGCGGTTCGCGCCCCCGTCATCCTCGCGTCGTGCTCCACCGCAGCCCCGCTGTCTCGCATCTGCGTCACCGCCAAGGCCGCCCCTCGGTCCATGTCATCCCCGAGCCCGAGCCCTTCTCCATGCTGCCGGCCGCCGTGTCCTCAACCTTCCTGCTCTTCTCCGGCAGCCCCGCGCGGCCCGGGCCTCTTCAAGCTCAGCATCGCACCGCCGCCCTTGGCGCTTCTCTAGTGCCGGCCCGCCCAGCAGTGCAGCATCACCGCCCCGGGTCGTCCGCCGGCCGTCGTCCTCCTCCCCAAGCGCACCTTCCTCTGCCTCGTGTCGCGCCTGCAGCGAAGCTGGCCACCGCCGCCCCTCTGCACGTCCTCGCCTTCCCTAGCCCTCCTCTGCGACCGCCGCCTCTTCCTTCCTTCGACCACACGTCTCTGCAGCATGCCAAGGCTCTCGCCTCCGACCAGCAAACACGCCAAGGATCCCACCTTCCTGTAGCACAAGCACGACGCCCGCAAGGCGTTCGGGCTAGTGTCCGCACAGGACATGCCCCTTCACAACTTGCTTGGGTTTGTCCCTCTGCCACGTGTTGTCTTTGGATGGTCCGTTGTACCCGAGATGGCCCATGGTGCTACATGACCTGCCCCGGTGATGCACTTGTTTTGACAAGATCTCCTCACGGACAAACCAACCCGATGCCGATAACCCGAAGATCAAACGTGGTACATGGTACCTCATGACGATCGCCGAGGCCCGAGCGCACTGATCCTGAGAACCGTGGAGATCGAACCTCGGCACCGTCTTCATGCTTTCCTCACGGATGCCAAGGACTCGTATCGGGAGGCGAAGACCACTCCTGGAGTCCGAAGCCGAACCTGTCGAACCCTGAACCCTCCGAGACCCCAAGATCATCAATTCGACATGTGTGAACCTTCTCGAGCCTCTATTTTTTTTATATAAATGCTATATCTGCTTGTTGCATATTAATTTTTCATACTTGCATGCATATTGTGGGTGTTTGGGGCTATTTCAACGATTCACCTAAATTAAATATGGACACCATATACGGGATTTTCTAGTCTTATATTGGCTCCATTTAAATTTGTATAGCGAATCGATGCCATGTTCTTATTAAGCCAACATTTAAATTTGCGGGGTATCTACATAACTTAAACCTTCTAATTAATTATCGGGACCCTCGTTGCGCTTAATATTCCCTAATTTCACCGCATCTTTACCATGTCATACATCATGCCTGATCTTCTGCTGTAGTATTAAATAGTGTATCCGGTGTTTCTTCTAGTGCTTTGCTTCTTCACGAATTAGGCTGATGAGATGATGCGAGTGTTGACTCGATCTTCAGATGGACCTTCGGCTATGTTTCCCAGGCGAGCATTCTGCCTATTTCTACCTATTTTGCAATTATAGTCTTTACTTCCTCCTGTTGATCTATTGCTACCTGTATTGCGATGCTTTAGTTTCCGTGCAACATTTATATACCTTGCAGCCTCTATATTGCCTTGGACACATCCTATTGCCTTTTGTTTGATAGATAGATGGTCTTGCGAGTCGTAGTCGCTTGCTCAGGTGCGATCCCGTGTCGTGAAGTACCACACAGTTGTTGGAATGTTGTCATATGCTTTACGGTGGAGAGGATCATGACTTTAAATACAACTATTAAATTTCTAGGATAACTAATGAAAGAGACACTGGTGGGCAATAAAAGCTATTTGATTTTTCATGTCCACTTGTGTCCCGTAGGCCCCGAGTACTTGCTACCTGTTCCTTGATTATTCGCACTATCCACATCCGGGAGACCCTATGGATCCCCCTTAGCCAGAGCTTGATTCATTTCTTATTTCTTGGGGCCACAAACTAGTTTGAGGCTTTATTACTATCATGTACTTATGCCATGCTTTACTGCTTTATTTACGATTGTGCGTGGAGCACCTGTACTATTTTGGAACGTGGAATGTTTTCGCGATATCGACAAGCCCAGTCACACTTTCGGGTTCCCAGTCGTTTATATCCATTGACACAAACCCTGGGTCCGTCTCGGAGCCGGCCAACTTCATTGCAGGTAGCTTAATGCGGTGGCCCCCTGAAATATTTTATGAATCCTGTGATTGCTTTGTCGTGAAAGCCTCGTTGGGTTTTGATTTGGTTTTTCCGAGGTTGATCGTGTGTGTGTTGCTATCTGTGCACCCCTGCAGGGTAAATTTTTATGAAAGCCGTGTCCGCGGTTATGGACGACTTGGAGCACAGTATCTCAATCATAGACAAGCAAAACTAAAGTAGTGCTATAAATTTGACTTAATATGTGACTAGTAATCAGCTTCACTACAATAGAATGGATAATAGAAGTGTCAACAACTGGTGGAACTGGGGTGTATCGTGTCATATTATACCTGCCGAGTAAGTATTGCAACTCCAATGGAATGAAATAAAAGTGCCAACAACTATTGGGTTTGGGATGTCACATGCTAACTGTATCTGACTAGTAAGTACTGCAACTACAACTGAATGGTTAACTAAAACTGCCCACTACTTATGCTATCAGGATGACTCATGCTATCTATATCTGACTAGTAAGTTCTTCAACTATAATGGAATGAATAAAACTGCCAACTATGTGAGTTCCTCGGTTTGACTTCCTTGTTTGGTCTCGAAGGGGAAATGCCAGGATGGGTATGATTGGTGTTAGTATCAGGTTGGTCCCGAATAGGTCTCTCTTATCCCTCTCTAATAGCCGATAGTTGCATCGAGTCTCTATAGGTTGTTTATGCATGATGCGCTGCCGCTTCAGTCCACCATACCTATGTAGGTGAGAGCCGCCGAATTCTAGCCTCGTCGTGTACTGGCCTTAGTACTGACCTCTCCTTTTTTCCTTCGCCCTTTGTCGGCACCCCTTTTGTTTCACAGGTATAAGTTTGACGTTGTTAGTAGGGTTACCCTTCTGGCTTGGTCTGGGCAGGTTATGGACGCCATTGGTTATTCTTCAGGGCTCTTAGCCCCATTTGCATCTTATCTGTACTCGGATGCTGTATTGTTTTCAAGGTGATTTGGATCTTTGTACTGTATATCTGTATTCTTTACTCAGTGAGTCATTGCTGTATATATATATATATATATATATATATATATATATGTTCTGTGGGTTCCATCATGGACTATTGTGTAAAGATATTACTTTTATTTTCCACCCGCACGCAAGTGCCTCGTGGGCGTCCTTGAATCGTTTCTATGCGGGTTTGGCGGGAAGTGCTAAAACCTGCATAGGGCCGATTCGAGGGTGTTACAAAGTGGTATCAGAGCTCAGGAGTTGCGATACCCGACTAGTCCAGCCTGTAGGATAACCTAGCTAATGGCCGATGTAGAGTGTCAAAACTATTTTGCAAAATCGGTTGGATAGATCTGAGTAGATCTGTTTTTTACTCCTTACCCCTATGTTATTCTCCTCTTATCTTCGCGTGTTTTGAATCTGTTCTCTTACCTTGCTCCGAGTCCAGGATTTCTTGTGGTTTGGATTCCATCGTACCTTCAGGGTTTCTCTTTCTTCCTTTTATAACGGTGGAACTACGATCATCAATATGCATCTCGTTTGTTGTACCTTTTTATCCAATCTTTTTGGTCCTTGAACTCTTTATCCATATGTGCACCTTGATGGATATCTGAATCGTTGAAAAACATTATGAGAAGGATAAGCATTG
Source organism: Avena insularis (assembly GCA_023614405.1). NCBI lineage: Eukaryota > Viridiplantae > Streptophyta > Magnoliopsida > Poales > Poaceae > Avena > Avena insularis. The sequence goes on from CM042692.1 coordinate 115,427,113, forward strand.
GTGAAGTTGGAGTATACCGTGAGCATGTGTTGTTCATGCCAATGGAACCATCGCGGCACCTAATCATTATGTCTTTTCATACGAATTCCTTTGTATCTTCCAACGTTTTCAACACGACAACATCTTCTATGAAGAACCTACATCCCCCCGTGTTCCGAACATCCCTTGTGAAGATCTTCAGTCTGAATTCCGAGAGTTGGTTACACGATTCTTTTGTTCATGTACAGAGTAATGCTTCGAGTGCGGGATGGAGTAGCTACCATACCACTACTCTTATCATTTGCTCTTGTACGTTGAATGGTGGATAAATGCGATTTTACTCCATCCATGGAAGTTAAGTGGCCTTACCTTTTGAGGCCTCGACCTTCGGCTTTGTTTCTCCGGTGTGTTCTCTCGACGGACGCGAGTAGCTACCCCTTGTTGTTGGTGTCACCGATTTCAAGATGGAGCAAGAATCTTTGTTAGTGGTGTCGCGAGGATCTACCCAAATTAAGAAGCATCTGATCATCAGCCTTCTCCCCCATACCATGAGGCGGATCTCGAGGGCGAGATCCATTGTTAGTGGTGTCGAATTGTAACACCCCGGTAAAACCACTACTAGAAAATCACGTGTTGTTTTATTTTTGTGCATCATCATGACCACATGCTCATGTCATCATGCCACATTGCATTTGAGCATCGCCATATCCTCATGCATCTTTTTGCTAAAACCTTTTTTATAAAAGCATAGCTTTGTTTTCTAAATAACACTCTCTCTATTTCAAATCAAAAACCCTCGGTCCGCCTGGATCTTTTATTTGTCTAAAAACTATCTGCAAAAGTCTTTTATATAAAAAAAACTATTTTTGTATCGGGGAGGCAGTCCAGCCGGTAAGACCAGAGACCAACCGGCCAGACCACCTACTACACGGTTTAATCTAGATCTAAGCCTTGGACTAAACCGGACCAAACCCTAACCTAGAACCACCACCTATCACCACTCCACCTGCCGCCGCCACCCACACTAACCCTAAGCCGCCTATCCTATCTGTCGTAACACACCTAGCAGCAGCGTTGCAACCTGACCCGCCCGTGCGCCGCGCGTGACCCGCCTGGCCCCACCATGTGCACCCCACTCCCACCAACCGCGACCCCGCTCCCCCGTCCCCGCACGCAAACTGACCCCCGCGATCACGTGTTCCTCCCGAACGCCACCCACCTTGGCCTCTCCTTGCTCGCCTTCCGTCATCCTTCCTCTGCAACCGCGAGCGTGGACGCTACCGGCCGCCCTTCTTCCTCCTCAGGCACCTCGCCTTAGGTCGTCTCCCTCTCCTGGCCAGCGTGGTTCGTGCCACCATCATCCACGCGCTGCTCGCAGCCCGCCTCTCGTCGCTTTGCCACGCCAGCCGCCCCTCGGGCCCTGTCGTCCCCGAGCCTGAGCCCTTCCCCACGCCGCCGGTCACCGTGTCCTCAACCTTCCTGCTCTTCTCCGGAAGCCCCGCGCGCCCCGGGCCTCTTCAAGCTCTGCATCGCGCCGCCGCCCTTGGCGCTTCTCCGGCGCCGGCCCGCCCAGCAGTGTAGCATCACCGCCCCGGGTCGTCCGCCGGCCGTCGTCCTCCTCCCAAAGCGCACCTTCCTCTGCCTCGTGTCGCACCTGCAGCGGAGCTGGCCACTGCCGCCCCTCTGCACGTCCTCGCCTTCCCTAGCCCTCCTCTGCGATCGTCGCCTCTTCCTTCCTTCGACCACACGTCTCTGCAGCATGCCAAGGCTCTCGCCTCTGACCAGCAAACACGCCAAGGATCCCACCTTCCTGTAGCACAAGCACGACGCCCGCAAGGCGTTCGGGCTAGTGTCCGCACAGGACATGCCCCTTCACAACTTGCTTGGGTTTGTCCCTCTGCCACGTGCTGTCTTTGGATGGTCCATTGTACCCGAGATGGCCCATGGTGCTACAAGACCTGCCCCGGTGATGTACTTGTTTTGACAAGATCTCCTCACGGACAAACCAACCCGATGCCGATAACCCGAAGATCGAACATGGTACATGGTACCTCATGACGATCGCCGAGGCCCGAGCGCACTGATCCTGAGAACCGCGGAGATCAAACCCCGGCACCATCTTCATGCTCTCCTCACGGACGCCAAGGACTCGTATCCGGAGGCGAAGACCACTCCTGGAGACCGAAGCCGAACCTGTTGAACCCTGAACCCTCCGAGATCCCAAGATCATCAATTCGACATGTGTGAACCTTCTCGAGCCTCTATTTTTTTATATAAATGCTATATCTGCTTGTTGCATATTAATTGTTCATACTTGCATGCATATTTTGGGTGTTTGGGGCTATTTCAATGATTCACCTAAATTAAATATGGATACCATATACGGGCTTTTCTAGTCTTATATTGGCTCCATTTAAATGTGTATAGCAAATCGATGCCATGTTCTTATTAAGCCAACATTTAAATTTGCGGGGTATCTACATAACTTGAACCTTCTAATTAATTATCGGGACCCTGGTTCTGCTTAATATTGCCTAATTGCACCGCATCTTTACCTTTTTATACATCATGCCCGATCTTCTGCTGTAGTATTAGATAGTGCATCCGGTGTTTCTTCTAGTGCTTTGCTTCTTCACGGATTAGGCTGATGAGATGATGCGAGTGTCGACCCGATCTTCGGATGGACCTTTGGCTATGTTTCCCAGGCGAGCATTCTCCCTATTTCTACCTATTTTGCATTTACAGTCTTTACTTCCTCATGTTGATCTATTGCTACCCGTATTGTGATGCTTTAGTTTCCGTGCAACATTTATATACCTTGGAGCCTCTATATTGCCTTGGACACATCCTATTGCCTGTTGTTTGAGAGATAGAAGGTCTTGCGAGTCGTAGTCGCTTTCTCAGGTGCGATCCCGTGTCGTGAAGTACCACACAGTTGTTGGAATGTTGTCATATGCTTTACGGTGGAGAGGATCATGACTTTAAATACAACTATTAAATTTTTGGGATAACTAATGAAAGAGGCACCGGTGGGCAATATAAGCTATTTGATTTTTCATGTCCACTTGTGTCTCGTAGGCCCCGAGTACTTGATACCTGTTCCTTGATTATTCGCACTATCCACATCCGGGAGACCCTATGGATCCCCCTTAGCTAGAGCTTGATTCATTTCTTATTTCTTGGGGCCACAAACTAGTTTGGGGATTTATTACTATCATGTACTTATGCCATGCTTTACTGCTTTATTTACGATTGTGCGTGGATCACTTGTACTGTTTTGGAACATGGACTGTTTTCGCGATATCGACAAGCCCAGTCACACTTTCGGGTTCCCAGTCGTTTATATCCATTGACATAAATCCTAGGTCCGTCTCGGAGCCGGCCAACTTCATTGCGGGTAGCTTAGTGCGGTGGCCCCCTGAAATATTTTATGAATCCTGTGATTGCTTTGTCATGAAAGCCTCTTTGGGTTTTGATTTGGTTTTTCCGAGGTTGATCGTGTGTGTTGCTATCTGTGCACCCCTGCAGGGTAAATTTTTATGAAAGTCGTGTCCGCGGTTATGGACGACTTGGAGCACAGTATCTCGATCATAGACAAGCAAAACTAAAGTAGTGCTATAAATTTGACTTAATATGTGACTAGTAATGAGCTTCACTACAATGGAATGGATAATAAAAGTGCCAACAACTGGTGGAACTGGGGTGTATCGTGTCATGTTATACCTGCCGAGTAAGTATTGCAACTCCAATGGAATGAAATAAAAGTGCCAACAACTATTGGGTTTGGGATGTCACATGCTCATTGTATCTGACTAGTAAGTACTGCAACTACAACTGAATGGTTAACTAAAACTGCCCACTACTTATGCTATCAGGATGACTCATGCTATCTATATCTGACTAGTAAGTTCTTCAACTATAATGGAATGAATAAACTGCCAACTATGTGAGTTCCTCGGTTTGACTTCCTCGTTTGGTCTCGAGGGGGAAATGCCAGGATGGGTATGATTGGTGTTAGTATCAGGTTGGTTCCGAATAGGTCTCTCTTATCCCTCTCTAATAGCCGACAGTTGCATCGAGTCTCTATAGGTTGTTTATGCATGCTGCGCTGCCGCTTCAGTCCACCATACCTATGTAGGCGAGCCTTCAATTCTAGCCTCGCTGCAATCGCCTTAGTAATCGACTCTCCTTTTTTCCTTCGCCCTTTGTTGGCACCCCTTTTGTTTCACAGGTATAAGTTCGTCGTCGTTAGCAGGGTTACCCTTCTGGCTTGATCTGGGCAGGGTTATGGACGCCATTGGTTATTCTTCAGGGCTCTTAGCCCCATTTGCATCTTATCTGTACTCGGATGCTGTATCGTTTTCAAGGTGATTTGGATCTTTGTACTGTATATCTGTATTCTTGACTCAGTGAGTCGTTGCTGTATATATATATATGTTCTATGCGTTCCATCGTGGACTATTGTGTAAAGATATTACTTCGTTTGCCACCCGCACGCAAGTGCCTGGTGGGCGTCCTTGAATCGTTTCTATGCGGGTTTGGCGGGAAGCGCTAAAACCTGCATTGGGCTGATTCGAGGGTGTTATAGTTGGTCATCTAAAAAGCAGAATTGTATCTCTCTCTCCACCGCTGAAGCTGAATATGTTGCTGCTGCTAGTGCCTGCACTCAGTTATTGTGGATGAGGCAAACTTGATGACCCACAAGTATAGGGGGTGTATCGCAGTATTTTCGAGGGAAGTGAAACCCAATTTATTGATTCGACACAAGGGGAGCCAAAGAATATTTATAAGCCTTAATAACCGACTTGTCAATTTAGCTACAGCTAGAAACAATCTTGCTCATAGCAGTTTTGTAGTAGCAATAGTAAAGTAGCAGAAGTAGTAAAGTAAAGACAGCAGTAACAATAGTAGTAAACAGTAGGATTCGAGTGCGGTAGGCATAGGGATGGATGAACGGGCGTTGCATGGACAAGACAATTCACATAGCAATCAGAACATAGGGCAATTGCAGATAAATAAGATAAAGCGTCCAAGTACTAGATAATCCTAGGCATGTGTTCCATATATAGTCATACGTGCTCGCAATGAGAACTTGCACAACATCTTTTGTCCTACCAGCCCGTTTGCAGCGGAGCCTCAAGGGAACTACTGGCAATTAAGGTGCTCCTTTTAATAGAGCACCAGAGCAAAGCATTAACACTCCGTGAACACATGTGATCCTCACATCAAAGCCATTCCCTCCGGTTATCCCGATTTCTGTCACTTCGGGGCCATTGGTTCCAGACAACAACGTGTGTATACAACTTGTAGATAAGACCATAAACAATACTATCATAATGAATCAATAACATGTTCAGATCTGAAATCATGGTACTCGGGCCCTAGTGACAAGCATTAAGCACAACAAGTCGCAACAAAGTCATAAAGCACTAATAAAAGATACTAGGCACCATGCCCTAACAATCTGATGCCATTACATGAACGATCTCATCCAATCTCTACCATCCCCATAGCCTACAGCGGGGGATTACTCACTCATAGATGGGGGAAACATGGATGGTCGATGGAGAAGCGATGGTGATGATGATGGCGATGATCTCCTCCAATTCCCCATCCTGGCAGGGTGCCAGGATGGAGTTTCTGGTGCTGTTTTGTGGAATCTGGTGGTGGCGGCGGAGCGGAACTCCTTCTGGAAAAACGTCGAAGCCCCCTGAGTTTTTAGGTCAGAAGGCAACTTATAGGCGAAGAGGGAGACCGAGGGGGTGCCTAGGGCGGCCAGACCACCCCCTGGTGCGGCAAGGCTAGCCCGCGTGGCTAGGTGGTGTGGCTGGGCCCCAGCCCCACTCCGTCTCATATTCTGGCTCCGGGAGTCTTCTAGTGAAATAGGATTTTTGGCTTTTGTCCCGTCCAATTCCGAGAATATTCATTTTCTGACTTTCCTGGAACCAAAAACAACAGAAAACAAGCAGCTGGCACTATGGCTCTTGTTAATAGGTTAGTCCAAGAAATCATATGAAAAGTACTCCAAAGTGTGGACAAAACACAAGAAAGTAGATAAAACCAAGCATGGAACATCAAAAATTATAGATACATTTGCAATGTATCAAAACTTTAAAGGAATACGGTGTCAACTATGACAAAGTGCCTCTTTTATGTGATAATGAAAGTGCAACCAAAATTGCATACAATCCGGTACAGCACACAAGGATAAAGCATATTGAGATTCAGAATCATTTTATTCGAGACCATGTTGCTCGAGGCGATATTGATCTATCTTTTGTGAGCATGAAGAACCAACTTGCTGATATTTTCACGAAGCCACTTGATGAAGCAAGGTTCTGCTACTTGAGGAATAAGCTAAATATCATTGATTCCAGGAGCTTGTCTTGATTACCCATGCACTCACTCGTACATCTCAGTCTTATTTGGTCTAGATGTGGGCATGGAAATAGGGGGAGTGTGGTCCTAATTAATTGGGCTAACCCTCCCCCCATAAAGCCGAAAGCAAGTTAAGTCATTTGTCTTAATATCATTTTGTGATATGTGAGATTATTGATGAGTATTGGTCATGAACCCAAGATATATCTTCGTGGTGTCATACCATACACTCCAACAAGGTGGCTTCGGCCACCGCCCTCTTCCATAAGGAGAGTTGGATTTTTGGTGGATCTTTTTGGTTGTTTTCGCTCATCTCTTGTTCTTATGGGAATCACACTCAATTTTGGCTTTTAGTTGATTTGGTTCTTGCAATTTTGAGTGTTTAGTACCATCTCAGTTTGGCTCTCTTAATCTTAAGGCTTCCCCTACCTCTAAGCCATCTATTCTTGCACACAAGTCCCTTGTACATCTTGTGGGGGTGTTGTTTGGGGACGCGTGGGCCTGAATCTGTGTACAACAGAAATTCAGATTTTAGGCCGGATAATCCGGCCCAAGTGTAGGTCGGATAATCCTGCCCTGGCGGATTTCGTCTTTAAGAGAAGGGATTGGGGGAAGGGCTCATAACGAGCAGCACTTCTCTCCCAACCCTCTCCTCCTCCTCAGTCGCCGCCTGCCGTCCCCCACCCTCCCCAGAGCCTCTCCGGCCACCGGATTTTCCGGGCCTCCCCGGATCTTCTTCTCCGCGCCTCTGGGTACCTTCTCCTTCGCGTTCTTCCTCCAATGAGTGAGGGTAACTCCCTCCCTTCCCATCTTTTACTAGATGTGTCATTTGTTGGCTGGAACGTTGTCTAGAAGGATGTTGTTTCGCGTAGAACTTGTAGTCTTGAAGTTTCTAGGCCCGATCTACTTCTTTGTGCTCAATCTAGGCAAGTTGAAAATTTTCTGCCAGGGCCGGATTATCCGCCCTTGGCCAGGCCGGATAATCCGGCCTGACAGAATCGAATCTGGTTCAATTTTCGCCATAGTGTGTGCATTGAGTAGAATTGTCCTATGAACTTTTTGACTACCTTTTCTACGCTCTCTATTGGACTTGTGTGTATGCTTATCCCCATGCTATCAACCTTGTTCTCTTCACAGGTGGTTCCAGTGCTCCCAAGACTTACAAGCGTCGTTCTCGTACTATCTATTTCGGGGTAGACAGTGAGGGTAATAATGTGGACAAAGTTGAGCTGAGGAGAAGAGAGAAAGAGGCTGACCGCATGGATGAGCAAGAGAAGAGGGAGAGATCTAGGAGGGGTGTGTCCAAGAGGAAGGGCAAAGAGCCCAAGATCAACTACAAGGCTTTGGACCCAGTCACTTATTCCTCTATCCGTCACCGTGATCTGTTTGCTGAGTTGCCCCGTGATTCTAAGCTGGTGGATTCTCGCTTTGGGTGTGCTGAACAGAAAGGGATATATGAAGATGTGTATACCAGGCTGAACATTAGGCCTATGCACCCGTTGATTCTTGCTGAGGCTTTGGAGAAGCCCCACCTTGTTGATGCCATGTATGTGGCTGAGTAGATGGGGATGCACCATCTCATCGCTCTCTAGTGCTCATATGATTCTGAGGTGGTGAACCAGTTCTTTTCCACTTTGGTTATTTGTGGAGATGAGCATCGTACTATGAAGTGGATGACTCGTGACAGGCCTATGACTGCTGATTTCCGTGTGTTTGCTGAGGTACTTGGATACTCTTTCTTATGGAGATATGCCCAAGAGGCAATAATAAAAGTGGTTATTATTATATCTTTGTGTTTATGATGAATGTTTACATCCCATGCTATAATTGTATTATAAGGAAACACTAATACATGTGTGTTTTGTAAACATAAAAGTGTCCCTAGTAAGCCTCTTGTGGAACTAGCTTGTTGATTAATTGATGATCATGGTTTCCTGATCATGGACATTGGATGTCATTAATAACAAGGTTATATCATTAGGAGAATGATGTGATGGACACACACCCATAGTAAGCGTAGCATAAGATCAAGTCATTAAGTTCGTATTGCTATAAGCTTTCAAATGCATAGTAACCTAATCCTTCGACCATGAGGTTATGTTAATCACCATCACCGGATGGGTACTTTGATGACATCAAACACCGCTTCATAACTGGGTGGTTATAAAGGTGTCATTGGGTATTCTGAAAGTATGTGTTGAAGCGCATGGACCAAGATTGGGATTTGTCCATCCATATGACAGATAGATATGCTCTGGGCCCTCTCGGTGAATGTCATCTAGTTAGCTTGCAAGCATGTGACTAGGTCACAAGGGATGACATAACATGGAACGAGTAAAGAGTACTTATCAGTAATGAGGTAGAACTAGGTATGGAGATACCGACGATCAAACCTCGGATAAGTAGAATATCGCGTGACAAAGGGAATTGGTTTCGTATGTTAATGGTTCTATCGATCACAAAGTCATCGTTGAGTGTGTGGGAGCCATTATGGATCTCTAGATCCCGCTGATGGTTATTGATGGGAGAGGTGTCTTCATCATGTCTGCATATTCACGAACCATAGGGTGACACACTTAAGGTTCGAAGTTGTTTTAAGTAGATATGGAATATGCGTTGGAGACCGAATGTTGCTTGGAGTCTCGGATTGGATCCGGGATATCACGAGGAGATCTGGAATTGTCCGGAGAATAAGATTCATATATTGGGGATCATTTTCTAAGTTAGGAAATGTTCCGGAGTATTTGTATGGGGATTCTAGAAGGTTTCGGAATGTTCCGGAAGGTTCTAGGAGATTTCTTGGAGTTTGCTTGAAAACCAAGAAAGGATCAAGGAGTCCTTGTGGGGTAATACAAGGAGTCGTGGGGGAGGAGGACTCCCCCCCTCCCAATCCGCCGGCCAAGGAGGGAGGGGAGTCCTACTAGGACTCCCCCTCCCATGGCGCCTCCCTCCTTTAAATAGAGGGGTGGGGGCGCCCCCCCCGTGCCCCCGCCACATCAAGCCCAAGCCGCCGCCGCTCTCCTCCACCATCCCACTGCTCAGGCGTAGGCGAAGCCCAGCAGAATTCTCTACTCCACCACCACCACCACACCGTCAGGTCTTTGGGATTCCGTGGAGAAGATCTACTACCTTCTGCTCACGGAACAGGAGAGGAAGGTCTGCCCGACTCAAGACGTGTGACCGATCGGAAGCATCACGAACGCTACGGAAGGATCGTCCACACGATCTTGCGATCGGCAAGTGATCGACTACATCAACCCTGAGATCCAATCTCGTAACGCTTTCGGATCTACGAGGGTTAGTACAGATCTATCTCGTTGCACATGTCTAATAGATTAGATTTTGGCTTTTATCTAGATTAGATCTGGGTTTTGTTTGTTCTTGTGGTAGAATTTTTTTGTTTTCCATGCTACGAACCCATTAGTGGTATCAGAGCCGTATCTATGCGTAGATCTGTTGCACGAGTAGAACACAATGGTTTTGTGGGCGTTGGTGCTCGTGCCGTGTTTTGCTTTGTGTACTTTGCATCTCGCGGTATGGTGGGATGAAGCGGCTCGGGCTAACCTTACATGTCATCGCACATGATACTTGCTCCACGCTTGACGTGTAAGTTGCTTTGCACAAGTGGCTTTGCGGGTGTCTGTCTCTCCCATCATAGTATAGATCCAATTTACACTTTGCACTTGATAGCACTTGTATCAACGTTGTGGTTCAGTTTCGTAGGTAAGATCCGTTCTTATTCGAAAGACCCAAACCATGTAAAACATGCAAAGAAAATTAGAGGCGTCTAACTTGTTTTTGCAGGGGTTTTGTGATGTGATATGGCCATCATGTGATTGTGATTATATTTGATGTATGCAATGATCCTTGTTGTAATATGGCAACCGGCAGGAGCCTAATGGTTGTCTTTAATTCTGTTAAGACATGCGTGTCTATTCATCTTGTAATTGCTTTATTTCAAGTAGTTGTAATAGTTGCTGGTGATGATGGAAAACCATGAAGCGGCGCCACTGACCTTGACGCAATGCTGGTGATGATGGAGATCATGTCCGTGCTTTGGAGATGGAGATCAAAGGCATAAGAAGAAAGGGCCATATCATATCACACTAATTTTGAATTGCCCATGATGTTAATCCTTTATGCATCTTGTATTGCTTAGATCGCGACAGTAGCATTATAAGATGATCCCTCTCACTAAATATCAAGTAATAAAGTGTTCGTCCTTAGTTGGCACCGTTGCTAAGACTCGTCGTCTTGAAGCATCTCGTGATGATCGAATGTGATAGATTCTACGTGTGCATACAACGGGTGCAAGCCAGATTTGCACATGCGGAAACTAAGGTTAATCTTGACGAGCCTAGCATGTACAGACATGGTCTCGGAACACGGAATATCGAAAGGTAGAGAATGAATCATATAAGTGATATGATGAACATGAAGATTGTTTGCTGATGAAACTACATCTTCTCTCATGAAGATCGGACTTGGTGTAGTGGACTTGGTTCGTGTAATCACTAAGACAATGTGAGGGATGTTGTTTTGAGTAGGAGTTCACCTAGTTAATTTAAGAATTAAAATTGAACTCAATTTATCATAAACTTAGTCTAAACTACTTGCAAATTTGTTGTAGATTATGGCGAACCTCTCCATCAATTTCAATGCGTTCCTAGAGAAAGAAAAGCTTAAGAACAATGGAAGCAACTTCACGGACTGGCTCTGTGGTCTGAAGATTGTCCTCAGGGCTGGTCAGATGACCTATGTGCTCGAAGCACCGCTAGGTGACCCACCTGCAGATGATGCCACCGATGACGTAAAGAATGTTTACGCTACTCGGAAAAATCATTACTCCACAGTTCAGTGTGCCATCCTATACGGTTTAGAAACGGAGCTCCAGAAGCGTTTTGAGCACCACGACCCGTTCGAGATCATTAAGGAGCTCAAGCTCATTTTTGAGACTCACGCGGCCGTGGAGAGCTATGAGGCCTCCGAAAAGTTCTTTACCTGTAAGATGGAAGAGGGAAGCTCCGTTAGCGAGCACGTGCTCACCATGTCTGGGCACAAAAACAAGCTCCAAGAGTTGGGGATAATGATTCCTAATGAGTTAGGGATTCACTGTGTCCTCCAATCACTGCCACCGAGTTATAAGAACTTTGTGATGAACTACAATATGCACTGCATGAACAAGACGTTGCCTGAACTATCGTCCATGCTGAAAACTGTTGAAGTGGAGATCAAGAAGGCGCACCAAGTGTTGATGGTCAATAAGACCACCAATTTCAAGAAACAGGGCAAGCCTAAGAAAAAGGGCAACTTCAAGAAGGACGGCAAGAAAAGCACTTTGCTAAGAAGCCCAAGGCTGGTCCTAAGCCTGAAACTGAATGCTTCTACTGCAAGGGTGCTGGTCACTGGAAGCGTAACTGCCCCAAGTACCTGGCGGATCTGAAGAACGGCAACATCAAGAAGAAAGGTATATTCGATATACATGTTATTGATGTGTATCTTACTAGTAATCGTAGTAGTGCCTGGGTATTTGATACTGGTTCGGTTTCTCATATTTGTAACTCAAACAGAGCTGCGAATAAACGAAGACCGGCAAGAGACGAGGTGACGATGCGTTGAAATGGCTCCAAGGTTGATGTGATCGCCGTTGGCACGCTCCCTCTACATCTACCTTCAGGATTAGTTTTAAATTTGAATAATTGTTATTTGGTGCCTGCGTTAAGCATGAACATTATATCTGGATCTTGTTTATTGCAAGACAGTTACTCTTTTAAGTCTGAGAACAAAGGTTGTTCGATTTATATGAGTAATATCTTTTATGGTACTGCACCTGAGATGAATGGTTTATTCTTATTGAATCTCGATAGTAGTGATACACATGTTCACAACATAGATGCTAAACGAATAAAATTGAATGATAATTCTCCATACATGTGGCACTGTCGTCTTGGTCACATTGGAGTGAAGCGTATGAAGAAACTCCATTCTGATGGACTTCTTGAATCACTTGAAAGATGCGAAGCATGTCTAATGGGAAAAATGACTAAGACTCCATTCTCTGGTATAATGGAGCGAGCTATAGACTTATTGGAAATAATACATACCGATGTGTGCGGTCCAATGAGTGTAGCATCGCGTGGTGGATATCGTTATGTTCTCACTTTCACGGATGACTTAAGTAGATATGGGTATGTCTACTTTATGAAACATAAGTCCGAAACTTTCGAGAAGTTTAAGGAATTTCAAAGTGAAGTGGAAAATCATCGTAACAAGAAGATTAAGTTTCTGCGTTCTGACCACAGAGGTGAATATCTGAGTTATGAGTTTGGCATGCATTTAAAGAAATGTGGAATACTTTCGAAGTTGACACCGCCGAGAACACCACAGCGTAATGGTGTGTCCGAACGTCGTAATCGAACTCTCTTAGATATGGTTCGGTCTATGATGTCTCTTACAGATTTACCACTATAGTTTTGGGGCTATGCATTAGAGATAACCGCATTCACTTTAAATAGGGCACCATCTAAATCTGTTGAAACGACACCGTCCGAATTGTGGTTTGGTAAGAAACCTAAGTTGTCGTTCCTTAAAGTTTGGGGTTGCGAAGCGTATGTAAAGAAGTTGCAACCTGATAAGCTTCAAACCAAAGCGGAGAAATGCGTCTTCATAGGATACCCTAAAGAAACAATTGGGTATACCTTCTATCATAGATCCGAAGGCAAAGTTTTCGTTGCCAAGAATGGATCCTTTCTTGAGAAGGAGTTTCTCTCGAAAGAAGTGATTGGAAGGAAAGTAGAACTCGACGAGTTTATTGAACCTTCTCTCGGAGTTGAGAGTAGCACAACACCGGAAGATGTTTTTGTGCCGCCTGCACCAATTGGAGAGGAAGCTCATGATTGTGATCATGAAACTTCGAACGAAGTTACTGCTGAACCTCGTAGGTCAACGAGGGTTCGTACCACTCCTGATTGGTATGACTCTACCTTGAACGTCATGTTGGTGGACAACACTGATGACCCTGCGACGTATGAAGAAGCCATGGTGAGCCCAGATTCCGACAAATGGCTAGAAGCCATGAAATCCGAGATGGGATCCATGTACGAAAACCAAGTGTGGACTTTGGTGGACTTACCGGATGGCCGCTTTCAAAAGAAAAATAGATGCTGATGGTAATGTTACTGTCTATAAAGCTCGACTTGTCGCGAAAGGGTTCCGACAAATTCAAGGAGTTGACTACGATGAGACTTTCTCACCAGTAGCGAAGCTAAAGTCTGTGAGGATTTTGTTAGCAATTGCTGCATATTTCGATTATGAGATTTGGCAGATGGATGTCAAAACGGCGTTCCTTAATGGTGACATTGAGGAAGAGTTGTATATGGTACAACCCAAGGGTTTTGTCGATCCTAATGATGCTGACAAGGTATGCAAACTTCAGCGCTCCATTTATGGACTGAAGCAAGCATCCCGGAGTTGGAATCAACGTTTTGATAAAGTAATCAAAAACTTTGGATTTATACAAACTTATGGAGAATCTTGTATTTACAAGAAAGTGAGTGGGAGCTGTTTAGCATTCCTAGTACTATATGTAGATGACATATTGTTGATTGGGAATGATATAGAACTTCTTAATAGCGTCAAAACCTATTTGAATAATAGTTTTTCAATGAAGGATCTTGGCGAAGCGGCATATATTCTAGGCATCAAGATTTATAGAGATAGATCAAGATGCCTAATAGCGCTTTCACAAAGTACATACTTAGACAAAGTTCTAAAGAAGTTTAGAATGGAAGAGAGCAAGAAAGGGTTCGTGCCCATGTTGTCAGGTAAGACCTTGAGTAAGACTCAAAGTCCGGCTATGGCAGAAGATAGAGAAAAGATGAATAATATTCCCTATGCCTCGGCCATAGGTTCTATCATGTATGCCATGCTGTGTACAAGACCGGATATAGCACATGCTGTTAGTTTGACTAGCAGATATCAAAGTGATCCTGGAATGGAGCACTGGACAGCGGTCAAGAATATCCTAAAGTACCTGAATAGGACTAAGGATATGGTTCTTTCTTATGGAGATATGCCCAAGAGGCAATAATAAAAGTGGTTATTATTATATCTTTGTGTTTATGATGAATATTTACATCCCATGCTATAATTTGTATTATAAGGAAACACTAATACATGTGTGTTTTGTAAACATAAAAGAGTCCCTAGTAAGCCTCTTATGGAACTAGCTTGTTGATTAATTGATGATCATGGTTTCCTGATCATGGACATTGGATGTCATTAATAACAAGGTTATATCATTAGGAGAAAGATGTGATGGACACACACCCATAGTAAGCGTAGCATAAGATCAAGTCATTAAGTTCGTATTGCTATAAGCTTTCAAATGCATAGTAACCTAATCCTTCGACCATGAGGTTATGTTAATCACCATCACCGGATGGGTACTTTGATGACATCAAACACCGCTTCATAACTGGGTGGTTATAAAGGTGTCATTGGGTATTCTGAAAGTATGTGTTGAAGCGCATGGACCAAGATTGGGATTTGTCCATCCATATGACAGATAGATATGCTCTGGGCCCTCTCGGTGAATGTCATCTAGTTAGCTTGCAAGCATGTGACTAGGTCACAAGGGATGACATAACATGGAACGAGTAAAGAGTACTTATCAGTAACGAGGTAGAACTAGGTATGGAGATACCGACGATCAAACCTCGGATAAGTAGAATATCGCGTGACAAAGGGAATTGGTTTCAGATGTTAATGGTTCTATCGATCACGGTCATCGTTGAGTATGTGGAGCCATTATGGATCTCTAGATCCCGCTGATGGTTATTGATGGAGAGGTGTCTTCATCATGTTCGCATATTCACGAACCGTAGGGTGACACTTAAGGTTCAAGTTGTTTTAAGTAGATATGGAATATGCGTTGGAGACCGAATGTTGTTCGAGTCTCGGATTGGATCCTGGATATCACGAGGAGATCCGGAATTGTCCCAGAATAAGATTCATATATTGGGATCATTTTCTAAGTTAGGAAATGTTCTTAGTATTTGTATGGGGATTCTAGAAGGTTTCGAATGTTCCGAAGGTTCTAGGAGATTTCTTGGAGTTTGATTGAAAACCAAGAAAGGATCAAGGAGTCCTTGTGGGTAAGACAAGGAGTCATGGGGTAGGAGGACTCCTCCCTCCCAATCCGGGCCAAGGAAGGGAGGAGTCCTACTAGGACTCCTCCCATGGCGCCTCCTCCTTTAAATAGAGGGGGGCGCCACCCCTGCCCTCCACTTCAAGCCCTAGCCGCCTCTCTCCTCCTCCTTCCTCTGCCAAAGCTTAGGCGAAGCCCTGCAGAATTCTCTACTCCACCACCACCACCACACCGGTCAGGCTGCTGGGATTCCGTGGAGAAGATCTACTACCTCCGTCATTGAACGGGAGAGGAAGGTCTGCCCGACTCGCACGCAG
Organism: Avena insularis; assembly: GCA_023614405.1. Taxonomy (NCBI): domain Eukaryota; kingdom Viridiplantae; phylum Streptophyta; class Magnoliopsida; order Poales; family Poaceae; genus Avena; species Avena insularis. Next base: position 115,442,935 of record CM042692.1, read on the forward strand.
ACCGATCGTGAAAGCGCCAGAACGCTGCGGAAGGATCGTCCACACGATCTTGAGATTGGCAAGTGATCGACTACATCAACCCCGAGATCCAATCTCGTAACGCTTTCGGATCTACGAGGGTTAGTACAGATCTATCTCGTTGCACATGTCTAATAGATTAGATCTTGGCTTTTATCTAGATTAGATCTGGGTTTTGTTCGTTCTTGCGGTAGAAATTTTTTGTTTTCCATGCTACGAACCCATCACTTTCCGCAACAGGGATAGGGCCAGTGGCCACCGCATCATCACCCAGCTGAAGCCCAATAAAGATGCAGTTCTATCTCCTTGCACGATGGACAATGGCATTGTGGGCACTCTTGCTGGTCTTGCTCCTATCTATGCTGCCTTGGTGGGCCTCTTCCGTGATTCCATCACTCCGAGTGGAGGCAACAATGATAGCATCCGTGGTCACCTGTCCAGCTCCTTGCCTTCTCTCATGAGGTTGCCTCGTGCGAGGATGAGTCCGTGCAGTACAAGCTAGATGTGATGGATTTCATCTACCATGAATTGCCTGATGCAATGTTCAACCGGTTGTCCATCCCTTATGCTCCCTACATTATGATGCTCATGAGGCACCTGCTTCCCTTTGAAGATTTCAACATTGATGTTGTGCATAAGGCAAAGAAGATCTACAACAAGGTTCGGAAGACCTCTCACCCCTCTTCTGCTCCTGAGGGTCTCATGAGGGATGCTCGTAGGCCTCCAGTGCCTCCCGTTGCTCGTGAGATCAAGCAGCTAAACTGTTTCCAGCGTCACATTCTTTGCATGGGCGTGGACAGACGCAAGGGCCAGTATGAGGCTTACTAGCAACGCCATGAGTTGGCCCACTCTCAACAGCTCATCTTCACCATGTTTCTAGTGCTTCTGGTGATCCCTTGGCTCCTACTCGTCCCACACCATATGCCCGGTGGAACTCTTCTTCTGGGTTGAACTATGGAGAGTTGGAGCGTCACTTGTTCCCCTCTATGGCCACTGCTGATGATGAGGACGATGACACTGAGGAGCTTGAGGATGAGGACGATGATGGGAACGAGGACGAGGATGAGGATGAGGACTACGAGTGATACTTTGGGGTGCTAGCATCGCTCTTCTTCCTTTTTGGCGTATCGATGCCAAAGGGGGAGAAGTAGTTCTATTAGGTCTTCGAGGATTTACATGGGTCGGGCACAAGGCATTTGCACTTTTTCTATTCGTCGTTTTCCTGCTTGTGCCCATTTAGCGTTGAACTTTAATTTGTGGTTTGTGGTTTGTATGAGACTCTGTGTTGGTGGACGTTTGGATTTATCTCATGGATTATGCCTATGGATTCATCTATTCATATCCTATTATGCTGGGAATCTATCTCGAGGAAGGCGCGTATATTGGTTATCACGTTGATAATTGTGGCTATTTCAAGGACGCCTCTCTCAATATCTCGGTGGTATGATTATGTTGTTTATATTTCAATGGAATAGACTCACACCTATTTGTGTGCATGTGTATTCAAATGCAAATTTCTAATATGCACACATTCAGGGGGAGTCTCTTCCATGTTTTTGTTCGTGGTCTTGTGATCCTTTCTTGCAAATCCTAGTATTGTCATCTAACACCAAAAAGAGGGAGATTGAAAGAACATTTCATGATTTCCCATGTTTTGTGTGTTAGATAACAATACCATGGATTATTCTAATGTGCACTAAGTATTGCAGGAAAGTTTTGAGAGTCTGGGGGCCGGATTATCCGCCCCCATCATGGGCCGGATAATCTGGCCAGACCACCTTGGCCAGGGCTAGCTCTGCGCAAGTCTCTGTCTGGGGGCGGATTTCCCCCCAGAAAATTCCGGCCCTGAGGCGGATTTTCTCCCTGGACCAGATAATCCGGCCCTTATGTTGGGGCGGATAATCCGGCCCCGGGGGAATCGCACAAGTGAGCTCCTGCACAAGCTTCTATCTGGGGGCAGAATTTCCCCCGGATATTCCGAGGCTGGGGCGGATTTTTCCCCCAGCCGGATAATCCGGCACTCCCGTAGGGCAGGATAATCCGGTCCCCGGGAGAAAGTGTGAAGGGCAAGTCTGCGTGAGCTTCTATCCGTAGCCAGTTTTTCTGCTGGAGAATCCGAATCTGGGGCAGAGTTTTCCCCAGGACGAATAATCCGGCCCTCACTTGGGCCGGATAATCCGGCCCCCAAAGTCCCCAACGGCTTGGATTGGGAAGGGGGTATAAATATCCCTTCTTCCCCAACAAGCAAAACTCTTGATTCATTCAAATAACATCAGACCCTTTGCAAGAGCTCATTCTCTAGATCTCCCACTTCAACCACCCGAAGGTTTCGATCTTCGGGGGAATTGAAGGAGGAGAAAATCATCATCATCATCACGAATCAAGCGCATCAACTCCTCTCCATTCATTTGGAGAAATCCCGGATCTAGTATTCTTGTCAATATCTAGATCTTGTTCGTTGTTATTGATAACTTGTTCTTGTGGCAGCTTGTTGTCATTACATGAGCCTCCAAGTTGATTGTGGAGTTGTGCCCCGCTAGTTGTGTAAAGGCATCGGTACCCGCCTCGAAGGGTTCCTATAGTGGAAAGGTGGATCAGGCCTTTGGTGGCAGGATCCATCGGAGAACAGGGTGAGGCCTATTGGCGTGGTGGTCTTAGTACCGCCCACCCCTCCAACGCAGACGTACTTCCCTTAACAAGGAAGGAACTGGGGTAAAACAAATCATGTGTCTCTGCGTGCTTCACTACGGTTCACTCGTTCCTCCCCCACTCGCCTTTACTCGCTAGTAGATATATTTGCATATAGGGAAATTCCTCCTAATAGTTTATCTAGAGAATTTACCCTTTGTGCTAAGCCTAAAATTGAAAAGGCATTAAAATTTGGAGTAGCACCTATTCACCCCCCCCCCTCTAGGTGCCCATACGATCCATTTCACATACTTGCCACAAGGATTTTTCATCGACAGATTTATAGTAGGTCTGAAAGACAGCATCAAGCACACATCCCAATGCCAGAAACCATCTACCCATCTGTCAGCATATTGGTTTGCTCGTCAATACGAAAGGCTTACCTGTCAGCAAACAAAAAAGCAACAATACCAGCTGCAGCTCCAAGAATTTTCCCTAACCAACCAGCCAGGCCAGTTCAAGTGGTAGGACTAAATAGGGAGAACAGAAACAGGGCTCCAGCAGAAATACCAAGGGAAGCTAGGAAATGTTGGTACTGTCATTAATGTAATGGAAATGCAGAGGTCATGAGGAGGAACAAGAAGACCCACCAAGACAAATCCCAAATGCTCTACATGAACAAGCCGCAGAAGAATTGCAAGGGGCACCTGTCCTAGACCCTACAGCACCACCAGCTGAACAACTAATGAACATTTTTGTAGCTGCCTATACAGGATGTCCTAGTAGCTCTACTATTTCATTACTACTGCAGATACAAACTTACCAAGCTATTGCTCTGGCTGATACTGGTAGCACCAATACATTCATGGATCTGTAGTTTGCTTTGCACAATAACATACCTATGATAACCACCAAGTAGAGAATAGTTAAAGTAGTAGGAGGAGAACTACTTACTTCAGCAGCTATTGCCTACAACTATCCATTCAATATTTCAGGGCACAAGTTCTTTGCAGATTTCAGAATCTTTGAACTACAAGGATCTGATGTCATACTAGGAGTTAACTGGTTCAGTGCTCATAATCCAGTTACATCTGACTTTGTGCACAGAACATTGACAATTGGCATCAAAGGCCAACCTTCCACAATCACCTGCTACCTAGGAATAAACTCCTAATCTCTTCAGATAAGTGTAATAAGTTGATTCAACAAAGAGCCATGAGCTATATCCTATTCAACACCACTGACCAATCCCTGACTGAAGAGGAACAAGACAAACACCATCCACCTGATGAACTGAATGACCTGTTACATCAATTCCAAGACATCTTCCAGTCACCAATTAGCCTTCCTCTAAACAGAAGTTGTGACCACTAGATTCCACTCATACCTGGGTCAAAACATGTGAACATTAGACCATACAAAATGTCTCACATCCAAAAAAAACTCTATCGAAATGCTAATAAAAGAAATGTTGCTCAACAATGAAATCAGGCCAAGCAAAAGCCCTTACTCATCCCCTACTATCTTGGTGAGAAAGAAGGATAGATCCTGAAGATTGTGTGTAGATTTCAGAGGGCTAAATGACATGACCATTAAAAATAAATTCCCTATCCCAGTAACTGAAGATTTGTTGGATGAACTCAATGGAGCTACAATTTTCAGCAATTTTGACCTGAAAGCTGGCTATCATCAAATAAGAATGAGGGAAGAAGACATAGCAAAGACAGCATTCTCAACACATTTGGGTCACTATGAATAATTAGTGATGCCATTTGGCCTCTACAATGCCACAGCAACATTCCAAGAGTTGATGAACAGCATATTCTCCAAGTTTTTGAGGCAATTTGTCTTGGTTTTCTTTAATGATGTCCTAGTATACAGTAAATCTCTGAAGGGACACTTGGATCACCTAACCCAAGTTATGGCTATCTTCAGAAACCATGAACTCAAAGCCAAAATGTCCAAATGTTAGTTTGGCCAACCCTAGGTGGAATATCTAGGCCACATTATCTTAGGCAAAGGAGTCCAAACTAATCCAGCAAAAATCCAGGATATTCTGAATTGGGAAAATCCCACAACATTAAAAAAACTCAGGGGATTCTTGGGCCTCACAGGATATTACAGAAGGTTTATTCCTAAGTATGCCCACATTTGTCAACCCCTATACAGTTCCCTCAAGAAAAACAGCTTCTCTTGGGGCCCTCCACAACAAGAAGCATTTGAGCAGCTCAAGCTGGTAATGTCAAAACCCCCACTCTTGGCTTTACCTGATTATTCCCAACCTTCTACAATAGAAACATATGACTGCACTTCTGGTCTAGGAGCAGTATTGATGCAAAATTCTAAGCCATTAGCATATTTCAGCAAACGTGTGGGGCCTGAAACCAATGCAAAATCAGTATATGAGAAGGAGGCCATGGCCATCTTAGAGGCTCTCAAAAAATGAAGACACTACTTTCTTGGCAACAAATTAATAATCAAGACTGACCAGTGTAGCTTGAAATATCTAGCAAGTCAAAGATTATTAGAAGGCATTCAGCACAAACTAATGCTCAAGTTGATGGAATTCGACTTCCTCATACAGTATAAGAAGGGCAAGGAAAATATCGTGGCAGATGTTCTGTCCACGAAATACCAACCTGATGATCTCAACTGTGTGCAAGAGGTATGTATGGTCACATCTGCAGCCATCCCAGTCTGGACCTTGGATATCTCCAAATCATACCAGAATGATACCCACTGCTCCAAACTTCTACAAGAATTAGCTATCAACCCGGAGAGAAACCCCAACTTTTCCTCACAAGAAGGCATCCTAAGATACAAAGGAAGACTAATGATTGGTTGTGGTTCTGATTTAAAGGACAAGATTTTTGATTCCTTCCATTCTTCAGCAATTGGTGGACACTCTGGTACTAGAGTCACTTACCACAGAATCAAAAATCTGTTCTATTGGCCAAAGTTGAAGGAGTTCATCGACACCAAAGTGGCACATTGTTCCATTTGCCAAATATCCAAAACAGAAAATTGCCCTATCCAGGTCTGCTGGACCCACTACCAATACCAACATCTAAATGGGTTGAAATCAGTATGGACTTTGTAGAGGGGCTGCCAAAATCAAAAGGAAAAAATGCCATACTAGTGTTAGTGGATAGACTTACAAAGTACTCACACTTCCTTCCCTTGTCCCACCCATATACAGTACAGACAGTGGCAAACCTCTTCATCACCAACATTTTCAAACTGCATGGACCTCCCTCAGTCATCACAACAGACATGGACACAATCTTCACAAGCAAACTTTGGCAAGAAATATTCAACTCCATGAAGGTAACACTCCATTTTACCACAGCATACCATCCTGAGTCTGATGGATAGACTGAACGAGTCAACCAGTGTCTCGAACAGTATCTCAGGTGCATGGATTTTATTGAACAAAGAAATGGTGTGACTGGTTGCCTTCAGCTGAATGGTGGTATAACAACAGCTACCATACATCTATCAAAATGTCTCCTTTTCAGGCTCTATATAAGTACCCACCCCCTGTGCTAGCAGCAATTCCCATTCCAAGCTCCTCTGAACCCAATACATCTCTAGCTGAAAATCAGAATATGATTCAGATACTGCAACAAAACCTGACAAAGGCTCAGGCGACCATGAAAAAATACGCTGATAAACTCGAACACCTCGAGTTTTCTAGCAAGGAGATATGGTCTATCTCAAGATGCAATCACATAGAGAACACGCCCTGGGCAAAGGAAATCCGTTGAAACTTGCTTCCAGATGGTATGGCCCTTTCAAAATCTTACAGTCAGTGGGAAAGCTAGCTTACAAGCTACAATTACCTGAAGAAACATTATTGCATGATGTGTTCCACGTCAGTCAGCTCAAGGAGCATCTCGGCCCCAAGGCGGTGCCCAACCCTCGACTGCCACTCGTTGCACCTTCAAGTAAAGTCAAATTTCAGCCTGTTGCTAGCTTGCAGCGCCGATAGGTTCCCCGGAGTGCAGGAGAATACGACGTTGCTATTCCAGTGACTCATTCAGTGGCAAGATATGTCGACCGACGAAGCAACATGGGAAGATGCAAGCTTCATTCAATAGTCATTTCCTGAATTCAAGCCATGAGGTCCTGTCTTCGGGGGGGTGTTGTCAGGACCTGGCGCACACCTAGGAAAGCATCATCAACCAAAGCAGGAACGGACGACCAAGATCCAAGGATACCCGTTCACTTAGTTCAGTAGTTAATCAGTGTTTAGAGTATTAAGCTTAATTAAGAGTCTGTCAGCTGAAACTCGTGTAAGCATGGCTCCTCAGGGTACTCTATGTAACCTAGGAGAGTAGACGGATGGGTGGCATGCTACCAATAAAATCCTAATTTAATTTTTAGTTATCCTTTACTTTTGCCTAGTAGTAGTCTGAGCCGAGCGGAGCTCTCTTCCTTGCCTCCTCTACCGCCGCCGCTATGTCTTGACCACTCGAGGCCCTGAGAGGGCATGCATGGTGTGTACGGGGCCAAGAATATTTCTGCATGGCTCGCTGGTGAAGCCTGACATGCGCGCCCGATGCTCGTGTCCATCAAGTGTCGCCTTATCAAGGTCGCGTTCAGCGATCAACGTCGACTGACGCCTCCCGACGACGTACTACCGCCTTGCATCGGTGCTGGCCATCCAAGTCAAGCCCGAAAGTAAATTCAGCGGCGCTAGCTCTCAAATTCAAATCATGTCCCCAGATTTCCCCGGCTCTCCTGCATCCTGCCCGCGGTCCTGCGGCACAGTGCCATCGAGTCGATCGGTCACACAGAGAATGGATGCTCTGCACACACATAATTAAGGTTTTTTCTGAAATCTGAAGCAGTGCTGGTACTAATCCTACATGTCACCCGTGTCTCGTCCATCTCTCTCCGCGATCGATCACGATCAGTTCCATGACCGAATCATGGACGTCACCCGCGCATATATGCCGTGTATATACTGTGGCTACGTCCTCGCGCGTACCGGCGGCATGGGCTGACGCACCGGCGGTACGATTCTGAACCCATATCTACTACTGGTAGTACTGTAGGTGAGGTGGTGACGACGATGGATAGGCAGGCAACAGGGAGAAAATTTCCCTGGCCATGTGAAACAAACACATAATATTCTGGTACGGAGGAGCGATGTGACACGGTTTTGGCTAGCAGGCACGAGGAGGGGGCACTGGCAGACTGGGGCAGCTGTTTCTTTCCATTGCAGGGCCAGGGAGCGCAGGGCGTCTCCAATGTATATTTTCAAAAGAGGCCATAAGCTGGGTCCCACCACATGTGAAATAAGAGACTAAATTGGTCGCAGTGTATAAGGTCGAGTTAAGCCCTTAAGCTGGAGCCCACAGGCCAGTAGTAGTTTTCTTTTTCCTCCGAACCAGACCTTTCCTGTGACCGTGTGCACCCTATCCAGAAAATCCCCAATCCAATCGATAGCAGCAGGTTCCAGAGCGATGAATACGGCGACGGTCTCCATGGCCGGCGTTGCGGCGCTCGCCGCGACCCTCAAACCGTGCGCCTCCGCGCGGACTACTGGGCATGGCGGCTCTGGTCGTAGGCGGCCGTCCTGAAACTTCACGCGGCTGGCCAGCGTCGTGGTCGTCGGTCACGTACGCCTCCACGCCGGCTGGTGGATTTGGCGGCCCTCGTCGCAGGCATCGGAATCCGCCGCACGGGCAAGGCTGCTGGGCATGGTGGCCGTCCTCGCGGTTGTTGGTCTGGGCCGCCTGCGCGGCGGAGGTCAGGCTGCTCGTCACTGTCGTTGCGGTGAGTAACCAACTAACCATGTATGCCTTGAGCTGAAGAAAAAATTGCCGATCTGCACTGTTTGCTGTCTTTGCACTTGTATTGAGATGAAATGGATAAATCTGAAAGTGAACCTATGTTGTATTTCCAATTTTATTTAGACAAAATTGCTAAAAATAGTGCATACAGATTAAATTGCTGAAGAAAGGTTCATAAGGACTTACATTGCACACAAAGTAGTACATATGTATTACAAACTGGTTCAAACGATGGAGAAATAAATTAAATTCTACTGTAAATAAAAAAGTTAAACAAAGCTTGAACTAGATAATACTAATTCTGGTCCTGGTCGTCGTTGAATTGTTGCCAAATATGTTGTACTAGATCTCCCTTCAGTTGTCGATGCATCGGTCGATCGTGGATACGAGTGTTCACTTCAAGAACAGTTGCGAAATCATGGATTGGACCATGGGCATAGCCTTCAATTTGTTCAGAACTCCCTTGGTCATATGTGTAATCTTGGTTTATGTCATTTGCTTCTCTCATCTTCAATTATCATGTTATGCATGATAATACAACCATACATAATATCAGCAAGATCTTCTCTGTGCCACATACGCACAGGTGTGCGTACGATGGCCCAACGTTTTTGCAAAACCCCAAACGAGCGCTCTACATCTTTTCTACATGCCTCTTGCTTCTGTGCAAATAACTTAGCCTTAGGAGTTTGGGGTAGTGGGATTGTTTTGACAAATGTTGCCCACTCCGGATAAATGCCATCTGCTAGGTAGTATCCCATATTATATTCTCTCCCATTTACATGAAATTGGACTGCCGGGGCTCTCCCTTGTAGCAATTCTGTGAACAAGGTAGACTGGTTCAAAACATTGAGATCATTGTTTGAACCAGCTACACCAAAAAAGGCATGCCAGATCCAAAGGTCCGCTGAGGCTACTGCTTCTAACATGATAGTTGGACCTGCTTTATCACCACGCTGAAATTGTCTCCTCCATCCTACTGGACACATTTCCCATTGCCAGTGCATGCAGTCCACACTACCTAACATCCCCGGAAATCCACGTGCCTCCCCTTCTTGAAGCAAACGTTGAATATCATCACTATTAGGCCTTCGGAGATATTGCTGACCAAATATGTGTCTAATACCTTGAACAAAGTTGAGCATGCATTCTATAGCTGTGCTCTCTGGGATCCCAAAAGATTCATCCATAAGGTCGGCAGGTGTTCCATAGGCCAACATTCGGAGTGCGGCTGTGCATTTCATTATTGGGGATAGACCCACCTTGCCAAATGCATCTCTCCTCAGACAAAAATATGGGGACCATTGACCAAGGTCTTGAACAATGTGTAAAAATAGATTCTTTCTCATGCGGTACCTTCTACGAAACTGATAATCGGTGAACAATGAATTTTCAGAGAAGTAGAGACCAAACAATCGATTGTGGTCACCTTCGTGATCTCTGTCCATGTACCTCCGTGTGTAGCTCCTTCGCTGATTAGGTTCACCATTTATCTCTGCCTCTAGTTGAGCCTCAAGTTGCGCTTCAATATGATCTTCAAGATGATTCTCCATTGGATCTTCCGTCAACTCTTCAAGGTAATCACTGCCAATGGTGCCATCTGAATGGTTGCTCTCTTCTTGGGACACCTGAGACATTTCTATGAAGAGGAGTATGTTGCTATGTTGTATATCCTGCAGTCTGAACTACTTCTTGTATATATAGATGGAAATCAGCAACGGCTAGTTTTCTAACAGCTATATTCCAACAGCTCTTTCTGCTACTATCAGTATTCCAACTTGGTTGTTTCCCAACAGCTCTTTCTGTACCAACTTTTACAACAGCTAGTTTGTTTGGATGCCTCTAGCAGGCAATAATTGAATAGGTTTAATAATAATATATATACGGAGGAAGAAAATGGTGGTTACAATCGAATTGTATTCTCACTTTTATTGGAAGTACATTGGCATTACAAGATTACTGGAAGATACATTGACATTGCAAGAAACTAAAAGATACATTAGCCATACTGAAACTGAAAGGTACAACCTAACTAAATAATTCTAGCTCAAGATGCTCCAAGACCTGATTATGTCGTGCCAGCCTTGCCTCATCGAAATCTGAAGTATCCTTCTCCATCAAATCTAAGTACCTCTCCATCTTGTGCATACGTGTCTTCTGTTTTGATGCTACTGCAACTTGTGCTTGTGCTTTCTTTGACATAGCTTCGTGATATAGCCTCATGTTTTCACATGGCTCTTTGACCAAATCTTTATCTTTTCCTTTGCGTCTTGCTTTTGCTGCCTTTTGTCCCTCGGGTCGCTTTTCCCGGGTAATATCTGCGTCTTCTCCTTCTTGGTTGCTTGATGAGGTGTATGCTCCAGCTTCTGAAATTTCTGTCCTCTTACTGTAATCACCTTGTTTACCTTTGTTCAAATACCTGCACCATTTAGGTTTATCCTTGAGCAGCTCCCACAAATACTCCATTGTGAAAGCTTTATGCTTGTTTTCACTTTTGTACCACTCACGGGTTTTGCTCATTAGCATCTTATCGCATTGCCCACTGCTATAAGTGCTCTTTGCTCGCTCATAAATCGCATGGAATGCTGTAACAATCTTGTTCACAGTTCTCCAATGGCTCTTGCATTGCTTTTGAGTCCTTACTAATCCATTTGCTGGCCTATTCTTGTTAAATTCTTCAGCAACGCTTGCCCAGTAGAAATCTGATTTCTTTGCATTACCACTAATACAATCATTGGAATTGGCTAACCATGCGCTAGCAAGCCGCATATTTTCTTCATCATTCCAGTTGAGGCGCACTGCTCTCCTATCATCTTCTTCTGGAATACTAGCATCTGACTCTACATTTTGTGTAGATTGCTCTTCGAAGCTTGTGCGGGGAGGGACCGAGCCTTGTCCTTGCGAGGATGCACTGCCAAAACCTCGGATCAAAGGCGACGCAGGATACCCATTGGGTGATGCATGAATACCTACAGCTCGACCCACTCCACTTGGTGAGTTCACAAAATCTTGTTGTTGCATACCTTGAAAGCTTGTTGTTGACAGACCATGTTGTTGATAGTTGTTTCGAAACCCAAATGGGTGAAGATTTTGAAAGAAATGAGAGGGTGGACTGTCCTTGGAGTAGTGAGATTGTGGCATCCCATATGAAGGTGGTGAATAGCCTGGGGAGCTGGAATAGTTGTGAGAATAGCTCTGGGGATATTGAGATACTGGGATGTTTACATGGTCTGATTGTTGATGTGGATTTGGGGAATTTTGGCTCATGTGGTTTGGGAAGCTTCTGTCTCGTCCATCCATGGCAATAGCTGAGATTTCAAATGCTCTCAAGAACTTGTGATTTACTATGTGTTCATTCTTCTTTTTATAGGTAATATTGCAGATGGTGTGAAGAGATTGAAGAAGGCAACGGTCTGTTTGCTACTTTGGAGACGTTGAAGACAACCAACGGCTAGTTTGCTAAAGGGGAGAAGCTGAAGGCAACGGTTATTTTTGGCCAACGGCTACATGTGAATAGTGCAAAGCTAGTCAAAGGAACAGTGGTTTTATTGTATTGTATTGCCTTGAGGCCTGGCTTCATCGGTATGACGCGGTCTTAAACTATTTCTTGCTATGACCGACTCCCACAGTGTATAAGGTCGACCTTAAGGCCACTTTTGCCCCTATGGCCGAGTCTTAAATCCACATTGGAGACGCCAGACATGCATGGGGCTGACTCTTTCTCCTGCACCACAATGTGGCAGATGGACTGGACTGACTGAGACATAGATTTATGCAAACATAGGACCCGCTACGCTACGTGCAACGGATTCTTGTTAGACAACAATTGTTTTGAGCTGTGCTAGCGCGAACGTGAGAGCGTTTGCGCGAGCGGGCGCGACGCACTGCCTGGCCACAGGATGAAGAGAAAAGCCCGGAAAAAAGTCCAAGAAAAATCAAAATTACCAAGATCCTTTTTTGAAAAATACCCTGACACATTGTGTGTGCTCCGGGAGACTAGGGAGGACACGTTTTCTCTTTAGATTTTGGTTTTTTTATGTTATTAGAGCTACTAAATTCTTTGAACCTGCAGAAAGTGTTAGATTTATATGGGTTGTGGTCTATGTAGTCTAATAAATCTCGAAATCTCAAGGCTCATCTACTATGACAGCCTGAAAGCTATGTGGGAGACAAAGTTTAGTCCCACATTGCTAGATTGTAGATAGTTGGACCGGACCAGCTTATAAGGTTATCTATTTCACTCCCACTAAGTGAGTGAGAAGAGGAGTCAACGCTCACTCCTCTGCCGTCCGCCTCGCCTGCACGCGCGTCACGTCACATCACGTCATATTTCGTGAATCGAGTTCGAAACTCGTTTTGTGGAAGACTAAATTTTTGCTTGGTGCACCAGCTATTGGGTACGTGTCAACATTCGTGTGCATGTTTGACGCGTGTCCTTGTCTTCCACCGCGTAGCGACTCGGTCGGCTCACCTTCCAGGCTATAGAGGGAGAGACTGAACAGATCTAGACACATCCAGTTATTTCTCTGTCTCTCTCGTCGTGTGTTCCTCTTGTTGGGCTGCTCTCTAGGCTTCCCCATCCCGACGGCTGCGTGCACGGCTGTCCGGGAGAGCAGGCCTCCGAAACCCCGTCCGATGAGATCCTGCACCGGAAGATGAGCGATGAGGTTTTTGTGAAGCATCTCGGTGCGACCGCTCGCCTCCATTCGTGTTCTTCTTCATCAACTGATGACCTCATCAGCACCATAGGCGACAACAACAAAGACCAAGGTGTTGCTACGGTGACGACCTTGCCGGTCAACCTGTACGTGATATTCTTCTCTTTGTATGCACTAGTTCTTACTAGATTTTCATATCTACTAGATGTGGTTGTGTGGCTGCATGTGTTTAGATCTGCTAGTGCTTACATAATGTTGATTTTGGTAATTAATCTCATGGGGAAATTGCCTAATACTGCAACAATCCAAAAATCTTAATTATTTAGGCAATTTTCGTCATCTGCCTTTGCTGCTTCGCTAAAACCGAGCCCCTTTTACGGGTGCTAATTTTAAGAGATGGCAAGAAAAAACCCTCTTGTGGCTCACTGCTATGGGCATAGAAAAGGTTACAGATGGCACTCCCAGAGGTCCGCTTACTCTCGATGAAGAGAGAGCGTTCAGGAAGGCCACTGTACTTTTCATGGGCTCCGTACTAAGTGTGCTTGGAGACAAATTGGTTGATGCATACTTGCATATCCATGATTCCAAGGAACCGTGGGATGCGTTGGACGCTAAGTTTGGTGCTGCCAATGCTGGTGGTGAACTGTATGCTATGGAGCAGTTCAATGACTATAATATGGTTAAAAACCGATCTGTAGTAGAACAGGCTAATGAGCTATAGATCAGGGCAAAGGAACTCGAACACCTCAAGTGTGTGCTTCTGAACAAGTTTGTCACGGGATGCATTGTCGCTAAGCTCCCCCTTAATGGAGGAACTTTACCACTTCTCTGAAACATCAGATGCATGATCCCTCTATTGAGTATCTCATTGGCTCTCTAGATGTTGAAGAAAAGGCGAGGGCAAAAGACAAACACACTAGTGGAACCGACGGACATTCTGCTACCAATATGGTATAGAAAAATGCCTACAAGTCCAAGGGAAATAACAAAGTCTGCCAGACTACCAACTTTAAGAAGAAGAAGGGGCAAGACAAGGAAAAGAAAGAACCTTGTTGGGTGTGTGGCGAGATTGTCCATTAGGCTCATCGTTGTCCACAGAAGAAAGGCAAGAAGTGTTAGGCTAGATAGAGTTCTAAATCTGTCAACATGGTCATTGGAAATACTGATGTAGGAACTTCAGGTTCTAGGTACGGTAATTTATTACCTACTGTTCTTTCAGTATTTCAACCCATAGAATGGTGGGTTGATACGGGTGCCAATGTTCATGTGTGTGCTAACATTTCCATGTTCACCTCTTATCAGGCTCGAGATTATTCAGTCATGATGGGGAATGGGTTACATGCTACTGTTCTTAGTGCTGTCACGGTAGATCTGAAGTTTACTTCGGGCAAGATCGTGCAATTGAAGAACGTGCAACATGTGCCTTCTATCAAGAAGAATCTCGTTAGTAGATCTCATCTTCTAAAAGATGGGTTTAAATTGGTATTTGAGTCCAACAAAGTTGTACTGTCTAAGTATGGAACCTTTGTTGAAAAAGGCTATGAATGCGGAGGCATGTTCAGTTTTTCATTGGTAGACTTCTGTGATGATGTAGTGAACCATGTTTGCACTACTAGTAATGAAACTAATGTTTGGCATTCACGACTTTGTCATATTAAATTCGGTTGTATGTCACAGCTTGCTGGTATGAGTTTAATTCCAAAATTCACTACTGTCAAAGGCTCTAAGTGTCATGCTTGTGTGCAAGAAAAGCAGTCTCACAAGCCTCACAAGCCTGTAGAGGAGAGAAATTGGCACCTCTAGAGCTCATACATTCAGATCTATATGAGAAGAATGGTGTGTTGACAATTAGTGGAAATAAATATTCATGACATTGATTGATGATTCTACTAGATATTGTTGTGTATATCTCTTGAAAACTAAAGACGAGACTTTAGATTTCTTTAAAATTTATAAGGCAGAAGTTGAAAATCAACTTGAGAGAAAGATCAAAAGAATTCAGTCTAATCGTGGTGGAGAATACTTTGCTAATGAGTTCAATTTATTTTATTCGGAACATGGTATTATACATGAGAGGACACCTCCCAATTCCCCTCAATCCAATGGGATTGTTGAGAGAAAAAACTAGACTCTAACATATTTGGTTAACGCCATGTTAGACACTGCCGGTTTATCCAAGTAATGGTGGGGGAGGCTATATTGACTTCATGTCATGTCCTAAACCGTGTTCCAACTAAGAATAAAGAGATTACTCCATTTGAAGAATGGTAAAGAAAAGGTTGACACTCTCTTACTTACGAACTTGGGGTTGTTTGGCAAAAGTCAACGTGCCAATCAACAAGAAGCGTAAGCTTGCACCAAAAACCGTGGATTGTGTCTTTCTTGGCTATGCTTCTCACAGCATTGCTTACAGATTTCTTGTGGTGAAATCTGAAGTGGAAGACATGAGTGTCGGTACCATTTTTGAATCAAGAGATGCTACATTCTATGAGGATATATTTACTATGAGAGATATGCCTAGCATATCTAATAAGGAATATGATCCAGTTTTTGAACTTGAAACTCCCACGGAGACTGAAGAACAATCGGATAATGAGAGTTCAGATTCGGATGAGGGTGATAATGAAGCTCCCACAAGAAGCAAGAGACAAAGGATCACAAGATCTTTTGGTGATGATTTGATTGTGTACCTAGTGTATGACACTCCCACTACTATTTCAGAAGCTTTTGCATCTTCGGATGCAGACTACTGGAAGGAAGCAGTTCAAAGCGAGATGGACTCCATCTTAGCTAATGGAACATGGGAGATATCTGAACATCCTTATGGGTGTAAACCTGTAGGATGTAAATGGGTATTTAAAAAGAAGCTTAGGGATGATGGTACTATTGAAAAGTACAAAGCTCGGCTTGTGGCTAAAGGCTATACCCAAAAGGAAGGCGAAGATTTCTTTGATACTTACTCACCTATGGCGAGATTGACCATAATTCGAGTACTACTATCACTGGCTGCCTCTCACGATCTTCTCGTTCATCAAATGGACATTAAGACGACTTTTCTAAATGGAGAGTTGGATGAGGAGATTTACATGAAACAGCTTGATGGTTTTGTACTAGAAGGTCAAGAAAGAAAGGTGTGTAAATTGAAGAAATCTTTGTATGGCCTCAAACAAGCTCCAAGCAATGGCATGAGAAGTTTGAAAGAACTTTAACATATGTGGGATTTGTTGTACATGAAGTCGACAAATGTGTGTACTACCGTCATGGTGGGGGTGAGGGAGTTGTCCTATGTCTCTATGTTGATAACATATTGATTTTGGGACAAGTCTCAAAGTGATTAATGAGATCAAAACCTTCTTATCTCAATGTTTTGAGATGAAGGATCTTGGAGAAGTTGATGTTATCCTAAACATCAAGCTATGAGAGATGAGAATAATGGGATTACACTAGTGCAATCACATTATGTGGAGAAGGTGTTGAGTAGATTTGGATATGATGATTGCAAATCTACTCCCACATCTTATGATCCTAGTGTTTTTCTTCGAAAGAATCAAAATGCAGCTATATATCAATTGAGATACTCTTAGATTATTGGCTCACTTATGTATTTAGCTTACGCTACGAGGCCTGATATCTCGTTTGCTGTGAGCAAACTTAGCCGATTTGTAGCCAACCCAGGAGATGATCATTGGCATGCTCTTGAGAGAGTAATGCGCTATCTAAAAGGAACAGTGAGCTATGAAATTCATTATTCCGGGTACCCAAGAGTACTTGAAGGGTATAGTGATTCAAATTGGATATTAGATGCTGATGAGATAAAGGCCACAAGTGAATATATATTCACTCTTGGTGGTGGCACTATTTCATGGAAGTCTTGCAAGCAAACCATCTTAACGAGGTCAACTATGGAAGCAAAACTCACAACATTAGATACTGCGACTGTCAAAGCAGAATGGCTTTGTGAACTCTTAACAGATTTGCCTATGGTTGAAAAACCAATACCGGCAATCCTTATGAATTGTGACAACCAAACTGTGATTGTCAAAGTGAACAGTTCTAAGAACAATATGAAGAGTTCAAGACATGTTAAGAGAATACTGAAGTCTGTCAAAAAGCTGAGAAACTCCGGAGTTATAGCATTGGATTATATCCAAACGGCTAAGAATCAGGCAGATCCTTTTATGAAAGGACTATCAAGAAATTTGATAGAAAATGCATCGAGGGAGATGGATTTGAGACCCACGTGAGTTGTCAAGGGGATAACCCAACCTATGTGATCGGAGATCCCGTGAATTAGGACCTAGAAAAACAAACTAAAACAACTGAGTTGAGAAAAACTTTTAAAACTCCTACTCCACTGCAGATGCAATTCTCTCATAGTATATGTAAGAAAGGTTGATTACATATGTGTTCTGTCTGTCTCCTTGGGAGCAAAGACGCTGTCCTACAAAGCGATCTTGAAATAAGACACCTATATGAGCTACACTGCTGGTCACAGTGTATGAGATTTGGGTGAATCTCTAGGAAGCTCATGAAAGGCCGAGGAGTATGACTCATAAGCTCCACCCGAGAGGTAGCCTATGGCAGCCAAGTATCGGTAACGACATTGGGTGAAACTTGTTGCGCAAGACTAGCAATTCAAGGCATCGTCCATTGTTCAGTTGTAGTAAGCGCATCTCTTTGTCTAGGTGGAAGTTTAACTTAACAATCTCCACTGAACTGCAGGTATATTAAACAGTGATTGAAACTAATGAGCCATATGATGTGCCTCTGAGATCTGGTGGGGGATTGTTAGAATTATATGGGTTGTGGCCCATGTAGGCAGCCCATGTAGTCTAATAAATCCTGAAATCTCAAGCCCTATCTACTATGGCAGCTTGAGAGCTGTGTGAGAGACAAAGTTTAGGCCCATATTGCTAGTTGGGAGAGAGTTAGACCAGCTTATAAGGTGAGTTGTTTCACTCCCACTAAGTGAGTGAGAAGAGAAGGAGTCCACGTGCACTCCTCCTCCTTCATCGCCCGCCTCGTCTCGCCCGCACGCACGTTGCGTCGCGTTTCGTGAATCGAGTTCGAGTTCAAAACTCGTTTTGTGAAGACTATTTTTTTTGCTTGGTGCACCAGCTGTTGGGTATGTGTCATCATTCGTGTGCATGTTAGACGCGTGTCTTTGTCTTTCACCGCGTGGCGGCTTGGTCGGCTCACCTCCTAGGCTATAGAGGGAGAGACTGTACAGATCTACACACATCCAGTTCTTTCTCTGTCTCTCTCATCGTGTGTTCCTCTTGCTGCGCTGCTCTCTAGGCTTTCCTATCCTGGCGGTTGCGTGCACGGTTGTCCGGGAGAGCAGGCCTCTGAAACCCCGTCCGTTGAGATCCTGCACCGGGAGACGGGTGATAAGATTTTTGGGAAGCGTCTCGACGCGACTGCTCGCCTCCGTTCGTGTTCTTCTTTATCAATCGACGACCTTATCAGCACCATGGGCGATAACAACAAAGATCATGGTGCTGCTGCGGTGACGACCTTTCTGGTCAACCTGTACGTGATATTCTTCTCTTTATATGCACTAGTTCTTGTTAGATTTTCAGATCTACTAGATGTGATTGTTTGATTGTATGTTTTTAGATCTGCTAGTGCGTACATAATATTGATTTCAGTAATTAATCTCATAAAAAAATTGCCTAATACTCCAACAGAAAATTGGTCCAGTTAACAAGGGAAACCGGACATAGGGTTGTGTTGTAGTATCACACACGTACGTTTCCTGGTGCTCCTTCACGATTTTGATCGTGTAGTAACTGGAGACTAGTTTGCTGTTTAAACTACATAATTCGGTTTGATATATATATATGCCGAATGTGTAGATTTTGGTTCATGTTGACCCACGCTACGTTGGATGCTCATGACTCTTTCCTAGTTCGTAGAACACTATGATTGATGTGTGGATGGGTGCTCTCATTGCTGACAGGTTCGACTAGTAGTGGTACTCCCCGTTACAAATAGTGAGTTAAGACATTAGATTCATGTGAGATTTTAGATTTTTTCTAAATCTTAAAGCTTATGTGTGATTTGGCCCAGTTTAGTGACAGGTCACATGTGGGTGGAGCAGGAGCTAAAGTTTAGTTTCACATGAAAAGTTGGAGGAGAGTTATACCACCTTATAGGGTGGAGCATTGCACCATTTGTAAGTGAGTGAAAATGAGAGAGCTAGATGCGCTCCTCCTCCTCCGCCGCCGCCGCTCGCACGCACCGCCCAACCGACCGACGACGCGCGCGCCGCAAGTTGCTGGTTGTGGGAATCTCGTCGTAGAATCGGATCGCTCGCGGATCGTGGGCTATCTGTAACCGACTCGAACGTGCACAACGTGGGATTGGTCCACGACGTGCCATGTGCGGATTTTCCAAGCCGCTCTATATAAACCCATCTGCGGCTTCCTTCACGGACACGCCGAAAATCAATCTAGGATTTTGCCTCCTCTCTACTTGCGTCGCCACCGTAATCTACTCCATCCCGCTTGCCGAAATGCACCGGCGGACGGGAGAGCAGGTCTCCGAAACCACTCACCTTCCCGATCTTGTACGGGAGATGACGAATAAGGTTTTGGGGACGGGCTCCGCATGATTGCTCAAGTTCGTCATCACGGCGCGTCTTCCTGGACGATCTCCTGGTCCACGGGCGACTCGTCTTCATTGTCGTTTTCTTCAACAGGCTACGGAAACGCTGCACCAACGACGACTTTATTAACAACTGATTAGTACGTACACCGTGATCTGATCTGTTGTCCTATTATGGCTGTATTTGTATTTGTACTGCTGTCGCTCGTGTTGATTAATACGTCTAATATGTTAGAGGTTAACATGATCGTAACTGTTGAAGTCATTATCTATATTATGAAATTTATTAAGGAAATTATGCCTAATAATCCAACATTCTCTCCGTTTCAAAATATAAGATGTTTTAACTTTAGGAAAAGAGTGTATCTAGATCTCTTTTAGTGTATATGTTCACTCCAAAACAAATGAACCTATTCACTCCGTCCGCAAATAAGTGTACATCTAAAAAATACTATCAAATTACTTCTCTCTTTTCTTTTATGAGCCTTCACAAAAGAGGAGAATGAAGATTGGTGGATGATGTGGTGGAGAAGAATAAAGATTGGAGGATAAAGTGAGGGTGTGACTATGAGGAGATAATTGTATTTATTAATTGCCTTGATAAGGTTGATGTACACTCTTTTTGGACAAATCTTGAGAGCTAGATGTATACTTATTTGCAGACAGAGGGAGTACACACTAAAAGAGTCTAAATACACTTTTTTCACAAAACTAAAACACTTATATTTTGAAACGGAGGGCAGAGCTAGTCGAGGTGATCGACGATGATCCAACTCCTTCTAATGCATAGCTAAAAAAACGCCAGTCACTATCTGAATGACTAAACAAATACCTGCTAACGAACCGAACCCCCACCAATAACTAAGATTGCTCGGGGTTAGATAATCTATTAAATGATGGTTAAGTGTGGAGTATATAGGTTGTTTAAGAAGAGAGAATCATCAGGTAGGGACTGGTCTATAACAATAAAAGCGTCGGAAAAGGGGATGTGACCATGAAGAGGTTGGGCTGGTTTTAAGCTGCCCTTAGACCGATTCTCTATTTCGGTAGCAGACACCGAGATTTAAAGGCTAGGAAACCTTATTCGATACGATAGGACAGGTAAACAAAGCAAGGCCTGGGTCGAGAGCCAATTTCAGATTCTCCGGTTCCATTCCTGATCGAACTCCCTTCCTCTCATCGTATTTTGTGTAAGAATCGCTTTTCCATCAGTGGAAGTTTTGTATCTTGTCCCTACCGATAGTAAAATTCATATGAATTTATAGAAGAATTAGAACTTTCCTGGCTAAAGTTTATTGAGGGATCCAGGAAAGACTTTCTTTAAAAAGAGGAATCCAGATGGATAGATTAAGAAATAGAGTATCTCCTTCGAGGCCTTGTTTTGCACGAACGGTTTAAAGGTTTTCCCGAGTTTGATACTAGCCTAATCCTAACATACCAGAAAACACTTGGAGGCTGTTTTGTAGTCTGGTTTTGGGTGGGCTTAGCCCAGGAATCCCTAGAAACCACGTTGGATCCAAGTGTTTTCGAGAAACGAGGTGCCACTCAGCGTTTCTGTGCTGCTCACGCGTCAAAGCTCAGGCCTGTTTTGGGTGTCACGGATGTTTACACCCAAACCCTGTGGTATTATACCCCGTAATCCCATTTAAACAACCTGAGCAAAATGAGGCCTTATGGATACTACTTCTATTAGAGTAAGTATAACAAGTACTAGTTAGCCTAGCCTAGTTGAAAGAGAGAGAAGAGGAGAGAGAAGAATAGTGGGCTCTAATGCAAGAGCCAGCTCTACTACGTGCTCTTAGACACTTTAAAAAAGTGAAATGTGGGCTATGTAGTGCTAAAATAGAAAGTGAAAGATGAGCCATGAAATACATGCTAGCTCTAAGTTAGCTATAGATGATATGACACTTGGATTATAGCCAGCAGCTGGCTATACTATGTCCTTGCTCTAACTTGGATCAGACTTGACTGTAGCTACTCCTGTAGTAGATTCTTGCGCATCCGGCGCGGATGCATGCGTCAATGCGCGTCCAGGCTAGCTAGCTAGTAGCCGGGCGCGGTGGGCAAACACACACCCTGCATCATACAGAGCTGTAGCTGGTCTCTCCAATCAATCTTGATTGCTTATCCAAGATGCTTTACAGCTACTAGTATGTACTAATGCCATGCCAAGAAACCAGGAGAGGGGCGGGAGGGGGAGATTGTTGCTGATTTCTGCCAATAAGTCGGCTCACGTGTGGATTGTGGAGGAGGGCATTTAAGACTGATTTCTCTTTGTCCTCGGCTTCTCTCTCATTTCATGCCAACACACGACGACAATATTCCTTCACTCTATGCTAAGGATGATTAAGTTTCTTCATAGTTAAGGAGACAATTACAGTACATGGCTCAATATAGTAGTACTAGTATATTTCGGTCGTTTTCCATGCCTCGCCTGGAAAAGTTCCGTTGAATTGTGAAAAACAAAAGACTAGTTTACCTTCTAGAGAACCGGTATAAGCTTAGCCAGTTCAAACTGCAAACTGCAAAGCACCTCTCCCCACACAAGGACAATGTACACTCACAGCCCTAAAGCAACAGCAAAAGCTGGAAGAAGAAGCAAGAACACAGTGTGTTTTAGTTGTAGCCACCTAGTGGTAGTTAATACAGTATGGTTATGCATGTCATGGCATGCATGAGAGCCCATGGGCCTCAGAGATTTTTACAGCCCTACTCTCGAGAAAGAAGTTCATCTTTTATCCGAAGAGAATATCTCCCTTTACCCAAAAAAAAACATATTTCGAGTTGTCAAAAACTCGAAACAAAAATTCTGTGCATACATCTCCACATTCTATGTTCACGTATAAAGTTTCGCCAAAAAAAGTTATATTTTCCCATAATCTTACCGTGGAGACCTTTTTTCAGCACCAAATTTTATCTTTTTACACTGGCACCGACTATGTGCACATAAAGGTGAATGCATGAATTTTTCTCTAATAATTTTTTAACATTAAAAACTTATTTTAAATAAAAGGGAGCATATGCTCATGGTTGCCAAAACGCCCTTCTCGAAAATAAATAAAAAGAAAGAAAAGGTGGTGCATTGCATACCAGTGGGCAGTGGCAGCAGTATACCTGCAGGCCCTGCAATGCATGACTGAACATGAAAAAGAAAAGGTCAAAGACAACTTTAAAAATCTGCAAGCGTGAGCATTTAAGGCAAGCCTGCATATTTCCAATGGCATGGTGACACAGCCCCTGGTTGCTTGCTCTTTAATACCAGCTCATCCTGGACGTTTATCTATCCATGGGACTGCCAGTTCCAGCACCACTGTCTCGCACCATGGCACCTCAGGAGCAGCGACAGTTACAGTATCTTCTTCAGGAGCCCTTTTTCGAACATTTTTGTATAACAGGCTGCAGATTTACAGTATCTTCATCACAGTCTTCAGGGTTTAAAAAACTAAATCTCTCCTGCCATGGACTAGTACTTATGTAGCTAGCAGATTTAGTTTTGAAATTTAAGCAAATACTTGATAGATCGCTGAATATAAAGAGGCCGAAATTATTCAGGGTTTAAAAAACTAAATCTCTCCTGCCATGTAATTATGTAGCTAGCAGGTTTAGTTTTGAAATTTAAGCAAACACTTGATAGATCGCTGAATATAAAGAGGCTGAACGTGAATTGCATGTACTTATAAGAGGAGGATGTACTCCTACATCGATCAGGTAACATCAAATGTTAAGTGCAGAAGGCAATGCCGCGTAAATGCGATTTCAGACTCCATGGCCATGCCTGGCCCTCAAATGGTCGACATCACCAACGAAGTAGGAGTATTAGGTTAGGTGTCCTATTAATTAGTAGCAGCTAGCAAGCCTCAAACGCCCATATAGTAGGCTCATGCTCCATTAGTGAGAGACAATGGCACTCCAATCCCTTTCTACACCATATGCTGATGCATATCTCCACACAAGATTTAAGCCGCATTTATTAGATTTTGTCGTGTCATCGTTTTCTTCTCGAAGGAGAAAACAGGTGTCTGGCTGGCCGCTGATAAGCTTGCTCGGTTACATGTTGATACAGTATCAAGGCACATGAAAGTCCTTATACCAATACTATAAAGTGAACGAACGTGCTCTTCTCAAAATGAAAATAGGAAGGCAATACTGCTCTTTTCCAGGTCATCAAATTAGATTTACGATGCCAAACTTACTAGTAAACCCCTTTTTGGTACTAATATAATACACGTCTTGATTTTTTTGCTGGAAATCGATAGGCAAAAGCAAGGCAGATAAAAAATAGGATACATCAGTTTTAATTTGAAAATATTGGCAAGAAAATATGACGGCCGCGCTTCGGATATAGATGGACTTGCAAATTAGCCCAATGTGAGTGTGTGTGGGTGCGGGGAGTTATAATGAGTTGTCAACTAATTTTCTATGGGTCACATGGGGTATAGATAGATGGAACTGACTCGACTCTATTCAAATTTGAAATTAAGCAAATCCACTTTTGTATGTAGATGTGTTCTCCGATAATCCCTGCCCTTTTAAACATAACTCGGTTCATACACGTGGATGTTCTATCTTGCGTGAATCCTTTTGATGAAGCTGGGAGCGTGCCATTAACCATGATCGAAATGCGAACAAGCCATGTTATTTCTTTAGATAATGCCCCCAAGCATAGTAGCAAATCCTCTTTTGATAGTATGTATGGCCATGAGTAATCGCACTCCTAGGGGGGCACCCCCGCTCCTCCTCTTCCCCAGCTCCGACAGACGAGGAGGAAGCCGCGGGTCCTCGTCTCCCAAATTGTTCTCGCGACATGGATGGTTTCCGCTCGGAGCATGGTGCGGCCCTAGAAGTTAGTTGTGTCTCACCTCCGAGTCTAGAGGCCCAATGTTCTATCCATTACCTAAAATGACAGATTGATCTTTGAATCAATGGGAAAGTACATGGCATAGCAAAAACAAGAAGATACCAACTAATATGAGTGTCGGACAAAAGTGGGGCCATCCCGGAATCCTTCGTTTCACCGTTCTCTACTCCATCCAGCCCACGGTGTCTAGAAGGAAGGCGCACATCAAGAGCTCCACCATCCTCATTTGTCTGTGCTTTCATGAGGATTTCTACCAAGACTCCATGTCTAGATATGCAAATAATCTCACTAGATTTACTTTGAGTTGTCAACTATTGTGAATGGGCTATATGGAGTATATATAGACGCCAAAGAAGTGACTTTGAGTGTGGATTTAAGCATGTCTACTCCGGTCGCAACCTCCCCTCAGATGAACCTAGCATCTCAAATAGAAACTCATATCATGTATTGACATTTTGTGCATTATTCCTCCGATGACCTACATATAGCATATTGGTGAAAACTCGAAATGGGCTCTAGGTTACACGGAGCCCTTTTAAGAAAAGGTGAAATTTTTTATACCTCAAAAGTTTATGAAAATACTGAATGTAGTATGTACATATGAATTTTTATCAATATATGTATTCAAGTTTAGTAGACAGAAAATACATTAATACGTAGATCAAATTATAGTTTTTTCTTTCTTAGACACAAATTTGTGTTATTTGTGTAACTTAAAACTTAATGTATTGTTTAATTAACAAAAATACAAATAAGTAGAACATGTCTATATATGTCCGTCAAAAACCTACTTTAAAGCAATTACAATTAATTATTTTAAAACAATAGACTCCACATAGCCCCAGGAGCCAAATTGATACTCCCACATGTTGGCAAACTTCATTAATATGATTTCAATTGATAAACAAGGATTAGGAAGAAATAAGGAACAAGAGACTAGTTGACATGCATGCAAACCCAAAGAGTACATGTACTAAAATAATCATTAATAAACTTCATCTCCAATTCATGGAGATAGTTTCTTGGAGTTCTGATAAACTCAAGGGTGAAAACCTATTATCTGACCTAATTCACAAGCTGGTTCGACACCATTATTCAACAAGAGTGTACGTTATTTTTGACAGCATTTGATTGCAAGTATTGTAGTTTGTCATGCTACAGCTTGCAGATCTCCTGATGTTAGCCAACATGTTCTATTGTAGAAACTAAATAAATGCAGCATCAATATACATCACAACACTATCTTATTCTCATGAAAATTAGTCACGGAATCGATCAGAGAACACCTCAATCCAATGTACCTATGATCATCCATTGCCGATTTTCTCGTTAATACACTATCCAGTGTCTTACGAACATCCATTTCTAAGCTTTTTCTTACTACTATCCAGAATATAGTGCAAGTAAATAACATGTAATGAACGAAATGGAAAGCATATTGTACATGTGTTGCAAATTATAAGATGGATGAACAGCAAGGTAGTATATGAAGTAGTACTATCTTCCGTAAACTTGATATACAAGTCCAAAAGAGAGAACAATACTACTCCCTTGGTCTCAAAATAGATGTCGCAAACGTTTCTAAATTTGGATGAATATAGATACTAAATAGCAGCTAGATACATCTAAATTTGTGTGACATCTATTTTGAGATGGAGTGAGTACTATATTAGTAGCATTATACTAACTTCTAGTAGTATTAAGATTGTCGTTATTGAAAGATGTACAATTGTTTCGTTTGCCATCTCCAAGGACTGAATTGTTCCCTTTCATCCAGTCACCCACCATGTATTAGTATAGACTTATATGATTAGTACTCCAAACCCTAGCACGAAAACCCCCGCAAAAGCTAGATTAGATAAACGCGAGCTTTTGATGATCTAGATTACCAAGGACTCGATCTACTGCATGATTGGCCTCTTTCTTCAAGGATGGTCTTCTGTGTCTAGTCTAAAAGAACTGACTGGGGTCCCCCAGTGGCACGTCCATGAGCCCCACACCGCCATGCCCCATGCCGTCATCGAACAGCCAGTTCTCCAGCAGTGAGAGGGCCGGCGCCGCGGTGGCCGCGCGGCCGTCCTCTGTCTTGCTCGTCACCGTGGAGCCGTCCGGCGTGGGCGCCGTGCCACTGTGGCTGCCCGACGCGCCCTCCGCGGACACTGACGCTGAGGACCGAGACCCGGAGGACGCCTTGCCCCCGCCTTCCCCGGGCCGCATCCAGCCCTCCAGCAGCCGCGCGATGTTTTCGGCGCTGGACGCGTACGTGGGCTTGAACGGCGCCACCAGCGCCGGCGGCTGCGGCCGTGTCGGTGTTGACGAGTCCAGCGAGAGCGCGTCGCGGAGCGCCTGGCGCGCGGTGTGGATATCCGTCTGCAGGCGCCGCTCCCACTGCCCCTTGGGCGTGATTGCCCTGCTTTTGAGCTCGGGCGCGGCGTCCGGCCCGTTGTCGGCGGCGGCGCTCATCTTCTTAAGCTTCCTCTTGAGATGCGTGTTCCAGTAGTTCTTGATGTCGTTGTCCGTCCGCTCCGGCATGTAGGACGCGATCGCCGCCCACCTAAGCAAAGAATTGCAAATTTGAAGAACATGACCACTAGTATTACCAAGTCCATGGAACAAATCTGGAGGACTGGAGCTGAATCAGTGGGTGGAAGGAGCAAGTTAACGTGAAGTAATATGGGCACAACCAAGCGTGCGAGCGAGATGAGATGAGATCTACTAAGTAATTAGTACCTGTTGCCGAGGAGGGCCTGGAGGTGGACGATGAGCTTCTCCTCCTGGTGGGTGAAGTTGCCGCGCTTGATCCCGGGGCGGAGGTAGTTGGTCCACCGGAGGCGGCAGCTCTTACTGCACCGCATCAGCCCTGCAGGTGGATCATCCGAGAAAGCGGCGATCAATGAAGGAATCGCGCAAAGAAAAAACACAGAACGAGAGAAAATAAATACAGTATCAAGGAGGTGAGTCACGCACCGGTGTTGGTGGGCACGGCGCGCCAGTTACCCGGTCCGTGCTCCTGGATGTAGGACACGAGCATGAGGTCCTCCTCCGGCGTCCACGGCCCCTTCTTCACCCCGCCCTGGTCGCAGCACGGCGGCCTCCCCATACTCTCTCTCTCCCCTCTCCCCGCTCCCCTCTTGCCCGGGCAGGTCGAAGGATTCAGATCAGGATTCAGGGTTCCTCTCTCTCCGCTTTTCCCGGGGTGGTAGTGAGTAGTGAGAGGCGATCGAGACGGATGGAACGAGACAAGGGTCCAAGGGTGAGGTAATGGGGGGTCGGCGGTGCGTCTCCGCGGGTATATATAAGCAAGCGCCTCGCGGCCGGGATCACACCCTGCGCACGTTTGACCATCCCGAGCGGAGAGGAAGCGGCCAAGGCCCAAGGTGAGTGGAGCGGTGACGATGCGACCCCAACAAACTACTACCCCTCGTCTCCTCTCCTGATCCCCCCGGCCAGTACGTATACATACCCACGCGAAGGCGCAGCCCCTCTCCCTTGTTCGTGACAAGATCACACGAGACGACGACGCAGCGGCACACCGTGCACATACGGACAAACAGGCTGAGGGCCAGAGCCAGGCCGAAAAAGTTGCAACTGAGGGCCGCTCGCTTGAGCCCTGTGCCCCTGCGGCCTCGGCCAGGAAGCTTCCCGGGAGTGGCCTCGACGGCTGCGGCTTCTGTCCTTTTGTTACGGTGGTTTTTGGATGGAACATGGAAAGCTGACATTGGGGTTTTCACACGGACTTGCTTCTTCCGCAGCAGTGTAGCACTGCAGCGGCACTACAGAGGAGGACATAATAACGCCCGCGGCTGTCTCCCTTGACTTCCATCGCAGCCCATGTGGTGGGGGTGGCCATGTACTGTGCAGCTTGTTTGGAACCCATGTGGCTACTTTGCCTTGCGATATGCATGGCATTGTGGACTTGGTCGAGGCAACACACACACATATGAGACTCCACAAGACGGACATGGTTAATTCTCGACCTCTCACAGATTTCGAGTGAATCGGACTATTCCTTATGCAACAAGAATGAGCTTCATATAGCCTTGCAAGTTAGGGCATCTCCACCGGACCGATCCAAACGACGGGCCACGGTCGATTTTGGGTTGTGGTCCGGTCTGTCTGGCCAGTCGTGTCCAGCGGCGCGACACATCTGTCCGCTCTGGTGTTTCTTGGCGTCATCGTTAGCCAAGGCTTTGCTAATCAGCTCAAATACTCAAATTGACAAGCAAATACCACACAACTTGACTATCAAATAATATAGCAGAGTGTGCCATCACCCTTTGGACATCGCCAACAAGTGGCCAGTGGATCTGAAATGTGCAAAAGAGAACAATATCATACACAATGTCGAAAAAATGGCTACTTCTCTGCTCAAAAAGTTGCATTCGTTGTCGCCATTGTCGTTCAAGCATCGCGAGTCCGGATGGTCTGCTGCCTCGTTGCGACCCAAGCCTTGCGATCGGGGTCGGCGATGGTGTCCAGGCAGGGCCGGCTCTATATTTTTCGGGGCCTTGGGCGAAGTCGACAAAAGGTCCCTAATCACAATATATATATGTACGTATAACTAGATATATAGACGATATATGTGCCAATTTCACTTGCAAAATATTTAAAAGCATATATCATAGTCGAGATGTCTATAAATAATTATAAGCACTAAAGTATTGTGATATTTAGATAGAAAAAATAAAAATAGTAGAAAAATATAACAAGTATTTCATGCTAGTGAATACCTAAAAAAACAGCCTCCAATGAGATCTTCGACAATTAAGCTTCAGTGCTCCGGAAAAAGCTTCTTCGTGCATTTCTAGATGCAAAATCATCGAGGACACTATCAAGATTAATGTTGTCCAATATATCCTTCTCAATACAACACGTAGCCAAGCCATTTAATCTGTCTTGTAACATAGTGGACCTCAAACAGTTCTTCAGTAGCTTTATTTTAGAGAAACTTCTTTCAGCTGAGGCCACAGTCACAAGTGAAGCCAAAAAGATCCGATAGGCAACTGAGACATTTGGATAGCAATCTACAGCTGTAATGAATTGAAGAATCTCATCCGCTGACATCAAATTATTTGGTAAAGTTACTTGCAACACCTTTAACTCAGAGAAAAAATCATCAAGATCGACATCACACAAATTCTTATGAGTAAAAGTTTCTGCAAAAGTAGTGCAAGATTTTCGTATATTACTATCATCCATGGACTTCAGATTCTTTGAGTTGAATAAGAAACCAAACACCTTTTCCAATTCCTTCAGCTGCTCAAATCGGCTATTCAATGAAGCAATTGCAGTGTCAACAATGACAAGAAAGTAAGAAACTTTGAAAGATTCAATAGCTGACAACTACAATTCATCTTCTTCATCATTGATTTCATCAAAATGCTTCTTCCTTTTACTTTGACGTTTTGTACGAAATTTTGGCTCTATGTCTATAGAAGATGCAAGGTTTTTGGCACTTTCAATGCTAGTATGGAATCCTTCAACTCTGAACTTCTGAAAAAATTCAATGACCCCTTCAATGTGTTTGACAGTAGCATCAATGCACACAATTTTTTCCTGTAACTTCTTGCTCACCATATTTATAGAAAATAAAACCGCATGCCAAATAACCATACCAACTAAAGTCTCAAATTTCCCAAGTGCTTTGTATAAAGATTGAGCATCACTAACCGTAGCTGGATCATCAGTAGAAGCCTCCTCTAATTTCTTTAGAGCTGATCTTACTTGGGCAGTTTGGAACCTTATAGGTTGCACACTCTTTATTCGACTCTCCCAACGAGTATCTGATAATGGTTTGAGAGTCATATTTGGAACATTATCAAGCAAAACCTTCCACCTCTTGGTAGAACGTGCAAACAATACATATATACGCTGGATAATACCGAAGAATGAGATAGCTTGTTTGCATGATTTCGCCATATCACAAAGAGTGAGATTCAAACTATGGCATGCACATGGCATGTATAATGCTTTCGGGTTTACTGTAAGCAAATGATTTTGAACACCTTGCTTTTTTGTAACATCCCAAAACTTCAATCCAAGGTTATTAAGATCCAAATCATCTAAATTAGGGTTAACAAAAACTTTTTCAATTAAAATTATTAAAGCATTCATATGTGTGTGCATTTAAATAGGAGTTGTTTTGAATTGCCTTGATTAAGTGATCCATTGCTTGTAAAATGATTCTTAGGTGAAATAAACATCATCTAGATCATTCCCAAAGAAAAACAAATCAAAATGAATAAAAGAAAGAAATGGTCATTTGTGCCATTTTAATCAACATGCCTACTTTGGCTTTTCCTAGTACTCAATTCTTAACAGAAATAAATGTGGATCTTTGCACCTCTTGCTAGTACATGTAATAATGTACCAAGGCCCACTTTGTGATCTGCCAAAAACTTTCAAACACTAATTGTTAATGGCATTTGAAAATTGAATGTAGTTCATATGGAAAGATCACACTTATTCAAAAACCACTCAAATGAGCTCCATTTTCAAAACCCAAGCACACCTAGAAGATCAAGCATGTGATCAACCACTCCACCAAAATTCAGCAAAAATTCAAATATTTTTCTCTTGCGGCCATTGTGTCGAACACTTGGCAGGCAGAGATTACACCTAGTATTAGCTCACTATTTTCTACAGGGTTTTGCCACCCAATTAACCTCAATTCACTCCCTCTGTCTCCATTTGATCTAACCAAGCAATAAGCACCCCATCCCCTAGTCCCTAGCAGCAGTGCCGAGCCACCTCGAGGACATGCTCGCCGGCCAAACTTGCCAACACAGCAGCAGACCGCCAGCCCCTCTCCGCCGCTCCAGGAAGCTAGGCGCCACCTTACCGCCGCCCACGGTCCACCCCATGCTCAATGCCAGCCCCTGGACCACCAAGTCTCTGCGTGCAGCCAGAGCACGCTAGAGCGCCCTCGCCGTCACTACGCCACAGACCGCGCCTCGACCTAATCCCGCGTGCGCCGCTCCGCCTCGACCCTAGCAACCTGCCAGACACGACCGTGCACCGCCGCGTGACCCATAGTCGTCGTGCGCCGCGTCGAGCACCGCCTCTGTCTCCTAGAGCGTGGGATGCTCCCGACCAAATGCCACCGCCCCTAGCCGCGCATTTACGCCGTAGAGCACCGCCAGGAGGCAGGCCACCATCCCCTACCTCAAGCCATGCTGCTAGCACGCTGTGCAGCCCTCGCCGGAGTCGCCAGCCCATCCCTTTCGGTTGCCTCGTCGATCTATAAATAGAGGCCACCCAACACAAACCACTCACACCATTCCACTCCCCTCTCATCACTGGTCCTTCCCCACCTCTAGCCGGAGCAGCTCGAGCACTTGTTCACCGGAATTTGGCTGAAGAAGCCTGCTGTAGAGGAGGAGAAGGCGCCATCGATTTCGTCCACCCCAGGAGCTGCCGCGACCACCCCTGACCTCGCCGTCGTCCACCCGTTCGTTTGCCTGCCTCGCCGTCATCGCTGGAGCCCTGGTATGCCCCTTGAGCACCCCCACCGAGCCGCTAGGGTTAGACCTCGCCGACGACCTGTCTGTCATCGACGACGAGCCCCAGCTGTAGATCCTAGTTCTAATCTAACGGCCCACATCAACCCGTACCGCTTCGCGTGTAAAGAGCCGCTGAGCGGTGGACCCCCCTGTCAGCTGTGCCCCGCGCCGTGGAGTGCCACTGGGCCGGCCCGTTTTAATTCAAATTAGGATTTTTCTATTTTAGTTTGAACTTAGTTTTGTCCCCTAGTTTCAAAATCAATTCAGAGAGATCTACAAAGCCAAATAGAGTGATTCCAATTTTGTTAGACAACTACTGAAAAAATCTACCCAAGCCCATTGGATTTAATTCAATTAGAGTTATAGATCTCTCCTAGTAAAAATAATAAGACAGAATCTTTTGCACATTCAAACATTTTTATAAAATCAACCATGATAGATTTTGAGTTGATTCCAACTCTAAAAAATCACATTTAACCATACCTATCTGAATATGTAATAATATTAGGGTTTACATGCAGTGACTTTGGACTAGTACCAAAATAATGCTATATAGGCATTTCTAGTCACTTTAAATCACTAAATAATGAACTTAAACCAAAGTAATTATGAACCAACCCTTAAATTACATTCACATATGTTATAATATGTGGTGATGACATGTGTCCACATGATCCCATATTTTAAGTGGTGAATATTAAATCTTAGTTAATTTTCAATGAGTAGAAATTACTTTTCTTAAATAAAAAGAATAAAACTAGTTAATAAAACGTGTGATGCTTGTGATGATAATAGATCATCAAATGTGTGCCTTAGAGTGCTAATTAGACTAGTTAAGTATTGTTTGGTGATTGTGTACTCCGTATGTATTTATAGACGATAGTACCGACCAAGCTTTCGAGGAGGAGGAGTTCTACCAAGAGGAGGAGGAAGAAAACTGCAACCACTGCACCAACCAAGGCAAGCTAACACTTGTAAGCTATTGTTAGCAAGTTAGAATTAAGCTAGAGAAAATAAGAAAGATGCATTAGGCATGCTTTGGTTATACCACTTTAACTATTACTTACCCCAAGTATTATTTTCCAAGATTTAATTCCTTTACTTTACCAAAGTCCCTTACTTGTTTTGAAGGTAGCATAAAGAGTATAAAACTTGACCCATTTAGATAACTTTAGATGTCATTCTATGGCATGATATTGATCCCATCTTTCCACCTTAGTGAACACTCTTAACTTAGTAGTTTAGAATTAGATAAAAACTTGAGTCACTTTAGATGGGAACACTTGGTGAAAATGAATTGTGAAAACCTTCGAATGATGAGTCATTCTATTGAAATGTTTTGACATGTGTTGAGAAACACAAATGGTTTATGATGATGAAAATGTTGAGGCATGAGCCTTGACCCTTTTACAAAACTGATGGTTGGATTCGGATGCGATACCATTCCAAATTTACCGTACAACCACAATACCTGAATTGGGTAAGGCTTAGCCGGAAGTTTATATGCATTAGTATTAGTTCCCTCGCGGGAGAAGTTTGAGCTGAGGCTACCTCTCAATGTTGTCCACCTATGCAGTGCCCAAGATGACAGATGGTCATGGTTGGGAGGCCATGCTCATAGGAGAGGTGCTTATACTAGAGTGTGTAAAGGAAAAGTTATGTTTGATTATCTGCATACTAAGTATGATGTTTCAGGGTTATCCCTGACAGATGGATCGAATCTTGTGGTGAAAGTGTACCACCTATGCAGAGTGTCAAACTATTCGAATAGCCGCATCCGCGGTTATGGACAGTTGGAGTGGCCATACTATTTCGTTGTCTGATGTTTTCAAAATAACTTATGAAATGAATGATGAATCTTGACTTGACCACAACAGAGTTGTGACTATGACAATAGCTTTCCAACTTAAGTGATTCTAGAACTTTATTTTTTCTTTCTTTGCTTCTGAACTCAGCTTAGGTTTCAAACTTAACTTTATAGTTAAACCTAGAGTTAACACTTTACTTAGAATTATACTACTTGTTAGTGGTAGTTTGCGAGTACTTAAAGAGTACTCATGGCTTTTGTCCCTGGCAATTCTCATGGCCAGACTATGAAGGAGACTACCAAGATGATGGCCACCAGGACGGCTATGATAACTAGGACTATCTGCCATTGTCGTACTGTGCCCCTGAAGATGGACCCCACCGCTATGCTTATCTTTTATTTCCGCTGCTTGTTGTATTAAGACTAGATCATGAGATCCTTATTTGTGTAAGACCTTATGTATGGTTTGTAATGGATGATGTACTGTGATATCGAATTTGTTATGTCTCGCAAAAATGGTAATCCTGGGATTGCGATGAATGACATAACAGACATCTGGGATTAAAAAACTAGGTTAACCCAAATTTAGATGATTTGGATCTTAATAACCTTGGATTGAAGTTTTGGGATGTTACAAACCTTCCCCCCTTAAACAAAATCTCGTCCCATGATTTACAACAAAACTAGGAACTAAAGAGATCTGGGAACTCTGTCCTAATGTAATCTTCTCGCTCCCAAGTGGCTTCCTCTTCGGTATGGTTGCTCCATTGAATTTTGAGGAACTTGATACTCCTGGTTCTGGTGGTTTTGTACGCTTCTTCCAAGATACGGATGGGCACTTCACGATATGTCAGGTCTTTGTTGATCTCAACAGCTCTGTGATCGATGTTTTTGAAAACTTCAGACTTCTCCAGCACTTCCAGACATTTGCGAAGTAACAAGATATGGAACACATTGTGGATGGCTGACATCTCTTCTGTCAGTTCCAGTTGATACGATACTTCTCCTCGACGGTTTAGAATCTTGAAGGGCCCGATATATCTGGGGGCTAACTTTCCTTTCAGACTAAAGCGTTGGGTTCCTTTCAATGGCGAAACCTTGAGATATACAAAATCTCCGACATTGAAAGTCGGGTCTCTCCTTCTCTTGTCAGCATAACTCTTCTGTCTGGATTGGGCGGTCTTGAGGTGCTCACGGGCTTTGTGAACCTTCTCTTCGGCTTCTCAGAGAATGTCGGGTCCAAAGATCTGACTCTCTCCTACTTGCGACCAATTCAAAGGGGTGCGACACTTTATTCCGTATAGGAACTCAAATGGTGCCATCTGCAAACTAGCTTGATAACTGTTGTTATATGAGAATTCTATGAAAGGCAGGCAATCTTCCCATTTTGATCCATACTCTAACACACAAGCTCTTAACATATCTTCTAGGATCTGGTTGACTCTCTCAGTCTGTCCATCAGTTTGCGGGTGATAAGCGATGCTGAAATTCAACTTGGTTCCCAATCCTTCCTGAACTTTCTGCCAAAATCTCGAGGTAAACTGGGTTCCTCGATCTGATACTATGGTCTTGGGGGTTCCATGCAGACTAACAATCCTAGCAATGTACTCTTAACCGCTAGCTGGTAGGTAGTCTTGACAGGTATGAAGTGAGCTACCTTGGACAGTCTATCAACTATGACCCAGATTGAGTCATTTCCCCTACTGGAAGTAGGCAAACCGGTGATAAAGTCCATTCCAACGGAATCCCATTTCCATTCCGGAATCTGCAAAGGTTGCAACAGTCCCGCGGGTCTCTGATGCTCTGCTTTGACTCTTTGATAGATGTCACATTTGGCGATGTAGCTTCCGATTTCTCTCTTCATCTTGTGCCACCAAAATTGCTCTTTCAAATCTTGATACATCTTCGTTCCTCCGGGGTGGATAGAATAAAGAGTATCATGATCTTCCTGCATGATAACTTGCTTCAGCTTCGAATCTGCTGGCACACAGATACGTCCTTTGTACCACAAAACTCCTTCTTCGTCTTCCATGAATCCTGGTACCTTTCCTGTACCAATACGATGTTTGATTCCGTCGATACTTTCATTTCCCTTCTAGGCTTCCTTGATTTGGCTAATCAATGTGGGTTAAAGTACAATGCTAGCTAAAAATCCTTTGCTGACTAGCTTAGTCCTAAAGTGCTCCAACTCCTCATACAAACTTGGTTGCCTCTCCTTGATCATGGTGTTTAGCCTACACGGCAATCTGCTAAGAGCATCCGCTACCACATTGGCTTTGCCGAGATGATAGTGAATGTCAAGGTCATAATCCTTGATTATCTCTATCCATCTCCTTTGCCTCATATTCAGCTCCTTCTGAGTGAAAATATACTTCAAGCTTTTGTGATCTGAGTAAATCTCACAGCGATTACCCATCAGATAATGACGCCATGTCTTCAATGCCAATACTACAGCTGCTAATTCGAGATCATGGGTCAAATAGTTTTGCTCATGCTGCTTCAGTTGTCGAGACATATAAGCAATGACTTTGCCTTCTTGCATCAATACACATCCAAGACCAATCTTGGATGCATCACAATATACATCAAACGGCTTCTTGATATCTAGCATGATCAATATTGGGGCTAATATCAATCTCTTCTTCAGCTCTTGGAAACTGGCTTCACACTTGTGGGTCCATTCAAACTTCTTGTCCTTCCTTAACAATTGGGTCATGGGTCTGGCGATGCTTGAAAATCCTTCGATGAGCTTGCGGTAGTATCCTGCTAATCCTAGGAATGCACGGACTTGGGTTTGAGTGGTTGGGGCTTCCCATGCTTCAACATCTCTGATCTTGGCGGGATCAATAAAGACTCCTTCGGTAGACACAATATGTCCTAGGAATCCTACTTCCTTCAGCCAAAACTCACACTTGCTGAACTTGGCATATAACTGGTGCTCTCTCAGGGTTTCTAGGATGATTCTCAGATGTTGCTCATGCTCTTCTTCTGACTTGGAGTAGATAAGGATATCGTTGATAAACACAACTATAAACTTATCTAGGACATTCATAAAGATCTTATTCATGAGATTCATGAAATAAGCAGGGGCATTGGTTAATCCAAAAGACATAACCGTATACTCGTATAAACCATAGCGAGTAGTAAAGGCGGTCTTTGGAATATCCGTTGCACGAATCTTAAGTTGGTGATAACCAGTCCTAAGATCAACCTTTGAGAATACTTGAGCTCTAGTCAACTGATCAAATAGATCCTCTATCTTTGGCAAGGGGTACTTATTCTTGATGGTGACGCCATTCAGTTTCCTGTAATCTGTGCATAGACGGTTGCCTCCATCTTTCTTGTCAATGAATAACACTGGTGATCTCCATGGCGATGCGCTTGGTTGAATCAAGCCTATTGCTAACATGGCATCTAACTGCTTCTTTAGTTCCACTAACTCTGAGGGGTTCATGCTATAGGGTCTCTGGGCTATGGGTCTAGTTCCGGGGATTAAATCGATAATGAACTCAATATCCCTATCCGTGGGCATACCTGGCAATTCATCTGGGAATACATCGGGGTATTCATAGACTACTCTGACTTGGTCTATGGTGGGTAGGGCTAGACTCTTGTTGCACTTGAATTGACGGGGTAAGGTTTCAGATATATGCTCTACTGTTACTCCAAAGCTACTGGTCATGGTGATGGCTTTCTTAGCACAGTCTATCAATCCTTTATGCCTTGACATCCAGTCCATACCTAGTATTACTTCCAATCCTTTGGTTCCAAGTACTATAAGGTTGGCATAAAAATCTATCCCATGTATCCTGATAGGTACAGCTTTGCAAATTTTTCTAGCTTTTGTAGTTGATCCGGGGATTTGAACTATCATGACATGCTTCAAGTTGGTTGGGTGAATCTTACTAGTGCATGCAAATTCTTTGGTGACAAATGAATGTGATGCTCCTGAATCAAACAATACCCTTGCTAAAACTGAGTTGACAGAAAACATACCCAACACTACATCTGGCGCTTCTTGGGCTTCCTCCGCGTTCATGTGGAAGAGACGACCGTTGCGGTTGTGAGGGTTCCCAGGGGAAAATCTTCTTCCTGGTTGAACACGACGCTGCTGTTGAGCTGGGGCATTCACATTGGCAGTGGCGGCAGTCTTCTTGGGACACTCATTGGAATAGTGGCCCTTTACTCCACACTCGAAACAGGTGATCTGGGACTTGTCCTTTGCTGCGACAGGAACATCATTGCTGCCAGTTCTGGGTGCAGTGTTGTTGTTGTTTTTCTTGGGAGGGGCACGGTTGAAATTGTTGGTGTTACCGAAGTTGTGATTGTTTCCTCTGGACTTCACATTGCCTCCGCTATGTTTGGGGTAGCTTGGGCGAGACATTGGGGGTCGGTTGTTCCTCGGTGCATATCCTGGTGAAGGGTTGGGACGGTACTTCTGGTGACTGCTGGATCTAGATTGCTACATCATATGATGTTTGCGGTTGTCGTTTGCCTGATTAATCTTCCCTTCCATCTGAATGGCAGAGTCGACTAGCTCTTCGAGATCCTCGAAACGGATGTTGACGAGGACAGTCTGCATCTCATCATGTAGTCTGTTCAGGAATCTCTCCTTCTTCTTGACCTCTGTGTTGATTTCATCAGGGGCATACCTTGCAAGCGATAGGAATCTGTCACGGTATTCCACCACAGTCATTCTGCCTTGCTTCAAGTCGCGAAACTCATCTCTTAGTCTGGTGACTAGACCTTGCGGCACGTGGATCTGGCTAAACTTGGTTTTGAAGGCTTTCCATGTCATCACTTGACCATTGTTTATGTTACGGACACTAGTGCACCAAGCTCTTGCATCTCCTACGAAGTAGTGGGTGGCGAAGAGAACTTTCTCGTTGTCATCAACTCCTGCTACTTCTAAGTTGTTTTCCATGGTTTGTAACTAGTCATCAGCATCTAGTGGGTTTTCAGCCTGGTTAAAGATTGGGGGATTGGTATTCTGAAAGTTTTTGAGTTTGGATCCATGGTGATCCTGGTTTCCATGCCCTTGGTTGTTGAGAGCCATCTGGGAAATCTGTTGCAGTGTTGCTAGATTTGCTTGGCGCTCTGCCCTGCTTGCTTCACTGTCTGCGATGAGATTCTGCAAGATCTGCAGCACTAGGTCTTGCGACGAGCTGCCCCCTCCTTGGTTTCCACGAGTCATCTGAAGATTGAGGTAGATAAAGAGGTAAGAGGGAAATTTCTAAGGTTCATGGTTTTGGTTTCAAGACTAAAACTTTGAGCTTGACTCAGGTTTTGCAACTAACTTCATTTCATTCATGCAAACAAGCACACAATACAAACACACACCACAACCACAAAGGAAAACAGATGGTTTGAAGAACCATGCTGTGAGCTACGATACAGTGGGACCGATACATCTCATGCTACGATAGTGCTCTAGTGCCTCTACTCATCGTCGATGAAGTCGGAGTCCACATCGTCAGTGTAGAAGTCCACCGCATCCTCCTCCAGAAAGTCATCATCATTGCCGAGGTAAGAATCCATGTCTCCCTAGATGTCTTCACCCTCCTCTTCTTCTTCCTTTGTTGCAAGCTGAGCTTCTTGCTCCTTGACGGTCTTCTCGAGGTTGGCCACCTTCTTGCGAAGACAGGCGATGGTGCGATCCTTCTTCTCACACTGGAGGTGAAGAGACTGACGGTCCTTAACAAGCAGTGAGAAAGTTCGGGCCTTCTGGCGGCAATGGCACGGTTGTGGTTGGCGAACTCCCTAGCATTGTCCAATTCCTTCTGGTGATCGTACAACAGGAAGTCAAGGTTCTCCACTTGACGCTTCAGCTCTGGGTGACTTGGCATATCCATCGGCATTCCCATGAAGTCACGTCTTGCATAGCGAGTAAAACAGGTTCCCTGGAGTTGGTTGACACTAAGGGCACATAGACGTGCGAGAGCTTCATGCATTGCCCTGGCTAATCCATCTAGCCAGTTGTTCTCTCTCACGGAGAACTGGATTCTCCCAGGCGTTGGTGCTTCGATGCTTCCTCTAAGATCAGCGGTGACTAGCCACTGCAAATCTCCTCCTGGGGGTCCTAGAAGTTGAGCTCCAAGAAACTCTGGATGCGGGCGTCCCAGTAACTCTGACAGTGAATCTAGATCCCTCTCGAAGATTAGCTGACCTCCGTTTCCCAATTGGTAGAACTTGTTGAACTGAGTCTCCATCTACAAGAATTAAGGATGAGGAAATTAGTGAAGTGATCAAGTGTGTCAAATTTTAAGTAGTAAAGTAAGGATTTTGAGGAATATGAATTTTTGAGAAAGAATGAATTCCCAAGGATAAGAGAGGAAATAGTTTTTCATAAATACTCACTTTGGTTTTGAAACTAAGTTTTTGTTCGGACGTCAATTCTAACTAGGGCCTCCTATGGTCAGGATGGCTCTGATACCAACTTGTTAACACCCAATTTTTTAATTCCAGATGCCTGTTATGTCATTCATCGCAATCCCAGGATTACCATTTTTGCGAGACATAACAGATTGGATATCACAGTACATCATCCATTACAAACCATACATAAGGTCTTACACAAATAAGGATCTCATGATCCAGTCTTAATACAACAAGCGTGAAATAAAAGATAAGCGTAGCGGTGGGGTCCATCTTCAGGGGCACAGGCAATGCTGACGAAGGCAGATAGTCCTAGTTATCATAGCCGTCCTGCTGGCCATCATCTTGGTAGTCTCCTTCATAGTCTGGCCATGAGAATAGCTAGGGACAAAAGCCATGAGTACTCTTAAGTACTCGCAAACTACCACTAACAAGTAGTATAATTCTAAGTAAAGTGCTAACTCTAGGTTTACCTATAAAGTTAAGTTTGAAATCTAAGCTGAGTTCAGAAGCAAAGAAATAAAAAATAAAGTTCTAGAATCACTTAAGTTGGGAAGCTATTGTCATAGTCACAACTCTGTTGTGGTCAAGTCAAGATTCATCATTCATTTCATAAGTTATTTTGAAAACATCTGACAACAAAACAGTATGGCCACTCCAACTGTCCGGACGCGGCTATTCGAATAGTTTGACACTCTGCATAGGTGGTACACTTTCACCACAAGATTCGATCCATCTGTCAGGGATAACCCTAAATCATCATACTTAGTATGTAGATAATCAAACTTAACTTTTCCTTTACACACTCTAGTATAAGCACCTCTCCTATGAGCATGGCCTCCCAACCATGACCATCTGTCATCTTGGGCACTGCATAGGTGGACAACATTGAGAGGTAGCCTCATCTCAAACCTATCCCACGAGGGAACTAATACTAATGCATATAAACTTCCAGCCAAGCCTTACCCATTCAAGTATTGTGGTTGTACGGTAAATTTGGAATGGTATCGCATCCGAATCCAACCATCAGCTCATGCCTCGACATTTTCATCATCATAAACCATTTGTGTTTCTCAACACATGTCAAAACATTTCAATAGAATGACTCATCATTCGAAGGTTTTCACAATTCATTTTCACCAAGTGTTCCCATCTAAAGTGACTCAAGTTTTTATCTAATTCTAAACTACTAAGTTAAGAGTGTTCACTAAGGTGGAAATATGGTATCAATCTCATGCCATAGAATGACATCTAAAGTTATCTAAATGGGTCAAGTTTTATACTCTTTATGCTACCTTCAAAACAAGTAAGGGACTTTGGTAAAGTAAAGGAATTAAAGCTTGGAAAATAATACTTGGGGTAAGTAATAGTTAAAGTGGTATAACCAAAGCATGCCTAATGCATCTTGCGTATTTTCTCTAGCTTAATTCTAGCTTGCTAACAATAGCTTGCAACTGTTAGCTTGCCTTGGTTGGTGCAGTGGTTGAAGTTTTCTTCCTCCTCCTCTTGGTAGAACTCCTCCTCCTCGAAAGCTTGGTCGGTACTATCGTCTATAAATCCATATGGAGTACACAATCACCAAACAATACTTAACTAGTCTAATTAGCACTCTAAGGCACACATTTGATGATATATTATCATCACAAGCATCACAAGTTTTATTAACTAGTTTTATTATTTTTATTTAAGAAAAGTAATTTCTACTCATTGAAAATTAACTAAGATTTAATATTCACCACTTAAAATATGGGATCATGTGGACACATGTCATCACCACATATTCTAACATATGGGAATGTAATTTAAGGGTTGGTTCATAATTACTTTGGTTTAAGTTCATTATTTAGTGATTTAAAGTGACTAGAAATGCCTATATAGCATTATTTTTGTACTAGTCCAAAGTCACTGCATGTAAACCCTAATATTATTACATATTCAGATAGGTATGGTTAAATGTGATTTTTGAGAGTTGGAATCAACTCAAAAGCTATCATGGTTGATTTTATCAAAATGTTTGAATGTGCAAAAGCTTCTGTCTTGTTATTTTTACTAGGAGAGATCTATAACTCTAATTGAATTCAATCCAACGGGTTTGGGTAGATCTTTTCAGTAGCTGTCTAACAAAATTGGAATCACTCCATTTGGATTTGTAGATCTCTGAATTGATTTTGAAACTAGGGGACAGAACTAAGTTCAAACTAAAATAGAAAAATCCTAATTTGAATTAAATGGGTCTTGAGGAACGAGCGGGCGGCCCAGTGGCACTCATGACATGGGGCACAAATGACAGGAGGGTCCACGGTCGTGACTCTTTACACGCCATGCAGGCGATGTGGGCCGTTATATTAGAACTAGGATCTACGGCTGGGGCTCGTCGTCGACGACGGACAGGTCGCCGGTGAGGTCTAACCCTAGCGGCTCGGTGGGCGTGCTCAGGGGGCGTACCAGGGCTCCAACGAGGACGGCGAGGCGGGCAAACGAACTGGTAGATGACGGGGAGGTCAGGGGTGGTCGCGACAGCTCCTGGGGTGGACAAAATCGACG
This sequence comes from Avena insularis, assembly GCA_023614405.1. NCBI lineage: Eukaryota > Viridiplantae > Streptophyta > Magnoliopsida > Poales > Poaceae > Avena > Avena insularis. The sequence continues at coordinate 115,485,735 of CM042692.1, forward strand.
GCGCCTTCTCCTCCTCTGCAGCAGGCTTCTCCGGCAAAATTCCGGCGAACAAGTGCTCGAGCTGCTCCGGCTAGTGGTAGGGAAGGACCAGTGAGGAGCGGGGAGTGGAATGGTGTGAGTGGTTTGTGCTGGGGTGGCCTCTATTTATAGCTCGACGAGGCAACCGAAAGGGATGGGCTGGCGACTCTAGCGAGGGCTGCACAACATGCTAGCGGCGTGGCTTGAGGTAGGGGACGGTGGCCTGCCTCCTGGCGGTGCTCTACGGTGTAAATGTGCAGCTAGGGGCAGTGGCGTTTGGTCGGGAGCGACCCACGCTCTGGGAGACAGAGGTGGTGCTCGAGGCGGCGCACGGCAACTGTGGGTCGCGCGACGGTGCACGGCCGTGTCTGGCGGGTTGCTGGGGTCTAGGCGGAGCGGCGCACGTGGGATTAGGTCGAGGCGCGGTCTGTGGCGTGCTAGTGGTGAGGGCGCTCTGGCGTGCTCTGGCAGCACACAGAGACTTGGTGCGTGGCGGTTCCTCGGTGGTCCAGGGGTTGGCAGTGAGCGTGGGGTGGACCGTGGGCGGCGGTAGGGTGGCTCCTAGCTTCCTGGAGCGGCAGAGAGGGGCTGGCGGTCTGCTGCTGTGTTGGCAAGTTTGGCCGGCGAGCATGTCCTCGGGGTGGCTCGGCAATGCTACTAGGGAGTAGGGGATGGGGTGCTTATTGCTTGGTTAGATCAAATGGAGACAGAGGGAGTGAATTGAGGTCAATTGGGTGGCAAAACCCTGTAGAAAACAGTGAGCTAATACTAGGTGTAATCTCTGCCTGCCAAGTGTTCGACACAATGGCCGCAAGAGAAAAATATGTGAATTTTTGGCTGAATTTTGGTGGAGTGGTTGATCACATGCTTGATCTTCTAGGTGTGCTTGGGTTTTGAAAATGGAGCTCATTTGAGTGGTTTTTGAATAAGTGTGATCTTCCCATATGAACTACATTCAATTTTCAAATGCCATTTAAAATTAGTGTTTGAAAGTTTTTGGCAGATCACAAAGTGGGCCTTGGTACATTATTACATGTACTAGCAAGGGGTGCAAAGATCCACATTTATTTCTGTTAAGAATTGAGTACTAGGAAAAGCCAAAGTAGGCATGTTGATTAAAATGGCACAAATGACCATTTCTTTCTTTTATTCATTTTGATTTGTTTTTCTTTGGGATTTGTTTGGGAATGATCTAGATGATGTTTATTTCACCTAAGTATCATTTTACAAGAAATGGATCACTTAATCAAGGAAATTCAAAACAACTCCTATTTAAATGCACACACATATGAATGCTTTAATAATTTTAATTGAAAAAGTTTTTGTTAACCCTAATTTAGATGATTTGGATCTTAATAACCTTGGATTGAAGTTTTGGGATGTTACATTTTTTCCCTTCATGTTGGAACCATTGTCATAACCTTGCCCCCTCACATTAGCAACATCCAAGTCAAGAGCATCCAATGTATCCAATAATACATTAAAAAGACCTGATCCTGATGTGTCATCAACCTTTATGAACCCTAGGAAAAACTCCTCCACTCTTGGGATGTCACTTTATATATTGACACAATGCACAATTAGCGTCATTTGTTCTTCATGGCTCACATCTGGGGTACAATCCAAGATAACAGAGAAATACTTGGCATCCTTAATGATCTTTAACATAACCTTTCTCACAAAGATCGATGAGGCGAGAGATCAACTCATTTTGAATGTTGTAGCCAAGATAATGATGATGAATTTCATTGTTTTGAATGCGTCTAATATGTTCTTGCATCACATGATCAAATTCGGCAATCATTTCAACCGTGCCTAGAAAATTTCCATTACTATCTTGATACAACTTCTCATTTGACCCTCGAAAGGCCAAATTATGTTTTGCAAGAAACTTCACTACAACAACTATTCTTTGCAAAACCTGTCGCCAACGCTCTTTTTCTTTTGCAACCAACCGTTGCATATCATCATCAATTTTTTTCTTTTTTGCTTAACCTCAACCTTAGTTCATTCCATGTATTCATATTTTTCAAATGCTCAACACTCTTCTCATGATCTTTGAGTCTTGGACTAAGAAGCTGCCAATCCCTCAATCCATCACATGCTAGCAAGGACTTATTATTATTTGATTTGAACAACTTGCAGCAAAAACAGTAAACTTTGTCCACCTCTTTGGAGTAAACCAACCACTTTCTATCAACAACCTCACGATTGGCTAACTTTCTGGAGTAGTATTCATAAGAAAAATGTCTACCTTTGTTATCCGTAGGGAACTCCAGACCCAATTCTCTCACAGACCCCTTTTCAATTAAAATATCCCTTTTGGAATTATCAAGATTATCCCATGTTCTAGGATCAAGATTGATGAAAGAGAATCATATTGTTCATCACTATTAGGAGCATCTGCATGGCAAACACAAGATTGTAATTAGTTACTTACACTTGGAAAAATTGACGCTAGTTAGTTATTTACCTATTTCCGGGGATTGTTCATCACCACTAGGAGCATCTTGTTCTTCTCCTCTATTGTCCTCATTAACATTAACATCAACATCTGCAGGGCAAACAAAATATTATAATTAGTTACTTACTTACACTTGGAAAAATTGACGCTAGTTAGTTATTTACCGTTTTACGGGGATTGTTCATTGGCCTCAACATCTGCATTTGAATTATTCTCATCATATTATCCAAGATCAGATTCTTGCCTTTGATTACTATTGTTGACATAAACACTACTTTTTGTTGGAAAAAACTTATTTAAAGCACCTCTTTGTGAATCAATAAGCTGATTCTCTCTCTTTCGTTTCCTCTTTTTCGCAGCACCCGACAATTGCTTCCCCATCGTAACACCTATCAAGATTGTAATCTTAAAAATTATAACTCTAATTGACTATGACTAATTGAGGGATTAATTAGAACTTAGAAAAATTAGATGAGGGATTAATTTGAACAATTAAAATAGGCAGACGTATAACTTACAGAGGGCAAACGGCGACAGCTAAGTGTCGCTCGTGCGTGCAACGGGCAGACGGATCACGTGAATCGGGATATCAAAGATGGCTGACAAGCTAAGCAGGCCCTGTGACTGAGTGTGAGTGGCTGATAGTGACATGCCCTGCCGCCCTGCCCCTGGACCCCTGGTGGCTTCGCGTCGGCGTCGCGTCGAGAATGAGAGCCGGGCGTCGCGTCGAGCAGGCCTAGCGTAGAGAACGAGAAGTGGAGATACGAGAGCCGGGCGTCGTGTCGAAAAGCGAGACGGTCCCGCGAGGCCTCGACCTTTCAGTTTTCACTTCAGGATGGATCGATCGCAAGGAATTCGAGACTGAGACGGGATCGATCAGGAATTCACGTTGTCGAGGCCTGCTCTGCTCGCAATCAGTGCTGGGCGGCTGGGCCTGCATTTTTTTCCCGATTAAGCGCCTGGGCGGCTGGGCCTGCTTGGCTACATAACGATTCTTGGGCCCCCCGCCGTCTTGGGCCCTTGGCGGCCGCACAACCTTGCCATGGGCCTAAGCCGGGCCTGTGTCCAGGTCGGTGAGCATGATGGCATTCTCCTTGGTCATGATCTTGGCTTTGGCCTCCTTGTCCTTGGCCTCTGCCTCCGCCACCCTAGACCTAGCATCGGCCTCCTTCGCCTTTGCCTTGGCCTCGATCTCCATTATCCTAGCCTTGGTGTTGGCCTCCTCTACCTCGATAGACATCGTCTGGAGCTCGACAAAGGTCTTGGCGATGGACTCTTTCTCTTTGCGTTGCCTCTCTTCCCTCTCGGTGATGGCCTCTTCCTTCTTTTCCAGGATCTTCCTCAAGGTCTCCTAGAATGCCAAGGAACCGGCCTGGTGGGCCATGTTGGCCTTCGTATCCTTGTGGCCTCTAGGCCGGCGGCACTGGCGGCAGTCCCGTCTCCTACTGGGTTGACGAACCCTTCATCATTGCCATTGTCTAGGTCGATGACACCGCCAGTAGAAGCATTGCTCTTGCCCTTCTTCTTATTGTCAAATTATTTCCAAAGGGCATAGCTAGTCTCCCATTTTTTTTGCAGTCCTTCATCAACATCCAACAATTGGACAACATGAAGGCCTTCTTATCATTCACCTTCTTGAAGTGATCCATTACTTTCATGACCTACACATGTGGATGCTAACAATGGCCCAATGCATATGCAAGACATCGACAAAGAGAGGAAGATGTTTTACCATGTCAAACAACATCATGCTGCTTATTTTCCTTTTCGTCACCATCTCGTAGGAGCCTTGGAACTTGCTACACTCGGCATGGATGGTGCCCCATCGCTTGGAGAGGGAGAGATCATTTCGATCGCTATAGAAGGTGTTCTTCCCAAATTTTCTATGCACATGGAAGAACTTGCCCACCTTTTTCTAATAGGCAAAGCCCTTTTTCCCGGCGGCGCATAGTGGATCTTGTGAAATCTCCATCCCTGCCTTGCATAGGATCTTGTCCTTATTGGTGGTGTAGCTCGATATTCATTGGCTCAACTTCTTCCTATCGACAAGTCATGCCGCAAGTGAAGCGGCCAATGACGCGGCCATGACCCCCTCGACCATGGAAGTGCCATCTTTTCCAAACAATGACTCATCCTCAATGTTGTAGGCATCTTGTTGAGTGTCTTGTTGGGTCTCTCCGTCGTTGCCATAGCCATTTCCACCCTCATTGATCATGTCATGCATGACGTCCTCGGCATCGTTGGTCACAAAATCCTACATCCAATTTGGCCATGATAAAGTGGCGGGAGAAGTATACTAGGAAAGGAAAAAGCAAAGAAATGTCACGACCATACAGTGCCAACGGCGTTCAGCGACTCGTCGGACATTTTGCCGAACAAGTTGACTGACGCTAGCATGTCCCCGATAGAGAAGAACTGCCGCTTCTTTGATGCCTCCGGGGTTGTGTTCGCGATCACTAGAGTGCGGTTGAGGTCGATGGCGGGCTCTACCGCCTCCGAGGACGTCGTGCGGGGATTTATGAACCGGGAGAGCGAGGCCACGATCCTAGTGTGGCCTCCAAGCGAAGGTATGTGCGGGCCTGGTGTCCGGGGCTGACCTAGTGGCCGGTTGCAAGGCGTGGAAGCGACGAAGCTGGTAGAGGACACGCCGGCCATGGACAGTCTAGGAAGAGCGACGGCACCGTCATAGAAAGCCACAGTGCCACCAAAAATGGCGGTCAGTGCCTCCTGCTTCGTCATGTTAACGACTTGCTTGGCGACATTCACTGCCAGCTCATCCGTGTTGACCTTGTTCTGCGCGGCGAGGAAGCACCCGTTGTCCTCCTAGTGCTCCTTCAAGCCTGGAAGCGACGAGTCGATCTCTCGCCGCTACCCACCGGCCAGCGCACTTGTCTGACTCAACTTTCCGCTCCTCCGCCTTCAGGTCCTTACCAAGATTCTTCGGCTGGCCGCGCTTCTTGGTGGTAGGAACACTGGAGGGCGCAACATCGTCCATGGCGGTGGGATCCATCGCCTTCCCTCCCACTCTCGCTAGTGGAAATTTGGGAGAGGGTTTTTGGAGGGATAAGTGGAGTGGTTTGTGTGCCATTGGTGGGAGGGACCGCCAAAGGTGAAGGGAGGATGCAAAAGGACAAGGGCGATGTCCGGGCCGACGCAACCGTTGCCCAAATTTGATGCAAGGATGGGTCGAGCCGGACGCGTCTGTCCAGTTGGGTCGTGCCACTGGGAGGTCGCGCACATCCATGTAGATGTGTTCAGACGCACTCAAATGGGTTGGGTCGGCCCGGTGGATATTCCCTTATCCTCTGGCTTGATATAGCGCAAGAAGTTAGAATCCTAAGTTTGGAAGAAAGGGATCTTATGTAACATACCAGCATTTAGGAACCAACGAAGGGTAGAAATAAAAGATTGTGCATTTGCATGCATTCATTTGTAAAGTCGGGGTAAAATTTTCGCCAAACAAAACCCTGGGGAGATCAGAGTTTCTTTCACTACTTTGAGTTAGGGTTTAGCACTCAGGAGTGTTTGCTATAAATTCTGACATGAACCTTAGGAGATCTTATGAATTTGGGTGAATAATTTGAGTTCATATTTGAATAATTTAAAAATAAATAGTGAACTAGAAGTAATAGTGTTTATTTGATTTCCAAAAAGATTTAGTTATTATTATTGTTTGAGTATTAATCAATTATAAAACAATAAATGAAATTGAGAATAATACAAAGGTATAACTCAAATCAGTATTTCTTTATTCTTTCATTTATTCCACAAGTAACAAATGAATATAGATATATATTTAGAGACGGAATATTAGACAGACAATATTGAAGGAAATCAAAGCTTTATTAATGATAAACACATATTACATTGTCTTTACAAAGGAAAATAAAAAGATTACAATTGAAAACTAACAGACTAGACCTAACTAAGCCTAGTCTAAATGTTCTTAATCTTTCACCTGAACTTGTACCTACAAATACGACAGAAATAGAATAAAACAAAGTGAGGGGTTAGTATTAGATTGCTCTCAGTTATTAAAAGTGAAGTGCACTATTTTCTAAACATCATTGAGCCAAATCAGTTTAGAAGAAGGGACAAACCAGCAAGTGTAGTATTTGTTCATTTCACAGTATAAGCCTCAGTACAACCTCATTGGAAGATAGGGGCAAGTTTCACCAGGGATGGAAATAGTAAAAGGTGGGGGAGTTTAAAATAAGACCACTTGATCTCATCCACAACCAGAGCAATAGTGAAGCTGCTCACACACCTAAATGCATGCATTGAGGTGTCAACCGCAGAGAACAAGCAAGCAGTTTAAATCACAGCCGCACAGTGCAAAGCCGAGCTTTTCTAGTCACTTCACAGAGAGCCAAACACTAGTTTGTCACCAGCACACACAAGAACACTACAACTTATTGCAACCCACACCACCCAAATCAGCCACTTTCCACCACAAAAAACCCAGGAAGACACCAGCAAGGATGGTGACCTAAGGAGGGGGAGGATCTAGCTGGGCAGCTAGGCTGCAAAGGAGCTGAAGCACCAGGTGGAGTAAGATCAGGCCAAGGAGAAGGCAGTAGCAACCAGCACCAGGCTACAAGGGTATAACCCAACCCTTCTTAATTAAATAGTTATTCATGGCATATTCATATATGCAATCATATAGATCTGATCATGCAAGTACACGATAAACACATAAGAATTGAGCCATCAAGTAAAGAATCAAGTGGTTTCTACTTGAGGATGGTCTCAGACCAGCATCACAGACCAGGGGAGATATAGTTTTAACTAGATCAATACACATAACCACTGCTGGTACAGGGCACATCCCAAACTGGGTAGCACCTCTGTACCAACAGATCTACCATTTCTTGAGAATAAGCCTAATCACCACTTTTTAAAAACATTTAATCATTTTCCTAAATGAGTTAGGAATCATCTCTATCAGTATTGCAACATCTATCATAAGGAAGAGCCTTTGATCATAAAAGTTTTACACTGAAAACATTAGCTTAAGCAATATCAGCTAATAATAAAGCACCATCACTCAATAAGAGTGAAGCTCACAATCATAGCCATAGAGTTAGCCATACTAACATAATCATGTTCAAAAGCATGTTCTATGACAAGAGAACTAAGCGTCTGTATTTAAAACAACAAGGGTTAACTGATAGAGTAACCATTCATAATCAACAAAGAGCATCCCAACTCTAGCATAACAGTGAGTCACAACCCAATAAAATGGATTCACATCAGCTGCAATATGAGCATCCACATAAAAATTAAGTATGTTTTCACGGTAGGTTCTCTGACGGAGAACATGATTACACCAACAAGTTTAGTAAAGTGAACACTAGCAGACTAATCGAGCCATGCTCACCAGGGGGTGTAACAAGCACCACTAACATACCATTATCCAGGAGAGTCACACAATCATCTCAACCCTAGAAACTTAACTAAACATCGATACAAGGGGCCACAACCTAGGTTCAGAGATGAACCCTAGCAGAGGGTAGTCACAGTAGTCACAGATGGCATGGCATACTAGAGCATAGAGAGGAGCATAGAGGGGAGCACAGAAAACTTACTCAAGGTCCTCGCAAGAAGATTGAAGAGGAAGTAGAGGAGTGGCCGGTGACGGAGAGGAAGCGGCAGGACGGGGAGCACCCCGAAGGGGCGCTGCAACCCACGCCTGCAGTGCATTGGAAGCGGCCGGACAAGAAGGGGAACACGTGAAAGGGCATTTGGCCCTTCATTTTGTTTTGATATTTGTTGACAACACTAGGATGGTTTTAATTTGCTTCTGAAATGTTTCAAGATATATCTATATTACCCTGCAGAATATTATCATTATCATGTCTTAAGGAAAAGAGGGTCCTAGGATTTATTTGTGCAGAATCAAGCCTGCGCCGGACTGTCTAGCAGATTTCAGCCGGAGTATTCGGCATAGCCTGAATGTCTGGCTGGTGTCAGCCGGAGTGTCTAGCCTGAAGATTTCCTTGGAGGGTGCGAACATTCAGTATCCCAAATCGGACTCTACCCGGTCACTACCCAGACTCTGGCCGGATTCTTTGCCGGGCCAGAGTGTCTGGTACACTATGGCCGGAGTGTCCGATCTGGCCGGACAGTCCGTGTCGATTCAGCCAGACTGTCCGGGTTAAGTGAGTCAAACGGGTACATTTCTTGGGTCCTATATAAAGGCCCCTCCTTCTACCTTGAGAGGCTGCTCGTTTTAGAAGAGAAGAACCCTAACCCTAGAGCCACCAAATTAACAAGAACTCCATCTACAAGCATCCAAAGTCCTTGATATTTGGAGAATCGAAGGAGGAGGCCTTGATCTACAGCTTCACCAAGAGAGATTTCCATTTCCCCCTCATTCACTTGAGGGCCCCTTGTTTTAGTGTTTCATTGGAAACCCTAGTTCTTGATTTGGTTCTTACAAGCTTGTCTTTGATTGTTGTGACAACTTGCTTGGATTCGGGAGCCCCCAATTAAGTTGTGGGTGTGTGCCTCGAACTTGTTGTAAGGGTGCCGGCTACCACCTTGAAGGTTGCCGATATAGTGGAAGCGTGAATCGATCACCTTGGGGTGAGGTTCACCAGATAACAAGGGATGCCTCTTGTGGCGTTGGTGGTTTGATACCACCCCCTCTCTAAACACAGACGTACTTCCCCTCAAAAGGAAGGAACTGCAGGAAATAATCCTTGTTTCCCCGCGTGCTTCACTTTGGTTAGTTCTATCCTTAACCGCACCTTACTTTATCTTGTTCTTGCTTAGTTAGGTTTGCTAGTGTGACATATAGGTAAATTCACCATAGTTGCATATCTAGAGAATTTACCTTTGTGTCAAAACCTAATTTGAAATAGAAGTAAAATTTGAAGTAGCACCTATTCACCTCCCTCTAGGTGACCATACAATCCTTTCAATTGGTATCAGAGCCACGGCTCTTTATTCGGGCTTAACCACCTAAGAGAAAATGGTCAACCTAGAGGATGGTGGAGAGGCTGAGGCTACTACTTTGGTGACCATGGTAGATCTCAAGAAATTGGAAACAAGGTTGAGCTCTACCTTGGGCAACGAAATCCAACAGTTGCATCAACTAGTTGAGCAACTTGTTAAAGAAAAGTCAGCCTCACTATTGGGGATATACTTTCCAAGTATCCTCACTGTGCCTCACTAACTAGGGTGCCCACTTCGGATTAGAGATTTGCTTCACGGGCGACCCAGTCAAGGAGAAGAGACGGAGTCCAGTCCGGCTATGGGAAGGCCCAGAAGACTTATCGACATAGGCCTGTGATGTTACTTGTAGTTCAAGATGTACTCTATAACTGACTCTTAGTCGTAGCCAGATAGGTCTCTCCTATAAACCCTAGGCTAGATGTCTATATAAGACGTCCTAGGGTACGCCTTTAAGGAACCTCAAAATAGTCTACAATCTCAACTCGCACATGCGAAATCCTTTTAACCCATATTCCGGCTCTACCGTATTACTAGATTGCTAGCAGGAGTAGGATCCGTCCAAAGCCGGCGGATTCGAACATGGTTAAACTTGTGTGCTCACCATCCCGGAACACTGTACGTCTCACACCCCTCTCTTCCACACGCCTCAAGGACCCTCTCATGGCGTACTTGTCATCAATCCGACGATAGTTGGCGCCCACCGTGGGGCAAGTGATCTTTGGATCTGCATTCCGAGCGAAATCTGCAAGGGTCGGAATCAGCAAGACCATCGCCATCGATCATGTCCTCTATGCCAGCGACGTCCCTCTCACCGTTCTCGACGAGACCTGGATTCCGTCTAGGGGGGGCATGACTGCCTACACCATCATATCTTTTGGCGAGATCAATTTGTACATCAGTTTCGCTGAACCTGCCCCACCCATCCCGGTGGTGATGATAGAGGCAGAAGAAATCTCTGGGTCCACTTTGTCCGTGGAGGCGGCAGAGTTCCGGATCTTAGAAAACCCTAATCCCACCCAACCCGCACCTGTTGCAGAGATAGTGGAGAAAGTTGAACCTGAAGCAAATCTTGCGGTGCAAGTCGAATGTGGAGTGGATCTTCCTAGCGAGGCCCGAATCCCAGATCGATCTACCCGCTGAGGTCGGAATCCAGGAGGAGCAAGACAACAATCTTGGTTCCGGCTCTGCCAATGCCAGAATAGATCAACCTTTCCTAAGGCATACATTGAAGCGCATGATGATGCAAGGCGCAAACGTGGATGAGGTTCTCGAGACCATCAGAGTTTTCGAGGAAGCCCATGAGGAAAGCCGCAACTACCTTAGGACACATGCGTCGCACTTTGTCGGATATGTTGGATCTGGATCCGGCTCTGCCGATGCTGGAGACAACGAAGACTCGGTGCTAGAGGCGATCGGAATAAACACCGACTTACCAGCATCTTCGGATGATTCCATGATGTCGGAGGATTTCCTAAAGTTCTCTGCAAAATACGAAGAGGGGTTCAGCTCCAAAGTTGTAGAAGAAGGAGAAGCCATGGATGAAGGATCCGGAGAAAACTCTCCCAAAACGTAGGATGACATGGATCTCGGAGACAATCCCGACGTCCAGATGTCCGAAAGTACTGATCAGAGCTTAACTCCGGGAAACGGACCCAAAGCCACCTTTGCTACGGCGCTGCCAAGAAGGCAAAGAAGAAGAACAAGACCCCGACAAAAGACCCTCCGGCAGAGACTCGGATGGAGCAATAATCCCAGAAGATCCTAAAGAAGCTTTGGTGGATGGACAAGTGGTCACTTCTGGTGCCCGTAAACTCATTGATGCTACGTTAACTACACCTATCCATACAGCTGCAGAACTTACTGCTGAAGAGTTGGAAGAAAGGGCTCAGGCCCTAGAAGCGCGTCGCCAAGTACTCCTAGATGAAGCCAACAACATCGAGGAAGAGAAGAAGCACAGAGCTACTGCAGAGAAGTTCATGTCTCTGCAGCATCAGAAGACCCGGAAACGACACACGCATGATAATAAGTTTCCAGAAGTCCACAAGGTTCTCTTTGAGGGGGACCCAGGGATGCCTCAACTGGACAGCAAAGGAGATCTGGTGTACCCAACACAATTACAAAACACTGCCACAGCTCAAGATATCCTGGAAAATAATCTAGGCCCTGAACAGGTCTGGTTGGGCATAAAGCTACTCACCAAGGGTCTAGAGCAACAGAAGGTCGCGAAATCCGGGAGCGGAAAATTGGTCTCTCAATCTGACCAATGTCACACAGATCCGGACTAGAATGACGTAAGGCCCCAACGTGTTCCGAAACAACATTACCGTTCCGACCATCAGGAAGACAACTACTCAAGAACCAGATCTTCAGGGCAGCGCCATAGAACCACACGTAACTGGAGCAACGTTGCTCTAGATGTGGAGCAAGAAGCGAATGTTGCACTGTATCGGAGAAACCCTCCCCGACGAGAGTCGAACAATTGCAGGGAAGAAGACAAAGAGAAATGTCGGGAGGAGGACCGTCAAAGAATGCCACCTCCTAGACATGCAAGCCGTCCGGCTGAACCCCATCGCTGTGAGAGTGACGGACAAAGAAATGATGGACACCAGGCCGATTCAAGACGGTAGGGGGCTCATCGCAATGAAGATCCTCCCCGGAACCGGAATAATGACGCTCCGGATGGAGGCCGGCGATCAGCCGAAAACAACCCACCTGCACCACCCTCTCCACCAAGAAGCCATCACAACAGTTCTCAAGGAGGACAAGGAGGGCGTCGTGGCGGAGGAGGTGGTGGCAGAAGCCGAAGTCCAGCTCCAAGGCACCGCAGCTATAGCAAACAACCAAGACGGCGTTCCCTGTCACCAAGTGACGCGAGACACCAGATCAACTCTAACATAGAGGCATGATGCTACGAGTCGGATAATATCTACGTAGGTCCAAAGTGCTTTGGACCGCGTATTCGACAAACAAACTTCCTGGAGGGATTTTCTATCTCAAGACACATCCAACCCTACGACGGTGTGGCCCGGCCAGATACTTGGCTCCAGGATTTTTTCCAGGCTTGCTGCATCTCCAAAGGCGGAAATAGCTTGGTCGCAACCCGATATCTCCCACTTATGTTGCGGAAGACGACACGATCATGGTTCAATGAACTCCCGGAAAATACCATCCATAGCTGGTATGATATGCAAAGCGCATTCTTTCGGAATTTCGAAGGCACATATCGAAGGCCCTGTATGGTAGGAGACCTACAGCTTTGCACCCAGAAAGCCGGAGAAACTTGCCGAGATTACCTCGGATGATGGATCGACACCAAGAACTCCTGTGAAGGAGTAAATGATCAAACTATGATTGAAGCTTTCATTGCAAGACTCCCAATTGGCTTACTACATCACCGCTTGAAGTGTAACAAGGTCACTGATCTGGGAGAGATGATAGAAACAACGAGGAAGTATGCAGACGCTAACGACAACACAGAGGGATTACTGAATGCCCTAGCTGTGCCACAGTCAGCAAAACAACCAAAGCAACAAGCTCAGAAGCGCAAGAATACCTCGGAAGAAAATCCCAATGCGGAAACGGTAGTGGTCACTGCTACTTTCGGGTCTGGAGGACGAGGAGGGCGTGGCGGTGGCCGAGGTTGTGGTCGTGGGACATCAAGGGTCTAGGGTAGAGGAGACCAGCAACCTGGAAAAACCTATTCCTGGGCCGACATTGCCAACAACCCATGTGTACATCACTTAGAGGACAGTGGGGGCTCGTCTCACACAAACACCGAGTGTCATTTCAATGACAACATCAAGAAAGACGATACCGCTGGCTACAGGGCTAAGCGGAAGAAGGGAAAATATAATCCCAAAAAAGAGAAGGAGACCAAGGAAGATTCCGACATGGAGGAAGCTGACCCTTCAAATCCCAAGTCGGATGGAAAGAAGAACTTCCCAATGAAGAAAGACACTTACGTCACTTTCCTTGGATCTCAACCAGCTAAGGTCAAGAAAGCAGTTCTGCATGAGGTCAACGCAACGGTTCTGGCTGTTCCACAATTCTTGGACTGGTCGGAAGTGGCAATCACCTTTGATCGTGTTGATCATCCGCCTAAGTTGCACAGGCAAGGAAAATACGCGTTATTCGCCAACCCACTTATTGATGGATATGGTTTCTCCAAGGCTCTCATGGACGGCAGCAACAGCATTAATATTCTGTATGTCGAAATGCTACGCCGGATGCGGATCTCGGAGGCACAGCTGAACCACAACTCTGTGATCTTTCATGGAGTCGTCCCAGGAAGACAAGAAAATTACCTAGGAGAGATCAATTTGGATGTTACCTTTGGAACTCCAAAGAACTATCGGACGGAAGCACTTTCCTTCGAAGTGGTCCCGTTCAAGAGCGCGTAGCACAATATATTTGGACGTCCGGCTTACTGGGCTTTTATGGCTCGTCCGTGTTACATTTACAATATGATGAAAATTCTAGGTCCCAAAGGCGTGATCACCATTAGGGGAGACCCGAAGAAGGCGTGAGTGTGCGAGGATGGAAATGCCGCCTTTGCTGAAGCCGTGCTGCACACCCAGGAGTACCAGGAGATCAAGAAGACCATTGATCCGTTCTATATGCTCGTGACGATGAAGGAGGTGACAAAGCCAACTTCGGAGTTCAAGGCATCGGAAGAGATGAAGAAGACACCGTTGAAGGATGATGACCCCTCCAAGGTGACCCAGATAGGTGTAGGCCTAGATAGCACATAGAAAAGCGTGCTCGTAAAGTTCCTCCAAGCAAATCAAGATATCTTCGCATGGCAGCCATCTGATATGACCGGAGTACCTAGGGAACTTGACGAGCACTCTCTAAATGTACACCCGAACACTAAACCTGTCAAACAGTCCTTACGGCATTTTGATGATGAAAAGCAAAAAGCAATAGCTAAGGAACTAGCCCGACTCGAGTTAGCCGGATTCATAGAAGAGGTCATCCACACTGAGTGGTCCGCCAATCCTGTAATGGTCCCTAAAAAGGACACCACTGATTTAAGGATGTGTGTTGATTATACTGCCTTGAACAAGGCTTGTCCCAAAGATCTGTTCGCTCTACCTAGAATTGATCAAGTTATCGATTCTACGGCAGGCTCGGAACTCCTATGTTTTCTCGACGCATATTCCGATTATCACCAAATTCGGATAAAGGAATCAGACAAAGTCAAAACTTCATTCATAACCCCCTTCGGAACCTTCTGTTTTGTCACGATGCCCTTTGCTCTCAAGAACGCAGGAGCTACGTACCAGCGCACTATGCAGCGTTGCCTCCACGATCAAATCGGATGCAACGTACATGCATATGTGGACGACATTGCGGTGATGTCCAAAAAGAAGGAGACCTTAATTTCCGACTTGGAGGAAATGTTCGCCAATCTACGCAAATACAACATCATGCTTAACCTGAAGAAGTGTTTCTTTGGAATACCAGCCGGATTTTTTTTAGGTTTCATCGTGTCTCAAAGAGGCATAGAGGTGAACCGAGACAAGATTAAGGCTATACTTAATATTTCCAGGCCGACTCGTCTGAAGGATGTTCAAAGATTAACTGGTTGCATTGCTGCAGTTAGTCGGTTTGTAAGCCGGCTTGTGAAAGAGCCCCACCACTCTACAAGCTCCTGAAAAAGACTAAAAAATTCGTTTGGACTAATGAAGCTGAAGCTGCACTACAAGACATGAAAACAGTACTCTCATCCGCTCCTATCCTTGCAGCACCGGAACCTCGAGAACCGATGTTGCTCTATCTCGCTGTGACAAACAGAGTCATTAGTGTCATCATGGTGGTGGAGAGACCAGGAGAAAAACATGAACACCTAGTGCAGCGTATGATTTACTACCTCAGCGAAGTCCTAACTGAATCAAAGCAGCGGTATCCGCACTATCAAAAGCTGGCTTATGGTGTGTTCTTTGCATCCCGGAAGTTACAGCATTATTTTCAGGAACATCCAATTATCGTGGTGAGCACAGCTCCCATGAGAGATATAATCAACAACAGCGATGCTACAGGACGTGTCGCAAAATGGGGGCATAGGGCTTGCATCTTTCGACATTGAGAACAAACCTCGTACAACAATCAAATCCCAAATCCTCGCTGACTTTATCGCTGATTGGATAGAGACAACGGAGAATATGACCCTCCTAGAGTCAGAATACTAGACCTTACACTTTGACGGGTCTAAGGCGCTCGGGGGCTAGCGTGGTGCTCAATGCACCCCAAGGAGATAAACTTTTTTATGTGTTGTAGATCCATTTCATGACAATGAATAACATTGCCGAATATGAAGCACTGCTGCATGGAATCCGCATTGCTAAGGACATCGGCATCCGACGATTAATGTGTTATTGAGATTCGGATCTTGTTGCTCAACAAGTGTCAGATATCTGTAATGCAAATAAGCACATGGCATCATATAGAACTGTCATGGATGAACTATCTTAATCGTTCGAAGGGTTTGAAGTTCAACACATCCCTCAAACAGAAAATGAGGAAGCAGATGCATTATCTCGAATAGGATCTGCACGGAAAAAGGTCCTGGATGGCGCTTTTTTTAGAGAACCTCAAAGTTCCCTCTATAACAAGAGTAGACGAGGAATATCCGACCAAATTCGACTCACCTTTAGTAGCAGTTCTGGCTGTAATCCCTAGCTGGACTCAACCCTACCTTGATTGCTTAGTAGATGACAAATTACCCAAAGACGAGGTTCTGAGTTGGCAGATCGTGTGACGAGCAAAAGCCTATACTATAGTAAATGGTGAGCTCTATAAGCAGAGTGTTTCTAGGGTCTTTTAGCGCTGTGTATCTCCGGAAGGAGTGGAAATCTTACGAGAAATCCAAGAAGGCAAATGCGGCCATCATGCTACAGCCAAATCTTTAGTGGCAACAGCTTTTCGACACGGTTTTTTCTGGCTTACAGCCAAGGCAAATGCCGAAGCATGGTCAAGATGTGCAAAGGCTGCCAAAAGTACGCCAAACAAGCTCATGTTCCAGATGATCAACTGTGAATAATACCTATAACACGACCTTTCGCTGTCTAGGGGATTGACATGTTAGGACCGTTTAAACGGGATCCAAGTGGATTTACTCATCTTTTAGTGATGGTGGATAAATTCACAAAATGGATTGAGGCTAAACCCATCACTAGTTGTGATGGAGCAACAACCAGAAGATTTGTCGAGGATGTCATAATCCGATATGGTTATCCGCATAGCATTATCACGGACAACGGGAGTAACTTTTCCATGGGAGAGCTTGCCGAATTCTGCAACGAACAAAATATCTAGCTTGACATTGCGTTAGTCTCACATCCACAAGCTAATGGACAAGTCGAAAGATCAAATGGTTTAATCCTACAAGGCCTAAAACCAAGACTCGAAGCACCACTACGACGTGCTGTGGGGGCTTGGGCAGAAGAATTACCTTATGTGATATGGAGTTTACGAACAACTCCGAACAGGTCAACCGGATACACACATTTCTTCTTGGTCTATGGTGCAAAAGCAGTTCTTCCTAGTGATTTGATTCATACTTCTCCCTGAGTTGCTGCGTATATTGAAGAGGATGCCAAAATTTCTCGACAAATTGATCTCGATTTAATCGAAGAAGTTTGCGTCACTGCTGAGATGAGATCAACAGCCTATCAGCAGAAGTTACGCAAGTATCATAGCCAGAGAGTCAGAAACCTGTCTTTCAATAAGGGCGATTTGGTTCTCCAGCTTGTGCAAAAAATAAAGCACAAAATTTCCCCAGTATGGGAAGGCCATTTTTAGTTAGCCGAGTATTGCACAATGGTTCATACTATCTAACTGATATGCGTCCAGTCAAAGAAAGACCTGTCACTAGGAAAAGAAAGAGAGATGGAGGCAGTATAGACCCGGAAGAATTATACAGACCGTGGAATATTGCTCAGCTATGTCCTTTTATTCTTAATTTATCTTTCTTTGTAATCATATATGTGTACATGTTCAATGAGAAATAAAGTATTGGTTGCCTCAATTTTTTCTGAGAAGTTTTATATTACCATCTTATTTCTGAATGATCATGTCATAGTCGAAAATCCCAGAATACTTGAAAGTACTTTATTCTCATTTATGTTCTAGTTAAGATTTCCGATTCTAAAAATGCTACCCTCGGGTATAAATCTAAATATTTTAGTTTGTACTTTGGTTATTTATCTGATTACCGGATGCGGGCATTTTTCGAGTAGTGAATTGTTGGTACTGGAATCCGACTTTGATTCCGAGTTTAAACTAGTTTAGCAATTGAGCTCCATTGCTCGGCAAAGTTTCCGTGTTGAAGGTTGGCCGGCTCACGAAAGGGACGAGGCGGAAAGCCAGATAAACGATAAGTATAGGCAAAAACATAAGTGCTAATGAAAACATTTCAGGCACATAAAAAATAAAGCCAAAAGTGCTAAATAGAAGTAGCAAATCTTAGCACCAAAAAAAGTATTTAGCTGCTTATTTACAACCCGAATTGTTTTCAGAATAACACATAGTTTTTTTGGATGATCTACGATACAGGAGGAGAGGTAGGAATTGCCATCTCACTGGTGACATCGACCTCGCCTTGATATCTCTCCGAGACGTTCAAATCCGAAACGGTTTGTTCATCGTCGGAGACTTCATATGTTACTTCGACAGGCAGAGGAGGCGTCTCCACGCGAGTGAAGAAAGGAGTGTCGTAGCTGGTTAGATCAGCTACGTGACACCCATATCTGGCATAGGAGTCCATGATGGCCTTGCGTTCCACCACTTCTCTGTTCATTTCCAATACATCTTGCTCCTATCCATCTTCATCCATAGTCGAATACCCTCTAGTTACTTGCCAGATTTCCATGCTTCCATGATGGCTCATAAACATGGTGAGAGCATTCTGTGCTGCAGTTCGCGCATAGGACATGTTCCAGTCCTGGATGAGCTAGGGCATCTCCTTGGCCTTGTCCCGCACCTCAAAGCCAGACATTCTGTTCATGTCCAGAACCTTGAGTACTTCGCTAATATCCTCCAAAGATTGGCGGAAATCGTGAAGCAAATCGCCGACTTGAGTAAGCCGGCTGGTGCGAGACTCGATGGAGGTAGAGTCCAGTAAGTTCAGAGGACCTGCACATGTAATGCAAAGGTTAGAAAAGATATCTGAACTCCAAAAGTCGAAAAAGCAGAAAGTCAGAAAGAAGGAAACATACCAAACATGACATCGTCAACTTTGGTTTTCTCTTCCCTAAGGCTCTGGAGTTCAGCCCGGAGTGCCTCGGTGATGTCCTTCTGTCTGAATAGTGCATCATTGATATCCGAGATCTTTTGATCCTGGGCCGCGATCCTTCGATCGTGTTCTTTGGTGGCCATAGTAGAGGATTTGAGGACATGAGCAATGCTCCGCTCGTGATCCGCCTTCAACTTGTCTAGCTCCCGACGTAAGTCGGTGTTCTCCACCTCTAGGGTCTTCAGATTCTCGGCTTCTTGAATCATAGCACATGATTGTTTGGCCAGTGCTGTAAGCAAAAAGAACAACAGTTGATTAAATAATTCGACTATGAAAGAAAGAGCAAGGTTAAAGGACTGAAATGTTTACCTTCAGCCTCATCCCTTGACACTTTTAATTGAGCATTTTCAACCTAAAGAGCTCTGATCTCTCTCTGCTTGGTGCAGATATTCTTCAACAATTCCTGGTTATATGAATTAACTTTCTGTAAGTCATAATACCCAGAGTTAGAAGTCTACTAAAGACTCGGGCTAATTTTTTACTAATATCATGACGAGCCTTGGGGGCTACACTAGTTCATTCTTTGGCATCCTATGGAAGCATAAATCCGGATTGTCTATCCAACTTCATGCTTGGGGGCTAGAGGATATGATATGAAATAAATTAAAAAAGGTGAGTTGGAATTCGACTTACATGATGTTCATGAGTGAGCTTGCTTAAACTCATGGTCACCTCAGTGCTAACCTTCTCGGCGAGGGTCAGCAGGATTACTGGTGGGGGAGGAACCACACTATCTCTCAGCCTCTCATCGCGAAGACGGATCTGCTCAAGGAGTTCAGAGTACTTGACATCCTCCGCTTCTTGTGCCTCCTCTTCGGCAATAATGTTCCGGATTTCCAAGCATTGTTGGGCTAGCCGTTGGATCTCTTCCATAGATCTCCGAGTAATGCCAAGTTTGGCAAGACCCGGATTGTTGAGGAGGTTTTCAGTGAAGACCTCTGTCAAGGGATCATTACCCGTAGAGGGTTCACCCTTGTCAAAACCTGAGTCACCCATGGTGACGTCAATTTGCGAACCGAGGATTGCTAGCTCTGCTTGTTGAGACGGATCTTTCGCAACAGGCGAAGATGGAGTAATCTCTAGCGCTACGGAAGGCTGTGGTGCAGGAGTCAGAGGAGCTGTGGTAGGAGAAGTCAAGTTCAGCTTTGACTGACGCAGAGGTTTCGACGAGCCTCCTTTCCCCTTGCCTTTGGTGAGCTGTTTAGCTCTGAGGAGGTAATAGAACAATGAGCGTTATACCTCGGAAGGAATTAAGAAATAAAATACAGAGACCTTGTGAGGAAAGTTACCTCTTCACAATGGGAACCTCCTTTGTGCCAATAGAAACTGTCGGAGCCATACGCTTTCGGATAAAGGTCTCCGATAGAGGAACCAATTCTCCATCATCCTGAGAGATCTCAGGAGGATATCCCTCGATAGGAGCAAGCTCTGACTCAGGGAGGTCAGCAAGCTGAAAAGGAAAAAATATCTTAGTATTGCAGAAAGAGACAATAATGTAAAGATGAACACATAATTCGAGTTATTTGTTAGAAACTTACTAGTACCACGGGATTAACAGCCGTATGCATGTCCAAAGACAGTTCTAGGATCTTCCTCTCGATCCGCTCCCTCATCAACCATCTGATTTGGGACTCATAGTCCTTCTCCGAGTAAGGACGGGGGCAAATCCAGAGAGTGTCCTTCTTGGATGAAGTGATGGAGTGCATAAGCCGGTCACCATGGTGTTGGAGAGGCTGGATCTGGCGTGCCAGCCAGCAATAAATCAAGTCGGACCCTTTAAGGACCTTGTGCTTCATCAGGTAATCAATCCGCCTCTTGGCAAGAAGCAGATCGCCGCTGAGACTCGGCGCATCTACGTCCCAGGACTCTTGGGGCGTGGCAGCATCGTCAACAAAAAGCCGGCAAAGCAGTAGCTTTGTCGGGAGCAGGAATATCCTTTTTATAGAAAAAGGTGGATGGCCACTGTTTCACTGACTCACTAGCCTTAATCCGAGGATAGACGCGTTCTCTCCTAACAGAAAATATAAGAGTCCTGGTAATGTATGGATTACCGGCGGTGATAGAGTTTCTCTAGGTATGAAAATAAACTGGAAGAGATTGAGACTCGGCCTAATGCCGAGATACCGCTCGCACAAAGAGGCGTAATAACTCATCTCTAAGAGAGAGTTCAGGGGGAGATGGTGGTAATCTATCACCTCAGAGAAGAAATTTGAGGGTGGAAAGCTCAAACCTCTATCGAGGTGGGTGCCGAAGTGCACCCGCTCATCGGTGCGGGGAGTGGGGATGATTTGTCCATAGCCGCTCCGCCAGTCACCGGCGCGGAGGAACCCTTCGTTCTCAACCACAAGGAGCTTGGCATCGTCCAAGACGCAGGGAATCCAAACCCCGCGAAAGCTTTCCTTCTCCGCTGCCGATGCCGTCGCTGCTGTCACCGTCGTGCTGGAGGATGAAGTTTCAGCCATTTCTCTTGGCTCCGGTGACCTGGGATGGGTGGTGCTAGAGGATTTTGGGGTAGGCGGATGAGCTCTATTCGTGGGAGGTGTTGAGAGGAAGGAAGGAGCACAAGTGCTGGTGAAGAGGAAAGGGAGAAATCTTAGCCCCTTAAATCCTTCATCCGTGCCAAGATTCGTGCAATGAAAATAGTAAACGTGCCACGCGTCGTGGAAGGAGCCGGGCAGCTCCCTCATGATGATTACGCTACCTCGATCTCCTCGCATGCATTAAAATGACGCCTCGGTTCCGCAAAAGGCAGACCCACCAACAGTCATGCTAACGGGAATGTCTGTCAGTGACGTGACTTGACCATGACTAGTGTCAGATTACGTCAGAGACCAAGTTTCGGCTTAGTTTGAATTTAAGCTGGAAAACCGAATAATGTATTCATAGGTTCGACTTGTTTTGAGACCCGGATCCTATCCTTTCTTTTGAAGTTTCAGGAACTCTTCAAGATTCTGCGAGCCGAAGATCAAGCTAGATGATGAAGAAATCTGACTCTAGATCTTGGAGGCTTCCGGGGGCCGCTCTTGGGGATATACTTTCCAGGTATCCTCAGTGTGCCTCACTGACCAGGATGACCCACTTTGGGTTAGAGCTTTGCTTCACGGGTAGCCCAGTCAGGGAGAAGAGATGGAGTCTAGTCCGGCTACGGGAAGGCCCAGAAGACTTACCGACATAGGCCTATGATGTTACTTGTAGTTCAATATGTACTCTGTAACCGAATCTTAGTCATAGCCGGATAGGTCTCTCCTGCAAAACCTAGGCCGGATATCTATATAAGCCGTCCTAGGGTACGCCTTTAGGGAACCTCACAATATTCTACAATCTCAACTCGCACAGGAAAAACCCTTGTAACCCATATTCCGGCTCTGCCGTATTACTGGATTGCTAGCAGGAGTAGGATCCATCCAAAGCCGGCGGATTCAAACCTAGGTAAACTTGTGTGCTCACCGTCCCAGAACACCGTACGTATCACACCCCTCTCTTCCGCATGCCCCGAGGACCCCCTCAGGGCATACTTGTCATCAATCTGACGACACTCACCACCTCCCTCTCCTGAGGAAACACCTCCTAACCCTAAGGTAAATGCCCCGGCTATGCCAACATGTGTGGAACTGGGGGATGAACATAATTCCACTAACTCCTCCACCAAAAAGGGTGATGGGAAGGAAGGGCACCATGCGGTTCCCGGATGGTACTCTCTCGACCCGCCTATCCCTCATCCTCATATAAATAATAGAGGTGACCCACCTAAGCTAGTTGCACATACCTTTGGTCAATGGCAAGTGTTAATGAAATCTCATGTGCGCAGCTCTTACATTGACTTGTGGAACATCATTGAACATGGACTCAAGATTGAGGATCCAACCAACTTGACAAGAAGAGAAGTGGTCAATAGCCAACTCAATGCCACCTCTTTGCACATGCTTCAAGTTGGGCTGGGACCAAAGGACTTCCCACATATTGAGCACTACAATACCGCCAAGGAAGCTTGGGATGCTCTGATTAACTAGTTTGTTGGAAATGAGAGCATGAGAAGAAATAGATATGATGCCTTAAGCAATGAAGATGAAGGTTTCTTTAGGAAGGATGGTGAGGATCATGAAGACCTGTATCAAAGACTCAAATCCACAGCCACCGCCTTCAGAAATGTTGGTGCCTCTCACATTGATGATGCCTGGATCAAGAGGAAGTATGTGAGTGCGCTCATGCCCTTTGAGCCCACTGACTTGAAGAGTCTCTAGGGAAGACATAACTACCATATCATGACGTCCAATGAAGTTATGCAAGAGATGGCCGCCTTCAAGGTTGCTTCCAAGAATGCCAAAGATGCTCGTGCTCGTGCTATTGGAATGAGTAGTGGTGTCAATCTTTCCTTGAAGGCCAAGGTTGTGGAGTATGATGAAGAAGAAGGAAGTGATGATGCACTCCCTATGAGCCACCCTGAAGATGTCAAGGTTGCTCATGGTGAATACATGGCTTTCTATGCTAGAAATTTCTGGAAAGATCCCGCAAAGGCCAAGATGGAGATGCAACAAAGAAGCAACCCAAGTGGTAGAAAAGAAAATGCTTCAAGCTTGAGAACTTGCTTCAACTGTGGAGACCACTATCATTTTGTTGCCAGATGCCCTTATGAGAAGAGAGAAGACAATGGTGGTGCCCTCATATTGAAGGAAAAATCCAAAGCCCCCCTTCAAGAAGCCTTTATACAATAAGAAGGCCACCAACAAGAAGTCTGGTGACATTGCATTCATAGCACATGAAGAGTTCTCCTCCGATGATGAGGAGGAAGCAACGAATGATGTGGCAGCCATTGCCACTACCTCTACATCTACCTTGTCCCTCTTTGGTTCCCCAAATGAGAACACCTCCAACAAGAACGTCACTTGCCTTATGGAAAGAGCATCGAAGGTATCACCATATCCTCTCTCCACCTCTAGTATCAATGATGATTTGAATGATGATATAACTCTTGAGGTGAACGAAGAATTAGTCGCTTTTGATGCTTACATGTCTAACTTGGGAGGGGAGCATAAGAAGCATTTTGTAAATCTCTTGAACCAACTTGCTAACACACAAGAGTTCCTAGATGAGAGGTGTAAGCTTGCGAGAGATCATCTACTTGAGATGGATGCTCTAACTAATGCTCTTGAAGAAGAGCAAGAGAATGGGGTGTCTCTTGAAGAAAAACTTGAAGGCCTTGATGAGGAAAATGATCGAATTATTGCTAAACTCATTAAAGAACGTGATCATGCCATTGCTAAATACAAAAAGGCTAAAAAGGACAAGATTGAGTTTGGTGTTGTTCATGACAAACTTGCCGAGGATTACGAGAAGCTTAAAACAGGTCACAAGACATTGGAAAGTGATCTCATGACCCTCACAAAGTCAAGTGAACAACTTAAAACTTAATTAACTAATGTTGCTTCACCTAGCATTTCCACCCTCCTAGTAGTACAAATATCCTTGAAGAAATGCTAGGTTGAAGGGGGGAGCTTGCAAAGGAAATCTTCCCGAAAGGTAACAAGTCTCTTGATGACCTTTTAAGTAAACAAAGGAAAAATAATGAGAAAAGAGGTCTTGGCTACGTCTCCAAAGACAAGAAGAAAAAGAACAACAAGAAGAAGAAGGCCAAGCCCGCTCAACCAAAAAATAAGACCATTATGGGTAGTAATACCCAAAGTGGCAAAACTATGTCACATGATGACTTTGCGGGAAGTGGTAACCCTCACTATGTCTAAATGCGTAATTCTTTTGCTGATGTTTATGCACAACATGTTGGTCCATTTGATGGTTATATTGCTTGGTCTATTTGGGTTCCTAAGACCCTTGTCACTAACAAAAGAGGACCCATTGAAAAATGGGTACCTAAAAATCTAGCTTGATCTTTTGTAGAACTATGCTTCCGAAGGGTCAAAATGGGTGCTTGATAGTGGTTGCACAAGTCATATGACTGGAAGAAAAGCAATTATGACAGAGATAAGAGCAAATCAAGATCATATAACCGTCACATATGCCGACAAGTCAAAATCTCAGGTAATGGGTCTTGGTAAAGTAGTGGTTGCACACGATGTTACACTCGTGGATGTCATGCTTATTGAGACCCTTGGCTATAATTTACTTTCAGTCCGTGCCCTAGGCAAGATGGTTTTCCCCGTCTTTATTGATAATGATATTGTGGTCCTCTTGTGGAGCAAGTCTCTAAAGGTCGCTTTTGTTGGGTATGTCGAAAATGACTTGTATGTGGTGGACTTTTTTGGGAAAACCACTACAAGTGCGATGTGCTTATCCGAGAAGGCTGATGTGGTTTTTTTATGCCATCACCGACTAGCCCATGTCAATATGAGAACTTTGCAAAGCCTCCACAAGGGTGGCCACATTGTGGGACTAAAGTACAATGTTTGTTTTGCCAAAGGTCGTGTTTGTAGGGCTTGTGTTGAAGGAAATATGCATGATTCAACCCACAAGCCAAATAATATTATAAAGTCAAAAAGGATCTTGGGAGATCCTTCATGTGGATCTCTTCAGTCCTCCATCTCATGCTAGCCTTGGTGGGAAGAAATATTGTGTGGTGATTGTTGACGACTACTCAAGATATTCATGGCTTTACTTCTTCAAGTTGAAGAGTGAGACCCAACAATATTTCATTGACTTCGTCAATATGGTTCAATGTTAATACAATTTGCCCATGCTAACAATAAGAAGTGACAACGGCACCGAGTTCAAGTACTACACTCTAGATGGTTTTCTTAGTGATGAGGGGATAAAACATCAATATTCCGCTGCATATACCCCTCAACAAAATGGTGTAGCTGAGAGGAAGAACATGACTTTAATGGATATGGCAAGGTCCATGTTGGCCGAGTTTAAGTCTCCATACAATTTCTGGGCGGAGGCAATCTCCACCACATGCCATGCATCAAACCGCCTCTAGCTCCGCAAAGAATTGATCAAGACGCCATATGAAATACTTACCGGTAACAAGCCCAACATTTCATACTTCTGGGTGTTTGGTTGTAAGTGTTTCTATATAATAAAAGGTGTTCGTTTGTCTTTGATTCCAAAGCTTTAGAGGGTATTTTTTGTTGGGGATGGTCTCGATTCCCACACTTATAGAATCTATGATAAACTCCCCGAAATTGTCATAGAATCTTGTAGTGTGGTTTTCTAAGAATATGATGGCCCCCAAGCGGAGCATGTTGATGTTTGTGATGTAGATGATGAAATAACTCAAGATGCCAAAAGAAGAATGGGTGCGGGATTCATCCGCCCCGTTGAGGAACCCCTTGTGGCGGATTGAGAAGAACTATGCTCTACTCATGTGGATCCCTCATCTTCATAACTTCAACAAGCTCCCACTATTGAGGGCAATGATGACCCAAGCCAAAGACAAGCTAAGAACCCTCTCCATGATGATCAGGCTGAAAGCGCTAGGCTAAATTGTCCACTCTCTCCACTAACGGTATTGTCCAACCCAGTGTAGTCAGTTTCTCAAGGAAGATTTATTCAGGCAGCTACAAGATCATCTCAAAGACTGTCAAGTAACTTGCCCGATCAAGACCAAGATTAATCGCTACCTCATGTGGATGAAGCTGAACCCATAGTTGATCAAGACGAGGACCATAATGATGAAGAGACTCCTGCAAGGAACAACAAGGAGATCGAAACTCGTCGCAAAGCTAGAGTGGACATGATGTTAGAAAGAAGAGAACACACTCTAGAGAATGTTATTGGTGATCTAAGGACTGGAATGTCCACTCGAGCTCAACTGAAGCACTTTGGTGAGCATCAAGCTCACATATCCATGGTGGAGCCAAAGAAAGTCTAGGAAGCTCTTGAAGGTTCAGATTGGCTAGAAGCAATGCACAAAGAGCTCAACAACTTCGAGAGAAACAAAGTATGGAAGTTAGTAGAAAAGTCCAAAGAGTGCTGCAATGTTATTGGTACTAAATGGATATTCAAGAACAAGCAAGATGAACATGGTATTGTTGTGAGGAACAAGGCAAGATTGGTGGCACAAGGGTTCTCTCAAATTGAAGGCATTGATTATGGAGATACTTATGCTCCCGTGGCTCGCCTTGAGTCCATCCGTATCCTTCTTGCATATGTTGCACACCATAACTTTAAATTACAAAAAATGGATGTGGAAAGTGCTTTTCTAAATGGGCCATTGCATGAGTTGGTTTATGTTAAGCAACCCCAGGTTTCGAGGATCCCAACTTTCCAAACCATGTCTGCAAACTTGATAAGGCGCTCTATGGACTTAAATAAGCTCCATGTACTTGGTATGAGCACCTTAGAGAGTTGTTGTTAGACCTTGGATTTGAGGTTGGGAAAATTGATCCCACTCTTTTTACTAAGAAGGTTAATGGGGAGCTTTTTGTTTGCCAAATATATGTTGATGATATTATCTTTGGATCATCTAAAAAATCTTTTAATGATGATTTCTCGAAGCTTATGACTAACAGGTTTAGGATGTCTATGATGGGGGAGTTAAGGGTATCTCTTGGCTATGAGATCAAGCAAATAAGAGGAGGAACCTTTTTCAATCAGGCCAAATATACCCAAGACATGCTCAAGAAGTTCAACATGAAGGAACTAAATGGAGCTCCAACTCCCATGGCAACCAAGACTCATCTTGAACTTAATCCAAATGGTAAAGATGTTGATCAAAAGGTATATGATCAATGATTGTTTCTTTGCTTTACCTATGTGCATCTAGAACTGATATTGTGTTAAGTGTAGGAGTATGTGCAAGATATCAAGCGGCTCCTAAAGAAAGCCACTTGATGGCAGTCAAAAGAATCTTTCGATATTTGGTTCATACCCCAAACTATGGTATATGGTATCCTAGGGGTTCAACATTCTCTCTTTGTGGATACACTGATTCAGATTGGGCTGGTGATAAGGATGATAGAAAATGAACCTCCGGGGCTTGTCAATTCCTTGGTAGGTCCTTGGTGTGTTGGTCTTCTAAAAAGCAAAACTGTATATCTCTTTCCACCGCCGAGGCTGAATATGTGGGTGCAGCAAGTTCTTGCACTCAATTGTTATGGATGAGGCAAACTTTAATGGAATATGGTGTCTATTGTGACAAAAGTTCCTCTTTTATGTGACAATGAAAGTGATATCAAAATTTCCTACAATCTGGTGGATCATACAAGAACAAAGCATATTGAGATTCATCGTCATTTCATTAGAGATCATGTTGCCCGAGGAGATATTGAGCTCTCTTATGTGTCAACCAAAGACCAACTTGCGGATATTTTCACGAAGCCACTTGATGAAGCAAGATTTTGTTATTTGAGGAATGAGCTAAATATCGTAGATTCGAGAAGTTTGACTTGATCATCTTCCATACACACCTATTACTTGATCATTATGTGGTTTAGGTGCAGGCATGGACATAGGGGGAGTGCGGTCCTAATCCATTGGGTTATCCCTCCCCCATAATGCCAAAATTAAGAAAATCAATTCTCTTAATATCATTTGTGATATGTGAGCTTCATTGATGAGTAGAGGTTATGAACCCAAGATTAATTCTTCGCGGTTTCATGCCTCACACTCTTACATGGTGGCCTCGGCCACAGCCCTCTTCATTATGAAGAGTTGGTTCTTGGTTTGATCTTATCAAGAGCTTTATTTGAAATTTATTTGGATTCTCTGATTTTATGCTCTCCCTAGTGTGCTTCTCAAAATACCAGGCCTATTCTTACCTTAAAACATGCCCATCTTGCCACACATTTGTCCACAAATTTGTTCCTAGTGTCTGGTCGAAGGGACCAGACTGTCCGCTCTGAACCAACCGGAGTGTCCGGCTGGACCGGACTCTCTGCTTGATTCGCACCGAACAATCCGGTCGGGCCGAACACTCTAGCGTATTCCGCTCGGACACTCCAGCCCGAGCAGTCTCAAACTCGAAAAAGGGGGCCGGGGAGAAGTCGTCGGTTCATTCCTCATTCTCCTCCCCGACTCCCTCTTCCTCCCCAACTACTTCCCCTGACCTGAAGCACCACCAGGAGGGCTTCCCTATCCCGGATCTTGCTGCTGCCACCGACCATCTCCTTCCCTTCACTGTTGGGACCGATTCCCCTCCAGTGAAGACCACCATGGATGCTGATAAAGTGCCCCTCTCCTTATAAATCTCTAAGCATGCCCTAGATGAGTTTTTGAGGACCACATTTTGCTAGAATCCAAGTATATATCATTACCGATGTTCCCCTAGTAGTAGTTCTAGAAATGCCGATATGCTCCGGTTTAGCCTTCCCGCACTGTCCCGAAAATTGCCATGACTCCAGCCGGAGTGTCCAGCGCGTATGGGCCAGACATTCTGGTGCGCCGGAAAGTCCGGTGCATTCGCGCTGGAATGTTCGGGTCAGGCGAAGTCTCCGGGGTGATTACTCCGGACAGTGCAGGAAGATTCGACCTGTGCAGTCTAGTATTCCTTTGATTGCTGCTATCTTGTTAGTCTCTTCTATACAAATGTGCTTACTCCCAATGCTATCTTCCTCCTCTGATTACACAGGTGGTTCTCGTCCTCGCCGGTCTCAGTCTAGTCATCCTCGCGGTTTTTCTTATAATGAAGAGAGAGATATTCATGTGGATCCATCTGTGGTTAGGAAATCTGCATGTGATCGTACTGTAGCGAAACAAGAGAAGATAAGAAAGCTGAAATGGGATGATTCCAAACACATGAAATTTTAAGCTTTGACTACCTTGGCAGATTTGGGAACTCAAGAGTATGTGGAGATGAGGCTCCAGCAGTTCTACTCTCTGCCATGCACCTCTCCTGATGATCGGTTCTGGAGGAATGAACAATTTCTCCTCTATTCCGAGGTGTATGGTGGGTTTAGTCTCTTGTGTGCCCCATGCAATGGTTGGAGATTGAGAAGCTGCATGCTCACAACTACTTTCAGGATGCTCTTTGGGTTATCGAGAATATGGGACTGCACACCATCTTTCAAGCAAGATAGGACTACAACATTGAGTTAGTTCAGCAGTTTTATGCCACTATTTTTTTGGTGATACTGTGGATGTTCCCTTAGAGTGGATTTCTGGCACTACCACATGTCGTTCCAAATTGGTGCAGGAGGTTGTGAGCCGTGGTCCTCGCATGAAGCATGCTAGCAATGCATATCGCTTCAACACCTCTAGAGAAGAAGTGCACAAGGATGTGAAGAAGGCTTCCTGGTGGGAGAGACTGCTCCTGTGTCAGAACAGTGACATCCTCCATGGTCAGTATGATACGTACAAGGCCAATAGGAATTTCATGAAGGAACTCAAGAAGATTAACCAGCACATGGATGTTGAGTCATGTCAGCAGGTTTCTGATGAAACGCTCTCTTATGGTCACTGGATCTAGGTGCGTGTGGATTGGTCCATGTTTGAGGATGTGTCTGTCTCTTCTCGCCCTCACGGCCAGTCAACTGCTCAGGAAGAGGATGGCGATGAGGATGAGGATGATGGTGAGGATGACGAGGCTGACGACTACAATGGCTAGAGTAGGTTTGGGACGCTTTCGTAGAGCTCTTTTCCCTTGTTGGAGTCTCAATGCCAAAGGGGGAGAAGTGACCATATTAGGTAGGTTGTTACCAGGGATTTGCATGGGTACACAAGCTTCAAGTTATCTCGATTTGACTCTTTGAAGCTTGTGTTTTTATGTCTATTTGGCTATGTACCTCGTCTTATGTTGAACTCCGTTGTCTATCATGTGTGGTAAGACATGCGTACCCGATATCTTTATTTCATTAAAAACTATGTGATGCTTAGTTATTTCTCTATCCTTATTAAGATTGTGTCGTACCATTGTGTTTATAAATTCTAGTGAGGGTGTAAATTCTAGGTTGTGTGATCTTGTATTCAAATGCATATTTAAAATGGTCACACATATAGGGGAGCCTTGCTATAATTTGTAAGCGGTTTCTTGCTATGCTTATTGATTATCATATATGCAAATCCTTGGGTTATCATCAAACACCAAAAAGGGGGATTGAAAGGGCATTTGTGCCCTACATTTTGTTATGATGTTTGTCCACAACACTAGGATGGTTTTAATCTGCTGCTGAAATGTTTCAGGATATATCTATATTACCTGTATAATATTATCATTATCATGTCTTAAGGAAAAGAGGGTCCCGGGATTTATTTGTGCAGAATCAAGCTTGCGTCGGACTGTCCGGCAGATTTCAGCCGAAGTATCCAGCCTAGCCGGAATGTCTGGCTGGTGTCAGCCGGAGTGTTCGGCCCAAAGAACTCATCGGAGGGTATGGACATTCAGTAACCCAAATCGGACTCTACCCGGTCACTGCCCGGACTCTGGCCAGATTCTTTGGACATTCAGTAACCGAAAGGGACTCTCGGTTTAGTCATCCTTGCTGTTTTTCTTACAATGAAGAGAGAGATATTCATGTGGATCCATCTGTGGTCAGACAATCTGCACGCGATCATACTGCAGCAAAACAAGAGAAGATAAGAAAGCTGAAAAGGGATGATGCCAAACACATGATATTCGAAGCTTTGGCTACCTTGGCAGATTTGGGCACTGAAGAGTAAGTGGAGATGAGGCTCCTGCAGTTCTACTCTCTGCCACACACCTCTCCTGATGATTGGTTCTGGAGGAATGAACAATTTCTCCTCTATTTCGAGGTGTATGGTGGGTTCAAGTCTCCTGTGTGCCCCATGCAATGGTTGGAGATTGAGAAGATGCATGCTCACAGCTACTTTCAGGATGCTCTTTGGGTTACCTAGAAGATGGGACTACACACCATCTTTCAAGCAAGAGAAGACTACAACATTGAGTTGGTTCAGCAGTTTTATGCCACTATTGTTTTTGGTGACACTGTGGATGTTCCCTTAGAGTGGATTTCTAGCACTACTAGACGCCGTTCCAATTTGGTGTAGGAGGTTGTGACCCATGGTCCTCGCATGGAGCATGCTAGCAATGCATATCGCTTCAACACCTCTAGAGAAGAAGTGCGCAAGAAGGTGAAGAAGGCTTCCTGGTGGGAGAGACTGCTCCTGTGTTAGAACATTGACATCTGCCATGGTCAATATGATGCCTACAAGGCCAACAGGAATGTCATGAAGGAACTCAAGAAGATCAACCATCCCATGGATGTTGACTCATCTCAGCAGGTTTCTGATGGAACGCTCTCTTATGGTCACTGGAGCCAGGGCATGTGGATTGGCCCATGTTTGAGGATGTGTCTTCCTCTTCTCGCCCTCACGGCTAGTCGACTTCTCAGGATGAGTGTGGCAATGAGGATGAGGATGATGATGAGGATGATGAGGCTGACGACTACAGTGGCTAAATTGGGTTTGGGACGCTTTCATAGTGCTCTTTTCTCTTTTTGGCATCTCGATGCCAAAGGGGGAGAAGTGGCCATATTAGGTAGGTTGCTACCGGGGATTTGCATGGGTACACATGCTTCACGTTATCTCGATTTGCCTCTTTGAAGCTTGTGTCTTTATGTCTATTTTGTTATGTACTTCGTCTTATGTTGAACTCCGTTGTCTGTCGTGTGTGGTAAGACATGCGCACCCAGTATCGTTTTTTCATTAAAAACTATGTGATGCTTAGTTATTTGTCTATCCTTATTAAGATCGTGTCGGACCATTGTGTTTATAAATTCTAGTTAGGGTGTAAATTCTAGGATGTGTGATCTTGTATTCAAATGCATATTTAATATGGTCACACATCTAGGGGGAGCCTTCCTATAATAATTTGTAAACTGTTTGTTGCTATGCTTATTGCTAATAATATACGCAAATCCTTGGGTTGTCATCAAACACCAAAAAGGGGGAGATTCAAAGGGCATTTGTGCCCTTCATTTTGTTTTGATGTTTGTTGAAAACACTAGGATTATTTTAATCTGCTGCTGAAATGTTTCAGGATATATCTATTTTACCTGCAGAATATTATCATTATTATGTCTTAAGGAAAAGAGGGTCCCAAGATTTATTTGTGTAGAATCAAGCCTGTGCCGGACTGTCTGGTAGATTTCAGCCGGAGTATCCGGCCTAGACGGAATGTCCAGCTGGTGTTAGCCGGAGTGTCTGGCCCGAAGAATTCCTTGGAGGGTGCAGACATTCAGTAACCCAAATCGGACTCTACCCGGTGACTTCCCGGACTCCGTCCGAATTCTTTGCCGGGCCGGAGTGTCCGATACACTGGGTCCGGAGTATCCGGTCTGGTCGGATAGTCCATGTCAATTCAGCTAGACTGTCCGGGTTAAGTGATTCAAACAGCTACATTTCTAGGGGGCCTATATAAAATCCCCTTCTTCTACCTTGAGAGGTTGCTTGTTTCATAAGAGAAGAACCCTAACCCTATAGCCACCAAATCAACAAAAACTCCATCTACAACCATCCAAAGTCCTTGATCTTTGGAGAATTGAAGGAGGAGGCCTTGATCTACAGCTTCACCAAGAGAGATTTCGGGCCCCTTGTTCTAGTGTTTCATTGGAAACCCTAGTTCTTGATTTGGTTCTTACAAGCTTGTCTTTGATTGTCGTGATAGCTTGCTTGGATTCGGGAGCCCCCAATTAAGTTGTGAGTGTGTGCCTCGAACTTGTTGTAAGGGTGTTGGCTACCACCTTGAAGGTTGCCGATATAGTGGAAGCGTGAATCGATCCCCTTGGGGTGAGGTTCATCGGAGAACAAGGGAGGCCTCTCATGGCGTTGGTGGTTTGATACCACCCCCTCTCCAAACACAGATATACTTCCCCTCAAAAGGAAGGAGATGTGGGAAATAATCCTTGTATCCTCGCATGCTTCACTTCAGTTACTTCTATCCTTAACTGCACCTTAATTTATCCAGTTCTTGTTTAGTTAGGTTTGCTAGTGTGACATGTAGGTAAATTCACCATAGTTGCATATCTAGAGAATTTACCTTTATGTCAAACCCTAATTTGAAAAAGAAGTAAACTTTGAAGTAACACCTATTCACTCCCTCTAGGTGACCATACAATCCTTTCAACATGCCATGAGCAGCCCAACGCATCTACGAAAAAGCACAGAGGCGGCCAACCCTAACCCTAGACTCTGGCAGGGGTCAGCGTGGCCAGGAGAGGGCACCAGCGATGAATTGGCTTGGACAACGTTGTGCATCAGCGTTGACTTAGTCGTCCTGCACCGTAGTTGCAGCCACAGCGGTCGGACTTGGCCAGAATCATGCGCGGCAGCGGCAGTGACATTGAGTGCCAGAGAGAGTCGTGAGAGAGATAGGGGTGAGGAAGAGAGAGTGCGCGTGGGGGTACTGGGCCGGTGCCTAGTACAACCTAGGTGGTCTTTGACTAGGCCGGGTGGGCCAGGTCTGGTTGGGCTGGGCTAGCCCAGTGGGCCGGGCCCATGTCTCAATAGACTTATTCTAAAAATAGATACTTAGTAATAGACCCCTGAAATAAAATAAGCTTTAGGAAAATAAATAAAAATCCTAAAAATATAAATAATATATCTATGAACTCACAAAATATCCTCCACCCAATAAAAATAATAGATAGTAATTTTAAGTACTTAAATTTAGGTCTATTATAATTATTATATTTATTCCTTTCAGAATTGTATAAAAATGAATAAAAGCTTAATATTGAACAAAATTCACTTTTAAGATCCTAAATGGATATACTATTATAGAAAAATACTGATTTGTATTTTTGAAAAGTAATTCAAGTTTGTTAAAAATAAAACCTTTATTCCTTATTAGAATTTTAAGAAAATAGTAGAAACCGTTAAAAATTAAATAAAATTATTTTTAAGCTCTTTGAATATTACTAGTTATCACGAAAATACTAGATATAAGAATTATGTGAAGTTAAGAGTCTTCGACTATTACATTCTTTTATTAATTAAAAGAAATATAAAACCTTTATAAGGTGGGTAAAACACGCAAAGAAGAAACATAATAAATCATTGCATGACATTTTTTTTGAGCTTAAGACTGTGAGGCAACCGCCCCACATCAATTTATTAAAAACCAAAACAAACAGAGTAGTTACAAGGGGGGAATAAAAAGACCTACCCACACTAACACACTAGGAACAGATGCAACCTATACAAACACCACACATTGGTCTGCTGTTAAACTCATATACAACAACTATACAGAATTCTTAATTACGGAAGAGCATTAATCCAAGCCAACAATCTAGCTTTGTGCTTAGTCTTGATTCTGTGCTGTAACAGGCTCATATCATTTGTAAAATTTCCTCTCCATTTGGCAAAAGTGGGTCTATCTTTGTTGAAGATCTTTCCATTTCTTAGTAACCAGATATTCCATCATGCAGTGATAAGTACCTCCATGAAGAAAGGATGACCAAAAGACTTTTTTGCATCCACTAAGGTCTGTTGTAAATCATCATGAGATTGCCACTCAATTTGTAGGTAATTCCAGATTCGAACACTGAAGTTACACTCAAAAAATAAGTGAATCCTATCTTCATATGTCTGGGTAGGACAAAGCTCACAGTGGGTATCGTTAGTAACTTGCCAGTGCCTTCTTTGTAGTAAATCCCTAGTATTGAGTCTGTCTCTAAGAAGCAACCAGGCAAAAACCTTAGTCTTCATTATACAACTTGATTTCCAAATCCATCTGTATACACTCGGCACTTGAATATGCTCATGTATCAACTTATAGAAACTGCTAGACGCATATCCATCTCCCCATTGATATGTCGAAACATCATTTTGATTAGATGTAGGATTAGTCAACATAAGTGTCTTAAGTATATCCAGTTCATGGTAGGCCTCCATTGAAAGTGGGAGATAAAAAAGATCATGAATATCATCAACACCATATACCTGGGCCGCAGACAGATTCCCATTCAAGACATATGAGAAAAGCCTAGGGAAACGATCTTTTAAGGGTTGCTTACTGCCCTGAATCAACCAATTGTCCAGCCAGAAGAGGAAAGTATCACCTCTGCCCATTGAGACTGCAGCAACACCACGGAAATTGTCAACTTGTTTAAGTGCATCACGCCACCAAAATGACCCACACATTTTCTCAGCATGTGGAACTTTAACAGTATAATAAGAACTTTTAACAAGTTACACCCAAGGAATATCCTTGTTATTATAGAATTTGTCCAAAAATTTGATTAACAAAGCAACATTTTTCTTGTGAAAATCCACCACACCTAAACCCCCTTTTTCTTTGGTAAGCATACTATCTCCCAGGCAGCTAAAGAATGTGAGGGCTCATCATGTTTCTTGCGCCAAAGGCACTGGCGTAAAATCCTATCCAGCTGAACTGTGAGGCCTTTGGGTAATTGCAGTGTACACAAGAAGTAAGGCATTGCATATTGCTTCTTTAAATATTATCCTTACCGGGCAATAATGGTGTTTTGTAGAAACAGGAGCTCAAGGTCAAGTGGAAGCATCCGACTTCACTACCTTGCAGTCACAAGGCAAGTTCATCACTTGTGTGTTATCACCTATGTTCTAAAGGAGACTAAAAACTAAGTATTTTCCCAAAAAAATGAAATGCTATTATCATCCTAAGTGATGATAAATACTATGAATGACAATAGAATCTAGGATTCCGCTTGCCAAACAGTTAGGACATTACAACCCTTGACATCAGTGATTCTAGCACCGTATATTATGCGTTAACCATAAGATTAGGAATGGGATGGAGAAGTCATCTGGATCTTCTTCCTTTCGCATGGACGGATGACCTAATCATGAGGCTATGGATTCTCACGAAGAAGCAAGCACATTGGTGGGACCCCTTAGCTCCCCATGATTCTATTGTCTAGATTATCTTAAGAGGCTGCCAGTGGTATGGTTGGTCCTTTTAGGGAGCTTGCCAGGGCATAACCGTCTCATAGAGTCTTCATGTGCCTACCAGAGTTATAGCTAGTCCTACATGGGGCTTAACATAGATGGGGTATGTCTTGGAGGGTCGTGTCTTCATGTGCGGTCACGGAGAAGGGCAATGATTGGCTTGGATCAACTTCTAGGCCCCACATCAAGAAATTGTGGATGGGAAAGTACGCCTGGTTGGGCAACAAGGATTTGGTCTCTTATGGGTAAAGCAATGCACCTCTACATAGTGTAAGAACTGTAACTTGTTACTCCCTGTTCCAGGAAGGAGCTATGAACGCGGCAGGAAAGGAAGTGCATGAAGTTCTAGTGAACCTGTGAAGGCTGATGGGCATAGTTTTTATAATAAAATCAGTCTTTGAAGAAAGTTTTATGAAAACTACATAGTGCCAACGACTTATAATCTGAGGTGGTACTTATAGCATCAAACTTCCCACGATGCATATAATGAACTTGCGAGGTAACGTTGTTACTCACCCTTTCCTTTGAACCCCTTGCTAGACTCTGAGGAGCAGAAGGATAACCAGGTATATGCTATAGAAGTCCAGAACAACGTCTACTACAAAGAGTTGGACCTGTCCGGTGGAGTCGAAGGGGTGGACTACGGGATACACTATGGAGATGAAGACAACGAGTCAGAGTAGTTGTCAGGCCGGAACTTAGTTATCTAGGTTGAGCTGAGCAACACAAACCCTATAGAATAAGCTATTGAGCTCATGTCTTTCTTATCATTGATTCTTTCGTTCTTCCGCTGAACTTATTAACTAAGTTATTTGGTTGTAAGTTTGAACCGTTCAAAGATCTTGATCTTTTGGTATTGTAATAATATGTGATTGTTTGTAATTTGGACCCGCAATGCTTCTATTGTACCACTCCGAGGGATGTAATATTTGCAGATGGTGTTCCATGAGTGTTATGTCAACGACTATAGTATACTACAACATGAAGTGGTATGCTGGGTCACCGCATCTTAGGACCTGACTTAAGAGGAGAGTGATTGGGGTTGTGGTACTTGAGAAAACTAGGAAGAGACAAGCCTCTAGAGTGACTAATCTAAAAGAGGGTGATGCCAACACAAGATACTTCCATCTTTGAATAAATGGAAGAGGGAGAAAAAATCACATCTATAGGTTAAAGCATAATAATAGATGGGTAACAGAGCATAGTTAAAAGAAAGACATCATCCATTCCCACTTCCAAAAGATTATTTAAAAAGGTCATCTGAGAACTTGGAACTTCAATTAAAATGTCATCCCAATCCTGAAATGTGACCTCTCCAATATTGATGAGCCTTTCACGGAGGATGAAGTGAAGACCGCTGACATGGGTATACCTTACATGTACTCGAGATTAGCCTATACGGTCTAGACCAAGAAGGAGTCCATGGTGCGAATGAAGCCCAACAAGGATTCAGATGGCCCACAGGAGTTTAACTTCTTGAAGGACACGACAAAGTGTAGATAGAAATTTCAAGGGAAAACCCTAATCTGTAACCAACTTGACCTGCTATCCTGAGACCTAGCCTCCCTATATAAAGGCTAGGAGGGGGATGCAAGGAGGACAATCCACACCCTCGCATACACCTCTCCAGATTACATCTGCGCATCCTTGTAACTTTCAACTCCCTGGTAATCAAGAGAAAACAAGCAAGAGTAGGGTCCTCTATGAGGCCTGAACCTGGGTAAAACCTCGTATCACTTGTGTGCTTGTTTGCTAGCCGATCGATGCCTCCAGCGCTCCCCACTTCATCGAACCTAAGTCCATCAACGATGGGCATTGATGAGTTAACCCCTCGTCAATTGGCGCCATCTATGGGAAACTCGAGTGCTGATGTTGAGGCTTCCTCGGCCCTGTCAACTGCGATCTACGACTCCGCTGCAGCGGAGACTCGCCTCCTCTTCGGTTCCTTCAACTTCACCAGTGACTCGCCCAAATTTCGAGTCCGTGGGTGATGGGATCGGACTGGCGATCGGAAGCATACGCTTCCAGGTCAGCCGGATCGGCACGCTACGCCTCCCTGATCAGTAGTAGGCTCCCTCGATTGCCCCTGTGTCATGGTTCCCACCTCTGATCGGTACCCTGAGCGAACACAATGCCTCAGCATAAGCTAAGAGCACGGATGGCAATAGCAGCTGCGAGTATGATCTGGGCAATCTGGTATCAGAGGATGGAGCCTACGGTTCCGGATCTGAGAGCTGTGGGAGAAATAGCTTCCCCAGCCACTACATGTGTGCCATCATAAGCACCGGTGATGGAGGCACTCAAAGGGACAATGCCAATAGTGGACCCACCAACAACGGGCCAACCAATCGACCCCATACCATCGGCCCCATTGAGGACGATCAGCAGCCGCCCAACCCTGAGGGCGAACGGGTCAACGGGCGGCAGGAGATCCAACTCAACGATGCCGAGTGGGCGCAATGCAGGAAGGCCCTACAGGGCAACCCCTGCCACCAAATTCATCACAACAGAAGTTGATGGGTTATCATTACCTACTCATCTAGGAGTACAAGCATCAGCAGGAAGTGAGCGCTCGACTCGACGAGCGTAGGAGGGTTGTAGACGAGTCAAGCCTTCGGCGAGCGGCGCTCTCTTCCACCGGAGGATCCTCCTCCAAGGTCAATGACCATGCAACCGCCAAAAGGCGCTCTCAACTGGCCCAACTCAATGACAAAGAGTGAAATGAGGCCACTCGAGCCGTCGACTTCTCATTCATGACGGTGGACTCACGGGGCAACATGCTCCCGAAAACACCACAAGCAGCGGTGACAACAGCCACCATGTACCTGCTCAACAATCACCCACCAGCTGGGAATCCATGATCCACCATGCATCGATCTATCACTGGCCTGGGACTTGTTGAAGCTGCGCTCACTAAAGATCCAACACTGGAGCCGAAGAAAAGCAAGGCTCTAGCCAGTTACTACTCGCTCTCCTCCAGCGATGACGAGCATGACCAGTCGTGGCGATGCCACTCACGTCGACACGATCATGACTATGATGCACGTGATGACATCACGCAGCGCAAAGTCGACAAGATGCATGCCAGGCGCGCCTGCTCAATGGAGTAGGAAGACGAAGGAATGGAGCTCTGTGGCGCTGATTGCTTCAGCAAGGCTATAAGGAAAACATGAATGACAAAAGGGTTTAAATTCCCGTCGTAGAACCCAAAGTTCGATGGTCTCCAAGACCCAAAGATCTGGCTGGAGGACCCCATTTCCTCGATCAATCTGCATGGTGGAAACAAGAGCACAACCATGCATTGCCTCCATCTACAGCTGCAGGTCATTGCCCGTGCATGGCTCAACAACCTCCCCCGCGGGTCGATATGCAGCTGGGAAGAGCTGGTCTACAACTTCGTGCGAAACTTCAAGGGCAATTACAAAAGGCCCACATCAATCGAAGAGCTAAAGGCCTGCTACCAGAAGCCCGGCGAATCACTGTGCTCCTACATCTAGAGGTGGTCCATCATTAAAAACTTGGCATAAGACATCTCCGAGGACCGCGCAATCGACGCGTTCAACGGCGGCGTATGCCATAGAGAGCTCAGCGAGGAGTCGGGCTACACGAAGCCCAAAACAATCGACCACCTGATGGAAATCACAAATAGGTGGGCAGATGGAGAAGACTCAGTGAAAAATAATCACGTCCACTCAAACGACGATGATGACGACCTCGGCCGCAGACGCAACCGCTGAGGAAAACGTCGGATGTGCAGCTATAAAGACCGCGAAGAAGTCGACATGGTCGCGGCTGGCTATGCCGACAAACGTGACGATGGTAAGCGTAGCAGCATGTACCACAGTGGTGGCTACCGTGACAGCAGGAAAAACATGCAAGTATGGCAACTCCGTACCCGTGACGAAGCCCCTGGAACTTCAATCCAGGATAAACTATCTGGACCTTGCAACATCCACTTCTACATCGACCAACACGACGACAAGAAGAAGTCCAGCCACCTCCTAAAGAACTGCCGCGAGTTCCTCAAGCTCCACGAAGGCCTTGCCGAGATGAATCATGATGTGATAAATCAGGGCTACGGAGCTGCCCCGGGTGCCGTAGCTCATAGAGCACCACCGCCACCGCCCAGACCACTAGCACCCGCGGCTGCACCGACACAGAACAATGGAAGTGACAAGTACCAACGACCAGTGGGGAAGAAGGGCATGATCCAAAATGGACACCCCTCCAATAGGGTGCAAAAGTCAATCACTCACCAAATCAATTTTGCGGTCAACTCTCCACCCTCAACCATTGAGTACCTCAGTGGGTGCGAGTCCTGCATCACCTTCGACAAGCGCAATCACCCACGCCAGGTACCTTGCCCAGTCCACTCTCCCCTAGTACTCGAGGAGCAAATCAATGGCTATGAGTTGAGTCACGTCTTCATGGACGGTGGCAGCAGCATCAACCTCATGTTCACCAGTACCCTGCATGCCATGCGGATCCCCCTATCGTGCCTAGAAGCCTCCGACACAATGTTCCACGACATCATCCCAGGGAAAGGCATATACCCCTTGGGAAAAATCAACCTGGACATCATCTTTGGCATGCCAGCAAAATTCCGACAAGAGCGCCTCGAGTTCGAAGTGGCCGACTGGACCTCGCAATATCACACAATCCTCGTCGAGGTTCATGGCGGTTCCACACTACGCCTACCTGCAGATGAAGATGCCGGGACCCAACGACATTATTACTATCAGCGGAAGCTTCGCTAAGTCAGACAGTTGCGATAGGGAATTCAACCGAGTTTCCCAATCTTTTGGCATGCAGGAGGAACTGGCGAGGCTGAAGGAGTCGACAGACAATAGTCTTCCTCCTCCGAGTAAGAAGAACACACCCGACCAGTCCTTCGACTCGTCGGTGCACACCAAGGCGGTCCATGTCCACCCCATGGACCCAACCAAGATGGCCCTGATTGCCAACAACTTGAGTCCTGCATAGGAACTCGTGCTCGTTGAATTCCTCCGTGAGTGTTGGGAGATCTTCGCCTGGTGTCCAGCGGACATGCCAGAAGTTCCCAGGGAATTCTGCAAGCACTCACTCAACGTGAATCCTGAGGCCAGACCAGTGAAGCAGTTGATACGTTGACTGTCAGAACCAAGGGCAAAGGCTGTCGGTATGGAAGTCAACAGAATTCTCGATGCCAATGTTATACGAGAAATCAAGGAGAGTACCTAGGTAGCAAACCGAGAATATCATTTTGCGGCCCGAAAGTTGGGGTGTCCAGGCAATGTGGTACCCAAGTTCCCTGAAATCAGCCGGGATGACTACAGTTGGTGTGCCAAATACTCAGAGGGTCTTTTTCGGCACGAATTCAACTTTACGTTTCAATGCAAAAAATCAGGCTAATGGCCGTCAAGTTGGGCCCCCCTATCAGTTCTCGCCATTATGTCGCTCCCGTCGCTTAGGCGGGGTGGCTATCACGTAGGCTTGCAGCGTTGGCACAGTGGATAGGACAACAACCCCTGTGCACCCCCTGCCTAGTGTATTGATGTGACAAAACAGGCACATGTATCAGTGTTATAATTATTTTTTGTTTACTCAGAAGCTGGAACGGCCACCACCACACGTCTCTCCTTGGACTTCTGTCCCCGTCGTTAACCACTATCTTAAAAGCGCATTGACGGTTCCACCGTTCCCCTGCCTCGGAGAAACCACTCTTCTTCTTCATGTCATCTGTCTTCTTCCCGTCTTCTCCTTGCCGCCATGGAAGGCCGCCGTACTCTAGAGACAAGCTTCACTACCCTTGACAATAAGAAGATAGATGTTGTCTACACCAACGAGGAGGAGATAGTGGTGCGTGTCTTGGGGATGTACGAGGGTTGGCTTGGGATAGACGAGGACAAGTTTGTGGGATTGGACCTTGAGTACACCCGGAGTACCCATATGAAGGGAGTGAAATCGCCGTCGTTCAACTAGCCATGAGGAAACACGTCCTCGTCTACCACCTCTCCTGGTTTGTAGATCTGCTCTCTGTAGCTAACCGCTTTTAGGGTTTTCTCCTCTTGTTCTTTATCCCTAAGCTCATCTTGCAACTACTGGATTTTATTTAGGAGCAAATAAATTATGACAAGACAATGTTGAGAGTCTTGATCTTGCATTTACTAAACTTTTCAAAATTATATTCATATGATGATCTTGCATTGACAAAATATTTGTAGTTACAAATTTTGGTGATGACAAACTACATACTTTTAGGACTGACAGGAATTGTCCGGCGCTGCGCCAGTTCCTTGTAGAAAAGGAAATTGTTTTCTGCACTGTCGACAGAACAACTAATTTTTCAAAATTTTATCAAGAGGGAATTATAATCCTACGCACAAATGGATCGATATTCAGAGTCTTGTCAAGATCCTAGGGGGCTCGAGGAAGGATGGAATGGCATCACTCACAACTAGAATCCTCGATGAGTCGTACGACAAAATGAAGGAAGATTTCCCTACAGATAGGCACGATTTTTGGAACGAGTGGCTGTTGTCTGGTATAAACCTGAAGTATGTAGCCATAGATGCTT
The DNA here is from genome assembly GCA_023614405.1 of Avena insularis. Taxonomy (NCBI): domain Eukaryota; kingdom Viridiplantae; phylum Streptophyta; class Magnoliopsida; order Poales; family Poaceae; genus Avena; species Avena insularis. The sequence continues at coordinate 115,528,809 of CM042692.1, forward strand.
ACTTGACCTACCAGCTGTACAAGAAGATCCATTTTTTTCTACGTTACCTCATGTTTTGCCCTATTTGCAAGAGGGAAGACGAGCTTAGGGGAGCCCTTTGTAGAAAATGTAGAATAGCTGAGTTTGAAGCTGCATATGCAAAGAAAATGAATGCATCTCAAGCGGTAGGTGAGAGAGGCTCTGAAGCATTGAAAAGAGAGCTTGCGGTGACAAGGCAAGCCGATAGAGAGGTTGCAGCTGAAGCATCAAACAGAGAGGTAGCATCTTCTAGCGGCAATAATCAGGCCTGTGATGCACCGCTAATTGTGCCACAGGACGCTGAAGATAGGGAATCCAAGTCAAATCCCAGGTGGGGCGAAGCATTTCGTGATATGTGGAGTACTTGGAATGGTCGCGGTTGGTCGCCTAGGAACGATGGCAAGCGCCTCAAGTGGTCTGATGAGAAGTGAATTAAATTTTACTTGTCAGTGTTATATTTCTATTTTGTCGAACTCAGTTAGCTTGTCAAGATATCTAGCGCCTCAAGTGATAGTAGTAAAATAAATTTAACCCTCTTTGTGTTATGCTTATGTATGTGTCTTGTAGCTTGTCAAGTTGGTAGCTCCTTAACTGACAGTTTGAGAGAGTGCCCTTTTCCTCTCTTGCTTCGATAATTCGTTCCCTTTTGGACCTCTTTTTTCCTCCGATCAGGTAGCAAATCTAGAGAAGCAAATCACACCAGGCAGAATACATTCATTTAGAAAACAAAACAAATGTAGATATAGCTGTGCGCAGCTAAATAGGATATAGCGATAGAAAGTAGGTTACTTAACGAGGTTCGATGCATTCAGCCAGGAATAGGATATAGCTAGAAAGAAGCTGCTTAGCACCAGCAGCAGCCGCCGCGGCTGCAGGCACATCCTGCAAGCGCCCGCGCCTCCTCCCTCTAGCGCTTCCTCCACTTCTTGCTGCCCAGTCCCTTGATCTTGGGGGCCTTGGGCCTGATTGGAGGCATGCGACCCTCTTTGATGGCCACCCGCTGGAGGTTTCGGAGGTGAATGCCGAGAGCCCGGTGTTCAGTGATGTAGGCGTTGATGTTCACAGTCTCGCGCTCGCCGCCTTCGTGGATGCCAGAGCCCGGGGCCTTTGCATGCTTCCGTAAGGAGTTGAAGTCGGTGCCGGGGAGACTCACCTAGCCAAAGGAGATCCCCTTGCAGAAGGGGCAGCGCCGGGAGCCACCCCTAAAGAAGGCATCATACTGGCCGGCCCACAGCCTCCTCAGCACCTGACGAGTCTTGGTGTGGATGGACTAGTCATCGCTGTAGACATCGCCACCGGAAATCTATTGGAAGAAAAGGAAAATGGGGGAGTAGATGATGTAAGAAGACCGAGCAAACGAAATGCGAACAAGCGAATCCTAATAAACCAAGATCTAGCATCCAATGATGGGAACGATAGAAGAACCAGGAGAGGGGAGCAAACCCTAGTTACCTCGAACCATGGATCGTCGATGCCAGTGTCGTAGGGGTTCAGCAGAGCGATGTACTTATCTGGATCATAGGTGCCCAAGAAGTGCGTGATATGCTTGTGACCGGCGGGGGCCTCCTCGCCGGCGGGGGGCTCCTGTTCGGCGGCCCCATTGGTAGCAGGGACAGGGGCCTAGACTGGAACGGCGGCTGCCATCGATGGCTCGAGTGGGGCCTGGACAGGGACGACGGCTGCTTTCAACACGTCGAGAGGAACTAGCGAGGAGATGGGGGCCTCCTCGCTGGCGGCCTCGGAGGCGACGATGGTCGCCTTATCCTCCTCCGCCATCGCTGGCACGGACGGGGTATTCTCGGGAGTATGCGGGTGCTGGTGGGACAGTGGAGAGGGTTGCGTGGGGAGAGTGAGTGATACATTGCAAATGTATCCATAATTTTTTATGTTCCATGCTTGGTTTTATCTACTTAATTATGTTTTGTCCACACTCTGGAGTACTTTTCATATGATTTCTTGGACTAACCTATTAACAAGAGCCATAGTGCTAGTTGCCTGTTTTCTGCTGTTTTTGGTTCCAGGAAAGTCAGAAAATCAATATTCTCGGAATTGGACGGGACAAAAGCCTAAGTTCCTATTTTACCGGAAGACTCACAGAGCCAGAAGCAGAGACGAAGGAGGGCCAGGGCCTGGCCACACCATATGGTGGCGTGGGCTAGCCCTAGCCACGCCACCAAGTGGTGTGGGCCCCCTGTCACTCCATCGACCTTGCCTCCTTCGCCTATTAGAGCCTCCCGATACCAAAAACCTAAATAATCAATCAAAAAGTCCACGAAAAGTTCCGCTGCGCCACCGCCACCGAAGGGGAGATTCGGGGGACAGAAAGTCTCTGTTCCGGCACCCTGCCGGGACGAGGAAGTTCCCCTAGAGCCATCTCCATCGATCTCCATCGCCATCTCCATCACCATTGCTGATTCCCATGATGAGGAGGGAGTAGTTCTCTCTCGAGGCTAAGGGTTCTACTGGTAGCTATGTGTTCATCTCTCTCTATGCATGATCATATCGTGATCATGAGCTTTGTAATCAAGTAGATCTACCTTGCTTCTCAAGTGCTTTAATAGATCTCTGCTCTCCCCATGTGTGTGAAAGTGACAATGTGCACACCATGGTGGCGCTTAGGCTAGAGATTACAAATACTTGTTATGAGTTATATTTGGAGTTGGTTGTCTTTATGAAATTGTGGTGTTTGTTGGACTCATCTAGTGCTCAAGGTGACAGTGTGGGGTTTTCTAGATGGGAAAGGCTTACTTTGAGGTGTGCTGTTATATCCCTACCATCGATTATAGTGTCCAACCGGAGAGTAGTTAAGAGTAGTATCATAAAGAGAAGATATTTATTTGAGAGTGTTCACTAGTGAAAGTATGATCCCTAGGCCTTGTTTCTAAGCATTGATACACCATTTGCAATTAGATCTGTTACATGTTTGCTTGCTTCCATCTTTATTTCAGTTTTCCTTTAGTATCTTCCACGCCATCAAGCTATTTTCTATCACCGTTACCACTTATAATTATCCATACCACTTTTATTTCACTATCTCTTCACCAAACTAGTGCACCTATACCCCTGACAAGTGTATTGGGTGTGTTGGAGACACAAGAGACTTCTTGTATCTTGATTGCAGGGTTGCTTGAGAGGGGATACCTTTGACCAGTTCCTCCCTGAGTTCGATAAACCTTGGGTGATCCACTTAAGGAAAAACTTGCTGCTGTTCTACAAACCTCTGCACTTGGAGGCCCAACAACTGTCTACAAGAATAGAAGTGCGTAGACATCAGTGAGCGAGAGTGGGAGTGGGTGTGCGGAGAGGGGCTCTATAGTTAAGGTGGATGGAAGCAAGGCACGTTTCATTGCACCACCATGCAACGCCTATTTTCTGGCGCCGTTGCCGGGGAGGTAAGGTAAAAGGTATTCACACCGGAGGATTAAAGAAGCAGAACCTTCCACGGCAAACGCCTATTTTCTGGTGTGAGTGCTCTAAGTTATTTCCTTAGGTTCTGCAATTTTGTCTTTTTGTTTCTTGTTTTCACTAGTTAGGCTTAATGGAAAACAACAAAAAAATTAGAGAGCTTTATAGTATTTATCTTGAGTTAGGACATGAAGTGTTTGAAGAGAAAATTGAAAAACCTATGGAACTTTCTTTGCATGATAATAGCAATGTTGTTAGTATGAATTCTTTGGACACTATTATTGCTAATGCTATGGAAAAGTCTAAGCTTGGGGAAGCTAGTTTTTATGAAAATGATCTTTTTAGTTCCCCAGCTTTGGAAGATAGCTATTCTATTGCTTATGATGATGCTATACCTCCAATATATGATGATTGCAATGATGAATATTGAGGAGGAAATTAATTATGATTACAATATGCCTCCTATATTTGATGATTATGGTGATGAAAATAATAATGATAGCTATTTTGTTGAATTTGCTCCCACTACAATCAATAAGAATGACTATGTTTATATGGGGAGTATTAATTCTTTTATGCATGTGGCTCATGATAAGAATGTTTCTTGTGATAGTTATATTGTTAATTTTATTCATGATGCTACTTAAAGTTATTATGAGAGAGGAAAACATGGTTTTATGCATCTCAATAATATTAAGTTTCCCCTCTTTATGTTGAAAGTCTTGAAGTTGCACTTGTTTTGCTTTCCTATGCTTGTTGCTTTGTGCTTTCATGACTTGTTTCTTTACAAGATTCCTATGAATAGGAAGTGGGTTAGACTTAAATGTGCTTTGAATTTGCTTCTTGATGCTCTCTTTTACTTCAATTCATATTTCTTATGTGAGCATCTTCTCAAACTATCAAGCCTAACTTAAAGGCATTAAAGAAAAGTACTTATTGGGAGATAAACCAAAAGTTTTAGATGAGTCTTGGAAGTTATTACTTCAGTAATAACCGCTCCTTATCCTTTTTATTTGCTTTTTGTGCCAAGAGTAACCTCTAATGAGAGAGAAGTAATGATTGGGAAAGTTGCTGTCCCGAAACAGATTTTTGTGCTTCACCGTAAAAATTCGTGTAAAATCTCTGAACATCTTTTTGAGGCGTGAATTTTAGTGCTTCTTCCCCAGGTTGTTATATAACTTTAGTTAGTTCAACATCTCTTGATTTGAGCAACAGAAGGTCTTCAAAAAAATTCGTCTTTACCTGCTGGTCTGTTTTGACAGATTTCTGCCATTTTCTGCATTTGCTTCTTGTTGGTTCCTTTTTGAGTTCTTTTGGGGAATTGAGCTTTTTGAGGGAAGTGCTTCAGTATCTAGTGTTCTAATGGAAGTTTATTTGGTGTCAGAACTGAACCTTAAGACTTATTCTCTTAAGTGCACTAATGTTGCTAATAAAGATTGTGTGAAGTTTTGTATGAAGGAAAAATTTTAGGTGTATGGAAGGAATGAGTAATGAGATGAAGGATGGACTAAAGCTCAAGCTTGGGGATGCCACGCGTGTCACCCCAAGAAATATCCAAGAAGTACAAGCGTCAAAGCTTGGGGATGCCCAAGGAATCCCTCTCTTGATCAATAAAAATCCCAGGTTTCTTCCAAACGCTTCATTTTTATTGTTTCATGCACAATTGTGTTGCTCTTGGAGCGTCTTCTTCTTCGTTTTTGTTTTGGTTTTTCGTTTGCTTGGTTTGCTTAGTTTTCTGAATAAATTGGTTGGACCCCCCCTCTTTCATACGTTGGTTTGCAAATAGTTTGGTTTGGTTTGGAAAAGAGTAGGAAAGTTCATGCTTATGTGGTAAAAAGAGCTCGTTTTTGACTGTGGCCTATGCTTTGTCATGCCATGCTTGATATTGTTTTGGCTTTATGCTTAGTATTTTTTGCTGTAGCATGACTTGTTATAAACAATTGAGATTGCTTAATCTGCCTTGGATGAATCATGCGTTGTTTTAGCATATTAAAGCATAGTATAGTGGTATTCTCCTTTGATGCTTTATTTGGGTTGACTTGGCACATGCTCATGCCATGTTATGACCATCCAAAGTCACCATAGCCTTTATGATCCTTTAGTTTTCAACTTGTATTATCACTTTATGCTTTGATCAATGATGTTTTGTCGCTCTATATGATTATGGCCATTATTGCTCTCTTAGTTTGTCGCTCCCAGTCTTTTGCTAGCCTCCACAACCAAGTATGAGTTCCACTCATGCATCCAACTCCCTAAACCAAGTTATTCCCAAGAGTCCACCATACCTACCTACTAGCTTATGCTATTCCAAGTATATTCATGCTTTTGTTTACCTTCCGAATTAAACTTGTTATGAGAAAACTAGTGATTAAAGCTCTCACGCACTTGATGGCACACTTTACTTTTCTTGACCTTAATAAACTTGAACCATTGTGTCGTCTATGTTGTATATGCTTGCACTTATTTGTTGGGAATTTGCAGAACCATGCTTTCATGGGGAACGCTTTCAACATTGCACTTGGTACTTGTACCTAGTTGATATCATGCTCTTTTGTATATGGATGTCGTCGGTGTGAAATGAAAGGGGAGCTTGTAAGTCCATGGAGTTATGTATATGTGTTAGAGAAACGCCTGGGCCGCTGGTCTAATCCATGCTGACATGGTGGAAACCTGGAGCGTAACCATAATAAGCTGTCTATGAAGCATTCTTCTTATAAAAAAAGAGTCCTATATTGAGAAAAAAATAGAAAAAAGAGGTTATGAAAAGAGGAAAGAGAGAAAAAAGCACCATATTCCCATGGTAAATAAGAAGAATGCTGAGATGCTCGTTGTCTGCTTGCCTTGCCATTTTGATATGGGGATTCTTCCGTATCATCGGGCAAAGGGTACCCCGTTGGCGGTTCTCTATGATACACATGTACTTACAATGACAAGAACTTACCGGTGACTAAACTTGAGTAGCATGAGGAGCGACCCTTGTATACAAGGGACATGAGATTCCTGACTTATACTTCGTTAAGCATGTACACCATAGTTTGTTCACTTTAACCTTAATCACTTCAAGATGCTTATGATAGGGGCAATGAGAGCTGAAAGCTATAAGTACCATAATTTTTGGAAGCTCTTTATGAGACTTGAATCCCTACTTCCTTTTACAAAAGGCCTTTCTTCCACCATTATATTGAGTCTCCACCTTCTATCTTTATGCACCTACTTTGAGAGCATAGTGGTCATTCTTAGTTCTATGTGCATTGTCCCAAGACTAGTTGATTGATGCATAACTTGATATTGCTTGTTTTAAACTATTGTATCTAGTCACTCTTATGAACTTTGAAGGTGTCCTATGCATTTATATTTGCTACTCTATGAGGGACAAGCTGAATGCTATTATGCTATGTTTTCTTTATGTGAAACAAACAAACGTCTTGCAAAGCATTGTTATTCATGAATCTTTTGTTTGTGCCTTTTCATGTTGCATCATAGTTTCTTTGTCTTATTGCTAGAACCTTGTCTTTCATGTTATGATTGAAGTACTATGATCCCAGCTTTGAATGTTTTACAATACTTTGATCAAGTCTTTGATGGTGCATGTCACCTCAAAAATTATTCTTTCTTTTTATCACTTACCTACTCGAGGACGAGAAGGAGTTAAGCTTGGGGATGTTGATACATTGCAAATGTATCCATAATTTTTGATGTTCCATGCTTAGTTTTATCTACTTTCTTATGTTTTGTCCACACTTTGGAGTACTTTTCATATGATTTCTTGGACTAACCTATTAACAAGAGCCACAGTGCCAGTTGCCTGTTTTCTGTTGTTTTTGGTTCCAAGAAAGTCAGAAAATCAATATTCTCGGAATTGGACGGGACAAAAGCCAAAGTTCCTATTTTACCGAAAGACTCACAGAGCCAGAAGCAGAGACGGAGGAGGGCCAGGGCCTGGCCACACCATATGGTGGTACGGGCTAGCCCTGGCCGTGCCACCAGGTGGTGTGGGCCCCCTGGCACTCCACCGACCTTGCCTCCTTCGCCTATAAGAGCCTCCCGATACCAAAACCCTAAATAATCAATCAAAAAGTCCACGAAAAGTTCCGCTGCACTGCCGCCACCGAAGGGGAGATTTGGGGGACAGAAAGTCTCTGTTCCGGCACCCTGCCGGGACGGGGAAGTGCCCCTGGAGCCATGTCCATCGATCTCCACCGCCATCTCCATCACCATTGCTGATTCGCATGATGAGGATGGAGTAGTTCTCTCTCGAGGCTAAGGGTTCTACCGGTAGCTATGTGTTCATCTCTCTCTATGCATGATCATATCGTGATCATGAGCTTTGTAATCAAGTAGATCTACCTTGCTACTCAAGTGCTTTAATAGATCTCTTCTCTCCCCATGTGTGTGAAAGTGACAGCGTATACACCATGGTGGCACTTAGGCTAGAGATTACAAATACTTGTTATGAGTTATATTTGGAGTTGGATATCTTTATGAAATTGTGGTGTTTGTTGGACTCATCTAGTGCTCAAGGTGACAGTGTGGGGTTTTCTAGATGGGAAAGGCTTACTTTGAGGTGTGCTGTTATAGCCCTACCATCGATTAGAGTGTCCAACCGGAGAGTAGTTAAGAGTAGTATCATAAAGAGAAGATATTTATTTGAGAGTGTTCACTAGTGAAAGTATGATCCCTAGGCCTTGTTTCTAAGCATTGATACACCGTTTGCAATTAGATCAGTTACATGTTTTCTTGCTTCCATCTTTATTTCAGTTTGCCTTTAGTCTCTTCCATGCCATCAAGCTATTTTCTATCACCGTTACCACTTATAATTATCCATACCACTTTTATTTCACTATCTCTTCGCCGAACTAGTGCACCTATACACCTGACAAGTGTATTGGGTGTGTTGGGGACACAAGAGACTTCTTGTATCTTGATTGCAGGGTTGCTTGAGAGGGTATACCTTTGACCACTTCCTCCCTGAGTTCGATAAACCTTGGGTGATCCACTTAAGGGAAAACTTGCTGTTGTTCTACAAACCTCTGCACTTGGAGGCCCAACAACTGTCTACAAGAATAGAAGTGCGTAGACATCAGTGAGCGAGAGTGGGAGTGGGTGTGCGGAGAGGGGCTCTATAGTTAAGGTGGATGGAAGCAAGGCACGTTTCATTGCACCACCATGCAACGCGTCGCGCAGTCTACTGCACCGTGCACCGCGACACGCGCATGGTACGTCACGTATTTTTCCCGGGCCATGCATGGTAGTTCTGTATTGAGCCACATGCAAAGGGCGTATACACAATTTCTATGTATGAAGTTTGACACGGCCCTAAAATTGGTGATAGTTAAAAGTGGAAATGTAGAGGGGGAGGTAGGTGGCTGTACGGCGAGATTTGTGGGGTTGTGCTAGATCGGGTAGAGGGATGTGTTGATGGCTGCGAGGGACTCGATGAAGGCGGAGACGTTAGGTCTCGTCGATATCAGCTCTTTGGCCTCCGGCTAGCGCGTGCAAGATTCTTACGGTGGGGCCCACTTGGAAGTGAGATTGAGAGCCGCTGCGTAAAAAATGGGATATGTCTTATTAAAATCAAGTGGCAATAAATTGCAGTTGTCCATCGACGACCGTGCACTCGATGACACATGTGTTGTGGCATAGTAGTAGCAGCAGTAGGCTTTTCAGACTTGATTAAACATGACATGACCGCTCGACGACTTTTTCAATGGACGGCTTTGTGTTCCTTCTTGTAGAAGTCTCGTTGAGGGAGACATCCGTAATGTCTCACGCTATACTGTGAAGGGCACGACCCGTGCAACGATCATCGTTGGATCGCACAGAATCAACGGTTGGTGCGCACGATCTGCGTGACAACTGTGACAACCAATCAGGGAGTAGTAGACAGAGTGAGCACAGGTTTGGGCTTGTACGAAAGATACAGAGAGGGCGCAAAACTGAGTAGTGTCAAAAAACCAAGGGCAAAACTGAGTAGTATAAAAATGGAAAGTGAGTGTCGTGTACAATTAAATACATGGATCAACCAATGGCATTACATGTCAGTTCTTCTCACAAACCACATAAGGATACACCAGTGTCATTGCATGCGTGTTCCTTCAACAAACCACATATGGATCCACCAGTGTCATTGCATGTCTGTTCTTTCCATGAACCACACCCACTGTCATTGGATTTCTGTTCTTTTTACTAACAACAACTGAAGTGATTGCAAGTCGGTTCTTTTCACAAACCACACATTGATCCACCTACTGTGATTGCATGTCTATTCTTTTCACAAACCACACATGGAACCACAGCCAGTGTCATTGCATGTGTGTTCTTTTCATGAACCACAGCTAGAGTCATTGCATGTCTGTTCTTCTAAACAAACCACACATGGATCCACCCAGTGTCATTGCAGGTCTGTTCCACTAAACAAACCAAACATGGATCCACCTAGTGTGATTGCATGTCTGTTCTTTTCACAAACCACCCATGGATCCACTAGTGTCAATTGCATGTGTGTTCTTTTCATGAACCACAACTAGAGTCATTGCATGTTTGTTCTTCTAAACAAATCACACATGAATCCACCCAGTGTCATTGCATGTCTGTTCGTCTAAACAAACCACACATAGATCCACCCAGTGTCATTGCATGTCTGTTCTTTTCATGAATGACACATGGATCCACTAGTGTCATTGCATGTGTGTTATTTTCATGAACCACAACTAGAGTCATTACATGTTTGTTCTTCTAAAGAAACCACACATGGATCCACCCAGTGTCATTGCATGTCTGTTCCTCTAAACAAACCACGCATGGATCCACCTAGTGTGATTACATGTTTGTTCCTCTAACAAACCACACATGGATCCACCTAGTGTGATCGCATGTCTGTTCTTTTCACAAACCACACATGGATCCACCCAGTGTCATTGCATGTCTGTTCTTTTCATGAACCACACATGGATCCACCTAGTGTGATTGCATGTATGTTCTTTTCATGAACCACGGGTAGAGTCATTGCATGTGTGTTCCTTCCAGAAACCACATATGGATCCACCAGTGTCATTGCATGTCTGTTCATCTCATGAACCACACCCAGTGTGATTGCATGTCTGTTCCTCTAAACAAACCACACATGGAACCACCAGTGTCATTGCATGTGTGTTCTTCTCATGAACCACAGCCAGTGTCATTGCATGTGTGTTCTTCTCACAAAGCACAAAAGGATCCACCAGTGTCATTGCATGTGTGTTCTTTTCATGAACCACAACTAGACTCATTGCATGTCTGTTCCTCTAAACAAACCACACATGGATCCACCTAGTGTGATTTCATGTCTGTTCTTTTCACAAACCATACATGGATCCACCTAGTGTTAGTGCATGTCTATTCTTTTCACAAACCACACATGGAACCACAGCCAGTGTCATTGCATGTATGTTCTTCTAAACAAACCACACATTGATCCACCAGTGACATTGCATGTGTGTTCTTTTCATAAACCACATCTAGAGTCATTGCATGCATGCTCATCGAAACAAACCACACATGGATCCACCTAGTGTTATTGCATGTATGTTCTTCTCATGAACCACACCCAGTGTCATTGCATGTCTATTCCTCTAAACAAACCACACATGGATCCACCAGTGTCATTTCATGTGTGTTCTTCTCATGAACCACAGCCAGTGTCATTGTATGTAGTTTCTTCTCACAAACCACACAAGGATCCACCAGTGTTATTGCACGTGTTTTCTTCTCATGAACCATACCTAGTGCCATTGCATGTCTGTTCTTCTAAACAAACTACACATGGATCCACCTAGTGTGATTGCATGTGTGTTCTTTTCACAAACTGCACATGGATCCACCTCGTGTGATTGCATGTCTGTTCTTTTCACAACTCAGACATCGAACCACAGCCAGTGTCATTGCATGTATGTTCTTCTAAATAAACCACACATGGATCCACCAGTATCATTGCATGTGTGTTCTTTTCATGAACCATAGCGAGAGTCATTGCATGTCTGTTCTTCTAAACAAACCACACATGGATCCACCCAGTGTCATTGCATGTCTGTTCCTCTAAACAAATCACACATGGATCCACCTAGTGTGATTGCATGTTTGTTCCTCTAACAAACCACACATGGATCCACGTAGTGTGATCGCATGTCTGTTCTTTTCACAAACCACACATGGATCCAACTAGTGTCATTGCATGTCTGTTCTTTTCATGATCCACACATGGATCCACCTAGTGTGATTGCATGTATGTTCTTTTCATGAACCACGGCTAGAGTCATTGCATGTGTGTTCCTTCCAGAAACCACATATGGATCCACCAGTGTCATTGCATGTCTATTCTTCTCATGAACCACACCCAGTGTGATTGCATGTCTGTTCCTCTAAACAAATCACACATGGATCAACCAGTGTCATTGCATGTGTGTTCTTCTCATGAACCACAGCCAGTGTCATTGCATGTGTGTTCTTCTCACAAAGCACAAAAGATTCCACCAGTGTCATTGCATGTGTGTTCTTTTCATGAACCACAACTAGACTCATTGCATGTCTGTTCCTCTAAACAAACCACACATGGATCCACCTAGTGTGATTTCATGTTTGTTCTTTTCACAAACCATACATGGATCCACCTAGTGTGAGTGCATGTCTATTCTTTTCACAAACCACACATGGAACCACAGCCAGTGTCATTGCATGTATGTTCTTCTAAACAAACCACACATGGATCCACCAGTGACATTGCATGTGTGTTCTTTTCATAAACCACATCTAGAGTCATTGCATGCATGCTCTTCGAAACAAACCACACATGGATCCACCTAGTGTTATTGCATGTATGTTCTTCTCATGAACCACACCCAGTGTCATTGCATATCTGTTTCTCTAAACAAACCACACATGGATCCACCAGTGTCATTGCATGTGTGTTCTTCTCATGAACCACAACCAGTGTCATTGTATGTAGTTTCTTCTCACAAACCACACAAGGATCCACCAGTGTTATTGCACGTGTGTTCTTCTCATGAGCCATACCCAGTGCCATTGCATGTCTGTTCCTCTAAACAAACCACACATGGATCCACCTAGTGTGATTGCATGTGTGTTCTTTTCACAAACCGCACATGGATCCACCTCGTGTGATTGCATGTCTGTTCTTTTCACAACTCACACATGGAACCACAGCCGGTGTCATTGCATGTATGTTCTTCTAAACAAACCACACATGGATCCACCAGTGTCATTGCATGTGTGTTCTTTTCATGAACCATAGCGAGAGTCATTGCATGTCTGTTCTTCTAAACAAACCACACATGGATCCACCTAGTGTGATTGCATGTCTGTTCTTCTCATGAACCACACCCAGTGTCATTGCATGTCTGTTCCTCTAAACAAACCACACATGGATCCACCTAGTGTGATTGCATGTCTATTCTTTTCACAAACCACACATGGATCCACCAGTGTCATTCCATGTGTGTTCTTTTCATGAATCACAACTAGAGTCATTGCATGTCGGTTCTTCTAAACAAACAACACATGGATCCACCTAGTGTCATTGCATGTCTGTTCCTCTAAACAAACCACACATGGATCCACCTAGTGTGATTGCATGTCTATTCTTTTCACAAACCACACATGGATCCACCAGTGTCATTGCATGTGTGTTCTTTTCATGAACCACAACTAGAGTCATTGCATGTCTGTTCTTCTAAACAAACCACACATGGATCCACCTAGTGTGATTGCATGTCTATTCTTTTCACAAACCACACGTGGATCCACCAGTGTCATTGCATGTGTGTTCTTTTCATGAACCACACCTAGAGTCATTGCATGTCTATTCTTCTAAACAAACCACACATGGATCCACCCAGTGTCATTGCATGTCTGTTCCTCTAAAAAAACCACACATGGATCCTCCTAGTGTGATTGCATGTCTGTTCTTTTCATGAACCACACATGGATCCACCAGTGTCATTGCATGTGTGTTCTTTTCATGAACCACAACTAGAGTCATTGCATGTCTGTTCTTCTAAACAAACCACACATGGATCCACCCAGTGTCATTGCATGTTTGTTCCTCTAAACAAACCACACATGGATCCACCTAGAGTCATTGCATGTATGTTCTTTTCACAAACCACACATGGATCCACTATTTTCATTGCATGTGCGTTCTTTTCATGAACCACAACTAGTGTCATTGCATGTCTGTTCCTCTGAACAAACCAGACATGGATCCACCCAGTGTAATTGCATGTCTATTCCTCTAAAAAACCACAAATGGATCCACCTAGTGTGATTACATGTCTGTTCTTTTCACAAACCACACATGGATCCACCAGTGTCATTGCATGTGTGTTCTTTTCATGAACCACCACTATAGTCATTGCATGTCTGTTTTTCTAAACAAACCACACATGGATCCACCCAGTGTGATTGCATTTCTGTTCCTCTAAACAAACCACACATGGATCCACCTAGTGTGATTGCATGTCTGTTCTTTTCACAAACCACACATGGATCCACCAGTGTCATTGCATGTCTATTCTTTTCATGAACCACAAGTAGAGTCATTGCATGTCCGTTCTTCTAAACAAACCACACATGGATCCACCCACTGTCATTGGATGTCTGTTCCTCTAAACAAACCACACATGGATCCACCTAGTGTGATTGCATGTCTGTTCTTTTCATGAACCACACATGGATCCACCAGTGTCATTGCATGTGTGTTCTTTTCATGAACCACAACTAGATTCATTGCATGTCTGTTCTTCTAAACAAACCACACATGGATCCACCTGGGTCATTGCATGTGTGTTCTTCTCATGAACCACAGCCAGTGTCATTGCATGTATGTTCTTCTCACAAACCGCATGAGGATCCACCAGTGTCATTGCATGTGTGTTCTTCTCATGAACCACACCCAGTGTCATGGCATGTCTGTTCCTCTAAACAAACCACACATGGATCCACCTAGTGTGATTGCATGTGTGTTCTTTTCACAAACCACACATGGATCCACTAGTGTCATTGCATGTGTGTTCTTTTCATGAACCATAGCTAGAGTCATTGGATGTCTGTTCTTCTAAAAAACCCACACATGGATCCACCTAGTGTGATTGCATGTCTGTTCTTCTCATGAACCACACCTAGTGTCATTGCATGTTTGTTCCTCTAAACAAACCAGACATGGATCCACCCAGTGCCATTGCATGTCTGTTCTTTTCATGAACCACACCTAGTGTGATAGCATGTCTGTTCCTCTAAACAAACCACACATGGATCCACCTAGTGTGATTGCATGTCTGTTCTTTTCACAAACCACACATGGATCCACCAGTGTCATTGCATGTGTGTTCTTTTCATGAACCACACCTAGAGTCATTGCATGTCTGTTCTTCTAAACAATCCACATGGATCCACCTAGTGTCACTGCATGTTTGTTCCTCTAAACAAACCACACATGGATCCACCTAGTGTGAATGCATGTCTATTCTTTTCACAAACCACACATGGCTCCACCAGTGTCATTGCATGTGTGTTCTTTTCATGAATCACAAGTAGAGTCATTGCATGTCCGTTCTTCTAAACAAACCACGCATGGATCCACCCACTATCATTGGATGTCTGTTCCTCTAAACAAACCACACATGGATCCACCTAGTGTGATTGCATGTCTGTTCTTTTCATGAACCACACATGGATCCACCAGTGTCATTGCATGTGTGTTCTTTTCATGAACCACAACTAGATTCATTGCATGTATGTTCTTCTAAACAAACCACACATTGATCCACCAATGTCATTGCATGTGTGTTCTTCTCATGAACCACAACCAGTGTCATTGCATGTATGTTCTTCTCGCAAACCACACAAGGATCCACCAGTGTCATTGCATGCGTGTTCTTCTCATGAACCACACCCAGTGTCATGGCATGTCTGTTCCTCTAAACAAACCACACATGGATCCACCTAGTGTGATTGCATGTGTGTTCTTTTCACAAACCACACATGGATCCACCTCGTGTGATTGCATGTCTGTTCATTTCACAAACCACACATGGAACCACACCCAGTGTCATTGCATGTATGTTCTTCTAAACAAACCACACATGGATCCACTAGTGTCATTGCATGTGTGTTCTTTTCATGTACCATAGCTAGAGTCATTGGATGTCTGTTCTTCTAAAAAACCCACACATGGATCCACCTAGTGTGATTGCATGTCTGTTCTTCTCATGAACCACACCTAGTGTCATTGCATGTTTGTTCCTCCAAACAAACCACACATGGATCCACCCAGTGCCATTGCATGTCTGTTCTTTTCATGAACCACACCCAGTGTGATTGCATGTCTGTTCCTCTAAACAAACCACACATGGATCCACCTAGTGTGATTGCATGTCTGTTATTTTCACAAACCACACATGGATCCACCAGTTTCATTGCATGTGTGTTATTTTCATGAACCACACCTAGAGTCATTGCATGTCTGTTCTTCTAAACAAACCACATGGATCCACCTACTGTCACTGCATGTCTGTTCCTCTAAACAAACCACACATGGATCCACTAGTGTCATTGCATGTGTGTTCTTTTCATGAACCACACCTAGAGTCATTGCATGTCTGTTCCTCTAAACAATCCAGATGGATCCACCCTGTGATTGCATTCTGTTCCTCTAAACAAACCAAACATGGATCCACCTAGTGTGATTGCATGTCTGTTCTTTTCACAAACCACACATGGATCCACCAGTGTCATTGCATGTGTGTTCTTTTCATGAACCACAAGTAGAGTCATTGCATGTCCGTTCTTCTAAACAAACCACGCATGGATCCACCCACTGTCATTGGATGTCTGTTGCTCTAAACAAACCACACATGGATCCACCTAGTGTGATTGCATGTCTGTTCTTTTCATGAACCACACATGGATCCACCAGTGTCATTGCATGTGTGTTCTTTTCATGAACCACAACTAGATTCATTGCATGTCTGTTCTTCTAAACAAACCACACATGGATCCACCAGGGTCATTGCATGCGTGTTCTTCTCATGAACCACAGCCAGTGTCATTGCATGTATGTTCTTCTCACAAACCGCACGAGGATCCACCAGTGTCATTGCATGTGTGTTCTTCTCATGAACCACACCCAGTGTCATGGCATGTCTGTTCCTCTAAACAAACCACACATGGATCCACCTAGTGTGATTGCATGTGTGTTCTTTTCACAAACCACACATGGATCCACCTCGTGTGATTGCATGTCTGTTCATTTCACAAACCACACATGGAACCACACCCAGTGTCATTGCATGTATGTTCTTCTAAACAAACCACACATGGATCCACTAGTGTCATTGCATGTGTGTTCTTTTCATGAACCATAGCTAGAGTCATTGGATGTCTGTTCTTCTAAAAAACCCACACATGGATCCACCTAGTGTGATTGCATGTCTGTTCTTCTCATGAACCACACCTAGTGTCATTGCATGTTTGTTCCTCCAAACAAACCACACATGGATCCACCAAGTGCCATTGCATGTCTGTTCTTTTCATGAACCACACCCAGTGTGATTGCATGTCTGTTCCTCTAAACAAACCACACATGGATCCACCTAGTGTGATTGCATGTCTGTTATTTTCACAAACCACACATGGATCCACCAGTTTCATTGCATGTGTGTTCTTTTCATGAACCACACCTAGAGTCATTGCATGTCTGTTCTTCTAAACAAACCACATGGATCCACCTACTGTCACTGCATGTCTGTTCCTCTAAACAAACCACACATGGATCCACTAGTGTCATTGCATGTGTGTTCTTTTCATGAACCACACCTAGAGTCATTGCATGTCTGTTCCTCTAAACAATCCAGATGGATCCACCCAGTGTGATTGCATTTCTGTTCCTCTAAACAAACCAAACATGGATCCACCTAGTGTGATTGCATGTCTGTTCTTTTCACAAACCACACATGGATCCACCAGTGTCATTGCATGTGTGTTCTTTTCATGAACCACAAGTAGAGTCATTGCATGTCCGTTCTTCTAAACAAACCACGCATGGATCCACCCACTGTCATTGGATGTCTGTTGCTCTAAACAAACCACACATGGATCCACCTAGTGTGATTGCATGTCTGTTCTTTTCATGAACCACACATGGATCCACCAGTGTCATTGCATGTGTGTTCTTTTCATGAACCACAACTAGATTCATTGCATGTCTGTTCTTCTAAACAAACCACACATGGATCCACCAGGGTCATTGCATGTGTGTTCTTCTCATGAACCACAGCCAGTGTCATTGCATGTATGTTCTTCTCACAAACCGCACGAGGATCCACCAGTGTCATTGCATGTGTGTTCTTCTCATGAACCACACCCAGTGTCATGGCATGTCTGTTCCTCTAAACAAACCACACATGGATCCACCTAGTGTGATTGCATGTGTGTTCTTTTCACAAACCACACATGGATCCACCTCGTGTGATTGCATGTCTGTTCATTTCACAAACCACACATGGAACCACACCCAGTGTCATTGCATGTATGTTCTTCTAAACAAACCACACATGGATCCACTAGTGTCATTGCATGTGTGTTCTTTTCATGAACCATAGCTAGAGTCATTGGATGTCTGTTCTTCTAAAAAACCCACACATGGATCCACCTAGTGTGATTGCATGTCTGTTCTTCTCATGAACCACACCTAGTGTCATTGCATGTCTGTTCTTTTCATGAACCACACCCAGTGTGATTGCATGTCTGTTCCTCTAAACAAACCACACATGGATCCACCTAGTGTGATTGCATGTCTGTTCTTTTCACAAACCACACATGGATCCACCAGTGTCATTGCATGTGTGTTCTTTTCATGAACCACACCTAGAGTCATTGCATGTCTGTTCTTCTAAACAATCCACATGGATCCACCTAGTGTCACTGCATGTCTGTTCCTCTAAGCAAACCACACATGGATCCACCTAGTGTGATTGCATGTCTATTCTTTTTACAAACCACACATGGCTCCACCAGTATCATTGCATGTGTGTTCTTTTCATGAACCACAAGTAGAGTCATTGCATGTCCGTTCTTCTAAACAAACCACGCATGGATACACCCACTGTCATTGGATGTCTGTTCCTCTAAACAAACCACACCACCTAGTGTGATTGCATGTCTGTTCTTTTCATGAACCACACATGGATCCACCAGTGTCATTGCATGTGTGTTCTTTTCATGAACCACAACTATATTCATTGCATGTATGTTCTTCTAAACAAACCACACATGGATCCACCAGTGTCATTGCATGTGTGTTCTTCTCATGAACCACAGCCAGTGTCATTGCATGTATGTTCTTCTCGCAAACCACACAAGGATCCACCAGTGTCATTGCATGTGTGTTCTTCTCATGAACCACACCCAGTGTCATGGCATGTCTGTTCCTCTAAACAAACCACACATGGATCCACCTAGTGTGATTGCATGTGTGTTCTTTTCACAAACCACACATGGATCCACCTTGTGTGATTGCATGTCTGTTCATTTCACAAACCACACATGGAACCACACCCAGTGTCATTGCATGTATGTTCTTCTAAACAAACCACACATGGATCCACTAGTGTCATTGCATGTGTGTTCTTTTCATGAACCATAGCTAGAGTCATTGGATGTCTGTTCTTCTAAAAAACCCACACATGGATCCACCTAGTGTGATTGCATGTCTATTATTCTCATGAACCACACCTAGTGTCATTGCATGTTTGTTCCTCCAAACAAACCACACATGGATCCACCCAGTGCCATTGCATGTCTGCTCTTTTCATGAACCACACCCAGTGTGATTGCATGTCTGTTCCTCTAAACAAACCACACATGGATCCACCTAGTGTGATTGCATGTCTGTTCTTTTCACAAACCACACATGGATCCACCAGTTTCATTGCATGTGTGTTCTTTTCATGAACCACACCTAGAGTCATTGCATGTCTGTTCTTCTAAACAAACCACATGGATCCACCTACTGTCACTGCATGTCTGTTATTCTAAACAAACCACACATGGATCCACTAGTGTCATTGCATGTGTGTTCTTTTCATGAACCACACCTAGAGTCATTGCATGTCTGTTCCTCTAAACAATCCAGATGGATCCACCTAGTGTCACTACATGTCTGTTCCTCTAAACAAACCACACATGGACCCACCTAGTGCGATTGCATGTCTATTCTTTTCACAAACCACACATGGATCCACCAGTGTCATTGCATGTCTGTTCTTTTCATGAACCACAAGTAGAGTCATTGCATGTCCATTCTTCTAAACAAACCACACATGGATCCACCCACTGTCATTGGATGTCTGTTCCTCTAAACAAACCACACATGGATCCACCTAGTGTGATTGCATGTCTGTTTTTTTCATGAACCACACATGGATCCACCAGTGTCATTGCACGTGTGTTCTTTTCATGAACCACAACTAGATTTATTGCATGTCTGTTCTTCTAAACAAACCACACATGGATCCACCAGTGTCATTGCATGTGTGTTCTTCTCATGAACCACAACCAGTGTCATTGAATGTATGTTCTTCTCACAAACCACACAAGGATCCACCAGTGTCATTGCATGTGTGTTCTTCTCATGAACCACACCTAGTGTCATGGCATGACTAGTCCTCTAAACAAACCACACATGGATCCACCTAGTGTGATTGCATGTGTGTTCTTTTCACAAAGCACACATGGATCCACCTCGTGTGATTGCATGTCTGTTCATTTCACAAACCACACATGGAACCACACCCAGTGTCATTGCATGTATGTTCTGCTAAACAAACCACACATGGATCCACTAGTGTCATTGCATGTGTGTTCTTTTGATGAACCATAGCTAGAGTCATTGGATGTCTGTTCTTCTAAAAAACCCACACATGGATCCAGCTAGTGTGATTGCATGTCTGTTCTTCTCATGAACCACACCTAGTGTCATTGCATGTTTGTTCCTCTAAACAAACCACACATGGATCCACCCAGTGCCATTGCATTTCTGTTCTTTTCATGAACCACACGCAGTGTGATTGCATGTCTGTTCCTCTAAACAAACCACACATGGATCCACCTAGTGTGATTGCATGTCTGTTCTTTTCACAAACCACACATGGATCCACCAGTGTCATTGCATGTGTGTTCTTTTCATGAACCACACCTAGAGTCATTGCATGTCTGTTCTTCTAAACAAACCACATGGATCCACCTAGTGTCACTGCATGTCTGTTCCTCTAAACAAACCACACATGGATCCACAAGTGTCATTGCATGTGTGTTCTTTTCATGAACCACACGTAGAGTCATTGCATGTCTGTTCTTCTAAACAATCCACATGGATCCACCTAGTGGCATTGCATGTCTGTTCCTCTAAACAAACCACACATGGATCCACCTAGTGTTATTGCATGTCTATTCTTTTCACAAACCACACATGGATCCACCAGTGTCATTGCATGTCTGTTCTTTTCATGAACCACAAGTAGAGTCATTGCATGTCCGTTCTTCTAAACAAACTACGCATGGATCCACCCACTGTCATTGGATGTCTGTTCCTCTAAACAAACCACACATGGATCCACCTAGTGTGATTGCATGTCTGTTCTTTTCATGAACCACACATGGATCCACCAGTGTCATTGCATGTGTGTTCTTTTCATGAACCACAACTAGATTCATTGCATGTCTGTTCTTCTAAACAAACCACACATGGATCCACCAGTGTCATTGCATGTGTGTTCTTATCATGAACCACAGCCAGTGTCATTGCATGTATGTTCTTCTCACAAACCACACAAGGATCCACCAGTGTCATTGCATGTGAGTTCTTCTCATGAACCACACCAAGTGTCATGGCATGTCTGTTCCTCTAAACAAACCACACATGGATCCACCTAGTGTGATTGCATGTGTGTTCTTTTCACAAAGCACACATGGATCCACCTCGTGTGATTGCATGTCTGTTCATTTCACAAACCACACATGGAACCACACCCAGTGTCATTGCATGTATGTTCTGCTAAACAAACCACACATGGATCCACTAGTGTCATTGCATGTGTGTTCTTTTGATGAACCATAGCTAGAGTCATTGGATGTCTGTTCTTCTAAAAAACCCACACATGGATCCAGCTAGTGTGATTGCATGTCTGTTCTTCTCATGAACCACACCTAGTGTCATTGCATGTTTGTTCCTCTAAACAAACCACACATGGATCCACCCAGTGCCATTGCATTTCTGTTCTTTTCATGAACCACACGCAGTGTGATTGCATGTCTGTTCCTCTAAACAAACCACACATGGATCCACCTAGTGTGATTGCATGTCTGTTCTTTTCACAAACCACACATGGATCCACCTAGTGTCATTGCATGTCTGTTCCTCTAAACAAACCACACATGGATCCACAAGTGTCATTGCATGTGTGTTCTTTTCATGAACCACACGTAGAGTCATTGCATGTCTGTTCTTCTAAACAATCCACATGGATCCACCTAGTGGCATTGCATGTCTGTTCCTCTAAACAAACCACACATGGATCCACCTAGTGTTATTGCATGTCTATTCTTTTCACAAACCACATGGATCCACCGTGTCATTGCATGTACATTCTTTTCATGAACCACAAGTAGAGTCATTGCATGTCCGTTCTTCTAAACAAACTACGCATGGATCCACCCACTGTCATTGGATGTCTGTTCCTCTAAACAAACCACACATGGATCCACCTAGTGTGATTGCATGTCTGTTCTTTTCATGAACCACACATGGATCCACCAGTGTCATTGCATGTGTGTTCTTTTCATGAACCACAACTAGATTCATTGCATGTCTGTTCTTCTAAACAAACCACACATGGATCCACCAGTGTCATTGCATGTGTGTTCTTATCATGAACCACAGCCAGTGTCATTGCATGTATGTTCTTCTCACAAACCACACAAGGATCCACCAGTGTCATTGCATGTGAGTTCTTCTCATGAACCACACCAAGTGTCATGGCATGTCTGTTCCTCTAAACAAACCACACATGGATCCACCTAGTGTGATTGCATGTGTGTTCTTTTCACAAAGCACACATGGATCCACCTCATGTGATTGCATGTCTGTTCATTTCACAAACCACACATGGAACCACACCCAGTGTCATTGGATGTATGTTCTGCTAAACAAACCACACATGGATCCACTAGTGTCATTGCATGTGTGTTCTTTTCATGAACCATAGATAGAGTCATTGGATGTCTGTTCTTCTAAAAAACCCACACATGGATCCACCTAGTGTGATTGCATGTCTGTTCTTCTCATGAACCACACCTAGTGTCATTGCATGTTTGTTCCTCTAAACAAACCACACATCGATCCACCCAGTGCCATTGCATGTCTGTTCTTTTCATGAACCACACCCAGTGTGATTGCATGTCTGTTCCTCTAAACAAACCACACATGGATCCACCTAGTGTGATGGCATGTCTGTTCTTTTCACAAACCACACATGGATCCACCAGTGTCATTGCATGTGTGTTCTTTTCATGAACCACACCTAGAGTTATTGCACGTCTGTTCTTCTAAACAAACCACATGGATCCACCTAGTGTCACTGCACGTCTGTTCCTCTAAACAAACCACACATGGATCCACCTAGTGTGATTGCATGTCTGTTCTTTTCATGAACCACACATGGATCCACCAGTGTCATTGCATGTGTGTTCTTTTCATGAACCACAACTAGAGTCATTGCATGTCTGTTCTTCTAAACAAACCACACACTGATCCACCTAGTGTCATTGCATGCCATTGCATATGTGTTTTTTTCATGAACCACAACTAGTGTTATTGCATGTTTGTTCCTCTGAACAAACCACACATGGATCCACCCAGTGTGATTGCATGTCTGTTCCTCTAAACAAACCACACATGGATCCACCTAGTGTGATTACATGTCTGTTCTTTTCACAAACCACACATGGATCCACCAGTGTCATTGCATGTGTGTTATTTTCATGAACCACAAGTAGAGTCATTGCATGTCCGTTCTTCTAAACAAACCACGCATGGATCCACCCACTGTCATTGCATGTCTGTTCCTCTAAACAAACCACACATGGATCCACCTAGTGTGATTGCATGTCTGTTCTTTTCATGAACCACACATGGATCCACCAGTGTCATTGCATGTGTGTTCTTTTCATGAACCACAACTAGATTCATTGCATGTCTGTTCTTCTAAACAAACCACACATGGATCCACCAGTGTCATTGCATGTGTGTTCTTCTCATGAACCACATCCAGTGTCATTGCATGTATGTTCTTCTCACAAACCACACAAGGATCCACCAGTGTCATTGCATGTGTGTTCTTCTCATGAACCACACCCAGTGTCATGGCATGTCTGTTCCTCTAAACAAACCACACATGGATCCACCTAGTGTGATTGCATGTGTGTTATTTTCACAAACCACACATGGATCCACCTCGTGTGATTGCATGTCTGTTCATTTCACAAACCACACATGGAACCACCCGTGTCATTGCATGTGTGTTCTTTTCATGAACCACAAGTAGAGTCATTGCATGTCCGTTCTTCTAAACAAACCACGCATGGATCCACCCACTATCATTGCATGTCTGTTCCTCTAAACAAACCACACATGGATCCACCTAGTGTGATTGCATGTCTATTCTTTTCATGAACCACACATGGATCCACCAGTGTCATTTCATGTGTGTTCTTTTCATGAAACACAACTAGAGTCATTGCATGTCTGTTCTTCTAAACAAAACACACATGGATCCACCAGTGTCATTGCATGTGTGTTCTTCTCATGAACCACATCCAGTGTCATTGCATGTATGTTCTTCTCACAAACACACAAGGATCCACCAGTGTCATTGCATGTGTGTTCTTCTCATGAACCACACCCAGTGTCATGGCATGTCTGTTCCTCTAAACAAACCACACATGGATCCACCTAGTGTGATTGCATGTGTGTTCTTTTCACAAACCACACATGGATCCACCTCGTGTGATTGCATGTCTGTTCATTTCACAAACCACACATGGAACCACACCCAGTGTCATTGCATGTCTGTTCTTTTCACAAACCACACATGAATCCACCAGTGTCATTGCATATGTGTTCTTTTCATGAACCACAACTAGTGTTATTGCATGTCTGTTCCTCTGAACAAACCACACATGGATCCACCCAGTGTGATTGCATGTCTGTTATTTTCATGAACCACACATGGATCCACCGGTGTCATTGCATGTGTGTTCTTTTCATGAACCACAACTAGATTCATTGCATGTCTGTTCTTCTAAACAAACCACACATGGATCCACCAGTGTCATTGCATGTGTGTTCCTCTAAACAAACCACACATGGATCCACCTAGAGTCATTGCATGTCTGGTATTTTCACAAACTACACATGGATCCACTAGTGTCATTGCATGTGTGTTCTTTTCATGAACCACAACTAGTGTCATTGCATGTTTGTTCCTCTGAACAAACCACACATGGATCCACCCAGTGTCATTGCATGTCTCTTCCTCTAAACAAACCACACATGGATCCACCTAGTGTGATTACATGTCTGTTCTTTTCATGAACCACACATGGATCCACCAGTGTCATTGCATGTGTGTTCTTTTCATGAACCACAAGTAGAGTCATTGCATGTCTGTTCTTCTAAACAAACCACACATGGATACACCCACTGTCATTGGATGTCTGTTCCTCTAAACAAACCACACATGGATCCACCTAGTGTGATTGCATGTCTGTTTTTTTCATGAACCACACATGGATCCACCAGTGTCATTACATGTGTGGTCTTTTCATGAACCACAACTAGATTCATTGCATGTCTGTTCTTCTAAACAAACCACACATGGATCCACCAGGGTCATTGCATGTGTGTTCTTCTCATGAACCACAGCCAGTGTCATTGCATGTATGTTCTTCTCACAAACCGCATGAGGATCCACCAGTGTCATTGCATGTGTGTTCTTCTCATGAACCACACCCAGTGTCATGGCATGTCTGTTCCTCTAAACAAACCACACATGGATCCACCT
The DNA here is from genome assembly GCA_023614405.1 of Avena insularis. Lineage (NCBI taxonomy): Eukaryota > Viridiplantae > Streptophyta > Magnoliopsida > Poales > Poaceae > Avena > Avena insularis. Next base: position 115,554,401 of record CM042692.1, read on the forward strand.
AGTGTGATTGCATGTGTGTTCTTTTCACAAACCACATATGGATCCACCTCGTGTGATTGCATGTCTGTTCATTTCACAAACCACACATGGAACCACACCCAGTGTCATTGCATGTATGTTCTTCTAAACAAACCACACATGGATCCACTAGTGTCATTGCATGTGTGTTCTTTTCATGAACCATAGCTAGAGTCATTGGATGTCTGTTCTTCTAAAAAACCCACACATGGATCCACCTAGTGTGATTGCATGTCTGTTCTTCTCATGAACCACACCTAGTGTCATTGCATGTTTGTTCCTCTAAACAAACCAGACATGGATCCACCCAGTGCCATTGCATGTCTGTTCTTTTCATGAACCACACCCAGTGTGATTGCATGTCTGTTCTTCTAAACAAACCACATGGATCCACCTACTGTCACTGCATGTCTGTTCCTCTAAACAAACCACACATGGATCCACTAGTGTCATTGCATGTGTGTTCTTTTCATGAACCGCCCCTAGAGTCATTGCATGTCTGTTCCTCTAAACAATCCAGATGGATCCACCTAGTGTCACTCCATGTCTGTTCCTCTAAACAAACCACACATGGACCCACCTAGTGTGATTGCATGTCTATTCTTTTCACAAACCACACATGGATCCACCAGTGTCATTGCATGTCTGTTCTTTTCATGAACCACAAGTAGAGTCATTGCATGTCCATTCTTCTAAACAAACCACACATGGATCCACCCACTGTCATTGGATGTCTGTTCCTCTAAACAAACCACACATGGATCCACCTAGTGTGATTGCATGTCTGTTCCTTTCATGAACCACACATGGATCCACCAGTGTCATTGCATGTGTGTTCTTTTCATGAACCACAACTAGATTCATTGCATGTCTGTTCTTCTAAACAAACCACAGATGGATCCACCAGTGTCATTGCATGTGTGTTCTTCTCATGAACCACAACGAGTGTCATTGCATGTATGTTCTTCTCACAAACCACACAAGGATCCACCATTGTCATTGCATGTGTGTTCTTCTCATGAACCACACCCAGTGTCATGGCATGTCTGTTCCTCTAAACAAACCACACATGGATCCACCTAGTGTGATTGCATGTGTGTTCTTTTCACAAAGCACACATGGATCCACCTCATGTGATTGCATGTCTGTTCATTTCACAAACCACACATGGAACCACACCCAGTGTCATTGGATGTATGTTCTGCTAAACAAACCACACATGGATCCACTAGTGTCAATGCATGTGTGTTCTTTTCATGAACCATAGATAGAGTCATTGGATGTCTGTTCTTCTAAAAAACCCACACATGGATCCACCTAGTGTGATTGCATGTCTGTTCTTCTCATGAACCACACCTAGTGTCATTGCATGTTTGTTCCTCTAAACAAACCACACATGGATCCACCCAGTGCCATTGCATGTCTGTTCTTTTCATGAACCACACCCAGTGTGATTGCATGTCTGTTCCTCTAAACAAACCACACATGGATCCACCTAGTGTGATTGCATGTCTGTTCTTTTCACAAACCACACATGGATCCACCAGTGTCATTGCATGTGTGTTCTTTTCATGAACCACACCTAGAGTTATTGCACGTCTGTTCTTCTAAACAAACCACATGGATCCACCTAGTGTCACTCCACGTCTGTTCCTCTAAACAAACCACACATGGATCCACCTAGTGTGATTGCATGTCTGTTCTTTTCATGAACCACACATGGATCCACTAGTGTCATTGCATGTGTGTTCTTTTCATGAACCACAACGAGAGTCATTGCATGTCTGTTCTTCTAAACAAACCACACACTGATCCACCTAGTGTCATTGCATGTCATTGCATATGTGTTCTTTTCATGAACCACAACTAGTGTTATTGCATGTCTGTTCCTCTGAACAAACCACACATGGATCCACCCAGTGTGATTGCATGTCTGTTCCTCTAAACAAACCACACATGGATCCACCTAGTGTGATTACATGTCTGTTCTTTTCACAAACCACACATGGATCCACCAGTGTCATTGCATGTGTGTTCTTTTCATGAACCACAAGTAGAGTCATTGCATGTTCGTTCTTCTAAACAAACCACGCATGGATCCACCCACTGTCATTGCATGTCTGTTCCTCTAAACAAACCACACATGGATCCACCTAGTGTGATTGCATGTCTGTTCTTTTCATGAACCACACATGGATCCACCAGTGTCATTGCATTTGTATTCTTTTCATGAACCACAACTAGATTCATTGCATGTCTGTTCTTCTAAACAAACCACACATGGATCCACCAGTGTCATTGCATGTGTGTTCTTCTCATGAACCACATCCAGTGTCATTGCATGTATGTTCTTCTCACAAACCACACAAGGATCCACTAGTGTCATTGCATGTGTGTTCTTCTCATGAACCACACCCAGTGTCATGGCATGTCTGTTCCTCTAAACAAACCACACATGGATCCACCTAGTGTGATTGCATGTGTGTTCTTTTCACAAACCACACATGGATCCACCTCGTGTGATTGCATGTCTGTTCATTTCACAAACCACACATGGAACCACCAGTGTCATTGCATGTGTGTTCTTTTCATGAACCACAAGTAGAGTCATTGCATGTCCGTTCTTCTAAACAAACCACGCATGGATCCACCCACTATCATTGCATGTCTGTTCCTCTAAACAAACCACACATGGATCCACCTAGTGTGATTGCATGTCTATTCTTTTCATGAACCACACATGGATCCACCAGTGTCATTGCATGTGTGTTCTTCTCATGAACCACACCCAGTGTCATGGCATGTCTGTTCCTCTAAACAAACCACACATGGATCCACCTAGTGTGATTGCATGTGTGTTCTTTTCACAAACCACACATGGATCCACCTCGTGTGATTGCATGTCTGTTCATTTCACAAACCACACATGGAACCACACCCAGTGTCATTGCATGTCTGTTCTTTTCACAAACCACACATGAATCCACCAGTGTCATTGCATATGTGTTCTTTTCATGAACCACAACTAGTGTTATTGCATGTCTGTTCCTCTGAACAAACCACACATGGATCCACCCAGTGTGATTGCATGTCTGTTCTTTTCATGAACCACACATGGATCCACCAGTGTCATTGCATGTGTGTTCTTTTCATGAACCACAACTAGATTCATTGCATGTCTGTTCTTCTAAACAAACCACACATGGATCCAATAGTGTCATTGCATGTGTGTTCCTCTAAACAAACCACACATGGATCCACCTAGAGTCATTGCATGTCTGGTATTTTCACAAACTACACATGGATCCACTAGTGTCATTGCATGTGTGTTCTTTTCATGAACCACAACTAGTGTCATTGCATGTTTGTTCCTCTGAACAAACCACACATGGATCCACCCAGTGTCATTGCATGTCTCTTCCTCTAAACAAACCACACATGGATCCACCTAGTGTGATTACATGTCTGTTCTTTTCATGAACCACACATGGATCCACCAGTGTCATTGCATGTGTGTTCTTTTCATGAACCACAAGTAGAGTCATTGCATGTCTGTTCTTCTAAACAAACCACACATGGATACACCCACTGTCATTGGATGTCTGTTCCTCTAAACAAACCACACATGGATCCACCTAGTGTGATTGCATGTCTATTCTTTTCATGAACCACACATGGATCCACCAGTGCCATTGCATGTGTGTTCTTTTCATGAACCACAACTTGAGTGATTGCATGTCTGTTCTTCTAAACAAAACACACATGGATCCACCAGTGTCATTGCATGTGTGTTCTTTTCATGAACCACAACTTGAGTTATTGCATGTCTGTTCTTCTAAACAAAACACACATGGATCCACCAGTGTCATTGCATGTGTGTTCTTCTCATGAACCACACCCAGTGTCATGGCATGTCTGTTCCTCTAAAAAAACCACACATGGATCCACCTAGTGTGATTGCATGTGTGTTCTTTTCACAAACCACACATGGATCCACCTCGTGTGATTGCATGTCTGTTCATTTCACAAACCACACATGGAACCACACCCAGTGTCATTGCATGTATGTTCTTCTAAACAAACCACACATGGATCCACTAGTGTCATTGCATGTGTGTTCTTTTCATGAACCATAGATAGAGTAATTGCATGTCTGTTCTTCTAAACAAACCACACATGGATTCACCTTGTGTGATTGCATGTCTGTTCTTTTCATGAACCACACCTAGTGTCATTGCATGTGTGTTATTGTAATCAAACAACATAAGGATCAAACAGTGTCATTGCATGTTCTTTCATGAAACACATGGATCCAGCAGTGTCATTGCATGTGTGTTCCTCTAACCAAACCACACATGGATCCACCTAGAGTCATTGCATGTCTGGTATTTTCACAAACTACACATGGATCCACTAGTGTCATTGCATGTGTGTTCTTTTCATGAACCACAACTAGAGTCATTGCATGTCTGTTCGTCTCAACAAACACACATGGATCCACCAAGTGTCACTGCATGTCTCTTCCTCTAAACAAACCACACATGGATCCACCAGTGTCATTGCATGTGTGTTCTTTTCATGAACCACACCTAGAGTCATTGCATGTCTGTTCTTCTAAACAAACCACACATTGATCCACCTAGTGTCATTGAGTGTCTGTTGCTCTAAACAAAACACACCTGGATCCACCTTGTGATATTGCATGTCTGTTCTTTTCATGAACCACACATGGATCCACCAATGTCATTGCGTGTGTGTTCTTTTCATGAACCACAACTTGAGTCATTGCATGTCTGTTCTTCTAAACAAACCACACATGGATCCACCCAGTGTCGTTGCATGTGTGTTCTCTAAACAAACCACACATGGATCCACCAGTGTCATTGAATGTGTGTTCTTTTCACAAACCACACATGGATCCACGGTGTCATTGCATGTGTGTTCTTTTCATGAACCACAACTAGAGTCATTGCATGTCTGTTCTTCTAAACAAACCACACATGGATCCACCTAGTGTTATTGCATGTGTGTTCTCTAAACAAACCACACATGGATCCACCTAGTGTGATTGCATGTCCTGTATTTTCACAAACCACATGGATCCACTAGTGTCATTGCATGTGTGTTCTTTTCATGAACCACAGCTAGAGTCATTGCATGTGTGTTCTTCTGAACAAACCACACATGGATCCACCAGTGTCATTGCATGTTTGTTCCTATAAACAAACCACACATGGATCCACCTAGTGTGATTACATGTCTGTTCTTTTCATGAACCACACATGGATCCACCAGTGTCATTGCCTGTGTGTTCTTTTCATGAACCACAACTAGAGTCATTGCATGTCTGTTCTTCTAAACAAACCACACATGGATCCACCTAGTGTTATTGCATGTCTATTCCTCTAAACAAGCCACACATGGATCCACCTAGAGTCATTGCATGTCTGTTCTTTTCACAAACCACACATGGATCCACTAGTGTCATTGCATGTGTGTTCTTTTCATGAACCACAACTAGAGTCATTGCATGTCTGTTCTTCTAAACAAACCACACATGGATCCACCCAGTGTCATTGCATGTCTGTTCCTCTAACAAACCACACATGGATCCACCTAGTGTGATCGCATGTCTGTTCTTTTCACAAACCACACATGGATCCACCCAGTGTCATTACATCCTTGTTCTTTTCATGAACCACACATGGATCCACCGAGTGTGATTGCATGTCTATTATTTTCACAAACCACACATGGATCCACCAGTGTCATTGCATGTATGTTCTTTTCATGAACCACAACTAGTGTCATTGCATGTCTGTTCTTCTAAACAAACCACACATGGATCCACCCAGTGTCATTGCATGTCTGTTCCTCTAAACAAACCACACATGGATCCACCTAGTGTGATTGCATGTCTGTTCTTTTCATCAACCACACATGGATCCACTAGTGTCATTGCATGTGTGTTCTTCTCATGAACCACACCTAGTGTCATTGCATGTATGTTCTTTTCATGAATCACACCCAGTGTCATTGCATGTATATTCTTCTAAACAAACCACACATGGATCCACCCAGTGTCATTGCATGTCTGTTCCTCTAAACAAACCACACATGGATCCACCTAGTGTGATTGCATGTCTGTTCTTTTCACAAACCACACATGGATCCACTAGTGTCATTGCATGTGTGTTCTTTTCATGAACCACAACCAGTGTCATTGCATGTGTTCCTCACACAAACCACATATGGATCCACCAGTGTCATTGCATGTCTGTTCCTCTAAACAAACCACACATGGATCCACCTAGTGTGATTGCATGTCTGTTCTTTTCACAAACCACACATGGATCCACCAGTGTCATTGCATGTGTGTTCTTTTCATGAACCACAACTAGATTCATTGCATGTCTGTTCTTCTAAACAAACCACACATGGATCCACCCAGTGTCATTGCATGTCTGTTCCTCTAAACAAATCACACATGGATCCACCTAGGGTGATTGCATGTCTGTTCTTTTCACAAACCACACATGGATCCACCAGTGTAATTGCATATGTGTTATTTTCATGAACCACAACTAGAGTCATTGCATGTATGTTCTTATAAACAAACCACACATGGATCCACCCAGTGTCATTACATGTCTGTTCCTCTAAACAAACCACACATGGATCCACCTAGTGTGATCGCATGTCTGTTCTTTTCATGAACCACACATGGATCCACCAGTGTCATTTCATGTGTGTTCTTTTCATGAACCACAACTAGAGTCATTGCATGTCTGTTTTTCTAAACAAACCACACATGGATCCACCCGGTGTTATTCCATGTTTGTTCCTCTATACAAACCACACATGGATCCACTAGTGTCATTGCATGTGTGTTCTTTTCATGAACCACAACTAGAGTCATTGCATGTCTGTTCTTCTAAACAAACCACACATGGATCCACCTAGTGTTATTGCATGTATGTTCCTCTAAACAAACCACACATGGATCCACCTAGTGTGATTGCATGTCTGTTCTTTTCATCAACCACACATGGATCCACTAGTGTCATTGCATGTCTGTTCTTCTCATGAACAACAACTAGAGTCATTGGATGTGTGTTCTTCTAAACAAACCACACGTGGATCCACCTATTGTGATTGCATGTTTGTTCCTCTAACAAACCACACATGGATCCACCTAGTGTGATCGCATGTCTGTTCTTTTCACAAACCACACATGGATCCACCCAGTGTCATTGCATGTCTGTTCTTTTCATGAACCACACATGGATCCACCTAGTGTGATTGCATGTCTGTTATTTTCACAAACCACACATGGATCCACTAGTGTCATTGCATGTGTGTTCTTTTCATGAACCATAACTAGTGCATCGCATGTCTGTTCCTCTGAACAAACCACACATGGATCCACCTAGTGTGATTGCATGTATGTTCCTCTAAACAAACCACACATGGATCCACCTAGTGTGATTACATGTTTGTTCTTTTCACAAACCACACATGGATCCACTAGTGTCATTGCATGTGTGTTCTTTTCATGAACCACAACTAGAGTCATTGCATGTCTGTTCTTCTAAACAAACCACACATGGATCCACCTAGTGTCATTGCATGTGTGTTCCTCTAAACAAACCATACATGGATCCACCTAGTGTGATTGCATGTCTATTATTTTCACAAACCACACATGGATCCACCAGTGTCATTGCATGTGTGTTCTTTTCATGAACCACAACTAGAGTCATTGCATGCCTGTTCTTCTAAACAAACCACACATGGATCCACCTAGTGTCATTGCATGTCTGTTGCTCTAAACAAACGACACATGGATCCACCCAGTGTCATTGCATGTCTGTTGTTCTCACAAACCGCACATGGATCCACTAGTGTCATTGCATGTGTGTTATTTTCATGAACCACAACTAGTGTCATTGCATGTCTGTTCCTTTGAACAAACCACACATGAACCACACCTAGTGTCATTGCATGTCTGCTCCTCTAAACAAACCACAAATGGATCCACCTAGTGTCATTGCATGTCTGTTCTTCTCACAAACCACACATGGATCCACCTAGTGTGATAGCATGTCTGTTCTTTTCAGAAACCACAAATGGATCCACTAGTGTAATTGCATGTGTGTTCTTTTCATGAACCACACATGGATCCACCAGTGTCATTGCATGTGTGTTCTTCTAAACAAACCACACATGGATCCACCAGTGTCATTGCATGTGTGTTCTTTTCATGAACCACAGCTAGAGTCATTGCATGTGTGTTCTTTCCGCAAACCACATGCGGATCCACCAGTGTCATTGCACGTCTGTTATTTTCATGAACCACTGCTAGAGTCATTGCATGTGTGTTCTTCTAAACAAACCACACATGGATCCACCCATTGTCATTGCATGTCTGTTCCTCAAAATAAACCACACATGGATCCACCTAGTGTGATTGCATGTTTGTTATTTTCACAAACCACACATGGATCCACTACTGTCATTGCATGTGTGTTCATTTCATGAACCACAACTAGTGTCATTGCATGTATGTTCCTCTGAACAAACCACACATGGATCCAACCAGTGTGATTGCATGTCTGTTCCTCTAAACAAATCACACATGGATCCACCTAGTGTGATTACATGTCTGTTCTTTTCATAAACCACACATGGATCCACCAGTGTCATTGCATGTGTTTCTTTTCATGAACCACAACTAGATTCATTGCATGTCTATTCTTCTAAACAAAGCACACATGGATCCACCCAGTGTCATTGCATGTCTGTTCCTCTAAACAAATCACACATGGATCCACCTAGTGTGATTGCATGTGTGTTCTTTTCACAAACCACACATGGATCATCAGTGTAATTGCATATGTGTTATTTTCATGAACCACAACTAGAGTCATTGCATGGCTGTTCTTCTAAACAAACCACACATGGATCCACCCAGTGTCATTGCATGTCTATTCCTCTAAACAAACCACACATGGATCCACCTAGTGTGATCGCATGTCTGTTCTTTTCATGAACCACACATGGATCCACCAGTGTCATTTCATGTGTGGTTTCTTTTCATGAACCACAACCAGAGTCATTGCATTTACATTCTTCTAAACAAACCACACATGGATCCACCCAGTGTTATTGCATGTCTGTTCCTCTAAACAAACCACACATGGATCCACCTATTGTGATTGCATGTCTGTTCCTCTAACAAACCACACATGGATCCACCTAGTGTGATTGCATGTGTGTTATTTTCACAAACCACACATGGATCCACTAGTGTCATTGCATGTGTGTTCTTTTCATGAACCATAACTAGTGCATCGCATGTCTGTTCCTCTGAACAAACCACACATGGATCCACCTAGTGTGATTGCATGTTTGTTCCTCTAAACAAACCACACATGGATCCACCTAGTGTGATTACATGTTTGTTCTTTTCACAAACCACACATGGATCCACTAGTGTCATTGCATGTGTGTTCTTTTCATGAACCACAACTAGAGTCATTGCATGTCTGTTCTTCTAAATAAACCACACATGGATCCACCTAGTGTCATTGCATGTGTGTTCCTCTAAACAAACCATACATGGATCCACCTAGTGTGATTGCATGTCTATTATTTTCACAAACCACACATGGATCCACCAGTGTCATTGCATGTGTCTTCTTTTCATGAACCACAACTAGAGTCATTGCATGCCTGTTCTTCTAAAAAAACCACACATGGATCCACCTAGTGTCATTGCATGTCTGTTCCTCTAAACAAACGACACATGGATCCACCCTGTGTCATTGCATGTCTGTTGTTCTCACAAACCGCACATGGATCCACTAGTGTCATTGCATGTGTGTTCTTTTCATGAACCACAACTAGTGTCATTGCATGTCTGTTCCTTTGAACAAACCACACATGAACCACACCTAGTGTCATTGCATGTCTGCTCCTCTAAACAAACCACAAATGGATCCACCTAGTGTCATTGCATGTCTGTTCTTCTCACAAACCACACATGGATCCACCAGTGTCATTGCATGTGTGTTCTTTTCATGAACCACACCTGGATACACCAGTGTCATTGCATGTGTGTTCTTTTCATGAACCACACATGGATCCACCAGTGTCATTGCATGTCTATTCTTTTCATGAACCACAACTAGAGTCATTGCATGTTTGTTCCTTCCATAAACCACATATGGATCCACCAGTGTCATTGCATGTTTGTTCTTTTCATGAATCACACCAAGTGTCATTGCATGTCTGTTCGTCTAAACAAACCACACATGGATCCACCCAGTGTCATTGCATGTCCGTTCCTCTAAACAAACCACACATGGATCCACCCGGTGTGATTGCATGTCTGTTATTTTCACAAACCACACATGGATCCACTAGTGTCATTGCATGTGTGTTCATTTCATGAACCACAACTAGTGTCATTGCATGTATGTTCCTATGAACAAACCACACATGGATCCAACCAGTGTGATTGCATGGGTGTTCCTCTAAAGTAATCACACATGGATCCACCTAGTGTGATTACATGTCTGTTCTTTTCACAAACCACAAATGGATCCACCAGTGTCATTGCATGTGTTTCTTTTCATGAACCACAACTAGATTCATTGCATGTTTGTTCTTCTAAACAAACCACACATGGATCCACCAGTGTCATTGCATGTGTGTTCTTCTCATGAACCACAGCCAGTGTCATTGCATGTATGTTCTTCTCGCAAACCACACAAGGATCCACCAGTGTCATTGCATGTGTGTTCTTCTCATGAACCACACCCAGTGTCATGGCATGTCTGTTCCTCTAAACAAACCACACATGGGTCCACCTAGTGTGATTGCATGTCTGTTCTTTTCATGAACCACACATGGATCCACCAGTGTCATTGCATGTGTGTTCTTTTCATGAACCACAACTAGAGTCATTGCATGTCTGTTCTTCTAAACAAACCACACATGGATCCACCCAGTGTTATTGCATGTCTGTTCCTCTATACAAACCACACGTGGATCCACCTAGAATCATTGTATGTCTGTTCTTTTCACAAACCACACATGGATCCACTAGTGTCATTGCATGTGTGTTCATTTCATGAACCAACTAGAGTCATTGCATGTCTGTTCTTCTAAACAAACCACACATGGATCCACCTAGTGTCATTGCATGTATGTTCCTCTAAACAAACCACACATGGATCCACCTAGTGTGATTGCGTGTCTGTTCTTTTCATCAACCACACATGGATCCACTAGTGTCATTGCATGTCTGTTCTTCTCATGAACAACAACTAGAGTCATTGCATGTGTGTTCTTCTAAACAAACCACACATGGATCCACGTATTGTGATTGCATGTTTGTTCCTCTAACAAACCACACATGGATCCACCTAGTGTGATCGCATGTCTGTTCTTTTCACAAACCACACATGGATCCACCCAGTGTCAATGCATGTCTGTTCTTTTCATGAACCACACATGGATCCACCTAGTGTGATTGCATGTCTGTTATTTTCACAAACCACACATGGATCCACTAGTGTCATTGCATGTATGTTCTTTTCATGAGCCATAACTAGTGTCATCGCATGTCTGTTCCTCTGAACAAACCACACATGGATCCACCTAGTGTGATTGCATGTCTGTTCCTCACAACAAACCACACATGGATCCACCTAGTGTGATTACATGTTTGTTCCTTTCACAAACCACACATGGATCCACCAGTGTCATTGCATGTCTATTCTTTTCATGAACCAGAACTAGAGTCATTGCATGTTTGTTCCTTCCACAAACCACATATGGATCCACCAGTGTCATTGCATGTATGTTCTTTTCATGAATCACACCCAGTGTCATTGCATGTTTGTTCGTCTAAACAAACCACACATGGATCCACCCAGTGTCATTGCATGTCTGTTCCTCTAAACAAACCACACATGGATCCACCTGGTGTGATTGCATGACTGTTATTTTCACAAACCACACATGGATCCACTAGTGTCATTGCATGTGTGTTCATTTCATGAACCACAACTAGTGTCATTGCATGTATGTTCCTCTGAACAAACCACACATGGATCCAACCAGTGTGATTGCATGTCTGTTCCTCTAAACAAATCACAAATGGATCCACCTAGTGTGATTACATGTCTGTTCTTTTCACAAACCACACATGGATCCACCAGTGTCATTGCATGTGTTTCTTTTCACGAACCACAACTAGATTCATTGCATGTCTGTTCTTCTAAACAAAGCGCACATGGATCCACCCAGTGTCATTGCATGTCTGTTCCTCTAAACAAATCACACATGGATCCACCTAGTGTGATTGCATGTCTGTTCTTTTCACAAACCACACATGGATCCACCAGTGTAATTGCATATGTGTTATTTTCATGAACCACAACTAGGGTGATTGCATGGCTGTTCTTCTAAACAAACCACACATGGATCCACCCAGTGTCATTGCATGTCTGTTCCTCTAAACAAACCACACATGGATCCACCTAGTGTGATCGCATGTCTGTTCTTTTCATGAACCACAACCAGAGTCATTGCATGTCTGTTATTCTAAACAAACCACACATGGATCCACCCAGTGTTATTGCATGTCTGTTCCTCTATACAAACCACACATGGATCCACCTAGAGTCATTGTATGTCTGTTCTTTTCACAAACCACACATGGATCCACTAGTGTCATTGCATGTGTGTTCTTTTCATGAACCACAACTAGAGTCATTGCATGTCTGTTCTTCTAAACAAACCACACATGGATCCACCTAGTGTCATTGCATGTCTGTTCCTCTAAACAAACCACACATGGATCCACCTAGTGTGATTGCATGTCTGTTCTTTTCATCAACCACACATGGATCCACTAGTGTCATTGCATGTTTGTTCTTCTCATGAACAACAACTGGAGTCATTGCATGTGTGTTCTTCTAAACAAACCATACATGGATCCACCTATTGTGATTGCATGTTTGTTCCTCTAACAAACAACACATGGATCCACCTAGTGTGATCGCATGTCTGTTCTTTTCACAAACCACACATGGATCCACCCAGTGTCAATGCATGTCTGTTCTTTTCATGAACCACACATGGATCCACCTAGTGTGATTGCATGTTTGTTATTTTCACAAACCACACATGGATCCACTAGTGTCATTGCATGTATGTTCTTTTCATGAGCCATAACTAGTGTCATCGCATGTCTGTTCCTCTGAACAAACCACACATGGATCCACCTAGTGTGATTGCATGTCTGTTCCTCACAACAAACCACACATGGATCCACCTAGTGTGATTACATGTTTGTTCTTTTCACAAACCACACATGGATCCACCAGTGTCATTGCATGTGTGTTGTTTTCATGAACCACAACTAGACCCATTGCATGTTTGTTCTTCTAAACAAACCACACATGGATCCACCTAGTGCAATTGCATGTCTGTTCCTCTAAACAAACCACACATGGATCCACCAGTGTCATTGCATGTGTGTTCTTTTCATGAACCACACCTAGAGTCATTGCACGTCTGTTCTTCTAAACAAACCACATGGATCCACCTAGTGTCACTGCATGTCTGTTCCTCTAAACAAACCACACATGGATCCACCTAGTGTGATTGCATGTCTATTCTTTTCACAAACCACACATGGCTCCACCAGTGTCATTGCATGTGTGTTCTTTTCATGAACCACAACTAGAGTCATTGCATGTCTGTTCTTCTAAACAAACCACACACTTATCCACCTAGTGTCATTGCATGTAATTGCATATGTGTTCTTTTCATGAACCACAACTAGTGTTATTGCATGTCTGTTCCTCTAAACAAACCACACATGGATCCACCCAGTGTGATTGCATGTCTGTTCCTCTAAACAAACCACACATGGATCCACCTAGTGTGATTACATGTCTGTTCTTTTCACAAACCACACATGGATCCACCAGTGTCATTGCATGTGTGTTCTTTTCATGAACCACAAGTAGAGTCATTGCATGTCCGTTCTTCTAAACAAACCATGCATGGATCCACCCACTGTCATTGCATGTCTGTTCCTCTAAACAAACCACACATGGATCCACCTAGTGTGATTGCATGTCTGTTCTTTTCATGAACCACACATGGATCCACCAGTGTCATTGCATGTGTGTTATTTTCATGAACCACAACTAGATTCATTGCATGTCTGTTCTTCTAAACAAACCACACATGGATCCACCAGTGTCATTACATGTGTGTTCTTCTCACAAACACACAAGGATCCACCAGTGTCATTGCATGTGTGTTCTTCTCATGAACCACACCCAGTGTCATGGCATGTCTGTTCCTCTAAACAAACCACACATGGATCCACCTAGTGTGATTGCATGTGTGTTCTTTTCACAAACCACACATGGATCCATCTCGTGTGATTGCATGTCTGTTCATTTCACAAACCACACATGGAACCACACCCAGTGTCATTGCATGTCTGTTCTTTTCACAAACCACACATGAATCCACCAGTGTCATTGCATATGTGTTCTTTTCATGAACCACAACTAGTGTTATTGCATGTCTGTTCCTTTGAACAAACCACACATGGATCCACCCAGTGTGATTGCATGTCTGTTCTTTTCATGAACCACACATGGATCCACAAGTGTCATTGCATGTGTGTTCTTTTCATGAACCACAACTAGATTCATTGCATGTCTGTTCTTCTAAACAAACCACACATGGATCCACCAGTGTCATTGCATGTGTGTTCCTCCAAACAAACCACACATGGATCCACCTAGAGTGATTGCATGTCTTCTTTTCACAAACACACATGGATCCACCCAGTGCCATTGCATGTGTGTTCTTTTCATGAACCACAACTAGTGTGATTGCATGTTTGTTCCTGTAAACAAACCACACATGGATCCACCTAGTGTGATTGCATGTCTTCCTCTAAACAAACCACACATGGATCCACCTAGTGTGATTACATGTCTGTTCTTTTCATGAACCACACATGGATCCACCAGTGTCATTGCATGTGTGTTCTTTTCATGAACCACAACTAGAGTCATTGCATGTCTGTTCTTCTAAACAAACCACACATGGATCCACCCAGTGTCATTGCATGTCTGTTCCTCTAAACAAACCACACATGGATCCACCTAGTGTGATTGCATGTCTGTTCTTTTCATGAACCACACCCAGTGTGATTGCATGTCTGTTCCTCTAAACAAACCACACATGGATCCACCCAGTGCCATTGCATGTCTGTTCTTTTCATGATCCACACCCAGTGTGATTGCATGTCTGTTCCTGTAAACAAACCACACATGGATCCTCCTAGTTTGATTGCATGTCTGTTCTTTTCACAAACCACACATGGATCCACCAGTGTCATTGCATGTGTGTTCTTTTCATGAACCACAACTAGAGTCATTGCATGTCTGTTCTTCAAAACAAACCACACATGGATCCACCTAGTGTCATTGCATGTCTGTTTCTCTAAACAGACCACACATGGATCCACCTAGTGTGATTGCATGTCTATTCTTTTCACAAACCACACATGGATCCACCAGTGTCATTTCATGTGTGTTCTTTTCATGAACCACAACTAGAGTCATTACATGTCTGTTCTTTTAAACAAACCACACATGGATCCACCCAGTGTCATTGCATGTCTGTTCCACTAAGCAAACCACACATGGATCCACCCAGTGTCATTGCATGTCTGTTCTTTTCAAGAACCACACATGGATCCACCAGTGTCATTGCATGTGTGTTCTTTTCATGAACCACAACTAGAGTCATTGCATGTCTATTCTTCTAAACAAACCACACATTGATCCACCCAGTGTTATTGCATGTCTGTTCGTCTAAACAAACCACACATGGATCCACCCAGAGTCATTGCACGTCTGTTCTTTTCACAAACCACAGATGGATCCACCAGTGTCATTGCATGTGTGTTCTTTTCATGAACAACAACTAGTGTCATTGCATGTCTGTTCCTCTAACGAACCACACATGGATCTAGCTAGTGTGATCGCATGTCCGTTCTTTTCACAAACCACACATGGATCCACCTAGTGTCATTGCATGTCTATTCTTTTCATGAACCACAGATGGATCCATCTAGTGTGATTGCATGTTTGTTCTTTTCATGAACCACAACTAGAGTCATTGTAGGTGTGTTCCTTCCACAAACCACATATGGATCCACTAGTGTCATTGCATGTCTGTTCTTCTCATGAACCACAACCAGTGTGATTGCATGTTTGTTCCTCTAAACAAACCACACATGGATCCACTAGTGTCATTGCACGTTTGTTCTTCTCATGAACAACAACCAGTGTCATTGCATGTATGTTCTTCTCACAAACCACACAAGGATCCACCAGTTTCATTGCATGTGTGTTCTTCTCATGAACCACATCCAGTGTCATTGCATGTATGTTCTTCTCACAAACACACAAGGATCCACCAGTGTCATTGCATGTGTGTTCTTCTCATGAACCACACCCAGTGTCATGGCATGTCTATTCCTCTAAACAAACCACACATGGATCCACCTAGTGTGATTGCATGTGTGTTCTTTTCACAAACCACACATGGATCCACCTCGTGTGATTGCATGTCTGTTCATTTCACAAACCACACATGGAACCACACCCAGTGTCATTGCATGTATGTTCTTCTAAACAAACCACACATGGATCCACTAGTGTCATTACATGTGTGTTCTTTTCATGAACCATAGCTAGAGTCATTGGATGTCTGTTCTTCTAAAAAAACACACATGGATCCACCTAGTGTGATTGCATGTCTGTTCTTCTCATGAACCACACCTAGTGTCATTGCATGTTTGTTCCTCTAAACAAACCACACATGGATCCACCCAGTGCCATTGCATGTCTGTTCTTTTCATGAAACACACCCAGTGTGATTGCATGTCTGTTCCTCTATACAAACCACACATGGATCCACCTAGTGTGATTGCATGTCTGTTCTTTTCACAAACCACACATGGATCCACCAGTGTCATTGCATGTGTGTTCTTTTCATGAACCACACCTAGAGTCATTGCATGTCTGTTCTTCTAAACAAACCACATGGATCCACCTAGTGTCACTGCATGTCTGTTCCTCTAAACAAACCACACATGGATCCACCAGTGTCATTGCATGTGTGTTCTTTTCATGAACCACACCTAGAGTCATTGCATGTCTATTCTTCTAAACAATCCACATGGATCCACCTAGTGTCACTGCATGTCTGTTCCTCTAAACAAACCACACATGGATCCACCTAGTGTGATTGCATGCCTATTCTTTTCACAAACCACACATGGATCCACCAGTGTCATTGCATGTCTGTTCTTTTCATGAACCACAACTAGAGTTATTGCATGTATGTTCTTCTAAACAAACCACACATGGATCCACCCAGTGTCATTGCATGTCTGTACCTCTAAGCAAACCACACATGGATCCACCCAGTGTCATTGGATGTCTGTTCTTTTCATGAACCACACATGGATCCACCGGTGTCATTGCATGTGTGTTCTTTTCATGAACCACAACTAGAGTCATTGCATGTCTGTTCTTCTAAACAAACCACACATTGATCCACCTAGTGTCATTGCATGTCTGTTGCTCTAAACAAACCACACATGGATCCACCTTGAGTTATTGCATGTCTGGTATTTTCACAAACTACACATGGATCCACTAGTGTCATTGCATGTGTGTTCTTTTCATGAACCACAACTAGTGTCATTGCATGTTTGTTCCTCTGAACAAACCACACATGGTTCCACCCAGTGTCATTGCATGTCTCTTCCTCTAAACAAACCACACATGGGTCCACCTAGTGTGATTGCATGTCTGTTCTTTTCATGAACCACACATGGATCCACCAGTGTCATTGCATGTGTGTTCTTTTCATGAACCACAACTAGAGTCATTGCATGTCTGTTCTTCTAAACAAACCACACATGGATCCACCTAGTGTTATTGCATGTCTGTTCCTCTAAACAAACCACACATGGATCCACCTAGAGTCATTGCATGTCTGTTCTTTTCACAAACGACACATGGATCCACTAGTGTCATTGCAAGTGTGTTCTTTTCATGAACCACAACTAGAGTCATTGCATGTCTGTTCTTCTAAACAAACCACACATGGATCCACCTATTGTGATTGCATGTCTGTTCCTCTAACAAACCACACATGGATCCACCTAGTGTGATCGCATGTCTGGTCTTTTCACAAACCACACATGGATCCACCCAGTGTCATTGCATGCTTGTTCTTTTCATGAACCACACATGGATCCACTTAGTGTGATTGCATGTCTATTATTTTCACAAACCACACATGGATCCACCAGTGTCATTGCATGTATGTTCTTTTCATGAACCACAACTAGTATCATCGCACATTTCTCTGAACAAACCACACATGGATCCACCCAGTGTGATTGCATGTGTGTTCCTCTAAACAAACCACACATGGATCCACCTAGTGTGATTACATGTCTGTTCTTTTCACAAACCACACATGGATCCACCAGTGTCATTGCATGTGTGTTCTTTTCATGAACCACAACTAGAGTCATTGCATGTCTGTTCTTCAAAACAAACCACACATGGATCCACCTAGTGTCATTGCATGTCTGTTTCTCTAAACAGACCACACATGGATCCACCTAGTGTGATTGCATGTCTATTCTTTTCACAAACCACACATGGATCCACCAGTGTCATTTCATGTGTGTTCTTTTCATGAACCACAACTAGAGTCATTACATGTCTGTTCTTCTAAACAAACCACACATGGATCCACCCAGTGTCATTGCATGTTTGTTCCACTAAGCAAACCACACATGGATCCACCCAGTGTCATTGCATGTCTGTTCTTTTCAAGAACCACACATGGATCCACCAGTGTCATTGCATGTGTGTTCTTTTCATGAACCACAACTAGAGTCATTGCATGTCTGTTCTTCTAAACAAACCACACATTGATCCACCCAGTGTCATTGCATGTCTATTCGTCTAAACAAACCACACATGGATCCACCCAGATTCATTGCACGTCTGTTCTTTTCACAAACCACAGATGGATCCACCAGTGTCATTGCATGTGTGTTCTTTTCATGAACAACAACTAGTGTCATTGCATGTCTGTTCCTCTAACGAACCACACATGGATCTAGCTAGTGTGATCGCATGTCCGTTCTTTTCACAAACCACACATGGATCCACCCAGTGTCATTGCATGTCTATTCTTTTCATGAACCACAGATGGATCCATCTAGTGTGATTGCATGTTTGTTCTTTTCATGAACCACAACTAGAGTCATTGTAGGTGTGTTCCTTCCACAAACCACATATGGATCCACCAGTGTCATTGCATGTCTGTTCTTCTCATGAACCACAACCAGTGTGATTGCATGTTTGCTCCTCTAAACAAACCACACATGGATCCACTAGTGTCATTGCACGTGTGTTCTTCTCATGAACAACAACCAGTGTCATTGCATGTATGTTCTTCTCACAAACACACAAGGATCCACCAGTGTCATTGCATGTGTGTTCTTCTCATGAACCACACCGAGTGTCATGGCATGTCTATTCCTCTAAACAAACCACACATGGATCCACCTAGTGTGATTGCATGTGTGTTCTTTTCACAAACCACACATGGATCCACCTCGTGTGATTGCATGTCTGTTCATTTCACAAACCACACATGGAACCACACCCAGTGTCATTGCATGTATGTTCTTCTAAACAAACCACACATGGATCCACTAGTGTCATTACATGTGTGTTCTTTTCATGAACCATATCTAGAGTCATTGGATGTCTGTTCTTCTAAAAAAAAACACATGGATCCACCTAGTGTGATTGCATGTCTGTTCTTCTCATGAACCACACCTAGTGTCATTGCATGTTTGTTCCTCTAAACAAACCACACATGGATCCACCCAGTGCCATTGCATGTCTGTTCTTTTCATGAAACACACCCAGTGTGATTGCATGTCTGTTCCTCTAAACAAACCACACATGGATCCACCTAGTGTGATTGCATGTCTGTTCTTTTCACAAACCACACATGGATCCACCAGTGTCATTGCATGTGTGTTCTTTTCATGAACCACACCTAGAGTCATTGCATGTCTGTTCTTCTAAACAAACCACATGGATCCACCTAGTGTCACTGCATGTCTGTTCCTCTAAACAAACCACACATGGATCCACCAGTGTCATTGCATGTGTGTTCTTTTCATGAACCACACCTAGAGTCATTGCATGTCTGTTCTTCTAAACAATCCACATGGATCCACCTAGTGTCACTGCATGTCTGTTCCTCTAAACAAACCACACATGGATCCACCTAGTGTGATTGCATGTCTATTCTTTTCACAAACCACACATGGATCCACCAGTGTCATTGCATGTCTGTTCTTTTCATGAACCACAACTAGAGTTATTGCATGTATGTTCTTCTAAACAAACCACACATGGATCCACCCAGTGTCATGGCATGTACATTCTCTAAACAAACCACACATGGATCCACCCAGTGTCATTGGATGTCTGTTCTTTTCATGAACCACACATGGATCCACCGGTGTCATTGCATGTGTGTTCTTTTCATGAACCACAACTAGAGTCATTGCATGTCTGTTCTTCTAAACAAACCACACATTGATCCACCTAGTGTCATTGCATGTCTGTTGCTCTAAACAAACCACACATGGATCCACCTAGAGTTATTGCATGTCTGGTATTTTCACAAACTACACATGGATCCACTAGTGTCATTGCATGTGTGTTCTTTTCATGAACCACAACTAGTGTCATTGCATGTTTGTTCCTCTGAACAAACCACACATGGATCCACCCAGTGTCATTGCATGTCTCTTCCTCTAAACAAACCACACATGGATCCACCTAGTGTGATTGCATGTCTGTTCTTTTCATGAACCACACATGGATCCACCAGTGTCATTGCATGTGTGTTCTTTTCATGAACCACAACTAGAGTCATTGCATGTCTGTTCTTCTAAACAAACCACACATGGATCCACCTAGTGTTATTGCATGTCTGTTCCTCTAAACAAACCACACATGGATCCACCTAGAGTCATTGCATGTCTGTTCTTTTCACAAACGACACATGGATCCACTAGTGTCATTGCATGTGTGTTCTTTTCATGAACCACAACTAGAGTCATTGCATGTCTGTTCTTCTAAACAAACCACACATGGATCCACCTATTGTGATTGCATGTCTGTTCCTCTAACAAACCACACATGGATCCACCTAGTGTGATCGCATGTCTGGTCTTTTCACAAACCACACATGGATCCACCCAGTGTCATTGCATGCTTGTTCTTTTCATGAACCACACATGGATCCACTTAGTGTGATTGCATGTCTATTATTTTCACAAACCACACATGGATCCACCAGTGTCATTGCATGTATGTTCTTTTCATGAACCACAACTAGTATCATCGCACATCTGTTCCTCTGAACAAACCACACATGGATCCACCCAGTGTGATTGCATGTGTGTTCCTCTAAACAAACCACACATGGATCCACCTAGTGTGATTACATGTCTGTTCTTTTCACAAACCACACATGGATCCACTAGTGTCATTGCATGTGTGTTCTTTTCATGAACCAAAACTAGTCATTGCATGTCTGTTCTTCTAAACAAACCACACATGGATCCACCCAGTGTCATTGCATGTCTGTTCCTGTAAACAAACCACACATGGATCCACCTAGTTTGATTGCATGTCTGTTCTTTTCATCAACCACACATGGATCCACTAGTGTCATTGCATGTGTGTTCTTCTCATGAACCACACCTAGTGTCATTGCATGTATGTTCTTTTCATGAATCACACCCAGTGTCATTGCATGTTTATTCTTCTAAACAGACCACACATGGATCCACCCAGTGTCATTGCATGTCTGTTCCTCTAAACAAACCACACATGGATCCACCTGGTGTGATTGCATGTCTGTTATTTTCACAAACCACACATGGATCCACTAGTGTCATTGCATGTGTGTTCATTTCATGAACCACAACTAGTGTCATTGCATGTATGTTCCTCTGAACAAACCACACATGGATCCAACCAGTGTGATTGCATGTCTGTTCCTCTAAACAAATCACACATGGATCCACCTAGTGTGATTACATGTCTGTTATTTTCACAAACCACACATGGATCCACCAGTGTCATTGCATGTGTTTCTTTTCATGAACCACAACTAGATTCATTGCATGTCTGTTCTTCTAAACAAACCACACATGGATCTACCCAGCGTCATTGCATGTCTGTTCCTCTAAACAAATCACACATGGATCCACCTAGGGTGATTGCATGTCTGTTCTTTTCACAAACCACACATGGATCCACCAGTGTAATTGCATATGTGTTATTTTCATGAACCACAACTAGAGTCATTGCATGTATGTTCTTCTAAACAAACCACACATGGATCCACCCAGTGTAATTACATGTCTGTTCCTCTAAACAAACCACACATGGATCCACCTAGTGTGATCGCATGTCTGTTCTTTTCATGAACCACACATGGATCCACCAGTGTCATTTCATGTGTGTTCTTTTCATGAACCACAACTAGAGTCATTGCATGTCTGTTTTTCTAAACAAACCACACATGGATCCACCCAGTGTTATTCCATGTCTGTTCCTCTATACAAACCACACATGGATCCACCTAGAGTCATTGTATGTCTGTTCTTTTCAAAACCACACATGGATCCACTAGTGTCATTGCATGTGTGTTCTTTTCATGAACCACAACTAGAGTCATTGCATGTCTGTACTTCTAAACAAACCACACATGGATCCACCTAGTGTCATTGCATGTATGTTCCTCTAAACAAACCACACATGGATCCACCTAGTGTGATTGCATGTCTGTTCTTTTTATCAACCACACATGGATCCACTAGTGTCATTGCATGTCTGTTCTTCTCATGAACAACAACTAGAGTCATTGCATGTGTGTTCTTCTAAACAAACCACACGTGGATCCACCTATTGTGATTGCATGTTTGTTCCTCTAACAAACCACACATGGATCCACCGAGTGTGATCGCATGTCTGTTCTTTTCACAAACCACACATGGATCCACCCAGTGTCATTGCATGTCTGTTCTTTTCATGAACCACACATGGATCCACCTAGTGTGATTGCATGTCTGTTATTTTCACAAACCACACATGGATCCACTAGTGTCATTGCATGTGTGTTCTTTTCATGAACCATAACTAGTGCATCGCATGTCTGTTCCTCTGAACAAACCACACATGGATCCACCTAGTGTGATTGCATGTCTGTTCCTCTAAACAAACCACACATGGATCCACCTAGTGTGATTACATGTTTGTTCTTTTCACAAACCACACATGGATCCACTAGTGTCATTGCATGTGTGTTCTTTTCATGAACCACAACTAGAGTCATTGCATGTCTGTTCTTCTAAATAAACCACACATGGATCCACCTAGTGTCATTGCATGTGTGTTCCTCTAAACAAACCATACATGGATCCACCTAGTGTGATTGCATGTCTATTATTTTCACAAACCACACATGGATCCACCAGTGTCATTGCATGTGTCTTCTTTTCATGAACCACAACTAGAGTCATTGCATGCCTGTTCTTCTAAACAAACCACACATGGATCCACCTAGTGTCATTGCATGTCTGTTGCTCTAAACAAACGACACATGGATCCACCCAGTGTCATTGCATGTCTGTTGTTCTCACAAACCGCACATGGATCCACTAGTGTCATTGCATGTGTGTTATTTTCATGAACCACAACTAGTGTCAGTGCATGTCTGTTCCTTTGAACAAACCACACATGAACCACACCTAGTGTCATTGCATGTCTGCTCCTCTAAACAAACCACAAATGGATACACCTAGTGTCATTGCATGTCTGTTCTTCTCACAAACCACACATGGATCCACCAGTGTCATTGCATGCGTGTTCTTTTCATGAACCACACATGGATACACCAGTGTCATTGCATGTGTGTTCTTTTCATGAACCACACATGGATCCACCAGTGTCATTGGATGTGTGTTCTTCTTGTGAACCACACATAGATCCACCAGTGTCATTGCATGTCTATTCTTTTCATGAACCACAACTAGAGTCATTGCATGTTTGTTCCTTCCACAAACCACATATGGATCCACCAGTGTCATTGCATGTATGTTCTTTTCATGAATCACACCCAGTTTCATTGCATGTCTGTTCGTCTAAACAAACCACACATGGATCCACCCAGTGTCATTGCATGTCTGTTCCTCTAAACAAACCACACATGGATCCACCTGGTGTGATTGCATGTCTGTTATTTTCACAAACCACACATGGATCCACTAGTGTCATTGCATGTGTGTTCATTTCATGAACCACAACTAGTGTCATTGCATGTATGTTCCTCTGAACAAACCACACATGGATCCAACCAGTGTGATTGCATGTCTGTTCCTCTAAACAAATCACACATGGATCCACCTAGTGTGATTACATGTCTGTTCTTTTCACAAACCACACATGGATCCAACAGTGTCATTGCATGTGTTTCTTTTCATGAACCACAACTAGATTCATTGCATGTCTGTTCTTCTAAACAAAGCACACATGGATCCACCCAGTGTCATTGCATGTCTGTTCCTCTAAACAAATCACACATGGATCCACCTAGTGTGATTGCATGTGTGTTCTTTTCACAAACCACAGATGGATCCACCAGTGTAATTGCATATGTGTTATTTTCATGAACCACAACTAGAGTCATTGTATGGCTGTTCTTCTAAACAAACCACACATGGATCCACCCAGTGTCATTGCATGTCTGTTCCTCTAAACAAACCACACATGGATCCACCTAGTGTGATCGCATGTCTGTTCTTTTCATGAACCACACATGGATCCACCAGTGTCATTTCATGTGTGGTTTCTTTTCATGAACCACAACCAGAGTCATTGCATGTCTGTTCTTCTAAACAAACCACACATGGATCCACCCAGTGTTATTGCATGTCTGTTCCTCTAAACAAACCACACATGGATCCACCTATTGTGATTGCATGTCTGTTCCTCTAACAAACCACACATGGATCCACCTAGTGTGATTGCATGTCTGTTATTTTCACAAACCACACATGGATCCACTAGTGTCATTGCATGTGTGTTCTTTTCATGAACCATAACTAGTGCATCGCATGTCTGTTCCTCTAAACAAACCACACATGGATCCACCTAGTGTGATTGCATGTCTGTTCCTCTAAACAAACCACACATGGATCCACCTAGTGTGATTACATGTTTGTTCTTTTCACAAACCACACATGGATCCACTAGTGTCATTGCATGTGTGTTCTTTTCATGAACCACAACTAGAGTCATGCATGTCTGTTCTTCTAAATAAACCACACATGGATCCACCTAGTGTCATTGCATGTGTGTTCCTCTAAACAAACCATACATGGATCCACCTAGTGTGATTGCATGTCTATTATTTTCACAAACCACACATGGATCCACCAGTGTCATTGCATGTGTGTTCTTTTCATGAACCACAACTAGAGTCATTGCATGCCTGTTCTTCTAAACAAACCACACATGGATCCACCTAGTGTCATTGCATGTCTGTTCCTCTAAACAAACGACACATGGATCCACCCAGTGTCATTGCATGTCTGTTGTTCTAACAAACCGCACATGGATCCACTAGTGTCATTGCATGTCTGTTCTTTTCATGAACGACAACTAGTGTCATTGCATGTATGTTCCTTTGAAAAAACCACACATGAACCACACCTAGTGTCATTGCATGTCTGCTCCTCTAAACAAACCACAAATGGATCCACCTAGTGTCATTGCATGTCTGTTCTTCTCACAAACCACACATGGATCCACCAGTGTCATTGCATGTGTGTTCTTTTCATGAACCACACATGGATACACCAGTGTCATTGCATGTGTGTTCTTTTCATGAACCACACATGGATCCACCAGTGTCATTGGATGTGTGTTCTTCTCGTGAACCACACATGGATCCACCAGTGTCATTGCATGTCTATTCTTTTCATGAACCACAACTAGAGTCATTGCATGTTTGTTCCTTCCACAAACCACATATGGATCCACCAGTGTCATTGCATGTTTGTTCTTTTCATGAATCACACCAAGTGTCATTGCATGTCTGTTCGTCTAAACAAACCACACATGGATCCACCCAGTGTCATTGCATGTCTGTTCCTCTAAACAAACCACACATGGATCCACCTAGTGTGATTGCATGTCTGTTATTTTCACAAACCACACATGGATCCACTAGTGTCATTGCATGTGTGTTCATTTCATGAACCACAACTAGTGTCATTGCATGTATGTTCCTCTGAACAAACCACACATGGATCCAACCAGTGTGATTGCATGAGTGTTCCTCTAAAGTAATCACACATGGATCCACCTAGTGTGATTACATGTCTGTTCTTTTCACAAACCACACATGGATCCACCAGTGTCATTGCATGTGTTTCTTTTCATGAACCACAACTAGATTCATTGCATGTCTGTTCTTCTAAACAAAGCACACATGCATCCACCCAGTGTCATTGCATGTCTGTTCCTCTAAACAAATCACACATGGATCCACCTAGAGTGATTGCATGTCTGTTCTTTTCACAAACCACACATGGATCCACCAGTGTAATTGCATATGTGTTATTTTCATGAACCACAACTAGAGTCATTGCATGGTTGTTCTTATAAACAAATCACACATGGATCCACCCAGTGTCATTGCATGTCTGTTCCTCTAAACAAACCACACATGGATCCACCTAGTGTGATCGCATGTCTGTTCTTTTCATGAACCACACATGGATCCACCAGTGTCATTTCATTTGTGGTTTCTTTTCATGAACCACAACCAGAGTCATTGCATGTCTGTTCTTCTAAACAAACCACACATGGATCCACCCAGTGTTATTGCATGTTTGTTCCTCTATACAAACCACACATGGATCCACCTAGAGTCATTGTATGTCTGTTCTTTTCACAAACCACACATGGATCCACTAGTGTCATTGCATGTGTGTTCTTTTCATGAACCAACTAGAGTCATTGCATGTCTGTTCTTCTAAACAAACCACACATGGATCTACCTAGTGTCATTGCATGTATGTTCCTCTAAACAAACCACACATGGATCCACCTAGTGTGATTGCACGTCTGTTCTTTTCATCAACCACACATGGATCCACTAGTGTCATTGCATGTCTGTTCTTCTCATGAACAACAACTAGAGTCATTGCATGTGTGTTATTCTAAACAAACCACACATGGATCCACGTATTGTGATTACATGTTTGTTCCTCTAACAAACCACACATGGATCCACCTAGTGTGATCGCATGTCTGTTCTTTTCACAAACCACACATGGATCCACCCAGTGTCAATGCATGTCTGTTCTTTTCATGAACCACACATGGATCCACCTAGTGTGATTGCATGTCTGTTATTTTCACAAACCACACATGGATCCACTAGTGTCATTGCATGTATGTTCTTTTCATGAGCCATAACTAGTGTCATCGCATGTCTGTTCCTCTGAACAAACCACACATGGATCCACCTAGTGTGATTGCATGTCTGTTCCTCACAACAAACCACACATGGATCCACCTAGTGTGATTACATGTTTGTTCTTTTCACAAACCACACATGGATCCACCAGTGTCATTGCATGTCTATTCTTTTCATGAACCACAACTAGAGTCATTGCATGTTTGTTCCTTCCACAAACCACATATGGATCCACCAGTGTCATTGCATGTATGTTCTTTTCATGAATCACACCCAGTGTCATTGCATGTTTGTTCGTCTAAACAAACCACACATGGATCCACCCAGTGTCATTGCATGTCTGTTCCTCTAACCAAACCACACATGGATCCACCTGGTGTGATTGCATGTCTGTTATTTTCACAAACCACACATGGATCCACTAGTGTCATTGCATGTGTGTTCATTTCATGAACCACAACTAGTGTCATTGCATGTATGTTCCTCTGAACAAACCACACATGGATCCAACCAGTGTGATTGCATGTCTGTTCCTCTAAACAAATCACAAATGGATCCACCTAGTGTGATTACATGTCTGTTCTTTTCACAAACCACACATGGATCCAACAGTGTCATTGCATGTGTTTCTTTTCACGAACCACAACTAGATTCATTGCATGTCTGTTCTTCTAAACAAAGCACACATGGATCCACCCAGTGTCATTGCATGTCTGTTCCTCTAATCAAATCACACATGGATCCACCTAGTGTGATTGCATGTCTGTTCTTTTCACAAACCACACATGGATCCACCAGTGTAATTGCATATGTGTTATTTTCATGAACCACAACTAGAGTGAGCATGGCTGTTCTTCTAAACAAACCACACATGGATCCACCCAGTGTCATTGCATGTCTGTTCCTCTAAACAAACTACACATGGATCCACCTAGTGTGATCGCATGTCTGTTCTTTTCATGAACCACACATGGATCCACCAGTGTCATTTCATGTGTGGTTTCTTTTCATGAACCACAACCAGAGTCATTGCATGTCTGTTATTCTAAACAAACCACACATGGATCCACCCAGTGTTATTGCATGTATGTTCCTCTATACAAACCACACATGGATCCACCTAGAGTCATTGTATGTCTGTTCTTTTCACAAACCACACATGGATCCACTAGTGTCATTGCATGTGTGTTCTTTTCATGAACCACAACTAGAGTCATTGCATGTCTGTTCTTCTAAACAAACCACACATGGATCCACCCAGTGTCATTGCATGTATGTTCCTCTAAACAAACCACACATGGATCCACCTAGTGTGATTGCATGTCTGTTCTTTTCATCAACCACACATGGATCCACTAGTGTCATTACATGTTTGTTCTTCTCATGAACAACAACTAGAGTCATTGCATGTGTGTTCTTGTAAACAAACCATACATGGATCCACCTATTGTGATTGCATGTTTGTTCCTCTAACAAACCACACATGGATCCACCCAGTGTCAATGCATGTCTGTTCTTTTCATGAACCACACATGGATCCACCTAGTGTGATTGCATGTTTGTTATTTTCACAAACCACACATGGATCCACCTAGTGTGATTGCATGTTTGTTATTTTCACAAACCACACATGGATCCACTAGTGTCATTGCATGTATGTTCTTTTCATGAGACATAACTAGTGTCATCGCATGTCTGTTCCTCTGAACAAACCACACATGGATCCACCTAGTGTGATTGCATGTCTGTTCCTCACAACAAACCACACATGGATCCACCTAGTGTGATTACATGTTTGTTCTTTTCACAAACCACACATGGATCCACCAGTGTCATTGCATGTGTGTTCTTTTCATGAACCACAACTAGACCCATTGCATGTTTGTTCTTCTAAACAAACCACCAATGGATCCACCTAGTGTAATTGCATGTATGTTCCTCTAAACAAACCACACATGGATCCACCTAGTGTGATTGCATGTCTATTATTTTCACAAACCACACATGGATCCACCAGTGTCATTGCATGTGTGTTCTTTTCATGAACCACAACTAGAGTCATTGCATGTCTGTTCTTCTAAACAAACCACACATGGATCCAACCAGTGTCATTGCATGTATGTTCCTCTAAACAAACCACACATGGATCCACCTAGATTCATTGCATGTCTGTTCTTTTCATGAACCACACCTAGTGTGATTGCATGTTTGTTCCTCTAAACAAACGACACATGGATCCACCTAGTGTGATTACATGTCTGTTCTTTTCACAAACCACACATGGATCCACCAGTGTCATTGCATGTGTGTTCTTTCCATGAACCACACCTAGAGTCATTGCATGTCTGTTCTTCTAAACAAACCACATGGATCCACCTAGTGTCACTGCATGTCTGTTCCTCCAAACGAACCACACATGGATCCACTAGTGTCATTGCATGTGTGCTCTTTTCATGAACCACACCTAGAGTCATTGCATGCCTGTTCTTCTAAACAATCCACATGGATTCACCTAGTGTCACTGCATGTCTGTTCCTCTAAACAAACCACACATGGATCCACCTAGTGTGATTGCATGTCTATTCTTTTCACAAACCACACATGGATCCACCAGTGTCATTGCATGTCTGTTCTTTTCATGAACCACAACTAGAGTCATTGCATGTATGTTCTTCTAAACAAACCACACATGAATCCACCCAGTGTCATTGCATGTCTATACCTCTAAACAAACCACACATGGATCCACCCAGTGTCATTGGATGTCTATTCTTTTCATGAACCACACATGGATCCACCAGTGTCATTGCATGTTTGTTCTTCTAAACAAACCATACATGGATCCACCTATTGTGATTGCATGTTTGTTCCTCTAACAAACCACACATGGATCCACCTAGTGTGATCGCATGTCTGTTCTTTTCACAAACCACACATGGATCCACCCAGTGTCAATGCATGTATGTTCTTTTCATGAACCACACATGGATCCACCTAGTGTGACTGCATGTTTGTTATTTTCACAAACCACACATGGATCCACTAGTGTCATTGCATGTATGTTCTTTTCATGAGCCATAACTAGTGTCATCGCCTGTCTGTTCCTCTGAACAAACCACACATGGATCCACCTAGTGTGATTGCATGTCTGTTCCTCACAACAAACCACACATGGATCCACCTAGTGTGATTACATGTTTGTTCTTTTCACAAACCACACATGGATCCACCAGGGTCATTGCATGTGTGTTCTTTTCATGAACCACAACTAGACCCATTGCATGTTTGTTCTTCTAAACAAACCACACATGGATCCACCTAGTGTAATTGCATGTCTGTTCCTCTAAACAAACCACACATGGATCCACCTAGTGTGATTGCATGTCTATTATTTTCACAAACCACACATGGATCCACCAGTGTCATTGCATGTGTGTTCTTTTCATGAACCACAACTAGAGTCATTGCATGTCTGTTCTTCTAAACAAACCACACATGGATCCAACCAGTGTCATTGCATGTCTGTTCCTCTAAACAAACCACACATGGATCCACCTAGAGTCATTGCATGTCTGTTCTTTTCATGTACCACACCTAGTGTGATTGCATGTCTGTTCCTCTAAACAAACCACACATGGATCCACCTAGTGTGATTACATGTCTGTTCTTTTCACAAACCACACATGGATCCACCAGTGTCATTGCATGTGTGTTCTTTTCATGAACCACACCTAGAGTCATTGCATGTTTGTTCTTCTAAACAAACCACATGGATGCCCGTAGTGTCACTGCATGTCTGTTCCTCTAAACAAACCACACATGGATCCACCAGTGTCATTGCATGTGTGCTCTTTTCATGAACCACACCTAGAGTCATTGCATGCCTGTTCTTCTAAACAATCCACATGGATCCACCTAGTGTCACTGCATGTCTGTTCCTCTAAACAAACCGAACATGGATCCACCAGTGTCATTGCATGTGTGTTCTTTTCATGAACCACAACTCGAGTCATTAGATGTCTGTTCTTCTAAACAAACCACACATGGATCCACCCAGTGTCATTGCATGTCTGTTCGTCTAAACAAACCACACATGGATCCACCTAGTGTGATTGCATGTGTGTTCTTTTCATGAACCACAACTAGAGTCATTGCATGTCTGTTCTTCTTAACAAACCACACATTGATCCACCTAGTGTCATTGCATGTCTGTTCCTCTAAAAAAACCACACATGGATCCACCCAGTGTCATTGCATGTCTGTTCTTATAAAAAACCACACATGGATCCACTAGTGTCATTGCATGTCTGTTCTTCTAAACAAAACACACATGGATCCACCCAGTGTCATTGCATGTCTGTTCCTCTAACAAACCACACATGGATCCACCTAGTGTGATCGCATGTCTGTTCTTTTCACCAACCACACATGGATCCACCAGTGTCATTGCATGTGTGTTCTTTGCATGAACCACAACTAGAGTCATTGCATGTCTGCTCTTCTAAACAAACTACAAATGGATCCACCCAGTGTCATTGCATGTCTATTGCTCTAAAGAAACCACACATGGATCCACCTAGAGTCATTGCATGTCTGTTCTTTTCACAAACCACACATGGATCCACTAGTGTCATTGCATGTGTCTTCTTTTCATGAACCACAACTAGAGTCATTGCATGTCTGTTCTTCTAAACAAACCACACATGGATCCACCTATTGTGATTGCATGTTCCTCTAACAAACCACACATGGATCCACCTAGTGTGATCGCATGTCATTCTTTTCACAAACCACACATGGATCCACCTGTCATTGCAAGCTTGTTCTTTTCATGAACCACACATGGATCCACCTAGTGTGATTGCATGTCTATTATTTTCACAAACCACGCATGGATCCACCAGTGTCATTGCATGTATGTTATTTTCATGAACCACAACTAGTATCATCGCACATCTGTTCCTCTGAACAAACCACACATGGATCCACCCAGTGTGATTGCATGTGTGTTCCTCTAAACAAACCACACATGGATCAACCTAGTGTGATTACATGTCTGTTCTTTTCACAAACCACACATGGATCCACTAGTGTCATTGCATGTGTGTTCTTTTCATGAACCACAACTAGAGTCATTGCATGTCTGTTCTTCTAAACAAACCACACATGGATCCACCTAGTGTCATTGCATGTATGTTCCTCTAAACAAACCACACATGGATCCACCTAGTGTGATTGCATGTCTGTTCTTTTCATCAACCACACATGGATCCACTAGTGTCATTGCATGTTTGTGCTTCTCATGAACAACAACTAGAGTCATTGCATGTGTGTTCTTGTAAACAAACCATACATGGATCCACCTATTGTGATTGCATGTTTGTTCCTCTAACAAACCACACATGGATCCACCCAGTGTCAATGCATGTCTGTTCTTTTCATGAACCACACATGGATCCACCTAGTGTGATTGCATGTTTGTTATTTTCACAAACCACACATGGATCCACCTAGTGTGATTGCATGTTTGTTATTTTCACAAACCACACATGGATCCACTAGTGTCATTGCATGTATGTTCTTTTCATGAGCCATAACTAGTGTCATCGCATGTCTGTTCCTCTGAACAAACCACACATGGATCCACCTAGTGTGATTGCATGTCTGTTCCTCACAACAAACCACACATGGATCCACCTAGTGTGATTACATGTTTGTTCTTTTCACAAACCACACATGGATCCACCAGTGTCATTGCATGTGTGTTCTTTTCATGAACCACACATGGATCCACCTAGTGTGACTGCATGTTTGTTATTTTCACAAACCACACATGGATCCACTAGTGTCATTGCATGTATGTTATTTTCATGAGCCATAACTAGTGTCATCGCATGTCTGTTCCTCTGAACAAACCACACATGGATCCACCTAGTGTGATTGCATGTCTGTTCCTCACAACAAACCACACATGGATCCACCTAGTGTGATTACATGTTTGTTCTTTTCACAAACCACACATGGATCCACCAGGGTCATTGCATGTGTGTTCTTTTCATGAACCACAACTAGACCCATTGCATGTTTGTTCTTCTAAACAAACCACACATGGATCCACCTAGTGTAATTGCATGTCTGTTCCTCTAAACAAACCACACATGGATCCACCTAGTGTGATTGCATGTCTATTATTTTCACAAACCACACATGGATCCACCAGTGTCATTGCATGTGTGTTCTTTTCATGAACCACAACTAGAGTCATTGCATGTCTGTTCTTCTAAACAAACCACACATGGATCCAACCAGTGTCATTGCATGTCTGTTCCTCTAAACAAACCACACATGGATCCACCTAGAGTCATTGCATGTCTGTTCTTTTCATGTACCACACCTAGTGTGATTGCATGTTTGTTCCTCTAAACAAACCACACATGGATCCACCTAGTGTGATTACATGTCTGTTCTTTTCACAAACCACACATGGATCCACCAGTGTTATTGCATGTGTGTTCTTTTCATGAACCACACCTAGAGTCATTGCATGTTTGTTCTTCTAAACAAACCACATGGATGCCCGTAGTGTCACTGCATGTCTGTTCCTCTAAACAAACCACACATGGATCCACCAGTGTCATTGCATGTGTGCTATTTTCATGAACCACACCTAGAGTCATTGCATGCCTGTTCTTCTAAACAATCCACATGGATCCACCTAGTGTCACTGCATGTCTGTTCCTCTAAACAAACCGAACATGGATCCACCAGTGTCATTGCATGTATGTTTTTTCATGAACCACAACTAGAGTCATTGCATGTATGTTCTTCTAAACAAACCACACATGGATCCACCCAGTGTCATTGCATGTCTGTACCTCTAAACAAACCACACATGGATCCACCCAGTGTCATTGGATGTCTATTCTTTTCATGAACCACACATGGATCCACTAGTGTCATTGCATGTGTGTTCTTTTCATGAACCACAACTAGAGTCATTGCATGTCTGTTCTTCTAAACAAACCACACATTGATCCACCTAGTGTCATTGCATGTTTGTTCCTCTAAAGAAACCACACATGGATCCACCTAGAGGCATTGCATGTCTGGTATTTTCACAAACCACACATGGATCCACTAGTGTCATTGCATGTTTGTTCCTCTGAACAAACCACACATGGATCCACCCAGTGTCATTGCATGTCTCTTCCTCTAAACAAACCACACATGGATCCACCTAGTGTGATTGCATGTCTGTTCTTTTCATGAACCACACATGGATCCACCAGTGTCATTGCATGTGTGTTCTTTTCATGAACCACAACTAGAGTCATTGCATGTCTGTTCTTCTAAACAAACCACACATGGATCCACCTAGTGTTATTGCATGTCTGTTCCTCTAAACAAACCACACATGGATCCACCTAGAGTCATTGCATGTCTGTTCTTTTCACAAACCACACATGGATCCACTAGTGTCATTGCATGTGTCTTCTTTTCATGAACCACAACTAGAGTCATTGCATGTCTGTTCTTCTAAACAAACCACACATGGATCCACCTATTGTGATTGCATGTCTGTTCCTCTAACAAACCACACATGGATCCACCTAGTGTGATCGCATGTCTGTTCTTTTCACAAACCACACATGGATCCACCCAGTGTCATTGCATGCTTGTTCTTTTCATGAACCACACATGGATCCACCTAGTGTGATTGCATGTCTATTATTTTCACAAACCACGCATGGATCCACCAGTGTCATTGCATGTATGTTCTTTTCATGAACCACAACTAGTATCATCGCACATCTGTTCCTCTGAACAAACCACACATGGATCCACCCAGTGTGATTGCATGTGTGTTCCTCTAAACAAACCACACATGGATCAACCTAGTGTGATTACATGTCTGTTCTTTTCACAAACCACACATGGATCCACTAGTGTCATTGCATGTGTGTTCTTTTCATGAACCACAACTAGAGTCATTGCATGTCTGTTCTTCTAAACAAACCACACATGGATCCACCTAGTGTCATTGCATGTATGTTCCTCTAAACAAAACACACATGGATCCACCTAGTGTGATTGCATGTCTGTTCTTTTCATCAACCACACATGGATCCACTAGTGTCATTGCATGTTTGTTCTTCTCATGAACAACAACTAGAGTCATTGCATGTGTGTTCTTGTAAACAAACCATACATGGATCCACCTATTGTGATTGCATGTTTGTTCCTCTAACAAACCACACATGGATCCACCCAGTGTCAATGCATGTCTGTTCTTTTCATGAACCACACATGGATCCACCTAGTGTGATTGCATGTTTGTTATTTTCACAAACCACACATGGATCCACCTAGTGTGATTGCATGTTTGTTATTTTCACAAACCACACATGGATCCACTAGTGTCATTGCATGTATGTTCTTTTCATGAGCCATAACTAGTGTCATCGCATGTCTGTTCCTCTGAACAAACCACACATGGATCCACCTAGTGTGATTGCATGTCTGTTCCTCACAACAAACCACACATGGATCCACCTAGTGTGATTACATGTTTGTTCTTTTCACAAACCACACATGGATCCACCAGTGTCATTGCATGTGTGTTCTTTTCATGAACCACAACTAGACCCATTGCATGTTTGTTCTTCTAAACAAACCACCAATGGATCCACCTAGTGTAATTGCATGTCTGTTCCTCTAAACAAACCACACATGGATCCACCTAGTGTGATTGCATGTCTATTATTTTCACAAACCACACATGGATCCACCAGTGTCATTGCATGTGTGTTCTTTTCATGAACCACAACTAGAGTCATTGCATGTCTGTTCTTCTAAACAAACCACACATGGATCCAACCAGTGTCATTGCATGTCTGTTCCTCTAAACAAACCACACATGGATCCACCTAGAGTCATTGCATGTCTGTTCTTTTCATGAACCACACCTAGTGTGATTGCATGTCTGTTCCTCTAAACAAACGACACATGGATCCACCTAGTGTGATTACATGTCTGTTCTTTTCACAAACCACACATGGATCCACCAGTGTCATTGCATGTGTGTTCTTTTCATGAACCACACCTAGAGTCATTGCATGTCTGTTCTTCTAACAAACCACATGGATCCACCTAGTGTCACTGCATGTCTGTTCCTCTAAACGAACCACACATGGATCCACCAGTGTCATTGCATGTGTGCTCTTTTCATGAACCACACCTAGAGTCATTGCATGCCTGTTCTTCTAAACAATCCACATGGATCCACCTAGTGTCACTGCATGTCTGTTCCTCTAAACAAACCACACATGGATCCACCTAGTGTGATTGCATGTCTATTCTTTTCACAAACCACACATGGATCCACCAGTGTCATTGCATGTCTGTTCTTTTCATGAACCACAACTAGAGTCATTGCATGTATGTTCTTCTAAACAAACCACACATGGATCCACCCAGTGTCATTGCATGTCTATACCTCTAAACAAACCACACATGGATCCACCCAGTGTCATTGGATGTCTATTCTTTTCATGAACCACACATGGATCCACCAGTGTCATTGCATGTTTGTTCTTCTCATGAACAACAACTAGAGTCATTGCATGTGTGTTCTTCTAAACAAACCATACATGGATCCACCTATTGTGATTGCATGTTTGTTCCTCTAACAAACCACACATGGATCCACCTAGTGTGATCGCATGTCTGTTCTTTTCACAAACCACACATGGATCCACCCAGTGTCAATGCATGTATGTTCTTTTCATGAACCACACATGGATCCACCTAGTGTGACTGCATGTTTGTTATTTTCACAAACCACACATGGATCCACTAGTGTCATTGCATGTATGTTCTTTTCATGAGCCATAACTAGTGTCATCGCCTGTCTGTTCCTCTAACAAACCACACATGGATCCACCTAGTGTGATTGCATGTCTGTTCCTCACAACAAACCACACATGGATCCACCTAGTGTGATTACATGTTTGTTCTTTTCACAAACCACACATGGATCCACCAGGGTCATTGCATGTGTGTTCTTTTCATGAACCACAACTAGACCCATTGCATGTTTGTTCTTCTAAACAAACCACACATGGATCCACCTAGTGTAATTGCATGTCTGTTCCTCTAAACAAACCACACATGGATCCACCTAGTGTGATTGCATGTCTATTATTTTCACAAACCACACATGGATCCACCAGTGTCATTGCATGTGTGTTCTTTTCATGAACCACAACTAGAGTCATTGCATGCATTCTTCTAAACAAACCACACATGGATCCAACCAGTGTCATTGCATGTCTGTTCCTCTAAACAAACCACACATGGATCCACCTAGAGTCATTGCATGTCTGTTCTTTTCATGTACCACACCTAGTGTGATTGCATGACTGTTCCTCTAAACAAACCACACATGGATCCACCTAGTGTGATTACATGTCTGTTCTTTTCACAAACCACACATGGATCCACCAGTGTCATTGCATGTGTGTTCTTTTCATGAACCACACCTAGAGTCATTGCATGTCTGTTCTTCTAAACAAACCACATGGATGCACCTAGTGTCACTGCATGTCTGTTCCTCTAAACAAACCACACATGGATCCACCAGTGTCATTGCATGTGTGCTCTTTTCATGAACCACACCTAGAGTCATTGCATGCCTGTTCTTCTAAACAATCCACATGGATCCACCTAGTGTCACTGCATGTCTGTTCCTCTAAACAAACCGAACATGGATCCACCAGTGTCATTGCATGTATGTTGTTTTCATGAACCACAACTAGAGTCATTGCATGTATGTTCTTCTAAACAAACCACACATGGATCCACCCAGTGTCATTGCATGTCTGTACCTCTAAACAAACCACACATGGATCCACCCAGTGTCATTCGATGTCTATTCTTTTCATGAACCACACATGGATCCACCAGTGTCATTGCATGTGTGTTCTTTTCATGAACCACAACTAGACCCATTGCATGTTTGTTCTTCTAAACAAACCACCAATGGATCCACCTAGTGTAATTGCATGTCTGTTCCTCTAAACAAACCACACATGGATCCACCTAGTGTGATTGCATGTCTATTATTTTCACAAACCACACATGGATCCACCAGTGTCATTGCATGTGTGTTCTTTTCATGAACCACAACTAGACCCATTGCATGTTTGTTCTTCTAAACAAACCACACATGGATCCACCTAGTGTAATTGCATGTCTGTTCCTCTAAACAAACCACACATGGATCCACCTAGTGTGATTGCATGTCTATATTTTCACAAACCACACATGGATCCACCAGTGTCATTGCATGTGTGTTCTTTTCATGAACCACAACTAGAGTCATTGCATGTCTGTTCTTCTAAACAAACCACACATGGATCCAACCAGTGTCATTGCATGTCTGTTCCTCTAAACAAACCACACATGGATCCACCTAGAGTCATTGCATGTCTGTTCTTTTCATGAACCACACCTAGTGTGATTGCATGTCTGTTCCTCTAAACAAACGACACATGGATCCACCTAGTGTGATTACATGTCTGTTCTTTTCACAAACCACACATGGATCCACCAGTGTCATTGCATGTGTGTTCTTTTCATGAACCACACCTAGAGTCATTGCATGTCTGTTCTTCTAACAAACCACATGGATCCACCTAGTGTCACTGCATGTCTGTTCCTCTAAACGAACCACACATGGATCCACCAGTGTCATTGCATGTGTGCTCTTTTCATGAACCACACCTAGAGTCATTGCATGCCTGTTCTTCTAAACAATCCACATGGATCCACCTAGTGTCACTGCATGTCTGTTCCTCTAAACAAACCACACATGGATCCACCTAGTGTGATTGCATGTCTATTCTTTTCACAAACCACACATGGATCCACCAGTGTCATTGCATGTCTGTTCTTTTCATGAACCACAACTAGAGTCATTGCATGTATGTTCTTCTAAACAAACCACACATGGATCCACCCAGTGTCATTGCATGTCTATACCTCTAAACAAACCACACATGGATCCACCCAGTGTCATTGGATGTCTATTCTTTTCATGAACCACACATGGATCCACCAGTGTCATTGCATGTTTGTTCTTCTCATGAACAACAACTAGAGTCATTGCATGTGTGTTCTTCTAAACAAACCATACATGGATCCACCTATTGTGATTGCATGTTTGTTCCTCTAACAAACCACACATGGATCCACCTAGTGTGATGGCATGTCTATTATTTTCACAAACCACACATGGATCCACCAGTGTAATTGAATGTATGTTCTTTTCATGAACCACACATGGATCCACCTAGTGTGACTGCATGTTTGTTATTTTCACAAACCACACATGGATCCACTAGTGTCATTGCATGTATGTTCTTTTCATGAGCCATAACTAGTGTCATCGCCTGTCTGTTCCTCTGAACAAACCACACATGGATCCACCTAGTGTGATTGCATGTCTGTTCCTCACAACAAACCACACATGGATCCACCTAGTGTGATTACATGTTTGTTCTTTTCACAAACCACACATGGATCCACCAGGGTCATTGCATGTGTGTTCTTTTCATGAACCACAACTAGACCCATTGCATGTTTGTTCTTCTAAACAAACCACACATGGATCCACCTAGTGTAATTGCATGTCTGTTCCTCTAAACAAACCACACATGGATCCACCTAGTGTGATTGCATGTCTATTATTTTCACAAACCACACATGGATCCACCAGTGTCATTGCATGTGTGTTCTTTTCATGAACCACAACTAGAGTCATTGCATGTCTGTTCTTCTAAACAAACCACACATGGATCCAACCAGTGTCATTGCATGTCTGTTCCTCTAAACAAACCACACATGGATCCACCTAGAGTCATTGCATGTCTGTTCTTTTCATGTACCACACCTAGTGTGATTGCATGTCTGTTCCTCTAAACAAACCACACATGGATCCACCTAGTGTGATTACATGTCTGTTCTTTTCACAAACCACACATGGATCCACCAGTGTCATTGCATGTGTGTTCTTTTCATGAACCACACCTAGAGTCATTGCATGTCTGTTCTTCTAAACAAACCACATGGATGCACCTAGTGTCACTGCATGTCTGTTCCTCTAAACAAACCACACATGGATCCACCAGTGTCATTGCATGTGTGCTCTTTTCATGAACCACACCTAGAGTCATTGCATGCCTGTTCTTCTAAACAATCCACATGGATCCACCTAGTGTCACTGCATGTCTGTTCCTCTAAACAAACCGAACATGGATCCACCAGTGTCATTGCATGTATGTTGTTTTCATGAACCACAACTAGAGTCATTGCATGTATGTTCTTCTAAACAAACCACACATGGATCCACCCAGTGTCATTGCATGTCTGTACCTCTAAACAAACCACACATGGATCCACCCAGTGTCATTGGATGTCTATTCTTTTCATGAACCACACATGGATCCACCAGTGTCATTGCATGTGTGTTCTTTTCATGAACCACAACTAGACCCATTGCATGTTTGTTCTTCTAAACAAACCACCAATGGATCCACCTAGTGTAATTGCATGTCTGTTCCTCTAAACAAACCACACATGGATCCACCTAGTGTGATTGCATGTCTATTATTTTCACAAACCACACATGGATCCACCAGTGTCATTGCATGTGTGTTCTTTTCATGAACCACAACTAGAGTCATTGCATGTCTGTTCTTCTAAACAAACCACACATGGATCCAACCAGTGTCATTGCATGTCATTCCTCTAAACAAACCACACATGGATCCACCTAGAGTCATTGCATGTCTGTTCTTT
Source organism: Avena insularis (assembly GCA_023614405.1). NCBI lineage: Eukaryota > Viridiplantae > Streptophyta > Magnoliopsida > Poales > Poaceae > Avena > Avena insularis. The sequence continues at coordinate 115,596,011 of CM042692.1, forward strand.
TCATGAACCACACCTAGTGTGATTGCATGTCTGTTCCTCTAAACAAACGACACATGGATCCACCTAGTGTGATTATATGTCTGTTCTTTTCACAAACCACACATGGATCCACCAGTGTCATTGCATGTGTGTTCTTTTCATGAACCACACCTAGAGTCATTGCATGTCTGTTCTTCTAACAAACCACATGGATCCACCTAGTGTCACTGCATGTCTGTTCCTCTAAACGAACCACACATGGATCCACCAGTGTCATTGCATGTGTGCTCTTTTCATGAACCACACCTAGAGTCATTGCATGCCTGTTCTTCTAAACAATCCACATGGATCCACCTAGTGTCACTGCATGTCATTCCTCTTAACAAACCACACATGGATCCACCTAGTGTGATTGCATGTCTATTCTTTTCACAAACCACACATGGATCCACCAGTGTCATTGCATGTCTGTTCTTTTCATGAACCACAACTAGAGTCATTGCATGTATGTTCTTCTAAACAAACCAAACATGGATCCACCCAGTGTCATTGCATGTCTATACCTCTAAACAAACCACACATGGATCCACCCAGTGTCATTGGATGTCTATTCTTTTCATGAACCACACATGGATCCACCAGTGTCATTGCATGTTTGTTCTTCTCATGAACAACAACTAGAGTCATTGCATGTGTGTTCTTCTAAACAAACCATACATGGATCCACCTATTGTGATTGCATGTTTGTTCCTCTAACAAACCACACATAGATCCACCTAGTGTGATCGCATGTCTGTTCTTTTCACAAACCACACATGGATCCACCCAGTGTCAATGCATGTATGTTCTTTTCATGAACCACACATGGATCCACCTAGTGTGACTGCATGTTTGTTATTTTCACAAACCACACATGGATCCACTAGTGTCATTGCATGTATGTTCTTTTCATGAGCCATAACTAGTGTCATCGCACATGCATTCCTCTGAACAAACCACACATGGATCCACCTAGTGTGATTGCATGTGCATTCCTCACAACAAACCACATGGATCCACCTAGTGTGATTACATGTTTGTTCTTTTCACAAACCACACATGGATCCACCAGGTCATTGCATGTGTGTTCTTTCATGAACCACAACTAGACCCATTGCATGTTTGTTCTTCTAAACAAACCACACATGGATCCACCTAGTGTAATTGCATGTCATTCCTCTAACCAAACCACACATGGATCCACCTCGTGTGATTGCATGTCTATTATTTCCACACACCACCCATGGATCCACCAGTGTCATTGCATGTGTGTTCTTTTCATGAACCACAACTAGAGTCATTGCATGTCTGTTCTTCTAAACAAACCACACATGGATCCAACCAGTGTCATTGCATGTCTGTTCCTCTAAACAAACCACACATGGATCCACCTAGAGTCATTGCATGTCTGTTCTTTTCATGTACCACACCTAGTGTGATTGCATGTCTGTTCCTCTAAACAAACCACACATGGATCCACCTAGTGTGATTACATGTCATTCTTTCACAAACCACACATGGATCCACGGTGTCATTGCATGTGTGTTCTTTTCATGAACCACACCTAGAGTCATTGCATGTCATTCTTCTAAACAAACCACATGGATGCACCTAGTGTCACTGCATGTCATTCTCTAAACAAACCACACATGGATCCACAGTGTCATTGCATGTGTGCTCTTTTCATGAACCACACATAGAGTCATTGCATGCCTGTTCTTCTAAACAATCCACATGGATCCACCTAGTGTCCTTTGCATGTGCATTCCTCTAAACAAACCGAACATGGATCCACCAGTGTCATTGCATGTATGTTGTTTTCATGAACCACAACTAGAGTCATTGCATGTATGTTCTTCTAAACAAACCACACATGGATCCACCCAGTGTCATTGCATGTCTGTACCTCTAAACAAACCACACATGGATCCAGCCAGTGTCATTGGATGTCTATTCTTTTCATGAACCACACATGGATCCACTAGTGTCATTGCATGTGTGTTCTTTTCATGAACCACAACTAGAGTCATTGCATGTCTGTTCTTCTAAACAAACCACACATTGATCCACCTAGTGTCATTGCATGTTTGTTCCTCTAAAGAAACCACACATGGATCCACCTAGAGGCTTTGCATTTCTGGTATTTTCACAAACCACACATGGATCCACTAGTGTCATTGCATGTTTGTTCCTCTGAACAAACCACACATGGATCCACCCAGTGTCATTGCATGTCTCTTCCTCTAAACAAACCACACATGGATCCACCTAGTGTGATTGCATGTCTGTTCTTTTCATGAACCACACATGGATCCACCAGTGTCATTGCATGTGTGTTCTTTTCATGAACCACAACTAGAGTCATTGCATGTCATTCTTCTAAACAAACCACACATGGATCCACCTAGTGTTGTGCATGTCTGTTCCTCTAAACAAACCACACATGGATCCACCTAGAGTCATTGCATGTCTGTTCTTTTCACAAACCACACATGGATCCACTAGTGTCATTGCATGTGTCTTCTTTTCATGAACCACAACTAGAGTCATTGCATGTCGGTTCTTCTAAACAAACCACACATGGATCCACCTATTGTGATTGCATGTCTGTTCCTCTAACAAACCACACATGGATCCACCTAGTGTGATCGCATGTCTGTTCTTTTCACAAACCACACATGGATCCACCCAGTGTCATTGCATGCTTGTTCTTTTCATGAACCACACATGGATCCACCTAGTGTGATTGCATGTCTATTATTTTCACAAACCATGCATGGATCCACCAGTGTCATTGCATGTATGTTCTTTTCATGAACCACAACTAGTATCATCGCACATCGGTTCCTCTGAACAAACCACACATGGATCCACCCAGTGTGATTGCATGTGTGTTCCTCTAAACAAACCACACATGGATCAACCTAGTGTGATTACATGTCTGTTCTTTTCACAAACCACACATGGATCCACCAGTGTCATTACATGTGTGTTCTTTTCATGAACCACAACTAGAGTCATTGCATGTCTGTTCTTCTAAACAAACCACACATGGATTCACCTAGTGTCACTATATGTATGTTCCTCTAAACAAACCACACATGGATCCACCTAGTGTGATTGCATGTCTATTCTTTTCACAAACCACACATGGATCCACTAGTGTCATTGCATGTGTGTTCTTTTCATGAACCAAAACTAGAGTCATTGCATGTCTGTTCTTCTAAACAAATCACACATGGATCCACCCAGTGTCATTGCATGTATGTTCCTCTAAACAAATCACACATGGATCCACCCAGTGTCATTGCATGTCTATTCTTTTCATGAACCACAAATGGATCCACCAGTGTCATTGCATGTGTGTTATTTTCATGAACCACAACTACAGTTATTGCATGTCTATTCTTCTAAACAAACCACACATGGATCCACCCAGTGTCATTGCATGTCTGTTCCTCTAAACAAACCACACATGGATCCACCTAGAGTCATTGCATGTCTGTTCTTTTCACAAACCACACATGAATCCACCAGAGTCATTGCATATGTGTTCTTTTCATGAACCACAACTAGTGTCATTGCATGTGTGTTCTTCTAAACAAACCACACATGGATCCACCCAGTGTCATTGCATGTCTGTTCCTCTAAACAAACCACACATGGATCCACCTAGTGTGATTGCATGTCTCTTCTTTTCACAAACCACACATGGATCCACCAGTGTCATTGCCTGTGTGTTCTTTTCACGAACCACAACTAGTGTCATTGCATGTGTGTTCTTCTAAACAAACCACACATGGATCCAACCAGTGTCATTGCATGTCTGTTCCTCTAAACATACCACACATGGATCCACCTCGTGTGATTGGATGTCTGTTCTTTTCACAAACCACACATTGATCCACAAGTGTCATTGCATGTGTGTTATTTTCATGAACCACAACTAGAGTCATTGCATGTCTGTTCTTCTAAAAAAACCACACATGGATCCACCCAGTGTCATTGCATGTCTGTTCCTCTAAAAAAACCACACATGGATCCACCTAGTGTGATTGCATGTCTGTTATTTTCATGAACCACACCCAGTGTGATTGTATGTCTGTTCCTCTAAACAAACCACGCATGGATCCACCCAGTGCCATTGCATGTCTGTTCTTTTCATGAACCACACCCAGTGTGATTGCATGTCTGTTCCTGTAAACAAACCACACATGGATCCTCCTAGTTTGATTGCATGTCTTTTCTTTTCACAAACCACACATGGATCCACCAGTGTCATTGCATGTGTGTTATTTTCATGAACCACAACTAGAGTCATTGCATGTCTGTTCTTCAAAACAAACCACACATGGATCCACCTAGTGTCATTGCATGTCTATTTCTCTAAACAGACCACACATGGATCCACCTAGTGTGATTGCATGTCCATTCTTTTCACAAACCACACATGGATCCACCAGTGTCATTGCATGTGTGTTCTTTTCATGAACCACAACTAGAGTCATTACATGTCTGTTCTTCTAAACAAACCACACATGGATCCACCCAGTGTCATTGCCTGTTTGTTCCACTAATAAAACCACACATTGTTCCACCCAGTGTCATTGCATGTCTGTTCTTTTCAAGAACACACATGGATCCACCAGTGTCATTGCATGTGTGTTCTTTTCATGAACCACAACTAGAGTCATTGCATGTCTGTTGTTCTAAACAAACCACACATTGATCCACCTAGTGTCATTGCATGTATGTTCATCTAAACAAACCACACATGGATCCACCCAGAGTCATTGCACGTCTGTTCTTTTCACAAACCACAGATGGATCCACCAATGTCATTGCATGTGTGTTCTTTTCATGAACAACAACTAGTGTCATTGAATGTCTGTTCCTCTAACGAACCACACATGGATCTAGCTAGTGTGATCGCATGTCCGTTCTTTTCACAAACCACACATGGATCCACCAGTGTCATTGCATGTATGTTCTCTTCATGAACCACACATGGATCCACCTAGTGTGATTACATGTCTGTTCTTTTCATGAACCACAACTAGAGTCATTGCAGGTGTGTTCCTTCCACAAACCACATATGGATCCACCAGTGTCATTGCATGTCTGTTCTTCTCATGAACCACAACCAGTGTGATTGCATGTTTGTTCCTCAAAACAAACCACACATGGATCCACTAGTGTCATTGCACGTGTGTTCTTCTCATGAACCACAACCAGTGTCATTGCATGTATGTTCTTCTCACAAACCACACAAGGATCCACCAGTGTCATTACATGTGTGTTCTTCTCATGAACCACACCCAGTGTCATTGCATGTCTGTTCCTCTAAACAAACCACACATGGATCCAACTAGTGTGATTGCATGTCTGTTCCTTTGACAATCCACACATGGAACTACAGCCAGTGTCATTGCATGTCCGTTCCTCTAAACAAACCACACATGGATCCACCAGTGTCATTGCATGTGTGTTCTTCTCATGAACTACAGCCAGTGTCATTGCATGTATGTTCTTCTCACAAACCACACAAGGATCCACCAGTGTCATTGCATGTGTGTTCTTCTCATGAACCACACCCAGTGTAATTGCATGTTTGTTCCTCTAAACAAACCACACATGGATCCACCCAGTGTCATTGCATGTCTATTCTTTTCACAAACCACACATGGATCCACCAGTGTAATTGCATGTGTGTTCTTTTCATGAACCACAACTAGTGTCATTGCATGTGTGTTCTTCTAAACAAACCACACATGGATCCACCCAGTGTCATTGCATGTCTGTTCCTCTAAACAAACCACACATGGATCCACCTAGTGTGATTGCATGTCTCTTCTTTTCACAAACAACACATGGATCCACCAGTGTCATTGCCTGTGTGTTCTTTTCACGAACCACAACTAGTGTCATTGCATGTGTGTTCTTCTAAACAGACCACACATGGATCCACCCAGTGTCATTGCATGTCTGTTCCTCTAAACAAACCACACATGGATCCACCCAGTGTCATTGCATGTTTGTTCTTTTCACAAACCACACATGGATCCACCAGTGTCATTGCATGTGTTTTCTTTTCATGAACCACAACTAGTGTTATTGCATGTGTGTTCTTCTAAACAAACCACACATGGATCCACCCAGTGTCATTGCATGTCTGTTCCTCTAAACAAACGACACATGGATCCACCCAATGTCATTACATGTATGTTCTTTTCACAAACTACACATGGATCCACTAGTGTCATTGCATGTGTTTTTTTTCATGAACCACAACTAGTGTCATTGCATGTCTGTTCCTTTGAACAAACCACACATGAACCACACCTAGTGTCATTGCATGTCTTCTCCTCTAAACAAACCACACATGGATCCACCCAGTGTCATTGCATGTCTGTTCTTCTCACAAACCACACATGGATCCACCAGTGTCATTGCATGTAGGTTCTTTTCATGAACCACACATGGATAGACCAGTGTCATTGCATGTGTGTTCTTTTCATGAACCACACTTGGATCCACCAGTGTCATTGTATGTTTGTTCTTCTCGTGAACCACACATGGATCCACCAGTGTCATTGCATGTATGTTCTTTTCATGAACCACAGCTAGAGTCATTGCATGTTTGTTCCTTCCACAAACCACATATGGATCCACCAATGTCATTGCATGTATGTTCTTTTCATGAACCACACCCAGTGTCATTGCATGTATGTTATTTTCATGAACCACAACTAGAGTCATTGCATGTCTGTTCTTCTAAACAAACCACACATAGATCCACCCAGTGTCATTGCATGTCTGTTCCTCTAAACAAACCACACATGGATCCACCTGGTGTGATTGCATGTCTGTTATTTTCACAAACCACACATGGATCCACCAGTGTCATTGCATGTGTGTTCATTTCATGAACCACAACTAGTGTGATTGCATGTCTGTTCCTCTGAACAAACCACACATGGATCCAACTAGTGTGATTGCATGTGTGTTCCTCTAAACAAACCACACATGGATCCACCTAGTGTGATTACATGTCTGTTCTTTTCACAACCACACATGGATCCACCAGTGTCATTGCATGTGTTTCTTTTCATGAACCAAAACTAGAGTCATTGCATGTCTGTTCTTCTAAACAAACCACAGATGGATCCACCCAGTGTCATTGCATATCTATTCCTCTAAACAAATCACACATGGATCCACCTAGTGTGATTGCATATCTGTTCTTTTCACAAACCACTCATGGATCCACCAGTGTCATTGCATGTGTGTTCTTTTCACGAACCACAACTAGTGTCATTGCATGTGTGTTCTTCTAAACAGACCACACATGGATCCACCCAGTGTCATTGCATGTCTGTTCCTCTAAAAAAACCACACATGGATCCACCCAGTATCATTGCATGTTTGTTATTTTCACAAACCACACATGGATCCACTAGTGTCATTGCATGTGTTTTCTTTTCATGAACCACAACTAGTGTTATTGCACGTGTGTTCTTCTAAACAAACCACACATGGATCCACCCAGTGTCATTGCATGTCTGTTCCTCTAAACAAACGACACATGGATCCACCCAATGTCATTGCATGTATGTTCTTCTCACAAACTGCACATGGATCTAGTAGTGTCATTGCATGTGTTTTTTTATGAACCACAACTAGTGTCATTGCATGTATGTTCCTTTCAACAAACCACACATGAACCACACCTAGTGTCATTGCATGTCTGCTCCTCTAAACAAACCACACAAGGATCCAGCCAGTGTCATTGCATGTCTGTTCTTCTCACAAACCACACATGGATCCACCAGTGTCATTTCATGTAGGTTCTTTTCATGAACCACACATGGATACACCAGTGTCATAGCATGTGTGTTCTTTTCATGAACCACACATGGATCCACCAGTGTCATTTCATGTAGGTTCTTTTCATGAACCACACATGGATACACCAGTGTCATAGCATGTGTGTTCTTTTCATGAACCACACATGGATCCACCAGTGTCATTGTATGTGTGTTCTTCTCGTGAACCACACATGGATCCACCAGTGTCATTGCATGTATGTTCTTTTCATGAACCACAGCTAGAGTCATTGCATGTTTGTTCCTTCCACAAACCACATATGGATCCACCAGTGTCATTGCATGTATGTTCTTTTCATGAACCACACCCAGTGTCATTGCATGAATGTTCTTTTCATGAACCACACCCAGTGTCATTGCATGTTTGTTCTTCTAAACAAACCACACATGGATCCACTCAGAGTCATTGCATGTCTATTCCTCTAAACAAACCACACATGGATCCACCTGGTGTGATTGCATTGTAACACCCTCAGAATCGGCCCTATGCAAGTTTTAGCGATCTCCGCCAAACCTGCATAGAAACGATTCAAAGGTGCCCACCAGGCACTTGCGTGCGGGTGGAAAAACGAAGTAATACCATTACACAATAGTCCACGATGGAACCCACAGAACAGATATATACAACAACGACTCCATGAGTCAAGAATACAGATATACAGTACAAAGATCCAAATCACCTTGAAAACGGTAGAGCGTCCAACTACGGACAAGATGCAAATGGGGCTAAGAGCCCTGAAGAATAACCAATGGCATCCATAACCCTGCCCAGGCCAAGCCGGAAGGGTAACCCTGCTAACGACGTCGATATCAAAACCTGCTTAAACAAAAAGGGGTGCCGACAAAGGGCAAAGGGCAAAGGAAAAAGAGAGAGCGGTCAGTACTGAGGCCAGTACACGGCGAGACTAGAATTCGGCGGTCCTCGCCTACATAGGTATGGTGGACTGAGCGGCAGCGCGGCATGCACTAAATAACCTATAGAGACTCGAGATAACTGTCGGCTATCAGAGAGGGATGAGAAAGACCTATTCGAAACCATCCTGATTCTACCACCAAACATACCCATCCTGGTGTTTCCCCCTCGAGACCAAACGAGGAAGTCAACCGAGGAACTCACACAGTTGGCAGTTTTAGTTATTCAGTTATCGTTGCAGCAATTACTAGTCAGGTATAGATAGTTATCCAGATATAATAAGCAGTGGGCACTTTTAGTTAACCATTCCGTTGTAGTTGCAACACTTACTAGTCAAATATACGATTAGCATGAGATATCCCCAAACCCAGCAGTTGTTGGTACTTTTATTTAGCCATTCCGTTGTAGTGAAGCTGATTACTAGTCACATCGGATACAAGTCAATTTAGAACAGTAAACTTTAGTTATAGTTGTCTATGATCAAGAAACTGTGCTCCAAGTCGTCCATAACCGCGGACACGGCTTTTCAAAAAGATTTAACCCTGCAGGGGTGCACCAAAGTATCCACACGCACTTCGACCCTTTTTGCCAGATCAGTTAACATACACCCATCGGTATGTCAGCGGGGCCTAAGTCATGCCGTTTCCCTGCACCAAAGCAAGTACATGGGGCCACCCCACTAAGCTACCATAGCAAAGTCGGCCGGTCTCGACGGACTCAAGGTTTGTGGAGCCCGTAACGATGGGAACCCGAAAGTGTGGTGGCTTGTCGATACAATAAAACGGGTCACGGTCCTAACAATGCAGTGCAGACCTCGCACAATTTAAATAAAGCAGTAAAGCATGGCATAAGTACAGGATAGTAAATAAAACCTCAAACTAGTTTGTGGCCCCCAGTACAACACTTTGAAATCAGGTACTAATCGATGGGGGTGCCCATACACCCCACCTGTGGTTAGCGCGCTCGATCTCGGAACAGGTGTCAAGAACTCGGGGTCCTACGGGACACAAGTGAACGGTTAACAACCAAATAACATCTATTGCCCACCTGTGCCTCTGCATTATTTACCTACTTCAATTTTAGTTATTAAACAAAGATTAAAGCCATGATCATATCCAACATTAAACATGCGGCATTACTCCAACAACTGTGGTACTCGATGACACGCAACAGCACTTGAGCAAGCGACTACGATGCGCAAGTCCAACTATCTACCAAACAACAGGTAATAGGATGTGTCCAAGGCAATATAAGGCTGCAAGGGATATCCCGGGTACGAAAACTAGAGCATCGCAACACAGATAGCAATAGATCAACAGGAGGGAATAAATACTATAAAAGTAAGATAGGTAGAAAGGGGGAGATGCTCGCCTGAAAACATTGCTTGAAGGTTCATCCGAAGATCGAGTCGTCACTCACATCAACTCATCGGCCTAATCCGTGAAGAAGCAAAGCACTAGAAGAAACACCGGATGCACAATTTAATACTACGGTAGAAAATCGGGCATGATGCATGTATGATGTATGACATGGCAAATATGCGATGCAATTAGGCAATATTAAGCGGAACCGGGGTCCCGACAATTAAATAGATGGTTCATGTTGTTTAGAAACCCCGCAATTTAAATGTTGGATTAGCAAGACAAAACATGGCTTCGGTTCGATATGCCAATTTAAATGGAGTCCGGAATAAGACAAAGATATCCCGCATATAGACTCCATATTTAATTATGATATGAATTGGCATAATGCCCCCAAACCTCAGACAAGTATGCATGCATGAACAATTTAATATGCATCAGTTGATAATGTCATAATATAAAAATAATGGAGGTCTCGGATAGGGAATCACATTAGGGTTCGACGAACTTGGGCTCCGCGGGGTTCGGGGTTGGGTCTCAGGGTCTGGATCTGGGGTTCGGTCTCGGCGGGATCGTTCTCGGATAACGGAGTAGATCTTGGCGTTCCGCGGCAAAGTGCTTGTCGTACCGGGATGAGGACCTTGGGGTGCCATCTCGATCATCGGTCAACTCGTTGGAAGTAGAACTTGGCATCCGACTCCCGGGCATCGGTGCGGGAAGGCGGTCTTATCGTACCAGGGTCTCGGCATCCTCGAATTCCGATTGAAGATCTTGGCGTTCAGCGGAATCGGTCTTCGGGTCCGTGTCGATGCGCTCTGCGTCCCGTGTTGGAGATCATGGTATTCCGGCTTCGGTTGTCGATGATGTACTTGGTTTGGCGTCGATGCGTCTTCGGGTCCGGGACCGGGGTCCTTTGAGCCTGCGAACAAGCACTCGAAGTTCCGTGACGAAGATCTTGGTGCTTCAGTCCTATTGCGTCCTCGGGGCAGGAGCGACACACCAAACAAGCAAGAGGCCACATACTTAAAAAGAAAGAGGCCTCGGTCATGTCTGGCACACAGAAGGTCTTGACTCGTTCGGTCAATTGATCGAACAGCCCGCAACGCGGTGGAGCAGAACGGTGGCTGGAGGCTAGCAAGCGGGGACGAGGCAAAGGACGGCCGAGCCGGAGACAAAGGCGAGGAGGGCCCCCTGGCAGCAGGCAGAGGAGGGTCGTCTAGGCCGGCTCGCAACGGGCAGCGGCTCAGCAGGGTGAGGACGGTAGCCGAAGGCTCCAAGGCGGCGGCAGAGGAGGCCAGAGGAAGGCGAGGGAGAGGGTCGGACGCAGGCCGCGCTGCCTCCAGCGACAACCGGAGGAGCTCGGGCTGGCACAGACGACGGAGGGGCCGCAGGGTAGAGGAGTAGGCCGGGAGGCGCGGCCGGCGAGGATCCTGCGGAGGCGCGCGGCACCGGCGGAGGGCGGCCGAGGGAGCAGGCGGCGACGACGCGGGGAGCGGAGGACGGAGGGAGGCGATGGTAGCCCCTGGCGGTGGTGAAGAGGCGCCGACGGGCGCGGCTACTGCTGGCGGCGGCTGATGCTCGGGTCGAGGCGGGGCGGCAGGCGGCGGCTCGCGGAAGAAGATGTAAGCAGGCTGGCGGGCAGCGAGGACGATGAGGACGAGGCGAGGCCGACCACGCGAGGAGATGCGGCACGGAGGAGGAAGATCGCAGCGCGTCGTTGACAGCGAGGCAGGCAGGCATCGAAGCGGCAGAGCCCGACGAGGGAAGGAGAGACGACGGCGGCGGGCGCCAGGAGGAGGCGGGGTCAGTCCGGGTCGCGGGCGGACGCGGAGGAGAAAGAGAGCTAGGGGAGAGAGAGAGAGGGGGAGGGATCGAGGCCAGGGTGGGAGTGGGACCGGGGCTGTGGCAGGTAGGGGCGGTCGCGTGGGGGCGCGCGCCCAGGTGGCGGCCGGGTGGGAAAAAAAATGTGGCCAGGTGGGGCGTTGGGCGGGAGAGGAAGGTTGGGGAGTTGGGCCAGCGGGGTGGGTGGTAGATGAGGTGGCAGATGGCGGTTGGAGGATGGAGGGAGGAGAGATGAGGTGGCGAGAGGGGATTGGACGGGGTGATGTGGCTGGGGACTGGGTAGGTTAGGGTTAGGTAGGAAAAGCTTAGGACTAGATACTTTTAGACTAGGGTTTGGAGGTGGCCGGCCGGGCCCTCGGGCCTAGCTGGCTGCCTCCCAAAAATAAAAATAAATATTTTATTTATAACAAAACGAGGCCTTTGCAAACCGTTGGCAGACAAAACAAAATTTTCCGGAGACCCGGGTTTTGTGTTTGAATAAAGACGGGGCGTTCGGAAGACAAAAATAGATTTTTCGAAGATAGTTTTATGCAAACAAATGCAAGATGAAATGACGATGCTCAAATGCAATGTGGCATGATGACATGAGCATGCGGTCATGAAGATGCAATGCACAAAAACAACGCGATTTTCTAGTAGTGGTTTTGCGGGGCGCCACAATTCGACACCACTAACAATGGATCTCGCCCTCGAGATCCGCCTCATGGTACCGGAAAGAAGGTCGGCGATCTGCATCTTCTCGGTTCCTATAGATCCCCGCGACACCACTAACAAGAGGTCGTTGACCGTGATCGTTGAGAGAACACTCCGGGAAACAAAGGACAAAGGTAAAAGGTATCAACAAATAAAGCCACCTCTAGCTTCGATAAAAGAGAGGAACGACGCATTCTTATCCACTTCAATGTACAAGAGCAAATAGATTGAGTAGTCGGCATGGGGGCCAATCCATCACGCACCCAAACTATTACTCTGCACATTCAGTAGAAAAGCGTGCAGCCATCCTCGGAATCAGACTGAAGATCTTGACAAACAAGGGTCAGAAACAAAAGAGTGATGCAGACTACATCGGATCTGGCGTAGATGATGTCGTCGCGTCGGAAAACACCGGAAGGCACGAGAAGGAACAAAGAGAAGTCCACCAGACGAAGGATTCCTCGGATAGCATGAAGACCAGATGTAGCAACACCGTTACCAAAGGAGGAAGCGAAACCCTGAAGGTACGATGGAACCCCACCACGAGAAATCCTGGACTCGAAGAGAGAGAAGAGAGCGGATTAAAAACACGCAGAGGTGAGAGGAGAGCAGCAGAGGGGTAAGGATTAAAATCAGACCTAATCAGAACTATCCAACCGATTTTGCAAAAATAGTTTTGACACTCTACTTTGGCCGTTAGCTAGGTTATCCTACAGGCTGGACTTGTGGGGTATCGCAACTGCTGAGCTCTGATACCACTCTGTAACACCCTCAGAATCGGCCCTATGCAAGTTTTAGCGATCTCCGCCAAACCCGCATAGAAATGATTCAAAGGTGCCCACCAGGCACTTGCGTGCGGGTGGAAAAACGAAGTAATACCATTACACAATATTCCATGATGGAACCCACAGAACAGATATATACAACAACGACTCCATGAGTCAAGAATACAGATATACAGTACAAAGATCCAAATCACCTTGAAAACAGTAGAGCGTCCGACTACGGACAAGATGCAAATGGGGCTAAGAGCCCTGAAGAATAACCAATGGCGTCCATAACCCTTCCCAGGCCAAGCCGGAAGGGTAACCCTGCTAACGACGTCGATCTCAAAACCTGCTTAAACAAAAAGGGGTGCCGACAAAGGGCAAAGGAAAAGAGAAGCGGTCAAGATCGAGGCCAGTACACGGCGAGACTAGGATTCGGCGGTCCTCGCCTACATAGGTATGGTGGACTGAGCGGCAGCGCGGCATGCACTAAACAACCTATAGAGACTCGAGATAACTGTCGGCTATCAGAGAGGAATGAGAAAGACCTATTCGAAACCATCCTGATTCTACAACCAAACATACCCATCCTGGTGTTTCCCCCTCGAGACCAAACGAGGAAGTTAACCGAGGAACTCACACAGTTGGCAGTTTTAGTTATTCAGTTATCGTTGCAGCAATTACTAGTCAGGTATAGATAGTTATCCAGATATAATAAGAAGTGGGCACTTTTAGTTAACCATTCCGTTGTAGTTGCAACACTTACTAGTCAAATATACGATTAGCATGAGATATCCCCAAACCTAGCAGTTGTTGGTACTTTTATTTAGCCATTCCGTTGTAGTGAAGCTGATTACTAGTCACATCGGATACAAGTCAATTTAGAACAGTAAACTTTAGTTATAGTTGTCTATGATCGAGAAACTGTGCTCCAAGTCGTCCATAACCGCGGACACGGCTTTTCGAAAATATTTAACCCTGCAGGGGTGCACCAAAGTATCCACACGCACTTCGACCCTTTTTGCCAGATCAGTTAACATACACCCATCGGTATGTCGGCGGGGCCTAAGTCATGACATTTCCCAGACCCAAAGCAAGTACATGGGGGCCACCCCACTAAGCTACCCGCAACAAAGTCGGCCGGTCTCCGAGACGGACTCAGGGTTTGTGGAGCCGGTCAGAACGATCGAACCCGAAAGTGTGACTGGGCTTGTCGACATAAATAAACGGGTCACGGTCCTAAAGACAAAGTGCGATTACCTGCACAATTTAAATAAAGCAGTAAAGCATGGCATAAGTACAGGATAGTAAATAAAACCTCAAACTAGTTTGTGGCCCCCAGTACAACACTTTGAAATCAGGTACTAATCGATGGGGGTGCCCATACACCCCACCTGTGGTTAGCGCGCTCGATCTCGGAACAGGTGTCAAGAACTCGGGGTCCTACGGGACACAAGTGAACGGTTAACAACCAAATAACATCTATTGCCCACCTGTGCCTCTGCATTATTTACCTACTTCAATTTTAGTTATTAAACAAAGATTAAAGCCATGATCATCTCCAACATTAAACATGCGGCATTACTCCAACAACTGTGGTACTCGACGACACGCAACAGCACTTGAGCAAGCGACTACGACGCGCAAGTCCAACTATCTACCAAACAACAGGTAATAGGATGTGTCCAAGGCAATATAAGGCTGCAAGGGATATCCCGAATGAAAACTAGAGCATCGCAACACCGAGTAGCAATAGATCAACAGGAGGAATAAATACTATAAAAGTAAGATAGGTAGAAAGGGGAGATGCTCATTGAAAACATTGCTTGAAGGTTCATCCGAAGATCGAGTCGTCACTCGCATCAACTCATCGGCCTAATCCGTGAAGAAGCAAAGCACTAGAAGAAACACCGGATGCACTATTTAATACTACGGTAGAAAATCGGGCATGATGCATGTATGATGTATGACATGGCAAATATGCGATGCAATTAGGCAATATTAAGCGGAACCGGGGTCCCGACAATTAAATAGATGGTTCATGTTGTTTAGAAACCCCGCAATTTAAATGTTGGATTAGCAAGACAAAACATGGCTTCGGTTCGATATGCCAATTTAAATGGAGTCCGGAATAAGACAAAGATATCCCGCATATAGACTCCATATTTAATTATGAGATGAATTGGCATAATGCCCCCAAACCTCAGACAAGTATGCATGCATGAACAATTTAATATGCATCAGTTGATAATGTCATAATATAAAAATAATGGAGGTCTCGGATAGGGAATCACATTAGGGTTCGACGAACTTGGGCTCCGCGGGGTTCGGGGTTGGGTCTCAGGGTCCGGATCAGGGGTTCGGTCTCGGCGGGATCGTTCTCGGATAACGGAGTAGATCTTGGCGTTCCGCGGCGAAGTGCTTGTCGTACCGGGATGAGGACCTTGGGGTGCCATCTCGATCATCGGTCAACTCGTTGGAAGTAGAACTTGGCATCCAACTCCCGGGCATCGGTGCGGGAAGGCGGTCTTATCGTACCGGGGTCTCGGCGTCCTCGAATTCCGATTGAAGATCTTGGCGCTCGGCGGAATCGGTCTTCGGGTCCGTGTCGATGCGCTCTGCGTCCCGTGTTGGAGATCATGGTATTCCGGCTTCGGTTGTCGATGATGTACTTGGTTTGGCGTCGATGCGTCTTCGGGTCCGGGACCGGGGTCCTTTGAGCCTGCGAACAAGCACTCGAAGTTCGTGATTTAAGATCTTGGTGCTTCAGTCCTATTGCGTCCTCGGGGCACGAGCGACACACCATACAAGCAAGAGGCCACATACTTAAAAAGAAAGAGGCCTCGGTCGTGTCTGGCGCACAGAAGGTCTTGACTCGTTCGGTCAATTGATCGAACAGCCCGCAACGCGGTGGAGCAGAACGGTGGCTGGAGGCTAGCAAGCGGGGACGAGGCAAAGGACGGCCGAGCCGGAGACAAAGGCGAGGAGGGCCCCCTGGCAGCAGGCAGAGGAGGGCCGTCTAGGCCGGATCGCAATTGGCAGCGGCTCAGCAGGGTGAGGACGGTAGCGGGAGGCTCCAAGGCGGCGGCAGAGGAGGCTAGAGGAAGGCGAGGGAGAGGGTCGGACGCAGGCCGCGCTGCCTCCAGCGACAACCGGAGGAGCTCGGGCCGACACAGACGACGGAGGGGCCGCAGGGTAGAGGAGCAGGCCGGGAGGCGCAGCAGCGAGATCTCTGGAGGCGCAAGGCACCGCGGAGGGCGGCCGAGCGGGAGCAAAGGGCGCGGAGGAGGCGGAGGGAGGCGAGGGTGGTTTCGGCGGTAGCGAAGACGGGCGCGCATTGCTGGCGGCGGCTGATGCTCGGGTCGAGGGCGGCGGGGATGATGCGGGGCTGGGCGGCGGCTCGCGGAAGAAGACGGAACAGAGGGTGGCGGGGCCGGCAAGGAAGATGAGGCCGAGACGAGGCCGACCACGGCCGAGGAGATGCGGCGCCAGAGGAGGAAGACGCGGCAGAGTCGCGGTTGACCGCGGGGGGGCCAGCGAGGCAGGGCATCGGGCCGGGGCGGCGGAGCCCGACGGGGGAAGGAGAGACGGCGGCGGCGGGCGCCAGGAGGAGGCGAGGTCGGTCCGGGTCATGGGCGGACACGGAGGAGAAAGAGAGCCAGGGGAGAGAGAGAGGGGGAGGGATCGAGGCCAGGGTGGGAGTGGGACCGGGGCTGCGGCAGGTGGGGGCGGTTGCGTGGGCGCCTGCCAGGCGGCGGTGGTAAAAAAATTGTGGCCCGGTGGGGCGTTGGGCGGGAGAGGAAGGTTGGGGAGTTGGGCCAGCGGGGTGGGTGGTAGATGAGGTGGCAGATGGGGCGGGTGGGGGGAGGCTGCTATGGAGGAGAGATGAGGTGGCGAGAGGGGATTGGACGGGGTGATGTGGCTGGGGACTGGGTAGGTTAGGGTTAGGTAGGAAAAGTTTAGGACTAGATACTTTTAGACTAGGGTTTGGAGGTGGCCGGCCGGGCCCTCGGGCCTAGCTGGCTGCCTCCCAAAAATAAAAATAAATATTTTATTTATAACAAAACGAGGCCTTTGCAAACCGTTGGCAGACAAAACAAAATTTTCCGGAGACCCGGGTTTTGTGTTTGAATAAAGACAGGGCGTTCGGAAGACAAAAATAGATTTTTCGAAGATAGTTTTATTCAAACAAATGCAAGATGAAATGACGATGCTCAAATGCAATGTGGCATGATGACATGAGCATGTGGTCATGAAGATGCAATGCACAAAAACAACGCGATTTTCTAGTAGTGGTTTTGCGGGGCGCCACATGCATGTCTATTATTTTCACAAACCACACATGGATCCACCAGTATCATTTCATGTGTGTTCATTTCATGAACCAGAACTAGTGTCATTGCATGTCTGTTCCTCTGAACAAACCACACATGGATCCAACTAGTGTGATTGCATGTGTGTTCCTCTAAACAAACCACACATGGATCCACCTAGTGTGATTACATGTCTGTTCTTTTCACAAACCACACATGGATCCACCAGTGTCATTTCATGTGTTTCTTTTCATGAACCAAAACTAGAGTCATTGCATGTCTGTTCTTCTAAACAAACCACAGATGGATCCACCAAGTGTCATTGCATGTCTGTTCCTCTAAACAAATCACACATGGATCCACCTAGTGTGATTGCATATCTGTTCTTTTCACAAACCACACATGGATCCACCAGTATCATTGCATGTGTGTTATTTTCATGAACCAGAACTAGAGTCATTGCATGTCTGTTCTTCTAAACAAAGCACACATGGATCCACTAAGTGTCATTGCATGTCTGTTCCTCTAAACAAACCACACATGGATCCACCTAGTGTGATTGCATGTCTGTTCTTTTCATGAACCACACATCGATCCACCAGTGTCATTGCATGTGTGTTCTTTTCATGAACCACAACTAGAGTCATTGCATGTCTGTTCTTCTAACCAAACCACACATGGATCCACCCAGTGTTATTGCATGTCTATTCCTCTAAACAAACCACACATGGATCCACCTAGAGTCAATGCATGTCTGTTCTTTTCACAAACCACACATGGATCCACTAGTGTCATTGCATGTGTGTTCTTTTCATGAACCACAACAAGAGTCATTGCATGTCTGTTCTTCTAAACAAACCACACATGGATCCACCCAGTGTCATTGCATGTCTGTTCCTCTAAACAAACCACACATGGATCCACCTAGTTTGATTGCATGTCTGTTCTTTTCATCAACCACACATGGATCCACTAGTGTCATTGCATGTGTGTTCTTCTCATGAACAACAACTAGAGTCATTGCATGTGTGTTCTTCTAAACAAATCGCACATGGATCCACCTTTTGTGATTGCATGTCTGTTCCTCTAACAAACCACACATGGATCCACCCAGTGTCATTGCATGTCTGTTCTTTTCATGAACCACACATGGATCCACCTAGTGTGATTGCATGCCTGTTATTTTCACAAATCACACATGGATCCACTAGTGTCATTGCATGTGTGTTCTTTTCATGAACCATAACTAGTGCATCGCATGTCTGTTCCTCTAAACAAACCACACATGGATCCACCTAGTGTGATTGCATGTCTGTTCCTCTAAACAAACCACACATGGATCCACGTAGTGTGATTACATGTTTGTTCTTTTCACAAACCACACATGGATCCACCAGTGTCATTGCATGTGTGTTCTTTTCATGAACCACAACTAGAGTCATTGCATGTCTGTTCTTCTAAACAAACCACACATGGATCCACCTAGTGTCATTGCATGTATGTTCCTCTAAACAAACCATACATGGATCCACCTAGTGTGATTGCATGTCTATTATTTTCACAAACCACACATGGATCCACCAGTGTCATTGCATGTGTGTTCTTTTCACGAACCACAACTAGTGTCATTTCATGTGTGTTTTTCTAAACAAACCACACATGGATCCACCCAGTGTCATTGCATGTCTGTTCCTCTAAACAGACCACACATGGATCCACCTCGTGTGATTGGATGTCTGTTCTTTTCACAAACCACACATTGATCCACAAGTGTCATTGCATGTGTGTTATTTTCATGAACCACAATTAGAGTCATTGCATGTCTGTTCTTCTAAACAAACCACACATGGATCCACCTAGTGTCATTGCATGTCTGTTCCTCTAAACAAACGACACATGGATCCACCCAGTGTCATTGCATGTCTGTTGTTCTCATAAACCGCACATGGATCCACTAGTGTCATTGCATGTGTGTTCTTTTCATGAACCACAACTAGTGTCATTGCATGTCTGTTCCTTTGAACAAACCACACATGAACCACACCTAGTGTCATTGCATGTCTGCTCCTCTAAACAAACCACAAATGGATCCACCTAGTGTCATTGCATGTCTGTGCTTCTCACAAACCACACATGGATCCACCAGTGTCATTGCATGTGTGTTCTTTTCATGAACCACACATGGATACACCAGTGTTATTGCATGTGTGTTCTTTTCATGAACCACACATGGATCCACCAGTGTCATTGGATGTGTGTTCTTTTCGTGAACCACACATGGATCCACCAGTGTCATTGCATGTCTATTCTTTTCATGAACCACAACTAGAGTCATTGCATGTTTGTTCCTTCCACAAACCACATATGGATCCACCAGTGTCATTGCATGTATGTTCTTTTCATGAATCACACCCAGTGTCATTGCATGTCTGTTATTCTAAACAAACCACACATGGATCCACCTAGTGTCATTGCATGTCTGTTCCTCTAAACAAACCACACATGGATCCACCTGGTGTGATTGCATGTCTGTTATTTTCACAAACCACACATGCATCCACTAGTGTCATTGCATGTGTGTTCATTTCATGAACCACAACTAGTGTCATTGCATGTATGTTCCTCTGAACAAACCAAACATGGATCCAACCAGTGTGATTGCATGTCTGTTCCTCTAAACAAATCACACATGGATCCACCTAGTGTGATTACATGTCTGTTCTTTTCACAAACCACACATGGATCCACTAGTGTCATTGCATGTGTTTCTTTTCATGAACCACAACTAGATTCATTGCATGTCTGTTCTTCTAAACAAACCACACATGGATCCACCCAGTGTCATTGCATGTCTGTTCCTCTAAACAAATCACACATAGATCCACCTAGTGTGATTGCATGTCTATTCTTTTCACAAACCACACATGGATCCACGAGTGTAATTGCATATGTGTTATTTTCATGAACCACAACTAGAGTCATTGCATGTATGTTCTTCTAAACAAACCACACATGGATCCACCCAGTGTCATTGCATGTCTGTTCCTCTAAACAAACCACACATGGAAAACCTAGTGTGATCGCATGTCTGTTCTTTTCATGAACCACACATGGATCCACCAGTGTCATTTCATGTGTGTTGTTTTCATGAACCACAACTAGAGTCATTGCATGTCTGTTCTTCTAAACAAACCACACATGGATCCACCCAGTGTTATTGCATGTCTGTTCCTCTATACAAACCACACATGGATCCACCTAGAGTCATTGCATGTCTGTTCTTTTCACAAACCACACATGGATCCACTAGTGTCATTGCATGTGTGTTCTTTTCATGAACCACAACTAGAGTCATTGCATGTCTGTTCTTCTAAACAAACCACACATGGATCCACCTAGTGTCATTGCATGTATGTTCCTCTAAACAAACCACACATGGATCCACCTAGTGTAATTGCATGTCTGTTCTTTTCATCAACCACACATGGATCCACTAGTGTCATTGCATGTCTGTTCTTCTCATGAACAACAACTAGAGTCATTGCATGTGTGTTGTTCTAAACAAACCACACATGGATCCACCTATTGTGATTGCATGTTTGTTCCTCTAACAAACCACACATGGATCCACCTAGTGTGATCGCATGTCTATTCTTTTCACAAACCACACATGGATCCACCCAGTGTCATTGCATGTCTGTTCTTCTCACAAACCACACATGGATCCACCAGTGCCATTGCATGTAGGTTCTTTTCATGAACCACACATGGATACACCAGTGCCATTGCATGTGTGTTCTTTTCATGAACCACACTTGGATCCACCAGTGTCATTGTATGTGTGTTCTTCTCGTGAACCACACATGGATCCACCAGTGTCATTGCATGTATGTTCTTTTCATGAACCACAGCTAGAGTCATTGCATGTTTGTTCCTTCCACAAACCACATATAGATCCACCAGTGTCATTGCATATATGATCTTTTCATGAACCACACCCAGTGTCATTGCATGAATGTTCTTTTCATGAACCACACCCAGTGTCATTGCATGTTTGTTCTTCTAAACAAACCACACATGGATCCACCCAGTGTCATTGCATGTCTGTTCCTCTAAACAAACCACACATGGATCCACCTGGTGTGATTGCATGTCTGTTATTTTCACAAACCACACATGGATCCACCAGTGTCATTGCATGTGTGTTCATTTCATGAACCACAACTAGTGTCATTGCATGTCTGTTCCTCTGAACAAACCACACATGGATCCAACCAGTGTGATTGCATGTGTGTTCCTCTAAACAAACCACACATGGATACACCTAGTGTGATTACATGTCTGTTCTTTTCACAAACCACACATGGATCCACCAGTGTCATTGCATGTGTTTCTTTTCATGAACCAAAACTAGAGTCATTGCATGTCTGTTCTTCTAAACAAACCACAGATGGATCCACCAAGTGTCATTGCATGTCTGTTCCTCTAAACAAATCACACATGGATCCACCTAGTGTGATTGCATATCTGTTCTTTTCACAAACCACACATGGATCCACCAGTATCATTGCATGTGTGTTATTTTCATGAACCAGAACTAGAGTCATTGCATGTCTGTTCTTCTAAACAAACCACACATGGATCCACTAAGTGTCATTGCATGTCTGTTCCTCTAAACAAACCACACATGGATCCACCTAGTGTGATTGCATGTCTGTTCTTTTCATGAACCACACATGGATCCACCAGTGTCATGGCATGTGTGTTCTTTTCATGAACCACAACTAGAGTCATTGCATGTCTGTTCTTCTAACCAAACCACACATGGTCCACCCAGTGTTATTGCATGTCTGTTCCTCTAAACAAACCACACATGGATCCACCTAGAGTCATTGCATGTCTGTTCTTTTCACAAACCTAACATGGATCCACTAGTGTCATTGCATGTGTGTTCTTTTCATGAACCACAACTAGAGTCATTGCATGTCTGTTCTTCTAAACAAACCACACATGGATCCACCCAGTGTCATTGCATGTCTGTTCCTCTAAACAAACCACACATGGATCCACCTAGTTTGATTGCATGTCTGTTCTTTTCATCAACCACACATGGATCCACTAGTGTCATTGCATGTGTGTTCTTCTCATGAACAACAACTAGAGTCAGTGCATGTGTGTTCTTCTAAACAAATCACACATGCATCCACCTATTGTGATTGCATGTCTGTTCCTCTAACAAACCACACATGGATCCACCCAGTGTCATTGCATGTCTGTTCTTTTCATGAACCACACATGGATCCACCTAGTGTGATTGCATGTCTGCTATTTTCACAAACCACACATCGATCCACTAGTGTCATTGCATGTGTGTTCTTTTCATGAACCATAACTAGTGCATCGCATGTCTGTTCCTCTGAACAAACCACACATGGATCCACCTAGTGTGATTGCATGTCTGTTCCTCTAAACAAACCACACATGGATCCACGTAGTGTGATTACATGTTTGTTCTTTTCACAAACCACACATGGATCCACCATTGTCATTGCATGTGTGTTCTTTTCATGAACCACAACTAGAGTCATTGCATGTCTGTTCTTCTAAACAAACCACACATGGATCCACCTAGTGTCATTGCACGTGTGTTCCTCTAAACAAACCATACATGGATCCACCTAGTGTGATTGCATGTCTATTATTTTCACAAACCACACATGGATCCACCAGTGTCATTGCATGTGTGTTCTTTTCATCAACCACAACTAGAGTCATTGCATGTTTGTTCTTCTAAACAAACCACACGTGGATCCACCTAGTGTCATTGCATGTCTGTTCCTCTAAACAAACGACACATGGATCCACCCAGTGTCATTGCATGTCTGTTGTACTCACAAACCGCACATGGATCCACTAGTGTCATTGCATGTGTGTTCTTTTCATGAACCACAACTAGTGTCATTGCATGTCTGTTCCTTTGAACAAACCACACATTAACCACACCTAGTGTCATTGCATGTCTGCTCCTCTAAACAAACCACAAATGGATCCACCTAGTGTCATTGCATGTCTGTTCTTCTCACAAACCACACATGGATCCACCAGTGTCATTGCATGTGTGTTCTTTTCATGAACCACACATGGATACACCAGTGTCATTGCATGTGTGTTCTTTTCATGAACCACACATGGATCCACCAGTGTCATTGGATGTGTGTTCTTCTCGTGAACCACACATGGATCCACCAGTGTCATTGCATGTCTATTCTTTTCATGAACCACAACTAGAGTCATTGCATGTTTGTTCCTTCCACAAACCACATATGGATCCACCAGTGTCATTGCATGTATGTTCTTTTCATGAATCACACCCAGTGTCAGTGCATGTCTGTTCTTCTAAACAAACCACACATGGATCCACCCAGTGTCATTGCATGTCTGTTCCTCTAAACAAACCACACATGGATCCACCTGGTGTGATTGCATGTCTGTTATTTTCACAAACCACACATGGATCCACTAGTGTCATTGCATGTGTGTTCATTTCATGAACCACAACTAGTGTCATTGCATGTATGTTCCTCTGAACAAACCACACATGGATCCAACCAGTGTGATTGCATGTCTGTTCCTCTAAACAAATCACACATGGATCCACCTAGTGTGATTACATGTCTGTTCTTTTCACAAACCACACATGGATCCACCAGTGTCATTGCATGTGTTTCTTTTCATGAACCACAACTAGATTCATTGCATGTCTGTTCTTCTAAACAAACCACACATGGATCCACCCAGTGTCATTGCATGTCTGTTCCTCTAAACAAATCACACATGCATCCACCTAGTGTGATTGCATGTCTGTTCTTTTCACAAACCACACATGGATCCACCAGTGTAATTGCATATGTGTTATTTTCATGAACCACAACTAGAGTTATTGCATGTCTGTTCTTCTAAACAAACCACACATGGATCCACCCAGTGTCATTGCATGTCTGTTCCTCTAAACAAACCACACATGGATCCACCTAGTGTGATTGCATGTCTGTTCTTTTCATGAACCACACATGGATCCACCAGTGTCATTTCATGTGTGTTCTTTTCATGAACCACAACTAGAGTCATTGCATGTCTGTTCTTCTAAACAAACCACACATGGATCCACCCAGTGTTATTGCATGTCTGTTCCTCTATTCAAACCACACATGGATCCACCTAGAGTCATTGCATGTCTGTTCTTTTCACAAACCACACATGGATCCACTAGTGTCATCGCATGTGTGTTATTTTCATGAACCACAACTAGAGTCATTGCATGTCTGTTCTTCTAAACAAACCACACATGGATCCACCTAGTGTCATTGCATGCATGTTCCTCTAAACAAACCACACATGGATCCACCTAGTGTAATTGCATGTCTGTTCTTTTCATCAACCACACATGGAACCAATAGTGTCATTGCATGTCTATTCTTCTCATGAACAACAACTAGTGTCATTGCATGTGTGTTCTTCTAAACAAACCACACATGGATCCACCTATTGTGATTGCATGTTTGTTCCTCTAACAAACCACACATGGATCCACCTAGTGTGATCGCATGTCTGTTCTTTTCACAAACCACACATGGATCCACCTAGTGTGATTGCATGTCTGTTCTTTTCATGAACCACACATGGATCCACCTAGTGTGATTGCATGTCTGTTATTTTCACAAACCACACATGGATCCACTAGTGTCATTGCATGTATGTTCTTTTCATGAGCCATAACTAGTGTCATCGCATGTCTGTTCCTCTCAACAAACCACACATGGATCCACCTAGTGTGATTGCATGTCTGTTCCTCACAACAAAGCACACATGAATCCACCTAGTGTGATTACATGTTTGTTATTTTCACAAACCACACATGGATCCTCCATTGGCATTGCATGTGTGTTCTTTTCATGAACCACAACTAGAGTCATTGCATGTCTGTTCCTCTAAACAAACGACACATGGATCCACCCAGTGTCATTGCATGTCTGTTGTTCTCACAAACCGCACATGGATCCACTAGTGTCATTGCATGTGTGTTCTTTTCATGAACCACAACTAGTGTCATTGCATGTCTGTTCCTTTGAACAAACCACACATGAACCACACCTAGTGTCATTGCATGTCTGCTCCTCTAAACAAACCACAAATGGATCCACCTAGTGTCATTGCATGTCTGTTCTTCTCACAAACCACACATGGATCCACCAGTGTCATTGCATGTGTGTTCTGTTCATGAACCACACATGGATACACCAGTGTCATTGCATGTGTGTTCTTTTCATGAACCACACATGGATCCACCAGTGTCATTGGATGTGTGTTCTTCTCGTGAACCACACATGGATCCACCAGTGTCATTGCATGTCTATTCTTTTCATGAACCACAACTAGAGTCATTGCATGTTTGTTCCTTCCACAAACCACATATGGATCCACCAGTGTCATTGCATGTGTGTTCTTTTCATGAATCACACCCAGTGTCATTGCATGTCTGTTCTTCTAAACAAACCACACATGGATCCACCCAGTGTCATTGCATGTCTGTTCCTCTAAACAAACCACACATGGATCCACCTGGTGTTATTGCATGTCTGTTATTTTCACAAACCACACATGGATCCACTAGTGTCATTGCATGTGTGTTCATTTCATGAACCACAACTAGTGTCATTGCATGTATGTTCCTCTGAACAAACCACACATGGATCCAACCAGTGTGATTGCATGTCTGTTCCTCTAAACAAATCACACATGGATCCACCTAGTTTGATTACATGTCTGTTCTTTTCACAAACCACACATGGATCCACCAGTGTCATTGCATGTGTTTATTTTCATGAACCACAACTAGAGTCATTGCATGTCTTTTCTTCTAAACAAACCAGACATGGATCCACCAGTGTAATTGCATATGTGTTATTTTCATGAACCACAACTAGAGTCATTGCATGTTTGTTATTTTCACAAACCACACATGGATCCACCAGTGTCATTGCATGTGTTTATTTTCATGAACCACAACTAGATTCATTGCATGTCTTCTTCTAAACAAACCACACATGGATCCACCCAGTGTCATTGTATGTCTGTCCTCTAAACAAATCACATGGATCCACCTAGTGTGATTGCATGTCTGTTTTTTCACAAACCACATGGATCCACCAGTGTAATTGCATATGTGTTATTTTCATGAACCACAACTAGAGTCATTTCATGTCTTCTTCTAAACAAACCACACATGGATCCACCCAGTGTCATTGCATGTCATTCCTCTAAACAAACCACCCATGGATCCACCTACGTGATCGCATGTCTGTCTTTTCATGAACCACACATGGATCCACCAGTGTCATTTCATGTGTGTTATTTTCATGAACCACAACTAGAGTCATTGCATGTCTGTTCTTCTAAACAAACCACACATGGATCCACCCAGTGTTATTGCATGTCTGTTCCTCTATACAAACCACACATGGATCCACCTAGAGTCATTGCATGTCTGTTCTTTTCACAAACCACACATGGATCCACTAGTGTCATTGCATATGTGTTCTTTTCATGAACCACAACTAGAGTCATTGCATGTCTGTTCTTCTAAACAAACCACACATGGATCCACCTAGTGTCATTGCATGTATGTTCCTCTAAACAAACCACACATGGATCCACCTAGTGTAATTGCATGTCCGTTCTTTTCATCAACCACACATGGATCCACTAGTGTCATTGCATGTCTGTTCTTCTCATGAACAACAACTAGAGTCATTGCATGTGTGTTCTTCTAAACAAACCACACATGGATCCTCCTATTGTGATTGCATGTTTGTTCCTCTAACAAACCACACATGGATCCACCTAGTGTGATCGCATGTCTGTTCTTTTCACAAACCACACATGGATCCACCCAGTGTCATTGCATGTCTGTTCTTTTCATGAACCACACATGGATCCACCTAGTGTAATTGCATGTCTGTTCTTTTCATCAACCACACATGGAACCACTAGTGTCATTGCATGTCTATTCTTCTCATGAACAACAACTAGTGTCATTGCATGTGTGTTCTTCTAAACAAACCACACATGGATCCACCTATTGTGATTGCATGTTTGTTCCTCTAACAAACCACACATGGATCCACCTAGTGTGATCGCATGTCTGTTCTTTTCACAAACCACACATGGATCCACCTAGTGTGATTGCATGTCTTTTCTTTTCATGAACCACACATGGATCCACCTAGTGTGATTGCATGTCTGTTATTTTCACAAACCACACATGGATCCACTAGTGTCATTGCATGTATGTTCTTTTCATGAGCCATAAATAGTGTCATCGCATGTCTGTTCCTCTCAACAAACCACACATGGATCCACCTAGTGTGATTGCATGTCTGTTCCTCACAACAAACCACACATGGATCCACCTAGTGTGATTACATGTTTGTTATTTTCACAAACCACACATGGATCCACCAGTGGCATTGCATGTGTGTTCTTTTCATGAACCACAACTAGAGTCATTGCATGTCTGTTCCTCTAAACAAACGACACATGGATCCACCCAGTGTCATTGCATGTCTGTTGTTCTCACAAACCGCACATGGATCCACTAGTGTCATTGCATGTGTGTTCTTTTCATGAACCACAACTAGTGTCATTGCATGTCTGTTCCTTTGAACAAACCACACATGAACCACACCTAGTGTCATTGCATGTCTGCTCCTCTAAACAAACCACAAATGGATCCACCTAGTGTCATTGCATGTCTGTTCTTCTCACAAACCACACATGGATCCACCAGTGTCATTGCATGTGTGTTCTGTTCATGAACCACACATGGATACACCAGTGTCATTGCATGTGTGTTCTTTTCATGAACCACACATGGATCCACCAGTGTCATTGGATGTGTGTTCTTCTCGTGAACCACACATGGATCCACCAGTGTCATTGCATGTCTATTCTTTTCATGAACCACAACTAGAGTCATTGCATGTTTGTTCCTTCCACAAACCACATATGGATCCACCAGTGTCATTGCATGTGTGTTCTTTTCATGAATCACACCAGTGTCATTGCATGTCTGTTCTTCTAAACAAACCACACATGGATCC
This sequence comes from Avena insularis, assembly GCA_023614405.1. Classification (NCBI taxonomy): domain Eukaryota; kingdom Viridiplantae; phylum Streptophyta; class Magnoliopsida; order Poales; family Poaceae; genus Avena; species Avena insularis. The sequence goes on from CM042692.1 coordinate 115,624,963, forward strand.
ACCCAGTGTCATTGCATGTCTGTTCCTCTAAACAAACCACACATGGATCCACCTGGTGTTATTGCATGTCTGTTATTTTCACAAACCACACATGGATCCACTAGTGTCATTGCATGTGTGTTCATTTCATGAACCACAACTAGTGTCATTGCATGTATGTTCCTCTGAACAAACCACACATGGATCCAACCAGTGTGATTGCATGTCTGTTCCTCTAAACAAATCACACATGGATCCACCTAGTGTGATTACATGTCTGTTCTTTTCACAAACCACACATGGATCCACCAGTGTCATTGCATGTGTTTATTTTCATGAACCACAACTAGAGTCATTGCATGTCTTTTCTTCTAAACAAACCACACATGGATCCACCAGTGTAATTGCATATGTGTTATTTTCATGAACCACAACTAGAGTCATTGCATGTTTGTTCTTTTCACAAACCACACATGGATCCACCAGTGTCATTGCATGTGTTTATTTTCATGAACCACAACTAGATTCATTGCATGTCTGTTCTTCTAAACAAACCACACATGGATCCACCCAGTGTCATTGTATGTCTGTTCCTCTAAACAAATCACACATGGATCCACCTAGTGTGATTGCATGTCTGTTTTTTTCACAAACCACACATGGATCCACCAGTGTAATTGCATATGTGTTATTTTCATGAACCACAACTAGAGTCATTGCATGTCTGTTCTTCTAAACAAACCACACATGGATCCACCCAGTGTCATTGCATGTCTGTTCCTCTAAACAAACCACCCATGGATCCACCTACTGTGATCGCATGTCTGTTCTTTTCATGAACCACACATGGATCCACCAGTGTCATTTCATGTGTGTTCTTTTCATGAACCACAACTAGAGTCATTGCATGTCTGTTCTTCTAAACAAACCACACATGGATCCACCCAGTGTTATTGCATGTCTGTTCCTCTATACAAACCACACATGGATCCACCTAGAGTCATTGCATGTCTGTTCTTTTCACAAACCACACATGGATCCACTAGTGTCATTGCATATGTGTTCTTTTCATGAACCACAACTAGAGTCATTGCATGTCTGTTCTTCTAAACAAACCACACATGGATCCACCTAGTGTCATTGCATGTATGTTCCTCTAAACAAACCACACATGGATCCACCTAGTGTAATTGCATGTCCGTTCTTTTCATCAACCACACATGGATCCACTAGTGTCATTGCATGTCTGTTCTTCTCATGAACAACAACTAGAGCCATTGCATGTGTGTTCTTCTAAACAAACCACACATGGATCCTCCTATTGTGATTGCATGTTTGTTCCTCTAACAAACCACACATGGATCCACCTAGTGTGATCGCATGTCTGTTCTTTTCACAAACCACACATGGATCCACCCAGTGTCATTGCATGTCTGTTCTTTTCATGAACCACACATGGATCCACCTAGTGTGATTGTATGTCTGTTATTTTCACAAACCACACATGGATCCACTAGTGTCATTGCATGTATGTTCTTTTCATGAGCCATAACTAGTGTCATCGCATGTCTGTTCCTCTGAACAAACCACACATGGATCCACCTAGTGTGATTGCATGACTGTTCTTCACAACAAACCACACATGGATCCACCTAGTGTGATTACATGTTTGTTCTTTTCACAAACCACACATGGATCCACCAGTGTCATTGCATGTGTGTTCTTTTCATGAACCACAACTAGAGTCATTGCATGTCTGTTCCTCTAAATAAATGACACATGGATCCACCCAGTGTCATTGCATGTCTGTTGTTCTCACAAACCGCACATGGATCCACTAGTGTCATTGCATGTGTGTTCTTTTCATGAACCACAACTAGTGTCATTGCATGTCTGTTCCTTTGAACAAACCACACATGAACCACACCTAGTGTCAGTGCATGTCTGCTCCTCTAAACAAACCACAAATGGATCCACCTAGTGCCATTGCATGTCTGTTCTTCTCACAAACCACACATGGATCCACCAGTGTCATTGCATGTGTGTTCTTTTCGTGAACCACACATGGATACACCAGTGTCATTGCATGTGTGTTCTTTTCATGAACCACACATGGATCCACCAGTGTCATTGGATGTGTGTTCTTCTCATGAACCACACATGGATCCACCAGTGTCATTGCATGTCTATTATTTTCATGAACCACAACTAGAGTCATTGCGTGTTTGTTCGTTCCACAAACCACATATGGATCCACCAGTGTCATTGCATGTATGTTCTTTTCATGAATTACACCCAGTGTCATTGCATGTCTGTTCTTCTAAACAAACCACACATGGATCCACCCAGTGTCATTGCATGTCTGTTCCTCTAAACAAACCACACATGGATCCACCTGGTGTGATTGCATGTCTGTTATTTTCACAAACCACACATGGATCCACTAGTGTCATTGCATGTGTGTTCATTTCATGAACCACAACTAGTGCCATTGCATGTATGTTCCTCTGAACAAACCACACATGGATCCAACCAGTGTGATTGCATGTCTGTTCCTCTAAACAAATCACACATGGATCCACCTAGTGTGATTACATGTCTGTTCTTTTCACAAACCACACATGGATCCACTAGTGTCATTGCATGTGTTTATTTTCATGAACCACAACTAGATTCATTGCATGTCTGTTCTTCTAGACAAACCACACATGGATCCACCCAGTGTCATTGCATGTCTGTTCCTCTAAACAAATCACACATGGATCCACCTAGTGTGATTGCATGTCTGTTCTTTTCACAAACCACACATGGATCCACCAGTGTAATTGCATATGTGTTATTTTCATGAACCACAACTAGAGTCATTGCATGTCTGTTCTTCTAAACAAACCACACATGGATCCACCCAGTGTCATTGCATGTGTTTATTTTCATGAACCACAACTAGATTCATTGCATGTCTGTTCTTCTAAACAAACCACACATGGATCCACCCAGTGTCATTGCATGTCTGTTCCTCTAAACAAATCACACATGGATCCACCTAGTGTGATTGCATGTCCGTTCTTTTCACAAACCACACATGGATCCACCAGTGTAATTGCATATGTGTTATTTTCATGAACCACAACTAGAGTCATTGCATGTCTGTTCTTCTAAACAAACCACACATAGATCCACCCAGTGTCATTGCATGTCTGTTCCTCTAAACAAACCACACATGGATCCACCTACTGTGATCGCATGTCTGTTCTTTTCACAAACCACACATGGATCCACCCAGTATCATTGCATGTCTGTTATTTTCATGAACCACAACTAGTGTCATTGCATGTCTGTTCCTTTGAACAAACCACACATGAACCACACCTAGTGTCATTGCATGTCTGCTCCTCTAAACAAAGCACAAATGGATCCACCTAGTGTCATTGCATGTCTGTTCTTCTCACAAACCACACATGGATCCACCAGTGTCATTGCATGTGTGTTCTTTTCATGAACCACACATGGATACACCAGTCTCATTGGATGTGTGTTCTTTTCATGAACCACACATGGATCCACCAGTGTCATTGGATGTGTGTTCTTCTCGTGAACCACACATGGATCCACCAGTGTCATTGCATGTCTATTCTTTTCATGAACCACAACTAGAGTCATTGCATGTTTGTTCCTTCCACAAACCACATATGGATCCACCAGTGTCATTGCATGTGTGTTCTTTTCATGAATTACACCCAGTGTCATTGCATGTCTGTTCTTCTAAACAAACCACACATGGATCCACCCAGTGTCATTGCATGTCTGTTCCTCTAAACAAATCACACATGGATCCACCTGGTATGATTGCATGTCTGTTATTTTCACAAACCACACATGGATCCACTAGTGTCATTGCATGTGTGTTCATTTCATGAACCACAACTAGTGTCATTGCATGTATGTTCCTCTGAACAAACCACACATGGATCCAACCAGTGTGATTGCATGTCTGTTCCTCTAAACAAATCACACATGGATCCACCTAGTGTGATTACATGTCTGTTCTTTTCACAAACCACATATGGATCCACCAGTGTCATTGCATGTGTTTATTTTCATGAACCACAACTAGATTCATTGCATGTCTGTTCTTCTAAACAAACCACACATGGATCCACCCAGTGTCATTGCATGTCTGTTCCTCTAAACAAATCACACATGGATCCACCTAGTGTGATTGCATGTCTGTTCTTTTCACAAACCACACATTGATCCACCAGTGTAATTGCATATGTGTTATTTTCATGAACCACAACTAGAGTCATTGCATGTTTGGTCTTCTAAACAAACCACACATGGATCCACCCAGTGTCATTGCATGTGTTTATTTTCATGAACCACAACTAGATTCATTACATGTCTGTTCTTCTAAACAAACCACACATGGATCCACCCAGTGTCATTGTATGTCTGTTCCTCTAAACAAATCACACATGGATCCACCTAGTGTGATTGCATGTCTGTTCTTTTCACAAACCGCACATGGATCCACCAGTGTAATTGCATATGTGTTATTTTCATGAACCACAACTAGAGTCATTGCATGTCTGTTCTTCTAAACAAACCACACATGGATCCACCCAGTGTTATTACATGTCTGTTACTCTATACAAACCACACATGGATCCACCTAGAGTCATTGCATGTCTGTTCTTTTCACAAACCATACATGGATCCACTAGTGTCATTGCATGTGTGTTCTTTTCATGAACCACAACTAGAGTCATTGCATGTCTGTTCTTCTAAACAAACCACACAAGGATCCACCTAGTGTCATTGCATGTATGTTCCTCTAAACAAACCACACATGGATCCACCTAGTGTAATTGCATGTCCGTTCTTTTCATCAACCACACATGGATCCACTAGTGTCATTGCATGTCTGTTCTTTTCATGAACCACACATGGATCCACCTAGAGTCATTGCATGTGTGTTCTTCTAAACTAACCACACATGGATCCACCAAGTGTGATTGCATGTTTGTTCCTCTAACAAACCACACATGGATCCACCTAGTGTGATCGCATGTCTGTTCTTTTCACAAACCACACATGGATCCACCCAGTGTCATTGCATGTCTATTCTTTTCATGAACCACACATGGATCCACCTAGTGTGATTGCATGTCTGTTCTTTTCATGAACCACAGCTAGAGTCATTGCAGGTGTGTTCCTTCCACAAACCACATATGGATCCACCAGTGTCATTGCATGTCTGTTCTTCTCATGAACCACACCTAGTGTGATTGCATGTTTGTTCCTCTAAATAAACCACGCATGGATCCACCAGTGTCATTGCATGTGTGTTGTTCCCATGAACCACAACCAGTGTCATTGCATGTATGTTCTTCTCACAAACCACACAAGGATCCACCAGTGTCATTGCATGTGTGTTCTTCTCATGAACCACACCCAGTGTCATTGCATGTCTGTTCCTCTAAACAAACCACACATGGATCCACCTACTGTGATTGCATGTGTGTTCCTCTAAACAAACCACACATGGATCCACCTAGTGTGATTGCATGTGTGTTCTTCTCATGAACAACAACTAGAGTCATTGCATGTGTGTTCTTCTAAACAAACAACACATGGATCCACCTATTGTGATTGCATGTTTGTTCCTCTAACAAACCACACATGGATCCACCTAGTGTGATCACATGTCTGTTCTTTTCACAAACCACACATGGATCCACCCAGTGTCATTGCATGTCCGTTCTTTTCATGAACCACACATGGATCCACCTAGTGTGATTGTATGTCCGTTATTTTCACAAACCACACATGGATCCACTAGTGTCATTGCATGTATGTTCTTTTCATCACCCATAACTAGTGTCATCGCATGTCTGTTCCTCTAAACAAACCACACATGGATCCACCTAGTGTGATTGCATGACTGTTCCTCACAACAAACCACACATGGATCCACCTAGTGTGATTACATGTTTGTTCTTTTCACAAACCACACATGGATCCACCAGTGTCATTGCATGTGTGTTCTTTTCATGAACCACAACTAGAGTCATTGCATGTCTGTTCCTCTAAACAAACGACACATGGATCCACCCAGTGTCATTGCATGTCTGTTGTTCTCACAAACCGCACATGGATCCACTAGTGTCATTGCATGTGTGTTCTTTTCATGAACCACAACTAGTGTCATTGCATGTCTGTTCCTTTGAACAAACCACACATGAACCACACCTAGTGTCATTGCATGTCTGCTCCTCTAAACAAACCACAAACGGATCCACCTAGTGTCATTGCATGTCTGTTCTTCTCATGTAACTACCTCGGTGAATTACTCTCCTAGTTACAAGCCTGGATGAGCGAAAATGGTTAAAATAGTACGGTGGGGCCCAAATGCCACTCACAGGTAGACCTTTCGGCCGTCCTAACCATTTCCAAACATCAGGACAAGAACGGGCGGCGTAATCGGCAGGCGAAGGGATCAACTACATACACAAATGAGTATGTATGCAAGCCACCATACAACAGTCCTCAGAGCCATTCCATCTAAAAGAAATAGAAATATTGCAACGCCATACGACAAGATCCAAATATCCTAGATAGATATAATAGTTTAGGATATCTCCTCATACATCAAACATCGGAGTATCAGGCGGAAGCGGAAAACAAGATCCGAGTACGGATAAGAAGCAAATCGGCATAAGATGCCCCATAAATAAACACATCCCGCCCATAGATCTCACGGATCCCCGTTCCCGGAATCTCTACACCGAGTGATCGTTGCCAACATCGTCCGTCTCCTCCACCCAGTATCCATCTTGCGAGTTTACCTGTTCATCTGAATCAAACAATTTATCGTGTGAGACCCTAGGGGTACTCAGCAAGTCTTTATGCCTCTAAAGGGGACACAACCTGGGGTGACGCAATTGCAGCAAAAGTTAAACCCTAACAATTCTATAGATACTCGCTAACCATCCGCCTAACCAAAGATAGACGGATGTCCGTGAATTAATACCAACAGTTGTAACAGTAATATTAATAGATCCATCCTCCTCCTCGCTTACCAACGAGGAAGCGGACGAACAACCCCCCCCCATCCGTTGGCAGTTTTATTATCCATTCCATGAGTGTTGCACTATTTACTAGTCAGGTACTTAGTCAAGTTAAAAGCGGTACTTTAGTTATACTTGTCTATGATCGAGAAACTGTGCTCCAAGTCGTCCATAACCGCGGACACGGCTTTCAGAAAGTTTCAGGGGTGCACAAATAGCAACACACACTCGATCAACCTCGGAAAAACCAAATCAAAACCCAACGAGGCATTCACGACAAAGCGATCACAGGATTCAGAAATATTTCAGGGGGCCACCCCATTAAGCTACCCGCAACGAAGTTACCGACTCCGAGACGGACTCAAGGTTTGCGTCAGTGGCTGTAAACGACTGGGAACCCGAAAGTGTGACTGGGGTTGTCGATACCGCGAAAACACTCTGCTTACCTAAACAATACGGGTGCTCCTCGCACAATCTTAAATAAAAGAGTAAAGCCTGGCATAAGTACAAGATAGTAATAAAGCTCCAAATTACTTTGTGGCCCCAAGAAATAAGAATGAATCAAGCTCTGGCTCAGGGGGGTCCATAGGCCTCCCGGATGTGGATAGCGCGAATATTCAAGGAACAGGAATCAAGTACTCGGGGTCCTACGGGACACAAGTGAGCATGAAAACCAAATAACAGATATTGCTCACCGATGCCACTTTCATTAGTTCTCCCATTACTACTCAGGTTAAGTTGTTTAGGTACCTCGTTATCCATCAGACACTCACATACCCTACACATGATGTTCTACGACTCGCATGGCTCAAACAACTCCTATAGTAATGGCTCATGGGATGGAGGAACAAGCTTCGGTGGGGTTTTAAAGTAAAGGCTATGTAGTACTTGGGATTCAATTTAATGCAATCGTGACTCGATGATGCAAGAATAAGATAGAGGCAATAGGTACTGTGTGTATGCAAGCATGTGGTAGTGCTTGCCTGGCAGCTCAGTTGAAGCGAGAGAAGGATCTGGGTAGTGCTCCTGGGTTTCTTGATATATCCCCTGCTCAGCGTCTATTCGAAGAAGAACCAAACAAACAAGGGCCAACATAAATAAAGTGCACAAGCATATGAATAAAATGCGACAAGCAAACAATCATGCCATGATGAATTATGCACCATTTGCATGGCAATAATGTAGCATGGCATGGGTGAGGTGTGGAATACAAGAATAAGGCATTTTATTGAGTTTTAGTCACATTTTAACCTCAATTAAGTTGCTGTATGCTTAATATTTATATGATGCATGCTGCAAATCAGAACATGGAATGCATAAACAGAATGGTCTCGTCGAGCTGATCATTTTAGACATATCATTTGTCAAATTTGGAGTTATAAAACAAAAGTTATTAATTAATTAGGGAAAAGGGCATTTTATTGTAATTTTAATCAAATTGAAATTTAAAGTGTTCAAACATTATTTTGAAGGGCAGATTTGAATTCCTCATATTTTTCTAATTTCAAAACATATATTATTTGTATTATTTGGAATTATATTTCAAAAGTTAATTAAAAACAGATTTGAATTTGAATTAAAACAAATTTGAAAAGTTTGAATTAAACAGAAAACAGAAAACCCTTTTTTTTACTCAGCTCGCCCTAGCCACAGACAGTGACCAGTGGGACCAGCGCTGACTCAGCAGCACAGCGCGCGGCAACCCTTTTTACACCGCTGGTCGGGTTTAGCCGCACTGCTGACAACAATGGGTCCAGGAGGCCAACCGTGTCACCCAATGGGAAGCGACACGTGGGGTCCGAGGACTCAGGCGAGAGCTTTGGATCTTGGGGGGCTTATCCGCTAAACGGCCAGAGAGGCTGACGGTGGGGCTCGGAGGGATCGCGGGTTCAGGCGGGAAAAAGGGCAGGGACTCTAGCGCAAAAGGACATGGATCTGCCGCTGCGGCCGACGGACTTTGCCAGTTGCCGCTCGACGACGATGGCGATGCCTATGCTGGATGAAACGCGTCGCTCCAAAAACGAAAAACGAAGAGGATACCACGGGCTACAACTTTCGTTCATAGATCTTGCACGGAGGCGGTCTACAGCGCGCGAAAAACCTAGGGGAACCGAGGCAGCAGGTGGGCTGCAGACGCGACGGACGCGCACGCTGACGGTGATCGCGGCAAAGCGTGCGCATGGGTGCTTTCGGCAGGGCGGCGGCGATGCAAGGTGAGAGGGGGAGGAAGATGATGTCCAGGAGGTCGGTAGGCTCACCTACGACCCTCAGGTGCAGCTAGCGGGCTAGGGGACACGTAGATCGGCGAGGAAGTAGCGGGGCCGGAGTATTCCTGGTGCTCACGGACACGGCAGAGGCGGGGCTTCTCCGGCGAGCTCCTGGTACTACCCCGTGGCCTAGGCGTCGAAGAGGGAGCAGAGGAAGCCCCTGGTGCTCCTGGATCGCCTTGGGGAGCTTCAGACGGACGAGGCAAAGAGGTAGATGGGACTAGGGTTTGGGTTCGGCATGGGGAAGGCCATGGCTGTTCCTAGGGGGAAAGTGGGAGGAAGACGGGGTGCCTGGCGTCCAGATCTTTCCCTGGGGTTTTCCTGGGGTGGTTGAGGTGATAAGGGGGAGAGGGGAGAGGCACATGGGTAGCTTCACCTTTTGGCAAAGTAGAGGAAGGGCCTCGGGTGATCTCTCTCCTCTCTCTCTTGTTGTTTTGCTAAGAGAGAAAGAGGGGGACCAGGGAGAGTAGGGTGGCTAGGTGGGGCCTGCATGGTAGGGAGAGGGGGTGAGAGATGAGTGGGTAGCTAGGGTTAGCTTAGAGGTGCTCGGGTTAGGTTAGAGAGGAAGCTAGGGTTTAGGAGAGAGGATAAAGAGAGAGGGTGAGATGAGAGAGAGATGAGGTAGGGTGCTTAGGGTTTAGCTACTTGCACGCACCAAGCTAGATCAAACAAGAATAGGTGGATGAGGTGTAGGGTTTAGCAAACTCAAACAAGATCAACAAAAAGGAGTGGAAGAGAGGGATAGAGATGTGGTGGTGGATTTTAGCAAGACCATACTAGATCAAGCCAAAAGAGTGGTAGAGAGGGGGATGGATGATTCATTCAAAGATTCAAATAAAAACCCAAAAGACTAGAATGTGGTGGTTCTTGCATGGCCCATGCAAAATAATTAATGCCATGTGTATTCTTGTGAAAACACTAATATTAACATGGCATTATTCTTATGCATTTCCAAAAGTGGGATAAAGCCAAGCAAAAGAATTTAAATGAAAGCTCCAAGTGGAGTAGATGGAGATGATCATATTTGATTATAATTGGGACTTGCTAGTGTGTATATTCCACTAGATGTTTAATAGTCCCAAAAATATCCCAACATGAGCATAAATCCATAATAATCCATAAGAAAGTTAGGAAAAAGGAGCACTACTCATAGTGCATGCAAAGGTGGCTCCACATATCAATAATGTGAAAACAACATGATGCTAATATGAGAGCATGTGGAAATAGAATTGGACCCATCCCAACCCACATGAGCTAGAGGTAAAAATCCCAATAAAGTGCAAAGCTCTTATTTAGTTGGATGGTGGAATTAGAAGGTGATGGAAGAAAGGTGGTGGAGTTACTAAAAGATATGCCCCCAACTCAACTTGGGCATTAAACAATATATCAAGAACCAAATACAATATCAAGAGGCGAATACAATTTACAATGCATATGTGAGAAGAACCAACACAAAAAGGGTTTTATATGATGCTCAAATGCAAGGTGGCATGATGACATGAGCATGATATAATTATGATGCAACAATTATATATATGAGGTAGCCATTATATTACTAGACCAAGTAGCATTACAATTGTTAGACAATTGGGATGCTACAACTCTCCCCCACTAAACAGGAATCTCGCCCCGAGATTCTAGGAAGAAGAAGAAGACACAAAGAGGGTAGGATACTTGGCACGGAGCTCATCTTCACGTTCCCAAGTGGCTTCATCAACAGAATGGTGCGACCACTGCACCTTGCAGAACTTGATGGACTTGTTGTGAGTCCTTCTTTCTGCGACTTCAAGGATTTTTGTGGGGTGTTCTTGATAAGACAGGTCTTCTTGGAGATTGATAAGCTCATGGTCCACGGTCCTGCCGGGATCCTTGAAGCACTTCTTGAGCTGAGAGATGTGGAAAACATCATGGACTTTGAGTTTTTCCGGGAGCTCAAGAGCGTAAGCAACTTCTCCTCTTCTTCCACGAATTTTGAATGGACCGATGTATCTAGGAGCCAGCTTTCCTTTGATACCAAAGCGGTGCGTGCCTCTCATGGGAGTGACACGAAGGTAAACGAGATCACTAGGAACATACTCCATGTCCGTGTGCTTTCTGTCATAATTGCTCTTCTGGCGACTTTGAGCAATCTTCAGATTTTCAAGAATGATGTGAACCTTCTCCTCCGCTTGAGTTACAATGTCAGGGCCAAACAATATTCTTTCTCCTGTATCCGACCAACCAATCAGAGTTCTGCATTTGCGACCATAGAGAGCCTCAAATGGTGCCATCTTTAGACTTTTCTGGAAGCTATTGTTGTAAGAGAATTCAGCATAAGGAAGACATTCTTCCCACTTCATGCCAAAAGACATGACGCAAGCACGGAGCATATCCTCGTAATCTGATTGATCCTTTCAACTTGTCCTTGCGACTGAGGGTGGTAAGCTGTGCTGAAGTTCAATTTTGTTCCCAAAGCATTTTGGAAACTTTCCCAGAACTTGGAAGTGAAGATGCTTCCACGGTCTGAACTGATCTCAAGCGGAACCCCATACAGAGAGACAATTCTGTTGATATAGAGCTCAGCCAACTGAATTGCAGAAATTGTTTCCTTGACGGGGAAGAAGTGTGCCACTTTAGAAAGCCTGTCAATGACAACAAAGATTGCATTGTTGCCCTTCTGCGACCTTGGAAAACCAGTGATGAAGTCCATCTCTACTTTCTCCCATTTCCATTCCGGGGGTTTCAATGGCTGTAGAAGACCGGAAGGTTTCTGATGGATAGCTTTAACTCTGCGGCAGACATCACACTCCGAGACATACTTGGCACAATATCTTTTCAATCCGGGCAACCAATATTGTGTTTTCAAGTCCATGTACATCTTTGTGCTGCCAGGGTGGGTAGAAAGAACAGAATCATGCGCCTCCTTGAGAACTTGCTCTCTCAAACCCGGGTAGTTCGGAACAAACATCCGGTGTTCAAAGAAAAGCATGCCTTGGTCATCGACGTGGAAGGACTCATACTTCGGAAGCTGAAGTCTGGAGATGATCTTTTTGGTGTACGGATCACCGAGTTGAAGGGAGCGAACCTTTTCTTCCAAGAGAGGGGTTGCCAGAAGGTTCAGAAGATACCCTTGATCCACAATTTCAAGGTTGATCTTGCGGAATTCCTCGCACAAGAGAGGCTGTTGTTCTTCCAGCATGAGGTTGCTGACATAAGCTTTGCGGCTGCGAGCATCGGCCATGACATTAGCTTTGCCCGGAGTGTAGTTGATGGTCAAATCGAAGTCATTGATTGCTTCAATCCACCTCCTCTGACGAAGGTTGAGATCAGGCTGAGTGAAGATATACTTCAAGCTCTTGTGATCAGAAAAGATTTCACAACGGTTGCCAAGCAAGTAGTGCCTCCATACTTTCAAAGCAAAGACAACTGCTGCGAGCTCGAGGTCATGTGTAGGATAGTTGATCTCATGCGTCTTCAACTGTCGAGAGGCATAAGCAACAACTTGTTTTTCTTGCATAAGAACCGCACCCAATCCTTGCAAAGATGCGTCACAGAAGATCTGGAAAGGCTTGGATGTGTCTGGAGGAACCAAGACTGGTGTGGAAGTGAGCTTCTCTTTGAGTGTCTCAAAGCTTGCTTGACATGCAGGAGTCCAAAGGTATTTCTTGCCTTTCTTGAGGAGATCGGTAAGAGGCTTCGCTATCTTTGAAAAGTTCTGAACGAAGCGACGGCAATAACTAGCCAAACCAAGGAAGCTCCGGACTTCTTTGACATTTACAGGAGGAAGCCAATCAACAATCGTCTTTACAGTTTCCGGGTTGACGGCAATGCCCTTGGCAGAGATGACGTGACCAAGATAGGTGACTTGAGGCAGCCAAAACTCACATTTGGAGAACTTTGCATACAAGCGGTTCTCACGAAGCTTGTTTAGGACACACCGAAGGTGTTCTTCATGCTCTTCCTTAGACTTAGAATAGACTAGGATGTCATCAGATAGACCACAACGAACTTATCAAGATACTCCATGAAAACCGAGTTCATAAGCCTCGAGAAGGTGGCAGGTGTGTTGGTGAGACCGAAAGACATGACCATGTACTCATACAGGCCATAGCGGGTGGTGAAAGCTGTTTTAGGAACATCTTCCTTGCGAATCTTGATTTGATGATAACCACTTCTCAAGTCAAGCTTAGAGAATACCACAGCTCCAGCTAGCTGATCGAAGAGATCATTAATCCGCGGAAGGGGATATTTATTCTTGATGGTTTTAGCATTGAGAGCCCGATAGTCAACACAAAGTCTATCAGTCTTGTCTTGCTTCTTCACAAAGAGGGTTGGGCTACCCCAAGAAGAGGTACTGTGTTGAATGAAACCCAACTTCTCTTGTTCATCAAGCTGACGTTTGAGTTCAGCCAACTCAGCAGGACCCATTTTATAAGGCCGCTTGGAGATAGGAGTCGTTCCAGGTTCAGGCTCAATTACAAACTCAACCTCACGATTCGGAGGCATACCTGGCAACTCTTCAGGAAAGACATCTGGGAACTCACAGACCACCGGAACACCCTGAATAGCTTCCATAGCATCATCATTCAGAGCCGCCAAAGAGAAAAGCTGAATAGTAGGAGTCAGACTTGGAGAATAGACTATATGGCCTTCAGGAATTTTCAGAGAAACCGAAATGCTCAGACAATCAATCACAGCTGCATTTGCTGTTAACCAATCCATGCCCAAGATAACATCAATGTCAGAATTGCCCAGAATGATTAAGGACGCCGAGAACGAAGAGCCACCAATGTCAATTTGGTTGTTATGGCTGATTTTAGAAGCTGCCATCTTTGCTCCAGGAGAAAGGACCATTAACCGCTTAAGGAGAGGATCCATAGCTAACTCATTCTCATGTGCAAACTTGTGAGAAACAAAAGAATGCGAAGCACCAGAATCAAACAAAACTCGTGCAGGGACTAAGTTAACGGAAGCATACCCATCACAACCTGTGTGCATGCTCAGCTTGGCACGAGCAATGATGAGACCCGGCTTGGTGTTGATGTTGAGAGCCCGAGGTGGTGGTGCACGAACCATAGGAGAGCTTGCAGGTCTTGGAGGTGGTGGAGGAAGAGCTTTGTTGTTCATCGGACAGTTCCATGTTGATGCCCAGTGTTTCCACAAGTGTAACAAGCACTGTGTGGAGCAACGTGCCAGGATTCTGCCAAGCGCCTGTGGTAGTGGTGGTTGTAGCCCCTGCGAGCAGCAGGGAGGAAGTTTGGTGGCCTTGCCGCGTAGCTTGAAGGTCTTGGTGGAGCCGGGAGCGACGGTGGGGTGTTAGGAACCCAGACACGACGCTTAGAAGGAGTTGACATAGCTGAAGAGCTTGCTGCATCGCGGTTGTGTTTCTTTGACTCCTCAAACACTTGCCGACTAGCTTCTTCCTGCAGAGCTGTATGCTGAAGTTCCAGAAAAGATGTCGGCCTTGCATGTGTGATTGCATATTTAATCGATGCATTGAGCCCTTGCCGGAACCTCTTTTGCTTCTTCTTGTCATCAGAGATCTCATCGCCACCATAACGAGAAAGGTTCATGAAGTTCCTGATGTAAGTATTGACATTGTCATTGCCCTGCTTGAGGTTGAGAAACACTTCCTTCATCCTCTCCATGACAATTTCTGACAAATACTGCTCTTTGAAAGCTCCAGTGAACTGTTCCCAAGTAGGCTGAAAACCAGTGCAGTTTGCCTTCAGGTAATTCTCCCACCACAGAGCTGCATCTCCCTTCAGAAGGTGAGTAGCACATTTTACCCATTCTTGCTCAGGAACATCAGCAGTCAGCAGTAGCCTTGACATCTCACGCAACCAATCATCAGCATCCAGTGGTTGATCGGACACATCAAATTGACGTGGGTTGAACTTCAGGAAGCTTTTGATGTCGCCTCGCTTGGGAGGTGGAGGTAGCGGAACAAACTCATTCCTCCTGACACTTTCTTCAAAACGCTGCTGGTTCTGCTGCATTGCTGCCAAGGCATTAGCGATGCTTGACAACGCGGCCCACAGTTCAGGTTGTATGTCCTCATCAGAACGGCGTGGTGGTGCCATCCTGTGATTGATATAAAACACAAGTCAGTACTATAATGGAGAATAATAATAATCCAAAATAGTACCAAGATGGAATTAACCAAGATTAAAGGATACAATTTACTAAGATGATATTAAAATATCGACGAAGTTCAAAGCACCTAGAAGATATTAAGCATATCGCACACGACTGAAAAGGAGTGTGGTACACAACTTAACAAAGAAAAAAAAATTCCGCAAATTTCGGCATTAAAATACCAATAGATGCGCAAAATCACTTAACGAATCAAGATTAGTGACTCTACCAATTCAATATACAAGAGCGAATGATAACAGTAGTGGTATGGTCGCAACTCCATCCCGCACTCAAATCATTACTCCGCACATGAATAAGTAGAACACATATCCCAACACCTTCTTCTCAAGATGAACCTAAAGATTAGTAACTACGGAATCGAACACCCCAAACAAGATAACGTCGGATAACAAAGAGTAAGACAGATCGCGACGGTATACAACGAATCAGATAGATCGCGCCGGTTTGCAAAAGCCTGTCGGTATGGAATGTACCAACAGTTGATAACCAAAGGCAGATTGTGATAACAAGTTGGATGCAACAGATAGACAAGGAATTACACACACACACACACTCACACACACACAACCTATGGTACTACGGAACCCAAAACACGTGAATCCTAGTTTGAATTTTAAGAAGAGGATTGAAAACGTTACACTTCCTTACCAGAAAAGGGTGGGTGGGTGGGTAAGAAGAAAAGTGGAAGCAGTCCTACTCTCGCGTCATATATTTCCCTAGTATACATAGCTACCAAAAATATTTGCTAGACTAACAACGACCATTTGGCTGAGACCCTGAAGGGCGGGATGGCTCTGATACCAATTGTAACTACCTCGGTGAATTACGCTCCTAGTTACAAGCCTAGATGAGCGGAAATGGTTAAAATAGTACGGTGGGGCCCAAATGCCACTCACAAGTAGACCTTTCGGCCGTCCTAACCATTTCCAAACATCGGGACAAGAACGGGCGGCGTAATCGGCAGGCGAAGGGATCAACTACATACACAAATGAGTATGTATGCAAGCCACCATACAACAGTCCTCAGAGCCATTCCATCTAAAAGAAATAGAAATATTGCAACGCCATACGGCAAGATCCAAATATCCTAGATAGATATAATAGTTTAGGATATCTCCTCATACATCAAACATCAGAGTATCAAAGTGAAGGAAAACAAGATCCGAGTACGGATAAGAAGCAAATCGGCATAAGATGCCCCATAAATAAACACATCCCGCCCACGATCTCACGGATCCCCATTCCGAATCTCTACACCGAGTGATCGTTGCCAACATCGTCTGCCTCCTCCACCCAGTATGCATCTTGCGAGTTTACCTGTTCATCTGAATCAAACAATTTATCGTGTGAGACCCTAGGGGTACTTAGCAAGTCTTTATGCCTCCAAAGGGGACACAACCTGGGGTGACGCAATTGCAGCAAAAGTTAAACCCTAACAATTCTATAGATACTCGCTAACCATCCGCCTAACCAAAGATAGACGGATGTCCGTGAATTAATACCAATAGTTGTAACAGTAATATTAACAGATCCATCCTCCTCCTCGCTTACCAACGAGGAAGCGATTTAACAACTCCCCATCCGCTGGCGTTTTATTATCCATTCCATGAGTGTTGCACTATTTACTAGTCGTACTTAGTCAAGTTAAAAGCGGTACTTTAGTTATACTTGTCTATGATCGAAATCGTGCTCCAAGTCGTCCATAACGCGGACACGACTTTCAAAGTTTTACTGCAGGGTGCACAAATAGCAACACACACTCGATCAACCTCGAAAAACCAAATCAAAACCCAACGAGGCATTCACGACAAAGCGATCACAGATTCAGAAATATTTCAGGGGGGCACCCCATTAAGCTACCCGCAACGAAGTAATCCGACGCCGAGACGGACTCAAGTTTTGCGTCAGTGGCTGTAAACGACTGGGAACCCGAAAGTGTGACTGGGGTTGTCGATACCGCGAAAACACTCCGCTTACCTAAACAGTACGGGTGCTCCTCGCACAATCTTAAATAAAGCAGTAAAGCCTGGCATAAGTACAAGATAGTAATAAAGCTCCAAACTACTTTGTGGCCCCAAGAAATAAGAATGAATCAAGCTCGCGTGGGGGTCCATAGGCCTCCCGGATGTGGATAGCGCGAATATTCAAGGAACAGGAATCAAGTACTCGGGGTCCTACGGGACACAAGTGAGCATGAAAACCAAATAACAGATATTGCTCACCGATGCCACTTTCATTAGTTCTCCCATTACTACTCAGGTTAAGTTGTTTAGGTACCTCGTTATCCATCAGACACTCACATACCCTACACATGATGTTCTACGACTCGCATGGCTCAAACAACTCCTATAGTAATGGCTCATGGGATGGAGGAACAAGCTTCGGTGGGGTTTTAAAGTAAAGGCTATGCAGTACTTGGGATTCAATTTAATGCAATCGCGACTCGATGATGCAAGAATAAGATAGAGGCAATAGGTACTGTATGCAAGCATGTGGTAGTGCTTGCCTGGCAGCTCGATTGAAGCGAGAGAAGGATCTGGTAGTGCTCCTGGTTTCTTGATATATCCCCTTCGCCGTCTATTCGAAGAAGAACCAAACAAACAAGGGCCAACATAAATAAAGTGCACAAGCATATGAATAAAATGCGACAAGCAAACAATCATGCCATGATGAATGATGCACCATTTGCATGGCAATAATGTAGCATGGCATGGGTGAGGTGTGGAATACAAGAATAAGGCATTTTATTGAGTTTTAGTCACATTTTAACCTCAATTAAGTTGTTGTATGCTTAATGTTTATATGATGCATGCTGCAAATCAGAACATGGAATGCATAAACAGAAAGGTCTCGTCGAGCTGATCATTTTAGACATATCATTTGTCAAATTTGGAGTTATAAAACAAAAGTTATTAATTAATTAGGGAAAAGGGCATTTTATTGTAATTTTAATCAACTTGAAATTTAAAGTGTTCAAACATTATTTTGAAGGGCAGATTTGAATTCCTCATATTTTTCTGATTTCAAAACATATATTATTTGTATTATTTGGAATTATATTTCAAAAGTTAATTAAAAACAGATTTGAATTTGAATTAAAACAAATTTGAAAAGTTTGAATTAAACAGAAAACAGAAAACCCTTTTTTTACTCAGCTCGCCCTAGCCACAGACAGTGACCAGTGGGTCCAGCGCTGACTCAGCAGCACAGCGCGCGGCAACCCTTTTTACACCGCGGGCTGGCCTAGCCGCACCGACGCAGCTGGCCACCCAAATGGGAAGCGACACGTGGGCGGTCCGAGGACTGCGCGGTGGAGGCTTTGGATCTTGGGGGGCTTATCCGCTAAACGGCCAGAGAGGCTGACGGTGGGGCTCGGAGGGATCGCGGGTTCAGGCGGGAAAAAGGGCAGGGACTCTAGCGCAAAAAGGACATGGATCGTCAAGCGCTCGACGGACGCAGTCTTGCCGGGCAATAAATCTGGCTGTCTCCCGACGACGATGGCGACGCCTACACTGGATGAAACGCGTCGCTCCAAAAACGAAAAACGAAGAGGATACCACGGGCTACAACTTTCGTTCATAGATCTTGCACGGAGGCGGTCTACAGCGCGCGAAAAACCTAGGGGAACCGAGGCAGCAGGTGGGCTGCAGACGCGACGGACGCGCACGCTGACGGTGACTGCGGCAGCACGCGTGCACGTGGGGTGCTCGACGCAGGGCGGCGGCGATGCAAGGTGAGAGGGGGAGGAAGATGATGTCCAGGAGGTCGGTAGGCTCACCTACGACCCTCAGGTGTAGCTAGCGGGCTAGGGGACGCGTAGATCGGCGAGGAAGTAGCGGGGCCGGAGTATTCCTGGTGCTCATGGACACGGCGGAGGCGGGGCTTCTCCGGCGAGCTCCTGGTACTACCCCGTGGCCTAGGCGTCGAAGAGGGAGCAGAGGAAGCCCCTGGTGCTCCTGGATCACCTTGGGGAGCTTCAAACCGACGAGGCAAAGAGGTAGATGGGACTAGGGTTTGGGTTCGGCATGGGGAAGGCCATGGCTGTTCCTGGGGGGAAAGTGGGAGGAAGACGGGGTGCCTGGCGTCCAGATCTTGCCCTGGGGTTTTCCTGGGGTGGTTGAGGTGATAAGGGGGAGAGGGGAGAGGCACATGGGTAGCTTCACCTTTTGGCAAAGTAGAGGAAGGGCCTCGGGTGATCTCTCTCCTCTCTCTCTTGTTGTTTTGCTAAGAGAGAAAGAGGGGGACCAGGGAGAGTAGGGTGGCTAGGTGGGGCCTGCATGGTAGGGAGAGGGGGTGAGAGATGAGTGGGTAGCTAGGGTTAGCTTAGAGGGGCTCGGGTTAGGTTAGAGAGGAAGCTAGGGTTTAGGAGAGAGGATAAAGAGAGAGGGTGAGATGAGAGAGAGATGAGGTAGGGTGCTTAGGGTTTAGCTACTTGCACGCACCAAGCTAGATCAAACAAGAATAGGTGGATGAGGTGTAGGGTTTAGCAAACTCAAACAAGATCAACAAAAAGGAGTGGAAGAGAGGGATAGAGATGTGGTGGTGGATTTTAGCAAGACCATACTAGATCAAGCCAAAAGAGTGGTAGAGAGGGGGATGGATGATTCATTCAAAGATTCAAATAAAAACCCAAAAGACTAGAATGTGGTGGTTCTTGCATGGCCCATGCAAAATAATTAATGCCATGTGTATTCTTGTGAAAACACTAATATTAACATGGCATTATTCTTATGCATTTCCAAAAGTGGGATAAAGCCAAGCAAAAGAATTTAAATGAAAGCTCCAAGTGGAGTAGATGGAGATGATCATATTTGATTATAATTGGGACTTGCTAGTGTGTATATTCCACTAGATGTTTAATAGTCCCAAAAATATCCCAACATGAGCATAAATCCATAATAATCCATATGAAAGCTAGGAAAAAGGAGCACTACTCATAGTGCATGCAAAGGTGGATCCACATATCAATAATGTGAAAACAACATGATGCTAATATGAGAGCATGTGGAAATATAATTGGATCCATCCCAACCCACATGAGCTAGAGGTAAAAATCCCAATAAAGTGCAAAGCTCATATTTAGTTGGATGGTGGAATTAGAAGGTGATGGAAGAAAGGTGGCGGAGTTACTAAAAGATATGCCCCCAACTCAACTTGGGCATTAAACAATATATCAAGAACCAAATACAATATCAAGAGGCGAATACAATTTACAATGCATATGAGAGAAGAACCAACACAAAAAGGGTTTTATATGATGCTCAAATGCAAGGTGGCATGATGACATGAGCATGATATAATTATGATGCAACAATTATATATATGAGGTAGCCATTATATTACTAGACCAAGTAGCATTACAATTGTTAGACAATTGGGATGCTACATCTCACAAACCACACATGGATCCACCAGTGTCATTGCATGTGTGTTCTTTTCGTGAACCACACATGGATACACCAGTGTCATTGCATGTGTGTTCTTTTCATGAACCACACATGGATCCACCAGTGTCATTGGATGTGTGTTCTTCTCATGAACCACACATGGATCCACCAGTGTCATTGCATGTATATTCTTTTCATGAACCACAACTAGAGTCATTGCATGTTTGTTCCTTCCACAAACCACATATGGATCCACCAGTGTCATTGCATGTATGTTCTTTTCATGAATCACACCCAGTGTCATTGCATGTCTGTTCTTCTAAACAAACCACACATGGATCCACCCAGTGTCATTGCATGTCTGTTCCTCTAAACAAACCACACATGGATCCACCTGGTGTGATTGCATGTCTGTTATTTTCACAAACCACACATGGATCCACTAGTGTCATTGCATGTGTGTTCATTTCATGAACCACAACTAGTGTCATTGCATGTATGTTCCTCTGAACAAACCACACATGGATCCAACCAGTGTGATTGCATGTCTGTTCCTCTAAACAAATCACACATGGATCCACCCAGTGTTATTGCATGTCTGTTCCTCTATACAAACCACACATGGATCCACCTAGAGTCATTGCATGTCTGTTCTTTTCACAAACCACACATCGATCCACCAGTGTAATTGCATATGTGTTATTTTCATGAACCACAACTAGAGTCATTGCATGTTTGTTCTTCTAAACAAACCACACATGGATCAACCCAGTGTCATTGCATGTGTTTATTTTCATGAACCACAACTAGATTCATTGCATGTGTGTTCTTCTAAACAAACCACACATGGATCCACCCAGTGTCATTGCATGTATGTTCCTCTAAACAAATCACACATGGATCCACCTAATGTGATTGCATGTCCGTTCTTTTCACAAACCACACATGGATCCACCAGTGTAATTGCATATGTGTTATTTTCATGAACCACAACTAGAGTCATTGCATGTCTGTTCTTCTAAACAAACCACACATAGATCCACCCAGTGTCATTGCATGTCTGTTCCTCTAAACAAACCACACATGGATCCACCTAGTGTGATCACATGTCTGTTCTTTTCATGAACCACACATGGATCCACCAGTGTCATTTCATGTGTGTTCTTTTCATGAACCACAACTAGAGTCATTGCATGTCTGTTCTTCTAAACAAACCACACATGGATCCACCCAGTGTTATTGCATGTTTGTTCCTCTATACAAACCACACATGGATCCACCTAGAGTCATTGCATGTCTGTTCTTTTCACAAACCACACATGGATCCACTAGTGTCATTGCATGTGTGTTCTTTTCATGAACCACAACTAGAGTCATTGCATGTCTGTTCTTCTAATCAAACCACATATGGATCCACCTAGTGTCATTGCATGTATGTTCCTCTAAACAAACCACACATGGATCCACCTAGTGTAATTGCATGTCTGTTCTTTTCATCAACCACACATGGATCCACTAGTGTCATTGCATGTCTGTTCTTCTCATGAACAACAACTAGAGTCATTGCATGTGTGTTCTTCTAAACAAACCACACATGGATCCACCTATTGTGATTGCATGTTTGTTCCTCTAACAAACCACACATGGATCCACCTAGTGTGATCGCATGTCTGTTCTTCTCACAAACCACACATGGATCCACCCAGTGTCATTGCATGTCTGTTCTTTTCATGAACCACACATGGATCCACCTAGTGTGATTGCATGTCTGTTATTTTCACAAACCACACATGGATGCACTAGTGTCATTGCATGTATGTTCTTTTCATGAGCCATAACTAGTGTCATCGCATGTTTGTTCCTCTAAACAAACCACACATGGATCCACCTAGTGTGATTGCATGACTGCTCCTCACAACAAACCACACATGGATCCACCTAGTGTGATTACATGTTTGTTATTTTCACAAACCACACATGGATCCACCAGTGTCATTGCATGTGTGTTCTTTTCATGAACCACAACTGAGTCATTGCATGTCTGTTCTTCTAAACAAACCACACATGGATCCACCTAGTGTAATTGCATGTCTGTTCCTCTAAACAAACCACACATGGATCCACCTAGTGTGATTGCATGTCTATTATTTTCACAAACCACACATGGATCCACCAGTGTCATTGCATGTGTGTTCTTTTCATGAACCACAACTAGAGTCATTGCCTGTCTATTCTTCTAAACAAACCACACATGGATCCAACTAGTGTCATTTAATGTCTGTTCCTCTAAACAAACCACACATGGATCCACCTAGTGTGATTGCATGTCTTTTATTTTCACAAACCACACATCAATCCACCTGTGTCATTGCATGTGTGTTCTTTTCATGAACCACAACTAGTGTCATTGCATGTCTGTTCCTCTAAACAAACCACACATGGATACACCTAGTGTGATTGCATGTCTGTTCCTCTAAACAAACCACACATGGATCCACCTAGTGTGATTGCATGTCTGTTATTTTCACAAACCACACATGGATGGACTAGTGTCATTGCATGTATGTTCTTTTCATGAGCCATAACTAGTGTCATCGCATGTTTGTTCCTCTAAACAAACCACACATGGATCCACCTAGTGTGATTGCATGACTGCTCCTCACAACAAACCACACATGGATCCACCTAGTGTGATTACATGTTTGTTATTTTCACAAACCACACATGGATCCACCAGTGTCATTGCATGTGTGTTCTTTTCATGAACCACAACTGAGTCATTGCATGTCTGTTCTTCTAAACAAACCACACATGGATCCACCTAGTGTAATTGCATGTCTGTTCCTCTAAACAAACCACACATGGATCCACCTAGTGTGATTGCATGTCTATTATTTTCACAAACCACACATGGATCCACCAGTGTCATTGCATGTGTGTTCTTTTCATGAACCACAACTAGAGTCATTGCCTGTCTATTCTTCTAAACAAACCACACATGGATCCAACTAGTGTCATTTAATGTCTGTTCCTCTAAACAAACCACACATGGATCCACCTAGTGTGATTGCATGTCTTTTATTTTCACAAACCACACATCAATCCACCTGTGTCATTGCATGTGTGTTCTTTTCATGAACCACAACTAGTGTCATTGCATGTCTGTTCCTCTAAACAAACCACACATGGATACACCTAGTGTGATTGCATGTCTGTTCCTCTAAACAAACCACATATGAATCCACCTAGTGTGATTGC
The DNA here is from genome assembly GCA_023614405.1 of Avena insularis. Lineage (NCBI taxonomy): Eukaryota > Viridiplantae > Streptophyta > Magnoliopsida > Poales > Poaceae > Avena > Avena insularis. The sequence goes on from CM042692.1 coordinate 115,649,062, forward strand.
ATGTCTGTTCTTTTCACAAACCACACATGGATCCACCAGTGTCATTGCATGTGTGTTCTTTTCATGAATCACAACTAGAGTCATTGCATGTCTGTTCTTCTAAACAAACCACACATGAATCCATATAGTGTCATTGCATGTCTGTTCTTCTAAACAAACCACACATGAATCCATATAGTGTGATTGCATGTCTGTTCTTCTAAACAAACCACACATGGATCCACCTAGTGTTATTGCATGTTTGTTCCTCTATACAAACCACACATGGATCCACCTAGAGTCATTGCATGTCTGTTCTTTTCACAAACCACACATGGATCCACTAGTGTCATTGCATGTGTGTTCTTTTCATGAACCACAACTAGAGTCATTGCATGTCTGTTCTTCTAAACAAACCACATATGGATCCACCTAGTGTCATTGCATGTATGTTCCTCTAAACAAACCACACATGGATCCACCTAGTGTAATTGCATGTCTGTTCTTTTCATCAACCACACATGGATCCACTAGTGTCATTGCATGTCTGTTCTTCTCATGAACAACAACTAGAGTCATTGCATGTGTGTTCTTCTAAACAAACCACACATGGATCCACCTATTGTGATTGCATGTTTGTTCCTCTAACAAACCACACATGGATCCACCTAGTGTGATCGCATGTCTGTTCTTCTCACAAACCACACATGGATCCACCCAGTGTCATTGCATGTCTGTTCTTTTCATGAACCACACATGGATCCACCTAGTGTGATTGCATGTCTGTTAGTTTCACAAACCACACATGGATGCACTAGTGTCATTGCATGTATGTTCTTTTCATGAGCCATAACTAGTGTCATCGCATGTTTGTTCCTCTAAACAAACCACACATGGATCCACCTAGTGTGATTGCATGACTGCTCCTCACAACAAACCACACATGGATCCACCTAGTGTGATTACATGTTTGTTCTTTTCACAAACCACACATGGATCCACCAGTGTCATTGCATGTGTGTTCTTTTCATGAACCACAACTGAGTCATTGCATGTCTGTTCTTCTAAACAAACCACACATGGATCCACCTAGTGTAATTGCATGTCTGTTCCTCTAAACAAACCACACATGGATCCACCTAGTGTGATTGCATGTCTATTATTTTCACAAACCACACATGGATCCACCAGTGTCATTGCATGTGTGTTCTTTTCATGAACCACAACTAGAGTCATTGCATGTCTGTTCTTCTAAACAAACCACACATGGATCCACCTAGTGTCATTGCCTGTCTGTTCCTCTAAACAAACCACACATGGATCCACCTAGTGTGATTGCATGTCTATTCTTTTCATGAACCACACATGGATCCACCAGTGTCATTGCATGTGTGTTCTTTTCATGAACCACAACTAGAGTCATTGCATGTCTGTTATTTTCACAAACCACACATGGATCCACTAGTGTCATTGCATGTGTGTTCTTTTCATGAACCACAACTAGAGTCATTGCATGTCTGTTCTTCTAAACAAACCACACATTGATCCACCTAGTGTCATTGCATGTATGTTCCTCTAAACAAACCACACATGGATCCACCTAGAGGCATTGCATGTCTGGTATTTTCACAAACCACACATGGATCCACTAGTGTCATTGCATGTGTGTTCTTTTCAAGAACCACAACTAGTGTCATTGCATGTTTGTTCCTCTGAACAAACCACACATGGATCCACCTAGTGTGATTGCATGTCTGTTCCTCACAAGAAACCACACATGGATCCACCTAGTGTGATTACATGTTTGTTCTTTTCACAAACCCCACATGGATCCACCAGTGTCATTGCATGTGTGTTCTTTTCATGAACCACAACTAGAGTCATTGCATGTCTGTTCTTCTAAACAAACCACACATGGATCCATCTAGTGTCATTGCATGTCTGTTCCTCTAAACAAACCACACATGGATCCACCTAGTGTGATTGCATGTCTATTCTTTTCATAAACCACACATGGATCCACCAGTGTCATTGCATGTGTGTTCTTTTCATGAACCACAACTAGTGTCATTGCATGTTTGTTCTTCTAAACAAACCACACATGGATCCAACCAGTGTCATTGCATGTCTGTTCCTCTAAACAAACTACACATGGATCCACCTAGTGTGATTGCATGTCTATTATTTTCACAAACCACACATGGATCCACCAGTGTCATTGCATGTGTGTTCTTTTCATGAACCACAACTAGTGTCATTGCATGTTTGTTCTTCTAAACAAACCACACATGGATCCAAACAGTGTCATTGCATGTCTGTTCCTCTAAACAAACCACACATGGATCCACCTAGAGTCATTGCATGTCTATTCTTTTCACAAACCACACATGAATCCACTGGTGTCATTGCATATGTGTTCTTTTCAAGAACCATAACTAGTGTAAGTGCATGTCTGTTCCTCTGAACAAACCACACATGGATCCATCTAGTGTGATTGCATGTATGTTCTTCTAAACAAACCACACATGGATCCACCTAGTGTGATTACATGTCTGTTCATTTCTCAAACCACACATGGATCCACCAGTGTCATTGCATGTGTGTTCTTTTCATGAACCACAACTAGAGTCATTGCATGTCTGTTCTTCTAAACAAACCACACATGGATCCACCCAATGTCATTCCATGTCTGTTCCTCTAAACAAACCACACATGGATCCACCTAGTGTGATTGCATGTTTGTTCTTTTCACAAACCACACATGGATCCACCAGTGTCATTACATGTCTGTTCTTCTAAACAAACCACACATGGATCCACCCACTGTCATTGCATGTCTGTTCCTCTAAACAAACCACACATGGATCCACCTAGTGTGATTGCATGTCTGTTCTTTTCATGAACCACACATGGATCCACCAGTGTCATTGCATGTGTGTTCTTTTCATGAACCACAACTAGAGTCATTGCATGTCTGTTCTTCTAAACAAACCACACATGGATCCACCAATGTCATTGCATGTGTGTTCTTCTCATGAACCACAGCCAGTGTCATTGCATGTATGTTCTTCTCACAAACCACGCAAGGATCCACTAGTGTCATTGCATGTGTGTTCTTCTCATGAACCACACCTAGTGTCATTGCATGTCTCTTCCTCTAAACAAACCACACATGGATCCACCCAGTGTAATTGCATGTGTGTTCTTTTCACAAACCACACAAGGATCCACCTCGTGTGATTGCATGTCTATTCATTTCACAAACCACACATGGAACCGCAGCCAGTGTCATTGCATGTATGTTCTTCTAAACAAACCACACATGGATCCACCAATGTCATTGCATGTGTGTTCCTTTCATGAACCACAGCTAGAGTCATTGCATGTCTGTTCTTCTAAACAAACCACACATGGATCCACCTAGTGTGATTGCATGTTTGTTCCTTCCACAAACCACATATGGATCCTCCAGTGTCATTGCATGTCTGTTCTTTTCATGAACCACACCAAGTGTCATTGCATGTCTATTCTTCTAAACAAACCACACATGGATCCACCCAGTGTCATTGCATGTTTGTTCCTCTAAACAAACCACACATGGATCCAACTAGTGTGATTACATGTCTGTTATTTTCACAAACCACACATGGATCCACCTGTGTCATTGCATGTGTGTTCTTTTCATGAACCACAACTAGTGTCATTGCATGTCTGTTCCTCTGAACAAACCACAGATGGATCCACCCAGTGTGATTGCATGTCTGTTCCTCTAAACAAACCACACATGGATCCACCTAGTGTGATTGCATGTCTGTTCTTTTCACAAACCACACATGGATCCACCTAGTGTCATTGCATGTGTGTTCTTTTCATGAACCACAACTAGTGTCATTGCATGTCTGTTTCTCTGAAAAACCACAGATGGATCCACCCTGTGTGATTGCATGTCTGTTCCTCTAAACAAACCACACATGGATCCACCTAGTGTGATTGCATGTCTTTTCTTTTCACAAACCACACATGGATCCACCAGTGTCATTGCATGTGTGTTATTTTCATGAATCACAACTAGAGTCATTGCATGTATGTTCTTCTAAACAAACCACACATGGATCCATCTAGTGTCATTGCATGTCTGTTCCTCTAAACAAACCACAAATGGATCCACCTAGTGTGATTGCATGTCTATTATTTTCACAAACCACACATGGATCCACCAGTGTCATTGCATGTGTGTTCTTTGCATGAACCACAACTAGAGTCATTGCATGTCTGTTCTTCTAAACAAACCACACATGGATCCACCTAGTGTCATTGCATGTCTGTTCCTCTAAACAAACCACACATGGATCCACCTAGTGTGATTGCATGTCTATTCTTTTCATGAACCACACATGGATCCACCAGTGTCATTGCATGTGTGTTCTTTTCATGAACCACAACTAGAGTCATTGCATGTCTGTTCTTCTAAACAAACCACACATGGATCCACCTAGTGTCATTGCATGTCTATTCCTCTAAAGAAACCACACATGGATCCACCTAGAGTCATTGCATGTCTATTCTTTTCACAAACCACACATGAATCCACCAGAGTCATTGCATATATGTTATTTTCATGAACCACAACTAGTGTCATTGCATGTCGGTTCCTCTGACCAAACCACACATGGATCCTCCCAGTGTGATTTCATGTCTGTTCCTCTAAACAAACCACACATGGATCCACCTAGTGTGATTGCATGTTTGTTCTTTTCATGAACCACACATGGATCCACCAGTGTCATTGCATGTGTGTCTTATCATGAACCACAACTAGAGTCATTGCATGTCTGTTCTTCTAAACAAACCACACATGGATCCACCAGTGTCATTGCATGTGTGTTCTTCTCATGAACCACAGCCAGTGTCATTGCAAGTATGTTCTTCTCACAAACCACACAAGGATCCATCAGTGTCATTGCATGTGTGTTCTTCTAAACAAACCACACATGGATCCACCTAGTGTAATTGCATGTGTGTTCTTTTCACAAACCACACATGGATCCACATCGTGTGATTGCATGTCTATTCATTTCACAAACCACACATGGAACCACAGCCAATGTCATTGCATGTATGTTCTTCTAAACAAACCACACATGGATCCACCAATGTCATTGCATGTGTGTTCTCTTCATGAACCACACCTAGAGTCATTGCATGTCTGTTCTTCTAAACAAACCACACATGGATCCACCTAGTGTGATTGCATGTTCGTTCTTCTCATGAACCACACCCAGTGTCATTGCATGTCTGTTCCTCTAAACAAACACATGGATCCACCCAGTGCCATTGCATGTCTATTCTTTTCATGAAACACACCCAGTGTGATTGCATGTCTGTTCCTCTAAACAAACCACACCTGGATATAGTGTGATTGCATGTTTGTTCTCTTCACAAACCAGACATGGATCCACTAGTGTCATTGCATGTGTGTTCTTTTAATGAACCACAACTAGAGTCATTGCATGTCTATTCTTCTAAACAAACCACACATGGATCCACCTAGTGTCATTGCATGTCTGTTCCTCTAAACAAACCACACATGGATCCACCTAGTGTGATTGCATGTTTGTTCCTACCACAAACCACATATGGATCCTCCAGTGTCATTGCATGTCTGTTCTTTTCATGAACCACACCCAGTGGCATTGCATGTCTGTTCCTCTAAACAAACCACACATGGATCCACCTAGTGTCATTGCATGTTTGTTCCTCTAAACAAACCACACATGGATCCACCTAGTGTGATTGCATGTCTGTTATTTTCACAAACCACACATGGATCCACCAGTGTCATTGAATGCGTGTTCTTTTCATGAACCACAACTAGTGTCATTGCATGTCTGTTCCTCTGAACAAACCACACATGGATCCACCCAGTGTGATTGCATGTCTGTTCCTCTAAAAAAACCACACATGGATCCACCTAGTGTGATTACATGTCTGTTCTTTTCACAAACCACACATGGATCCACCGATGTCATTGCATGTGTGTTCTTTTCATGAACCACAACTAGAGTCATTGCATGTCTATTGTTCTAAACAAACCACACATGGATCCACCTAGTGTCATTGCATGTCTGTTCCTCTAAACAAACCACACATGGATCCACCTAGTGTGATTGCATGTCTATTATTTTCACAAACCACACATGGATCCACAAGTGTCATTGCATGTGTGTTGTCTTTATGAACCACAACTAGAGTCATTGCATGTCTGTTCTTCTAAACAAACCACACATGGATCCACCCAGTGTCATTGCATGTTTGTTCCTCTAAGCAAACCACACATGGATCCACCTAGTGTGATTGCATGTCTATTCTTTTCATGAACCACACATCGATCCACCAGTGTCATTGCATGTGTGTTCTTTTCATGAACCACAACTAGAGTCATTGCATGTCTGTTCTTCTAAAAAAACCACACATGGATTCACCTAGTGTCATTGCATGTATGTTCCTCTAAAGAAACCACACATGGATCCACCTAGAGTCATTGCATGTGTGTTCTTTTCACAAACCACACATGAATCCACCAGAGTCATTGCATATGTGTTCTTTTCATGAACCACAACTAGTGTCATTGCATGTCTGTTCCTCTGAACAAACCACACATGGATCCACCTAGTGTGATTGCATGTGTGTTCCTCTAAACAAACCACACATGGATCCACCTAGTGTGATTACATGTTTATTCTTTTCACAAACCACACATGGATCCACCAGTGTCATTGCATGTGTGTCCTTTTCATGAACCACAACTAGAGTCATTGCATGTCTGTTCTTCTAAACAAACCACACATGGATCCACCCAGTGTCATTGCATGTCTGTTCCTCTAAACAGACCACATATGGATCCACCTAGTGTGATTGCATGTCTGTTCTTTTCATGAACCACACATGGATCCACCAGTGTCATTGCATGTGTGTTCTTTTCAGGAACCACAACTATAGTCATTGCATGTTTGTTCTTCTAAACAAACCACACATGGATCCCAGTGTCATTGCATGTGTGTTCTTCTCATGAACCACAGCCACTGTCATTGCATGTATGTTCTTCTCACAAACCACACAAGGATCCACTAGTGTCATTGCATGTGTGTTCTTCTCATGAACCACGCCCAGTGTCATTGCATGTTTGTTCCTCTAAACAAACCAAACATGGATCCACCTAGTGTGATTGCATGTGTGTTCTTTTCACAAACCACACATGGATCCACATCTTGTGATTGCATGTCTGTTCATTTCACAAACCACACATGGAACCACAGCAGTGTCATTCCATGTATGTTGTTCTAAAAAAACCACACATGGATCCACCAGTGTCATTGCATGTGTGTTCTTTTCATGAACCACAGCTATTTTCATTGCATGTCTGTTCTTCCAAACAAACCACACATAGATCCACCTAGTGTGATTGCATGTCTGTTCTTCTCATGAACCAAACCAAGTGGCATTGCATGTCTGTTCCTCTAAGAAAACAACACATGGATCCACCCAGTGCCATTGCATGTGTGTTCTTTTCATGAACCACAACTAGTGTGATTGCATGTTTGTTCCTGTAAACAAACCACACATGGATCCACCTAGTGTGATTGCATGTTTGTTATTTTCACAAACCACACATGGATCCACTACTGTCATTGCATGTGTATTCTTTTCGTGAACCACAACTAGCGTCATTGCATGTCTGTTCCTCTAAAAAAACCACACATGGATCCACCCAGTGTAATTGCATGTTTATTCCTCTAAACAAACCACACATGGATCCACCTAGTGTGATTACATGTCTATTCTTTTCACAAACCACACATGGATCCACCAGTGTCATTGCATGTGTGTTCTTTTCATGAAACACAACTAGAGTCATTGCATGTCTGTTCTTCTAAACAAACCACAGATGGATCCATCGAGGGTCATTGCATGTCTGTTCCTCTAAACAAACAGCACATGGATCCACCTAGTGTGATTGCATGTCTGTGCTTTTCACAAACCACACATGGATCCACCAGTGTCATTGCATCTGTGTTATTTTCATGAACAACAACTAGAGTCATTGCATGTCTGTTCCTCTAAACAAACAGCACATGGATCCACCCAGTGTCATTGCATGTTTGTTCCTCTAAACAAACCACACATGGATACACCTAGTGTGATTGCATGTCTGTTATTTTCATGAACCACAACTAGATACATTGCATGTGTGTTCTTTTCATGAACCACAACTAGATACATTGCATGTGTGTTCTTCTAAACAAAGCACACATGGATCCACCCAGTTTCATTGCATGTCTGTTCCTCTAAACAAACCACACATGGATCCACCTACTGTGATCACATGTCTATTCTTTTCACAAACCACACATGGATCCACCAGTGTCATTGCATGTGTGTTCTTTTCATGAACCACAACTAGTGTCATTGCATGTGTGTTCTTCTAAACAAACCACACATGGATCCACCCAGTGTTATTGCATGTCTGTTCCTCTAAACCAACCACACATGGATCCACCAGTATTATTCCATGTCTGTTCTTTTCACAAACCACACATGGATCCACCAGTGTCATTGCATGTGTTTTCTTTTCATGAACCACAACTAGTGTTATTGCATGTGTGTTCTTCTAAACAAACCACACATGGATCCACCCAGTGTCATTGCATGTATGTTCCTCTAAACAAACCACACATGGATCCACCCAGTGTCATTACATGTCTATTCTTCTCACAGACCGCACATGGATCCACCAGTGTCATTGCATGTGTGGTCTTTTCATGAACCAAAACTAGTGTCATTGCATGTATATTCCTTTGAACAAACCACACATGAACCACACCTAGTGTCATTGCATGCCTGCTTCTCTAAACAAACCACACATGGATACACCCAGTGTTATTGCATGTCTGTTCTTCTCACAAACCACACACGGATGCACCAGTGTCATTGCATGTGTGTTCTTTTTCATGAACCACACATGGATACACCAGTGTCATTGCATGTGTGTCCTTTTCATGAACCACACATGGATCCACCAGTGTCATTGGATGTGTGTTCTTCTCGTGAACCACAGATGGATCCACCAGTGTTATTGCATGTCTGTTCTTTTCATGAACCATAGCTAGAGTCATTGAATGTTTGTTCCTTCCACAAACCACATATGGATCCACCAGTGTCATTGCATATCTGTTCTTTTCATGAACCACACCCAGTGTCATTGCATGTCTGTTCTTCTAAACAAACCACACATTGATCCACCTAGTGTGATTGCATGTCTGTTATTTTCACAAACCACACATGGATCCACTACTGTCATTGCATGTGTATTCTTTTCGTGAACCACAACTAGCGTCATTGCATGTCTGTTCCTCTGAACAAACCACACATGGATCCACCCAGTGTAATTGCATGTTTATTCCTCTAAACAAACCACACATGGATCCACCTAGTGTGATTACATGTCTATTCTTTTCACAAACCACACATGGATCCACCAGTGTCATTGCATGTGTGTTATTTTCATGAAGCACGACTAGACTCATTGCATGTTTGTTCTTCTAAACGAACCACAGATGGATCCACCGAGGTTCATTGCATGTCTGTTCCTCTAAAAAAACAGCACATGGATCCACCTAGTGTGATTGCATGTCTGTTCTTTTCACAAACCACACATGGATCCACCAGTGTCATTGCATCTGTGTTATTTTCATGAACAACAACTAGAGTCATTGCATGTATGTTCTTCTAAACAAACCACACATCGATCCACCCAGTGTCATTGCATGTTTGTTCCTCTAAACAAACGACACATGGATAGACCTAGTGTGATTGCATGTCTGTTCTTTTCATGAACCACACATGGATCCACCAGTGTCATTGCATGTGTGTTCTTTTCATGAACCACAACTAGAGACATTGCATGTCTGTTCTTCTAAACAAAGCACACATGGATTCACCCAGTGTCATTGCATGTCTGTTCCTCTAAACAAACCACACATGGATCCACCTACTGTGATCACATGTCTATTCTTTTCACAAACCACACATGGATCCACCAGTGTCATTACATGTGTGTTCTTTTCATGAACCACAACTAGTGTCATTGCATGTGTGTTCTTCTAAACAAACCACACATGGATCCACCCAGTGTCATTGCATGTATGTTCCTCTAAACCAACCACACATGGATCCACCAGTGTCATTCCATGTTTGTTCTTTTCACAAACCACACATGGATCCAACAGTGTCATTGCATGTGTTTTCTTTTCATGAACCCCAACTAGTGTTATTGCATGTGTGTTCTTCTAAACAAACCACACATGGATCCACCCAGTGTCATTGCATGTATGTTCCTCTAAACAAACCACACATGGATCCACCCAGTGTCATTACATGTCTATTCTTCTCACAGACCGCACATGGATCCACTAGTGTCATTGCATGTGTGTTCTTTTCATGAACGAAAACTAGTGTCATTGCATGTATATTCCTTTGAACAAACCACACAAGAACCACACCTAGTGTCATTGCATGTCTGCTCCTCTAAACAAACCACACATGGATACACCCAGTGTTATTGCATGTTTGTTCTTCTCACAAACCACACACGGATCCACCAGTGTCATTGCATGTGTGTTCTTTATCATGAACCACACATGGAAACACCAGTGTCATTGCATGTGTGTTCTTTTCAGGAACCACATATGGATCCACCAGTGTCATTGGATGTGTGTTCTTCTCGTGAACCACACATGGATCCACCAGTCTTATTGCATGTCTGTTCTTTTCATGAACCCCAGCTAGAGTCATTGCATGTTTGTTCCTTTCACAAACCACATATGGATCCACCAGTGTCATTGCATGTCTGTTCTTTTCATGAACCACACCCAGTGTCATTGCATGTCTGTTCTTCTAAACAAACCACACATGGATCCACCCAGTATCATTGCATGTCTGTTCCTCTAAACAAACCACACATGGATCCACCTAGTGTGATTGCATGTCTATTATTTTCACAAACCACACATGGATCCACCAGTGTCATTGCATGTGTATTCTTTTCATGAACCACAACAAGCGTCATTGCATGTCTGTTCCTCTGAACACACCACACATGTATCCACCCAGTGTAATTGCATGTCTGTTCCTCTAAACAAACCACATATGGATCCACCTAGTGTGATTACATGTCTGTTCTTTTCACAAACCACACATGGATCCACCAGTGTCATTGCATGTGTGTTCTTTTCATGAACCACAACTAGAGTCATTGCATGTCTGTTCTTCTAAACAAACCACAGATGGATCCACCGAGGGTCATTGCATGTCTGTTCCTCTAAACAAACAGCACATGGATCCACCTAGTGTGATTGCATGTCTGTTCTTTTCACAAACCACACATGGATCCACCTGTGTCATTGCATGTGTGTTATTTTCATGAACAACAACTAGAGTCATTGCATGTCTGTTCTTCTAAACAAACCACACATGGATCCACCCAGTGTCATTGGATGTCTGTTCCTCTAAACAAACCCACATGGATCCACCTAGTGTGGTTGCATGTCTGTTCTTTTCATGCACCACACATGGATCCACCAGTGTCATTGCATGTGTGTTATTTTCATGAACCACAAATAGAATCATTGCATGTCTGTTCTTCTAAACAAACCACACATGGAACCACCCAGTGTTATTGCATGTCTATTACTCTAAACAAACCACACATGGATCCACCTAGTGTGATTGCATGTCTGTTCTTTTCACAAACCACACATGGATCCACTAGTGTCATTGCATGTGTGTTATTTTCACGAACCACAACTAGAGTCATTGCATGTCTGTTCTTCTAAACAAACCATACATGGATCCACCCAGTGTCATTGCATGTCTGTTCCTCTAAACAAACCACACATGGATCCACCTAGTGTGATTGCATGTCTGTTCTTTTCAGGAACAACACATGGATCCACCAGTGTCATTGCATGTGTGTTCTTTTCATGAACCACCACTAGAGTCATTGCATGTCTGTTCTTCTAAACAAACCACACATGGATCCACCTAGTGTTATTGCATGTCTATTCCTCTAAACAAACCACACATGGATCCACCTAGAGTCATTGCATGTCTGTTCTTTTCACAAACCACACATGGATCCACCAGTGTCATTGCATGTGTGTTCTTTTCATGAACCACAACTAGAGTCATTGCATGTCTGTTCTTCTAAACAAACCACACATGGATCCACCCAGTGTCATTGCATGTCTGTTCCTCTAAACAAACCACACATGGATCCACCTAGTGTGATTGCATGTCTGTTCTTTTCATGAACCACACATGGATCCACTAGTGTCATTGCATGTGTGTTCTTTTCATGAACCACAACTAGAGTCATTGCATGTATGTTCTTCTAAACAAACCACACATGGATCCACCTAGTGTCATTGCATGTCTGTTTCTCTAAACAAACCACACATGGGTCCACCTAGTGTGATTGCATGTCTATTCTTTTCACAAACCACACATGGATCCACCAGTGTCATTGCATGTGTGTTCTTTTCATGAACCACAACTAGAGTCATTGCATGTCTGTTCTTCTAAACAAACCACACATGGATCCACCCAGTCTCATTGCATGTCTGTTCGTCTAAACAAACCACACATGGATCCACCAAGTGTCATTGCATGTCTGTTCCTCTAACAAACCACACATGGATCCACCTAGTGTGATCGCATGTCTGTTCTTTTCACAAACCAAACATGGATCCACCTAGTGTCATTGCATGTCTGTTCTTTTCATGAACCACACATGGATCCACCTAGAGTCATTGCATGTGTGTTCTTCTAAACTAACCACACATGGATCCACCTAGTGTGATTGCATGTTTGTTCCTCTAACAAACCACACATGGATCCACCTAGTGTGATCGCATGTCTGTTCTTTTCACAAACCACACATGGATCCACCCAGTGTCATTGCATGTCTATTCTTTTCATGAACCACACATGGATCCACCTAGTGTGATTGCATGTCTGTTCTTTTGACAAACCAAACATGGAACCATAGCTAGTGTCATTGCATGTCTGTTCCTCTAAACAAACCACACATGGATCCACCATTGTCATTGCATGTGTGTTCTTCTCATGAACCACAACCAAGGTCATTGCATATGTGTTCTTCTCACAAACCACAAAAGGATCCACCAGTGTCATTGCATGTGTGTTCTTCTCATGAACCACACCTAGTGTCATTGCATGTCTCTTCCTCTAAACAAACCACACATGGATCCACCTAGTGTGATTACATGTCTGTTCTTTTCACAAACCACACATGGATCCACCAGTGTCATTGCATGTATGTTCTTTTCATCAACCACAACTAGAGTCATTGCATGTCTGTTCTTCTAAACAAACCACAGATGGATCCACCGAGGGTCATTGCATGTCTGTTCCTCTAAACAAACAGCACATGGATCCACCTAGTGTGATTGCATGTCTGTTCTTTTCACAAACCACACATGGATCCACCTGTGTCATTGCATGTGTGTTATTTTCATGAACAACAACTAGAGTCATTGCATGTCTGTTCTTCTAAACAAACCACACATGGATCCACCCAGTGTCATTGCATGTCTGTTCCTCTAAACAAACCACACATGGATCCACCTAGTGTGGTTGCATGTCTGCTCTTTTCATGCACCACACATGGATCCACCAGTGTCATTGCATGTGTGTTATTTTCATGAACCACAACTAGAATCATTGCATGTCTGTTCTTCTAAACAAACTACACATGGATCCACCCAGTGTTATTGCATGTCTATTCCTCTAAACAAACCACACATGGATCCACCTAGTGTGATTGCATGTCTGTTCTTTTCACAAACCACACATGGATCCACTAGTGTCATTGCATGTGTTTTATTTTCACGAAACACAACTAGAGTCATTGCATGTCTGTTCTTCTAAACAAACCACACATGGATCCACCCAGTGCCATTGCATGTCTGTTCCTCTAAACAAACCACACATGGATCCACCTAGTGTGATTGCATCTCTGTTCTTTTCATGAACAACACATGGATCCACCAGTGTCATTGCATGTGTGTTCTTTTCATGAACCACAACTAGAGTCATTGCATGTCTGTTCTTCAAAACAAACCACACATGGATCCACCTAGTGTTATTGCATGTCTATTCCCCTAAAGAAACCACACATGGATCCACCTAGAGTCATTGAAATTCTGTTCTTTTCACAAACCACACATGGATCCACCAGTGTCATTGCATGTGTGTTCTTTTCATGAACCACAACTAGAGTCATTGCATGTCTGTTCTTCTAAACAAACCACACATGGATCCACCCAATGTCATTGCATGTCTGTTCCTCTAAACAAACCACACATGGATCCACCTAGTGTGATTGCGTGTCTGTTCTTTTCATGAACCACACATGGATCCACTAGTGTCATTGCATGTGTGTTCTTTTCATGAACCACAACTAGAGTCATTGCATGTATGTTCTTCTAAACTAACCACACATGGATCCACCTAGTGTCATTGCATGTCTGTTTCTCTAAACAAACCACACATGGATCCACCTAGTGTGATTGCATGTCTATTCTTTTCACAAACCACACATGGATCCACCAGTGTCATTGCATGTGTGTTCTTTTCATGAACCACAACTAGAGTCATTGCATGTCTGTTCTTCTAAACAAACCACACATGGATCCACCCAGTGTAATTGCATGTCTGTTCGTCTAAACAAACCACACATGGATCCACCAAGTGTCATTGCATGTCAGTTCCTCTAACAAACCACACATGGATCCACCTAGTGTGATCGCATGTCTATTCTTTTCACAAACCAAACATGGATCCACCTAGTGTCATTGCATGTCTGTTCTTTTCATGAACCACACATGGATCCACCTAGAGTCATTGCATGTGTGTTCTTCTAAACTAACCACACATGGATCCACCTAGTGTGATTGCATGTTTGTTCCTCTAACAAACCACACATGGATCCACCTAGTGTGATCGCATGTCTGTTCTTTTCACAAACCACACATGGATCCACCTAGTGTCATTGCATGTCTATTCTTTTCATGAACCACACATGGATCCACCTAGTGTGATTGCATGTCTGTTCTTTTCATGAACCACAGCTAGAGTCATTGCAGGTGTGTTCCTTCCACAAACCACATATGGATCCACCAGTGTCATTGCATGTCTGTTCTTCTCATGAACCACACCTAGTGTGATTGCATGTTTGTTCCTCTAAATAAACCACACATGGATCCACCAGTGTCATTGCATGTGTGTTCTTCTCATGAACCACAATCAGTGTCATTGCATGTATGTTCTTCTCACAAACCACACAAGGATCCACCAGTGTCATTGCATGTGTGTTCTTCTCATGAACCACACCCAGTGTCATTGCATGTCTGTTACTCTAAACAAACCACACATGGATCCACCTAGTGTGATTGCATGTGTGTTCTTTTCACAAACCACACATGGATCCACATAGTGTGATTGCATGTATGTTCTTTTCACAAACCACACATGGAACCATAACCAGTGTCATTACATGTCTGTTACTCTAAACAAACCACACATGGATCCACCAGTGTCATTGCATGTGTGTTCTTCTCATGAACCACAGCCAGTGTCATTGCATGTATGTTCTTCTCACAAACCACAAAAGGATCCACCAGTGTCATTGCATGTGTGTTCTCATGAACCACACCCAGTGTCATTGCATGTCTCTTCCTCTAAACAAACCACACATGGATCCACGCAGTGTCATTGCATGTCTATTCTTTTCACAAACCACACATGGATCCACTAGTGTCATTGCATGTGTGTTCTTTTCATGAACCACAACCAGTGTCATTGCATGTGTGTTCCTATAAAGAAAACACACATGGATCCACCAGTGTCATTGCATGTGTATTCTTCTCATGAACCATAACCAGTGTCATTTCATGTATGTTCTTCTCACAAACCACACAAGGATCCACGAGTGTCATTGCATGTGTGTTCTTCTCATGAACCACACCCAGTGTCACTGCATGTCTTTTCCTCTAAACAAACCACACATGGATCCACCTAGTGTGATCGCATGTTTGTTCTTTTCACAAACCACACATGGATCCACCTAGTGTCATTGCATGTCTATTCTTTTCATGAACCACACATGGATCCACCTAGTGTGATTGCATGTCTGTTCTTTTCATGAACCACAGCTAGAGTCATTGCAGGTGTGTTCCTTCCACAAACCACATATGGATCCACCAGTGTCATTGCATGTCTGTTCTTCTCATGAACCACACCTAGTGTGATTGCATGTTTGTTCCTCTAAACAAACCACACATGGATCCACCAGTGTCATTGCATGTGTGTTCTTCTCATGAACCACAACCAGTGTCATTGCATGTATGTTCTTCTCACAAACCACACAAGGATCCACCAGTGTCATTGCATGTGTGTTCTTCTCATGAACCACACCCAGTGTCATTGCATGTCTGTTCCTCTAAACAAACCACACATGGATCCACCTAGTGTGATTGCATGTGTGTTATTTTCACAAACCACACATGGATCCACATAGTGTGATTGCATGTCTGTTCTTTTCACAAACCACACATGGAACCATAACCAGTGTCATTACATATCTGTTCCTCTAAACAAACCACACATGGATCCACCAGTGTCATTGCATGTGTGTTCTTCTCATGAACCACAGCCAGTGTCATTGCATGTATGTTCTTCTCACAAACCACAAAAGGATCCACCAGTGTCATTGCATGTGTGTTCTTCTCATGAACCACACCTAGTGTCATTGCATGTCTCTTCCTCTACACAAACCACACATGGATCCACGCAGTGTCATTGCATGTCTGTTCTTTTCACAAACCACACATGGATCCACTAGTGTCATTGCATGTGTGTTCTTTTCATGAACCACAACCAGTGTCATTGCATGTGTGTTCCTATAAAGAAAACACACATGGATCCACCAGTTTCATTGCATGTGTATTCTTCTCATGAACCACAACCAGTGTCATTGCATGTATGTTCTTCTCACAAACCACACAAGGATCCACGAGTGTCATTGCATGTGTGTTCTTCTCATGAACCACACCCAGTGTCACTGCATGTCTGTTCCTCTAAACAAACCACACATGGATCCACCTAGTGTGATCGCATGTCTGTTCTTTTCACAAACCACACATGGATCCACCCAGTGTCATTGCATGTCTATTCTTTTCATGAACCACACATGGATCCACCTAGTGTGATTGCATGTCTGTTCTTTTCATGAACCACACCTAGAGTCATTGCAGGTGTGTTCCTTCCACAAACCACATATGGATCCACCAGTGTCATTGCATGTCTGTTCTTCTCATGAACCACACCTAGTGTGATTGCATGTTTGTTCCTCTAAACAAACCACACATGGATCCACCAGTGTCATTGCATGTGTGTTCTTCTCATGAACCACAACCAGTGTCATTGCATGTATGTTCTTCTCACAAACCACACAAGGATCCACCAGTGTCATTGCATGTGTGTTCTTCTCATGAACCACACCCAGTGTCATTGCATGTCTGTTCCTCTAAACAAACCACACATGGATCCACCTAGTGTGATTGCATGTGTGTTATTTTCACAAACCACACATGGATCCACATAGTGTGATTGCATGTCTGTTCTTTTCACAAACCACACATGGAACCATAACCAGTGTCATTACATATCTGTTCCTCTAAACAAACCACACATGGATCCACCAGTGTCATTGCATGTGTGGTCTTCTCATGAACCACAGCCAGTGTCATTGCATGTATGTTCTTCTCACAAACCACAAAAGGATCCACCAGTGTCATTGCATGTGTGTTCTTCTCATGAACCACACCCAGTGTCATTGCATGTCTCTTCCTCTAAACAAAACACACATGGATCCACGCAGTGTCATTGCATGTCTGTTCTTTTCACAAACCACACATGGATCCACTAGTGTCATTGCATGTGTGTTCTTTTCATGAACCACAACCAGTGTCATTGCATGTGTGTTCCTATAAACAAAGCACACATGGATCCACCAGTGTCATTGCATGTGTATTCTTCTCATGAACCACAACCAGTGTCATTGCATGTATGTTCTTCTCACAAACCACACAAGGATCCACGAGTGTCATTGCATGTGTGTTCTTCTCATGAACCACACCCAGTGTCACTGCATGTCTGTTCCTCTAAACAAACCACACATGGATCCACCTAGTGTGATCGCATGTCTGTTCTTTTCACAAACCACACATGGATCCACCCAGTGTCATTGCATGTCTATTCTTTTCATGAACCACACATGGATACACCTAGTGTGATTGCATGTCTGTTCTTTTCATGAACCACAGCTAGAGTCATTGCAGGTGTGTTCCTTCCACAAACCACATATGGATCCACCAGTGTCATTGCATGTCTGTTCTTCTCATGAACCACACCTAGTGTGATTGCATGTTTGTTCCTCTAAACAAACCACACATGGATCCACCAGTGTCATTGCATGTGTGTTCTTCTCATGAACCACAACCAGTGTCATTGCATGTATGTTCTTCTCACAAACCACACAAGGATCCACCAGTGTCATTGCATGTGTGTTCTTCTCATGAACCACACCCAGTGTCATTGCATGTCTGTTCCTCTAAACAAACCACACATGGATCCACCTAGTGTGATTGCATGTGTGTTATTTTCACAAACCACACATGGATCCACATAGTGTGATTGCATGTCTGTTATTTTCACAAACCACACATGGAACCATAACCAGTGTCATTACATATCTGTTCCTCTAAACAAACCACACATGATTCCACCAGTGTCATTGCATGTGTGTTCTTCTCATGAACCACAGCCAGTGTCATTGCATGTATGTTCTTCTCACAAACCACAAAAGGATCCACCAGTGTCATTGCATGTGTGTTCTTCTCATGAACCACACCCAGTGTCATTGCATGTCTCTTCCTCTAAACAAACCACACATGGATCCACGCAGTGTCATTGCATGTCTGTTCTTTTCACAAACCACACATGGATCCACTAGTGTCATTGCATGTGTGTTCTTTTCATGATCCACAACCAGTGTCATTGCATGTGTGTTCCTATAAAGAAAACACACATGGATCCACCAGTGTCATTGCATGTGTATTCTTCTCATGAACCACAACCAGTGTCATTGCATGTATGTTCTTCTCACAAACCACACAAGGATCCACGAATGTCATTGCATGTGTGTTCTTCTCATGAACCACACCCAGTGTCACTGCATGTCTGTTCCTCTAAACAAACCACACATGGATCCACCTAGTGTGATCGCATGTCTGTTCTTTTCACAAACCACACATGGATCCACCCAGTGTCATTGCATGTCTATTCTTTTCATGAACCACACATGGATCCACCTAGTGTGATTGCATGTCTGTTCTTTTCATGAACCACAGCTAGAGTCATTGCAGGTGTGTTCCTTCCACAAACCACATATGGATCCACCAGTGTCATTGCATGTCTGTTCTTCTCATGAACCACACCTAGTGTGATTGCATGTTTGTTCCTCTAAACAAACCACACATGGATCCACCAGTGTCATTGCATGTGTGTTCTTCTCATGAACCACAACCAGTGTCATTGCATGTATGTTCTTCTCACAAACCACACAAGGATCCACCAGTGTCATTGCATGTGTGTTCTTCTCATGAACCACACCCAGTGTCATTGCATGTCTGTTCCTCTAAACAAACCACACATGGATCCACCTAGTGTGATTGCATGTGTGTTATTTTCACAAACCACACATGGATCCACATAGTGTGATTGCATGTCTGTTCTTTTCACAAACCACACATGGAACCATAACCAGTGTCATTACATATCTGTTCCTCTAAACAAACCACACATGGATCCACCAGTGTCATTGCATGTGTGTTCTTCTCATGAACCACAGCCAGTGTCATTGCATGTATGTTCTTCTCACAAACCACACAAGGATCCACCAGTGTCATTGCATGTGTGTTCTTCTCATGAACCACACCCAGTGTCATTGCATGTCTCTTCCTCTAAACAAAACACACATGGATCCACACAGTGTCATTGCATGTCTGTTCTTTTCACAAACCACACATGGATCCACTAGTGTCATTGCATGTGTGTTCTTTTCATGAACCACAACCAGTGTCATTGCATGTGTGTTCCTATAAACAAAGCACACATGGATCCACCAGTGTCATTGCATGTGTATTCTTCTCATGAACCACAACCAGTGTCATTGCATGTATGTTCTTCTCACAAACCACACAAGGATCCACGAGTGTCATTGCATGTGTGTTCTTCTCATGAACCACACCCAGTGTCACTGCATGTCTGTTCCTCTAAACAAACCACACATGGATCCACCTAGTGTGATCGCATGTCTGTTCTTTTCACAAACCACACATGGATCCACCCAGTGTCATTGCATGTCTATTCTTTTCATGAACCACACATGGATCCACCTAGTGTGATTGCATGTCTGTTCTTTTCATGAACCACAGCTAGAGTCATTGCAGGTGTGTTCCTTCCACAAACCACATATGGATCCACCAGTGTCATTGCATGTCTGTTCTTCTCATGAACCACACCTAGTGTGATTGCATGTTTGTTCCTCTAAACAAACCACACATGGATCCACCAGTGTCATTGCATGTGTGTTCTTCTCATGAACCACAACCAGTGTCATTGCATGTATGTTCTTCTCACAAACCACACAAGGATCCACCAGTGTCATTGCATGTGTGTTCTTCTCATGAACCACACCCAGTGTCATTGCATGTCTGTTCCTCTAAACAAACCACACATGGATCCACCTAGTGTGATTGCATGTGTTATTTTCACAAACCACACATGGATCCACATAGTGTGATTGCATGTCTGTTCTTTTCACAAACCACACATGGAACCATAACCAGTGTCATTACATATCTGTTCCTCTAAACAAACCACACATGGATCCACCAGTGTCATTGCATGTGTGTTCTTCTCATGAACCACAGCCAGTGTCATTGCATGTATGTTCTTCTCACAAACCACAAAAGGATCCACCAGTGTCATTGCATGTGTGTTCTTCTCATGAACCACACCCAGTGTCATTGCATGTCTCTTCCTCTAAACAAAACACACATGGATCCACGCAGTGTCATTGCATGTCTGTTCTTTTCACAAACCACACATGGATCCACTAGTGTCATTGCATGTGTGTTCTTTTCATGAACCACAACCAGTGTCATTGCATGTGTGTTCCTATAAACAAAGCACACATGGATCCACCAGTGTCATTGCATGTGTATTCTTCTCATGAACCACAACCAGTGTCATTGCATGTATGTTCTTCTCACAAACCACACAAGGATCCACGAGTGTCATTGCATGTGTGTTCTTCTCATGAACCACACCCAGTGTCACTGCATGTCTGTTCCTCTAAACAAACCACACATGGATCCACCTAGTGTGATCGCATGTCTGTTCTTTTCACAAACCACACATGGATCCACCCAGTGTCATTGCATGTCTATTCTTTTCATGAACCACACATGGATCCACCTAGTGTGATTGCATGTCTGTTCTTTTCATGAACCACAGCTAGAGTCATTGCAGGTGTGTTCCTTCCACAAACCACATATGGATCCACCAGTGTCAATGCATGTCTGTTCTTCTCATGAACCACACCTAGTGTGATTGCATGTTTGTTCCTCTAAACAAACCACACATGGATCCACCAGTGTCATTGCATGTGTGTTCTTCTCATGAACCACAACCAGTGTCATTGCATGTATGTTCTTCTCACAAACCACACAAGGATCCAGTGTCATTGCATGTGTGTTCTTCTCATGAACCACACCCAGTGTCATTGCATGTCTGTTCCTCTAAACAAACCACACATGGATCCACCTAGTGTGATTGCATGTGTGTTATTTTCACAAACCACACATGGATCCACATAGTGTGATTGCATGTCTGTTATTTTCACAAACCACACATGGAACCATAACCAGTGTCATTACATATCTGTTCCTCTAAACAAACCACACATGGATCCACCAGTGTCATTGCATGTGTGTTCTTCTCATGAACCACAGCCAGTGTCATTGCATGTATGTTCTTCTCACAAACCACAAAAGGATCCACCAGTGTCATTGCATGTGTGTTCTTCTCATGAACCACACCCAGTGTCATTGCATGTCTCTTCCTCTAAACAAACCACACATGGATCCACGCAGTGTCATTGCATGTCTGTTCTTTTCACAAACCACACATGGATCCACTAGTGTCATTGCATGTGTGTTCTTTTCATGATCCACAACCAGTGTCATTGCATGTGTGTTCCTATAAACAAAGCACACATGGATCCACCAGTGTCATTGCATGTGTATTCTTCTCATGAACCACAACCAGTGTCATTGCATGTATGTTCTTCTCACAAACCACACAAGGATCCACGAGTGTCATTGCATGTGTGTTCTTCTCATGAACCACACCCAGTGTCACTGCATGTATGTTCCTCTAAACAAACCACACATGGATCCACCTAGTGTGATCGCATGTCATTCTTTTCACAAACCACACATGGATCCACCCAGTGTCATTGCATGTCTATTCTTTTCATGAACCACACATGGATCCACCTAGTGTGATTGCATGTCTGTTCTTTTCATGAACCACAGCTAGAGTCATTGCAGGTGTGTTCCTTCCACAAACCACATATGGATCCACCAGTGTCATTGCATGTCTGTTCTTCTCATGAACCACACCTAGTGTGATTGCATGTTTGTTCCTCTAAACAAACCACACATGGATCCACCAGTGTCATTGCATGTGTGTTCTTCTCATGAACCACAACCAGTGTCATTGCATGTATGTTCTTCTCACAAACCACACAAGGATCCACCAGTGTCATTGCATGTGTGTTCTTCTCATGAACCACACCCAGTGTCATTGCATGTCTGTTCCTCTAAACAAACCACACATGGATCCACCTAGTGTGATTGCATGTGTGTTATTTTCACAAACCACACATGGATCCACATAGTGTGATTGCATGTCTGTTCTTTCACAAACCACACATGGAACCATAACCGGTGTCATTACATATCTGTTCTAAACAAACCACACATGGATCCACCAGTGTCATTGCATGTGTGTTCTTCTCATGAACCACAGCCAGTGTCATTGCATGTATGTTCTTCTCACAAACCACAAAAGGATCCACCAGTGTCATTGCATGTGTGTTCTTCTCATGAACCACACCCAGTGTCATTGCATGTCTCTTCCTCTAAACAAAACACACATGGATCCACACAGTGTCATTGCATGTCTGTTCTTTTCACAAACCACACATGGATCCACTAGTGTCATTGCATGTGTGTTCTTTTCATGAACCACAACCAGTGTCATTGCATGTGTGTTCCTATAAACAAAGCACACATGGATCCACCAGTGTCATTGCATGTGTATTCTTCTCATGAACCACAACCAGTGTCATTGCATGTATGTTCTTCTCACAAACCACACAAGGATCCACGAGTGTCATTGCATGTGTGTTCTTCTCATGAACCACACCCAGTGTCACTGCATGTCTGTTCCTCTAAACAAACCACACATGGATCCACCTAGTGTGATCGCATGTCTGTTCTTTTCACAAACCACACATGGATCCACCCAGTGTCATTGCATGTCTATTCTTTTCATGAACCACACATGGATCCACCTAGTGTGATTGCATGTCTGTTCTTTTCATGAACCACAGCTAGAGTCATTGCAGGTGTGTTCCTTCCACAAACCACATATGGATCCACCAGTGTCATTGCATGTCTGTTCTTCTCATGAACCACACCTAGTGTGATTGCATGTTTGTTCCTCTAAACAAACCACACATGGATCCACCAGTGTCATTGCATGTGTGTTCTTCTCATGAACCACAACCAGTGTCATTGCATGTATGTTCTTCTCACAAACCACACAAGGATCCACCGGTGTCATTGCATGTGTGTTCTTCTCATGAACCACACCCAGTGTCATTGCATGTCTGTTCCTCTAAACAAACCACACATGGATCCACCTAGTGTGATTGCATGTGTGTTATTTTCACAAACCACACATGGATCCACATAGTGTGATTGCATGTCTGTTCTTTTCACAAACCACACATGGAACCATAACCAGTGTCATTACATATCTGTTCCTCTAAACAAACCACACATGGATCCACCAGTGTCATTGCATGTGTGTTCTTCTCATGAACCACAGCCAGTGTCATTGCATGTATGTTCTTCTCACAAACCACAAAAGGATCCACCAGTGTCATTGCATGTGTGTTCTTCTCATGAACCACACCCAGTGTCATTGCATGTCTCTTCCTCTAAACAAAACACACATGGATCCACACAGTGTCATTGCATGTCTGTTCTTTTCACAAACCACACATGGATCCACTAGTGTCATTGCATGTGTGTTCTTTTCATGAACCACAACCAGTGTCATTGCATGTGTGTTCCTATAAACAAAGCACACATGGATCCACCAGTGTCATTGCATGTGTATTCTTCTCATGAACCACAACCAGTGTCATTGCATGTATGTTCTTCTCACAAACCACACAAGGATCCACGAGTGTCATTGCATGTGTGTTCTTCTCATGAACCACACCCAGTGTGATTGCATGTCCGTTCGTCTAACAAACCACACATGGATCCACCTAGTGTGATCGCATGTTTGTTGTTTTCACAAACCACACATGGATCCACCCAGTGTCATTGCATGTCTGTTCTTTTCATGATCCACCTAGTGTGATTGCATGTCAGTTCTTTTCATGAACCACAGCTAGAGTCATTGCATGTGTGTTCCTTCCACAAACCACAAATGGATCCACTAGTGTCATTGCATGTCTGTTCTTCTCATGAACCACACCCAGTGTGATTGCATGTCTGTTCCTCTAAACAAACCACACATGGATCCACCAGTGTCATTGCATGTGTGTTCTTCTCATGAACCACAACCAGTGTCATTGCATGTATGTTCTTCTCACAAACCACACAAGGATCCACCAGTGTCATTGCATGTGTGTTCTTCTCATGAACCACACCCAGTGTCATTGCATGTCTGTTCCTCTAAACAAACCACACATGGATCCACCTAGTGTGATTGCATGTGTGTTATTTTCACAAACCACACATGGATCCACATAGTGTGATTGCATGTCTGTTCTTTTCACAAACCACACATGGAACCATAACCAGTGTCATTACATATCTGTTCCTCTAAACAAACCACACATGGATCCACCAGTGTCATTGCATGTGTGTTCTTCTCATGAACCACAGCGGTGTCATTGAATGTATGTTCTTCTCACAAACCACAAAAGGATCCACCAGTGTCATTGCATGTGTGTTCTTCTCATGAACCACACCCAGTGTCATTGCATGTCTCTTCCTCTAAACAAAACACACATGGATCCACGCAGTGTCATTGCATGTCTGTTCTTTTCACAAACCACACATGGATCCACTAGTGTCATTGCATGTGTGTTCTTTTCATGAACCACAACCAGTGTCATTGCATGTGTGTTCCTATAAACAAAGCACACATGGATCCACCAGTGTCATTGCATGTGTATTCTTCTCATGAACCACAACCAGTGTCATTGCATGTATGTTCTTCTCACAAACCACACAAGGATCCACGAGTGTCATTGCATGTGTGTTCTTCTCATGAACCACACCCGGTGTCACTGCATGTCATTCCTCTAAACAAACCACACATGGATCCACCTAGTGTGATCGCATGTCTGTTCTTTTCACAAACCACACATGGATCCACCCAGTGTCATTGCATGTCTATTCTTTTCATGAACCACACATGGATCCACCTAGTGTGATTGCATGTCTGTTCTTTTCATGAACCACAGCTAGAGTCATTGCAGGTGTGTTCCTTCCACAAACCACATATGGATCCACCAGTGTCATTGCATGTCTGTTCTTCTCATGAACCACACCTAGTGTGATTGCATGTTTGTTCCTCTAAACAAACCACACATGGATCCACCAGTGTCATTGCATGTGTGTTCTTCTCATGAACCACAACCAGTGTCATTGCATGTATGTTCTTCTCACAAACCACACAAGGATCCACCAGTGTCATTGCATGTGTGTTCTTCTCATGAACCACAACCAGTGTCATTGCATGTATGTTCTTCTCACAAACCACACAAGGATCCACCAGTGTCATTGCATGTGTGTTCTTCTCATGAACCACACCCAGTGTCATTGCATGTTTGTTCCTCTAAACAAACCACACATGGATCCACCTAGTGTGATTGCATGTGTGTTATTTTCACAAACCACACATGGATCCACATAGTGTGATTGCATGTCTGTTCTTTTCACAAACCACACATGGAACTATAACCAGTGTCATTACATATCTGTTCCTCTAAACAAACCACACATGGATCCACCAGTGTCATTGCATGTGTGTTCTTCTCATGAACCACAACCAGTGTCATTGCATGTATGTTCTTCTCACAAACCACAAAAGGATCCACCAGTGTCATTGCATGTGTGTTCTTCTCATGAACCACACCCAGTGTCATTGCATGTCTCTTCCTCTAAACAAAACACACATGGATCCACGCAGTGTCATTACATGTCTGTTCTTTTCACAAACCACACATGGATCCACTAGTGTCATTGCATGTGTGTTCTTTTCATGAACCACAACCAGTGTCATTGCATGTGTGTTCCTATAAACAAAGCACACATGGATCCACCAGTGTCATTGCATGTGTATTCTTCTCATGAACCACAACCAGTGTCATTGCATGTATGTTCTTCTCACAAACCACACAAGGATCCACGAGTGTCATTGCATGTGTGTTCTTCTCATGAACCACACCCAGTGTCACTGCATGTCTGTTCCTCTAAACAAACCACACATGGATCCACCTAGTGTGATGGCATGTCTGTTCTTTTCACAAACCACACATGGATCCACCCAGTGTCATTGCATGTCTATTCTTTTCATGAACCACACATGGATCCACCTAGTGTGATTGCATGTCTGTTCTTTTCATGAACCACAGCTAGAGTCATTGCAGGTGTGTTCCTTCCACAAACCACATATGGATCCACCAGTGTCATTGCATGTCTGTTCTTCTCATGAACCACACCTAGTGTGATTGCATGTTTGTTCCTCTAAACAAACCACACATGGATCCACCAGTGTCATTGCATGTGTGTTCTTCTCATGAACCACAACCAGTGTCATTGCATGTATGTTCTTCTCACAAACCACACAAGGATCCACCAGTGTCATTGCATGTGTGTTCTTCTCATGAACCACACCCAGTGTCATTGCATGTCTGTTCCTCTAAACAAACCACACATGGATCCACCTAGTGTGATTGCATGTGTGTTATTTTCACAAACCACACATGGATCCACATAGTGTGATTGCATGTCTGTTCTTTTCACAAACCACACATGGAACCATAACCAGTGTCATTACATATCTGTTCCTCTAAACAAACCACACATGGATCCACCAGTGTCATTGCATGTGTGTTCTTCTCATGAACCACAGCCAGTGTCATTGCATGTATGTTCTTCTCACAAACCACAAAAGGATCCACCAGTGTCATTGCATGTGTGTTCTTCTCATGAACCACACCCAGTGTCATTGCATGTCTCTTCCTCTAAACAAAACACACATGGATCCATGCAGTGTCATTGCATGTCTGTTCTGTTCACAAACCACACATGGATCCACTAGTGTCATTGCATGTGTGTTCTTTTCATGAACCACAACCAGTGTCATTGCATGTGTGTTCCTATAAACAAAGCACACATGGATCCACTAGTGTCATTGCATGTGTATTCTTCTCATGAACCACAACCAGTGTCATTGCATGTATGTTCTTCTCACAAACCACACAAGGATCCACGAGTGTCATTGCATGTGTGTTCTTCTCATGAACCACACCCAGTGTCACTGCATGTCTGTTCCTCTAAACAAACCACACATGGATCCACCTAGTGTGATCGCATGTCTGTTCTTTTCACAAACCACACATCGATCCACCCAGTGTCATCGCATGTCTATTCTTTTCATGAACCACACATGGATCCACCTAGTGTGATTGCATGTCTGTTCTTTTCATGAACCACAGCTAGAGTCATTGCAGGTGTGTTCCTTCCACAAACCACATATGGATCCACCAGTGTCATTGCATGTATGTTATTCTCATGAACCACACCTAGTGTGATTGCATGTTTGTTCCTCTAAACAAACCACACATGGATCCACCAGTGTCATTGCATGTGTGTTCTTCTCATGAACCACAACCAGTGTCATTGCATGTATGTTCTTCTCACAAACCACACAAGGATCCACCAGTGTCATTGCATGTGTGTTCTTCTCATGAACCACACCCAGTGTCATTGCATGTCTGTTCCTCTAAACAAACCACACATGGATCCACCTAGTGTGATTGCATGTGTGTTATTTTCACAAACCACACATGGATCCACATAGTGTGATTGCATGTATGTTCTTTTCACAAACCACACATGGAACCATAACCAGTGTCATTACATATCTGTTCCTCTAAACAAACCACACATGGATCCACCAGTGTCATTGCATGTGTGTTCTTCTCATGAACCACAGCCAGTGTCATTGCATGTATGTTCTTCTCACAAACCACAAAAGGATCCACCAGTGTCATTGCATGTGTGTTCTTCTCATGAACCACACCCAGTGTCATTGCATGTCTCTTCCTCTAAACAAACCACACATGGATCCACGCAGTGTCATTGCATGTCTGTTCTTTTCATAAACCACACATGGATCCACTAGTGTCATTGCATGTGTGTTCTTTTCATGAACCACAACCAGTGTCATTGCATGTGTGTTCCTATAAACAAAGCACACATGGATCCACCAGTGTCATTGAATGTGTATTCTTCTCATGAACCACAACCAGTGTCATTGCATGTATGTTCTTCTCACAAACCACACAAGGATCCACGAGTGTCATTGTATGTGTGTTCTTCTCATGAACCACACCTAGTGTCACTGCATGTCTGTTCCTCTAAACAAACCACACATGGATCCACCTAGTGTGATCGCATGTCTGTTCTTTTCACAAACCACACATGGATCCACCCAGTGTCATTGCATGTCTATTCTTTTCATGAACCACACATGGATCCACCTAGTGTGATTGCATGTCTGTTCTTTTCATGAACCACAGCTAGAGTCATTGCAGGTGTGTTCCTTCCACAAACCACATATGGATCCACCAGTGTCATTGCATGTACATTTCTTCTCATGAACCACACCTAGTGTGATTGCATGTTTGTTCCTCTAAACAAACCACACATGGATCCACCAGTGTCATTGCATGTGTGTTCTTCTCATGAACCACAACCAGTGTCATTGCATGTATGTTCTTCTCACAAACCACACAAGGATCCACCAGTGTCATTGCATGTGTGTTCTTCTCATGAACCACACCCAGTGTCATTGCATGTCTGTTCCTCTAAACAAACCACACATGGATCCACCTAGTGTGATTGCATGTGTGTTCTTTTCACAAACCACACATGGATCCACCTAGTGTGATTGCATGTCTGTTCTTTTCACAAACCACACATGGAACCACAACCAGTGTCATTACAGCTCCGTTCCTCTAAACAAACCACACATGGATCCACTAGTGTCATTGCATGTGTGTTCTTCTCATGAACCACAGCCAGTGTCATTGCATGTATGTTCTTCTCACAAACCACAAAAGGATCCACCAGTGTCATTGCATGTGTGTTCTTCTCATGAACCACACCCAGTGTCATTGCATGTCTCTTCCTCTAAACAAACCACACGTGGATCCACACAGTGTCATTGCATGTCTGTTCTTTTCACAAACCACACATGGATCCACCAGTGTCATTGCATGTGTGTTCTTTTCATGAACCACAACCAGTGTCATTGCATGTGTGTTCCTATAAACAAACCACACATGGATCCACCAGTGTCATTGCATGTGTGTTCTTCTCATGAACCACAACCAGTGTCATTGCATGTATGTTCTTCTCACAAACCACACAAGGATCCACGAGTGTCATTGCATGTGTGTTCTTCTCATGAACCACACCCAGTGTCACTGCATGTCTGTTCCTCTAAACAAACCACACATGGAACCACCTAGTGTGATCGCATGTCTGTTCTTCTCACAAACCACACATGGATCCACCAGTGTCATTGCATGTGTGTTCTTCTCATGAACCACACATGGATACACCAGTGTCATTGCATGTCTGTTCTTTTCATGAACCACAACAAGAGTCATTGCATGTCCGTTCTTTCCACAAACCACATATGGATCCACCAGTGTTATTGCATGTCTGTTCTTTTCTTGAACCACATCTAGTGTCATTGGATGTGTGTTCTTTTCATGAACCACAACCAGTGCCATTGGATGTGTGTTCTTTTCATGAACCACAGGCAGTGTCATTGGATGTGTGTTCTTCTCACAAGCCACACATGGATCCACCAGTGTCATTGCATGTGTGTTGTTCTCATGAACCACACATGGATCCACCCAGTGTGATTGCAAGTTTGTTCTTTTCACAAACCACATATGGATCCACCAGTGTCATTGCATGTCTGGGCTTTTCACAAACCACATATGGATCCTAATTAACCTTAGGAGAGCCCTAACCTTAGCCCCCATTGGGTGGCCGTTAAACCGAGTCTTCTAGAAGGCACGCCCTAACACAGTTGTTCTGCTTGATGATTGTTACATACCGTTCGATCGGGGCGCTTGGACGATTGGGATGGTCTTCGTGAGAGCGATCCGCGAGTTGGCGGTTCTGCGGCATGATTGGCCATGCTTGCTCTGGACAAACTGGCAACACCGAGCGCTCCCCTATTGCGAGTGTCACGACTCACGAGTTCAGTGGGCCACATCCCAGTGTCACGTCCTCATTACTTCTCTTCCTCCCCGTACTTCTCTTCATTCCCCTCGAAGCCACTTTCTCCACTTCACTCACATCCTACCATATCTGCAAGCCGACGACGCCTCCATCCCAATCCCCTCTCCGGCAGCCACCCCTCTTTCCTCTCACCATGGGTTCAAGGGGAGACGGCGAGGAAACGCGTCGTCATGACAGGGATGGTGATTTCGGTGTGAGTCGTCTCATTGCTATCTCTATCATCTGTGGACAGTTATCTATTTTTTGAGCTAGATCTACTCTGTTTACTCATGCACGTATGATGTGTTAGGCCAACCAGACGATGTATGCCTCCGACTATCACGGTTTAGTGGATGAAGACAGTCCTCTGCTATGTAAACATGGACATGTGCCCGCTAAATTTGTAGCGTTCGAAGGACAAAATGCAGCCAGGAGGTTTCTACAGTGTCAAGGAATCGTGCAATGATGCAAGGAGGAAGTTGCTGTGTTGTCAAATGGGTAGACCCAGAGTGGCCCAAATCGATGCAGAAAACGCTGGACAAACTATGGGATATGACTGTTGAGTTGAAAGAATCTATAGTCAGCTCACTTCTTGACAGTATTGAGATGAAGCTATGGAACCCAGTTGACACGACCAAGCTTAACCGAGATCTCAGGAGGGTGCAAGACAAGGTAAGCAAAGTCGAGAAGGAAGGGACATGGCGTTGGCCCTGAAGGCTAAAGCAGAGCAAGAACTGATTCAAGCAAGGAATGATCTTCACCAGGCCAAAGTCCGGCAGTTCACAACTACGAGTATTGACAAGTGCATGAGGAAAAATACAGATAAACAATTGAAGCTGTGTAAGGAAGATGCTAAAAGGAAGGAGCAGACGATTCGATCCTTGCTCTCGCAGGAAGATGCGCATCGGGCTAAGATTAGGAAGATCCAGGAGATGTGTGATAACTAGTTCTAGTATTTAGCTTGAGCTCTGTGCATTTTTAAGTTCTAATAGTAGTACTTGTTGACCTAGCGGTCTGAACTAGTGGTCCCAGAGTCCTGGGAGGAAAAAATTGCTCTCCCGTTAGTCTGTCTTAACCCTGCATCACTTCCTTTTGTCTGATCATGGTGGTATTCTGAAATTGGTGGTTTGTTTAAACGTAATCTACATGGATTGTGCCGCATGCAAATGGTACATCCACAATTTATAAAGTGGAAGCACGTACACCCGGTTAATGGAGATCCAGGAGCTTCGCCAGACGCAGGGGATGCAGGAGCAGGGAGGCGGTGAGATAGACAGGCTCAAGCGTCTGGGCATTATCGGTTGCCATTGTTGTTTATGTTGCCACGTCGTTGTGCAGTATCTGAAATAAGTTGCTGCTTCGTGGAGTGTGGCAGCTTAAATAATTTATTTCTGTGCCACTTACATTCCGTCATATTTGGAGATCTCCTGCCCCTCAGCAATCGTGAAACCGGTGCTGCGTGTTTTCAGATAGCAGTGGCACAATCAGAATTTCGGATTCAACTACTGACTCGGACATTTCCAAACCCTAAGTCGCGGTACATTTTACTCAGAGACGTGGGTAGATTGTTTCGCCCAGCAACATGCCACACATAGAGCTCCAGAATTTAACAGAATTACATATATAGGTTCAAGTTCAACACATTACTATGCATCTTCATTGCCAGCAGCCTTCTTCCGCAGCCTGGGTGCCAAGCCTTCACGTCCACTGGCTTCTTCATTTCCTACCTTCTTCCTCTTCCTCGGTGCCAATTTTCTTAGCTTCATGTACCCTGCATCGCCGTGACAATGGGCACCAGAATCGTGTCCAGCATCATCTTTCCACTCGTTTTTACCTTCTTCCGGCAGCAAAATGACTGACCCGGTAGTCATGTTTCTAACCTTGCGGCGCTTCCTGTCAAAGAAATAGGACTGTTGCATAACTGCCCAATATCTACAGAGTACATAAAACAAAAATACAATTCTGCACAAACATGCGAACCCCAAGAGACTTTGCTTACCAGGAGCTAATTGGGTTCGAGCAACCACCCTGTCCAAGAATAGAAGGGCGACTCCCAGTTGCAGTAGCTTCCACATCCAGTACATCACATTTCAGCTCAAACATGCAAGCCGAAGCATACCTTTTCATCAACCCAATTAGCTGATTGTCACACGTTAGAGGAACCATGATGCCACGTTCATCCATGAATCTGAATTTTGTAGTCTGCTTCGGCCATAATTCATCATGATTACGCAGAGCAGCAACCATACTAGGTATAGTGCAGATCTGCGCAGGCGCTTCTTCCATCATGATACAATGGTCTCCATACCACTTGCCCTTAGAATCGTACCTAAAGAGGCTTACCGTAACCAGGTAATGGTGGTCCGCGGAGATCCCACTTGACAGAAAACTGTGGACAAAATATGTTTGTCAGCTTGCGCTAACAAACAATTTGAGGTTCAGTAGCCAGCTAGCAGTTATAATTAGTGCGAATAGCAAAGAGAAGGGTAGCTCACCCGCTTGTAGCCAGAACTTCTTCTTCCTTGATAGTAGGATCTGCCATCCTCCGAGGTGCTCGGCTCATCGGCGGCGGAGGCGGGCTAGAGCCTCGCAACGGCGGCTACGGCATGCGCCATTGGAGCTCAGGATCAGCGACTAGGCGCAGCAACTGGGTGCAGCAACTTGGCGCCGGAAGTCAAATGCCTGAAGGGATCGTCCTGCCTGGAGGGTGGATTCTGACGCTGCCGGTGCTAGGGGAAAGGTGGGAATGGATTTGTGAAATTGGTCAACGCATCCAATCCACTTAGCTACTCGATTTGCCTAAGAGGTTGTCGCGTTGGCGCTCGCGTCACGGACAGATGACTAACATGAGGGTCCCGACCGTCTACTTCACGGGGTAGTTTAACAGAATGTTTGAATTTGACAGGGGTGAGATGAGTTTTCCTCAAAATGGCCCCTCTCAGTAGTTGGCGGCCGAACTTTTTGAAACGCGGCAATTTTAGGCAACTTAGGTACCTCCATGCGCTGGCCTGCGAACTTTGGTACCACAGACAAATAAGCCCGTAGCAAACCCCATGCTTGTTCCTAAAAAGGACACGGATATCCTGCGGATGTGCGTGGACTTCACCTGACTCAACAAGCATTGCCCGAAGGACCACTTCCCATTACCGATGATCGACTAGATAATCTATTCCACCGCGGGATGCGCCCGCCTATGCTTCCTCGACACCTACTGATGTTACCATCAGATTCGAATGAAGGAGGTGGACCAGGACAAAATGGCCTTCGTCATGCCTTTCGGCGTCTACTGCTACACAACAATGCCCTTCGGGCTGAAGAACGCAGGAGCCACCTATTAGCGGTGTATTTAGGCCTGCCTCAAGAACTAGCTTGGCCAAAACATCCAAGTTTATGTTGACTACATCGTCGTTAATACCAAGAGGAAGCCACATTACTCAACGATCTTCGCGAGACCTTCGACAACTCTACCAGATCAAGTTGAATCCAGAGAAGTGTGCCTTCAACGTGCCATTCGGACAATTACTCGGGTACCTCATATCCGCTAGGGAAATCGAGGCCATACTGGCCATGGAGAAGCCAAAGAACACCAAAGGCGTCCAACTGTTGGCTGGGCGAACCGCCGTGCTGAGTCGATTCATCATCGAATGGGTGAAAAGGCACTACCATTCTATCATATCCTCCGCAAAGCTGATAAGTTCGTGTGGACGGACGAAGCACAAGAGGCATTCAAAGATCTCAAGTGCCTACTCTCCACCTCTCCCGTGCTATTGAAGCCTAGGGAGAAAGAGCCCATGTTGCTATACATCTCTGCCACCAACCAGGTGGTTAGTATTGTGTTGGTGGTAGAACAAGCCGAAGACAACAAGGTCCATGGGGTGGAGCGCCCAGTCTACTCCCTCAGTGAGGTCCTCACACCAACAAAACAACGGTACTTGCACTACCAGAAGCTGGTTTACGGTGTCTTCATGACAACATGATGACTGCGCCACTACTTTCAGGAGCACCCCATTGTCGTGGTGAACGATGCCCCACTAGGGTACATCCTCAACAACCCGATGCCATGAGACGAGTCGCTCTTTGGTAAATTGAGCTATCTCCCCGAGACATTACATACGAGAGGTGACTGGCAATCAAATCACAAATTCTCCCAGACTTCCTCCTTCACTAGATGGAGAACCAACTCCCAGACACACCGGACATGTCCTGCCTATGGACAATGCATTTTGATGGATCCAAACATTGAGAAGGAGGTGGCATCAGCGTAATCTTGACGTCACCACAGGGAGAAAAGATGAGATATGTCCTGCGAATGTAGTTCCGTGTGTCCAACAACGAGGCAGAATATAAGGCCCTGCTCCACGGGATGAGGATGGCTAAAGCCTACGGCACAACGCAACTCGTCATCTACGGTGACTCCAAGCTCATGGTGGACCAAACCATGAACCAGTGCGATGCTCTGAGCGACATCATGATTGCCTACTGCAACCTCTACGGTGCACTCGAAGGAGACTTCGACGGCAAAAAACTATGGCATGTAGGCCACGAAAGCAACAAGGAGGCTGACACGCTCGCCAACATAGGATCAACCACGATGGACAATACCGCTAATGAAAAAGCACCATGTCCGGATGGCTTCATCGAGGATTTCTTCAAGGCAAATTGGAGCACCATAAAAGATGATACCATGGCGGTTATCAACCAATTCTCAAGACTCCAATCAATTAATATGCATTGGCTCAATTCTGCAAATATTTCCATCACTCCCAAAAAGGATGGTGACATGGGTATGACTTATCATGTTCCCATGATTGGTATACCTGGTACTTACCTATGTTATGACCCATAAAGCCCACAAGAATCCATGAGTCTCAGAAGCATCTGAAGCCCAGGAACCGTACGTGGTGATCAATCTATACGTACAAACCGACATAGTTGTCGAGTCATGATTCTAACTTATAACTGACCTGAACTTGGTTTTGAGACCTAACCTCTCATATAAAGGCTGGGAGGAGCCAAAGGAGAGGGCCCCATAGCTTTGGGAAAACCACAACCCGCCATGAGTTAGATTACATCTAGTGAATCGACGACTCTATAATCATCTTCGACAATAATTATACTTTCATCGCCTATCTTGCTTGTCTGATAAGCCGACGAAATCACCAATGCTCCTCTTTCCTTGAAACGCAAGTCCATAACAATGGGCATTGCCGAGGTCACCCCTCATTAATTGGCGTCGTCTGTGGGAAACTTGGGCGTTGGATTCATGAATTCGGTGGCTCTCTCTTCACCCAGTAGTAACTCGATGGACGGTAGAGGTTAGATCGGTTCTGGTTCCGTCGATCTTCCACACCCACCTACCCCTCTTTCGACCTTCGACAACCTCGACTGGGAGACAGATCTGATAATCTGAAACCTCAGCTTCTACATCGGATCAGAGGGAACTTTTAGCCTTTCGAATCCAATCTACTCGGGTTCAGACAGAACCACAACACCAACGTCTTCCTCGGATCCACCGGAGGGTCAGCACCATCCCCAACTTCCATCATGACCAACTGCAATCACATCACAGATCAGGAGGATCTCACTGATATCTATGATGGTGTCTCCTTTCAGTTAGGCAAGGATCTAACATCAGCTTCGGCGCTCCACATCATGGACCCAATAATCATCATCGGTTGTGAACTCGATGACAACTTCGACTCCGGGATCAAGAAGGTTGAACCTTACTAGAGGAAGATTCGTTGGACTTCACTTACAGTGTCTCCGACGCACTCAACGGCCACAGTAGCAGACCGTATCTAACGCGCCATCAGTGTATGCAATCTTGGCACACGTCATGACAGCAGAGCCGGAACCTCCACACTATGCAACTCCCATGGTAACCCTATCATTGATGCCAGTAATATTGCTATGGACAACTATTAAAGTGGTCACAGGAATGGATCAGAGCCACTCGTGGACAACCGTGTTATCCGAGGAGAGGAAGAAGCACGTAGCAGGGAACGAATAACCCTTAGGCTCTCATCGGAGGCCTGGAACAAAGCAAGGGACACTGTTTCAGGTGTAGTACCTATGATAGCGGATTCCACGTGAGCAGAGCTAATGGCCTACCAATACTTGCTCCACAAGTAGAAAAGAAAGCTGGTCAAGCTTCATAGGAAGCTAGAAGAGCGCAAAAGGGCATCTGGTGAATAAAGTCTGCGAACAGCATATCTAAGTTCAGCCCGCAATTCGGGAAGTGTCATAGGTGGATCGCAACAGAGGAGGGGCGGCTCTCGGCTATAAAACATACCTGAAGTTGAAAAACGTGTGTTGACCTGTGACTTGGACCTATCATTCATGTTAGTGGATTCAGCGGGCAACATCAAGGCCAAGACACCACAAGCCACCATCATCCTGACTCAAACCTACCTACTCGCAACTCAACCGACAACCAACAATCCATGGGAAACCATCCATCACCCCGCACTGATAGGGCTCGGTATGGTTGGGGAATCACTCGCACAAGGAGAACAGGAGATCGTTCCGCAATCCAATAGATCACCACGCTGTCGCAGCATCCCTCGGTAGGAGGTAGGGACCTGAAGGTCCAGCTCACCACACCACGTGCGCTTCGCACAATCATCACGTATCCAAGACAATAGGAACGACATTAGTCAGCGAAGGGTCGACAATTCCTGGGAGGAGCGCAATAGCCGAAGATACAACGATGGAGAGAGCAATGATGACCGTGAGCCTTATGGTGCGAGTTGCTTTTCCCATTGAGTTTGCAAACCACCCGTAGCCAAGGATTTTAAGTTGCCACATGATCGCCCAAAATATGATGGCCTCCAGGAGCCAGAGGCATTGTTGCGTGAGTATTTTCAAACCGTGAAACTTCAGGGTGGCTCAAAAGGCGACCACCATGCTAAGCTTACAGCTGCACCTGAGCGGGGCCGCGTGTTCTTGGCTCAAGAGACTACCTAAAGAATCCATGAGTAGTTGGAGTGATCTGGAGGACATGTTCATTGATGAGTGCAAATATGATGCATATTTAAGCATATAGATTATTCATATTGTCATTCATCTCATGCTATATCTGAAGGAGATATGCCCTAGACGCAAATAATAAATAGGTTTTTATTGTCATATCTCAATTACTTTATAATAGTTTCATATTGTGCTATAACTGTGCCAAGTAGAAACATTGGTACAGGTGTGGTATGAAACAACCAAGTCCCTAGTAGCCTCTATTCATACTAGTTCGTTGGTCATGAGGATGATCTGGGTTTCAAGATCATGGGCATTTATGGCAATTGACAACAGGATCATATCATTGGAGAATGATGTGATTGGACATTCCTCGAAGGATTGCAACACGATCAAGTCATATAGTTCATTGTTGCAACAACTATACCTAGACTCCTTTTCCTTAGACCGTGAGCTCATATTACTCACTGTTTCCCGAGGCTACTTAGACTGCATCAAGCGCCACTTGGTAATACAGTGGTTATAAAGGTGTACGTTAGGTATTCCGAAGGAATAGTACATGACATGTGACTGCAAGACCGGGATTTGTTCACCCACATGACGGGTAAAGATACATACGGCCGGCTTGGTGAGATTACATCTATAAATGTTGCAACATGTGACTCGGTCACAGGGATTCAATATCACGGTAACAAGAAAACAGAACTTGTTGTGAACAAGATTGAACAAGGTATGTGATACCACTGATCGGATCTCGGACAAGTCATATCGAGAAACAAAAGGAAGATGATGCTTCATTTAGCGGTTCAAATGACATTGTCATCAGGAATGCATAGGGGTGATAACCCACAAGTATAGGGGATCGTGTGTAGCCTTTTCGATAAGTAAGAGTGTCGAACCCAAGGAGGAGGTAAAGGTAGGATAAATATTCTCTCAAGTTCTATCAACCACTGATACAACTGTACGCACACTAAACGGTTGCATTATCTAGGAAATAAAACTAGAGGAACAATACAAGTAATAGAGATAGCTTTGCATGATAATAAATAATAAGAAAGTAAAGTTAGTTGCAGCAGCAATAAAATACACTAAACTAACAGAACCATGAGTGTGGTATAGTGGTGGTAATTGTGGTGGCTTTGTCCAAGTTTAAATAGCGAATAGATCGGGTTCATTGTCTTTGATGCAGTTTTCTATGTGGGAGAGGCTAAATATACATGCGCTTCACTACATGGAATTACATGTACTATATGATTGGATTGTTAGCAAACATCCGTAAGTACTAATAAATGCATTAAGGTTTCCCCAACCATAGCGTTAAGTTTAATGGTCCTCTTACTCCATACGTGCAACGTTCCGGTTCGTGTCCTCAGGTTTCCGTCACTCCGGCAGAACTTCCCCCTTCCTCTTACACATACTACAAACCCTATGATGTTTAATCCATGCGCGCACAAATATAATGGACACCAAATGACTGTACCATATCAACATACAACTCTAATGAACCAAAGACGTTCAACCATTCAATCTAAGAACAAAGAAACTACGCAAACATGACATATATCATAGGATTATAACTTATAGCATCAAACACCATGTTTACATAGGATGGTACAGAAGTGTGTGGGAGGATGAACCACTGCATACTAGGAGGATTAGGTGATGGAGATGGCGGTGAATATGGTGAATATGGTGAAGAGGCCGGCGGCAGCGCCGGCGGCGGCGCCGGGGACTCCTTTCCCGCTGCCGGTATCATGGGGGAGCACCGCCCCTTAGCCCCTTCCTTCATGGCTTCTTGGGAGCCCTCCCCCATGGAGGTGGGATCCATGGGGGAGGCAAAAACGTGGCTTTGGTGGCTGCAATTTAGTGGGTGGAGATGCCCTGGGCGAATTAGGTTTCCTCCCTTTATATAGCTTCTCGGATTCCCGTCACCCCATCTTGGGCTGCAGTAAATCGGGCCTAAAAGGCCCGTACGGACTCAGAATCAGCTAAATTTATGTCCATAACGTTTGTCGCGAAATTTCCAACAACTTTGTAGTGAAGAGTTTTCCGTTTGACACTGTCTTCGACCCGAAACGTGACCATCTTCAAAAAGAGTTCTGAGACAGATTTCTGGAAAAAATCCCAATTTGACTCCAACAAGGTTTCCACTTGTATTCTTGGTAATTCCTACACATCAAAGTGTAAAACAAGAACATTGTGCACTTTTGCAACTATTAGTAGGTTAGTCCAAATAAATCATAAACTTTATACAAAAAGGAGTGTCAAAAGCATATTATTAGCATAAAACCATCAAAAATTATAGATACGTTATGGACGTATCAAGATCCCCAAACTTAGTTCCTGCTCGTCCTCGAGTAGGTAAACGATCAAAACATTATAATTTTTGATGTGACATGCAGACAACACAATCTTGATCATCATTATTGTAAAAGCATTGATAGCTGGGATTAAGGTATTCTAAACATGAATCATGAAAGATAGAGTTCTAATAATAAGACATAGCAACTATGTTGTAAAATGAAAAGGCACAAACAAAAGATTGATGAATAATTATGCATTGCAAAACGTTTGTTTGTTTCACATAAAGAAAGCATAATGAGAATGGTATTCAGCTTGTCCCTCATAGAGAAGCAAAACATAAATGCATAGGACACCTTCAAAGTTCATAAGGGTGACTAGATACAAATAGTTTAAGAACAAGCAATATCAAAGTTATGCACCAATCAACAAGTCTTGGTACAATGCACATTAAACTAAGAATGGCCACTATGCTCT
Source organism: Avena insularis (assembly GCA_023614405.1). Taxonomy (NCBI): domain Eukaryota; kingdom Viridiplantae; phylum Streptophyta; class Magnoliopsida; order Poales; family Poaceae; genus Avena; species Avena insularis. The sequence goes on from CM042692.1 coordinate 115,689,894, forward strand.
CGTAATAGGTGCATAAATATAGAAGATGGAGATTCAATATAAAAGTAAAAGAAAGTCCTTCTTGGAAGGAAGCAGGGATTCAAGTCTCATAAAGAGCTTCCAAAAATTATGGTACTTATTAGCTTTCAGCTCTCATTGCCCCTATCATAAGCATCTTTAGGTGATTAAGGTTAAAGTGACACAACTAAGAGGATATGCTTGACAAGTTATAAGTTGAAATCTCACGCCCCTTACTTACGAGTTCTGAACCTCATGCTACTCAACTTCAGTCACAAGTAAGCTCTTGTCATTGTAAGTACATATGTATCATAGAGAACTGCCAATGGGGTACCCCTTGCACATGATATAGGAGCTATCCCATAATCAAAATGACAAGGCAAGCAGCCAATGAGCATCTCAGCGATCTTTTTATTTGCTATTTGCATAGGTGTTTATTGAGGATGCTTCATAGAGTGCTCATTATGGTTATACTGCAAGTTTCCACCATGATTAGGCATGGCTTAGGCTAGCGGCCCAGGCGTTTCTCTAACACACATACAAACTCCATGATCTTACAAGTTCCCCTTTTATTTCACACCGCCGGGATCCATAAGCAAAAGAATCATCATATCAACGGAATATAAGTGCAATGTTGAAAGCGTTCCCCATGATACATTGTTCTGCTAACTTCAACTTATAAAGCACAAGCATATACGCAACAAAGATGGACACAATGGTTCAAGTTTATTAAGTGGAAGAAAATAAAGTGTACCATCAAGTTCGCGAGAGCTTTAATCACTAATTTTCACATAACAAGTTTAATTCGGAAGGTAGATAAAAGCATGAATATACTTGGAATAGCAAATGCTAATAGGTAGGTATGGTGGACTCTTTGGGATAACTTGGTTTTATTTGGAGTTGGATGCATGAGTGGAACTCATACTTGGTTATGGAGGCTAGCAAAAGACTGGGTGCGACCAACTAAAAGAGCAATAATGGCCATAATCATGAAAATCGACAAAACATCATTAATTAAAGCATAAAGTGATATTACAAGTCGAAAAATAAAGGATCATAAAGGCTATGGTGACTTGGGATAGTCATAACATGGTGTGAGCATGCGCCAAGTCAACCCAAATAAAGCATCAAAGGAGAATACCACAATACTATGATTTAATATGCTAAAACAACGCATGATTCTTTCAAGGCACATTAAGCAATCTCAATTGTTTATAACATGTCATGCTACAGCAAAAACCACTAAGCATAAAGCCAAAACAATATCAAGCATGACATGACAAAGCAAAGGCCACCGTTAAAAACGAGCTCCTTTTACCAGTTAAGCATGAACTTTTCCTACTCTTTTCTAATCCAAACCACACTTATTTTAAAACTAATGTATGAAAGAGGGGGTCCAACCAATTTATTCAAGCAAACTAATAAAACCAAGAAAACTAAAACAAAAATGAAGACGCTCCAAGAACAACACAACTATCCATGAAACTATAAAAATGAAATGTTTGGAAGAAACCTGAGATTTGTATTGATGAAGAAGGGGATGCCTTGGGCATCCCCAAGCTTTGACGCTTGTACTTGTTGGATATTTCTTGGGGTGACACACGTGGAATCCCCAATCTTGAGCTTTAGTCCATTCTTCATCTCATTACATCACTCTTTCCATACACCTAAAATTTTTCCTTCATACAAAACTCCACACAATCTTTATTAGCAACATTAGTGCACTCAAGATAATAAGTCTTTGGGTTCAGTTCCAACACCAATAAAACTTCCATTAAAACACAATCTATTGTAGCACTTCCCTCAAAAAGCTCAATTCCCCAAAAAGAACCCAAAAAGGAATCAACAAGAAGCAAATGCAAATAATGGCAGAAATCTGTCAAAACAGACCAGCAGGTAAAGACCAATTTTTTCGAAGACCTTGTGTTGCTCAAATCAAAAAGTGTTGAACTAACAAAAGTTAGATAACAACCGGGGGAAGAAGCACAAAAATTCACAGCTCAAACCAACGTACAGAGATTTTAAACGAATTTTTACAGCGAAGCACAAAAATCTGTTTTGGGACAGCAACTTTTCCAAGCATTACTGCTCTCTTATTAGAGGTTACTCTTGACACAAAAAGCAAATAAAAGGGATAAGTAGCAGTTATTACAGAGGTAATAACTTCCAAGACTCATCTAAAACTTTTGGATTATCTCCCAGTAATTACTTTTCTTTAACGCCTTTAAGTTAGGCATAGAAGTAAGATTCAAGTATTTTCGAATGAATAAGCATTAAGATCAATACCAGAAATATCTTTCTTTTTCAAGGGTTCATGCATTCCTACAAGTTTTTAACTGAAAAGCTTTCATGAAAAGATTTGTTTTGGTTTCATAGGCATGAACACAAGTGTTCAAGGTCGACCCCCACTTAACCATTACTCATCTTTCCAATCACTTTCCTTTTTGAAAACGTTTTTAGGTAACAAGTACAACAATTTTTTTTGTAATTCGCATTCCCTATCCATACTAAGATAGAGAACAACTTAAAGCTGAAAGTAAAACCTACTTAGATATAAAGCAAACAAGTGCACACAAGAATATTCATCCACACGCTATTGCTCCACGGAAACGGCGCCAGAAAAGGTCTTGATAACCCACAAGTATAGGGGATCGTGTGTAGCCTTTTCAATAAGTAAGAGTGTCGAACCCAACGAGGAGCTAAAGGTAGGATAAATATTCTCTCAAGTTCTATCAACCACTAATACAACTCTATGCACACTAAACGTTTGCATTATCTAGGAAATAAAACTACAGCAACAATACGAGTAATAGAGATAACTTTGCATGATAATAAATAACAAGAAAGTAAAGCTGGTTGCAGCAGCAATAAAATACACTAAACTAACAGAACCATGAGTGTGGTATAGTGGTGGTAATTGTGGTGGCTTTGTCCAAGTTTAAATAGAGAATAGATCGGGTTTATTGTCTTTGATGCAATTTTCTATGTGGGAGAGGCTAAATATACATGCGCTTCACTACTTGGAATTACATGTACTATATGATTGGATTTTTAGCAAACACCGTAAGTACTAATAAATGCATTAAGGTTTCCCCAACCATAGCTTAAGTTTAATGGTCCTCTTACTCCACACGTGCAACGTTTTCGTTCGCGTCCTTAGGTTTCTGTCACTCCGGCAGAACTTCCCCCTTCCTCTTACACATACTACAAACCCTATGATGTTTAATCCATGCGTGCAAAAATATAATGGACACCAAAGGACTGTACCATATCAACATACAACTCTAATGAACCAAAAACGTTCAACCATTCAATCTAAGAACAAAGAAACTACGCAAACATGACATAGATCATAGGCTTATAACTTATAGCATCAAACACCATGTTACATAGGATGGTACAGAGGTGTGTGGGAGGATGAACCACTGCATACTAGGATGATTAGGTGATGGATATGGCGGTGAATATGGTGAAGATGGTGAAGACGGCGGCGGCGCGGGGGACTCCTTCCCCGTCGCCGGTATCATGGGGGAGCACCGCCCCTTAGCCCCCTTCCTTCATGGCTTCTTGGGAGCCCTCCCCCAAGGAGATGGGATCCATGGGGGAGGGAAAAACATGGCTTTGGTGGCTGCAAATTCATGGGTGCAGATGCCCTGGGCGAATTAGGTTTCCTCCCTTTATATAGCTTCTCGGATTCCCATCACCCCATCTTGGGATGCAGTAAATCGGGCCTAAAAGAACCGTCCAGACTCGGACCGGGCCAGAATGTTTTTTGTGAAACTTCCAACAACTTTGTAGTTGAAGAGTTTTCTGTTTGACGCCGTCTTCGACATGAAACGTGACCATCTTCAAAAAGAGTTCGGAGACAGATTTCTGGAAAAATCCCAATTTGACTCCAACAAGGTTTCCACTTGTATTCTTGGTAATTCCTACACATCAAAGTGTAAAACAAGAACATTGTGCACTTTTGCAACTATTAGTAGGTTAGTCCAAATAAATCATAAACTTTATACAAAAAGAAGTGTCAAAATCATATTATTAGCATAAAGCCATCAAAAATTATAGATATGTTATGGACGTATCAAGGGGTCACATGGATATCCCTAGTCCCTCTGTTGATCATTGATACAGATCATGTCTAGAGCATTCCCGAGCCGTGAGAGGATACACTTAAGGGTACGATGAGAGCGATCATTCGTAAGACGAAATCACAGTAGAGAAAGAGAAAGCCGGAATCGTTCTGTGGAGAGATCCGAAGTTGTTCGGAGAAATAATAAAGGAAAAGACCCGGAAAAGTGTTTTCAAATAAATGGGAATTTGAATATATATTTATTATATGTTAATTATGAATTAATATATTCTAAATAATATTTAAGTTAAGATTTATAAAAGCAACTTTCATATTAGGCCAAAACCCCGGAGGGAATTAGCCTAAGAGAAAATCTGCAGGAAAGGAAAAAGGAAAAAGAAAACAGCCCACGTGGGCGGCGGATAATATCCGCCGCACAGGGCAGGCACCAGCTGGCCGCCGCCACTACCAGGCCAGCTCAACCCGGCCCAAGAGGAGCTCATGGGGAGCCGGCTAGCAGGCTGCGCCGCTGGGCCGCTGGGCCGCACTGAGCAAACAGAACCGGGCGCGAGGTCGCTGGCGGCGCCAGCTGGTCGACCCATATGGGCCGGTCCGGTGCAGCCGCCACTGGTCATGGGGAACTGCCCACCCGGGTCGCCTCGCTAGGCTGCCACCACGGAAGCACCTGGGCGCAAGGTGGGCCGCGCCAAAGGCCCACCCGGCTGCTGTGCTGGCTGCTGCTCCCCTTTTTCCTTTTATTAGCTATTTTCTGTTTTTTGTCTATTGGGCTGAGTTGATTCGGCCTAATCAACCAGGACGAAAATTCATGTATTTTTCCTTTGACTATTAGTCCCACATGGCTAACCTAATGGGGAGGGCACACCCCCTCCGCCTATATAAAGGGGTGCCCATGGGTGGGATTAAACATACAATTTGAGAAGTCCTTTGGTTAACGTTCTCCCTCCCTCTCTCTATGCCTTGTGACCATGGCCCCAAGTCTGGGTTGTGCGATCAAGGCACACCTACAGTACGTTGTTGCGCTGCAGGGATTCCTAGCCAGATATCAACTTCTGCACTCCCGACGGGATCGAGGAGCCAGAGGTCTCATCATGCACCGAATGTGTACGAAGACACGAGGCGCAACACATGGGGTGCTTAAATGTCGTGAGCCGGAGCTGTTGCGCGATGATGATGAAGAAGGAGCAAGGGGTGACCTATGAGGAGCTTCGCGACCTTTAGGTCAGCTACGAGTAAGACTACTTCAACCACGTTCCCTGTGGAACTTTAACCGCGTACAGTTTACAAGGGTATGTATTCTATACGCATTGGCTATTACTGCATTACTACATAGATAGATCCTAGGCAGTTTTGGGATTCCATCATAGGAATTTTTTGTTTTCTGTTGTGGATCCCCTTTAGTGGTATCAGAGCCGATCTATGCGTAGGAGTGCTATACGGCCAGTACGCACAAGTATTGTGCGGGCATTGATCCCTTAGTTGTTACCCTCTAATGTGTACTTGTTTGTATCACGGTATTGTTTGATGAAGCGGACCGGACCGACCTTATGCTTATTCGTATGAGAGACTGGTTCCATCCTCAACATACGGCTTGTACCGTATAAGTGGCTAGCGGGTGTCTGTCTCTCATTCGATAGTTGATATAGCATTTACAATGGAGGGCCCTGAAAGGGGTGTAGTAGAGACAACTGTCAGATCCATGTTGTGGTTGGAAAATTCGTAGTTTAGAAACGGTTCTAGTGCGAAAGCCCTAACAACCACGTAAAACTTGCAATAGATAAAGTAGAGGCGTCTAACTTTATTTTGCAGGGGGTATGTGATTATGATATGGCATTGGTCGTTACAAAGGTAAAGTAGTTTACTTTTCTGTTACTAAGTAGTATAGTAATAGTCATCATTCCGATGGACGACCTGGTGGAGGCGTCGTGGACTTGGCGTCAAACCAAGGGCAAGATGGAGATCATGCCGGAGTGCTCGATGGAGATCAAGGCGCAAGAAAGACCATATCATATCAAATTATACATATGATGTTGATACCTATTTTACATCTTATTGTGTGCTGGTATTAAGATATTCAATGGTAGCAAATAAGATAATCCCTATTGAATTCCAATGTTCCGTGTTCCCCTTGTGTGTGCACCACCAAGAAAGTTCTTCGTTATGAGGCGCCCTGTGGTGAGTAGGGGTCATACATATCTATGTTCGCATACAGTGGGTGTAAGCCATGTTGCACATCGAATACACACAAGTTAGATTTGGCAAGCCTAGCACGTTAGAGAAGCGTGGCCTCGGAACACAAGAGATCGAAAGATCGAGCATGAGTCACATGGATGATGTGATTGGCATTAGTGAATGTCTACCTTTGATACTGCACTGATGGCCATGACGATCGGGGGAGGTGAAGAGGATAGGGATCATGTGATCACTAAAATCGTCCAGGGGATGACAATTTTAGTGGAGACCAATTATAAATTGATCTCTTATTATAAACTTAGTCTAGATGTCTATTTGCAAACATCTTAGTAGACCTTAGCCTATCCCATTGAGGTCCTTTGCGACCATGGGAATATATTGCTTAATTTGAAACTTATCAAAAGGGTCCAACTTCATAGATTAATACCCACGCCTGAGGGATATCCTCATAAAAGGTGATCTTCTCTTCTTGATACAATAACCATTAGGAGATAATTTGATGACTCCGGAATGTTTGGAAAAACACTTAGCAATCTTGCATTAGAGTTGAGAACTCGTAGAAGGACTTGATTGCAGATGGAGGTCATGGATAAAAAGGTATATGTAAGATATACAAATTATAAGTGTGGTTCTTGCAAAACTCGTTGCAGTTTGCAAAGTATTTGATACTTGTCCTGCTTTGTGAAAATAGGAGGATCTTCTCGAGAATTTCTGGTTTTGAGGCAACATGACTTGATGACGGCAAGCAAAACAGTTGATGGACGACATCAGCTCTTCCCTCAAAGTTTGTCGTTTGGATTAGTGGACTTGAGTATAGATTTGTAATCCCTGTTTGTGTGTCTTTCTTTTGGCGAGACGATTATTCATATGAACAAGTTACAAACTAGTTTGTACTATTCTTATGAACAATACCTTATGGTCACATTACGATTACAAACAAGTTATTCACATCACTATGTTAATGATAATAGTTTAAACATTTATAAAAGGATGAGAATGCTAAAAGATATCCAAAGTTTAATAATGAAATGACACTATAGTTTAAGTCATTTTGGTTATTGCATGTTCTTAATGAAGATCGGGGTCCTAGATGCTTAATCTAGAGACTTTGCAAAACCATGCCTCTTGGGCAGAATGACTAAAACTCCGCATTCTGGTAAAACATTGATATGCGAAGAAATGTTGAAACTTATACATAGTGATGTATCATATTTTCAACAAATAGTGTATATCATTAGTTAATTGTGTACTTAAGTGAATAAGAGTATTTACTTAATGAAACATGAGTTTGAAATGATTTGAATTGTTCAAATGAGTTCACAACAAAATGAGGATATTGAAATTTACAAGAATACAAAGTCTCTTCAATTTGATCGACACGACTAAAGTATTCAAGTTAAGTTTAGCATAAAAGGAACTTGTGAAAGATGTTTCACAAATTATGATAATTGGACAAATTCAAACTATGTTGAAATGTCTAAACATCATAATCATTATGTATTAAGATACATATGGTATAATATTATCTCTTAACAGGGTTATAGTTGTCGTTTAGAGTTAGAGATCAAAATAAGCAAACACTCATTTGAAATACAGAGTAACATCTAAAAGATTCATGGAAACAACACCATAAGTGTTATGGCAAGTTCAAGTTTCTGGAGATTTCGATAAGTCGAAATCGTGGCGAATAAACAAGTCTTTGTAGAGAATTCTTAGGAAGCTATGAATGCATCTTACACAAAGGGACAAACCTATTGTTATCCAAAGTTGACGTGTCTTGATGGAGATACAAGTGGAAGAAAGTAAAAGATCAAACAAGGTATTCGACCTTGCCACTGAATTGTTGAGTGGCGCAGCGGAATTTATTTCATGAATCCAAACTCTGCAAATAGAGGAGAAACCAATGATAATGATCATAAAGTTTCAGGGAATACTTTTACTAAAGAAAGTTGGATTCAACTATATATTCTACAAGTTTGTGGAATTATATTATTGATTCACTTGTCATGTTTTGAACAAGACATACCTACGAATTACAAAGAAGCGTGATGGACCTAAGTACGAGAAATGAATTGTCATTGAAATCTCGTTAGTGGAATTCTCGATTTGATAGTGATCAAGGAATTTTGGAATGAACAAGATTATCTAGAGGACCTAGATTTGAGTGGGAGCAAATCAACTTGGCTAATTCATAATATGTAGCTGACATATTTTGAGTGGGAGCTAAGTGAAATCCCTGGATCTCAAACATGAATGTCATATTTGAGTGGGAGCGTAGAATCATTCTAGGATATGTGGACGACATATATGAATGATGTGATTGGTGTTAATAATATTTAAGTTAGATAAATAAGGATGAAGTTGAAATTATTAAACAAGAAAACCTATCGAGATAGATTAGTGAGTTTAATAAACATTGAATGTCGAATGCTTCCTGGACTCGATTCTGAAAGATGTTCAGAATGTCCTAAGACAAGTTTCTGAAGTAGCTCAGAATGGCACAAGGTAAGAAAGTAGTTCTTACTATATGAAGCATTGAGTTAGTATTGCAACTATGGTTGAAGGAAAGAGATGCGTTGCTTCTCCTATGCCTCAGTCATAAGTTCTTCCATGTTGTATACTCGATGTAATGTGACCCGAGGTTCTGGTTGGTAGGACAAAGTCTTAACTGTAAGAGCATGTATTTAAGCGATTCCTGAGTTAATCACTGAACTAGAATTAAGTTTGCACTAAAATGGCAACAAGAAAAGTAAGTGGCATAGTTGCATTTCATGCACTATGATCTACATAGATATAGAAGTATAAAAGCTCCATCTGATGTGATGTATAATGTTATGGCGGGGCTAGTTCGCTCTTAACGTATAATGATGTGTCCCAGGGCCCAGTTCCCATGAGAAAGCCCTCGATGTTGATCTAAAGTCATTGTAAGCTCCTGGAATCTAGCTTCGTTCTGCTGCCATGAATACAGTATATACACAAAGGATAGCAAAGTGTGTTTTGAAGTTTAGATGACAACGGTGAAAACAATTGTCATCATAAAAACTAGAAACAAAGCCTGACCTTGTTGCCAAACAAATACTTCGACCGATTATACGATAATGGTGTGAATGTCAAAATTAGGAGATATTAACGATTTGCAAAAGACATAATGATCTGGTAAAACAGAACATGGACATGACGTTTCCCATGAGCATGCATGATCTGTAAACGCATATGGTATATGGTTTATATGAGTAAAATGCGAGCTAGATTATTTGTACTCGAGTGCAAGTGGGAGACTCTAGGAGATATGCCCTAGAGGCAAATAATAAATAGGTTTTTATTTTCATATCTCAATTAGTTTATAATAGTTTCATATTGTGCTATAACTGTGCCAAGTAGAAACATTGGTACAGGTGTGGTATGAAACAACCAAGTCCCTAGTAGCCTCTATTCATACCAGTTCGTTGGTCATGAGGATGATATGGGTTTCAAGATCATGGGCATTTATGCCAACTGACAATGGGATCATATCATTGGAGAATGATATGATTGGACATTCCTCGAAGGATAGCAACACAATAAAGTCATATAGTTCCTTGTTGCAACAACTATACCTAGACTCCTTTTCCTTAGACCGTGAGCTCATATTACTCACTGTTTCCTGAGGCTGCTTAGACTGCATCAAGCGCCACTTGATAATACAGTGCTTATAAAGGTGTACATTGGGTATTCCGGAGGAACAATAGATGACATGTGACTACAAGACCGGGATTTGTTCACCCACATGACATGTAAAGATACATACGGCCGGCTTGGTGAGATTACATCTATAAATGTTGCAACATGTGACTCGGTCACGGGGATGTAATATCACGGTAACAAGAAAACAGAACTTGTTGTGAACGAGATTAAACAAGGTATGTGATACCAATGATCGGATCTCGAAGAAATCGTATCGAGAACAAAAGGAAGATGATGCTACATTTAGCGGTTCAAACGACATTGTCATCTGGAATGCATAGGGGTCACATGGATATCCCTGGTCCCTCTGTTGATCATTGATACAGATCATGTCTAGAGCATTCCCGAGCCCTGAGAGGATACACTTAAGGGTATGATGAGAGCGATCATTCGTAAGACGAAATCATAGTAGAGAAAGAGAAAGCCGAAATCGTTCCGCGGAGAGATCTGAAGTTGTTCGGAGAAAGAATAAAGGAAAAGACCCGAAAAAGTGTTTTCGGATAAATGGGAATTTGAATATATATTTATTATATGTTAATTAAGAATTAATATATTCTAAATAATATTTAAGTTAAGATTTATAAAAGCAACTTTCATATTAGGCCAAAACCCCGGAGGGAATTAGCCTAAGAGAAAATCTACAGGAAAAGAAAAAGGGAAAAGAAAACAGCCCACGTGGGCGGCGGATAATATCCGCCAGACAGTACTGTGCACTGTCATTGCCATGCTAAACCAGCTCAACCCGGCCCAAGAGGAGCTCACGGGGTGCCAGTTGGCGGGCTGCGCTGCTGGGCCACCGGTGGAGCAAACAACCCACTTGGGTGGCAAAGGGTCATGAGTCTGCAATTTCGACCCGGACGGCGAAGTGGCGCTGGCCGCCATGCATCGGGATCATGGGGCACTGCCCACCAGTTCGCCTTGCCAGGCCGCCACCGCAGGAGTACCTGGGCGCGAGGTGCGCCGCGCCAAAGGCCTACCCGGCTGCTGTGCTGGCTGCTGCTCCCCTTTTTACTTTTATTAGCTATTTTCTGTTTTTTGTCTATTGGGCTGAGTTGATTCGGCCCAATTGACCAGGACGAAAATTCCCGTATTTTTCCTTTGACTATTAGTCCCACATGGCTAACCTAATGGGGAGGGCACACCCCCTCCGCCTATACAAAGGGGTGCCCATGAGTGGGATTAACACACAATTTGAGAAGTCCTTTGGTTGACTTTATCCCTCCCTTTCTCTATGCCTTGTGACCATGGCCCCAAGTCTGGGTTGTGCGATCGAGGCACACCTGCAGTACGTCGTTGCGCTGCAGGGATTCCTAGCCGGATATCAACTTCCGCACTCCCGCTGGGATCGGGGAGTCGGAGGTCTCATCGTGCACCGTATGTGTACGAAGACACGAGGTGCAACACATGGGGCACTTAAATGTCGTGAGCCAGAGCTGCTGCACGATGAAGATGAAGAAGGAGAAAGGGGTGACCTGTGATGAGCTTCGCGACCTTGAGGTCGTCTACGAGTACGACTACTTCAACCACGTTCCCCGCGGAATGTTAACCGCGTACGGTCTACAAGGGTATGTATTCTATACGCATTGGCCGTTACTATATTACTACATAGATAGATCCTAGGAAGTTTTGGGATTCCATCGTAGGAAATTTTTTGTTTTTTGCTGCGGATCCCCTTCAATATCTAGCTACAACTATGCATATTATGCATGATTACTAATTCTAATTCATTTTCATATGAGTGTTGCAGAACTATTAGTTTTTATTAGGACTTTATTACTTTTCCTTGTCTTTGACTTGTGTGTAGGTGTTGTGATTGATTATGGATAAAGAAAGGCAAGAGGAGCCAAGATGATGCAATATGAAGATGCTGCAGGTACAGACTTAGCCATTTGAGGGGTGGAAAAAGTGATATTTTTCCATCATCTCAAAATTAATATCTAAAAGCATGGTGTTGTATCCATTATCCATACGAATTTAACGAGCCAAAGAACACATAAATCGGAGTTCGTATGAAGAAATGGTGGCCAAAATACGAAAACTATCTACAAGCGTAATGACCAACGGTATGGGACGGTACGGTCGTACCCCCCTCCCGTACCGTGGGTCTGGCCGCACTAAAAATCCTTTTTGGACGCGTTTCTTCACAGAATCCGTCCCCATTTGTTCCTATACCTTTCTTGGGTCATAGAAAATGTGGGAGGGGCTATGAGAGACCCCCTAGGCCTATATAAAGTGACAAGGAGCCAAGGGAGAAGGCAACCTCTCCACATACCTCCACGTCAGAGCCCTGCTGCCTTGCAAATTCCATAGCCGCCACCTCCACAAGATCTCCACCATCACCACTGCTCGATAGGAGAAGGGACTTGGATCTTGAAGGCCTCAATACTGATCTACATCATCATCATCATCATCATCATGAATAACGCCTCCAACACTTATCCCCTTCGTCTACTTGATTGTAATACAAATCTTAGTGTGGATCTTCACTTGTATTCGAGTGCACTCTCATGTCCTATCGATATTATTACCATGATGTAGATTGCCTTCATATGTGAGTAGTTCCCTTGTTCTTGGGAAGAGATGGAGAAACTCAAGTATTATTATGCAATGAAATAAATATGATCTATAAATTTGGTCTTTGATCTATTGACTTATGATTATGTGTTAGATCTTTCTCTTTCTCTATAGATGGTATGTGAAGTTGACCACATAACATTTTCCTTCAGGACTAAAGAGAGGGAACTCACCTTTGTACGTGTATGGGAGTATGTTCGGTGCTACTTTGTGACTGCAAGCATTCGCTTATAACCTACACGGTCAAAGGGGATAAAGAGAGATTCATTAAGCTCATAACGATATCTATGGGGAAACCCTTAATTGTGGTGGTTGGTAGAAGTGACTTGCTCGCATGCATCGAAGTGGTTATTTAGAGATGACCTCATTACATGACTCATAGAAGTGGCTTTCTCATGAGACTTGTTGGTGAACACCTTTTTATGGAACTCTCTCCACACATATCATGACGAAAGATATAGGTTATCCTACTCATGAGTAATTGTCCCATGCTATTGGTGTATCCTACACTCCCCGAGAACTCCTTAACCATATTGTCACCACCACAACCACACTTGCATGTTCTTGTTTACTTTAGTAATTCACTTTGTTCTTGTTTACTTTAGCACTCATTCAAGCACACTCTTTATACACCATTACTTGGAATTAGAGATAACTTACAATTACTCTCTAGTGAATAGTAATGAGGGACATAAATACCTCTACCAATAGCTCAATGTGGTTCAATACTCTCATTTTGAAACTAGCTACAATTGATCTGTGCACTTGTAGTCATTGAGCTATTTTCTAGCTCCATTGCCGGGGAGCTAAGCGCTTTTGGTGTTTGTTCTTAGTTGATAATTTATTATTAATATACTAAAGTTGTTTATGAGTTTCAAGTTATTATCTCTTATTGCTTATTGTATTTTTGATTTCACTGATTTGAAAATAACAAAAAAAACATTAGTTCATAGTTTTGAAACTGCAGATGATCTTTGTTGAAGACAGAGGAGCTACATGTTCCGGAAGAAATTATTTTCCTACTTATATTGAACGTGTACCAATTGAAAGATACCTAGAATTCATTGAAAAAAATTCTAACTCATGTTCTATAGGCGTGAACAATTTGATTCCTTTACTGGAAGATTTGACCATCACCCGAAGGGTAGAAGAACCTGAGAAATCATTAGGAGATTATGGGGATCCATCTAGGCATCTTAGAAAAATACCTATTCTCCATCCTGATCTTGAAGGCATGGAATTTGAAATATATCCTGAGCTAATCTGTATGATGGAAGAAATTTCTTTTGTTGGAAGATAAGATGAAGATCCAATTGATTATCTAATGAAGGTTCATGCCATTATGATACTCTTAAACCAGTTGGACTACCAAAAGAGTTTGTACTTCTTAAACTTTTCCACTAGTCATTAAAATAGAAATCTTTTACTTGGTTAAAATCCTTACCTAACCACACTATAAAAAGCTATACAAATTGTACAAAAGAGTTTATGCAAAATTTTAAATCATTTGACAAGATGATGTAGATCAAGCATGATATAGCTAATTTCTTCCAGAAGATTGGTGAAAGTTTCTCAGAAGCATGGGAAAGATTTTATGGAATGATTATGAAGTCCCAAAATCACGATTTTAAGGAGAATTTAATAATACAATACTTTTATGATGGACTAACTGATGTCTCCAAACAAATGATTGATTTAACTGTAGGAGGAACTTTGAGCAAGTTAACGCTACCTGAATGCATAGATATTTTCGCGGTAAGATCCTTCAATGATGAAAAGTATAATCCTCTTGAAGATATTAAACCAAAGAAAGGTATGCTTTATATACCCACATAACTTATGTCTGAAGTTAAGAAGTCAGTATAGCAGCGGGACTCATAAAAGAAAATCAAGTTGATGTTCTCAAAACTTTTATAGTAGAAGATGGAATGAATCTTGCTTTGGAACAATGTAACATCAATAACTCCATTTTCATGAAAGTTATAATAAATACCTCATGCTCCACAAGAAAGTTATAAAAGAATTCACTGCAGCTTTTGATGATCTAGGACATGCCGCTAGGAAACATATTATTATGGTTAAAGTTCAATGTGATCAAATATCCAACACTCAAGCTTTGATTTTAAGTTAAAGTAATCACGATTAGAATATTATATCTACTAATATTGTTACTATACGTGGTACAGAAACACAGGAACCTCTAGGGCCACCTTGGTATCAAGAAGAACGGGCCCAGAAGGTAAAGGAGATTGATGAAACGGGTAAAGAAGAAGAGAACCTTGTTGATTCACAAGATGACATTTACCTTCAAGCCCGAAGAAACTAAAAAGAAGCTTAAATGGAAAATGAAGAAGAGGAGGAGGCAGAATATAAAGATAAACAATATGACTCCTATGCTAAAATTGTAGATCCAAGAGAAGAAGTTGAGCTTAGTAGTGAACAAGAGGAAGAAGCGATTATATCAAAGGGAAATAAAGTTGAAAATAAAAATCCTACAATGAAGAAGAAGAATAAAAAAGATGCTGAGCCGACAACTAAGGTAAAAGAGAAGGTAAAACCAACTAAAAATAAAATTCCTTATCCTAACCGTGTTCAATATGAACCTGATAAGAGTGTCTATGACTCATTTGACGAGGCTCTAAGAAATCTTTGTTTAGAACTTCCTCTAGCTGATGCAATTCAAGTTCTACTTACAAAAAGTTCATGCAACATATTCTTAATAGAAAGAAAAAGGTAACCAAGACTATAGCCATGATGACAAGTTATAGTGATAAGCTTCCCTCTAAGCTTGGGGATCCTAGTATACCAACTATCTCTTGTTCTATTGGAAAAACTAACATATTCGATGCCCTATGTGATTTAGGTGCAAATGTTAGTGTCATGCCATATCCCCTCTTCAAGAAACTGATGCTTTGGAGATCAGTCTCCTACTTCCATTACCTTGCAGATGGCTGATAAAACTTGTAAACAACCCATTGGTTTGATCAAAGATGTTTTTTTAGAATTGATCAACATGTCATACCTATGATTTTATTATACTTTATGTTTATGAAGATGATATGCTTTATATCGTTCTTGGAAGACCTTTTCTTAGTACTGCAGGAGCTAATTTCAATTGCACTAGTGGGAAAATTGTCTTCAATATCTATGACTTTTTGAAGAAACTAGATAGTGGTATAAAATATGTGCCACCTGCTAAGTGTGTTCAAGTGGTAAATGCCTTTGTTGATGGGCAACCAAAGGTGTTACTTTAAAAAAGCTATGATCTTAAGTGTTCCATACCTCTTTGGGAGGTATGAACAAATGCTCCCCTAGTTGATATCTATTGATTAATTCATTTTGGAGCAATTAGATCCTGGCTATTTTTTATAAGAAAGTGCTTCCCAGGAGGCAGCCCAGAAGTCTGTATGTGTCTTTCTTAGTTTTATGTCTTTGTTTACTTGAATTCATGTTGCATTGGCACTTTCCATGTTTTGCTAATAGAGTTGGCTTGGGATAGTTTTCAAAAGGTAGAATTGTTCATTGCTCTAATATTGTTGCTTATTCTCGAAGAAATTGAGTTGTTCTAGGGATGCAGGATGTTTAACGAGTAGTGGTATGGCCGGAGCCGATCGTACCATGTACATGTATTGCCTCCACGAAGTGAACAACTCGAAGCTTATAGGGAGTTTAACGAGCACTACTACAGGAGCATATACTCGTACCTTGCGCCCGTACCGACCATGTTTTGCGGCTTGGGAAACTAGAAGAGCTTCCTGAGGTTTTAATGACCAGCAGTATAGCCAAAACCACCCGTACCACCTGGTCGTACCGACTTCCACTACAAGAAAAGTTGGCTTTTACAACGGATGATTTTCATGGTTGAAGGCCCGTTTTTGTGGCTAAAAAGTCTTCTACGTGGCGGATGCCCTTCGTGGTAAAAGCCCCGTCACAAAAGAATCTACCACGGTTTTTTCTGACCGTGGCGGATCGCACCCTGCAACCATGAAAACTTGTTCCGTCGTAGATCTGTTCGCCACACGTGTTGACTGCTAACGTCATGCAAAAATACCACGTGGCACCTGCCGTTAATGGCCGGTTACCGCTGTTAACGGTCATAGAAACCGTGGCAGAAGCCTAGCCCAGACAAGGCCTGCTAATTGTTAAGTGGGCTGGCCCACGAGGAGAGCCCAATAAGATTACGGCCCTTTACTCTCACGACGTGTACTGTTTGACGTGGCCCATTAATGAATCCATGTAGGGCCCATACGATTTCAGTCCCGTTACATTTTCGGCCTAAAGAAGGCCCACTTTGGTAGAATAATATGTGGCCCATTAGGGGCCTGCGCCAGAAGGTCAGACATCATACGGCTCGTGACTGCATTCTTATTCCTACGGCCCGTGAGGTCCGCTCCTGTTCTACCCATTTACTGTTATGGCCTTTTACATTTCTGGGTTGCCAGTGTTAGGATCCTTTACTATTCTAGCCTTTTATTGTTCTGGCCTTCTACTGTTCCGACTGTTCACTGTTTAGGCCTTTTTCTCTTATGGCCTTTTACTGTTCAGGCCATTTACTGTTCAGACCATTTACTGTTCAGGCATTTTACTCTTCTCTCTGTTTTACTGTGCGAGCCCTGTATTGCACCAGCTTTTTACTGTTTAGGCCTCTTATTGTTTCAGCTCTTTACTATTCAGGTATATCAATATTCGGGCCCATTACAGTTTGGGCCCTTTACTGTTCTCGCCTGTTGCTATTCAACCCTGTATGTTTTCAGGGCCTTGGCCACTTATGAGGCCCACCAATATTCTAACCTAAAACTTATGGCCTTTTAGTGTTTATTTGGCCCATCTGTTAGCCAGCATATTTGCGTATTCTATGACTATGGCGAAATTCTGGTTTTAAACAGTCTGTTAATATTTCAACCCGCTAATGGCCGTGCTAGGATGTCAACACCCGGATTTTTAATCCTAGATGCCCGTTATGCCATACCTCGCATTCCTAGGATTACCATTTTTGCGAGACATAACGGATTGGATATCATAGTACATCATCCATTACAAACCATACATAAGCTTTTACACAAATACGGATCTCATGATCTAGTCTTTAATACAACAAGCAGCGGAAATAAATGATAGCGTAGCGGTGGGGTCCATCTTCAGGGGCACAGGCAATGCTGACGAAGGCAGATAGTCCTAGTTATCATAGCCGTCCTGCTGCCCATCATCTTGATAATCTCCTTCATAGTCTGGCCACGATAATAGCCAGGGACAAAAGCGATGAGTACTCGCAAACTACTACTAACAAGAGGTATAATTCTAGATCAAAGTACTAAATCTAAGTTAACTATCAAGTTAAGTTGGAAACCTAAGCTGAGTTCTGAAACAAGAAAAGATAAAGTGAAGTTCTAGAATCACTTAAGTTGGAAAGCTTTAATCATTAACACAACCCTGTTGTGGTCAAGTCAAAGTTCATCATTCATTTCCAAGTTATTTAGAAAACATCTGACAACGAAACAGTATGGCCATTCCAACTGTCCATAACCGCAGACGTGGCTATTTGAATAGTTTGACACTCTGCAGAGGTGGTACACTTTCACCACAAGATTCGATACATCTGTCAGGGATAACCCTGAATCATCATACTTAGTATGTAGATAATCAAACATAACCTTCCTTTTACACACCCTAATATAAGCACCTCTCCTATGAGCATGGCCTCCCAACCATGACCATCAGTCATCTTGGGCACTGCATAGGTGGACATCATTGAGAGGTAGCCTCAGCTCAAACCTCTCCCGTGAGGGAACTAATACTAATGCATATAAATTTCCGGCTAAGCCTTACCCAATTCAGGTAATGTGGTTGTAAGGTAAATTTGGAATGGTATCGCATCCGAATCCAACCATCAGTTTTATAAAAGGGTTAAGGCTCATGCCTCATCATTTTGATCATCACAAACCAGTTGTGTTTTGCAACACATGTCAAAACATCTCAATAGAATGACTCATCATTCCAAGGTTTTCATAACTCATGTTCACCAAGGTGGAAAGATGGGATCAATCTCATGCCATAGAATGACATCTAAAGGTTTCTAAGTAGGTCAAGTTTTATACTCTTTATGCTACCTTTAAAATTAAGTAAAGAACTTGGTGTAAACTAAGGGAGGTAAAACTTGTCAATAAGACTTGGGGTACTAATAGTTAAAGGGGTGTGATCAAAGCATGCTTATGGCATCTTTGCTAAACCATCTAGTTTTATTCTAGCTTGCTAACAATAGCTTGCTAAGGTATGTTTTGCAAGGGTTAGATTTCCACTAATAGCTTGCCTTGGTTGGTGCCGTGGTTGAAGTTTTCTTCTTCTTCTTAGTAGAACTCCTCCTCCTCGAAGGCTTGGTCGGTACTAGCGTCTATAAATACATAGGTAGGAGACAATCACCAACAATACTTAACTAGGCTAAGTAACATTCTAAAACACACAATGGATGATCTATTATCATCACAAACATCACAAGTTTAATTCAATAGTTTCACCATTTTTATTTTGGAAAAGTAATTTATACTCATTTAAATATTAACTAAAATTTAATATTCACCACCAAAATATGGGATCATGTGGACCCATGTCCTCACCACATATTCTAACTTGTGGGAATGAGATTTAAAGGTTGGATCAATATTACTTTGGTTTAAGTTTATTATTTAATGATTTAAAGTGACTAGAAATGCCTATATAGCATTATTTTGGTACTAGTCCAAAGTCACTGCATGTAAACCTTAATACTATTACATATTTGGATAGATATGATGAAATGTGAATTTTGAGAGTTGGAATCAACTCAAAAGCTAACTTGGTTGATTTTATAAAAATGTTTCAAGTTGCAAAAGCTTCTGTCTTCTTATTTTTATTAGGAGAAATCTATAACTCTAAATGAAGTAAGTCCAACGGGATTGGATAGATCATTTTAATACCTTTCAGACAAAATTAGTTTCATGCAATTTGGATTTGTCAAACTCACATAATTGAATTTTGAAACACTGGACATAAACTATATTCTAACTAAAAAGAAAAATCCAGATTTGAATCTGTGGGCTAACGCGGGAAAGGGAATGGGCCGGCCAAGTGGCGCTCAAGGGCTCCTGACAGGGGGTCCCACTTGTCACGCACTTAAAACGCTAAACGGTATGCCGGTGGGCGTCGATTAGAGGCTAGATCGACGGTGAGGGTCGTCGTCGATGACAGGTGTCGCCGAGCTCGAACCCTAGCGGCTCGGTGGGGCTCACTGGGGCATTGTGGCTCCAGGGTCGGAGGCGGGCAAACGATGTGGAAGACGACGGCGAGGCGAGGCGTGGTCGCGGCGGAGCTTGGGGTGGCCGGAATCAACGACACCCTTCTTCTCCCAAGGCGGCGGCTCCGGCTCCAATTCCGGCGAGCTGCTGCTCCACTTGCTCCGTAGAGAGGTGGGTGAGGTTCAGAGAGGTTAGGGGAGTGGAATGGTGTGAGTCTTTGGTGCTGGGGAGGGCTCCTTTTATAGGCGCGGCTGAGCGGCAGAGAAGCATGGGCGGTGCTCGCCGGTGACGACGGCACAACGAGCTAGAGGCGTGGGCGGTGTGCTAGGACGGTAGGCGGTGTCCTGGCGAGTGTCACGGTGGTGCTTGTGCAGTGGTTTGCGGTTGGGGAAAGTGAAGAGCGCGGCGCGCACTAAGTCTCTACCGACGGCGAGTTTTACGGCGGCCGGCGACTACGGGGCACGGTCGGGGGATTGGGCATGTCCGTTGGCTTGCTAGGCCGGTGGGGATCGTGTAGACGGGCGGCTGGAGCTAGACGAGGTCTGGCTACGCGGGGACAGGGCGCGCTCTGCGGGCGGCGTCGGCATGGTCGACAGGCTCTAGGCGCGGCGGTTCCTGGTCGTTCTGGTCGCTGTCCTTGGGCTGGGGATGGTCGGGCGGTGGAGGTGGACCACGGGCTACCTCCAGGACATGGTGGATGGCGCTGGCGGCGGCTGTGGCGTGCTGTCGCCAGTGAGGTGCCCAATTGGGGCTTCCTTATTGGGCATGAGCTTTTGGTCTTTGCACTGTGTGTGGCTGGGCTTGAGAGGGGTTGTGTAAGTAGTGGATTTATTTTTGTGGCAAGTTGGGGAACAAGTTTGGCCAGAACACTATTTAAAAATAGTGAAATTTGTTTGGTTTGAAATCTGCCTGCCAAGTGTTTGATGAAATGGCCGCAAGAGAAAAAGTTTTGAATTTTGAGTTCAAATTTTTTGGGTGATCTCCACTAGTGATAGGTAGTCTCTGGTTGCAAGGGTTTTGAAAATGGTGCTCAAATAGATGGTTTTTGAAATAGGGGTGATCTATGCATATGCATTAGATTCAATTTTAAACTGTCATTTAAATTAGTTTACAGAATGTTTTTAGTAGATCAAAAGGTGGGCCTTGGTACCTCATTATGTGTACTAGCAAGGGGTGTAAAGATCAAGAATTGTTTTTGTTAAGAAATGAGTACTAGGAATAGCCAAAGTAGGCATGAGAGTTAAATTTGTCAAAATGACCATTCCTTCTTTTTAGTTCTTTTTGATTAGATTTTCTTTAGGAAAAGTTTGGGAATGATGTAGATGATGTTTAAATCACCTAAGAAACATTTTACAAGCATTGGATCAATCAATCATGGCAATTCAAACAACTCCTATTTTAAATGCACACATATATGAATGCTTTCATTTTAAATTTGGAAAAGTTTTTGTTAACCCCATTTTTGGATGATTTGATCATGATAAGCTTGGATTAAAGTTTTGGGATGTTACAAACCTTCCCCCCTTAAACAAAATCTCGTCCCGAGATTTACAAAGAAAACTAGGAACTAAAGAGATCTGGGAACTCTGTCCTAATGTAATATTCGCATTCCCAAGTAGCTTCCTCCTCGGTATGGTTGCTCCACTGAATCTTGAGAAACTTGATACTCCTGGTCCTGGTGGTTTTGTAGGCTTCCTCTAAGATACGGATGGGCACTTCCCGATAGGTCAGGTCATTGTTGATTTCCACAGCTCTGTGATCGATGTTCTTGAAAACTTCAGTTTTCTCAGGCACTTCCAAGCATTTGCGAAGTAACGAGATATGGAAAACATTATGGATGGCTGACATCTCTTTAGGCAATTCCAACTGATACGATACTTCTTCTCGGCGGTTCAGAATCCTGAAAGGTCCGATATATCTGGGAGCTAACTTTCCCTTCAGACTAAAGCGTTGAGTTCCCTTTAATGGTGAAACCTTGAGATATACGAAATCTCTGACAGTGAAAGTCAGGTCTCTCCTTCTCTTGTCAGCATAGCTCTTCTGTCTGGATTGGGCGGTCTTAAGGTGCTCACGAACTTTGTGAACTTTCTCTTCTGCTTCTCGGAGAATGTCGGGTCCAAAGATCTGACTCTCTCCTACTTGCGACCAATTCAAAGGGGTACGACACTTTCTTCCGTATAGGAATTCAAAGGGTGCCATCTGCAAACTAGCTTGATAACTGTTGTTATATGAGAATTCGCAAAGGCGATCTTCCCATTTTGATCCGTATTCCAACACACAAGCTCTAAGCATATCCTCCAAGATCTGGTTGACTCTCTTAGTCTGTCCATCTGTTTGCGGGTGATATGCGGTGCTGAAGTTCAACTTGGTTCCTAATCCTTCCTGAACTTTCTGCCAAAATCTTGAAGTAAACTAGGTTCCTCGATCTGATACGATGGTCTTGGGGGTTCCATGCAGACTAACAATTCTAGCAATGTACAGCTCTGCTAGTTTTGCACTCTGGTAGGTTGTCTTGACTGGTATGAAGTGGGCTACCTTGGATAGTGTCTCAACTATGACCCAGATTGAGTCATTCCCCCTACTAGAAGTAGGTAAACCGGTGATAAAATCCATTCCGACGGAATCCCATTTCCATTCTGGAATTTGCAATGGTTGCAATAGTCTTACAGGTCTCTGATGCTCTACTTTGACTCTTTGACAGATGTCACATTTGGCGATGTAGCTTCCGATCTCTCTCTTCATCTTATGCCACCAAAATTGCTCTTTCAAATCCTGATACATCTTTGTTCCTCCGGGGTGGATAGAATAAAGAGTATCATGAGCTTCCTTCAGGATAACCTCCTTCAGTTCCGAATCTGCTGGTACGCAGATACGTCCTTTGTACCACAGTACACCTTCTTCGTCTTTGGTGAATCCAGGTACCTTGCCTGTACCAATACGATGTTTGATTCCGTCGATACTCTCATTTCCCTTCCGGGCTTCCTGGATTTGGCTAATCAACATGGGTTGAAGTTCAATGCTAGCTAGGAAT
This sequence comes from Avena insularis, assembly GCA_023614405.1. NCBI lineage: Eukaryota > Viridiplantae > Streptophyta > Magnoliopsida > Poales > Poaceae > Avena > Avena insularis. The sequence continues at coordinate 115,712,767 of CM042692.1, forward strand.
CCTTTGCTAACTAACTCAGTCCTGAACTGCTCCAACTCCTCATACAAACTTGGTTGCTTCTCTTTGATCATGGTGTTCAGCCTACACGGCAATCTGCTAAGAGCATCCGCTACCACATTGGCTTTGCCGGGGTGATAGTGAATGTCAAGGTCATAATCCTTGATTAACTCTATCCATGTTCTTTGCCTCATATTCAGCTCCTTCTAGGTGAAGATATACTTCAAGCTCTTATGATCCGAGTAAATCTCACAACGATTACCCATCAAATAATGACGCCATGTCTTCAACGCTAGAACCACAACTGCTAGCTCAAGATCATGGGTCGGATAGTTCTGCTCATGCTGCTTCAATTATCGAGAGAGATACGCGATGACTTTGCCTTCTTGCATCAATACACATCCTAGGCCAATCTTAGATGCATCACAATACACATCAAATGGCTTCTTGATGTCTGGCATGATCAAAATTGGGGTGGATATCAATCTCTTCTTCAGCTCCTAGAAACTGGCTTCACACTTGTCTGTCCATTCAAACTTCTTGTCCTTCTTTAACAATTGGGTCATTGGTCGGGCTATGCTCAAGAATCCTTCTACGAACTTGCGGTAATATCCCGCTAATCCGAGAAATGAACGAACTTGGGTTTGATTGTTGGGGCTTCCCATTCTTCGACATCTTTGATCTTGGTGGGATCAACAGAGAATCCTCCGGCAGACACAATATGTCCTAGGAATCCTACTTCTTTCATCCAAAACTCACACTTGCTGAACTTGGCATATAACTGATGCTCTCTCAGGGTTTCTAGGATGATTCTCAAATGTTGCTCATGCTCTTCTTCTGACTTTGAGTAGATAAGTATGTCGTCGATAAACACAACTACAAACTTATCTAGGAAATTCATAAAGATCTTATTCATGAGATTCATGAAATAAGCAGGGGCATTGGTTAATCCAAAAGACATAACCGTATACTCGTATAAACCATAGCGAGTAGTAAAGGCGGTCTTCGGAATATCCGTTGCACGAATCTTAAGTTGGTGATAACCAGTCCTAAGATCAATCTTTGAGAATACCTGAGCTCCAGTCAACTGATCAAATAGATCCTCTATCTTTGGCAAGGGGTACTTGTTCTTGATGGTAACTTCATTCAACTTTCGGTAGTCTGTACACAGACGGTTGCCTCCATCTTTCTTGTCGACGAATAACACTGGTGATCTCCATGGCGATGCACTTGGTTGAATCAAACCTGTTGCTAACATGGCATCCAACTGCTTCTTCAGTTCTACTAACTCTGAGGGGTTCATGGTATAGGGTCTCTGGGCTATAGGTCCGGTTCCGGGGATTAGTTCGATAATGAACTCAATATCCCTATCCGGGGGCATACCTGGCAATTCATCTGGGAATACGTCGGGGTATTCACAGACTACTCTGACTTGGTCAATGGTAGGCAGGGCTACACTATTGTTGCACTTGAATTGACGGGGTAAGGTTTCAGAGATATGCTCTACTGTTACTCCAGAACTACTGGTCATGGTAATGGCTTTCTTAGCATAGTCTATCAGTCCTTTATGCCTTGACATCCAGTCCATACCTAGTACTACTTCCAATCCTTTGGTTCCAAGTACAATTAGGTTGGCATAAAAATCTATCCCATGAATTCTGATAGGTACAACTTTGCAAATTTTTCTAGCTTTTGTTGTTGAACCGGGGATTTGAACTATCATGACATGCTTTAGGTTGGTTGGGCGAATCTTACTAGTGCATACAAATTGTTCGGTGAAAAATGAATGCGATGCTCCAGAATCAAACAATACTCTTGCTAAAACCGAGTTGACAGAAAACATACCCAACACTACATCTGGCGCTTCCTGGGCTTCTTCTGCGTTCATGTGGAAGAGACGACCGTTGCGGTTGTGCGGGTTCCCTGGGGAAAACCTCCTTCCTGGTTGAACACGACGTTGCTGCTGAGCTGGGGCATTCATAGGGGCATTGGCGACAGTCTTCTTGGGACACTCATTGGAGTAGTGACCCTTCACTCCACACTCAAAACAAGTGATCTGGGACTTGTCCTTGACTATGACAGGTACAGCATTACTGCCAGTTCTGGGGGCAGTGTTGTTGTTGTTGTTGTTGTTGTTCTTGGGAGGGGCACGGTTAAAGTTGTTGGCATTGCCGGGGTTGTGATTGTTTCCTCTGGACTTCACATTTCCTCCGCCACGGTTGGGGTAGCTTGGGCGAGGATTTGGGGGTCGGTTGTTCCTTGGTGCATATCCTGGTGAGGGGTTAGGACGGTACTTCTGGTGACTACTAGATCCAGACTGCTGCATCATACGACGCTTGCGGTTGTCGTTTGCCTGGTTAATCTTCCATTCCATCTAAATGGCAGAGTCGACTAGCTCTTCAAGATCCTGGAAACGGATGTTGACGAGGACAGTCTGCATCTCATCATGCAGTCCATTTAAGAATCTCTCTTTCTTCTTGGCCTCTATGTTGATTTCATCCGGTGCATATCTGGCAAGTGACAAGAATTTGTCATGGTACTCTACCACAGTCAATCTTCCTTGCTTCAGTTCACGGAATTCATCTCTCATCCTGTTGACGAGACCTTGCGGCACATGGGTGCGGCTGAACTTGACCTTGAATGCTTCCCAGGTCATCACCTGGCCATGGTTCATATTGCGGACGCTATTCCACCAAGCTCTTGCATCTCCCGCCAGATAGTGGGTGGCGAAGAGAACTTTATCATTCTCATCAACTCCGGCAACTTCGAGGTTGTTTTCCATGGTCTCAGAACCACCATCAGCATCTAATGGGTTTTCAGATTGGTTGAAGATTGGGGGATTGGTATTCTGAAATTTTTTGAGTTTAGATCCATGGTGATCCTGATTTCCATGTCCTTGGTTGTTGAGAGCCATTTGGGTGATCTGCTGTAAGGTTGCTAAGTTGGCTTGACGCTCGGCCCTGCTTGCTTCACGGTCTGCGATGAGATTCTGCAAGATTTGTATCATTGGGTCATGCGATGAGCTGCTCCCTCCTTGGTTTCCACGAGTCATCTGAAGATTGAGATAGATATAGGGGTAAGAGGGAAATTCTAAGGTTCATGGTTTAGGGTTTTCAAAGCTAAAACTTTGAGTTAGACTCAGGTTTTTCAACTAACTTCATATTCATTCATGCAAGCAAGAACACGATACAACACACACCACAACAATCAAAGGGGAAAACAGATGGTTTTAAGAACCATTCTGCAAGCTACGATACAATGAGATGATACGTCTCATGCTACGACAGTGCTCTAGTGCATCTACTCATCATCGATGAAGTCAGAATCTTCATCATCAGTGTAGAAGTCCACGGCATCCTCCTCCAGAAAGTCATCATCGTTGCTGAGGTAAGAATCCATATCTCCCTGGATATCTTCACCCTCATCTTCTTCTTCTTTTGCTGCAAGCTGAGCTTCCTGCTCCTTGACGGTCTTCTCGAGGTCGGCCACCTTATTGCGAAGACGGGGGATGGTGCGATCCTTCTTGGCACGCTGGCGACAAAGAGACTGGCGGTCTTGGACGAGCAATGCGAAAGTCTGGGCCTTCTAGTCGGCAATGGCACGGTTCTGGTTGGCTAATTCTCTGGCATTGTCCAGTTCCTGCTGTTGGTCATGAAGCAAGAAGTCAAGGTTCTCCACTTGACACCTCAATTCTTGGTGACTTGGCATCTCCATCGGCATTCCCATGAAGTCATGTCTTGCATAGTGGGCAAAACGGGTTCCTTGAATCTTGTTGACGCTGAGGGCACATAGACGTGCGAGAGCTTCATGCATTGCCCTGGCTAATCCATCTAGCGAGTTGTTCTCTCTCACAGAGAACTGAATTCTCCCGGATGTTGGTGCTTCGATGCTTCCTCGAAGATCTGCGGTGACTAGCCATTGTAGGTCTCCTCCTAGGGGTCCTGGAAGTTGAGCTCCAAGAAACTCTGGATGTGGGCAACCTAGTAATTCCGATAGTGAATCCAGATCCCTCTTGAAGATCAGCTGACCTACGTTTCCCAACTGGTAAAACTTACTGAACTGAGTCTCCATCTACAAGAATTAAGGATGAGGAGGTTAGTGAAGTGATCAAGTGTGTCAACTTTTAGGTAGTAATGTAAGAATTTTGAGGAACATGTATTTTTGAGAAAGAATGAGTTCACAAGGGTAAGAGAGGGAATAGTTTTTTTCATAAATACTCACTTTGGTTTTGAAGCTAAGTTTTTGGTTTGGACGTCCATTCTAACTAGGGTCTCCTATGGTCAGGATGGCTCTGATACCAACTTGCAACACCCGGATTTTTAATCCCAGATGCCCGTTATGCCATACCTCGCAATCCTAGGATTACCATTTTTGCGAGACATAACGGATTGGATATCATAGTACATCATCCATTAAAAACCATACATAAGGTTTTACACAAATAAGGATCTCATGATCCAGTCTTTAATACAACAAGCAGCGGAAATAAACGATAGCATAGCGGTGGGGTCCATCTTCAGGGGCACAGCAATGTCGACGTAAGGCGAATAGTCCTAGTTATCATAGCCGTCCTACTGACCATCATCTTGATAATCTCCTTCATAGTCTGGCCATGATAATAGCCAGGGACAAAAGCCATGAGTACTCTTTAAGTACTCGCAAACTACTACTAACAAGAGGTGTAATTCTAGATCAAAGTACTGAATCTAAGTTAACTATCAAGTTAAGTTGGAAACCTAAGCTGAGTTCAGAAGGAAGAAAAGATAAAGTAAAGTTCTAGAATCACTTAAGTTGGAAAGCTTTTATCATTAACACAACCCTGTTGTGGTCAAGTCAAAGTTCATCATTCATTTATAAGTTATTTAGAAAACATCTGACAACGAAACAGTATGGCCATTCCAACTGTCCATAACCGCGGACGCGGCTATTCGAATAGTTTGACACTCTGCAGAGGTGGTACACTTTCACCACAAGATTTGATACATCTGTTAGGGATAACCCTGAATCATCATACTTAGTATGTAGATAATCAAACATAACCTTACTTTTACACACCCTAGTATAAGCACCTCTCTATGAGCATGGCCTCCCAACCATGACCATCAGTCATCTTGGGCACTGCATAGGTGGACATCATTGAGAGGTAGCCTTAGCTCAAACCTCTCCCGTGAGGGAACTAATACTAATGCATATAAATTTCCAGCTAAGCCTTACCCAATTCAGGTAATGTGGTTGTATGGTAAATTTGGAATGGTATCGAATCCGAATCCAACCATCAGTTTTATAAAAGGGTTAAGGCTCATGCCTCATCATTTTCATCATCACAAACCAGTTGTGTTCTACAACACATGTCAAAACATCTCAATAGAATGACTCATCATTCCAAGGTTTTCATAACTCATTTTCACCAAGTTTTCCCATCTAAAGTGACTCAAGTTTTTGAGCTATTCTAAGTACTAAGTTAAGAGTGTTCACCAAGGTGGAAAGATGGGATCAATCTCATGCCATAGAATGACATCTAAAGGTTTCTAAGTAGGTCAAGTTTTATACTCTTTATGCTACCTTCAAAATTAAGTAAAGAACTTGGTGTAAACTAAGGGAGGTAAAACTTGTCAATAAGACTTGGGGTACTAATAGTTAAAGGGGTGTGATCAAAGCATTCTTATGGCATCTTTGCTAAACCATCTAGTTTTATTCTAGCTTGCTAACAATAGCTTGCTAAGGTATGTTTTGCAAGGGTTAGCTTGCCACTAATAGCTTGCTAAGGTATGTTTTGCAAGGGTTAGCTTGCCACTAATAGCTTGCCTTGGTTGGTGCAGTGGTTGAAGTTTTCTTCTTCTTCTTCTTCTTCTTCTTCTTGGTAGAACTCCTCCTCCTCGAAGGCTTGGTCGGTACTAGCGTCTATAAATACATAGGTAGGAGACAATCACCAACAATACTTAACTAGGCTAAGTAACATTCTAAAACACACAATTGATGATCTATTATCATCACAAACATCACACGTTTAATTCAATAGTTTCACCCTTTTTATTTTGAAAAAGTAATTTCTACTCATTGAAATATTAACTAAAATTTAATATTCACCACCAAAATATGGGATCATGTGGACCCATGTCCTCATCACATATTCTAACTTGTGGGAATGAGATTTAAAGGTTGGATCAATATTACTTTGGTTTAAGTTTATTATTTAATGATTTAAAGTGACTATAAATGCCTATATAGCATTTTTTAGTACTAGTCCAAAGTCACTGCATGTAAACCTTGATATTGTTACATATTTGGATAGATATGATGAAATGTGAATTTTGAGAGTTGGAATCAACTCAAAATCTAACTTGGTTGATTTTATAAAAATGTTTCAAGTTGCAAAAGCTTCTGTCTTCTTATTTTTATTAGGATAAATCTATAACTCCAAATGAATTAAGTCCAACGGGATTGGATAGATCATTTCAATACCTTTCAAACAAAATTAGTTTCATGCAATTTGGATTTGTCAAACTCACAGAATTGAATTTTGAAACACTGGACAGAAACTATATTCAAACTAAAAAGAAAAATCCAGATTTGAATCTGTGGGCTAACGCGGGAAAGGGAATGGGCCGGCCTAGTGGCGCTCCGCGGCACGGGGCTCAGCTGACAGGGGGGTCCCACTTGTCGTCGACAGCACTTAAACGCTTGTAGCTCGAACCCTAGCGGCTCGGTGGGGGTCTACTGGGGGCATACCAGGGCTCCAGCTGGGTCAGCGAGGCGGGCAAACGACATGGAACATGACGGCGAGGCGAGGCGTGGCCGTGGTGGAGCTTGGGGTGGCCGGAATCAGCGGCACCCTTCTTCTCCCGAGGCGGCGGCTCCAGCTCCAATTCCGGTGAGCTGCTGCTCCACTTGCTCCAGCCAGAGGTGGGTGAGGTTCAGAGAGGTGAGGGGAGTGGAATGATGTGAGTCTTTGGTGCTGGGGAGGGCTCCTTTTATAGGCACGACTGAGTGGCAGAGAAGCATGGGCGATGCTCGCCGGTGACGACGGCACAGCGAGCTAGAGGCGTGGGCGGTGTGCTAGGACGGTGGGCGGTTCCCTGGCGAGTGTCACGGTGGTGCTTGTGCAGTGGTTTGCGGTCGGGGAAAGTGAAGAGTGCGGCGCGCACTAAGTCTCTGCTGACGGCGAGTTTTACGGCGGTCGGCGACTACGGGGCACGGTCGGGGGATTGGGCATGTCCATTGGCTTGCTAGGCCGTTAGGGATCGTGTAGACGGGCGGCTGGAGCTAGGCGAGGTCTGGCTATGCGGGGACAGGGTGCGCTCTGCGGGCGGCGTCGGCATGGTCGACAGGCTCTGGGCACGGCGGTTCCTGGTTGTTCTGGTCGCTGTCCTTGGGCTGGGGCTGGTCGGGCGGTGGAGGTGGACCACGGGCTACCTCCAGGACACGGGGATGGCGCTAGCGTCGGCTGTGGCGTGCTGTCGCCGGTGAGGTGCCCAATTGGGGGCTCGGCCTTAATGGCCATGACCATTTGGTCGTGGCACAGTGTGTGGCTGGGCTAGAGAGGGGTAGGGGAAGTAGTGGAGAGATTTTAGTGGCAAGTTGGGGAACAAGTTTGGCCAGAACACTATTTAAAAATAGTGAAATTTGTTTGGTTTGAAATCTACCTGCCAAGTGTTTGATGAAATGGTCGCAAGAGAAAAAGTTTTGAATTTTGAGTTCAAAAATTTTGGGTGATCTCCACTAGTGATAGGTAGTCTCTGGTTGCAAGGGTTTTGAAAATGGTGCTCAAATAGATGGTTTTTGAAATAGGGATGATCTATGCATATGCATTAGATTCAATTTTAAACTGTCATTTAAATTAGTTTACAGAATGTTTTTAGTAGATCAAAAGGTGGGCCTTGGTACCTCATTATGTGTACTAGCAAGGGGTGTAAAGATCAAGAATTGTTTTTGTTAAGAAATGAGTACTAGGAATAGCCAAAGTAGGCATGAGAGTTAAATTTGTCAAAATGACCATTCCTTCTTTTTAGTTCTTTTTGATTAGATTTTCTTTAGGAAAATTTTGGGAATGATGTAGATGATGTTTAAATCACCTAAGAAACATTTTACAAGCATTGGATCAATCAATCATGGCAATTCAAACAACTCCTATTTTAAATGCACACATATATGAATGCTTTCATTTTAAATTTTGAAAAGTTTTTGTTAACCTCATTTTTGGATGATTTGATCATGATAAGCTTGGATTAAAGTTTTGGGATGTTACATAGGATCACCCTATTACATCAATAAATATTTTTTGAAATTTATTACGTACCAGACTTTCAACAAAGCACAATATGAAGCATTACAGAGACATCGTGAGACATGTGTTGGAACATGGTTTCTACTATGGAGCTTACATCCCCATACAAGTAACAACTAGCATACCATGACAGCTGCAGAAGAGATTATCAAGTAGACGGTCCGTCAAATCTTGTCGGTCTTTCAGTTCTTGTATTTGTTCACGTGTAATCGTGATTATTCCATCTATTTACTCTGTTTCTTGTTCAATTAAATCAATTGTATGGGATCCAGCTGTAACACCTCTTTCTGCTGGAAAAACTGAAACCATGGGCAGATGCAAGCAATAATCATTGTCACTGCTGCTTTGTGAAATGACCTTAGTACTTAATGTAGGATTCCTCCCTTCTGCCCCCATAGCTTCATGTACAACCTGAAACAAAGAAAACAAGTCAGCACAGCGTACCAGCTAACTGGCAGCCATCTTATATGTAAAATAATTCAAATTCATCATTGGCCAGGAACAATTAATGATGTGCCTCGTACATCTCTTCCCGGAATAACAGGAAATGTCGATGTCCTGGACCGATGCGTACATGTGCCAGTATCATAGCCACTCTGGAAGAAACACTACAGGTTGTTTGCATGCTGAAAATAAGACATATTAAGTTAGAGCAGCAAAGTAGACGAAAAACACCATGTTTGTTGTCAAATAATTTCAAAATTGGCATTGTCCTAATATAACAAATCAAGCCATCAACATTTGTGTCTCATGCAGACTAATTGAACTAGTGTGGTAATGAATGTAGGGAATCAAGCAACTTGACTCTTTTCCTCATAAACTAATCATATCACTACATAACGGAAATATAGAAATATAACAAAAAGAGGTGCATGAGATTCCTTCAGCTACTTAGTACTAGTCGAGGCAACAAAGCATTAACCTAAAATATAAGAATATTCTTTAAAAATGGTCTATAGTATGAACTAGCCAAAAAAGTGACCTCCAACCACAGGTGGCATTGCTTTAATCATCAGGCAACTATGATAGTACCTTAGAAAAACAAGCAATAGACCAAGTGCCTTAAATATACTACCAGAATCATTTCAGACAAACAAGATATCAACCATTCCTTTTCAGTAGCCGGATCATTCAAATATTTTGATCGTCAGGCTAGTAAATAAAAAAGAAGAGGTCATTTGCTGCCAAAACAATAGTTGGATGCATCCAATAAGTAGCACAAACCTTCTTTGTAATGCCTACAGCTATTGTATTTCCAATTGCTGACAGTATCATTGTACATATAACCAGGCAAGAAAATCCAGTAGACAAACAAGCAAATGATACATTGTGCACCTTGCAAGGTCAATGAACTATTTAAACAATGTATGTCTAGGAACCACGTCAGAATATAACATTGATGCAATCACAAGTCAACTAAAAATTCACAGGAACCATAACCAATTGAACCATATGGTGGCTAATATTAAACTCGCAAGATCATCTGATGATGTATAGATCAAAAATCCCTTGTTTATTATTAATCAAACATTGTATTTCTCATAGAAATTGCCATCCCTAGTTTGGGACTGATGGGGCTCAAACCCGTAGCTTCGCCTTGACAGGGCGGTGCTCTGATCGTTTAAGTTGAGAAAATCATTACATTGCTTTAATGATGAGCAAACTAAAGAATCAAATTGGCAATAGACTCTATACGTGCATCATGTAGAGTAGCTATTGAGGCAATGAATTAAGCAATCAAACAATAGGTGCACGATACACTTTTAGATCATATTAACATGGTCATAGTACATATATATAGTAACTGGGGATCATATTAGATGATAATAGCTATGACAATCTCACTATGAGTGTTCTAGACAGAACTCCCTCCATTTCAAAATATAAGATGTCATGGGTTTTGTGAAATGAATGTATCTAGACACCCTTTAGTGTTGGTAGAGTAACTTGGACTAGTATTGTATGCTTTTTTACTAGTCCAAGTTACTCCCCACCAAGACCAAGTAATTTATACCAGTCTCATACATATAACACTAGACTATGTTACTTCCTCCAGAGTGCATATAAGCTCAATCATGGTGGCGATCTCTAATATTATAATAGAATATAGATTAGCATAAAAGTGGATATACTTCAATCACCACCACCTAATCATGGCCTAGTTAACGTATATATATAGATAGATAGAAGATCATCAGTCAAATATAGCAAAAATAGATATCCACCATGATTGAGTGAGCAAATTGAATTACAAATCAAGGGATTTACGTTCCGTATTTGTGCAGTACCGTTAAAGGTCATCTTGTTCTAATCATCGGCCAACTCATGTGGTGCCGACACTAGACAATGTGACTACCTCCAGAGTGCATTCGAACTCTTAATTATAGTAGAAAAAAATACAACAATAGACTATACATTAGCATAAAAGTGGATATACTTAAATTACCACCACATAATAGATAGATAGATGAACACAAGTCAGATATCGAAAGAATAGATCATCACCAAAATCAAGTGAGCACATTGAATTATAAATCGAGGGATTTATGTCTGGTTTTTGTCCAGTCTTGGTTAAGGTCAACCTTGTTCTAATCATTAGCTGAATCATGTGGTACCTCGGACAAACGAGCATTTGACAATGTGCACATCTCAGTAAAAACAAGAGACTTACTATTTCTTCTTTGTGCATTCGTATTGGAGGACATCCTATTGTCAGTTTGTTCTTTGAATACATCCACCATATCGAGTACTTGGATAGACGATCCATCTACCTTATTGTTGCTCCTCTACATATAGGTTCAGGCCACTCATTCATATAAAACAGGTTTGCATTCAGCAATACAAAGCAACAGTACTTACAAGATTGTAGGGGCGATTCACTCTACGATTCTCCGTGTTCCCTGTGAGAGGAAATAATATCAGATAGTGGTTATTACTATTTACAAAGAACTAGATAGGCATTATAGTATAATCACTTGTGAACATGTAGAGCAGGGAATGGCAGAATAAAACAAACATATAAATGACATAAAGATTGCCATGGAGACAAAATAGAATGCAGCTATAGTCACTCCTTAGCACGAACAAGAGAGAAATTACAATGATTTAACTTGTGAAATAGGATTGCAAACAAATACGAGAAGTACCATAAAAAGTGTCACGTTCTACAGAGCAGGCAGTTACTGTACTAACATTTGGACGAACAAGATAGACATTTGAATGGTATATCTCGTGAACTTATAGAGCAGGGAATGCTAACCCATCTGTGAAGTGACTTAAAATGCCATGAACTATATAATAGAAGGTAGATACTGCTGCTACAGAAATTATAATTGAGAAACTTGAATTTATAGAGCAGGGCATGCAGATAACCATGTTAAGTGCCTTAAAACATGCCATGTAATACTACATCCAATCCAAAGTAAATAAGGCATATAAATTTTTCGCAAGTCAATTGACGCAAAATTGGACCAAATTTGTAGAACATACCAGGAACATCTACCATACCAAACCAATGTTATTCGATACATCGAGGCATATATTTTCATAGACGCAAATGCCACAAATTAACCCTTAATATATTTTTCTATGAGCTTGGTAAAAGTCATCATTATTTGACTTTAAAGTTGTATAGGCCTTCTTTCACGGAATGGATGTACTCCCTCCGTTTCAAAAAGTATAAGTCATCATCTAGACCACTTTTAGTGTGTAGATTCATGTACGTTTGGAGTAAACCTACTCACTAAATGGTGTCTAGATACACTCCTATCACAAAGATAAAACATCTAATATTTTGAAACAGAGGGAGTAGTACACAATAGGTGGCAACTACTGTCAGAGCTTAATTGAAAGAAATAATAATGGCATAACTTGCAGAGGGAATGCAAAACCAACAAGTTCAATGACATAAAATTTGCGATGAATTACATAAGAGAAGGCAGTTACTATGTTTGCTTAGAACAACCAAATTGAAATTAAAATAGCATAAATTCTGAACTTGTAGAGTAGGGAAGGCTTAAAACTACCAATGAACTCCAAAATTACATGCAGTCAGTATTGTAGCAACAGACAAAGCAAGTGCACATTATGATGACATAACTTGTGAACTTGTTGAACAGGTAGGCAGCCTCAGATATTTAGTGAATTAACATTTTCCATGAACTACATAATACCAATGAACTCTAATGATGTCTATTTTGTACTACCAAAATTGTTTATGCATATTAAGAGTAATTGTTGGTCAAAGAAAACACGCATAACAAGGACGCCTTATACCTCGAAACAGAAGGAGTAGTTAACGCTGGATTTAACATAGACTACACCAAATTTATCAAGGGAGAGTGGGATATAAATTAAGCCAGTATTGAGGTAGGAATTTATCACCATTATAGAAATGCAGTTCACTGTCGCAGGCTCATACCTGCTATATTGAAATGAACGAACAAGCAGATCTGGTTTACCTAGACCACGGCGTCATTTATGCATACACAACATCTTTGCGGGTGACGTCAAGGACTCCGAGGTGCCCGGTAGTGGTGAGTCGGGCTGAAGCAGATAGATCTCGGCGGCGTCTATGAAGCAGATGTGTGGAGGTTGTTGATGGGTCTGGCTTGCTTGATAAGATGGCAGGTGAAGGAGATCCGGTGTAGTGCACAACGTCATCGGTGAAGTAGATCTGTTACGACCAATTATGGATTCGAGGCGCTGCACAAGAGCGTCGGTGAAGTAGATCTGGTGTAGTGGACAGTTGAGTCCGTGAAGCAGATCTAATCCAGTGCACACCAGCATTGGTGAAGCAGGTCAGGTGCTGTGGACTAGGGAGTCGGCAAAACTAACACGGTTGTATGGAAGAGGGTGTCTGGCGAACTAGGGTTCGGTAAGGTGGACGTCGGCTGATCCCATAGACTGGTCGGGAGTATATGGTATAGAGGTATGGCGTGTAGGCCGGTGAAGTGCGGTGGTGCAGGAGCCGGAGGTGGGATAGGGGGTTTGGGGTGCCGTGTGGACCGGCAAAGTGCGGCGGTGATGTTCCGGTGCGGTGGTGCAGGAGCTAGAGGTGAGATAGGGGTTGGGTGGCGTGTAGGCGGGCGAAGTGCGACGGAGATGATTAGGTGCAGTGGTGCAGGTGCTGGAGGTGAGAGGGGGTTGTGTGGCGTGTAGGGCAAGCTGCAGGATGGGCGGTTGGTGGTGTAGAGGGAGAGGTGAGAAAGGGGTTAGGGTTTTTCAGAGTGCTTTGGGGGAAATGGCGTCGGTGGAAGGTGGACTACCCAGTTTCAGAGCAGTGGGGACCCCCGCCCCCCCCGGGGGGGGAGGGAGATTACGAACCATACCCACGCCCCGACATTAGTAGATAGGCCATTGACAGGGGTAGAAAAGGAATTTCATACAACTACAACTTGGGGCGTGTGACCACTCGAAATATTTCGGTGGAGTTGAGGCGGGAGAAATTGCCGCTCTAGGATTTTGAATTTGGCTATATAGTTCAAAAGATATAGAATAATAATATCCCATCCTATCCTAGGAGTATCTATAGTCCAATGACTAGAAAAAATAGTTTACTGTAATGTCCTAGCCTTTCTAGGTACGAAATATTTCTGGAGCCATTTATGCAAAAATAAGGTATCTACCTTCGGCTCAATTACATACACACATGAAGGTATGTAGTAACATGAACTAGAGTAGTATGTTTTCCACTATGACCAGCCTAAGAGGATCTCTAGTGGCTAGTGTATCCGGTAGTCTAAGCCAAATATAGACCACCATGGACCAAAAAATGCCTCTGGTGGCTTGTGTATCCGGTGGTCTAAAATTTAGACATCCTCCAAACAAGCTACTCGTTGTCCATATTTGGACAACCGAGCCACCATGTCTAAAGCAAAGTTGGTCGCTTGCAAGCTCGCTCCCACGCCAAATCAGAGCATTTGTTGTACTGATTTGCTATGTATATTGACTATTTGTGTGTAGATGGACATATAGAATATCAAATTTAGACTATCCACTAGAAAACTAAAGTCGTGTAAAAAGGGAATCTTTTTACACCATTATCTATAAAGTGAAGATGTAGACTACCAAATTTAGACAAGCCACTAGAGATGCTCTAAGCCTTCCATAGCATGGTCGATGCCCAATAGATTGAAAAGTTTCCACCTCATAAGCGATGCCTAGAAATTCTTTTGTGGCACCGAGCTCATAATGTGATCACTTTGGCCAAAAATAAATAGCTGGCCCACAATGTGATAAACAAATTAACTAGATAAATCTCCATGGCTTATCTTTGGTGAAGGTCCTCTCAACAACATGCATAGTACACATATATTGCTATTCTATTGGGTGAAGAGTTTGGGGCATCGGAGCACTTAGGTGATCCGGTTCCCTGAAAAAATTTGGTGGCATCGATCAGGCAACGGAGGGCACCGGTGCCTGATTCTTGTAAAGTGATTTGGGCACCGATTTTTTCACACGCTGCGGAAGTCCTAAGAGACTACCAAATTTAGACAAGCCACTAGAGATCAATGCAAAAAATACTAGCGTGCTATTTAATTTAGCATGACTTTTCTCTAGATGATATGAAAGTTATAGCATGCTAATAACGCGCTATTTTACAGAACATCTTTTTGTAAAAATTTAAAAATATAATAGGTATATCATGAATATAAACGATTTTAGCATGTAATGAATTCCCTAGAGTAATACTTGCACATGCATAATCGATTCCGGTGCTATCCAAGTTGGAGGATAACCGGCAGGGATGAATCTAGGTACAACGCTAGGTGTTGCAGGAGGAGATGGTGGCTTGACACAATCACTTAAGTTTAACAATCAAATTTGCATTGTATGTTTGCTTACTCGACACATTCATCATATGTTATCTTAATCCACACCCGCCAACAAAAATATAACGCCCTATACTTGAAATAGCGCTAACGTTATGATGTTTTAGCGCAATATAGCATGCTATTTAAAAATTACTGCCATACCGAGCAAAATCTTTAAAAAATATCGTGCACTCTCCAAATACGCTATGTCACGCTACATAGCGTGAAATAGCGCACTATTTTTTTCCATGCTAGAGATGCTCTAAGACTGGTCTGAGTGGTAAGTAACTTGGAGTAGTAATATGCATACATTGTGCTAAAGACTATCAAAAGTACTCCCTTCGTCCAGAAATAACCTAGTTGGTTTTGTCTAGATTCGAATATATTTAGACGCATTTTAGTGTATAGATACATTCGAATCTAGACAAACCCAAGTAAGTTATTTATGGATGGAGGGAGTAGTATTTTTTAGATGCTAAAATGGAAAAGAAGATCCAACTACTGGTAATTTTGGGATTTGAGAGTCTTGATCCAACGCTGGAAATGTGTACGAATAACTTTGAATATTGACCATTGGATCAAGACTCGTGAATCCCAACATTTTCAGCCGTTGGATCTTCTTTTCCATTCTAGCATCTAGAAGATTTTATTGATAGTCTTCATCACAATGAATGGTATGCACAAAACTCAAAGCACACTTCTCCATCATTCTAGAATCTTCTCCCTCGTTTCTCTAGACCATGTTACCAGAATTTTCAAGTTTTAGATAGCTAATAATCATTGACTTCTAAATGATATAAAAGTACAAGAACCAAATATACATCCATACTTTATAAATGTTGTTCAAATTTATATTTTTTATGCTTTACCTATTAAATTTTTATATAGTGGTGATATGTCGAACGTCTAGGTACTATTCAATACGAATCCAGCTCCTCTAAACCATTGGATCTAACAGCCCAACGGTCAGGATTGGTTCTATGGATCCAATTCAAAACTGATCCATTATAATGGTAGAGATATAGTGATAAGATAAGATAAGATAAGATAAGAAATAACTAGTGAGTTGCAAGTGCCTTGCACGTGAGAATCACATAATATAAGTATGACATATCATGCTTTATATAAAATTATAGTAGTAGGTGAAACTCAAAAAATATTTATACTTTCGAGCTTCGTTCATGAAGTATCCCGTGTTTTTGGTTCTTGTACTTTTTGTATAATCTAGAAATCAACCTATAGCCGTAAATAATCCGCGTCCGTAAAACTGATCCGTAAATAAATTATATTCTATAGGAGTACCTGGGCGGGGCCAGGGGAAATTCCATGCCCTTTCGTCTCTAGAACCGCTCATGCATGCATCTCCCGATCTTCTTAGCGGTTCATTTCTTATCTATCCCATTCCTTTTCTGTCACCCGGCCGGACCTCTGCAGAACAAAATAAGGTGCCAATCATAGTCCATGGTGGCGCCATTGGACAAGATGTACTACTTCGTGGACCCTGGCAACACCACACTACAGGTGGCGTATACCAATAGAGTGTCGGTGGTGAACGATTACATTGAGAAAATCCAAAATCTCCTGGAGGAAACGGACGACAAGAATGTTGGCCTCGATGTCGAGTACACCAACAAGCAATCATCAATGCAGAAGGCTACTGTCGTCCAGCTATGTGTGGGCATGGATAGCCTGGTCTACCAGATCTGCCAGGCTGACCAACCATGCTCAAAGCTAGCAGAGTTCCTCGCCAACCCTAACATTTCCTTTGCAGGTGTCGACATTGGCAACAACCGTATCAGGCTTAGGCATTCTCTAGTACCAGTGACGAACTTCGTGGACATCCAGAAGAGGTGGAAGCCTGCCGGCTCCACGAATGAGAAGGATTCTTTGGCTGACTACGCGGTGGCCCTCATAGACATCTGTTACAAAGTCATGGAGAAGAAGAAGGAGGATGTGGACCACAAGCAGTGGGGGAACATGCCCCTGACCGAAGAGCAGATCAAGTATGCAAGCCTCGATGCTTACGGCCCCTACGAGGTATATAGGCGGATAGTAAACTTCGAGAGGGGTTAACAAACTCTCGAAATGTTCAACCAAAAAAAGAACTAAGGAAGAAGGGCAAGGGCAAGGGCAAGCAGACCAAAGAAGAATACAAAAGACTTAGAATGGTACACCATGTGACCTACGAGTATATCTTTGCGTCTTGGTATATCCTTGCTTGGTACTACTCCTACTTGTACTGTACTACTCGCAGAAGTTAATGCATGTATATACTACAAGCATGCAAGGGGCGGAGGCAAGAATTAATGCAAGGAATCGTAGATGTTTCTTTTATTTTAACTGCAGAGTGATAGTAGGAGTAGGCATCGTAGCACGCGCCAACATCTCACCCCACCTCAATGAATTTTCTTGTCAATCAATAGCCATGGTAGATTATAATTTTATAGTGGTAGAGACTTTCTTTGAGTAATTCTATTTATACTGCTTAGGCGGAGTACTGCTGAAAGACAGAGGGTGAATGGGCACCTGAAAAACTGCTTGTAGCACTGTAGCAGCAGAACTGCAAGATGAAAATTTGTCGATTGCCCGAATGTATGTTGAGTTAGTACAGTATAAACATATATATTACTACTACTACCTTCTATGTACTAGTACTACTACTAGCAAAAACCAACTGTCCCTACCGTGGAAAAATATGATTTCTTCCAACCAAACTAGTTCTATTCAAAAAATGACTATATTTACTTGTCGCAAAAATGGATGTATTTAGACATGTTTTAGTGCTAGATACGAGTACATCCAATCCAATGACAATTAATATGAATCGGAGGGGAGTACTACTACTACCGCACTCCACTATTGTACTAATACTAGTAGTAGTACATACTAGTACTCCCAAATGTATGTTGACCAGTACTCCTACCTCTGTTTGGGATTATTAGGCTAGAGAGCTTTTTAAAATTGTTAGAAATTATAATAAGACATATCCTCTTTATTGTCTTAATTCCCGTGACTCATTAATTTAGATATCTCTATTTTCTCTCAATCTCCCAATGCATGTTGTTTCATCCCTCATCATGTTCCCCTTTTTTTTATCTAGCATCTCATGCATGTAAATTAATTAGAGTTTATCTACTTGGTAGTATTGTGAATTAGCCCTCTAGCCTTCCTAAACAGAGAGCCTTAATCCTATTCAGCTTACTACTCAGCAGAGTACATCCACTGATCCACCCAACCCATCGGAAGTTAAGACTTCATGAAAAATACTCAAGAGAGTACATCCATAAACTCATCTAGTACCTCCGTTTCAAGGAATAAGGCGCATGGGCGCTCCAAAGTAAAGTTTGACCGAATAAATGGAGCAACTAAAATTTACTTATATGTGTAAAATTTGTTTCATTGAATTCGTATTGAAACAACTTTCCAATGATGGTAAATTTATACAGTACCAACATTCTTTATATATATTTAGAGTAAATCTTAGTCAAACAAAAAACAAAAATAAGAGAGCCTTATTTCTTGGGACGGAGATAGAGTACTAGTACTACAAAATCCACCATTCCTGGTAAGCAAACAATCATTCTTCAATTAAACCAATTAATAGCAGCTCACATCACCACTAAAAATCAACGCGAAAGAAGAAACACAGCTCCTTCAAGGTAGCAGGACCGACCAGGTAATGAGTCAGCGTTGCCAGGTAAGACGTAAGGTCCTCAAACGTGACCTCGCCTGACTTAGCAGAGCTTGGAGCGTCGAGCTCCACCATCACGCTGCCGGTCCTCCTCCTGTCGTTCGTCTAGGAGAGAAGCGGCAGGCATTCCGCCCACATCCTTATCCTGTACACCGGCAAGTCGCCCATCGTGGCCCTAACACAGACCGCAGACACGAGGGGGACCGTGCTTACCGAGCCAATCATCAGGACGAACAGGGCGCCGTCCTGCTCCCCAACAATGATGAGCTGGCGGGATGGCTCACCCGGCAGCAGCACCGGCTCCTGGAAAGCTTTGGTGGTGGCATACTGGATCTTGTGCACTTGAATCGAGTGGACCGCTTCGAGGTGGGCGACGAGCGCTAGCGGTGGCACGGCAAAGTCACAGCCGGTCTTCGTGCAAGTGCAGGGAGCATACCGGCACATGATTTTGTGCTCGTGTAGTTCGTAGTAGGGCAGCAAACTACTGCAGCCTTTATGGGTGCACTCGACGCTAGCCACTGATAAGACGACATCCATGGTGGGCTCGTGGGTGAATCCTCTGCTAGGGTGCTCGCACTTCTGGCAGGAGGTGACCTTGCGGATGCAGCGGTGACAGACTAGATGAATATCCATGCACTATAGAAACGGAAGTTCGAAAAATAAAATAGTTGCGCGGACGAACCGACAAAAGAAAAATCAATGGATTGCGAGGGAGAAATGGAGAGACATTGTAGATCCGCCGGGGCTTGAGGGGCTGGGAGCATGAGGAACAGTTAAGAATGGTGGCTTCCATCTTCAGAGTGACCGTCCCAAGCGTTGCGATTTGGGTAGGGGGAAATGAGGACTCTCTGATCCGGCCTCGAGTCGTGCCCTTCTTTTATATACCACAGCTTATAATCAATGAAGCTCTACCTGATTGTGCCTTTCCTTTCTGTACTAGGGTCCTTTTTGTATATTTTGAGGCCTTATTATTTACAAATTCCTGGTTTAGTTGGACAAGATTAGCGGCCTCTTTGTATTTGTGCACCACACTTTTATTAGTAAGTTGGCACATGAGACCCACATAATAATAAAGTATGACATATCATCACTATATAAAATAGGTAAATCTCAAAAAAATATGAAAGAGCCACATCTATAAAAAGTAATTGTGTATATTTGTTTTCAGCCAGTACACTTTAAAGTTACTGTAGTAACATGTGAAAGTTTTACTAGCCTAAGTTATTTAGCACTATGAAG
This sequence comes from Avena insularis, assembly GCA_023614405.1. Lineage (NCBI taxonomy): Eukaryota > Viridiplantae > Streptophyta > Magnoliopsida > Poales > Poaceae > Avena > Avena insularis. The sequence goes on from CM042692.1 coordinate 115,732,793, forward strand.
AGCAGCCTGATATGGAAGAGAAAGAAAACATCAAGCCAGAGCTCATTTTTGGGCAGAAGCACAAGGCAAACATAAGATAAAGTTGGTCTGGACCACCACGGGCCCCAACCTTCTCTGCACTGCTGCACCTGCACGGTTGTACTCCATTACACGGAAGCATACATGGGAAGGAAGAGGTGACTGCTGCGATGCTTCCCACCTGAAAAAGTGACAGGCATAGATGCAAGAGTGGACATAGCAGCCAATGCCGAATTGAGGAGGACATAGGGAGGATGATTCTCCTTCATTCAAGAGCCTTTTATCTCACGAAAGGCAGCAACGAGACAAAATTTTGGGTGGAGGAGCATTTAAAAAAAACAAGGCAAAATATTTGCGGTGGAAGGACCTTGCCAGCAGTACGGCTAATTTTTTCAAAATAATAATACACCATATAATTAGAAGTTAGATATAGCACATGGTCTATTTACAAATAAATATTTCTCTATTATTTAGAAGTTGACTCTAGACAACTCTGATTCCGTATGATTGTTGACCTTTGCATTTTTTATACTCACAGCTGTCCTTCAGGCAGAGAATGCACATATACTTCTCTATGAACTGTTGAACATCAATTTGAACCTCTATTTGCCAATATGTGTAAGTTTCATCCATTCCATTCTCTACTTCGAAAACTACCATCATTTTCGATGGGGCAAGAAAGAAATAGTTTGTGACCATTTGTGTGTTGAAATTGTTTCTCTCACAAGTTAATGATTATATTATTCTCCCATGTCTCCGATTGTTGCATGATTAATGCCTTGCCTTAGGAGTAGGTGATAAAATTTTAGAATATTATATGTAAATTAACCTTCTAAAATTGCAATGTTGTCATGACAAATAATAATAATAAATATATCATATAAAAGAAAGAATTTTTTATTTTTTTCACCTTTTTATTAATATTTTTTAAGTATTCGTACTAAAAATAGTAATCCAAATTAGTTACATGCTATAGACTATGCTGGACAAACTAAGTGTAAGATGCAGAGGCCATGGTGATTGTTCCCCATTTCGTAAAATAAAAATCTGAAAAGTTGTATTTATACTAAGGGAATACTACATGCATAATTCACATAGATGGATGGATGATTTATTAGGCTAACTATTGGCTGGGTAAAATGTTTATATTCAATAATGGTAGCACTACTTGGCTTCCAGGCTGAGTTGACGCATCACGTGCCACATGGGGCAGTCAACCACCGACTACCAACTCACAAAAGGTTCTGCTTTTTTTAGAGCAGTAGACTTATCAAGAAGCCCCTAGCAATTTTAGCAACCAGAGTCCACGATCGCAGAAATAGAGGATGGCGAATCCAACCTTTGTCAGCCGTTAGATCAAATGGGTTTTGTTCTGATGAACGGCACATAAAAGCTCCAACGGGAAATCAACGTCTTGGATTGCTCCAAATGTGCATTGGCGAGAAGTTGTGTGGGTCGATTCAAATTCAAAAACTGGTGTACTATATAGTGGTATAGATATAGGTATAGACTAGTAAATTGCACGTGCTTTGCACGTAGATAGTTTCTTCGTTTGAAAGCGTCATAATTTTATGTGAATACGCATATCTAGATGAATTTGTAACACTTATTTACCATAGGAGCGAATGCATGTTCTGCGCACGATGGTTACTTACCTTATTAAGCCATAATAATTAAATAGTCGCCCACAATACAACAATTGGCTGACGTTGTCCACGCGGAAAATATCGCATATACCTCCCAATCAACAACGATTTGTCATTCCATTCAACGTTAAGTGTAACCGTTTAAGTTTCATAAAAAATTCTCTACTTCCGAAAGTTATGTTAAACTACCATTGTTTCCATGGTGCATCAAACGACCTTAAAAGACCTACAACCATCTCTTACATATCTAAAAATAATTTTGTCACATGCTAATAATTAATATTCCATGTGTAATGAGAATTTTCATGTGTCAGTCTATTCTGTGCAACAAACGAATTTGTGATTGTTGGGTGCAAGTTTTAATTCAATAATTGTACTTCCTATGTTTCAAAATAGATGTTGGGAACTTATCAAAATTTGGATGTATCTATATACTAAACAGTGTCTAGATTCATCCAAATTTTGGCAAATCTCCGACAACTATTTTAGGATGGAGGGAGTACTACATTCATGCAGTCGATTGATGTCTTGTCTTATGAGGCCTATGATAAAACTTTTTTCTATATATGAAAACCTTGTAGAATTGCAATGTTCTCATGATAAATGATTATATTAATCACACTCCATAAAAGAACAACGGTTTTATACTGTTATAGTCATGCGTATTATTTTCTAAAGTACACACGAAAATAGTACTCCCTTCGTCATAAAATAAGTGACGTGACATTGTCTAAATATGTATGTATCTAGACACTAAAACATGTATAAATACATCCGAATCTAGATAAAGTCACGTTATCATTTTAGGATGGAGGGAGTAACATGTTAGACACAATTATATATTTCCGATAAGTTGAATCTACATACAGAGGGAGTTTGTGATTTCCGAGAATAGTATATATGCAATAATCTCTCATGCCCCATCTTTCCAAGATTGTTTTCTAGGTGGTATCTGTTCTCAAGAATCATTCGTGAGGCCGGATGAATTAAACGCTTTTGAATTATACAAAAGCTGATTTAGTGGATCGACGGTTTACTGTATAGTCTAACTACTCACATTTAATGGTAGCACTAGGTTGCTTCCAGATCACGAAGCAAGAATGCAGATTAGATTTTGAGTGGCCATGTGGGGCCCCAACTCCTGACTACTCAAGTACAAAAGGTGGAGCTATTTTGCTGGAGCAGGAGACTCTCGAAGCATCTAGCAGTTTCAACAGGTCACGGTCCACCAGCGCGGGAATGCAAGAGTGGTGAATCCACGCATTCATGACCGTTAGATTTAAAGAGATATGGGCTGATGAGTGGCACATACCACTTCCAGCCTGCAATTCAACGGCTTAGATTACTCAATGTTCGGAAGGTTCTAGAACTGAAGGGAAAAACCAAATTAAAAAACTGTTGTACTATATAGTGGTATAGATATAGATATTATAGATATAGAAAATCTCGGACCGGAGGGAGTAGGAAAGAGCTCACTTTATTAATTGTTTTCACCGATCTACTCAATCATCTATGTAGGGCCCACAGATGGGGGAGGTCGCGGTCACCTTGGACGCACCACAAAATTATGGTCGGGCCATCGAAAAGGGAAGCGAGTCGTTCGTAATCATCGCTTACCCTAGTCATCATCATCGATATTTGCCACACGCATCGGCTTCATCAGCGACATTGATTGTCCCCAAGCTTCGATAATATGCCACATTAATATCAAATCATCTCCTTCCTATTTATCCTCTCCCCTTCCCCGTACCACCAATCCATCTCTAATCCCCCGCTTCCAGCAACCATCTCCATCCTTATCTGTCATCCATGGCCACCTTCCGACTGCCGCCCGCTGTACCAGAGCGCAAAGACCCCGACATCGCCGCACAGGAGGACAATTCCCTGCGCATTTGGGCCTTCTCTCCGTGGAGAACAAAGTGGCAGCTAGCATGCGCCTTCCTCGACGCTGGGTACGGTCACCACAAGTATCGTTTGTATCGTCTCCACGACAATCCAGACGGGACGTTGAAGGTCAAGTTCATCAACTTCAGGGACACCCGTCTCCTCTACGACCAGGACTTCCACTGCAGCTGCGAGATGGTGGTGTTCACCGATGCCAACATTTTCACCAACTACTGGGACAGGTTCCCCAACAACGCCAACTTCATCCACAGTGTCCTCTCGGAGCTGCCGATGTCTCCGGAGGTACTGCCGCCATATCCGCAGGTGCCGATGATGGCTCAGGAGGTACCGCCGCCTTATCTGGAGGTGGCGCTGATGGCTCAGGAGGTGCCGCCTCGTTATCCGGAGGTGCCGATGAGTCAGGAGTCGGCTGTGTCGCTGGAGCTAGCGTTGGTGCCGATGTCATGAGCTGCCGCTGGCGGCACGGACTAGTGCTAGGAGGCGTCAGACCTGCACTAGTTCAGCAGCGAGTCCTTTATATGTAAACTCGTGTTGTTATGTTAGGGGCTATTCGGTTTAGAGGATGTCATTTAGGGATGAGGATATGCCCAATCAGCTGGTTAGGGGTAGCCCTTTTTGTTTGGTAAAGTGGGATAAAAAGTGGTTAGGGATAGCCAGTCAAAATCTATTGGCTCAACTATTTTTTTTCATTTTCCTGTTTCACCTTGTCTTCTTCATCCGCCTCACCACTTCCCTAGTAGTGGCCACGACCGCCGGCAGCTCGCCACCCTTTTGCCCCTATTGACCCCATGTCAACCTGCCTGCATGCGCCCCTTCTGCCTGCCTACTCTGCCCGGTGGCCTACGCCCGAGTGCCTATTCGAACACCCGCTCTGCCCGACAGCCTACGCTATGGCCGCCCTCGTGTCGAGCCCATAGGCAAGAAAATATGGTTATTTTCTCTCGAGAGCAAGGGTGAACGAACAAGAAAACGCTTCGGAGGAGCTATCCAAAAGTGGTTGAGCTCATCTAGCTCTTTTTATGGGATATGCTCAACCACCATTTTGAGCCAAAAGTGGTTATCAATATCCCTTCCACCCTCTAAACCAAACACTGGATAACCAAAAAAAGTGGATATCCCGTGTTATCCACTGGATAGTAACTGAACCAAACAACCCCTTAATGGTTGAATGAAGTTTCTTTTGGGACGTCCTTTCTTTTGGTACTATCCTCAAAAAAAGTTTCTTTTGTTACTACTCAATGTACCCTGTAGTACTAGTAGTACCACGAATGATGATCTATTGAATATCCTTCCCCCCGATGTTTGTGAAGGAAGTGAAAATTTCGAAACTCAGAAAGTTAGAATTGCTACTCTATTGTACTCCCTCAAATTACTTGACTCAAATTTGTCTAGATTCGGATGTATATAAACATGTTCTAGTGCTAGATGCATTCGAATCTTATAAATGCAAGTCAATTAATTTGGGCCGGAAGGAGTAGTAGTCGGGTTCGGCTCCTTCTCGAGAGAGCAGCTGATCGAGCCATACGTTTCATACTACTTCCTCTTTTCTTGTTTTACAAATATGACCAAATCTGTCGCCATTCAAATTCTTGGATATGGGATCATAAAGTTTGATGTAGAGATATGGCCTTGACCTTGTGGTCGTTCGGCTTAAAATTCAAGAAAGTTCATACTCGTTGACAACTAAGCTTAAATTTGTTTAAATTTCACCACTTACTTTTAGGTTAGCATTTTACACGATCGGTGGGAGCATATTTTACATCAAAGACCAAAAATGGGAAATTTACATGGAGGTCCATACATTTAGCCTAAAGGACCGTAAAAGGAAAACTTTCTGGTTCGGCTCCTTCTCGAGATATTAGTTGATCTGAGCCAAACTGTTCATACTACTTCCTCTTTGATTGTTTTCATAATATGGCCAAATCTGTTTCCATGCAAATTCTCTCATATGGGGCCATTAGCATAAAGTATGATGTTGATATGGCCTTGACCTTGGTCATTCGGCTTGAAATCCAAGAATGTTCATACTCGTTGACAAGTAAGCTTAAATTCGTTTAAATTTCACCACTTACACTATTTGGTTAGAATTTTACATGGATGGTGGGACTACATTTTACATCAAGGACCTAAAAAACGGAAATTCCATTGAGGTCCATACATTTACCACAAAGGACCCTTAAACCAAACATGGAATTGAAAACAGTCAGGTACGTCTCCTCGAGAGAGCAACTGTTCGAAAAAATCTTCTTACATGCTTTTCAGAAAATAAATTCATGTCACTTGGAAAAATGAAATTGATTATTTTGTTTTTAATATCTTCGATTGTTTTAAAAAGATGGCCAAAATTTTCAGCATGCAAATTCTTGGATATGGGATCATAAGCATAAAGTACATTCTACATAAAGGGCCTAAAAAAGGGAAAATTACATCAAGGTCCATAAATTTAGCACAAAGGACCCTAAAATTGAGCAAAGAAAACAATCGGGTTTGGATCCTTCTCGAGAGAGCAGCTGGTCGAGCCATACTATTCATACTACTTCCTCTTCGATTGTTTTCAAAATATGGCCAAATCTGTCGCCATGCAAATTCTTAAATATGGGATCATCAACATAAATTATGATGTAGAGATATTGCCTTGACCTCGTGGTCGTTCAACTTGAAATCCAAGATTTTTTCATACCCACTGACAACTATGCTTAAACTCGTTGAGATTTCATCACTTACTTATAGGTTAGCATTTTACACGGTTGGTGGGAGTGCATTCTACATCAAGGACCTAAAAAGGAGAGAAAATTACATCGAGGTCCACATATTTAGCACAAAGGACCCTAAAATTAAGCAAGGAAAATAGTCGGGCCCGGCTCCTTCTCACGAGAGTAGATGATCGAGCCATAGTCTTCAGACTACTTCATCTTCGATTGTTTACAAAATATGGCCAAATTTGTCGGCATGCAAATTCTTGGATATGGAATCATGAACATAAAGTATGATGTAGATATGGCCTTGAACTTGGTGGTTCGTCTTGAAATTGAAGAATGGTTCATAATCATTGACAACTAGCTTAAATTCATTTAAATTTCACCAATTACTTTGAGGTTAGAACTTTACACGATCGATCGGAGTACATTTTACATCAGGAACCTCAAAAAAGCAAAAATTACATCGAGCTCCATACATTTAGCATAAAGGACCCTAAAAGGAAATAATTCTAGTTCAACTCCTTCTCTAGAGATCAGCTGATCTGAGCCAAACTCTTAATACTACTTGCTCTTCGATTGTTTCCAAAACATGGCCAAATCTGTTGCCATGCACATTCTCTAACATGGGATCATGAGCATAAAGTATGATGTTGATATGGCCATGACGACCAAGGTCATTCGGCTTGAAATCCAAGAATGTTCATACTCGTTGACAAGTCAGCTTAAAATAATCCTATAAATTTCACCACTTACACTTTTAGACCTAAAAGGGGGTAAATTACATCGAGGTCCATACATTTAGCAGAAAGGGCCCTAAAATCAAGCAAGGAAAATAGTCGGGTCTGGCTCCTTCTCATGAGGGTAGCTAATCGAGCCATACTCTTCATACTACTTCCTCTTTGATTTTTTTCAAAATATGACCAAATCTGTCGCCATGCAAATTCCTTGATATGGGATCATCAGCATAAAGTATGATGTAGAGATATGGCCTTGACCTTGTGGTCGTTCGTCTTGAAATCTAAGAAAGTTCATACTCGTTGACAACTAAGCTTAAATTCATTAAAATTTCACCACTTACTTTTAGGTTAGCATTTACACGGCCGGTCGGAGCATATTTTACATCAAGGACCTAAAAAAGTGGAAAATTACATCGATGTCCATACATTTAGCACAAAGGACCCTAAAAGGAAAACCTTTTGTTGAATTGGTTCGGCTCCTTCTCGAGAGATTATTAGCTAATCTGAGCCAAACTCTTCATACTACCTCCTCTTCGATTGTTTTCAAAATAATATGGACAAATCTGTTGCCATGCAAATTCTCTGATATGGGGTCATCAGCATAAAGTATGATGTTGATATGGCATTAACCTTGGTCGTTCGTCTTGAAATCCAAGAATTTTTCATACTCATCGACAACTATGCTTAAATTCGTTTCAATTTCACCACTTATTTTTAGGTTAGAATTTTACACTGGCGGTGGGAGTATATTTTACATCAAGTACCTAAAAAAGGGAAAATTACATTGAGGTCCATACATTTAGCACAAATGACCCTAAAATTGAGCAAAGAAAATAGTCGGGTTCGGCTCCTTCTCGAGAGAGCAGCTGATCGAGCCATACGTTTCATACTACCTCCTCTTTGACTGTTTTACAAATATAGCCAAATTTGTCGCCATGCAAATTCTTGTATATGGGATCATCAGCATAAAGTATGATGTAGAGATATGGCCTTGACCATGTGGTCATTCGGCTTGAAATCCAAGAAAGTTCCTAGTTGACAGCTAATCTTAAATTCGTTTAAATTTCACCACTTACTTTTAGTTTAGCATTTTACATGGTCGCGGTGGGAGCATATTTTAGATCAAAGACCTCAAAAGGGAAATTTACATTGGGGTCAATACATTTAGCCCAAAGGACCGTAAAAGGAAAACTTTCTGGTTCGGCTCCTTCTCGAGACATCAACTGATCTCAGCCAAACTCTTCATACTACTTCCTCTTCAATTGTTTTCAAAATATATGGCCCAATCTGTTGGCATGCAAATTCTCTCATATGGGGCCATCAACATAAAGTATGATTTTGATATGGCCTTGACCTTGGTTGTTTGGCTTGAAATTCAAGAATGTTCATACCCGTTGAGAAGTAAGCTTAAATTCATTTAAATTTCACCACTTAAACTTATTGGTTAGAATTTTACACGGATGGTGGGACTACATTTTAGATCAAGGAACTAAAAAAGGGAAAACTACATCGAGGTCCATACAGTTAGCACAAAGGACCCTAAAACCAAACAAGGAATTGAAAACAGTCGGGTACGACTCCTCGAGAGAGCAGCTGATCGAGCCATACTCTTCATACTGCTTCCTCTTTCCCAATTTTGGACGCATATTAGGTTTGGTCAAAGTTAATCTTTATAAAGTTCGACCAACTATATGTAAAACATACTAACTTTTCTAATGACAAATGCATATAATATGAAAATATAGTTCAGGATGATTCTAATAACATTGAGTTGATGTCGTACATTTAGTCAAAATTTATTAAATTTTCCTCTAACCATAAGTAATACGCATCCTAATTTGGGAAGGAGGGAGTACTACTTGCTTCACGGAAGAAAAAAAAAGGAGCGCTCCTCACTTTCGAACCAGCTTGCTACGGGTGTGCTTGGTGCTTCCTCTTCCTAGGGTACAAAGGTGGAGTAGTGCGGAGTAGGTAGCCTGGTCAGATCATAATGGTGAGCATCCAATGCGATGGGACATTTTGTTTGCTGGCCAGATCAACCAATCCCTTGTCCAACACTTAAGTAGTACTCGTACTTGTACTAGTAGTACTGCGAATGGCGATCTTTTGAATATCCTTCCCCCCGGATGTTTGTGAAGAAAGTGAAAATTTCGAAATCGGGAAAGTTTGAATTGCTACTCTATTGTACTCCCTCTGTTTCAAAATATAAGATGTTTTAGCTTTGTGAAAGGAGTGTATCTAGATCCCTTTTAATGTGTAGAGTCACTCCAAATCTAGATGAACCTACACACTAAAAGAAGTCTTTATACACTCCTTTCACAAAGCTAAAACATCTTATATTTTGAAACAGAGGGAGTATTGTAGTAGTAATACTTTTTGCCACCAAGGACCAAAATTGTAACACCCCAAATATTTTAAACAAGATTATCAAGTTCTAATCACCCAAGTTTAGGGTTAACAAAAACTTTTATTAGTAAATAGAATATGAGTGTATGTGTGGATTCCATTAGTGTATGATTGAGTGAATTTGCCATATGTGTTTGCTACAAATGATAAGAAATGGTTTTAATATGAATAATACACCATCTAGGCCAATTACAAACAAAATCCAAAGAAAAGGAAATCAAATATAAAGCATATGATCAAATGGTCATTAGTTCCTAGTAAAGAATTTCTAACAGAAACATTTCCAATTCTTTTCACCCCTTGCTAGTCCAAGTCAAAGTGAACCCAAGCCCACTTTACAAACTCACAGAAACTATTTTCAAATCTTTTTAAAGGAGAATTCAAAATTGAATCAAGTGGAAGTACTAAGATCACCATTTTGCAAAAAAACACTCAAATCAATTCACCTTGACTTTTCCAAGAAACCATAGACACTCAAGCAAGTGCTCAGAACACTCACCAAATTTCATTCAAAAATTTCAGATTTGAATTCATGCGGCCATTTGGTCGAGCACCTGGCAGACACGGATCAGACCCTGCCTAACTCTACTGTTTGGAGCAGTGATCACCCAACCATTTGTTCCCTCTTCACTGCCCTAGTCTCCCCCAGCACCTAGCAGCACAGCAGACCACTTCCCCATTTGTCGTTGCGCTAGTGCAGCGCCACCCGACACTCACCGCTTCGGTCGACCATGGACAGCTCGCCACAGACCCGCGCCGCCCTCTCCCACGATGACCAGGAGACAGGCGACCGTCCACCGCCATCCCTTGTCCAACCCTCGACCGCAGGCAGGCCATGGACCACCCAGAATCGCTGTGCCCATTTTCTCTACGCCATGCCGAGAGCACGCCAGAGCGCCGCAGCTGACCAGCACGCACACGCCGCGCCTCACCCTCTCCACGCGTGCCCAGACTCGCCATGACCCTAGCTACCTCCCAGACATGCCCGTTCGCTGCCGCGCAACCCGTAGCCCCTATGCACCGTCTCGAACACCGCCAGTTCCACGCAAAGCACCGCCCGTGCCCGACCATTCTCGGCCGCCCCGTGCCATGCCTTTAAGCCCGCGACGACTGACAGGAAGCACCGCGTCTCCCCTACCCTCAGCCATGCCAATATCTCGTTGTTTCGCTGTCGCTGGAGGAGCCAGCCCATGCCGCAATGTCCCTCTCGTCGGTGTATAAATAGAGGCCACCCCTGCCTCAATTCACCCCACCATCCAACTCCCCACTCCTCTCCGAACCTCCCACACCTCTCCCAGAGCAAGGCGAGCACCGCATCACCGGAATTTGGCCAGAGTCCACCGCTGCAGAGTAGAAGAGGAGCCATTGATTGGAGCCGCACCAGGAGCTATTTTGATCGTGCCTCGAACCGCTGTTGTCTACAACATTGTTCGCCCCCATCGCCGACCCTAGCTGGAGCCCAGGTGAGCCCCCACATACCCTCACCATCGCTGTTAGGGTTCAGTCCTCGCCGGAGCTGTTCGACGTCGGAGACGAACCTCAGCAGTTAGATCGCATTCTAATCGTAGGGCTCAGATGGAAACATACTGTTTCGGGTTAGATGAGCCACTAACTAGTGGGATCTCCTGTCAGCAGCCCGCTGCACCCACGTAGTGCAGCTGGGCTGGCCCGTTTACTTTCCCGCGCAAAGCCTAGTGATTCAAATAGTTCTTTTTCCATTTTATTTAAAACCAGTTTCTGCCAGTAGATTCAAAATTCAATTCAAAGAGATTCACTAAACCAAATTGCATGATTCCAATTTTGTTAGAAAGGTATTAAAATTATCTATCAAATCCCGTTGGATTCAAACCATTTGAAATTATAGATCACCTATAGTAAAACTAATAAAAAGAGACTTTTCCAACTTCAAATTTTTTTCAAAAATCAACCATAAATGTTTTTGAGTTGATTCCAACTCTCAAAAATCACATTTGACAAGATCTATCTGAATACGTAAAAATATTTAGGTTTACATGTAGTGACATTGGACTAGTACCAAAAGAATGCTATATAGGCATTTCTAGTCACTTTAATTCTATTAAATGATAATCTTAAACTTTATAAAATATGACCACCATTTTAAATCACATTCCCATGTATTAGAATATGTGGTGATGACATGTGCCAGCATGATCCCATATTTTAAATGGATAATATTAAATATTAAGTGTTTTCAATGAGTAGAAATTACTTTTCTAAAACAAGATAAATAAGATTAAGTCTTTATTGCATGTGATGATTGTGATGATGCTAGATCATCTAGTGTGAACCTTAGTTTGCCAAATAGAAATAGTTAAGTATTGTTTGGTGATTGTGTACCCCGTATTATTTATAGACGATAGTACCAACCCGGGATACGAGGAGGAGGAGTACTACCAAGAAGAAGAAGAAGAAAACTTCAATCACTGCACTACTCAAGGCAAGCCTAACACTACAAGTTCACTATGGAAGCTAACACTTGCAAGTCTCATACCTATGCAAGGCATCTTTGCAAGATAACCTATGCAAGATGCCTTAGGCATGCTTGGTTATGCAACTACGATTATGCCAATCCCAAGTTTTACTTGCAAGCTTTATTCTTTTACTTTACCAAAATTCATTACATTTAGTTAGTGCTTTGTGAGTATGGAAAAAATAGGATAGACACCTTAAAGAGTATAAAACTAGGCCTATCTAGTTATACTTAGATGTCATCAAAAGGCATAACACTAGAGTTGGATAGTTACACTTGATTAGCACCCCTCATTAATGAATACCCTCCACTTTAGTGGCTAGTGCTAAGCATAAAAGTTGATCACTTTAGATCGGAATACTTGGTGAAAATGATTATGAAAACCTTTGAATGAGGATTCATTATATTGAAATGTTTTGACATGTGTTATGGACACAACAGGATTTGATGATGAAAATGTTGACGCATGAGCCTTAGCCCTTTATAAAAACTGATGGTTGGGTTCAGATGCGATACCATTCCAATTTTACCGTACAACCACAATACCTGAATTGGGTAGGGCTGAACTAGAAGTTTTAATGCCTTAGTATGGGTTCCCTTGCGGAAGAGGTTGAGATGAGGCTACCTCGTGATGAATGTCCACCTACGTAGTGCCCAGGATGGCAGATGGCCATGGCTGGGAGGCCAAGCTCATAGGGGAGGTGCCTATACTAGAGTGTGTAATTGAAAGGTTATTATTGATTATCTGAATACTAAGTATGATGATTCAGGGTTATCCCTGACGGATGTATCGAATTTTGTGGTGAAAGTGTACCACCTCTGTAGAGTGTCAAACTATTCAAGCCGCGTCCGCGGTCATGGACAGTTGGAGTGGCCATACTGTTCTGTCATCAGAAGTTTTCAAAATGACTTGTGAAATGAACTATGACTTTGACTTGACCACAACAAGATTATGGATATGAAAACTAGATTCCCGCTTAGGTGATGTAGACCATTAAATTAGTTTTCTTTACTTCTAAACTCAGTATGAGATAAACCTGGCTTTTTTTGCAAATTAACCTAGAGCTTAAGAGTCTTACTAGAACTACCTTACTTGTTAGTGATAGTTTGCGAGTACTTAAAGAGTACTCATGGATTTGTCCCTGGCTATCCCCCTGGCCAGACTATGAGGAGGACTACCATGATGATGGACAGCAAGAGGTCTATGACAACTAAGATCATCTCCCATCGTCACCATTGCTTGTGACTCGGAAGATGGGGCGCCTACTATGTTTAATTTCTGCTACTTGATTTGTATTAAGACTGGATCAGGAGATCCTTTATTTGTAAGACCTTATTCTGGTTTTTAATGGATCATGTACTGTGGTAGCAATTCTGTTATGTCTCGCAAAAATGGTAATCCTGGGATTGCGAGGTATGGAATAACAGGCATCTAGGATTAAAAATACAGGTGCTGACAAAAATGTTTCCCATCGACGCAGCTGACGAACACGCCAGACACAAACACAGAGTCGCCGACACAAGGCAGGTTCTCGGTCGACACGCGTGCGCAGCACCACTTTGTGTTCGAGGGAGAGATCAGCCGACCGGGGTGTGGGGTGGTGAGGCTGGTCATAGTGGGGAGTAACTTAGTACTAACATGCATATGTTACTAGTCTAAGTTACACCTCCATAGTGGAAAATAATATAGGTGTGGTATCATGCAAAGCCTCGTTTATTGTAATGTAGACTCAATTTGTTTTGAAATGTGTGATGTTAACATAGCTAGTTACCACAAGGCCCTCTTTCATCATTTAATTGCATGCCATCTCATCTAAATGTTTACTATTGGCAATACATGTAGGACTACGTTACTACGTAGTAGTACCCAAGTTACTCCCACTATGACTAGCCTGATGAGGGAGTGAAGGAGAGAGAAAACACATTTTATTTTGCGTGCATACATATTGTGGTCCTGAAATTTACTCTACTCACCGTACCCTATACCTTGTGTCAGGAACCCATCCCAACTTTGCTCTAACATCGCACCTCCTTCAAATCCTCCTCTTCGCAGCTCTCTCGTTGCCTCCTTTGTGCTCATATAGTCTCTTCTCGCTCTTTATTTTTTAACAGAAAAAGGAAATAATTTCTTCTTACTTGCTTTCAGAAAATAAATTCCTGTCACATGGAAAAATGAAATTGATAATTTTTTGTTTTTAATATCTTCGATTGTTTTCAAAAGATGGCCATATTTGTCGGCATGGAAATTCTTGGAAATGGGATCATAAGCATAATATACATACTGGATAAAGGACCTAAAAAGGGAAAATTACATCGAGGTCCATACATTTAGCACAAAGGACCCTAAAATTGAGCAAAGAAAGTAGTCGGGTTTGGCTCCTTCTCGATAGAGCAGCTGGTCGAGCCATACTCTTCACACTACTTCCTCATCGATTGTTTTCAAAATATGGCCAAATCCGTCGCCATGCAAATTCTTGAATATGGGATCATCAACATAAAGTATGATGTAGAGACATGGCCTTAACCTCGTGATCGTTCGGCTTGAAAATCCAAGATTTTTTCATACTTGTAGACAACTATGCTTAAATTCATTGAAATTTCATCACTTACTTTTAGGTTAGCATTGTACATGGTCGGTGGGAGTACATTCTACATCAAAGACCTAAAAACGGGGGAAATTACACCTAGGTCCATACATTTAGCACAAAGGACCCTAAAATTGAGCAAGGAAAATAATCGGATTCGGCTCCTTCTCAAGAGAGCAGTTGATCGAGCCATACTGTTCATACTACTTTATCTTCGATTGTTTTTACAATATGGCCAAATCTATCGCCGTGGAATTTCTTGGATACTTGATCATTAGAATAAAGTATGATGTAGAGATATAGCCTCGACTTTGTGGTCTTTCGGCTTGAAATCAAAGAATGTTCATAATCGTTGACAACTATAAGCTAGAATTCGTTTAAATTTCACCACTTACTTTTAGGGTAGAATTTTACATGGTCGATAGTACATTTTACAACAAGGACCTAAAAAGGGGGAAAATTACATCAAGGTCCATACATTTAGCACAAAGGACCCTAATATTAAGAAAGCAAAACAGTAGGATTCGGCTCCTTCTCGAGAGAGTAGCTAATCGAGCCACACTCTTCATACTACTTCATCTTTGATTGTTTTCAAAATATGGCCAAATTGGTTGATACGCAAATTCTTGAATGTGGGATCATCAACATAAAGTATGATGTAGATATGGCCTTGACCTTGGTCGTTCATCTTGAAATACAAGAATGGTTCGTACTCGTTGACAACTAAGCTTAATTTCGTTTAAATTTCACCACTTACTTTTAGGTTAGAACTTTACACGGTTAATCGGAGTACATTTTACATCAGGGACCTCAAAAAGCAAAAAATACGTCGAGGTACATACATTTAGCATAAAGGACCCTAAAAGGAAAAAAAATCTGGTTCGGCTCCTTCTCGAGAAATCAGCTGATCTGAGCCAAACTCTTGATACTACTTCCTCTTTGATTGTTTTCAAAACATGGCCAGATCTGTTTCCATGAAAATTCTCTGACATGGGATCATCAGCATATAAAGTATGATGTTGATATGTCCTTGATGACCTTGGTCATTCGGATTGAAATCCAAGAATGTTCATACTCATTGACAAGTAAGCTTAAAATCGTCTAAATTTCACTACTTACACTTTAGACCTAAAAAGGGGGAAAATTACATTGAGGTCCACACATTTAGCACAAAGGACCCTAAAATTAAGCAAGGAAAACAGTCGGGTCCGGCTCCTTCTCACGAGAGTAGATGATGGAGCCATACTCTTTAGACTACTTCATCTTCGATTATTTTCAAAATATGGCCAAATTTGTCGGCATGAAAATTCTTGGAAATGGGATCATGAGCATAAAGTATGATGTAGATATGGCCTTGACCTTGGTGGTTCGTCTTGAAATTGAAGAATGGTTCATACTCGTTGAAAACTAAGCTTAAATTCGTTTAAATTTCACCACTTACTTTTAGGTTAGAACTTTACACGGTCGATCGGAGTACATTTTACATTAGGAACCTCAAAAAAGCAAAAATTACATCGAGGTCTATACATTTAGCATAAAGGACCCTAAAAGGAAAATTTTCTGGCTCGACTCCTTCTCGAGAGATCAGCTGATCTGAGCCAAACTCTTAATACTACTTGCTCTTCGATTGTTTCCAAAACATGGCCAAATCTGTTGCCATGCACATTCTCTAACATGGAATCATGAGCATAAAGTATGATGTTGATATGGCCTTGACGACCATGGTCATTCGGCTTGAAATCCAAGAATGTTCATACTCGTTGACTAGTAAGCTCAAAATAATCCTATAAATTTCACCACTTACACCTTTAGACCTAAAAAGGGGGTAAATTACATCGAGGTCCATACATTTAGCACAAAGGAGCCTAAAATCAAGCAAGGAAAATAGTGGGGTCTGGCTCCTTCTCACGAGAGTAGCTGATCGAGCCATACTCTTCATACTACTTCCTCTTTGATTTTTTTTCAAAATATGGCCAAATCTGTCGCCATGCAAATTCTATGATATGGGATCATTAGCATAAAGTATGATGTAGATATATGGCCTTGACCTTGTGGTCGTTCGACTTGAAATGTAAGAAAGTTCATACTCGTTGACAACTAAGCTTAAATTCATTAATATTTCACCACTTACTTTTAGGTTAGCATTTTACACGGCCAGTGGGAGCATATTTTACATCAAGGACCTAAGAAAGGGGAAAATTACATCGATGTCCATACATTTAGCACAAAGGACCCTAAAAGGAAAACCCTTTGTTGCATTGGTTCGGCTCCTTCTCAAGAGAATATTAGCTGATCGGAGCCAAAATCTTCATACTACTTCCTCTTCGATTGTTTTCAATAATATGGACAAATCTGTTGCCATGCAAATTCTCTGATATGGGGCCATCAGCATAAAGTATGATGTTGATATGGAATTGACCTAGGTCCTTTGTCTTGAAATCCAAGAATTTTTCGTACTCGTCGACAACTATGCTTAAATTCATTTCAATTTCACCACTTACTTTTAGGTTAGAATTTTACACGGGCGATGGGAGTACATTTTACATCAAGTACCTTAAAAAGGGAAAATTACATTGAGGTCCATACATTTAGCACAAATGACCCTAAAATTGAGGAAAGAAAATAGTCGTGTACTGCTCCTTCTCGAGAGAGCAACTGATCGAGCCATACGTTTCATACTACCTCCTCTTTGACTGTTTTACAAATATGTCCAAATTTGTCGCCATGCAAATTCTTGGATATGGGATCATCAGCATAAAGTGTGATGTAGAGATATGGCCTTGACCATGTGGTCGTTCGGCTTGAAATCCAAGAAAGATCCTATTGGTTGACATCTAAGCTTAAATTCGTTTAAATTTCACCACTTACTTTTAGGTTAGCATTTTACATGGTCGCGGTGGGAGCATATTTTAGATCAAAGACCTAAAAAGGGAAATTTACATTGGGGTCCATACATTTATCCCAAAGGACAGTAAAAGGAAAACTTTCTGGTTCGGCTCCTTCTCGAGACATCAACTGATCTGAGCCAAACTCTTCATACTACTTTCTCTTTGATTTTTTTCAAAATATATGGCCCAATCTGTTGGCATGCACAGTCTCTCATATGGGGCCATCAACATAAAGTATGATTTTGATATGGCCTTGACCTTGCTCGTTTGGCTTGAAATCCAAGAATGTTCATACCCGTTGAGAAGTAAGCTTAAATTCATTTAAATTTCACCACTTACAATTATTGGTTAGAATTTTACACGGATGCTGCGACTACATATTAGATCAAGGAACTAAATAAGGGAAAACTACATCGAGGTCCATACATTTAGCACAACGGACCCCAAAACCAAACAAGGAATTGAAAACAGTCGGGTACGACTCCTCGAGAGAGATGCTGATCGAGCCATACTCTTCATACTGCTTCCTCTTTCCCAATTTTGGACGCATATTAGGTTTGGTCAAAGTTAATCATTAGAAAGTTCGACCAACTATATGTAAAAACATACTGACTTTTCTAATGACAAATGCATACAATATGAAAATATAGTTCATGATGATTCTAATAACATTGAGTTGATGTCGTACATTTAGTCAAAGTTTATTAAATTTTACTCTGACTAGAAGTAATATACGTCCTAATTTGGGAAGGAGGGAGTACTACTTGCTTCACGGAAGAAAAAAAAGGAGCGCTCCTCACTTTCGAACCAGCTTGTTGCGGGTGTGCTTGGTGCTTCCTCTTCCTAGGGTACGGAGGTGGAGTAGTGCGGAGTAGGTAGGCTGGTCAGATCATAATGGTGAGCATCCAATGCGATGGGACATTTTTTTTGTTGGCCAGATCAACGAATCCCTTGTCCAGCACTTAAGTAGTACTCATACTTGTACTAGTAGTACTGAGAATGGGGATCTTTTGAATATCCTTCCCCCGGATGTTTGTGAAGGATGTGAAAATTTTGAAACCGGGAAAGTTTGAATTGCTACTCTATTGTACTCCCTCCATTTCAAAATATAAGATGTTTTAGCTTTGTGAAAGGAGTATAACTAGATCCCTTTTAGTGTGTAGAGTCACTCCAAATCTAGATGAACCTACAGACTGAAAGAAGTCTAGATACACTCCTTTCACAAAGCTAAAACATCTTATATTTTGAAATAGAGGGAGTACTGTAGTAGTAATACTTTTTGCCGCCAAGGACCAAAATGGTTCCCACCGATGCAGCTGACGAACACGCCAGACACAAACACGGAGCCGCCGACACAAGGCAGGTTGTCGGTCGACGCGCGTGCACAATGCCACTTTGTGGACGAGGGAGATATCTGTCATCCGGGGTGTGGGGTGGTGAGGCTGGTCATAGTGGGGAGTAACTTAGTACTAACATGCATATGTTACTAGTCTAAGTTACTATTTCCATAGTAGAAAATAATATAGGCGTGGTATCATGCAAAGCCTCGTTTATTGCAATGTAGACTCATCTTGTCTTGAAATGTGTGATGTTAACATTGCTAGTTACCACAAGGCTCTCTTTCATCATTTAATTGCATGTCATATCATCTAAATGTTTACTGTTGGCAATACATGTAGGACTATGTTACTACGTAGTAGTACCCAAGTTACTCCCACTATGACTATCCTGATGAGGGAGTGAAGGAGAGAGAAAACACATTTTATTTTGCGTGCATACATATTGTGGTCCTGAAATTTACTCTATTCAATGTACCCTGTACCTCGTATCAGGAACCCATCCCAGCTTTTCTTTGACATCGCACCGAATTCAAATCCTCCTCTTCGTAGCTCTCTCGCTGCCTCCTCTCACTAGAAGAATCTGGATGACCCATGATGATCTGATATCGTCGTGGATGATGACCAAAACGTCGTAGATGGCCATCTGTGACGAATTCTGCGATGAAATAATAGGTCACAGACCTCACGTCATAATTCATTCCGCGATGTTTTTCTTGTCTGAAAACGTCACGCCCGATCGTGACGGTCCTGTATTTTCGTCGCGGCGAACTGGACCGGCCCAGGCCAGGCTCGGTTGCTCATGACATTTTTATTTCGTCACGGTCGATGCCACGTGGAAAATGGCACCGCAGGTGGCCGTCAGCAATGTTTGCTGGTGTCATGTTTGCCGTCTACGACGTCATCGAGTTCCTGACGATTTTTTCCGTCACGGCTTGATTTTACTGTCTCCATGTCCGTGACGTCACCCAACCCGTTCATGACGACATATATCCCGTTTATGACATCACGTGTGCTGTGACGAATTTTGTTCGTCACCAGCTTTTGACGCCATGCAGACACGTGGACGGTTGTCATGGACAAGCTTGCGCCAATCGGACGAGGCCACGTGGGTGAGCCGCAGAACGCCACGTTGAAAAATCAAAATAGGACACGTATCACCTACCGATGACGAATTATGTGTGATGACGTCATCATTGGCCGTGACATTTCTGTTTCATATAGATAATTGGCCAATGAAAGGCGGCCACGTCAGCGTTTACCTATGACGGAAATGTTTCGTCAAGAACAACTGAGACAATTTCGTGTTTGTCGCGGATGCGGGCTAGCATCACCGTGAGATCAGGTGGCCATTTGTGCACGTAAATTTCTACTATACCTAATCGTTTGTGACACAGTTCACACCAGATGCATCAAATAACAGAATTTGACAATGAACTTTAGGACAAGTTTTCACATAAATTTCCACATCAGTTTCTAAGCCAAAAGCCTCACAAGCTCCCATAGCCAAAAACTTTCCACAGCAGTTTATGAGCCAAAAGCCTCACAAGTTTCCCTGCCCAAAAGACTCACAAGTTTCCACACCAGTTAACTTTCCTAGGGCCAAGAACTCACAAGTGTCAACCACGAGTTCACTTACCTTGCGACATCTGAAGCTACTGCTGCTACTTCTGCTGAGTCATCTGAGACAACACTTGCTTAAGTAAGTCGTTTGTACGGTTTTGTTTATCTTGCATCTCTTCTTGCTTCTCCTGCATTTCTCTCATGTCTTCAGCATACTGCAGCCTCTCTGCCTCGGCAGCTTCTTTCGCTCTCTGCAATTCCTCTATGGTACAGTGCAGTTTGCCACTCCCTTCTCTCTCATCCAAAAGTTCCACTTCAAGGCCAGACCTGCTTCGTCTTGATGTACTTGGATGGAAGCCGATGTTCGTCAGGAACATTGGCTTTCTGTTGTCCAACGAGAGTGAAAAGTGCACAGCCTCAGTGGAAGAAAGTGGTTCTTCCCCTGGACATCTCGAGCCATCTTCTTTTCCATGATTTCCTACAGTATTAGGAATAGAAGTGAAACTTAGAAAAATAGCAAGCAAACTACAATCATATCGTATACAATTGAGAGATGAAGATAGCATTGAATTTGACGAAGATGAAAAGTATTCAATAGGACTTACAATTCCTTTCTTCACATTCGGAGTGAAGCCATTTCTTGGGCTGCAATGCGTCTTTTTGAAGAGTTCGAAGGCATTGTCCTCACCGTTGCACACAACCTCATAGCTACGAGAACCTGTGGCAGCAGGGTATAAGACTTTGCTCCTGTTGTTCTTGTTTATTACACAAGTACTCTACACAAGCAGAAACCATACAGTATAAGAGGCAGCTCCAATCAAACAATTCAAACACATGCAGTAATAGTAAAAGAGAATGAAAAGTGACCTGTTTCCTGGGGTCAGACCAAGTATCAACAAGCTTGCACCACTGCTCGTCGGTCATGTGTTTCACTTCATCAGGACATTTCCTTGTAACTTGGTTTAGAGGGTAGGGATCAAAATACTTCTTCTTCAAAATATACTGCTGATTTCTTGCATGCCTCATAAATTGATTTGCGGAAGCATTCCGCACGTGGGTGTTATTTTTGTCCATGGCAAAGTTTTGCTAAAAATAAAACATGGAGCATTAGCATTTGCATGAATAGATAAATGGGATGTTAAAGGATAGCTAAGTCACATAACATACATTAACTTTGCCTATGAAGTCTGGTTGGACATTAACCCTCTTCGTGTACTCTTTCTAGTGGGGTAAGATATGCATGCTAGTCCTTACTGTGACTGCACACTCACTGGCAAACCTGGTAGCAACACCCGACTCGTCTGGTCTAGTTCTTCCTAGAGAGCATTAAGTGAAAGCCTCCCTCCTTTGGACAACTTGTCAATCCTCTTCCCCATGTTTTCCCCCTCACCACCAGAGCTTGACCAGTATGCGGAACTATATCTTCAAAATTCTATGTTTCAGCATCTTTAGAACAAGGTGCATCAAAGTCTTGAGACATTTGGTATCCATCATCATCTACAGGAATACAATTTGCTGATTTAGTGTTCCACAGTAATATGATGGGATTAAATGGATTATAAGTGAGCAAGCAGTCGGTTTAATGCATTACCACGTTGAGTCCAGTCATTGCAGTCTTGCCACGATACTTCATGACTAGGATCAGATTCCCCATATTCGGTAGCTGACTCATCGTATTGGGTAGCTGACCCCTAACCCTGAAATGGGGTACCAGAGTCCTCGCCATCGGCAGCTGAACATAGATGTTGGGTAGCTGACATAGAGCCTTGGTTACCTAACCTATCGGTTTTGGATGGTGCATGGTCGCTTCGGCGAGGTGCCCGCAGACAGCTGGGAGGTGGCTTCTAGATTTGGAGTGGTAGCAAGTCACATTTGGGGGATACCCGTGGGCAGAAGGATGCGGACTTCGTCACCTGGGAAGATGGCTTCTTGATTTGTGGAGGTAGCAGGTTGGCTTTGGGAGGTGCCAGGGGATGGAAGGATGTGGGTTGGGGTTCCACACCTTGGGTAAGTGGCTGCTGGCTTTGGGGATGTTGCTGCTGGCTTTGAGGGGGTGGCTACTGGCTTTTGGGGGGTGGATGCCGGCTTTGGGGGGTGGCTGCTGGCTTTGGGGCGGTGGATGCTTGCTTTGGGGGGGCTGGCTTTGGGGAGGTGCCGGACGGCATACCAGCGGGTCGGAGGGAGTGGGGAGGTCACCTTGGGCAAAGTGCTGCCCCATGTTGGACAGCTTCCAGCTCGCCTTGGGTAGCTGGTTGCTTGTCTTGGGCTGCTGCCTTCTTGGCTTGAGCTGCTGCCTTCTTGGCTTGGGTGGGTCGTAGATTGACGGCAGTTGGCTTCTCGCCTTGGTGGGCATCAGGAACTGCATCTTTAGCCACTTGGCCAGCACCAGGAACTACAACTTTGGCCACTTGGCCAGCCTTAGAAACTGCAGCTTTAGCCAGTTGGGCGGCATTAGGAACTGCAACTTTGACCACTTGGCCAACATCGGGAACTGAAGGTTTAGCTACTTGCCAGGCATCGGGAACTGCAGATTTGGCCACTAGGTTGGCATCAGGAACTGCATCATCGGTGACTAGCAGGGGAAAATGAAGTGCAGCTCTAGCCACCTCCAGGGCATTAGGAAGTGTGGCTTTGGCAGTTTGCCTGGCATCAGGAAGTTCGGCTTTGGTCGTTTGCCGGGCATCAGGTAGTTCGGCTTTGGCAATCTTCTGTGTTGCAATCCGAGTTTCTTGTGAATGGGTCGCAGGACTTGCCACTTTTGGTGTCTGCCGTGTGAAACCTAGAGGTGGAAGTCCTGCTTTTAGCGGATTCCCCTTGGACCTCGTGTGTCTCTTATTTTCTGTGTCTGGAGATAGTACTGATGCCACAACACGCTTGCGAGATGATCCACCACCAGGATCCATCCTTTTCCTGGGAGTTGTCTTCTTGAATTTTCTCTACTTAAGCTACACATTTTACATGTAACAGTCAATTGGGGAAAATAAAGAGGAACAAAACATATGGCAAAAAGAGTAAGCAAACAATTCCACACAAGATGATTTGGCAGCACCTTAATTGTGGAGAAATCATGACAAGATGGTGAGCTAGCAGGTAAGGGGACTACCTGTAGCCCAGTCTCCTCAGTGACTAGTGTTTCGTCACCTAATATGTCACCTTCACTGATACCCCCCCCCCCTCGGGATCATACCGCGATCTAGAGGGATCACTGTTGCTCTTTTTAGGGGAGAATATAGTGGGGGATGCAACAACACTGGCTACGAACCTTGTACCAAGTCGTTGCATCCATGGACTCTTTCTCATGATGGTTTTCATCCGATTTTCTTCCATCGATAGTATTTGTTGTTCAAACATGAATAAAGAACTCCAATTAATCTAGAAATATAAAACTGGGTGTGATACCAACCTATCTTATATAGTATATAGTACTCATCATTTAACAGGTCGCCATGAGCAATTTAAACAAAAAGATTGTAGGCTGCCAAACTAAAGCAACACATGGGATAATGTAACCTGGTCTACAACCTTCCTTTTTGCTACTTCTAGGGGTCTGTGGGGTCTGTTGGGTGGGGGAGGATACACTTGGAGATCCAACAACATATGCTAAGAACCTAAGAGCACATACAATGCAAGATGCTTGGAGAAGTGCTTAGCAAAATAGACCGGTTTTTGGTTAAGCAATGGTGCTTATTTATAACAGGATGATGTCTAAATTGGCACCTCTCGAATACAAATAAGCACTATTTCTTATGAAAAAGCTAGGATTATTTTTCTAAGCAACACCCCGAGCACATTCCACTATACATATGTGTTTCTAACATGTATAGGGAAGTCCAAATATGGCTCAATATATAACATATGGGGTGGAGCAATCCGCTATGACCAATTCATACTCTGATCATAAGACATACGATAAAACAGCAAAACAAATGCAACATGGATTGCATGATAGTCCTACTATGGGTGGCCTAGCTGGTATTATACACTAGTATCGTACACATAATACTAGTGTGTACAAACGTCCCACTATGACCAACCTAAATGATGGTGTCTATGTTATAAGACATATGACACTGCTCACTATGGAGATAATATTAAGACCAGTCATAGTGGGGAGTAACATATCCTTGTAACTTGCTATGTTACTCCCCACTATGAACAGACTTAGTATTATACACTGTAATAATAAGCAGGGCATGACAATTAAACATAAGCAGTACAAGCATCTACCGTGCAATTAAATAGGCAATTAAGAAAAATATAACATATGGTGCTCATTGTCCTATAGTAAACCATCATGTAAAACAGTAAATTATGAACTACTTATCCAATGAACATAAGACATATCACGAAATAGCCAAAGTAAAGCAACAAATAGGATAATGCAACCTTTATCACACGCAAACTGATCATAAGCCTAATAGTTTACAAGCTGGTAAAGTTCACCAATTGGTTGCAATAATAAGGAGGTCAGGACAATTAAACTTGAGAAGTATATGCATCTATATCTTGCCACTGATTAGGCAAGTAGGCAGAATATAACATTTGTTGTTGATTGTCCAATAGTAATCACAAGTGTAAAATATTCCACTCTGAAATTTTTTAATTTATACTCTGATCATAAGACATGTTATGAAAAACATTTATCTGCAACAAACAATATAACCAAACAGCAAAAAAGCAAGGTAAGTGTTTCCTTGCCTTTAGGCTGTGGGGCCTTTTTCTTACTGCTATTCCTGGTGGAACACTTAAATCGTGGCATCGAGGCTTATCAGCGGACCTTGGTAGCAGACTATGTGGAGGAGGTGCATGGCGAGTAGGCAGACCTTGCCGACGGCGATGTGGCAGACCATGTCGACTAGGTGGACGACGAGTAGGCATACCTTGTAGTCGAGGTGCACGTCGAGTGAGCATACCTTGACCGCGAGTAGGCAGATCTTGACGGTGATGTGCAGGGATAGTGGGAAGAACTTGATGGCGAGGTGGAAGGCCTTGTCGACGAGGTGCACGGCGAGGTGGCGTACCTTGTCGTTGAGGTGCACATCGAGTGAGCAGACATTGACCGCGGGTGAGCAGACTTTCGCATCCAGGGAGCAGACCTTGACGGAGAGGTGCACGATGAGTGGGGAGATATTTATGGAGAGGTGCACGTAGAGGTGGCAGATCTTGTGGGTGAGGTTGATGGCGAGCTTGCATCCCTGCGAGCTTGACAGTTGGCACGACATGGTGGGGAACTACGAAGGTGACGACGGGCTAGGGTTTGCGCTACGGCGATGGCTAGCTACGCTCTACTGGAACGAAGGACGGCGGCATGGTGGGGAGGGGCATAAGGCGATAAGGGGCAGAGTGAAGGACGATGGTGAGTGGAGGAAGGACGGATGGCAGCGAGGGTGAGGGCGAGGAAGGAGGCAGAGGACGGTGAGGTGAGGAAAAATGGATCTCATCCACTTTCAGCGGGGGAGGGGATAAGGGGGGTTTCTTTTAGATTACCTAATACCCTCTTCACGAATTATGCGTAGCGTTGTGCTGAAGGGCTAACCGGCCTATCCTAGGGAAGGAATTTCGAGGCGCCAAATTTAACTTCTATGCACGAAATTTGAGCGGGGTGTGTTGGTCAATTTTTTTGATGGCGTATCCTTTTTTTGACCCACTGACTATGAGGCAAAATCCCCACAGCATAATATATTAAAACAAAAGAGAGACCCAAGTATGTACAAATAAATTGAAGATGAGTGGCTCAAATAAATTAATCACATAGGATACTTGTTCAAAAAGGTACCTATCGAAGATATTAGCAATTACTAACCCAAAAATTCAGGAAAATTCCGTATAATGCTCAAATAAATTAGCATTACCATATTTATTAAAGTGTGGATGTTGATATAGGCAAACCATGGTTCAGAAGCAAAACAAACATAGGAAAGCAACTTCAACACATAGGCTAACCAGTGTGACAGAGAAGTTGCATCACAGAATATAATCCACTAGAGTAGTGTGTGTGTGGTCATGTATAGATATGATCAATATGGTCATGTGGATCATCAATAATAACTATCTCTAGTGGAGAGAGAGATATATATCAATGTGTGGTTTAGAGAAGAACACATGGAAATCACTCTAGGGGATGATCCATATATATACATGTGTCAAACCATCATATGGTCATATATATAGAGACGAAAAACACACTGGTGTGACAGAAGTTGAATCACAGAATCCACTTGAGTGTGTGTGGTCATCAGATATCAATGTGGTAACACATATGCAATATAAAGTGCATGCAATGAATCTATGGGGGATGCAAGTGGAAAACCATGGTGTAGAAGAAGAAAAACACACATAGGAAATCAACTCCCAGTACATATTTAATGCACCAGTGTGAAGGAGAAGTTGCATCACAACATATAATCCACTAGAGTAGTGTGTGTGGTCATGTATAGATATTATCAATGTGGTCATGTGGATCATTAATAATGACTATGTAGTGGATATATATATATCAATGTGTGGTTTAGGAAAAGAATACATGCAAATCACTCCAGGGGATGATCCATATATATATACATATGTCAAAAACACACATGTGTGACAAAGGTTGAATCACAGAATCCACTGGAGTGTGTGTGGTCATCAGATATCAATGTGGTTTTGGAAAAGAACTCATATGCAATATAATGTGCATGCAATGACTCTATGGGGTATCCAAGTGGAAAACCATGGTGTAGAAGAAGCAAAAAAAACATAGGAAATCAACTCCCAGTACACATTTAATGCACCAGTGTGACAGAGAAGTTGCATCACAGAATATAATCCACTAGAGTAGTGTGTGTGTGTGGTCCTGTATAGATATGATCAATGTGGTCATGTGGATCATCAATAATGACTATCTAGTGGATATATATATATATATCAATGTGTGGTTTAGGAAAAGAACACATGCACATCACTCTAGGGGATGATCCATCTATATATACATGTGTCAAACCATCATGGTCATATATATAGAGACCAAAAACACACTAGTGTGACAGAAATTGAATCACAGAATCCACAAGAGTGTGTGTGGTCATCAGATATTAATGTGGTAACACATATGCAATATAATGTGCATGCAATGACTCTATGTGGGATGCAAGTGGAAACCATGGTGTAGAAGAAACAAAACACACATAGGAAATCAACTCCCAGTACACATTTAATGCACCAGTGTGATAGAGAAGTTGCATCACCTAATATAATAATCCACTAGAGTAGTGTGTGTGTGTGGTCATGTATAGATATGATCAATGTGGTCATGTGGATCATCAATAATGACTATCTAGTGGATATATATATATATATGAAAACAACACATGCAAATCACTCTAAGGGATGATCCATATATATAAATACATGTGTCAAACCATCATGGTCATATGTATAGAGACCAAAAACACACCAGTGTGACAGAAGTTGAATCACATAATCCACTTGAGTGTGTGTGGTCATCAGTTATCAATGTGGTAACACATATGCAATATAATGTGCATGCAATGACTCTGTGTGGGATGCAAGTGGAAAACCATGGAGTGTGGGTGTCGTCATCATATATGAATGTGGTTTTGGAAAAAACACGTTGGAAATCTTTTTGGTCCACATGCATGCATGCAGTATCTAGAGTAACAATGATTTACTGAATAATTTAGAAGAAATTAAATTGAGTGTGGGTTTTGCATTTTCCATTGACATGCCGAAAAATGATTAACTGCAAAAGAAATCGAGCTGTGTATACATGCGTTTTGCATCCCACTCGTGCATTTTGCATTGACACGTGCGATGTACACGTCTCCCACCCCGCGTGCGCTCCCACAACCCAACTGCCCCATCGTCTCCCAATCATTTAAAAGACATCAGCCACACGGTCTCCCCGTCGTCTACCAGTCATTTCTCCACACTCCATCACAATCTTCCCTGCACTCGAAAGAACAGAAGGAAACCCTAGCAACAAGTACGAGTTCATTTTCTCGCGAAGATGGGGAGATCAAGACAGGTGGTCACCGAGGACGCCAAGGTCATCATCGTCGAGGACACCAATGCCATCGTCTAGAAGCAAGCAGATAACAAGGTCGAAGAGGAAGCGGTTGCAGATCCGGTGGCGGTTGCAGATAATAAGGTGCACTACGATTACTTCGATGACAATGAGGATGAAGAACCTACGGATACATTCGCGTTCGAGCAAGAACCCAACAACGGAGAATCAGAGGTAATTAGATCTGAACTGTGAATGGGGTTTTCAGATTTTACTATTCATATTTTAATTTGTAGGGTTTTCTGATCTTATAGAGTTTGATTAATTAGTTTGTTCTCCGCCTAGTAATTCTATGCTCATCTTTTTTTGGTCATTTTCATCTGCCCTAGTCATTCCAGTCGCACATTCTCTAGTTTGATTTGATAGCTAGTAGTTCTAGGCGCCTAGTAGTTATATACATGCTCATCTTTTGTTGGTTGTTTTAATTAGTTTGTAGGGTTCAGAGATCTCTTATCTAGGTTGTGTTCATGTTGTCCAATGTATAGTTTGATTTGTATGATAAAAGTCACACATAAATATATATAGTAGTCATATGAGCTCCTGACTACATTAACAGAAATTTAATGTCCATCTCTGTTATAATTAGGGAAACAAATCATATGTACAGATGCATTAAAATGCATATAAATGTCCATCTCTGTTATATTTAGGGAAACAAATTGTTAAATTCCTAATTAACTGAGTTTATTTAGGAGAAAGCAAATTCCTTTTTGTACCATGTTCTAGTTATAACTTCTTTTTGTTTTTCTAATTTACTGATAAGATGAGTGGAAATAATTACTCCATCTGTCCTAAAAAAAGGACGTCTCAGATTTCTTCTTAAAATTTGGATGTATCTTTATATATACTGAAACTTGTATAGATATTCATTCAAATTATTTGAAAGAAAACAGTATAAATTTAACTTAAGTGGAGTGTATATGTTAAATACTGGATCATGCATGTTTTATCCAATCTCTATTATAGTAAGTTGTGTATTTATATGAAAAGGTGCATTAAAATAATGTTGATAAATTAAATATCTCTGTGTAGTCCATCTCTGTTATTTGTTTAGGGAAGAAAATTGTTAATTCATAATACACTGAGTATATATTTACGAGAAAACAAATTCCTATTTATACCATGTTCAAACTGAATAAAACTAGCTAGTCATAACTTCTTTTTGTTTTACCAATTTACCGATAAAATAAATGGAAAGAATTACTCCATCTGTTCTAAAAAAAGGATGTCTCAGTTTTGTTAAAATTTGGACGTAACTTTATATACTGAAACTTGTATAGATTCTTTGAAACTATATTTGGAATAATAGTATAATTTTATATAACACTTGTTTTAGCATATATGTATGCAAAACAGATATATGTTTGATGGACTAGTTTGTTCAAAAGCTGTGCACACATGCTTAATTAATCTCTCAACCTTTCCTAGTTTGATCTCATGATCTTGGGAGAGTAATTTTTTTTCACTCACTGACGTCTTCTCTCTACTTGCCAATTCACAGGAACCAGATAGTGATTTTAGTGAAAGTATGTGGTCCAGGCACGCAAAAAGCCGCCACATCCTGAAGCAAATGAGGAATGGGAGGTTCCCCTTCCGCCGAGGTGCAAACAAGTATAGGTGCCCCTTCTGTGCAAGAAGGATTGCGGAAGACCTGAACAACATCGTGCAGCATGTAGGGGGGATTTCTCGTGGAGGACAGCGGCGTGCGAATCATACGAAAGCCAAGCACGCTGCCTTCATGGTTTACCTGAGCAAGTATGCCAACCTCGGTCACATTACTCTATGGCCCTAACTACTTTCTCTTGCTTCCTCAGTTGCCTCCTGCTGCCGCCTCGTGTTGCCTCTGCTGCCGCCTCCTGCTGCCTCTGCTGCCTCCTATTGCCTGTTGCCTGTTGCTGCCTCCTGTTTATGTAATGGGTGTACTGTTATAGTATATCGTTTGGGTTGTGTAATTATTAAGTACTACTAGTAGTATGCGGTGGTTGTGATCGAACCTATTTAACTAGTACCTCTATATATTGTTAGTACCTTTTAAGTTGTTTGTTATGATTGTTCCTGGTTGCACATATTTCCGACATTTCGAAATATTTTTGTGTGTGAATCTTTCTGAAACACACACGCGATTGTTCCTGGTTTTGCAACAATATAGAAAATCCATGGTTATTGTTCCTGGTTGCACCATGTTTGAAATCAACAAAAGATAAATACACATAACTTTTGCAACCATGATTTTTCCTAGTTTCAACAAGTTTGGTACAACAAGTTAAATACATCTCATGAACACTGAAAACAACTGAATAGCTAGCTGGCTAACTAAAAAACCAACAAACTCATTCCTCTTACTGTTTTCTAAAATGTCAAAATAACCAAGAGGAAGCAGAATACATCCATAATTCAATACTTATTTCCACAATTGCCAACAACAAAAAGAAGAACACACCCTAAAGTCACTGCCACACTAAGCATCATCATGAAATAAACATGCTTGCATTCCATTTCTTTTATCATTTTCTTCAACCTCAGTTTAGATATCTGCAGATCCGTGTCTCTATCTGCCAGCCTCAGCTCAATCATCATCTTATCATCTGCCTTCTTACATAACTAGGCAAGCATCCTCTGCATCTGTGCTGGCCATGGGTTGTCCATCCAATACAAGTAACAACAAACCTCAACTGGACAACCCAAAAATATTCTACCAATGTTTGCACCATAGGAGGCAACCTTCCTAGTAGTAACATGGTTGCACTGGCATCTCCAACTAGGATCTATCTCCTTCCCACCAGTCACTTGATCTAGGATGGAAATTGGCAGCTCCCCATCGATTCCAACCCAACTTTGCAGAATAAGTCATTGAAATAGTTAAATTCCCCTAACTGGTAGAACCCTAGGTAGAACAGATCCAGGGATGGAGCAAGACCTAATTTAGCTAGTCCACAATGTCGCCCTCTCCTTCCAGCTTG
The DNA here is from genome assembly GCA_023614405.1 of Avena insularis. NCBI lineage: Eukaryota > Viridiplantae > Streptophyta > Magnoliopsida > Poales > Poaceae > Avena > Avena insularis. The sequence continues at coordinate 115,764,093 of CM042692.1, forward strand.
CGCATCCCCATGGCAGCCGAGATGTGGCAGCGACGGCAACGATGACGGTGGAGATGTGACGGCAGCAATGGCGGCTGTGCGGTGCGGTGCGGCGCGGCGTGGTGCGGTCTGGTGCGGTGTGGTCAGGGCAACAGCTTGTTATGGGGCCACTCGTCAGCTCCAGCATGGGCCCCACCTGTCATTGGGTATTACGGGTCCCTTCCACACTCGCCCAAATCCACTCACCTCCTAGCGCTGGGAAAACCCTCTCCGACGACGACCGAATCCCCTCCCCGACCCTCCCTGGTGATGGACAAATCTCGTCGCCTCCCCTCCCCGGCGACGGACAAATCCCCTCCCCTCTCGTACCCTCCCCGGAGATGACTAAATCCCCTCCCCCCTGCAACAGCCAAATCACCTCCCTTCCCCTTCCTGGCGATGACCAACCACCCTCCCCTCCCTGGCGATGATGGGTGCAATGTAAGTTCTCCTCGACATACTTCCCTTCATCGTGTCACCTGCTCATTCTAGGTTCACCCTGTCAGTGCTCCATTTAGGTCACCGGCGATGGATCTTGGCCTTAGTGTCATCGCCTCGTTCTAGGACAGAGCGGCGGTGTTGCTGTCTATGTCACTGGATGACCTTGAAGCACTCGCCAAATTAATGCCCCAAATTGTTGTTTTTCATAGCTATATGTTAGTGCTGATGGATAATCTTAGGATATTAACTATTTACAACTAGCCAATGACTAATATGTGGAACTTAGCTTGTTGATGGGATGATCTCCATCTACTTAGTGTCTTTGTACAACCACTATGGCTTTGCATCTCCTTGGTACATACAGATTCATCTCATTGACTTGTGTGTGCTATCTTACTATGGATCCCACATTATATATGGATGTAGGTCATTGTATTCTCTTCACATGCATTTGGCCAATGATTAAAGGGTGGCACTATCTCTGTCCATGGGATAATGTGCATATAGCATGTGTTTTGTACAAACACATTGTTTGTGCATGCTTCTTGCTATATGTTTGATTATCTCATTGATTTATGTTTGCTTTGTTAGTATGAGGCCCAAATTGATGTTTTTCATAGCTATGTTAGTGCTAAGGGATAATCTTGTGATTTTCACTGTTTACAACTGGTCAATGATGAAAATGTGGCACTTTGACTGTTGATGGGATGATAGGCATCTACTTACTGTCTTTGCATGGCCACTATGGTTGTACATGCTCCTTGGTATATACAGATTCATCTCATTGGACGATGCTTCTAGTTGTGACCAAACCATATGCTTTTAAATTTGATTTTTGTAGTTCACTAATTATTATTTGATTCTTCTAGTTAGAAAGTCTCCAAATGGCTGCGCTGTCAAGGAAAAAATTAGAAAGAGGCGCCTGTAGAAACTGTGAATACTGCAAAATGGAAGGGTTGATGAAGAAGGAGCCTACTGAACAGCATAGCATTGAAATGCAGGTTTTAAAATCCTTGCTACTGACTCTAAGATAGTAGTTAAACCTACTGTACAGCAGCAAAACAAAACATTAATTCTAATTACTGCAATGTCCATTTAGGTTTCTAAAACCAACGCTGGCTTAATCGATGTCACATCTGATGATGATGATGATTATGACGTGAAGAAACCTATAGTCAAGAGACCTAAGAAAGCGAGGTTCACAACATCTGATGACGATGTGAAGCAACTAGTCAAGAGACCTAAGAAATTAAGCTTCAGAGCACTTGATGATGTGGTTGTTAGAATCGCAAAGCTAAGAAAACTAGGATCCCAACTCAGGTGTTTAAATTATATTACGTTTAATGTATATATACAGTCTATTTCTTTTGGGAGTTTAATTCCATATATCATTTAGACATTCATCATTTATTGCCTAACATGATCTAGCGTCGTGTCTAGTATGCAAGAGCAATTGCGAATCCAGGTTGTCATCGGGCATGTCCTTTTGTATCTACTTGTTAGAGTTAGAGGGGTTCCAGAACTCAGTGGTAAGTGGTAACAAGCAATTTTCTTTCAAACTACACTGTAAGTTTGTAACCGTTTGTTTAATGTCTGATTCTTTTGTTTTTGGTGCATAGACTGTGCCATGCAATTCAAGGTTCATGTTCAATCTAGCCATAGCTGAACGTGAGACTGTGCCCTTCAAGGTGCTTGGGTGCACCTACAAGATTGACCTCGAGAAAAGAAAGAACATGACTATCATGGGAGGTAAAGGATGGAAGCAATTCATTACATAGAATGATCTTACCGGGGAAGAAATGTTATGTTTTTCTTTGACAGAACCCATCCCGAGGATAACTGTTCTCTATATCTGTGGTCTTGGTGGCGAGGAAGACGTATATTAATCTACGGTTGTCGCCCAAAGATGCCACCTTACCGATGATGAGAAGGAACACCTCCTAGCTACCCTACCTCCAAACGACACCTTCATCTGGGTTCCATTTGTGACCCGTTTTACATGGAAAAATCTTGTCCAATATAAGATGGTATGGTGATATGTTGCTAACGTATCCATAATTTTTGATGTTCCATGCTTGGTTTTATCTACTTTCTTATGTTTTGTCCATGCTTTGGAGTACTTTTCATATGATTTCTTGGACTAACCTATTAACAAGAGCCACAGTGCCAGTTGCCTGTTTTCTGCTGTTTTTGGTTCCAGGAAAGTCATAAAATCAATATTCTTGAAATTTGACCGGACAAAAGCCAAAGACGATATTTTACCGGAAGACTCACGGAGCCAGAAGATGAGACGGAGAGGGGCCACCGGGTGGCCACACCATGTGGTGGCGCGGGCTAGCCCTAGCCGCACCACCAGGTGGTGTGGGCCCCCTGGACGCCCACCGACATTGCCTCTTCGCCTATAAGATGCCTCCCGATGCAAAAACCCTAAATCGTCAAGCCTCTAGCCACGAAAAGTTCCGCAGCACCGCCAATCAAGGGGAGATTCGGGGACAGAAGTTTCTCGGCACCTGTCTGGACGGGAATCCCCGAGCCATCTCCATCGACTCCACCACCATCTCCATCGCCGTTGTTGACTCCCATGATGAGGAGGGACTAGTTCTCTCTCGAGGCTAAGGGTTCTATCGGTAGCTATGTGTTCATCTCTCTCTCTATGTGTGATCATATTGTGATCATGAACTTTGTAATCAAGTAGATCTACCTTGCTACTCAAGTGCTTTAATAGATCTCTGCTCTCCCCATCTGTGTGAAAGTTATAGCGTCCACACCATGGCGGCACTTAGGCTAGAGATTACAAATACTTAGTTATGAGTTATGTTTGGAGTTGGATGTTTCTATGAAATTGTGGTGTTTGTTGGAACCATCTAGTGCTCAAGGTGACAGTGTGGGGTTATCTAGATGGGAAAGGCTTACTTTGAGGAGTGATGTTATAGCCCTACCATGGATTAGAGTGTCCATCCGGAGAGTAGTTCAGAGTAGTATCATGAAGAGAAGATATTTACATGAGAGTGTTCACTAGCGAAAGTATGATCCCTAGGCCTTTTTTCTAAGCATTGAAACACCATTTGTAACTAGATCTGTTACATGTTTGCTTGCTTCCATCTTTATTTCAGTTTGCCTTTAGTCTCTTCCATGCCATCAAAGTTATTTTCTGGCACCGTTACCACTTATAATTATCTATACCACTTGTATTTCACTATCTCTTCGCCGAACTAGTGCACCTATACACCTGACAAGTGTATTGGATGTGTTTGGGACACAAGAGACTTCTTTTATCTTGATTGCAGGGTTGCTTGAGAGGGGATACCTTTGACCACTTCCTCCCTGAGTTTGATAAACCTTGGGTGATCCACTTAAGGGAAAACTTGTTGCTGTTCTACAAACCTCTGCACTTGGAGGCCCAACAACTGTCAACAAGAATATAAGTGCGTAGACATCAAGCTATTTTCTGGCACCGTTGCCGGGGAGGTAAGGTAAAAGGTACTCACATCCTCCGGTGTGAGTGCTCGAAGTTATGTCCTTTAGATTCTGCAATTATATCTTTTTGTTTCTTGTTTTCACTAGTTAGGCTTAATGGAAAACAACAACAAACTTAGAGAGCTTTATAGTATTTATCTTGAGTTAGGACATGAAGTGTTTGAAGAGAAAATTAAAAAACCTATGGAACTTTATTTGCATGCTAATAACAATGTTGTTAGTATGAATTCTTTGGACACCATTATTGCTAATGCTATGGAAAAGTCTAAGCTTGGGGAAGCTAGTTTTTATGAAAATGATCTTTTTAGTTCCCCAGCTTTGGAAGATAGCTATTCTATTGCTTATGATGATACCAAACCTCCAATATATGATGATTACAATGATGAATATGATATTTTCAGTCCACCTACTATTGAGGAGAAAATTAATGATTACAATATGCCTCTTTTATTTGATGATTATGGTGATGAGAATAATAATGATAGCTATTTTGTTGAATTTGCTCCCACCACAATTAATAAGAATGACTATGCTTATGTGGAGAGTAATAATCATTTGATGCATGTGGCTCATGATAAGAATGTTTTATGTGATAGTTATATTGTTAATTTTATTCATGATGCTACTGAAAGTTATTATGAGAGAGTGAAACATGGTCTTATGTATCTCAACATTATTAGGTTTCCCCTCTTTATGTTGAAAGTCTTGAAGTTGCACTTGTTCTGCTTTCCTATGCTTGTTGCTTTGTGCTTTCATGACTTGTTTCTTCACAAGATTCCTATGCATAGAAAGTGGGTCAGACTTAAATGTGCTTTGAATTTGCTTCTTGATGCTCTCTTTTACTTCAATTCATATTTCTTATGTGAGCATCTTCTCAAACTATCAAGCCTAACTTAAAGGCATTAAACAAAAGTACTTATTGGGAGATAACCCAAAAGTTTTAGATGAGGCTTGGATGTTATTACTTCAGTAATAACCGCTCCTTATCATTTTTATTTGCTTTTTGTGCCAAGAGTAACCTCTAATGAGAGAGAAGTAATGATTGGGAAAGTTGCTGTCCCGAAACAGATTTCTGTGCTTCACCATCAAAATTCGTGTAAAATCTCGGTACATCCTTTTGAGGCACGAATTGTTGTGCTTCTGCCCCAGGTTGTTATCTAACTTTTGTTAGTTCAACACTTTTTGATTTGAGCAACATAAGGTCTTTGAAAAAATTTGTCTTTACCTGCTGGTCTGTTTTGACAGATTTTTGCCATTATTTGCATTTGCTTCTTGTTGGTTCCTTTTTGAGTTCTTTTGGGGAATTGAGATTTTTGAGTGAAGTGCTAAAGTAGCTTGTGTTTTAATGGAAGTTTTATTGGTGTTGAAACTTAACCCAAAGACTTATTATCTTGAGTGCACTAATGTTGCTAATAAAGATTGTGTGAAGTTTTATATGAAGGAAAAATTTCAGGTGTATGGAGAGAATGATGTAATGAGATGAAGAATGGACTAAATCTCAAGCTTGGAGATGCCACGCCTGTCACCCCAAGAAATATCCAAAAAGTACAAGCGTCAAAGCTTGGGGATGCCCAAGGCATCCCCTTCTTCATCAATAAAAATCCCAGGTTTCTTCCAATCACTTCATTTTTATTGTTTCATGCACAGTTGTGTTGTTCTTGGAGCGTCTTCCTTTTTGTTTTCTTTTTGTTTTTTTGTTTTCTTGGTTTTCTTAGTTTTCTGAATAAATTGGTTGGACCCCCTCTTTCATATATTAGTTTTCAAATAGTTTGGTTTGGTTTGGATTGGAAAAGAGTAGGAAAGCTCATGCTAAGTGGTAAAGGGAGCTTGTTTTTTACTGTGGCCTATGCTTTGTCATGCAATGCTTGATATTGATTTGGCTTTATGCTTAGTATTCTTTGTTGTAGCATGACATGTTATAAACAATTGAGATTGCTTAATGTGCCTTAGAAGGATCATGCGTTGTTTTAGCATATTAAAGCATAATATTGTGGTATTCTCCTTTGATGCTTTATTTGGGTTGACTTGGCGCATGCTCACACCATGTTATGACTATCACAAGTCACCATAACCTTTATGATCCTTTAGTTTTCGACTTGTAATATCACTTTATGCTTTAATTAATGATGTTTTTGTCGCTCGGCATGATTATGGCCATTATTGCTCTCTTAGTTGGTCGCCCTAGTCTTTTGCTAGCCTCCATAACCAAGTATGAGTTCCACTCATGGATCCAACTCCAAATAAAACCAAGTTATTCCAAAGAGTCCACCATACCTACCTACTAGCATATGCTATTCCAAGTATATTCATATTTTTATCTACCTTCCGAATTAAACTTGTTATGAGAAAACTAGTGATTAAAGCTCTCACAAACTTGATGGCACACTTTACTTTTCTTGCCCTTAATAAACTTGAACCATTGTGTCGTCTATGTTGTATATGCTTGCACTTATATTTATGTTTTCTACTCTATGAGGGACAAGCTGAATGCTACTATGCTATGTTTTCTATATGTGAAACAAACAAACGTCTTGAAAAGCATTGTTATTCATGAATCTTTTGTTTGTGCCTTTTTCATGTTGCAACACAGTTGCTTTGCCTTATTGTTAGAACTTTGTCTTTCATGTTATGATTGAAGTACTATGATCCCAGCTATCAATGTTTTACAAATACTTTGATCAAGTTTATGATGGTGCTTGTCACCTCAAAAATTATTCTTTATTTTTACCACTTACCTACTCGAGGACGAGCAAGAGTTAAGCTTGGGGATGTTGATACGTTGCTAACGTATCCATAATTTTTGATGTTCCATGCTTGGTTTTATCTACTTTCTTATGTTTTGTCCACACTTTGGAGTACTTTTCATATGATTTCTTGGACTAACCTATCAACAAGAGCCATAGTGCCAGTTGCCTGTTTTCTGCTGTTTTTGGTTCCAGGAAAGTCAGAAAATCAATATTCTCGGAATTGGACCGGACAAAAGCCAAAGTCGATATTTTACCGGAAGACTCATGGAGCCAGAAGACGAGACGGAGAGGGGCCACAGGGTGGCCACACCATGTGGTGGCGCGGGCTAGCCCTGGCTGCACCACTAGGTGGTGTGGGCCCCCTGGACGCCCACCGACCTTGCCTCTTCACCTATAAGATGCCTCCCGATGCAAAAACCCTAAATTGTCAACCTCCAGCCACGAAAAGTTCCACAGTGCTGCCACCACCGAAGGGGAGATTCGGGGGACAGAAAGTCTCTGTTCCGGCACCCTGCCGGGATGAGGAAGTACCCCCGAAGCCATTTCCGTCGAATCCACCACCATCTCCATCGTTGTTGCTAAATCCCATGATGAGGAGGGAGTAGTTCTCTCTCAAGGCTAAGGGTTCTACCGGTAGCTATGTGTTCATCTCTCTCTCTATGCGTGATCATATTGTGATCATGAGCTTTGTAATCAAGTAGATCTACCTTGCTACTCTAGTGCTTTAATAGATCTCTGCTCTCCCCATGTGTGTTAAAGTGACAGCGTGCACACCATGGTGGCACTTAGGCTAGAGATTACAAATACTTGTTATGAGTTAGATTTGGAGTTGGATGTTTCTATGAAATTGTGGTGTTTGTTGGAACCCTCTAGTGCTCAAGGTGAGAGTGTGGGGTTATCTAGATGGAAAGGCTTACTTTGATGAGTGCTGTTATAGCCCTACCATGGATTAGAGTGTCCAACCGGAGAGTAGTTCAGAGTAGTATCATGAAGACAAGATATTTATATGAGAGTGCTCACTAGCGAAAGTATGATCCCTAGGCCTTTTTTCTAAGCATTGAAACACCATTTGCAACTAGATCTGTTACATGTTTGCTTGCTTCCATCTTTATTTCAGTTTGCCTTTAGTCTCTTCCACGGCATCAAACCTATTTTCTGGCACCGTTACCACTTATAATTATCTATACCACTTGTATTTCACTATCTCTTCGCCGAAATAGTGCACCTATACACCTGACAAGTGTATTGGGTGTGTTGGGGACACAAGGGACTTCTTGTATCTTGATTGCAGGGTTGCTTGAGAGGGGATACCTTTGACCACTTCCTCTCTGAGTTCGATAAACCTTGGGAGATCCACTTAAGGGAAAACTTGCTGCTGTTCTACAAACCTCTGCACTTGGAGGCCTAACAACTGTCTACAAGAATAGAAGTGCGTAGACATCATATGGCAACTACCTTTTGTTTGTTACTTGTATGGCTCCATATATAACTTGTGGTGGTCGTCGTCTGACATGATTACATCTTCTTTTTAATCCATGACGTGACATCACAGAGATTACCTTCGAAAGTGGTTTCCTCCATGGGAATCCCTAATGATGGCGTGGCTGGAGTACAGCTAGGAGATTTTGACATCACCCCAATTGCATACAAGACTGACCCAGATGGTCGTGCCGTCTCCAGAAATCAGGGGTGGAAGAAATTCCACGAGAGTGAAGATGATCTAAAGGTTGGACAAGCCGTGCTAATCACTGGCAGGAAGACCACATAAGAGATGCTGGACGTGAAGTTTGTGTTCAAGACTATCTAGAGTGTAGTTGTGGTTGGGAACTGTTGAACTACGCGTGATGTCTGCAGATTAATTAGTCGTTTGAAACCTAGTGTAAATATATAATATATTTGCCTATTTAGTATACTCTTGGAAGATTTTGCCGGGTATGGTTATGATTGTGTGAACTAGAAGCTAGTACAAAGAATTATATGGAAGCTACTAGTACAAAAGAATTCTGGAAGATTTCCTATCCACATGCATTCCGGTCGTTTTGGCTGCTCGCGAGAGGGTCCCTCGTCGCGAGTTCGAGAGATTTCCATGATGAGACTCTCATCTCCGTTAGATTTTTTGAATCAGTAATTACAACAACTTGAGTACTATGATTGTAAAAGTTGAAAGATAGTACTTGCACATAATTCTGAAAGCTAACACAGAGAATTCTGAAAGAAGCTACTAAAAATAAATACTTTGAATTCTGAAAGTACTAAAATTAAATACATTACAATTTTGTCTGAAAGGTAATACGCATATTGCTGATCGAAATAATATAAATACAGTAAAAATTTCTACTTCGGAAAATAGACCTGAAAATTCTAGCAAATAACCTAGGATGAATATAGGATTCATTCTCCCCTATATTTTTCATCATCGTCGGCTCCCGCGTGTCGCAACACATGTTCAGAGAACTCTCTCTATCTGCAATTTGTTGCCAGTATCTCGTCCAGAGGGTAAGGCCTCGGTGTATGTTCCAGACTTAAGCCATACGTTACCATTGTTTGTTCCTCTTCCTAGGCTTGAACCTCATGATCATACAGTCTGATATAATTCCTGTAGTATATGCAACCGGGTTTGACTATGGGGTGTAACCTGGTGTCAATGGAGATAGACCGATGGTAATCAACAAAGAGGGAACGACTTCCAATGTCACCGACGTCCTTGAGAGAGCAGTTCTCCGTGTCCACCCGGTACAACACCGGTTTCCCTTTGGCGAAATCCCCCCTCAACGCAAGAAGCAGATCACCATCTGACTCAACTAGGTAAAATATGTAGCCTCCGCGTACCTGTTCAAAGACTGGGGCTTAAATTATTTTGGCTATCATGACATTGCTCGCGCGCTGCTCTAACTAGATGTTGGTCGATGATGTCTACGCACTTCTATTCTTGTAGACAGTTGTTGGGCCTCCAAGTGCAGAGGTTTGTAGAACAACAGCAAGTTTCCCTTAAGTGGATTACCCAAAGTTTATCGAACTCAGGGAGGAAGTGGTCAAAGTTATCTCTCTCAGGCAACCCTGCAATCAAGATACAAGAAGTCTCTTGTGTCCCCAACACACCCAATACACTTGTTAGGAGTATAGGTGCACTAGTTCGGCGAAGAGATAGTGAAATACAAGTGGTATAGATAATTATAAGTTGTAACGGTGCTAGAAAATAGCTTTGATGGAGCGCAGTTGATGTGGGAAGAGACTAAAGGCAATCTGAAATAAAGATGGAAGCAAGCAAACATGTAATAGATCTAATTGCAAATGGTGTTTCAATGTTTAGAAGCAAGGCCTAGGGATCATACTTTCACTAGTGAACACTCTCATATAAATATCTTCTCTTTACGATACTACTCTGAACTACTCTACGGTTGGACACTCTAATCCATGGTAGGGCTATAACAGCACACCTCGAAGTCCGCTTTCCCCATCTAGATAACCCCACACTGTCACCTTGAGCACTAGATGGTTCCATCAAACACCACAATTTCATAGAAACTTCAACTCCAAATATAACTCATAACAAGTATGTGTAATCTCTAGCCTAAGTGCCACCATGGTGTGCACGCTGTCACTTTCACACACATGGGGAGAGCAGAGATCTATTAAAGCACTTGAGTAGAAAAGTAGATCTACTTGATTACAAAGCTCATGATCACAATATGATCATGCATAGAGAGAGAGATGAACACATAGCTACCGGTAGAACCCTTAGCCTCGAGGAAGAACTACTCTCTCATCATCATGGGAATCAGCAACGGCGATGGAGATGGTGGAAGAGATCGATGGAGATGGCTCCGGGGGCACTTCCCTGTCCCGGCAGGGTGTCGTAACAGAGACTTTCTGTCCCCCGAATCTCCCCTTCGGTGGCAGCGGCGATGCGGAACTTTTTGTGGCTGGAGGCTAGATTTTGTAGGGTTTCTGCATCGAAGGCTTCTTATAGGCGAAAGGGCGATTTCAGAGGATGGACCAAGGGCCCACACCACCTGGTGGCGCGGCCAGGGGTCACCCGTGCCATATGGTGTGGCCAAGCCCTGGCCCTCCTCCGTGTCTGCCCTTGGCTCCGTGAGTCTTCCGGTAAAATATGGACTTTGGCTTTTGTCTGGTCCAATTCCGAGAATACTCATTTTCTGACTTTGTGGAACCAAAAAAAGCAGAAAATAGGCAACTGACACTGTGGTATCTTGTTAATAGGTTAGTCCCGAAAATGTGTAAAAGGACTCCAAAGTGTGGACAAAACATAAGAAAGTAGATATAAAACAAGCATGGAACATCAAAAATTATAGATACGTTTGCAACGTATTAGTCGACATGATGTCTCCATTCTCAAGTAATGCATATACTTCCTCTCGGAATGCCTTCATGCAGACCAGAAACATATCAGGAGGTGGCGAATAGAATCCTTCTCCAGATGATTCATTGATTTTCCCCGTTGGGGTGCTCTCATCGGCCCATGCAATATGATCTGGATAATCTGTGGAAACGAACACCATCGTCGGGGACTTCGTCACGATGATAGATTGCAGAAGATCAGATGGTATGTGTGCTTGAATCTCAGTGTTAGACCTATAAGTGATTGGGTTCAGAAGCCAAATCGTGTACGGCTCCACCCTCTGAGCAAGCACGATGACGCCACGAAAAACACTGACGAAGTAGAATCTTTTGGAAGAAGAGGGCATCAGTTAGCACTAAGATGTTTACAATGGAAAATACAAATAAATGAATGTTATATATATATATATCGGATGTGAATGTGAACCTACGATGGACATCCATTAGATTCGTCTTGAAGCAACGACCAGTGGCGAGGTTGAGGAAGGTGAAGTCGCCGATGTTTGGAAGTGTGTGATCTATCATGATCCAGTTGTTGAGATGGAATTTGGGCACCTTTAAAGTGTGGCGCCAATCGGTGCAGACTTCCTGACAAGCAGCATAGGTGTCGACTTACTCCTCTTTCTCCAGCAAGTAGTCGGCAATCTTGCGAAGTGGGTCGACCGGGAGATCGGACCAGTTCCTCTTCATCTGGCTACTGGCCATGGCTTACGTGCGGGAATGTTTTGATCGAGGAAGAAAGAAGAACTACCACTATGTGAGGAGAAAAAGAAGAGGAGAACAGACGAGGGAGACAAAGCGGAACTACCACTGCGAGGAGACGAGGAGACGAGGGAGAAGAAGCAAAATTGCCACTTCAAGTTTGGATCAACGGGCTTTTTTCGGAACTAGCGCGTGAACTAGCCATGCACCGCATGCAAGTTTTGATCAAATAGACTGACACGTGGGACCGGCTAAAAAATTCCGTGAAGTTCTACCGTGCATAGTGCACTAACAGTTGGGGTTGAAGACGGAGGAGACGGTCGATGGGAAAAAATCGTCGAATATGTGCCGTGACGATTTCCACAATGAATTTTGCACCAGACGAAATGGAAAACTGGGCTTCAGGGCCTGGAATGAAATCTGCGTCGAATTTGCCACGACGAAAAAAGGAACATCATGGATAACCGGGCTGGAGGAGCTTGGAGCTTGTTACAACGAAACGTTCTAGAACGTCAGGAATCCGCGATGTTTTTAGGTCGCGTCATAAAAAAAACGTCACGGATCATCCAAATTCTTGTAGTGTTTGTGCTCATATAGTCTCTTCTTGCTCTTTATTTTTTTAACAGAAAAAAGGAAATAAATTCTTCTTACTTTGTTTTCAGAAAATAAATTCCTGTCACTTGGAAAAATGAAATTGATTGTTTTTTGTTTTTAATATCTTCGATTTTTTTCAATAGATGGCCAAATTTGTCGGCATGCAAATTCTTGCATATGGGATCATAAGCATAAAGTAAATTCTACATAAAGGACCTAAAAAGGGAAAATTACATCGAGGTCCATACATTTAGCACAAAGGATCCTAAAATTGAGCAAAGAAAACAGTCGGGTTCGGCTCCTTCTCGAGAGAGCAGCTGGTCGAGCCATACTCTGCATACTACTTCCTCATTGATTGTTTTCAAAATATGGCAAAATCTATCGCCATGCAAATTCTTGAATATGGGATCATCAACATAAAGTATGATGTAGAGATATGGCCTTGACCTGATGGTCGTTCGGCTTGAAAATCCAAGATTTTGTCATACTTGTTGACAACTATGCTTAAATTCGTTAAAATTTCCTCACTTACTTTTAGATTAGCATTCTACACGGTCGGTGGGAGTACATTCTATATCAAAGACCTAAAAAAGGGGGAAAGTACATCGAAGTCCATACATTTAGCACAGAGGACCCTAAAATTGAGCGAATAAAACAATCAGGTTTAGCTCCTTTTCAAGAGAGCAGTTGATCGAGCCATACTCTTCATACTACTTTCTATTTGATTGTTTTCACAATATGACCAAATCTATCGCCATGCAATTTCTTGGATACTCGATCATCAGAATAAAGTATGATGTAGAGATATAGCCTCGACCTTGTGGTCGTTCAGCTTGAAATCAAAGAATTTTCATACTCGTTGACAACTATAAGATGAAATTCATTTAAATTACACCACTTACTTTTAGGTTAAAATTTTACACGGTCGATTGGAGTACATTTTACAACAAGGAGCTAAAAAGGGGGAAATTACATCGAGGTCCATACATTTAGCACAAAGGACCCTAATATTAAGCAAGAAAAATAGTAGAGTTCGGTCCCTTCTCGAGAGAGTAGCTGATCGAGCCACACTCTACATACTACTTCATCTTTGATTGTTTTCAAAATATGGCCAAATTGGTCAATATGCAAATTCTTGAATATGGGATCATCAACATAAAGTATGATGTTGATATGGCCTTGACATTGGTCGTTCGTCTTGAAATACAAGAATGGTTCGTACCCGTTGACAACTAAGCTTAAATTCATTTAACTTTCACCACTTACTTTAAGGTTAGAACTTTACACGGTCAATCGAGTACATTTTACATCAGGGACCTCAAAAAAGCAAAATTATGTCGAGGTCCATACATTTAGCATAAAGAACCCTAAAAGGAAAAATTTCTGGTTCAGCTCCTTATCGAGAGATCAGCTGATCTGAGCCAAACTCTTGATACTACTTCATATTTGATTGTTTTCAAAATATGGCCAAATTTGTTGCCATACAAATTCACTCATATGGGATCATCAACATAATGTATGATGGTTGATATATATGGCCTTAACCTTTGTCGTTCGGCTTGAAATCCAATAATGGTCATACTTGTTGACCAGTAAGCTAAAAAATCATCGAAATTTTACCACTTACACTTTTAGGTTAGAATTTTACATGGGCATGGAAGTATATTTTACATCATGGACCTAAAAAAGGGAAAATTACATCGAGGTCCATACATTTAGCATAAAGGACCCTAAAATTAAGCAAAGAAAACAATCAGGTTCGGCTCCTTCTCGAGAGAGAAACTGGTCGAGACATACTCTGCATTGATTGTTTTCAAAATATAGCAAAATCTGTCGCCATGCAAATTCTTGAATATGGGATCCTCAACATAAAGTATAATGTAGAGATATGGCCTTGACCTCGTGGTCGTTCGGCTTGAAAATCCAAGATTTTGACATACTTGTTGACAACTATGCTTAAATTCGTTGAAATTTCATCACTTACTTTTAGATTAGCATTCTACACGGTCGGTGGGAGTACATTCTATATCAAAGACCTAAAAAAGTGGGAAAGTACATCGAGGTCCATACATTTAGCACAAAGGACCCTAAAATTGAGCAAATAAAACAATCAGGTTTGGCTCCTTCTCAAGAGAGCAGTTGATCGAGCCATACTCTTCATACTACTTTCTCTTCGATTGTTTTCACAATATGGCCAAATCTATCGCCATGCAATTTCTTGGATACTCGATCATCAGAATAAAGTATGATGTAGAGATATAGCCTCGACCTTGTGGTCGTTCGGCTTGAAATCAAAGAATGTTCATACTTGTTGACTATTATAAGATGAAATTCATTTAAATTTCACCACTTACTTTTAGGTCAGAATTTTACACGGTCGATCGGAGTACATTTTATAACAAGGAGCTAAAAAGGGAGAAATTATATCGAGGTCCATACATTTAGCACAAAGGACCCTAATATTAAGCAAGCAAAATAGTAGAGTTCGGTTCCTTCTCGAGAGAGTAGCTGATCGAGCCACACTTTACATACTACTTCATCTTTGATTGTTTTCAAAATATGGACAAATTGGTCGATATAAAAATTCTTGAATATGGGATCATCAGCATAAAGTATGATGTAGATATGGCCTTGACATTGGTTGTTCGTCTTGAAATACAAGAATGGCTCATACCCATTGACAACTAAGCTTAAATTCGTTTAACTTTCACCACTTACTTTAAGGTTAGAACTTTACATGGTCAATCGAGTACATTTAAATCAGGGACCTCAAAAAAGCAAAAATTACGTCGAGGTCCATACAGTAGGCATAAAGGACCCTAAAAGGAAATATTTCCGGTTCAGCTCCTTCTCGAGAGATCAGCTGATCTGAGCCAAACTCTTGATACTACTTCATCTTTGATTGTTTTCAAAATATGGCCAAATTTGTTGACATGCAAATTCACTCATATGGGATCATCAACATAATGTATGATGGTTGATATATATGGCCTTGACCTTGGTCGTTCGGCTTGAAATCCAATAATGGTCGTACTTGTTGACCAGTAAGCTAAACAATCGTCAAAATTTCACCACTGACACTTTTAGGTTAGAATTTTACATGGGCATGGAAGTACATTTTACATCAAGGACCTAAAAAAGGGAAAATTACATCGAGGTCCATACATTTAGCACAAAGGACCCTAAAATTAAGCAAGGAAAACAGTCGGGTTCGGCTCCTTCTCGAGGGACTAGCGGATCGAGCCATACTCTTCATACTACTTCATCTTCGATTGTTTTCAAAATATGGAAAAATTTGTCGGGGTGCAAATTTTTGAATATGGGATCATTACCTTGGTCGTTCATCTTGAAATCCCAGAATGGTGCATACTTGTTGAAAACTAAGCTTAAATTCGTTTAAATTTCACCACTTATTGTTAGGTTAAATTTTTACACGGTTGGTGAGAGTACAATTTACACCAGGGACGCGAAAAAATAAATAATTACATTGAGGTCCATACATTTATGATAAAGCTACCGAAAAGGAAACAAATTCTGGTTCGGCTCCTTCTCGACAGATCAGCTGATCTGAGACAAACTCTACACACTACTTCCTCTTCAATTGTTTTCAAAATAGGGAAATTTGTCGCCATGCAAATTCTCTCATATGGGATCATCAACATAAAGTATGATGTTGATATGGCTTTGACCTTGGTCGTTCGGCTTGAAATCCAATAATGGTCATACTCATTGATAAGTAGGCTTAAAATCGTCGAAATTTCACCACTTACACTTTTAGGTTAGAATTTTACACGGGTGTGGAAGTACATTTGACATCAAGGACCTAAAAAAGAGAAAAATACACCGAGGTCCATACATTTAGCACAAAGGACCCTTATATTAAGCAAGGAAAACAGTCGGATTTGACTCCTTCTCTAGAGAGCAGCTGATCGAGCCACACTCTTCACACTACTTCATCTTCGATTGTTTTCAAAATATGGCCAAATTTGCCGGCATGCAAATTCTTGTCTATGGGATCATATTCATAAAGTATGGTGTAGATATGGCTTGACCTTGGTCGTTTGTCTTGAAAATCCAAGAATATGGTTCATACTCGTTGACAACTAATCTTAAATTCGTGTCAATTTCACCACTTACTTTTAGTTTAGAATTTTGCAGGGTCGGTGGGAGTACATTTTACATCAAGGACCTAAAAAGGGAAAAATACATGGAGGTCCATACATTTAGCACAAAGGACCATACAAAGGAAAACTTTTTGTTGCTTCTCCTTATCGAGAGACCAGTTGATCTAAGCCAAACTCTTTGTACTACCTCCTCTTTGATTATTTTCAAAATATGGCCAAAGATATTGCCATGCAGATTCTCTTATATGGGATCATCAGCATAAAGTATGATGTTTATATGGCCTTGACCTTGGTCGTTCGACTGAAATCCAAGAATGTTCATACTCATTGACAAGTAAGCTTAAAATCGTCTAAATTTCACCACTTACACTTTTAGGTTAGAATTTTACATGGTGTGTGGAAGTACATTTAACATCAAGTACCCAAAAAAGGGAATTACATCGATGTCCATACATTTAGCACCCCCCTAAAAATAAGCAAGGAAAACAGTCGTGTATGGCTCCTTATCGAGAGAGAAGCTGATCGAGCCATACTTCGTACTACTTCATCTTTAATTGTTTTCAAAATATGTCCAAATCTATCGGTATGCTAATTCTTGGACATGGCATCATGACCATAAAGTATGATGTTGATATGGCCTTGACCATGGCCATTCGGCTTGAAATCCAAGAATTTTCATACTCGTTGACAACTAAGCTTAAATTTGTTCAAAGTTCACAACTTACACTTTTTGGTTAGAATTTTACATAGATGGTGGGGGTATAGTTACACCAAGGACCTAAAAAAGGTAAAATTATACTGAGGTCCATGCATTTAGCATAAAGGACCATAAAATTTAGCAACGAAAATAGTCGGGTTCGGCTCCTCGAGAGAGCAGATGATCGGGCCCTACTCTTCATACTACTTCCTCTTCGATTTACAAGAAAGATTTATTGTGGAGGGAACTGGGAGTAGAGTAGTACTATTCTCAAGGGAACTGGAGCAGAGGAACATGCGTCCATTTTCATTTTATTCAACCTCGCCTATACACTCTATCCCCACTTCTACGCCAAGCGCCGCCGTTCTTCTCCTCCATAATGCCGCTTTCCAGTCCTGTTCACCGCACAATATGAGAGTGCTTGTTCTTCTCCCTGTCCCGCTTGTCACCATCGATCTTCCCTCTTTTCCAAAAAACCAAATCAAGCCACTGTCCCAACTTCTATCAGCTCCCTTTATGGTAGGACCGAGCAAGGATAGTGATGTTTCTGAGTTGTTCCGGCATGTTTTTACCGAAGGCCTGCTTGAAGAACTCATAACCAGACGCGACGTCATCACCGCCGCGAGCCTCGCCGGTTCGTCCAAACATCTTCTTGACTCCCATGTGTTCTTCATTCTCACCCGACTAACAAACCATGGGAATGCAACGAGTACTTCGAGGGCAAGGGCATGACATGCAAGCTAACGCCGCTGGACAGGTTCTCCTCCGATGTTGTGTTACCAAATTGTATGGGTAGGCAGTGGGTAGGTGCCAATGGAGATTGGATCGCCACTATTGGGTCTGAGTGCAAGTGGGAGCTTGTCAATGTGTACACTCATCAACGCGTTCCTCTCCTGCAAGTCAATGAGTTTGTACCCACCAATGATCCGTTTACATTCATGCATAATGATCACCCTATTCTCCTCCAGAAGATTGTTATTTTCCGAGCTCCCACAGCTACGGCTGATTATTTAGATTTCTCTCTTGCGCTATCTTCGACTACTCAATTGCTACCCTTGATGGAGATGAGTATGCATGGACAGTTCTTGAGAACCAGTTCCAGTGCTATTTCAGATACAGCGATGCACTTATCCAGAAGGGTCTGGTGTTTGCAGCCATGGAGAGTGGCAGTGTTTATGTTTGGAATCATCTGTATTTCGGTAAGTTTGATCCATTCCTGTTCTAAACACTAGCTTCAGTTTTAATGGATGTAAACTAGTGTTGTCTGATTTGGCCGTCATTTCTTTTTGTAGGTCCTATTCTGCTCCCATCACCACCTGTCGCGCATCTCAAGGAGGGCAACCTTGATGCCATAGATGATGATGAGCACAAACCTAGTCTATGGTTCTTAGCAATATTTGTAGATGAATCTTGCCTTCTTCTTATCCATAACATGGGCGTTAGTGATGAGGAGTTTTATGGCGATACTTACTATGGTCATGGTAATCCTGTTGCTGATCATAGTGTTGATCGCCGCGGTCGCACTTGTGGCACCTATGCTACTGGGTTTGGCTGCAAGGTGTACTCAAAGGACACTTCTTACTTGTATTCACCTAAGCCATAGATAGGGATTGCTAACCTGGGAGCATATTCCCTTTTCCTTGGATTGAACTATCCAATTAATATTGCGGTAGGCAAGGTAGATGTTGCCCTAGGATATCTGACAAGAAGCAACTGCGTCTACACGTCCCACCATGCAATAGGACTTGGATATACGTTGTTTCCTAAAATATGCCGCTTCAGTCTAAATACCGAAGAAGCAGCTGTTGGTTTCTGAACCAACATTGCATGGAAATCTCCGGAGACTCCATTATGGTTCATCCTCAGCATCACCAATGCCTGCGATTGGAACCAAACTACTGTAAGTAATCGTAATACTATGTAATAGGATATCTCAGTTTAGATCAAGTGCAGTAGATGGTCTTGCTTTTCTTTTGTAACTTGGACTTGTCATAAACTCATAATCTAGAAAAGGCTTTGGGCATTTTGAGTTGCCTATGGGTGTCACACACAAGCATTAATACGAGAAGGAGGCATGCACACAAAATTAGACTTGATCGTCAGTTTTCTTTCTTCCAATGACGAGTGTTCGAAGAAAAGAGCAAACTGAATCTGTCACTTTGAAATGCTACTGAATATGTCCAAGTGACGCTGAATGTGAACTGTGAATCTGTCGATATTTTTCTTTCTTATTATGTACTGCCGCATCTTCCAAACGCTACTTAACCTATCAAAAGTTTTGTTCGGTACTTGTTCAGATCAACCGGTCGAGTGCAGAATATGGTCTCGCTTTCCTTTTGAATCAGTCCTTGCTACATCTATTGAATTTCAATGTCCGCATTGCAGAATCTGTCAATTCTTTTGGTCACTGTCTGTGTACTGCCACAATCTGTCAAGTGCTGCTGAATATGAACCAGGTATCTATCTGATATTTTTACGATCTATTCTATACTGTTGAATCTTCCAAATGCTACTGAATCTTTCAAATGTTCTGTCGTTACTATTAGTACAATATTTTGTAGAACGAACTGTGTTGTACTGGTACTTGGTTAGATGAAGTGCATCAGATTTTCTTGCTTTTCTTTTGAAACTTAGCATTGTTACAATTATCTGGATGAGTCTTGGGCATTTTGGGTTGCTATGGGCGGTCACAGAGGCATTGACGTAAGGAGGAGGTACTCACACAGAAGCAGACTTAATCGTCAGTTTTGCTTGCTCCAATGATTGAGTCTATTCAGAGAACAGGCCAAACTGATCGTGGGCCAAGTTTTTTTTGCTGGAACAAGAACTGATTCTCTCTATAATGATATTGAATTTCAAGCAGGAAAGCTACTGAATCTCTCAAATGTTATGTCGTTTCTATTACTAAAGCATTTGTGCAACTAATACTAATCTACTGGTATTGTTTTTCATTGTCTGTATTGCTGCATTGGTGACTTTTGAAATGCTGCTGAATTCGTCAAGTGCTCCCGAATATTAACTTCGAATATGTTGATAATTTTTCTACCTTATTTTGTATTGCTGAATTTTGACATGAATATCTGCCAAAAAGAATTATCGCTTTTCATCTGCCCTCGCTGAGGTCTTTGTATCGAACCCGACAGAGCACATCACAATGCAATTTTTATTAACCAGGAGAAGAAATCTAGTACTCCCTCCAATCCAAATTAATGTTCTCACATTTTTCTAGATTCAGACATATCTAGTCATTTTCTAGTGCTAGACACGTCCAAATCTAGCCAAATCCGAGAACATTAATTTGGATCGGAGGGAGTGGAGTAGCTCATTCGGCTCCTCTTTAGCCTAGAACATTTTAATTCAGTCTTTTCCGGGTTAGGTACTGCTAACCACAGGCCAGCGGAAATTTTAGAAAGGATCCCATGGAGCATAGCCGAGAACATATTAGTTCGACCTTTTACGGGTCAGCGGACTGCTGAACACAGGCCAGTGAAATTGGAGAATGAAGCCCATGGAGCATAGCCTATGGAATATAACCCACGTAGAGCAATAGCCAAACTCTTTTTAATTCGGCCTTTTGGGCATTGCCCCCCACCTCTCATAATAAAAAAACTCTGCCTACCCATGTTTTTAAGAAAATACCCCATTATGTGGCATTTTATAAATTGAGATGCCAGGAGCGTTGGCTATTATATTTTAAAAGAGATAAACATAGACACACAAAATATTTTAAGAAGACTAATACAGAAGTTGTAGTACTAATAAAAGTTTAATGATATTTTTTCTATAAATATCTTTGTAGTATTTGGCACTCAATTTACGTTTATTTGATTTGAAGGTCTTTTGTTCGAATCGCCTTTGTGTGTGTGTCTATCTTGGGTTTACATTTTTTCTTCTAGCAATATCGCATTACGGAGAGGCTGACATCATGGACCCACTAGCATGCAACATCCCTGGAGTTTGTTTTGAGGGTGGGTTCGAAACGAAAGTTTAAATACTTGTACAGAGAGGCTCGCATCAGGGACCCACAGACAGAACATACAAGGCTTCATCAGGGACCCTTAAGCCAGAACATGCCAGAGAGGCTGACATAAAGGCCCCAGCAGTAAGACCATACACTGCTGCCATGGTGAAAACAGCGAACACGGCCGAAAAAAAAGTCCATCACACACACGTTGCACTTACAGAGAAGCTGACATGTCGGACCCAGCAGGCCCAAGCATAGCCCATGAAATTAGCCTATTAGCCCCAAGCATAGCCCAATACATTTTAATTCGGCCTTTTCGTGTTCTTGTGGCCACCGACCATATCCCATTAAATTTAGGTGTGAGCCCATGGAATATAAGCCATGACGAATAGGGCATCCGCCTCGAGTTAGCCTAGAATCTTTTTAATTCAGCCTTTCTGAGCATTTTTTACTCTAAGGCTAACATCTGGGACCCAAAAAATAGTCCAACATACACACGTTTCTTTCAAATAGAGTCTGTCAGCTGGGACCCAACATAAACACATGTCCTGCACAAAGGTGGTTGACATCTGGGACCCAGCAAGTTGCCAAGGTCAAAACAGCGGACATGGCCAAAGAAAAGTACATCATACGCACATTTCATTTATAGCGAGGCTGATATGTGAGACCCAACAGCGCTACCTTATATAGATGGTGCATCGAGCAATGTATCCATTTCAAAATAGGGAGGCGCGAGCGAGAAAAAAGTTCAGCATGTACACATTTCTTTTAATGAGAGGCTAAAATGGGGGACCCAGCAACGTGATCAAACAGCAGTTTCATTGAGCAATGCTATCTAGTTCGGGACAGGGTAGTGCTAGAGAAGAAAAAAATTCCATCATACCCATGATTCTTTTAATGTGAGGCTGACATAAGGGACCCACCATCCTAAATAAACGGCAGATGCAGCGAGCAAAGCTATCAAGTTCAGAACACGAAGGCGCGACAGAGGGTAAAAAATCCATCATACACACGTTTCTTCTAATGAGAGGATGACATGTGGGGCCCAGCAGCGTGATTAAATGGTAGATGCATCGAACAGTGCTAGCAAGTTCGAAACAGGGTAGCATGAGGGAAGGAAAAAAAAACATCATACACACGTTTCTTCTAATGAGAGGATGACATGTGGGGCTCAGGAGGTTGGTTAAACGGTAGATGTGTCGAGCAGCGCTATCAACTCGGAACGGGGTAGCGCCAACGAAGGAAAAAATTCCATCATACACATGTTTCTTCTAATGAGAGGATGACATGTGGGGCCTAGCATCGCCATTAAACGGTAGATGCATCGAACAACGCTATCAAGTTCGGAACGGGGTAGCATGACCGAAGGGAAAAAATCCATCATACACACGTTTCTTCTAATGAGAGGATGACATGTGGGCCTCAGGAGGTTGGTTAAACGGTAGATGCGTCGAGCAGCGCTATCAACTCAGAACGGGGTAGCGCCAACGAAGGAAAAAATTCCATCATACACACATTTCTTCTAATGAGAGGATGATATGTGGGTACCAGGAGGTTTATTAGACAGTAGATGCATCGAGCAGCGCTATTAACTTGAGAACAGGGTAGCGCGAGCGATGGAAAAAAATTCCATCATACACACGATCCTTCTAATGAGAGGCTGACATGTGGGACCTAGCAGCCTGACTAAACGGCAGACACCTCGAGCAACGTTATCGAGTTCAAATCAGGGAGGCGCGACCGAAAAGTATGGTCCGCTAGAGACACTCACATGCGGCACCCACACGCCTCAAAAGCCTTCGGCGAGACAACATCGTGCGAGGAAACGAAAATCTTGCTTCTTCCACGCGCTAGCCGAGCTTCCACCATGTTTTTAGCAGATCCGTCGTAGTAGAGGTCCGCGAAATCGGAAAAAAAAGTTTTTCATCAGCCACGATTGAGCCGAGAATTTCATCGTGGAAGACGCAGCTTCTACGACGACCGTCAGGCCAATTCGTTGCGAAAGGAAACTTTTCTTGTAGTGTTCTTTGACAAAAAATGATAAGAAGGAGAAGTTGAACAGCTGTAAGTATACTTCATTTTCTTTTATCTACCTTCAAAACTCCCTAGACTATAATTCTATTCAGTGTTTTCATGTTTCCTTTTCTTTTATTTTCTCGGTTGGGTGACCAAACTTTGTTCATACACAAAATCGTTTACGTTTTATTCCGTGTGTTATTTTCGTAGGGACTTGAACCTCGTGTGATGACGTGCACGGTTTGTTCCAACTGTGTAAATACTTGCATAAGCCACATGGTTGTTTAAACTCAAACTTCAACAACAAGTGTCCGGTAAAACCTTCCAACTTGAACCTCTCAATAAAAGCCAGGTTCTCTAAGAAGACGACCACCGAACCACATCAAGAAAGTATTCGTTGAACCAATGGTCCATGTCCATCAAAAGAGAAGTAATTCATACATCAATGGTAAAGTGTGTCACCCTTGCTTTATTCAAGCTTGGGGAGGTAATCACTTTTCACACTCTCTTTTGATAACTTCATTTTCTCTTTTCTTGTGGTAACTGATACGTTGCAAACGTATCTATAATTTTTGATGTTCCATGCTTGTTTTATATCTACTATCTTATGTTTTTTCCACACTGTGGAGTACGTTTGATACACTTTCTTGGACTAACTTATTAATAAGATGCCACAGTGCATGCTGCCTGTTTTCTGCTATTTTTGGTTCTAGGAAAGTTAGAAAATGAATATTCTCAGAATTGGACGGGACAAAAGCCAAAGTCAATATTTCATCGAGGGGGACACGGAGCCACAATACGAGACGGAGAGGGGCCAGGGGCTGGCCACACCACCTGGCCACGCGACCAGGCTTCGCCCAAGGTGGTCTGCGACGCCTAGGCACCCCTCGGCCTCCCCTTTCGGCTATAAGATGCCTCCGATACAGAAACCCTAAGTACCCGATCAAAATTCCACAAAAGAGTCTGTAGCCACCGTCATATCCATCCCTAGCTTGGGAGGGATCTGAAGCTCCTCCCGGTACCCTGCCAGAGGGGAGAATTCACCCTGGAGGCCTTCTTCATCACCATGCAAGCCTCCGGTGTGATGCGTGAGTAGTTCATCCTTGGACTATGGGTCCATGTAGTAGCTAGATGGTTGGTTCTTCTCCATTGTGCTACCATGTTTCGATCTTGTGAGCTCCGTTCATGATCAAGATCATCTATTTGTAATCCTACATGTTGTGTTTGTGGTGATCCGATGGATATTGAGATGCTATTTCAGATTGATTATTGATTCTATCATGTCTTTGTTATTTGTGATCTTGCATGCTCTCTGTTATTAGTAGATATCTTGGTCGAGTAGATACTAGCAACTCCAAGAGGGAGTATTTATACTCGATAGTGGGTTCATGCCTCTAGTAATCTGGGGAAGTGACAGAAATCTCTAAGGTACTAGATGTGTTGTTGCTACTAGGAACAAAACAACAATCCTTTGTTCATAGAACAATCATATTGTTTACTTTACACGCAATGCATAATGCAATTATCTGTTGCTTGCAACTTAATACTGGAGGGGGTTCAGATTGATAACCTGAAGGTGGATTATTAGTCCTAGATGCAGTTGGATTGCGGTCTATGTATAATGTTGTAATGCCTAATCAAATCTCATAGGAGTCAAGATGATTAGTATATGCATGTATGCTTTCTCGATGTTTGTCAATTGCCCCGCTGTAATTTGTTCACCCAACATGTCATCTATCTTAAGGAGAACCACAAATAGTGAACTATGGACCCTGGTCCTTTCTTTACCATCAATCTACAATTGTTTACTTTTTTCTGTTTACTTTCTGCAAGCCTTTACTTTCTTCCACACAATACGTTTAATCCTTTGTTTTTAGCAAAACTGGTGAGATTGACAACCTCACTGTAAGTTGGGGCAAAGTTCTGTGGTTGTGTTGTGCAGGATTCCAAGTTGGAAACAACACCTTGGAGGTGTTTCCTTGCTCCTACTGGTTCGATAACCTTGGTTTCATAACTGAGGGAAAACTTGCTGCTGTGCTCATCATACCTTCCTCATGGGGTTCCCCAACGAGCTTGATATATTTTGAGCCATCAGTAACCTATTCAAGTTTGGTTCTTGCAAAGCTATAAGCTTGGGGAAGTAACTTCTACATGTGTAGAGTATTGTGAAATGTTCACTATATCTAGAAGAGTTTTGTGCAACTATGTACCCCGTTGTTTTTGTATGCTTGCTTGAAGTAAGTTTTGTTTCATATGTATATAAGGGATACATATGCTTTCGTTAGGTCCCATAAGAGGTGAATTAGAAGTTTGATACACTTTGTTCAAACCTTTATCCTGCTTGAGAAAGATATTGTGATCCTCTAGAATACATTTCCATGATTCCTACACTTTACATGATTAAAAGTATATTGATGAAGCCTCCAAATAATTCCTTGGGTGATGTTTAATTGTCTTAAGATTCTAGCCTTATCAATACTCAACCCCATAGATTTAATGATCGACTTGATAGCACCCTTGACAGGATTTGTTTGAAGGAGCTAATGGTCAGTGGTGATTGATATGCATGCCAAAATTTCACTTGATAATTAAAAAATGATATTGCTTAACACATCTCTATAACACAGTTGCATACCATGAGATGCTAACAACTCCGCTGGCCTCACTCAAAAACTGTTCCCTTCCACAATGATTTGGCCCGACGGTCGTCGTAGAAGGCACGTCTTCCGAGAAGAAATTCTTGGCTCGACTGTGGCTGATGGAGAACTTTTTTTCGATTTTGCGGACCTCTACTAAAACGGAATCGCTAAAAAAATAGAGGAAGCTCTGCTGGCGCATGGTAGAAGCAAGATTTTCAGTTCCTCACACGATGTTGAGTCGCCGAAGTCTACTGAGGCATGTGGGTCTAGACGTCAGTGTCTCTAGCGGACCATACTTTTCGGTCGCGCCTCCCTGATTGAACTTGATAATGTTGCTCGATGCATTTGTCGTTTAGTCAGGCTGTCGGGTCCCACATGTCCGTCTCTCATTAGAAGAATCGTGTGTATAATGGAATTTTTTTCCTTTACTCGCGCTACCCTATTTCGAACTTGATAGCGCTGCTCGATGCATCTACCATTTAATCAAACTCCTGGACCCCACATGTCATCCTCTCATTATGTGTATGATACAAACTTTTCCCTCGGTCGCGCCTCTGTGTTCCAAATTTGATAGCGTTGCTCACTGCATCTAGCGTTTAATCACGCTGTTGGGACCCACATGTCATCCACTCATTAGAAAAAACATGTGTATGATGGAATTTTTTCCCTCGCTCGCGCCTCCGTGTTTCGAACTTGATAGTGTTACTCGATGCATCAGCCGTTTTTTAGGCTGCTAGGTCCCCATGTGAGCCTCTCATTAGAAGAAACGTGTGCATGTTGAACTTTTTTCTCGCCCGCTCCCCCCTATTTCGAACTTCGCAATGTTGCTCGAGGCAACACCTGTAGAAGGTCGGGCGAGTGGGTCCCACATGTCGGTCTCTCTGTAATTGAAACCTGAGTATGATGGACTTTTTTTACTGCGTCCGCTGTTTTGACCTTGGCAACATTGTTCGATGCGGCAGCCGTGTATGGTGTTGCTGCTGAGGCCCCCATGTCAGCCTCTCTGGTATGTTCTAGCTTGTGGGCCTGATGCAGCCTTGTATGTTCTGGCGAGTGGGTCCTCGATGCTAGCCTCTCGGTACAAGTATTTAACTTTTTTTTCAAACCCACCACTAAACTCGAGGGATGCAGCAGGCTAGTTGGTCCGCGATCTCAGCCTCTCCATAATGCGATGTTAAAATGTAAACCCTTTCTCAAAAAAATGTAAACCCAAGATACATATAAATATGTACACATAGGGGATTCGAACAAAAGACCTTCAAATAAAATCAAATAGACGTAAACTGAGCGTTTTGCCACTACACCAAAGTTATTTATAGAAATTAAATCATTAAACATGTATTAGTACTACAACTTATGTATCAGTCTTCTAAAAAATATTTTGTGTGTCTATGTTTATCTCTTTTAAAATATAAAATTGTAGCACTCAGGCATCTCAATTTATTAAATGCCACATAATGAAGAAATTTCAAACATGGGTAGGTAGAGTTTTTTTTATTTTGAGAGGTGGGGTAATGTCCAAAAGGACGAATTAAAAAGAGTTTGCATATCTACATGGGCTATACTACATAGGTTATTCTCCATGGGATCCTCTCTCAAATTTCTCTGGGTTGTGCTCAGCAGTCCACCATGTATTTCTCTCTCAAAAAACAATAGTCCCCCATGTCCCTCTCATTAGAAGAAAAGTGTCCATGATAGAGTTTTTCCTCGCTCGCGCCTCCCTGTTTCGAACTTGGCAACATTGCTCCATGCAACACCTATATAAGGTCTTTCTACTGGTCCCACATGTTAGTCTCTCTATAAATGAAACATGTGTATGATGGACATTTTTTCGGCTACGTTTGCTATTTTGACCTTGGAAACATTGGTTGATGCCTGATGTGCTCGTCGTTCGACGTAGAGCTCGTTGGGAACCCCAAGAGGAAGGTATGATGAGCATGACATCAAGTTTTCCCTCAGTTATGAAACCAAGGTTTAATCGAACTAGTAGGAGCAAGGAAACACCCCAAAGGTGTTACTAGCTGAGCTTTGGCAGGGCGCACTACCGGTGCTAGTAGCAACGTGGAGACCTGCACAAAACAACCACAGAACTTTGTCCCCCAACTTGCGATGAGGTTGTCAATCTCACCGTGTTTTGCGGAAAACAAAGGATTAAACGTATCGAATGGAAAGAAGTAAAAGTTTGCAGAAAGTAAACACAAGGCAGTAAAAGATGGTAGATTGTATGTAAAAGACAAGGACCGGGATCCATAGTTCACTAGAGGTGGCTCTCCTTAAGATAGATAACATGCTGGGTGAACAAATTACAGCGGGGCAATTGACAAACACCGAGAAAGCAATACATGCATATACTAATCATCTTGACTCCTTTGAGACTTGATTGGGCATTACAACATAATACATAGACCGCCATCCAACTGCATCTATGACTAATAATCCACCTTCAAGTTATCATCAGAACCCCCTCCAGTATTAAGTTGCAAGCAACAGATTATTGCTTTACGAACTGCGTGTAAAGTAAACAATACGGTTGTTCTATGAACAAAGGATTGTTGTTTTCTCCCTAGTAGCAACATCACATCTAGTACCTTAGAGATTTCTGTCACTTCCTGTGGCGCCCCGCTAAAACCACTACTAGAAATCGCTGTGTTTTTGCGCATTGCATCATCATGACCGCATGCTCATGTCATCATGCCGCATTGCATTTGAGCATCGTCATCATCATGCATGGTTTGTTTAAAAACTATTTTCGAAAAGTCTGGTTTTGTTTTCTAAACGCCCCGTCTTTATTTCAAATAAAAACTCCGGTCTTTTCCGGATAGTTTTATTTGTCTAAAATTATTTGCAAAGGCCTATTTTAAAATAAAAATAAAGTTTAAGTTGTTATTTTTGGAGGCAGCTAGCCAGGCCCAAAGCCTAGCTGGCCACCTCCTCCCTAGCCTAACCCTAACCCCACCTACTCCCTCCACCACTGGCCACCGACACAACTAGCAGCAGCACACACGCACACACGCGCTAGCACGCACACCGCACCTGCCACCCCACCCTGACACGCCCCCACCTGCCCCTGGGCCACCTCCTGCCTTTCCCGCCCACTCCCCTAGCCAACCGCACCCTGCGTACAGTGTCCGCCATCCTCACCGCCCCTCCCTGTGCTCGGCTCCGGCCGCCGCCCAGAGCCGGTCCCCCGCCGCCAAGAGCTTCCCCACCGACCTCCGTCCTTCTCAAATGCCACCTTCGCGCCTAGCCGCCACTGACCTGGTGGACCTCCGCCACCGCCGCGAGGCTCCCCTTCCACGTTGCCTCCTCTGGCCAGTCACGCTGCACCTCACCCTCCTCCAGGCTCCGGCCATGACCGTGCCGCCTCTCTCGAGCCTCGACATCCTCTGCGCCCCTCGTCCTCGCGTTGCTGAGCGGCCCCACGCCCGAGCCCTGCAGCGGCCACCACCTCCTCGATGGCGCCACAACCTTCCTCCCCCTGTTCGCCGTGCTCGCGGGCCCACCGCCTGGCCCCATGCCTTATCCTCCTGTGTTTGTCCTCGAGCCCGCGACCGCTGCCAGGATCTTCTGGAGTTGCTGCCCTGGCCTTGCTCAGGTGCCCAGCCCGCGTGGGTGATTCAGTGTTGCTGTGGTTCACCGGTTGTCCTCAGTACTCGCCAAGTCTTCTATGTTGAGATGATCTTCCGAAGACGTAGTCGCAGACACCAAGTCATGCTCATGTGGCAGTGCTGTCCAATTGCTGTCCGGAGCTGTCCTCGTGTGTGTATCCTGCAGCTACAGGAGAGTTGCTGCCCGTGCATCCCTATAGCAGATGAACCGATAATGCAAGCCTTGTGCGACTAGAAGAACCCCCGACAAGGTCAGCCACCGCTGGACCCCAAGATCTACACCCCGGATTTGATGCCTCAGAGGCATACCCAAGACCGATCACGGATCCGGTGGCCAAGACCCTGAACTCAGAGATCCTCTTCACGGAACGCCAAGTACGCCGACATGGAACCGACAAGTTCTCCAAGACCGAGCGGCAAGATCTCCTCCCCGAAGACTCCCGGACGCCAAGTTCTTCATCCCGAATACCAAGACCGAACCGATACGCGGACCCGACAAGATCTTCACGACGACAAGATCGACACCGACCAGGGCGAATCCGATGCGCCCCCGACGCCAAACCAAGTCCTTCTTCCTGGAACGCCAAGCTCTCCCTCCGTTGTCCGAGAACGCTCCCGCCGAGACCGATCCCCGTCGAACCGTGTCGAACCCCGACCCCCGGAACCCAAGATCTTCCGAAACCAGATGTGTGACCCTAAGCCTCTATTTTTATAATATGACATATACCTGTCGCATCATTAAATCATCATACTTACATACATGTCATCTGGTGGGTTAGGTTAAATAGTCGATTCACCTAAATTAAATATGGAGTCTATATGTGGGATATCTTTGTCTTATTCCGGACTCCATTTAAATTGGTTTCGCGAACCGATGCCATGTTTTGTCTTATTAATACAACATTTAAATTGCGGGGGTTCTAAATAACTTGAACCGTGTAATTAATTGTCGGCACCCCGGTTCCGCTTAATACTGCCTAATTGCACCACATCTGTGCCATGCCATGCATCATATCATAAGCATGCCGGATCTTCTGCCGTAGTAATAAATATTGCATCCGGTGTTTCTTCTAGTTTTTGCTTCTTCGCGGATTAGGCCGATGAGTTGATGCGAGTATCGACAAGTTCTCTGGAGATGATTCTTCGGCAGTGTTTCCCAGGCGAGCATCTCCCCCCTTCTACCTATTTTGCATGTATAGTCTTTATTTCCTCCTGTTAATCTATTGCTATCCATGTCGCGATGCTTTCGTTTCCGTGCACCAGTTATATCCCGAGCAGCGTCTATATTGCCTTGGACACATCCTATTACCTTTGTTTGGTAGATAGTTGGCCTTGCGGATCGTAGTTGCTTGCTTAGGTGCGATCTCGTGGTGTCGAGTACCACAGTTGTTGGAATGCGGGCAGATGTTTATGGTGGAGTTGATCATGACTTTAAACACAACTATTAAATTGCTAGATATAACTAATGCAGAGGCATCGGTGGGCAATAGATGTTATTTGGTTCTTCCACGCTCACTTGTGTCCCGTAGGACCCCGAGTACTTGATA
The DNA here is from genome assembly GCA_023614405.1 of Avena insularis. Taxonomy (NCBI): domain Eukaryota; kingdom Viridiplantae; phylum Streptophyta; class Magnoliopsida; order Poales; family Poaceae; genus Avena; species Avena insularis. The sequence goes on from CM042692.1 coordinate 115,795,026, forward strand.
CATGTTCCTTGATTTTTCGCACTATCCACATCCGGGAGGCCTTATCGACCCCCCTGAGCTAGAGCTTGATTCATTTCTATTTCTTGGGGCCACAAACTAGTTTGGGGTTTTATTTACTATCCTATACCTATGCCATGTTTACTGCTTTATTTAAGATTGTGCGTGGAGCACCTGTACTGTTTTGGATGCGGAGTGTTTTCGCGGTATCGACAAGCCCAATCACACTTTCGGGTTCCTAGTCGTTTACCGCAAACCTGTGGTCCGCTCGAGCCGCCAACTTCATTATGGTAGCTTAGTGGGGTGGCCCCTGAAATATTTTATGAATCCTGTGATCGCTTTGTCGTGAATGCCTCGTTGGGTTTTGAGGTGGTTTTTCCGAGATTGAGCGAGTGTGTGTTGCTATTTGTGCACCCCTGCAGGGTAAAACTTTCTGAAAGCCATGTTCGCAGTTATGGATGACTTGGAGCACAGTATCTCGATCATAGACAAGCATAACTAAAGTAGTGCTATAAACTTGACTTAATATATGACTAGTAATCAGATTCAACTATCACGGAATGGATATTAAAATGCCAACAACTGGTGGATCTGGGGTTGTTTGGTGACATGCTGTACCTGCCTAGTAAGTATTGCAACTCCAATGGAATGTGATAAAAGTGCCAACAAATGCTGGGTTTTGGGATTCCTCAGGACAATTATATCTGACTAGTAAATGTTCCAACTACAATGGAATGTTAACTAAAACTGCCCACTACTTATGCTATTAGGATGACTCATGTTATATATCTAACTAGTAAATGCTACAACTATAATGGAATGAGTAAAACTGCCAACTGTGTGAGTTCCTCGGTTTGACTTCCTCGTTTGGTCTCGAGGGGGAAATGCTAGGATGGGTATGTTTGGTGTTACTATCAGGTTGGATCCGAGATAGGTCTTTCTTATCCCTCTCTAATAGCCGACAGTTGAATCGAGTCTCTATAGGTTGTTTAGTGCATGATTCGCTGCTGTTTCAGTCCACCATACCTATGTAGGCAAGAGCCGCCGAATTCTAGCCTCGCCATGTAATCGGCCTCGTCTTCGACGCCTCTTTTCCTTTGCCCTTTGTCGGCACCCCTTTTGTTTTAGCAGGTTTGAGATCGTCGCCGTTAGCGTGGTTACCCTTCCGCTTGGCTGGGTGGTTATGGACGCCATTGGTTATTCTTCAGGGCTCTGAGCCCCATTTGCATCTTGTCCGTACTCGGACGCTGTATTGTTTTCAAGGTGATTTGGATCTTTGTATTGTGTATCTGTATTCTTGACTCGTTGAGTCGCTGTTGTATATATATCTGTTCTGTGGGTCCCATCGAGGACTGTTGTGTAATGGTATTACTTCGTTTTCCACCCGCACGAAAGTGCCTGGTGGGTGTCCTTGAATCGTTTCTATGCGGGTTTGGCTGAAAGGGCTAAAACTTGCATAGGGACGATTCGAGGGTGTTACAAAGTGGTATCAGAGCTCAACAGTTGTGATACCCCACTGGTCCAGCCTGTAGGATAACCTAGCTAACGGACGATCTAGAGTGTCAAAACTATTTTGCAAAAATCGGTTGGATAGATCTGATTAGGTCTGCTTTTACTCCTTACCCCTCTGATGTTCTCCTCTTACCTCCGCGTGTTGATTCTACTCTCTTATCTTTTCTTCGAGTCCAGGATTTCTCGTGTTTGGGTTTCCGTTCCTTCAGGGTTCCGCTTCCTCCATTGGTAATGGTGTTTCTACCTCCTGTCTTCACGCTAACTGAGGAATCCTTCATTTGTTGGACTTCTCGTTGTTCCTCCTTTGTGCCTTCCGGTGGTTTCCGACGCGACGACATCATCTACGCCAGATCTGATGCAGAGTCTGCATCACTCTTTTGTTCACGAATCTCGCTTGTCGAGATCTTCAGTCTGACTTCAAGAGTTGGTTGCATAATTCTCCTATTCATGTATAAAGTAATGCTCTGGGTGCGCGATGGACTGATCACCATCCGACTACTCTTATCATTCGCTCTTGTACATCGAATTGGATAACCAAGAAATTTTACTCCTTTCATGGAAGCTAGAGGTGGCTTTATTTCTCGATGCTTTTATCTTCGTCCTTTGTTATCCGGAGTGTTCTCTCGACAAACATGAAGAACGACCTCTTGTTGGTGGTGTCGTCGATTTCAAGATGGATCAATAATCTTGTTAGTGGTGTCGTGAGGATCGACACGAAGCGTGAAGATTCAGATTGCCGACCTTCTTTCCGGTACCATGAGGCGGATCTCGAGGGCGAGATTCCTTGTTAGTGGTGTCGAATTGTGGCGCCCCGCTAAAACCACTACTAGAAAATCGCTGTGTTTTTGCACATTGCATCATCATGACCGCATGCTCATGTCATCATGCCACATTGCATTTGAGCATCGTCATCATCATGCATGGTTTGTTTAAAAACTATTTTTGAAAAGTCTGGTTTTGTTTTCTAGCGCCCCGTCTTTATTTCAAATAAAAACTCCGGTCTTTTCCGGATAGTTTTATTTGTCTAAAATTATTTGCAAAGGCCTATTTTAAAATAAAAATAAAGTTTAAGTTGTTTTTTTGAGGCAGCCAGCCAGGCCCAAAGCCCAGCCGGCCACCTCCTCCCTAGCCTAACCCTAACCCCACCTACTCCCTCCACCAGCCGCCACACCGTCTCCCTACCCTGCCGCCGCTACACACAGCTAGCAGCAGCACACACGTGCTAGCACACACACCGCACCTGCCACCCCACCCTGACACACCCCCACTTGCCCCTGGCCCACCTCCTGCCTTTACCGCCCACTCTCGCTAACTGCACCACAGATCACGCCGCCTGCCTCGCCTCCCTCGTGCTCGGCTCGGCCACGCCAGAGCCGGTCACCCGCCGCCAAGAGCTTCCCGCCGACCTCCGTCCTTCTCAAACGCCGCCTCCGGCCAGGTCCCTGCCGCCCGGCCTTGCTTCCCCTCCGGTCGCAGCCGTCCGCCTTCGCGCCCAGCCGCCACTGACCCGGTGGACCTCCGCCATCGCCGCGAGGCTCCCCTTCCTCGCCGGCCTCCTCCCTAGTTCCGCGTCACCCTGGCCGTCACCGGCGCCTCACCCTCCTCCCGACTCCGGCCACGACCGCGTCGCCTCTCTCGAGCGTCGACCTCCTCTACGCCCCTCGTCCTCGCGTCGCTGAGTGGGCCCACGCCCGAGCCTTGCAGCGGCCACCACCTCCTCGACAGCGCCGCAACCGTCCTCGCCCCGTTCGTCGCGCTCGTGGGCCCACCGCTTGGCCCCGTGCCTTATCCTCCTGTGTTTGTCCTCGAGCCCGCAACCGCTGCCAGGATCTTTACGAGTTGCTGCCCTAGCCTTGCTCAGGTGACCAGCCCGCGTGGGTGATTCGGTGTTGGTGTGGTTCACCGGTTGTCCTCAGTACTCGCCAAGTCTTCTATGTTGAGATGATCTTCCGAAGACGTAGTCGCAGACACCAAGTCATGCTCATGTGGCACTGCTGTCCAATCGCCATCCGGAGCTATCCTCGTGTGTGTATCCTGCAGCTACAGGAGAGTTGCTGCCCGTGCATCCCTATAGCAGATGAACCGATAATGCAAGCCTTGTGCGACTAGAAGAACCCCCGACAAGGTCAGCCACCGCTGGACCCCAAGATCTACACCCCGGATTCGATGCCTCAGAGCCATACCCAAGACCGATCATGGATCCGGTGGCCAAGACCCAGAACTCGGAGATCCTCTTCACGGAACGCCAAGTACGCCGACATGGAACCGACAAGTTCTCCGAGACCGAGCGGCAAGATCTCCTACCCGAAGACTCCCGGACGCCAAGTTCTTCATCCCGAACACCAAGACCGAACCGATATGCGGACCCAACAAGATCTTCGCGATGACAAGATCGACACCGACCAGGGCGAATGCGATGCTCCCCCGATGCCAAACCAAGTCCTTCTTCCCGGAACGCCAAGCTCTCCCTCCGTTGTCTAAGAACGCTCCCGCCGAGTCTGATCCCCGTCGAACCGTGTCGAACCCCGACCCCCGGAACCCAAGATCTTCCGAAACCAGATGTGTGACCCTAAGCCTCTATTTTTATAATATGACATATCCCTGTCGCATCATTAAATCATCATGCTTGCATACATGTCATCTGGTGGGTTAGGTTAAATAGTCAATTCACCTAAATTAAATATGGAGTCTATATGCGGGATATCTTTGTCTTATTCCGGACTCCATTTAAATTGGTTTAGCGAACCGATGCCGTATTTTGTCTTGTTAATACAACATTTAAATTGCGGGGGTTCTAAATAACTTGAACCGTGTAATTAATTGTCGGGACCCCGGTTCCTCTTAATACTGCCTAATTGCACCGCAAATGTGCCATGCCATGCATCATATCATAAGCATGCCGGATCTTCTACCGTAGTAATAAATATTGCATCCGGTGTTTCTTCTAGTGTTTGCTTCTTCGCGGATTAGGGCGATGAGTTGATGTGAGTATCGACAAGTTCTCTGGAGATGATTCTTCGGCAGTGTTTCCCAGGCGAGCATCTCCCCCCTTCTACCTATTTTGCATTTATAGTCTTTATTTCCTCTTGTTGATATATTGCTATCCATGTCGCGATGCTTTAGTTTCTGTGCACCAGTTATATCCTGAGCAACCTCTATATTGCCTTGGACACATCCTATTACCTGTGTTTGGTAGATAGTGGGCCTTGCGAGTCGTAGTTGCTTGCTCAGGTGCGATCTCGTGTTGTCGAGTACCACAGTTGTTGGAATGCGGGCAGATGTTTATGGTGGAGTTGATCATGACTTTAAACACAACTATTAAATTGCTAGATATAACTAATGCAGAGGCATCGGTGGGCAATAGATGTTATTTGGTTCTTCCACGCTCACTTGTGTCCTGTAGGACCCCGAGTACTTGATACCTGTTCCTTGATTTTTCGCACTATCCACATCCGGGAGGCCTTATGGACCCCCCTGAGCCAGAGCTTGATTCATTTCTATTTCTTGGGGACACAAACTAGTTTGGGGTTTTATTTACTTTCCTGTACCTATGCCATGTTTACTGCTTTATTTAAGATTGTGCGTGGAGCACCTGTACTGTTTTGGATGCGGAGTGTTTTCGTGGTATCGACAAGCCTAATCACACTTTCGGGTTCCCAGTCGTTTACAGCCATTACCGCAAATCCTGGGTCCGTTCTGGAGCCGGCCAACTTCGTTGTGGGTAGCTTAGTGGGGTGGCCCCTAAAATATTTTATTAATCTTGTGATCGCTTTGTCGTGAATGCCTTGTTGGGTTTTGAGTTGGTTTTTCCGAGGTTGATCGAGTGTGTGTTGCTATTTGTGCACCCCTGCAGGGTAAAACTTTCTGAAAGCCGTGTCCGCAGTTATGGACGACTTGGAGCACAGTATCTCGATCATAGACAAGCATAACTAACGTAGTTCTATAAACTTGACTTAATATATGACTAGTAATCAGATTCAACTATCACGAAATGGATATTAAAATGCCAACAACTGGTGGATCTGGGGTTGTTTGGTGACATGCTGTACCTGCCGAGTAAGTATTGCAACTCCAATAGAATGTGATAAAAGTGCCAACAAATGCTGGGTTTTGGGATTCCTCAGGACAATTATATCTGACTAGTAAATGTTCCAACTACAATGGAATGTTAACTAAAACTGCCCACTGCTTATGTTATCAGGACGACTCGTGCTATATATCTAACTAGTAAATGCTGCAACTATAATGGAATGAGTAAAACTGCCAACTGCGTGAGTTCCTCGGTTTGACTTCCTCGTTTGGTCTCGAGGAGGAAATGCCAGGATGGGTATGTTTGGTGTTACTATCAGGGTGGATCCGAGATAGGTCTTTCTTATCCCTCTCTAATAGCTGACAGTTGAATCGAGTCTCTATAGGTTGTTTAGTGCATGCTTCGCTGCCGTTTCAGTCCACCATACCTATGTAGGCGAGAGCCGCCGAATTCTAGCATCGCCATGTACTAGCCTCAGTACTGACGCTCCTCTTTTTCCTTTGCCCTTTGTCGGCACCCCTTTTTGTTTTAGCAGGTTTGAGATCGTCGTCGTTAGCAGGGTTACCCTTCCGGCTTGGCCTGGGCAGGGTTATGGACGCCATTGGTTATTCTTCAGGGCTCTTAGCCCCATTTGCATCTTGTCCGTACTCGGACGCTGTATCGTTTTCAAGGTGATTTGGATCTTTGTACTGTGTATCTGTATTCTTGACTCGTTGAGTCGCTGTTGTATATATATCTGTTCTGTGGGTCCCATCAAGGACTGTTGTGTAATGGTATTACTTCGTTTTCCACCCGCACGATAGTGCCTGGTGGGCGTCCTTGAATCGTTTCGATGCGGGTTTGACGGAAAGGGCTAAAACTTGCATAGGGCCGATTCGAGGGTGTTACACTTCCCCAGATTACCAGAGGCATGAACCCACTATCGATCATAAATACTAACTCTTGGAGTTGCTAGCATCTACTTGGCCAAGATAGCTACTAACAACGGAAATCATGCAAGATCACAAATAACAAAGACATGATAGAATCAATAATTAATATGAAATAGCATCTCAATATCAATCGGATCCCCGCAAACACAACATGTATGATTACAAATAGATGATCTTGATCATGCACGGAGCTCACAAGATCTAAATATGAAAGCACAAAGGAGGAGAACCAGCCATCTAGCTACTGCATGGATCCGTAGTCCAAGGATGAACTACTCACGCATCACACCGGAGGCTTGCATGGTGATGAAGAAGGCCTCCAGGGTGAATTCCCCTCTTCGGTAGGGTGCCAGGAAGAGCTTCAGATCCCTCTAGATCTAGGGATGGAGATGACGGTGGCTATAGACTCTTTCATGGATTTTTTATTGGGCACTTAGGGTTTTCATCCCGAGGGCAATATATAGGCGAAAGGAGAGGCCGAGGGGGTGCCGGGAGTAGCCACACCCCCCCTGGCGCGGGCCAGGCCTGGCCGCGTGGCCAGGTGGTGTGGTGGCTCCCTGGCGCTTCTCCGTCTCGTATTCTGGCACTTGAGCCCTTCCGAAAAAATAGGCACTTTGGCTTTTGTCCCGTCCAATTCCGAGAATATTCATTTTCTGACTTGCCTGGAACCAAAAGCAGCAGAAAAGCAGTAGCAACTGTGGCTCTTGTTAATAGGTTAGTCCAAGAAATCATAAGAAAAGTACTCCAAAGTTGGAACAAAACACAAGAAAGTGGATAAAACCAAGCATGGAACATCAAAAATTATAGATACATTTGCAATGTATGAATGCCGCAAGCGCTTGTGGTCTTGCTGCTTGGGCCCACATGTTAGCCTCCCTGATATGTTCTGGCTTGTGCATGTCAGCCTACCTGGTATGTTCTGGCTTGTGGGTCCCTGATGCCAGCCTCTCTGTACAAGTAGTTAACTTATTTTTTTCAAACCGGCCCATTAAACTCGAGGGGCACTACAGGCTGGTGGGTCCGTGATGTCAGCCTCTTCGTAAAACAATATTGCTACATGAAAAAAGGTAAACAAAAATAAATATATGTCAATCACAAATGATTCAAACTCAAAACCTCAGCAAATATAAACCGTATGCGTTACCACTACGCAAAAGAAATTAGATGAAAATTATCATTAAAAGCTTTATAGTACCTATAACTTATGTATTACTCTTCTTAAAAATATTTTTTGTGTCCATGTTTATGTCTCCTAAAATAAAAGGGCAGTGCTACGGGAACCTCAATTTATAAAAAGCCATGTAATGGATTAGTTTCTTAAAAACATGTGTAGGCAGAGTTTTTTTAGAGGTCATGGGCAATGCCAAAAAGGCCAAATTAATTTTTTTGGGCTATGGTTAATGGGTTCCTATCTCAAATTTCACTGGGTTGTGGCTCGCCGGATTCAAACACAGACCTCATCGAGGGAGGAAAAAAAGCGATAATTCCTTTGACATATATTCATGTAAAATATCTAAAGAACACACACCACATGTGCCAAAACGGGGCTGGTATCCAATGACTTCACTTGGTGAAATCAGGCTATATATCTTTACCCTCTCATCTCTATCCAAAACACATCCAACGGTTCCGATGACACATAGGGAAATGCTCTAGAGCAAGCAACCAACAACAACGACAGAACTTTTGACAAATTCAGTAGCATTTGAAAGATTAAGGAGTACAGAATAATAAGACATAAAAAATATTGAGAAATTACTAGTTCATATTCAGTAGCAATTTCCCAATTCAGAAACATTTCAAAGTGACTGATTCAGCAATACAGACACTGAAATTCAATAGCATTACGGAGAGATCCAGTTCTTGTTTCAGCTCTAAAAACCATGTCACACGATCAATTTGCCCTTTTCTCCAAACACATTCGATCACTGGAACACAATCATTGTCTGGTCATATAGGGAACGGTCATATATATACATATATATCATACTAGTACGTACTAGTCATAGCTCTAATCCAACAAAAGGTTATCACAGTTTTACCACCCATATATGATCAGTGGAGATAAGACAACTACATAATTAATCGCAATAGAATGCGACCAAAGAGCTAGACAACTAGGAACTTCATGAACAACATACGACATTCAGGGCAGCCAAATACATCAACCTTGACCGTTCTTCCAATGGTAAGTTTGGCTGCTTTCCAAAACTTGATCCACCTAGAAGTAGCTGCCAAGTCCCCATCAGTCGAGTTAATGGCACAACGTCCCTCGATTTGCACTCCTTCGCTCTGCATCGTGAAGACTGTTGTACCCTTTTGTCTGGACTGGATTGCTATGTGGCACTCTTAGGCAATTTGTGAGTCAAAGCAAGAGATAGATGCATAATTACTAAGATCAATGCACTGAATCATGTGGAACTTGAGAAGACATTCAAAGCAGTTTATCTACCGCCATATACTCACAAACATAATCTGGTGCGACCTTGTGATGACAACAAGTGTAGGATATGCTCTGAGAAGGCACTACACGGGGTGATGAAGGAGCTTGTGCTGGTGCCTATGCTGGGGCTGGTGCGGTAGCTGGTGCTGGTGCAGGAGATGGTGCCAATAATTATAGAGGGGCTGGTGCAGGAGCCATAAGGCCTAGAACCGGTGCCGGCGCCAACAACTTGATGCTAGATTCCTTCTGAGGGGTAACTAAGCGTACTGTACGGATGGTAGAGGCGGATGACATGTGTATAAGAAAAATGGTCTCTTATACAATAGTTACTCACAAGATAGTGATTAGAGGATATGACGAGTATACAAGCAAATTAAGTTACTACCTCCATTCTTTCTCCTTAGGTTATAGGTGTCGAAGCAGGAACTAGGGCCAGTGCCAGTGCGGGTGCTAGCAGCTTGATCCTGGTTACCTTCTAGGGGGTAGGTAAGGGGACTGCAGGAGTGGTCAGAGAGGAATATGAGATGTGTACAAGAAAAATGGTTTCTTATACAACATTTACTCCTAAATAGAGAAGAGAGTATATAAGCGAATTAAGTTACTACCTCTATTCTTTCTCCTACTAAGGTCAACAGGTGCCATTGCAGGAACTGGGGCTGGTGTCGGTGCCAACGGCTTGATGCTGGCACCTTTCTGGGGGGTACATAAGGGGAAGCGGACTGCAGAAGTGGTCAGGGTCATATGTTGAGTTAATACAATGGTGCAAAACAGTTAGTCGCAAGAAAATCATCATGGGTTGTGATGAGTACAGAAGCAAATTAATTAGTACTACCTCTATTCTTGGTCCGTATGTCAACAGGTGTACGATGGCGTGCAAGTATCTGCCCAGGCTTGCTAAAATCGAATGTTACCTCATCCCCCTACTTCAGACCATTCTCAGGGACATACTTGGACCAACCTCGGCCACCCAAACAGGTGGTGTCCATCGTCTGGGAGACATCCACATCATATAGTTTCCACATGCCTTTCGGGCCCTCGCTATACAGAGTTAGAAACTTGTCGTTTCCAAACATCTTGTTTATAATGGGGCGAGCGACACAAGGACAACCTTCATGAGAAAATTGATAGAGAAGTACGGCGAAAGCAAAAAGAAGTGAGATACAAGATCTTAGATCAAGTCGTTCTAAACCACTTGGAATCCATACCTGATACCATGGGTACCCTTTGTAAAGGGTGGCCATGCACCATTTTTCTTCCCTCTGCCTTTGGAAGGGCATACATGCCCCCCTTTCAATCCAGAAGCTTGACATGAGGACGGTAGCAGAAAGGGCTAAGCAGCTGGTGCGTGGTACTGATTGAAATTAAGTGGAAAGGTTAAATTATATAAAGGGAAAGTAAATCTAATAATATAAGACAAAACCATTGCCTGTAAAGCAAACAAATTTGATTTTTGTGAACTTCTGATGAGCATAAAGATAGAGTACTAGCTAATAACAATAACACGGAAAATCATAACATGTGAAATTGTGGACTTCCAAATTATACCCACTTCTTAGAGAGGACACTTCCCACCTAGGTACTATGTTGGCGCTTCATCGTCGTGTAGGCGATGTTCGCTTTTGGTGTGGGCATCAACAATCTACTAGCCTCTACAACAGCCTCAGCCTCCATAGCAGAACCTTCATTTTGCATAAATAGCAACAGAGCTCAACAGTTTAATACAGTACATAGTAGTCATATACATAGTGTAGAGACATTCAAACAGATCCAGATCTGGATTCAAATAAACACAGTGCCAGAATTAATAAAATCACACATATGTTTCTGAACATCTAATAAGCATGCATCACACCAAGCGAGTAATAATTAAATCAGACTCCACCATGGTAATAGGGGTATTAACAAAAAATACCTTTTTCTTTAAGCTGGGCCCTCCCAACTAGTCAGTGGCCTTGTGATTGTTTGGTGAGTAGTGGTATTGGCAGGATCCTACGGCATATGGGGGTACCATCTTGTTTGCCATACCTGGAGCACCGAACGTTCAGCATTGGAAAGAATCAAAGCACGCAACGAATATACTTCTACATTAACTTTTTAGGCAACATTTATGGGAACTGACGGGATCATCCTTGTTCGTAGTGGCTGTGCATGCCACTGACCCATAGTTCCCCATATAGAATCTGACGCAAAATCCATTGCACATTACAAGTAGCAACTAAAGGTTACAGAAGTGAAGAACATGAAAATCGAACTCGACCAAATTCCCCAATCAGAATAATGGTGACCATGCCCTGATCCCTAATCCATTCGAAATCAGTACCCCTCCCCTTAACCCCCCACCCAACCCCCAACAAAATGACCCAATCGATCATTGCGGAGGTGAGCAATAAGCAAGAACTCCACAATCAAAGCATACCGAATACTACTACTAGTACTAATAGTACCCTCCTCCCCAATGTCCTAATCGGAAGCAAATTAAACAAAGCCGGATTTCGAGGTAAAAAAATACACCCACCTATTTCAGCAAGAACTCTCCCAATCGGAGGTTGCACCAGTTCCAATAGTTGTTTGTTGGATGGGAGCTAACTAGTGGTGGTTTCTTGTATTATCGTCGGTAGAAAGGCATGGGAAGGGGAGTAGTAGTACTAGTAGTAGTAGTAGGGCTGGGTAGTACACTTTTTCTACAGTAAGTATTTTGAAGTGGCAGTGGTGGGAACATTTTGCCGGGAGAGATTCCCGAATTTTTTATCCCAGCTATCACGTGGTGGCCTACAACTGTTTCAAGTGGGACCCACGTCACGGGGGTGAGTTAAAGCGGGTCCCGTGTCAAGGGGTGAGATAATTGACCGAGCCAATCTCCTCCTTCCCTTGGTACTACTAGTTCTCCCGGGTTCCTCTCCAAGGACCGAGAAAATTGCCCCTCTTCGAATCAAATTGATCCCAGCTTATATATCCTTTTGCTGATTCGGCTCACAGAGCATTGAGGAAGGGGAAGGGCTAGTAGAGGACAAGACCGCGGTAGTTGCAGCATAAGGCACCAGCGTCGGGGCCTCAAAAACCGTTTAGGAACCGATAAAAGCATAAGCTCGGATTTTAGACTAGAAACACCCACAAACACACATATATACTAATATACGGAATAGTTTCCAATTACAGTTCTGCTAACAAAGGCCTAGAAATCATAAGGTAGCTCCATATTACAGAACTACAATAGTAGCAAACAAATCATGGGATAGCTCTACACCCCAAGAGTTTTGCAGCTTGGCTAGTCCTGAGACTACCCCGACAGCACCAAAAGTACACATGATGATCAACAGCCATGTATCAACTCCATCTAGAAGCAGTGTACCCGATCCACAGCCTTAGGTGCAGGCTCATAAATGAATAGGTCATCGTCATTACCATCAAAGTCCTATTCGGTTGTCTGCTTCTGTGATTAGTAGATTAATAGATATGTTTATAGAGAAAAATCAAAGACAGACAACCTGAACATTTGTCATTGTACAGATATACCTTGTCATCTGGCATAGCGGAAGTACCAGAAAATAAACCTGTTTCATGCAGCTTGCACTTTTTCTCTCCACCCCCTTCTCCAAGCTGATCTAGATGCTCACGAGCTGCCTCTGTCAGTTGATCTAGATGATCAACATTTGCTTCCCCTATGATCTTGATGTTAAAGATGTGCGTCCCCCGGTTCATTTGGAGGATCATATGGTTCACCATGAAATACCCATCTAACATATGTGCTTGGTATCATAAATATAAAAATATGGTCTTCCACTATACTTTGAGGCAGCACCCTACGATTCACACACAACCGGCAGGGGCTATGTACTTTGAGTTGTCACAATGATCTCTAACAAACTCCATAAATCATAGAACAACAAGGATATGTTTAGCTTCCTAATGGAGCAATCTCTATCCAAAATCTACCCATCTGTTTAATTTATGACATACAAGGTTAGTTCTTATTAAAAGAAAAGTAGGAAACATATAGATGGAGTACAAAAACTATATATGCCTATTCATTTTAGCAAACATATTGACAAAATTTTTTGCCGAAGGTACTTAAGAACACAAATCGAGCGCAGAATAAACTATGACCATGCAGATTGAGGACAAATTAAACTACATATTTGAGGAGGTAGATCGGGTGAAAGGGCAATAAAATGCCAGCCAGATCAAGCTAGAGATAGAAGGACTACTGTGGGATAGACGTGCCCATTGGTGCATCTCAAGAAGACTGACGGGTAGGGAAAGCTTCTTCGTGCACGGTGGTGATGAGTAGTGGCCGTGTGCGCGTCTATTTTGTAGGCAAGGGGGTCACGGTCTAGGCGGTGGAGGGTGGAAGTTATTACACAGCACGAAGGGGTGGGGAGGGATAACTTTGGAAATTCTGACCTACCCTGCTTTGGGCAACACCATATACGTAGCCCACCTGCCAGTCCCCATAGATCAAAATTGATCCAAAGGTTGTCAAAATACAAGTTTATGTTTTACCATGGAACCTATTCCACATAGCATTGCACTCTGCGAACGAATGGCTTTATTTCAAAATATATTTAATTTCGTCCCTAATTTTTTCGAGAAGGGGCCAAATTTGGAAATTCAAAAATAAACTTCAAATTTGGAACCAGACATATTGGTTGATTTGCCAAGATGCACCGATATACCAAATGCGAACACATCATCATAAATTATGGCCATGACCTTCGTCACCTTTTTTTGATGATGGTCATCTTTTTGAAAGCCTTGAATTGTTCGATAATTTCAGCAAATGCCTAAAACCTCATTTCAATATTGGAAAGCAACTCTCATTGGCATGCGGGTCTAGAGGGTAACATCGCATATGAGCGGCCCCATGTCAGAGCAGCGTATGTTAGAAGCTTTGACCTCAAATTTTTGGTACTGCGCCAAAACATCGCACACATCCATTCAAATATCCTGTGCATCCATTCAGACATACTTCATCTCTTTTTAGAATGCATAATTCCTCTTCTATCCTTGCTCCTCTTTTTTGAAACGTTTGAATTAATGTTCATTAATTTCGCCAGATGTCTATAAACTCATTAAATGCTGGATAGCATACATGCATGTGAGTCTATCTGATGGGGACAACATCCCAAGTGGGAGTAGTGTACCTTAGAAGCTTCACTTCAAAATTTCAGCAGAGCGCTGAAATATCCCGCCCATCCATTCAAACATCTAGCCCCAAAAATTTGCACAAATTAGGCCTGGAAGCTTGAAAGGGCGTTATACATTGTGTGAAAAATGGGGGCGGGTTGAGCCATCATCTTTGTCTTTGCTCTACAACAAAACACATTGTTGTTACTTGGAAATTTGAAAACAAACTTCAAATTTGGAATTAGACATATTGGTTGATTTGCTAACATGCACCAATCTACCAAATGCGGACACGCCATCATAAATTATTTCCATGACCTTGGTCACCTTTTTTCTGACGATGGTCATCTTCTTGAAAGCCTTGAATTGTTCGATTTTTTTTAGAAAATGCCTAGAAACTCATTTAAATATTGGAAAGAAACTCTCGCTAGCATGTGGGTCTAGACGGTGACAGCGCATCTGAGCGGCCCCACGCCGGAGTAGCATGTGCTAGAAGCTTCGTCCTCATAATTTTGGTATATCGCCCAAACATCGCACCCATCTATTAAAATATCCTGCGCATCAATTCAAACATCCTTCACCTCTTTTTAGAATGCAAAATTCCTCTTCTATCCCTGCTCCAGAAACAAGAATTCAAGGAGCACTACATTAACAGAGGGATATAGGTGGTAAATTTGCATTCTCCCAAGTGCATCACCCCATCGATGTTTCCCTGCCCATCTTCAATATTTACCTACCCGCCCACTCCAACCTACACTAACTTTTTGGACACACCATGCAAGTGACCCACATGTTAGTGAGCCAGAATTATGGGAATAGAGATTCGCATCGCTTGTTCAAAATTCGAACATTTTTCGCTAAACCGTGATAAAATCGTTAAAATCATCGAACCCAGCTCGGAATCTTCAAAATTCATGAAATTTGGGCATTATCCATCAAATTTTTTAAACTTTGTGAGCAAATTAGTGTGGTGAGATTTCGAACCACATATAGTATTTGTAGTTGCTTCACAACAGAAACCATTGTTGTCACTTGGATAATTTAAAATAACTTCGAATTTGGATGCACCCTTTTTTATAAACATTGTTTGAAATGACAGTATGCAGTTATGCACCGATCTACCAAACATGGACACGTTATCATAAAATATGGCAAACATATTGCAATGACCTTGGTCATCTCGTTTGAAAGCCATGAATGTTCATACATGGTACGCCATATTGTGAAACGGGTTTCTTCGAAAGTTGTCAAGTTTTAGCATACTTTTTCATGCAAACTAGGCATTGCACATACCAAAATACTCTACGAAAGAAAGACATTGCTTCAATTTATATATTTTTTATTTGGATTTTTCTTTCAAAAGGTCCGAAATTTGGCTGCATTAGCATTCCTATCAAGATGTTGAGGGGTTATTTGGTTAAGCTTATCTATCGCTTTTAGATTTGTTTTATAAGACACTTTAGATTTTGGATTTTGGCTTATACAATCATTCAACTATGTCAGAGTAAAAGCTAAAAAATAAAGCCAAAAACACGTTCCTGGCTTTATAAGCCAAAAAATCAAAAGCCAAAATTGGAGCCCAACCAAACAACGCCTAAATCTCACGGAACCCTTGGTATTTCTCGATTGTTTTAGTATTTGGGTACCTTCTATTGTATTTAACAAAAACTATGACCAAGCAGGGTATCATCGACTTGTAGGTGAAATTTTGATATACTTTCATTAATTTGCGGTAACACCATTCCATTCCACGAATATAACCATAAAGTTTGAATATATTATTGAGAACTCAAGGAATCCTAAACCATAAACTCTAAACCCCTAAACCCTGACCAAGCAGGTATCATGCACTTATAGATCAAAATTTGAGATACTTTCATCAAATTTGGTAACACCATTCTATTCCACGAATATAAGCATAAATCTTGAACATTATTGAAAATTCCTGAAACCCTAAACACTAGTTAAACCCTTAAAACCCAAACCCTAAACCCCTATATCCTAAAACCTGACCAAGCATGTAGCATGCACTTATAGATCAAAATTGGAGATACTTTTATTAAATTGGGCAACGCCATTCTATTTGACGAATATAAGCATAAATCCTAAGTATTACCAAAAATTCACTAAACCCAAAAGCCTAAACAACCCATAAAACTAAACCGTAAAACCCTAAAACCCTAAACCCTCGACCCATAAACCCTAACTAAGCATGTACCATGCACTTATAGATCAAAACTTGAGATACATTCATTAAATTGCGATAACGCCATTCGATTCCACGAATATAAGAATAAATCTTGAACATTATTGAAAATTCTGAAACCCTAAACCCCTAAAACCCAAACCCTAAACCCATATCAAGGACGTAGCATCCACTTATAGATCAAAATATGATAAACTTTCATTAAATTGGTAACACCATTCTATTCGACGAATATAAGCATAAATCTTGAGAATTATCGAAAATTCCCTAAATCCTAAACATCCCCTAAAACCTAAACCCTAAAACCCCAAAGCCTCAACCCATAAACCCTAACCAAGCAGGTATCATGCACTTATAGATCAAAATTTGAGATACTTTCAATGAATTAGGTAACGCCATTCTATTCAACGAATATAAGCATAAATCTGTAGCATTTTTGAAAATTCGCTAAACCCCCTAAACCCTATACAATCCATAAAACCTAAACCGTAAAACCCTAAATCCTCGACCCATAAACCCTAAGCAAGCAGGTAGCATGCACTTATAGATCAAAATCTGAGATACTTTCATTAAATTGAGATAACGCAATTCTATTCCACGAATATAACCATAAAGCTTGAACATTATTGAAAATTTCATTATCCCTAAAACCTCAACCCCTAAATAACCCTGGCAAATGAGGTATCATGCACTTGTAGATGAAAGTTTCAGATATACTTTCATCAAATTGTGCTAACACCATTCCATTCCATGAATATAAGCATAAAGCAGCGTGAACATTATTGAAATTTTCCCAAAAACCTAAACCCTAAACCCCTAAACCCTAAAACCCTAAAAACCATAAACCATAAACCCTAAACCCTCATCCCCTCAACCCCTTACCAAGCAGGTATAATGCACTTATAGATCAAAATCCTAGATACTTTCATTAAATTGTGATAATACCATTATATTCCATGAAAATATATATATATAAAGCTTGAACATTATTATTGAAAATTCCCTAAACCCTAAAACCTAGACAAACCTAAACCCTAAAACCTCAATCATGAACCCTAAACCCTAAATACGAATCCTTAAACTCCTAAACCCTAAAATTCTAAACCATATACCATAAACCCTAAACCCCTAAACCCTTAACCCAAAAACCGTGAACCCTAAATCCAGGCTATATATATCTTGTGTGAAAACTAGGGTAGTGGGATTTTGAACCATACTTATTTGTAGTTTCTTCATGACAAAAGTCACTATCGTCGCTTAAAAAATTGAAAATAACTTCAAATTCAGAAGCTTTCTTTGTAAATAGTATTTTAAAAACCAATAATACGCACCAATCTACCAAATACGGGCATGTTGTTATAAAATATAGCAAAGATATGCCCATGACTTTGGTCATCTGGTTTGAAAGCCATGCATATTCATACATGGTACGTCGTATATCGTATGACAAAATTAAAGCCATTATTATCGATTGGGGCTTTTAAAATAACTTCAAATATGGAAGCTCTTTCTGTAAACAATGTTTAAATGCCAATATGCACCAATCTACCAAACATGGTTACATTATCATAAAGTATGGTAACACATATGGCCTTGATATTGGTCATCTAGTTTTTGAAAGCCATGAATGTTCAAACATGGTACGCCATATTGTGAAACCATTTTTTTCAAGAGTTATCAAATTCTATATATTTTTCATGGAAATTAGCTAATGCACATAGTGAGACACCAACAGTGAAAAGAATGGTTGTATTTCATTTTATATATTTTTTTAAAAAGGCCCAAATTTGGTGTCGTTACCATTCATATCAAAAATTTGAAACCTTGTAGAACTCTTGGTGGTTCTCCAATATTTGACTAATTCGGTACCTTTAAATTATTTTTTAAAAAGTCAAGAGCAAGCTACACACTTTGTAGTTCGTAATTAGAAATACTTACTTTAAATTGTCAAAAGGTCATTTTATTGCACATCTTTAGCTAGGAAGCTTGGAAATTAATGAAATTAGGGCATTATCCATCAAATCTAGAATCTCCTTTTGTAAACAATTACTTGAAATGCCAAGATGCACTGATCTACCAAATATGGACACGTTTGTAAGCTTGATTGGCAAAGATGCTTCAATGTATAGAGTAGTACAAAACATTGTCAGGGTACAGAAACTATGGATGTGCCTTGGTCATCTTCTTTGAAAGCCTTGAATTAATGTTCATTAATTTCGGAATATGTCTATAAACTCATTAAATGATGGAAAGCATACATGCATGTGGGTCTATCTGACGGGGACAACATCCCAAGTGGGAGTAGTGTACCTTAGAAGCTTCTTCAAAATTTTGGCAGAGCGCCGAAATATCCCGCCCATCCATTCAAACATCCTGCAACAAAAATTATTTTATTGCACAAATTTAGCCTGGAAGCTTGAAAGGGCGTTATACATTATGTGAAAATGGGGGCGGTGGCATTTTGAGCCATCATCTTTGTAGTTTCTCCATAACAAAACACATTGTTCTTACTTGGAAATTTGAAAACAAACTTCAAATTTGGAACCAGACATATTGGTTGATTTGCCAAGATGCACCGATCAAATGTGGACACATCATCATAAACTATTTGCATGACCTTGGTCACCTTTTTTTGGATGATGGTCATCTTCTTGAAAGCCTTGAATTTTTTGAAAATTCAGAAAATGCCTAGAAACTCATTTAAATTGTGGAAAGCAACTCTCGACCCCACGTGTGGGTCTAGATGGTGATAGCGCATGCGAGCGGCCCCACGTTGGAGTAGCGCATGCTAGAAGCTTCGACCTCAAAATTTTGGTATGACGCCCAAACGTCGCACCCATCCATTAAAACATCCCGCGCATCCATTCAAACATGCTTCACCTCTTTTTAGAATGCAAAATTCCTCTTCTATCCTTGCTCTAGAAATAAGAATCTGAGGAGCACTGCAATAATAGAGGGATATAGGTGGTAAATTTGTGTTCTCCCAAGTGCATCATCCCATCGATGTTTCACTTCCCTTTTTCAATATTTACCTACCCGCCCACTACGACCTACACTAACTTTTTGGACCCATCGTGCAAGTGACCCACATGTCAGTTAGCCAGAATTATGGGAAGTAGAGATTCTCATCGCTTGTTGTTCAAAATTCAAAGATCTTTCGCTAAACCAAGATAAAATCTTTAAAATCATTGAACCCGGCTCGGAAGCTTGAAAAATCATGAAACTTGGGCATTATTCGTCAATTTTTAATACTTTGTAAGAAAATTGGTGTGTTGAGATTTTGAACCAGATATAGTTTTTGTAGTTGCTTCACAACGGAAGCCATTGTTTTCACTTGGACAATTTTAAATAACTTTGAATTTGGATGCACCCTTTATTGTAAACATTATTTGAAATGACAATATGTAGTTATGTAATGATCTACCAAACATGGACACGTTACCATAAACTATGGCAAACATATTTCCATGACCTTGGTCATATCGTTTGAAAGCCATGAATGTTCATACATGGTACACCATATTGTGAAACGGGTTTCTTCGAAAGTTGTCAAGTTTGAGCATACTTTTTCATGGAAACTAGGCAATGCAAATAACAAAATACACTACAAAAGAAAACATTGCTTCAATTTATATATATTTTATTTGGATTTTTCTTTCAAAAGGCCCCAAATTTGGCTGCATTAGCATTCATATTAAGAGGTTGAGAGGTTGTTTGGTTAAGCTTATATTTTGCTTTTAGCTTTATTTTATAAGCCACTTTAGATTTTGGCTTTTGGTTTATACCATCATTCAACTATGTCAAAGGAAAAGCTAAAATACATAGCCAAAAACACGTTCCTGGCTTTATAAGCCAAAAATCAAAAGCCAGAACTAGAGCCCAACCAAACAGTGCCTAAATCTCACGGAACTCTTGGTGTTTTTGCCTTGTTTTAGTACTTGGGTACATTCAATTGTATTTAACAAAAAATATGACCAAGCAAGGTATCATCGACTAATAGATAAAATTTTGAGATAATTTCATTAAATTGCGAAAACACCATTCTATTCCACAAATATAACCATAAAGTTTGAACATATTATTGATAATTTACGGAATCCTATAACTCTAAACCCCTAAACGCTGACCAAGTAGGTATCATCCACTTATATATCAAAATTTGAGATTTAAATTGGGTAACACCATTCTATTCCACGAATATAAGCATAAAGCTTGAACATTATTGAAAATTCCCAAATCCCAAAACCCTAAACACCTAAAACCCAAATGGTAAACCCCTAAACCCTGAAACCCTAAACCCGAAACCCTGACCAAGCACGTAGCATGCACTCATAGATCAAAAATTGAGATAATTTCGTTCAATTAGGTAACGCCATTCTATTTGACGAATATAAGCATAAATTGTGAGCATTATCAAAAATTCCCTAAATGCTAAACCATAAACAACCGCTAAAACCTAAACCCTAAAATCCTAACCCCTCAGCCATAAACCCCAAAGAAGGAGATGTCATGCACTCATAGATCAAAATTTGAGATACTTTCATTAAATCAGCTAACGCCATTCTATTCGACGAATATAAACATAAATCTTGAGAATTATTGAAAATTCGCTAAACCCTAAACCCTAAACAACCCATAAAACTAAACCATTAAACCATAAAACCCTAAACATTTGACCCATAAACCCTACCAAGCAGGTACCGTGCACTTATAGATCAAAATTTGAGATACTTTCAATAAATTAATGTAACGCCATTCTATTCCATGAATATAAGCTGAAAGCTTGAAAATTATTGAAAATTCCCGAAACCCTAAACCCTAAACCCCTAGACCCTAAACCCAAAACTCTTACCAAGCACATAGCATGCACTTATAGATCAAAATTTGATATACTTTCGTTTAATTGGTAACACCATTCTATTCGACGAATATAAGCATAAATCTTGAGCATTATCGAAAATTCCCTAAACCATAAAACCTAAACAACCCTTAAAACCTAAACCCTATTAAACCCTAAAACTCCAAACCCTCAACCCATAAAAACTAACCAAGCAAGTATCATGCACTTATAGATAAAATTTTAGAGATAGTTTCCATAAATTAGGTAACACCATTCTATTCGACGAATATACGCATAGAGCTTGAGAATTATTGATAATTCGCTAAATCATAAACCCTATATAACCAAAAAACCTAAACCATAAAACCCAAAACCTCAACCCATAAACCCTAACCAAGTAGGTATCATGCACTTATAGATCAAAATTTGAGATACTTTCATTAAATCAGGTAATGCCATTCTATTCGACGAATATAAGAATAAATATTTGAGAATTATTAAAAATTCGCTAAACCCTAAACCCTAAACAACCCATAAAACCTTTAAACGCTAAATCCTTAACCCATGAACCCTAGACCAAGCAGGTACCATGCACTTATAGAACAAAATTTCAGATACTTTCATTAAATTGTAGTAATGCCATTCTATTCCATGAATATAAGGATAAATCTTGAACATTGTTGAAAATAAAAAAAACCTTAATCCTAAACCCTAACCTCCTAAACCCTAGAACCCTAAACCCTTACCAAGCAGGTATAATGCACTTATAGATCAAAATTTGAGATACTTTCATCAAATTGCGATAATGCCATTCTATTCCATGAATATAAGCATGTATATAAATCTTGAACATTATTATTTAAAATTCCCTAAACCTAAACACCTAAATAATTATAAACCATAAAACCCTCAATAACCCTAAACCCCAAATCATGAACCCTAAACCCCTAAACCCTAAAAGCCTAAACCCTAAAATCCTAAACACTAAACCCTAAACTCTCAACCCAAAATAAACCCCGAACCCTAAATCCTAGGCTATATATACTTTGTGTGAAAACTGGGACAATGGGATTTTGAGCCATATTTTGTAGTTGCTTCACTTTGAATTTGGAATCTTACTTTGTAAATAATATTTTAAATGCCAATACGCACCAACTACCAAATATGGACAGGTTATTATAAACTATAGAAAAGATATGGCCATGACCTTGGTCATTTGGTTTGAAAGCCATGCATATTCATACATGCTACTCCATATATTGTGATACTCCCTCCGTACCAATATGTAAGGCGTGTAATCTATTTTTTCCCAACATGTAAGGCGTGTGAGCTAGTTTTCATGCAATCTTCCGATTATACCCCCGCATGCATGCAACCCAAGCGTTTTGTCCGCTCAGCTAATTGCACAGCCGATCACAATAGCTAGCTCCAAGGCATTGATTAGTCCCAAGATTAAAGGGATACAGGAGATTCATTCCCGCGTCTTGCCAAATCGTCCTAAAGAGACTACTCTCCTCCATCGATCACTCTCCATGGCTTGCGTGGATAGAAAGAAATCTCGCTCCTTATGCCCGACAGTCTCGCACGTCATGTCGCTAATTAATCACACGAGGGGCAAAAGAGTCCAGATTGGCCCGCGTTATTTTTCGTGCAAAATCTCTTACGTGCCTTACATATTGGGACGGAGGGAGTACAATTTTTTTTCTTCAAAAGTTATCAAATTTTAAGATTATATTTTTCCTTGGAAACTAGCTAGTGCACATAGTGAGACACCAAGAGCGAAAAGAATGGTTTTATTTTTTTTACATTTTGTTTCTTCGTATTTTTTAAAAGGCCAAAATTTGGTGTTATTACAATTCATATCAAAAAGTAAAATCTTGAGAAACTCTCATTGGTTCTCCAATATTTGACTACTTGGTACCTTTGAATTATTTTTAAAAAGTCAAGAGCAAGGTATATCACACACTTTGTAGTTCAAAATTAGACATACTTACTTTAGATAGTCAAAAAGTCATTTTATTCCATAGATTTAGCTAGGAAGTTTGGAAATTCATGAAAGTTGGGCATTATCCATCAAATCTGGAATCTTCTTTTGAAATGCCAAGATGCAGAGATCTACCTAGTATGGACATGCTATCATATACTATAGAAGAGATATGGTCGTGACCTTGGTCATCTTGTATGAAAGCCTTCAAAATATAATGTTTATCAATTTTGACAAATGTGTGGAAACTCATTTAAATGTTGGTAAGCATATTGTTGCTAGTGTGTGGGTCTAGACGGGGCCAACACGTGAGATCAGGTGTGTAGGAGTAGGGTATGTCGGAAGCTTCAACCTCAAAATTTCCACAGAGCGTCAAAACATCCTGCGCATCTATTCAAATATCCCGCCCTGCTTTTTGCAAATGCAAAATTCCTCTTCTATCCCTTGTCCGGAAACAAGGACTGGAGGAGTACTACAATAATAGAGGGGTATAGGTGGTAAATGTGTGTCATCCCACCTATATCCCCCATCGACTCTTCGTTTCCCACACCCCTCCAACATCGACCTTCCTCCAACTGCTTCATTGTCGGCCCTCCCTTCCACACTAGAGATCCTCCACTACCGATGCTATCTTCCTCACCGGAACTATTTCACCGACTCCCTCACCGCACCGGATCTGCTTCACCAACGTCGTCATCTACCCTACAGGGGGCGCTTCACTGAATCACTTGTCGCTGACCCTGAAATGCCAAGCCGCCGCCCTGCCGCCCACTTGCCCATCCCACCCATCCTCGCCACATAGCGGTAATTTCTCTTACCCGTTTGCTATTTTTTGGCACTCGTAAGCTACAAAATTCTTAGAATGTTGCTAAATAACCTGCATTCTATTGCCATTTCATTTGCACCCCACATCTAGTAGGTCCTATCCACATCATTAGCTTCTCGCTTTTTGTTCCCTTTCATACATTCTCACGCTATCGGTATAATCCTCCAACACCAATTCATAGATACTATTCTTTCCGAGCGCTCAATAGGTCTTGCAAACAGCTCATAGAGGATCCAACACTGACAATCTAACGCCAAGCAAGGCTGAAGTGCGAGGTTTCCTTGTGTTACTTAGGCCAGTTTCTTGTCATGTTAATAAGTTATATAACCTGCATGCCTAATAAGTTAATAAGTCATTCTACCTAAAACCTTGCCATGGCATTTGCATCCATGTCCTATTGTGTTTCTATCTGCGAATGCTTATTTCAAAATGTCCATCTAGTTTGAATCATATATCTGGTCATTTTATTGCTATATTTTGGTGTTTTCACCTGCTTTCATCCTTCCAAACTAGCTATCTAGTTTGAATCATACATTTGGTAATTCTTAATGCTATGTTTTTGGTGTTTTTCAAGAGTTTTCATCCATCCAAACTAGCTAACTGGCTTTTAAATGTCACGCCTTAATGCAATGAAATGACAATTGAGTACAAGGACCCGAGTTCCAACTGCTCGTCTTAGATTCTTCTGGTAGATTAACCAGGAGTTACACCCACTGGAGAAGGAGCTACTATCAGCCTGAACGTGCTATTATAAGTTCATACTTACTATAAATGATCTCTACTTTATATAACACTACTTGTTTCCCCTGTTATTTGTTTTAACCTCTTTCACCATATTTTAGCAGGTTGTAGTTAAAACCAAGGAGTCCTCAGAAGGCAAGACTGGAAGTTGTGACCCCTCTTCCCATTCATCCTCCCATTGCATTTACGAAGCAAACAACTTACTTAACAGTACACCAAGAACAACTCCTGCAGGTGATAAATATATAAAGGTTGTATTGCATGCAGAAAGAAAGGGTGTAGATGCTCTTAGATCTGTAGATGCAACATTGAAGAAGAGGACAAATGATACATTGAAGCGAATCTCCATGTACTGATCTCTTATTGATGATACTAACACTTTGTAATCTTTCAGAATTTCAATCTTGTTGTATAATCTGTTGTAATAAACTTTTATTGTTGTGTAATAAGTAGTTTTAATTTGTGCGTGTTTATTAATTCATGTCTTGATATTCCAGTGTTCTGCCAAAAAGTAGGCTCTAGCAAAAGAGGCCGAAACAGTAACAGGCCGAAGCAGTAACATGCCGAACATTGAAACAACATGCGCATGGATGGCCCAAAACAAAATTTAAAGGGGACAATAGTAGAAGGCTAGAATAGTAAAAGAATATAACAGTAAAAGGCCAGAACAGTAAAAGGCCAGAACAGTAGAAGGCCAGAAGAGTAAAAGGCTAGAACGGTAGAAGATCAGAATAGTGAAAGGCCGAGACAATGAAAGGCCGGAGTAGTACAAGACCAAAACTGTGAAAGGCCTGAACACTAGAAATCCGGAATAGAGAAAGGCCTAAATAGTAGAAGGCCGGAACTGTGAATGGCCTCAATAGTAAATGGCCGGAACAGTGAACGGTCAAAACTTTTAGAGGCTAGAGTAGTAAAAGGCCAGAATAGTAATAGGCCAGAATATTGAAAGACTAGTACACTAGCAGGCTACTACAGTACCAGGTCGAACAGTACCAGCCTGAATAGGTAAAATCCAAAACTCTAAAGGGCCTAAACAGTAACAGGGAGAAAATCCTAAAAAGTTGGAGAAGTAACATGCCTAAACAGTAAAACACTAGATTGGCACCGAGAATGAATAGTACCGGTCTGTCTTGGTGCAGGACTCCAGTGGCAGCACAGTGTTGGGCTAACTTGGGCCTCATGTAGGATGAAATAGTATCGAGCCCGAAAGTGTATGGGCCGCTGTTGGCTGCAATACTAGGCCGATTCCAGACAGTGCATGACAAAATAGTAAATGGTTGTATTCCTATTGGGCTTTCCTGATGGGCCGACCAATTTAATAATTAGCAGACCTTGGCTAGGCCTGGCTTCTACTATGGTTTCTGCAACTATTAATGGTGGTAACTAGATGTTAACTGCGGTTGCCACATGGCAGTTTGCATGACGTCAGTAGTTAGCACGGTTGGCGAACAGATCTACGATGAAACAAGTTTTCATGGCCGAAGGGTGTGATTCGCCATAGTCAGAAAAAATTGTGGTTGATTCATTTGTGATGGGGCTTTTACCACGAAGGCCATCCATCGCGGAAGACTTTTTATCCATGGAAAACGAGCCTTCAACCACAAAAATCATCTGTTGTAAAAGCCAACTTTTACTTGTAGTGCCTACGAAAGATCCTTATGGGGAAACCTCTAGATTTTGTCTATGAGTTGATTAAACATATGTGGCAGAAATGCTATTATGAGTAAGAGCATTGGCACTCATGAGTCACTAATTATACGACTAAGTTTTGGCATGATCTGGTTACTAAAGAACTGAAGCTCTAGAAAGGAAAAGAATGAAACATAAGTGTTTGATAGCCATGATTTATTGATGTGGGTGTTCTAATAAGACACTCTAATGCTATGCTTCTTTTGACATGATCTCTCACTTTTAATTTCTAAGTTTTTTTTACTGTAAAATCGTAGGGGAAAACCCCTAAGGTGTTTTTCTTTTTAAATTTCTAAGATTTTACCTTACAAAAAGTGAGGATACAAAATATAAAAGGCACAATAGGAGGATCACAAGTTTGCTTTCAAGTTAGATTTACTTTAGGACATGGGGCATAGAAGTTGTAATTTATATCTTATGGATTAACATAACTGATCTTGTGTTTCCTTGTATGATTATGTTACATCTTACATCGAGCTTGCAGAAAAATAAGGATACAAGACATCGATCTTCTATGGTAAGCTAGATGATAGCATTAATTTATCAACTCTCTTGCTCGAGGACGAGCAATGTTTAGCTAGGGGATGTTGATGAGTGCAAATATGATGCATATGTAAGCATATAGATTATTCATATTGTCACTCATCTCATGATATATCTAGCTACAACTATGCCTATTATGCATGATTACTAATTATCATTCATTTTCATATGAGTGTTGTACAACTATTAGTTTTTATTAGGATTTAATTACTTTTCCTTGTCTTTGGCTTGTGTGTAGATCTTGTGATTGATTATGGATAAATCAAGGCAATAGGACCAATAGGATGCAATATCGAGGAGCTGCAGGCACTAGACTTAGCCATTTGAGGAGTGGAAAAATTGATATTGTCATGTAGATCCATGTGGTCTAGGAAAAGAACACTCTCAATGATACTAGTCGATCAGTGTGTCAAACCTTGGTCACAGAGACCAAAAACACATAGGAAAGCAACTTCCATGTTCCATGTTGCACCAGTGTGGCATAAGTTGCATCACAGAATCCACTGGAGTGTGTGTTGTCATGTGGATCCATTTGGTCAAGGAAAATAACACATGCAATGGCACAAGTGGATCATTGTGTCAAACCTTGGTCACAAAGACCAAAAACACATAGGAAAGTAGCTTCCATGTAACATGTTTCACCAGTGTGGCATAAGTTGCATCACAAAATCCACTAGAGTGTGTGTTGTCATGTGGATTAGCGTGGTTTAGGAAAAGAACACATGCAATGCCACTAGTAGGTCCATGTGGTCTAGGAAATAATACATGCAATGACACTAGTGGATCAGTGTGTCAAAACTTGGTCACAGAGACCAAAAACAGATAGGAAAGCAGCTTCTACATTGCATGTTGCACCAGTGTGGCAGAAGTTGCATCACAGAATCCACTAGAGTGTGTGTTGTCATGTGGATCAGTCTGGTTTAGGAAAAGAACACATGCAATGCTACTAGTGGATCCATGTGGTCCAGGAAAAGAACACATGCAATGACACTAGTGGGTCAGTGTGTCAAACCTTGGTCATAGAGACCAAGAACAAATAGGAATGTATCTTCCATGTTGCATGTTGCACCAGTGTGGAAGAAGTTGCATCAAATAATCCACTAGAGTGTGTGGTCTCATGTGGATCCATGTGGTCTAGGAAAATAACACATGCAATGACACTAGTGGATCAGTGTGTCAAACCTTGGTCACAGAGACCAAAACAGATAGGAAACCAACTTCCATGTTGCATGTTGCACCAGTGTGGCAGAAGTTGCAACACAGAATCCACTAGAGTGTGTGTTGTCATGTTGATCCATGTGGTCTAGGAAAATAACACATGCAATGACACTCGTGGTTCAGTGTAGCAAACCTTGGTCACAGAGACCAAAACACAGATAGGAAAGCAACTTCAATGTTGCATGTTGCATGTTGCACGAGTGTGGCAGAAGCATCGAATAATTCACTAGAGTGTGTGTTGTCATGTGGATCCATGTGGTCTAGGAAAATAACACATGCCATGGTACTAGTAGATCAGTGTGTCAAACCTTGGTCATAAAGACCAAAAACACATAGGAAAGAAGCTTCCACATTGCATGTTGCACCAGTGTGTGTTGTCATTTGGATACATTTGGTTTACGGAAAGAACACATGCAATGGCTCTAGGTGATCCGTGTGGTCTAGGAAAATAACATATGTAGTGACACTAGTGGATTAATGTGTCAAACCTTGGTCACAGGGACCAAAAACAAATAGGAAAGCACCTTCCACATTGCATGTTGCACTAGTGTGGAAGAAGTTGCATCACAGAATCCACTAGAGTATGTGTTGTCATGTGGATCAATGTGGTCTAGGAAAAGAACACATGCAATGACACTAGTGGATCAGTGTGTCAAACCTTGGTCACAGAGAAAAAAACACATAGGCAAGCAGCTCCACATTGCATGTTGCATCAGTGTGGCAGAAGTTGCATCACAAAATCCACTAGAGTGTGTGTTGTCATGTCGATCCATGTGGTCTTGGAAATAACACATGCAATGACACTAGTGGATCAGTGTGTAAAACCTTGGTCAAAGAGACCAAAAACACATAGGAAAGCAGCTTCCATGTTGCATGTTGCACCATTGTGGCAGAAGTTGCATCCTAGAATCTAGTAGAGTGTGTGTTGTCATGTGGATCCACTTGGTCTAGGAAAATAACACATGCAATGGCACTAGGTGATATGTGTGGTCTAGGAAAAGAACACATGCAATTAGCACAAATCCACTGGAATGTATGTTGTCATGTGGATCAGTGTGGTTTAGGAAAATAACACATGCAATGCCACAAGTGGATCAATGTGGTCTAGGAAAAGAACACATGCAATGACACTAGTGGATCAGTATGTCAAACCTTGGCCAAACAGACCAAAAATAGATAGGAAAGAAGCTTCCACATTGCATGTTGCACCACTTTGGCCAAAGTTGCATCATAGAATCCACTAGAGTGTGTGTTGTCATGTGGATCAATCCGGTCTAGTAAAAGAACACATGCAATAAAACTAGTGGATCAATGTGTCAAACCTTGGTCAAAGAGACCAAAAACAGATAGGAAAACAACTTCCACATTGCATGTTGCACCAGTGTGGCAGAAGTTGCATAATAGAATCCACTTGAGTGTGTGTTGTCATGTGGATCCATGTGGTCTCGGAAAAGAACAGATGCAATGACACTAGTAGATCAGTGTGTCAAACCTTGGTTACATAGACCAAAAACACATAGGATAGCAGCTTCCACATTGCATGTTGCACCAGTGTGGCAGAAGGTGCATCATAGAATCAACTAGAGTGTGTGTTGTCATGTGGATCCAGGTGTTCTAGGAAAGAACACATGTAATGACACTAGTGGATCAGTATGTCAAACCTTGGTCATAGTGACCAAAAACACATACGAAAGTAGCATCCATGTTGCATGTTGCACTAGTGTGGAATAAGTTGCATCACATACTTCACTAGAGTGTGTGTTGTCATGTGGATCCATGTGGTCTAGGAAAATAACACATGCAATGGCACTAGGTGATCAGTGTGGTCTAGGAAAAGAACACATGCAATTACACTAGTGGATTAGTGTGTCAAACCATGTTGACACAAACCAAAAACACATAGGAAAGCAGCTTCCATGTTGCATGTTGCACCAGTGTGGCAGAAGTTTCATCACAGAATCCACTGGTGTTTGTGTTGTCATGTGGATTAGTGTGGTTTAGGAAAAAAACACATGCAATGCAACTAGTGGATCAATGTGGTTTAGGAAAAGAACACATGCAATGACACTGGTGGATCAGTGTGTCAAACCTTGGTCATAGAGACTAAAAACAGATAGGAAAAAAGCATCCACATTACATGTTGCACTAGTGTGGCCGAACTTGCATCACAGAATCCACTGGTGTGTGTGTTGTAATGTGGATCAATGCGGTCTAGGAAAAGACCACATGAAATGACACTAGTGGATCAGTGTGTCAAACCTTACTCATAGAGACCAAAAACAGATAGAAAAGCAGCTTCCGTATTGCATTTTGCACCAATGTGGCAGAATTTGCATCACAGAATCCATTGGAGTGTGTGTTATCATGTGGATCCCTGTGGTCTAGGAAAAGAACACATGCAATGAAACTAGTGGATCAGTGTGTCAAACCTTGGTCATAGAGATCAAAACACAAAGGAAAGCACCTTGCACATTGCATGTTGCACCAGTGTGGTAGAAGTTGCATCACAGAATCCACCAGAGTGTGTGTTGTCATGTGGATCCATGTGGTCTACGAAGAACACATGCAATAACACTAGTGGAATAGTGTGTCAAACCTTGGTCAAATAGACCAAAAACACATAGGAAAGCAGCTTCCATGTTTCATGTTGGACCATTGTGGCAGAAGTTGCATTATAGAATCCACTAGAGTGTGTGTTGTCATGTGGATCCATGTGGTCTAGGAGAATAACGCATGCAAATGGCACTAGGTGATCAGTGTGGTCTAGGAAAAGAACACGTGCAATGACACTAGTGGATCAGTATGTCAAAGCATGGTGACATAGACCAAAAACACATAGGAAAGCAGCTTCCATGTTACATGTTGCACTAGTGTGGTAAAATTTGCATCACAGAATCGCGACTGGAGTATGTGTTGTCATGTGGATCAGTGTGGTTTAGGAAAAGAACAGATGCAATGCCACTAGTGGATCAATGTGGTCTAGGAAAAGAACACATGCAATGAGACTAGTGGATCAGTGTGTCAAACCTTGGTCATAGAGACCAAAAACACATAGGAAAGCAGCTTCCATGTTGCATGTTGCACCAGTATGGAAGAAATTGCCTCACAGAATCCACTAAAGTGTGTGTTGTCATGTGGATCCATGTGGTCTAGGAAAATAACACATGCAATGACAGTAGTGGATCAACGATGGGTTCGTAGCAGGAAAAACAAAAAAATTCTACCGCTAGAACCAACAAAACCAAGATCTAATCTAGGAAAAGCCAAGATCTAATATATTAGATCAGTGCAACGAGATAGATCTTTACTAACACTTCTAGATCCGAAAGCCTTGTGCGAGATCGGATCTCGTGGTTGATGTAGACGATCACTTGCCAATCTCAAGATCGAGTAGACGATCATTCCGGCGCCGTGTTCCGGCAGCTCTTCCGCAGTCGGTCACATGTGCGGAGTCGATGTAGAACTTCCTCTCCCTGTTCCAGCGGGTAGCGGAGGTGGTAGATCTCCACGGAATCCTAGCAGCATGACAACATGGTGGTTGTGGTGGAGAAGGATTTCTGCAGGGCTTCGCCTAAGCCAGAGCAGGAGGACAGTGGATGAGAGAGGCGGCCGGGGTTTGGGGTGGAAGGGTGCAAGGGGGAGGCACCCCTCCCCTCCTTTATATAGAGCAGGGCGGCATAGGGCTGGCCCCTTGCCCTCTAGGGTTTGGCATGCCAATGGATAGGGGAAAGTTTTCTTCCCCCCAAGTATTCCCCTTTCTTTCTTGGTTGTCAAGTAAACCCTATAGAATCTTCTGGAACCTTCCGAAACATTCTGAAACCTTCTAGAAGCTCCATACGAATACTCCAAAACGTTTCCGAAACCCAAAAATTGATCTCCATTATATGAATCATATTCTCCAGATAGTTTCGGATCTCCTCGTGATGTCCCAGATCCAATCCGAGACTCTGAACAACATTCGGTCTCCAACTCGTATTCCATATCTACCTAAACAACATCGAACCTTAAGTGTGTCACCCTACGGTTCACGAATATGTAGACATGATAGAGACTCCTCTCTAATCAATAACCATCAGCGGGATTTGGAGATCCATAATGGCTCCCACATACTCA
This sequence comes from Avena insularis, assembly GCA_023614405.1. Taxonomy (NCBI): domain Eukaryota; kingdom Viridiplantae; phylum Streptophyta; class Magnoliopsida; order Poales; family Poaceae; genus Avena; species Avena insularis. Next base: position 115,827,224 of record CM042692.1, read on the forward strand.
ATGATGACTTCATGATCGATAGAACCATTTACGTACAACACCAATTCCCTTTGTCACGCGATACTCTACTTATCCGAGGTTCGATCATTGGTATCTCCATACCTAGTTCAACCTTGTTACCGATAAGTACTCTTTACTCGTTCTGTGATATGTCATCCATTATGACCTAGTCATATGCTTGCAAGCTAATTAGATGACATTCCATTGAGAGGACCTAGAGCATATTTATCTGTCATATTGATGGACAAATCCCAGTCTTGAACCATGCGCTTCAAGACATACTTTAAGAATACCTAATGCCACCTTTATAACCACCCAGTTACAAAGTGGTGTTTACTGTCATCAAAGCACTCATCCGGTGATAGTGATTAACACAATATCATGGTCGAAGAATTAGGTTATTATGTATTTGAAAGCTTGTAGAAAAACAAACTTAATGACTTGATATTATGCTATGTTTACTATGGGTGTGTGTCCATCACATCATTCTCCTAATGATGTGACCTTGTTTTTAATAACATCCAATGTCCATGATCAGGAAACCATGATCATCTATTAATCAACAAGCTAGTCTTAACACGAGGCTTACTAGGGACTCTTTTATGTTTACAAAACACACAAGTATTAGTGTTTCCTAATAATACAATTATAGCATGGGATGTAAACATTCATCATAAACACAAAGATATAATAATAACCATTTTATTATTGCCTCTTGGGCATATCTCCAACTGTCTCCCACTTGCACTGGAGTCAATGATGTAGATTACATTGTAATGTACCTAACACCTATGGCATTATGGTGTTGGTCATGTTTTTCTCTAGGGAGAGGTTTAGTCAACGGATCTGCCACATTCAGATCAGTGTGTACTTTGCAAATATTTATGTTGCCATCTTGGACATACTCGCGAATAGCATGGAAATGTAGCTTGATGTGCTTTAGCTTGCTGTGTGTCCTTGGCTCCTATGCATTGGCTATGGCACCCATGTTGTCACAATAGATGGCCATCGGGTCGAACGCACTAGGAACCACACCAAGCTCAGTAATGAACTCCTTAATCCATATCGCTTTGTGTGCAGCCTTCGAAGCAGCTATGTATTCCGATTCAGTTGAAGATTTCACCACAACGCTTTGCTTGGCACTCCTCCAGCTCACTGCAGCACTATTCAAAATAAATATGTATCTAGACTGTGACTTCGAGTCATCCGGATCGGTGTTCCAACTAGGATCAGTGAAACTATTTACAACAAGTTGTTCATCACCTCCATAAGAAAGAACCATATCCTTAGTCCTATTTAGGTACTTGAGGATATTTTTGACCACTATCCAGTGTTCCATTCTAGGATCACTTTGATATCTGCTAGTCAAACTAACAGCGTGTGCTATATCTGGTCTTGTACACAACATGGCATACATGACAGAGCCTATGGCCGAGGCATAGGGGATTTTACTCATCATCTCTCTATCTTCTACCGTAGCTGGACTTTCAGTCTTACTCAAGGTCTTACCTGACAACATGGGCAAGAACCCTTTCTTGCTTTCTTCCATTCTAAATCTCTTTAGAACCTTGTCTAGGTATGTACTTTGTGAAAGCGCTATTAAGCGTTTTGATCTATCTCTATAAATCTTGATTCCTAAAGTGTTTGCCGCTTTGCCAAGATCCTTCATTGAAAAACTATTATTAAAATAGGCCTTGACACTTTCAAGAAGTTCTATATCATTCCCAATCAACAATATGTCATCCACATATAGTATTGAGAATGCTACAGAGCTCCCACTTACTTTCTTGTAGATACAAGCTTCTCCATAAATTTGTATAAATCCAAATTTTTTTATCACCTTATCAAAATGTTGATTCCAACTCCGGGATGCTTGCTTTAGTCCATAAATGGAGCGCTGAAGCTTGCATACCTTGTCAGCATCATTAGGATCGACAAAAACTTTGGGTTGTACCATATAAAACTCTTCCTCAATGACACCATTGAGGAATGCCATTTTGACATCCATCTGCCAAATCTCATAATCAAAATATGCAGCGATTGCTAACAAAATCCTCATAGATTTTAGCTTCACTACCAGTGAGAAAGACTCATCGTAGTCATCTCCTTGAATTTGTCGGAACCCTTTCACGACAAGTCGAGCTTTATAGACAGTAACATTACCATCAGCATATGTTTTTCTTTTAAAGATTCATTTGTTCTCGACAGCCTTGCGGCCATCCAGTAAGTCCACCAAAGTCCATACTTGGTTTTCGTACATGGATCCTATTTCGGATTTCATGGCTTCTTGCTATTTTTCGGAATCTAGGCTCATCATAGCTTCCTCATACATCACAGGGTCGTCAATGTTATCTACCAACATGATATTCAATACAGGGTCATACCAATCAGGAGTGTCACGAACCCTCATCAAATTACGAGGTTCAACAGCAACTTCGTTCGAAGTTTCATGATCATCATTATTAGCTTCCTCTCTTATTGGTGCAGGTATCACAGAAACATCTTCTGGTGCTGCGCTACTCTCAAATCCAAGAGAAGGTTCAATAACCTCATCGAGTTCTACTTTCCTTCCAGTCACTTCTTTCGAGAGTAACTCCTTCTCAAGAAAGGATCCATTCTTAGCAACGAAAACTTTGCCTTCGGATCTATGATAGAAGGTATACCCAATTGTTTTTTAGGGTATCCTATGAAGACGCGTTTTTCTACTTTGGGTTCAAGCTTGTCGGGTTGTAACTTCTTTACATACGCTTCGCTGCCCCAAACTTTAAGGAACGACAACTTAGGTTTCTTACCAAACCACAATTCTTACGGTGTCGTTTCAACGGATTTAGATGGTGCCCTATTTAAAGTGAATGCGTCTGTCTCTAATGCATAACCCCAAAACGATAACGGTAAATCTATAAGAGACATCATAGACCAAACCATATCTAAGAGAGTTCGATTACGACATTCGGACACACCATTACGTTGTGGTGTTCCCGGTGGTGTCAACTGTGAAAGTATTCCGCATTTATTTTAATGCATGCCAAACTCGTAACTTAGATATTCGCCTCCACGGTCAGAAAGCGGAAACTTAATCTTCTTGTTACGATGACTTTCTACCTGACTTTGAAATTCCTTAAACTTCTCCAAAGTTTCGGACTTATGTTTCATAAAGTAGACATACCCATATCTACTCAAGTCATCCATGAAAGTAAGAGCATAACGATATCCACCGCGCGATGCTACACTCATTGGGCCACACACATCGCTATCTATTATTTCCACTAAGTCCATAGCTCGCTCCATTATCCCAGAGAATGGAGTCTTATTCATTTTTCCCATTAGACATGCTTCGCATCTTTCAAGTGATTCAAAATCAAGTGATTCAAGAAGTCCATCGGAATGGAGTTTCTTCATGCGCTTAACTCCAATGTGACCAAGACGACAGTGCCACATGTATGTAGTATTATCATTCATTTTTATTCGTTTTGCATCTATGTTGTGAACATGTGTATCACTACTATCAAGATTCAATAAGAATGAACCATTCATCTCAGGTGCATTACCATAATAAATATTACTCATATAAATCGAACAACCATTATTCTCAGACTTTAACGAGTAACCGTCTCGCAATAAACAAGATCCATAAATAATGTTCATGCTTAATGTAGGGACCAAATAACAATTATTCAAGTTCAAAACTAATCCCGAAGGTAGATGAAGAGGGTGCATGCCAACGGCGATCACATCAACCTTGGAGCCATTTCCAACGCGCATCATCACCTCTTCTCTTGCTAGTCTTCGTTTATTCCGCAGCTCCTATTTCGAGTTACAAATATGAGCAATCGAACCAGTATCAAATACCCAGTTACTACTATGATTACTAGTAAGATACACATAAATAACATGTATATCAAATATACCTTTCTTCTTGATGTTGCCGTTCTTCAGATCTGCCAGGTACTTGGGGCAGTTGCGCTTCCAGTGACCTTCACCCTTGCAGTAGAAGCACTCAGTATCAGGCTTAGGACCAACCTTGGGCTTCTTAGCAGGTGCGATAGCTTCATATTCGTCCTTCTTGAAGTTGCCCTTGTTCTTAGGCTTGCCCCGTTTCTTGAAATTGGTGGTCTTATTAACCATCAACACTTGGTGCTCCTTCTTAATCTCCACTTCAGTAGTTTTTAGCATGGAGAAGAGTTCAGGCAACGTCTTGTTCATGCAATGCATAATGTAGTTCATCACGAAGTTCTTATAACTAGGTGGCAGTGATTGGAGGACACGATGAATCCCCAACTCATTAGGAATCGTTATTCCCAATTCTTGGAGCCTGTTCGCGTGCCTAGACATTTTGAGCACGTGCTCGCTATCGGAGTTGCCCTCTTCCATTTTACAGTTAAAGAACTTCTCGGAGGCCTCATAGCTTTCCACGACCGCATGAGTCTCAAAGATCAGCTTGATCTCATCGACAATCTCAAAAGGGTCGCGGTGCTCAAAGCGCTTCTGAAGCTCCGATTCTAAACCGTACAAGATGGCACACTCAACTATGGAGTAGTGATTTTTCCGAGTGATGAAAACATTCTTAACATCATCGGAAGCATCCTCTGCAGGTGGGTCACCTAGCGGTGCATCGAGCACATAGGTCAACTGGCCAGCGCTAAGGACAATCCTTAATCCACAGAACCAGTCCATGAAGTTGCTTCCATTATTTTTCAGCTTTTCTTTCTGTAGGAACACATTAAAGTTGATGGAGGGGGTCGCCATGATCTACAACATATTTTCAAAGAGTTTAGACTAAGTTTATGACAAATTGAGTTCAAATTTAATTCTTAAATTAACTAGGTGAACTCTCACTCAAAAAAACATCCCTCATGTTGCCTTAGTGATTACATGAACCCAATCCACTACACCAAGTACGATCTTCACGAGAGAAGATGTAGCTTCAAAGGCGAACAATCAACATGTTCAACATATCATTCATATGACTCATGCTTTACCTTTTGGTGTTCCGTGTTCCGAGACCATGTCTGTACATGCTAGGCTCGTCAAGATTAACCTTAGTATCTGTATGTGCAAATCTGGCTTGCACCCATTGTATGCACACGTAGAATCTATAACACCCGATCATCATGAGATGCTTCGAAACGACGAGTCTTAGCAACGGTGCCTACTAAGGACGAACACTTTATTACTTGATATTTTAGTGAGAGGAATCATCTTATAATGATACCGTCACGATCTAAGCAATACAAGATGCAAAAAGGATTAACATCACATGCAATTCATAATATGTGACATGATATGGCCTTTCTTCTTATGCCTTTGATCTCCATCTCCAAAGCACGGACATGATCTCCATCATCACCAGCGTGGAGCCAAGGTCAGTGGCACCGCTTCATGGTTGTCCATCACTTAATAGGAACTATTACAACTACTTGGAATAAAGCTATTACATGATGAATAGACACGCGGGTCTTAACAAAATAAAGACAACCATTAGGCTCCTGCCGGTTGCCATATTACAATAAGGATCATTGCATACATAATATATATTAACAATCACACCGTGGCCATATCACATCACATGCCCCTGCAAAAACAAGTTAGACGCCTCTAATTTTCTTACCTATGAACAAGAACCACAATGCTGATACAAGTGTTGTCAGATGCTAATTGTAAATTGAATATTAACTATGGTGGGAGAGACAGACACCCGCAAAGCCACTTGTGCAATGAAAGTTGCACGTCAAGCGTGGAGCAAGTCTCATGTGTGAGGACATGTAAGGTTAGCCCCCCGCTTCATCCCACCATCCTGCAAGATGCAAAGTACATGTGAAGACAACGAGAACAAAAACATCAATGCCCACAAAAACACTGTGTTCTACTCGTGCAACAGATCTATGCATAGACACGGCTCTGATACCACTAATGGGTTCGTAGCAGGAAAAATAAAAAAATTCTACCGCAAGAACGAACAAAACCAAGATCTAATCTAGGAAAAGCCAATATCTAATCTATTAGATCAGTGCAACGAGATAGATATGTACTAACCCTTGTAGATCCAAAAGCCTTGTGCGAGATCGGATCTCGTGGTTGATGTAGACGATCATTGGTCGATCTCAAGATCAAGTAGACGATCCTTCTGGCACTGCGTTCCGGCAGCGCTTCGGTAGTCGTTCACACGTGTGGATCGATGTAGACCTTCCTCTCCCCATTCCAGTGGGCAGCGGAGGTGGTAGATCTTCATGGAATCCTAGCAGCACGACGGCATCGTGGTGGTGGTGGAGAAGGATTTCTGCAGGGCTTTCCCTAAGACAGAGCAGGAGGACGGTGGAGGAGAGAGGCGACCAGGGTTTGGGGTGGAAGGGTGCAAGGGGGAGGCGCCCCCTCCCCTCCTTTATATAGTGGGGGGTGGCCTAGGGCTGGCCCCCTTGCCCTCTAGGGTTTTGCACGCCAAGGGAGGGGGGAAAGTTTTCTTCCCCCCAAGTATTCCCCTTTATTTCTTGGTTTTCAAGTAAATCCTATAGAATCTTCTAGAACCTTCGGAAACATTCTGAAACCTTCCATAAGCTCCATAAAAATACTCTGGAACATTTACGAAACCCAGAAATTGATCTCCATTATATGAATCATATTCTCCGGATAGTTCCGGATCTCCTCAGGATGTCCCGGATCCAATCCCAGACTCCGAACAACATTCGGTCTCTAACTCTTATTCCATATCTACCTAAACAGCATCGAACCTTAAGTGTGTCACCCTACGGTTCGCGAATATGTAGACATGATCGAGACACCTCTCTAATCAATAACCATCAGCGGGATCTGGAGATCCATAATGGCTCCCACATACTCAACAATGACTTCATGATCGATAGAACCATTTACATACAACACCAATTCCCTTTGTCACGCGATACTCTACTTATCCGAGGTTCGATCATCGGTATCTCGATACCTAATTCAACCTCATTACTGATAAGTACTCTTTACTCATTATGTGATATGTCATCCCTTGTGACATAGTCACATGCTTGCAAGCTAATTAGATGACATTCCACCGAGAGGGCCTAGAGCATATCTATCCTTCATATGGATGGAAAAATCCCAGTCTTGATCCATGCGCTTCAACACATACTTTCCGAATACCTAATGCCACCTTTATAACCACCCAGTTATGAAGCGGCGTTTGATGTCATCAAACCACTCATCCAATGATGGTGATTAACACAATATCATGGTCGAAGGATTAGGTTATTGTGTATTTGAAAGCTTGTAGCAAAACGAACTTAATGACTTGATCTTATGCTATGCTTACTATGGGTGTGTGTCCATCACATCATTCTCTTAATGATATGATCTTGTTATTAATAACCTCCAATGTCCATGATCAGGAAACCATGATCATCTATTAATCAACAAGCTAGTCTTAACAAGAGTCTTACTAGACTCTTTTATGTTTACAAAACACACAAGTATTAGTGTTTCCTAATAATACAATTACAGCATGGGATGTAAACATTCATCATAAACACAAAGATATAATAATAACCATTTTATTATTGCCTCTTGGGCATATCTCCAACAATCAGTGTGTCAAACCTTGGTCGCAGAGACCAAAAACACATAGGAAAGCAGCTTCCATGTTGCATGTTGCACCAGTATGGCAGAAGTTTCATCATAGAATCCACTGGAGTGTGTGTTCTCATGTGGATCCATTTGGTCTAGGAAAATAATACATGTAATGGCACTAGTGGATCAATGTGGTCTAGGAAAAGAACACATGCAATGCCACTAGTGGATCAGTGTGTCAAACCATGGTGACATAGACCAAAAACACATAGGAAAGCACCCTCCATGTTGCCTATTGCACTAGTGTGGCAGAAGTAGCATCACAGAATCCACTTGAGTGTGTGTTGTTATGTGGACCAGTGTGGTTTAGGAAAAGAACACATGCAATGACTCCAGGTGAATTAGTTTGGTCTAGGAAAAGAACTCATGCAATGACACAAGTGGATCAGTGGTCAAACCTTGGTCACAGAGACCAAAAACAGATAGGAAAGCAGCTTCCATGTTGCATGTTGCACCAGTGTGGCAGAAGTTGCATCATAGAATCCACTGGAGTGTGTGTTGTCATGTGGATCCATTTGGTCTAGGAAATTAACACCTGCAATGGCACTAGTGGATCGGTGTGTCAAACCTTCATCACAAAGACCAAAAACACATAGGAAAGCAGGTTCCACATTGCAAGTTGCACCAGTGTGGTAGAAGTTGCATCACAGAATCCACGGGAGTGTGTGTTGTCATGTGGATACATTTGGTTTATGGAAAGAACACATGCAATAGCACTACGTGATCAGTGTGGTCTAGTAAAAGAGCACATGCAATGCCACTAGTGGATCAGTGTGTCAAACCATGGTGACACATACCAAAAACAAATAGGAAAGCAGCTTCCATGTTGCATGTTGCACTAGTGTGGTTGAACTTGCATCACAGAATCCACTAGAGTGTGTGTTGTCATGTGGATCCATGTGGTCTAGGAAAATAAGACATGCAATGGTACTAGAGGATCATTGTCTCAAACCTTGGTCACAAAGACCAAAAACACATGGGAAAGCAGCTTCCACATTGCAGGTTGCTCCAGTGTGGCAGAAGGTGCATCACAGAATCCACTATGTGTGATGTCATGTGGATATATTTGGTTTAGGGAAATAACACATGCAATGACACCAGGTGATCAGTGTGGTCTACGAAAAGAACACATGCAATGCCACTAGTGGATCAGTGTGTTAAACCATGGTGACACAGACCAAAAACACATAGGAAAGCAGCTTCCATGTTGCATGTTGCACTAATGTGGCAAAAGTTGCATCACATAATCCACTGGAGTGTGTGTTCTCATGTGGATCAATGTGGTTTAGGAGAACACATGTAATGCCATTAGTGGATCCATGTGGTCTAGGAAAAGAACACATGCAATGACACTAGTGGATCAGTGTGTCAAACCTTGGTCACAGATAGCAAAAACAGATAGGAAACCAGCTTCCATGTTGCATGTTGCACTAGTGTGGCAGAAGTTGCATCACAGAATCCACTAGAGTGTGTGTTGTCATGTGGATCCATGTGGTCTAGGAAAATAACACATGTAATGACACTAGCGGATCAGTGTGTTAAACCTTGGTCATAGAGACCAAAAACAGATAAGAAAGCAGCTTCAATGTTGCATGTTGCACTAGTGTGGCAGAAGTTGCATCACAGTATCCACTAGAGTGTGTTTTGTCATGTGGATCCATGTGGTCTATGAAAATAACACATGCAATGGTACTAGTGGATCAGTGTGTTAAACCTTGGTCACAAAGACCAAAAACACATAGGAAAGCAGGTTCCACATTGCATGTTGCACCAGTGTGGTAGAAGTTGCATAACAGAATCCAATGGAGTGTATGTTGTCATGTGGATCCATGTGGTCTAGTTAAATAACACATGCAATGTCACTAGTGGATCAATGTGTCAAACCTTGGTCATATAGACCAAAAACACATAGGAAAGCAACTTCCACATTGCATTTTGCACCAGTGTGGTAGAAGTTGCATCACATAATCCACTAGAGTGTATGTTGTCATGTGGATCCATGTGTTCTAGGAAAATCACACATGCAATGGTACTAGTAGATTAGTGTTTCAAATCTTGGTCAGAAAGACCAAAAACACATAGGAAAGCAGGTTCCCCATTGCTTGTTGCACCAATGTGGTAGAATATGCATCATAGAATCCACTGGAGTGTGTGTGTTGTCATTTGGATACATTTGGTTTGGGGAAAGAACACATGCAATGGCAATAGGTGATCAGTGTGGTCTAGGAAAAGAACACATGCAATGACACTAGTGGATCGGTGTGTCAAACCTTGGTCATAGAGACCAAAAACACATAGGAAGGCAGCTTCCACATTGCATCTTGCACTAGCGTCGCAGAAGTTGCATCATAGAATCCACTGGAGTGTGTGTTGTCATGTGGATCGGTGTGGTTTAGGAAAAGAACACATGCAATGCCACTAGTGGATCAATGTGGTCTAGGAAAAGAACATATGCAGTGAAACTAGTGGATTGGTGTGTCAACCCTTGGTCACAAAGACCAAAAACAAAAAGGAAAGCAGCTTCCACATTGCATGTTGCACTAGTGTGGAAGAAGTTGCATCACAGAATCCACTAGAGTGTATGTTGTCATGTGGATCAATGTGGTCTACGAAAAGAACACATGCAATGACACTAGTGGATAAGTGTGTCAAACCTTAGTCACAGAGACAAAAAACACATAGGAAAGCATCTTCCACATTGCATGTTGCACCAATCTGGCAAAAGTTGCATCATAGAATCCACTAGAGTTTGTGTTGTCATGTAGATCCATGTGGTCTTGGAAAGAAAAAAGCAATGACACTAGTGGATCAGTGTGTAAAACCTTGGTCACAGAGACCAAAAACACATAGGAAAGCAGCTTCCATGTTGCATGTTGCACCAGTGTGGCAGAAGTTGCATCACAGAATCCCCTAGAGAGTGTGTTGTCATGTGGATCCATGTGGTCTAGGAAAATAACACATGCAATGGCACTAGGTGATCTTTCTGGTATAGGAAAAGAACACATGCAATGAGAATAGTGGATCAGTGTGTCAAACCATGGTGACACAGATAAAAAACACATAGGAAAGCAGCTTCCATGTTGCATGTTGCACCAGTGTGGCAGAAGTTGCATCACAGAATCCACTGGAATGTGTGTTGTCATGTGGATTAGTGTGGTTTAGGAAAAGTACACATGAAATGCCACTAGTGCATCAATTTAGTCTAGGAAAAGAAGACATGCAATGCCACTAGTGGATCAGTGTGTCAAACCATGGTGACACAGACCAAAAACACATAGGAAAGCAGCTTCCATGTTGCATGTTCCACTAATGTGGCAAAAGTTGCATCACATAATCCACTGGAGTGTGTGTTCTCATGTGGATCAATGTGGTTTAGGAGAACACATGTAATGCCAATAGTGGATCCATGTGGTCTAGGAAAAGAACACATGCAATGACACAGTGGATCAGTGTGTCAAACCTTGGTCACAGATAGCAAAAACAGATAGGAAACCAGCTTCCATGTTGCATGTTGCACTAGTGTGGCAGAAGTTGCATCACAGAATCCACTAGAGTATGTGTTGTCATGTGGTCTAGGAAAATAACACATGTAATGACACTAGCGGATCAGTGTGTTAAACCTTGGTCATAGAGACCAAAAACAGATAAGAAAGCAGCTTCAATGTTGCATGTTGCACTAGTGTGGCAGAAGTTGCATCACAGTATCCACTAGAGTGTGTTTTGTCATGTGGATCCATGTGGTCTAGGAAAATAACACATGCAATGGTACTAGTGGATCAGTGTGTTAAACCTTGGTCACAAAGACCAAAAACACATAGGAAAGCAGGTTCCACATTGCATGTTGCACCAGTGTGGTAGAAGTTGCATAACAGAATCCACTGGAGTGTATGTTGTCATGTGGATCCATGTGGTCTAGTTAAATAACACATGCAATGTCACTAGTGGATCAATGTGTCAAACCTTGGTCATATAGACCAAAAACACATAGGAAAGCAACTTCCACATTGCATTTTGCACCAGTGTGCTAGAAGTTGCATCACATAATCGACTAGAGCGTATGTTGTCATGTGGATCCATGTGGTCTAGGAAAATAACACATGCAATGGTACTAGTAGATTAGTGTGTCAAATCTTGGTTAGAAAGACCAAAAACACATAGGAAAGAAGCTTCCCCATTGCATGTTGCAGCAATGTGGTAGAATATGCATCACAGAATCCACTGGAGTGTGTGTGTTGTCATTTGGATACATTTGGTTTGGGGAAAGAACACATGCAATGGAAATAGGTGATCAGTGTGGTCTAGGAAAAGAACACATGCAATGACACTAGTGGATCGGTGTGTCAAACCTTGCTCATAGAGACCAAAAACACATAGGAAGGTAGCTTCCACATTGCATCTTGCACTAGCGTCGCAGAAGTTGCATCATAGAATCCACTTGAGTGTGTGTTGTCATGTGGATCGGTATGGTTTAGGAAAAGAAGACAAGCAATGCCACTAGTGGATCAATGTGGTCTAAGAAAAGAACATATGCAATGAAACTAGTGGATTAGTGTGTCAACCCTTGGTCATAGAGACCAAAAACAAAAAGGAAAGCAGCTTCCACATTGCATGTTGCACTAGTGTGGAAGAAGTTGCATCACAGAATCCACTAGAGTGTATGTTGTCATGTGGATCAATGTGGTCTACAAAAATAACACATGCAATGACACTAGTGGATAAGTGTGTCAAACCTCAGTCACAGAGACAAAAAACACATAGGAACGCATCTTCCACATTGCATGTTGCACCAATCTGGCAGAAGTTGCATCATAGAATCCACTAGAGTTTGTGTTGTCATGTAGATCCATGTGGTCTTGGAAAGAAAAATGCAATGACACTAGTGGATCAGTGTGCAAAACCTTGGTCATAGAGACCAAAAACACATAGGAAAGCAGCTTCCATGTTGCATGTTGCACCAGTGTGGCAGAAGTTGCATCACAGAATCCACTAGAGAGTGTGTTGTCATGTGGATCCATGTGGTCTAGGAAAATAACACATGCAATGGCACTAGGTGATCTTTCTGGTATAGGAAAAGAACACATGCAATGAGAATAGTGGATCAGTGTGTCAAACCATGGTGACACAGATAAAAAACACATAGGAAAGGAGCTTCCATGTTGCATGTTGCACCAGTGTGGCAGAAGTTGCATCACAGAATCTACTGGAATGTGTGTTGTCATGTGGATTAGTGTGGTTTAGGAAAAGAACACATGCAATGATACTAGTGGATCAGTGTGTCAAACCTTAGTCACAGAGACTAAAAATAGATAGGAAAAAAGCTTCCACATTACATGTTGCATCAGTGTGGCCGAAGTTGCATCACAGAATGCACAGGAGCGTGTGTTGTCATGTGGATCAATGTGGTCTAGTAAAAGAACACATGCAATGACACTAGTGGATCACTGTGTCAAACCTTAGTCATAGAGACCAAAAACAGATTGGAAAGCAGCTTCCATATTGCATGTTGCACCAGTGTGGCAGAAGTTGCATCACAGAATCTAGTGGAGTGTGTGTTGTCATGTGGATGCATGTGGTCTAGGAAATAACACACGCAATAATACTCGTGGATCAGTGTGTCAAACCTTGGTCAAATACACCAAAAACACATAGGAAAGCAGCTTCCATGTTGCATATTGCACCGTTGTGGCAGAAGTTGCATCATAGAATCCAATAGAGTGTGTTTTGTCATGTGGATCCATGTGGTCAAGGAAAATAACACATGCAATGGCACTAGGTGATCAGTGTGGTCTAGGAAAAGAACACATGCAATGACACTAGTGGATCATTATGTCAAACCATGGTGACACAGACCAAAAAAACATAGGAAAGCAGCTTCCATGTTGCATGTTGCTCCAGTGTGGCAGAATTTGCATCGCAGAATGGAGTGTGTGTTGTCATGTGGATCAGTGTGGTTTAGGAAAAGAAGAAATGCAATTCCACTAGGTGATCAATGTGGTCTAGGTAAAGAACACATGCAATGAAACTAGTGGATCAGTGTGTCAAACCTTGGTCACAGAGACCAAAAACAGATAGGAAAGTAGATTCCACATTGCATTTTGCACCAGTGTGGCAGAAGTTGCATCACAGAATCCACTAGAGTGTGTGTTTTCATGTGGATACATGTGGTCTAGGAAAAGAACACATGCAATTCCACTAGTGGATCGGTGTGTGAAAGCTTGGTCACACATACGAAAAATAGATAGGAAAGCAGCTTCCACGTTGCATGTTGCACTAGTGTGGCAGAAGTTCCATCACAGAATCCACTGGAGTGTGTGTTTTTGACCATGTGGTCGTGGAAAAGCACATGCAATGCCACTAATGGATCCATGTGGTCTAGGAAAACAACACATGCAATGCCACTAATGGATCCCATGTGTTAAACCTTGGTCACAGAGACCAAAAACAAGTAGGAAAGCAACTTCCATGTTGCATGTTGCACCAGTATGGAAGAAACATCACCGAATCATCTAGAGTGTGTGTTGTCATGTGGATCAATGTGGTCTAGTAAAAGAACACATGAAATGATACTAGTGGATCAGTGTGTCAAACCTCGGTCATAGAGACCAAAAGCAGATAGGAAATCAGCTTCCAGATTGCATGTTGCACCAGTGTGGAAGAAGTTGCATCACAGAATCCACTTGAGTGCGTTTTGTCATGTGGATCCATGTGGTATAGGGAAAGAACACATGCAATGAAACTAGTAGATCAGCATGTCAAACCTCGGTCACAGATACCAAAAACACATAGGAAAGCAACTTCCATGTTGCATGTTGCACTAGTGTGGGAGAAGTTGCATTGCAAAATCCACTAGAGAGTGTGTTGTCATGTGTATCCATGTGGTCTAGGAAAATAACACATGCAATGGCACTAGGTGATCTCTGTGGTCTAGGAAAAGAACACATGCAATGAGACTAGTGGATCAGTATGTCAAACCATCGTGACACAGATAAAAACATATGGGAAAGCAGCTTCCATGTTGCATGTTGTACCAGTGGGGCAGAAGTTGCATCACAGAATCCACTGTATGTGTGTTGTCATTTGGATTATTGTGTTTTAGGAAAAGAACACATACAATGCCACTAGTGGATCAATGTGGTCCAGGAAAAGAAGACATGCAATGAACCTAGTGGATCAGTGTTTCAAACCTTGGTCAAAGAGACCAAAAAAAATAGGAAAGAAGCTTCCACATTGCATGTTGCACCACTGTGGCTGAAGTTGCATCATAGAATCCATAGATTGTGTGTTGTCATGTGGATCAATGTGGTCTAGTAAAAGAACACATGGAATGACACTAGTGGATCAGTGTGTCAAACCATGGTCATAGAGACAAAAACAGATAGGAAAACAACTTTCACATTGCATGTTGCACCAGTGTGGTAGAAGTTGCATCACAGAATCCACTTGAGTGTGTGTTGTCATGTGGATCCATGTGGTCTAATAAAAGAACACATGCAATGACACTAGTAGATCATATGTCAAACCTTGGTCACATAGACCAAAAACACATAGGAAAGCAGCTTCCACATTGCATGTTGCACCAGTGTGGTAGAAGTTGCATCACAGAATCAACTAGAGTGTGTGTTGTCATGTGGGTCCATGTAGTCTAGGAAAGAACACATGTAATGACTCTAGTGGATCAGTTTATCAAACCTTGGTCACAAAGACCAAAAACACATAGGAAAGCAGCTTCCATGTTGCATGTTGCACTAGTGTGGAAGAAGTTGCATCACATAATCCACTAGAGTGTGTGTTGTCAAGTGGATCAGTGGGGTTTAGGAAAATAACACATGCAATTCCACTTGTAGATCAATGTGGTCTAGTAAAACAACAGATGCAATGACACTAGTGGATCAGTGTGTCAAACCTTGCTTAGAGAGACAAAAAACAGATAGGAAAAAACCTTCCACATTACATGTTGCAGCAGTGTGGCCGAGGTTGCATCATAGAATGCACTGGAGTGTGTGTTATCATGTGGATCAATGTGGTCTAGGAAAAGAACACATGCAATGGAACTAGTGGATCAGTGTGTCAAACCTTAGTCACAGAGACCAAAAACAGATAGGAAAGCAACTTCCATATTGCATGTTGCACCAGTGTGGTTGAAGTTGCATCATAGAATTCACTTGAGTGTGTGTTATCATGTGGATCCATCTGGTCTTGGAAAAGAACACATGCAATGACACTAGTTGATCAGTGTGTCAAACCTTGGTCACAGAGACCAAAAACACAAAGGAAAGCACCTTGCACATTGCATGTTGCACTAGTGTGGCAGAAGTTGCATTATAGAATCCATTGGAGTGTATGTTGTCATGTGGATCCATGTGGTCTAGGAAAGAACACACGCAATAACACTAGTGGATCAGTGTGTCAAACCTTGGTCAAATAGACCAAAAACACATAGGAAAGCAGCTTCCATGTTGCATGTTGCACCATTGTGGCAGAAGTTGCATCATAGAATCCACTAGAGTGTGTGTTGTCATGTGGATCCTTGTGGTCTGGGAAAATAACACATGCAATGGCACTAGGTGATCAGTGTGGTCTAGGAAAAGAACACATGCAATGACACTAGTGGATCAATATGTCAAACCATGGTGACACAGACCAAAAACACAAAGGAAAGTAGCTTCCATGTTGCATGTTGCACCAGTGTGACAGAATTTGCATCGCATAATCAACTGGAGTGTGTGTTGTCATGTCGATCG
This sequence comes from Avena insularis, assembly GCA_023614405.1. Classification (NCBI taxonomy): domain Eukaryota; kingdom Viridiplantae; phylum Streptophyta; class Magnoliopsida; order Poales; family Poaceae; genus Avena; species Avena insularis. The sequence goes on from CM042692.1 coordinate 115,843,576, forward strand.
GTGTGGTTTAGGAAAAGAACACATGCAATGCCACTAGTGGATCAATGTGGTCTAGGAAAAAACACATGCAATGACACTAGTGTATAAGTGTGTCAAACTTTTGTCACAGAGACCAAAAACAGACAGGAAACTAGATTCCACATTGCATGTTGCACTAGTGTGGCAGAAGTTGCATCACAGAATCCACTGGAGTGTGTGTTGTCATGTGGATACATGTGGTCTAGGAAAATAACACATTCAATGCCACTAGTGGATCAGTGTGTCAAATATTATCAGAGAGACCAAAAATAGATAGGACAGCAGCTTCCACATTCAGTACAAGAAAAGTTGGCTTTTACAACGGACGATTTTCGTGGTTGATGGCCCGTTTTTCATGGCTAAAAAGTCTTCTACGATCGATGCCCATCGTGGTAAAAGCCCCGTCACAAAATAATCGACCAAAGTTTTTTTCCTAACCGTGGCGGATCGCACCCTTCAGCCACGAAAACTTGTTCCATTTTAGTTTGGTTCACCAGCTGCGTTGACTGCTGACATCATGCAAAATGCCACGTGGCAAACACCGTTAACAACCAGTTAGCGCCGTTAACTGCCACGGAAACCGTGGTAGAAGCTAGGTCTAGCCAAGGCCTGCTCACAATTAAGTGGGCCGGCCCATCAAGAGAGCCCAATAAGATTACAGCCCTTTACTGTTTCGTCCGACACTGTTTGAAATGGGCCCAAAGATGTGGCCAGCAGCGGCCCGCGAATGTCAGGCCCGTTACTATTTCGGCCTACAAAAGCCCACAGTTTTCAAACACTGTGCGACCCGTTAACAGTCTGCGACAAGTAGGCCCGATACTGTTTTGGCCTTTTACTATTCTGGCTCACTTTTGAGAAGGTCTGATACTGTTTTGGCCTTTTACTATTCTGGCTCGTTACTATTCTAGCTGTCTACTATTCATGTTCGTCTTGGTTACTTCTTTACCGTTTCGTTCTTCGTGCTTTATCGCCGCTATTCGCTCTGCCTGCGTCAGCCTACTATTGTTCTGGCCTGTTTGCTTTTCTGGTCTATTATTGTTCTGGCCTATTACTGTGCTGGGTTGTTACTATTCTAGTCTGCTGGTGTTTTGCACTTTTCGCTGTTTTGGCACATTATCTCCGCTGTTACTATTATTCGCTACATCGTCTAGCTCTGCTACTGTTTTGGCCTGCTACTATTTTGGCCTGTTACTATTTTGGCCTATTACTGTTTTGGCTTTATCTTTTTGGTCTCTATATTATTTTGGTGTTTTGCCTTTTACTGTTTTGTCTCATATCGTTCTACCGAGTTGCCATTACTGTTTCGGTAATTCTGAAGGCCATGCAAATATCATAAAAGGAGTATAATTAGCGATCATCTTTTACTGTTCATGGAAGGCGCAATAAAAGAAGGGCAAATAACAAAACCCTATACAGTTACCTGATCGACCTGGCTGGCGCAGTTCTGGTACCACCATTCGTGGACAGCGTCAACTAAATGCCTACGTGGCCTATGCGAGTTATCTAGATATTACATCAGCTGCAAACTTCTTAAAAATATTACATAATATGAACAAAAGGGAAAGAAAATTCAGAATTTCAGTTGTCAATCAAGTTGATAGCAGAGTCCTCAATTTGCTTTCTCAATCCATCAACTGTATCTCCCTTTGAGTGTGACAGCTACATTGGAAAACCACCTTGAGACGTGATCTTGCAGTCCCCTCTTTGGTGGTGATGGCAATAATTGCAGTCTGAAACTAAGTAATAACAAATTAATACAGCAAAGAAGACAAACTACTCATAGCTAAGAATGAATCAGATGGGAATTATAACTGCATAATACGAACATGTAGAGCAGGAATGCAAACTATGAATTAACTATATAGTAGAGGATAATTATGTCGTTGCCTAGGATGAACCAGAACCAGATACGAGATATAATGGTGTGGCTTGTGAACCTGTAGAACAAGACAAACAAACAATAAACAAGTATGCCAACAATGAAATGAGCAATCAAACAAAGTGTTTCTTAGAATTTCAGTATAAACTAGCCAGGTCATTTCAGCAAATATATATGGAAGCAGTGGTATCCCCTGGAATGCAAGAGTCGTTGGGTGACTCAGAATTTGCGGTGAGCTACACAATGGCATGCAGTTACTGTCGTAGCTAAGCATGAACCACATGGAAATTATAACCACAGCATACCAGAACTTGTGAAAAGGAATGGAAAACACGAATGAACTATATAGTAAAGAATAATTATGCTGTTGATTAGGACGAACCATCACCAGATACAGAAAATATATAATGGCATCGCTGGTGGACCTGTAGGCTGTGAAACCAACGTGTTCAGTGGTGCCTTTTTGAGTTCTACGCAAAGAAAAAGAAAATAGTCAGTGTTGCAGCTTTTGAAGCACCAGATGGCAACAATAAAATTATAATCGAACGAGTACGAAGAGTTTGAATGGGTACTACAGGATAGCAGAACGATACTAGGGAGGAAATAATAGCAGGAACTTAGCTCAGGAATAACCAGAAAGAGTCAGTAACTGTGGAGCCGGGAATCCACACTAATATTTTCCACTGACATTACATTTTGCAAGATCTACAGAATAGCAGGCAATTACTGGTGTACGGAGCAGCTAAGATAAGAACATGTGCATGACAATATAACAGACATGTGCATGACTTGAAATTTGTAGAGAAGCGAATGCAAACAAACATGTCTATGACATTGTATGTACTAGCAAGAAGAACAAGCGTGCCCAGTGACTTGCCTGTACTAGCACGATTACAAAAATGCAGTTCACTCTAGCAGGCTTGAACCTGCTATACCGCTGACAAAACAAAAACAGGTTGGAGATTTGGTTACCTTGGTCGGAGAGGCGTCTAAGCATTGTCGGTACCATGCGAGTGACGTCCAGGTTACCGAGGGTGCTACTGTTGCGGTGGTTGTTGGCGTTGGGGAAGCATATCTTGGGCGGTCGATGCCGATGCAGTCAACAATGATAACCGTGTAGCTGGTCTGGAGTAGTGGACATGGAACTTGTTGAACTAGATCCTGTCTAGTGGACAATGGTGAAGCTGCTCTTGTACGGTTGGGTAGCTTTCAATAGCGGGGAAGCAGAGCGTGGGCGGTCGACGATGCCATAGGCACGGTCAGCGAGACCACAGCTCTGGTGGAGTGGCAGAGAGACCCGGTGAACAAGATCCGATGGGGTGTGCATCGATGAAGTAGCTCCGGCAGCCGTGGAATTGCCGTCGGGCAGTACGCGGGATGGTCGTGGAGGTGAGGGCGTGGGAGAGAAGCCTGGGACTTTGGGAGGGCCAGTTGGAAAAACTACACGAATCGGGAACATGGAGGTGAACAGAAAAATAATTACGATCGTGCCCCCAAGCTATCGACTTTAGCGTGCCCATAGGGTGTCTGAACAATGGGTAGAATGGGAATTTTAAAGTCAAAAGGTTTTGAAACAGAGGAGCGCGAAATGCTTCAAAGTCGATGTGTTATTTTGCCGCTCGACAGAGATTTTGAATTTGGCTACCGGCCAAATAATAATAATAGAAATGTGGTACTCCCAAGTGGGAGATTTCGGCTCAATGTTTTTGAAACAGTGGGGAAGGAAATACTTCAAAGTCGGTGTTTGATTTTGCCACTCGAGAGAGATTTTGAATTTGGCTACCGGGCAAATAATAATTAATAGTAAAGTGGTACTCCCTGGTGGGAGGTTTGGGCTCAAAGTTTTTGAAATAGTGGGGCGGGAAATGCTTCAAAGTCGTTTTTTGATTTTGCCGCTCGATAGAGATTTTGAATTTGGTTACTGGCCAAATAATAATTAATAGAAAAGCGGTACTCCCCGGTGGGAGATTTCGGCTCAAAGTTTTCGAAACGGTGGGGCGGGAAATGCTTCTAAGTTGGTGTTTGATTTTGTTGCTCGAAAGAGATGTTGAATTTGGCTACATGCCAAATAATAATTAATAGTAAAGTGGTACTCCCTGGTGGGAGATTTGGCCTCAAAGTTTTTGAAACACTGGGGCGGGAAATGCTTCAAAGTCGGTGTTTGATTTTGCCGCTCGACAGAGATTTTGAATTTGGCTACCGGCCAAATAATAATTAATATAAAAGTGGTACGCCCCGGTGGGAGATTTGGCCTCAAAGTTTTTGAAACGGTGGGGTGGGAAATGCTTCAAAGTCGGTTTTTGACTTTGCCGCTCGACCGACATTTTGAATTTGACTACCGGCCAAATAATAATTAATAGAAAAGTGGTACTCCCCGATGGGAGGTTTGGCCTCAAAGTTTTTGAAACGGTGGGGCGGGAAATGCTTCAAAGTCAGTGTTTGATTTTGCCGCTCGATAGAGATTTTGAATTTGTCTAGAGGCCAAATAATAATAATAGAAAAATGGTACTCTTCGGTGGGAGATTTGACCTCAAAGTTTTTGAAATGGTGGGGCCGGAAATGCTTCAAAGTCGGTTTTTGACTTTGCCGCTCCACAGAGATTTTGAATTTGACTACCGGCCAAATAATAATTAATAGAAAAGTGGTTCTCCCTGGTGGGAGATTTGGCCTCAAAGTATTTGAAACGGTGGGGCGGGAAATGCTTCAAAGTTAGTGTTTGATTTTTCCGCTCGACAGATATTTTGAATTTGGCTACCAGCCAAATAATAATAACAGAGAAACGGTACTCCCCGGTGGGAGATTTTGCCACAAAGTTTTTGAAATGGTGGGGCGGGAAATGCTTCAACATCAGTGTGTGATTTTGCCGCTTGATTGAGATTTTGAATTTGGCTACCGGCCAAATAATAATATCTATCCCGAAATTCAAGTCCTAGAGTCACATCAACTAATCATCCATGAGCACAATAATTGTGCAGACTGATATTTTGAATTTGGCTAGCGTCCAGGCAACATTTGGATAAAAGGTGTACTCCCTATTCAGGAATTGAAGGCCGAGAGTGACATTAACTTATCATCCATAATGAAAATTGGATAACTCCGATTCAAACAGGGTTGGCTGCAGGTTTTGCCGCTCGACTGAGAATTTTTAATTTCATTAATGGTACTCCCTCCGTACGAATTTAAGGTTGATTCACATCAACTGGTCATCAAAATACTTACCACATTAGCAAAGAAATTGGATACATAATCTCCGATTCAAATGGGGTAGGCGGTAGGATTTGTCGATGGACTGAGATTTTGAATTTGGTGGTTCTCCAAAGAAGAAAAAACCTTTCTGAGGTTCATGAATCCAAGGCTGAGAGAGTGAGGTTCAGGCACAGGATTTTTGTGCATCAAGCATACGGTAAACAGATTAAAGCATGATGCGAAACAAATACTCCCTCCATTTTTGTTACATGGCCCCAAACACAACCTGGGCTCTGTAGCAGGAACCATTTAACAGGACCATTGTACTCACCTTTCATTGTTAGGGTTCATCTTCAATTTAGACAAGTCTCTTCATTTATGGGCTCTCGAGAATTCTGCTGATCTCATAACATCTTCAACTCCGCATCACATGCTAATGCTTTCTGTCTCATATCATCGATTGCTCGTCTATGCACTTCCAGTTCAGCCCGTAGTGCTACAATTTCTTCCCGACTAGACAAATACGGTGACTTGGACTTGCAGTGCCACAACCCAACATTACGCAGGAACGTGCTTTCACGATGACCTTCACCTTTTAGTACCATTTTAAATGTTTCCAGACATTCTTCTTGGGTTTGTTCCAGACCATCTTTCCCAGGTTTTGCCATCTCCTCATTCAATTTAATCTGTAAGGTTATCAGTTGGTAGACACGGGTGAGAGAAGAAAAGCTAATACAAAGAAACATGCAGACAACACATTTAACCTGTCTATGAACAAATCTTACAAGTTGGCATGGCTGATTATGCATCATATATATTGTAGTAAAAGTATAGCTATCTGATCATACTGATAAGAATTTTATCACTAGCACGCAATAACAGGACTATGCCAACATGGCATCTGTCTGTTTCTTCATCGCCGGGTGCATGATATACACAAGACAACTCTTTGTACGGCTGAAAACTGAAACTCACACTAGTTGGAAATCATCTAGTACTTAAATTAAAAAGAAAACTGGGCAGAAGTTCAGGCAGTGTTGCACATCTAAGTATACATATAAATCACTTTAGGTGTGTCATCACAAAATATCAATGGAACAGAAGACTTACAATAACACTCTCAGCGGAGGTATTAACCCCTTCTTTTTTGCTCGTCTGGCATGCATGGAATTTTGCTACAGACTTATCGCACCTCTCTGCAAAGTGGGCGGAACACATTATCAAAATATAAGAAGCACAAAGTCTATAGAAGATTAAAAAGTCATTATTCTTACTATTGCGCTCAGGTGGCCAACCAATGCACAAGATCCAGTTCGGTTTGTTAAGCATTGTGCGGCATGGTTTCTCTTGTTTTTCTTAGTGTTCATCTACAAAAGAAGACTAGTGATACCGATGTGCAAATAGGAATTTTGAATGTGATATGGTATTAGTCTTCACAAACCACACCGTAATCTTTGGATCAAACTAGTGGTCGAGAAGATCTATCCAATGTTGGTCAGTCAAAGTGTGTTCTATAGGAGTCGTTCTTTGAATATCCTTGCTTCCCTTACCATCAAAGTATTTACTCTTTAGCCTATGGCGCTACTGGCGCAAAGAACCAGAGAACATGTCCATGAGAACATACTGTACATCCTCATTATCCTGATCAAAGTTGAATTTTGTCTGTCTGCAAGAATGGAACATTTGATGTGTTATGTGACTTAGAATAGAACCAAGAGCAAGCTTGAATGCACGGGACAGAGCACCATGACTTACATGTAACTTCTGTAGTAATGAATTGTAATGGTCAGGGGTCTATTGGTGGAGCTTGAACGATGCGAAGATGGGAATAACATTCCTGACAAAAATGCCTATTTCGGATGCTATAAAAGCAGATTCTTCTAGATCTTCTTGCCTTCGCTTGCTAAGCACAATAGAATTGATGCAATATCTAGATTGCGTTCCGGAAATTTTAGCTTCAAGATTTTTTCCTACTATTTCCCCCCTTTTCTTAAATCCTCGTGTAGCTGCCAATTCAACCATTACATCAAGCTTGCACGGTATATATAAGGAAGCATGCATCGATAATCCTTGGAACACATACCTTGTTTTGTGACGAGCTGATCAATAGGTTGGTGATCATCGCTGGCTTGTTGGTGTTGTGCCAATAGTGTTAGGCAAGTAGAGGTCACAACTGGTTTGGCTGTCAATTGTTGTTGGGTATCTTGATTGGCAATTGGTGATTGTGGAATGTGTGGGATAGTATTTGCTGCGTCTACTACTGTTGGAACCTATGGTGTGCCGCCAAGACGACACTTTTTAGCCGTATGTGAGTTTCCTGATTTTCATTTATTGTATTTCACGGCGTGTGTTTGTGTTCCACCGGTAGCATTAGCATGACTGCTTGTCGACGCTTCACGTTTGGTACCTGAACGTGTCTTACATGAACCAGCTGATTCCTGACACACATAAACAATACTTCAATCTGTTATAGTTCTATATGTAATGATATGCACATGGAACCGAAGAATAGTAAGGCAAAATGTGCTCTATATATATGATGCATGAACTAGGCAGAGGGCATTCCAAAATATTTGGTGGGATTGAAATACAAAACATGGAAAATGCAACAGATATCAGAATTAAAAAATAGAGCAAGCACCTTGGGGGTGGACAAGCTGGCGGACTAGCAGGGAGGTCCTCAACGGGTCCAACTTCCTGAGTCAGGTCTCCCTTGAAATATTGTTCATCAATAGAAACTAATGCTGAATCAGACACTTGCCGATCATAGTTTTTCTCCCTGCTTGTACCTGGAAGGGTCTTAGGTGAACCAGCTGATTCCTGACACACATAAGCGATACCTTAATCTATCAAAGTCCTATGTAAAATGAGACGCGGATAGAACAGAAGAACAGTAAGGCAAGATTTGCTGAACATATATGATGCATGAACTAAGCAGATGGCATTGCACAACATTTGGTAGGAATTGAGGTACGAAACATCCCAGATGAAAGAAATATCGCAATGACAAGACAGAGCAAGCACCTTGGGCAGTGGACAAGCAGGAGGATTAGGGAGGGGTTTCTCGACCGGTCCATCTTCCTGAGTCAGGTCTCCCTCTAGATTTTGTTGGTCTTGAGGATAAAGATCTGAATCAGAATCCTGGACTTCATGATTGGTGGTGGTAGCTACGAGAGATCTAACTCTCTGCGGGCCAAGCGACCTTGCATATTTGGAATTCTTTAATAATCTATCTTCCGTTCTTCCTCATCAGGCGGCCGCAAATCACCTAACATGCATCAGCAAAAAATATATCTTATGAGACTTAAGAGCGAGGTGTGTGTAGAAGAGGAAGTTAGTACAGTGCTAACAAGCAGTTGAAAGCTCTAAAGGTACAATGATAGACATATGCTTAATTTCTTATACGATGCCTCAACAAGAAATGTCGGAGTACAAGATAAAAAACTCAGTGCGAGAATGCAGTGAAACAAGCGATGAACTAATTTCAGACATCAAATGCGTAAAGAGCATATGAAGTGTATGGCGGCAACCTTTGTGACCGCGATTACGCGATTTCCTTCCCGTGCCTTTGCCGGACTTATGGTGAGCTACAACCTTGCCGTTCGCCCTTGAGCGGGTTTGCATCCCCATCTCTCCGGCGCCATGGACAAGGTCGAGGAAGCAGATCTGGTGCCGCGGAGTCAGGGAAGTGGATCCAACAAAGCTGCAATGGTGTTGCTGAGCCGGCTCTAGCGCCGTGGACCTCGTGTACAGAGGAGCTGATCTGGTGCGGGCCAGCATCGGGAGCTTGTAAAACGTCTTTGTGGTCGCTATGGTGGCATGCCGGTGGAGAGGCTGTGAAGGGGAGATGGGACGGAAGGAGCACGGTCGTGGTCGTGCAAGGTGATCTCGAGGGATTCGGCCCGAAGGGCACGGGTGGTACTATTTTGTTTGAAACTTTGAATTGTGTGGCGCGTGGGAATTTACAAGAGAAACCATTTTGAGGAATGGCCTTTGGCGTGTTGTTTCTGGATCGAAGGGCGAGATGAAAAGTTAGTACCGTTTGAATTTTGGACGCAGGAGTCCATTGCGGTGGGTGTTTCTGGCGCACTGCTTGGTGGAAGAGGTGATTTCGGCTTGTGGTTTGTCGCTTAGTTAATTTTTTTACTCGATCTACTACTGTAGTCTAAAAGTTTGACTTTAGGTCCACACAAGTATATAGTGCACGGATTTATTCACGGTAATGGGCACGAACTACTTTTCATGGTAATGTGTTAATTTTCGGCAAAACGTGTTTCTACAAATCTAAACAAAAGTGCAAAATAAGGCTTTTCCATTTTCCGAATGGCTAGAATGAGACTGGGATACATTGTCTAGATGAAGCAATTAGGTATAGTACAGTTTCATACAGCGTGCAAAAGAAAATATCAGGCTGACAACACAATGAATGTCATCCTCATTATTCGAAATAACAATCTATTCACATGGCGGCTCTTTCATCACCCTTCAAAAATTATCTGCCTGCAAAGATGCACGGAGAATCTCTGCTCGTGCTTTTACCTATTCCAAAACCATCATGTTGATCTCATTGACATCTGCATCAACTGAATTGGGAACACGATTTTCAGTGACTAACTTCTGAAGATCAGCAGCAGCATCAAGGCCATCTTCAATAGTAGAAATCCATCCTCGGTTCAATTCCTTGATCCGCCGAGTGGCTATGTCCAAATCCTTTTGGAGAAGCCTAATCTTAGCTTCGGCCATGCACCATACTTCGGTTTGGTTCGTAGAAATGGTTGTATCACTGGCACACTGAATATCTATGCTGCGAACCTCCTTGGCAGGGACATGATCATGCACTTGCTTCTGCAAATTGCAATGCAGCAAATCAATCAGTAAATAACACGCAAGATGCAACAAATAGCCATGTTTAGGGTACTCGACCAGGCCATGTTTCTGTACCAGTTGTGTTGTGCCGAGCGGGGCTAGATCCGCATGTCCAAAACTCCTTAGGATTCCTTGGCAAGACAGGGCATGTTTCGACAGTACATCATCTTCCATGCCTTACAAAAAATATATACTAGTATGACAAGACAGGGCAAGCAACGGGTGAACTACTCTCAAAAATAAAATGCATAACGACAGCGCGCATATATGCAAAATGGAGACAAACCATTGTCTGGGGAGGATTGTTGGGGGTTATCATTGGGCTGGAGAGGCTTCGTACTAGTGCGAGATAACCAATTTGGCTTGACGACTAGCAGTTGCCTTTTCTTTTCTATTTGAACCGATCCCGCGGTACTGCAACTAGCATGCATTAGAAATAATTGGCGACGAGAAAGCACAAGGAAGCGATGAACTACATTCGGAAGTAGTAGTAGTAGTAAAGTGCAAGGAAGGCGGGCATAGTAAGTGTGCAGCAACCTTCGTCTCGGTTGTATGGACTTCTAACCATCGCCCTGGTGAGGGGTCCGCGTGGCGTACGCATCTCTCGGTTGGGATGGTGGGGAAGCTAACACTCTGAGTGGGGGAAGCAGATGTGACGAAGCAACGACGGTAGCATGGATGACAGCGTCGCTAAGTAGACTCCGGCGACCTAGAAGTCGGCTAAGGAGGGATGGGATAGAGGACGATGTGAGTATGGATTGTGGAGTTGGCGGGCGAGCGAGCAAGAGCACCATCAGTATGGAGGTAGCTAGCGTTTGCCGAGAACTGAGAAGTGAAGGAAGGATTAAATTTTGGGAAAGGTAGAAGGGAGGGTCCCGCCAATAATCCTCTAAAATTTTGAACTAGAAGATCCCGCCAATATCACGTGAAAAATTAGTCCTGAATCGCTCTTGGCTCACCTCCCGAGTAGTATTAAAAGGAAGGCTCGAAAAGCAACACACATCGAATGCGATGGGACGGTGGCATGTGCAGCTTGTGAAGAAAAGTCGGTGTCTAGTACGGTGGCGGATAGATGAAAAGGAAAATTGGGGTGGTGCTGGCTACCAGCCGTGGCCCTCATAAAAAAAATTATTTCAAATTCGTGTAAATACATCAAATAATTGATCCAACGGTCAACATTCAAAGTTATTTGTATGAATGGGGCCCATAAACTATAGTGAGTGAACTTGGGTTTCTTAGCTAAACGGTGCACATATGCATATGCCAACTCATTTGAAGTAATTTAGGCAGACAGACCAAGGAATCACAAGGAAAACATGCATGCTCTGCAATGTCCGGAAACATGGCGCGCTTGTCGCATTCTGAGCCAAATTCTTTTGATTTTCTCTACTAGTACGAAACATCCTCGTAATCACTTGGAAAGTGAAAACTGTTCTTTCATAATTGTCTAAAACTCCCACGATCAACATTGTTTACTATGCGAAGACGCACCCATCTACCTGATGTGAGAACCGTATCATAAAGTGTAGCTAGGGTATCGATATATATGGCCATGACCTTATTGGTCCTTCGGACTGAAACCCAAGAATGTTCATACATTGCAAGCTACTTGTAAATTGCACGTTCCATGCACGTGAGACTCAAATAATAGACATATGGCATATCATCATTATATAAAATTATAATAGGTAAATCACAAAAAATTATAAATGTGATCAACATATATAAAGTATGGGTGTATATTTGGTTCTTGTACTTTGTATCATCATGTAGAAGTCAAAGATTATTAGCTACCTAACACTTGAAATTTTTGGTGACATGGTCTAGAGAAACGAGGGAGAGGATTCTAGGAGTATGATGGAGAAGTGTGTTTTGAGGTTTGTGCATAGCATTCATTCTGCTAAAGACTATCTATAGAATCTTCTAAATGCTAGAATGGAAAAGAAGATCCAACAGTTGGGAATATTGGGATTCACGAGTATTGATCTAATGGTCATTATTCAAAGTTATTCGTACCTTACCAGTATTAGTAAATTGCACATGCCCTGCACGTGAGACTCAGATAATAGACGCCTGACATATCATCACTATATAAAATTATCTCTACTATTATAATTGAGCAGTTTTGAATTGGATCCATAGCACCAATCCACGCTGGTTGTTAGATCCAATGGTTCAAAGCAGCTAGATTCGTGTTAAATAGTACCTATAGTAAACTCCACCATGTTCTAGAACCATCATTTCACCACCCCCAAAATTTCATAGCACGGTAGGTTGTATTCTCAAGATGTGTAGATAGTTATTATTAATAGACTTAATTTATGCATTTCGGGGGTGGTGACATGATGTTTCTAGAACATGGTGGAGTTTTCTCTAGGTCTGTACTATATATTCAACACGAAACCAGTTGCTATGAACCATTGGATCTAACAGCCCAACGCTCAAGATTGGTTCTATGGATCCAATTCAAAACTGCTCCACTACAGTAGTAGAGAGAATACAGCCTACCGTGCTATGAAAATTTGGGGGTTCTAGCATGATGGTTCTAGAACATGCATGGTGGAGTTTGCTCTAGGTATTATTCAACACGAATCCAGCTTCTTTGAACCATTATTGGATCTAACAGCCCAATGGTTAGGATTGGTGCTATGGATCCAATTCAAAACTGCTCCATTATAGTAGTAGATATAGAGATATCTTACCACTATATAGTGTACGAATAACTTTGAATATTGACCGTTGGATCAAGACTCATGAATCCCAACATTTCCAGCTGTTGGATCTTCTTTTCCATTCTAGCATCTAGAAGATTCTATTGACAATCTTCAGCATAATGAATGTTATGCACAAACCTCAAAACACACTTCTCCATCATACTAGAATCTTCTCCCTAGATACATAAAAATATAAATATTCCCAATATCAAATCAATATCAATAGATTCACTAGAAAGTATAGTTTCTCAAAATGTCCATTTGATATTGTAGATATTCATAGTTTTTTGTATAAACTTGGTCAAACTTAGAAGATGTTGACTTTTGGCTAATGTTTAGGCGCCTTACATTTTGGGACGGAGGGAGTACCAAATATGGGAAATTTACCATAAACTATGATGTGGATATGTCCACGACCTTGCGAGGTTGCTTGGCCTGAAACTTGTTCATAAAAAACAAGATGATTATTAATCCAGTAGATGGCTTGAATTTCGGGGAAAAAACAGTTGCTAGAAGTAGATCGGTGTGCCGTACCAAGTCACACGTTGCGCAGCACCACGCTGTGGACGGGTTAGAGACAAGCCGGACTGTGCACCCGAGGCTGCAGAGAAGAGATCGATGGAGGATGGACGGTGAGAGCCAGCGAAGGAGAGAGGAAACACAACTTGTCTTGCATGCATATTACTACTAGTAGGTCCATATATTTACTACTAGTGGAGTGTACCTCGTGTCAGCATCCCATCATAGATTTTCTCTAACATCACACCGCCTTCCGATTCCTCCTCCAGCTGCTCTCATGCTGCCTCCTTTTTTTTGGAGAAGGAGCCGCCTCCCTTTTCGAGTAGTACTAGTACGGAAGTGGAGTAGTACATTGCTTTATACAGAGAAAAATATTTCCATCGCTTAGAAAATTGGAGTTGTTACTTTTCCTAGTATTTGGGAACCCCATTGGCAAAGCTGTTTACCTACACTAAGATGCGCATATCTACTTTCTTGTAGTACTACTACAAAATTCCCATAAACATGGATATGTCTGTGACCTTGCTTAGTCGCTCGTCCTGAAACCTGTTCATACTTATACATGGTAGGCCATTTTTGTGAAGCGGCTTTTTTCAAAAGTTGTGAAAAACTCATGTTTATTATTTTTCATGGCAGGTAGTACATGCGAAAGGACGCCATGCATGAGCCCCCTGTTTTTTGGCCTATATCTCTCTCTTTTTTCAAAGCAGGGTCAACTTTGCCGGCATGCAAAGTCTAGAAAGAAGTTGAATCTTTGAAAACTCTCGGTCATGTTCTCCATATATTGGCTGTCTGATGGGAAACTTCAAAAGATTTTTGTGGAATTTAAAGAGCAATTGGCACCTCATATGTGGTTCGAAATAATTTGATATAAATTCGATAGACTCCCTCTGATCCATATTTAATGTTCATAGATTCATCTAGATTCAAATGTATCTAGTCATGTTTCTGTGCTAGATGCATATACCCGAATCTAGACAAATCTGAGAACATTAATTTGAATCAGAGACAAATCAGATAAGAGATGTCTGACATATCATCACTATATAAAATTATAGTAGGTAAAGCAGAAAAATATAAATTTGATCAACATATATAAAGTATGGGTGTATATTTGGTTCTTCTACTTTCTGTCGTCATGTGTAGAAGTCAAATATTATTAGCTACCTAACACTTGAAATTTTTGGTAGTAACATTGGTCTAGAGAAACGAGTGATAAGATTCTAGTATGATGGAGAAGTGTGTTTTGAGGTTTGTGCATAGCCTTAATTATGCTGAAGACTATCAATTGAATCTTCTAGATGCTATAATGGAAAAGAAGATCCAACGGCTAGAAATGTCGTTCGGATTTGCATTGGCCAAATAGTTGTTGCTTTTCCTAGTATTTGGAAACTCGCATTGGCCAAGTGTTTTACCAATGCTAAGATGCACACATCTACTTTCTTGTAGTACTACCAAATTACCATAAACTATGATGTGGATATGTCCATGACCTTGCTTGGTCGCTCGTTCTGAAACCTATTCATACTTATACATGGTAGGCCATTTTTGTGAAGCGGTTTTCTTCAAAAGTTGTGAAAACTCATGTTTATTATTTTTCATGGCAGGCAATACAAGAAAAAGGACGCCATGCATGAGTCCCCCTATTTTGTTGCCTATTTCTCTCTCTTTTTCCAAAGCAAGGTCAACTTTGTCGGCATGCAAAGTCTAGAAAGAAGTTGAATCTTTGAAAACTCCCGGTCGTGTTCTTGATATATTAGCTATCTGGTGGGCAACTTCAAAAGATTTTTATGAAATTTAAAGAGCAATTGGCATCTCACATGTGGTTCGATATAATTTGACCTAATTTCGACAGACTCCCTACGATCCATATTAATGTTCATAGATTCATCTAGATTCAAATGTATCTAGTCATGTTTCTGTGCTAGATACATATATCCGAATCTAGACAAATTTGAGAATATTAATTTGAATCGGATACAATAGTGTAATTTAATTGGGTTAATTTATCTACGAACCTTGAAAACTCAAAGAACCTAGGAATCGCAAGTAAAACATGGATGGTTCGCTATGTCTGGAAACATGACATGCTTCTCGCATTCAGTGCCGCATTCTTATGATTTTCTTCACTGCTAGTACAAAACATCCCCAAAATCAGTTGGAAAAGTGAAAAATGTTTTTCCTAATTGTTCGAAACTCCCACGGGCAAGATTCTTTACTAGGCCAAGACACACCCATCTACCCGATGTCAGAACCCTATGTAAAAGTGTAGCTAGGGTATACATCGATACAGAAGGTCATGACCTTATTGGTCGTTCGTGCTGAAAACCAAGAATTAATAATGTTACATCATGGTGGGCTACAGAGAAGAATGTGCACCCGTGGCTACAGAGAAGAGATCGATGGAGGACGGATGGTGAGAGACAGCAAAAGAGAGAGAAAACACAACTTGTTTTGTGTGCATATTACTACTAGTAGGTCCATATATTTACTACTAGTGGACTGTACCTTGTGTGAGCAGCCCATCATAGCTTTGCTCTGACATCGCACCGCTTTCCGATTCCTCCTCACGCTACTCTCGTGCTGCCTCCTTTTTTTTGGAGAAGGAGCCGCCTTCCTTTTCGAGTAGTAATAGTACGGAAGTGGAGTAGTACTTTGCTTTATACAGGAAAAATATTTCCATCGCTTAGAAAATTGGAGTTCTTACTTTTCCAAGTATTTGCGAACTCCCATTGGCAAAGCTATTTACCAACGCGAAGATGCGCACATCTACTTTCTTGTAGTACTACTACAAAATTCCCATAAACATGGATATGTCTATGACCTTGCTTGGTCGCTTGTCCTGAAACATGTTCATACTTATAAATGGTAGGCCATTTTTGTGAAGCGGCTTTTCTCAAAAGTTGTGAAAAACTCATGTTTATTATTTTTCATGGCAGGTAGTACAAGCAAAAGGACGCCATGCATGAGTCCCCCTGTTTTTTTGGCCTATATCTCTTTCTTTGTTCAAAACAGGGTCAACTTTGCCAGCATGCAAAGTCTAGAAAGAAGTTGAATCTTTGAAAACTCTCGGTCGTGTTCTCCATATATTGGCTGCCTGGTGGGCAACTTCAAAAGATTTTTGTGGAATTTAAAGAGAAATTGGCAGCTCACATGTGGTTCGAAATAATTTGACATAATTTCGACAGACTCCCTCCGATCCATATTTTATGTCCATAGATTCATCTAGATTCAAATGTATCTAGTCATGTTTCTGTGCTAGATGCATATACCCGAATCTAGACAAATCTAAGAACATTAATTTGAATCGGAGACAGTAGTGTAATTTAAGTGGGTTAATTTATCTACGAACCTTGAAAACTCAAAGAACCTAGGAATCACAAGTAAAACATGGATGGTTCGCTATGTACGGAAACATGGGAACCTCAAAACACTTCTCCATCATTCTAGAATCTTCTCCCTTATTTCTCCAGACCATGTTACCAAATTTTGAAGTTTTAGATTAGCTAATAATCGTTCACTCTACATGATATACAAAGTACGAGAACCAAATATATACCCATATATTATAGATGTTGATCAAATTTATATTTTTTTCTGCTTTACCTATTATAATTTTATATAGTGATGATATGTTAGATGTCTATTCTCTGAGTATCACGTGCAGGGCACGTGCAACTTACTAGTTTACTACTAGCACTACATGAATTTGTTGGATAAATTACATGTTATATTTTTCAAGCTTAATTTTATACTCCCTCGGAACCAAATT
The DNA here is from genome assembly GCA_023614405.1 of Avena insularis. Taxonomy (NCBI): domain Eukaryota; kingdom Viridiplantae; phylum Streptophyta; class Magnoliopsida; order Poales; family Poaceae; genus Avena; species Avena insularis. The sequence continues at coordinate 115,860,530 of CM042692.1, forward strand.
AGTTGACTTAGTTTTATCCAGATTCGGATGTATCTAACACTAAAACAAGTCTAGATACATGAATCTAGACAAATCTAAGTCAACTAATTTGGGTCGGAGGGAGTAGATAATTTCACCCGAAAGTGCATCAGACTTCGATCAACACGTTCAGTGGAATTAAAAGGTTACATCAAAAATAGAAAATTACATCCAAGTCCATACAATTGGCACAAAGGCCCCTAAAAATTAGCTTGGAAAGGCAGTTGGGTCCGGCTCAATTTCAACCGAGCAGCTGATCCATACTCTTGCTACTACTATTTGCTTCACACACGAAACATAGTGCGCACCTGCGTGTTGATCATGGTCGAAGGGACGATATTACTCGGAACGAGTAGAGGAGCACACTGCCCCCATACCGAGTCGATTCCCCCAGCCGCACCTTCGCCAGCCGTAAGTTCCTCGCGCTCGAGCTCAAACTTGAGCATGTCCTGATGGTGAGCAAGGGCCAGCATAGGATCGATAGGCTCGAGGGGACCCAGGATGGCGTTGTTGTAGGGGTTCGTAACATGGAAAACAAAAATTTTCTATCGCATACAAACAAACAAGCCAAGATCTATCTATTAGATTGCAGCAACGAGTCGATGGAATAACTCACCCTCGAAGATTCCAAAGTGTTTAACGAGAGCAGATTCTCGTGGGTGATGTAGTCGTACTCTTTCCGATCTCAAGATCGCGTAGACGATCCTTCCAGCGCCACGCTCCTAAGCGCTCCCGCAATCGGTCACACGCTCGGTACTGACGAAGACCTTCCTCTCCTTGTTCCAAAGAAAATGGAGGTTGTAGCACTCTCCTTGTGATTCCGGCAAGACAACGGCGTGGTACCTAAGTAGAGGGAGATCCCAGGCTTCGCCTTAAGCCGGGTAGTATGGTGGAGCTTATGAGAGAGGCTATTAGTGGTCTAGTAATTAGACACACCAATTAGAGGGCTCTAAACCAATTAGAAGGCTCTAAACCGAAATAGCTCTAAACCGGGGTCTAGATCTAGGGTTTAGTTTAGAGGATAGGAAACTTGTGTGTCTTAGGAGGGGAGCCCTGCCCCTCCTTATATAGGTGGGAGGGCTGGCCGGCCAAGGGGAGGAGTTCCTCCCCAACTCGGCCTTGGGAGGTGCGCCGGCCAAGGGGAGGAATTCCCCTCCAACTCGGCCTCCTCCAATCCTCCTCTTTTCCCACTTCCCAAAATTGCCGTTTGACTTTCAAACTAGCCGTTTGACTTTTCAATTTAGGATTTAAATAAATACTTTATTTGGGACAGCAAGAACACCTAGTACATGATGCAATCATTCAAATATGTAATGACACATTCATGTACCCTTCCCCCTCCGGAGTGCCGGACATTCCGGGACCTTCTAGAATGTTCCCGATGAAAACACCGGAACCATTCCCCAACTCCGAAACGGGACTTTCCTTATATGAATCTTATTCTCCGGACCATTCCGGATCACCTCGTGATATCCCGGATCCCATCCGAGACTCCGAACAACATTCGGTCTCTTTCTCATAACACCATAACTACTCAAACAACGTCGAATCCTTAAGTGTGTCTCCCTACAGTTCGTGAATTATGCGGACATGATCGAGACACTTCTCCGAACAATAACCAATAGAGGAATCTGGAAATTCATATGGCTCCCACATATTTCTACGATTACTTTGCGATCGAATGAACCACTTACATACGATACCAATTTCCCTTTGTCTCACGATATGTTACTTATCCGAGGTTATGATCGTCGGTATCTCTGCATACCTAGTTCATCCTCGCATCGATAAGTACTCTTTTCTCGTTCGTGATATGTGATCCCTTGTGACCAAGTCACATGCTTGCAAGCTAATTGTATGACATTTCACCGAGAGGGCCCAGAGAATATCTATCCGTCATGTGGATGGACAAATCCCACTCTTGATCCATGTGTTTCAACCAATACTTTCCGAACACTCAATGCCACCTTTATAGCCACCCTGTTACGGTGTGGTGTTTGATGACATCAAAGCATCCATCCAGTAAAGGTGATATGCATGATCTCATGGTCGAAGGAATTAGGTTACTATGTATCAGAAAGCATATAGCAATTGAACTATTGAAATGACTTGATCTTTATGCTACGCTTATCTATAGGAGTATGTCCACCATATCATTCTCCTAATGATATGATCTTGTTGTTGATAACATCTCAATGTTCATGATAGGGAAACCACAATCATCAATCAACCAACAAGCTAGTGAAGTATAGAGGCTATACTAGGGACTTCAAATTAAGTTTACAAATCACACAAGTATTAATGGTTTCCTTGTTAATACTATTATAGCATGAATGTAAACATTTATCATAAACACAAAGATATAATAATAACTACATTTATTATTGCCTCTAGGGCATATCTCCAACAGTCCCACTTGCACTAGAGTCATCTAATCTAGATTACATGGTAATATACCTAACACCCATGGCAGTTTGGTGTTGGTCATGTTTTGCCCTCGGAGAGGTTTAGTCAACGGATCCGCCACATTCAGATCTGTGTACTTTGCAAATCTTTATATCCCCATCCTGGATATGTTCTCGAATAGCGTGAAAACGCAGCTTGATATGCTTCAGCTTCTTGTGACCTTGGTTCTTGCGCATTGGCTATGGCGCCCATGTTATCACAAGAGATAGACATTGGGTCCAGCGACTAGGAACCACACCCAGCTCAGTAATGAACTCTTTCATCCATATCGCTTGTGAAGCCTCAAGCAGCCATGTATTCCGATTCAGTTGAAGATCTCGCCACAACGCTTTGCTTTGCACTCCTCCAGCTAACTGCTGCACCATTCAAAATAAATATGTATCCAGTTTGTGATTTAGAATCATCCGGATCGGTGTTCCAACTAGCATCGGTGTAACCATTAACAACGAGCTGTTCATCACCTCCATAAGAAAGAACCATATCCTTAGTTCTTCTCAAGTACTTAAGGATGTTTTGATTGTCCAATGATCCACTCTGGATCACTTTGATATCTGCTAGTTAGACTAACAAAGATATGCGATGTCGGGTCTAGTACATAGCATGGCATACATTAGAGATCCTATGGCTGAGGCATAGGAGTCTTACTCATCCTTTCTCTATCTTCACCGATGTCGGACTTTGAGTTTTACTCAAGGTCGATTGGCAACATGGGAAAGAACCCTTTCTTGCTATCTTCCATTCCAAACCTCTTTAGAACTTTGTCCAAATATGTACTTTGTGACAATGATATTTAGCGTTTCGATCTATCTCTATAAATCTTTATGCCTAATATGTAAGCTGCTTCGCCAAGATCCTTCATTGAAAAACTATTATTCAAATACTCTTTGACACTATTAAGAAGGTCTACATCATTCCCAATCAACAATATGTCATCCACATACAGATTAAGAATGCTACAGAGCTCCCACTCACTTTCTTGTAAATACAAGCTTCTCCATAAGTTTGTATAAAACCAAAACTTTTGATTACCTTATCAAAACGTTGATTCCAACTTCGGGATGCTTGCTTCAATCCATAGATGGACCGTTGAAGCTTGCATACCTTGTTAGCATCTTTAGGATCGACAAAACCTTTGGGTTGCATCATATACAACTCTTCATCAATGTCTCCATTGAGGAATGCTGTTTTGACATCCATCTGCCATATCTCATAATCGTAATATGCAGCGATTGCTAACATAATCCTCACAGACTTTAGCTTCGCTACTGGTGAGAAAGTCTCATCGTAGTCAACTCCTTGAATTTGTCGAAACCCTTTTGCATAAGTCGAGCTTTATAGATGAACATTACCATCAAGATCTGCTTTTCTTCTTGAAAATACTTTTGTTCTCGACAGCCTTCCTGCCATCCGTTAAGTCCACCAAAGTCGATACTTGGTTTTCGTAGATGGATCCAATCTCGGATTTCATGGCTTCTTGCCATTTATTGGAATCTGGGCTCATCTTCGCTTCCTCATATGTCTCGGGTCATCGGTGTTGTCCACCAACATGACATTCATAACGGAATCATACCAATCTGGAGTGGTACGATTTCTCGTTGACCTCCGAGGCTCAGAGCAACTTCAACCAAGTTTCATGATCACCATCATTAGCTTCCTCTCTTATTGGTGCAGCACCACAGAACTTCTTCCGTGCTGCGGCTACTCGCAATTTCGAGAGAAGGTTCGACAACCTCGTCGAAGTTCTACTTTCCTTCCGATCACTTCTTTCGAGAGAAATTCCTTCTCTAGAAAGGATCCATTCTTAGCAACGAAGATTTTGCCTTCGGATCTATGATAGAAGGTATACCCAATAGTTTCCTTCGTATCCTATGAAGACGTATTTTTCCGCTTTGGGTTCAAGCTTGTCCGGCTGTAACTTCTTTACATAGGCTTCGCATCCCCAAACTTTAAGGAACGACAATTTAGGTTTCTTCCCAAACCATAATTCATACGGTGTCGTTTCAACGGATTTAGACGGTGCCCTATTTAAAGTGAATGCGGCTGTTTCTAATGCATAACCCCAAAATGATAGCGGTAAATCTGTAAGTGACATCATAGAACGAACCATATCTAAGAGAGTTCGACACGACGCTCGTGACACACCATTACGCTGTGGTGTTCCCGGTGTCAATCGAAAGTATTCCACATTTCTTCAAATGCTCGCCAAACTCAGAATTTAGATATTCTCCTCCATGATCAGAACGTAGAAATTTAATCCTCTTGTTACGTTGATTCTCTACCTCACTTTGAAACTCCTTAAGCTTCTCGAAAGTTTCGGACTTATGTTTCATGAAATAGATATACCCATATCTACTCAAATCATCCGTGAAGGTAAGAACATAACGATAACCATCACATGATGCTACACTCATTGGACCACACATATCGGTATGTATGATTTCCAATAAGTCAGTAGCTTGCTCCATTATACCGTAAAATGGAGTCTTAGTCATTTTACCCATCGACATGCTTCAGATCTTTCAAGTGATTCAAAATCAAGTGATTCAAGAAGTCCATCGAATGGAGTTTCTTCATACGCTTCACCCAATGTGACCAAGACGACAAAGGCCACATATAGGTCGAATTATCGCTTGATTTCAAACGTTTAGCCTCAATGTTATTAATATGTGTATTTCTACTATCGAGATTCAACAAGAATAGACCATCTATCAAAGGTGCATGTGCATAAAACACATTACTCATATAAATCGAACAACCATTATTCTCGGATTTAAACAAGTAACCGTCTCGCAATAAACAAGATCCTGATATAATGTTCATGCTTAACGCAGGCACCAAATAACAATTATTTAAGTATAAAACTAATCCCGATGGTAGATGAAGAGGTAGCGTGCCGACCGCGATCACATCAACCTTTGATCCGCTTCCCACGCTGCATCGTCACCTCGCTCTTCACTAGCTTCCGCTTATTCTGCAGCTCTGCTTCGAAGTTACAAATATGAGCAACCGAGCCAAGATCAAATACCTGTGCACTACTACGAATACTAGTGAGATACACATCAATAACATGTATATCGATATACCTTTCTTCTTGATGTTGCCGTTCTTCAAATCCGCCAAGTACTTTGGGCAATTCCGCTCAAAGGACCTTCTCCTTGCAAGAAAAGCACTCAAGATCGTGCTTGGTCCAGCCTTGGTCTTCTTCGTCGGTATGGTAACTTTCTTACCACCCTTCTTGAAGTGTCCCTTCTGCTTAGACTTGCCTTTCTTGAATTTGGTGGTCTTATTGACCATCAACACTTGGTGCTCTTTCTTGATCTCCACTTCTGCAGATTTTAACATAGCAAATAGTTCTGGCAACTCTTTGTTCATGTTCTGCATGTTGTAGTTCATCACAAAGTTCTTGTAACTTGGTGGTAGTGATTGGAGGATGCGGTAAACTCCCAAAGTATTAGGAATCACTATACCCAAACTTTGAAGTTTATTTGCGTCTGCACATCTTAAGCACATGCTCACCGACGAGCTACCCTCTTCCATCTTGCAGTTAAAGAACTTTTCAGAAGCTTCATAACTTTCAATTGCCGCATGAGTCTCAAAGATTAATTTGAGATCCTCGACAATATCATATGGATCTGACTCTTCAAACCTTTTCTGAAGCTCCGATTCTAAACCATACAAGATAGCACACTGAACTATGGAGTACTGATTCTTCCGAGCGAGGTAAACATTCTTTACTTCATCGGTAGCATCAGCTGCAGGTGGGTCACCTAGCGGTGCATCCAGCACATAGGTCAAATTACCAGCTGTGTGGACAATCCTCAAATTGCTGAACCAATCCGCGAAGTTGCTTCCATTGTTTTTCAACTTTTCTTTCTCTAGAAACGCATTAAAATTGATGGTAGGGGCTGCCATTGATCTACAACATATTTGCAATAGTTTAGACTAAGTTTATGACAAATTGAGTTCAAATTAATTAATGAAATTAAACTAGGTGAACTCCCACTCAAAACAACATCCCTCACATTGTTTTAGTGATCACACGAACCAAATCCACTACATCAACACCGATCATCACGAGAGTTGATATAGTTTTAATGGCGAACAATCATCATGTTCATCATATCTACTATATGATTCATGCTTTACCTTTCGCGATCCGTGTTCCCGAGGCCATGTCCGTACATGCTAGGCTCACAAGATCAAACCTTAGCTACCGTGATAAGCAAATCTGGCTTGCTTACGTTGTATTCACCCGCGGAATCAAAGACACCCGATCATCACGTGGTGCTTCGAAGCAGCAAGCTTTGGCAACGGTGCATACTAAGGGTGAACACTTTAGAACTTGAAATTTATGTGCATGAGGGATCATCTTATAATGCTACCGCTGCCTACTAAGCAATACAAGATGCATAAAGGATTAACATCACATGCAATTCATAATATGTGATATGATATGGCCTTTCTTCTTGTGCTTCCGATCTCCATCTTCAAGCACGAACATGATCTCCATCATCACCGCATAGCATCAAGGTCAATGACGCTTCTTCATGGTTGTCGCCCACCAGCTTCAACTATTACAACTATTTTGAATAGACACGCAGGTCTTAATAAATTAAAGACAACCATATATTCGCCGTTGCCAACTTACAATAAGGAACATTGCATACATCAAATATAATCACAATCATGGCCATATCACATCATCAAGACACCCTCGCAAAACAAAGTTAGACGCCTCTACTTTCTTTGCATATTTTACGTGGTTTGGGGCTTTCAATAAGTGTCGCTCTAACTTACGAACAAGAACCACAACATTGATACTAGCATTGTTGATCACCCGTTGTAAATTGGATCTTTACTATGCTAGGAGAAACAGCACCATAAAGCCACTTATGCAATACAAGTTGCATGTCAAACGTGGAGCAAGTCTCATGAACGATGTCATGTAAGGTTAGCCCGGCCGCTTCATCCCAACATACCGCAAGATGCAAAGTACACAAAAGCAATCTACAATAAAGCATCAACGCCCACAATGACCATTGTGTTCTACTCAGCAATAGATCTACATATAGACACGACTGATACCATCGTAGGGGTTCGTAGCATGGAAAACAAAAATTTTCTATCGCATACAAACAAACAAGCCAAGATCTATCTATTAGATTGCAGCAACGAAGTCGATGGAATAACTCACCGAAGATTCCAAAGTGTTTAACGAGAGCAGATTCTCGTGGGTGATGTAGTCGCATTTTTCCGATCTCAAGATCGCAGAGACGATCCTTCCAGCCACGCTCCGCAGCGCCCCCAATCGGTCACACGCTCGGTATTGACGAAGACCTTCCTCTCCCTTGTTCCAGCAGTGCGGAGGTTGTAGCACTCTCCTTGTGATTCTCGCAGACAACGGCGTGTGGTACCGAAGTAGAGGGAGATCCCGCAGGCTTCGCTTAAGCCGGCAAGTAGTATGGTGGAGCTTATGAGAGAGGCTATTAGTGGTCTAGTAATTAGACACACCAATTAGAGGCTCTAAACCAATTAGAAGGCTCTAAACCGGAAATAGCTCTAAACCGGGTCTAGATCTAGGGTTTAGTTTAGAGGATAGGAAACTTGTGTGTCTTAGGAGGGAGCCCTGCCTCCTTATATAGGTGGGAGGGCTGGCGGCCAAGGGAGGAGTTCCTCCCAACTCGGCCTTGGGAGGTGCGCCGCCAAGGGAGGAATTCCTCCAACTCGGCCTCCTCCAATCCTCCTCTTTTCCCACTTCCCAAAATTGCTTGACTTTCAAACTAGCCGTTTGACTTTTCAATTTAGGATTTAAATAAATCCTTTATTTGGGACAGAAAGAACACCTAGTACATGATGCAATCATTCAAATATGTAATGACACATTCATGTACCCTTCCCTCCGGAGTGCCGGACATTCCGGACCTTCTAGAATGTTCCCGATGAAAACACCGAACCATTCCCCAACTCAAACGGGACTTTCCTTATATGAATCTTATTCTCCTGACCATTCCGGATCACCTCGTGATATCCCGGATCCCATCCGAGACTCCAACAACATTCGGTCTCTTTCTCATAACACCATAACTACTCAAACAACGTCAATCCTTAAGTGTGTCTCCACGGTTCGTGAATTATGCGGACATGATCGAGACACTTCAACAATAACCAATAGAGGAATCTGGAAATTCATATGGCTCTACATATTTCTACGATTACTTTGCGATCGAATGAACCACTTACATACGATACCAATTTCCCTTTGTCTCACGATATGTTACTTATCCGAGGTTATGATCGTCGCATTCTCGCATACCTAGTTCATCCTCGTTATCGATAAGTACTCTTTTCTCGCTCCTGATATGTGATCCCTTGTGACCAAGTCACATGCTTGCAAGCTAATTGGATGACATTTCACCGAGAGGGCCCAGAGAATATCTATCCGTCATGTGGATGGACAAATCCCACTCTTGATCCATGTGTTTCAACCAATACTTTCCGAACACTCAATGCCACCTTTATAGCCACCCTGTTACGGTGTGGTGTTTGATGACATCAAAGCATCCATCCAGTAAAGGTGATATGCATGATCTCATGGTCGAAGGAATTAGGTTACTATGTATCAGAAAGCATATAGCAATTGAACTATTGAAATGACTTGATCTTTATGCTACGCTTATCTATAGGAGTATGTCCACCATATCATTCTCCTAATGATATGATCTTGTTGTTAATAACATCTCAATGTTCATGATAGGGAAACCACAATCATCAATCAACCAACAAGCTAGTGAAGTATAGAGGCTATACTAGGGACTTCAAATTAAGTTTACAAATCACACAAGTATTAATGGTTTCCTTGTTAATACTATTATAGCATGAATGTAAACATTTATCATAAACACAAAGATATAATAATAACTACATTTATTATTGCCTCTAGGGCATATCTCCAACAGTTGTCTGCCACGGCCACAGCGACCTGGCGCCCACCAGAGCTATTTGCCCTGGTCACATGCTCGCTTGCCGCAGGTTCCTCGCGCGCGAGCTCAAACTCGAGCATGTCCTGATCGTAAGAAATGGCCAACATAGGATCGATAGGCTTGAGGGGACCCAGGACGGTGCCGGCCACGGCCACAACAACCTGGTGCCCAACCGATTTGTCTGCCTCGGTCGCATTATCGTTGGCTGCAGGTTCCCGGCGGAAGGATTGGCCGCTGCCTTGCACGAGCTTAACTTGGCCACGGTTGATGTCCAGCCAGAGCGCCTGCCCGGACGCTGCTCCGTCACAGTCCAAAGGGAGGCCCACTGGGACCGGCGCTTTGTTGTAGAGATCCAGTTTTGTTCGCCTGCCGTGTTGACGCCTCCGTGACGCGGCCAACGCAGGATCGGTAGCCTCGAGGAGACCCAAAATCGCGTCGTCGGCTGGCAGGGCGAACGCATGTTTACCGCGGGCGACCAGGCGCTCTATAGAGGCGGCTCCAATGGCGGATCCAACGGCGGCATGTTCCCACCGGATGAACTGTTTCGAGGTCTGGCCTCGAGCCGAAGCAGACCTCCGAGGACGACGCAGCCAATCCACAGGGATTCCTTCAACTATTTGTGAGGGTAACATGCCTTTGGTGGAAGAAATAAATTTCGCTGGAGAGTAGAATGAAGGAGAAAGTATAGTACTAGTAGTACTACTAGCGGTGCTACTCAGTTTTGACCTAGCATTTCTCCAAGGAGTACTTCTTTTTAGATGCTCTAAGGAGTATGCAGAGCAACCGCTTGGTGGCGCGTGAGTTTTTTCGTAGTTGGTGGTTATCCGGGGCATTAACTCACAAGAGAAATGTCATATCGGTACTTGCAGCAGCCGTACTTTCAGCTGGCCGCAGTCTAATCGGATAGTAGGAGTAGTAGTACTATACACTCTCGAAACAGAGGTGGCTGATACATTGCAAATGTATCTATAATTTTTGATGTTCCATGCTTGGTTTTATCCACTTTCTTGTGTTTTGTCCACACTTTGGAGTACTTTTCATATGATTTCTTGGACTAACCTATTAACAAGAGCCACAGTGCGAGCTGCCTGTTTTCTGCTGTTTTTGGTTCCAGGAAAGTCAAAAAATGAATATTCTCGGAATTGGACGGGACAAAATCCAAAGTGCCTATTTTTCTGGAAGTCATCACATGCCAGAATACGAGACGGAGATGAGCCAGGGGCCACCACACCACCTGGCCGCGCGGGCCAAGCCTGGCCGCGCCAGGGGGTGGTGTGGCCAGCCCAGGCACCCCCTCGGCCTCTCCTTCCGCCTATAAGATGCCCTCAGGACAAAAACCCTAAGTGCCCGATCAAAAATCCACGAAAGAGTCTGTAGCCTCCGTCATCTCCATCCCTAGATCGGGAGGTATCTGAAGCTCTTCACGGCACCCTGCCGGAGAGGGGAATTCACCCTGGAGGCCTTCTTCATCACCATGCAAGCCTCCGGTGTGATGCGTGAGTAGTTCATCCTTGGACTACGGATCCATGTTGTAGCTAGATGGCTGGTTCTCCTCCTTTGTGCTTTCATGTCTAGATCCTGTGAGCTCCGTTCATGATCAAGATCATCTATTTGTAATTCTGCATGTTGTGTTTGTGGGGATTCGATGGATATTGAGATGCTATTTTAGATTGATTATTGATTCTATCATGTCTTTGTTATTTGTGGTCTTACATGCTTCCGTTGTTAGTAGCTATCTTGGCCAAGTAGATGCTAGCAACTCCAAGAGTTAGTATTTATGCTCGATAGTGGGTTCATGCCTCTGGTAATCTGGGGAAGTGACAGAAATATCTAAGGTACTAGATGTGCTGTTGCTACTAGGGAGAAAACAACAATCCTTTGTTCATAGAACAATCGTATTGTTTACTTTACACGCAATTCGTAAAGCAATAATCTGTTGCTTGCAACTTAATACTGGAGGGGGTTCAGATGATAACCTGAAGGTGGATTATTAGTCATAGATGCAGTTGGATGGCGGTCTATGTATAATGTTGTAATGCTCAATCAAGTTCCAAAGGAGTCAAGATGATTAGTATATGCATGTATTGCTTTATCGATGTTTGTCAATTGCCCCGCTGTAATTTGTTCACCCAACATGTTATCTATCTAAGGAGAGCCACCTCTTGTGAACTGTGGATCCCGGTCCTTTCCTTTACATACAATCTACAAACTGTTTACTTCTTTGTGTTTACTTTCTGCAAACTTTTACTTCTTTCCATTCGATACGTTTAATCCTTTGTTTTCCGCAAAACACGGTGAGATTGACAACCTCATCGCAAGTTGGGGACAAAGTTCTGTGGTTGTGTTGTGCAGGTCTCCGCGTTGCTACTAGCACCGGTAGTGCGCCCTGCCAAAGCTCAGATAGTAACATCTTTGGGGTGTTTCCTTGCTCCTACTGGTTCGATTAAACCTTGGTTTCATAACTGAGGGAAACTTGCTGTTGTGCTCATCATACCTTCTTCTTGGGGTTCCCAATGAGCTCTACATCAACACCGCTCCAGCATTTTTCTCGCGCCATACACAGAGCCATCAGTGGCGAGCAGCTGGCAGCTCGAGCAACATGTCTGGTAAATTCTTGGAGTATGTATGTACTCCAGTATATAGTAGTAATAAGTTGCACATGCCTGACCGTACAGTGACACAAGGTACAAGAACCAATTATACACCCTATACTTTATGGACGTGGCTCAAAATTATAATTATTTTTCAGTGATACCAACACAATCTCTTTCATCATTATAGTAGGTTGATTTCTACATGACACAAGGTACAAGAACCAATTATACACCCTATACTTTATGGACGTGGCTTAAAATTATAATATTTTTCAGTGATACCAACACCTCATCATTAATTGCCGTAACACATAAGAATTTTCCATGCATGTAATAAGGTCTTTGACAATGGGGGAGTCTCTTAACGCGGCATACTAGGAAAACTGCTTTTGTGGCATGTCAATTACTAGTAGTTGCTAATATACACACCTTGCACGTAATCATAGGCAAAAAGAGTTGATTGCCCAATAAAATGCATACATGAGAGAAAAAACATTAAATTAAGATACAACCACTAAAATACAATGCATTGGAGAGGTTGTCTATTAGGTATTTATAACTCCTATGGTAAGTTACACCCCATTGTGAAAGGCCTAAGACTAGCCCCAATGTGGGTATCATAGATAGTATCATGCATGCCATGTTGGCAAAATTCTGACGTGGCATACTAATTAATGATGAAAGAGATTGTGTTGGTATCATAGGTAGATATGGTATCATAGTACGTAGAACTAGAAAAGCTAATCTCAAATAAATCTTGTACATAGTTTTACATTGAGATTCTACAAAATAATAAATATACTAAGACTATGATACTACTACATGATACTATGCATTGTAGAGATGGTATCATATAGTAGTATCATATACTACATGATACTACTATATGATATTCCCCATTGTGACCAGTCTAATGCATGATACGGATTTGGATGGACGGACGATATTGCCTAGAGTGAGATGAGAAGTCTAGTACTCCTAGTATTTAACTATTGTACCAGTCTCTCTCGCTCACTCTCATCAACCCTCTCAGATCTGCGCTCCTCCCTCTTCTCTCTCGCTCGGTCTCAAAATCCCTCTCAGATCTGCCGCAGTTGAAGAAGACAGCTCATGTTGGACGAGTGGTTTGAAGCTATGATTGATATGAGTGTAATGAGGCAGACCTTCAGCTACAGGCTGTGTTCTCAAATTGTTCGTTGTCCCGCGTACATGATTATTACTACTTCTTTCTTCATGACGTTTTCCACACTGGTTTGATACAACTCTCGTTTTGGGCTAAATCTCTTTTCCTTGCATGAGCAATGCTTTGGAAAGGCCGCAACGCAAATTGCATGCGCACAATGTGTTGGAAAATTGTCCGATGGCTAGTGCCCGGGATGTGAATACGGAGGCGTCTTCGAATCAACCACTACCATGGATCAGATGTCCTTAGGAATGAAGCTCAAATGCAGCAGCAAAGGTTGCGACATGGCTGGCAGCTTCCTCGAGTTCATCAAACACTAGACGGCGTGCCCGCACGAGCAGAGGGCGACATAGGTTCTTGACAAAAAAGAACCGTATGATATTCGGGTGTCTATGTGTGTGCTGATTCCGTCTAGAGTATGGTTTAGTTTCTGCCGTGGTTGTGTTGTACCTATACTAGTTATGTTATATAAATAAATTGAATCATCATCGCATCCACATAGTTTCTCTCTTTTACCGATAGCAAGGGGAAGTACCACCAGCCTGTGCATCTACATAGTTGCTCTCTTTTAGCTAAAAAGCTTGGAAATCCGTAGAACTTGGATGGCTCTCCACAACATTTGCAAATATCGGTGCCCAAACCACTTCTCATCCATCCCGCACTAGTGCCTACACTGCATAGACGATGCCACAAAAAAACAAAGGATATGTTAAGATATGTGTCTTTCCTGTCTAGCTCAACAACCCTTCCTCTATTTAAGGCAGAGACAACATCCATCCCTCTCGCCACATGGGAGTAGTAACTTGCATGTATTGGTGACATGACATGATAATTAATGATGAAAAAGAGGGAGGTATTACCATAACATCACATATTTATATGAGTCTAGAACCTAATTAATTAGGTCTTGCATGACACCACACACGTGCTATCACCCACTATGAAGACAATAACATATGCAAGTTACTAGTATATTTAGGCTGGTCATGGTGGGGAGTAACTTAACATGCATATGTTACTATTCTAAGTTACTACCTCCATTTTCGCAAAATAAAATAAAATAAGTTACTACCTCCATAGTGGAAAGTAAATAGGTGTGGTATCCTACAAAGTCTCATTTATTGCAGTATAGACACATTTTGTCTTGAAATTCCGCCGCAAGCGCACTGTGTAGTGAGGAGAGAGAAACAATGATTTTCTAGTTCTTATGGCCGGGTCATACTAGTATGGTCGACCGCAAGGTTTCTTAGCATAAGACCGAATGCTAAAATGTTTAAATTCCACTAAGGTCAACCACAGGTGTCTTATATCCGACCTTATTTTCACATTGGAGACGCCCTTATGGTAACATGGCTAGTTACTCCAAGGCTCTCTCTCATCATTTAATTGCATGCCATGTCATGTAAATGCTTAGTTGACAATACATGTAGGACTATGTAGTACTACCCAAATTACTCCCACTAGCACTATGATGAACCTAAATAGAACCATGAAGAGAGGACGAGCCAGGGATGACGTTGGGAAGTGACGAGGTAGCGTGGCCCCGCCTTTTGTTCGAGTAGTCTACTATCAGGGTCCATTTGATTCCAAGGATTTGCCTAGGAATTTTGTAGGATTAAATCCTATAGGAAATTTTCCTATGACGGTTGTTTGATTTGTAGGATTGATTCCCATAGGATTTTTCCTAAGGATTCCTTTATATGGTACTAGTTTCCGTAGGAAATCAAACAATCACCCATACCTCTTTTTTAGACTCCTACTATGGTGGAATCAACACACTTTGGTGCATATGAATTCCTATAGGATTGGAGTGAACATGATAATGCAATCCTACATTTTTCCTATTTCTATGATTTTCCTATCCTACAAATCAAATAGGCCCTCACCCATTTCCCCTGGCCTCTTTCCTCTCATCCAGGCCAGCACCATGGACTAGCACCCGTCCTCCTCCCCCCACCCCCAAAAGAAAATCCACAAATGATGGCACCGCCGGAACTGGAGCGCTCCTCACAGGAGCGCATCATCGAGTCTGGCCCCCATGTCTTCCGTGCCTACCGCGTCTCCGCAGCCACAACCAACTTCTCCATCTTCGAGCCGCAGTTCGTTAATGTGGCGATGCCGTACACAATGACACTGAAGATCTTCTTCTCGAGGACATACGAGCTCAAGAGGATGCCTGGCTCCATCCCAGCCCCTCTGGAGGAGGACGATGTCGCGACCACACCCTGCGAAGAGGAAGTGTTGAATCTCAGCCTGCCTCCTAGCAAGCTGTGAAGAGCGAGCAAGGTCATGTGAACTATGCGCAAGGTTCTTGGCCATGTATGGCTGCTGAAGAACTTGCAACTCACGGCGGAGGAGTAGGATATCATCATGTCGTACGATATTTTGCACCGGCTCTGGCTTGAGGCGTGTATGTGGGTCGATGGGTTCCACTTCGACCTAACCCTCAGCCTGAATCTCCGGCTCATCGTCAACTTGCCGGCGCTTAAAGACAGTTGGTAGCTGGTTGAGCAGGAGGATGGCCACTTCAGCATATGCATGCAGGCGCTGTCGAAGCGCACAATGGTGCGTCTCCGGGGATGCAATCATCCATACCACCGCAAGTTCATCTTCACTTGGTTTGAGACCAACGCCAGCTGCCCTATCTGCCGAGACAATGTGCTCGCCCATCTCTACTGAAACGAGGTGCATATGCCCCCTTCCGTATGAAACTGGTCCTGTGGTTGATAATTAATTAATGTACTGAACCAATGTTTCTGCTGCACGCCAAGTGAACCTGTTCTATATATGTTTGCACTTGTTGAATTAAGCTTAATCCAATTTAGACAGGGAAAACAATTAGTCTAAGATTACAATCCAACATGAACTTATCATCATGTCTCATACATTTTACAAAGAGAAAACCAATACGAATCAGTGTTCATCATATCACTTCATAATATGAAATAACAGTCTAATCATCATCACCATCATTGCTTTCGGCACCGCCGCATTCTAGATCCACATATTCCCACTGGGTTGGATCTTCTTCCCCTTGCCATTCATCATACCAGTTTATTCCTGTCTTTGTCGACTACACTAACCTTGACAGTGAAATCTACTTGTCCATCATGCACAGAGCCGCCTCTGGCAATCAAATTTTCATTGATGTCAGCCAGTTCAGTTACCATACAACCACTAGGATCATCTTGGTGGGCAACATCTGTGGTGACTGGCTCATCATACTCATTCACATCATAGGTGCTCCTTGCCTCAAACATTTGCACATATTGCCAGTCCTTATTATCTCTGTCATCCAAGAAAATTACCTTGGAAGATTGAGTTACCAAAATATAAGGTTCCTCCTTGTACCACTCGATAGTAGTATTGATCGATATGAAATTCCCATCATTTCTGGGGCCTCTTTTCTTGTTCGGATCTTGGTCATACCAATAACACTTGAATAGAACCATAGATCGACCACCAGTCTTATCGTTATAATTCAACTCAATAACCTCTTTTATGTGACCATAATGATCATAGTCATCTGACTTCTTCATTTTGGCTGTCAAGTGCTCTCCACTGGTCGTGATGCCACTGTTTTGTGTCTTCAGATGTTTCTCATGCTCATAAGTGTTGTAGTGGATACCATCGTCATTGCAAACTGAAGTTGTCTGCACCCTCTTTGCCGGACCACGTGATAGGGCATAGAGACCATCACTAACATCACCCGGATTCTCTTTATGCAGCTTCGTGATCTACGGTTATACAAAATAATCAAGAGGTCATCTCATGTGCACAATTCGTATGCAATTCAAAGTTCAATTGACCATCTTACATGATTCCTAAACCGTTCCTGAAACCCACCCCCACATAATGGTGCAGCATAATCTTTTCCTTTGGTTGCTTTAAATAACCTACAAAAACGATACTTAAGTAAGACATCTAAACATATCTTGCTACAAGTTTCATTTCATATATGGGAGGATATGTATGAATAGTGCTTACGCAACAAAGTTTTTAGCCTCATAAGTGTTATTCAGCACATACCAAGTAAGTTGGTCATATTCGTGTTGCATTAATGTTCTATGTTCCTTCTTTCCTACAATGCGAAAACTATGGTTAAAATAGATTTTTCAACTTCTTCAATTATGCGACCCATACTGGATCTCGTTTTATGATCAGGAATGTATCTTGAGCAAAATGAAAATGCTTCAGCAGCAATGTATGCCTCTATAATGCAAGCCTCTGCTCTAGCCTTGTTCCTGACAGTACCCTTGAAAGTGCAAAGTCGATGTTCTACAGGGTACATCCATTCGTAATGTATGGAACCTCTATAAAGTGCATCTTCAGTCAGATGAACAGCCAAATGCACCATCACATCAAAGAAGGCTGGTGGATATATCAGCTCAAGCTTGCACAGGATTTCTGCTATGTCCGTCTAAAGACGCGCTACAACTCTTCTGTCTAGAGTTTTGCTACAGATTTCCCTAAAGAACTTTTCCAACTCTGCAAGCATGTTGTACAAATCCTTGTTCGCAAACCTTTAACGCCAAGAGCTAAGAGCCTTTGTAGTAGGATGTGGCAATCGTGAGTTTTCAACCCTTGGAGCTTGGTCCCCTCTGCATTGATACAATTTGCAATGTTGGAAGCAAATCCAGATGGGAACTTCACACCTCGGAGGAAGCCACAAAATAGTACCCTTTTATTCATCGGCAAGGTTAATTCTGCACCTCGAAATATGTAATGTTTTTCACCGCCCTTATCAACCGTATCTTTAGGATGCAGCTTCAAGTTGTTGTTAACGTTGAGTGTTTTGCAGTCAAGCCTAGCATTTTAGCTATCTTTTGTCTTAGATGGAATGTTGAGTAATGTGCCTATAATGCTGTCACATATATTTTTCTCCATGTGCATGACATCAATATTATGTCGAAGTGTCTTACCAGCCCAATATGGCAAGTCCCATAGAGTGGATCTGCGCTTATAAAATATTCTCGGTTCCTTTTCCTTCCCTTGGGAATCTGCTGCTACTTCTTCCGCTCTCTTCCTTTTGGATGTTCCTCCTACTGTCGGTGCATCTTCTGTATTCTTTCTTTTACCTCATCTGGCAGCTGGTTGTTTTCCTGGTTTGACATTCCCGATCTTTTGTAAATGCGCCTGCAACTCAGCTGCAGTGAACTTTTGTGGTGCAGTGCCATATTCAGTCCTCTTTCCATAGAACTGCAATTTTTTCAAGTTTTTCAGAATTTGTGGCCTTGAGGAAGAAAAACCCGATGGCCAAGGAAACCAGTCTTATTTTGTAGCCTCACTGTGACCTGTTTTGTCTCACAGCGAACACATGCATTATAACCTGCTGTCACTCTTCCTGACATAGTGCCAAGAAGCTGGTAAATCATGCGTGCAGAATAAATCAGCAGCACGCATAGGGAACTTGGCATCTTCATGGTTGCTGGCAAGGATATCAGGAGTCATGAAACCCTTCCATAGTTCCTGCAAGTCTCGTATAAGAGGCTGCATGAACAGACCAAAATTCTTCCCAGGTGATTTGTGACCTGGGATGAGAAAAAGCCAAGCGCTTTGGTGATCGATTGCATGCCTAGGGAGGCAAGTTGTAAATTGTAACAAGTACTGGCCACATGCTGTACGAGTTACTCATGTTGCCAAATAGGTTAAATCCATATTCAGCTAGGCCAAGTCTAAGGTTCCTTGGATCCGCTGCAAATCCTGGATGGGCCTTGTCAAAGTTCTTCCATTCATCGCCATCAGCTGGATGTCAGAGTAAGTAATCGTCTGGCTTGAGAATCTCTTTGTGCCATCTTGTTTCCTTAGATGTTTGTTCTGACTAAAACAACCTCTTCAATCTATCTATAATTGAAAAATATCTCCGAACCTTACAAGGATCTTTCTTCTTTGTATCACCATTTTTCCATCTTGATTCGTTACATGTTGGGCATTCATCGAGATTTTCATAATCGTCCCAGAATAGTACATAGTTATTTGGAAAAAAATGGATCTTCTCATATGATAGTCCAAGTACCTTGATGTACTGTTTCATCTCATAAAAGGATTTTGGCAGTCCTCCCCTAGGGATTGAATCGCTGTACACCTTAATCACTGAATCAAAAGCTTTGTTGGTAATCTTGTTGAACGATTTCTCCTTTAGTAATGTCATTGTCGTCGGATTGATGACAAGTACGCCATGAGGGGGTCCTCGAGGCGTGCAGAAGAGAGGGGTGTGAGACGTACGGTGTTCCGGGATGGTGAGCACACAAGTTTACCCAGGTTCGAATCCGCCGGCTTTGGACGGATCCTACTCCTGCTAGCAATCCAGTAGTACGGCAGAGCCAGAATATGGGTTACAAGGGTTCGCCTGTGCGAGTTGAGATTGTGATTGTAAGGTGTTGCCCTAAAGGCTCTCCCTAGGATGACTTATATAGATATCCGGCCTAGGGTTTACAGGAGAGATCTATCCGGCTACGACTAAGAGTCGGTTACAGAGTACATCTTGAACTACAAGTAACACTATGGGCCTATGTCGGTAAGTCTTCTGGGCCTTCCCGTAGCCAGATTGGACTCCGTCTCTTCTCCCTGACTAGACCGCCCGTGAAGCAAAGCTCTAACCCAAAGTGGGCCACCCTAGTCAGTGAGGAACTGTGAGGATACCCGAAAAGTATATCCCCAACAGAAGCCCCTAGAAGTCTCCAAGATCCAAAGTCAGATTCATCATTGTCTAGCTTGATCTTCGGCTTGCAGAATCTTAAATGGTTCATGAAACTTCAAAAGAAAAGATACGATCCAGGTCTCAAAAGTAAGTCAGACCTATCGATACGTTATTCGGATTTCCAGCTTGATTTTCAAACTAAGCCGGAACTTAGTCTCTGACATCATCTGACACTGGTCATAGTCAAGTCACGTCACTGAAAAACATCCTATCAGCACGACCGTTGGTGGGTCCGTCGTTCGCGGAACTGAGGCGCCGTTTTAATGCGTACGCGGAGATCGAGGCAACCTAATCATCACGTGGGAACTTCCCAGTTCGTTCCACGACGCGTGGCGTATTTATTGTGCCATTTGCACGAATCTTGGCGCGGTTTGGTGGTTATAAGGGGTGAGGATTCCCTTTTCCTCATCTTCTTCACCTATTTGCCGTGCCTTTTCCTTCTCCTCCACTTCTCCTCCGCGCACTTGCTCCCAGATTCCTAGCGCCACCCATCCAAGGTCACCAGCGCACCGGAAGAATGGCTTCTTCCTCATCATCTGGCTTGGCTGCGGCAGCAACAGCAGCGGCAGCAGCAGAGAAAGTCAGCAACCGCGGGATCTGGATCCCGTGTGTCCTGGACGACACCAAGCTCACCGGCGTGGAAAACGAAGGACTCCTCTGTGCCGGCGATTGGCGGAGCGGTTTCAGCGAAACCATCCCCAACCCACATGCTGACGAGCGGGTGCACTTCGGCACCCACCTCGACAAAGGTTTGTCTTTCCCTCCCTCAGAATTCTTTTCCGAGGTGATAGATCATTATGGTGTTCAGCTTCACCATCTCCCCCCAAACTCTCTCTTAGAGATGAGCGCCTATGCGGCTTTATGTGAGGGGTATCTCGGCATTAGGTCGAGTCTCCTTCTCTTCTGGTTTTATTTTCATGTCCGGAGAAACTCTATCATCGCCGGTAATCCTTACATTACTGGCACAATTAGTCTTTCAGTTAGGCGTGAGCGTGTCTATCCTAGGATCTTAGCTAGTGAGTCTGTCAAACAGTGGCTGGCTACCTTCTTTTACCATAAGGATATTCCTGTTCCTGGCAAAGCCACTGCTTTGCCAGCTTTCGTTGATGGAGCCGCCATGCCCCGAGCGGCTTGGGACGAGGCTGCTCCGGCTCTCACCGATGATCTGATTCTCGCCAAGAGGCGGGTCGAGTACCTGATGAAGCACAAGGGCCTGAGAGGGTCCGACTGGGTCCAATCTTGGGTCGCACGCCGGATCCAGCCTCTCCAGCACCACGGCGATTGACTGATGCATTCCATCACAGCGTCGAAAAATGACTCCCTCCGCATCAGTCCCAAGGCTTTAAAGTCACAGGATTACATAAGCTAGATTAAATGGCTGATTAAGGAGCGGACCGAGAGAAAGATCCTGGATTTGTCCTTGGACATGCATATAGCGGAAGACCATGTAGTGCCAGTAATCTTCAACAATAAACCCTTTTTATATGTTTCACTTTTAATTTGTTTCGCAACACCGGGATATTATCTTCTTTTCAGCTTGCCGACCTCCCTGAGTTGGAGTTTGCTCCTATCGAGGGTTATCCTCTCGAGTTTTCTCAGGAGGAGGAATTGGTCCCACTGCCGGACATTGTGCCCAGGAAGCACAAAGCTTCGACAGTGGCCATCGGCACAAAGGAAAAGCACTTGTGAAGAGGTAACTTTCCACACAACTTCCGCCTTTGTACTTTACTTCATGATTTCTTCCGAGATATAATGTTCTTCATTCTATTACATTCTCAGAGCTAAGCAGCTCGTCAAGGGGACGGGGAATATCTCAAAGCCCCTGCGTCAGACGAAGCTAACCATGGCTTCTCCTGCCATAGCTCCTCCGACTCCTGCCCCTCAACCTTCTGCAGCGCTGGTGATTACTCCATCCCCGATCGTCGCAGAAGATCCGGCACCTTCAACAGGGCCAGCGACCCTTGAGTCGCAGAATGACGTCACCATGGGTGACTCAAGTTTTGATAAGGGTGAACCCTCTTCGGGTAATGATCCCTCGGCAGAGACCTTCGACGAAAACCTCCTGAACAATCCAAGACTTGCCAAATTTGGTTTGTCTCGGAAATCTGCAGAGGAAATCCAGCTGCTGGCCCGGCAATGCCTGGAAAGCCGAAATCTCTCTGCCGAAGAAGAAGCATAAGAAGCGAAGGACATTAAGTACTCCGACCTTCTCGAACAAGTCCACCTTCGTGACGAGGGACTAAGAGCTTGATACGTCCGTTTTGCATCACTATTCTATATCATAATTCATATTTATTCATTGATATATTTCATATTAAGAGATGATACTTATGTTATTTCATCTGTTTTTTGCATGGTTGATGACTTTTGGAGCATGGACCGCTGCAGTCAGGATTCTGATGGAAAAGGTGTTGTTTGGAGGCAAAATTCGAGATGATCAGAAAATCCAAGAAAATATATGGAAAATCCTATTTTTCTAGAAGATGAAGGCTGCCAGAAGAGGGAGTGGAGATGGGCCACAGGGGGCCCACACCACCCCCTGGCGCGAGCCACCCTAGGCCGCGCCACCAGGTGGTGTGGCCGCCCTGGCCAACCTCTAGCTCTCCCCTCTGGTGTATATATTCCTCCTGAAACCCTAAGACTCGGGGAGCAACCACAGAAAGATTCCGCTGCCTCTACGGGGTGGAAAACACCAAGAGAGAAAGATCTCTCTAGTAGACAGATTTCTGCAGAGGGAATTCCTTCCCGGAGAGGGGAGATCATCGCCATCAACACCACCATCAAGCTGGACTTCATCGGGATCATCATCATCATCATCACCACCATCATCACCATCAGCACCATCATCACCATCTCCATATTGCTATAACAATTGAGTTGAATCTTGCATTAGTTCTTAGGGAAAACATTCCCGGTGTTGATTACTCTTTGTAGTTGATGCTATTGAGTGAATCGTTGAATTATTGTTTATGTTCATATTGTTATACATCTTTATTCCATCTCTGATCATGATCCATATGATGTCTTGTGAGTAGTTCGTTTTGTTCTTGAGGACATGGGAGAAGTCATGTTGTTAGTAGTGGAGTTGTGTTGAGAAAGATTCAATAGTTTGATATTTAAGTTGTGGTGTACTTCTTCTAGTGGTGTCATGTGAACGTTGAGTACATGACACTTCACCTATATGGGCCTAGGGGAATGCATTGTGTATTTGGCTACTAATCGTAGGGGTTGCCGGAGTGCCAGAAACATGAACCCCCGTTAGGAAACCATTGCACAAGGGACGTAAGGGTCTTAGAGTTTAAAGCTGTGGTTAGGTTTCTACCTTAATTACTTTCTTGTACTTATGGATGTTTGCAATGGGTATAATCACAAGTATGTATTAGTCCTAGGAAGGTCGGTACATTAGCACAGGTTCACCCACACAACACTTAGCAAGCTAAAGAAGATTGATCGACTATATGAAGCGAAAGCACTTGAGAGTCTTCCCATGTGTCCTCGAGAACGTTTTGTCATCTTATGTAATACAATCGGCTTGTCCTTTGCTGCGTAAAGGATTGGGCCACTTGCTGCATTTATTCCTACTATCTTTTATTTACTCGTAATTTGTTTACTTGCTTTATCAAAAAACCCTAAAAATCCATTTGCCAAGTATTTGCAGAGAATTCCTGATCCATACCACTATCCAGCACCTTCTACTTCTTGTTGGGTTCGGCACTCTTACTTATATAAAATACTGCGATACACCCCCTATATTTGTGGGTCGTCAAGACTATTTTCTGGTGTCGTTGCCGGGGAGTGAAGCGCTATTGGAGAGTGGAACTGTACTGTGAGTATTGTTTACTGCTGTTAGTTGCTTTATTTTTGTTATGGATAATTCGCTGAGTTTCTTATTTGGTAATGCTACTACCACTGTTAAGGTAGTAGATGAAACACCACCTGCTGAGAGTTATGCTTTTAAAATACCTACAAAAATTATTGATCGTGTTATGGATAACTACTATGTTGGGGATGGAACTGTCTATCCCTGTGATCATTTACTCTTTATACACAAATTATGCGGGTTGTTCAAGTGTGCAGGTATTACTACAGAACAAGTTAAGAATAAGTTATTCTCATTATCACTAAAAGGAAGAGCTGAGGAATGGTATAAGCTGCTGAAGAATGGTCAAGCTCTGGAATGGAAGGAAATAGTACCTCTCTTTTATTCAAAGTTTTATCCTCCTAGTGAGATTCATAAAGATCGGAATCAAATATACAACTTTTAGCCTCTTGATGGAGAGAGTATAGCTCAACCTTGGGGGAGATTGAAGTTACTAATGCTCAAATGTCCCATTCATGAGCTCCCCAACAATATTATTATCAATAACTTATATGCAAGGATTTCTCTTTATGATAAGGATTTATTGGATGCTTCTTGTGCTGGATCATTCACTCGCATGGAAGAAGAAGCTAAATGGGATCTTCTGGACCATATTCAAGACAATGCTGAAGCTTGGGAGAATGACAAAGGTAGAAAATCAGGTATAAATTATGATTATGAATGCATTGAATCTTTTATGGGAACTGATGACTTTCAAAATATTAAAAATGCTTATGGTCTAGACTCTCAAGCTATTGCTTCTTATTTTAAGGCTTTTGCTTCCTACATTGAAGTGCCTAAAAAGAAGTGGAAAAAGTATCATGAACCTTATAAAGATATTGCTAAGAGTGTTCCTGCAAGAAATAATGAAGTTTATACTACTAATCATGTCTTACCTGGACCTTACATTGAGAAAATCCCTTTCCCAGTTAAGATAAAGGAACATTATATGATAGCTAGTATGGTTAATGAAAGTACAAGCAAAGCTAGTGAACCTGATAAACAAATGGTTGATGAACCTATAATAGCAAATGTGAAAGACTTTGTCACTAAATATGTAGAAGAGGGACACACTATCCTTTGTAAGGATACCTCTAATATTATTTCACAAAGTAGTGTTATGAGAGCTAGTATTCCTGTGTTTTCTGTTAGAATAAGTGATTATTGTTACGATGGCCCTTGTGATAGTTATATCATTAAGTTTATGCATGATACCGAAAGTTACTATGAGAGAGGGAAAAGTGTTTTTATGCATCTCGATAATATCAAGCTTCCTCGTTTTATGCTGAAAGTTTTTATGGCGCACTTCTGTTGCCTTCTTATGCTAGTAGCCTCTGGTTTCAACAACTTGTTTGTTTACAAAATTCCCTTGCATAGGAAGTGGGTTATACTTAAATGTGTGTACTATTGCTTCTTAATGCTCTCTTTCACTTCAATTCATATTTTATGTGAGCATCTTTGAAATCATCATGCCCATCTTAATGGCTATAAAGAAAGAGCTTTTTGGCAGACTACCCAGTTTATTTTTGTTTCTTTGAGTCTTGGAAGTTATTACTTTGGTAATAACCGCTCCTTATCTATTTTGTTTGGTTTTTTGTGTCAAGATCAACCTCTAATAAGAGACAAGTAATATTCGGGGAAGTTGCTGTCCCGAAACAGATTTTTGTGCTTCACCGTAAAAATTCGTGAGAGATCTCTGTATGTCGGATTGAGCTGTGATTTTTTGTGCTTATGCCCCAGGTTGTTATTTAACTTTCATTAGTTGTGCATGTTTTTATTTGAGCAACATAAGAATTTCGAGAAAATTGATCTTTACATGCTGGTCTGTTTTGACAGATTTTGCCACTCTTGCATTTGCTTCTTTATTCGATTTCCTTTTTGAATTATTTTTGGGTTTTCGGAAGGATTTGCTACAGTAGCTTATGTTTTGATGGTTTTCAGTTGAAGTTAAACTCAAAAGGTTTTATCACTTCACTTATACTAATGTTGCTAATGAGAACTGTGTGAAGTTTTGTGTGAAAGAAATTTCCAGGTAGTGGAGATAATGGTGTAATAAGGAATAGAAGGGTTTTATGAATCAAGTAGTAAGTGTATGAAGATTAAGATATTGATGTTATTCAAGTGGTGAATCCGGAAGAATCTACTAGATACCAAATTCAGAGACCTGCAGAGTCCGTTTTCAAATAGGTAACAGTTCTGGTAAGAAAAGTTCCGCGAAAATACTATCCAACTATATTTTTGCAGTTTTTAGCCAATAAGGAAAGCTACGAAGTGAAAGAGGGAAGGAAACGGAGCCATGGTGGCTGACACCACCCTGTGGTGTAGGCCCACCCCTGGCCGCGCCACCAGGTGGTGTGGCCACTCCGGACTCCGTCTCCGACCCGTTTTCTCCCAGTACCTTCCTTTTGTTATGAAACTTCATAATATATAATCCCCCAGATCTCTGGAGGTTTGTATATCGTGTTTTTGTCGTGTTCTCGTTTCGATCTGTTTCTGCCAGGAAGTACCTTTGAAGTTTGGAAGCACAATGGTGTCTGCCAAGGATAAAGGAAAGGAGCCTATGGAGGAGGATCTCCAAGATCCCAAGCAGGGGCTGGCACCTTTAGTCTCTTGCCATGCATCAATGGAAGCTCTGCGAGTCACTAATGAGTTCTGCGATAAGTACCGAGACTTAAGGAGGAAGGTGGACATGCTTCAATGGGATAATAATAGGCTTCGCAAGATGCTAGAAGATTTTCTCACGTCAACTAAGAAAATATTACCACCACCACCGAAGGAGTAATTCATCATCAGGTTTGGCATCCCCTTGGTTTGTTCCAAGCTTGATGGGAGTGCCGCGGTATAACATCACTATCTTCTATCTTTTTACCTTTTTAGTAGAGTCATATCATGAATAGAGAAGTTATCATGTAGGATGGTTTGCATTATGGAAGTGTCCCCTCTCTCGTTAGATATGTATCCCTTGGTGTGAGTTGCTGTTATGGATTATTAATGAGAAGTTCTATCATTTACTCTTTTGCATAGCTTATATTAGTTTTCAATTCGTGGTTATATGATTGATCTTGTTATTAGTATTGGTACCACTTTGGGATCATGGAGTTAATTTAGTTGGTTTTGGCAAACCTGGCTTGGTCAGTAGCAACACTATTTTTGAGAGTTGAATGAAAAAGATAAAAGTACTCTTATAGAAAAATAATTTCATCATATTTCTTTCTTGATTTTCTCATAAGCCTAGTATTCTCTAGTTAAGATCTTTTATGCTTCCAAGGAAGATTGCATGTTTGTCTTTAGCACTTGTATGTTTGTTTGTTTCCTTCAACTCTTATACTTGCTACCCAGCCTTGCTAGCCAAAAACCTGTACTGGGAGGGAATTCTTCTCGTGCATCCACTTCCTTAAACCAAAACCTTTGCAATTTGTGTCCACCATACCTACCTATTACCATTATTGCTATTCTAAGTAAATTCTTGTTTTATCTACCTCCCAAATTAAACTTGTTATGTGAAAAGTAGTGATTAAAGCTCTCACGAACTTGATGGCACACTTTACTTTCTTGCACTTAATAAACTTGAACCATTGTGCTCACCTCTGTTGCGTATATGCTTGCGCTTTGTAAGTTGTGAATTATCATAACCATGCTGTCATGGGGAACGCTTTCAACATTGCACTGGTACTTTGTACCTAGTTGATATCATGTTATTTTGTCTATGGATGTCGTCGGTGTGAAGTGAAAGGGGAGCTTGTAAGTCCATGGAGTTATGCATGTGTGTTAGAGAAACGCCTGAGCCGCTGGTCTAATCCATGCTGACATGGTGGAAACCTGCAGCGTAACCATAACAAGCATCTATGAAGCATTCTTCTTATAAAAAAAAGAGATAGAGATTGAGAAAAAAGAGAAAAAAGAAAAAAAAAGATTATGAAAAGAGGAAAGATAGAAAAAAAGCACCTTATTCCCATGGTAAATAAGAAGATTGCTGAGATGCTTGTTGTCTGCTTGCCTTGTCATTTTGATATGGGGATTCTTCCGTATCATCGGGCAAGGGGTACCTCGTTGGCGGTTCTCTATGATACACATATGCTTACGATGACAAGAACTTGCCGGTAACTAAACTTGAGTAGCATGAGGAGGAGCCCTCGTATTCAAGCGACATGAGATTCTCAATTTATAACTTGTCAATGCATATCCTCATTTTGATCACTTTAACCTTAACCACCTAAAGATGCCTATGATAGGGGCAATGAGAGTTGAAAGCTAATAAGTATCATAATTTTTGGGAGCTCTTTATGAAACTTGCAATCCCTACTTCCCTCTGCGAAGGGCCTTTCTTTTACTTTTTAGTTGAGTCAGTAAACCTATTCCCTTCTATCTCAGCAAGTATTTTGAGTTGTTGTGTTTCATTCATTCATATGATGATTTATTCAATCATGTTTCTTGTGTTCCTTGTTTTGCACATTGCCCTTATCTTGGTGATTACTACTTTGGAAGCTATCATTGAAAAACCAGTTATTTGTGAACTCTAGCAAATTATAAACTATTCTTTGACCAAGAGCTAAGTTTTCCATTACCAATTATGATTTATGTATCTTTATTGTGTTTCCTTTACTCGTTGCAAGTTAAGTTATATAATAGTGAGTTGTCTTCTATTATGATCTATGTATTGATGAATGTGATGCTTCTTGTCCGTATTCTTTTATCGAATCTTCACTCCATAAACCTGAGGCCATGTTTATTGAGCTTAGTTTCGCTTGGGGACAAGCAAAGTCTAAGCTTGAGGGGAGTTGATACGTCCATTTTGCATCACTATTCTATATCATAATTCACTGTTATTCATTGATATATTTCATATTAAGAGATGATACTTATGTTATTTCATCTGTTTTGCATGGTTGATGACTTTTGGAGCATGGACCGCTACAGTCGGGATTCTGATAGAAAAGGTGCTGTTTGGAGGCAAAATTCGTGAAGATCAGAAAACCCGGGAAAGTATACGGAAAATCCTATTTTTCCAGAAGACGAAGGCTGCCAGAAGAGGGAGTGGAGATGGGCCACAGGGGGCCCACACCACCCCCTGGCGCGGGCCACCCTAGGTCGTGCCACCAGGTGGTGTGGCTGCCCTGGCCCAGCTCTGGCTCTCCCCTCTGGCATATATATTCCTCTCGAAACCCTAAGACTCGGGGAGCGACCACAGAAAGATTTCGCCGCCTCTGCGGGGCAAAAAACACCGAGAGAGAAAGATCTCTCCGGTAGAGAGATTTCTATCGAGGGAATTCCTTCCCGGAGAGGGGAGATCATCGCCATCAACACCACCATCAAGCTGCACTTCATCGGGATCATCATTATCATCATCACCACCATAATCACCATCAGCACCAGCATCACCATCTCCATATTGCTGTAACAATTGAGTTGAATCTTGCATTAGTTCTTAGGCGAAACTTTCCGGGTGTTGATTACTCTTTGTAGTTGATGCTATTGAGTGAACCGTTGAATTATTGTTTATGTTCAGATTGTTATACATCATTATTCCATCTCTGATCATGATCCATATGATGTCTTGTGAGTAGTTCGTTTTGTTCTTGAGGACATGGGAGAAGTCATGTTGTTAGTAGTGGAGTTGTGTTGAGAAAGATTCAACAGTTCGATATTTAAGTTGTGGTGTACTTCTTCTAGTGGTGTCATGTGAACGTCGACTACATGACACTTCACCTATATGGGCCTAGGGGAATACATTGTGTATTTGGCTACTAATCATAGGGGTTGCCAGAGTGACAGAAACCTGAACCTCCGTTAGGAAACCATTGCACAAGGGACGTAAGGGTCTTAGAGTTTAAAGTTGTGGTTAGGTTTCTACCTTAATTACTTTCTTGTACTTACGGATGTTTGCACGGGGTATAATCACAAGTATGTATTAGTCCTAGGAAGGTCGGTACATTAACACAGGTTCACCCACACAACACTTAGCAAGCTAAAAAAGATTAATCAACTATATGAAGCGAAATCACTTGACAGTCTTCCCATGTGTCCTCGAGAACGTTTGGTGATCTTAAGTAATACAACCGGCTTGTCCTTTGCTGCATAAAGGATTGGGCCACTTGCTGCATCTATTCCTACTGTCTTTTATTTACTCGTACTTTGTTTACTTGCTTTATCAAAAACTCCTAAAAATCCATTTGCTAAGTATTTGCAAAGAATTCCTGATCCATACAACTAGCCAGCACCTTCTGCTCCTCGTTAGGTTCGACACTCTTACTTATCGGAAATACTGCGATGCACCCCCTATACTTGTGGGTCATCAAAGCTGGTGTGCTTCCCCCACCTCTGGTTATTTCACTCACCCTCGCCGAGAAGGTTACTACTCAGGTGAACATGTGCTTGAGCAAGCTCACACATGAACATCATGTAAGTCGGAATTCCAACCCACGCTTTTCTTTATTGTATTTTATATCATATCCTCTAGCCCCCAAGCATGAAGTTGGATAAACAATCCGGGTGTATGCTTCATTAGGATGCCAAAGAATTAACTAGTATATCCCCCAAGGCTCATGCTGATATTAGCTACAATATTAGCTCGAGTCTTTAGTAGACCTCTGACTCTGGGTATTCTGACTTAGAGAAAGTTAATTCATATAACCAGGAATTGTTGAAGAATGTCTGTAATAAGCAGAGAGAGATCAAAGATCTCCGACTTAAAAATGCTGAGCTTAAAGTTTCCAAGGATGAGGCCGAAGGTAAAGATTCCGAGACTCAAACCTTGTCTTTTGTTTTCATAGTCGAATATTTTTGCTGAACTATTGTTCTTTTTGACTTATAGCACTGATAAAGCAGTCCTGTGCTATGATTGAAGAGGCCAAGAATCTGAAAACCCTGGTGGTGGAAAACAAGGATCTCCGCCGAGAGCTAGACCAGCTTAAGGCGGATCATGAGAAGAGCAGTGCTCAAGTTCTCGAATCCTCCTCCATGGCCACCGTGGAACGTGATCGCAAGATTACACTCCGCAGCAGAAAATCTCGGATCTCAATAACGAGCTTTGTAGAGAGAAGGACCTTTCCGAGGCGCTCCGAGCTGAACTCCGGAGTCTTCGTGAAGAGAAAACCAAAGTTGACGACGTCATATTTGGTATGTTTTCCATCTTTCTGACTTGTTTACATTTTTTGACTCTTTCGATGTCGGATTTACTTAACCATTTTTCATTTATATGCATAGGTCCTCTGAACTTGACAGACTCCACCTCTGCCGAGCCTCGCACCCACGGGCTTACCCAAGTCAGTGATTTGCTTCATGACTTCTGCCAATCCATCGAGGATATTGGAGAAGTTCTCAGGGTTCCGGACATGCATAGCATGTCCGACTTTCAGGTGCGAGACAAGGCAAAGGAGATGCCACAGCTTGTCCCGGACTGGAACATGTCCTACGCGCAATCCGCATCGCAGAACGCTCTCACCATGGTCATGAGCCACCATGGAAGCATGGAAATCTGGCAAGTAACCAGAGGGTATTCTACTATGGATGAAGACGGCCAGGAGCAAGATATCAAAGCCATCATGGACTCCTGCACCGGATATGGGTGCCGCGTAGCTGACTTGACCAGCTACGACACTCCCTTCTTCAATCGCGTGGACATGTTGCCTCCGCCTCCGGAAGAAGCAGCTGAAGTTTCCGATGATGGACAAACCATGTCGGATTTGGACATCTCGGATCGTTATCAAGCCGAGGCTGATGCATCCAGCGAGCCGGCAACTCCTACCTCTTCTCCTGCATCCTAGATTATCAGAGACAAATGTGTTATTCTGAAAACATTATGGGTCTGTAAATATGTAGTATTATACTTTTGCTAGTGCTAAGTTTTAATCTATTTAGCACTTTTGGCTTTGATTATTTGCGTGCCTGAAATGTTTACGTAAGCACTTATACTTTTTTCCTACACTTATCGTTTATCTGGCTTTCCGCCTCACCCCTTTCGTGAGCCGGCTAAACTTTCAGCTCGGAAACTTTGCCGAGCAACGGAGCTCAATTGCTAAACTAGTTTAAACTCGGAAACAAAGCCGGCTTCCAGTACCAACAATTCACTACTCGGAAAATACCCGCATGCGGCAATCAGACAAACAACCAAAGTATAGACTAGAAACTTTAGAATTATACCCGAAGGTAGCATATTTTAGAATCGGAAATCTAAACCAGAACAAACATGAGCAAAGTACTTTCAAGTATTATGGGATTTTTGACTGTGACATGATCATTCGGAAATAAGATGGTAAAAACTTCTCAGAAAAAACTTTGAGGCAACCAAAACTTTTATTTCTTTCAGAACATGTACATATATATGATTACAAAGAAGGATAAACTAAGAATAAAAGGGACGTAGCTGACCAATATTCCATGGTCTGTCTAACTCATCCGGATTTGTACTGCCTCCAGCTCTCTTTCTCTTCTTAGTAGTAGGTCTTTCTTTGACTAGCCTCATATCAGTTAGGTAGTATGAACCATTATGCAATACTCGACTAACTAAAAATGGCCCTTCCCATACTGGGAAAAGTTTGTGCTTTCTTTGTTGCACAAGCCGGAGAAACAAATCACCTTTATTGAAAGATCAGTTTCTGACTCTCTGTCTATGATACTTGCATAACTTCTGCTGATAGGCTGCTGATCTCATTTCAGCAACGACGCGAACTTGTTCAACTAAGTGGGGATCATTTTGTCGAGAAATCTCAGCATCATCTTCAATATACGTGGCCACTCTAGGAGAAGTGTGAATCAAATCACTAGGAAGAACTGCTTCTGCACCATAGACCAAGAAGAAAAGTGTGTATCCAGTTGACCTGTTCGGAGTTGTTTGTAAACTCCATATTATAGAAGGTAATTCCTCTGCCCAAGCCCCCGCAACACGTCGTAGTGGTGCTTCAAGTCTCGGTTTTAGGCCTTGTAGGATTAAACCATTTGCTCTTTCAACTTGTCCATTAGCTTGTGGATGTGCGGCTGACGCAATGTCAAGCCGTATATTTTGTTCGTTGCAGAATTCGGCCAGTTCTCCCATAGAGAAATTACTCCTGTTGTCCGTGATAATACTATGCGGATAACCATACCGGATTATAACATCCTCGACAAATATTTTGGCTGTTGCTCCATCACAACTAGTGACGGGTTTAGCCTCAATCCATTTGGTGAATTTATCCACCATCACTAAGAGGTGAGTAAATCCACTTGGAGCCCGTTTAAATGGTCCTACCATATCAAGCCCCCAGACCGCGAAAGACCATGTTATAGGTATTGTTCGCAGCTGATCAGCCGGAACGTGAGCTTGTTTGGTGTACTTTTGGCAGCCCTTCCACATCTTGACCAGTCGCTCGACATCTGCCTTAGCTGTAAGCCAGAAAAAACCGTGTCTAAAAGCTTTTGCCACTAAGGATTTGGTTGCAGCATGGTGACCACTTGCCTTCATGGATTTCTCTTAGGATTTCCACTCCTTCTTCCGGAGATACACAACGCTGAAAGACCCCCGATACACTCCGCTTATAGAGCTGACCATTAACTATTGTATAGGCTTTTGCTTGTCGGACACCCACTCTCGTAACTTCGCCTTCTGCAATTTGCCGCCACCGATAGTCAAGGTAGGGTTGAGTCCAGCTGGGAATTACAGCCAAAACTGCTATTAGAGGTGAGTCGGATTTGGTCGGATATTCCTCATCCACTCCCTTTATTGAGGTAACTTTGAGGTTCTCTAAAAAAGTGCCATCCAGGACCTCTTTCCGTGCAGAGCCTATCCGAGATAATGCATCTGCTTCCTCATTTTCTGCTCGAGGGATGTGTTGAACCTCAAACCCTTCGAACGATTTAGATAGATCATCCATGACAGCTTTATATGCTGCCATGTGTTTATTTGCGTTACAAATATCCGACACTTGTTGAGGAACAAGATCCGAATCTCCGTAACACATTAATCGTCGGATGCCGATATCCTTAGCAATCTGGATTACATGCAGCAGTGCTTCATACTCGGCAATATTATTTGTCGCTGTGAAGTGGATCTGCAACACGTATAGAAGTTTGTCTCCTTGGTGTGATTTGAGTACCACGCCAGCCCCCAAGCCCCCGCGAGCCTTGGACCCATCAAAATATAGGGTCCAATACTCCGACTCAGGGAGGGTCATATTCTCCTTTGTCTCTGTCCAATCAGCAACAAAGTCGGCAAGGATTTAGGATTTGATTGCTGTTCGAGGTTTATACTCAATATCGAAAGTTGAAAGCTCTATGCCCTATTTGGTGACGCGTCATGTGGCGTCGCTGTTATTGATTATATCTCTCATGGGAGTTGTGCTTACCACGGTAATTGGATGATCGTGAAAATAATGGCGTAGCTTACGAGATGCTAAGAACACACCATAAGCTAGCTTTTGATAGTGCGGATACCGCTATTTCGATTCTGTCAAGACTTCGCTGACAAAGTAAGTTGGACGCTGCACCAAGTGTTCCTGATTTTCCTCCGGTCTCTCCACTACCATAATGATACTCACGACTTTGTTTGTCGCGGCAAGATAGAGTAACATCGTTTCCTGTGGTCCCGGTGCAGCAAGGATAGGAGCAGATGAGAGTACTGTTTTCAGGTCTTGTAGTGCAGCTTCAGCTTCGTCGGTCCACACAAAATCCTTGGTCTTTTTCAGGAGTTTGTATAATGGTGCGGCTCTTTCACCGAGCCGGCTTACAAACTGACTGACTGCAGCGATGCAACCAGCTAGTCTTTGTACTTCCTTCAGGCGAGTTGGCCTGGAAATATTGAGTATAGCCTTGATTTTGTCTCGGTTCACCTCTATGCCTCTTTGAGACACGATGAAACCTAACAATTTTCTGGCTAGGATTCCAAAGAAGCATTTTTTTGGATTAAGCATTATGTTGTATTTTCGTAGATTGGCGAACGTTTCCTCCAAGTCGGAAATCAATGTGTCCTTCTTTTTGGACATCACCAAAATATCATCCACATATGCATGTACATTGCGTCCGATTTGGTCGTGGAGGCAACGCTGCATTGTGCGTTAGTACGTAGCTCCTGCGTTCTTCAGCCCAAAGGGCATCGTAACAAAACAGAAGGTTCTGAAGGGGGTTACGAATGAAGTTTTGACTTTGTCAGATTCTTTCATCCGGATTTGGTGATAACCGGAATATGCGTCGAGAAAACAGAGGAGTTCCGAGCCCGCCGTAGAATCGATATCTTGATCAATCCTAGGCAGAGCGAACGGATCTTTGGGACAAGCCTTGTTCAAGGCGGTATAATCAACACACATCCTTAAATCAGTGGTGTCCTTTTTAGGGACCATTACACGATTGGCCGACCACTCAGTGTGGATGACCTCTTCTATGAATCTGGCTAACTCGATCCGTGCTAGTTCGTTAGCTATTGCCTTACGCTTTTCATCACCGAAACATCATAAGGACTGTTGACGGGTTTAGCATTCCGGTTTAAATTTAAAGAGTGCTCGGAAAGTTCCCTAGGTACTTCTATCATGTCACATGGCTGCCATGCGAAGATTTTTTCATTTGCTTTGAGGAACTTGACAAGCGCGCTTTCCTATGCGCTATCTAGGCCTACGCCTATCTGGGTCACCTTGGAGGGGTCATCATCCTTCAACGACGTCTTCTTCGTCTCTTCCGATGCTTTGAACTCCGGATTCGGCTTTGTCACCTCCTTCTTTGTCGCGGGCATCTCGGACGGATCTATGCTCTTATTGATATCCTGGTACTCCTGGGTATGCAGCACAGCTTTAGCAAAGGCGGCATTTCCATCCCCGCACTCTCGCGCTTTCTTCGGGTCTCCCCTGATGGTGATCACGCTATTGGGACCTAGAATTTTCATCATATTGTAAATGTAACACGGACGATCCATAAAATCCCAGTAAGCTGGTCGTCCGAATATAGCGTGGTACGTGCTCTTGAACGGGACCACTTCGAAAGAAAGTGCCTCTGTCCGATAGTTCTTTGGAGTTCCAAAGGTAAGATCCAAAGTGATGTCTCCCAGAGAATTTGCTTGTCTTCTTGGGACAACCCCGTGAAAAATGACAGAGTTATGGTTTAACTGGGTCTCGGAGATCTTCATCCGGCATAGCGTTTCGACATATAGAATATTAATACTGCTGCCACCATCCATGAGAGTCTTGCAGAAACCATAACCGTCAATAAGTGGACTGACAATTAAGGCATATTTTCCTCGCCTTTGCAACTTAGGCGAATGATCAGCGCGGTTAAATGTGGTTGCCACTTCGACCAGTCCAAGAATTAGGGGATAGCTGGAACTGTTGCATTGAGCTCATGTAGAACTGCCTTTTTGACTTTTGCTGGTTGAGATCCAAGGAAGGTGACATAAGTGTCTTTCTTGGTAGGAAATTTTTTCTTCCCTTCCAGCTTGGGATTTGAACCGTCAGCTTCCTCCATGTCTGAATCTTCCTTGGTCTCTTTATCCTTTTCAGGATTCTTCTTTCCCTTCTTTTGCTTAGCTTTATAGCCAGCGGTATCATCTCTTTTAATGTCGTCATTGAAACGACACTCGGCGTTTGTGTGGGACGAGCCCCCATTGGCGTCTAAGTGATGCACACATGGGTTATTGGCAATGTTGGCCCAGGAGTAGGTTTTTCCGGGTTGCTGGTCTCCTCTACCTTGGACTCTTGATGTCCCACGACCGCGGACGCGGCCACCACCACGTCCTCCCCGTCCTCCAGACCCGAAAGTAGCAATGACCACTGTCGTTTTCGTGTTGGGTTTTTCCTGCGAGGTATTCTTGCGCTTCTGAGCTTGTTGCTTTGATTGTTTTGCCGAATGTGGCACAGCCAGGGCGTTGAGTAATCCCTCTGCATCGTCGTTAGCATCTGCATACGTGCTCGCTATTTCTATCATCTCTCCCAAATCAGTTACTTTGTCACACTTCAAGCGATGACGTAGTAAACCAATTGGGAGACCTGCAATGAAAGCTTCAATCGCAGTTTGGTCATTTTCTCCTTCACAGGAGTTCTTGGTGTCGATCCATCGTCCGAGATAATCCTGGCAAGTTTCTCTGGCTTTCTGGGTGCACCGCTATAGGTCTCCGACCGTACAGGGCCTCCAGTACGTGCCTTCGAAATTCCGAAAGAACGCACTTTATATGTCATACAAGTTGTGGATGGTGTTCTCCGTAAGTTCATTGAGCCATGATCGTGCCGTCTTTCGCAACATAAGTGGGAGATATCGGGTTGCGACCAGGTTGTTTCCGCCTTTGGCGATGCAGCAAGCTTGGAAAAAATCCTGTAGCCAAGTATCTGGCCAAGCTATGCCGTCGTAGGCTTGGATATGTCTTGAGATAGCAAATCCTTCCGGGAATCTTGTAGCTATTATGCATGGTCCGAAGCACTTTGGGCCCACGTATATGTCATCATTTTTGTAGCACCGTGCTTCTATATTGGAGTTTATCCTGTGCCTTGCGTCATTTGGGGATAGAGATCATCCTGAGTGACGGCTATGGCTGCGGTGCATTGGAGCCAGACTTCGGCTTCTGCCACCACCTCCTCCACGACGACACCCTCCTTGGCCTCCTTGGGAGCCGTTGTGATGGCTACTTGGCGGAGAGGGTGGAGCAGCTGGGTTATTTCCGGCTGATCGCCGGCCTCCATCCGGAGCATCATTATTCCGGTTTCGGGGAGGGTCTTCATTGTGATGACCCCTTGCTGGCTTGTCTCGACACGGTGTCCGTCGTTTCCTCGCCCGTCAGCCGGACGGCTTGCGTGTATAGGAGGTGGCATTCTTTGTCGGTCCTCCTCTCGACGTTTCTCTTTATCTTCTTCCCGGCGGTCCTTCGACTCTCGCTAGGGAGGATTCCTCGGATTTAGTGCAGCAATTGCCTCTTGCTCCGCAACTGGGTTAACGTTATGCCAGTCGCGAACATCTTTGTGGTGCTGTCCTAAAGATTCAGTTCTTGAGTTGTTGTCTTCCCAACGGTTGGAACGATGTTGCTGTTCTGGAACATGTTGGGGTCTTACGTCAGCCCATGCCGGATCTGTGCGACATTGGTCAGAATCGGAGACCAGTTTTTGGCTTCCGGATAGGGCGGCCTTTTGCTGCTCCAGTCCATTGTTGAGTAGTTTGATTCCCAAACGGATCTGCTCTAGGCCTGGATTAGCCGATAGGATTTCTCGAGCTGCAACGGTGTTCTGTACTGGCGTTGGATACACCCAATCCCCGTTGCTGTTGCATCGAGGCATCCCAAGTTCTCCTCCGAAAAGGACTTTGTGAATCTGCGGGAATTGGTCGTCATGAGTATGACGTTTCCTGGTCTTCTGATGTTGCCTGGAGTTGTACTTGTCCATAGTTGCTATGTGTTTCTTTTCCTCCTCAATGTTTTTGGCTTCATCGAGCAGTACTTGGCGACGCGCTTCTAGGGCCTGGGCCCTTTCGTCCAACTCTTCAGCAATAAGTTCTGCAGCTGTAGGAATAGGTGTGGTTAATGCAACATTGATGAGTTTACGCACCTTCAGTGATCACGTGTCCATCCACCGACTCTTCTTTGGGCTCGTTTGGGATAAGAGCTCCATCCAAGTCTTCCTCGTATTCCTCGGCAATCACCTCCTCTGCCGGAGGGTCTTTCACCGGGGTCTTGTTCTTCTTGTTCTTCTTCTTTGCCTTCTTGGCAGCATCGATAGCAAAGACGGCTTTGGGTCCATTTCCCGAAGTCAAGCTCTGATCGGTACTTTCAGACATCTGGACCTCGGGTTTATCTCCGATCTCCATGTCATTCTGCGTTTTGGGAGAGTTTCCCTGGATCCTTCATCCATGGCTTATTCTTCCTCTGCAGCTTTGGAGTTATACTCCTCTTCATACTCCGCGGAGAACTTTCGGAAATCTGCTGACGTCATCGACTCATCCGAGGATGCGAGTACGTCGGTGTTTGTTCCCATCGCCTCCAGCATAGAGTCGGTGTTGTCTCCAGCATCGGCAGAGCCGGATCCGGATCCCACATATCCGATAAAGTGCGGTGTGCCTCTCCTGAGATAACAGCGGTCTTCATAGTAGGCTTCGTCGAAACATTTGATGGTCTCGAGGATTTCATCTACGCCTAAGTTTTGCATTATCATACACCTTAGTGTGTATCTCAGGAAAGGCCTATCTTTTGCGGCGTCATCAGAGCCGGAACCAGCGTTGTTGTTGTGCTCCTCCTGGATTTCGACTTCAGCGGGTGAGTCGATCTGGGATTCGGTCTTTTCAGGGAGATCCACTCCAGATTCAACTTGGACCGCCAGGTCTGCTTCAAGATCGGATTTCTCCACTATCTCCGTGATTGGTGCGGGCTGGGTGGGATTAGGGTTTTCTGAGATCCGGAACTCTACCGCCTCTGTGGAGAAAGGGGATCCAGAAATTTCTTCTGCCTCTATCATCACCGCTGGGGTGGGTGGGGCAGGTTCAGCAAAGCCGATGTAAACATCGATCTCGCCAAAAGATATGATTGTATAGGAAGTCATAGCCTCCCTAGCCGGAAACCAAGTCTCGTCGAGAAAGATGAGAGGGACATTGCTGGCGTAGAGGATGCGACCGACGGTGATGGTCTCGCCGATTCTGATTCTTGCAGATTCCACTCGGAACGCAGATCCGAATCTCACTTGCCCCACGGTGGGCGCCAACTGTCGTCGGATTGATGACAAGTACGCCATGAGGGGGTCCTCGAGGCGTGTGGAAGAGAGGGGTGTGAGACGTACGGTGTTCCGGGACGGTGAGCACACAACTTTACCCAGGTTCGAATCCGCCGGCTTTGGATGGATCCTACTCCTGCTAGCAATCCAATAGTAGGCAGAGCCGGAATATGGGTTACAAGGGTTCGCATGTGCGAGTTGAGATTGTGATGGTAAGGTGTTGCCCAAAAGGCTCTCCTTAGGACGGCTTATATAGATATCCGCCCTAGGGTTTACAGGAGAGATCTATCCGGCTACGACTAAGAGTCGGTTACAGAGTACATCTTGAACTACAAGTAACACTATGGGCCTATGTCTCAAGTCTCGGGCCTTCCAGCCGGATTGACTCCCTCTTCCTCGACTGGCCGCCTGTGAAGCAAACCTCTAACCCGAAGTGGGCCACCCTGGTTAGTGAGGAACTGCGAGGATACCTGGAAAGTATATCCCCAACAGTCATTACCAGTACGAATCTTGAGATACCAGAATCAGGGTCCACTGAACACTTGGCATCTTCTATCAGGTCAGAGAAAAGTGATCTTTTAAGAGAAGGAGCGCCTTTTTTTGCTTGTAGTGGGGTACAGGTCCCTTAACAAACCAGAAAGATCCTCATCCTTGTTCTGATGAGCTTCAGGCAGATCAGCATCAGCTAGAGGATCAAGAACAGGCTGATCATATGGTTCACCATGTTTAGTCCACCTAATATATGTGCGTTGCATCCCATTAACGAAAGTATGGTCTGCGACTCTGCTCTGACTTAGATTTTTATAATTAAGAAATTATCGGCATGGGAAAAACACATCCGAGTTGCCGTTATGTTGTCTAACAAACTTCATGAATTCATTAACACCTTCCCAATATGAAGGTGTTGCTTTTTTTCCATTCAGTATCAAATATCTGTCCATCTGTTGAGGATAGGTTATAAGCTTTCAAGATATTTCACTGAACAGGTTGATTACAGATCTAATTAATCCAAGATATCTGAGCAACCTAATTGAATATAGAACTATAAATGCCACGTAATTTTAGCTTATTTTAGAAATTGAGTGTAGAGCTATGTTACATATTTGAGAGAACATATCGACCGAGCACAAATGACAAGCAATTTGAACAAACAGATTAAGTGCAGAACAATGTCAAACGAGCAGATCGAGTACGAAACTACTTCTAGGGAATGATTGAGCGAACTAAGGATATTATAAGCGCATCGTGGGATCGACTCGACCAATGACCTATGTGCTGCTCTCGAAAAGAACAACAGCCAAAGAATGGTGTCAGGCTACCCCGGCTGATAGACGGAGTGTGAATGTTTTGGTGTGCGGCTTGTGGTTTTGACCGCCTGCGCGTCTCCAGAAGAATGGCGCAAAGAGACAGTAGCTGGCTGCTCGAGTGAAGGCACGAGTTGGAAGGGGCGAGTGGGAAAGTTTTGGCACGCGCGGGGTATGTGTCCTGGTTGTCAACAATTTTCACATGAAAATATCGGCCAAAATTTTCTCCCTCGTTTTTTCTTCCTTGTTGAGGTCTGGAATTTTTATTACTGAGCCCATGAAATTACCCTATCAGACCTAATCATAGCCCAAAACCTTCAATTCGGCATTTTCATTGTCTTGTGGCCACTGACCATAGCGCATTCAGTTTTGGAGTGAGCCCATGAAGAATAGGGCATCCGCCCCTAGTTATCCCAGAATCTTTTTAATTCGTCCTTTATGGTCATTCCCTTCCCCACCCCCCACCCCCATAAAAACCTCCGCCTACCTATGTTGTTTTGTTGAAACTACTACATTACTAGTAAGTTCCACGTACCCTGCACGTGAGAACCAGATAATAGACATATGATATATCATTACTATATAAAATTATAATAGATAATTTTCAAAAAAAATATAATTTGATTGACATCTATATAGTATGTGTGTATATTTGGTCCTTTACTTTGTACCATGTATATTTAGACCTAGCAACGGACCGATGTCAAAACAGCGGACGGGGCTGAAAAAAGTCCATCATGCGCACGTTTCATTTATAGAGAGGCTGGCACATGGGACCCAGCAGCGCAGCCTTATAGAGATGCTGCATCGAGCAACATTGCCAAGTTCGAAATAGGGAGGCGCGAGCAAAAAAAAGTCTAGCGTGGTGAGAGGCTAACAAGGAGGACTCAACAACGTTATCAAGTAAGACCCGTAAAAATAGTCCAACATACACACACGCCTTTTCGAGGTCAGGGAGCTATTTTTTTTAACACAGGGTCAGGGAACTGCTGAGCATAGGCCAGTGAAATTTGAGAAAGGATCCCATGGAGCATAGGCAAGAACATTTTGCTTCGGCCTCGTCAGGGTCAAGGGACTGCTTAGCACAGGCTAGTGAAATTTAAGAAAGGAGCCTATGGAGTATAGCGTATGTAGATGGACCATGTAGAATAGCCCAAAAAATTTTAATTCGGCCTTTTGAGCATTGCCCCCCACCTCTTAAAAAAACTCCACTATATTTTTAAGAAAGTAGTCCATTATATATGTGGCATTTTATAAATTGAAATGCCAGGAGGCTGCCCTTTTATTTTTAAAAATATAAACACGAACACACGACATAATTTTAAAAACATTAAAACATAACTTGAAGGTACTAAGGAATGTGTAATAATATATTTTCTATAAATATCTTTCACGTAGTGGCGACACACACAGTTTAAATCTATTGGAAGTCCAAAATAGCAGACGTGGCCGAAAAAAGGTCTATCATCCATACACACATTTCATTTAAAGATAGACCGACATGTGGGTCCCACCAGCGCGGCCTTATATAGGTGTTGTATCGAGCAATGTTGCCAAGTTCGAAA
Source organism: Avena insularis (assembly GCA_023614405.1). Lineage (NCBI taxonomy): Eukaryota > Viridiplantae > Streptophyta > Magnoliopsida > Poales > Poaceae > Avena > Avena insularis. The sequence continues at coordinate 115,902,834 of CM042692.1, forward strand.
TAGGGAGGCGCGAGCGAGAAAAAAGTCCATCATGCACATGTTTGATCTAATGAGAGGCTGACATGGGGGGACCCTGAAAACATGGCCGATGCAGCGAGCAACGTTATCAAGTTCGAAACACGGAGCGCGAGCAGCGAAAAAAGTCAATCATACAACCGATCCTTCTAATGAGAGGCTGTCATGTGGGACCCAGCTTGTGACCAAACGGCAGATTCATCAAGCAACGCTATCTAGTTAGGAACAGGGTGGCGCTAGAGTAAAAAAAAGTCCGTCATACCCACAATTCTTCTAATATGAGACTAACATAAGGAACCCACCAGCATGGCTGATGCAGCGAGCAATGCTATCAAGTTCGAAACACGGAGGCGCGACCGAGGGAAAAAATTCTATCATACACACATTTCTTCTAAAAAGAGGATGACATGTGGGGTCTAGGAGTTTGATTAAATGGCTGATGCAGCGAGCAACGCTATCAATTTCGGAACACAAAGGCACGCCAGAGGGTAAAAAATCCATCATACACACGTTTCTTCTAATGAGAGGATGACATGTGGGGCCTAGCATCGTGATTAAACGGTAGATGCATCGAACATCGCTATCAAGTTCAGAACAGGGTAGCACTAGCGAAGGAAAAAAAATCCATCATATACACGTTTCTACTAATGAGAGGATGACATGTGGGGCTTAGGAGGTTGGTTAAACGGTAGATGCGTCGAGCAGCGCTATCAACTCGGAACGGGGTAGCGCCACCGAAAGTAAAAATTCCATCATACACACATTTCTTCTAATGAGAGGATAACATGTGGGTCCTAGGAGGTTGATTAGATGGTAGATGCGTCGAGCAGCGCTATCAACTTCGGAACGGGGTAGCGCAAGTGAAGGAAAAAATTCCATCATACACATGATTCTTCTAATGAGAGGATGACATGTGGCTCCCAGGAGGTTGATTAGACGGTAGATGCATCAAGCAGCGCTATCAACTTCAGAACAGGGTAGCGCGAGCGAAGGAAAAAAATTCCATCATACACATGATCCTTCTAATGAGAGGCTGACATGGGACCAAGCAGCCTGACTAAACGGCAGACGTGCGAGGAAATGAAAATCTTGCTTCTGCCACACGCTGGCCGAGCTTCCTCCATGTTTTTTCGCAGATCCGTCGTAGTAGAGGGCCGCTAAACCGGAAAAAAAGGTTTTGCATCGGCCACGACCGAGCCGAGAAATTCGTCGCGGAAGACGCGCCTTCTACGACGACCGTCGGGCCAATTCATTGCGGAAGGAAACTTTTCTTGTAGTGATTGCATGTTGCACCAATGTGGTAGAAGTTGTATCACACAATCCACTGGAGTATGTGTTTTCGATCCATGTGGTCTTGGAAAAGAACACATGCAATGCCACTAATGGATCCATGTGGTCTAGGAAAAGAACACATGCAATGACACTAGTAGATCAGTGTGTTAAACCTTGGTAACAGAGACCAAAAACACATAGCAAAGCAGTCCAGGTTGCATGTTGCATCAGTATGGAAGAAATTGCATCACAGAATTCACTAGAGTGTGTGTTGTCATGTGGCTCCATGTGGTATAGGAAAATAACACATGCAGTGACACTAGTGGATCAGTGTATCAAACCTTGGTCACAGAGACCAAGAACACATAGGAAAGCAGCTTCCATGTTGCATGTCGCACCAGTGTGGCAGAAGTTGCATCACAGAATCCACTAGAGTGTGTGTTGTCATGTGGATCCATTTGGTCTAGGAAAATAATACATGCAATGGCACTAGTGGATCAATGTGGTCTAGAAAAAGAACACATGCAATGCCACTAGTGGATCAGTGTGTTAAACCATGGTGACACAGACCAAAAACACATAGGAAAGCACCTTCCATGTTGCATGTTGTACCAGTGTGGCAGAACTTGCATCATAGAATCCACTGGAGTGTGTGTTGTCATGTGGATCAGTGTGGTTTAGGAAAAGAACACATGTAATCACTCCAAGTGGACTAGTGTGGTCTAGGAAAATAACTCATGCAATGACACAAGTGGATCAGTGTGTCAAACCTTGGTCACAGAGACCAAAAACAGATTAGAAAGCAACTTCCATGTTGCATGTTGCACGGGTATGGCAGAAGTTGCATCAAAGAATCCACGAGAGTGTGTGTTTTCATGTGTATCCATTTGGTCTAGGAAAATAACACATGCAACAACACTAGTGGATCGGTGTGACAAACCTTGGTCACAAAGACCAAAAACACCTAGGAAAGCAGGTTCCACATTGCAAGTTGCACTAGTGTGGCAGAAGTTGCATCAAAGAATCCATGGGAGTGTGTGTTGTCATGTGGATACATTTGGTTTAGGGAAAGAACACATGCAAGAGAACTAGGTGATTAGTTTGGTCTAGGAAAAGAACACATGCAATGCCACTAGTGGATCAGTGTGTCAAACCATGGTGACACAGACCAAGAACACATAGGCAAGCAGCTTCCATGTTGCATGTTGCACCAGTATGGTAGAAGTTGCATCACAAAATCCACTAGAGTGTGTGTTGTCATGTGGATCCATGTGGTCTAGGAAAATAACACATGTAATGGTCCTAGAGGATCAGTGTCTCAAACCTTGGTCACAAAGACCAAAACCACCTATGAAAGCAGCTTCCAATTACATGTTGCATTAGTGTAGCAAAAGTTGCATCACAAAATCCACTGAAATGTGTGTTGTCATGTGGATACATTTGGTTTAGGGAAAGAACACATGCAATGACACTAGGTGATCAGTGTGGTCTAGGAAAAGAACACATGCAATGACACTAGTGGATTAGTGTGCCAAACCTTGGTCATAGAGACGAAAAACACATAGGAAAGCCGCTTCTACATTGCATGTTGCGCCAGTGTGGCAGAAGTTGGATCACATAATCCACTAGAGTGTGTGTTGTCATGTCGATGAATGTGCTTTAGGACATGAACACATGCAATGACTCTAGGTGGATCAATGTGGTCTAGGAAAAGAACTCATACAATGACACAAGTGGATCAGTGTGTCAAACCTTCATCACAGAGACCAAAAACAGATAGGAAAGAAGCTTCCATGTTGCACTAGTGTTGTAGAAGATGTATCACAGAATCCACTAGAGTGTGTGTCGTCATGTGGATCCATGTGGTAGAGTGAAAGAACACATGCAATGCCACTAGTGGATCAATGTGGTCTTGGAAAAGAAAACATACAATGACACTAGTGGACCAGTGTGTCAACCCTTGGGCATAGAGACCAAAAACACATAGGAAAGCAGCTTCCATGTTGCACGTAGCACCGGTGTGGCAGAAGTTGCATCAAAGAAAACTAGAGTTTGTGTTGTCATGTGGATCCATGTGGTCTAGGAAAAGAACAAATGCAATGACACTAGTGGATCAGCGTGGTCTAGGAAAGAACACATGCAATGACACTAGTGGATTAGTGTGTCAAACCTTGGTCACAGAGACGAAAAACACATAGGAAAGCAGCTTCCATGTGTCATGTTGCACCAGTGTGGCAGTAGTTGCATCATAGAATCCACTAGAGTGTGTGTTGTCATGTGGATCCATGTGGTCTAGGAAAATAACACATGCAATCGCACTAGTGGATCAGTGTGTTAAACCTTGATCACAAAGACCAAAAACACATAAGAAAGCAGCTTCCATGTTGCACGGGTGTGGCAGAAGTTGCATCACAGAATCCACTATAGTGTGTATTGTCATGTGGATCCATTTGTTCTAGGCAAATAACACATACAATAGCACTAGTGGATCAATGTGTCAAACCTTGGTCACAGAGACCAAAAACACATATAAAAGCAGCTTCCATGTTGCATGTTGCACTAGTGTGGAAGCAGTTGCATCACAGAATCCACTTGAGTGTGTGTTGTCATGTGGATCCAAGTGGTCTAGGAAAGAACACATGCAATGACACTAGTGGACCAGTGTGTCAAACCTTGGGTATAGAGACCAAAAACACATAGGAAAGCAGTTTCCATGTTTCATGTAGCACTAGTGTGGCAGAAGTTCCATCACAGAAAACTAGAGTGTGTGTTGTCATGTGGATCCATGTGGTCTAGGAAAAGAACACATGCAATGACACTAGTAGATAAGTGTGGTCTAGGAAAGAACACATGCAATGACACCAGTGGATCGGTGTGTCATACCTTGTGTATAGAGCCAAAAACACATAGGGAAGCAGCTTCCATGTGTTATGTTGAACCAGTGTGGCAGAAGTTGCATCATAGAATCCACTAGACTGTGTGTTGTCATGTGGATCCTTGTGGTCTAGGAAAAGAACACATGCAATGACACTAGTAGATCAATGTGTTAAACTTTGGTCATAGATACCAAAAACACATAAGAAAGCAGCTTCCATGTTGCATGTTGCACCAATGTGGTAGAAGTTGCATCACAGAATCCACTAGAGTGTGTGTTGTCATGTGGATCCATTTGGTCTAGGAAAATAACACATGAAATAGCACTAGTGGATCAGTGTGTCAAACCTTGGTCACAGAGACCAAAAACACATAGGAAAGCAGCTTCCACATTGCATGTTGCACTAGTGTGGTAGAAGTTGCATCACAGAATCCACGAGAGTGTGTGTTGTCATGTGGATACATTTGGTTTAGGGAAAGAACACATGCAATAGCACTAGGTGATCAGTGTGGTCTAGGAAAAGAACACATGCAATGCCACTAGTGGATCAGTGTGTCAAACCATGGTCACACAGACCAAAAACACATAGGAACGTAGCTTCCATGTTGCATGTTGCACCAGTGTGGCAGAAGTTGCATCACAGATTCCACTAGAGTGTGTGTTGTCATGTGGATCCATGTGGTCTGGGAAAATAACACATGCAATCGTACTAGTGGATCAGTGTGTCAAACCTTGATCACAAAGACCAAAACACATAGGAAAGCAGCTTCTACATTGCATGTTGCACAAGTGTGGCAGAAGTTGCATCACAAAATCCACTCCAGTGTGTGTAGTCCCGTGGATACATTTGGTTTAGGGAAAGAACATTTGCAATGGCACTAGGTGATCAGTGTGGTCTAGGAAAGGAACCCATGCAATGACACTAGTGGAACGGTGTGTCAAACCTTGGTCACAGGGACCAAAAACACATGGCAAAGCAGCTACCACATTGTCGGTTGTACCAGTGTGGCAGAAGTTACATCACATAAACCACTTGAGTGAGTGTTGTCATGTGGATCAGTGTGCTTTAGGACATGAACACATGAAATGACACCAGGTGGATCGGTGTGGTCTAGGAAAAGAACTCATGCAATGAAACAAGTATATCAGTGTGTGACACCTTGGGCACAGAAACCAAAAACAGATAGGAAAGCAGTTTCCATGTTGCATGTTGCACCAGTGTGGCAGAAGTTGCATCACATAATCCACTGGAGTGTGTGTTCTCATGTGGATCCATGTGGTATAGGGGAAACAACACATGCAATGCCACTAGTGGATCAATGTGGTCTTGGAAAAGAAAACATGCAATGACACTAGTGGATCAGTCTCTCAAACCTTGGTCACAGAGACCAAAACACATATAGGAAAGTAGCTTCCACATTGCATGTTGCGCCAGTGTAGCAGAAGTGGCATCACAGAATCCACTGGTGTGTGTGTTGTCATGTGAATCAATATGGTCTAGGAAAATAACACATTCAATGACACTAGTGGATCAGTGTGTCAAACATTGGTCAAAGAGACCAAAAACACATAGGAAAGCAGCGTCCACATTGCATGTTGCACCAGTGTGGCAGAAGTTGCATCACAGAATCCACTAGAGTGTGTGTTGTCATGTGGATCCATGTGGTCTAGGAAAGAACACATACAATGACACTAGTGGGCTAGGTCTCAACCCTTGGGGATGGAGACCAAAAACACATAGGAAAGCAGCTTCCATGTTGCACGTAGCACCGGTGTGGCAGAACTTGCATCACAGAAAAATAGAGTGTGTGTTGTCATGTGGATCCATGTGGTCTAGGAAAAGAACACATGCAATGACACTAGTGGATCAGTGTGGTCTAGGAAAGAACACATGCAATGACACTAGGGGATTAGTGTGTCAAACCTTGGTCACAGAGACGAAAAACACATAGGAAAGCAGCTTCCATGTGTCATGTTGCACCAGTGTGGCAGAAGTTGCATCATAGAATCCACTAGAGTGTGTGTTGTCATGTGGATCCATGTGGTCTAGGAAAATAACACATGGAATGGCACTAGTGGATCAGTGTGTTAAACCTTGATCACAAAGACCAAAAACACATAAGAAAGCAGCTTCCATGTTGCACGGGTGTGGCAGAAGTTGCATCACAGAATCCACTAGAGTGTGTGTTTTCATGTGGATCTATTTGGTCTAGGAAAATAACACATGCAACGACACTAGTGGATCGGTGTGACAAACCTTGGTCACAAAGACCAAAAACACCTAGGAAAGCAGGTTCCACATTGCATGTTGCACTAGTGTGGCAGAAGTTGCATCAAAGAATCCATGGGAGTGTGTGTTGTCATGTGGATACATTTGGTTTAGGGAAAGAACACATGCAAGAGAAACTAGGTGATTAGTGTGGTCTAGGAAAAGAACACATGCAATGCCACTAGTGGATCAGTGTGTCAAACCATGGTGACACAGACCAAAAACACATAGGAAAGCAGCTTCCATGTTGCATGCTGCACCAGTATGGTAGAAGTTGAATCACAAAATCCACTAGAGTGTGTGTTGTCATGTGGATCCATGTGGTCTAGAAAAATAACACATGTAATGGTCCTAGAGGATCAGTGTCTCAAACCTTGGTCACAAAGACCAAAACCACCTATGAAAGCAGCTTCCAATTGCATGTTGCATTAGTGTAGCAAAAGTTGCATCACAAAATCCACTGAAATGTGTGTTGTCATGTGGATACATTTGGTGTAGGGAAAGAACACATGCAATGACACTAGGTGATCAGTGTGGTCTAGGAAAAGAACACATGCAATGACACTAGTGGATTAGTGTGCCAAACCTTGGTCATAGAGACAAAAAACACATAGGAAAGCTCCTTCTACATTGCATGTTGCACCAGTGTGGCAGAAGTTGGATCACATAATCCACTAGAGTGTGTGTTGTCATGTCGATGTATGTGCTTTAGGACAAGAACACATGCAATGACTCTAGGTGGATCAATGTGGTCTAGGAAAAGAACTCATACAATGACACAAGTGGATCAGTGTGTCAAACCTTCATCACAGAGACAAAAACAGATAGGAAAGAAGCTTCCATGTTGCATGTTGCACTAGTGTGGTACAAGATGTATCACAAAATCCACTAGAGTGTGTGTCGTCATGTGGATCCATGTGGTATAGTGAAAGAACACATGCAATGCCACTAGTGGATCAATGTGGTCTTGGAAAAGAAAACATACAATGACACTAGTGGACCAGTGTGTCAACCCTTGGGCATAGAGACCAAAAACACATAAGAAAGCAGCTTCCATGTTGCACGTAGCACCGGTGTGGCAGAAGTTGCATCACAGAAAACTAGAGTGTGTGTTGTCATGTGGATCCATGTGGTCTAGGAAAAGAACAAATGCAATGACACTAGTGGATCAGCGTGGTCTAGGAAAGAACACATGCAATGACACTAGTGGATTAGTGTGTCAAACCTTGGTCACAGAGACGAAAAACACATAGGAAAGCAGCTTCCATGTGTCATGTTGCACCAGTGTGGCAGTAGTTGCATCACAGAATCCACTAGAGTGTGTGTTGTCATGTGGATCCATGTGGTCTAGGAAAATAACACATGCAATCGCACTAGTGGATCAGTGTGTTAAACCTTGATCACAAACACCAAAAACACATAAGAAAGCAGCTTCCATGTTGCACGGTTGTGGCAGAAGTTGCATCACAGAATCCACTAGAGTGTGTATTGTCATGTGGATCCATTTGTTCTAGGCAAATAACACATACAATAGCACTAGTGGATCAGTGTGTCAAACCTTGGTCACAGAGACCAAAAACACATATAAAAGCAGCTTCCATGTTGCATGTTGCACTAGTGTGGAAGAAGTTGCATCACAGAATCCACTTGAGTGTGTGTTGTCATGTGGATCCAAGTGGTCTAGGAAAGAACACATGCAATTACACTAGTGGACGAGTGTGTCAAACCTTGGGTATAGAGACCAAAAACACATAGGAAAGCAGTTTCCATGTTTCATGTAGCACTAGTGTGGCAGAAGTTCCATCATAGAAAACTAGAGTGTGTGTTGTCATGTGGATCCATGTGGTCTAGGAAAAGAACACATGCAATGACACTAGTAGATAAGTGTGGTCTAGGAAAGAACACATGCAATGACACCAGTGGATCGGTGTGTCATACCTTGTGTATAGAGCCAAAAACACATAGGGAAGCAGCTTCCATGTGTCATGTTGCACTAGTGTGGCAGTAGTTGCATCATAGAATCCACTAGACTGTGTGTTGTCATGTGGATCCATTTGGTCTAGGAAAATAACACATGCAATAGCACTAGTGGATCAGTGTGTCAAACCTTGGTCATAGAGACCAAAAACACATAGGAAAGCAGCTTCCACATTGCATGTTGCACTAGTGTGGTAGAAGTTGCATCACCGAATCCACGAGAGTGTGTGTTGTCATGTGGATACATTTGGTTTACGGAAAGAACACATGCAATAGCACTAGGTGATCAGTGTGGTCTAGGAAAAGAACACATGCAATGCCACTAGTGGATCAGTGTGTCAAACCATGGTCACACAGACGAAAAAGACATAGGAAAGTAGCTTCCATGTTGCATGTTGCACCAGTGTGGCAGAACTTGCATCACAGATTCCACTAGAGTGTGTGTTGTCATGTGGATCCATGTGGTCTAGGAAAATAACACATGCAATCATACTAGTGGATCAGTGTGTCAAACCTTGATCACAATTACCAAAACACATAGGAAAGCAGCTTCCACATTGCATGTTGCACAAGTGTGGCAGAAGTTGCAACACCAAATCCACTTCAGTGTGTGTAGTCATGTGGATACATTTGGTTTAGGGAAAGATCATTTGCAATGGAACTAGGTGATCAGTGTGGTCTAGGAAAGGAACACATGCAATGACACTAGTGGAACAGTGTGTCAAACCTTGGTCACAGGGACCAAAAACACATGGCAAAGAAGCTACCACATTGTCTGTTGCACCAGTGTGGCAGAAGTTGCATCACATAACCCACTAGCGTGTGTGTTGTCATGTGGATCAGTGTGCTTTAGGACAAGAACACATGTAATGAAACCAGGTGGATCGGTGTGGTCTAGGAAAAGAACTCATGCAATGAAACAAGTATATCAGTGTGTGAAACCTTGGGCACGGAAACCAAAAACAGATAGGAAAGCAATTTCCATGTTGCATGTTGCACCAGTGTGGCAGAAGTTGCATCACATAATCCACTGGAGTGTGTGTTTTCATGTGGATCCATGTGGTATAGGGGAAAGAACACATGCAGTTCCACTAGTGGATCAATGTGGTCTTGGAAAAGAAAACATGCAATGACACTAGTGGATCAGTCTCTCAAACCTTGGTCACAGAGACCAAAACACACATAGGAAAGCAGCTTCCACATTGCATGTTGCGCCAGTGTAGCAGAAGTGGCATCACAGAATCCACTGGTGTGTGTTGTCATCTGGATCAATATGGTCTAGGAAAATAACACATTCAATGACACTAGTGGATCAGTGTGTCAAACATTGGACAAACAGACCAAAAACACATAGGAAAGCAGCGTCCACATTGCATGTTGCACCAGTGTGGCAAAAGTTGCATCACAGAATCCACTAGAGTGTGTGTTGTCATGTGGATCCATGTGGTCTAGGAAGAGAACACATACAATGACACTAGTGGACCAGGTCTCAACCCTTGGGTATAGAGACCAAAAACACATAGGAAAGCAGCTTCCATGTTGCACGTAGCACCGGTATGGCAGAAGTTGCATCATAGAAAACTAGAGTGTGTGTTGTCATGTGGATCCATGTGGTCTAGGAAAAGAACACATGCGATGACACTAGTGGATCAGTGTGGTCTAGGAAAGAACACATGCAATGACACTACTGGATTAGTGTGTCAAACCTTGGTCACAGAGACGAAAAACACATAGGAAAGCAGCTTCCATGTGTCATGTTGCAGCAGTGTGGCAGAAGTTGCATCATAGAATCCACTAGAGTGTGTGTTGTCATGTGGATCCATGTGGTCTAGGAAAATAACACATACAATGGCACTAGTGGATCAGTATGTTAAACCTTGATCACAAAGACCAAAAACACATAAGAAAGCGGCTTCCATGTTGCACGGGTGTGGCAGAAGTTGCATCACAGAATCCACTAGAGTGTGTGTTGTCATGTGGATCCATTTGTTATAGGAAAATAACACATACAATAGCACTAGTGGATCAGTGTGTCAAACCTTGGTCATAGAGACCAAAAACACATATAAAAGCAGCTTCCATGTTGCATGTTGCACTAGTGTGGCAGAAGTTGCATCACATAATCCACTTGAGTGTGTGTTGTCATGTGGCTCCATGTGGTCTAGGAAAGAACACATGCAATGACACTAGTGGACCAGTGTGTCAAACCTTGGGTATAGAGACAAAAAACACATAGGAAAGTAGTTTCCATGTTTCATGTAGCACTAGTGTGGCAGAAGTTACATCACAGAAAACTAGAGTGTGTGTTGTCATGTGGATCCATGTGGTCTAGGAAAAGAACACATGAAATGACAATAGTAGATCAGTGTGGTCTAGGAAAGAACACATCCAATGACACCAGTGGATCGGTGTGTCATACCTTGGTCACAGAGGCAAAAACACATAGGAAAGCAGCTTCCATGTGTCATGTTGCACCAGTGTGGCAGAAGTTGCATCATAGAATCCACTAGAGTGTGTGTTGTCATGTGGATCCATGTGGTCTAGGAAAAGAACGCATGCAATGATACTAGTGGACCTTTGTTAAACCTTGGTCATAGAGACCAAAAACACATAAGTTAGCAGCTTCCATGTTGCATGTTGCACCAGTGTGGTAGAAGTTGCATCATAGAATCCAATGGAGTGTGTTTTGTCATGTGGATCCATTTGGTTTAGGAAAATAACACATGCAATAGCACTAGTGGATCAGTGTGTCAAACCTTGGTCACAAAGACCAAAAACACATAGGAAAGCATCTTCCACATTCCATGTTGCACTAGTGTGGTAGAAGTTGCATCATAGAATCCACGAGAGTGTGTGTTGTCACGTGGATACATTTGGTTTAGGGAAAGAACACATGCAATAGCACTAGGTGATCAGTGTGGTCTAGGAAAAGAACACATGAAATGCCACTAGTGGATCAGTGTGTCATACCATGGTGACACAGACGAAAAACACATAGGAAAGTAGCTTCCATGTTACATCTTGCACCAGTGTGGCAAAAGTTGCATCAAAGATTCCACTAGAGTGTGTGTTGTCATGTGGATCCATGTGGTCTGGGAAAATAACACATGCAATCGTACTAGTGGATCAGTGTGTCAAACCTTGATCACAAAGACCAAAACACATAGGAAAGCAACTTCTACATTGCATGTTGCACAAGTGTGGCAGAAGTTGCATCACAAAATCCACTCCAGTGTGTGTAGTCCTGTGGATACATTTGGTTTAGGGAAAGAACATTTGCAATGGCACTAGGTGATCAGTGTGGTCTAGGAAAGGAACACATGCAATGACACTAGTGGAACAGTGTGTCAAACCTTGGTCACAGGGACCAAAAACACATGGCAAAGTAGCTACCACATTGTCTGTTGCACCAGTGTGGCAGAAGTTGCATCACATAACCCACTAGAGTGTGTGTTATCATGTGGATCAGTGTGCTTTAGGACAAGAACACATGCAATGAAACCAGGTGGATCGGTGTGGTCTAGGAAAAGAACTCATGCAATGAAACAAGTATATCAGTGTGTGAAACCTTGGGCACAAAAACCAAAAACAGATAGGAAAGCAGTTTCCATGTTGCATGTTGCACCAGTGTGGCAGAAGTTGCATCACATAATCCACTGGAGTGTGTGTTCTCATGTGGATCCATGTGGTATAGGGGAAAGAACACATGCAGTGCCACTAGTGGATCAATGTGGTCTTGGAAAAGAAAACATGCAATGACACTAGTGGATCAGTCTCTCAAACCTTGGTCACAGAGACGAAAACACACATAGGAAAGCAGCTTCCACATTGCATGTTGTGCCAGTGTAGCAGAAGTGGCATCACAGAATCCACTGGTGTGTGTGTTGTCATGTGGATCAATATGGTCTAGGAAAATAACACATTCAATGACACTAGTGGATCAGTGTGTCAAACATTGGTCAAAGAGACCAAAAACACATAGGAAAGCAGCGTCCACATTGCATGTTGCACCAGTGTGGCAGAAGTTGCATCACAGAATCCACTAGAGTGTGTGTTGTCATGTGGATCCATGTGGTCTAGGAAGAGAACACATACAATGACACTAGTGGACCAGGTCTCAACCCTTGTGTATAGAGACCAAAAACACATAGGAAAGCAGCTTCCATGTTGCACGTAGCACCGGTGTGGCAGAAGTTGCATCATAGAAAACTAGAGTGTGTGTTGTCATGTGGATCCATGTGGTCTAGGAAAAGAACACATGCAATGACACTAGTGGATCAGTGTGGTCTAGGAAAGAACACATGCAATGACACTACTGGATTAGTGTGTCAAACCTTGGTCACAGAGACGAAAAACACATAGGAAAGCAGCTTCCATGTGTCATGTTGCACCAGTGTGGCAGAAGTTGCATCATAGAATCCACTAGAGTGTGTGTTGTCATGTGGATCCATGTGGTCTAGGAAAATAACACATACAATGGCACTAGTGGATCAGTATGTTAAACCTTGATCACAAAGACCAAAAACACATAAGAAAGCGGCTTCCATGTTGCACGGGTGTGGCAGAAGTTGCATCACAGAATCCACTAGAGTGTGTGTTGTCATGTGGATCCATTTGTTATAGGAAAATAACACATACAATAGCAGTAGTGGATCAGTGTGTCAAACCTTGGTCATAGAGACCAAAAACACATATAAAAGCAGCTTCCATGTTGCATGTTGCACTAGTGTGGCAGAAGTTGCATCACAGAATCCACTTGAGTGTGTGTTGTCATGTGGCTCCATGTGGTCTAGGAAAGAACACATGCAATGACACTAGTGGACCAGTGTGTCAAACCTTGGGTATAGAGACAAAAAACACATAGGAAAGTAGTTTCCATGTTTCATGTAGCACTAGTGTGGCAGAAGTTACATCACAGAAAACTAGAGTGTGTGTTTTCATGTGGATCCATGTGGTCTAGGAAAAGAACACATGAAATGACAATAGTAGATCAGTGTGGTCTAGGAAAGAACACATCCAATGACACCAGTGGATCGGTGTGTCATACCTTGGTCACAGAGCCAAAAACACATAGGAAAGCAGCTTCCATGTGTCATGTTGCACCAGTGTGGCAGAAGTTGCATCATAGAATCCACTAGAGTGTGTGTTGTCATGTGGATCCATGTGGTCTAGGAAAAGAACACATGCAATGATACTAGTGGACCTGTGTTAAACCTTGGTCATAGAGACCAAAAACACATAAGTTAGCATCTTCCATGTTGCATGTTGCACCAGTGTGGTAGAAGTTGCATCACAGAATCCAATGGAGTGTGTTTTGTCATGTGGATCCATTTGGTTTAGGAAAATAACACATGCAATAGCACTAGTGGATCAGTGTGTCAAACCTTGGTCACAAAGACCAAAAACACATAGGAAAGCATCTTCCACATTGCATGTTGCACTAGTGTGGTAGAAGTTGCATCACAGAATCCACGAGAGTGTGTGTTGTCACGTGGATACATTTGGTTTAGGGAAAGAACACATGCAATAGCACTAGGTGATCAGTGTAGTCTAGGAAAAGAACACATGAAATGCCACTAGTGGATCAGTGTGTCATACCATGGTGACACAGACGAAAAACACATAGGAAAGTAGCTTCCATGTTACATCTTGCACCAGTGTGGCAAAAGTTGCATCAAAGATTCCACTAGAGTGTGTGTTGTCATGTGGATCCATGTGGTCTGGGAAAATAACACATGCAATCGTACTAGTGGATCAGTGTGTCAAACCTTGATCACAAAGACCAAAACACATAGGAAAGCAACTTCTACATTGCATGTTGCACAAGTGTGGCAGAAGTTGCATCACAAAATCCACTCCAGTGTGTGTAGTCCTGTGGTTACATTTGGTTTAGGGAAAGAACATTTGCAATGGCACTAGGTGATCAGTGTGGTCTAGGAAAGGAACACATGCAATGACACTAGTGGAACAGTGTGTCAAACCTTGGTCACAGGGACCAAAAACACATGGCAAAGTAGCTACCACATTGTCTGTTGCACCAGTATGGCAGAAGTTGCATCACATAACCCACTAGAGTGTGTGTTATCATGTGGATCAGTGTGCTTTAGGACAAGAACACATGCAATGAAACCAGGTGGATCGGTGTGGTCTAGGAAAAGAACTCATGCAATGAAACAAGTATATCAGTGTGTGAAACCTTGGGCACAAAAACCAAAAACAGATAGGAAAGCAGTTTCCATGTTGCATGTTGCACCAGTGTGGCAGAAGTTGCATCACATAATCCACTGGAGTGTGTGTTTTCATGTGGATCCATGTGGTATAGGGGAAAGAACACATGCAGTGCCACTAGTGGATCAATGTGGTCTTGGAAAAGAAAACATGCAATGACACTAGTGGATCAGTCTCTCAAACCTTGGTCACAGAGACGAAAACACACATAGGAAAGCAGCTTCCACATTGCATGTTGCGCCAGTGTAGCAGAAGTGGCATCACAGAATCCACTGGTGTGTGTTGTCATGTGGATCAATATGGTCTAGGAAAATAACACATTCAATGACACTAGTGGATCAGTGTGTCAAACATTGGTCAAAGAGACCAAAAACACATAGGAAAGCAGCGTCCACATTGCATGTTGCACCAGTGTGGCAGAAGTTGCATCACAGAATCCACTAGAGTGTGTGTTGTCATGTGGATCCATGTGGTCTAGGAAGAGAACACATACAATGACACTAGTGGACCAGGTCTCAACCCTTGTGTATAGAGACCAAAAACACATAGGAAAGCAGCTTCCATGTTGCACGTAGCACCGGTGTGGCAGAAGTTGCATCATAGAAAACTAGAGTGTGTGTTGTCATGTGGATCCATGTGGTCTAGGAAAAGAACACATGCAATGACACTAGTGGATCAGTGTGGTCTAGGAAAGAACACATGCAATGACACTAGTGGATTAGTGTGTCAAACCTTGGTCACAGAGACGAAAAACACATAGGAAAGCAGCTTCCATGTGTCATGTTGCACCAGTGTGGCAAAAGTTGCATCATAGAATCCACTAGAGTGTGTGTTGTTATGTGGATCCATGTGGTCTAGGAAAATAACACATACAATGGCACTAGTGGATCAGTGTGTTAAACCTTGATCACAAAGACCAAAAACACATAAGAAAGCGGCTTCCATGTTGCACGGGTGTGGCAGAAGTTGCATCACAGAATCCACTAGAGTGTGTGTTGTCATGTGGATCCATTTGTTATAGGAAAATAACACATACAATAGCACTAGTGGATCAGTGTGTCAAACCTTGGTCATAGAGACCAAAAACACATATAAAAGCAGCTTCCATGTTGCATGTTGCACTAGTGTGGCAGAAGTTGCATCACAGAATCCACTTGAGTGTGTGTTGTCATGTGGCTCCATGTGGT
This sequence comes from Avena insularis, assembly GCA_023614405.1. Classification (NCBI taxonomy): domain Eukaryota; kingdom Viridiplantae; phylum Streptophyta; class Magnoliopsida; order Poales; family Poaceae; genus Avena; species Avena insularis. The sequence continues at coordinate 115,918,657 of CM042692.1, forward strand.
CTAGGAAAGAAGACATGCAATGACACTAGTGGACCAGTGTGTCAAACCTTGGGTATAGAGACAAAAAACACATAGGAAAGTAGTTTCCATGTTTCATGTAGCACTAGTGTGGCAGAAGTTCCATCACAGAAAACTAGAGTCTGTGTTGTCATGTGGATCCATGTGGTCTAAGAAAAGAACACATGAAATGACAATAGTAGATCAGTGTGGTCTAGGAAAGAACACATGCAATGACACCAGTGGATCGGTGTGTCATACCTTGGTCACAGAGCCAAAAACACATAGGAAAGCAGCTTCCATGTGTCATGTTGCACCAGTGTGGCAGAAGTTGCATCATAGAATCCACTAGAGTGTGTGTTGTCATGTGGATCCATGTGGTCTAGGAACAGAACACATGCAATGATACTAGTGGACCTGTGTTAAACCTTGGTCATAGAGACCAAAAACACATAAGTTAGCAGCTTCCATGTTGCATGTTGCACCAGTGTGGTAGAAGTTGCATCACAGAATCCAATGGAGTGTGTTTTGTCATGTGGATCCATTTGGTTTAGGAAAATAACACATGCAATAGCACTAGTGGATCAGTGTGTCAAACCTTGGTCACAAAGACCAAAAACACATAGGAAAGCATCTTCCACATTGCATGTTGCACTAGTGTGGTAGAAGTTGCATCACAGAATCCACGAGAGTGTGTGTTGTCACGTGGATACATTTGGTTTAGGGAAGGAACACATGCAATAGCACTAGGTGATCAGTGTGGTCTAGGAAAAGAACACATGAAATGCCACTAGTGGATCAGTGTGTCATACCATGGTGACACAGACGAAAAACACATAGGAAAGTAGCTTCCATGTTACATGTTGCACCAGTGTGGCAAAAGTTGCATCAAAGATTCCACTAGAGTGTGTGTTGTCATGTGGATCCATGTGGTCTGGGAAAATAACACATGCAATAGTACTAGTGGATCAGTGTGTCAAACCTTGATCACAAAGACCAAAACACATAGGAAAGCAGCTTCTACATTGCATGTTGCACAAGTGTGGCAGAAGTTGCATCACAAAATCCACTCTAGTGTGTGTAGTCCTGTGGATACATTTGGTTTAGGGAAAGAACATTTGCAATGGCACTAGGTGATCAGTGTGGTCTAGGAAAGGAACCCATGCAGTGACACTAGTGGAACGGTGTGTCAAACCTTGGTCACAGGGACCAAAAACGCATGGCAAAGCAGCTACCACATTGTCGGTTGTACCAGTGTGGCAGAAGTTACATCACATAAACCACTGGAGTGAGTGTTGTCATGTGGATCAGTGTGCTTTAGGACAGGAACACATGCAGTGACACCAGGTGGATCGGTGTGGTCTAGGAAAAGAACTCATGCAATGAAACAAGTATATCAATGTGTGACACGTTGGGCACAGAAACAAAAAACATATAGGAAAGTAGTTTCCATGTTGCATGTTGCACCAGTGTGGCAGAAGTTGCATCACATAATCCACTGAGTGTGTGTTTTCATGTGGATCCATGTGGTATAGGGGAAAGAACACATGCAATGCCACTAGTGGATCAATGTGGTCTTGGAAAAGAAAACATGGAATGACACTAGTGGATCAGTCTCTCAAACCTTGGTCAAAGAGACCACAAAACACATAGGAAAGCAGCTTCCACATTGCATGTTGCGCCAGTGTAGCAGAAGTGGCATCACAGAATTCACTGGTGTGTGTTCTCATGTGGATCTATATGGTCTAGGAAAATAACACATTCAATGACACTAGTGGATCAGTGGGTCAAACCTTGGTCTAGGAGAACAGAAACACATAGGAAAGCAGCGTCCACATTGCATGTTGCACTAGCATGGTAGAAGTTGCATCACAGAATCCACTAGAGTGTGTGTTGTCATGTGGATCCATGTGGTCTAGTAAAACAACACATGCAATCGTACTAGTGGATCAGTGTGTCAAACCTTGATCACAAAGACCAAAACACATAGGAAAGCAGCTTCCACATTGCATGTTGCACAAGTGTGGCAGAAGTTGCATCACAAAATCCACTTCATGTGGATACATTTGGTTTAGGGAAAGAACATTTGCAATGGCACTAGGTGATTAGTGTGGTCTAGGAAAGGAACACATGCAATGACACTAGTGGAACGGTGTGTCAAACCTTGGTCATAGGGACCAAAAACACATGGCAAAGCAGCTACCACATTGTCTGTTGCACCAGTGTGGCAGAAGTTACATCACATAACCCACCGGAGTGAGTGTTGTCATGTGGATCAGTGTGCTTTAGGACAAGAACACATGCAATGACACCGGGTGGATCAGTGTGGTCTAGGAAAAGAACTCATGCAACCAAACAAGTATATCAGTGTGTCAAACCTTGGTCACAGAAACCAAAAACAGATACGAAAGAAGCTTCCATGTTGCATGTTGCACCAGTGTGGCAGAAGTTGCATCATAAAATCCACTAGAGTGTGTGTTGTCATGTGAGTCCATGTGGTCTAGGAAAAGAACACATGCAATGACACTAGTGGACCAGTGTGTTAACCTTGGTCACATAGACCAAAAACACATAAGTCAGAAGCTTCCATGTTGCATGTTGCACCAGTGTGGTAGAAGTTGCATCACAGAATCAACTGGAGTGTGTGTTCTCATGTGGATCCATTTGGTTTGGGAAAATAACACATGCAATAGCACTAGTGGATCAGTGTGTCAAACCTTGGTCACAAAGACCAAAAACACATAGGAAAGCAGCTTCCACATTGCATGTTGCACTATTGTGGTAGAAGTTGCATGACAGAATCCATGAGAGTGTGTGTTGTCACGTGGATACATTTGCTTTCGGGAAAGAACACATGCAATAGCATGTAGCATCCCAATTGTCTAACAATTGTAATGCTACTTGGTCTAGTAATATAATGGCTACTTCAAATATATAATTGTTGCATCATCATCATATTATGCTCATGTCATCATGCCTCCTTGCATTTGAGCATCATATAAAACCCTTTTTGATTTGGTTCTTATCTCATATGCATTATTAATTGTATTTGCCTCTTGATGTTGTATTTGGTTATTGATATATTGTTTAATGCCCAAGTTGAGTTGGGGGCATATCTCTTATTAACTCCACCACCTTTCTTTCACCACCTCATAATTCCACCATCCAACTAAATATGAGCTTGGAACTTATTGGTTTACCTCTAGCTCATGTGGGTTGGGATGGATCCAATTCTTTTCCACATGCTCCCATATATGCACTATGTTGTTTTCACATTATTGGTATATGAGAGCCACATGGCCATCTTTGCATGCCTTGTGAGTGGAACCCTCTTGCTAGCTTCCATATGTGTTGTGTTGGGGTTATTTTCATGTTTGGATATTTTGGGCTTATTAAATGCCTAGTGGCACATACACATTAGCAAGTCCCAATTTTACTCAAACATGATCATCTCCATCTATTCCACTTGGAGCTTTCTCTTAAATCCTTTTGCTTAGGCCTTACTCCACATTTTGGAATGCATAAGTATAAATGCTAGGGGTATTCATTTTTGTTCTCACAAGAGGAAACCAAGCATTAAATGCATTTGCATGGGCCATGCAACCATCACCAACTTAGTTCCTCTCTTGGTTTTACTTGTTCTTGGTTGGATCATGCCATCTCTCATCTATCTCACCTCCTTTTAGCTTGATCTTAGTGGATCATGCTGAAACCCCATCACCTACCCCATCTCCACCATACCCTCTCTTGCCTCATCGTTCTCGCTCTTTCCACATGTTTTGCTTGATCTAGTTTGGAGTTTGCAATCTTCTAAAACCCTAAACCTCCACCCCTTCTCTCTTATCCTCTAGCTAGGTGCCACTCCTCTTATCTAACATAAAACCATACCCTCTAGTACCAAACCCTAAGCTACCACCTCCCCCTCTCTTTCGGCCCTCCCTTCTCCCTACCTAGCTTGGCCCCACCGGTCACCCTCTCTCCCTGGCCACCTCTCCCTGCCCTAGCTACCCCAACCCTAATGCCAACCCTAGCCCGAGGCTACCACCACCCAACCCGAGCCGACCCACTCTCCCTCTCGTCTCTCCCTGCCTTGTGGCCCCCTAGCCCGAGCCTCGCCTCGCCTCCTGGCCTCGCCCTGCCCACCCGCCAGCCTCCCATGCGCCCGCCTGCGCCTGCCTCTCCTCGCTCGAAAGCACGTGAGGAGGAGGAAGAAAAGGTGGCCGAGCCACCTTTTTCCTTCACCACCCCCACGGCATCCTCCCTCCCCTCCCTTATCCCCATCTCCAGACACCTCCGCCCTCCCAGATCTCCCCAGGTGCCCACCTACCCTCCTTCTCCATCTACCCCCTCACCGCCGCCTACACCTCATCGCTAAAACCTCGGCCTCACCACCCTCCACGATCCAGTCGAGCCGAGCGACTCCAGTGGCTAGAAGATTGAGGAGGGTCCCCTGCGCCCTGAACCCGCTGCCGAGAGGAGGAGACGCGCTGCCGGAGATCACCGCCAGCCGACGCCAAACCCTAGTTCCGGGTGCGCCAGCTCGACGACGATCCGCCGCTCCGCCGATCCGACCACGCCAACATCCTCTAGGTGAGCTCCTAAACCCCCGACATGCTCGCCTCGTCAGGCCGCCTAGATCCGCTGACCTTGCGCCGAAGCGCCTCTGCGCCAGATGTTTCTGTCTACCGCTCACACAAGAACCCTACCTAGGCCACGCCCGACTACCCTCCCGCCTAGCCCAGCGGTGACCGCCTGCGCGACGCCAGGTCCCTAGTTCGATCTCAGCCGCTCTGCGCTCGTTTCGGCACCGATCTGTCGATGCATGTATTCAGAAGATCCACGCATCGCTATCGCTTTTGCGCATACCCCCCCCCCCCACGTTTTTTTTTTGATCAAACGGCGATCCAAGAGTACCCACCACCACCCCAAGATTTTACAGAAACCCCTGGCCTCTTTCAGCTTCAACCCGGCTCCAGCCGCCCACCCACTGTCCCTCAAGGCCACCGGGCGCTGGGCTGTCAGGTCGGGCCCCGCTGCCATGCAGTTGGCTAGCTAAACTCAAGGTAAAACGTTTTCTGCAAGGTGTGTTGAGTCAGCTGGACCCACTGGACGATGCTGTGGCTAGATTAGTCTGAGTACAAAAGTCTCTGTGTTTATCTGTTTAAATTCAAATCTTTTCAAATTAATTCAAATTCAAAATTCAAATCTGTTTTTATATATCTTTTAAAATACAAATCCAAATTAAACATATAATATATGTTTTCAAATCAGAAAAATATGAGGAATTCAAATATGCCATTCAAAATATATATTTGGACACTTAAAATTTTAAGTTGATTCAAATTACAATAAAATGCCCTTTTGTCTTAAATAATTAATAACTTTTGATTTATAAATCCAAATTTGACAAATAATATGTCTAAAATGATTAGCTCGACGAGACCTTTCTGTTTATGCATTCCTTGGTTTGATTTGAAGCATGCATCATATAAATATAATGTGAACAGCAACTAAAATGGGAATAAAATGGGGCCAAAGCTCAATAAAAATGCTTCATTATTGTTTCCACACCTCACCCATGCCATGCTACTTTATTGCCATGCAAATTGTGCATCATTCATCATGGCATGATTGTTTGCTTGTCGCATTTATTCATATGCTTGTGCTCTTTATTTATGTTGGCCCTTGTTTGTTTGGTTCTTCTTCGAATAGACGCCGAAAGGTGGGATATATCAAGAGAACCAGGAGCACTACCCAGATCCATTCCTTGCTTCAGCTGAGCTGCCAGGCAAGCACTACCACATGCTTGCATACATATAGTACCTATTTCCTCTTTCTTATTCTTGCATCATTGAGTCGCGATTGCATTAAATTGAATCCCAAGTATTGCATAGCCTTTACTTTTAAACCCCACCGAAGCTTGTTCCTCCATCCTATGAGCCATTACTACAGGAGTTGTTTGAGCCATGCGAGTCGTAGAACAGCATGTGTAGGGTATGTGAGTGTCTGATGGATAACGAGGTACCTAAACAACTTAACCTCAGTAGTAATGTTATAACTAATGAAAGTGGCATCGGTGAGCCATATTCGCTATTTGGTTTTTTCAGGCTCACTTGTGTCCCGTAAGACCCCGAGTACTTGATTCCTGTTCCTAGAATATTCGCGCTATCCACATCCGGGAGGCTTCTGAACCCCCCTGATCCAGAGCTTGATTCCTTCTTATTTCTTGGGGCCACAAACTAGTTTGAGGTTTTATTTACTATCCTGTACTTATGCCATGCTTTACTGCTTTATTTAAATTGTGCGAGGTAACGCATAATCGCATCGCTTAGGAAAGCGGAGTGTTTTCAGTGTCGACAAGCCCAGTCACATTTTCGGGTTCCCGATGCTCACGTACCATCGCGCAAACCTTGAGGCCGTCTCGAGTCGCCTAACTTCGCTATGGTAGCTCAATGGGGTGGCCCCTGAAATATTTCTGAATCCTATGATTGCTTTGTCGTGATCGCCTGTTGGGTTTTGATTTGGTTTTTCCGAGGCATATCGAGTGTGTGTTGCTATTTGTGCACCCCTGCAGGGTAAAACTTTCTGAAAGCCGTGTCCGCGGTTATGGACGACTTGGAGCATAGTTTCTCGATCATAGACAAGCATAACTAAAGTACCGCTTTTAACTTGACTAGACTAGGTACCTGACTAATAAATAGTGCAACACTCATGGAATGAATAATAAAACTGCCAACAGATGGGGGTTGTTCGTCCGCTTCCTCGTCGGTGAGCGAGGAGGAGGATGGATCTGTTAAGATTACCGTTATAACTGTTATAACTGTTGTTATTAATTCACGGACATCCGTCTATCTCTGGTTAGGCGGATGGTTAGCGAGTATCTATAGAATTGCTAGGGTTTATCTTTTGCTGCAATTGCGTCACCCCAGGTTGTGTCCCCTTTAGAGGCATAAAGACTTGCTGAGTAAATTTCTAGGGTCTCACACGATAAATTATTGGTTCGATGAACAGTACACTCGCAAGATGGATACCGGGTGGAAGAGAGACGATGTGGGCAACGATCATTCGGTGTAGAGATTCCGGAACGGGATCCGTGAGATCTGTATGGATCTGCTTATTTATGGGGCATCTTATGCCGATTTGCTTCTTATCCGTACTCGGATTTTGTCTTCCGCTTCCGCCTGATACTCTGATGTTCGATGTATGAGGAGATATCCTAAACTATTATATCTATCTAGGATATTCGGATCTTGCCGTATGGCGTTGCTATATTTCCTTTCTTTTTAGATGGAATGGCTCTGATGTACTCTTGTATGGTGGCTTGCATACATACTCATTTGTGTATGTAGTTGATCCCTTCGCCTGCCGATTACGCCGCCCGTTCTTGTCCCGATGTTTGTAAATGCTTGGGACGGCCGAAAGGTCTACCTGTGAGTGGCATTTGGGCCCCACCGTACTATTTCAACCATTCCCTTTCATCCAGGCTTGTAACTAGGAGCGTAATTCACCGAGGTAGTTACAATTGGTATCAGAGCCATCCCGACCTTCAGGGTCTCAGCCAAATGGTCGTTGTCTGTCTAGCAAATATTTTTGGTAGTTATGTATACTAGGGAAAAACAAAATGCGAGAGTAGGACTGCTTCCACTTTTCTTCTTACCTAACCACCACCCTTTTCTGGTAAGGAAGTGTAACGTTTTCAATCCTCTTCTTAAAATTCAAACTAGGATTCACGTGTTCTGGGTTTCCGTAGTACCATAGATTGTGTGTGTGTGTGTGTAATTCCTTGTCTATCTGTTGCATCCAAGTTTTTATCTTATCGGCCTTTTGGTTATCAACTGTTGGTACATTCCATACCGACAGGTTGTTGCAAACCGACGCGATCTATCTGATTCGTTGTATACCGACGCGATCTGTCTTACTCTTTGTTATCCGATGTTATCTTGTTTGTGGTGTTCGTTTCCGTAGTTTCTAATCTTTAGGATCATCGTGAGAAGAAGGTGTTGGGATAGGTGTTTTACTTATTCATGTGCGGAGTAATGATTTGAGTGCGGGATGGAGTCGCGACCATACCACTACTTTTATCATTGCTCTTGTATACTGAATTGGTAGAGTCACTAATCTTGATTCGTTAAGTGATTTTGCGCATCTATTGGTATTTTAATGCCGAAATTTGTGGAAAATTCCACCGTCGCTCCCGGCTCCACCAAGACCTTCAAGCTACGCGGCAAGGCCACCAAACTTCCTCACTGCTGCTCCTAGGGGCTACAACCACCACTACCCTGGAGCGCCTGGCGGAGTCCCTGGCTACGTTGCTACACGTCCACCTGGTGCTTGTTACACTTGTGGAGACTCTAGGCATCAAAGCTAGAACTGTCCGATGAAGAACAAGGCTCTTCCTCCACCACCTCCAAGATCTGCGGCAAGCTCTCCTTTGGTTCGTGCACCACCACCTCGGGCTCTCAACATCAACACCAAGCCCGGGTCTCATCTGCTCGTGCTAATCTGTGTCAACGCCGCTCAAGCTGAGCATGCACCTGGAGTTGTGATGGGTATGCTATCCGTTAACTCAGTCCCTGCACGAGTTTTGTTTGATTCTGGTGCATCGCATTATTTTGTGTCAACCAAGTTTGCAGACGAGAATGGGTTAGCTATGGATCCTCTCCTTAAGCGGTTAATGGTCCTCTCTCCTGGAGCAAAGATGGCAGCTTCTAAAATCAGCCATGGCAATCAAATTGAGATTGGTGGCTCTTCGTTCTCGGCTTCTTTAATCATTCTGGGCAATTCGGACATTGATGTCATCTTGGGCATGGATTGGTTGACAGCAAATGCAGCTGTGATTGATTGTGCTGAACGCTCGGTTTCTCTGAAGATTCCTGAAGGCCATATAGTCTATTCTCCAAGTCGACTCGCTATCCATTTTTCTTTGGCGGCTCAATGTTGATGCTATGGAAGCTATTCGAGTGTTCCGTGGTCCATGAGTTCCCGGATGTCTTTCCAAGAGTTGCGTGTATGCCTCCGGATCGTGAGGTTGAGTTTGTAATTGAGCTTGAACCTGGTACCGCTCCTATCTCCAAGCGGCCTTATAAAATGGGTCCTGCTGAGTTGGCTGAACTCAAACGACAGCTTGATGAACAAGAGAAGTTGGGTTTCATTCAGCATAGTACTTCTTCTTGGGGTAGCCCAACTCTCTTTGTGAAGAAGCGAGATCAGACTGATAGACTTTGTGTTGACTATCGGGCTCTCAATGCTAAAACCATCAAGAATAAATATCCCTTCCGGATTAATGATCTCTTTGATCGCCTAGTCGAGCTGTGGTATTCTCTAAGCTTGACTTGAGAAGTGGTTATCACCAAATCAAGATTCGCAAGGAAGATGTTCCAAGACAGCTTTCACCACCCGCTATGGCCCGTATGAGTACACGGTCATGTCTTTCGTCTCACCAACGCACCGCCACCTTCTCGAGGCTCATGAACTCGGTTTTCATGGAGTATCTTGATAAGTTCGTTGTGGTCTACCTGGATGACATCCTAGTCTATTCTAAGTCACAAGAAGAGCATGAAGAACACCTTCGGTGTGTCCTTAGCAAGCTTCGTGAGAACCGCTTGTATGCAAAGTTCTCCAAGTGTGAGTTTTGGCTGCCTCAAGTAACCTATCTTGGTCACGCCATCTCTCGCCAAGGGTATTGCAGTCAATCCGAAACTGGAAGACAATTGTTGAATGGCTTCTCTCCAATGTCAAAGAAGTGCGGAGTTTCCTTGGTTTGGCTAGTTATTGCCGCTCGCTCGTAACTTTTCAAGATAGCGAAGCCTCTTACCGATCTCCTCAAGAAAGGGAAGAAATACCTTTGGACTCGCATGTCAAGCAAGCTTTGAGACACTCAAAGAGAAGCTCACTTCCACACCATTGGTTCCTCCGGATACATCCAAGCCGTTCCAGATCTTCTGTGACGCCTCTTTGCATGGATTGGGTGCGGTCCTTATGCAAGAAAAACAAGTTGTTGCTTATGCCTCTCGACAGTTGAAGACGCATGAGATCAACTATCCTACACATGACCTCGAGCTCGCAGCAGTTGTCTTTGCTTTGAAAGTATGGAGGCACTACTTGCTTGGCAACCGTTGTGAGATCTTTTCTGATCGCAAGAGTCTGAAGTATATCTTTACTCAGCCTGATCTCAACCTTAGGCAAAGGAGATGGATTGAAGCAATCAACGACTTCGATTTGACCATCAACTACACTCCGGGCAAAGCTAATGTCATGGCAGATGCTCTCAGCCGCAAAGCTTATGTCAACAACCTCATGATGGAAGAACAACAGCCTCTCTTGTGCGGGGAATTCCGTCAGCTCAACCTGGAAATTGTGGAACAAGGGTATCTCCTGAACCTTCTAGCAACACCTCTCTTGGAAGAAAAGGTTCGCTCTTCTCAGCTTGGTGATCCGCACACGAGAAAGATCATCTCCAGGATTCAGCTTCCGAAGTATGAGTCCTTCCACGTCGATGATCAAGGCACGCTTTCTTTGAACATCGGATGTTTGTTCCGAACTACCCGGGTTTGAGAGAGCAAGTTCTCAAGGAGGCGCACGATTCTGTTCTTTCTATCCACCCTGGCAGCACAAAGATGTACATGGACTTGAAAACACAATATTGGTGGTCTGGTTTGAAAAGGTATTGTGCCAAGTATGTCTCGGAGTGTGATGTCTGCCGCAGAGTGAAAGTCCCATCGAAACCTTCCGTCTTCTACAGCCCTTGAAACCCCGGAATGGAAATGGGAGAAAGTAGAGATGGACTTCATCACTGGTTTTCCGAGGTCGCAGAAGGGCAACAATGCAATTTTGTTGTCATTGAGGCTTTCTAAAGTGGCTCACTTCTTCCCCGTCAAGGAAACCATTTCGCAATTCTTGGCTGAGCTCTATATCAATGTAATTGTCTCTCTGTATGGGGTTCCTCTCGAGATCAGTTCAGACCGTGGAAGCATCTTCACTTCCAAGTTCTGGGAGAGTTTCCAAAATGCTTTGGGAACAAAGTTGAACTTCAGCACAGCTTACCACCCTCAGTCGCAAGGACAAGTTGAAAGGATCAATCAGATTCTGGAGGATATGCTTCATGCTTGCGTCATCTCTTTTGGCATGAAGTGGGAAGAATGTCTTCCTTATGCTGAATTCTCGTACAACAACAGCTTCCAGAAAAGTCTAAAGATGGCACCATTTGAGGCTCTCTATGGTCGCAAATGCAGAACTCCGATTGGTTGGTCGGGTGCAGGAGAAAGAATCTTGTTTGGCCCTGACATTGTGACTCAAGCGGAGGAAAAGGTTCACATCATTCTGGAAAATCTGAGGATTGCTCAAAGTCGCCAGAAGAGCAATTATGACAGGAAGCACGCGGACATGGAGTATGTCCCTGGTGATCTCGTCTACCTTCGTGTCACTCCCATGAGAGGCACGCACCTCTTTGGTATCAAAGGGAAGCTGGCTCCTAGATACATCGGTCCCTTCAAAGTTCGTGGAAGAAGAGGAGAAGTGGCTTATGCTCTTGAGCTCCAGGAAAAACTCAAAGTCCATGATGTTTTCCACATCTCTCAGCTCAAGAAGTGCTTCAAGGATCCCGGTAGGACCGTGGACCATGAGCTTATCAATCTCCAAGAAGACCTGTCTTATCAAGAACACCCCACAAAAATCCTTGAAGTCGCAGAAAGAAGGACTCGCAACAAGTCCATCAAGTTCTGCAAGGTGCAGTGGTCGCACCATTTCGTTGATGAAGCCACTTGGGAACGCGAAGATGAGCTCCGTGCCAAGTATCCTACCCTCTTTGTGTCTTCTTCTTCATCCTAGAATCTCGGGGCGAGATTCCTGTTTAGTGGGGGAGAGTTGTAGCATCCCAATTGTCTAACAATTGTAATGCTACTTGGTCTAGTAATATAATGGCTACTTCAAATATATAATTGTTGCATCATCATCATATTATGCTCATGTCATCATGCCTCCTTGCATTTGAGCATCATATAAAACCCTTTTTGATTTGGTTCTTATCTCATATGCATTATTAATTGTATTTGCCTCTTGATGTTGTATTTGGTTATTGATATATTGTTTAATGCCCAAGTTGAGTTGGGGGCATATCTCTTATTAACTCCACCACCTTTCTTTCACCACCTCATAATTCCACCATCCAACTAAATATGAGCTTGGAACTTATTGGTTTACCTCTAGCTCATGTGGGTTGGGATGGATCCAATTCTTTTCCACATGCTCCCATATATGCACTATGTTGTTTTCACATTATTGGTATATGAGAGCCACATGGCCATCTTTGCATGCCTTGTGAGTGGAACCCTCTTGCTAGCTTCCATATGTGTTGTGTTGGGGTTATTTTCATGTTTGGATATTTTGGGCTTATTAAATGCCTAGTGGCACATACACATTAGCAAGTCCCAATTTTACTCAAACATGATCATCTCCATCTATTCCACTTGGAGCTTTCTCTTAAATCCTTTTGCTTAGGCCTTACTCCACATTTTGGAATGCATAAGTATAAATGCTAGGGGTATTCATTTTTGTTCTCACAAGAGGAAACCTAGCATTAAATGCATTTGCATGGGCCATGCAACCATCACCAACTTAGTTCCTCTCTTGGTTTTACTTGTTCTTGGTTGGATCATGCCATCTCTCATCTATCTCACCTCCTTTTAGCTTGATCTTAGTGGATCATGCTGAAACCCCATCACCTACCCCATCTCCACCATACCATCTCTTTCCTCATCTTTCTCTCTCTCTTTCCACATGTTTTGCTTGATCTAGTTTGGAGTTTGCAATCTTCTAAAACCCTAAACCTCCACCCCTTCTCTCTTATCCTCTAGCTAGGTGCCACTCCTCTTATCTAACATAAAACCATACCCTCTAGTACCAAACCCTAAGCTACCACCTCCCCCTCTCTTTCGGCCCTCCCTTCTCCCTACCTAGCTTGGCCCCACCGGTCACCCTCTCTCCCTGGCCACCTCTCCCTGCCCTAGCTACCCCAACCCTAATGCCAACCCTAGCCCGAGGCTACCACCACCCAACCCGAGCCTACCCTCTCTCCCTCTCTTCTCTCCCTGCCTTGTGGCCCCCCTAGCCCGAGCCTGCCCCTGCCTCCTTGGCCTCGCCCTCTGCCCCACCTGCCTTTCAATAATTAATAACTTTTGATTTATAAATCCAAATTTGACAAATAATATGTCTAAAATGATTAGCTCGACGAGACCTTTCTGTTTATGCATTCCTTGGTTTGATTTGAAGCATGCAACATATAAATATAATGTGAACAGCAACTAAAATGGGAATAAAATGGGGCCAAAGCTCAATAAAAATGCTTCATTATTGTTTCCACACCTCACCCATGCCATGCTACTTTATTGCCATGCAAATTGTGCATCATTCATCATGGCATGATTGTTTGCTTGTCGCATTTATTCATATGCTTGTGCTCTTTATTTATGTTGGCCCTTGTTTGTTTGGTTCTTCTTCGAATAGACGCTGAGCAGGGGATATATCAAGAGAACCAGGAGCACTACCCAGATCCATTCCTTGCTTCAGCTGAGCTGCCAGGCAAGCACTACCACATGCTTGCATACATATAGTACCTATTGCCTCTTTCTTATTCTTGCATCATTGAGTCGCGATTGCATTAAATTGAATCCCAAGTATTGCATAGCCTTTACTTTTAAACCCCACCGAAGCTTGTTCCTCCATCCCATGAGCCATTACTACAGGAGTTGTTTGAGCCATGCGAGTCGTAGAACAGCATGTGTAGGGTATGTGAGTGTCTGATGGATAACGAGGTACCTAAACAACTTAACTTGAGTAGTAATGGGATAACTAATGAAAGTGGCATCGGTGAGCCATATTCGCTATTTGGTTTTTTCAGGCTCACTTATGTCCCGTAAGACCCCGAGTACTTGATTCCTGTTCCTAGAATATTCGCGCTATCCACATCCGGGAGGCTTATGAACCCCCCTGAGCCAAAGCTTGATTCCTTCTTATTTCTTGGGGCCACAAACTAGTTTGAGGTTTTATTTACTATCCTATACTTATGCCATGCTTTACTGCTTTATTTAAATTGTGCGAGGTACTGCACTTTATCGCTTAGGAAAGCGAGTGTTTTCATGTGTCGACAAGCCCAGTCACATTTTCGGGTTCCCAGTCATTCACAGCCACTGGCGCAAACCTTGAGGCCGTCTCGGAGTCAGCTAACTTCGTTGCGGGTAGATCAATGGGGTGGCCCCCTGAAATATTTCGGAATCCTGTGATTGCTTTGTCGTGAATGCCTCGTTGGGTTTTGATTTGGTTTTTCCGAGGCATATCGAGTGTGTGTTGCTATTTGTGCACCCGTGCAGGGTAAAACTTTCTGAAAGCCGTGTCCGCGGTTATGGACGACTTGGAGCACAGTTTCTCGATCATAGACAAGCATAACTAAAGTACCGCTTTTAACTTGACTAGACTAGGTACCTGACTAATAAATAGTGCAACACTCATGGAATGAATAATAAAACTGCCAACGGATGGGGGTTGTTCGTCCGCTTCCTCGTCGGTAAGCGAGGAGGAGGATGGATCTGTTAAGATTACCGTTATAACTGTTATAACTGTTGTTATTAATTCACGGACATCCGTCTATCTCTGGTTAGGCGGATGGTTAGCGAGTATCTATAGAATTGCTAGGGTTTATCTTTTGCTGCAATTGCGTCACCCTGTGTTGTGTCCCTTTAGAGGCATAAAGACTTGCTGAAAATTCTAGGGTCTCACACGATAAATTATTGGTTCAGATGAACAGGTACACTCGCAAGATGGATACTGGGTGGAAGAGACGGACGATGTGGGCAACGATCATTCGGTGTAGAGATTCCGGGAACGGGGATCCGTGAGATCTGTGGGCGGGATCTGCTTATTTATGGGGCATCTTATGCCGATTTGCTTCTTATCCGTACTCGGATTTTGTCTTCCGCTCACCGATACTGGATGTTCGATGTATGAGGAGATATCCTAAACTATTATATCTATCTAGGATATTCGGATCTTGCCGTATGGCGTTGCTATATTTCCTTTCTTTTTAGATGGAATGGCTCTGATGTACTCTTGTATGGTGGCTTGCATACATACTCATTTGTGTATGTAGTTGATCCTTCATGCCGACACGCCCGTTCTTGTCCCGATGTTTGTAAATGCTTGGGACGGCCGAAAGGTCTACCTGTGAGTGGCATTTGGGCCCCACCGTACTATTTCAACCATTCCCTTTCATCCAGGCTTGTAACTAGGAGCGTAATTCACCGAGGTAGTTACATAGCACTAGGTGATTAGTGTGGTCTTGGAAAAGAACACATGCAATGCAACTAGTGGATTAGTGTGTCAAACCATGGTGACACAGACGAAAAACACATTGGAAAGTAGCTTCCATGTTGCATGTTGCACCAGTGTGGCAGAAGTTGCATCACAGATTCCACTAGAGTGTGTGTTGTCATGTGGATCCATGTGGTCTAGGAAAATAACACATGCAATCGTACTAGTGGATCAGTGTGTCAAACCTTGATCACAAATACCAAAACACATAGGAAAGCAGATTCCACATTGCATGTTGCACAAGTGTGGCAGAAGTTGCATCACAAAATCCACTTCAGTGTGTGTAGTCATGTGGATACATTTGGTTTAGGGAAAGAACATTTGCAATGGCACTAGGTGATCAGTGTGGTCTAGGAAAGGAACACATGCAATGACACTAGTGGAACATTGTGTCAAACCTTGGTCATAGGGACCAAAAACACACGGCAAAGCAGCTACCACATTGTCTGTTGCACGAGTGTGGCATAAGTTGCATCCCATAACCCACTAGAGTGTGTGTTGTCATGTGGATCAGTGTGCTTTACGACAAGAACACATGCAATGATACCAGGTAGATCAGTGTGGTCTAGGAAAAGAACTCATGTAATGAAACAAGTATATCAGTGTGTCAAACCTTGGTCACAGAAACCAAAAACAGATAGGAAAGTAGCTTCCATGTTGCATGTTGCACCAGTGTGGCAGAAGTTGCATCACACAATCCACTGGAGTGTGTGTTGTCATGTGGATCCATGTGGTATAGGGGAAAGAACACATGCAATGCTACTAGTGGATCAATGTGGTCTTGGAAAAGAAAACATGCAATAACACTAGTGGATCAGTTTGTCAAACCTTGGTCACAGAGACCAAAAACACATAGGAAAGTAGCTTCCACATTGCATGTTGCGCCAGTGTAGCAGAAGTGGCATCATAGAATCCACTGGCGTGTGTGTTGTCATGTGGATCAATGTGGTCTAGGAAAAGAACACATTCAATGACACTAGTGGATCAGTGTGTCAAACCTTGGTCACAAAGACCAAAAACACATAGGGAAGTAGCGTCCACATTGCATGTTGCACCAGTGTGGCAGAAGTTGCATCACAGAATCCACTAGAGTGTGTGTTGTCATGTGGATCCATGTGGTCTAGGAAAGAACACATACAACGACACTAGTGGACAAGTGTGTCAATCCTTGGGCATAGAGACCAAACACACATAGGAAAGCAGCTTCCATGTTGCACGTAGCACCAGGGTGGCAGAAGTTGCATCACAGAAAACTAGAGTGTGTGTTGTCATGAGGATCCATGTGGTCTAGGAAAATAACACATGCAATGACACTAGTGGATCAGTGTGGTCTAGGAAAGAACACATGCAATGACACTAGTGGATTAGTGTGTCAAACCTTGGTCACAGAGAACAAAAACACATAGGAAAGTAGCTTCCATGTGTCATGTTGCACCAGTGTGGCAGAAGTTGCATCATAGAATCCACTAGAGTGTGTGGTTTCATGTTGATCCATGTGGTCTAGGAAAAGAACACATGCAATGACACTAGTGGATCAGTGTGTTAAACCTTAGTCACAGAGACCAAAAACACATACGAAAGAAGCTTCCATGTTGCATGTTCCACTAGTGAGGCATAAGTTGCATCACAGAATCCACTAGAGTGTGTGTTGTCATGTGGATCCATTTGGTCTAGGAAAAGAACACATGCAATGACACTAGTGGATCAGTGTGTCAAACCTTGGTCACAAAGACCAAAAACACATTGGAAAGAAGCTTCCACATTGAATTGCACTAGTGTGGTAGAAGTTGCATCATAGAATCCTCTGGACTGTGTTGTCCTGTGGATCCATGTGGTCTAGGAAAGAACACATGAAATGACACTAGTGGATCAGTATGTCAAACCTTGGTCATAGAGAGCAAAAACACATAGGAAAGCAGCTTCCATGTTGCATGTTGCACCAGTGTGGCAGAAGTTGCATCACAAAAAACTAGAATGTGTGGCGTCATGTGGATCCATGTGGTTTAGGAAAAGAACACATGCAATGACACCAGTGGATCACTATGGTCTAGGAAAGAACACATGCAATCACACTAGTGGATCAGTGTGTCAAACCTTGGTCATAGAGACCAAAAACACATAGGAAAGCAGCTTCCATGTGTCATGTTGCACCAGTGTGGCAGAAGTTGCATCATAGAATTCACTAGATTGTGTGTTGTCATGTGGATCCATGTGGTCTAGGAAAACAAAACATGAAATGGCACTAGTGGATCAGTGTGTTAAACCTTGGTCATAGGACCAAAAACACATAAGAAAGCAGCTTCCATGTTGCACGGGTGTGGCAGAAGTTGCATCACAGAATCCACTAGAGTGTGTGTTGTCATGTGGATCTATTTGGTCTTGGAAAATAACACATACAATATTACTAGTGGATCAGTGTGTCAAACCTTGGTCACAGAGACGAAAAACACACATAAAAGCAGCATCCACATTGCATGTTGCACTAGTGTGACAGAAGTTGCATCATAGAATCCACTTGAGTGTGTGTTATCATGTGGATCCATGTGGTCTAGGAAAGAACACATGCAATGACACTAGTGGACCAGTGTGTCAAACCTTGGGTATAGAGACCAAAAACACATAGGAAAGCAGCTTCCATGTTGCATGTAGCACTAGTGTGGCAGAAGTTCCATCACAGAAAACTAGAGTGTGTGTTGTGATGTGGATCCATGTGGTCTAGGAAAAGAACACATGCAATGACGCTAGTAGATCATTGTGATCTAGGAAAGAACACATGCAATGACACTAGTGGATCAGTGTGTCAAAAACACATAGGAAAGCAGCTTCCATGTTTCATGTTGCACCAGTGTGGCAGAAGTTGCATCATAGAATCCACTAGAGTGCGTGTTGTCATGTGGATCCATGTGGTCTAGGAAAAGAACACATGCAATGACACTAGTGGATCAGTGTGTTAAACCTTGGTCATAGAAACCAAAAACAGATAAGAAAGCAGCTTCCATGTTGCATGTTGCACCAGTGTGGCAGAAGTTGCATCACAGAATCTACTGGAGTGTGTGTTTTCATGTGGATCCATTTGGTCTAGGAAAATAACACATGTAATGGCACTAGTGGATCAGTGTGTCAAACCTTGGTCACAAAGAGCAAAAACACATAGGAAAGCAGCTTCCACCTTGCATGCTGCACTAGTGTGGTAGAAGTGACATCACAGAATCCACGGGAGTGTCTGTTGTCTTGTGGAAACATTTGGTTTAGGGAAAGAATACATGCAATAGCACTAGGTAAGCAGTGTGGTCTAGGAAAAGAACACATGCAATGCCACTAGTGGATCAGTGTGTCAAACCATGGTGACACAGACCAAAAACACATAGGAAAGTAGCTTCCATGTTGCATGTTGCACCAGTGTGGCAGAAGTTGCATCACAGATTCCACTAGAGTGTGTGTTCTCATGTGGATCCATGTGGTATAGGAAAATAACACATGCAATGGTACTAGTGGATCAGTTTGTCAAACCTTGATCACAAAGACCAAAACACATAGGAAAGCAGCTTCCACGTTGCATGTTGCACCAGTGTGGCAGAAGTTGCATCACAGAATCCATTGAAGTGTGTGTTGTCATGTGGATACATTTGGTTTAGGGAAAGAACACATGCAATGACACTAGGTGATCATTGTGGTCTTGGAAAAGAACACATGCAATGACACTAGTGGATTAGTGTGTCAAGCCTTGGTCATAGAGACCAAAACACAAAGGAAAGCAGCTTCCACATTGCATGTTGCACCAGTGTGGCAGCAGTTGCATCACATAATTCACTAGAGTGTGTGTTGTCATGTGGATCAGTGTTCTTTAGGACAATAACACATGCAATGAATCCAGGTGGATCAATGTGGTCTAGGAAAAGAACTCATGCAATTACACAAGTGGATCAGTGTGTCAAACCTTGGTCACAGAGACCAAAAACAGATAGGAAAGCAGCTTCCATGTTGCATGTGCACCAGTGTGGCGGAACTTGCATCACAGAATCCACCGAACTGTGTGTTGTCATGTGGATCCATGTGGTATAGTGAAAGAACACATGCAATGGCACTCGTGGATCAATGTGGTCTAGGAAAAGAAAACATGTAATGACACTAGTGCATCAGTGTGTCAAACCTTGGTCACAGAGACCAAAAACACATTGGAAAGCAGCTTCCACATTGCTAATTTGTCGCGTTGCGATGCAGTTGAGTGTATGCCTCTTCGAGTTTCTGGAACTTGCGGCAGTCCTTAAGGAGGTGGCTAAACTTCTTCTTCTTGTTGTGCTTGTCCACGTAGAAGTGGATGCTGTATGGTCCCGATAGCCTTTCCATGGAGCTCGATACATCGTCGCGGGTGCGGTGCTGCCACACCTGCGTTGTTTTACCACTGCCGTTGTAGCTACTGATTCGATATCCTCAGTTGTGGTTGTTGTCGTTGCATTTGTCGGTGTAGCCAGCTGTGACCATGTTGAATACCTCGTGGTCTTCGTAACAGCGCATCCGACACTTCCCTCGATGATCACGTCTATGGCCAAGGTCATCCTCGTCGTCTAAGTGAATGCGATTTTTGTTTATCGAGTCTTCGCCATCTTCCTACCGGTTCGCAATATCCATCAGGTGGTCGATGGTTTTGGGCTTCGTGCGGCTCAGCTCCTCCCTGAGATCTCTACGGCGTACTCCACCGTTAAACACATCGATTACGCACTCTTCGGAGATGTACTCTGCAGAATTCTAGATGATGGAGCACCTTTGGATGTTGGAGCGAAGGGATTCATTCGTCTTTTGGAAGCAGGCCCTGAGCTCTTCGATTGATGCGGGTCGCTTGTAGGTGCCCTTGAAGTTGTGGGCGAAGCTGTATACCAGCTCCTCCCTGCAGCAGACTAAACCGCGAGGCAGATTATTGAGCCAGGATCGAGCGACGCCTTGCCGCTGCAGCTAGAGGCACTGCATGGCTGTATTTTTGCTCCCACCATGCAGATTGATGGAGGAGATATGGTCATCCAGCCAAATCTTCATCTCGTGGAGACCATCGAACTTCGGGTTATTCGAAGGAAGTTTGAAGCCTTTTGGCATCCGAGTTTACCATATGGCTTTGCTGAAACAGCTGGCAATGTAGAGTTCTATTTCTTCATCTACGGACTTTGTTGAGTAGGCGCGTTTGGCGTGCATCTTGTCGACTTCGTGCTGCGTGATTTCATCACATGCATTGTAGTTGTGGCTTTTTCGCCATGGGCTGTGGCATCGCCGCGACAGGCCATGTTACACCTCGCTGGAGGATGGCGAGCGATTCCTCGTGAATGGAGCCTTTGATTTCTTCGGCTCTAGTGTTGGCTCTTTGGCGACCACAACCTCTAAAATTCAAAGTCCAACGATGATGGATCGGTGCACAGCAGATCATGGATCTCCGGCTAGTAGCTGGTTTGTGAGCAAGTATGTGGTAGCTTCTATCACTACGGCTTGCGGTGTTTTGGGGATCATGTGACCCCGAGAGTCCATCGACATGAATGAGAAGTCGAGGGCCTTGGTTGCCTCTTCTTGATCTTTGTCGTTGAGGTGGTAAAGTTGAGAGCATCTTTTCGTGTCTACTGTGGCGTTGCCCTTCCAGGAGGATCCACTGATGGAGGAGAGCACGACCCGTCGGGCGCATGACTCATTGGCTGCTTGCTTATGAGCCGTGAGTTCAGTATTCACCGTCTATTTGCGGTTGAATTCCTTTATGAGCATCCAATGATATCCCATCAGCATGTCGTGATATGCGTCTTTTGGGAGGGGATTGCCCTATAGGGCTTCCATGACTCGCGCCCACCCTGCGTTTGAGAGGTGGATCTACTAGCGACTCGACCCGTTGTTGGTGTTTACGCCCTGGATGTCGGGGTTGGGCGTTGGGAATTTCACCATTGGTGGGGCCATTGGTGGGAGCTATATTGGTAGGCTCTTTGTTGGGTGCGTACAACACCGTTGGTGATGACGACGCACATGTAGTGGTTGGGGAAGCTGCTGCTCCCGCAACTTTCTGATCTGGAGCCGTAGATGCTATAATCCTATGATAGATCGCATAGATCAGAGTCGAAACTATCGTTGCTATCCATGTCATAGGCTGACGCCGAATTGTTGAGCTTGCTTAGGGTGCCGATCGGTGGTGAAAACCACGAGGCTGGTGCAATCGAAGGTGCTGGTGAGTGATCGGGGAAGTAGAGCGTGCCAATCTTGCCGACCTATAAGCGTAAGCTCCTGATCGTCATGCTGGTTCCATCGCTCATGAACTCAAAATCCGGGCGAGTCGCTGGTGGGTGCACGGTGAAGTCAAAGGTGCCGAAGAGAAGTGATTCTCCGTTGCAGCAGTGTTGTATATCACGGGTGATGGGGACGACAAATTCGTAACATCAGCACTCCCGGTTCCCATAGATGGCGTCAATTGGCGAGGCGTTAACTCGTCAATGCCCATAGATGATGGACTTGGGTTTGAGGAAGTTGGGAGCGCTGGAGGCATCGATTGGCTAGCAAACAAGCACATTGGGGACACGCGCTTTACCCAAGTTTAGGCCCTCGTAAGGGACCCTTCTCCTGCTTGTCTACTCTTTGTTATCGATGAAACCAAGAAGTACAAGGGTGCACAGATGCAATCTGGATGGGTGTGAACTAAGTTGTGGATTGTCCTCCTCGACGCCCACTCCTAGCCTTTATATAGGAAGGCTAGGTCTCAGGATAGCAAGTCAGGTTGGTTATAGATTAGGGTTTTCACTTTAAGTTTCCTATCTATACTTTGTCGTATTCCTCAAGGAGTCGCATCTCCCTGGACTTGGGCCACCTGAATCTCCTTGGGCTTTACCATGCGCTTCTCTTGGGTTGCACCTTATAGGCTAAACCTGGGTGCCTGTGGGGCATACCCATGTAATTTGGAGTCTTTGATTTTGATCAAGTGGCGCTTGTGAGACTTTCCTAGAGATAATTAAAACTTCATTCAAAGGCCAAAGAAGAACGAACGACTAACCTATTGGATATCGTGCATGTTGATATATATAGTCCATTACGTATAGTGATGATCAATGGATTCAACTTCATATCTTTCTCCAAAATTTGAGTAGATACATGATGTGTATATTTAATTAATGAGGAAGAAGTATGAAATATTTGAAAAATGTTCAAAGACTTTCAAGATGAAGTGGAAAATCATTGTAACAAGAAAATAAAGAATTTATGATTAGATCATAAAGAAAGATATTTGAGTTACGGATTTTAGCAAACACCTAAGATTTGAGGAATCGTTCCATCGATTTGTGTTTCTCGAAACACCATAGGAATATGGAGTGTTTGTGATATGTAATCAAACATTGTTTGACATGGTAAGATCAGTGGTGTCATTTATAAAACTGCCATTCTATTTCTAAGATTAAACTTTAGGGACCACCGCTTTTACACTAAAAAGAGCACCATCATGATCCGTTGAAATGACACCATATGAGTTATGGTTTGGGATAAAACCCAAGTTGTCTTTTCTTAAATTTTGGCATGCTAGGCATAAGTAAAATTTTTACAATGAAATTCAGATAAGCATTTCTTTGTAGGTTATTCCAAATAACCACTGGGTGTTCCTCCGTAACACCGAACACAAAAATGTTTGTCGTCAAATTTCTTTAGAAGGAATTTTTCGCGAAAAGTTAAGTGGGAGGACAATAGAACTTTGATAAGGTTATTGAACCTTAGCTATATGTGCTGAGTTGAACAGCGCCAGGAAGTGTCCTAGAGGCAGCAACAATGTTCATGGCTCACGTACCTCAAAGATTGTGGCCACGGATATGTAAGTTCCTATTGAACAGTCATTGGTCGGGTAAAACTAGCAAATAGTAAGATTTGAGATTGAATCATTATTGTTTGATAATGATGAACCGACTACATGCAAAGAAGTGATGATGGGTCCTGACTCCGCCAAATGGCTAGAAGCCATATAATCCATGATAGTTCCATACATGAAAAACCAAGTTTCTGAACTTGGAAGACCCTCCGGAAGGCGTGAAGCCTATCAGTCATGTTTGGATCTATAAATAAACAGACATGGATGTTTCACATCTATGTAATAGTTGACATGTCAGAAAAGAGTTTGTGACAATGTTTAAAGAGTTGACTACGACAAGATTCGTTCTTTCATCGTGATGTTTACTCTGGACGAATTAGTGTAGCAACTACTACATATATCAGTTTTTGTATATGGTAGTTGAAAAAACAAAACAACATTCTTCTAAAAAATGGTTACCTAGGACGTGTACATGACATGGTCCGGAGGCTTTTGTTAAATCAAAGGATGCTAAAAACGCATGCAAACTTTAATGGTTGATGTAAGCATCGTGGAGTTGGAATCTTCACCATGATGAAATGTTAAAAAGTTTAATTTTATTGGAGATGATGAAGATGCTCACATTTGCAAGAAATTAAGTGGGAGCGCTGAGACATATTTCTAACACACTATGTATAAGACATATTGTTGATTATAAATGATGTATCTTTTATTTGATGTAGGTTAAGAATTTTATTAAAATTACTATTTCAATGAAAGACTTAGGCAAAACCATAATATTAACATCAAAGTCTATATTGATAGATTGAGACGCTAATATGGTTATGCAAAATGTACATAGATGAAATATTGAATGAGTTCAATATGGAAATGATGAGAAAGGTTCTTGCCACATGTAAAAGATTGAATCAAGATTCAAGTGTATTGACACTTGGTGAAAGAATTAAGATTAAAGTGTTTTGACACTTAATGAGTGAAACGAGATTCAAGTGTTTTAACACTTGGTGAATGAAATAGCATGAATATTTTGATCAATCACACCATGATATGTACATATCTAGATATGTCCTATGCTCTAAATGTTATGAGCATATACTAGGATGACTCATAAGATGATCATTGGATGATATGATATTTGGAAGAACTAAGAATATATTATGTATGTAGAGGTGACAAATATTTCTTTGTAAAGTGTTACACTAATACTAGTTTATAGTTCAATGTCAAATGTTACATTGACACTAGTTTTGTCACAAGATACAAAATAAGTTTATCTCAGTTTAGGCTATGAATTAAGGTGGCACAATTTGATGGAAGAAAGTTCCGTGATAGATTTGGATGAGTTCCAAAATGTTAAGTACTATGAAGGATACTACAACGAAAGGCTAAGTATAAGACTTCTCTAGTAGCAGCATAGGAAGGCATTTGTGTCAAGAAGTTTGTTATCAAACTAGGTGTAGTTCCAAGTGGGCTAGTACTATGAAGATCTATTGTACAACAATAGTATCAATATGTTTTAAACCCCAAGGAACTAAGGTCTCACCAAAGGACCAAATTTATACAATGACATCTCATTTGATAATGAGTGATGCATAGAGACGCAAAGACACACAGATACATACAGATCTGAAAGTGTCAAATCTGGAGATTAGGTTTACCACTAGCAATGCGTATGTACAACACCAACCATAGGTGTTTATATAGGAAAGTTTCAACTAGATTATTGACTCTAATGCAAGTGGGAGGTTGAAGGGAATGTTCCCAAGAGGCAATAATAAATGTTGATTAACCGGAAATGTTAATACATGTGTGTTTAATAAAAAAAGAAAAGGTTCATAGTAATGCCTCTCATAACACTAGCTTGTTGATTAATACATGATCAAGGTTTCCTGATCATGAACATTGGATGTTGTTAATAACCACGTCATGTCATTGGAGAATGATGTTATGAACATTGACCCATAGTAGGTTTAGCAATACGATCATGTATTCAAAGTTTATATTGTTATCTTGCTCGAAGTAACACTAATCCTTAGACCATGAGATCACATCAATCACTAACACTAGAAGAGTAATTTGATTCCATCAAACATCACACCATAATAGGGTGATTATAAAGATGTCGTTGGGTACTAAGAAAGTGTTGGTTGAGGCTCATGGATCAAGAGTGGGATTTGTCCATCCTGATGAAGGAGAGATATACTCTGGGCCCTCTCGATGATATCACATTAATAATAGCTTGCAAGCAGGTGATTTGATCACAAGAAATGTTATATCACAAAATGAGTAAAAGAGTTCTTGTCGGTAAGGAGATCGAACTAGGTATGGATGATACCAAATGATAGGATCTCATACAAGTAAAATATTGCGAGACAAAAGGAATTGGTTACTAAGAAAAAGGTTCACACGATCACTAGATTCATCGTTGAATAAATGGGAGTCATTACGGATTTCTCGATCCCACTGATGATTATTGATCGGAGATGTGTCTTGGTCATGTCCATATTATTCACGAACCGTAGGGTGACACGCTTAAGGTTCACTAACATGTTTTGGCTAGATTTGGAACTCTGACTGAATTATTGGACAGCAAGAGGGTTGTTCAAATAAAAGCACCGAAACTATTTTAGAATATCGAAATAACACAAGGGGTAATTGTTAATGTTTGTTAATTGAATGAATTAACAAATATTAAATAAATAAAAATGTTGTATTAATTGCATAAGTGTGGTTTAATTGTTATGAATGTCATGCAATTAAAAAGAGAATAAGAGAGGGAGTTACCTACTTGATGAAGGAGGTTACCACCATGAACAAGGGGAGGTGGCATCTCTCGGGATGCCCCCCCCCCTCCGCTCCTATAAAAGGTGGCCTCCTCTCTTCTCTTCCTTTACACACTTGATACTCCATTTCCCTTTCTTGCTGCTCCACTATTTGGTGAGTGCTTGTAGCGAATCGCTGTCAAAATAATTCATCACCAACACTTGGAGAGGTGGTGGAGGAGGAGTTCCGGCGGATCCCTTCTTCCGCTGCCCCGCAAGACTGAGGGTGTGGAAACGTTAATGAGCCGCACATGTGACCACGTACGGAGGTGCTGCCTGTTGTGGCACCGTGAGTACCCTATCTTGAGATTGTCGCATGTACTCCTTCATCGACAATGTTTGTGCGGGAACATAATCCCGCTTACGGTCTTCGAGGGTGAGTTACTCGTTCCTACCATATCGTAGATGATATTGGCTAGATAGTGGTTCGTGCATAGGATTTTTTTGTTTTCCATGCTATGAAACCCATCAGAAAGTAATGAATGCTTTGTTGATGTGGAGGTTTTGGAATATGTGTTTTTACTAGTTGTTGTAAGTTGCTAGATTGCATGATAAATATAAATGAACAAGATAAAGCACTAGATAGAATCTACAGGGTAGTACATCATATATGCTCTTACTGTTTTGATAACTTCACTAGTAATGCATTATTGATCACTTCTATTGTGGAAGATACTAACCTTTTGCAGGACTCACAGAAGAAAGAAGAAAAGGATGTACACCGCAGTTAACATACTACTGTCGTGGGTATGGGTTTGTTTCACTTGTACGATCTGTTAGATGGTTGTGCAAAATCATTTTGTAATTCATATCATGAGATTTGTGATAAATGTATGGCAGTTGACCACCTTAGTTTTAAATATTCCAGTACTCTTGAAGAATCCCTAGTATCTTACACTAGAGTTGAAGTCTTAGAGTTTTTGGTTTATAAAGGTGTCCATGATCTACTCTAAAAAAATCAATCATGAGAAAGAGTAGTGATAGTATGCTTCATATGAAACTTACCAACTTGTTACCAATGTTGCAATCTTATTTCCAAGAACGTCTTAGTGATAATCCACTTGTGGTAGAGAGTAAGGTGCGGTTTAAATCTGTAGTGCTCGAAGATAACCATTTGCTGGAACCACAAGATAAAGAGGAGGAACAACAAAAATGTGACGTTGACAAATATTGGTACACTATAAATACTTTGTTTGATAATGATGCCTATCTCTCTAGTAATGATTCTTATAATGCTAAAACTGATTGTAATTTATCTACGGAGGCCTTGTTCCTAGACATTCATGAGGAGAGCATTACTAATGATGAACTGAAGATAGAACCTTGCTATCAATCTTTCGATGCTAATATGCAGGGACCTAATTTACTCCCTATTGTAAAGGAAGAATACTATGAAGTGTTCCCCTACAATGTTAACCAAGGTAAAAGTTTAGTAATTATATTTCAACCTCTAATCCTCTCGTTGGATCCACATAAGAAGGCATGATAAACACTCTTGGTGCATCCACGCTCGCTTGGAAGAGAGAAGTTATTCATCTATATGATGTCGATGCACCGCAAGAGGGTACAACTTCGACCATACTCTACTATGACATGCTCCAACCCTTTCCTGGAGGTAAGTACAATTACACCTCGAATTGATATCCCCTGGGAGCCAAGTGGATGATTTAGTGGAGCATCTAATCCTGGCTTTATGGATTTAAAGAAAGCGCTTCCCGGGAGGCAACTCGGAAGTTTTTAGGTGTCTTTCTTTTTTGTGTCTTGAGTCTAGTTGTATTCATGTTGCATTGGCACTTGTATATATATATATGCATCATTTCCTATTAGAGTTGTCTTGGGACTATTTTAAAAAGGTAGAATTGTTTGTTGCTGTAATCTTGTGTTGCTTATCTTGGTTAAAACTTCTCAACAAAAATAAATGTATGCTTTGTTTGGATGCTGGATTAATATTTCAGGTCTATAATAAAAATTTCGGAGAAAATAACTTGTTTTAGATCTCATAGTGAGTTTAACGAGCAGCAGTACGGGCAGACCCGTAGGTACCATGCGCCCGTACCACTCATGTGGCATGCAGAAGAAGCAGAAAATTTTCCAAAAAAGTTATTGCAAGCTTAACGAACATCGGTACGGTGGGACTCGTCTGTATCGCCTGCTCGTACCAACCTCGTTACTAGGAAAATAAAACATGAAGAATTTCCAGAGGATTTAATGACCACCCGTACGGGTGAAATCCGCCTGTACCATCCGTTCGTACCAACTTAGACGGGAGCCTTAAAAAAGGAGAATATGAGGTTCAGTATGGACGGAGCCCATACCAAGGAGTAGCACATCGCAGCAAGGGAAGGATGGGTACAAAAAGGTTATAACCCCTCCAATCTATTTATTTGGACAATCTCAGGTTAGTGGGTTACCTTCTATATGTTTCATTATACTACCTTTTCTTTTACCTACCTTTGAAACTCCCTAGCCTATAATTCTCTATAGTGTTTCATGTTTCTTTCTATTTTTGTTCTCACGGTTGGGTGAACAAACTCCATTCATACACCCGAATTGTTTTCTTTTACTTTGTTTGTTATTTTCGCATGGACTTGAACCTTTTGTGATGATGTGCATGGTTTGTGCCAACCATGCAAATACTTGCATAAGCCACTTGGTTGTTTCAACTCAATGCTTCAACAAGTAAGTATTCATTGAACCAAAGGTCCATGTCCATCAAAAGTGAGGTTATTCATACCTCAACAGTAAAGTGTGTCACCCTTACTTGATTCAAGCTTGGGGAGGTAACCACTTCTCACACTCTCTTTTGATAACTGCATTTTCTTGTTTGGTTCTTGTAAAAGTTCTAGATTAGGTAAGTTACTTCTACATGTGTAGAATCTTGTGCAATGTTCTTATTCGATGAATATTTTTGTGCAATCATGTATCCCGTTGTTTTTGAATGCTTTCTTAGGTAAGTTATGTTTCATGTTTACATAAGGGATGCACTTGCTTTTGTTAGGATTAATAGGAGTTGAGTTAGAGCATTGATGCACTTTGTTAAAATCTTTATCAATCTTGAGAAGAATATTGTGATCCTCTAGAGTACATTGCCATGATTTCTACACTTATATGATTAAAAGTATTATTGATGAAGCCTCTAAATAATTTCTTGAGTGATGTTTAATTGTATTAAGACTCTAGCCTTATAGATACTCAACCCCATAGATTTATTGATTGACTTGATGGCACTCTTGAAAGGGGTTGTTTGATTAACATGAAGTCTACCAGTGATTGAGATACATGCCAAAGCTAAAACATTGTGGGTCAAAATGTGATGCTATTTAAAGCTTATTTGCATGTTTTTGATGCACACCTTTGGATGCTAGCAACTTCGTTGGCCTACGAACGATCAATGGTACAAACCCCTGATTTTGCTATGAGTTGATGACATGGGTAGCACTTGTTACAATAATGGGCAAAAGTATTGGTACTCTTGAAGGATGTGCGACTGTTTCTTAAAAGATCACTCAATGATCCATGTTGGAAACTATCTTTGAAATAAAATAAAGATTCACACAAAATAATCTTTGGCATGGTCTTATTACTACTACATGAATTTTATTGAAAAACAATGAATGGAAGAGTAGTGTTTTATATTCTTGATCTAGTTATGTGGGTGCTGTAATGAGACACTCTAATGCTAAGATTCTTATGACATGATCTCTCACTTTTAATTTCCAAGATTTCACTTTACAAAAGTGAGGATACACAATATAAAGGAGCAACAGGAGGATCACAATCTTGATTTCAAGCTAGATTTACTTTTGACATGGAGCATTGAAGTTGTAATTGATCTTTTATGGATTGACATAACCAATCTTGTGTTGCCTTGTATGAATATGCTTTATCTTACTTTGAGTTTATAGGGAAAATAAGGATACAAGGCATCGATCTTATATGGTAAGCTAGATGATAGCATGTGATTTTTATAAATTCTGTTGCATGAGGGCGAGAAACATTTAGCTTGGGGATGTTGATGAGTGCAAATATGATGCATATTTAAGCATACAAATATTCATATTTGTCACTCATTACATGTTATATGTAGCTACAACTATGCCCATTATGCATGATTACTAGTTCTCATTCATTTTCATAAGGACTTTGCAAAACTAGTAGTTTTAGTAGGATTTTATTACTTTTTCTTTGTATTTGACTTGTGTGTAGGTGCTATGGAAAATCTTGGATAAAAGGAGTCAAGAAGATTCAATATGGAGAAGTTACAAGCGCCAGACTTAGCCATATGAGATGTGGAAAAGTCATATGTTCCCATCATATCATACTGTTGATCCAATACCATGGTGTTGTATCTCTCATCCATAAGGATCCAACGAGCCAAAGAACACCTCAATCAGAGTCTGTATGAAGAAAAGGCAGCCAAAACACA
This sequence comes from Avena insularis, assembly GCA_023614405.1. Classification (NCBI taxonomy): domain Eukaryota; kingdom Viridiplantae; phylum Streptophyta; class Magnoliopsida; order Poales; family Poaceae; genus Avena; species Avena insularis. Next base: position 115,949,069 of record CM042692.1, read on the forward strand.
TCGGAGACAGAGGCTTGACGACCACTGGTACGGGCGGAGCTTACCCATACCGTATGGTCATACCACCCTCTGTCGTCTTTGTTTTGTCAAATGAAACAACATTTTTCAAGGCCCAATTGGCATATTCTGCCCCGAGATATGTCGGTTCGCAAAACCGACATCCAAAATGCCTATTTAAGGAGGGGGACCATAGCCGCCTCCAACATAATCCATCCACGCATTAGGGGCGGAGCCCTTCCGCCTCCATAGCCACCGCACACGAGATCTCCACCACCACACCACTCAAGGGAGAGAGTATACTTGCATCTTGAAGGGCTACCCATCTATCTTCATCGCCATATTCATCAACATCGTCTTCAACATTGATCCCCTTTGTTTACTTTGTTGTAATCCAATCTCTATTGTGGATTTGCACTTGTATTCAATTGTACCTTCATATTTCTTCCATACTATTGCCATGATGTTGATCCCCTTCCTGTATGAGTAGTTACCTTGTTCTTGGGGAGAGACGGTGAAACCCTAGTATTATTATGCATTGAAATAAAGATGATCTATAACTTTGGTCTTTGATCTTCTGATTTATGATTTTGTGTTAGAGATCTCTCTTTAGATGGTATGTGAAGTCGACACATATTTTGCCTTCAGGACTAAAGAGAGGGAGATACCCTTCGGACATGCATGGGAGTATGTCTAGTGCAAAGTGGTGACATTTAAACATTGGATTATAACCTACACGGTAAAAGGGGAAATTAGAGAGACTCACTAAACGTATTATGATATTCATGGGGAACCCCTTAATTGTGGTGGTCTGTATGAGTGACTGCTCTCAGGCATCGAAGTGGTTATGTAGAGATGACCTCATTACCAAACTCAAGAAAGTGACTGCCCATGAGTCTTGTGGTGAACATCTTATTATTGATCTCTCTCCACACGTATCATGACGAAAGACATAGATTATCCTAATCATACATAATTCTCCCATGCTAGTGGTGAATCCTAAACTCCTTAAGAACCCCTCAATCATATCACATCACACTCTAGCAACAGTCTCTAGCTTTGTTTTACTTTTGTTATTTACTTTGTTACTAGTTATTTTAAATTTCACTTGTTCATTGCCATTCTAGTAACTTATACTATAGACTATTTCCAAACACTATTTTGGGTGAAAATGTGGCCGCACTGACAACGATCTGCAGGTTGTATTATTTCCATTTGGAAAGCTTCCATGGGACAGACTTTCTAATAAATAGTTGTTGCTACAAGTACTACAATTACCTTGTTGTTGATCGCTGGAACCTAGACATCACCCGTCACGTAGTCGCCACGCTCGGGGACTCGCCCATCATGGACTCGTCACACTCGGGAACTCGCCGGTCCCTGGCTCGCCTATCGTGGAATCTCTTGCGTTGACTCAGCGACTTAATCATCAACGACTTGGCGGCCTCCATGTCTGCTATTTTCCAGCCTCTACTTCTCCAACAACACGACGCTATCTTCATCGCGACTAGGAAGCCTCTACAACAGCAAGATAACAAGGCACCAGTCAAACTTCTCCAATGGGCGACTCTGCCCAACGACAACTTCCCTTGGTGAATGAACTGCTTCATGAGCTATTTCTCTGTTTCAGTAACTCGCCAATGACTCACCATTGACTCCACGCTGGAATCGCCTGCACTGATTCAGCGGCTTGAAGTCATTGTCAAGTCCCTAACATGCTCGGAGACTACTGATGGGGAATACAAATCAGGTTATACCGTTGAAGTGGAGTCGCCAGCTGGATCGAGCGGACTGAAGCCTAGCCTAGGGTGGATCGACTGGCTAAATATGGCGATTGGTACATACTGGACCCAGACGACTCGGCGACTGGAGGCCCAAGATAGCGACTCTAATGCAAACCCATGAGAACACTTGTTAACCCTAACTAGCTGCATATATAAAGCCACCTAGTCTCTCCATCCGCCTACAGTTTCTCCCAGGTAAACTAATCTATGATAATATACTAGATTGATAGCAGGATGTAGCGCTCCTCCATCGAGGGGACGTGAACCTGGGTACATCGTGTGCCAATATCACCCCCGAATTCTCCTACGTTGCATTTCCCTCCTCTATGTAATCTAACCCATGTAACATGTACCATGTCAGTATCACGACAACCATGTCATATCACATATAGATTACATGTAATGTTTAATATTTGTATGCATCTTGTTTGTTTGCTAGTATTAGATACACAACAATAGCATTTAAATAAGATGATCACTAATTAATACCAATGTAGTGTTCTCCCATTAGTGTGCACCACCAAGAAAGTTCACAGTTACGAAGCATGTCATGACGATCGGGTGCTAAACATCTCTACATTTGCATATGGTGGGTGGAAGCCATGTATGCACTGCAAATACACCAAGGTTGAGTTGGCGAGCCTAGCATGTACAGACATGGCCTCGGAACACAGAGATTGATAGATCAAGCACGAGTTAGAAGGATGATGCGATCTACGGATATAGGCCACCCTGGCATCTGCATCAAAGGCCATGATGATCGAGGATGATGAGGTGTAAAGGGATCGTGTAATAACTAAACTATCTTTAGGAATTATAGGTTAAGTGGGAGCTCGTTGCTAATATGATTACAAATTTGAACTCCTATTATGAACTTAGTCTAAGTCCTTTTGCAAATGTCTTGTAGGTTATGGCTATTCCCATAGTTTAGGACACCTTTGGTCCATTTATGAACGGGCAGAAACTTAAGCTAGATGGGTCGAATTTCATCGACTGCTACCAATGCCTTAGGGAGATCCTCATAGAAAACCATCTCTTCTATGTCCTTCATGAACCCTTGGAAGATTTCCCTGATGACTCTGATGGAAATGAAGGTGTGACTCTTCGTGACCGCCGTGATACGTTTATGGTCATCAAGTACACCATTATCCATGCCATGGAACCTAGCTTGAGAGTGCCCTTCCATGAAATCAACACATTGGATATGTTCGGTGGATTAAAGAGCATGTTTCCAGCTGTGGTTAGACGCATGCGATACGAGTACGTGAAGGAGTTTATTTTTATCAAGATGGAAGAAAACTCCAGCTTGGAAAGCCACCTGGACTACATGGAAAAGCTCCATGAACGTCTTAAGGAAGCCATGGGCAACTGGCTGACTGATGACTTTGCGATAGATGGGGTGTTGTGTTCGCTCCCCCTCATCTACAAACACATCATCACCGACTATGTCATGAAAGTGTTATCGTATACCTTTCATGAGTTCATAGCCAAGCTGAGGACTACCAAGGTCAAGCCCAAAGCTAGGATCATTTTCAACGAAGAAAGTATATGTTGATATACAAGTAATAAATGTTTCCATGAAACACCTATATAGTTTCCTAAGTATTGGATACTTATTCTTGTTTTATTGAAAACGGGACCCTCTGCATGAGAGTTGCTGGATGGAACAAGGCGTTGATGGCGTGATGATGACAGGCAATCTAGTTGATGGCCAACGATACTCCTTCCCTCGAAGATTATCATTAGGATTAGAAGATTTGAATAAAAGCTTTGTAATCAAGTTTGTAAACCATATTAGTGTGTCTTGCATATTGTGATATGGTTATTTATATAAATAAGATACAACCAGTTATTCTTTTTCTATGAATAATTTATTTTATGATTCACGTTGTGATTATAAATATGTTATTCTAGTCTTGGTTTGTTTGATGATAAAGCATTTATGAAACATATATACTGCCAAAATATCCACACCTTCATAGTAAAGAAGTATATTGGAATTAACAATAATATCAAAGTCTTTGTGATTTGATCCAAGAGACTTAAAATTCGAGTTAATGACAAATTGATATAAGGACTTGTGAAAACTTTTTCACAAATTATGATGATTGGACAAAACAAATCGTGTTGATATGTCTAATACATCATAATCAGAGTGTATAAGACACATGGTCTAAAATGAAATTCCACTAGGATAAACGTTAGATATTAGGGTTATAGATTGAAATAGTAAACACTCAATTTAAATTATAAGTAACATCTAAAGATTCATGGAAACAACACCATATGAGACATGGAAAGTTCGAGTTTCTAGAAATTTCAATAATTCGAGATCATTGCGAATAAGTAAATATTTGTAGGGTATTATCAGGAAACTTTGAATACAATTCCACAGAGACAAAGTTTTGTCTCAGTCTGGTATTTTCTTGAAAGAATGTTCTCTTGAGAAAACACTTGAGGAAACACTTGTGGAAGAAAGTAAAAGTTCATATGTACTGTTACTAAAGAAAGTAGGACTCAAGAATTTGTTCTACCATTTGAAGAATTACATTCTTGATTCACTTGTCTTCTTGTTTGAATAATACATACCTATGAACTACAAATAAAGAATGACGGGCCTAAGTACAGGAAATGACTAAGAGTCATAAAATCCCAAATTAAGTTACATTTGAGATTGCAAAGTAAAATGTTACTTGGTATCATTAAGTAGTGGTATTTACTTGATCCTTCCCAGTAAACTACAAAGTTGAAAGGGAAGAAATGAAACTTAATAGAAGACATAAAAGGTATAGCGATACTTAATGTCTATTGGATTTGAATAAGCAAATTATTCCAATTTGAAAATTGGTAAAGGACTAATCAAAACTTCAATGTCTTCAAGATTTTTTTAAAAAGGTTGTAACAGGTACAACATGCAAGTTTTGATCAATCATGAGATTGTTGATGTGTTGTAATATAAAATTCTCGATTTGATAAAAGATCAAATAATTATGGAGTTACCAAGATTATTGAGAGGCTCTATAATTACAATAAATTGAGTGGGATCTTAGAAATTTTCCAAGTCAAATATGTGAATGACATATTTGTGTGGGAGTTGAGTGATATCCTGGTTTGTCAAATATCGATGAAATATTTGAGTGCGAGTGTTACATAATTCTTACATATGTGAATGACATATTAAGCATAATGGGTTTGGTATTAGAAATGATTAGATCATTAGAAGGATGAAACTAGACATATATTAAACATAGAGTATTTGTGTGGATAGAACAAGATGTTTAATAAACACTAAATGTCGAATTACTTCAAGGATTCTGAAAGTAGTTCAGAAGGTGCTAGTTGGGATTCTGAAAGGATTCAGAATGGAGACAATCAAAGAATGAAAGATTCTTACTTGTGGAGCTAGGAGAAGCATTGAGTAAAGACTCGGTATTTATGACATTGGTTAAAACAGGGAAAAGGGATGCACTGCATCAACCATACCTTGTCCATAATTTTTTTGAGTCAAAACCATGTTGTATACACGACATAAATGTGACCCATGTTCTTAGATGTAAAGAACAGGATTCCAAAAGTGATTTTTGAGTCAATCACTAGATCAAAGTTAATTTTGAACGTAGCAAAAGTGTGGCTGGACATCAAAGTTGCAAGTAGTGTACTTTGATTAAATCCACATAGATAAAGAAGTATTAGGATACTTGAGTATTAGCATGTATAATTTTGGTTTAAAGAAAGTTGATGATCAAGGAGTCCCTAATAGCCTCTATTCAACTACTTCGTTGAGAAGTTGATGATCAAGGTTTTTGGATGGTGGTGCATTTATGTCGACTGACAACAAAGTCATATCCATCGATGATTGTGGCAACATGATCATGTCACATAGTTCATAGTTGAAATTGTCTAAAACGAAGTCTCTTAGTCCTTAGACCGTGAGATCATATTAATCACTATCACCCGAGGCTTCTTTAACTGCATCAAATGTCATGTCTGTAACTGGGTGACCATAAAGGTGTACGTTAGGTATTCCAGAGGGGCATGTTGAGGCCTATGTATGAAGATCGGGACTTGTTCGCCTGTGTGAAGGGAAGATACACTAGGCCCACTCGGTGAATTACATCCATAAGCTACACAGCGTATGACTAGGTCGTGGGGATGGAATATCACGTGCAGGAGTAAAATAGTACTTGTTCGAAACGACATTGAACAAGGTATCATGATACCGATGATCAAATATCGGGCAAGTGTTTGTCAAAGTAACAAGGGAATTGGATACGAAGGTTATGGTTCGACACGACGCAGTCTTGTGGAATGCATGGGGGTCATTATTGACATCACGGTCTCGCTATTGATCATTGATTGAGATAGTCTCAATCATGTTTGTGACATTCCCGAACCGTAGGGGCTAACACACTTAAGGGCATTACAACGCTTGGATATCTTCCTGTAAGATGGAATCACAAATTAGAGAACTAGAATCGTTCTGGAGAGAAAACAAAGATCCAGAGTTGTTCGGAAGAGGAAGAAAGGAAGGAAAAGACCTAAAGGTGTTTTGGATAAATAGCAATTTATAATATGCATTTATTATATGTTAATTATGAATTAATATATACTAAATTAATATTTATGGGAAACTTCCTCAACAGGGCCAAAACCCCGGAGGGAATCGGCCTAGAAGGAAGCTACCCGGAAAAAGATAGAAAACAGTAAACAACCACATAGGTAGATAGGCGGGCGGGATTGGGAACCAAGGAGGCGGCAGATAGCTAGGCACTATCGTGGGCCGCAACCACCCAGCCCACCTAGGCAGGCACAGACGCTAAGCGCCACTGGGCCACGAGTCGGCCCACCCGGATCATTGCCTCCGCTCCACCTCGCCGCCGCGCTGGCAGGCCACGCGGGCAGGTGGCCGGCCCACTCGGGCCAATAGTGTCTCCACTGTGAGCTAGGCCACGGCCAGGCAACCGGGCCACCTGTAACACCCTAGTTTTAGCTAATCCTTAATTTAGGGTTTGATTGTGCATTCATGAGCATCATCTCTTAAAACGCATGCAAAGAAAAAATAATGGAAACCCTAAACCCTAGTTTCCTTATTCCTCTCAAACTCATTCAAATGGCTTTTGAAATTTGAAAAGTACAAAATTGTGGAGTCCAATATGAATAATAGGGCCCTACAATATTTCAATACTTTTACAAATGTTCTAGTATTTTTAAATTATCAAAAACAGTTTTTAAATGTTTATTCCAATAGAAAAGGGAAAACATAATTGAAAAAGGTTTGCTAAAAAATAGAGCCAGACCCTTTCCAGGCCGGCCCATCTCTCTGCCGTGCAGTGCAGTTCATAGTAGCCCAGCTGGCCTAGCTGCAGCCCACCCTTAGCACATACCACTTCCGCCTCCTGTTTCCCCATTCGTATTCTTCGATGACGATGCTAAGGAGCTCAATGTCCGTAGCGCCTCCGTCGATCCCTACCAACCGTTGCGATGCACGCCGCCGATGCCCCACGAGGATAAGACCGCAGCTGTCGTGCCCCTCTTCCCCTGTGCCTCTCTCGCCTCCAGTGCTCTCCCTCGCTCTCTCTCGCCAGCGGCCGAACCCTAGCTCCGCAGACGATGCGCCGCCGCACCGTCTCTGGCCACCCAGAGCCGAGCCGATGGTCCCTGAAGCTCTGCCTCATCGCCAGCTTCATCTCCATGGAAGGAATCGGACTGGGAAGCTCCCAAACACCCGCATCAAGTGCGTCTTCTTCGACACCAACAAGATCTGTCACTCCGAACCTCGCCTCATCTCACCGTCGCCCCAGCCGCTTCAGGGTGAGGCCCGGGTGCTCCAGCACCCTCCCTCCGCCTTGCTTGCTTGCTATATCCGCTACTCGCCATTGATCTGCAAGCTCCACAGCTGCGTGCCGCTATACCCCGTGCTCCGGTGACCAAGAACGAGCGATGCCACCAGCCTTAAGTTTACCTTGCTCCACTGTTTTGAACGTGCGCATCTGCGCTAGCCCGCTCGCCCCCTTGCGCCACCAGCCGCCACCGTTTTGTCGTCTGTCGGCGAGCCGACATGGCTCCCGTGTGGAGTCCACATGGTCGCCACGTGGGTCTGATGTGGCCTAGGCCCCACCTGTCAGCCATAGGGGCTATCCCAACCCTCGGTGAGAAGAGAGTTAAATGCCCCTCTAACGTCAGCCTGCGCATGTGCTGACACAATAATCCAATTTAAATTGGTTAAATAATTCCATAAAATGGTTTAATCTTATAAAATCAATATCTTATTATTTATAAGTCAGAAAAATATGTATAATATATCAAAATGTTCATAAAAATGAGATCTACACTTTAGCATAAAAATGATGCATTGTTCAATAACTTTAATTACATGGTTAATTAGAAGAACAAATCAACCTTCGTAGGTGATTCTGGTGTCTCTCCTGTATTAGGGTTTGCACCCCTCAGACACCGCTTAAATTGCTAAGCACTTTATTAGGGTCACATTTCCACTCTATTTACCTTGGCATATCATCATCCTTGCTTGGGCATTACATCAGTGCCATGTGTTGATTGTTGTTTCCCTTTTTTTCTGGTGTTTGTTTCTTCCCGATAGAATACGATATCGAGATCGAGATTGAGATCGAAGACCGAGATCAACACCATCAAAGATCGTCGGACAATACTTGATCAACTATAATAAAGTCAAGCACAAGGCTTCTGAAGATCTATACCTGGGTATCAACGGGCAAAGGCAAGCATAGCCCCAACATTACACAATCCTATGGTTTCAAAAGCATTTCATTCTTGCCATGATGCATACGATTCTACTCTAGTCTTTTATCGATATGTAGAATAGCCTATCTGTTGCATTACTCCTTTGAAATTATATTACCCGATCCACTTCTCCTATCATAACTAGGTTTAGCTTGTGTGCACTTCTAGAGCTATTATTTGTGTGTTGCCTAGCCATGCTTAGCTGTCAGTTCTAGTTCATCCAGATGATGTATCAGATGCAGAGAATCTAGTATGATAGGAGATCAAGGTCTACTGATGAGGTGAGATCAGTGATAAAGGTTAAACATGCTAAGGCTTGTATGGGAGGCCACAGTGTGATGTGGTTTTTGTAGTCCCATGCTCGCCACCACTAGGAACCGAGTTCTTGCCTTTGGACCAAGACGAGCGTATAGCCACGCAGGGCTTGGGAACCCCTCTCCCGATTAACTTGTCTAGTTTGGGCGTTCCATTCAACATATGCATAGAAAATGTTTTGAAATATTTGGCTGGTGAAGGTGCATCATAATAGGTAGGTAAGCGTGGCCGGGTTGCTTGGGGTGGATGGAGCCCCTGATAAACCAACCTCGACTCACATCTCTAGGGACCAGCTTCAAGACTTGACCCGTTACGGCGGAACCCTCCTTAGGGCGTGACTCATGGTCTCGGCGAAAGCAAGGGAAAGGTCGTGGCCAACCACCCTCTGTCGGCCTTCTAAGGAAGAGGGCTAATCATGTGGCATTAAGAGTAGGTTGGTACGTGTGGGTAAATTTGCACACCCCTGTAGTGTTAAATCTTTTCGAAAAGCCGTGTTCACGGTTATGAACACTTAGTGACCGAATTCTAAGATTATATAGAATGTTAACCTAATTGTAAATCTTGACAGTTCAACATGTGTTTAAGGATGCTTCCTCATGGGTACGATGGGTTATCCTAGTTAGGAGATGATGATGATTTGGTGGATATCAAAAGATGATGATCAATTCTTCGGAGATGTCGCTCTCTTATCCCCTTTTAAAATATTCTAATTAGACGAGCTTCTTCTCCCTCTTGTTTTATAAACAAAGATGGCTTTATGCAAAATAACCCCAGCAGCCATAAGTCTTGTGGAGTACACCCTGTACTCACCCTTGCCTTGTTGATACTTCTGTAGGAGAATAAGTGTTTCCATGAAGACGAGTTTTGTACAACACCGACACGAACGAGTAGCTTGGGGTTCCCAGCGGGCAGCCTGAATTCTATGGGTTGGGACGTCATCGTTATGCTTTAGGCCTCTTAAGCCATTTGTTAAGTTTGCTATACTTAATAGCATAATTTGCCTTCCGTTGTTTGATGTTTGTGGTTAGTGACCTCTGCTTGTATTATTTTGTTGGGCCACGTAGAGATATACAAAAACTTTTCCCTACACGGTGATCCCAAGATCTAGCTAAGGTAATAGGCCACGAGAATTACCACTAGACGTGTAGTTGCGGAATTGATGAAGCACGTCGCTTGATGAAGTGTAGTCCTCACGATACGATCATCGAAGTGCGGAACATATAGCACCTCTGCCAGTATCCACACGTACGAGGAGGAGCGCCGACGGTTGACTGCTAGGTCCGGTATGACGGTTGGACTGAACTGGAGCTAGGGTTTCCAACGCATGGAATGACCTAACCGTGTACTCTAAGCACCTGCGCCCCAGCTTATATAGGGCGTGAAAGTGGGCTCCACTCACTTGTGGCCCATTCACTAAAAGGCCTATATTAGTCACTATGAGGCCAACTCACTAACTTAGTCTGTTTCCTATTCGGGTCCAACCCAAACTTGCTCCCGCTCTTAAGTGTGTGACCCAACAGGCTCATGGTGACTTGGACATGATCCGAGTCTATCTCGTGACCGATCAGTCGGTAGCGGCTCCTAGCAAAACGTGCTGACTCCCAAGTACCAAAGAGTCATGATGACATACCTTCCTATGCGACTTTCGTCCAAGTCCCTTTTGCCGCATGATATGTCTTGTCAAACTATAAGCGAATAATCATCATCCCTTAAATTGTTCGACTCTCTTTCTCAACCCGAGATATGTGATTCATCCAACTATCTCTTAGTCGATCGCCTCGGTTAACACTTAACTGAGTCGCACATGGCCATGCTTTTTGAATCATATCTTCCGAGAGGGCCCAGAGAATATCTCTCTAGTTGGAGGGGCAAAATCCCATCTTGGTTATCCACATCACGCAGGTTGATTCTCAGTCTACCTGAACTTTGCCTTCATAATTGCCATTTGACGTAACAATGTTTGACAAAACCTAAGTTGGTGATCCACAACTTGGATTGTGCAATAACCTCAGGTCTAAGGATTACATTGATTGAGACATACAAATGATGACTTGTTCGTTGTACCTCAATATGGGTCAGTCTGACTCGCTAAACTCTTTAGCTGAATCCGTGTAAGTCGGAATAGCATCTCCATGCCCATGACAAGTGGAACAGAGTCATCAGCCGGCATTCACATTAGTCTAAGTTGTGTGTCCAGCACAACCTCAATGACCACGGACAACTAGTATGAACAACATGAATGTATAGTTCCACATTCGAATCACATACAATGATACATATCAGTCGTTCATACAAGGACAATAACTTTATGAATACATTGGGAATAACATCATACATGATTGCCTCTAGGGCATATTCCCAACACAATTTAGTTCTTTCCGCAGTTATGAGCTTGTTGTAATAATTTTTGTGTCGCAGGGTTACTGTTGTGTTACCGGTTTCTCACTGGATACCCTCAAGCTCTAGGTTAAGCTTATGTCAGGCTAAGGTCTAGATTTGTTTAACCCTGATCCTGGGAGTGTCACAGTTTTTGGTATCAGAGCAGTACCAATCATAGGTAAACCTTGCTATTGGTCGATGTCGAGTCTAGTGCTTGTGAAAACTATTTCAAAGATGAAAAGTATTTGTGAAAATTCTAGTATGCTTCTTTTTCTCCTTATATAGTATTGCTCTAACTCTAGGTCATCTTTGTAACATCCCATTTTCTGCACCCATGTTTGTTGAAGGTTGGGAAGCTAGAAAGTAGGAGGAAATAAAACTTTTTCTACTTATGTGCATACTTGCCTAGCCCTATTAGATTGTTTGATCGCTTGTGTTGTTTTGATAGTGTTGTTTGCTAGTTACATGCTTGCATGACCACCAAGGGTCAGACTAGTTAGTCACCCCACCCAACTTATATTTGGCTAAGTCATGGAAAACTAATTTTTCTCAACTTTGGAGCCATGGTTTCATTAAATCCTTCACCCTTTCTACCATGCAAGAGCACCATGTGGTACTATGCTACTAGTACTTGAGAACCACCCCTTAGTCCTGGTAAAACCACAAGCCCTAGCCTCTTGCATGTGGGTGTTTACCTCACTAGTTGTCACTTAGGGAATGACCCCATATTTTATCCAATGTTTGGTTGGCCCTTGTGAGCATCTGGCTGTGATCCAAGGATCAACCAAGGCCTAAGCATGATCACCAAGTCACCCTCTACCACCCTATACCTTTCCCTCTGCCATTGGTGGCCCTAGCTTGAAGTGGCAAGCTCCCAAAGCCGCCACCTCATCAACACCACTCTAGATCACCCCAAAACCCTCTCCCTCTTCCCTGCCCGTGCCACTCCCTCTCTCTGGCCTTGGCACGATGCAGCACCACCCCGGCTACCACCTTGCACACACCCAGGTCGCATGCACGCACTGGCACACTACCAAGAGGAGAGACAAGTGAGATCATTGCAAGATCTTGCCCACCTCAAAAATCAGCAGCCTCTCCCTCCCTCTTGTCCCATCTGGCCCCACCTCGAACAGCCCCAACTCCCCGGGCACTCCCTCCACCCTTGCCTCTCTTCCCGCGCACCCAGCCACCCCCAACCCGCGGCGTCCACCTCAGCCGATCACCCCGGCCCCGCTCTCTCTCTTTCTTCTCCTAGTGCAAAAATCATGCGGTGGACAGAAGATAGCCCCGTCACCCTACTGCATCTCTCCGCTCTCTCACTCGCGGCCCCGACCACCCCCAACCCGTGCCGACCACGTCGGCAGAGCGCCGCGCGCACCATGCCGCTTCCCCGCTTGCTCGGTACGCTTCGACGCCACCCTCTGCCCCAACATGACCTCTCACCCACCCTAATGTCCACCCTAGCCCTCCCCTAGCACCATGCTGCAGCCATTGCCTCGCGATCTATCACGTGTGACAGCACGCGAGCACGTCGCGTGCACCACCTCACTCTCTGCCGCGCGCGCTCCCAAGGCCAGCGCCACGAGTAGACGCTCGCAGCAGCCCTCCCCCGCAGATGTGGACCCCGTCGCCGCTCCCAGCCACTCCCAGGCCGCTCCCTCTCTCTCACCGCCCTCCCCTACACCCGGTGCACCGTGGGTGGACCCCACTGGCTTTAAAGCCCCCACGCCACCCCAGCCTCCGCGCACCCACCTCATTTCCCTCTCTGCCACCCCACTCCACCCCAGAGTCGAGCCGAGCCTGCTCGGCCCCCTGCTGCTCTCGCCACCACCACACCGACGCGGCACCGTGCAGCACGGTCTAGGAGGTTGTCGCCGCCTATCTCTCCGCCCTACCCTCACCCTAGTTCCTTCCCCACACCACATCTAACCGCTCCCTCTCCTCCCCTTCGGGCCAAGATCATCGAAGCCGCGAGGACGCCGCAGACACCGAGGAGCCGAGGACGTCCCCGACCCAGCCAGTAGCCGAATTCGCCCCTGTCGGCCCTTGTTCAGATCCGCATCGACGACCGCCTCCAACGCCACCATCACCGACCCCTCTCCACCCCTAGGTGATCCATCCTGAGCCCCAGCACGGCCGAGCTAGGGTCTGCTCGCCGACGTTTTGTCCCTAGAGGAAGACGAGCTGCTAGCCGTCGATCTGTATTTTAACCCAACGACCAGCATCACCCGGTACGGCTTCACCCCCCTGTGCTGATGACACGCGGGCCCTACTGCAGGATTTGAATCCCCAGCCCTCCCGCTCAGGCCACCATGTACGCGGGCTGGCCCAACTCCGTAGCGGTCCGCGACCTAGCCTCTACACTGCCATTTCTTTTCTTTTTAGGTCATTTTAATTTCCAGAAATTTGTTCTGTAGCTTTAAGTCCACCAAATAAAATATGTGTAGTGTTCTGGCTTGATTCAAATTTTGTAGAATAACCCTAGTATTTACCTATTGCATGTCCCTGGTAGCTAGTCTAAAGCTTGTCTGTGTTTTTACTGAGAATTTCTATGGTAAATAGTGTCTGTTTCAAGTATTAAATCAATAGTTTCATATCTAGAGCTCAGAAAATTGTGAAACCAAGTTCCAGGCATTGCCTGTGGAAATGCCTACTGATAAAAACTTGAATCACTCATTTTGGATGGGTGAAGCCTCTGATCTTAATTTTTCAAGTTATGAATAGAGGGCTCTTGTTTATTTTTCATAGGTTGTTGTGAAGCTAATTTTGGGATGAAACCAACTCCCAGAGTTAGGCCTCTGATAGTACTACTTATTCCTGGAAGTGCTTAATTTTTTGGCTCTGTAGTTTTGCCCTGGAGATTTTAGTACTAGATCTGCACTGTTTTCAGTATTTTATTTATTAAAAATCAACCCTTTTTGTTATAGAGGTGAAACCAGTGGGGTTAGCTTTGTATTTTCTATAGCTACTCAGATATGTGTGTTGTGATCACCTTCCACCAACAAGTCTTGGTCGAAAAATCTGCTTGAGTGCTAATCTAGTCTTGATCACTAAAATCACCAAATTTGTTTAATCAAACCTTTTTTATTGTTTCCAATGGTCTTGTACTGCTAGGATCAGTAACTATTGGTGTTTGGGTGGTTTGGTTCGGTTGTGCAATTGATCTGTATTGAGTGCAATGTTTGTGCCTTGAGTGATGTTGGGATTGTGGTTTGATTATTATTTCTTTTTCTTTTCGACGATAGATACGAACGAGGACGAGTTTGAGGAAGGTACTTGGGAAGGTTTTGAGGAAGAAGACCAGGAACAAGCTACCAACCAAGGCAAGCCACCTACAAGTTCATGAGACTTGTCCCATCTTTATTTTCATGCACTCTGTTTTACTTACTTTACTACTGCATTGGTTTTACTCGCTATATTATTATTATGGTACTAGTTTGGCTCCACCAAACTTATGCCTATGGTACTATCTAAGTACTCCCCGTTTGGACTTCCTACTCCTATCCTTGTATTTCAGGTGGTCTGATATACCACAACACCTTGGAAACCCCGGTTTAGCCTAACAAAAATCCTAGGTTTGGAACCCGAAGACAGGGATGGTTTTATAGAAAGTTTTTGATAGAAAACCTAGGCAAGTGGGACTTGTCGAGGAGCTTTTAAAATGTTTTGGTATTCGTGCCACTGGTGGAGGCACCAAAGTTGAAGATGGAGGAAAAACTGTTTTCAAAAACACACCCGGTTCTTTGTAGTCTAGCTATAACAACTTAACCCCGTGCAACCACACTATCCCTATATGGGAAGGGGCTTGACCCGAAAGTGATTCTCTCTAATACAAGTGTCTCACAACTACTACAGGGGATCGGGGATCCCTGAAGGGTGGGCCTTCTCCGATAAAGGTCCATGTGGGACATCGACCTGGAGAAGGAACAAAGGGTCTGCTGACCTCCACGCGTTACTATGGGCCCCTCATTGAAAGCGCACACTCGAGAAGTGGAAAAAGCACTCCGGTTGGTCCTTGCTACCCGAAATCCCGGTTTTGAGGGGACTAACACCCATAGGGTAGGCTCTTGTGTTACGAGGGGATTATCTCGAAGGTCTTGTCCGGTTATCCGAAACCCGCATACTGATTCATGACGATCTACGACAGTTCACGGCGGATGTATCGGATCTTGTGGGTAAAGTGTACAACCTCTGTAGAGTGTAAATCTATTCGAATAGCCGTGTCCGCGGTTAAGGATGGGTTGGACAAACTTTTGTAGAATGGTGCTAGTTTTGGTTTATAAAAAGGCTTTCTAAAAAGAGATTCGACCATGGGATGGTCGAAGGGCAAGGAGGATGGGCCATGGGATGGTCGGACCTAGTTGAAGTATTGGTCATGGGATGACCACGGTGGATGTGAATAACAGGGTTGACCCTAGCCTAGTATTTCAAGTTTTACTAAGTAGTTTTACTCTAAAAAGGTTTTGCAAACAACAAGTGGTAGAGTTGAGAGTATATCTCTAAGAGATTTCCCAAATAGCTTCCTTGGAGCCATCCTATCCAAAGCCATATTGCATACTCTTGTTCTTCTTTGTATGGTGGTTTGCGAGTACATTCAAAGTACTCACTGGCAATGTTCCCTGGCTATCAACTTGGTCAGACTATGAGCAGGATGAAGAGGACAATGGAGGGTACGATGACGACTTTGCCAACTAGGGTGTTTCTCCGAGTCAGGCACCTGTTGGGCTATGGCTTGACTCGGGTCCTCCGTGTTAATTAGTACCGCTGCTATAAGCTATTTGTGCCCATGGAGGCAAAGTTGTAAGACTATTATTGTAAGACTTATTGTACCGTACTGTAATGGATGTGTGTACTTTGATATCATGTCGGTTATGCTCCATGATGCACTGATCATGGGATCATGGTGGTTTGCATAATTAGGTAATCTCGGGTGAAAATCCGGGGTCGCCACAGACTTGGTATCAGAGCCATCCTGACCTTAGGAGCCCCTAGTTAGCTTGGACGCTATACCTGGACCTCAAAAACTATTTTCTCTATAAAGGAAGGAGTTTAATATTTGCAAAAATATTGCTTATGACTCCTCCCCTCTATTTCGAAAACAACTTGCATTAAATTAAATTTTTGCATATCTAAAATTTTGCACACTGTTCACTAACTTAAACTTACCTAAAATTTTCTAGATGGCTATGGTGTTCAACATGTATCGTCAGGTCGGACTGGACTTGCCACTCCAGTTGTTTGAGGCTGAGTTGAGGGACTTGGCCAAGCATGTGGGCCGTCCCACACCAGAGATCCAAGGCGCTTTCATTCCCAGGATGGTTGAAGGAGAGAAGAATTGGTTGGTTGTTTGCACCATGAGAAGTGGTGTAGTGCCTCCATTATCCGAGGAGCTGAAGGTGGAGGTGCTAGAGAAGGATTGGGGCGATGGTGTGCTCTGTGTGGCTCAAGAGGCTCTAGCACGCCTCGCCTATCACCATCACGAGAAGCTAGAGGGAACCAAGTTCTACCATTTTGGGAGACGCCACCCCCAGGGTTACGCCACTGTGACCCCGCAGCACTATGACTTTGGTGAGCATATCTAGAACATGGAGTATCTCCTGAGGAAGACCCAGGAATCTATGGATGATGTTCGCACGCGCCTGGACAACAAGACCTTGGAGTATCTCACCCCCGTGGAGGAACTGAGGATCGAGAAGTTGGAACATGCTCAAACTAAGCTGAACAAGCAGACGGTAGTGGCAAGAAACAAGCGTCTCATGAAGACCACCAAGGAGCAGAAGGAACTCTTGGTGACCATGGAGGCACGGATAGAAGCATTGGAGGAGGAATGCACCCAGCTCGACAAGGACAACGATTACCTGCTGAATGAGATCGACAATGATACCGCCTACAAGGAGGATTTTGACATGGAGCCGCAGAGTGAACCTGAAGATGATGATCAAATGAGTGAGGAAGAAGAGAATCCCGAAGAACGTGTTTTCGAGCCTGAGGATGATACTGAGGTCATCATTGAGGAAGACACCACCGCACGCTGCGATGTGGAGTAGGTTTCACATTAGTCTCCGAGAGCAAGTGAGAATATCGCCGTGTCCCCCTTTTGAGTGGCTATTTGTTTGTCTTCTACTTGCTTGTATGGTTGAACTCGTAGTATTATCTAGCGTCGAGATGTGACGCATGAACTTGGTTATTTTGTGGTTAATTCTATGGTTGCTTAGCTCCAAAGCACCCGCCTTTCTTCTGCATGTTTGTTTGATTAGTTATTTCCTTCCCGCACCTTGATGTTTCCGGTGCAAACCGCCCCCTTGGTAACCCCTCCTAATCATATACCTTCAGGATGGTGCGCCCACACGGACCCCCTCCACCACCCCCGACGATGGCGCAGCTCCTGCACATGTTCATGCAAGACCGCCAGGCCGCCAATGAGGAACGCCAAGCCAACATTGCCGCTCTCCAGCAGCTTGTGCAAGCTATAGCTAGAAACGCCCCCGACCCCGAGGGCGAAGAGCAGAGATCCAGACTTAGGGACTTCTAGAACACCAAACCACTTGTGTTCACCAAATGCACCAATCCACTGGATGCCAATGACTGGCTCCGCGCCATTGAGAACAACCTAGAAGTTGCCAGTGTAGGAGAGAATGATAAAGTCACCTTGGCCACCCATTTCCTCGCGGGTCAAGCTAGGAATTGGTGGATCAGTGTCAAGGAGGTTCTGCCCGCGGGACAAGCCATCACTTGGGAGGACTTCAAGGAAAGGTTCCGCAAACGTCATATCCCACATGGTCTAATCAAGAAGATGAGAGATCAATTCCGTGATCTGAAGTAGGGAGGAATGTCTATGCTGCAATATCTGGAGAAGTACACGATCTGGCCCGGTACGCCCCGGATGACACCAACACTGAAGAGAAGAAGGTGGATACCTTCATGAATGGACTCCAGGATGAACTGCAATGCTACTTAGTAGCCCAGGGATTCCAGGAGGTGGATGCCCTAATTGATGCCGCCATACTGGTAGAGAACAAGAGCAAAGGAGTGATTGAGAATCGCAAGCGCCAGATGATTCAGCAGGGAGGACCCAGTGGACAAAGGTCGCGAAGCATGCCACCCTCAAGGCCTGCACCCCCACCGCAGAGGACTCCATCCTACGCTCCGCGCCCGAACAACCCCAATCGTAACTACAACAACCCTCTCCCTGGAGGTAGGAACCCAAGACCCGCCCCTAGAGACCCTGTCAACCCCAATGTCCGCCCCAATGCAGCTGGTTGTTTTAACTATGGACAAGTGGGGCACTTATCCTATGAATGCCCCGAGAGGAAGAAGGACAATGCGCCCCGCCCTAATGCAGCTCCCCTGAATGAAGGTCACGCCAGGGGATCCCCTGCTAAGGGTGCTGCCCCCAAGAAGCCTGCCAATGCTACTAGAGGACATCTGAACCATATCACTGCTGAGGAAGCCCAA
The DNA here is from genome assembly GCA_023614405.1 of Avena insularis. Classification (NCBI taxonomy): domain Eukaryota; kingdom Viridiplantae; phylum Streptophyta; class Magnoliopsida; order Poales; family Poaceae; genus Avena; species Avena insularis. The sequence continues at coordinate 115,967,758 of CM042692.1, forward strand.
GAATCTCCTGACATTGTTCTAGGTACGTTCCTTGTCAACTCCATCCCTACTACAGTATTATTTGACTCCGGGGTCTCGCATTCGTTTGTTATGGAGCCATTTGTTGAAAGAAGTGGGATGGAACGTAGCCATCTGAGCAGGCTCATGCTAGTGCAAATACCTGGTTCGACGGCCAAAACCAAATCCGTCAGCCGAAATATTCCCATAGTTATCCACGACATAACCTTCACGGCCGACCTAATAGTTTTGGGAGCCCAAGGTCTAGACGTGATCCTAGGAATGGATTGGATGACCAAGTACCATGGAATCATAGATTGTGTCAGAAAGTCCATATCCTTGACGAGTAGTGAAGGAATACAAGTCGAGTATAAGGCAATTGTGCCCTCATCTCGGATCTATTGCCAGAAGAGTATAGCCGGAACTACCCTAGACCAAGTCTCGGTAGTCTGTGAATATCCAGATGTGTTCCCGGAGGAGTTGCCCGGTATGCCCCCTGACAGGGATATCGAGTTCATCATAGAGCTAGTCCCCGGAACAACCCCCATAGCTCAGAGGCCTTACCGTATGAACCCCGAAGAATTGGTCGAGTTGAAGAAACAGTTGGACGACCTGGAACACAAGGGTCATATATAGCCAAGTGCCTCCCCTTGGGGATCACCCGTTCTCTTTGTGGATAAAAGAGATGGAACCATCCGGCTAGTGACAGACTACCGGAAACTCAATGGTGTCACAATCAAAAACAAGTATCCCTTACCCAAGATCAAAGATCTGTTTGACCAGTTAAATGGAGCTGAAATCTTCTCCAAGATAGATCTCCGCACCGGATACCACCAACTCAAGATCCAAGAATCAGACATCCCCAAGACCGCCTTTACCACCCGATACGGTCTCTATGAATACACCGTCATGTCTTTCGGCTTAACCAATGCCCCTACCTATTTCATGAATCTCATGAATAAGGTATTCATGCCCTACCTAGACATGTTCGTTGTAGTGTTCATCGACGACATCCTCATATACTCCAAGACTGAAGCCGAGCATGAGCAGCACCTGAGAGTCATACTAGGGACCCTCAGAGAACATCAACTGTATGCTAAGTTCAGCAAGTGCGAGTTTTGGTTAAAGGAAGTTGGATTCTTTGGCCACATCTTGTCTGCAGGAGGAATTTCAGTCGACCCTACCAAAATTAAGTCGGTTCTAGAATGGAAAGCCCCCACAAACCCCTCGGAAATCCGAAGCTTTTTCGGTTTAGCCGGATGCTACCGCAAATTTGTGGAAGGTTTCTCAAGTATGGCAAGGCCAATGACACAACTGCTGAAGAAGGACAAGAAGTTTGAGTGGACCGAGAAGTGTGAAGAGAGTTTTCAGGAACTCAAGAAAAGGCTAGTGTTTGCCCCTGTCCTGACCATGCCTGATATCGCCAAAAGCTTTGAAGTTTACTGCGACGCCTCCAAGCTAGGAATCGGAAGTGTGCTAATGCAGGAAGGCAAGGTTATTGCCTATCTATCTAGACAGCTAAAGCCTCATGATATGAACTACCCCACCCATGACCTGGAGCTCGCAGCAGTGGTTCATGCCCTTAAGACCCGGCGCCACTATTTGATGGGGAATCGCTACGAGATCTACATAGATCACAAGACTTTGAAATACATCTTCACCCAAAAAGAGTTGAACATGAGGCAGCGAAGATGGATTAAGCTGATAAAGGACTACGATCTTGGCATTCACTACCACCCGGGCAAGGCTAATGTTGTAGCTGACGCCCTTAGTCGGGAACCATGTTCCCTGAATGGTATGATCATGAAAGAACAACCAGAACTATGTCAAGAACAGGAAAGGCTCGGACTAGAGATAGTCAGCCATGGATTCTTAGACCATCTGGAACTAAACCGACCCTCTTAGACCAAATCAAAGAAGCTCAGAAAGGTCACAAAAGTATTGAAGGCATTAAAAGAAGAATGGAGAGAGAGACTGTCCCCAGATTTAAAGTTGACGACATGGGTGTACTATGGTTCAAAGGGCGCATCTGCGTGCCCAGCGACCATGACTTAAAACAGATGATTATGAAGGAAGCCCATGAGACCCTCTACTCCATCCACCCTGGTAGCACCAAGATGTATCGGGACCTGAAGGAACAGTTCTGGTGGCATGGAATGAAGCGCGAAATCGCTTTGTTCGTGGCTAAGTGCGACATATGCCAGAGGGTCAAAGCTGAGCACCAGCGACCTGCTGGATTACTGCACCCATGAAGATTCCGGAGTGGAAATGGGAAAAGGTTGGGATGGACTTTATCACAGGATTACCTACCTCCAGCAGAGGTCACGACTCAATTTGGGTTATAGTCGACTACCTATCCAAGGTCGCCCATTTCATCCCTGTGAAGACAACCTTCAACGGAAAGAAGCTGGCAGAACTGTATATTTCCAGAATCGTCAGTCTCCATGGAATCCCCAAAGAGATCGTGTCGGATAGAGGACCACAATTCACCTCCCGCTTCTGGAATAAGCTACATGAGGCCTTAGGCACCACTCTATCCTTTAGCACCGCCTATCACCCACAGGCCGGAGGGCAGACAGAGAGAGTCAATCAAGTCCTGGAGGATATGCTCCGTTCCTGCGTTTTAGCCTACAGAGCTAAGTGGGAGGACTGTCTGCCATTCGCGGAATTCTCCTACAATAAAAGCTATCAAGCAAGTTTGAAGATGGCACCCTTTCAGTTCCTCTACGGAAGGAAGTGTAGAACCCCTCTAAACTGGACTGAGACCGGAGAGAGCCAAATCTTCGGCCCTGATGTGATCAAGGCAGCAGAAGAGCAAGTACAGCTAGCTCGTGATCGCTTGAGAGCTTCCCAATCTCATCAGAAAATCTATGCCGATACCAAACGCCGAGAAGTGAGTTTCAACAAGGGAGACTTCGCGTATCTTCGTGTCTCCCCTCTCAAGGGAATGCAAAGGTTTCATGAAAAAGGGAAGCTCGCCCTAGGTACATTGGGCCCTTCGAGATCCTCGCTCAACGAGGAAAGGTGTCATACCAATTAGAGCTACCCAAGGAATTGGCAGAGTTCCATAACATTTTTCATGTGTCCCAACTCCGGAAGTGCCTCGAGACACCCAACAAGCCCGAAGCGTTCACGGAGATTGAATATCAAGCCATTGACCTCAACCATGATCTAGCCTATCGTGAGGTGCCTGTCAAAATCCTAGAGAAAGCCAATAGGCTCACCCGGCGTCGGAACATAAACTTCTACAAGGTTCAGTGGAGCAACCATTCGAAAGACGAAGCCACATGGGAACGAGAGGATTTTCTCCAGAAGGAATTTCCCCATCTCTTGTCAGCAAAACCAGCGAATCTCGGGACGAGATCCTTTTAAGGAGGGAAGGTCTATAACATCCCATTTTCTGCACCCATGTTTGTTGAAGGTTGGGAAGCTAGAAAGCAGGAGGAAATAAAACTTTTTCGAATTATGTGCATACTTGCCTAGCCCTATTAGATTGTTTGATCACTTGTGTTGTTTTGATAGTGTTGTTTGCTAGTTACATGCTTGCATGACCACCAAGGGTCAGACTAGTTTGTCACCCCACCCAACTTATATTTGGCTAAGTCATGGAAAACTAATTTTTCTTCCAACTTTGGAGCCATGGTTTGATTAAATCCTTCACCCTTTCTACCATCCAAGAGTACCAAGTGGTACTATGCTACTAGTACTTGAGAACCACCCCTCAGTCCTGGTAAAACCACAAGCCCTAGCCTCTTGCATGTGGGTGTTTACCTCACTAGTTGTCACTTAGGGAATGACCCCCTTATTTTGTCCAATGTTTGGTTGGCCCTTGTGAGCATCTGGCTGTGATCCAAGGATCAACCAAGGCCTAAGCATGATCACCAAGTCACCCTCTACCACCCTATACCTTTCCCTCTGCCATTGGTGACCCTATCTTGAAATGGAAAGCTCCCAAAGCTGCCACCTCATCAACACCACTCTAGATCACCCCAAAACCCTCTCCCTCCCTAGCTTGAAATGGCACGCACTGGCACATTACCAAGAGGAGAGACAAGTGAGATCATTTCAAGATCTTGCCCACCTCGAAAATCAGCAGCCTCTCCCTCCCTCTTGTCCCATCTAGACCCACCTCGGACAGCCCCAACTCCCTAGGCACTCCCTCCACCCTTCCCTCTCTCTCCCACGCACCCAGCCACCCCCAACCCCTGGCGTCCACCTTAGTCGATCACCCCCGGCCCCGCTCCCTCTCTTCCTTCTCTCGGTGCAAAAATCGCGTGGTGGACAGAAGATAGCCCCGCCACCCTACTGCATCTCTCCGCTCTCTCACTCGCGGCCCCGACCACCCCCAACCCGCGCTAGCCACGTTGGCAGAGCGCCGCGCGCCATGCCGCTCCCCCGCTCGCTCAGTACGCTTTGACGCCGCCCTCTGCACCGACATGACCTCTCCCCCACCATACTGTCCACCCTAGCCCTCTCCCTAGCGCCGTGCTGCAGCCACTGCCTCGCGACCTGTCACGCATGACAGGACGCGAGCACCTCGCGTGCACCACCTCACTCTCTGCCGCGCGCGCTCCCGAGGCCAGCGACGCGACCAGACGCTCGCAGAAGCCCTCCCCCGCATATGCGGACCCCTCTGCCGCTCCCAGCCACTCCTAGGCCGCTCCCTCTCTCTCACCGCCCTCCCCTACACCCGGTGCACCGTGGGTGCACTCCACTGGCTTTAAATCCCCCAGGCCACCCCAGCCTCCGCGCACCCACCTCATTTCCCTCTCTGCCACCCCACTCCACCCCCAGAGTGGAGCCGAGCCTGCTCGGCCCCCTGCTGCTCTCGCCACCACCGCACCGACACGGCACCGTCCAGCACGGTCTAGGAGGTTGTCGCCGCCTTTCTCTCCACCCTACCCTTACCCTAGTTCCTTCCCTACACCGCATCTAACCGCTCCCTCTCCTCCCCTTTGGGCATGGATCACCGAAGCCGCGAGGACACCGCGGACACCGAGGAGCCAAGGACGTCCCTGACCCCGCCAGTAGCCGAATTCGCCCCTCCCGCCCCTTGTTTAGATCCGCATCGACGACCACCTCCAACGCCACCGTCACCGACCCCTCTCCGCCCCTAGGTGAGCCACCCCGAGCCCCAGCACGGTCGATCTAGGGTTTGCTCACCGGCATTCTGTCCCTAGAGGAAGACGAGCTGCTAGCCGTCGATCTGTCTTTTAATCCAACGGCCAGCATCGCCCGGTACCGCTTCACCCCCCTGTGCTGATGACTCGCAAGCCCGATGCGGGATTTGATCCCCAGCCATCCCGTGCAGGCCACCGTGTACGCGGGTCGGCCCAGCTCCGTAGCGGGCCGCGACCTAGCCTCTGCACTGCCATTTCTTTTCTTTTTAGGTCATTTTAATTTCCAGAAATTTGTTCTGTAGCTTTAAGTCCACCAAATAAAATATGTGTAGTGTTCTGGCTTGATTCAAATTTTGTAGAATAACCCTAGTATTTACCTATTGCATGTCCCTGGTAGCTAGTCTAAAGCTTGTCTGTGTTTTTACTGAGAATTTCTGTGGTAAATAGTGTCTGTTTCAAGTATTAAATCAATAGTTTCATTTCTAGAGCTTAGAAAATTGTGAAACCAAGTTCCATGCATTTCCTGTGCAAATGCCTACTGAAAAAACTTGAATCACCCATTTTGGATCGGTGAAGCCTTTCATCTTAATTTTTCAAGTTATGAATAGAGGGCTCTTGTTTATTTTCCACAAGTTGTTGTGAAGCTAATTTTGGGATGAAACCAACTCCCAGAGTTAGGCCTCTGATAATACTACTTATTCCTGGAAGGGCTTAATTTTTGGCTCTACAGTTTTGCCCTGGGGATTTTAGTACTAGATCTGCACTGTTTTCAGTATTTTATTTATTAAAAATCAACCCTTTTTGTTATAGAGGTGAAACCAGCGGGGTTAACTTGGTATTATCTGTAGCTACTCAGATATGTATGTTGTGATCACCTTCCACCAACAAGTCTTGGTCGAAAAATCTGCTTGAGTGCTAATCTAGTCTTGATCACTAAAATCACCAAATTTGTTTGATCAAACCTTTTTCATTGTTTCTAATGGCCTTGTACTGCTAGGATCAGTAACTATTGGTGTTTGGTTGGTTTGGTTCGGTTGTGCAATTGATCTGTACTGAGTGCAATGTTTGTGCCTTGGGTGATGTTGGGATAGTGGTTTGATTATTATTTCCTTTTCTTTTCGATGATAGATACGAACGAGGACGAGTTTGAGGAAGGTACTTGGGAAGGTTTTGAGGAAGAAGATCAAGAACAAGCTTCCAAACAAGGCAAGCCACCTACAAGTTCATGAGACTTGTCCCAACTTTATTTTCATGGACTCTGTTTTACTTACTTTACTACTGCATTGGTTTTACTCGCTATATTATTATTATGGTACTAGTTTGGCTCCACCAAACTTATGCCTATGGTACTGTCTAAGTACTCCCCGTTTGGACTTCCTACTCCTATCCTAGTAGTTCAGGTGGTCTGATACACCACAACCCCTTGGAAACCCCGGTTTAGCCTAACAAAAATTCTAGGTTGGCAACCCGAAGGCAGGGATGGTTTTATAAAAAGTTTCTGACAGAAAACCTAGGAAAGTGGGACTTGTCGAGGAGCTTTTAAAATGTTTTGGTATTCGTGCCACTGGTGGAGGCACCAAAGTTGAAGATGGAGGAAAAACTGTTTTCAAAAACACACCCGGTTCTTTGTAGTCTAGCTATAACAACTTAACCCCGTGCAACCACACTATCCCTATATGGGAAGGGGCTTGGCCCGAAAGTGATTCTCTCTAATACAAGTGCCTCACAACTACTACAGGGGATCAGGGATCCCTTGAGGGTGGGCCTTCTCCGATAAAGGTCCATGTGGGACATCGACCTAGAGAAGGAACAAAAGGTCTGCTGACCTCCACGCGTTACTATGGGCTCCTCATTGAAAGCGCACACTCGAGAAGTGGAAAAAGCACTCCGGTTGGCCCTCGGTACCCGACGTCCCGGTTTTCAGGGGACTAACACCCATAGGGTAGGCTATTGAGTTACGAGGGGATTATCTCAAAGGTCTTGTCCGGTTATCCGAAACACGCATACTGATGTATGACGATCCGCGACAGTTCATGGCGGATGTATCGGATCTTGTGGGTAAAGTGTACAACCTCTGTAGAGTGTAAATCTATTCGAATAGCCGTGTCCATGGTTAAGGACGGGTTGGACAAACTTCTGTAGAGCGGTGCTTGTTTTGGTTTATAAAAAGGCTTTCTAAACAGAGATTCGGCCATGGGATGGTCGAAGGGCAAGGAGGATGGGCCATGCGATGGTCGGACCTAGTTGAAGTATTGGTCATGGGATGACCACAGTGGATGTGAATACCAGGGTTGACCCGAGCCTAGTATTTCAAGTTTTACTAACTAGTTTTACTCTAAAAAGGTTTTGCAAACAACAAGTGGTAGAGTTGAGAGTATATCTCTAAGAGATTTCACAGATAGCTTCCTTGGAGCCATCCTATCCAAAGCCATATTGCATACTCTTGTTCTTCTTTGTATGGTGGTTTGAGAGTACATTCAAAGTACTCACTGGCAATGTTCCCTGGCTATCAACTTGGTCAGACTATGAGCAGGATGAAGAGGACAATGGAGGGTACAATGATGACTTCGTGAACTAGGGCGTTTCTCCGAGTCAGGCACCTGTTGGGCTATGGCTTGACTCGGGTCCTCCGCGTTAACTAGTACCGCTGCTATAAGCTATTTGTGCCCATGGAGGCAAAGTTGTAAGACTATTATTGTAAGACTTATTGTACCGTACTGTAATGGATGTGTGTACTTTGATATCATGTCCGTTATGCTCCACGATGCACTGATCATGGGATCGTGGTGGTTTGCATAATTAGGTAATCTCAGGTGAAAATCCGGGGTCACCACAATCTTATCTTGTGTTGATTTGGAAAAGCTTTGATATCTCTCCTAGTATTTCAAAACTTAGGTGCCTTCTTGGAAGGTCGTTCCTCAACCAGTTAACCTAGTGTTGAGTTCTCTAGAGTTGTGTGTTCCTTGTTTCCCTTTGCTTTGCTTTAGTTGAAAGATTCCTTTATATCATGATATCTCTACCTTTATGGACCCACAATATTATATTGAAGGATCCAAAATGTTCTATTCCAAACTTCGAGGTTCCCTTTCGCCTCGTGTGCCTCCTTTTGTTTATTTGGGTACATCAGAAGTTTTTTCTTCTCTTGGAAGCTATCTTCCGATTACTACCTTGTAGTGTACATTGTGTCACTCAAGTAGTAGTTACTTCTTTCTCCGGTTTTAACCCTTGGACTTGAACCGAAGATCCCAGATTGTGCTGGATTCAAGTGTTGTGAATCTTGTACATGAAGCTGATCTTTAACTCAAGCTCCATTCCTTTGACCCATGTTGCTAATGTTTAAACATTACCCCAGGATGGCTGGTACTACCATTCTAGATTTCAAGCTTGTGGTTATTGTTGCTATTGAATTGTGACAATTAAGGACTTCCCCTACCACCAGCTATGGCAGATGTTCTTTAATGGAACCAAATAGATCACGACAAGATTACTCCTCGTGAGTCTCGTATCTATACTCGTGACTCTGCCACACCTTTCCCTTTGATGCATTGGTTTTCAGATGATTGATAAACTATCCGTCCACATCTCGGAATTCTATCCCGAGCATGTTCTTTTCCCCTTGTTGTTTTATGACCGTGTCTACCAATTGGTAGCCAAGTAGTAAAATGAACATTGGTGTCTTCCTATGCAAGATACTCTTGTGGTCCATAAATACAAACCATTTTAGGATGTCAGGAGAAACAAACTCTGGTACCTCGTCATATCTAGTACTTGGCCAACGTGTTGTAATCCGCAGATTCTGAAGCATTGATTAGTTTCTACCTGTTCTACCTTAAAGTATCACACTCCTCTATACTAAGAGGTCACACTAAGTTTCATGACCTCTTAATGAAGTGATGCTCTCACACATATTTACCCACCCTTCCTTTGAGCTTTCGTGCTCGAGAATGATGTTGTGCATAATAATGTGGCCATCTATGATTCTTAGTGATTATTATTGCTTCGAACTCCCAAAACATTTGAGTTATTCTTAGCGTGATGGTTAACCCTGTCACTAAGCAAAGGATGATTGTGTTACCAAGTCCGTTATTCTGGTACACACTCTTTGGTCAAAGAGTTAGGATCATGTTGAAACTCTGAGACTACGTCTTCTTGCCCTACCAAGCAAGTTTTCTCTCAAACTAAATGACATATCGGTGCTTTGTGATATTCTAGACGTATTTCTAGAAGTATCGCCATGTTGCCACATGACCGTGATGTCAAGTTCTTGAGCAAGAAAGTTCCCTGAACTGCTTCTTCTCCAAGGATCCGTACTGGATACCCTTGAAACTAGTTGGTTGAGCTTAAACAACAATTTGGAGAGTTGTATGAAAAAATTTCAATCCAACTTTGTTTCTGCTTAACGGGATGTCTAGTTTCGTTCGTGCTGAAGAAAGATAGAATTTCCTTCATGGATATGTAATGTTCCCCATCTTTGATTTGATTTGGGTTATCGTCAAATCAAACTTAGTTCCAAGGACTATCTTGATGATGTTGTCACTCGTGATGTTTCACTTCAGTACATCCTCATGTTCATTGGTTTGACCAATACTTTGCCTTGTTCATACAACATATGAGTCCATCTTCTTGGAGTATCTCGATAAGTTTGTTGTTGAGCCTATCGATAACATCCTTATCTTCTCCAAGCTAGACTAGATCCATATGGATCATTGGCTTTAATGTTGGAAATCCTTTAAGAACTATATTTGGGTCATCTCAAAGTATGTGTTCTAGATGTTAGAAGTGACTCTCTCTGGTTCACGAGCAATTGTTGAAAGATGTAACCGTGGATTTGAGTAGAGTTATCTTTGTTCCCTCCATGGGCGCATGTGTATTTCGTTGCAAGTACTTCATGTAGATGCATTTGTCTTTCGAAAAGTTTCTAATACATGGGTCTAGCAATGTAGCTTAGTCTATTGGAGCTAAGCATTGTAGTCTATGTCTTGAGATTCTAGTAACTTTACCTTGTGGTAAATGTTACATACCTTCTATTCAGACATGTTGAGTCTGAAGTATCATTCCAACTAACCAGAGCTGAATCTCAAGAAGCAACGATGGTTGGTGTTTCTCAAGGTTTTGACATAGGTCTCTCTGTAAACCCGACAAGATTGATGTAATGGTTGATACAATTAGTTGGAAGGCCTAATGCCATATTCTCTTGATTCAGCAATAACAAAAACACTTCATGAGGCTTCTTCTATGATTCATTATAGGAGTTGTGCTTATGGTTTCCTTTGTAACCAAAGTCTGACCTTTAATTGATGTTTCATAACTCGAACATTAAGGAGAACATTTAAAGTAGTGTTCCTAAATGTCTCTCGGTCGATCCTCTAGACCATTTTATGTTGGAAAGTTCTGTCATGCCAAGTAATTGAAGTTTGAGAATGAAGTTTCTTTTTCCTCGTGTCATCAGGAATCTTCTTATCTATTCATCTTTGTGTTGTAAAGTGACATCACGGTCTTGGGCAAAGATTTTGATAACCCTAGATGAATAAAGAGTTCCTTCGTTTCTCGATCATGTTCGAAGAGTGACTGTGATTTTGGTAATCAGAAATCCCTCTTGTTACATGTTCCTTGTGACTCTTACAAGTCCTCGCCACAAAACACCTTTCTGTCTTAACCTTCTATTGAATAAAGAGTGTCCCTTCTGTTTCAAAAGTAGTTCAGCAGATTGGTTATCCATATCGATGTACCCCTAGAAGTTCTACTTAAGCCGTCCAGTATAGTTTGATCTCTCGAAGTCTATGGTTACGTTCTTTTAGTTCAAAGCTTTCCTTTTTAGAAGCTTAAACTCTTCTGAAGTTCCACGGTCTCAATCCTTATGAAGACAAGTTATCTGTTACCTTGAAACCATCTCCTCTTGTTTCCTCCGCTACCTTGATGTGTTTGATGTCGCCCTCTCAGAGTTGTTTTTGAACACTACTTTCACGAGTTGACCATGAGATACTTTGTGTGTTTTTAGGTGTGTTTCCCTCATATCCTTAGAGTGGTCATGTTTCCTTCTCCTTCTTCCTACCTATGGAATCTCGGGTCGAGATTCTCGTAAGGGGGGTAGATTTGTAATACCCTAGTTTTAGCTAATCCTTAATTTAGGGTTTGATTGTGCATTCATGAGCATCATCTCTTAAAATGCATGCAAAGAAAAAATAATGGAAACCCTAAACCCTAGTTTCCTTCTTCCTCTCAAACTCATTCAAATGGCTTTTGAATTTTGAAAAGTATAAAAGTGTGGAGCCCAATATGAATAATAGGGCCCTACAATATCTCGATACTTTTACAAATGTTCTAGTATTTTTGAAATTATCAAAAATAGTTTTGAAATGTTTATTCCAATAGAAAAGGGAAAATAGAATTTAAAAAGGTTTGCTAAAAAAGAGAGCCAGATCCTTTCTAGCCGGCCCACCTCTTCTCCCTTGCTCTCTCTGCCACACAGTGCAGTTTGTAGCAGCGCTACTGGCCTAGCCGCAGCCCACCCGCAACCCGTACTGCTTCGGCCTCCTCTTTTCCCCTTCGTCTTCTTCGACGATGACATGAAGAAGATCGTTGTCCGTAGCGCCGTAGTCGATCCCTGCCAACCGCTGCGATGCACTCCACCAACACCTCGCGAGGATAAGACCACAACTGTAGTGCCCATCTTCCCCTGTGCCTCTCTCTCCCCTAGTGCTCTCCCTCGCTCTCTCTCTCTCGCCAGCGGCCAAACCCTAGCTCCATAGAAACCAAGCCACCCCATCATCTCCAGCCGCCCCAAGCCGAGTCGATGGTCCCTGGAGCACCACCTCGTCGCTAGCTGTGTGGCCCCCGGATTAATCATCCGAGAAATCCCTGTTATGCATACACCACGTTCCCATGATCAGTGAGCCGTGGAACATAACCTACAAGTATCATTACAACATCTGAGACATACCGAATTACAAGACTTACATAAATGCCATTATGGCTACATCAATTATCATCAGCGAAACTTCATCAAGAGTAGAGCCCGATCCATGCGTTAACCTACAGGAAACTGACGGAGAGAACGTCCTAGCTCGCATACTCGCCAACATCATCTTCTTGATGATATCTGACCAAGTTAATGGCCAGGGACAATGCCGGTGAGTACTTTGAATGTACTCGCAAGCCACCTTAAGATAACAATAATAACAAGAGGATATGCATTAAGGCTGTGGTAGTAGGAGGGCTTCAAGAGGGGTTCTTTTATCAAATAGTTTCTCTTTTAGATATAGCATCTACATATCTTTGTTGAAAACCTTTGTAAACATTTTGGAAACCTTTTTAAAAGTTTTATAAACATTAGGACTAGGTCACCCATTTGTTCCTCCTTTCGGTCATCCCATGACCAAACTCCTTTCATTCATTTTTGACCATCCCATGGTCAAAACAGGTATCCTTTCCGACCATCCCATGGTCAAAACATTTCCAAAGCCATTTCTTTTCCAAAATCCTTTTTGAGAACAAAACCAGCACCGCTCTACAGAAGTTTGTCTAACCCGTCCATGACCGTGGACATGGCTATTCGAATAGATTTACACTCTGCAGAGGTTATACACTTTACCCACAGCATCCGGTTACACTACCCTGATCTACACCGATCGTGGGTCGAGTAACCGATCAAGACTCTCCAGATGCCCACTCCAATATAAGTGCCTACCCTATGAGTGTCACTCCCCTCGAAACCAGGACATCGGGTACCGAGGACCAACCGGAGCGCTTTTTCCACTTCTCGAGTGTGCGCTTTCAAGGAGGGGCTTATAGTAATGCGTGGAGGCCCGCACACCCTTCGTTCCTTCTCCAGGTTGAAGTCCCACATGGACCCTAATGTGAGAAGGCCCACCCTCCAGGGATTTTTATCCCATGTATTTGTTGCGAGGCAGCTTATACCAGAGTAAACAAACATCAAATCCAGCCCTATCCCATTCCAGAGTAGTGTGGTTGCACAGGGTTAAGTTGTTATAGCTAACCTGCAAAGAACCGGGTGCATTTTCGTAAACATTTTTCCTCCAGCTTTCCTTCTGTGTTTTGTGAAACAAAACTTTTTCTTTCTCAACATCTCTTGGGAGGTCCCACCTCACCAAGGTTTTGTCATAAAACATTTGGTAAAACTTTTTCCAGGGTCTTCCCATCCTCTAGCTGTGCTTTGGCTGAAACAGGGTCTCCAAAAGGGGTATGGTGCATTACACCATCTACCATACTAGGGACAAGTAGGTGTCACCAGGGGGGTTGTACTTACTAGTACCAAAGAGTAATAGTTCAGAGGAGCCAAACCACTACCATATATACATCAACATATAGTAAACAATGCAGTTTTGATAAACAATAGATAAAACATGCATAAGTAAAGTAGTAGAACAAGGCTTATGAGCAAGAAGGTGGATTTCCTGAGATCAGCAACATGGGATAATTGTCCCTGGACTTCTTCTTAGAATACCCAATAATATACAATAATAACCATCTTCTTCTGATCTCCGAGATAATCACAACTATCGTCGTCAGGGAGCACACATGCAAACAAGCAAGACCACAATCAAAACAAGGCATACAAACATCAATACATACAGCAAGCAATGAACAATACGAGTTTACAAATCGGTAGGTCTTAGGAAGAATGGATTAATAAGATTGGCCTTGTCTTGGAAATAGGGAAGAAAATCCCTTAGGATTTATAGTCTAGAGACTACCTAAGAGATGGATTTTGGACCAAGACCATATCCTGTATGATATCATTGTATAAAAATGGTACCATCAGATAGGTATTTGTTGGGGGGATACCCCCGGGTAGGGTCACGCCGGGGTATAAAGGCCGAGTTAGCCGAGGTATGGCAAGGTCAAAGCGAATGCTGGCCGAGTCACCTCAAGGCAGGCCGAATCACGGGTAACCCGGACCAGGGGATGTCCACCTAACTAGGTCTCAACCGACTTAAGCCATAAGTCGGATAGATGAATCTAACTTGTATGCAGGAACAGGTGTGGCCGGATCAACTATGATCCGGGTCATATCAAGCTTCTAGGAAAAGGAAGGTATCTCGCTGGTCAAAGGTGACCCCGGTACGCACAACATGAGTGAAGCGGACAGAGGCAGGACCACCGAGGCGTGGCCGACAGAGGTGACAAAGCCAATGTCGGCTGACGCGGGCGCCGCAGAGGCTCATGTAGCCTCTGCATGGGTGGCGCGGGGGAAAAGTGACCCGGTCGGCTTACTATTTTGGGGAGAGGCATATTCCCTAGAATATGCCTCCATGTATGCCCTAATTGGAGACCTAGCCTCCCCTATATAAGGAGGGCTAGGGCCTCTTTAGAAAGGGTTGATCTCTATTGGCTAGATTTTACTTGGTTCCTGAGGCTATCTAGCGATGAGAGTAAGAGAGCTCCTTCTTCCTCCTCTCTCCAATACAGCTCAAGGAGCACTTGTAAACCTTGGAATTGAATTGAATACAAAGCTACTGTGTGTGGAATCACCACACTATCCCTCCCTGGATTCCCCTAGTGCATTTAGTCCCCACCTTTAGCATATCCATGGCATCTGCCGTGACACCACCACGACAGTTGGCGCCCACCATGGGGCTAGAGGCGCTAGCAGGGGTCAAGATCCAGACGGGAAACCTCATCGGCACCGGCGAACGCATCGTCTCCGGGCTCGTTCAGCGCTTTGGAGCGCTGGACTTTGTCAGCGACAACGCTGGCTGCTTCGGCAAGTTCCCTCTTCCCCGCAACGGCCTCTTCATCAAGCTCGGCGCGCACAAGGTATACGTTGTTGTCGATGTGTCATGCGTTCATCCGCGGCACGTCGTCGAGGCAGGGGAGCCACCCCTTAGCATGGTTCACGGGGCGCGTATCACTCGCCCCCCGGACCATGCTGAGGTGATGATGACTGCGCCTGGCGCAGGAGTAAGAAAAGATCCGGCACCAGATCCGGAGGTAACGCCTAAGGCACCGAGGAAAGGTAGAGGTCCTCCACTAGAGAGGCCAGAGAATGTGCTGCGGGAAGCGATGGATAGCTTGGAAAACCCCGTAGCAGCAGTGGTAGATCCGGCTCAGGCACAGGCCGAGCTAGAGGAAACTAGGTAGAAAATTCTAGAGGGAGCGAAAAATATAGCCGTGGCTCAGCAGTCGTTGAACATGACGCTGCGTGAGTACGCAAAGGCAAATAAAGTAGATGTTGTAAAAGTGAAGTGTAGAAATCTCATGAGTGAAATGAACAAAGAGGGTGATACTAGGATTGAGGAATCCGAGAACTGTTTGTCCATGGGGCTGCCAAAGTATAGTACCCCGGCGAAAAAACTCAGGGCAGCAGATGCAGCTGCATCCGAGTTAGAAGGTCTGACGGGTGAAGCCCGCCAGAGACAACAAGATAGGGTCAATGAGTTGGTTCGGATCGCGAACAGGCAAAATGAGGAATTGCTCAGGGCTAACCCGGAGAGAGCTGGGGCCTCCAAGATCATTCATTCCGCTGTGGGTAACCCAGAGAAATCCGCCGGACCTGCATCGTCTCCTCATGGTGGTCCTAGGAGAGAAGAGGTAGTAACCTCGGCTAGGAGGAACAAACAGATCGTCCCGTATGACCCGACAAGAGCAGGGAAAGGAAAAGAAGTACAGAGAAATGACGATTGACAGAGTGTGAGCCGAGGTGAAGCTGGCCGAGGTAACCGTGACCAAGGCAATGCCGGTCAAGGAAACGCCGTAAATGGCAATGCCGGACAGCACAACTCGGCAGGACAACCGCAGCAGCGGAATATACCAAGGCAAGAGCAGAGTGCCGACCGAGGTATGCAACAGAGAGGTGCTCCACGATAGCAAGACCGGTATAACGATGGAGATTCAGAAATGGTGAACACAGGATAATCAAGGCCGGACTATCATGTGATAGGGTCAATATTGGGAAGCAGGGATTTGATGCCTAATGATGCCAGATTGAAACTAGATTGGCTGTATAGGTCGGAACAGATTGAATGTCAAGGTCCCCCGGGTCCTGCGTGTTTTGGGTCCCCGAGCCTCTGGTACCTAACTTCAAGAGGCACAAAGACGTATGACGACAGTACTAAGCCGGAATATTGGTTGATAAACTATGCTACGGCTGTGAAAATTGCTACAGGCAACTTGAGATGGGCTGTGAGATACGTACCCCAGATGTTGGAGGGGCCAGCAAGCATATGGCTAAACAATTTGCCACCCGGAAGTATTAACTGCTGGATTGATTTTGAGGAAATGTTTATTAGCAATTTCTCAAGTACGTATCAGAGGCCGAATAGGCCACAGACCCTAGCTATGTGTAAGAAGAGACCGAACGAGACAGACCGAGAGTTTTTAACCCGGTGGTGTACCGTGAGAAACTCGTGTGAGGGTTGATAGAGTCACAAGCCATAGCATGGTTTGTGCAAGGATGTAGATATGCAAGCATGTTGTGGCAAAGATTGCAAAGAGATATGCCAACTATGTTGGCAGAGACGATCCGGATTGCAGATTCATATGCTTTGGGTGATCTGACTCAACCTAGGCTCATGTCAAACAAGTCAAATGAGGAGTGCTACCAGAGAGATGGAGTCGGGTCATCCCGAAGGAATGACTACCGGGGTAAAAGAAGAGATGACAGACCGGATTACCGGTACAGTTCGCAACAAGTTGCTGCTATGAATCAAGATCAGCCCGGAGTAGGGGAAATCAACGTCAGAAAACTGGGGGCCAACAGTGGACACCGAGAAATGATGGCAAGAAAACTTGGACGCCAGAGCAAAAGAAAAAGTGGCAGGAAAAGAAGGACCGTCCGATGTATACTTATGAGTCAATGTTGGATCAGCCGTGTAAATTTCACACGCCAAATCCGAGTAACCCAGCGTGTCATACAACGAGGCAATGTGAGTGGATGCGTAAGATAGAACAAGGTGGTTCAGGGAATGCTCAGGCACCTCGGAACGATCAACCTCGGCAGGAGTTACCCGGCAGCAATTGCTCTCCGGAGCGAACACGCAACAGCTAATGTTGCCTCCCCCTCCGCCGAGGTATGATAACCACGAGAGAAGGGATGCAGTGGATCAAGTGGAAGACCAGCATCAGTCGGATCAGAGGTACCCCGGAAATGAGGGGAGGAATGAGTAGAGGGAGCATCATCAGAGTTACTGTGTGTTTACCACTGAGGAAACAGATAGAAAGAGCTTGCAACGCCGACATATGGAGGTGAATGCGGTAATGCCAACAGTGAAGAGGTATATGCCTTGGTCGGACCAGGAGATTACCTGGAGCAACAAAGATCATCCCAAGCTTATGCCAAGTCCTGGTTCATATGCGCTAGTGCTGGACCCGACATTGATTGGGCCTAACATCAATGTAAGGTTCTCCAAGGTACTGATTGACAATGGCAGTAGCATTAACATCATGTATGCGGATACAATGCGCAAGTTGGGTATCTCGGAGAACATGCTCCAAGCTACAAGGACAACTTTCCATGGCATTGTGCCAGGCATTTCTTGTGAGCCCATAGGCAAAGTCCGGGTTGACGTATTGTTTGGCACAAGAGATAACTGCTGAACTGAGAACTTGGAGTTTGAAGTGGTGAACTTAGAAAGTGCGTATCACGCGTTACTCGGAAGACCAGCACTAAACAAGTTCATGGCAAGCTGCCACATCAGTTATCTGAAGATGAAGTTGCCCGGGCCAAATGGAGTGATTACTATTGCTGGAGATTTCCGACGTTCCATTGAGTGTGCCTCGACCGGGTCTAACCTAGCCGAGTCACTCGTGATTGCACAAGAGAAAAGAAAGATCCAGGAGGTGGCAGCGTTGGCTCAGTCCGTGCAGCAATATATGCCGGTGTTGAGTAATCCGCATGGTAGCGTTTCGTTCCAAGCCACAAAGGATACCAAGAAAGTGCCTATTGATGATATGTTCCCAGAGCACACCGTAACAATTGGTTTCGGGTTAAATGATAAATAGGAAAGCGAGCTCGTCAACTTCCTCCGTGAGAATCGGGATATTTTTTCTTGGTCCACATAGGACTTGCAAGGTGTTCCAAGGGAGTTGGCCGAGCACTCTTTGAACATGAGACCCGGAGCAAGGCCGGTGAAGCAACCTCTCCGCCGCTTTGCTGAAGATAGGAGAAAAGTCATTGGAGATGAGATAGCTCGGTTACTAGCAGCAGGATTTATCATGGAAGTTCTTTACCTGGATTGGCTATCTAATCTGGTGCTGGTGGACAAGAAGAAGGATGATCCGAATGTGGCAGTGGTTTGGCGTATGTGTATTGATTACACGAACCTGAATAAGGCGTGTCCAAAAGATCCATTTCCACTGCCAAGGATAGATCAGGTCATAGACTCAACTGCTGGAGGTGAACTGTTGTCATTCATTGATGCATATTCTGGTTTCCACCAGATACCTCTGAATCCGTATGATCAAATAAAGACTGCATTTATCACCCTGTATGGGGCTTATTGCTATCGCACCATGCCATTTGGTTTACGTAATGAAGGGGCAACATACCAAAGATGTATGCAGAAATGTTTGCACGACCAAATTGGTCAAAATGTACAGGTGTATGTGGATGATGTGGTTATCAAGACCAAGGAAAGAAAAACGCTCCTTGATGATATCAGGCAAACATTCACAAAACTGAGAAGGTTCGAGATGAAGCTTAACCCGGAAAAATGTACCTTCGGTGTCCCGGCTGAAAAATTACTCGGATTCCTTGTCTCGAGCCGAGGTATCGAAGTCAATCCAACTAAAATCCGGGCCATTGAGCGAATGGAACTGCCGAAGTGTCTTAACAATGTCCAGAGGTTTACTTGTTGCCTGGCATCGTTAAGTCGGTTTGTGTGTCGGTTGGGAGAAAAGGCATTGCCTCTCTATCAACTCATGAAAAAGTCGGACAAGTTCATTTGGACGCCGCAGGCCAATGAAGCCTTTATACAATTAAATAAAATGTTAGCCACTGCACTAGTGTTAGCCTCTCCACTATCAAAGGAGCCAATGTTGCTCTATATAGCTGCAACCAACCGAGTGGTAAGTGCAGTAATCGTGGTAGAGCACGACGAAGAGGGTAAGTCAGTGCAAAGGCCAGTATATTATCTAGGCAAGGTATTGTCAGCATCAAAGCAAAATTATCCGCACTATCAGAAAGTGGCATATGGTGTGTATATGTCAGCAAAGAAGCTAAAACATTATTTTGAGGACCACCCTATCAAAGTAATATGTGAAGCTCCCATATCCGAGATAATGACTAACAAGGATGCAAGTGGCAGGATTGTAAAATGGTCAATTGAACTAGCTCCCTATGCGCCACAATATGATAGAAGAGAAGCAATCAAGTCTCAGGTTGTGGCCGACTTTTTTGTGGACTGGGCCGAGGTGCAATATGAACCGCCGCTACCAGATCCGAACTACTAGAGAATGCACTTTGACGGGTCAAAAACAAAAACCGGGTTAGGCGCCGGAGTTGTGCTTACCTTGCCAAAGAATGACCAGTTGAAGTATGTGCTACAGATCCATTTCGCAGCATCGAACAATGTCGCCGAATATGAAGCACTTGTGCATGGGCTCAAAGTGGCAAAAGAAATTGGGATACGTCGGATCCAATGCTTTGGCGACTCGGATTTGGTAGTTCAGCAAGTGTCGGGGTTGTGGGACGCTCTTGATCCAAACATGGCATTATACAGATTCCATATGCAGAAAATATCTGGTTACTTTGAGGGATGTGAATTTCGCCATGTACCCCGTGTGGAAAATGAGGCTGTCGACGTATTGTCGAAGCTCGGATCAACCCGACAAGTAATTCCACCGGGTGTAGCATTTGAACACCTCAGAAAACCATCCATTAGACCATCCCCAGACACTAACTCAATCTACCTCCCGGAGGATCCGGAGTCCGGAGCTATGCCCATGGACGTGGGAGGTGGTGCACGAAACCCGGGGACTGCCTCAGCAAACCCGGGGACTGCCTCAGCGAACCCGGGGACTGCCTCGCAGGACCCGGGGACTGCTCAGCGCGATCCAGTTGAAGTTATGCCAGTGGATCCGATGGAAATTGATGAGGATGTGTTCCTTGTGCGAGCAATACTAGCTTGGGAACAACCTATATTTCCATTCCTGAAAGATGTAACTTTACCCACTGAGGAGGTGCTATCCAGGCAAACTCAGAGGAGAGCAAAGGCATACACAATCATCAATTCCAAACTATACAAAAGGAGTGTGACCAATGTCCTCCAGCGATGCATTGACCCGGAAGAAGGGCTTGACATCCTTCGAGATATACATCAAGGGGAGTGCGGGCATCATGCCTCGTCCCGAGCCTTGGTGGCAAAAGCTGTCCGACATGGATTCTACTAGCCAAGTGCCTTAGAACAAGCAGAACATTTGGTACGAAAATGTAATGGTTGTCAGAGGTATGCTACCAAGACACATATGCCAATGTCAGAGCTCAAGACCATACCAATCACATGGCCATTTTCCGTATGGTGCTTGGATATGGTTGGCTCGTTTAAACCAACAAGGGGAAATATGACTCACATTTTGGTCATGGTGGATAAGTTTACAAAGTGGATTGAAGTAAAGCCAATAAGAAAATGTGATGGAGCTACGGCCGTGACACTTCTCAAAGACATCATCTTCAGATACGGTTATCCTCACAGTATCATAACTCATAATGGCACAAATTTTGCTGAAGGAGCATTTGCGCGATTCTGCCGAGATAAGAAGATCCGGCTGGACGTTGCCTCGGTAGCCCATCCTGCATCAAACGGACAAGTAGAAAGATCCAACGGATTACTATTATCCGAGATAAAACCCCGACTCATTGAGCCGCTGCAAAGATCAGCAGGGTGCTGGATAGAAGAACTGCCAGCGGTATTGTGGAGTTTAAGAACAACTCCGAATCGATCAATAGGCTATACGCCATTTTTTCTGGTATACGGGGCAGAAGCTGTATTACGAGCCGACATAGAGCATGACTCGCCTAGGGTCACCCAATACACAGAAGCCGAAGTGCAAGAAGCCCGACAAAATGATGTTGATCTACTGGAAGAAGCGAGAGAATTGGCATTGTCCAGATCCGCCATATATCAGCAAAATCTCCGACGCTATCATAGCCGGAAAGTAAACCCTCGAGTCTTCCGGGAAGATGATCTGGTACTCCGGTTGGTACAACGTATTGCTGGCATGCATAAGTTATCCCCCCATGGGAAGGGCCATTCATTGTGAGAAAAGCATTGCACAATGATTCGTACTATCTTATCGATGCAAAACCAATGGAAAAGAACAAGGCGGACAAGTCCGGCAAGGAATCTAAGTGTCCATGGAATGTAGCTCTACTTCGTCCTTTCTACACTTAGCAGAGAAGTGTATGTATCCGAGTCTCTCATATGTCGGTATGTATGCCTGCAATGAGCTCATCAATGAAATATTGGCACCTCGAGCAGTAACTCGGGGACTGCCTTAATAATATTCGTTGTCTTCTGTATCTATTATTTATACGTCGGCTGGCGTAAGCTGTTCTACATAGGTCAGATTAGTAATGTGTGAGGACCAAAAACCCAACTCTTCGACTTGCTGCTGTCCAACAAAAATTGGCTTCATGGCAAGCAAGAGAACAAGTTTGGAATTGTGTAGCACATGAAAAACGACTAAGGAAAAGAACTTAACCGAGCCGACGTTTGTCTTTCGGACTAACCTTGTGTTTACTTTCGAATTATTATGCTGAATTATTTTGAGCTAAGCCTAAAGTTTCCAAGTATTGTTAAGATAATTTTTGAAGCTCGGATTCGTAAGTCGTAAAACCGAATCAAGGTAGACACGAGCCGAGCCAAAAGATTGGATGAACAAGAAAATGGAACTCGGGGACTACGCCCAAGTTAATTCGGCATAAAACCTTAGTAGCAAAATATCACTTATGTACTGGATACAATTCCACCTGGCATACCGGGGATCAGATAAACTTTAAAGTTTTTTCACTCAAGGAGCAGCAGGAGGAGGAAGTTTGGCGTCATCTTCGCTGTCTTCGATGTCTGAGGCATCGTCCTCTTCGTCCTCATCCGAGCCATCTTCAACATTTTCAGCGTTTTCATCTTCTGCGCCACCAAGGAAGCTTGGACCCTCAGTCCATTCATGAACGGGGGAATATTCGACGAGGCTATGGGCACAAGCCTTGAGCTACCCACTTCAGGACACTGGTCCATTTGGATTCGGTGCGCATGCATGCTAGGAGGTTGAGGTCGATCTTCTCGTACCACGTAAGCATGTAGTGGAGAACGGTCTCAGCTCCGGCGCGTCGAGCGGATTCCCTCCAAAGGTCGAGCTGGGTCTCGCATTCCATCAACTTATCGACAAGAACTGTGGTTCCCTCCGGAGTGTCTTCTGCATGCCAAAAAGTGTTGAAGATTCGGATTACAACGTCAAGGATATCCTTGCCATAGTTCTTCACGATTTCCACGCGAGAAGACAAGCTGACCAATAGGTCCTCCATGTCATAGGGAATTTCTTCAGCGTCATAAGCAACGGGGGTACCCCTCTGTCGGCGGAAATTACCAACAGCGGTGCTCGCAATGGCATTGCTCTCTGGAAATTTGCCTGAAAACAAGACAAGAGAAGCGGGTAAAGAAAAGACATGTGGAGTAACCCAGAGAAATATGCCGGATGAGGGAAAGGAGCTTACGTGAGATATGGCTGTGGATCCGGGTCAACTCCTTGGTACAGTCATCACGCCTTTTGTGAAGTTGCACAAGTTCAGTATTCGCCGACTCAAGTTTGATGTCGGCCTCCTAGAGAAGTTCTCGATCCTTGGCAATCTGGAGATTGAGGCGCTCGTGCTCTTCAGTATAGTCCTGGCCAGCTTTTTCAAGTTCGGTTTGGTGCAGCACTTTCAACTTCTTCATGCCTGCCTTGAGCTTGGAGATCTCATCATCCTTGGTTCGGAGGAGGGCAAGCTCATCGTCTTTCTTTTTGAGCTCGGCCTGATGCTGCCCTGCTTGTTCGAGAAAATGCAGCATCATATCAGGCATGGGCACACTATCTTCCAGCGAGACTGAAATAGTTGGTTGACCCGGCAAAGCCGAGGTATGAATGGTCGCCGAGCCTAGGAAGAAAGGAGATATAAATCATAGCAACATCGCACAAAAGTAACTTACCCTTGATCTGGTCAAGATTCTTCCTCATGAGGATATTCTCAGCTTCCACCCCAGCTGCGAAAACCGAATGATGGGTTAGTTTGGCAGAAAAAGAGGAAGAAAACAAGGAGAGATGTCAAGAAGAGAACTTACCCCTTTTCTCGTGTTCAGCGAGAAGTGCATTATGCTTTGCCCGCGGCATCTTGTGAGTGTCCAGGAGACGCTGAAACTCAGCGCTCCGGTGGTTGGTGGTCACCTGAAAAGAGTACAGAAATATAGCTTAGTCTTGTGCATATTCGAAGTGTGCAAGATCCGGGCCAAGTGGAACTTAACCCGTCTCTAGGTGTGTGCATATTCGAAGTGTACAAGATCCAGGCCAAGTGGAACTTAACCTGGCACTAGGTGTGTGCATATTCGAAGTGTACAAAATCCGGGCCAAGTGGAACTTAACCCGGCTCTAGGTATGTGCATATTCGAAGTGTATACGAGCCGGGCCAAGTGGAACTTAACCCGGCTCTAGGTGTGTGCATATTCGAAGTGTACAACATCCGGGACAAGTGGAACTTAACCCGGCTCTAGGTGTGTGCATATTCGAAGTGTACAAAATCCGGGCCCAGTGGAACTTAACCCGGCTCTAGGTCTGTGCATATTCGAAGTGTACAAAATCCGGGCCAAGTGGAACTTAACCCGGCTCTAGGTGTGTGCATATTCGAAGTGTATAAGATCCGGGCCAAGTGGAACTTAACCCGTCTCTAGGTGTGTGCATATTTGATGTTATCAAGGAGCTACGTTAGTTATCTAAGGAGCATCCGCCCGAGTAACAAGTTACTCCCCCGGAGGCTCGGGGACTAATGGTTATATCACTAATATCTACAACATGCTAAGGAAAAGGTGAAGTAATGTACCTCCATCATCCGACCCGCAAGGTTAATGGCCTAAGCGGCTGTGTTCATTTGAGCAGAAAACTCGGCGGGACCGAACTTCTCCGGGAGATCATCGTTGTGGACGAACTCCTCCTTGTTCCAGTTGTTCACGAACTCGATCAAGGTAGGAGGGTATCGTTCGCTGCTGAGCATGTGGGGTGCCACCAATCCCTTGGCATGTGCTTCCCTCCTCTCAACCTAGGCAAGGGCCGGGCTAGTGTGCAAAACGAGTTGCGCGTCAGCTGGGTCGGCAGGGATGTCCTTCGGTGGTCGAGTTTTCTTCGAGAACATGGCCGCGAGTGTGCGTTGTCCAGCCTCGATGGACGTTGCCCAGGTGGAACCAGGGGCCTTCTTGCCCTTAGGTTGCTGCTGAGAAGTGGAAGTTGTTGCAATAGATTTACCCTTGGGAGCTTCCTTGGTGCTTTCTTGCCGAGACTGAGAAGACTCGGACAAGGCGGAGGGGCTTGGTGCTGCTGCTGGTGCATTGGCTGCTGGTGCTTG
This sequence comes from Avena insularis, assembly GCA_023614405.1. Taxonomy (NCBI): domain Eukaryota; kingdom Viridiplantae; phylum Streptophyta; class Magnoliopsida; order Poales; family Poaceae; genus Avena; species Avena insularis. Next base: position 115,992,418 of record CM042692.1, read on the forward strand.
AGTTGGTGCTGGTGCTGGTTTCTTCTTTGGTGGGGGTGCTGAGGTAACCTCGGCGGTAGCTGGTTGCGGCGGAGCCGAAGTAGTGGTGGCCGCTGCCTCGGCAGAGCCAGTCTCCCCCGCTCCAAGGTTGCCCTCCTCTTGACGAGGTGGACTGGAACCCGGAGCAGCTGCTGAACCCTCCGGGATTGGGCTCAGCGGGCGTGAATCGTCGCCACGAGGGGGAGAAGGGCTATGTCGGAGCGGGGAGGCAATGCCGGATCCACTCTGTGGGACCTCCACCGCGGCCCTGCCGAATCAAACAGTGTCAGATGAGAAACTATAACAATAGAAGAACAAGTAAATGATAGAGGGAAAAGAGGCTTACTCATCCGAGGTCAGGGGCTCCTTGGGTTTCTGAGCCCTGCATGCTGGGGCCTTGGTTGCAGGCTTGGAGGCAGTTTTGTCCCCGGACTTCTTTCGCCTTTTGGCTGGCTGAGAAGGTCCGGAGGAAGAAGTTGATGCGGCTCCCCTTTTCTTCTTCGGCGCAACCGGAACAGGATCACCCACGGCAAGGGGAGGGTTCTCATGGATCTGCCCACCGGGGTTAGCTGATGCCGGAAAAGCATAAGAAAGGGGGATAGCGTCAAATGCTTCCATCACCTCAACATTAGAGTCATCTTCATCGTCGGGCCAATCTCTAATGGAAGAGAGTTTACCGGTGGGTCGCTTGGTTGCGTCGGCCATTGGAAGGAACATCTCTTGATCCGGTTCCTCCTCGTCAGAGGTATCCCGGTCAGGCACCCATCTGAGGGAGGGCTCGGTGCCATCCTCGATAGTTTGTTGAAGGAATTGCTAAGGGAAAGAAAAGACAACAAAGTTAAGTATACATCAGTGACCGACATATAATTTAATTCGGAGAAAGTTTGCGGCACGAAGCTTACCATGGGAGGAAGCCTATCTTGGCAATAGTGTTCAAATCCCCACGTCCACTCAGAGGAGAAGTCCTTGTGGGTGGTGAAGAGGGCCTTGACCCGGCGGTAGATCTCTGTGTTGCTCAACTCGAAAGACGAGGTCCGTTTGGGGTCACGGCCCCAGCTCATGTGACAGATTTTGTGTGTGCGCTTCTGGAGGGGGAAATCTGGTTGCGGACGAACGTAATCATGGCATCCTCATTGCGCAATCCGATGTCCTTCAACTCCTGGAACCTCTTGTTGACCTGGTTCACCAGGAAGGTGGGCTTCTTGGGGACCACGTCCCATAGCTCCGGATTGGGAGGACCCGGAGCATAGGGGCGCAGCTGGATCAGATCCTCGGTAGAATTGTTCCGGACATAGAAGAAAGTCCAAGCCCATCCTTTGCAAGAGTCCATCCCAGTGACTCAGGGGAAGACGGACAGCCTCCGAGGAGAAATTGACGTAGCACCGAAGTGCGTGAGCTGCTTGTCCTCCGGGTCAAGCTGGATGTTCGGGATCACGTTCCGGCGAAGGCCAAAGAACCGGATCCAGAGCTCCTTCATGGGCCACAGTCCGGCATAACCTTCGATGGTGGAGGCGAAGGCAGAGAGAGATGTGATGGCATTGGCTGGAAGATGGTGCGGCTGGAGTTCGTATGTGTTCAACCAGTCGTGGAAAAAGTCGCTCACTGGCATACCAAATCCGCGTTGAAAATGAGATAGGAACACCACATACTCTCCCGGATTGGGTAAGGGGGCAAGCTCAGAGGAAGCGAGGCATGCGGTGACGCCCTCCGGGATGCGCCTGGTGCGGTAGAGCCAATCCAGGTCGTCCTGGCGGACCCAAGAACCCTCCCACGCGCCACGGTTGGTGCTCGCAGCGTCTTCCTCCATCTCCTGCTCAGCAACGGCGAGCTCCTCCTCGGTCATCTCGAGTTCGCTGCCCTCACTAGCGCTAGCGGCGGTGGGAGGCAGCGGCCTAGACTGGCAGCGACCCATGGCGGAAGAGATGCGCGGAGGGGGCGGCGAAGCTGGTGAGCGTGGAGGCAGTGTGGCGGCGGCGCTGCTACTCAGGCGCGGTGGCGGCGGCGCTGTCGCGGGAGAAGAAGAAAAAGAGATAGAGGCAGAGGCACGCGAAAGTGGGGAAAAGACCCAAGGGGCGTGCCCCTCCCCTATTTAACCACTCCCTCGAGGGGGAAGTGGGATCGTGTATGCGGGTGTGCCACACGGTGTGGCCGTGTATAACCTGGATCGACCAATCAGCGACGAGCCACACGAAGGACCATAGGGTGTAGCGGATCCCATGACGCGACGCAGTGATACAGTTAACGAGGAGGCAGGCGTGACGTGACGTGCATACAGTAACTCCTGACAATAACTGCGGCAGTTACTGTTGCTGGCCCTTAAAATGAGGAAAGCTAATGATTACCCTCCACGTGGGGAAGCGTACGAAAGAAGGAAGAACGACCCAGACGAGAATGTGGTAACCTGGCCAGCAAGTGAAAATTTGGAATGTGCCAAGGGAAAGTAAACCCATGATATCCGAGATAAGAGGTAACTCAGAAAAGGAACACAAGGCCTTAGCGGCTAAGGCAACTAAGACCGCACCAGCTTCGGGGACTAATGTTGGGGGGATACCCCCGGGTAGGGTCACGCCGGGGTATAAAGGCCGAGTTAGCCGAGGTACGGCAAGGTCAAAGCGAATGCTGGCCGAGTCACCTCAAGGCAGGCCGAGTCTCCGGATAACCCGGACCAGGGGATGTCCACCTAATTGGGTCTCAACCGACTTAAGCCGTAAGTCGGATAGATGAATCTAAATTGTATGCAGGAACAGGTGTGGCCGGATCAACTATGATCCAGGTCGTATCAAGCTTGTAGGAGAAGGAAGGTATCTCGCTGGTCAAAGGTGACCCCGGTACGCACAGCATGAGCGAAGCAGACAGATGCAAGACCACCGAGGCGTGGCTGACAGAGGTGGCAAAGCCAATGTCGGTTGACGTGGGCGCCGCAGAGGCTCACGTAGCCTATGCATGGGTGACACGAGGGAAAAGTGACCCGGTCGTCTTACTATTTTGGGAAGAGGCATATTCCCTGAAAAACTCTAGTTTTAGGAAATTATCACTTTCCATTGATTTATAATGAATTTTTCTAGTGGGAAAACTCTAGTTTTAGGAAATAATTCACCATAAACGTTCTGGAGCTCCAAATATTATTTCCTTGGGTGGTTAGGTTGGTCTTGAAGTAATTGTTCACTGAGAGTTGGAATCACGTCAAAATAATTAACAGAATGCCCTCTGAAAATTCCCAACGGAAGTTCTAGAGTTGTTTTGTCTTTTTCACCAGATTAAATCTACAAAAGATTTTGAGTTGATTCCAAGGGCACATGGTAGGAATTTATAATACCTTTCTGTAGGGATTGGAATCAACCTTTTTGGAGTTGGGGAACTACTATGATAATTTTTTCTAGTGAATTAACTATGCCCAGAACAGATTAATTCATGATAAATCCAGAAAGGCTTAGAAATTATGGACTCCTGGGGTTTGATATATACTGGTGAGCAGGTGTATTGGGAGTTGGAATTAGTTCAATAGCATCTTTCGTTTGACCTAGGTAATTTTCTAAACACAGAAATGAGGATCCTTTGTTATTTTTACCAAGGAGAAACTAGAGCTCCACTTGGCATGAGGCTCAGTCCCTGAGATAGGTACATGGAGTACATACCAGAGGAACTTGGGTTTACCTCAATTGGAGTTTTATAACTCCAAGAAATGATTTAATGGCAAATAGGACACCTCAAGGTGCCTGATTTATTACAAATAGGCTAAATACTAATTTGTTACATTTTTTATACTGCATGATAGAAAAACCAAAAGGTATCCTAGGAAATTTGTATCAGGTCATTTGGAGGTATTTAACATTTTTATTTGCATTTAAAGTAAACAGCTAGATATGGATTTACAGAAAATGTTTAAAAGAAAAGGGGATGGAGCAGTGTTGGCCCAGATCTAAAGGTGGATGGGCCGGCAGAGCGGATGTGGCCCACGTTGCGGTGCGCAGCGAGCAAGAGCGCAGTTTAAACCGCTGGCTGGCGGGACTGAGTGGTCTGCGACCGCGGTCGGCCGAAGGGGTACCGGCGAACCCCGACCGTCCGATTAAGTGGGCATGGACGGCCCTGCGTCGTTGTTCCCAGAGAGGAATCCCGGCAGCAACGGAACCCTAGAGCGACAAGGGCGGCTCGGGAGAGGCTCACCGGGGGTTCTCCGACGACCGTGGAGGCGACGGGGAAACGCGGGCGACGACGGCAACTCCGGGGATGGGTGACACGGCCGGTTTTTGTGTCGGGGAGGAGTTTCCACGATGGAGCTCGCGGTTGTGCTCTCGGGAGCTCGCCAGAGCTGCTGCTGGGCTTGTTCCTAGGCAAAGAAATAGCAAGGAAAGGGTATGGGAGGTTAGGGGAGCACCGCACGGTGACATGCAGAGAGGGAGAGGCAAAGAGGAGGGAGCTTAGCTCGATTAGAGGGAGAAGCCTGAGGCTCTTTTCTCTCTCTCTCTCGAGCAGCACACGACAGAGGAGAGGGAGAGGGGGCTCGGGGAAGGTGAGGTGGGATGTGAGGGGAGAAATGAGGGAGCAGGGGAGGGTTGGTGGCCTCTGACCCTTATAAGCCGAAGGGTGAGGCTCATGGTGGACTTATCCCATGGAGAGTTATGGAGGGAGGTGGAAACCAGGGGGGAGTGTCAACACCTGGATTTTTAATCTCAGATGCCTGTTATGTCATTCATCGCAATCCCAGGATTACCATTTTTTGCGAGACATAACAGATTGGATATCATAGTACATCATCCATTACAAACCATAAATTAGGTCTTACACAAATAAGGATCTCATGATCCAGTCTTAATACAACAAGAAGCGGAATAAATATAAAGCATAGCACTGGGGTCCATCTTCACGGGCACAGGCAATGCTGACAAAGGCAGACAGTCCTAGTTATCATAGACGTCCTGCTGGCCATCATCTTGGTAGTCTCCTTCATAGTCTGGCCATGAGAATAGCCAGGTCCAAAAGCCATGAGTACTCTTTAAGTACTCGCAAACTACCACTAACGAGTAGTATAGTTCTAATGTAAAGTGCTAACTCTAAGTTTAACTATAAAGTTAAGTTTGAAACCTAAGCTAAGTTCAGAAACAAAGAAAGATAAAATAAAGTTCTAGAATCACCTACGTTGGGAAGCTAGTGTCATAGTCACAACCCTGTTGTGGTAAAGTCAAGATTCATCATTCATTTCATAAGTTATTTTGAAAACATCTAACAACGAAACAGTATGGCCACTCCAACTATCCATAACCGCAGACGCGGATATACGAATAGTTTGACACTCTGTAGAGGTGGTACACTTTCACCACAAGATTCGATACATCTGTCAGGGATAACCCTGAATCATCGTAGTTAGTATGCAGATAATCAAACATAACCTTTCCTTTACACACCCTAGTATAAGCACCTCTCCCATGAGCATGGCCTCCCAACCATGACCATCTGTCATCTTGGGCACTGCATAGGTGGACAACATTGAGAGGTAGCCTCAGCTCAAACCTCTCCCGCGAGGGAACTAATACTAATGCATATAAATTTTCGGCTAAGCCTTACCCAATTTAGGTATTGTGGTTGTACGGTAAATTTGGCACCTCTCCTATGAGCATGGCCTCCCAACCATGACCATCTGTCATCTTGGGCACTGCATAGGTGGACAACATTGAGATGTAGCCTCAGCTCAAACCTCTCCCGCGAGGGAACTAATACTAATGCATATAAATTTCCGGCTAAGCCTTACCCAATTCAGGTATTGTTGTTGTATGGTAAATTTGGAACGGTATCGCATCTGAATCCAACCATCAGTTTTGTAAAAGGGTTAAGGCTCATGCCTCAACATTTTCCTCATCATAAACCATTTGTGTTTATCAACACATGTCAAAACATCTCAATAGAATGACTCATCATTCCAAGGTTTTCTCAATTCATTTTCACCAAGTGTTCCCATCTAAAGTGACTCAAGTTTTTATCTAACTCTAAACTACTAAGTTAAGAGTGGTCACTAAGGTGGAAAGATGGGATCAATCTCATGCCATAGAATGACATCTAAAAATTATCTAGATAGGTCATGTTTTATACTCTTTATGCTACCTTCAAAACAAGTGAAGGACTTTGGTAAAGTAAAGGAAGTAAAAGCTTAGAAATAAAACTTGGGGTAGGTAAATAGTCAAGGTGGTATAACCAAAATATGCCTAATGCATGTTGCTTAATTTCTCTAGCTTAATTCTAGCTTGCTAATAATAGCTTGGCTTGGTTGGTGTAGTGGTTGAAGTTTTCTTCCTCCTCTTGATAGCACTCCTCCTCCTCGAAAGCTTGGTCGGTACTATCGTCTATAAATACATACGGAGTACACAGTCACCAAACAATGCTTACCTAGTCTATTTAGCATTCTAAGGCACACATTTGATGATCTACTATCATCATAAGCATCACAAGGTTTTATTAACTAGTTTCATTCTTTTTATTTAAGAAAAGTAATTTCTACTCATTGAAAATAACTAAGATTTAATATTCACCACTTAAAATATGGGATCATGTGGACACATGCCATCACCACATATTCTAACATATGGGAATGTAATTTAAGGGTTGGATTACAATTACTTTGGTTTAAGTTTAATATTTAATGATTTAAAGTGACTAGAAATGCCTATATAGCATTATTTTGGTACTAGTCCAAAGTCACTGCATGTAACCCTTAATATTATTTCATATTCAGATAGATAGGGTTAAGTGTGATTTTTGAGAGATGGAATCAACTCAAAAGCTATTTTGGTTTATTTTATAAAAATGTTTGAATGTGCAAAAGCTTCTGTCTTATTATTTTTATTAGGAGAGATCTCTTACTCGAAATGAATTAAGTCCAACGGTCATGGATAGATATTTTGAGTAGCTTTCTAATAGAATTTGAATCACTCCATTTGGATTTGTAAATCTCTCTGAATTGATTTTCAAACTAGGGGACAGAATTGAGTTCAAAACTAAATAGAAAAATCTAAGTTTGAATTGAATGGGTCGCGCGGGAACGAAAACGGGCCGGCCCAGTGGCATTCCGCGACATAGAGAACAGCTGACATGGGCGGCATATCAGCGGCTCTTTACACGCGAAGCGGTATGGGGCGATGTGGGCCGTTAGATTAGCAGGGGAATCTATGGCTGAAAGGTGTCGTCTCCGGTGAACAGTTCGCCGACGGACAAACCCTAGCGGCTCGGTGGGGGTGCTCAGGGGGCATACCAGGGCTCCAGCTATGGCGGCAATGGGGGCGATCAAACGTGCTGTCGACGGTGGACTCAGGGGTGGTCGCGGAAGCTCCTGGGTGGACGAAATCGACGGCGCCTTCTCCTCCTCTTTAGCAGGCTCCTCCGGTGAAATTCTGGCAATCAAGTGCTCAAGCTGCTCCGGCTAGAGGTGGGGAAGGATCAGTGAGGAGAGGGGGGTGAAATGGTGTGAGTGGTTTTTTGGGTTTTGAAAATGGAGCTCATTTGAGTGGTTTTTTGAATAAGTGTGATCTATACATATGAACTACATTCAATTTTCAAATGCCATTTAAAATTAGTGTTTGAAAGTTTTCGACAGATCACAAAGTGGGCCTTGGTACATCATTACATGTACTAGCAAGGGGTGCAAACATCCACATTTGTTTCTGTTAAGAATTGAGTTCTAGGAATAACCAAAGTAGGCATGTTGATTAAAATGGCACAAATGACCATTTGGTTATTTTATTCATTTTGATTTGTTTTTCTTTGGGATTTGTTTGGAAATGATCTAGATGATGTTTATTTCACCTAAGAATCATTTTACAAGCAATGGATCACTTAATCATGGCAATTCAAAACAACTCCTATTTAAATGCACACACATATGAATGCTTTAATAATTTTAATTGAAAAAGTTTTTGTTAACCCAAATTTCGGTGATTTGGATCTTAATAACCTTGGATTAAAGTTTTGGGATGTTACAAACCCTCCCCCCTTAAACAAAATCTCATCCCGAGATTTACAAAGGAAACTAGGAACTAAAGAGATCTGGGAACTCTATCCTAATGTAATCTTCTCGCTGCCAAGTGGCTTCCTCTTCGGTATGGTTGCTCCATTGAATCTTGAGGAACTTGATACTCCTAGTTCTGGTGGTTCTGTATGCTTCTTCCAATATACGGATGGGCACTTCATGATATGTCGGGTCATTGTTGATCTCAACAGCTCGGTGATTGATGTTCTTGAAAACTTCAGTCTTCTCCGGCACTTCCAGGCATTTGCGAAGTAACGAGATATGGAACACATTGTGGATGGCTGACATTTCTTCAGGTAGTTCCAGTTGATATGATACTTCTCCTCGACGATTCAGGTAGTTCCGGTTGATATGATACTTCTTCAGGTCTCCGATATATTTGGGGGCTAACTTTCCATTCAGGCTAAAGCGTTGCGTTCCCTTCAATGGCGAAACCTTGAGATATACAAAATCTCCGACATTGAAAGTCAGGTCTCTCCTTCTCTTGTCAGCATAACTCTTCTGTCGGGATTGGGCGATCTTGAGGTGCTCACGACCTTTGTGAACCTTCTCTTCAGCTTCTCGGAGAATGTCGGGTCCAAAGATCTGACTCTCTCCTACTTGCGACCAATTCAAAGGGGTGTGGCACTTTCTTATGTATAAGAACTCAAATGGTGCCATCTGCAAACTATCTTGATAACTGTTGTTATATGAGAATTCTGCGAAAGGAAGGCAGTCTTCCCATTTTGATCCATACTCTAACACACAAGCTCTTAACATGTCCTCTAGGATCTAGTTGACTCTCTCACTCTGTCCATCAGTTTGAGGGTGATAAGCGGTGCTGAAGTTCAACTTGGTTCCTAATCCTTCCAGAACTGTCTGCCAAAATCTCGAGGTAAACTAGGTTCCTCGATCTGATACTATGGTCTTGGGGGTTCCATGCAGACTAACAATCCTAGCAATGTACAGCTCTGCTAGCTTCGCACTCTGTTAGGTAGTCTTGACAGGTATGAAGTGAGCTACCTTGGACAGTCTATCAACTATGACCCAGATTGAAGTCATTTCCCCTACTGGAAGTAGGCAAACCTGTGATAAAGTCCATTCCGACGGAATCCCATTTCCATTCCGGAATCTACAAAGGTTGTAATAGTCCTGTGGGTCTCTGATGCTCTGTTTGACTCTTTGACAGATGTCACAATTGGTGATGTAGCTTCCGATCTCTCTCTTCATCTTGTGCCACCAAAATTGCTCCTTCAAGTCTTGATACATCTTTGTTCCTCCGGGGTGGATAGAATAAAGAGTATCATGAGCTTCCTGCATGATATCTTGCTTCAGCTCCGAATCTGCTGGCACACAGGTATGTCCTTTGTACCACAGAACTCCTTCTTCGTCTTTAGTGAATCCAGGTACCTTTCTTGTACCAATACGACGTTTAATTCTGTCGATACTTTCATTTCCTTTCTGGGTTTCCTTGATTTGGCTGATTAATGTGGGTTGAAGTTCAATTCTAGCTAGGAATCCTTTGCTAACAAGCTCAGTCCTAAACTGCTCCAACTCCTCATACAAACTTGGTTGTTTCTCTTTGATCATGGTGTTTAGCCTACACAGCAATCTGCTAAGAGCATCCGCTACCACATTGGCTTTGCCGGGGTGATAGTGAATGTCAAGGTCATAATCTTTGATTAACTCTATCCATCTCATTTGCCTCATATTCAACTCCTTCTGAGTGAAAATATACATCAAGCTTTTGTGATCTGAGTAAATCTCATAGCGATTACCCATCAGATAGTGACGCCATGTCTTCAATGCCAAAACTACGGCTGCTAACTCAAGATCATGGGTCAGATAGTTCTGCTCATGCTGCTTCAGTTGTCGAGATAGATAAGCGATGACTTTGCCTTCTTGCATCAATACACATCCTAGGCCAATCTTGGATGCATCACAATATACATCAAACGGCTCCTTGATGTCTGGCATGATCAATATTGGGGCTGATATCAATCTCTTCTTCAGCTTTTGGAAACTGCCTTCGCATTTGTCAGTCCATTCAAATTTCTTGTCCTTCTTCAACAATTGGGTCATGGGTCTGGCAAAGCTTGAAAATTCTTCGACGAACTTGTGGTAGTATCCCGCTAATACGAGAAATGCACGGACTTGGGTTTGAGTGGTTGGGGCTTCCCATGCTTCAACATCTCTGATCTTGGCGGGATCAATAGAGACTCCTCCGGCACACACAATATGTCCTAGGAATCCTACTTCTTTCAGCCAAAACTCACACTTGCTGAACTTGGCATATAACTGGTGCTCTCTCAGGGTTTCTAGGATGATTCTTAGATGTTGCTCATGCTCTTCTTCTGACTTGGAGTAGATAAGGATATCGTCGATAAACACAACTACAAACTTATCTAGGAAATTCATAAAGATCTTATTCATGAGATTCATGAAATAAGCAGGGGCATTGGTTAATCCAAAAGACATAATCGTATACTCGTATAAACCATAGCGAGTAGTAAAGGCGGCTTCAGATTATCCATTGCACGAATCTTAAGTTGGTGATAACCAGTCCTAAGATCAATCTTTGAGAATACTTGGGCTCCAGTCAACTAATCAAATAGATCCTCTATCTTTGGCAAGGGATACTTGTTCTTGATGGTGACGTCATTTAGTTTCCTGTAATCGGTGCACAAACGGTTGCCTCCATCTTTCTTGTCGATGAATAACACTAGTGATCTCCATGGTGATCAATTGGTTGAATCAAGCCTGTTGCTAACATGGCGTCCAACTACTTCTTCAGTTCCACTAACTCTGAGGGGTTCATGCTATAAGGTCTCTGGGCTATGGGTCCGGTTCCGGGAATTAGTTCGATAATGAACTCAATATCCCTATCCGGGGGCATACCTGGCAATTCATCTAGGAATACGTCGGGGTATTCACAGACTACTCTTACTTGGTCTATGGTGGGTAGGGCTAGACTCTTGTTGCACTTGAATTGACAGGGTAAGGTTTCAGATATATGCTCTATTATTACTCCAGAGCTATTCGTCATGGTGATGGCTTTCTTAGCACAGTCTAGCATTCCTTTATGCGTTGACATCCAGTCCATACCTAGTACTACTTCCAATCCTTTGGTTCCAAGTACAATTAGGTTGGCATAAAAAACTATCCCATGTATTCTGATAGGCACGGCTTTGCAAATTTTTCTAGCTTTTGTAGTTGATCCGGGGATTTGAACTATCATGACATGCTTCAGGTTGGTTGGGTGAATCTTACTAGTGCATGCAAATTCTTCGGTGACAAATGAATGCGATGCTCCCGAATCAAACAATACCCTTGCTAAAACCGAGTTGACAGAAAACATACCCAACACTACATCTGGCGCTTCTTGGGCTTCTTCGGCGTTCATGTGGAAGAGACGGCCATTGTGGTTTTGAGGGTTCCCTGGGGCAAAATCTTCTTCTTGGTTGAACACGACACTGCTGTTGAGCTGGGGCATTCACAATGGCAGTGTCGGCAGTCTTCTTGGGAGACTCATTGGAATAGTGGCCCTTTACTCCATACTCGAAACAGGTGATCTAGGCCTTGTCTTTTGCTGCGACAAGCACACATTGCTGCTAGTTCTGGGTACAGTGTTGTTGTTGTTGTTGCTCTTGGGAGGGGCACAGTTGAAATTGCTGGTGTTGCCAGGGTGATGGTTGTTTCCACAGACTTCACATTGCCTCCGCTACGGTTGGGGTAGCTTGGGCGAGACATTGGGGGTCGGTTGTTTCTTGGTGCATATCCTGGTGAGGGGTTGGGATGGTACTTCTGGTGGCTGCTGGATCCAGATTGCTGCATCATACGGCGTTTGCGGTCATCGTTTGCCTGGTTAATCTTCCCTTCCATCTGAATGGAAGAGTCGACTAGCTCTTCGAGATCCTCGAAGCAGATGTTGATGAGGACAGTCTGCATCTCATCATGTAGTCCATTCAGGAATCTCTCCTTCTTCTTGGCTTCCATGTTGATCTCATCCGGTTCATATATGGCAAGTGAGAGGAATATGTCACGGTACTCCACCACAGTCATTCTGCCTTGCTTCAATTCTCTAAATTCATCCCTCATTCTGGTGACTAAGCCATGTGGCACGTGGGTGCGGCTGAACTTGATTTTGAAGGCTTCCCATGTCATCACTTAACCATGGTTCATCAGGCGGATGCTGTTCCACCATGATCTTGCATCTCCTGCCAAGTAGTGGGTGGCAAAGAGAACTTTCTCCGTTTTAGCAACTCTGGCTACTTATAGGTTGTTCTCCATTGTCTACAACCAGTCATCTGCATCTAATGGGTTCTCTGAAGTGCTAAAGATTGGGGGATTGGTATTCTGGAAGTTCTTCAGCTTGGATCCTTGATGATCCTAATTTCCATGCCCTTGGTTGTTGAGAGCCATCTGGGCGATCTGTTGTAGTGTTGCTAGATTAGCTTGGCACTGGCCCTGCTTGCTTCTCTATCTGCGATGAGATTCTGCAAGATCTGCAGCATTGGGTCTTGCGACGAGTTGCTCCCTCCTTGGTTTCCACGAGTCATCTGAAGATTGTGGTAGATAAAGGGGTAAGAGGGAAAGTTCTAAGGTTCATGGTTTTGGTTTCAAGACTAAAACTTTGAGTTTGACTCAGATTTTGCAACTAACTTCATTTCATTCATTCAAACAAGCACATGATACAACACACACCACAACAACAAAGGAAAACAGATGGTTTGAAGAACCATTCTGCAAGCTATGATACAGTGGGACCGATACATCTCCTGCTACGACAGTGCTCTAGTGCATCTACTCATCGTTGATGAAGTCGGAGTCCTCATCGTCAGTGTAGAAGTCCACAGCATCCTCCTCTAGAAAGTCATCATCATTGCTGAGGTAAGAATCCATGTCTCCCTGGATGTCTTCACCGTCCTCTTATTCCTCCTTTGCTGCAAGCTGAGCTTCTTGATCCTTGACTGTCTTCTCAAGCTCGGCCACCTTCTTGCGAAGACGGGCAATGGTGCGATCCTTCTTCTCGCACTGGAGGCGAAGAGACTGACAGTCCTTGACAAGCAGTGAGAAAGTATGGGCCTTCTGGGCGGCAATGGCACGGTTGTGGTTGGCAAACTCCCTAGCATTGTCCAATTTCTACTGGCGATCGTACAATAGGAAGTCAAGGTTCTCCACTTGATGCTTCAGCTCTGGGTGACTTGGCTTCTCCATCGGCATCCCCAGGAAGTCACGTCTTGCATAGTGAGCAAAACGGGTTCCCTGGAGTTGGTTGATACTAAGGGCACACAGACATGCGAGAGCTTCATGCATTGCCCTGGCTAATCCATCTAGCCAGTTGTTCTCTCTCACGGAGAACTGGATTCTGTCGGACGTTGGTGCTTTGATGCTTCCTCTAAGATCAGCGGTGACTAGCCAGTAACTCTCCTCCTGGGGGTCCTGGAAGTTGAGCTCCAAGAAACTCCGGATGCGGGCGTGGCGTCCCAGTAACTCAAACAGTGAATCTAGATCTCTCTTGAAGATCAGTCGGCCTCCATTGCCCAACTGGTAGAACTTGCTGAACCGAGTCTCTATCTTCAAGAATTAAGGATGAGGAAATTAGTGAAGTGATCAAGTGTGTCAAACTTTATGTAGTAATGTAAGAATTGGGGGAACATGAATTTTTGAGAAAGAATGAATTCCCAAGGGTAAGAGAGGAAATAGTTTTTCATAAATACTCACTTTGGTTTTGAAATTAAGTTTTTTGTTCGGACGTCCATTCTAACTAGGGTCTCCTATAGTCAAGATGGCTCTAATACCAACTTGTCAACACCCGGATTTTTAATCCCAGATGCCTGTTATGTCATTCATCGCAATCCCAGGATTACCATTTTTGCGAGACATAACAGATTGGATATCACAGTACATCATCCATTACAAACCATAAATAAGGTCTTACACGAATAAGGATCTCATGATCTAGTCTTAATACAACAAGCAGCGGAATAAATATAAAGCATAGCAGTGGGGTCCATCTTCAGGCGAACATGCAATGCTGACGAAGGCAGATAGTCCTAGTTATCATAGCCGTCCTGCTGGCCATCATCTTGGTAGTCTCCTTCATAGTCTGGCCATGAGAACTACCACTAACGCCATGAGTACTCTTTAAGTACTCGCAAACTACCACTAACGAGTAGTATAGTTATAATGTAAAGTGCTAACTCTAAGTTTAACTATAAAGTTAAGTTTGAAACCTAAGATGAGTTCAGAAACAAAGAAAGATAAAATAAAGTTCTATAATCACCTATGTTGGGAAGCTAGTGTCATAGTCACAACCCTGTTGTGGTCAAGTCAAGATTCATTATTCATTTCATAAGTTATTTTGAAAACATCTGACAACGAAACAGTATGGCCACTCCAACTATCCATAACCACGGACGCGGCTATTCGAATAGTTTGACACTCTGCAGAGGTGGTACACTTTCACCACAAGATTCGATACATCTGTCAGGGATAACCCTGAATCATCATACCTAGTGTTCCCATCTAAAGTGACTCAAGTTTTTATCTAACTCTAAACTACTAAGTTAAGAGTGTTCACTAAGGTGGAAAGATGGGATCAATCTCATGCCATAGAATGACATCTAAAAATTATCTAGGTTGGTCAAGTTTTATACTCTTTATGCTACCTTCAAAACAAGTGAAGGTCTTTGGAAAAGTAAAGGAAGTAAAAGCTTAGAAATAAAACTTGGGGTAGGTAAATAGTCAAGGTGGTATAACCAAGGCATGCCTAATGCATCTTGCTTAATTTCTCTAGCTTAATTCTAGCTTGCTAACAATAGCTTGCCTTGGTTGGTGCAGTGGTTGAAGTTTTCTTCCTCCTCTTGATAGCACTCCTCCTCCTCGAAAGCTTGGTCGGTACTATCGTCTATAAATACATACGGAGTACACAATCACCAAAAAATGCTTAACTAGTCTATTTAGCATTCTAAGGCACACATTTTATGATCTACTATCATCATAAGCATCACAAGGTTTTATTAACTAGTTTCATTCTTTTTATTTAAGAAAAGTAATTTCTACTCATTGAAAATAAATAAGATTTAATATTAACCACTTAAAATATGGGATCATGTGGACACATGTCATCACCACATATTCTAACATATGGGAATGTAATTTAAGGGTTGGATTACAATTACTTTGGTTTAAGTTTAATATTTAATGATTTAAAGTGACTAGAAATGCCTATATAGCATTATTTTGGAACTAGTCCAAAGTCACTGCATGTAAACCTTAATATTACTACATATTCAGATAGGTAGGGTTAAGTGTGATTTTTGAGAGTTGGAATCAACTCAAAAGCTATTTTGGTTGATTTTATAAAAACGTTTGAATGTGCAAAAGCTTCTGTCTTATTATTTTTACTAGGAGAGATCTCTAACTCTAAATGAATTAAATCCAACGGGCTTGGATAGATCTTTTCAGTAGCTTTCTAACACAATTTGAATCACTCCATTTGGATTTGTAAATCTCTCTGAATTGATTTTCAAACTAGGGGACAGAACTGAGTTCATAACAAAATAGAAAAATCTAAGTTTGAATAAAATGGGTCGCGCGGGAATGAAAACGGGCCGGCCCTGTGGCGTTCCGTGGCATAGAGAACAGCTGGCAGGGGTGATCCACCGGTCAGCGGCTCTTTACACGCGAAGCGGTACGGGGCGATGTGGGATGTTAGATTAGAAGGGGAATCTACGGCTGAAAGGTATCGTCTCCGGCGAATAGTTCGCCGGCGAGGACAAACCCTAGCGGCTCGGTGGGGGTGCTCAGGGGGCATGCCAGGGCTCTAGCTACAGCGGCGATGGGGGCGATCGAACATGCTGTCGATGGCGGACACAGGGGTGGTCGTAGTAGCTCCTGGGGTGGACGAAATCGACGGCGCCTTCACCTCCTCTGCAGCGGGCTCCTCCGGCAAAATTCCGGCGAACAAGTGCTCGAGATGCTCCGGCTTGAGGTGGGGAAGGATCAGTGAGGAGAGGGGAGTGAAATGGTGTGAGTGGTTTGTGCTGGGGTGGCCTCTATTTATAGCTCGACGAGGCGACCAAAAGGGATGGGCTGGCGACTCCGGCGAGGGCTGCACAGCGTGCTAGCAGCGTGGCTTGAGGTAGGGGACGGTGGCCTGCCTCCTGGCGGTGCTCTACAGCTTAAATGCGTGGCTACGGGCGGTGGCGTTTGGTCGGGAGCGTCCCACACTCTGGGAGACAGAGGCGATGCTCGACGTGGCGCACGGCGACTGTGGGTCGCGCGGCGGCACACGGCCATGTCTGGCGGGGTGCTAGGGTCGAGGTGGAGCGGCACGCGCGGGATTAGGTCGAGGCGCGGTCTGTGGTGTGCTGGCGGCGTTGGCGGTCTGGCGTGCTCTGGTTGCACGCATAGGCTTATTGCACGGCGGTTCCTCAATGGTCCAGGGGCTAGCAGTGAGCATGGGGTGGACCGTGGGCAACGGTGAGGTCACACCGTGCTCCCTGGAGCGGCGGAGAGGGGTTGGCGGTCTGCTGCTGCGTTGGCAAGGTTGGCCGGCGAGCATGGTGTCGGGGCGGCATGGTACTGTTGCCCTAGGCCATTGGGTAGGTCCTTTATGGCTTGGTTGGGTCTAGGAGAGACAAGGGACTTGAATTAGGTTCAAATGGCTTGACCAAATTTGATAAAAAACAGTATAAGTTAGGCCATTTTGATTCCATTCTTAAGCCTCTGTGGTTGCTTGGGTTTTGAAAATGGAGCTCATTTGAGTGGTTTTTTGAATAAGTGTAATCTATACATATGAACTACATTCAATTTTTAAATGCCATTTAAAATTAGTGTTTGAAAGTTTTTGGCAGATCACAAAGTGGGCCTTGGTACATCATTACATGTACTAGCAAGGGGTGCAAAGATCCACATTTGTTTCTATTAAGAATTGAGTTCTAGGAATAGCCAAAGTAGGCATGTTGATTAAAATGGCACAAATGACCATTTGGTTATTTTATTCATTTTGATTTGTTTTTCTTTGGGATTTGTTTGGGAATGATCTAGATGATGTTTATTTCACCTAAGAATCATTTTACAAACAATGGATCACTTAATCATGGAAATTCAAAACAACTCCTATTTAAATGCACACACATATGAATGTTTTAATAATTTTAATTGAAAAAGTTTTTTTAACCCAAATTTTGGTGATTTGATCGTAATAACCTTGGATTAAAGTTTTTTGGTGGGCCTGGTGGGCGTGGAGAGTGGTTTCTGGTGTTGTGAAGAGGGCATAGGGAGGAAGGGTTGCTGTTGTGGCATGAGCCTTTGGCAATAGGTGGTTGTCCCACTCCAATTCTCTACCTCCAAACACTATAGGACAAGGTAGAGGGTTGCTACAGTAGCTTTGCTACAGTGCACATGACCAGGACTGAGGAGTGGTGCTGTGGAGGCTTGTTGGAGAAGATTTGATCAGGTTTGCTTTGGTTTTTGGGTACTAAGAGGTTAATGTCCAAATTAGCCATAAAGGATGATCAAGTGGTATGTCTTGATTTCTGACCTTGACCAACTGAGATAAGGATGCTGGTAGATGGGTAGGGGTAAGGGGCATCTCTGAGATTTATTTGGGATTTTTTAGAGAATTAGAAGTCCACTTAAATCCATTTATCCAAAAAGTGCAGAAATGGTTTATAGAATCTCATTTTGATAAATTTACATTCGATAATGTCGGATTTTTATGTCATATGGTCCCAAATGTGAATACACACTTACAGGAATTTTCCCAAGATTTATTGGAAGATAAAAGTATTTAAAACAATTAGTATTCCAATTCAGCCATTTAACAAAATGGGCAAAAATAAATAATAAAACCCTTCAAAAATATTTATTTTTGAAGTTTGAAGTTAGGGTATGATATATGGGTCTCAATTGAGCCAAAAGTTGAGGAAGTGTTTTGGCAAAAACCAAACTTTCCTTTATGAAAGAACTTTTGGAGGTTTTCTCTATTAAGGAGATTAATTAGATTTGGAGCCATAATAATTATGGATAATATTTGATAAATCTTGATGATCAAGGTAGATAAGGTATAAAAGGTGTAGCAAGCATTTGCAACCTTGGTAATTGGAAATCCACCTTGAATTAGATGGAAAACAAGGAGTTGTGGATCTAGGGTGATGTTATTTTTATACCACCAAAACCTTGTTGGATCTTGGAGCTCAGAGGTCACCTTGATGCAAGGGATAGATGGATAGTTAGACCAAGTCATATAGATGATCATGGCATAAGGAGTTTTGTTTGGTTACATTTGAGGTGGTCTGGAAGTGATGGCAAACTTTGTTGAAAATAAGGCTGCCATACCAGATGAGTCATGATGCCTTATAAACCATGTGGGTTCAAGAAGAACAAAGATCCACATGGAACAAGTGAAGTATATGGGGATATACCTATATGAGTAGAACACAACCATGCCAATATTTTGTCCATAGAAGGTTGGATGATGGTGTGAGCTTCTGCCAAAGTAGGCATGTTGACTAGATTTGTAGGAAAAGTTATTTTCTTGCCTGCAAAACCATCAAGAACAAGTAGGTTACAGGATGATCTAACCAAGGGAAGAAGTGGGACTTGGTAGAACTTAGGATGGTTAACAAGATGGTTCATATGCATTTTCAAAAATGCACAAGGGTTGAGAAAGGGAGGCATTCAAAAAGGTGATGTTGGAAATAGTTTTCTAGACCGATTTGGGGATTTTTGACTAGGATGTGGGTGGTGATGATTTTGATGGGATGCAAGGTACCAAGGCATCATCAAGTGGATTATGTTGAAGTGTAGATTGAGTAGGAAGGATCCTTTCTTGATATTGGTCTTCATTGACTTGGAAGCTTCTAGAATTAGATCACTTCAGAGCTGGTCTAGTTAAGGGTTTTAGATGGTCACCTAGTATCTAGAGATTAGATCTAGATTGTACTCTTTCTTAGGGTTTGGTGATTTCTAAAGTATCTTGATCCTAGTGGATGAGCTCCTAGGGTAGCTCATACTACTTCTAAGCAATCAAGCCAAACATCAGATCAAGGTAATTCATCTTACAAACAAATCAACTACTACTAGGGTTACCATCAAGCTTAGCTTGAGGTATGGTTGGGCAATTTTGAAAGGTTGGGTTTGAGTAAGATAAGAGTCCTTTGTATCTCTACCAAGAGTAGAATTTAAATGCTTTAAAGGGAGGTTTTGGGAAACCTAGAGATAACAATAGTTGAAGGTTCTATCTATACAACATAAGGATATTATATTATATATCTCCATAGTTTTGTCAATAGAAGCTACTAAAATAGTTTTGGTTACATAAGCATCTTGGCTCACGTTTTGAGATACCAGAACATTTGAGAATATGGAAACTAAGCCAAGACTGTTTTGAGAAGTAGCTTTTGTCAACTGGTGTTAAGGTAAGGAGTATATCATCTATTACACATTTATATGCATAAGCATATCCAACAACAAGCAAACACTTTAGCATTAAATAAGAAAAAGTTTTTGTTCCCCCTGATTTTTGCATTCTACACAACTAATCAGGGTTGCTAAATTTGGGATGTTATAGACCTTTCCCCCTTAAAAGAATCTCGTCCTGAGATTCAGGAGAGGTAAGGTTAGGGGATTTGAGTCGGGTTGATACTATGTGTCTTACGTGTATTATCTTCTGGAATCCGTCTTTGAAACTGATTACTCTGGCGATGAAGTTGAGCTTCAGTCTTCCAGGGTGCATGGAGAGTTGAGCAGAGTCTAGGTCCCTATTGTGAGGGATGACCTTCTTTTCCTCCCGAACTCTATATCTCGAGGGCTTAGACTGGGCAGACTATCTTGATGCTGAACTTCACAGGATACTCTTCGGAGGATAGAATCTACGGCTTGGTATACCTTTCTCTGAGGGTCCACGGCTCTTCTTTAGGGGCGTAGCATATCCTAATTAAAGATTTCACGGTCGATACTCCTGGTTTTGCTTCTAGTGAAGGGTTACTCTATTTTGGTGGGAAAGCTGCAGTCTTTCCCCCTTAGGATTAAACTGGGGTAGATCGGAGAGTTGACCTAGTCCTTTCTTCTTGGAGTCGTGGATAGATGTTTTGAAGATTGTCGTCACTCTTTCTCCTAGAGTTGGAATCTTCCGATGACGTCCGCGAAGGTAGGTTCTATAGGGCTTATATACTATGATTATTCGTACTTAGTCTGTTGGAGCCGTTGAAGTCTCACGTCCTCTAAGCATTAAGGACCTAGGGGTTAGCGGTTTGGCGGTCCTTCGAGTAGGTTTTCAGCTGAAGTAGCAAAGGAACTTCATAGCATCTTCCCCTAGTTTCTCCTCTGGCGACTCGCGAGTTGCTAGTTGGCGAGAATATACCGGATTCGGGGATCTTTTCTGAAGTATCTTCTGGCCGATGGTCCTCTAGAGATTGAGTGGAAAGACACAGTCTTTCCACCTTAGAGCTTCATTAAGGTGCTTTAGGAGTGGTGCAGATCTTCTATCTGGGAGTGTTGACCAGATGTTAGCGGAAGGTTGTATCTTCCCGGAGTCTTGAGCTGGGGTCTTCGAGTGACGCCTTATTTTATTAACCTTGGTGGGGGTGGTTTCCTAACGAAGCCTTTAAGGAGGTTAGCTCAAGGTAAATTAGCGGTTTATGACTCTTCTTGATAGTGCTTCGTTAGGGTAGAGGCATCTAGTTTAAGAGAGATTGTTTTCCCTTGAACACTTGACGTTGTTGCTGCTCGAAGACAAAGTAGACTTGTTGTCTTCACGGTTCCTTATCATCTGGCTTTAGGGATAGTTCTGACCTCTAGGGAGGATCTTCCCGTCGGTTTGGGTAGGGTCGACTAGATTAGTTAGTCTCCTGAGGCGGTCGGAGGGTCTAAGATAACGATGGTTAGCGTAGTTAGGTCTTCACTTCTGGTCTCTGGTTGACTTATCGGGTGGTTTCTTGTGGATATTGAGGATTCTTCGGTGCTCGACTTCCGGTTTCAATGGAATTCTTGCTATATTAGGTTGAGGAACAAGGGAGTGTGGTGCTAGTGACGAGTCTTGCGAGGTGAGTTTTACGAGGTATGTCGTCCTGCTGAGGTGAAGTCTCCAAGTTGATTATGTCTTGACGATGTCGAATTCCTGGTTCTTGCGATGCTTTTCCTCTCATATACTCTCCAGGATAGTCTAGGTCTCATTACCGACAGCTAACACAGGGGTTTCCTGAGTTACTAGGTGGGTTATCGCTCCTCGAGTCACATTTTTTAGGATGTCAAAGCAAACCAGAGCATACTAACCAGGCGAACAGAGCGAGGGAATCGCAATGTCCTCGGTAGACAACACACATCAAGCAACACAGGGTGCACTTAGGCAAGCAAACACGGTCAACGCTAGGGACCAAGGAGTTTATTACTCGCGATGTAGGGGAATCCTATTCTTAGGACTATCGACCCTAGATATCGTCTTTCTTCAAGTCAGAGTCACTATCTTGCAGATGAAGCCTTCGTCGTATGTTGGACGCTTCTTTATAGTGCAACACCCGATGTCTTTTGATTTTGTGGATTCCGCTGGTAGAGCGATATTGTAGTCTCCTTGTGTTTGCTGGTAGCTGCCTGTCTTCATTTTGTTCTCATTGTCTTCACCGGGTTATAGATCCTAGTTATTTAAAATCCGTAGGTTTGAAGTTTGGACGAGAGTTGGAGTAAACCATTTTCGAAAGCATTTTCTTAGAGTAAGAGAAGAAGTAGAACCTTTTGAAACTCATTGAGAAACTAGTTTCCAAAAGCCGGGGTTTTCAAAATAGGGTTTCTGTCTAACAACCATGCTAACTAAGGTTCTCCTACAGTCAGGATGGCTTTGATACCAAGTCCGTGGGCCCCCTGGATTAATCATCCGAGAAATCCCTGTTATGCATACACCATGTTCCCATGATCAGTGAGCCGTGGAACATAACCGACAAGTATCATTACAACATCCGAGACATACCGAATTACAAGACTTACATAAATGTCGTTATGGCTACATCAATTATCATCAGCGGAACTTCATCAAGCGTAGAGCTCGATCCATGCCTTAACCTACAGGAAACTGACGAAGAGAACGTCCTAGCTCGCATAGTCGCCAACATCATCTTCTTCCTGATATCTGACCAAGTTAATAGCCAGGGACAATGCCGGTGAGTACTTTGAATGTACTCGCAAACCACCTTAAGATAACAATAATAACAAGAGGATATGCATTAAGGATGTGGTAGTAGGAGGGCTTCAAGAGGGGTTCTTTTCTCAAATAGTTTCTCTTGTAGATATAGCATCTACATATCTTTGGTAAAAACCTTTTTAAACATTTTGGAAACCTTTTTAAAAGTTGAATAAACATTAGGACTGGGTCGCCCATTTGTTCCTCCTTTCGGTCATCCCATGACCAAACTCCTTTCATTCCTTTCTGACCATCCCATGGTCAAAACAGGTATCCTTTCCGACCATCCCATGGTCAAAACATTTCCAAAGCCATTTCTTTTCCGAAATCCTATTTGAAAACAAAACCAGCACCACTCTACAAAAGTTTGTCCAACCCATCCATGACCACGGACACGGCTATTCGAATAGATTTACACTCTGCAGAGGTTGTACACTTTACCCACACCATCTGGTTAGACTACCCTGATCTACACCGATCGTAGGTCGAGTAACCGATCAAGACTCTCCGGATGCCCACTCCAATATAAGTGCCTACCCTATGAGTGTTAATCCCCTCAAAACCGGGACGTCGGGTACCGAGGACCAACTGGAGCGCTTTTTCCACTTCTCGAGTGTGCGCTTTCAATGAGGGGCTCATAGTAACGCGTGGAGGCCCGCAAACCCTTCGTTCCTTCTCCAGGTCGATGTCCCACATGGACCCTTATGTCAGAAGGCCCACCCTCCAGGGATTTTTATCCCCTGTAGTTGTTGTGAGGCAGCTTATACCAGAGTAAATAAACATCAAATCTAGCTTTGTCCCATTCCAGAGTAGTGTGGTTGCACAGGGTTAAGTTGTTATAGCTAAACTTCAAAGAACCGAGTGCGTTTTTGTAAACCTTTTTCCTCCCGCTTTCCTTCAGCGTTTTCTGAAACAAAACCTTTTTCTTTCTCAACATCTCTTGGGAGGTCCCACCTCACCAAGGTTTTGTCATAAAACAGTTGGTAAAACTTTTTCTGGGGTCTTCCCATCCTCTAGCTTTGCTTTGGCTGAAACAGGGTATCCAAAAGGGGTATGGTGCATTACACCATCTACCATACTAGGGACAAGTAGGTGTCACCAAGGGGGTTGTACTGAGTAGTTGTTGGGTCTGCAACATAGAAAACAAATTTTTTTCCTATGATGAGAACTACACGCCAAGATCTATCTACTAGGTACAAAGCAACGGGTGGACATACATCCAACGAGAACTTACCCTCGAAGACAACGAGTTGATGTAGTCGTACACTTGCTGATCTCAAGATCATGAGGAAGTCCGAGTGCGGCAACTCAGCAGCGCATCCGTACTCGCACACACGTTCAAGCCACCGGACAACCTCCACCTCCTTGCTCCAGCGATCAAGTGGAAGCAACAACTCCTTCCAGACAAAATGCCACCGGGAACATGTATCTCGCTAATCCGAGACCATGGGGGAATAATTCTAGAGGGGGAGAGAGATCCTTCACAAGGAGGTGTGTGGAAGAAGGAGGAGGAGGGGGGCTTTTATAGGAGGAGGGGGTTCCTCGCCTCTCCATGGCCAGCGCATGGGTGGTGACCCCTCACCTCCCCCATTCATGTGGTGGTAACCCGTCCACATTAAAATGCCTCTTCACATTCCCTATTAAAGTCCCCACTTTAAATGCATTAAAATTCTCCAAGTTTAATGCTCTCTCATTTAATAAAACCATTTTACTAAATTTATTCAGAATTTTGTTAATTACTTTAATTAACAAACATTCACATATAACCCCTTGCAATATTTCAATATCACATGCAGAACCACTTTCTGTAATTTCACCCAAAACAATTTCCGCGCTTTGCAATTCTTTTGTCTGAAACATATGTGCTCCAAAATGGTGTCCGGTAACTCTTAAGTGTGTCACCCTATGGTTCGCGAATAATGCAGACATGATTGAGACACCTCTCAGATCAATAGTCAGAAGCGGGACCTGGAGATCCATACTGACTCCTGCATATTCAACGATG
Source organism: Avena insularis (assembly GCA_023614405.1). Lineage (NCBI taxonomy): Eukaryota > Viridiplantae > Streptophyta > Magnoliopsida > Poales > Poaceae > Avena > Avena insularis. The sequence continues at coordinate 116,016,616 of CM042692.1, forward strand.
ACGTCTGTGATTGTGAGAACCTTTAACGCTTGTAATTTGATCCCTTTGTCTCATGATATAATACATGTCCGAGATTCAATCATCGGTATCCAAATACCTAGTTTGATCTCGTTACTGACATGCACTCTTTTCTCGTTCCCGTCATATAACATTCTAGTGATCACATCACTTGCTTGCAAGCAATCTCAATGTGATATCACCGAGAGGGCCCAGAGTATATCTATCCGTCATCAGGATTGACAAATTCCACTCTTGATCCATGAGCCTCAACATAACACCTTCGTAGTACTAAACCCATCTTTATAGTCACCCTGTTACGGTGTGACGTTTGATGTTATCAAGATACTCTTCGGGTGTTAGCAATTAACATGATCTCATGGTCTAAGGATAAAGATTACTTCGTATGATGTTATAGCAATGTAAACATAATGACCAGATCGTAATGCTCTACTTCGGATGAATGTTCATCACATCATTCCACCAATGGTGTGACCTTGTTATTAACAACATCAAATGTCCATGATCAGGAAACCTTGATCATCTTGTTAATGAACAAGCTAGTCTATAAGAGAGGCATAACTAGGAAGCATTTTTGTTTATTAAACACACATGTATTGATGTTTCCGATCAATACAATTCTAGCATGTAAAATAAACATCTATCATATATAAGGAATACATAATACCAAATTTATTATTGCCTCTCAGGGCATATTTCCTTCAGTCTCCCACTTGCACTAGAGACAATAATCTAGTTCACATAGTGATAAATCTAACACCCATGGAGTTTTGGTGTTGATCATGTTTTTCCCTAGGGAGAGCTTTAGTCAACTGATCTACTACATTTAGGTCTGTGTGTACTTGACAAATCTTTATATCTCCATCCTTGACATGCTCGCGGATGGAGTGAAACCGGCGCTTAATATGCTTGGAATTCTTGTGAGACCTCGGTTCCTTTGCATTGGCTATGGCTCCATTGTTGTCACAATAGATCACCATTGGGTCCAATGCACTAGGGACCACACCTAGTTCCGTAATGAACTCTTTCATCCAAACCGCTTCAAGCAAAGAACATATTCCGCCTCCGTCGTTGATCCAGCCACCACAGGTTGTTTGGAACTCCTCCAACTAACTGCTGCTCCGTTGAAGAGAAATACGTATCCGGATTGAGACTTAGAGTCATTCGGATCGGTGTCAAAGATAGCATCGACATAATACTTAGCGACTAGATCTTCTTCACCTCCGTATATAAGAGACATATCCCTAGTTCATCTCAAGTACTTGAGGATGTTCTTGACCATTATCCAGTGTTCCGAACCTGGATCAGATTGGTACCTACTAGTCAAACTAATAGCATGTGCCACATCCGGTCTTGTACATAGCATGACATACATAATAGAGCCTATGGCCGAGGCTTAGGGGATCTTATCCATCATCTATCTTTCTTCCGCCGTAGCCGGACTTTGAGTCTTACTCAATGTCTTGCCTTGCAACATAGGTTAGAACCCCTTCTTACTTCCGTCCATATTAAACTTCTTTAATGTCTTATCAAGGTATGTACTCTGCGATAGCCCAATTAGGCGCCTTGATCTATCTCTATAGATTTTAATGCCTAATATATATGACGCTTCACCAAGGTCTTTCATCGAAAATTTGCTTTTTAGATAACTTTTAACACTGTTTAAAAGATCTATATCATTTCCAATCAATAATATGTCATCCACATATAATATAAGAAATGCCACATTGCTCCCACTCACTTTCTTGTAAATACAAGCCTCTCCATAAGTTTGGACAAATCCAAACTCTTTGATCACCTCATCAAAGCGGAGATTCCAACTCCGGGATGCTTGCTTCAGTCCATAGATGGATCGCTGAAGTTTGCATACCTTATTAGCATCCTTAGGATCGACAAAACCCTTAGGTTGTATCATATACAACTCTTCTTCAATATTACCATTGAGGAACGAAGTTTTGACATCCATCTGCCATATTTCATAATCGAAATATGCAGCAATTGCTAACATAATCCTAACTGACTTAAGCATCGCTACGGGAGAGAATGTCTCATCGTAGTCAACTCCTTGAATTTGTCGAAACCCCTTTGCGACAAGTCGAGCCTTATAGATGGTCACATTACCATCAGCATCAGTTTTTCTTTTGAAAATCCATTTATTCTCAACGGCCTTTCGATAGTGAGGTAAGTCCACCAAGGTCCAAACTTGGTTCTTGTACATGGATTCCATCTCGGATTTCATGGCTTCTAGCCATTTGTTGGAATCCAGTCTCATCATCGCTTCTTCATACGTCGCAGGGTCATCCATTTCATCAACCATGAAATTTACAATAGGATTGTCGTACAGTTCAGGAGCTGCACGTGTCCTGCTTGACCTGCGAGGTTCGGTAGTGTCCTCTTTCGGAGTTTCATGATCAATATCATTAGCTCTCTCTTCATTAGGTGAAGTCAACTCCGAAACAACTTCCGGTGCTGCACTACTCGCCATTTCATGAAGAAAAGGTTCAACAACCTCTTCGATTTCTACCTTCCGACTACTCACACCTTTCGCGAGAAACTCCTTCTCAAGAAAGGATCCATTCTTGGCAACAAAAACCTTGCCCTCAGATATGTGATAGAAGGTATACCCAATCGTTTCCTTAGTGTATCCTATGAAGATGCATTTTTCCGCTTTTAGTTCGAGTTTATCCGGCTGAAGTTTCTTCTCATAAACATCGCATCCCCAAACTTTAAGAAAACAACTTAGGTTTGTTTCCAAACCATAATTCATATGGTGTTGTTTCAACGGATTTAGATGGTGCCCGATTTAAAGTGAATGCAGTTGTTTCTAGTGCCTAACCCCAAAATGACAGTGGCAAGTCAGTCAGAGACATCATAGATCGAACCATGTCCAATAAGGTATGATTACGATGTTCCGACACACCATTACGTTGTGGTGTTCCGGCAGGCGTGAGTTGTGAAACTTTTCCACACTCTTTCATGTGTGTGCTAAACTCGTAACTTAGATACTCTCCTCCATGGTCAGACCGTAGAAATTTGATCTTTCTATTATGATGATTTTCCACTTCATTCTGAAATTCCTTGAACTTTTCAAAAGATTCAAACTTGTGTTTCATCAAATAGATATACCTGTATCTACTCAAATCACCTGTGAAAGTAACAAAATAACGATATCCACCTCGCGCCGACACACTCATTGGTCCACACACATCAGTATGTGTGATTTCCAATAAATCTGTTGCCCGTTCTATTGAACCAGAAAACGGCGTTCTAGTCATCTTGCCCATAAGGCATGGTCACATGTATCAAATGAATCAAAATCAAATGATTCCAAAAGTCCATCAGAATGGAGTTTCTTCATGCGTTTAACGCCAATATGACCTAGACGGCAGTGCCACATATATGCAGATATATCATCATCAAGTTTAATCTTTTTAGCATTAACATTATGAATATGCGTAATATTACTATCGAGATCCATCAGAAATAAACCATTCAACACATGTGCATGACCATAAAAGATATTATCCATATAAATCGAACAACCATTGTTTTCACATTTAAACGAATAACCACTTTGCATCAAACACGATCCGGATACAATGTTCATTCTAAGTGCAGGCACCAAATAACAATTATTCAGGTTTATAACTAATCTCGATGGCATATGGAGAGGCAGCGTTCCGACGGCGATCACATCAACTCTTGATCCATTGTCGACCCGCATTGTGACCTCATCCCTTCCTAGTTGTCGCTTGTTCCACAGCCCCTGAATCGAGTTAAATATATTAGCAACCGATCCCGTATCAAATACCCAGGTGCTACTGCGAGTACTAGTTAAGTACACATCAATAACATGTATATCATATATACCTTTGTTTGCCTTGCCGGACTTCTTGTCCGCCAAATACTTGGGGCAGTTGCAGTTCCAATGGCCAGTCCCCTTGCAATAGTAGCACTCGGTATCGGACTTAGGGCCAGCTCGGGGTTTCTTTTCAGGCACGACAACAGATTTGCCACCCTTCTTTCCCTTGTGTTTGCCTTTCTTGTCCTTCTAGAAACCGGTGGTCCTATTGATCATCAACACTTGATGTTCTTTCCTAATGTCCACTTCGCGATCAAGCATTGATGAAGCTCGAAGAGTCTTCTTCATGCCCTGCATATTATAGTTCATCACGAAGCTCTTGTAGCTAGGTGGCAGAGATTGGAGAACACGATGTATGCCCAAGTCAATGGGAATAGTTATTCCCAAGGACACAAGCTTATCGGCGTACCCAGACATTTTGAGTACATGCTCACTAACGGAGTTGTTCTCCTCCATCATGCAGCTAAAGAACTTTTCAGTAGCATTATAACTCTCTACGGCAGCATGGGTATCGAAAATCATTTTCAATTCTCCCATGGTATCAAAAGCATTGCCATTTTCAAAACGCTTTCGAAGTTCTGGATCTAGCCCATACAGTATGCCGCAATGAACTAAATTGTTGTCCTCCTGATGAGTCACATAGACATTCTTTTCCTCGTCAGAGGCATCAGGAGCTGGTGGGGGGCCTAGTGGCGGATCTAGCACATATTGATTTTGTGCAGCAGTGAGGAGAATCCTCAAATTCATAGCCCAGTTGGTGAAGTTGCTACCATTCGCAGCAAGTTTCTCTTTCTCCATGAACACATTGAAATTAAAAGGAGGTGGTGCCATCTACAACAGAATTTGTAAAGTTTATTTAGACTAAGTTTATGATAGATTGAGTTCAACTAATCCAAATTACTAATGAACTCCCACTCAAAAACGACATCCCTCGTGTCCTTTTGGTGATTACATGAACCAAATCCACTACACCAAGTCCGATCATCACGTGAGTCGGTGTAGCTTCAAAGGCGAGCATCTATATGGGCATCATATCAACCATATGACTCATGCTTAACCTTTCGGTCTGTGTTTCGAGGCCATGTCTGTACATGCTAGGCTCGCCAAGTAAGAACCTTAGTACTCGCGTGTGTAAAACTGTCTTACACCCGTTGTATGAAAGCGTAGAGTCGAGTACACCCGATCATCACGTGATGTCTCAAAACACAATCCATAGAACGGTGCATACTCAAGGAAGAACACATTTTATCTTGATATCTAGATGAGGGATCATCTTACAATGCTACCAAAAGCACCAAACTAGCAGTATAAGATGCTAACATCTGATGTGTAAAGTGAGATGATATGGTCCATGCATTTGATCTCTATCATTTGCAACGTGGTATGATCTCTATCATTCCTTTGTGTGTAAGGCCAAGGTCTATGGAACTTACACGTTGAATGTGTTGTAAGAGTATCTATCATACATCTACTTACAACAATACCATATCAATACACTAGCACAACAATGATCTAAACTAGACGGCTCTAATTTATCAATTGCAAGTTTTACGTGGCTTAGGGATTTCGGAGATAGAACCATTCTCACCTACGAACATGAACCATAACAAGGATAACTAAGTTATTAGCAACTCGTTGTAAATCAGATATTGACTATAGTAGGAGAGACAGACACCCGCCAGCCACTTATGCAAATCAAGTTGCATGTCAGTCGTGGAACCGGTCTCATGTACGATGACATGTAAGGTTGGTCCGGGCCGCTTCATCCCACTATGCCACCAATATCCCAAATACATAGAAGATGCAATAACATGATCATCATCGCCCACATATAAACATATGTGTACTACTCGTGCAAAGCACCTACGCATAGATCAGGCTCTGATACCACTGTTGGGTCCGCAGCATAGAAAACAAAAAAATTCCTACAATGAGAACTACACGCCAAGATCTATCTACTAGGTACAAAGCAACGGGTGGACATACATCCAACGAGAACTTACCCTCGAAGACAACGAGTTTTGTTAACGAGTAGGAACTCGTGGTTGATGTAGTCGTACACTTGCCGATCTCAAGATCGTGACGAAGTCCGAGCACCGCAACTCAGCAGCGCATCCGTACTCGCACACACGTTCAAGACACCGGACAACCTCCACCTCCTCGCTCCAGCGATCCAGCGGAAGCAGCAACTCCTTCCAGACGAAATGCCACTGGGAACATGTATCTCGCTAATCCGAGACCATGGGGGAATAATTCTAGAGGGGGAGTGAGATCCTTCACAAGGAGGTGTGTGGAAGAAGGAGGAGGAGGGGGGCCTTTTATAGGAGGAGGGGGTGCCCCTCCTCTCCATGGCCGGTTCATGGGGGGTGACCCCTCACCTCCCCCATTCATGTGGTGGTAACCCCTCCACATTAAAATGCCTCTTCACATTCCCTTTTTAAGTCCCCACTTTAAATGCATTAAAATTCTCCAAGTTTAATGCTCTCTCATTTAATAAAACTCTTTTATTAAATTTATTCAGAATTTTGTTAATTACTTTAATTAACAAACATTCACATATAACCCCTTGCAATATTTCAATATCACATGCAGAACCACTTTCTGCAATTTCACACGAAACAATTTCCGCACTTTGCAATTCTTTCGTCTGAAACATATGTGCTCCAAAATGGTGTCCGGTAACTCTTTGGTGTGTCACCCTACGGTTCACGAATAATGCAGACATGATTGACACTCCTCTCAGATCAATAGTCAGAAGCGGGACCTGGAGATCCATACTGACTCCTGCATATTCAACGATGATTTCTGTGATCGTGTGAACCTTTAACGCTTGTAATTTAATCCATTTGTCTCATGATATAATACATGTCCGAGATTCAATCATCGATATCCAAATACCTAGTTTGATCTCGTTACCGACATGCACTCTTTTCTCGTTCCTGTGATATAACATTCTAGTGATCACATCACTTGCTTGCAAGCTATCTCAATGTGATATCACCGAGAGGGCCCAGAGTATATCTATCCGTCATCGGGATTGAAAAATTCCACTCTTGATCCATGAGCCTCAACATAACACCTTCATAGTACTGAACCCATCTTTATAGTCACCCTGTTACGGTGTGACATTTGATGTTATCAAGATACTCTTCAGGTGTTAGAAATTAACACGATCTCATGGTCTAAGGATAAAGATTACTTCGTATGATGTTATAGCAATGTAAACATAATGACTTGATCGTAATGCTATACTTCAGATGAATGTTCATCACATCATTCCACCAATGGTGTGACCTTGTTATTAACAACATCCAATGTCCATGATCAGGAAACCTTGATCATCTTGTTAATCAACAAGCTAGTCTATAAGAGAGGCATAACTAGGAACCCTTTTTGTTTATTAAACACACATGTATTGATGTTTTCGATCAATACAATTCTAGCATGTAAAATAAACATCTATCATATATAAGGAATACATAATAACAACTTTATTATTGCCTCTCAGGGCATATTTCCTTCAGTAGTACCAAAGAGTAATAGTTCGGAGGAGCCAAACCACTACCATATATACATCAACATATAGTAAACAATGTAGTTTTGATAAACAATAGATAAAACATGCATAAGTAAAGTAGTAGGACAAGGCTTATGAGCAAGAAGGTGGCTTGCCTGAGATCAGCAATATGGCATAATTGTCCCTAGACTTCTTCTTAGAATACCCAATAATATACAAAAATAACTATCTTCTTCTGATCTCCGAGATAATCGCAACTCTCGTCGTCAGGGAGCCCCAATGCAAACAAGCAAGACCACAATCAAAACAAGGCATACAAACATCAATACATACAACAAGCAATGAACAATGCGAGTTTACAAATCAGTTGGTCTTAGGAAGAATGGATTAATAAGATTGGCCTTGTCTTGGAAATAGGGAAGAAAATCCCTTAGGATTTATAGTCTAGAGACTACCTAAGAGATGGATTTTGGACCAAGACCATATCCTGTATGATATCATTGTATAGAAATGGTACCGTCATATAGGTATTGACAAAATGAAGCCAACGAAAGTGGTTTCATCAAATTATCACTTTCCATTGATTTATAATGAATTTTTCTAGTGGGAAAAACTCTAGTTTTAGGAAATAATTCACCAGAAAAGTTCTGGAGCTCAAAAAATTATTTCCTTGGGTGGTTAGGTAGGTATTGATGTACTTTTTCACAGAGAGTTGGAATCACTTCAAAATAATTAACAAAATGCCCTATGAAAATTCTGAAAGGGAGTTCCGGAGCTGTTTTGTCTATTTCACCAGATTAAATCTACAGAAGACTTTGAGTTGATTCCAAGGGCACATGGTAGGCATTTTGAATAACTTTCCGTAGGAATTGGAATCAACCTTTTTGGAGTTGGGGAACTACTATGATGATTTTTCTAGTGAATTAACTATGCCTAGAACAGATTAATTCATGATAAATCCATAGAGGCTTAGAAATTATGGACTCCTACGGTTTGATATATACTGGTGAGAAGGTGCATTGGGAGTTGGAATTATGTTAATAACATCTTTGGTTTGACCTAGGTAATTTTCGAAACATGGAAATGAGGATCCTTTGTTATTTTTAGCAAGGAGAAACTAGAGCTCCACTTGGCATGAGACTTAGTCCCTGAGATAGGTACATGGAGTACATACCATAGGAACTTGGGTTTACCTCAATTGGAGTTGTATAACTCCCAAAAATGATTTAATGGAAAATAGGACACCTCAAGGTGCCTGATTTATTACAAATATACTAAATACCAGTTTGTTACATTTTTGATACTGCATGATAGACAAAACCATAAGGTATCCTAGGAAATTTGTATCAGGTCATTTGGAGGTATTTAACATTTTTATTTGCATTTAAAGTAAACAGCTAGATATGGATTTACAGAAAATGTTTAAAAGAAAAGAGGATGGAGTAGTGTTGGGCCAGATCTAAAGGTGCATGGGCCGGCGGAGCGGATGCGGCCCACGTTGCGGTGCGCAGCAAGCGGGAGCGTGGTTTAAACCGCTGGCTGGCGGGACAAAGTGGTCAACGACTCCGGTCGGCTGAAGGAGTACCGGCGAACACCGACCGTCCGCTTAAGTGGGCACTGACGACCCTGCGTCGTTGTTCCCAGAGAGGAATCCCGGCAGTGACGGAACCCTAGAGCAACGAGGGCGGCTTGGGAGAGGCTCACCGGGGGTTCTCTGATGGCCGTGGAGGCAACAGGGAGACACGGGTGACGACAGCGACTCCGGGGATGGGCGACACGGCCGGTTTCCGCGTCGAGGAGGAGTTCCCACGATGGCGCTCATGGTTGTGCTCTCGGGAGCTCGCCGAAGCTGCTGCTGGGCTTGTTCCTGGGCAAAGAAATAGCAGGGAAAGGGTATGGGAGGTTAGGGGAGCACCGCCCGGTGACATGCAGCGAGGGAGAGGCAAAGAGGAGGGAGCTTAGCTCGATTAGAGGGAGAAGCCCGAGGCTCTTTTCTCTCTCTCTCTCTCGAGCAGCACACGGCAGAGGAGAGGGAGAGGGGGCTCGGGGAAGGTGAGGTGGGGTGTGAGGGGCACAAATGAGGCAGTAGGGGAAGGTTGGTGGCCTCTGGCCCTTATAAGCCGAAGGGTGAGGCTCATGGTGGACTTGTCCTATGGAGAGGTATGGAGGAAGGTGGAAACCAGGGGGGAGGATGTGGTGGTTGTGGAGAGTGGTTTTTGGTGGTGTGCAGAGGGCAGAGGGAGGAAGGGTTGCTGCTGTGGCAAGAGCCTTCGGCAATAGGTGGTTGTCCCACTCCAATTCTCTACCTCCAAACACTAGATGGCAAGGGAGAGGGGTTGCTCCAGTAGCTTAGCTACGGTGCACATTACCATGACTAAGGAGTGGTGCTGTGGAGGCTTGTTGGAGAAGATTGGATGGGTTTTGATTTGGTTTTGGGGTACTAAGAGGTTAATGTCCAAATTAGCCATAAAGGATGATCAAGTGGTATGTCTTTATTTTTTACCTTGACCAACTAAGATAAGGATGCTGGTAAATGGGTAGGTTTAAGTGGCATCTCTGAGATTTATTTGGGATTTTTCAGAGAATTAGAAGTCCACTGAAATCCATTTATCCAAAAAGTGCAGAAATGATTTATAGAAGCTCATTTGATAAATTTACATTGGACAAGGTTGTATTTTTATGTGAGATGGTCCCAAATGTGAATAGACACTTAGGGGAATTTTCCCAAGATTTATTGGAAGATAAAAGTATTTAAAACAATTATTATTCCAATTCAGCCATTTAAGTAAATGGGCAAAAAGAAATAATAAAACCCTTCAAAAATATTTATTTTTGATTTTGGAAATTAGGGTATGATATATGGGTCTCAATTGAGCCAAAAGTTGAGGAAGTGTTTTGGCAAAAACCAAACTTTCCTTTATGGAAAAAGTTTTGGAGGTTTTGTCTATTAAGGAGATTAATTAGATATGGAGCCATAATAATTATGGATAATATTTGATAAATCTTGATGATCAAGGTAGATGAGGTATACAAGGTGTAGCAAGAATTTGCAACCTTGGGAATTGGAAATCCAACTTGAATTAGATGGAAAACAAGGAGTTGTGGATCTAGGGTGATGTTATTTTTATACCACCAAAACCTTGTGGGATCTTGGAGCTCAGAGCTCACCTTGATGCAAGGGGTAGATGGATAGTTAGACCAAGTCATATAGTTGATCATGGCAGAAGGAGTTTTGTTTGGTTACATTTGAGGTGGTCTGGAAGTGATGGCAAACTTTGTTGAAAATAAGGTTGCCATACCAGATGAGTCATGATGCCTTATAAACCATGTGGGTTCAAGAAGCACAAAGATCCACTTGGAACAAGTGAAGTAGATGTGGATAGAACTATATGAGTAGAACATAACCATGCCAGGAGTTGGTCCATAGAAGGTTGGATGATGGTGTGAGCTTCTGCCAAAGTGGGCATTTTGACTAGATTTGTAGGAATAGTTATTTTCTTGCCTACAAAACCATCAAGAACAAGTAGGTTGGAGGATGATCTAACCAAGGGCCGGAGTGGTCCTTGGTAGTCCTTAGGATGGTTAACAAGGTGGTTCAGATGCATTTTCCAAAATGCACAAGGGTTGAGAAAGGGAGGCATTCAAAAAGGTGATGTTGGAAATAGTTTTCCAGACTTAGCCAAATTTGGCAGATTTGGGGATTTTTGACTAGAATGTGGGTGGTGATGATTTTGATGGGATGCAAGGTACCAAGGCATCATCAAGTGGATGATGTTTAAGTGTAGATTGAGTAGGAAGGATCCTTGCTTGATACTGGTCTTCATTGACTTGGAAGCTTCTAGAATTAGATCACTTCAGAGCTGGTCTAGTTACGGGTTTTAGATGATCACCTAGTATCTAGAGATTAGATCCAGATTGTACTCTTGCTTAGGGTTTGGTGATTTCTAAAGTATATTGATCCTAGTGGATGAGCTCCTAGGGTATCTCATACTACTTCTAAGCAATCAAGCCAGACAACAGATCAAGGTAATTCATCTTACAAACAAATCAACTACTACTAGGGTTACCATCAAGCTTAGCTTGAGGTATGGATGGGCAATTTTGAAAGGTTGGATTTGAGTAGGATAAGAGTCCTTGGTATCTCTACCTAGAGTAGAATTTAAAAGCTTTAAAAGGAGGTTTTGGGAAACCTAGAGATAAGAATAGTTGAAAGTTCTGTCTATACAACATAAGGAGATTATATTATATATCTCTCCATAGTTTTGTCAATAGAAAATAGTTTTGGTTACATAAGCATCTTGGCTCACGTTTTGAGATACCAAAACATTTGTGAATACGGAAACTAAGCCAAGACTGTTTTGAGAAGTAGCTTTTGTCTACTGGTGTTAAGGTAAGGAGTATATCATCTAATATACATTTATATGCATAAGCATATCCAACAACAAGCAAACACTTTAGGACAACTAATCAGGGTTGCTGAATTTGGGATGTTACACTAGCTTCATCTCCATGGAAGGAATCAGACCGGGATGCTCACAGACGCCTGCATCGAGCGCGTCTTCTTTGACACCAACGAGCTCCATCACTCCGAGCACTGCCTCGTCTTGCTGTCGCCCGCAGCCGCTTCAGGGTGAGTCCTTGGTGCTCCAGCACCCTCCCTCCGCCTTCCTTGCTTGTTGTATCCGCAACTCGTCGTCGGTCTACAAGCTCCGCCGCCGTGCATCGCTATACCCTGTGCTCCACAGCCAGCATTAAGTTCGCCTTGCTCCACTATTTCGAACGTGCGCATCCATGCTAGCCCACTCGCCCCTGTGCGCCACCGGCTACTGCCATTTGGCCATCTGTTTGGGAACTGACGAGGCTCCCTTGTGGAGTTTGTGTCGCCGCCGCGTGGGTCTAAAGTGGCCCAGACCCCACCTATCAGCCATAGTGGCTAGCCCAGCCCTCCGTGAGAAAAGAGTTAAATGCCCCTCTAACATCATCATGCGCATGTGCTGACGCAATAATCCAATTTAAATCTGTTAAATAATTCCAAAAAATGGTTTAATCTTAAAAAATCAATATCTTATTATTTATAAGTCAAAAAAATATGTATAATATATCAAAATGTTCATAAAAATGAGATCTACACTTTAGCGTCAAAATCATGCATTGTTAAACATATTTAATTACACATTTAATTAGAATAAAAAATCAACCCCCGTAGGTGATTCCGGGGTCTCTCCTGTATTAGGGTTTGCACCCCTCGGACACCGCTTAAATTTCTAATCATGTTTTAGGGTCACATTTCCACTCTATTTAACTTGTCATATAATCATACTTGCTTGAGCATTGCATTGATGCCATGCGTTTATTGTTGTTTACCTTTCTTTCCGGTGTTTCGTTCTTCCCGGTAGAATACAATATCAAGATTGAAGACCGAGATCAAAACCATCGAAGATCGATGAATAATACTTGATCAGCTATAATTGTATTAATACGGAAATGTTAATACATGTTAATACATTAGTGCAATGATGTGATGAACATTCATCCGAAGTATAGCATTACGATCAAAGTCATTATGTTTATATTTCTATAACATCATACGAAGTAATCCTAATCCTTAGACCATGAGATCATGGCAATCACTAACACTATAAGAGTATCTTGATAACATCAAACACCACACCGTGACAGGGTGGATATAAAGGTGGGTTCAGCGCTACAAAGGTGTTATGTAGAGGATCATGGATCAAGAGTGGGATTTGCCCATCCTGATGATGGATAGATATACTCTGGGCCCTCTCGGTGGTATCACCTTAAGATAACTTGCAAGCAAGTGATGTGATCACGAGAATGTTATATCACGGGAACGGGAAAAGAGTGCATGTTGGCAACAAGATTAGACTAGGTATAGAGATACCGATGATAGAATATCGGACATGTAATATATCACGAGACAAAGGGATTAATTTACTATCGTTAAATGTTCTCACGATCGTAGAAGTCATTGTTGAATGTGTGGGAGTCAGTATGGATCTCTAGGTCCTGCTTCTGATTATTGATCTAAGAGGGGTCTCGATCATGTCAGCATTATTTGCGAACTGTAGAGTGACACACTTAAGGGATACCAACACCATTTGGAGCAAATATGTTCTAGACGAAAGAATTGCAAAGCACTAGAATTATTTCAATAGACACCAAAATTGTTTCGGGTGAAATTGCTGAAATTGGTTCTGCATGTGATATTGAAATGTTGCAGGGGTTTTATGTGAATGTTTGTTAATTAAAGTAATTAACAAAATTCTGAATAAAATAAATAAATAAAAGAGTTTTATTAAATGAGAGTTGTATTAAATTTGGTGGAAAATTAATACATTTTAAGTGGGATTTTGAGTGGAGAAAATGGAGGGCCAAATTTATGTTTGTGGAGCTTCCACCACATGAATGAGGAAGAGGTGGGGGCACCCCCCATGGGCGATGTCCATGGGGAGGGGGCTGCCCCCTCTCCCTCCTTCTCACTCACACCTCCTCGTGCAGGATCTCTCTCCCCCTCTAGAATTAATCCCCCATGGTCTCGGATTAGCGAGATACATGTTACTGGTGGCATTTAGTCTCGAAGGAGTTGCTGCTTCCGCTGCATTGTTGGAGCGAGGAGGTGGAGGTTGTTTGGTGTCTTGAATGTGTGTGTGATCATGGATGCGCTGTTGAGTTGCGGCGCTGGACTTCTTCTCGATCCTGAGATCGGCAAGCGTTCGACTACGAGTTCAACCTCGTTACACTTTGTCGGTTTTCGAGGGTATGTTCTCTATGGATGTATATCCACCCGTTGCTTGTATCTAGTAGATAGATCTTGACGTATAATAGTTACCATCATAGGAATTTTTTTGTTTTCTATGATGCGAACCCCACAATGGTATCAGAGCCTGATCTATGCATAGATGCTTTGCACGGGTAGTACACATATGAGTATGTGGGCGATGATGATCATGTTATTGCATCTTATATGTATTTTGGATATTGGTGGCATAGTGGGATGAAGCAGCCCGGACTAACTTTACATATCCTCGCAGATGAGACTTGTTCCACGCTTGACATGCAACTAGTTTTGCATAAGTGGCTAGCGGGTGTCTATCTCTCCTACTATAGTCAATATCTGATTTATAACGAGTTGCTAATAATTTGGTTATCATCATTGTGGTTCCATGTTCATAGGTAAGACCGGTTCTATCATCAAAAGCCCTAAGCCATGTAAACTTGTAATGTATAAATTAGAAGCGTCTAGTTTAGATTGTTGATGGGCTGGTGTCATGATATGGTAATCTTGTAAGTTGATGTATAGTTGATACTCTTACAACACACTTAACTTGTAAGTTCCATGGACCTTGGCCTTACACACAAAGGAATGATAAATATCATACCACGATGCACATGATAGTGATCAAGTGTAAGAACCATCCATTTCACTTTACACATATGATGTTTGCATCTTATATTTCTTATTTGGCATTTTAGTAGCATTATAAGATGATCCCTCATTTAAATATCAAGATAAAAATGTGTTCTTTCTTAAGTATCCACCGTTCTATGGATCGTGTTTCGAGACAAAATGTTATGATCAGGTGTACTCGACTCTACGCTTTCATACAACGGGTGTAAGACATTTTTACAGACGCGAGTACTAAGTTTCTTACTTGGCGAGCCTAGCATGTATAGGCATGGCCTCGGAACACGGACCGAAAGGTTAAGCATGAGTCATATAGTTGATATGAGCCCATATTGATACTCGCCTTTGAGACTACACCGACTCACGTGATGATCGGACTTGGTGTAGAGGATTTGGTTCATGTAATCACCAAAAAGACATGAGGGATGTTATTTTTGAGTTGAGTTGATTCATAATTTGGATTAGTTGAACTCAATCTATCATAAACTTAGTCTAAACTTTAGAAATTCTGTTGTAGATGGCACCACCTGCTTTTAATTTTGATGTGTTCATGGAGAAAGAGAAACTTGCGGCAAATGGTAGCAACTTTACTAAATGGGCCATGAATTTGAGGATTCTCCTCACTACTGCACAAAAGCAATATATGCTAGAAGTGCCGCTAGGCCCCCCACCAGCTTCTGATGCCCCTAACAAGGAAAATAATGTCTATTTGACTCGTCAAGAGGACCACAACTTAGTTCATTGCGGCATACTGTATGGCTAGAGTCAGAACTTCGAAAACGTTTCGAAATGGCAATGCCTTTGATACCATGGGTGAATTGAAAATGATTTTCGATACCCATGTTATCATAGAGAGTTATAATGCTTCTGAAAAGTTCTTTAGCTACATGATGGAAGAGAACAACTCTGTTAGTGAGCATGTACTCAAAATGTCTGGGTACACAGATAAGCTTGTGTCCTTGGGAATAACAATTCCCATTGACTTAGGCATACATCATGTTCTCCAATCTCTGCCACCTAGCTACAAGAGCTCCGTGATGAACTATAATATGCAGGGCATGAAGAAGTCTCTCCCCGAGCTTCTATCAATGCTTAAGGTTGCAGAAGTGGAGATCAAGAAAGAACATCAAGTGTTGATGATCAGTAAGACCACCAGTTTCAAGAAAGACAAGAATGGTAAGCAAAAGGGAAATAACGGTGGCAAATATATTGCTGCGCCTGAAAAGAAATCCCGAGCTGGCCATAAGTCTGATACCGAGTGCTACTATTGCAAGGGGACTGGCCATTGGAAGCACAACTTCCCCAAGTATTTGGCGGAGAAGAAGGCCGGCAAGGCAAACAAAGGTATATGTGATATACACGTTATTGATGTGTACTTGACTAGTACTCGCAGTAGCACCTAGATATTTGCTACGAGATCGGTTGCTAATATATGTAACTTGATTCAGGGGCTGCGGAACAAGCGACAACTAGCAAGGGATGGGGTCACGATGCATGTCGGTAATGGATCAAGAGTTGACGTGTTCACCATCGGAACGCTGCCTCTCCATATGCCATCGAGATTAGTGATAAATCTAAATAATTGTTATTTGGGGCCTACACTGAGCATGAACATTGTATCTAGATCGTGTTTGATGCGAAGTGGTTATTCATTTAAGTCTGGAAACAATGGTTGTTCGATTTATATGAATGATATATTTTATGGTCATGCACCTATGATGAATGATTTATTTCTATTGGATCTCGATAATAGTATTACGCGTATTTATAATGTTGATGCTAAATGGATTAAACTTGATGATGATATATCTACATATATGTGGCACTGCCGTCTAGGCATTAAACGCATGAAGAAACTCCATCCTGATGGACTTTTGGAATCACTTGATTTTGAATCATTTGATACATGTGAGCCATGCCGTATGGGAAAGATGGCTAGAACACCGTTTTTCGGTTTAATGGAACGGGTGACAGATTTATAGGAAAACATACATACTGATGTATGTGGTCCAATGAGTGTGTCGGTGTGTGGTGGATATCATTATTTTGTTACTTTCACGGATGATTTTAGTAGATACGGGTATATCTATTTGATGAAACACAAGTCTGAAACCTTTGAAAAGTTCAAAGAATTTCAGAATGAAGTGGAAAATCATCGTAACAGAAAGATCAAATTTCTGCGGTCCGACCGTGGACGAGAGTATCTTAGTTATGAGTTTAGCGCACATATGAAAGATTGTGGAATAGTTTCACAACTCACGCCTACCAAAACACCACAACGTAATGGTGTGTCAGAACGTTGTAATCGTACTTTATTGGATATGGTTCAATCTATGATTTCTCTGACTGACTTGCCACTATCATTTTGGGGTTATGCACTAGAAACCGCTGCATTCACTTTAAATCGGGCACCATCTAAATCCGTTGAAACGACACCGTATGAATTGTGGTTTGGAAACAAACCTAAGTTGTCATTTCTTAAAGTTTGGGGATGTGATGTTTATGTGAAGAAACTTCATCCTGATAAACTCGAACCCAAAGCGGAAAAATGCGTCTTCATAGGATACCCTAAAGAAACAATTGGGTTTTCCTTCAATCATAGATCCGAGGGTAAGTGTTTTGTTGCCAAGAATGGATCCTTTCTAGAGAAAGAGTTTCTCGTGAAAAGTGTGAGTAGTCGGAAGGTAGAAATCGAAGAGGTTATTGATGAGTGCATATTTGCATCATGTTTTATATTATTGTTTTGCGTTATAGTGGTAGGATCTTGGTATTTTATAGCGTTCACATGCATGTTTTATGTCTATTTTCACCAGAATCAGGACAGCTGATGGATACAATGAACACAATTCTTGGAGCAGTTGTATTGGGGAGAAAAGGAGTCAAAAACAACGTAAATCACTTAGTTGGGAAATATCAATAATACCAGAAGAAAACCCGAAGCGATGAAGGCATCCTGACGGTTGAACGACCAACTATACGGTCGGAATTAATTTTCCAGCCGTATAGTTCCGGTCGTATAGTTGGCGCCGCCACCGCCTCTTCAAATAGTTTCACCCCGTGCAACTAGATCAGGGAGACAACATACAGAACAACCAGAAATCACCAAAACCTCACCTCTGGAAGGCATCTGGAGGGGGAACTCGTCCACCGGGGATCCATCTTCACCCTGCGCAGATTCGGCAGGATAAGACATCGATCTTCATCATCAACCACTGCAACACCACTATCTCCATCCATCGTATCTACATCTTGTCTAGATCTTGTTGTAATTTCTGTACTCATTGTGGATTTATACAAGTAGTATTCATCTATGATAGATTCCATTGTTATTTCCACTATGTTGATTGCCTCCATGTCTGAGTAGATCATTAGTTCTTGGGGAGATGGAGAAACCCTAGTATGAGATTGAAATAAAATAAAGTTTATTATGATATTCGTCATTGGGACCATGTGTTATATTGTCTTCATCTTGATGTTGACCTCTCAATATTTGCCTCTTATGGGGACTCGATGGAGGGAACTACTTGTTGGTAGACTGGGGTGTGTTAGCACTTACAGTGACTATAAAGTTGTTGGCACCCCTTATGTATCAACTTGGGAACCGAGAAAACTCATGGAACATTATCCATGCCATGGGATATGTCCTACGGGATTAAGTCCCTTAATATCATAGTAATTCAATTGATGTCGATTGCTGTCTACTGTGGTTATAAGGATGATGTGATCAGTCGTTGCTACCTATTTGTCCAATGTCGGAGTTCCTCCCACACATACATAGTTGAGAATGTTCATGATAATAATATTGACTTTAGCTCTTTATAATTCTAGAGGTGTATCCGCTAGTCCCTGAGAACGCTTTTCCCATTGTAGTTTCAAATCTCTTTTACATACACGATACTTATTTTCTGTGTTCATTTGTTTTACTTTACTTATTTTTCTCTTATACCAAAAACCCAAAAACACCTTTTTGCACAATACTCGTATTTTATCTTGTTACTTAGAACTTTATTTAGCATTTCTATTATAGTATTTAATTCAAGAGTTATTAGACTCCAGACTCCTGATCCTTGTGGGATCGATATCTTTATTTCAAAACTAGCTACAAACGATCTGTGCACTTGCAGTCATCAAGCTATTTTCTAGCGCCGTCACTGGGAGCTAAGAATTGTTGGTCTTTTAGATTTTGCTTATTTATTTTTGTTTTGCTAAGTTTTGTTTTGAGTTACAGGTTTCCACCAACATGATGGAGTTTGAGCATATGGCTAGTGCTAACCCACTCAGCCACTTTGGGAAGCCCTATGATATTAAAAAAGAGACAACTCTAACGAGAAGACAAGGGGGTTTGAAATAAATCCTCTACTACTTGGTATTCTACACAAGAAGCAATTTACTGGGGATGAAGAAGATCCTGATCCATATGAGAATATTGCATGTTTTAAAGATAAATGTGGCACTTTCCAATTTCCAGGATACACTGCTAATGAGTTAAGGGTTACACTTTTTAGTCATACTTTGACTAGTACAACTCTCTCATGGTATAGATCTCTACCCTTAGAATCCACTACTACTTGGGATAATTTAGCCTATGATTTTCTAGCAAAATATTATCCATTATCAAAATATTTTGGAATCAGGCATCTTATAATGACTTGGAGGAACCGTCCTAATGAAGGACTAGTAAGAGCTTATATCAGATTTAAAGATTTACTTAATAAATGTCCTCATCATGATTTGCCTGAAAGATATTTATTGCATATCTTTTATGGCGGTTTAACTGAACCTAATAAAATTGAGCTAGACTCTTTCACGAAAGGAGCCTTTATGAATCTTCCAATAACTAAAGCTTGGGCTTTACTTAATAGAATCCGTGATCATAGAGTTTCATGGAATTTTGGTCTAGGAAGTGAAGGAGGCATAGACATAGATTATGATTGTATTCATGACTTTAATAAAAAGGGCCATGCTAAAGAATTATCTAAAGAACTTTATTTGGATTCAGATCTTGTGTTGCATGTTGTTAAAGCTTTTACAGAACACATCAAAGCTCCAAAAGAGGGTTTGGTCAAGTATGATCCACCACCTGAACCTAAGAAGAAAAGAGAAGTTAAAGCAACATTGGTCTCCCTAGAACCAATATATGAGATAACCTTTCCCTAACACTACATAGAAGCATATTTTTTGATATGAACAGGTCAAAGACGTACATGAGATGAAGGAAGAGGAAAGTATGCTAGAAATTCAGGAACATCTGGAAGAAACCAAAGATGAAGAGGTAATCAAGGAAGTAATTATGGCTATGTATGCACATTGAAACATAGTTGAACTTGATAAAGAGACTTCCGTATTGGTTGAAGGAAAAACAAAGGTAAAAGATGTGGGTAAGCCTATTCTTCCCTACATATTTAAGAAAACCTCGCATTATGGTTTATGCGATCTTGGCACCGAAGTTAATGATATATCTTATGATTTTTATTTAGAAATAAAAGAAGAAATAGAACTGGCTACAATTGAAAATATTGATATGACGATCATGTTAGCCAATAAAACTCTTAGAATTCCAATGGGAGTAGTAGAAGATGCAACTGTCACAATTAGCAATAAAAACTTTCCTATCGATTTTGTAGTTGTTGATATGCTAGCTGACACTCTTTGCCCAATTATATTTGGAAGAAACTTTTTGAGTGATGTAGGAGCTTGGGGAAGGAGAAAAAGAATTCCACTTTTCCAAATTTAAAGACAGATCTCTACAAATACAAGAAGAAGAGAAAGAGAAAACTATTGAGTAAATGGCAGTTCTCTTCTATGGTGATCAAGAAGAAGAAATAAATGAAGACCCAAATTATGAAGAAATAGTTATGGACGATAAGTCCATAGAAGAACTAGAAGGTGAATTCGATTCACTTCCCATTATAGGGCCTCCAACTAATGAGGCTTTCGAAGAGCCAGAAAAGAGAGGGGACGAGGAATTACCACCCCCAGAATTTAAGACTCTACCAGATAATCTTCAATACAGAATTTTAGATGATACAAATAAATTTCCTGTTATTATTAGTGCTAAACTTTCAGGAGATGAAGAGGAAGAACTCATGAAAGTACTTAAGGATCATCGTAAGGCCTTTGGGTACTCAATGGATGATTTGAAGGGCATTAGTCCCATGATAAGCGTCCATAGAATATTCATGGAGGAAGGTGCTAACCCAGTTGCAGAATTTAATAGATGACTGAAGCCCGAAATGAAGGAAGTGGTAGGAAAAGAAATAGTACGCCTACTGGACGCAGGTATAATCTATCACGTAAAAGAAAGTGAATGGGTAAGTCATGTTCATTGTGTCCCTAAGGGCGTTTTTACTGTTGTTCCTAATGAAAACAATGAATTAATACCTACTAGATCTATTGTTGGACATAGGATGTGTATAGATTTTAGGAAATTGAATAAACAAAATAGGAAAGATCACTATCCTTTACCTTCATAGATCAAAGTTTAGAGAGGTTAGCAAACCACACTCATTTTTGCTACTTGGACGGATACTCTGTTTTTCTCAAATAGCTGTTCATCCTGATGACCAACTTAAAACAACTTTCATTAGTCCTTATGGTTTACATGCTTACCGACGTATGCCTTTTGGTTTATGTAATGCTCCAGCTACTTTTCAAAGATGCATGACTGCAATTTTTGCGGATTTTATAGAACTGATAATGGAAGTATTTATGGATGACTTTTCTGTCTATGGAACTTCATTTATTAGTTGCTTGGATAATCTCAAAAGAGTTTTACAGTGTTGCGAAGAAACCAGTCTTGTTCTAAATTAGTAGAAGTGCCATTTTATGATCAAAGAAGGTATAGCCATTGGACATAAGGTATCAGGTAAGGGAATTGAAGTGGATAGAGCTAAGGTTGAGGCCATAGAGAGAATGCCACAACCTAGGGATATAAAAGGTATAAGAAGTTTCCTTGGTCATGTGGGTTTTTATAGAAGGTTCATTAGGAATTTGTTTGGAATATCTAAACCTTTGACTAACCTTCTGCAAAAGGGAGTAAGATTTAACTTTGATGATAAATGTCTTCTAGCCTTTGATAAACTTAAATATGCTTTATCCCATGCTCCTATCATTAAACTACCTATCTAGTATATGACTTTTGACTTAATATGTGAAGCTAGTGATGATGATGTAGGATTAACTCTGGGACAACATATAGGTTGCAGATTTAATATTATACATCATGCTAGTAGAACTCTTAATAGTGCTCAAAAGAATTATCCTAAGGAAGAAAGGGAACTTTTTGCTGTATTTTTCTCTTGCGATAAATTTTGTTCTTATATAGTTGATGCAAAAGTAAGAGTTCATACGGATCGTGATGGTTTAAAAGAACTCCTTGAGAGGAAAAATCATAAGCCAAGACTGATCCGTTGGATCCTTTTACTTCAAGAATTTGAGTTGTACATTATGCAGAGGCAAGAAATAAAGATGTTGGGTGCAGTGTCCATATTCGCCTAGCAAGACACCAATCTTATTGAGAGGAACTTTAGTCCTAGTGATTTTCGTTTATGAGAATTATTAAATGAACTAAGGTCAATTCCTCCAAAAGAGAACAAGTCTTTGTTGTTGGAGGAGCTTGTCATCCCCGAGTAATTAAACGGCAAGTGCAAGGTAAGTGTTCTTATTCAAATAAGTGATTTTTTCACAAATTCTACTTCTGAAATTTTTTACTTTGAATTCCTCATGTTTTTCTGAAGTCTCTGAAGGTTTTTACCAACTATACGGTCGCAACTATACGACCGGAGAAAAATCTCCCGCCGTATAGTTGGTCGTTAAACCTTTTGCACCTTCTTTCTGAAATTGTTTTTGATGTCTAGAAACTATATGGTCGAAACTATACTGCCGGAGAAAGTCCTCCCGCCGTATAGTTGGTTGTTAAACTCTCAGACATTTTTGATTTTCGATGTATGGATCTATACGGTTGCAACTATACGGCTGGAGAAAATCTTCCCGCCGTATAGTTGGTCATTAAACTCTCAGACATTTTCGTTTACTTTTTCAGTTTTCTAAAAAACGGTTTTGTCAGTTCTGAGTCAGTAACTTAATCGACCTGGACTCGACATGTTTGGAAATATCTGCCGAGAACAAACTATACGGCCGGATCTATACAGGCCGCGCCTGTATAGTTGGTCATTACGCGGCAGAACTCCTCCAAATCCGGGTTTTCTTTCCTTGTTTCGTTAAGATTGTTTTCTTGGGTATGAATTTGGTGTTTCTGACGAGTTTTACCGACCTATGACCCCCCTTATATACTGCCATTGTATCTCTCTCTAATCATAATCTCTATAAACCAATCTACCTCTTATTCATACGTGAGGACACGCAACCAAGGGACAGAAGCCAAGGAGAGAAGTTCCTATGGAGATCGGGAGCAATAGCAAGCAAGGAAAGGAGATCAAGACTGTCCCTATGGAGTTCCTCGACACCGACACTGTCGGAAGAGGGAGTTGAGGGCCCTTGAGATGAATATTGAAGAGATGGACAAGGAGACACCGGGGACACCCAAACATCTTTGATTTCTCGACTTTATCTTGACAAACTTGATGAAGATATTAAGAAGACAACCAAATCGGGTTTTTCTATGAGTCTTAAGGCAATACAAACCCTTCAAGATAACAATGAGCTCATTAAAGAACAATTGAAAGTGCTGGAGAGGAATAATCTTTTGTACAAGCTGCGTGTTAAAGAATTAGAGGCTGTCAATCAATCTCTCCGTCTCAGGCTGGCCCGTGAAGAGAAGATACCGTGTGCCATGGCGCCACAGTGATCTACAATAATCATGATATCAAATAATCACAAGGGATTAGTTGATCCCGCCTGGCTTGATTCCAAGCCTGGGGAGATCTTTAAGACCTTGTAATCTATCTGATAAGTTTTACATTACTATTTTATTTTTGCATGAGTTCAAATAGAAATAAATTTTGCATCATTAGAATTCCCTTTAGGAATAGCTGATCCCTTTTTATGAAATTCCGAGTTTATTATCATATATGGAGCAATATTGAGTTTGTGCTTGTCCTATTGGATATATGAATGGCTTGAGTATAATTTTACTTGCACTTGATGATAGCAATAGGAGTCTTCCACACCATTGGTATACAAAGATAATTTTGTCAATATGTTGTAAGTTCACGGTTTGATTTACAAAGAAAAATTATGAAATCTGTTAAGTTGAAAAAGAAACCTTGAACAAAGGAAAATTAAAGTGATATCAAATTAGAGTGAGAACAAGACGAGGTAGAATATTCAAGCTATAAAGATTACTTCATATACAATTGGAATTTAGTAATTGAGATCGTTAAACTTTGAATTCCTACATGAAGTGTAATGTATGGCTAGCTCCTTTGCACATCACTTAAACAAAAGTGTGAGCATATATATAAAAAAAGAAAAGAGAGAAGAAAAGGAGCGAATCTGCAAAGAGCAAATAGGAATAGACCACTATATTATAGTATGACAAAGAAGCATTTGATATTTTAAATCCCAAGTGAATATGTTGATCCAAAAACACTTGGGACTACCTTGCTAACTCATTTGGTTGAACCGAATACTTCTACATCAGATTGAGAGTGATCTTTTGTGAACTATTAAATGCTAAGGTATGGAAGCATGCTGATATTATTCGGATGGTACGAGTAAGGTACTATTCATGAACTTATTCCTATGTATCATATATGATAAACACATGCTGCAACTACCTCATTTATTTTATCGACTCAACTTCATGAATATGTGGATCACATCCATTAAGCTAAACTTGCTCGGGACGAGCAAAAGTCTAAGCTTGGGTAAGTTGATGAGTGCATATTTGCATCATGTTTTATATTATTGTTTTGCATTATAGATGTAGGATCTTGGTATTTTACGGTGTTCGCGAGCATGTTTTATGTCTATTTTCACCAGGATCAGGACAGATGATGGATAAAATGAACACAATTCTTGGAGCAGTTGTATTGGGTAGAAAATGAGTCAAAAACAATGTAAATCGCTTATTTGGGATATATCAATAACACCAGAAGAAAACCCGGCGCAATCAAGGCATCCAGACGGTTTAACGCCCAACTATTCGACGGGAATTTATTTTCCAGCCTTATAGTTCCGTTCGTATACTTGGCGCCGCCACCGCCTCTTCAAATAGTTTCACCCCGTGCAACTGGATCAGGGAGACGACATACAGAACAACTAGAAATCACCGAAACCTCACCTCTAGAAGGCATCTGGAGGGGGAACTCGTCCACCGGGGATCCATCTTTGCCCTGCACAGATCCAGAAGGCTAAGGCATCGATCTTCATTATCAACCGCTACATCACCACCATCTCCATCCATCATATCTACATCTTGTCTAGATCTTGTTGTAATTTTTGTACTCATTGTGGATTTATACAAGTACTATTCATCTATGATAGATTCCATTGTTATTTCCATGGTGTTGATTGCCTCAATGTCTGAGTAGATCATTAGTTCTTGGGGAGATGGAGAAACCCTAGTATGAGATTGAAATAAGATAAAGTTTATTATGATATTCATCACTATGACCATGTGTTATATTTTCTTCATCTTGATGTTGAGAGAAGTCGACCTCTCAATATTTGCCTCTTATGGGGACTCGATAGAGAGAACTACTTGTTGGTAGACTGAGGTGTGTTAGCACTTACGTTGACTATAAAGTTGTTGGCACCCCTTACGTATCAACTGATGTGGTTATGAGGATGATGTGAGCAGTGGTTGCTGCCTATTTGTCCAAATACGGAGTTCCTCCCACACATACATAGTTGAGAATGTTTATGATAATAATCTTTACTTTAGCTCTTTATAATGCTATAGGTGTATCTGCTACTCCCTGAGAACACTTTTCCCATTTTAGTTTCAAATCTCTTTTACATACGCAATACTTACTTTCTATGTTCAGTTGTTTTACTTTACTTATTGTTCTCTTATACCAAAAACCCAAAAATACCTTTTTACACAATACAAGCATTTTATCTTGTTCCTTAGAACTTTATTTAGCATTTCTATTGTAGTATTTAATTCAAGAGTTATTAGACTTCAGACTTCTGCTCCCTGTGGGGTCGATATCTTTATTTCAAAACTAGCTACAAATGATCTGTGCACTTGCAGTCATCAGTTATTGAACCTTCTCTTCACGAAACGGTGAGTGGCGTAGCACCGGAAATTGTTCCGTAGTTGACTTCACCAAATGAAGAGCGAACTAATGATAATGATCATGAAACTCTGAAAGAGGACAGTACTGAACCTCACAGGTCAGGCAGGACACTTGCAGTTCTTGAATTGTATGGAAATCATGTTATGAATTCCATGGTTGATGAAATAGATGACCCTACGACGTATAAAGAAATGATGATGAGCCCAGATTCCAACAAATGGGTAGAAGCCATGAAATCCAAGATGGAATCCATGTACGAAAACCAGGTTTGGACCTTGGTGGACATACCTCACGACCGAAAGGCCGTTGAGAATAAATGTATTTTGAAAAGAAAAATGGATGTCGATGGTAATGTGACCATCTATAAAGCTGGACTTTTCGCAAAGGGGTTTAGACAAATTCAAGGAGTTGACTATGATGAGACATTCTCTCCCGTAGCTATGCTAAAGTCGGTTAGGATTATGTTAGCAATTGCTACATATTTCGATTATGAGATATGGCAGGTGGATGTCAAAACTGCGTTCTTCAATGGTAATATTGAAGAAGAGTTGTATATGATACAACCTAAGGGTTTTTTTGATCCTAAGGATGCTAACAAGGTATGCCATCTTCAGCAATCCTTCTATGGACTGAAGCAAGCATCCCAGAGTTGGAATCTCTGCTTTGATGAGGTGATCAAAGAGTTTGGATTTGTCCAAACTTATGGAGAGGCTTGTATTTACAAGAAAGTGAGTGGGAGCAATGTGGCATTTTTAATATTATATGTGGATGACATATTACTGATTAGAAATGATATAGATCTTTAAAACAGTGCTAAAGGTTATCTAAATAGCTAATTTTTTATGAAGGACCTTGGTGAAGCGTCATATATATTAGGCATTAAGATCTATAGAGATAGATCAAGACTCCTAATAGCACTATCACAGAGTACATACCTTGACAAGATTTTAAAGAAGTTTAAAATGGACGAAAGTAAGAAGGGGTTCTTACCTATGTTGCAAGGCAAGACATTGAGTAAGACTCAAAGTCTGGCTACGGCGGGAGAAATAGATATAATGGATAAGATCACCTATGCTTCATCCATAGGCTCTATAATGTACGCCATGCTATGTATAAGACCGGATGTGGCACATGCTATTAGTTTGACTATTAGGTACCAGTCTGATCCGGGTTCGGAACACTAGATAGTGGTCAAGAATATCCTTAAGTACTTAAGAAGAACTAAGGAAATGTTTCTTGTATACGGGGATGAAGAAGGAGATGGTCGCTAATTGTTATGTCGACACTAGCTTTGACACCGATCCGTATGACTCTAAGTCTCAATCCGGATACGAATTTCGCATGAACGGAGCAGTAGTTAGTTGGAGGAGCTCCAAACAACTTGTTGTGACAAGATCGACAAGCGAGGCGGAATGTATTGCTGCTTCAGAAGCAACATAGGAAGCGGTTTGGATGAAGGAGTTCATAACTAAACTAGGTGTGGTTCCTAGTGTGTTGGACCCAATGGTAATATATTGTGACAACAATGGATTCGTAGCCAACACCAAGGAACCAAGGTCTCAAAAGAATTCCAAGCATATTAAGCGCCGGTTTCACTCCATACGCGAGGATGTCAAGGATGGAGATATAAAGATTTGTACAATACATATGGATCTCAATGTAGCAGATCCGTTGACTAATGTTCTCCCTAAGGCAAAACATGGTCAACACCAGAACTCCATGGCTATTAGATTTATCACTATGTAAACTAGATTATTGTCTCTAGTGCAAGTGGGAGGTTGAAGGGAATATGCCGGAGAGGCAATAATAAAGTTGTTATTATATGTATTTCAAGTATATGATAGATGTTTATTTTGCATTCTATAATTGTATTAATACGGAAACATTAATACATGTGTGTTTAATAAACAAATAGAAAGTTCCTAGCTCATAAAATAGCTCGTTGATTAACAAGATGATCAAGGTTTCTTGATCATGGACATTGGATGTTGTTAATAACAAGGTCACAACATTAGTGGAATGATGTGATGAACATTCATTCAAAGTATAGCATTATGATCAAGGTAAAGCTGGAGTGAAAAAATGTGCCTCACGGGTAGGTGTGTGTTTGGCTCTAGCATCTCGCTGGGCGATGGTGGCGGCGGCAAAGGTTTGCCCCGCTGGAGGTTGCTGCGGCGCGGGTGTGTGGTCTCCCGCCGTCCGGTCATCGTCCGCACGCGCGGGCTGGCGGGGGAGTCGGTTCTCGCTGCTGAGCTAGGAGCTCTCCAATGAGGATGACTCTAACGAGGAGTTCCCTAGGTCTCCCTATGCTGCTCCGCCTCTGATTATTCTAGCAGGCTTCATCGAGGCGGCGCTTGAATCTCCGCGGTGGGGTGCTGCTGGCCGCGTGCCTTCGTCGCCGGTCTCCGTGGGCTCTTGGTGCCTGCGTCTGGCGGGGCAGGTGCCGAATCTTAGGGATTTGGCATCTGGGCGGGAGTTCCCTCCACTGCCATTGAGCTCGTTGCCGGCGGGGGTCGCGCCGGCTGTGTTGTTTCGCGTTGGTGACCTCGTCGTGCTGGTGCCGTGGCCGGAGGAGCCGCCGCGGCCTCCGCCGTCGCCAGTGTGTTTAGGGTTGGGGCGGTCGGAACTGGAGGCGTGGGGCATGAAGTCTGGGTTGTTGTCAGGTGATGGGCTACTAGGCTGGGGGCTGCTTGGTCCCATCCCCTCCTCGGTGTCGAGCGTTCATTCCATGGACATCTCTGGTGAGGTGGCATAATCCCATGTTGGTGGGGCCCAAGTGTCTAGCCCAGGAGAGGTCGTGCGGCCCCTGCCACTACATAAGTGGATGTGGGTGCGGTCGGGAACCCTAGATCTTTCTTTAGGCTTCCCAGCCCCTCCTCACGATATCCGCCGCAATCGCGCCCTCGCCAAGTTCCTCTTCCCCTCCCCCTCCCCTTCCTCTACTGGTCTCTCCCCGGTGAGCATGGAGCTTTGCCACTTCTTCCCCAAGGGGAAAGGCAAGCGCTTGTACGAGGATGTAACATCCCAAAACTTCAATCCAAGAGTATCAAAGATCCAATCATCCAAAAATAGGGTTAACAAAAACTTTTCCATTTTTAAAATGAAAGCATTCATATTGTGTGCATTTAAATAGGAGTTGTTTGAATTGCCATGATTAAGTGATCCAATGCTTGTAAAATGTTTCTTAGGTGAGTTAAACATCATCTACATCATTCCCAAACTTTTTCTAAAGAAAATCAAATCAAAAAGATTTAAAATGGAGAAATGGTCATTTTGCCAAAATTAACTCCCATGTCTACTTTGGCTATTCCTAGTACTCAAAAATTAACAGAAACAATTCTTGATCTTTGCACCCCTTGCTAGTACACATAATGAGGTACCAAGGCCCACCTTTTGATCTTCTAAAACCTTCAGAACTATTTTAAATAACAGTTCAAAATTGAATCTTTATCATATGGGAAGATCCCACTTTTTCAAAAACCACTCAAACAAGCTCAACTTTCAAAACCCAAGCATCTGCAGACTCACCAGCACCAACTTAGCACACCCACCAAAAATCTTTTCAAAATTCAAAACTTGAGTTCTTGCCATTTCATCGAATGTGGCATACAAATCAAACAAAAACCAAACACTATTATGAGCAGTGATTAAAGCCTAACTTGTTCCCTCTCTAGCTCACAACCATCTCAGTAGATCAGCTAGCAAGTTAAACCAAGCACTAGACTCACTGTAAGCTGGGCAATGACATCAATGGTGAACAGCCGAAGCTCACCATGCCACCCCAGTGGAGACAACAAGCTAGGAGGAGATTTAGCCATGCCAACTTTGTCTAGGAGGCAGCCCACTGTCCATCGCCACTCCCTGTCTAGCGCCCGAACCTTGCCAACCCCTGGACCACACGCACGGACCGTGCCCAGCCCGCCAGCAACCATGCCGAGCATGCGCTAGAGCGCCACCCTCGACCGACGCCATCGCGCCGCCCCGCTTGCATACATGATCACCACCGACCCAGGAGACCGCCAGACATCCCCGTTCGCCGCCCCATAACGCACAGCCATCGCTCGTCGTCGAAGCCGCCGCCTCTGCCGCGCAGAGCATCACGTGTTCCAGACCAAACCGCACCGCCCCACGTCTCGCCGCCGTGTCATTGAGCATCGCCAGGGAGCACCGCACCGCCCCCTACCGTCGCCCATGCCGATAGCCGTCTGTACCATCGACCACGACGAGCTCACCGTGCGCCCCGTCGGTCCCCTCTCGCCACTATAAATAGAGGCCACCCCAGCCGATTTGAGCACACCATCTCACTCACCACCTCTCACACTCACTCCCCACCGCCAGCCGGAGCCGCTCGAGCACCAGAGCGCCGGAATTGCAGCCGGAGCCGCCGCCTCGGGAGGAGAAGGGCGTCGTTGATCCAGGCTGCCCCAGGAGAAGCTGCCGGTACCAGGAGGTTCGCCGTCGTTGACTTCGTCGTTCGCCCGCCTCGCCGACCCTCGCCTGAACCCCGGTGATCCCCTAACGACCCCCACTGGCCGCTTAGGTTCTGCTCACGGCTGCCCAACGCCGACGATGACCCTCACCGCTGGATTAGAACCAGATCGCACGACCACTGTCGCCCTGCCATTGTGTTAAGTGTCACGACAAGCGGGACCCTGTCAGTGAGCCTGTGCCACACAAAGGCCACCTGGCCGGCCCATTTCGCTCTCAGCTGTTGGAAATTCAAATTAGGATTTTTCTTTTTAGTTAGAATATAGTTTTTGTCCTGTGTTTCAAAAATCAATTCTGTGAGTTTGGCAAATCCAAATTGCATGAAACTAATTTTGTCTGAAAGGTATTGAAATGCTCTATCCAAGCCCGTTGGATTTAGTTCAATTAGATTTATAGATCTCTCCTAATAAAAATGAGAAGACAGAAGCTTTTACAACTTGCAACATTTTTATAAAATCAACCAAGTTAGCTTTTGAGTTGATTACAACTCTCAAAAATCACATTTCATCATATCTATCCAAATATGTAATAATCTTAAGGTTTACATGCAGTGACTTTGGACTAGTACCAAAATAATGCTATATAGGCATTTCTAGTCACTTTAAATCATTAAATAATAAACTTAAACTAAAGTAATATTGATCCAACCTTTAAATCTCATTCCCACCTGTGGAATATGTGGTGAGGACATGTGTCCACATGATCTCATATTTTGGTGGTGAATATTAAATTTTAGTTAACATTTCAATGAGTAGAAATTACTTTTCTAAAATAAAAAGATTAAAACTATTGAATTAAAACTTGTAATGTTTGTGATGATAATAGATCATCAATTGTGTGCTTTAGAATGCTACTTAGCCTAGTTAAGTATTGTTTGGTGATTGTGCACTCCCTATGTATTTCTAGACGATAGTACCGACCAAACTCTCGAGGAGGAGGAGTTCTACCAGGAAGAAGAA
This sequence comes from Avena insularis, assembly GCA_023614405.1. Classification (NCBI taxonomy): domain Eukaryota; kingdom Viridiplantae; phylum Streptophyta; class Magnoliopsida; order Poales; family Poaceae; genus Avena; species Avena insularis. Next base: position 116,048,093 of record CM042692.1, read on the forward strand.
GAAGACAACTTCAACCACTCCACCAACCAAGGCAAGCCACTATTAGCAGGGCAAGCTAACCCTTGCAAACTTACCTTAGCAAGCTATGGTTAACAAACTAGAATAAACTAGATGGTTTAGCAAAGATGCCTTAAGCATGCTTTAATCACACCCCTTTTCACTATTAATGCCCCAAGTCTCATGGACAAGTTTTACCCCACCTTCGATTATACAAAGTTCTTTAATTAATTTTGAAGGTAGCATAAAGAGTATAAAACTTGACCTAATTAGAAACCCTTAGATGTCATTCTATGGCATGAGATTGATCCCACCTTTCCACCTTAGTGAACACTCTTAACCTAGTGTTTTAGAATAGATTAAACTTGAGTCACTTTAGATGGAGACACTTGGTGAAAATGAGTTATGAAAACCTTGGAATGATGAGTCATTCTATTGAGATGTTTTGACATGTGTTGAGAAACACAATTGGTTTATGATGATGAAAATGATGAGGCATGAGCCTTAACCCTTTTGATAAAACTGATGGTTGGATTCGGATGCGATACCATTCCAAATTTACCGTACAACCACATTACCTGAATTGGGTAAGGTTTAGCTAGAAATTTATATGCATTAGTATTAGTTCCCTCACGGGAGAGGTTTGAGCTGAGGCTACCTCTTAATGTTGTCCACCTATGCAGTGCCCAAGATGACCGATGGTCATGGTTGGGAGGCCATGCTCATAGGAGAGGTGCTTATACTAGGGTGTGTAAAGGGAAGGTTATGTTTGATTATCTGCATACTAAGTATGATGATTCAGTGGTTATCCCCGATGATGTATCGAATCTTGAGGTGAAAGTGTACCACCTCAGAGTGTCAAACTATTCGAATAGCTGGCCATGATTATGGACAGTTGGGATGGCCATACTGTTTCGTTGTCAGATGTTTTCTAAAGACCTTGAAATGAATGATGAACCTTGACTTGACCACAACAGTGTTGTGTAGGTGAAATTAGCTTCCCAACTTAAGTGATTCTAGACTTTACTTTATCTTTTCTTGTTTCAGAACTCAGCTTAGGTTTCAAACTTAACTTGATAGTTATTCTTTCAATTCAGTACTTTAACTTAGAATCATAACCCTTGCTAGTAGTATTTTGCGAGTACTTAAAGAGTACTCATGGCTTTTGTCCCTGGCTATTATCATGGCCAGACTATGAAGGAGATTATCAAGATGATGGTCAGCAGGATGGCTATGATAACTGGGACTATCTCTTCACAAGATTGCTTGTGCCCTCAAGATGGACCCCACCGCCACGCTTATCGCTTATTTCGCCGCTTGTTGTATTAAAGACTGGATCATGAGATCCTTATTTGTGTAAAACCTTATGTATGGTTTGTAATGGATGATGTACTATGATATCCAATCCGTTATGTCTCGCAAAAATGGTAATCCTGGGATTGCGAGGTATGGCATAACGGGCATCTGGGATTAAAAATCTGGGTGTTGACAGAGGAGTACTCGGAAGGTTGGGACTACTCGAGGTGCGCCGAGGAGGGCAGACAGAGATCCGGTCTGCCACGCTATAGCAGAGAAGATCTGTGCCACAAGATCTCGTTGGAGCAAGAGGAACAGCGCCGCCAGCAGAGGGCGCTCGATGATGCTTCAGACAGGCCACGTGAGAAGAGCAACTACCGCAGGGAGCGGCAGGGCTCCCAGCTCGGGGGAAACCGTGGTAGGGACCATGGTCGCCCGCCGTTGAGGAAGAAAGGCAAACAGACCAGGAGGGTGCCAAGGCCGGAAGGGCCGGACGTTGAGGGTGCTATTGAGATGAATGCAGCAGACAAAGAAGTTGCAGAAGACGCGTCCAACATTACGTGCTACAATTGTGGTCAGCTGGGCCACGTGTAGGCAGAGTGTACCTCGGAGGCGTTCTGTATCAAGTGCATGCAGCCGGACCACCTTTCAGCGATGTGTATCGCTGGGGCGCACATCAGAGGCGACCTAGGTTGGCTTCGGTCAGGAAGGCAAAGGCTTTGTCTGCTTCGAGATTCGACACCAGGAGCTAGAACGCGCGGCTTTCAACTCAGCCCTGATTCTCGTGGAGGGTGACCTGACCACGGAGCAAGTGGAGGAAGAATTCAAAGACCTGGTTGACGAGCAATGGGACTAGCAGGTGCGGAAGCTCTCCCCAGCAGATTTCTCCCTCATCTTTCCTTCTAAGGAAAGTCTGCGAATGGCCATTCGTGGGGGAGGACCGCGCCTGCCGAAGAGCAGGCTCCACGCGCTGGTTCAAGACTCGGCGGTCAATCCTTTGGCGTCGGATATTCTGGTGGAAAATTGGCTTTTCTCCTTGATGTTCCGCCCCCTCTTAGGCATGTTGATCGTCTGTTGGCGGGCACGCGTGAGGTGGGTCAACCAGTGGTGGTGGATGAATACTCCCTGATTAACCCCAAGTTGCTGGTGCGGATGAAATTTGGGCTTCGTGCGCCAGCGGTGCTTATTCCACACATCGTGCTCTTTGTGAACTCTCAGGGCTTCAAGATCCGTCTCGAAGAAGACCCGGGCGTGCGGGGGCTGCTCCGCCCCCTCCGCCGTTGCTGTCAACACCCGGATTTTTAATCCCAGATACTTGTTATGCCATACATCGCAATCCCAGGATTACCATTTTTGTGAGACATAACAGATTGGATATCACAGTACATCATCCATTACAAATAATAATAAGGTCTTACACGAATAAGGATCTCATGATCCAGTCTGAGTACAATCAAGTACCGGAATAAATAGCATAGTGGTGGGGTCCATCTTCAGAGTCACAGGCAATGCTGACAATGGGAGATAGTCCTAGTTATCATAGCCGTCCTGATGTCCTTCATCTTGGTAATCTCCTTCATAGTCTGGCCATAGGAATAGCCAGGGACAAAAGCCATGAGTACTCTTTAAGTACTCGCAAACTATCACTAACAAATAACATAGTTCTAGTAGGAATGCTAACTCTAAGTTTATTTGCAAAGTTTAGTTTAAAACCTAAGATGAGTTCAGAAACAAAGAAAGGTAAAAGAAGTTTGAAAACACTTAAGTGGGAACTTAATTATCATAGTCACAACTCTGTTGGGGTTAAGTCATGTCACACTTCATTTCATAAGTTGTTTTGAAAACATCTGACAACGGACCAGTATGGCCACTCCAACTGTCCATAACCGCGGACACGGCTATTCGAATAGTTTGACACTCTGCAGAGGTGGTACACTTTCACCACAAGATTCGATACATCTGTCAGGGATAACCCTAAATCATCATACTTGGTATGCAGATAATCAAACATAACCTTTCCTTTACACACCCTAGTATAAGCACCTCTCCTATGAGCATGGCCTCCCAACCATGACCATCTGTCATCTTGGGCACTGTATAGGTGGACAAATTGAGATGTAGCCTCATCTCAAACCTCTCCCACGAGGGAACTAATACTAATGGATATAAACTTCCGGCTAAGGCTTACCCAATTCAAGTATTGTGGTTGTACGGTAAAATTGGAATGGTATCGCATCCGAACCCAACCATCAGTTTTGTAAAAGGGCTAAGGCTCATGCCTCAACATTTTCATCATCATAAACCATTTGTGTTTCTCAACACATGTCAAAACATCTCAATAGAATGACTCATCACTCCAAGGTTTTCACAAATCATTTTCACCAAGTATTCCCATCTAAAGTGAATCAAGTTTTGAGTTTTGTTCCAACTACTAAGTTAAGAGTGTTCACTAAAGTGGGATGCTAATGTCAATATCATGCCATAGAATGACATCTAAGTCTAACTAGATAGGACAAGTTTTATACACTTTATGCTACCTTCAAACAAGTAAAGGACTTTAGTAAAGTAAAGGAAGTAAAGCTTGTAAATAAGACTTGGAAAAGATATAAGTCAAAGTGGTATAACCAAAGCATGCCTAATGCATCTGCTTCTGTTATCTTGATTGCAAGAGTTAGCTTGTTTTGTTAATGATGGCTTGCTAGTGTAATACTTGCAAGTGTTAGCTTGCCTTGGGTAGTGCAGTGGTTGAAGTTTTCTTCCTCCTCCTCTTGGTAGAACTCCTCCTCCTCGTAAGCTTGGTCGGTACTATCGTCTAACTATACATACGGAGTACAGCATCACCAAACAATACTTAACTAGTCTACTTAGCACACTAAGGCACACATTTGATGATCTAGTATCATCACAAGCATCACAAGATTTAATGAACTAGTTTCATTCTTTTTATTTGAGAAAAGTAATTTCTACTCATTGAAATTAACTAAGATTTAATATTCTCCAATTAAAATATGGGATCATGTGGACACATGTCATCACCACATATTCTAACATATGGGAATGTGATTTAAAGGTTGGATCATATTTTAATAAGTTTAAGTTTAATAATTAATGATTTAAAGTGACTAGAAATGCCTATATAGAATTATTTTGGTACTAGTCCAAAGTCACTGCATGTAAACCTTAATATTATTACATATTCAGATAGGTATGGTTAAATGTGATTTTTGAGAGTTGGACTCAACTCAAAAGCTATTATGGTTGATTTTACAAAAATGTTGGAATGTGAAAATGCTTTTGTCTTGTTATTTTTACTAGGAGAGTTCTCTAACTCTAAATGAACTAAATCCAACGGGCTTGGATAGATCTTTTCAGTAGCTTTCTAACAAAATTGGAATCACTCGATTTGGTTAAGTAAATCTTCCTGAATTGATTTTTAAACTAATGTAAAAAATTGAGTTTAAGCCTACATAGAAAAATCCTTATTTGAATTACTAGGTCAGCGCGGGAAATGAAATGGGCCGGCCCAGTGACGCTCAGCGGCACAGAGGGCGACTGACAGGTTGGTCCCGCTTGTCAGCGACACGTACAACCCGAAAGAGTATGGGACGATCTGGGCGCTATGATTAGAAGATAGATCAATGGTCCACAGTCGTCGTCGATGACGGACTCGTCGCCGGCGAGACCGAACCCTAAACGGCCGGTGGGGGTCTACTGGGGACGTACCAGGGCTCCAGCTAGTGCGGCGAGGCGGACGATCAAACTGGACGACGACGGTGGACTCAGGCGAGGTAGCGGCAGGGGTTGAGGTGGACGGAATCGATGGCAGCGTCTCCTCCTCTGCAGCGGCCTCTAGTGCAATTCCGGTGAATGGCGGCTCAAGTGGCTCTGACGAGAGAGGGGAAATGTTCAGGGGAGAGACGGGAGTGGAATGGTGTGAGGAGATGGTGCTGGGGAGGCCTACTTATATAGGCGCGAAGACGAGACCAAAAGGCATGGGTGCGGCTCGTCGGTGACGGCAAAACAGAGGGGCTACCGGCGTGGCGAGGTAGGCGGACGGTGACCGGTCTGCTGGTGGTGCTCTACGGCTTAATGGCGACGCTAGGGGCGGTGGATGGTGGTCGGGAGCGTCTCGCGCTATGAGGGACAGAGGTGGTGCTCGACGGTGATCACGACGACTGTGGGTCACGCGGCGATGCACAACCGTGTCTTGCGGGGTGCTAGTGTCGAGGCAGAGCAGCATGCGCGATATGGCATCAAGGGGCGGTCTGCTACGTGTTGGTGGCAATCGCGCTCTGGCGCGCTCTAGCTGGCTCGTAGAGAGAAAGGGCGGCGATGCTGGGGAGTGGTCCAGGGGCTGAGGTTGATCGAGGGGTGGACCGTGGGCGGTGGTAGGGTTGGGCGAAGCTAGTGGGCACGCTGGCTTGGCGTGGCGCCGTCCCTGGCGTGTTGCCCGCTTCTGGCTGGCGGTGACCATAATGTGGTGGCGCCCAACTGCTGCTCCAGGCTTAGGGGTAGGTCGGTGAGGGTCTGGTTGGACTCAGGGGGGCAGGGGAGAGTATAGGGGGTGCAATGGGGGACAGGGGCTTAACTAGGAACAATATAAGTTAGGCTAGATGATTTCTGTCCGCCACCTGTTCGACACAATGGCCGCATGAGAGAAAATTTTGAATTTTGAGTTGATTTCTGGTGGATGCTTTGATCTGGTGCTTGGTAGACTGTGGTTGCTAGGATTTGTTAAATGGAATTCATTTGAGTTGTTTTTGAGTAAGTGTGATCTATACATATGAACTACATTCAATTTTCAAATGTCATTTGAATTTAGTGTTTGAAAGTTTTTTGGATGAAACAAAGTGGGCCTTGGCACATCACTACTTGTACTAGCAAGGGGTGCAAAGGACCACAATTGTTTCTGTTAAGATTTGAGTTCTAGGAATACCCAAAGTAGGCTATGTGATTAAAATGGCAAAAGTGACCATTGGCTTGATTAATTCTTTTTTATTTCTTTTTCTTTGGGATTTGTTTGGGAATGATCTAGATGATGTTTAATTCACCTTAGAATCATTTTACCATCAATAGATCACTCAAACATGGCATTTCAAACAACTCCTATTTTAAATGCATACACATATGAATTCTTAAAGATTTTTAAATAGAAAAAGTTTTTGTTAACCCTAATTTGGGTAGATTGGATCTTGATCACTCGGATTAGAGTTTTGGGATGTTACAAACCTTCCCCCCTTAAACAAAATCTCGTCCCGAGATTTACGAAAGAAAACTAGGAACTAAAGAGATTTGGGAACTTTGTCCTAATGTAATCTTCTCGCTCCCAAGTGGCTTCTTCTTCGGTATGGTTGCTCCATTGGATCTTGAGAAATTGATACTCCTGGTCCTGGTGGTTCTATAGGCTTCTTCCAAGATACGGATGGGCACTTCACGATATGTCAGGTCCTTGTTGATATCCACAGCTTGGTGATCGATGTTCTTGAAAACTTCGGTCTTCTCTGGCACTTCTAAGCATTTGCGAAGTAACGAGATATGGAACACATTGTGGATGGCAGACATCTCTTCAGGCAGTTCCAGCTGATAAGATACTTCTCCTCAGCGATTCAGAATCTTGAAAGGCCCAATATATCTAGGGTCTAACTTTCCTTTCAGACTAAAATGTTGGGTTCCCTTCAATGGTGAAACCTTGAGATACACAAAATCTCCGACATTGAAAGTCAGGTCTCTCCTTCTCTTGTCAGCATAACTCTTCTGTCTAGATTGGGCAGTCTTGAGGTGCTCACGGACTTTGTGAACTTTCTCTTCGGCTTCTTGGAGAATGTCGGGTCCAAAGAGCTGACTCTCTCCTACTTGCGACCAATTCAAAGGGGTGCGACACTTTCTTCCGTACAGGAACTCAAATGGTGCCATTCGCAAACTAGCTTGATAACTCTTGTTATATGAGAATTTTGCAAAAGGCAGGCAGTCTTCCCATTTTGATCCGTACTCCAAAACACAAGCTCTCAACATATCTTCTAAGATATGGTTGACTCTTTCAGTCTATCCATCAGTTTACGGGTGATAAGTGGTGCTGAAGTTAAACTTGGTTCCTAATCCTTCCTGGACTTTCTGCCAAAATCTCAAGGTGAATTGGGTTCCTCGATCTGACAGTATGGTCTTGGGGGTTCCATGCATACTAACAATTCTAGCAATATACAGCTCTGCTAGCTTCAAACTCTGGTAAGTTGTCTTGACCGGTATAAAGTGAGCTACCTTGGACAGTCTATCAAGGATGACCCAGATTGAGTCATTTCCCCTACTCGAAGTAGGCAATCGGTGATAAAGTCCATTCCGACGGAATCCCATTTCCATTCCGGAATCTGCAAAGGTTGCGACAGTCCTGCGGGTCTCTAATGTTCCGCTTTGACTCTTTGACAGATATCACACTTGGCGATGTAGCTTCCGATTTCTCTCTTAATCTTGTGCCACCAAAATTGCTCTTTCAAATCTTGATACATCTTTGTTCCTCCGGGGTGGATAGAATAAAGAGTATCATGAGCTTCTTGCATGATAACTTACTTTAGCTCCGAATCTGCTGGCACACAGATACGACCTTTGTACCACATAACTCCTTCTTTGTCTTCGGTGAAGCCAGGTACCTTTCCCGTACCAATATGATGTTTGATTCTGTCGATACTTTCATTCCCCTTCTGGGCTTCCTTGATTTGGCTAATCAAAGTGGGTTGAAGTTCAATGCTAGCTAAGAATCCTTTGCTAACTAGTTCAGTTCTGAACTGCTCCAACTACTCATACAAACTTGGTTGCTTCTCCTTGATCATAGTGTTTAGCCTACACGGCAATCTGCTAAGAGCATCCGCTACCACATTGGCTTTGCCGGGGTGATAGTGAATGTCAAGGTCATAATCCTTGATTAACTCTATCCATCTCCTTTGCCTCATATTCAACTCCTTCTGAGTGAAAATATACTTCAAGCTTTTGTGATCCGAGTAAATCTCACAATGATTACCCATCAGATAATGACACCATGTCTTAAATGCCAAAACTACGGCTGCTAACTCAAGATCATGGGTCGGATAGTTCTGCTCATGCTGCTTCAGTTGTCTAGACGGATAAGCGATGACTTTGCCTTCTTGCATCAATACACATCCGAGCCCAATCTTGGATGCATCACGATACACATCAAATGGCTTCTTGATATCTGGCATGATCAATATTGGGGCTGAAATCAATCTCTTCTTCACCTCTTGGAAACTGGATTCACATTTGTCAGTCCATTCGAACTTCTTGTCCTTCTTCAAAAATTGGGTCATGGGTCGGGCGATGCTTGAAAATCCTTCGACGAACTTGCGGTAATATCTCCCCAATCCGAGAAATGCATGGACTTGGGTTTGAGTGGTTGGGGCTTCCCATTCTTTGACATCTTTGATCTTGGCGGGATCAACAGCGACTCCTCTGGCAGACACAATATGTCCTAGGAATCCTACTTCTTTCAGCCAAAACTCACATTTGCTGAACTTGGCATACAACTGATGCTCTCTAAGGGTTTCAAGGATGATTCTCAGATGTTGCTCATGCTCTGCTTCTGACTTTGAGTAGATAAGCATATCGTCGATAAACACAACGACAAACTTATCCAGAAAATTCATAAAGATCTTATTCATGAGATTCATGAAATAAGCAGGGGCATTGGTTAATCCAAAAGAAATAACCGTATACTCGTATAAACCATAGCGAGTAGAGGCGATCTTCAGAATATCCGTTGCACAAATCTTAAGTTGGTGATAACCAATCCTAAGATCGATCTTTGAGAACACATTCGCTCCAGTCAACTGATCAAATAGATCCTCTATCTTTGGCAATGGGTACTTGTTTTTGATGGTGACATCATTCAGCTTCCTGTAATCGGTGCACAGACGGTTGCCTCCATCTTTCTTGTCGATGAATAACACTGGCGATCTCCATGGCGATGTGCTTGGTTGAATCAAGCCTATTGCCAACATAGCCTCCAACTACTTCTTCAATTCTACTAACTCTGAGGGGTTCATGCTATAGGGTCTCTGGGCTATGGGCCCGGTTCCGGGGATTAGTTCAATGATGAACTCAATATCCCTATCCGGGGGCATACCGGGCAATTCATCTGGGAATACACCGAGGTATTCACAGACTACTCTGACTTGGTCAATGGCGGGTAGGGCTAGACTTTTGTTACACTTGAATTGACGGGGCAAGGTTTTAGATATATGCTCTACTAAGACTCCAGAGCTACTGGTCATGGTGATGGCTTTCTTGGCACAGTCTATCAATCGTTTATGCTTTGACATCCAATCCATTCCTAGTACTACTTCCAATCCTTTGGTTCCAAGTACTATTATATTAGCATAAAAATATATCCCATGTATTCTCATAGGCACAGCTTTGCAAAATTTTCTAGCTTTTGTAGTTGAACCCGGGATTTGAACTATCATGACATGCTTCAGGTTGGGTGGGTGAATCTTACTAGTGCATGCAAATTCTTCGGTGAAAAATGAGTGCGATGCTCCCGAATCAAACAATACTCTTGCTAAAACTGAGTTGACAAAAAACATACCCAGCACTACATCTGGAGCTTCTTGGGCTTCTTCGGCATTCATGTGGAAGAGACGGCCGTTGCGGTTGTGAGGGTTCCCTGGGGCGAATCTTCTTCCTGGTTGAACACGACGCTGCTGTTGAGCTGGGGCATTCACATTTGCAGTGGCGGCAATCTTCTTGGGGCACTCATTGGAATAGTGACCCTTCACTCCACACTCGAAACAAGTGATCTGAGACTTGTCTTTAGCTGCGACTGGCACAACATTGCTTCCAGTTCGGGGTGCAGTGTTGTTGTTATTGTTGTTGTTGTTGTTATTGTGGCTCTTGGGAGGGGCACGGTTGAAGTTGCTGGTGTTGCCGAAGTGATTGTTGTTTCCTCTAGACTTCACATTTCTTCCGCAGCGGTTGGGGTAGCTTGGGCGGGACATTGGGGTCGGTTGTTTCTTGGTGCATACCCTGCTGAGGGGTTGGGACGGTACTTCTGGTGACTGTTGGATCCAGCTTGTTGCATCATACGACGTTTGTGGTTGTCGTTTGCCTGGTTGAGCTTCCCTTCCATCTGAATGGCAGAGTCGACTAGTTCTTCGAGATCCTCGAAGCGGATGTTGACGAGGATAGTCTGCATCTCATCATGCAGTCCGTTCAAGAATCTCTCCTTCTTCTTGGCCTTCGTGTTGATCTCATCAGGTGCATACATGGCAAGGGACAAGAATCTGTCACGGTACTCCACTATAGTAATTCTTCCTTGCTTCAACTCTCAGAATTCATCCCTCATTCGGGTGACTAGACCCTGCGGCACGTGGGTGCGGCTGAATTTGATTTTGAAGGCTTCCCATGTCATCACTTGACCATGGTTCATTGTGCAGATACTGTTCCACCATGCTCTTGCATCTCCTTCCAGATAGTGGGTGGCAAAAAGAACCTTCTCATTGGCATCTACTCCAGCTACTTTTAAGTTGTTTTCCATTGTCTGCAACCATTCATCAGCATCTAGTGGGTTCTCTGAGGTACTAAAGATTGGGGGATTTGTATTCTGGAAGTTCTTGAGTTTGGATCCATGATGATCCTGATTTCCGTGGTTCTGGTTGTTGAGAGCCATCTGGGCGATCTGTTGTAGTGTTGCTAGATTAGCTTGGCACTCTGCCCTGCTTGCTTCTCGGTCCGCGATGAGATTCTGCAAGATTTGCAGCATTGGGTCTTGCGATGAGTTGCTCCCTCCTTGGTATCCATGAGTTATCTAAAGATTGAGGTAGATAAAGGGGTAAGAGGGAAAGTTCTAAGGTTTATGGTTTTGATTTCAAAGCTAAAACTTTGAGTTTGATTCAGGTTTTTGCAACTTACTTATTTTCAATCATTCAAACAAGGCACACGATACAAACACACACACACCACAACATCAAAGGGAAAACAGATGGTTTTAAGAACCATTATGTAAGCTACGATACAATGGGACCGATACTCCTCATGCTACGACAGTGCTCTAGTGCGTCTACTCATCATCGATGAAGTCGGAGTCATCATCGTCGGTGTAGAAGTCCACGGCATCCTCCTCCAGAAAGTCATCATCATTGTTGAGGTAGGAGTCAATATCCCCTTGGATATCTTCACCCTCCTCTTCTTCTTCCTTTACGGCAAGCTGAGCTTCTTGCTCCTTGATGGTCTTCTCGAGGTCGGCCACCTTCTTGCGAAGACGGTCGATGGTGCGATCCTTCTTGGCGCGTTGACGGCGCAGAGACTGATGATCCTGGACTCGCAGTGAGAAAGTCTGGGCCATCTGGGCAGCAATAGCGAGGTTGTGGTTGGCGAGCTCTCTTGCATTGTCCAACTCCTTTTGTCTGTCGTACAGTAGGAAGTCGAGATTCTCCACTTGACGCTTCAGTATTGGGTGACTTGGCATCTCAAGCAGCATTCCCATGGAATCACGCCTTGCATAGTGAACAGAGCGGGTTCCTTGGATTAGGTTGACACTCAGGGCACACACACATGCGAGGGCTTCATGCATTGCTCTGGCTAATCCATCTAGCCAGTTGTTCTCTCTCACCAAGAACGGAATCCTCCCAGATACTGGTGCTTCTATCTTGCCTCGAAGATCAGCAGTTACTAGCCATTATAAATCTCCTTCTAGTGGGCCTGGGAGTTGAGCTCCAAGGAATTCCGGATGAGGACGCTCCAAGAACTCAGATAGTGCATCTAAGTCCCTCTCGAAGATCAGTTGGCCTTCGTTGCCCAACTGGTAGAACTTGTTGTATTGGGCTTCCATCTATAAGAATTTAGGATGAGAAATTTAGTGAAGTGATCAAGTGTGTCAAAGAGTTATGTAGTAATGTAAGAATTTGGAGGAACATGAATTTTTTTGAGAGAAAGAATTCCCAAGGGTAAGAGAGGAAATAGTTTTCATAAATACTCACTTTGGTTTTTGAAGCTAAGTTTTTGTTTGGAGGTCCATTCTAACTAGGGTCTCCTATGGTCAGGATGGCTCTGATACCAACATGTCAACACCCAGATTTTTAATCCCAGATGCCTGTTATGCCATACATCGCAATCCCAGGATTACCATTTTTGCGAGACATAATAGATTGGATATCACAGTACATCATCCATTACAAATCATAATGAGGTCTTACACGAATAAGGATCTCATGATCCAGTCTGAGTACAATCAAGTAGCGGAATAAATAACATAGCGTTGGGGTCCATCTTCAGAGTTATAGGCAATGCTGACAATGGGAGATAGTCCTAGTTATCATAGCCGTCCTAATGTCCTTCATCTTGGTAATCTCCTTCATAGTCTGGCCATAGGAATAACCAGGGACAAAAGCCATGAGTACTCTTTAATTACTCGCAAACTATCACTAACAAGTAAGATAGTTCGAGTAGGAATGCTAACTCTAAGTTTATTTGCAAAGTTCAGTTTGAAACCTAAGCTGAGTTCAGAAACAAATAAAGATAAAAGATGTTTGAAAACAATTAAGTGGGAACTTAATTATCATAGTCACAACTCTGTTGGGGTCAAGACATGTCACACTTCATTTCATAAGTTGTTTTGAAAACACCTGACAATGGAATAGTATGGCCACTCCAACTATCCATAACCGCGGACGCGGCTATTCGAATATTTTGACACTCTATAGAGGTGGTACACTTTCACCACAAGGTTCGATACATCTGTCAGGGATAACCCTGAATCATCATACTTGGTATGCAGATAATCAAACATAACCTTTTCTTTACACACCCTAGTATAAGCACCTCTCCTATGAGCATGGCCTCCCAACCATGACCATCTGTCATCTTGGGCACTGCATAGGTGGACAACATTGAGAGGTAGCCTCATCTCAAACCTCTCCCGCAAGGGAACTAATACTAATGCATATAAACTTTCGGCTAATCCTTACCCAATTCAGATATTGTGGTTGTACGATAAATTGGATTGGTATCGCATCCGAACCTAACCATCCGTTTTTTAAAAGGGCTAAGGCTCATGCCTCAGCATTTTCATCATCATAAACCATTTGTGTTTCTCAACACATGTCAAAACATCTCAATAGAATGACTCATCACTCCAAGGTTTTTACAAATCATTTTCACCAAGTATTCCCATCTAAAGTGAATCAAGTTTTGAGTTTTGTTCCAACTACTAAGTTAAGCATGTTCACTAAAGTGGGATGCTAATGTCGATCTCATGCCATAGAATGATATCTCATTCTAACTAGATAGGACAAGTTTTATACTCTTTATGATACCTTCAAACAAGTAAAGGACTTTAGTAAAGTAAAGGAAGTAAAGCTTGTAAATAAGACTTGGAAAAGATATAAGTCAAAGTGGTATAACCAAAGCATGCCTAATGCATCTGCTTCTGTTATCTTGATTGCAAGGGTTAGCTTGCTTTGTTAATGATGGTTTGCTAGTGTAATACTTGCAAGTGTTAGCTTGCCTTGGGTAGTGCAGTGGTTGAAGTTTTCTTCTTCCTCCTCTTGGTAGAACTCCTCCTCCTCGTAAGCTTGGTCGGTACTATCGTCTATAAATACATATGGAGTACACCATCACCAAACAATACTTAACTAGTCTACTTAGCACACTAAGGCACACATTTGATGATTTAGTATCATCACAAGCATCACAAGATTTAATGAACTAGTTTCATTCTTTTTATTTGAGAAAAGTAATTTCTACTCATTGAAATTAACTAAGATTTACTATTCTCCAATTAAAATATGGGATCAATTTGACACATGTCATCACCACATATTCTAACATATGGGAATGTGATTTAAAGGTTGGATCATATTTTAATAAGTTTAAGTTTAATAATTAATGATTTAAAGTGACTAGAAATGCCTATATAGCATTATTTTGGTACTAGTCCAAATTCACTGCATGTAAACTTTAATATTATTACATATTCAGATAGGTATGGTTAAATGTGATTTTTGAGAGTTGGACTCAACTCAAAAGCTATTATGGTTGATTTTACAAAAATATTGGAATGTGCAAATGCTTCTGTCTTGTTATTTTTACTAGGAGTGGTCTCTAAATCTAAATGAATTAAATCCAACGGGCTTGGATAGATCTATTCAGTAGCTTTCTAGCAAAATTTGAATCACTCGATTTTGTTTAGTAAATCTTCCTGAATTGATTTTTAAACTAAGGGACAGAATTGAGTTTAAGCCTAAATAGAAAAATCCTTATTTGAATTACTGGGTCAGCGCGGGAACTGAAATGGGTCGGCCTAGTGACGCTCAACGGCGCAGAGGGCGGCTGACAGGTTGGTCCCGCTTGTCAGCGACACATAAAAACCCGAAACGGTATGGGACGATCTGGGCACTATGATTAGAAGATAGATCAACGGTCCACAGTCGTCGTCGATGACAGACTCGTCGCCGGCGAGACCGAACCCTAAACGGTCGATGGGGGTCTACTGGGGACGTACAAGGGCTCCAGCTAGTGCGGGGAGGCGAGCGATCGAACTAGATGGTGATGGCGGACTCAGGCGAGGTAACGGCAGGGGCTGAGGTGGACGGAATCGACGGTATCATCTCCTCCTCTACAGCGGCCTCCTCCGGTGCAATTTCAGCGAATGGCGGCTCGAGTGGCTCCAGCGAGAGAGGGGAAATATTCAGGGGAGTGGAATGGTGTGAGGAGATGGTGCTGGGGAGGCCTGCTTATATAGGCACGCCAGCGAGACCGAAAGGAATGGGCGCGGCTCGTCGGTGACAGCGAAACAGAGGGGCTACCGGTGTGGCGAGGTAGGCGGACGGTGCTCGGTCTGCTGGTGGTGCTCTATGGCTTATTTGCAACGCTAGGGGCGGTGGATGGTGGTCGGGAGTGTCTCACGCTTTGAGGGACATAGGCGGTGCTCGACAGCGATCACGGCAACTGTGGGTCGTGCGGCGATGCACGACCGTGTCTGGCGGGGTGATGGTGTCGAGGCGGAGCGGCGTGCGCGATATGGCATCAAGGGGCGGTCTGCTGCGTGCTAGGGGCAATCGCGCTTTGGCGCACGCTGGCTGGCTCGCAGAGAGAAAAGGCGGCGATGTTGGGAAGTGGTCCAGGGGCTGAGGTTGATTCAGGGGTGGACCGCGGGCAGCGGTAGGGTTGGGCGGAGCTAGTGGGCACGCTGGCTTGGCGCGGCGCGGTCCCTGACGTGTTGCCCGCTTCTGGCCAGCGGTGACCATAATGTGGCGGCGCTCCACTCTGCTCCAGGCTTAGGGGTAGGCCGGTGAGGGTCTGGTTGGACTCAGGGGGGCAGGGGAGAGTAGAGAGGGTGCAATGGAGCATAGGGGCTTAACTAGGAACAGTATAAGTTAGGCTAGATGATTTCTATCTGCCACATGTTCGACACAATGGCCGCATGATTTTGAGTTGATTTTTGGTGGATGCTTTGATCTGATGCTTGGTAGACTGTGGTTGCTAGGATTTGTTAAATGGAATTCATTTGAGTGGTTTTTGAATAAGTGTGATCTATACATATGAACTACATTCAATTTTCAAATGTCATTTAAATTTAGTATTTGAAAGTTTTTGGGATGAAACAAAGTGGGACTTGGCACATAACTACTTGTACTACCAAGGGGTGCAAAGAACCACAATTGTTTCTGTTAAGATTTGAGTTCTAGGAATACCCAAAGTAGGCTATGTGATTAAAATGGCAAAAGTGACCATTGGCTTGATTAATTCTTTTTGATTTATTTTTCTTTGGGATTTGTTTGGGAATGATCTAGATGATGTTTAATTCACCTTACAATAATTTTACAATCAATAGATCACTCAAACATGGCATTTCAAACAACTCCTATTTTAAATGCATACACATGTGAATGCTTAAAGATTTTTAAATAGAAAAAGGTTTTATTAACCCTAATTTGGGTAGATTGGATCTTGATCACTTGGATTGGAGTTTTGGAATGTTACAGTTGTCGTCTAGTAAAGGAAAGGATAATGAGGAGGAAGAAATGGACGTAGGGGACGCCATCAAAGCAAGGACAGGCAACTAGACAGCTCGCAGGGGCTGGGCCACGACATGGGCAAAGGTCGCAAATCGGTGGCCACAGAGGCAGGTACGGTGGATCCACCCTCACTGGTGCTGGATCCAGTTGCGGTGCCCAACACAGATTCTCCAACTCTCCTGCTTCTGGCGACGACCTTCAGCCAATATGGCTCCAACCTAATGGCCCACGGTGATATCTTCTCCGCCATGGGCAAGGCTCTGTCAGCTCAGCAAGTTCAAGGCTCGCCCGTGCTGATACCTAGTGACCTCCCTCCTCCTTCGCCTTCCCTCACCTTGGAGGCTACCTCGGCTAACTGTAGAGAGGGAGTGGACCAGCGCTTCCGCACATCGGTGAAGGTCTTTGAGCGGGCAACTGGGGAAGAGGCTTCTCGTGAGAGCTAAAGGCGTAGTAAGAGCAATATGGATCGTGTGGCTAGAGTGGTTCATTTGGAGTCTGATGAGGCGCTCGAGGGCTCGGGTGACTCAGGACCACCGAAGACGGTTGGCAGCACCCACTTGGGCCTGCTTGGACTAGCGGCTAAGGAGCTTGCGGACCCAATCAGCAAGGCCCCTCGTAGCAAGGCTGTCCCGGCGGAAGCCCATCACAAGAGCGCCCCAGGAGTGGGACTGACTGAAGGATTGGTGACTGATCGTTCCATGCGCCTAACCAAAGAGAAGAACCTTCTAGGTACATCTTCCCCTTCGCTCTCGAAGTTTGCCATTTTGCAAGAGTGTCTTGTTGATCATCTTCTTGCAGTTGCACACGACTCTTGTGTTATTTTCTCGTTTGCAGCGGGCCTGGCCTCTGAAGCGATTTCCATGCTACAAGCAAGGGAGATTGCACAAGCTGAACTGGCCCTGGCCAGAGCCCGCTTTGAATAGGAACAGGCGACTAAGGTCAAAGCTACAAAGGTGCAAGAGGAAAGGGACTCAAATGCTTCCGAGGCAGCAGGAATCGGGACTTTTGAACTGACAGATGGCCATCTAGTGCATGCATCAGTAGGGACTGATGCGAGCACAGCGACCCTTGAGCAAAATTCGAAGCAAGCCAAAAAGCTTGGCCCCAAAAAGCAGGCTCCTCTAGGGAGGAGACCTGTAACCCGCCAAGCACGGGCAATCATAGGGGTTCCATGAGAGTCCTGCTCTGGAATATTCGGGGGTTTGGTCGGTGGGGGCGCCGAACCCTTCTCAAGGAATTCCTCCGCAAGCACAGGATTGACATTATTTGCCTCCAGGAAACCATCAAACAGGAGTTCACGGATGCAGACTTGCTTAGTCTTGAAACAGGTGACAAATTTTTCTGGTGTTGGCTCCCTGCCATGGGGCATTCGGGGGGGGGGGGGTATGCTGATTGGGCTTAGGGAAAACTTGTTCAAGGTCGATATTGTTTACCAAGGCCGCTTCTTCCTCAGCCCCATGGTGCTGATCTGTGCCTCGGGGATCAAATTTGTATTTATTGGGATCTATGGTCCGACTGACCATGCCTCCTCAGCTAATTTCCTGGGGGAAATCTCCAATAAAATTGCTAGTTGCTTGCTGCCACTATTGGTGGGTGGTGACTTCAACCTTTTGGCAAAGGATTGACCTCTTCAACTCCCACATCACTTAGTGGGAGGTGCGCGAAATTCCTCGAATAGGGGCGGGGTTCACTTGGTGTCGTGGTGTGGAACACAGCAGTACCATCGGGGATGGCTTGAAGGGGACAATCAGGATGCTATCGGTGGCCATTTTCAACGGGTTGGGCACAGATACTGCAAACACAGCGATGTACCCAGGTTCGGAGCCCTCTTGATGAGGTAAAGCTCCTACTCCTGCAAGGATCTACTATCAAAGGGGGTGAATGCCCAATACAGATGCTCCTCGAGCTGTTTCCTTAGCTACTAAACTTGTCCAATGTGGATAACTTCTAACTTGTGGTTGTCTAAAATGCTCCCTCTTCTGTCTACCTAGAACTACCCCCCCCCCTTATATACTGGTTGAGGAGGTAGTTTACAAGGTGGGTTCTAGGGTTTACTGTTTGGATCTGGGCCTTACAAAGTGGGTCGGCTGGACAAGGCCAAACAGTAGGCCCGGGTCTAGTCAAGCCTCCAGTACAGGGGAGGACCATGCTACAGTGTCCGATGCCCCTGCTTTACTCATCAGCCAACTCTTTATCCGTCAGCCGGGTCTTTATGCGTAAGCCAGAGCTTTCCTCGTCAGCCCTTGCTTTGCTCGTTAGCCTCTAGCTTTAGCTAGGCTAGCTAGCCTGTCTGGTCAAAGGTGCGCCCAGCAGGTAGCGTCATTCCCACTGTACTACCGCCAGCGGATCCGAGGCGGCCGGCTAGGAGCGGCCTCCCAGCCGCTTCTTCTGGCTACCTGGCTAGATGGGCTAGCCGGGGAAACTCGAATGAGGACCGGGTGGGGAATTCCACCCGGCTGTGGTTCTTTGATCTGGGTCTAGACGGCATGAGCTCCTTGGAGCCAGCCGATTGGTCCCGTCTTGGCCTACCCGGGGGTCATCCCCCCAACACTAGTCCCCGAGCGCGTTAGGACTTGGCCCCGTGGAGAAGTTCTTGCGTGCTCATTTGAAATGATTGATGGTGCAAATGCTTTGTCGTTTTCTTTTGTCTTGTAGTCTTTTCCTTGTACCGGCTTGATATTATATTCTTTTTCCCAGCTGGGGTTTACCGGCTATGGAGCCGATGGCCCCACCCAAAGGGTGTGAGCGGTGATCTTCTTGACCGGCTACCGCACCCCGCCGGGAGAGGGATCGCCAGTTTGCTGCCGTCGTTGCTTGCATCAGCCACGCCTGTCGTTTCTAGCACGTGTCGTGTCAGTTTGACTTCTTAGTCTGCCGCAGTAGTTTTTTGGTAACTGCGCGCACGCCTTCATCATTGTTGTTTCTTGGAGATAGTGGGCGCGGTTTGGCTTCCGCAGTAACTTCTTCTGGATTTTCTGTGCGCGTGACGCTAGCGCGCGCGATCCGCCCCGAACCGTCGTGGAGAAGTGGGGTAGTTGCCTGCCATGTGGCACGGAGGGAGGGCAACTGGTGCGGCCTTTCTTTC
The DNA here is from genome assembly GCA_023614405.1 of Avena insularis. NCBI lineage: Eukaryota > Viridiplantae > Streptophyta > Magnoliopsida > Poales > Poaceae > Avena > Avena insularis. Next base: position 116,067,488 of record CM042692.1, read on the forward strand.
CCGATAAATAGGGACGCCAAGGGGTGTGGGTTTTTTACTTCGTCTTCTTGTGCTTTCCGCCCCTACTCTCCTTCGCGCTCTAGCCATTCGATGCTCCTTTGCACTGCTGCTTCATGGTCGCTGGCATCGTTCCTCTTCTTCCTCAACAACGGGCCCCGCGCTTCAATCACGGCCACTTTTCCAAACAACATGCTGCCTGAGGTCGCCGGCGGGTGGTGCGGCTCGTATGTCACCGAGGAACTGGTGAAGAAGTACCGGCGGGGGAGGTTCTTGCCGTCGGAGCGGCTGGTGAAGCACCGCCTTGCGCCGGAGGGCGAGCGGGTGCCCAACCCTCAGCCCGGAGAGACCGTCGTCTTCCTCGCCCACTTCGCTCACGGCCTTGGGCCGCCGCTGAGCCGCTTCATCCTGGAGCTGCTCGTGACCTTTGACCTCCAGCTCCACCATCTCGGAGCCAACGTCGTGTCGATGCTGTCACATCACGCGGCCTGCTGCGAGGCGTACCTTGGCGTCTTCCCCGACGCCGCGAACTTCTTGAAGTTTTTCTACTTCAAAGTTCAGGTGGTTGGCAAAGGTGGCCCGCTGACGGAGACGGGCTGTTGTGCCATCTACCCACGGCCGTCGGTGGTGATGCCCTGGCTAGAGCTTCCGGACACTGTCAATCTCTGGTAGCGCTCGTACTTTTATGTGCACAAAACCACCGAGGTGGACTGGATCAAGGTCCCGTCCTTCACCAACGTCCCCTCCAGCCGAAAGGCCTGGAGCGTCCAGCACATGGGTGCCCAGGGCGACATCGACCGGATGGGCGCCCGACTGGTTGTCCTCATGGAGAAGGAGCGGCTCACCACCCGGGACATTCTGCTGTCTGGATGGCAAACTGCATGCTCCCGCTGCAGCACCGGTCGCACAAGATGTGCCATCTCTTTGGCCATCTGGATCCCGGCTGGACGCGTCGTACGCCGCCCTCCGCGAGAGGCTCGCCACCATCTCGAAGGAGGCGCTAGAGGAGGACTAGGTGTTCTCCTGCCGGCCGTACCACCGCAGCCGGCTTCCGCCAAAGGTATGTCTTTCCTCCTCTTTTCTGGGTGGATTTTCTCGAGGGACTCCCGCTTCGTGCCTCTTATATTCCCTTGTTGAGTAGCTTTTCACGGTGCAGCTAGCGGAGGACGGCATGGGGGACAGCGAGCTCCCCAATTTTGCCACGGACTTCAAGCCAGCAAAGGCTCCACCCGTGGAGCCGGAGCGGTTCCCCATGCGGGCTGACGAGGGTTGCGAGTTTCCACCCGGTGAGAGTTTTTCCTTTGTCCTTGCCAGCTTCGCTCTTGCTGTGCTTCTGGCCGCGAATCTTGATGTTTTGCTTGCATTGGAACAGCCGCTCATGGCGAGGATGTGGACTTGGCCGAGGTCGCCGTACCCAGGGGCAGTGTGCCGCCCCCACCAGCGCTACTCTATCCGGAGGCGGCGCCAAGAAGACACGCCGCCCCAGACCCACGGTGTAGCATCCCAATTGTCTAACAATTGTAATGCTACTTGGTCTAGTAATATAATGGCTACTTCAAATATATAATTGTTGCATCATCATCATATTATGCTCGTGTCATCATGCCTCCTTGCATTTAAGCATCATATAAAACCCTTTTTGATTTGGTTCTTATCTCATATGCATTATTAATTGTATTTGCCTCTTGATGTTGTATTTGGTTATTGATATATTGTTTAATGCCCAAGTTGAGTTGGGGGCATATCTCTTATTAACTCCACCACCTTTCTTTCACCACCTCATAATTCCACCATCCAACTAAATATGAGCTTGGCACTTATTGGTTTACCTCTAGCTCATGTGGGTTGGGATGGATCCAATTCTTTTCCACATGCTCCCATATATGCACTATGTTGTTTTCACATTATTGGTATATGAGAGCCACATGGCCATCTTTGCATGCCTTGTGAGTGGAACCCTCTTGCTAGCTTCCATATGTGTTGTGTTGGGGTTATTTTCATGTTTGGATATTTTAGGCTTATTAAATGCCTAGTGGCACATACACATTATCAAGTCCCAATTTTACTCAAACATGATCATCTCCATCTATTCCACTTGGAGCTTTCTCTTAAATCCTTTTGCTTAGGCCTTACTCCACATTTTGGAATGCATAAGTATAAATGCTAGGGGTATTCATTTTTGTTCTCACAAGAGGAAACCTAGCATTAAATGCATTTGCATGGGCCATGCAACCATCACCAACTTAGTTCCTATCTTGGTTTTACTTGTTCTTGGTTGGATCATGCCATCTCTCATCTATCTCACCTCCTTTTAGCTTGATCTTAGTGGATCATGCTGAAACCCCATCACCTACCCCATCTCCACCATACCATCTCTTTCCTCATCTTTCTCTCTCTCTTTCCACATGTTTTGCTTGATCTAGTTTGGAGTTTGCAATCTTCTAAAACCCTAAACCTCCATCCCTTCTCTCTTATCCTCTAGCTAGGTGCCACTCCTCTTATCTAACATAAAACCATACCCTCTAGTACCAAACCCTAAGCTACCACCTCCCCCTCTCTTTCGGCCCTCCCTTCTCCCTACCTAGCTTGGCCCCACCGGTCACCCTCTCTCCCTGGCCACCTCTCCCTGCCCTAGCTACCCCAACCCTAATGCCAACCCTAGCCCGAGGCTACCACCACCCAACCCGAGCCTACCCTCTCTCCCTCTCTTCTCTCCCTGCCTTGTGGCCCCCCTAGCCCGAGCCTGCCCCTGCCTCCTTGGCCTCGCCCTCTGGCCCACCTGCCAGCTCCCCATGCGCTTTGCCCCCTGCCTCCTCCCTGAAAGCACGTGAGGAGGAGGAAGAAAAGGTGGCCGAGCCACCTTTTTCCTTCACCACCTCCCCACGGCATCCTCCCTCCCTCTGCCTTATCCCCATCTCCACGACACCTCTGGCCCCTCCCAGATCTCCCCAGGGCCGTGCCCACCTACCCCTCCTTCTCCATCTACCCCCTACCGCCACCGTCTACACCTCGCCGCTAAAACCTCGGCCTCCACCGCACCCCGCCGATCCAGTCGAGCCGAGCGACCGCGAAGTGGCCAGAAAGATCGAGGAGGGTCCCCTGCTTTGCCCTGAACCCGCCGTCGAGGAGGAGACGCGCCAGAGCCGGAGATCACCGCCGAGCCGACGCCAAACCCTAGTTCCGGGTGCGCCAGCTCCGACGACGATCTACCGCCCCTCTGCTCGATCCGACCACGCCAACATCCTCTAGGTGAGCTCCTAAACCCCCTGGACATGCTCTGCCTCGCCGTGCCGCCCTAGATCCGCCGGACCTTGCGCCGAGCGCCCTCTGCCAACAGAGCATGTTTACTACGCTCCGCACAAGAAACCCTACCTAGGCCACGCCTACCGACAATACCCGCATCTAGCCCAGCGGTGACCGCCTCACAGACGCCCAGGTCCCGCCGATCCCCCAATACAAGCGCTCCGCGCGTCGGCACCGATCTGTCGACAGACAGATTCAGAGAAGATCCACAGTACCGCGCTGTCGCTTTTGCGCATACCCCCCCACGTTTTGTTTTGCATCAAACCGCGATCCTAGAGGACCCACCAGTCAGCCACCCAGTAGATTTTACAGGAAACCCCCTGGCCTCTTTCAGCTTCAACCCGCGCTCCAGCCGCGGCCCCACCTGTCGGTCCCTGCGCGCTCGCTCAAGGCGGCGTGGGCTCATGGTCGCCCCACCCGCCCGCCAAGAAGGCTAGCTAAACCTGCGGTGTAAAACGTTTTCTGCGCGCGTGTGTTGCTGAGTCAGCGCTGGACCCACTGGACAGTGTCTGTGGCTAGATTAGTCTGAGTACAAAAAGTCTCTGTGTTTATCTGTTTAAATTCAAATCTTTTCAAATTAATTCAAATTCAAAATTCAAATCTGTTTTAATATATCTTTTAAAATACAAATCCAAATTAAACATATAATATATGTTTTCAAATCAGAAAAATATGAGGAATTCAAATATGCCATTCAAAATATATATTTGGACACTTAAAATTTCAAGTTGATTCAAATTACAATAAAATGCCCTTTTGTCTTAAATAATTAATAACTTTTGATTTATAAATCCAAATTTGACAAATAATATGTCTAAAATGATTAGCTCGACGAGACCTTTCTGTTTATGCATTGCTTGGTTTGATTTGAAGCATGCATCATATAAATATAATGTGAACAGCAACTAAAATGGGAATAAAATGGGGCCAAAGCTCAATAAAAATGCTTCATTATTGTTTCCACACCTCACCCATGCCATGCTACTTTATTGCCATGCAAATTGTGCATCATTCATCATGGCATGATTGTTTGCTTGTCGCATTTATTCAGTTGCTTGTGCTCTTTATTTATGTTGGCCCTTGTTTGTTTGGTTCTTCTTCGAATAGACGCTGAGCAGGGGATATATCAAGAGAACCAGGAGCACTACCCAGATCCATTCCTTGCTTCAACTGAGCTGCCAGGCAAGCACTACCACATGCTTGCATACATATAGTACCTATTGCCTCTTTCTTATTCTTGCATCATTGAGTTGCGATTGCATTAAATTGAATCCCAAGTATTGCATAGCCTTTACTTTTAAACCCCACCGAAGCTTGTTCCTCCATCCCATGAGCCATTACTACAGGAGTTGTTTGAGCCATGCGAGTCGAGAAACGACATGTGTAGGGTATGTGAGTGTCGATGGATAACGAGGTACCTAAACAACTTAACACAGTAGTAATGGGATAACTAATGAAAGTGGCATCGGTGAGCCATATTCGCTATTTGGTTTTTCAGGCTCACTTGTGTCCGTAAGACCCAGTACTTGATTCTGTTCCCAGAATATTCGCTATCCACATCCGGAGGCTTATGAACCCCCTGAGCGAGCTTGATTCCTTCTTATTTCTTGGGGCCACAAACTAGTTTGAGGTTTTATTTACTATCCTGTACTTATGCCATGCTTTCTTGCTTTATTTAAATTGTGCGAGGTAATCGCACTGTCATTAGGAAAGCGGAGTGTTTTCGGTGTCGACAAGCCCAGTCACATTTTCGGGTTCCCGTCGTTCACAGCCATCGCGCAAACCTTGAGGCCGTCTCGAGTCAGCTAACTTCGCTATGGTAGCTCAATGGCGTGGCCCCTGAAATATTCTCAATCCTGTGATTGCTTTGTCGTGATCGCCTCGTTGGGTTTTGATTTGGTTTTTCGAGGCATATCGAGTGTGTGTTGCTATTTGTGCACCCTGCAGGTAAAACTTTTCAAAGCCGTGTCATGGTTATGGACGACTTGGAGCATAGTTTCTCGATCATAGACAAGAATAAATAAAGTACCGCTTTTAACTTGACTAGACTAGGTACCTGACTAATAAATAGTGCAACACTGATGGAATGAATAATAAAACTGCCAACGGATGGGGGTTGTTCGTCCGCTTCCTCGTCGGTGAGCGAGGAGGAGGATGGATCTGTTAAGATTACTGTTATAACTGTTATAACTGTTGTTATTAATTCACGGACATCCGTCTATCTCTGGGTAGGCGGATGATTAGCGAGTATCTATAGAATTGCTAGGGTTTATCTTTTGCTGCAATTGCGTCACTCCAGGTTGTGTCCCCTTTAGAGGCATAAAGACTTGCTGAGTACCCCTAGGGTCTCACACGATAAATTATTGGTTCAGATGAACAGGTACACTCACAAGATGGATACTGGGTGGAAGAGACGGACGATGTGGGCAACGATCATTCGGTGGAGAGATTCCGGGAACGGGGATCCGTGAGATCTGTGGGCGGGATCTGCTTATTTATGGGGCATCTTATGCCGATTTGCTTCTTATCCATACTCGGATTTTGTCTTCCGCTTCCGCCTGATACTCTGATGTTCGATGTATGAGGAGATATCCTAAACTATTATATCTATCTAGGATATTCGGATCTTGCCGTATGGCGTTGCTATATTTCCTTTCTTTTTAGATGGAATGGCTCTGATGTACTCTTGTATGGTGGCTTGCATACATACTCATTTGTGTATGTAGTTGATCCCTTCGCCTGCCGATTACGCCGCCCGTTCTTGTCCCGATGTTTGTAAATGGTTGGGACGGCCGAAAGGTCTACCTGTGAGTGGCATTTGGGCCCCACCGTACTATTTCAACCATTCCCGTTCATCCAGGCTTGTAACTAGGAGCGTAATTCACCGAGGTAGTTACACACGGCCACCAAGCCGAGCGTTGCCGGGTAGGTGCTCCTTTCCTCCTGATACTTGTGTTTATTTGCTCGCACTTGCGTTGTTCATCCTTGTCTTTTCCGCAGCAAGGCGATGGCCTTGCCCGGCTCCGCGTTCGTCGCCACTGTGTCCGCCCCTCCCCCTGCCGTGAAGGGAAGTGCTCCGGCTCCCGAGGTCGCGCCGGCTCCAGCCCCCGAGGCGGCATCTGCTCCATCGGCTGGGGCCGGTGCGGATGCGATGGAGGTGGTGTCGCCGGCTATGCCAGCGATGCTTCACCGGGTCAGGGCCATCTCTCGGCTTGCCAAGGGTCTTTTGCTTGGGCACACCGGCACGGCCGTGCCTCCCTCCGTCTTGACGGTGCATGCTGACTCTAGCGCCTACCGGGTGGAGGAGCCGATGGAGGTGCTACAGCCAGAGGTCCTTGTCCAGCGGGAGGGTGGGCCCTCCACGGCTTCGGTGAGCGACGACGACCTCCAGGTCACCGGCTGGACGCCGGCTCGGGCTGCACCGCTGCTAGACAGCATCTTGGTGTAGTTGTCGGAGGTGGCGCCCCTAGCCGTTGGCCAGGCCCGCCAGCTAGTGGAGGCGCTGGAGCAGGGGCTTGGCCAGGCCAAGGCGCTGGGGGCCTTCGTCGAGGTGTGCGTCCTATTGCTAATCTTGATGCTTGTTCACCGTCTTGCACCGCGGCTTGTTCTTACTTCTCTTTTTACACAGAGGGCTCTCGTTGATGCTGCCAAGACCTCGCGGGACCTAGGCCGTAAGATTGCTTGTTCCGCCATGTCTTCTCGATTGCATGATTTCTCGCGCTTCTTGTTGAATATTGGTTACCCTCCTGTAGCTCTGCTGGCGGACCGGGACCGCGAGGTGGCCCGGCTGAAGGGAGAGGTTGCTCGGATAGAGGAGTCCAACAAGACTTGCTAGGACCAAATCGCCCAGCTGACTGTGCATCAGCAGCAGATGGAGATGAAGGCTGGCAAGGCCAAGAAGGTGGCGGACACCCGGAACAAGGCGCTGAAGAATCTGGAGGTGCTCTACGCCACCCAGGAGGATGCCCTCAAAGCTTCCAAGGCCAAGGAGGCGGCGGCGCTAGGAGAGCTCTGCCAGATCGTCATTAGTAAGTGCCCTCAAATTAGGCCAGTTTTGTCGTTTTGCCTTTTCCCGCCAACATTGATTATTATCTCTTTTCTTGGCTGCAGCTCAGTATCCTGAGGCGACTGATCAGGCGCTGGGCAGGATTCCTGAGACGGATCTGGATCGGGATCTCCACCCGGGGGAGCTGGTGGCGGTCGTCAGCGAGGAGGCAAACCAGCTTTGCGCCGCTGCTCTCGAGGTCTACGACTACGTCTGGCCTGACGCTGCCTAGCCGGCCACCATGGACGCCTTGGCCGAGCGGCTTTTGGGTGCTCCGGACCTCATGAACGTGGCTCGGGAATAGGCTCTCGTGGCGGCGTAGAGATGGTTATGGCGCTGCTGAAGTCCTGGTACCCGGATGTGGATCTACAGAGCGTTTCCCGCAGATTTCGCCAAGGGACTAGTTATGACCAGTTTTGCGCCGAGGTTCCTAACATCCGCTATTGTGGTGTGAAGATTCGGAGCTTCGTCGCGCTGGACAGGGACTTCAGCGACCTGGCTGGCACAGAGCGGAACTACCACAGCCTGGATGCGCTGCGTGCTGAGGCCCCGGCTGCACCCTAGACCGCCTCGGCGGACGTTGCCTCCAGCAGCCAAGCTCCAGCCGATGCCTCCGGCCCTTCTGCCCACCAATGAGCTTGATCCCCGGTATGCCGGGAGTATTTGTGAATGAAGAACTTGTTTTTTCTTTGTGCTGTTGAACAGTTGTCTTTGTTCTTGTCACTGAACTCTTGTGGGAGCATCGCCTCCCTTTGTATATTTGCTCATGCCTTTGCGTTTGCACTTTCTGTTCTACATTTGTTGCATGCTTGTTTTTGTGTGGGGGCGCGCGAGCACACCCACAGGGTGTAGTCCCCGAGGTTTGGGCCGGCTGGAGGATACAGCCAGGTCGAAGCTCCTTTGTGTTGTTGTTTGTTTGCAGGTTTACGTGGGCGTGGCGCACTCCACAGTTTAGTCCCGAGGTTGGTCTTTTGGAGGATACAGTAGGGTCGAATCTCCCGACTTCTTCTGCTTTGCCACTGAAGCTACTTGCCTCCGGCTTGGGTGTTTGTCGTGGAACTTTGGCTCATGCAAACATAGAAACAAACAAGTTGTTTGCCTGGTTAAGCATATGCAAGTTAAACTATAATCTTAGATTTATTAGTTTTGAAATTTTTGATGCTTCACGCAAATCCAATGTCTTTGCCCTTTTCTCAATGAGCATTGGCCAGTTTTGATGTTGTTCCCTTGCTGGCTCCTAGCCAGAGTCGAAGGGGTAGCTTAGTAGGCGTACTGCACGATACTTCAGGTTTGGGTCATTGTCCTTGGGCGAGCGAGCGCAGCCAGGACGTCTAGACATTTTTGTTTTCCTCGTGGCTTTTTCATGTAGGGGCCTTCAAGCGTTCTGCTCTTGCCGGATCTGTCAGCGGGCTTGCGGTTTGCAGCCGGAACCGAAGAGGAAGCCCTAGGAACCGCGTACAGTACTTTGCCGTGTGGGTCGCGCAGCCGTCTGGGTCAACCGGCGAGTGCCCGAGACGGATCGCCGGCTCTGGGGTTAGAGAAATGCAGCCCGAAAATCAAATTGTGCAACATGACTTGCTAATTTATTGCAGAGTCCCCGAGACTATGTCGAGGCTCCCATGCTTGTTCATTACATGAAGGTAAGATACATACACTTCTTGTTCAGGTGTAAAAGGGGCAAAGCAGGCTCGCGTTCCATGGGCGTTCAGTTTCTTCGCCTGAGCGATCCATCTTGTTCTTTTCTGGCTGGCGGGCGTCGATGAGGTAGTATGAGTTGTTCTGCAGTGCCCGGCTGATGATGAATGGTCCTTCCCAAGGCGGAGATAGCTTGTGCATCCCATTGGTGTCTTGTACTAGCTTTAGCACCAGGTCGCCCTCGCGGAACGATACGCTGCGGATCCGGATGGCATGGTAGCGGCGCAAATTTTGCTGGTAGATGGCGGATCTGGAGAAGAACAGATCACATGCTTCTTCAAGAAGATCGACGTTCTCTTCCCATGCCTCTTTGGCTTGTTGTTTTGTGTAGAGCAGTTTGTGGGGTGCGTCGAACTCGATGTTTGTGGACAAAACCGCCTCCACCCCATAGACGAGGAAGAAAGGAGTGTAGCCGGTGGACCGGTTTGGCGTTGTGCGAAGGCTCCAAAGCACAGCCGGCAGCTCCTCAATCTAGCAGCCGGGGGATCGCATCAGTACTTCAATTAGCCGGGGCTTGATTCCGGCTAGGTCTAGGCCATTTTCTCGCTCGCACTGCCCGTTGGACTGGGGGTGTGCCATAGATGCAAGGTCCAGGCGGATGCCTTTGTCTCTGCGGAATCGTGTGAAAGCTCCCTTGGCGAAATTTGTGCCGTTGTTGGGGTAGCCAAAGTGTGTGATTATGTCTGTGAAGAACTTGACCACCATTGGTCCATCCAGTTTCTTTATTGGATTTGCCTCTATCCACTTGGTGAACTTGTCCACCGCCACCAGCAGGTGTGTCATGCCGGATATGGCTGTTTTGAAAGGTCCGACCATGTCTAGCCCCCAGACAGCAAACGGCCAGGTGATGGGAATTGTCTTGAGTGTTGCGAATGGGGTGTGCTTCTATTGGCTGAACCGCTAACAACCGTTGCATGCTTTGACGATCTGCTCAGCGTATTCCAATGCCGTGGGCTAGTAGAACCCATGGCGGAATGCCTTTGCCACTATGGCTCGTGACGATGTGTGGTGTCTGCATTCGCCCCGGTGGATGTCGACCAGTAGCCGGATTCCGTCCTCCTGGCTCACACATCGCTGATAAATGCTGCCAACACTGCGCTTGTAGAGCTTGTTGTTGATGATAGTGTATGCGTTGGCTCTGTGCTTCACTTGCCTTGCCTCTACCTCTTCTTCAGGCAGCTCTCCTTTGGCCAGGAAATCCATGAACGGCTTGGCCCATGTTGGGGTTTCCCATATGGAAATTACCGCCTGCATCAGTTGATTCACTTCTACCCAGATAGCCGGGTCAGGCTTGTCTGGAGGCCGACCGGGTGGAGTAGTGGAGCCGGCAGCCTCTAGGCTAGACGCATCAACTCCCGGGTGCAGCGAAGCCGTCGTGGAGATCTTGGAATCGGCAGTCCCTTGGTGCGGTGAAGCCGTCGCGGAGGTCTTGGAGCCGGATCCCGGGTGCGGCGAAGCAGTCCCCGGGTGTGGTGAAGCCGTCGCGGAGGTCTTGGAGCTGGCAGTCCCTGAGGGCAGCGAATCACTCCCCGGGTGCGGTGAAGCCATCGCGGAGGTCTTGGAGCCGGCAGTCCCTGGGTCTGCGTCCAACATTATGGAGTCGGATTCGCGAGACGGCGTGATTGACGGCTTCCGTAGGTGCTCAAGGGAGACTCCAGGCGGAATTGCTTGTCTTGTTGACCCGATGCGGGCGAGCGTGTCCGCGTCCTCGTTGTTTGCCCTGGGAACATGGTGAAAATCGCACCCTTCAAAACAGGCACATAGCTGTTGTACGAAGAAACGGTATAGATCCATGTTTGCGTCCTTGGCATCCCACTCGCCCAACACTTGCTGTACCACCAGATCAGAGTCGCCGAAGCATAGGATGCGTCAGATGTCTATTTACTTTGCCATCTTGAGGTTGTGGACGAGCGCCTCATATTCAGCGACGTTGTTGGACGCGCGGAAGTGGATCTGCAGCACATATTCCAGCCGGTCTCCTTTTGGAGAGGTGATGACCTATCCGGCTCCGAGCCCTCCATACATCTTGGAGCCGTTGAAATGTAGCTTCCAATGCGTGGAGTTAGGGCAAGGCGGCGGGTACTGGATTTCTTCCCAATCAACGAGAAAATCCGCCAAGGCCCGAGACTTGATCGCCGTTCTTGGCTCGTACTGTATGTTGTGGGTGGCGAGCTCTATGGCCCATTTCGCCACCCGGCCTATGGCGTCTTTGTTGCCAACGATCTTCGAGAGCGGCGCTAGCGCCACCACCCGGATGGAATGTTCTTGGAAGTAGTTCTTCAATTTCTTGGTGGCCATGTACACGCCATACACCAACTTATGGTAATGAGGGTAATTCTGCTTCGAGAGTGAGAGTACCTCACTTAGGTAGTACACTGGTCATTGCACCAGCTGCGCCTTTCCTTCTTCCGGCCTCTCCACTACCAGCACCACACTAACAACCATGTTGGTTGCTGCGATGTACATCAACATGGGCTCCTTTACTACTGGTGCTGCCAGAATAGGTGCTGAGGTGAGCATGCGCTTGAGGTCGCGGAAGGCTTCATCTGCCTGTCATGTCCAGACAAACTTGTTCGTCTTCTTCATGAGTTGGCTGATGAACCAGCTGAGGGAGGCCAGGCATCCGGTGAACTTCTGGACATCTCGTAAGATCTTGGGTGGCTGCATGTGCTCGATTGCACCAATCTTCTCCGAGTTTGCCTCGATTCCTCGCTCAGATACGAGAAAACCGAGGAGTTAGCCGGCTGGGACGCTGAACACGCACTTCTCCGGGTTCAGCTTCATTTGGAACCGTCGGAGGTTGGTGAACGTGTCCTTCAGATCTTCAAGGAGTGTTTGGCGCTCCTTGGTCTTGACCACCACGTCGTCAACATAGGCGTGCACGTTTCTATCTGAGTCTGCAAGCACATCTGCATGCAGTGCTGGTATGTTGCTCCAGCGTTCTTCAGTCCGAATGCCATTGTGGTGTAGCAGTAGGCTTCATAGGGAGTTATGAATGTTGTCTTTATTTGATCAGCAGGGTTTAGCCAGATCTGGTGGTAGCCGGAATACGCATCCAGAAACGACAACAGCTCGCAGCCAGCCGTGGAATCGACCACTTGGTCTATCCTTGGTAGGGCGAATGGATCTTTGGGGCATGCTTTGTTTAGGCTTGTGTAGTCAACACACATGCGCCAAGCCTTGTTCTTCTTTAGCATGAGTACGGGGTTTGCCAGCCATTCCGGGTGGAAAACCTCCATGATGAATCCGGCTGCGAGCTGCCGGGTGATCTCCTCACCAATGGTTCTTCTTTTTTATTCCACGAAGCGGCGTAGTGACTGTTTCACCGGCTTTGCATCCAGCCTGACATGTAAAGAGTGCTCGGCGACCTCCCTCAGAACACCTAGCATGTCCATGGGGGACCATGCGAAGATATCCTGATTCTCACGGAGGAATTCGACGAGCGCGCTTTCCTATTTGATGTCAAGGCCGTCTCCGACCAGGACGAACTTGTCCGGCTCGGCCTCATTCAACAGGATATTTCTCGTGCCCTTGGACGGCTTGAATTATGCTTCCACGGCCGGCTTGGGCTCGCCAGCCGGCATGTACTTCTGCAGGGCCGCCACGTTCTGCATGATTATGCGCTTCTCTCCCGCGATGATCATGGCTTCCGCTATCTTGGACCCGTCTATGGCGCACTCCACAAACCGTCTATAGCAACCAGCCATGGTAATGACGCCCTTGGGCCGTGGTAGCTTCATCTTGAGGTATGTGTAATGCGGTACCGCCGTGAACTTGGTGAGCGTCGGGCGCCCCAGGATTGTGTGGTACGTGCTGCAGAGGTTGACCACCTCGAGCCAGATGGGCTCGTGGTGGAAGTTATCCTCCGTGCCAAAGATGACGTCCATCCGAATCTTTTCTTTCCGATGGGCGAGTGCGACGGGCCTAGGACGGCTCTGTGAAAGGAGGTGCTTGACGGCTCCAACTGCAACTCGCTGATACTGAGCCAGTCTAGCGAGCTACGGTACAGGAGGTTGATGCTCAATGATAGGATCCAAAACCATCGCGTTGGTGGCTAGGTGAGGCAGCTCAGCTGGCTGGTTTTTCCGGCTCCATGCAACTTCTTGCTCCGACCAGTTGAGGTACTGGGGAACGGGAGGAACGGTTGCATTCACTTCCGCCTCGCGACGCCTCTTTTTGTGCTTGGTCTCCGGCTCCGTGGTGAACATGTGGTAGTTTCCCACCTAGCGGGGGTAGTTATTATCATCATCGTCCCTTCGATGCTGGTTATTGTGATAGCCTGGCGGCCCACCGGCTGGAGGAAGAGGCGCCTGTCTAGCCGGTGTGCTAGTAATATCTGCCATCTTCTTCGTCCAGGTGCACTGGCGTGTGGTATGCGTATCCGGTTTATTGCCTCCGCTATGGAACTTGCATGGCCCATCAAGCATCGACTCGATGGTGTACTTGGGCCTCGGAGGCCGGTCATCGGGCTTCTGTCTCTGGCTTCCTCCTGCAGTCAGATCCTCCTGCATTGCCGCTACCTGCCTGGAACTGTACTGGTTATCCGGCCGGTCGTCCTTTATTTTGCCGTGGCGGTTGTCGTGCCGCCTAGAATTGTGGCCGTTTCCTTCCGGCTGGCGCCAATCTACGGTGACGTCGATGATTATTTGCCCTTGGTCGTCCACCCGGACGGATCTTTTCGTTGCCACGTCGGCCATGGCGTACTTGTCCGGGATGGCCATGGTTGTGGGCTCCACCCAGCGAAGCTTATGTTTGAGCATAGTGTCGTCTCTTCAGCCGTTGATAAAGAAGTCAACCACTTGGTGCTCGCATACCCCCTCGCAGGAGTTGTGCATGCTCGTCCAGCGGGTCATATAGGAGCGGTCCGACTCATCCGGACCCTGTACGCAAAGAGCGAGCTCGTCGGGTTGGCCTAGGCTCTTGTAGGTACCAGTGAAGTTGCGGACGAAAGCCTTCTCGAAATCGATCCACGTGTTGATGCAGTTGTCGGGGAGGCTGTTGAGCCACGTCCTGGCTGTGTCGAGGAGCATGAGGGAGGCATAGCGCACCGCCACCCAGCGGTTGCCGTTTGCGATGCTCACAGTGGTGGTGTAGTCCACCAGCCAATCCTCTGGCTTGACTGAGTCGTTGTATTTTGGCGTATCCCTTGGGAGCGAAAATCCCTTTGGAAACGGTTCATTCCGGATGCACGGTTCAAAACATCTTGGGCCGGCTGGACTTTCTTCCTCTAGCACGCGGGACTAGACCAGTAGGTCGATTCGTGCGCGCGCGTCTTGTTGTTCCTCCGGCTCGAGCGGTCCCAGACGGCCGGACAGGCGGGACTTGGGTAGCGCTTGCCCTTTTCTGGCTTCGTCAGTCAGCTCGTGGTTTTTGCTAGTAACAGATGCCGCGTCATGAGCGTTGTGCCCACGGCCTGTAGATCCACCACGTGGGCGGTTGCTCTGCCTTGCTCTGTTTGGGGAAGATGCCTTGTTGCCGCCTAAAGCCGGATTCGCCATCCGGTGAGCCGGTTGGGTTCTGTTGTTGTCGGCCATGATGAGTTCTGCCTCAGCCTGTTGTTTGTTTGCCATGACCACGAGGAGCTAGACACGTGCATGCTGACGGACCAGTTCCTCGCCCTCCAAGTGGCTTAGCTCTACGACTACCGCCTCCGTGGCCCTCATGTTTTTGGCGGAGGTGCTGTAGACCGGCTGTACCACCGGCGTACGTGGATCGGCGGCGCGATCCATCTCCAAACCGAGGTTTCGGCCTTGTGGCTGGGCCAGGCGGCTGGTGCCGGGAAAGCATGCGAAGCCATGCACGATGTTGTACTCCCGCATGGTCGCGTTCATCCGCCGTTGGGCGGCCGCTACTTTGCCAGCTTCCTCAAGAAGGTCTTGACGAGTAGCCTCCAGGGCAGCCGCAACTACAGCTGGATCCGCCTCGATGGGGGTGATGGGGTTGCGGAGGTGCTCGATGGACGCGTTGAGCAGGTCCTGGTTCAGGAGGCGCGAGTTGGTGGCACGGCCCATGTTGTTGTGCTCTAGGTGGTGTGGGTTTCTCGCGACCCGAGCCAGCCCATATGACTCGGCTGCGGCGGCGGCGCGAAAAGGAGGTGGAGAACCAAGGGCAGATGGTGATGACCTCATGAGAAAGCGCGAGGGAAAGCTCTCGGCGATGGTGGCGGCGTAAAGCCGATTGCTCATTCAAGTGCATGATGGAGCCTCGCTTGAAAAATCCCCCCAGCGCGAAGCGACACCGTTGCCGAGGCCGAAGCAAGGGCCGAGGAAGTGAGGGAGAGGCCGAATGGCGCATGCTCCGCTTGCGAAAATCACCGTGGCGGACCGTTATCGAGGCGCGATCGAAGAATAGAGAGTGAGGGCGAGGCGGAAATGACTTAACTCCTTTCCGCTTAAAATCCCCAATGACGAGACCCTTTGTGAGGAGGAGCGATCGAAAGGAGAAAATTGAGGGGCGGCGGAGGCGACTTGCTCAACCGGCGACGAGTAGAAGTCCCGTGCGGAAGATGATCCCAGCCGAAGTGATGTGCCCCACGGTGGGCGCCAACTATCGTGGTCTGGCTTCAAGGGGACAATCAGGATGCTATCGGTGGCTATTCGCAACGGGTTGGGCACAGATACTGCAAACACAGCGATGTACCCAGGTTCAGAGCCCTCTTGATGAGGTAAAGCTCCTACTCCTGCAAGAATCTATTATCAAAGGGGGCGAATGCCCAATACTAATGATCCTTGAGCTGTTTCCTTAACTACTAAACTTGTCCAATGTGAAGAACTTCTAACTTGTGGTTGTCTAAAATGCTTCCTCTTCTGTCTACCTAGAACCCTAGCACTACCCCCCTTATATACTGGTTGAGGAGGTAGTTTACAAGGTGGGTTCTAGGGTTTACTATTTGGATCTGGGCCTTACTGTTGGGCCACGCAGAGAAAAACAAAAAAATTTCCTACGTGGTGATCCCAAGATCCAGCTCAGGTAGAAGGCCACGAGGATTACCACTAGACGCGCAGTTACGGAATTGATGAAGCACGTCGCTTGATGTAGTGCAGTCCTCGCGATCCGTTCCGGTTCCACGGTCCACGATCCGTTCTTTCTTCATGATCGTCGAAGTGCTGAACGTACAGCACCTCCGCCGGTATCCACACGTACGAGGAGGAGCGCCGGTGATGGACTGCTAGGTCCGGTACGGCGGCGACAGGACTGGACTGGAGTTAGGGTTTCCAACACATGGAGTGACCTAACCTTGTGCTCTAAGCACCTGTGCCCTAGCTTATATAGGGAGTGAAAGTGGGCTCCACTCACTTGTGGCCCATTCACTAAAAGGCCTATATTTGCCACTGCAAGTCTCACTTGCTGACTAAGTCCATGTCACTATTTGGGTCCAACCCAAATAGGTTTCCTGTTTGGGTCTAACCCAAACTGCTCCCGCTCTTAAGTGTGTGACCCGACAGGCTCATGGTAACCCGGACACGATTCCGAGTCTCACTCGTGATCGATCAGTTCGTAGCGGCTCCTAGCAGAACGTGCCAACTCCAAAGTACCAATAAGTCATGATGACATACCTTCCAATGCGACTTTTGTCTGAGTCCCTTTTGCCTCACGATATACCTTGTCGGACTATAGGCAAATGATCATCATCCCTTAAATAGTCCGACTCTCTTTCTCGATCCGAGATAAGTGATTCATCCGACTAACTCTTAGTCGGTTGCCTTGGTTAACACTTATCCGAGACGCGCATGGCCATGCTTTCCGAATCATATCTTCCGAGAGGGCCCAAAGAATATCTCTCCAGATGGAGGGGCAAAATCCCATATTGGTTATTCACATCACGCAGCTTGACTCTCAGTCGACCCGAACTCCGCCTTTATAACTGCCCAGTGACGGAACAACGTTTGAAAGAACTTAAGTCGGTGATCCTCAACTCGGATTGTGCAATAACCTCAGGTCTGAGGATTACATTGATTGAGATATGCAAATGAGGACTTGTTCGTTGCATCTCAATATTGGTCATTCCGACTCGCTAAACTCTTTAGCCGAATCCGTGTAAGTCGGAATAGCATCCCCATACCCATGACAAGTGGAACCTAGTCATCTGCCGACTTTCACATTGGTGTAAGTTGTGTGTCCAGCACAACCTCAATGACCAAGGACAATTAGTATGAACAACATGAATATATAGTTCCACAATCAAATCACATATTCGATGATACATATCAGTAGTTCATACATGGACCATAACCTTATGAATACATTGGGAATAACATCATACATGATTGCCTCTAGAGCCTATTCCCAACAGTCTCCCACTTGCACTAGAGTCAATCATCCGACATCACATGTCTAGGCATCTAATGCTCATAGCTCTCAGATGCGCCTCATGCTTTTGCTGTGGAAGTGGCTTTGTCAACGGATCCGCAATGTTTGCATCTGTGTGTACCTTCCATTACTTGATATCACCTTGATCCACGAACTGGCGAATAAGGTGGTACCGCATGAGTATATGTTTGTTCTTCTGGTGTTGTCTAGGTTCCTTGGCTTGTGCAATAGCACCATTGTTGTCACAATACACGTCTAACGGATTGGACGAGCCCTGAACCACACCAAGATCCATGAGGAAATTCCTCATCCAAACGGCTTCTTTTGCCGCCTCCGATGCAGCAATATAGTCAGCCTCGGTTGTAGACGCAGACACCGTCTCTTGCTTGGAACTCTTCCAGCTCATAGCCCCTCCGTTTATTACAAACACATATCCGGATTGCGAACGAGAATCATCCGAGTCAGTGAGATAACTCGCATCCGTGTAACCCTTTACACTGAGTTCATCCTCACCTCCATCAACTAGGAACATATCCTTAGTCCTTCTCAAGTACTTTAGGATATTTTTAGCCGCTGCACAGTGGATTTCTCCAGGGTTAGCCTGGTACCTGCTCACAACACTTAGAGCATAGGAAACATCCGACCTAGTACAAATCATAGCGTACATGATGGATCCAACCTACATGACTCTGAATCGCACTCATCCGACTTTGCTCATCAGTTGTCGAAGGACACTGAGTCTTGCTAAGTTTTACGCCATGGGACATCGGTAAGAACCCCTTCTTAGACGATTCCATGTTGAACTTCTTCAACACTTTGTCCAAATATGTACTCTGACTAAATCCAATGAGCCGCCTTGATCTATCTCTATAGATCCGGATTCCTAGTATGTAAGTCGCCTCACCCAAGTCTTTCATCAAAAAACTCTTTTCCAATGATTCCTTGGTCTCTTGCAACATCTGGACATCATTTCCAATCACTAATATGTCATCCACATATAAGATCAGAAAGTTCACTTTGCTCCCACTAAACTTCTTGTATAAACAAGAATCATGATCACTTTTGCTGAAGCCAAACGATTTGACTACCTCATCAAAGCGAATGTTCCAACTTCGAGATGCTTGCTTCAACCCATAAATGGATTTCCAAAGCTTGCATACCTTGTCAGCATTAGCCGGATCGACAAAACCCTCGGGCTGTATCATATACACGTCCTCGGTTAAATTTCCATTAAGGAAAGCCGTTTTGACATCCATCTGCCATATCTCATAATGGAAATAGGCTGCTATAGCTAACATGATCCGAACTGATTTAAGCATCGCTACAGGAGAGAAAGTATCATCGTAGTCAACTCCTTGAACTTGTCGACACCCTTTCGCGACATGCCGTACCTTATAGATAGAAACATTTCCATCCATATCAATTTTCTTCTTAAAGGCCATTTGCACTCGACGGGTCTTGCACCGTCTGGTAGATCAACCAAGTTCCAAACTTGATTTTCATCCATGGACTTTAACTCGGATCTCATGGCTCCAAGCCATGACTCGGAATCAGAACCCACCATCGTTTTTGAATAAGTTGCCGGCTCATCACTGTCCAACAGCATCACATCACGAACACTTTGCAATCTGGCCGATCTTTGCAGTGTCGGTGCAATTTCCGGCTCAGGTACCACATCCGGCTCAACCTCTAAGGCTTTTGCCGACTCGCTGCTAGCCGATATTTCTTGAATTTCTTCGAGATGCACCGTACTCCCACTGACTCCCCAATTGAGAAACTCTTTCTCAAGGAAGACACCATTTCGAGCGACAAACACTTTGCCCTCTTCTCGGTTGTAGAAGTAGTAACCCAAGGTTTCCCTCAGATACCCCACAAAAATACACTTATCCGACTTAGCTGTAAGCTTGTCCGACTAAAGTCGCTTGACAAAAACTTCACAACCCCAAATCTTGAGAAAAGACAAACTTGGCTTCTTGCTAGTCCACATCTCATGCGGTGTCTTTTCTACCGACTTTGATGGTACTCTGTTTAGTGTGAACGTTGTAGTTTCTAGACAATATCCCCAAAATGATAAAGGCAGATCTGTCCGACTCATCATTGATCGTACCATGTCCAACAAGGTCCGATTCCTCCTTTCTGATACACCGTTTCTCTGTGGCGTTCCTGGAGGAGTGAGCTGGGGAACTATTACACAACTCTTCAGATGGTCATCAAACTCATGGCTCATGTACTCGCCTCCTCGGTCCGACCGAAGAAACTTTATTTTCTTGCCAATTTGATTTTGTACCTCATTCTGGAATTCCTTGAACTTTTCAAAGGCTTCCGACTTATGTTTCATCAAGTACATATATCCATATCTACTCAAATCATCAGTGAAGGTAATGAAGTACTCATAACCACCTCTGGCTGTTGTGCTCATTGGGCCACATACATCACTATGTACTAGTCCCAATAAGTCGGACGCCCTTTCACAACTCTTTGCAAAAGGTGTCTTGGTCATCTTGCCGAGAAGGCAGGATTCGCATGTCTCGAACGACTCGAGTCGAGCGGGTTAGAGTCCATCATCATGGAGCTTCTTCATGCGTTTCCAACTTATATGACCAAGCCGACAATGCCAAAAGTAAGTCATATTCAGATCATTTGGTTTTAACCTTTTCACATTTATGTTAAAGACAGATTCACCCTCAAGATTCAAAATAAATAATCCGTCCTGGACGGATGCAAAGCCATGAAACATATCATTCAAATATAAAGAACAACCATTATTCTTAATATTTGACTCATATCCCTGTCTCATCAAACATGAGGCAGAAATAATGTTTCGACTAAGCACTGGAACATAATAACAATTATTCAGCTCCATTAAGAATCCGGAAGGTAAATGAAGTTGCATCGTGCCGACTTCCAACACAGCAACTCTTGCTTTGTTGCCGACCCGAATGTCAACCTCGCCTCTTGCCATGCTCCTAGTTCTTACCGGTCCACAGCGAAGTTTCATATGTGAATGACTGATCCGGTATCATATACCCAAGAACTACCAGGTGCATCAGCAAGATAAATGTCTATAACATTGCAAACAAGCGTACCTGAGCCGGAAGTGACACCTCCGCTCTTGGCTTTGTCAGCCAGATACTTGCTGCAATTCCTCTTCCAATGGCCATCCGACTTGCAGTAGAAGCAAGTGGATCCAGCTGGAGGAGATGGCTTTGTCCCTGAGGAAGCGCTTTGGACTGGGTCCTCAGCCTTACCTCCTGACTTTGTCTTCTTCTTCTTAGACCAAGAACTCTTCTTGAACTTAGCCTTGTTTTGTACCATCAACACTTGGCTGGCACCTTTCTTGAGATCTGCCTCGGCCTGCTTGAGCATCCCATGTAATTCAGTGAGCTTCTTATCCATACCATGCATGTGGTAGTTCGATATGAACTGGCCATAGGCACTAGGAAGAGAGTTCAGAATTATGTTTGTAGCAAACTCTTCACTAATGGGGTAGCCAAGTCTTTCCAGAGACTGCACGTAACCAACCATATTGATCACCTGCGGACTCAGTGGATCGCCATCCTTAAGCTTGCAGCTCAACAAAGCCTGAGAGACTTGATACCTCTCGAAGTCTTTGCAGAGCACAGAACATACTTTTGAGGCTTTCGATCATATCGTAGGCCTCAACATTCTCGAACTGCTGCTGCAAGTCCGGTTCCATGTGAGCAAGCGTAAGACAGCTAATCTCTATGGATTCATCACAAATCCGACGGTAGGCATTGCTGGCTGCGAGAGTCGCATTCTCATCCAGCTCAGCTAGAAGTGGGTTGTCTAGGACACGATCCCTCTTTTCTTGTTTGAGAACAATTCTCAGATTACGATACCAGTTGGTGAAGTTAGTTCCATTCAGCTTATCTTTCTCTAAGATGGTTCTCAAAGCAAAACCGGAAATCTGAGGAAGACTGCTAGGTGCCATTGATCTACAACAGAAAATATGCAAAACACTTAAGACATGTATCCATAAAAGAGCAAGCATATTAAACTTTTTAATATTTATGCTCCCACTAGAACCAACACCCCTCCGATGGTTACTTAGTGATTCAGGACCCTAAATAAGCAAGTCGACTAGTGAGCTTTAGCATCACTGCTAGCCGTCAAATGATCTAGGTAGACAACTCCTTGTCAATCGTATCTCATATGACTCCTATTGGATGGGTGGCATCACATGCCCTGGCTCCATCCGACTTTTCCCCAAGTCCAACAACCGTTGTGATAGACCTATCTAGATTACCAAGTGCTTCCGCTATAAGAGTCCGACTCGAACCCACCTAGTCAGAAAGAATTGATAGCACCTCAATTTTATGAGCCCACTATCAAAAATGTCCGACTTGTGATGGTGCAGCACTGGCGCGGAAACCGACTAGACCTTCTTTGAGGGATTACTTTCTACCAACTATCTAATAGAGGTAAAACAGAGACATAACAATAACACAAAATAAGGCAATTATAATGTGAAATGGTATGGCTCTCTTCATGGCGATCTCCATCTCCATAAAGCCTGTAATCCGACTCGTGTCAACTCTTGTCACGTGCCGTCTTACACCATGTAGCCGACTTGTACACCGACTTGCATGTCATCCGGATTCTCCAAACAGCTACACTAGCTAGTAATGCAAATTACACAGAGAATCCGACACGCAGGCCGTTATACAATAAGATTATAGCACCTAGGCTCCAGCCGGCTGACAAAAACCGTGATACGCAGATCACGTATGGATTACACACATCACATGCACATAAGCCATACCATTCACAACATCATCCTGCAAAAACAAGTTATGCATAGATACGATATCTACCGGCGTTGTGAAACTCGCAAAGACATCTAAGGCGCTACGACAGGGCGAAGTCGGTGGTCCCGCTAGCCGGATAGCGGGCGGGGATCGAAGGGGCAGTGCCCCTTGCGGGTGTGGAAAGAATTTTACCCAAATCCGATCCGGACTTCGATTCGACCAAACTCTTTGATCTTCGATCACCGCATCCGGGTTTACGTGTCACAGTCTACCCTGATGGCGGAAGCCGACCGGTAGGGGTATGTCGTTCCACGACCTTAGAAGTTAGATCACGGAAACCAGATCATCCATTCCCCCGAGTACAGTTGATCCAATCAACTTTGTACAAAACCGATCTATCTCATAGATCGACCACCAAAACTGCAATTAGATCCAATCTAACACCAACCGCATATCACATATGCATGATCTCGAGCCTAAAACCAGAAGCTAACGCTCTGATACCACTGTTGGGCAACGCAGAGAAAAACAAAACTTTTTCCTACGTGGTGATCCCAAGATCCAGCTCAAGTAGAAGGCCACGAGGATTACCACTAGACGCGCAGTTGCGGAATTGATGAAGCACGTCGCTTGATGCAGTGCAGTCCTCGCGATCCGTTCCGGTTCCACGATCCACGATCCGTTCTTTCTTCACGATCATCAAAGTGTTGAACGTACAACACCTCCGCCGGTGTCCACACGTACGAGGAGGAGCGCCGACGATGGACTGCTAGGTCCAGTACGGCGGTGACAGGACTGTACTGGAGCTAGGGTTTCCAACACATGGAGTGACCTAACCTTGTGCTCTAAGCACCTGTGCCCCAGCTTATATAGGGAGTGAAAGTGGGCTCCACTCACTTGTGGCCCATTCACTAAAAGGCCTATATTTGCCACTGCAAGTCTCACTTGCTGACTAAGTCCATGTCACTATTTGGGTCCAACCCAAATAGGTTTCCTATTTGGGTCTAACCCAAACTGCTCCCTCTCTTAAGTGTGTGACCCGACAGGCTCATGGTAACCTAGACACGATTCCGAGTCTCACTCGTGATCGATCAGTTGGTAGCGGCTCCTAGCAGAACGTGCCAACTCCCAAGTACCAATAAGTCATGATGACATGCCTTCCAATGTGACTTTTGTCTGAGTCCTTTTTGCCTCACGGTATACCTTGTCGGACTATAGGCGAATGATCGTCATCCCTTAAATAGTCCGACTCTCTTTCTCGATCCGAGATAAGTGATTCATCCGACTAACTCTTAGTCGGCTACCTTGGTTAAAACTTATCCGAGATGCGCATGGCCATGCTTTATGAATCATATCTTCCGAGAGGGCCCAAAGAATATCTCTCCAGATGGAGGGGCAAAATCCCATCTCGGTTATTCACATCACGCAGCTTGACTCTCAGTTGACCCGAACTCCGCCTTTATAACTGCCTAGTGACGGAACAACATTTGACAGAACCTAAGTCGGTGATCCTCAACTCGGATTGTGCAATAACCTCAGGTCTGAGGATTACATTGATTGAGATATGCAAATGACGACTTGTTCGTTGCATCTCAATATGGGTCAGTCCGACTCGCTAAACTCTTTAGCCGAATCCGTGTAAGTCGGAATAGCATCCCCATGCCTATGATAAGTGGAACCTAGTAATCTGCCGACTTTCACATTGGTCTAAGTTGTGTGTCCACCATAGCCTCAATGACCAAGGAGAATTAGTATGAACAACATGAATATATAGTTCCACAATCAAATCACATATTCGATGATACATATCAGCAGTTCATACATGGACCATAACCTTATGAATACATTGGGAATAACATCATACATGATTGCCTCTAGAGCAAATTCCCAACACTTACAAAGTGGGCCGGCTGGACCGAGCCAAATGGTAGGCCCGGGTCCAGTCAAGCCTCCAGTACAAGGGAGGACCACGCTACAGTGTCCGTGCCCCTTCTTTACTTGTTAGCCGGCTCTTTATCCGTTAGTCGGCTCTTTATGCGTAAGCCGGAGCTTTCCTCGTCAGCCCTTGCTTTGCTCGTCAGCCTCTAGCTTTGGCACAGTTGTCCAGTAGCGCAGGCCAGGCTAGCCAGCCTATCCGGTCAAAGGTTCACCTAGCAGGTAGCGTCATTCCCACCGTACTACCGCCAGCGTTTCTGAGGCGGCCGGCTTGGAGCAGCCTCCCAGCCGGTTCTTCTGGCTACCTGGCTAGACGGGCCAGCTGCGGTAACTCGAATGAGGACCGGGTGGGGAATTCCACCTGGCTGTGGTTCCTTGATCTTGGTCCAAACGGCATGAGCTCCTTGGAGCCGACCGGTTGGTCTCGGCTTAGCCTACACGAGGGTCATCACCCCGACACTTGGTCTAACCATCAAGTTAACCCTGTGCGGTGTGTGCTTGACGGGGTGTTTATCTCGCCGGAGCTTGAGGTGAGCTTCCCCCTATGTTCGGTGGTGGCGGAAATTGAGCCTTGGCTCCGACCAAACACCTCTGATCTTCGACACGGGAGAGGGTTCCCCTGCAAGGTCTAATAGGTTTTTATTTGAATCTAGGAGGTTCAAAATCAAGGGCTTCTCTGATCATGTGTTGACCTTATGGGGTAACCTGTCTCAGCAAGTACAGGGTAGAGACATTTTGGATTGGTGGATTTTTTGAGTTCCAAGCTACATCAGGGGCTCCGGGAGTGGAGCTTGAACCTAAGCAAAGAGACCAGGATTAGGAAGGAGGCACTTCTACTGCAAATTAAAGGGCTGGATGATCAAGATGATGCAGTTGGGATTGACGAGGACTATTGGGCTTTGTGTTACCATCTTGAAGACCAACTTCTCCAGATCTTTACACAGGAGGAGGAGTATTGGCGGCAGCGGGGCCGTGTGCGCTGGGCCTTGCAAGGGCACGCAAATATGGCATACTTCCATGTCGTGGCGAACGGTCGTGTAGGAAATGCGCCATCACCTCTCTGTCCATAGAGTCTGGCCACACATCTCAGAAGGCGGACATTCAGGAACATATCTATTGGTTCTATAGGGAGCTGCTGGGATCCTCTTCCCCCAGACGCTGTGGTCTGAATCCGAGTTCCTAGGGGCCCGGCCATCGAGTTTTGGAAGAGGAGAATGTGGGGATTATGATCACTTTCATGGAGCGGGAATTGAAAGCCATTGTCGACGACATGAAAACCGATACTGTGTTGGGGCTGGACGGTTTTCCGGTCATTTTCCTCAAGAATTTTTGGCCTCTGCTGAAGTTGGGGGTGCTCCACATCCTTAACGATTTTATCCTAGGGAGGATTGATATTGTGAGGCTGAATTTTGGTGTGCTGTCCCTGATCCCGACAAATGTGAAGCAAGTTTTCAAGAGCTAAAGAAGAGATTGATTTCAGTCCCAATATTGATCATGCCAGATATCAAGAAGTCGTTTGATGTGTATTGTGATGCATCCAAGATTGGTCTCGGATGTGTATTGATGTAAGAAGGCAAAGGCATCGCCTATCTGTCTCGACAACTAAAGCAACATGAGCAGAACTATCCTACACATGATCTCAAGTTAGCAGCTGTACTTTTGGCATTAAAGACATGGGGTCATTATCTTATGGGTAATCGTTGTGTGATTTACTCAGATCACAAAAGCTTGAAGTATATTTTCACTCAGAAGGAGTTGAATATGAGGCAAAGGAGATGGATAGAGTTAATCAAGGATTATGACCTTGACATTCACTATCACCCCGGCAAAGCCAATGTGGTAGCGGATGCTCTTAGCAGATTGCTGATGACCCACAAGTATAGGGGGTGTATCGCAGTATTTTCGATAAGTAAGAGTGTCGAACCCAACGAGGAGCAGAAGGTGCTGGCTAGTGGTATGGATCAGGAATTCTCTGCAAATACTTAGCAAACGGATTTTTAGGGGTTTTTGATAAAGCAAGTAAACAAAGTACGAGTAAATAAAAGACAGTAGGAATAAATGCAGCAAGTGGCCCAATCCTTTATGAAGCAAAGGACAAGACGGTTGTATTACCTAAGTATACCAAACGTTCTCGAGGACACATGGGAAGACAGTCAAGTGCTTTCGCTTCATATAGTTGATTAATCTTCTTTAGCTTGCTAAGTGTTGTGTGGGTGAACCTGTGCTAATGTACCGCCCCATCCAAGACTAATACATACTTGTGATTATACCCCTTGCAAACATCCGTAAGTACAAGAAAGTAATTAAGGTAGAAACCTAACCACAGCTTTAAACTCTAAGACCCTTATGTCCCTTGTGCAATGGTTTCCTAACGGGGGTTCAGGTTTCTGTCACTCTGGCAACCCCTACGATTAGTAGCCAAATACACAATGCATTCCCCTATGCCCATATAGGTGAAGTGTCATGTAGTCGACGTTCACATGACACCACTAGAAGAAGTACACCACAACTTAAATAACAATCTATTGAATCTTTCTCAAGACAACTCCACTACTAACAACAAGACTTCTCCCATGTCCTCAAGAACAAAACGAACTACTCACAAGACATCATATGGATCATGATCAGAGATGAAATAATGATGTATAACAATCTGAACATAAACAATAATTCAATGGTTCACTCAATAGCATCAACTACAAAGAGTAATCAACATCGGGAAAGTTTTCCCTATGAATTAATGCAAGATTCAACTCAATTGTTACAGCAATATGGAGATGGTGATGAGGGTGCTGATGGTGATGATGGTGGTGATGATGATGATGATCCCGATGAAGTCCAACTTGATGGTGGTGTTGATGGCGACGATCTCCCCTCTCCGGGAAGGAATTCCCCCGGCAGAAATCTGTCTGCCGGAGAGATCTTTCTCTCTCAGTGTTTTTCGGCCCGTAGAGGCGGCGGAATCTTTTTGTGGTCGCTCCTCGAGTCTTAGGGTTTCGGGAGGCAGATATACGCCAGAGGGGAGAGACTGGAGTGGGCCAGGGTGGCTACACCACCTCCAGGCGGGTCCTAGGCCTGCCCGCGCCATGGGGTGGTGTGGCCCCCCTGTGGCCCATCTCCACTCCATCTTCTGGCATCCTTAGTCTTCTAGAAAAATAGGATTTTCCGTATGTTTTCCCGGATTTTCTGATATTCGCGAATTTTGCCTCCAAACAACACCTTTTCCATCAGAATCCTGACTGCAGCGGTCCATGCTCCAAAAGTCATCAACCATGCAAAAATAGATGAAATAACATAAGTATCATCTCTCAATATGAAATATATCAATGAATAATAGTGAATTACGACATAGAATAGTGATACAAAATGGACGTATCAACTCCCCCCAAGCTTAGACTTCACTTGTCCCCAAGCGAAACTGAGCTCAATAAACATGGCCTTAGGTTTATAGAGTGAAGAGTCGATAAAAGAATACGGACAAGAAGCATCACATTCATCAAATACATAGATCATAATAGAAGACAACTCACTATTATACAACTCAACTTGCAATGAGTAAAGGAAACACAATAAAGATACATAAAGTGAATCAAAATTGGTAATGGCAAACTTAGCTCTTGGTCGAAGAATAGTTGATAAATTGCTGGAGTTCACAAATAGCTGGTTTTTCAATGATAGCTTTCAAAGTAGTAAACATCAGGATAAGAGCAATGTGCAAAACAAGGAACATAAGAAACATGAATGAATAAATCAACATATGAATGAATGAAACACAACAACTCAAAATACATGCTGAGATAAAAGGGAGTAGGTTTATTGACTCAACTACAAAGTAAAAGAAAGGCCCTTCAAAGAGGGAAGCAGGGATTGCAAGTCTCATAAAGAGCTCCCAAAAATTATGATACTTACTAGCTTTCAGCTCTCATTGCCCCTATCATAGGCATCTTTAGGTGATTAAGGTTAAAGTGACACAACTAAGAGGATATGCTTGACAAGTTATAAGTTGAAATCTCATGCCCCTTACTTATGAGTACCGATCCTCATGCTACTCAACTTCAGTCACGAGCAAGCTCTTGTCATTGTAAATACATGTGTATCATTGAGAACCGCCAGCAGGTACCTTGCACATGACAGAGCTATCCCATAATCAAAATGACAAGGCAAGCAGACAGTGAGCATCTCAGCGATCTTTTTATTTGCTATTTGCATAGGTTTTTATTGAGGATGCTTCATAGAATGCTCACTATAGTTATGCTGCAAGTTTCCACCATAATTAGGCATGGCATAGGCTAGCGGCCCAGGCGTTTCTCTAACACACATATAAACTCCATGATCTTACAAGTTCCACTTTTATTTCACACCACCGAGATCCATAAGCAAAAGAACATGATATCAACTAGGTATAAGTACCAATGAAGTGTTGAAAGCGGTCCCCATGATGCATGGTTCTGCTAACTTCAACTCATAAAGCGCAAGTATATACGCAACAAAGAAGGACCCAATGGTTCAAGTTTATTAAATGCAAGAAAGTAAAGTGTGCCATCAAGTTCGTGAGAGCTTTAATCACTAATTTTCACATAACAAGTTTAACTTGGGAGGTAGATAAAACAAGAATTTACTTGGAATAGCAATAATGCTACCAGGTAGGTATGGTGGACACAAATGGCAAAGGTTTTGGTTTAAAGGAGGTGGATGCACGAGAAGAATTCCTCTCGATGGGTTTTTGGCTAGCAAGGCTGGGTAGCAAGTATAAGAGTTGAAGGAAACAAACATACAAGTGATAAAGACAAACATGCAATCTTCCTCGGAAGCACAAAAGATCTTAACTAGAGAATACTAGACTTATGAGCAAATCAAGAAAGAAAGATGATGAAATAATTTTTCTTTAGAGTACTTTTATCTTTTTCATTCAACTCTCAAAAATAGTGTTGCTACTTGTGAGCCAGGTTTGCCAAAACCAACTAAATTAACTCAATCATCCCAAAGTGATACCAATACTAACAACAAGATCAATCATATAACCATGAATTGAAAACTAATATAAGCTATGCAAAATAGTGAATGATAGAACTTCTCATTAATATTCCATAACGACAACTCACACCAAGGGATACATATCTAACGAGAGAGGGGACACTTCCATAGTGCAAACCATACTACATGATAACTCCTCTATTCATGATATGACTCTACTAATAAGGTAAAAAGATAGAAGATAGTGATATGATACATGACACTCCCCAAGCTTGGAACAAACCAAGGGGATGCCAAACCTGATGACGAATTACTCCTTCGGTGGTGGTGGTATCCTCTCGATGAGCTCTCTGATCAGTTTCCCCAAGTCCTCAATCTCGAAAGTGAGAGTACGAATCAACTCCGAGTTGTGCTCAATACGGCTCGTGATCATTTCAGTTTGTGGATCCCAACTCTTGTGCTTATTTTTCCGTTCTTCCCTCTTGGAGTCTTCTTTTCCTGCATGGCTAGAACGAGGCAAATCCCAATTGGAGGGTAATTTCTCCTTGGGCATATTCTGGTATTGATGCTCATGGATAAGGGTATGGAAAGGATTCCTGGTGCATGGAGGAAGTGACCGTGGAGCCAAACTGTGACGAGGAGCTTTCCCCCTAGTCTGCATCCGTGCCGTCCTTCTAACCCTGGCAGGTTTCGTCACCACTCCAATGCTTGCAATAGTAGTGCTGGTGTGCGGATGTTGGCCTTTCTCCTCTTCAACTTCACTCTTGATCTCCTTCTCCTTCCCGGGGGCTTGGAGGTCTTCCTCCATAGGCTCCTTCCCTTTATCCTTGGCAGACACCATTGTGCTTCTAAGATTTCAAAGAGTATGTCCTGAAAGAAACAGATCGAAAAAAAAACACGACGAAAACATGATATACGAACCTCGGAAGATCCGAGGGGTTATATATTACGAAGTTTCATATCAAAAGGAAGGTACCAGGAGAAAACGAGTCGGAGGCGGAGTCCGGGGTGGACTCACCACCTGGTGGCGCGGCGGTGGGCCCGCCATGTGGTGGTGTGAGCTACCCGGCTCGTTCCGCCCCTTTTCGCCGTAACATTCCTTATTGACTAAAAACTACAAAATATAGTTGTATTGTAATTTGGGAACTTTTCTTATCGAATCATACCTATTTGAAACAGACTCTGCAGGTCTCTGAATTTGGTATCTAGTAGATTCTTTCGGAGTCACCACTTGAATAACATAAATATCTTCATCTTCATACACTTATTACTTGAGTCATAAAACCCTTCTCTTCCTTATTACACCATTGTCTCCACTTCCTGAAAATTTCTTTCACACAAAATATCACACAATTCTCATTAGCAACATTAGTATATGTGAAGTGATAAAACCTTTTGAGTCCAACTTCAACTGAAAACCATCAAAACAAAAGCTACTGAAACAACTCCTTCCGAAAACCCAAAAAGAATTCAAAAAGGAAATCGAATAAAGAAGCAGATGCAAGAGTGGCAAAATCTTCCAAAACAGACCAGCAGGTAAAGATAAATTTTTTCAAAAATCTTCTGTTGCTCAAATCAAATAGTGCAAAACTAACAAAAGTTAAATAAGAACCTGGGGCAGAATCACAAAAAATTACAGCTAAATTCGACATACATAGATCTCTCACGAATTTTTATGGTGAAGCACAAAAATCTGTTTCGGGACAGCAACTTCCCCAAATCTTACTTCTCTGTCATTAGAGGTTGATCTTGACACAAAAACCAAACAAAACAGATAAGGAGCGGTTATTACCGAAGTAATAACTTCCAATACTCAAAGAAACAAAAACAAACTAAAAGCAAAAACAAATTGGGTTGTCTCCCATAAAGCTCTTTCTTTATAGCCATTAAGATGGGCATGATAATTTTGAAGAAGCTCTCATAGGGATATGAATTGAAGTGAAAGAGAGCATTAAGAAGCAAAAACACACACACGTTTAAGTCTAACCCACTTCCTATGCAAGGGAATTTTGTAAATAAACAAGTTATTGAAACTAGAGGAAACTTGCATAAGAAGGCGAAAGAAGTGCAACATAAAAACTTTCAGCATAAAACGAGGAAACTTGATATTATTGAGATGCATAAGAACACTTTTCCCTCTCTCGAAGTAGCTTTTAGTATCATGTATAAACTTAACAATATAGCTATCACAAGGACCATAATAGCAATGATCACTTATTCTAACAGAAAACACGGGAATACTATCTCTCATAACACTACTATGTGAAACAATATTAGAGGTATCCTTACAAAGGATAGAGTGTCTCTCTTTTTCATATTTAGTGACAAAGTCTTTCACACTTGCTATTATAGGTTCATCAACCATTTGTTTATTAGGTTCAATAGCTTTACTCATACTTTCATTAACCATACTAGCTATCATAGAATGTTCCTTTACCTTAACTGGAAAAGGCATTTTCTCAATATAAGGTTCAGGTAAAACATGATTAGCAGTATAAACTTTAGTATTTCTTGCAGGAACACTCTTAGCAATATCTTTATAAGGTTCATGATACTTATTCCACTTATTTTTAGGCACTTCAATATAGGAAGCAAAAGCCTTAAAATAAGAAGCAATAGCTTGAGAGTCTAGACCATAAGCATTTTTAATATTTTGAAAGTCATCAGTTCCCATAAAAGATTCAATGCATTCATAATCATAATTTATACCTGACTTTCTACCTTTGTCATTCTCCCAAGCTTCAGCATTGTCTTGAATACGGTCTAGTAGATCCCATTTAGCTTCTTCTTCCATGCGAGTGAATGATCTAGCGCAAGAAGCATCCAATAAATCCGTGTCACGTAGAGGGAGCCTTGCATAAAAGTTATTGATAATAATATTGTTGGGGAGCTCATGAATGGGACATTTGAACATTAGTAACTTCAATCTCTCCCAAGCTTGAGCTGTACTCTCTCCATCAAGAGGCCAAAAGTTGTATATTTGATTCCGATCTTTATGAATCTCAATATAAGGATAAAACTTTGAATTAAAGAGAGGCACAATTTCCTCACATCCCAAAGCTTGACCATTCTTCAGCAGCTTATACCATTCCTTAGCTCTTCCTTTCAGTGATAATGAGAATAACTTCTTCTTAACTTGATCTGTAGTAATACCTGCACACTTGAACAACCCGCATAATTCGTGTATAAAGAGTAAATGATCACTGGGATGGACAGTTCCATCCCCAACATAGTAGTTATCCATAACACGATCAATAATTCTTGTAGGTATTTTGAAACCATCATTCTCAGCAGGTGGTGGCTTACTACTACCTTAGAAGTGGTAGTAGCATTACCAAATAAGAAACTCAGCGAATTATCCATAACGAAAATAAAGCAACTAACTGAAGTAAACACTACTCACAGTAGAAGTTTCCTTTACCAATTCCACTCTCCAATAGCGCTTCACTCCCCGGCAACGGCGCCAGAAAATATTCTTGATGACCCACAAGTATAGGGGGTGTATCGCAGTATTTTTGAAAAGTAAGAGTGTCGAACCCAACGAGGAGCAGAAGGTGCAGGCTAGTGGTATGGATCAGGAATTCTCTGCAAATACTTAGCAAACGGATTTTTAGGGGTTTTTGATAAAGCAAGTAAACAAAGTATGAGTAAATAAAAGACAGTAGGAATAAATGTAGCAAGTGGCCCAATCATTTATGAAGAAAAGGACAAGCCGGTTGTATTACTTAAGATGACCAAACGTTCTCGAGGACACATGGGAAGACTGTCAAGTGCTTTCGCTTCATATAGTTGATTAATCTTCTTTAGCTTGCTAAGTTTTGTGTGGGTGAACCTATGCTAATGTACCGCCCCATCCAAGACTAATACATACTTGTGATTATTGATGGGTTCGTAGCAAGGAAAACAAAAAAATTCTACCGCAAGAACGAACAAAACCCAGATCTAATCTAGATAAAAGCCAAGATCTAATCTATTAGACATGTGCAACGAGATAGATCTGTACTAACCCTTGTAGATCCGAAAGCCTTGTGCGAGATCGGATCTCGTGGTTGATGTAGACGATCACTTGCCGATCTCAAGATCGAGTGGACGATCCTTCCGGCGCCGCGTTCCGGCAGCGCTTCCGCGGTCGGTCACACGTGCGGAGTCGATGCAGACCTTCCTCTACCCGCTCCAGCAAGCAGCAGAGGTAGTAGATCACTCCATGGAATCACAGTAGCACGACGGCGTGGTGGTGGTGGTGGAATAGAGAATTCTGCAGGGCTTCAACTAAGCCAGAGCAGAGCGAAGGAGGAGGAGGAGAGAGGCGGCTAGAGCAAGGAGTGGAGGGGCAAGGGGGGTGGCGCCTCCACCCCTCTATTTATAGAGGGAGGGGTGGCGCCTAGGGTTCCCACCCCTAGGGCCACCTCTAGGGCCGGCGCACGAGGGGGGCTTGGGGGGAGTTTCCTTCCGCCCCAAGTTTCCCCTTTTCCTTTCTTGGTTTTCAAGTAAACTCCACAGAGTTTTCTAGAACCTTCCGGAACATTCCGAAACCTTCTAGAATACCCATACAAACACTCCGGAACATTTTCGAACCTAGAAAAAATATCTCCATTATATGAATCTTATTCTCCGTACAATTCCGGATCTTCTCGTGATGTCCTAGGTCCAATCCGAGACTCTGAACTACATTCGGTCTCCAACGCACATTCCATATCTACCTAAACAACATCGAACCTTAAGTGTGTCACCCTACGGTTCGTGAATATGTAGACATTATGGAGACACCTCTCCGATCAATAACCATCAGCGGGATCTAGCGATCCAGAACGGCTCCCACATACTCAACGATGACTTCGTGATCGATAGAACCATTAACATACGAAACCAATTCCCTTTGTCACGCGATACTCTACTTATCCGAGGTTTGATCGTCGGTATCTCCATACCTATATCTACCTCGTTACTGATAAGTACTCTTTACTCGTTCCAAGATATGTCATCCCTTATGACCCAGTCACATGCTTGCAAGCTAACTAGATGACATTCCACCGAGAGGGCGCAGAGCATATCTATCCGTCATATGGATGGACAAATCCCAATCTTGGTCCATGCGCTTCAACACATACTTTCAGAATACCCAATGACACCTTTATAACCACCCAGTTACGAAGCGGTGTTTGATGTCATCAAAGTACCCATCCGGTGATGGTGATTAACACAACCTCATGGTCGAAGGATTAGGTTACTATGCATTTGAAAGCTTGTAGCAATACGAACTTAATGACTTGATCTTATGCTACACTTACTATGGGTGTGTATCCATCACATCATTCTCCTAATGATATAACCTTGTTATTAATGACATCTAATGTCCATGATCAGGAAACCATGATCATCTATTAATCAACAAGCTAGTTCAACAAGAGGCTTACTAGGGACTCTTTTATGTTTACAAAACACACATGTATCAGTGTTTCGTAATAATACAATTATAGCATGGGATGTAAACATTCATCATAAACACAAAGATATAATAATAACCACTTTTATTATTGCCTCTTGGGCATATCTCCAACAGTCTCCCGCTTGCACTAGAGTTAATAATCTAGATTACATGGTAATATACCTAACACCCATGGCATTCTGGTGTTGGTCATGCTTTGCTCTAGGGAGAGGTTTAGTCAACGGATCTGCCACATTCAGATCAGTGTGTACTTTGCAAATCTTTATGTCACCATCTTGGACATACTCGCGAATAGCATGGAAACATAGCTTGATGTGCTATGGCACCTGTGTTATCACAATAGATGGCCATCGGGTCCAGCGCACTAGGAACCATGCCAAGTTCAGTAATGAACTCCTTCATCCATATGGCTTCTTGTGCAGCCTCCGAAGCAGCTATGTATTCTGATTCAGTTGAAGATTTCGCCACAACACTTAGCTTCGCACTCCTCCAGCTCACTACTGCACCATTCAAAATAAATACGTATCCAGACTATGACTTCTAGTCATCTAGATGGGTGTTCCAACTAGCATCAGTGTAACTGTTTACAACAAGTTGTTCATCCCCTCCATAAGAAAGAACCATATCCTTAGTCCTATTTAGGTACTTTAGGATATTCTTGACCGCTGTCCAGTGCTCCATTCCAGGATCACTTTGATATCTGCTAGTCAAACTAACAGCATGTGCTATATCCGGTCTTGTACACAGCATGGCATACATGATAGAACCTATGGCCGAGGCATAGGGAATATTACTCATTTTCTCTCTATCTTCTGCCGTAGCTGGACTTTGAGTCTTACTCAAGGTCTTACCTGCAACATGTGCACGAACCCTTTCTTGCTTTCTTCCATTCTAAACTTCTTTAGAACTTTGTCCAAGTATGTACTTTGTGAAAGCGCTATTAGGCGTCTTGATCTATCTCTATAAATCTTGATACCTAGAATATATGCCGCTTCGCCAAGATCCTTCATTGAAAAACTATTATTCAAATAGGCTTTGACACTATTAAGAAGTTCTATATCATTCCCAATCAACAATATGTCATCTACATATAGTACTAGGAATGCTATAGAGCTCCCACTCACTTTCTTGTAAATACAAGCTTCTCCATAAGTTTGTATAAATCCAAAAATTTTGATTACTTTATCAAAACATTGATTCCAACTCCCGGATGCTTGCTTCAGTCCATAAATGGAGCACTGAAGTTTGCATACCTTGTTAGCATCTTTAGGATCGACAAAACCCTAGGGTTGTACCATATACAACTCTTCCTCAATGTCTCCATTAAGGAACGCCGTTTTGACATGCATCTGCCAAATCTCATAATCGAAATATGCAGCAATTGCTAACAAAATCCTCACAGACTTTAGCTTCGCTACTGGTGAGAATGTCTCATCATAGTCAACTCCTTGAATTTTTCGGAACCCTTTCGCGACAAGTCGAGCTTTATAGACGGTAACATTACCATCAGCATCTGTTTTTCTTTTGAAAATCCATTTGTTCTCGATAGCCTTACGGCCATCCGGTAAGTCCAGCAAATTCCACACTTGGTTTTTGTACATGGATCCCATTTCGGATTTCATGGCTTCTAGCCATTTGTCAGAATCTGGGCTCACCATAGCTTCTTCATACGTCGCAGGGTCATCAGTGTTGTCCACCAACATGACATTCAAGGCAGGGTCATACCAATCAGGAGTGGTACAAACCCTCGTTGACCTGCGAGGTTCAGCAGCAACTTTGTTTGAAGTTTCATGATCACCATCATTAGCTTCCTCTCCAATTGGTGCAGGCGGCACAAAAACATCTTCCGGTGCTGCGCTACTCTCAACTCCGAGAGAAGGTTCAGTAACCTCGTCGAGTTCTAGTTTCGTTCCAGTCACTTCCTTCGAGAGAAACTCCTTCTCAAGAAAGGATCCATTCTTGGCAACAAAAACTTTGCCTTCGGATCTATGATAGAAGGTATATACCCAATTGTTTCTTTAGGGTATCCTATGAAGATGCATTTCTCCGCTTTGGGTTCAAGCTTATCAGGTTGTAACTTCTTTACATACGCTTCACAGCCCCAAACTGTAAGGAACGACAACTTAGGTTTCTTTCCAAACCACAATTCGTACAGTGTCGTTTCAACGGATTTAGATGGTGCCCTATTTAAAGTGAATGCGGCTGTCCCTAATGCATAGCCCCAAAACGATAGCGGTAAATCTGTAAGAGACATCATAGACCGAACCATATCTAAGAGAGTTCGATTACGATGTTTGGACACACCATTACGCTGTGGTGTTCCCGGCAGTGTCAATTGCGAAAGTATCCCACATTTCTTTAAATGCATGCCAAACCCATAACTCAGATATTCACCTCCACGGTCAGAACGCAGAAACTTAATCTTCTTGTTACGATGATTTTCCACTTCACTTTGAAATTCCTTAAACTTCACGAAAGTTTCGGACTTATGTTTCATAAAGTAGACATACCCATATCTACTTAAGTCATCCGTGAAAGTGAGAACATAACGATATCCACCACGCGATGCTACACTCATTGGGCCGCACACATCGGTAAGTATTATTTCCAATAAGTCTATAGCTCGCTCCATTATTCCAGAGAATGGAGTCTTAGTCATTTTTCCCATTAGACATGCTTCACATCTTTCAAGTGATTCAAAATCAAGTGATTCGAGAAGTCCATCAGAATGGAGTTTCTTCATACGCTTCACTCCAATGTGACCAAGACGACAGTGCCACATGTATGTAGAATTATCATTCAATTTTATTCGTTTAGCATCTATGTTGTGAACATGTATATCACTACTACCGAGATTCAGTAAGAATAAACCATTCATCTCAGGTGCATTACCATAAAAGATATTACTCATATAAATCGAACAACCTTTATTCTCGGACTTAAAAGAGTAACCGTCTCGCAATAAACAAGATCCAGATATAATTTTCATGCTTAACGCAGGCACCAAATAACAATTTTTCAAATTTAAAACTAATCCCGATGGTAGATGTAGAGGGAGCGTGCCGACGGCGATCACATCAACCTTGGAGCCATTTCCAACGTGCATCGTCACCTCATCTCTCGCCAGTCTTCGCTTATTCCGCAGCTCCTATTTTGAGTTACAAATATGAGCAACCGAACCAGTATCAAATACCTAGGCACTACTACGATTCCTAGTAAGATACACATCAATAACATGTATATCAAATATACCTTTCTTCTTCATGTTGCCATTCTTTAGATCCGCCAGGTACTTGGGGCAGTTACGCTTCCAGTGACCAGCACCCTTGCAGTAGAAGTATTCAGTTTCAGGCTTAGGACCAGCCTTGGGCTTCTTAGCAGGCATGGCAGCTTTCTTGCCGTCCTTCTTGAAGTTTCCCTTGTTCTTAGGCTTGCCCTGTTTCTTGAAATTTGTGGTCTTATTGACCATCAACACTTGGTGCTCCTTTTTGATCTCCACTTCAGCAGTTTTCAGCATGGACGATAGTTTAGGCAACGTCTTGTTCATGCAGTGCATATTGTAGTTCATCACAAAGTTCTTATAAGTCGGTGGCAGTGATTGGAGGACACGGTGAATCCCTAACTCATTAGGAATCGTTATCCCCAACTCTTGGAGCTTGTTTGTGTGCCCAGACATGGTGAGCATGTGCTCGCTAACGGAGCTGCCCTCTTCCATCTTACAGTTAAAGAACTTTTCGGAGGCCTCATAGCTTTCCACGGTCGCATGAGTCTCAAAAATCAGCTTGAGCTCTTTGATGATATCAAACGGGTCGTGGTGCTCAAAGCGCTTCTGAAGCTCCGTTTCTAAACCGTACAGGATGGCACACTGAACTGTGGAGTAGTGATTTTTCCGAGTGGCGTAAACAGTCTTTACGTCATCGGTGGCATCTTCTGCAGGTGGGTCACCTAGCGGTGCTTCGAGCACATAGGTCAACTGACCAGCCCCGAGGACAATCTTCAGTCCACGGAGCCAGTCCGTGAAGTTTCTTCCATTGTTCTTAAGCTTTTCTTTCTCTAGAAATGCATTGAAATTGATGGAGAGGTTCGCAATAATCTACAACAAATTTGCAAGTAGTTTAGACTAAGTTTATGATAAATTGAGTTCAATTTTAATTCTAAAATTAACTAGGTGAACTCCCACTCAAAACAACATCCCTCATGTTGTCTTAGTGATTACACGAACCAAATCCACTACACCAAGTCCAATCTTCACGAGAGAACATGTAGTTTCATCGGCGAACAATCTTCATGTTCATCATATCATTTATATGACTCATGCTCTACCTTTCGGTATTCCGTGTTCCGAGACCATGTCTGTACATGCTAGGCTCGTCAAGATTAACGTTAGTTTCCGCATGTGCAAATCTGGCTTGCACCCGTTGTATGCACACGTAGAATCTATCACATCCGATCATCACGAGATGCTTCGAAACGACGAGTCTTAGCAACGGTGCCAACTAAGGATGAACACTTTATTACTTGATATTTAGTGAGAGGGATCATCTTATAATTCTACCGTCGCGATCTAAGCAATACAAGATGCATAAAGGATTAACATCACATGCAATTCATAATTAGTGTGATATGATATGGCCATTTCTTCTTGTGCCTTTGATCTCCATCTGCAAAGCACGGACATG
This sequence comes from Avena insularis, assembly GCA_023614405.1. Lineage (NCBI taxonomy): Eukaryota > Viridiplantae > Streptophyta > Magnoliopsida > Poales > Poaceae > Avena > Avena insularis. Next base: position 116,106,641 of record CM042692.1, read on the forward strand.
ATCTCCATCATCACCAGCATTGCATCAAGGTCGATACCGCTTCATGGTTGTCCATCATCACTAGCAACTATTACAACTACTTGGAATAAAGCTATTACAAGATGAATAGACACGCAGGTCTTAACAAAATTAAAGACAACCATTAGGCTCCTGCCGGTTGCCATATTACAACAAGGATCATTGCATACATAAAATATAATCACAATCACATGATGGCCATATCACATCACAAAACCCCTGCAAAAACAAGTTAGATGCCTCTAATTTTCTTTGCATGTTTTACGTGGTTTGGGGCTTTCGAATAAGAACGGATCTTACCTACGAAACTAAACCACAATGTTGATACAAGTGCTATCAAGTGCAAAGTGTAAATTGGATCTATACTATGGTGAGAGAGACAGACACCCGCAAAGCCACTTGTGCAAAGCAAGTTACACGTCAAGCGTGGAGCAAGTCTCATGTGCGATGACATGTAAGCTTAGCCCGAGCCGCTTCATCCCACCATACCGCAAGATGCAACGTACACAAAGCAAAAGACGGCACGAGGACCAACGCCCACAAAACCATTGTGTTCTACCCATGCAACAGATCTACGCATAGACACGGCTCTGATACCACTGATGGGTTCGTAGCATGGAAAACAAAAAAATTCTACCGCAAGAACGAACAAAACCCAGATCTAATCTAGATAAAAGCCAAGATCTAATCTATTAGACATGTGCAACGAGATAGATCTGTACTAACCCTTGTAGATCCGAAAGCCTTGTGCGAGATCGGATCTCGTGGTTGATGTAGATGATCACTTGCCGATCTCAAGATTGAGTGGACGATCTTTTCGGCGCCGCGTTCCGGCAGCGCTTCTGTGGTCGATCACACGTGCGGAGTCGATGCAGACCTTCCTCTCCCCATTCCAGCAACCACCGGAGGTAGTAGATCTCTCCACGGAATCCCAGCAGCACGACGGCATGGTGGTGGTGGTGGCGTAGAGAATTCTGTAGGGCTTCGCCTAAGCCAGAGCAGAGCGAAGGAGGAGGAGAGAGGTGGCTAGGGCAAGGAGTGGAGGGGCAAGGGGGTGGCGCCTCCACCCCTCTATTTATAGAGGGATGGGTGGCGCCTAGGGTTCCCACCCCTAGGGCCACCTCTAGGGCGCCATGGGGGCTTGGGGGGAGTTTCCTTCCCCCCCAAGTTTCCCCTTTTCCTTTCTTGGTTTTCAAGTAAACTCCACAGAATTTTCTAGAACCTTCCGGAACATTCCGAAACCTTCTAGAATCCCCATACAAACACTCCGGAACATTTCTGAACCTAGAAAAAGATTTCCATTATATGAATCTTATTCTCCGGACAATTCCGGATCTTCTCATGACGTCCCAGATCCAATCCGAGACTCCGAACTACATTCGGTATCCAACGCACATTCCATATCTACCTAAACAGCATCGAACCTTAAGTGTGTCACCCTACGGTTCGTGAATATGCAGACATGATGGAGACACCTCTCCGATCAATAACCATCTGCGGGATCTAGAGATCCATAACGGCTCCCACATACTCAACGATGACTTCGTGATCGATAGAACCATTAACATACGAAACCAATTCCCTTTATCACGCGATACTCTACTTATCCGAGGTTTGATCGTCGGTATCTCCATACCTAGTTCTACCTTGTTACTGATAAGTACACTTTACTCGTTCCATGATATGTCATCCCTTGTGACCCAGTCACATGCTTGCAAGCTAACTAAATGACATTCCACCGAGAGGGACCAGAGCATATCTATCCGTCATATGGATGGACAAATCCCAATCTTGGTCCATGCGCTTCAACACATACTTTCATAATACCCAATGACACCTTTATAACCACCCGATTCTGAGCGGTGTTTGATGTCATCAAAGTACCCATCCGGTGATGGTGATTAACACAACCTCATGGTCGAAGGATTAGGTTACTATGCATTTGAAAGCTTGTAGCAATACGAACTTAATGACTTGATCTTATGCTACACTTACTATGGCTAGTACCACTTTTATTATTGCCTCTTGGGCATATCTCCAACAATTATACCCCTTGCAAACATCCGTAAGTACAAGAAAGTAATTAAGGTAGAAACGTAACCACAACTTTAAACTCTAAGACCCTTACGTCCCTTGTGCAATGGTTTCCTAACGGGGGTTCATATTTCTGTCACTCTGGCAACCCCTACAATTAGTAGCCAAATACACAATGCATTCCCCTAGGCCCATATAGGTGAAGTGTCATGTAGTCGACGTTCACATGACCCCACTAGAAGAAGTACACCACAACTTAAATAACAATCTATTGAATCTTTCTCAACACAACTCCACTACTAACAACAAGACTTCTCCCATGTCCTCAAGAACAAAAGGAACTACTCACAAGACATCATATGGATCATGATCAGAGATGAAATAATGATGTATAACAATCTGAACATAAACAATAATTCAATGGTTCACTCAATAGCATCAACTACAAAGAGTAATCAACACCGGGAAAGTTTCCCCTATGAACTAATGCAAGATACAACTCAATTGTTACAGCAATATGGAGATGGTGATGAGGGTGCTGATGGTGATGATGGTGGTAATGATGATGATGATGATCCCAATGAAGTCCAGCTTGATGGTGGTGTTGATGGCGACGATCTCCCCTCTCCGGGAAGGAATTCCCCAGAAATCATGCCGCTGAGAGATCTTTCTCTCTCGGTGTTTTCCGCCCTGCAGAGGCGGCGGAATCTTTCTGTGGTTGCTCCCCGAGTCTTAGGGTTTCGGGAGGATGATATACGCTATAGGGGAGAAGCTGGAGTGGGCCAGGGTGGCCACACCACCTCCAGGCGCGGCCTAGGCCTGCCTGCGCCATGGGGTGGTGTGGGCCCCATGTGGCCCATCTCCACTCCATCTTCTGGCATCCTTAGTCTTCTGGAAAAGTAGGATTTTCCATATATTTTCCCGGATTTTCTGATCTTCGCGAATTTTGCCTCCAAACAACACCTTTTCATCGAATCCACATTGCAGGTCCATGCTCCAAAAGTCATCAACCATGCAAAAATAGATGAAATAACATAAGTATCATGTCTCAATATGAAATATATCAATGAGTAATAGTGAATTAATACATAGAATAGTGATGCAAAATGGACGTATCAATTGCTGTGTAGGCTAAACACCATGATCAAGGAGAAGCAGACAAGTTTGTATGAGGAGTTGGAGCAGTTTAGGACTAAGCTAGTTAGCAAAGGATTTCTAGCTAGCATTGAACTTCAACCCACTTAGATTAACCAAATCAAGGAAGCCCAGAAGGTAAATGAAAGTATCAACAGAATCAAACATCGTATTGGTACAGGAAAGGTACCTGGATTCACCGAAGACTAAGAAGGAGTTTTGTGGTACAAAGGCCGTATCTTTGTGCCAGCAGATTCGGAGATGAAGCAAGTTATCATGCAAGAAGCTCATGATACTCTTTATTCTATCCATCCCGGAGGAACAAAGATGTATCAGGATTTGAAGGAGCAATTTTGGTGACACAAGATGAAGAAAGAAATCGGAAGCTACATCGCCAAGTGTGACATCTGTCAACGAGTCAAAGCGGAACATCAGAGACCCGCAAGACTGTTGCAACCCTTGCAGATTCCGGAATGGAAATGGGATTCCGTCGGAATGGACTTTATCACCGGTTTGCCTACTTCGAGTAGGGGAAATGACTCAATCTAGGTCATTGTTGATAGGCTGTCCAAAGTAGCTCATTTTATACCTGTCAAGACAACTTGTCAGAGTTCAAAGCTAGCAGAGCTGTATATTGCTAGAATCATCAGTTTGCATGGAACCCCCAAGACCATAGTGTCGGATAGAGGAACCCAATTTACCTCGAGATTTTGGCAGAAAGTCCAAGAAGGATTAGGAACCAAGTTGAATCTCTGCACAGCTTATCACCCGCAAACTGATGGAAAGACTGAGAGAGTCAACCAAATCTTAGAAGATATGTTGAGAGATTGTGTGTTAGACTATGGATCAAAATGGGAAGATTGTCTGCCTTTCGTAGAATTATCATACAACAACAATTATGAAGCCAGTTTTCAAATGGCCCCATTTGAGTTCTTATATGGAAGAAAGTGTCGTACCCCTTTGAATTGGTCACAAGTAGGAGAGAGTCAGATTTTTGGACCCGACATTCTCCGAGAAGCTGAAGAGAAGGTTCACAAAGTCCATGAGCACCTCAAGACCGCCCAATCCAGATAGAAGAGTTATGCTGACAAGAGAAGGAGAGACCTGACTTTCAATGTCGGAGATTTTGTGTATCTCAAGGTTTCGCCATTGAAGGGAACCCAACGTTTTAGTCTGAAAGGAAAGTTAGCCCCCAGATATATCGGACCCTTCAATATTCTAAATCGTCGAGGAGAAGTATCTTATCAACTTGAACTGCCTAAAGAGATGTCTGCCATCCACAATGTGTTCCATATCTCGTTACTTCTCAAATGCTTAGAAGTGCCGGAGAAGACCAAAGTTTTCAAGAACATCGATCACCGAGCCGTTGATATCAACAAGGATCTGACGTATCGTGAAGTGCCCATTTGTATCTTGGAGGAAGTCTACAGAACCACCTAGACCCGGAGTATCAAATTTCTCAAGATTCAATGGAGAAACTATACCGAAGAAGAAGCAACTTGGGAGCGAGAAGATTACATTAGGACTGAGTTCCCAGATCTCTTTAGTTCCTAGTTTTCTTTCTTAAATCTCGGGACGAGATTTTGTTTAAAGGGGGAAGGTTTGTAACATCCCAAAACTTTAATCAAGGTTAATCAAGATCAAATCTACCCAATTTAGGGTTAACAAATACTTTTTCCATTTAAAATCTTTAAGCATTCATATGTGTGTGCATTTAAAATAGGAGTTGTTTGAAAGGCCATTATTGTTTGTTCTAATGGTTGTAAAATGGTTCTATGATGAATGTCACATCATCTAGATCATTCCCAAGCAAAAACCAAAGAAAAAGAAATCAAAAAGAATTAAATAAAGGAAATGGTCACTTTTGCCATTTTAATCACCTAGCCCACTTTGGGTGTTCCTAGCACTCAAATTCCAACAGAAACAATTGTGGATCTTTGCACCCCTTGCTAGTACAAGTAGTGATGTGCCAAGGCCCACTTTGTGATCTCCCAAAAACATTCAAACTCTAATTTTAAATGACATTTGAAAATGGAATCTAGTTCATATGTCTAGATCCCACTATTTCAAAAACCATCCAAATGAACTCCATTTCAAAATCCCAAAAACCACTCCACCAAAAATCTTTCAAAAATTTAAAAGTTTCCTTCATGCGGCCATTGTGTCGAGCACCTTGTGAGAAGAATCAAACTGGCCTAACTATCACTGTTTTTATCAAATTTTGTCGAGCCATTTGAACTTAAATCAATGCCCTTGTCTCCCCTAAACCCAACCAGTCCATCAAGGACCTACCCAATGGCCTAGGGCAACAGTTCACCGCCACCCCGAGGCCATGCTCGCCGGCCAAACATGCACAAGCCGCAGGAGACCACCAGCCCCTCTCCGCCGCTCCACGAAGCAAGGCGCCACTCCACCGCCACCCACAGTCCACCACACGGCCCCTGCTAGCCCCTGGACCATCCAAAGCCGCGCTACACTAAGTCTCTATGCCGCGCCAGAGCACGCCAGAGCGCCCTCACCGCCAGCACGCCACAGACCGCGCCTTGACCACAAACCACACATGCCGCTCCGCCTTGACCACCTCACCCCGCCAGACACGGTCGTGCACCGCCATGCGACCCACGATCCCCGGGAACCACGTCGAGCACCACCTCTATCCCCCAGAGCACACGACGCTCCCGACAGATTGCCACCACCCCTAGCTGCGCCATAAAGTCGTAGAGGACTTCCAGGAGGCAAGCCACCGTCCACCTAACTCGCCCATGCCGGTAGCCCGATGTACCGTCGTCACCGGCGAGCACCACCCATGCCTCACTGCCGCCTCGTCGCGCCTATATAAGGAGGCCTCCCCAGCACCATTTCCTCACACCACTCTCATCCACTCCCCCTCAGAACACTCCCAGAGCCCCACCGGAGCAAGCCATAGCCCGTAGCGCCGGAATTTCGCCAGAGTCTGCCGTGGAAGGAGGAGAAGGGCGTTGTTGATCCAGGCCATCTCTCTGGACGCTGCCAGTAACAGGAGAACCGTCATCGTCTTCTTGTTTGTTTGCCTGCCTTGCCGCACTAGCCGGAGCCCCGGTAAGTCCCCACTGCACCCCCACTGAGCTGCTAGGGTTTAGTCTCGTCGGCGACGAGTCTGTCGTCGATGACGACCGTGAGCCGTTAGATCTAGTTCTAATCATGCGGTCCTTATCGCCCCGTACCACTTCGCATGTAATGAGCAACTGATAGGCGGACCCCCCTGTCAGCAGTCCTCAGCGCCGTGGAGTGAATCTAGGCCGGCCCAATTAGTTTCCCGCACGACCCAGTTAATTCAAATTAGGATTTTTTTGTTTTTAGACCTACACTAGAATCTGTCCCTTAGTTTAAAAATCAACTCAAAGAGTTTTACAATTCCAAATTGAGTGATTCCAATTTTGTTGAAAAGATAAGGAAAATCTCTATCGAAGACCGTTGGACTTAAATCATTTAGAGTTATAGATCTCTCCTACCTAAAATAACAAGACAGAAGCTTTGGCACATTCAAACATTTTTATAAAATCAACCATAATAGCTTTTGAGTTGATTCCATCTCTCAAAAATCACATTTAACCATACCTATCTGAATATGTAATAATATTAAGGTTTGCATGCAGTGACTTTGGACTAGTACCAAAATAATGCTATATAGGCATTTCTAGACACTTTAAATCATTAAATATTAAACTTAAACTTATTAAAATGTGATCCAACATTTAAATCACATTCCCACATGTTAGAATATGTGGTGATGACATGTGTCCACATGATCCCATATTTTAATTGGAGAATATTAAATCTTAGTTATTTTCAATGAGTAGAAATTACTTTTCTCAAATAAAAAGAATGAAGCTAGTTCATTAAACCTTGTGATGCTTGTGATGATACTAGATCATAAAAATGTGTGCCTTAGTGTGCTAAGTAGACTAGTTAAGCATTGTTTGGTGATTGTGTATCCCGTATGTATTTATAGATGATAGTACTGACCAAGCTTTCGAGAAGGAGGAGTTCTACCAAGAAGAGGAGGAAGAGAATTTCAACCACTTCACCAACCAAGGCAAGCCATCATTAACAATGCAAGATAACCCTTGCAAGCTTTTGTTAGCAATTTAGAATTAAGCTAGATACCCTAAGCAAATGCATTAGGCATGCTTTGGTTATACCCTTTTGACTTATACCTACTCCAAGTTTTATTTACAAGCTTTACCTTTTTTACTTTACCAAAGTCCTTTACTTGTTTAAAGGTAGCATAAAGAGTATAAAACTTGACCTATATAGTTAGACTTAGATGTCATTCTATGGCATGAGGTTGAGATTAGCATCCCACATTAGTGAACACTCTTAACCTAGTAGTCTAGAGCTAAACAAAAACTTGATCACTTTAGATGGGAATACTTGGTGAAAATGATTTGTGAAAACCTTGGAATGATGAGTCATTCTATTGAGATGTTTTGACATGTGTTGAGAAACACAAATGGTTTATGATGATGATTAAAATGTTCAGGCATGAGCCTTAGCCCTTTTACAAAACTGATGGTTGGGTTCAGGTGTGATACCATTCCAATTTTACCGTAGAACCACAATACCTGAATTGGGTAAGGCTTAGCCGGAAGTTTATATGCATTAGTATTAGTTCCCTCGTGGGAGAGGTTTGAGCGGAGGTTACCTCTCAATGTTGTCCACCTATGCAGTGCCCAGGATGACAGATGGTCATGGCTAGGAGGTCGTATTCATAGGAGAGGTGCTTATACTAGAGTGTCTAAAGGAAATGTTATGTTTGATTATCTGCATACTAAGTATGATGATTCAGCGTTATCCCTGACAGATGTATCTAATCTTGTGGTGAAAGTGTACCACCTCTGCAGAGTGTCAAACTATTCGAATAGCCGCGTCCGCGGTTATGGACAGTTGGAGTGGCCATACTGTTCTGTTGTCAGATGTTTTCAAAACAACTTATGAAATGAATTGTGACATGACTTGACCACAACAGAGTTGTGACTATGACTAATAAGTTCCCACTTAGGTGTTTTCAAACTTTATTTTATCTTTCTTTGTTTCTGAACTCAGCTTAGGTTTCAAACTTAACTTTACAAATAGACTTAGAGCTTAGCATTCCTACTAGAACTATCTTACTTGTTAGTGGTAGTTGAGATTACTTAAAGAGTACTCATGGCTTTGTCCCTGGCCAGACTATGAGGAGGACTACCCTGAAGGAGGACAGCAGGACGGCTACGACAACTAGGATTATATCCCATCGTCAGCATTGCCTGTGACTCTGAAGATGGACCCCACCGCTATGCTATTTATTCCGCTACTTGAATGTATTAAGACTGGATCATGAGATCCTTTATTTTGTGTAAGACCTTATTATGGTTTGTAATGGATGATGTACTGTGATATCCAATCTGTTATGTCTTGCAAAAATGGTAATCCTGGGATTGTGAGGTATGGCATAACGGGCATCTGGGATTAAAAATCTGTGTGTTGAAAAGCATGAAGGCTAGAATGGTAGTACTAGCCATACTGAGGTAATGTTTGAACATTAACGACAGGGTCAACAGAATGGAACTTGGGTTAAAGATCAGCTTCATGTACAAGATTCACAACACCAAAATCCAGTACAATCCGGTATCTTCGGTTCAAGCCCGGGGGTTAAAACCCAAGAAAGAAGTAAGTACTACTTTAGTGACACGGCGTACACTACAAGATAGTAACCACGAGGTAGCTTCCAAGAGAAGAAACGACTTCTGAAGTACCCAAACAAACAAAAAGGAGGCACACGAGGCAAAGGGAAACCTCGAGGCCTAGAACAGAACTCTATGGATCTTACAATATAATATTGTGGGCCATAAGATAGAGATATCATGATGGAAAGGAATCTCTCAATTGAAACAGAGCAAAGGAAAACAAGGAATTCACAACACACACAACTCTAGAGAACTCAACACTAGGTCAACTGGCTGAGAAACGACAAGCCCAAAAGGCACCTAAGCTTTGAAAGACTAGAAGAGATATCAAAACTTTTTCCAAATCAACATAAGGTGAGATGACCTAGAGTTACAGCGAAACTGGATAAGGAGAAAAAGAAGCATACCAGAGTTTTCACAAATACTTTTCATCTTTGAAACAGTTTTCACAAGAACTAGACTCAACATCGACCAGTAGCAAGGTTTTTCTACGGTCGGTACTACTCTGATACCAAGAACTGTAACACCCCCAGGATCAGGGTTAAACAAATCCAGACATTAGCCTGACATAAGCTTAACCTAGATCTCGAGGATGTCTAGTGAGAAATCGGTAACACAACAGTAACCCTACGACACAAAAATGATTACATCAAGCTCATAACTGGGTGAGGAACCAAAATATTACAAGCATAGGTCACTAACCACAAACATCAAACAACGGAAGGCAAATTATGCTATTAAGTATAGCAAACTTAACAAATGGCCTAAGAGGCCTGAAGCATAACGATGACGTCCCAGCCCATAGATTCCAGGCTGCCGACCGGGAACCCCAAGTTACTTGTCGGTGTCGATGTCGTACGGAACTCGTCTTCAGGGAAACACTTATTCTTCTACAAAAGTATCAACAAAGAAAGGGTGAGTACAGGGTGTACTCCGCAAGACTTATGGCTGGTGGGGTTATTTTGAATAAAACCATTTGTTTGTAAAACAAGAGGGAGAGAAGAAGCTCGTCTAATTAGAATATTTTAAAAGGGGATAAGAGAGCGACATCTCTGAAGAATTGATCACCATCTTGATATCCACCAAAGTAATCCCATCTCACAACTAGGATCACCCGCTCGTACCCATGAGGAAGCATCCTTAACAAACATTAGTTGCCATGTTTTACGATTAGGTTATAATTCTCTATGATCTCACGTTCATTCCCAAGTCGTCCATAACCATGGACATGGCTTTTCGCAAATATTTAACCCTGCAGGGGTATACAACTTTACCCACACGTACCAACGGACTCTTAATGCCAGTACATTAGCCCTCTTCCTTGGGAGGCCGGCAGAGGGTGGTTGGCCATGACCTTTACCTTGCTTTCGCCAAGACCATGAGTCACACCCTAAGGATGGTTCCGCCGTGATGGGTCAAATCCCGAAGTCGGTCCCTAGAGATGTGAGGCGAGGTTAGTTTACCAGGGGCGCCATCTACCCCAAGCAACCCCGTCCATGCTTACCTACCTGTTATGATGCACCTTCACCCGCCAAATCTTTCAAAATGTTTTCTATGCATATGTCGAATGGAACGCCGAACTATGTTACTCATGGAATCTACTAGGCAAGTTAGTCAGCAGAGGGGTCCCCATAAACCCCATGTGGCTATACGCTCGTCTTGGTCCAAAGGCAAGAACTCGGTTCCTAGAGGTGGCGAGCATGGGACTACAAAAACCACATCCCACCATGGCTTCCCATATAAGCCTTAGCATGTTTAACCTTTACCACTGATCTTACCTCAACAGTATACCTCGTTCTCCTGTCATACTAGATTCTCTGCATTTGATACATCATCTAGATGAACTGGCACTGACAGCTATTCATGGCTAAGCAAGATACAGATAATAGCTCTAGCAGTGCACACAATCCAAACCTAGTTATGCTAGGAGTAGTGGATAAGGTAATTTAAGCTCAAAGGGAGTAATGCAACAGATAGGATACTCTATCTATCGATAAAGCACCACAGTAGAATCGTATGCATCATGGCAAGAATGAAATACTTTCGAAAGCATAGGATTCTTTTATGTGTGGGCCTATGCTTGCCTTGTTTGTTGATACCCAGATATAGATCTTCGGAAGCCTTGTGCTTGACTTTATTATAGTTGGTCAAGTAGTGTTCTTCGATCTTTGATGGTGTTGATCTCGGTCTTCGATCTCGATATCGTATTCTATCGGGAAGAAGCAAACACCGGAAACAAAGGGGGAACAACAATCAACACATGGCATCGATGCAATGCTCAAGCAAGGATGATGTTATGACAAGTTAAATAGAGTTGAAATTTAATCCTATAGCATGCTTAGCAATTTAAATGTGATCTGATGGGTGCAAACCCTAATTCAGGGGAGACCCGGGAATCACCTACGAGGGTTTATTTGATTCTTCTAATTAAACTTGTAATTAAAGTTGTTGAACAATGCATGAGTGTGAGTCTAAAGTGTAGATCTCCTTTTTCTGAACATTTTGATATATTACACATATTTTTCTGACTTACAGAATAAAAGATATTGAATTTACATTATTTAAACCTTTTATGTAATTATTAAACAACCCAGAAACTTTTTACACTGAGGCCAGCCTACCCATAGTGGCTAGCCGAAGGGGCCCGGTGCCACCTCAGCAGCCACGCCAGCAGGTGGTACCGGCATCCGGTTTGACTGCACTGACCGCGTCGGGGGTGACGTCACCACGACGTCACAACCACGTCAGCGGGCCGCTGACCGGCGGACGGTGATCACCGCCGGCAATCTGGGGCAAGCCAGCACACGCGTCTTAGCTCGTTGGAACGAGCGTGGTGATGCGAACAGGAAAGTAGCGGCGCCACCTTCAATTGGTCACCGGAGAAGGCGGCACTATCGTCGGATTGATGACAAGTACGCCATGAGGGGGTCCTCGAGGCGTGTGGAAGAGAGGGGTGTGAGACGTACGGTATTCTAAGACGGTGAGCACACAAGTTTACCCAGGTTCGAATCTGCTGGCTTTGGATGGATCCTACTCCTGCTAGCAATCCAGTAATACGGTAGAGCCAGAATATGGGTTACAAGGGTTTCGCCTATGCGAGTTGAGAGTCTAAAGTGTTGGGTGCCCTAAAGGCTCTCCCTAGGACAGCTTATATAGATATTCGGCCTAGGGTTTACAAGAGAGACCTATCCGGCTACGACTAAGAGTCGGTTATAGAGTACATCTTGAACTACAAGTAACACAATGGGCCTAAGTCGGTAAGTCTTCTGGGCCTTCCCGTAGCCGGATTGGACTCCGTCTTTCTCCCTAAATGGGCCACCTGTGAAGCAAAGCTCTAACCCGAAGTGGGCCACCCTGGTCAGTGAGGAACTGTGAGGATACCCGGAAAGTATATCCCCAACAGCAGCCCCTGGAGGCCTCCAAGATCCAAGGTCGGATTTATCATCGTCTAGCTTAATCTTCGGCTTGCAGAATCTTGAAGGGTTCCTAAAACTTCACAACAACAAAATACGATCTGGGTCTTAAAAAATAAGTCGGACCTATCAACAAGTTACTCGGATTTTTCAGCTTGATTTCAAACTAAGCCGGAACTTGATCTCAAACGCCACCTGACACAAGTCATGGTCAAGTCACGTCATCTGACAGGCATTCCGTCAGCACGGCTGTTGGTGGGTCCACGATTCATGAAACCGAGGCGCCGTTTCAATGTGTGCACGGAGATCGAGGCGACGTAATCATCGCGTGGGTCCTTCCCAGTTCCTTCCACAACGCGTGGCAGTTACACTATAGCATTTGCACGAATCTTGGCGCAGTTAGGTGGATATAAGGGGTTAGGATCTTCTCCGTCTCTCTTCACCTGTCCTTTGCCTTTTCTTCTCCTCCCAATCTCGCTGCACGCACAGAGCTCCTCCATTCCTCCCCCAAAAAACTCCCAGCGCCGCCCATTCTAGGTCAACCGCTCGTCGGAGAAATGGCTTCTTCTTCCTCTTCCGGCTTGGCTGCAGTGGTGGCGACGGTGGCGACGGAAGCAGTGGCGGAGAAGGAAAGCTTCCGCGGGCTCTGGATCCCCTGTGTGCTCGACGACAAGAAGCTCCAGAATGTGGCGAAGGAAGGGCTCCTCCACGCCGGCGACTGGCAGAGCGGCTTCGAGGAAACCGTCCCCAACCCACGTGCCGGAGAGCGGGTCCACTTCGGCACGCACCTCGACAGAGGTTTGTCGTTTCCTCCCTCGGAGTTCTTCTCCGAAGTGATTGATCATTACCGAGTTCAACTCCATCATCTTCCTCCCAACTCTCTCTTAGAGATGAGCGCTTACGCTTCTTTGTGTGAGGGCTTTCTCGGCATTAGGCCAAGTTTGACCTTATTCCGGTACTATTTTCATGTCTGGAGAAACTCTATTACTACCGGTGTTCCTTACATCACCGGTACTATTAGTTTTTCGCTTAGACGCAAGCGCGCATATCCCAAAATCCTAGCCAGTGACTCGGTCAAACAATGGACAACCACATTCTTTTACCATAAGGATATTCTGGCTCCCAGCAAAGCCACTGCTTTGCCAGCTTTCATCGATGGAGCTGCCACAGCCCAACCATCCTAGGACGAGGCTCCTCCGGCTCTCACGGACGATCTGATCCTCGCTAAGAGGCGGATAGGATACTTGATCAAACACAAGGGACTGAAGAGATCCGACTTGGTCTAATGCTGGGTCTCACGCTGGATCCATCCCCTTCAGTACCACGGAACCCGACTGATGCACTCCATCATGTCGTCCAAGAAAGACTCCCTCCGCATCAGCCCCAAAGCCTACACCACACAAGGCTATATAAGCCAGATCAAGTGGCTGATCAGGGAGCGGATCGAGAGGAGGATCCCGGAGGTTTCTCTAGATATGCATAAGGCCGATAATCCTGTAGTGCCGGTAAGCTTCTAACAGTACACCTTTTTTATATGTTTCAATCTTCGAATTGTATTGCAATACTGATATGTTTTCTTCTTTTCAGCTTGCTGACCTCCCCGAGTCAGAACTTGCTCCGCTCGAAGGATATCCTCCGAAGTTCTCTCAGGAGACAGAGGTGGTTCCATTGCCGGACCTTGCGCTTAAGAAGCGCAAAGCTCCGATAGTGGCTGTTGGCACAAAGGAGGTGCCCGTCGTGAAGAGGTAACTTTCAATCACAACTTCCGCTTTTACACTTTACTTGAATTTCCTTCCGAGATGTAATGTTTCCGACTTTACTACATTCTCGGAGCAAAACCGCTCATCAAGGGTAAGGGGAAGGCAACTTCTTCGAAGCCCTTGCGTCAGACGAAGCTTACTATAGCTTCTCCTGCCATGGCTCCTCCGACTCCTGCCCCTCAACCTTCCACAATGCCGGTGATCTCTCCGGATGACGCAGAAGATCCGGCTCCTTCAACGGAGCCTGCGAACCTTGAGTCGCAAACTGACTTCACCATGGGTGAGTCAGATTTAGATAAGGGTGAACCCTCTTTGGGTAATGATCCCTCGGCAGAAACCTTCACAAAATTCCTTATCAGCAATCCGGGACTTGCCAAGTTTGGCCTGTCCCGGAAATCTGCTGAAGAAATCCAGTGGCTAGCCAGGCAATGCCTGGAGAAAAGAAACTTATCTGCCGAAGAAGAAGCACAAGAGGCAGAGGACATCAAGTTCTCCGACCTTCTTGCCCAAGTGCACCTTCGCAACGAGAGGATAAGGGTCGGTGAGCTTCCAACAGCACCAGTGATTCCTCTGACTCTCGCCGAGAAGGTTGCCGTTGAAGTGAACGCGAGTTTGGATAAACTCACTCGCGAACAATATGTAAGTCGGAATTCCAAGTCATGTTTTTCCTTTGTTTCATATCATATCCTCTAGCCCCCAAGAATGAAGTAGGATAAAATTTCGGGTTTATGCTTCATTAGGATGCTAAAGAACGAACTAGTGTAGCCCCCAAGGCTCGTGCTGATATTAGCAAAAATATTAGCCCGAGTCTTTAGTAGCTTTCTGACTTTGGGTATTCTGACTTACAGAAAGTATGTTCCTATAACCAGGATTTATTGAAGAATGTTTGTGATAAGCAGAGAGAGATCAAGGCTCTCCGACTTAAAAATGTTGAACTTAAAGTTTCCAAGGATGAGGTTGAAGGCAAACATTTCGAGACTCAAGCCTTGTCTTTCATGTTTTCATAGTCGAACTTTTTCTGAACTGTAGTTCTTTTTGACTTACAGCGCTGGTAAAACAATCCTGCGCCATGATTGAAGAGGCCGAGAACCTCAAGACCTTGGTGATGGAGAACAAGGAGCTTCGCCAAGAGCTGGATAAGCTCATGGCGGATCATGAAAAGAGCATAGCTCAAGTCCTTGAGTCCTCCTCCATGGCTACTGATGAGCGTGATCGCAAGATCGCTGCTCAAGATAAAACAATCTCGGACCTCAAAAATGAGCTTAGCAGAGAGAGGGACCTTTCCGAGGCGCTCCGTGCTGAACTCCAGAGTCTTCGGGAAGAGAAGACCAAAATCGACGACGTCATTTTCGGTACGTTCCATCTGTCTGACTTTTCTGCTTTCTTCGACTTCTATCAATGTCAGATTTTTCCTGACTTATTTTGTGTATAGGTCCTCTGAACTTGACGGACTCTTCCTCCACCGAGCCCCGCACCCACCGGCTTACCCAAGTCGGTGACCTGCTTCATGAATTCTGCCAATCCCTTGAGGACATTGGCGAAGCTCTCAAGATTCCGGATATGCATAGCATGTCGGATTTTTAGGTGCGGGACAAGGCAAAGGATATGCCGCAGCTTGTCCAGGATTGGATTATGTCTTACACGCGGACTACGGTGCAAAACGCTCTCACCATGGTCATGAGCCACCATGGAAACATGGATATATGGCAAGTGACCAGAGGGTACTACAAAGTAGACGAAGACGGCCAGTAGCAGGACCTTCAAGCCATCATGCACTCCTGTGCCGGATATGGGTGTCACGTGGCTGATCTGACCAGCTACGAGATCCCTGTCTTCACCCGCGTGGATACTCCGCCTCCTCCTCCAGAAGAATCAGCAGAAGTTTCCGATGATGAACGCACCACCTCGGATGTGGACATCTCGGAACGATACCAAGGCGGTGTATCTAGCGAGCCAGCAGCTCCTTCCTCTCCTGCATCATAGATTAACATAAATACTTGTGTTATTCTGAAAAACATGATGGGCCTGTAAATATGCAGTACTATAATTTTGCTAGTGCTAAGCTTTTGATCTATTCAGCACTTTTGGCTTTAATTTTTGTGTGCCTGAAATGTTTACACGAGAACTTGTATTTTTTCGTCTATACTTATCATCTATTTGGCTTTCCGCCTTGTTCCTTTCGTGAGCCGGCTAAACCTTCTGCAGGAAACTTTGCCGAGCAACGGAGCTCAATCGCTAAACCAGTTTAAACTCGGAAACAAAGCCGGTTTCCAGTACCACTACTCGGAAAATGCCCGCATCCAGCAATCAGACAAATAACCAAAGTAAAAACTAGAAACTTTAGAGTTATACCCCAGGGTAGCAGTTTTAGAATCGGAAATCTAAACCAGAACGAACATGAGAATAAAGTACTTTCAAGCATTCTAGGATTTTTGACTATGACATGATCATTCGTAAATAAGATGGTAAAAACTTCTCAGAAAAAATTGAGGCAACCAAAACTTGTATTTCTCACAGAACATGTACATCTATATGTTTACAAAGAAGGATAAACTAAGAATAAAAGGGACGTAGCTGAGAAATATTCCACGGTCTATCTAACTCATCCGGATTTGTACTGCCTCTAGCTCTCTTTCTCTTCTTAGTAGCAGGTCTTTCTTTGACTGGACTCATGTCAGTGAAGTAGTACGATCCATTGTGCAATACTCGACAAACTAAAAAGGGCCCTTCCCATACCGGGGAAAGTTTGTGCTTTCTTTGTTGCACAAGCCGGAGAACCAAATCACCTTTATTGAAAGATCTATTTCGCACTCTCTGGCTATGATATTTGCGTAACTTCTGCTGATAGGCTATAGATCTCATTTCAGCAATGACGCGAACTTCTTCGATTAAGTCGAGATCATTTTGTCGAGAAATCTCAGCATCTTCTTCAATATCGTGGCCACTCTAGGAGAAGTGTGAATCAAATCACTAGGAAGAACTGCTTCTGCACCATAGACCAAGAAGAAAGGTGTGTATCCGATTGACCTGTTTAGAGTCGTTCGTAAACTCCATATTACAGAGGGTAATTCCTCTGCCCAAGCCCCCGCAGCACGTCGTAGTGGTGCTTTGAGTCTCGGTTTTAGGCCTTGTAGGATTAAATCATTTGCTCTTTCGACTTGTCCATTAGCCTATGGATGTGCGACTGACGCAATGTCAAGCCGGATATTTTGCTCGTTGCAGAATTCAGCCAATTCTCCCATAGAGAAGTTACTCCCGTTGTCCGTGATAATGCTATGTGGATAACCATATCGGATTATAACATCCACGACAAATCTTTTGGTTGTTGCTCCATCACAACTAGTGATAGGTTTAGCCTCAATCCATTTGGGGAATTTATCCACCATCACTAAGAGGTGAGTAAATCCACTTGGAGCTCATTTAAAAGGTCCTACCATATCAAGCCCCCAGACCGCAAAAGGCCATGTTATAGGTATTGTTCGCAGCTGATCAGCCGGAACATGAGCTTGTTTGGCGTACTTTTGGCAGCCTTTGCACATCTTGACTAATCATTCGGCATCTGCCTGAGCTCTAAGCCAGAAAAATCCGTGTCTAAAATCTTTTGCCACTAAAGATTTGGCTGCAGCGTGGTCACCACACTCGTCTTCGTGGATTTCTCTTAAGATTTCCACTCCTTCTTCCGGAGATACACAGCGCTGAAAAACCCCAAAAGCACTCCGCTTATAGAGCTCACCTTTAACAATAGTATAGGCTTTTGCTCGTTGGATAATCTGCCAGCTCAGAACCTCGTCTTCGGGTAATTTTCCATCTACAAAATAATCGAGGTAGGGTTGAGTCCAGCTGGGAATTACAACCAGAACTTCTATCAAAGGTGAGTCGAATTTGGTCGGATATTCCTCATCTACTCCCTTTATTGAGGGAACTTTGAGGTGCTCTAAAAAAGCGCCATCCGGGACCTCTTTCAGTGCAGAACCTATCCGAGATAGTGCGTCTTCTTCCTCATTTTCTGCTCGAGGGATATGTTGAACTTCAAATCCTTCGAACGATTTAGATAGATCATCCACGACAGCTTTATATGCTGCCATGTGCTTATTTGCATTACAAATATCTGACACTTGTTGAGCAACAAGATCCGAATCTCCGTAACACACCAAACGTCGAATGCCAATATCCTTAGCAATTCGGATTCCATGCAGCAGTGCTTCATACTCAGCAATATTGTTTGTTGCTATGAAGTGGATCTGTAACCCGTATAAAAGTTTATCTCCTTGGGGTGATTTGAGCACCACACCAGCCCCCGAGCCCCCGCCAGCCTTAGACCCGTCAAAATAGAGGGTCCAATATTCCGACTCCGGGAGGATCATGTTCTCCTTCGTCTCTGTCCAATCAGCGACAAAGTCAGCAAGGATCTAGGATTTGATTGCTGTCCGAGGTTTATACTCAATATCAAAAGCTGAAAGTTTTATGCCCCATTTGGCAACGCGTCCTGTTGCGTCACTTTTGTTGATTATATCTCTCATGGGAGTTGTGCTCACCATGGTAATTGGATGTTCCTGAAAGTAGTGTCGTAACTTACGAGATGCTAGAAAAACACCGTAAGCCAACTTTTGATAATGCGGATACCACTATTTTTACTTTGTTAGGACTTCACTGACAAAGTAAGTCGGATACTGCACCAGGTGCTCCTCATTTTCCTCCGGTCTCTCCACCACCATGACAATACTAACGACCTTATTTGTCGCAGCAAAATAAAGCAACATCGGTTCTTGAGGTTCCGGCGCTGCAAGGATAGGAGCAGATGACAGTACTTTCTTCAGGTCTTGTAGTGCAGCTTCAGCTTCATCAGTCCAAACAAAATCTTTGGTCTTTTTCAGGAGTTTGTATAATGGTGCGGCTCTTTCACCAAGCCGGCTTACAAACCGACTGACTGCAGCAATGCAACCAGTTAGTCTTTGTACGTCCTTCAGGCGAGTTGGCCTGGAAATATTGAGTATAGCCTTGATTTTGTCCCGGTTCACCTCTATGCCTCTCTGAGACACGATGAAACCAAACAATTTTCCGGCTGGTATTCCAAAGAAGCACTTCTTCGGGTTAAGCATGATGTTGTATTTTCGTAAGTTGGCAAATGTTTCCTCCAAGTCGGAAATCAGTGTTTCCTTCTTTTTGGACAATACTGCAATATCATCCACGTATGCATGTACACTGCGTCCGAGTTGGTCATGGAGGCAACGCTGCATCATGCGCTGGTATGTAGCTCCTACATTCTTCAGCCCAAAGGGCATCATAACAAAACAGAAGGTTCTGAAGGGGGTTATGAATGAAGTTTTGACTTTTTCAGATTCCTTCATCCGGATTTGGTGATAACCGGAATATGCGTCGAGAAAACAGAGGAGTTCCGAGCCTGCCGTAGAATCGATAACTTGATCAATTCTAGGCAGAGTGAACGGATCTTTTGGACAAGCCTTGTTCAAGGCGGTATAATCAACACACATCCTTAAATCAGTAGTGTACTTTTTAGGGACCATTACAGGATTGGCCGACCACTCAGTGTGCATGACCTCTTCTATGAATCCGGCTAACTCGAGCCATGCTAGTTCCTTAGCTATTGCCTTACACTTTTCATCGCCAAATCATCGTAGGGACTGTTTGACGGGTTTAGCGTTCGGGTTTACATTTAGAGAGTGCTCGGCAAGTTCCCTAGGTACTCCAGTCATGTCAGATGGCTGCCATGCGAAGATATCTTGATTTGCTTGGAGGAACCTGACGAGCGCCTTTCCTATGCGCTACCTAGGCGTACGCCTATCTGAGTCACCTTGGAGGGGTCATCATCCTTCAACGACGTCTTCTTCGTCTCTTATGATGCCTTGAACTACGGATTTGACTTTGTCACCTCCTTCTTTGTTGCGGGCATCTCGGGCGGATCTATGTTCTTCTTGATTTCCTGGTACTCTTGGGCATGTAGCATGGCTTCGGCAAAGGCGGCATTTCCATCCTCGCACTCTCGCGCTTTCTTCGGGTCTCCCTTGATGGTGATCACGCTGTTGGGACCTGGAATTTTCATCATATTGTAAATGTAACACGGACGAGCCATAAAAGCCTAGTAAGCCGGATGTCCAAATATAGCGTGGTACGCGCTCTTGAACGGGACCACTTCGAAGGAAAGTGCCTCCGTCCGATAGTTCTTTGGAGTTCCAAAGGTAACATCCAAAGTGATCTCTCCCAGGGAATTGTCTTGTCTTCCTGGGACAACTCCGTGAAAGGTCACAGAGCTATGGTTCAGCTGAGTTTCCGAGATCTTCATCCGGCATAGCGTTTCGACATAGAGAATATTGATGCTACTACCACCGTCCATGAGAGTCTTGGAGAAACCATAACCGTCAATAAGTGGATTGACGATTAAACCGTATTTTCCTCGCCTGTGCAACTTAGGCGGATGATCAGCGCGGTCAAATGTGATTGCCACTTCCGACCAGTCTAAGTATTGGGGGACAGCCGGAACTGTTGCATTGAGCTCATGTAGAACTGCTTTTTTGACCTTTGCTGGTTGAGATCCGAGGAAAGTGACATAAGTGTCCTTCTTGGTGGGGAAAGTTTTCTTCCCTTCTAGCTTGGGATTCGAAGCATCAGCTTCCTCCATGTCGGAATCTTCCTTGGTCTCTTTTTCTTTTTCAGGATTCTTCTTTCCCTTCTTTCGCTTAGCTTTGTAGCCCGCGGTGTCATCCCTTTTGATGTCGTCATTGAAACGACATTCGGCGTTGGTGTGGGATGAGCCCACATTGGCGTCTAGGTGATTCACACATGGGTTATTGGGAATGTTGGCCCAAGAGTAGGTTTTTCCTGGCTGCTGGTCTCCTCTACCCTGGACTCTTGAAGTTCCACGCCCACGCCCGTGGCCTCCGCCGTGTCCTCGTCCTCCAGACCCGAAAGTAGCAGTGACCACTGCCGTTTTCGCGTTGGGTTTTTCTTCCGAGGTATTTTTGCGCTTCTGAGCTTGTTGCTTTGGTTGTTTTGCCGATTGAGGCACAACTAGGGCATTGAGCAATCCCTCTGCATCGTCGTCAGCATCTACATACTTGCTCGCTGTTTCTATCATCTCTCCCAAATCAGTGACCTTGTCACACTTCAAGCGATGGCGCAGTAGACCAATTGGGAGACCTGCAAAGAAAGCTTCAATCGCAGTTTGATCATTTACTCCTTCACAGGAGTTCTTGGTGTCGATCCATCATCCGAGGTAATCCCGGCAAGTTTCTCCGGATTTCTGGGTGCAACGTTGTAGGTCTCTGACCGTACAGGGCCTCCGATATGTGCCTTCGAAATTCCGAAAGAACGCACTTTGCATGTCATACCAGTTATGGATGGTGTTCTCCGGAAGTTCATTGAGCCATGATCGTGCCGTCTTCCGCAACATAAGTGGGAGATATCGGGTTGCGACCAGGCTGTTTTCGCCTTTAGTGATGCAGCAAGCTTGGAAGAAATCTTGTAGCCAGGTATCTGGGCTAGCAATGCTGGCGTAGGCTTGGATGTGTCTTGAGATAGCAAATCCTTCCGGGAATCTTGTAGCTCTGATGCATGGTCCAAAGCACTTTGGGCCCACGTAGATATCATTGTTTTCATAGCGCCGCGCCTCTATGTTGGAGTTGATCCTGTGCCTTGCGTCGTTCGGGGATAAAGATCGTCCTGAATGTTGGCTGTGGCTGCGGTGCCTTGGAGCCGGACTTCGGCTTCTTCCACCACCTCCTCCACCATGTCGTCCTCCTTGCCCTCCTTGGGAGCCGTTGTGATGACTGTTTGGTGGAGAGGGTGGGGCAGCTGGATAGTTTCCGGCTGATCGCTGGCCTCCATCTGGAACATCATTATTCCGGTTCCGGAGAGGGTCTTGACTATGACGAGCCCCCTGCCGGCTTGTCCCGGCATGGTTTCTGTCATTTCCTCGTCCGTTGTTCCCACCACGGTGAGGCTCAGCCGGACGGCTTTCATGTCTAGGAGGTGGCATTTTTTGAAGATCCTCCTCCCGACGTTTCTCTTTATCTTCTCCCCTTCGATCGTTGGATTCTCGTCGGGGAGGATTCCTCAGATTCAGTGCAGCAATGGCCTCTTTCTCAGCCGCTGGGGCGACGTTGCTCTAGTCATGCGTAGTTCGGCGATGCTGTCCTGACGATCCGGTTCTCGAATAATTGTCCTCCCGTCGTTCGGGGCGATGATGCTGCTCCGGAACGTGATGGGGTCTTACGTCAGCCCATGCCGGATCTGTGCGACATTGGTCGGAATCCGAAACCAGTTTTTGACTTCCGTACAGGGCGACCTTTTGCTTCTCCAGTCCCTTGTTGAGTAGTTTGATACCCAAACGGATCTCCTCTGGTCCTGGATTAGCCGATAGAATTTCTTGGGCCGCCACGGTATTCTGTACTGGGGTTGGATATACCCAATCTCCTTTGCTATCTTTCTGTGGCTTCCCCATCTCATCTCTGAAAAGGACGGCACGGATATGTGGGAATTGGTCGTCATTAGTGTGATGCTTTCGTGTCTTCTGATGCAATTGAGACATGTAATCCTTAGTTGCCATGCGTTTATTCTCCTCGATGTTTTTGGCCTCATCCAGGAGTTGTTGACGACGCGCTTCTAGGGCTTGGGCCCTTTCGTCCAGTTCTTCAGCAGTAAGTTCTGCAGCTGTAGGGATAGGTGTGGTTAATGCAGCATCGATGAGTTTACGTGCACGTTCAGTGATCACGTGTCCATCCACCGATTCTTCTTTTTTTGGCTCTTCTGGGATAAGTGCACTATCCGAGTCTTCTTTGTATTCCTCGGCAATCACCTCCTCTGTCAGAGGGTCTTTTGCCGGGGTCTTGTTTTTCTTGTTCTTCTTCTTTGCCTTCTTGGCAGCGCCAGTAGCAAAGACGACTTTGGGTCCGTTTCCCAGAGTCAAGCTCTGATCGGTACTTTCGGACATCTGGACCTCGGGATTATCTCCGATGTCCATGTCATCCTGCGCTTTGGGAGAGTGTTCCCCGGATTCTTCATCCATGGCTTCTCCTACTTCTGCAGCCTTGGAGTTGTACTCCTCTTCATATTCCGCGGAGAACTTTCGGAAATCTGCGGACGTCATCGATTCATCCAAGGATGCGGGTATGTCGGTGTTTGTTCCAATTCCCTCCAGCACAGAGTCGGTGTTCTCTCTAGCATCGGCAGAGCCGGATCCGGATCCCACATACCTGACGAAGTGCGACGCGTGCTTCCTAAGGTACCTGCGGCTCTCGCGATCAGCCATGTCGAAACTTTTGATGGTCTCGAGAATTGCATCTGCGCTTGCATCTTGCATTATCATACGTCGTAGTATGTACCTTAGGAAAGGCATGTCTGTCCCGGCATCATCAGAGCCGGAATCAGTGTCGTTGATATGCTCCTCCTAGATTTCGACTTCCGCGGGTGGGTCGATCTGGGATACGGTCTCTCCGAGGAGATCCACTCCAGATTCGGCTTGAACCGCTAGGTCCTCCTCAGGCTCAAATTTCTCCACTATCTCCGCAGCTGGTGCGGGATGGGTGGGATTAGGGTTTTCTGAGATCCGGAACTCTGCCGCCTCCGCGGACAAAGGGGACCCAGAAGATTCTTTTGCCTCTATCATCATCGCTGGCGTAGGTGGGGCAGGTTAAGCGAAACCGATGTAAACATCGATCTCGCCAAAAGATATGATTGTGTAGGCAGTCACAGCCTCCCTAGCCGGAATCCAAGTCTCGTCGAGAACGATGAGAGGGACGTTGCTGGCGTAGAGAATGCGACCGGCGGTGATAGGCTCACCGATTCTGATTCTTGCAGATTCTGCTCGGAACGCAGATCCGAAGCTCACTTGCCCCACGGTGGGCGCCAACTGTCGTCGGATTGATGACAAGTACGCCATGAGGGGGTCCTCGAGGCGTGCGGAAGAGAGGGGTGTGAGACTTATGGTATTTCGGGACGGTGAGCACACAAGTTTACCCAGGTTCGAATCTGCCGGCTTTGGACGGATCCTACTCCTGCTAGCAATCCAGTAATACGACAGAGACGGAATATGGGTTACAAGGGTTTCGCCTGTGCGAGTTGAGAGTCTAAAGTGTTGGGTTCCCTAAAGGCTCTCCCTAGGATGGCTTATATAGATATCCGGCCTAGGGTTTACAAGAGAGATCTATCCGGCTACGACTAAGAGTCGGTTACAGAGTACATCTTGAACTACAAGTAACAGAATGGGCCTAAGTCGGTAAGTATTCTGGGCCTTCCCGTAGCCGGATTGGACTCCGTCTTTCTCCCTGACTAGGCCGCCCGTGAAGCATAGCTCTAACCTGAAGTGGGCCACCCTGGTCAGTGAGGAACTGTGAGGATACCCGGAAAGTATATCCCCAACAGGCACGGCGAGGAGCAGCGGCAGCGACGGCAGGTGAATGTAGGGACAGCGGCACAGCAAGCGAGCAGCAGATCAGAGAGGACCACGAGAGAGAGAAACTCACCAGGAACATGTATATGCCGGTGGCGAGGCAGAGCGTAGATCGACAGCGGGAAGCGGCTACTGGTGGCGGATAGCGATCTCGATTCAGGCGTTTGAGAGCGCGCGCATGAGAGAGAGAGGGCTAGGATGAATGAGCCGAGCGAGGGGAGTCCGACGGTGGTCCCGGCTTGGCCTGGTGTGGCCAGAGACGATAGCAATGTAGGGGTCCTGCGACCTAGGGTTTCCCAGCCGTGGCGAGAGGAAGAAGAAGAGGGGGAAAGGCGACTGGGGTTCTCCAGGGGCAAGGCCGGGGTCGTTATAGGCGCTAGCGAGCGACGGCGCACATCTTGACGCACGCCGGCGGCCGACACGCGACCAGCGAGGTGCCTCCACCGATCGGGAGGTCGAGGATGACTCGAGGAAGACGACGAACAGGTATGGGCCCAGGTGGGCTGGCGTGGGCCTCTGCTGGGCTGCTAGCGGCTGCTCTGAGCGGCAGGGAGAGGAGGGGAGAGGGTGCTGCTGGCTCTCTTTTTTTATTTGCAAAACCTTTTTTATTTAAATTTTCTCCTTTTCTCTTTGTATATTCATTTCAAATCGGTTTTGAATAGTTTCAAACATACAAGAGACTTTGTAAAATATCTGAAAATACTAAGGGACCCTTATAACAATTTGGGCTCCATAAGTTTTGATGGTTTTTTTAAAATATTCAAAACCTTTTGAATTCATTTTCAAAGAGGAAGGGGAAGGAAAATAGGGTTTAGGGTTTTATCTTCATTTTCTTGTTTGCACTTTTTATGGGATGACGCTCATGAATGCACAATCAAAGCCATAATATAAGATTAGCTAAAACTGGGGTGTTACACATGAGATCAAGTCAATCACTAACACTAGAAGAGTATCTTGATAACATCAAACACCATGCCATGGCAGGGTGGCTATAAAAGTGGGTTTAGTGCTACGAAGGTGTTATGTAGAGGCTCATGGATCAAGAGTGGGATCTGTTCATCCTGATGATAGATAGATATACTCTAGGCCCTGTCGGTGATATCACATTAAGATAGCTTGCAAGCAAGTGATGTGATCACTAGAATGTTATATCACAGGAACAAGAAAAGAGTGCATGTCCACAATGAGATCAAACTAGGTATAGAGATACCAATGATCGAATCTCGGACATGTAATATATCGCGAGACAAAGGGATTTAGTTACTATTGTTAAAGGTTCTCACGATCATAGAAGTCATCGTTGAATGTGTGAGAATTAGTATGGATCTCCAGGTCCCGCTTCTGATTATTGATCTGAGAGGGGTCTCGATCATGTCTGCATTATTCGTGAACCGTAGGGTGACATACTTAAGGGATACCAACACCATTTGGAGCAAATATGTTCTAGACGAAAGAATTGTAAAGCACTAGAATTATTTCAATAGACACCAAAATTGTTTCGGGTGAAATTGCTGGAATTGGTTATGCATGTGATATTGAAATGTTGCAGTGGGTTTTATGTGAATGTTTATTAATTAAAGTAATTAACAAAATTCTGAATAAAATAAATAAAAGAGTTTTATTAAATGAGAGTTGTATTAAATTTGGTGGAAATTTAATGCATTTTGAGTGGGATTTTGAGTGGAGAAAATGGAGGGCCAAATTTATGTGAGTAGAGCTTCCACCACATGAATGAGGAAGAGGTGGGGGCACCCCCCATGGGCGACAGCCATGGGGAGGGAGCTACCCCCCTCTCCTATAAAAGGCCCCCCCTCTTGATACGTCCAAAATGTATCTACTTTCCCGAACACTTTTGCTATTGTTTCTCCTCTAAAGTTGTGTGATTTGGATATAACTAATGCGGAATGACGTTGTTTTCAGCAGAATTGCCTTGGTGTCTACTTTTTGTGCAGAAAATCAACTATCAGGAAAAATACCGGAAAATATGCCAAAAATCCTATTTCACCCGAAGACTCCAGGAGCCAAAATACGAGACAGAGAAGAGCCAGGGGGTGGCCACACCACCTGCTGGCGCGGGCTAGGCCAGGCCGTGCCAGGGGGTGGTGTGGGCCCCCTAGGCACCCCCTCGGCCTCTCTCTTCGCCTATAAGGAGCCCATCGCCAGAGGGGTTCGATGTTTTTCCAGAAGGAGTTCCGCTCCGCCGCCACCACCAGATTCCACGAAACAGCACCAGAAACTCCATTCTGGCACACTGCCGGGACGGGGAATTGGAGGAGATCATCGCCATAGTCATCACCATCGCTTCTCCATCGACCATCCATGTTTCCCCCATCTATGAGTGAGTAATCCCCCGCTATAGGCTATGGGGATGGTAGGGATTTGATGAGATCGTTCATGTAATGGCATCAGATTGTTAGGGCATGGTGCCTAGTATCTTTTATTAGTGCTTTATGACTTTGTTGCGACTTGTGCTTAATGCTTGTCACTAGGGCCCGAGTACCATGATTTCAGATCTGAACATGTTATTGATTCATTATGATAGTATTGTTTCTGGTCTTATCTACAAGTTGTATACACACGTTGTTGTCCAGAACCTATGGCTCCGAAGTGACAGAAATCGGGATAACCGGAAGGGAATGGCTTTGATGTGAGGATCACATGTGTTCACGAAGTGTTAATGCTTTGCTCTGGTGCTCTATTAAAAGGAGGACCTTAATTGCCAGTAGTTCCCTAGAGGCCCCGCTGCAAACGGGCTGGCAGGACAAAAGATGTTGTGCAAGTTCTCATTGCGAGCACGTATGACTATATATGGAACACATGCCTAGGATTATCTAGTACTTGGATGCTTTATCTTATTTATCTACAATTTCCCTATGTTCTGATTGCTATGTGAATTGTCTTGTCCATGCAACGCCCGTCCATCCATCCCTATGCCTACCGCACTCGAATCCCATCACATCGCTTTTGTTACTACTGTCTTTGCTTTACTACTGCTGTTACTTTACTATTCCTACTACAAAACTATTGCTACTAATAAACTGTTGTGAGCAAGATTGTTTCTAGGTGCAGCTGAATTGACAACTCAGCTGTTAAGGCTTATAAATATTCTTTGGCTCCCCTTGTGTCGAATCAATAAATTGGGTTTCACTTCCCTCTAAAATACTGCGATACAACCCCTATACTTGTGGGTCATCAAGACTATTTTCTGGCGCCGTTGCCGGTGAGCATAGCTTTATTTATCAAGTCCACTTGGATTCTCTATTGTTCGCTGCTATCCATCCATCATGGGTAAGTCTCATGATGGCATGGTTCCTATTTTACCATCCACTACAAGAAGAGGTACGGTTCTGAACACCCCTCTTGCTCTTGATTCACCGTTTGTTCTGAGTAAGTTCCTTACACCACCACATACACATGCTACACACACTGCTACTACTGCTGAATCGGAAACTTCTGATGCTTATGATGCTGCTTCTACTGTGCTTGATAAGAGTGGTTCATTAGGTCCTTCCCTAGATGCTACGATTGCTAGAACTATAGCTAGATATACCGAAACTCCTAATGAAGACACTACCACACCTGTTAGCTCACCTGAGTCTAGTGAGAGTTATGATATTGAAGATGGTTATGTTGAGATGACCGATGAGTTTATTAAAGAATGTAAAAACACCCATGATAGGAGCGCTGCTACGAGTCTCCTTGAGAGGCGTACTATTAGACCCAAATTGTCTCCTGATGCTAAGTTTTCTGCTTCTCCCATAAACATTATAGATGAAGCTTATGATTTCTCTCTCGATCTATCTTACATAGCTATTGTCGAGAAAGAACCTTTTTGTGGGACTAAGAATGAAAGTGCGGTAGCACATATGAATGAACTTTCTACCATGAGTGGCTTGTTTTCTGATGATATTAAGATGCGTACTTACTTTGTTGCTAAGATTTTTCCCTTTTCACTGAAAGGAGAAGCTAAAACTTGGTTTAGCAATTTACCTCCTGGATCTATTGATAGCCTTGAGTGCTTGATTAGTACTTTCCTACAGAAATATTTTCCTCCCAGTGCTAGACATGCTATTTTGCAGGAACTTTTTGATTTTAAACAGGGAGAAAAAGAGGTATTGCCCGAATCTTGGGAAAGGTTTTGTGCTTTGATTCATGCACAGGCTGGAAGTCCATTACCTAAGAATGAGCTTCTTGATATATTTTATAATGGACTAACCGAAGAATCTAGGACATACCTAGATAGTTGTGTTGATTATGTTTTCAAGAATAGGACTCCTAAGGAAGCTGAGGAATTAATGGCTAAAATAAGCAAGAATTATGAAGATTGGACTCCTTCTAAACAAGCTATACCTGAAGTAATTATACCTGAACCATCTATTCCTGTGCCTATTCCAACATCAAAGAAGAGGGGAGTTATTGAATTAAATGATGAAGTGATGAAGGAAGCTAAGAAATGTCTTAAGGAGAAGGGAATTAAAGCTGCAGATGTCAAGAATTTACCTCCTACAGAAGAATTATGTAAGCCTATTCCCTACTCATCCACTATTGAGGTACACTCTCTCCAGCACTTTGATGAAGGTGACATCCCTTACTCTAAACCTCCTGATCAATTCTTAGAAGAATTCAATATATTTATTGTTAAGCAAGATAACTTTAATAAAAGGGTGCAAAATCATCTAATGGAAAACACTAGAGCTATTGTTGAGTTGAAAGATATTGTGGAAAGAACCTCTAATGATGTTAAAATGATTGTTAAACACTTTCAAATGGTTCAAACTCAAATAGATCAACTCGTTAAAGTGCAGAACGACTTGCTAGTTAATGCTGCTAAAGAAAAACATGCTTATGAAATTAGAACTAGAAGTGGAGCTGCTACCCAGGATCCTCTATATCCTGAGGGGCATCCCAAAAGAATTGAGCAGAATTCTCAACAAGCTGAAAATAGTGGTTCTACTCGTAAGAAAAGGAAAAAGAAACATAAAACTGTTGTAGAACCCTCTGAACCTTCTATAGATCCTAATAGTATATCTATCTCTGATGCTGAAACCGAAAGTGGTAATGAAGAAAATGTTGTTCCTAATGAAGAAAAAGTTGAAGAAGAACCTGAAAACCACACTAAGAATACTAAATGCACCAAAGAAGATTTTATTGCTAAGAAACATGGTAGTGAAAGAGAACCTTGGGTCCAAAAACCTATGAAAGTCCCTGATAAGAAACACAAGTCAAAGGAAGATGAACACTATAATAAGTTTTGTGAGTGGATGAAGCCTTTATTCTTGCAAATTCCTTTAACTGATGCTATTAAATTGCCTCCTTACTCAAAGTATATGAAGGACATTGTCTCGAATAAAAGGAAGATCCCTAATGAAGAAATTTCTACTTTGCTTGCTAATTATTCCTTCAATGGTAAGGTTCCTAAGAAACTTGGAGAACCAGGGATTCCAACTATCCCTTGCTCTATTAAGAACAGTTATGTTAGAACTGCTTTGTGTGATTTGGGAGCTAGAGTTAGCGTTATGCCTTTCTCTCTCTATAAGAGGCTTCAACTTAAAAAATTAATACCAACTGATATATCTTTGCAAATGGCTGATAAATCTACCACTATTCCTGTGGGTATATGTGAGGATGTACCTGTTCAGGTGGCTCAGAATTGCTTGATATTAACTGATTTTGTTGTGCTTGAAATGCCCGAAGATGATAATATGTCTATTATTCTTGGGAGACCTTCTCTTAATACAGCAGCAGCTGTTATTAATTGTAATCAAGGAAAGGTGACCTTCAATGTTAATGACAAGGAACATACTGTCTATTTCCCCAAGAAGATTGAAAGGACTTATGGTTTGAATTCAATTGAACATGTTGAAGGCATTCTAGTTGGAGAAATATATTGTCCCATACCAAGAGAAAAATTTGAAACTATTATGATTGGGACCATTGCTATCAAGGTTGAGGTAACATAATCATTAGTAGAGTACAAAGTTTTGTCTCATATGCAATTGTTTTGGTAGAAAGACTTGATCAACCTTGTTAACAAAAGGATTCCATTGAACAAAACAATGTTTTCATTATGATTATCTCTGTTTATTTCTATCCTTTGCATTTTAGTTTTTGCTTTCGTTTAGTTTTCTTCTTGTTGTTAGTTGCTTGCATGTTAGAACTTCTGTAGTTATAGCCTTGTTTTGTCCTTGCGTCATTTTTTCAAAATAAATAAATAAAATCTGTCTGTCAGAAAAATCATTCTTCTATTTCTGAAAAAATGCCCAAAAATAAAGTGTCTCGAAAAATTCCAGAAAATTCATATTAAATTTTTACGTGAAAAAAGGGGAATAGGAGTACCTAGGAGGTACCAGGGGGGCCCACCAGGCAGGCACACCACATGGTGGCGCGGCCAGCCTTGGGTGGCGCCATGCCCTGGTGTGGGCCACCCCTGGCCCCCCACTACCTCTCTCACCTGCCACTTTTTTCTCTCTCCCGAGTAACCTCCAGTTCATAGCCCAAAATTGTGTTCTTGCTGTGCTTACTCCCGTTTTTTTCGATCTCCTTGCTCAGCCCATCTTTCCTGCTAAAATTTGGAGCATTTGTTCCCAGGTATGTGACTCCTCCCCTTGTCCAAGTAGATTTGTGTTTAGTGGATTATATGTTGAGCATTTTGCTGTTGTAGGTGACTGGTTATGAGGGCTTGTAAGCTTGTTTGATGCTTAGAGATATAGTTTTGATGCATGTTTAGGCCTCTTGCAAGTCCCTATGAGTAGAATCCTTCATTATATTAACTTTGCAATCACTTGTTTAATAGGTGTTTAAATTTCAGAATAGAAGATGAGTGAACACCACCTAAACCAACATGAGCTTTGGGTGCCTGAGGTCATGAAGGTCCACCGGGAAGAGGAAGTTTTCCCTCCATTTATCCATGCTCCGAGTTCATGAGAGCTGTAGGAATTCTACAAGATTTCCACACTTTGGTTTCTAATGCAGGGTTAGAGCACTTTTTGGAGGATGAACCTTGTCAATTTGTGAAGCTAACCATGTTTGTGGTGCAGGACTTCCAATTTAGTCACTCTTTTCCTAACCCCATGGTCCATTATAAAATTTACAATATAGCTGTTGACCTTTCTCTTGATGATTTATGTGCAGATATTAAGGTACCTCAATGGGGATCATGTAGAAAGATTAAGGAGAGACCTGAACCACTCATGGACTTATACGCAGAAATTTGCCAAGGGAGTAGCTTCTCAAAGGAGAGTGGAAAAATCCGTAACATTCATCTTCCCTCCATTTGCTACTTTGCCTACTTTATTGCCAAGTGTGTTCTTTCTAGGAAAACTGCTAATAAGTTATCTTCATTTGATCTAGCATTTATCTCTGCTGCTCTTAGACGAGATAGGTCTTACAACTTCAGTGCTTTGATAGCTTTCCGTCTTGCTGCTAACCGTGAGAAAGGTGGAATTTGTGCAGGCCTCATTGCTTCTCGTTTACTAGCATTGCATGGTTTAGGGCCTCATCATCTATACCTACGGTTTCCCATAGAAAGGCTTGATCTTAATTCCATGATACAGCATAAATTTGTTTCCTAGTGGGCTAGTATGAGTGAGTTATCTTATGAAATAACCTTTCTCAAAGCTGGTTGGAGAAAAAGCAAGTCCGAGCGGGTTGTTCTTTTGCCTGCACCTGTTTTGTTTAACCTTGATAACAGAGAAGGATGGTCCCTCACTAAGGAGGAGCTTGACACGTATTTGGGAGAGCTCTCCCAACAGGAGCAGGACACTGGAAGGGAGGTCACGGATGATTCGGTCCAGCCCTCGAATGAGGGAGAATCTTCATATCAGCAACCCACTTATGATTGGGGAGCTTCTTCTTCTCATGGTCCCAGCTACGACCATTCTTACCAAGATCCGCCCGCTTGGAACCCCTATCCGTACTTGGATTGATACCCACTTAGGCCAAAAGCCTAAGCTTGGGGGGAGGTACGCCGACACCGCACTCATCTTCATATCATGTTGCGTCGGTACTTTGTAAATTCATGTTTTCGTTCTCTTTTTAGTTTTCGTTCTTCTTTGCTTTTGCTTTCTAAAAACACAAAAAGACCAAAAATATTTATGCTGTTTCTCTTTGGTTTGCTTCTTCTTTTTGCCTTGGTTTGCTTTTCCCTTTTTGCTTTGTTTGAACTATTAGAAAAACCCAAAAAGATTTTGCTTTGCTTGTTTCTCTCTTTTGGTTCTTATTTAAAAATCGAAAACACCAAAAATATTTGTCGCTCTTCTTTGGTTTTTGCGAGTTTGCTACAGGGTTCGGCAGTCCTCAGTGGATATTGGTTTCATATTATTATTCAAGCCACAAAGGTGAAGAGCAATAATGAGGATCAATGACAACTTGAGGCGTGGTAAGAGGCTGGTAACAAACTCTATTTGTTTTCATTGTTGTACATATACTCATCATTGTGGGCATGCTTAGTCCGTTCATGTATAGTGTATGTTTTCTTTGGATGCTTAATAGTTCTTGCTTTCTTATGATTAGCTCCAGCTCGCTAATAGTTTGTAGCATGTCTTACGAATGTTTGCTTGCATTGCTCTATTCATAAATTGGTATGACACCGTGGTATCCTCCTCTGAATGTTTCATTTGATTGACTTGGCACATGCTCACGCATGCACATGACTGTAATAATCAGTTAAGCCTCGATGAATTATTTTTCCTTGAGGATCTTGAATCACTTTCATGCCATGAGTAGTCCTGTTTTTTTGCAAGCATGATAATGACAGCTATTGCTCTCTCGTTTGTCGCTCCCTTACTATTGCTAGCCTTCACTTTTTCTGAGTATATTTTACTCAAGTTTCCAACTCCCTAAACCAAATATTTCAAAAGTGTCCACCATACCTACCCATTAGCATCATTTGCTACCTCCGTGCATATTCAATATGCCTTGTTTTCTTCCAAATAAAATATTTGCTTGTTATGAGAAAGTTAGTTAGTAAAGCTCTCACGAACTTGATGGCACACTTTATTTTCTTGCACTTAATAAACCTGAACCATTGCGTCCTTCTTTGTTGTGCATATGCTTGCACTTTATGAGTTGAAGTTAGCAGAACCATGTATCATGGGGACCACTTTCAATGCTTCATAGGTATTTTGTACCTAGTTGATATCATGTTCTTTTGCTTATGGATCCCGGCGGTGTGAAATAAAAGTGGAACTTGTAAGATCATGGAGTTTGTATGTATGTTAGAGAAACGCCTGGGCCGCTAGCCTAAGCCATGCCTAATCATGGTGGAAACTTGCAGCATAACCATAATGAGCATTCTATGAAGCATCCTCAATAAAAATCTATGCACATAGTAAATAAAAAGATCGCTGAGATGCTCATTGTCTGCTTGCCTTGTATTTTGATTATGGGATAGCTCCCATGTCATGTGCAAGGGGTACCCGTTATGTTCTCTATGATACGTATATACTTACAATGACAAGAGCTTACTTGTGACTGAAGTTGAGTAGCATGAGGATCGGTCTTTGTAAGTAAGAGGCATGAGACTTCGATTTATAACTTGTCAAGCATATCCTCTTAGTTGTGTCACTTTCACCTTAACCACATTAAATATGCTTATGATAGGGGCAATGAGAGCTCAAAGCTAACGAGTACCATACTTTCAGCATTTGGAAGCCTTTCAAATTATTCAAAACCTTTTCTTCTACTTGTTGAGTCTCCACATATTCTTTGAGCACCTTCTTGAGAGCAGAGTTGTCATTCTTTATGTTTGTTCCATTACTTGATTATTTGTGTTATGACTTCGATGCTTGTATTCTTGATATCTTTACTTCTAGTCACCACTTGAACTTCGGAAGTTCCTTGGCATTCATAATCAAAGGCAAGCGAGATACCAGTCTATCATACCTTTTTATGAGCATTGTAATGTTGCTTATGTTCGTGCTTCATGCTACTTATTATTCTTGAGTTGGAATCTCTTCATAGCTTGCAAAGACTATTAAGTAGACTTGGTTGCATACTCTTTATTATGAATTGTCCAGGTAGTTGATCACATTGCTGAGAATATTTACATCATATGAAGCAAATGTGTTCGTGAAAGTTCTTTTATCGCACTCAGTTTTCAACTGAATTGCTTGAGGACAAGCAATAAGCTAAGCTTCGGGGAGTTGATACGTCCAAAACGTATCTACTTTCTCGAACACTTTTGCTATTGTTTCTACTCTAAACTTGTGTGATTTGGATACAACTAATGCGGACTGACGCTGTTTTCAGCAGAATTGCCTTGGTGTCTACTTTTTGTGCAGAAAATCAACTATCAGGAAAAATCCCGGAAAATATGCTAAAAATCCTATTTCACCCGAAGACTCTAGGAGCCAGAATACGAGACGGAGAAGAGCCAGGGGTGGCCACACCACACCTGGCCTTGGCCGAGCCAGCCGCACTGGGGTGGTGGGCCCCAGAACCCCTCGGCCTCTCTCTTCGCCTATAAGGATCCTTCTGACCTAAAAACTTCAGGGGGGTCGTTGTTTTTCTAGAAGGAGTTCCGCTCCGCCGCCACCACCAGATTCCACGAAACAGCACCAGAAACTCCATTCTGGCACACTGTCGGGACGAGTAATTGGAGGAGATCATCACCATCGCTTCTCCATCGACCATCCATGTTTCCCCCATCTATGAGTGAGTAATCCCCCGCTATAGGCTATGGGGATGGTAGGGATTGGATGAGATCGTTCATGTAATGGAATCAGATTGTTAGGGCATGGTTCCTAGTATCTTTTATTAGTGCTTTATGACTTTGTTGCGACTTGTGCTTAATGCTTGTCACTAGGGCCCGAGTGCCATGATTTCAGATCTGAACATGTTATGGATTCATTATGATAGTATTGTTTCTGGTCTTATCTACAAGTTGTATACACATGTTGTTGTCCGGAACCTATGGCCCCAAAGTGACAGAAATCAGGATAACCGGAAGGGAATGACTTTGATGTGAGGATCACATGTGTTCATGGAGTGTTAATGCTTTGCTCTGGTGCTCTATTAAAAGGAGCACCTTAATTGCAGTAGTTCCCTAGAGGCCCCGCTGCAAACGGGCTGGCAGGACAAAAGATGTTGTGCAAGTTCTCATTGCGAGCACGTATGACTATATATGGAACACATGCCTAGGATTATCTAGTACTTGGATGCTTTATCTTATTTATCTGCAATTGCCCTATGTTCTGATTGCTATGTGAATTGTCTTGTCCATGCAACTCCTGTCCATCCATCCCTATGCCTACCGCACTCGAATCCCACTGTTTACTGCTTTTGTTACTACTATCTTTGCTTTACTACTTCTGTTACTTTACTATTCCTACTACAAAACTGTTGCTACTGATAAAATATTGTGAGCAAGATTGTTTCCAGGTACAGCTGAATTGACAACTCAGTTGTTAAGGCTTATAAATATTCTTTGGCTCCCCTTGTGTCGAATCAATAAATTGGGTTTCACTTCCCTCGAAAATACTGCGATACACCCCCTATACTTGTGGGTCATCACCTCTCCCTCCTTCTCACTCACACCTCCTCGTGAAGGATCTCTCTCCCCCTCTAGAATTATTCCCCCATGTCTCGGATTAGCGAGATACATGTTCCTGGTGGCATTTCATCTGGAAGGAGTTGCTGCTTCCACTGCATCGGTGGAGCGAGGAGGTGGAGGTTGTTCGGTGGCCTAAACATGTGTGCGATCACGGATGCGCTGCTGAGTTGCGGCGCTAGACTTTTTCTCGATCTTGAGGTTGGCAAGCGTTCGACTACATCATCCACGAGTTCAACCCTGTTTCACTTTGTCGATCTTCGAGGGTATGTTCTCTATGGATGTATATCCACCCGTTGCTTGTATCTAGTAGATAGATCTTGGCGTATAATAGTTCCCATCATAGGAAAATTTTTGTTTTCTATGCTGCAAACCCAACACTTCACCTGCCCAAACAAGCATTGCCCAAAGGACCACTTCACATTTCCGCGGATCGATCAGATAATCAACTCCACCGCGGGATGCGAACGTCTCTACTTCCTCGACGCCTACTCAGGCTACCATTATATTCGAATGAAGGAAGAGGACCAGGAGAAAACAACCTTCATCACGCCCTTCGGTGTCTACTGTTACACAACAATGCCCTTCGGGCTGAAGAATGTAGGGGCCATCTATCAACGGTGTATGCAAGCTTGCCTCAAAAACCAACTTGGTCGGAACATCCAAGCTATGTCAATGACATCATCGTCAAAACCAAGAAGGAAGCCACATTACTCGACGATCTCCGCGAGACCTTCTATAACCTCGATTGCTACCGGATCAAGATGAATCTGGAGAAATGCACCTTCGGCGTGCCATATGGGCAACTGCTCGGGTACCTCATATCCACCAGGGAAATCGAGGCCAACTCTAAAAGGATAAAGGCCATACTTGCCATGGAGAAGCCAACAAACATCAAAGGCATCCACCGGCTGGCTGGGCGAATCGTGGTGCTCAGTCGATTCATTAGTCGAATGGGCGAAAAGGCGCTTCTGTTCTATCAGCTCCTCCACAAAGCTAAGAAGCTCGAGTGGACGGGCGAAGCACAAGAGGCATTCGAAGATCTCAAGCGCTTACTCTCCACCTCGCCCATGCTGGTGACGCCTAGGAAGAAAGAGCCCATGTTACTATACATCTCTGCCACCAACCAGGTGGTTAGTGCTGTGCTGGTGGTAGACCGAGTCAAAGAAAACAAGGTCCATGGGGTGCAGCACCCAGTGTACTACCTCAGCGAGGTCCTTACGCCAACAAAACAGCGGTATCCGCACTACCAGAAGTTGGATTATAGCGTCTTCATGACAGCACGATGACTATGCCACTACTTCCAGGAACACCCCATCGTCGTGGTGAATGACTGATGAGTGCATATTTGCATCATGTTTCACATTATTATTTTGCATTGTAGATGTAGTATCTTGGTATTTTACGGCGCTCGCATGAACATTTTATGTCTATTTCACTAGGATCGGGACAGATGATGGATCCAATGGATACAATTATTGGAGCAGTTGTACTATGGAGAAAAGTAGTCAGAAACAACGTAAATCGCTTATTTGGGAAATATTAATAATACCAAAAGAAAACCAGAAGCGAACAAGGGAGGCACAGAGTCCAACGACCAACTATACGACCGAAG
Organism: Avena insularis; assembly: GCA_023614405.1. Lineage (NCBI taxonomy): Eukaryota > Viridiplantae > Streptophyta > Magnoliopsida > Poales > Poaceae > Avena > Avena insularis. The sequence continues at coordinate 116,144,273 of CM042692.1, forward strand.
CAATTTTCTGGCCGTATAGCTTCGGTCGTATAGTTGGCGCCGCCTCCGCCTCGTCAAATAGTTTCACCCCGTGCAATTGGTTCGAGGAGACAACATACAGAACACCCAGAAATCATAGAAAACTCACCTCCGGAAGGCATCTGGAGGAAGAACTCATCCACAAGGGATCCATCTTCGCCCTACGCAAATTCGGGAGTCTAAGGCATTGCTCTTCATCATCCATCGCTGCATCACCACCATCTCCATACATCCCATCTACATCTTGTCTAGATCTTGTTGTAATTCCTATACTCATTATGGATTTATACAAGTACTATTAATTTATGATTGTTTCCATTACCATTGCCAGGATGTTGATTGCCCCCATGTCTGAGTAGATCATTAGTTCTTGGGGAGATGGAGAAACCCTAGTATGAGATTGAAATAAGATAAAGTCTATTATGATATTCATCACTGTGACCATGTGTTAGATTTTCTACATCTTGATGTTGAGAGAAGTCATCCTCTCAATATTTGCCTCTTGTGGGGACTTGATGGAGGGAACTACTTGTTGGTAGATGGAGGTGTGCTAGCACATACAGTGACTATAAAGCTATTGGATCCCCTTACGTATCAACTTGGGAAACCAAGGAAACTCACGGAACACTATACATGCCATGGGATACGTCCTACGGGATTACGTCCCTTAATAACGCAGTAATTCGATTGATATCGATTGCTGACTATTCTGGTTATGAGGATGATGTGAGCAACGGTTGCTGCCTATTCATCCAAATACGGAGTTCCTCTCACACATACATAGTTCAGAATGTTCATGATGATAATATTTATCTTAAATCTTTACAATACTAGTGGTGTATCTGCTACTCCCTAAGAACGCATTTTCCTTACTGCAGTTCCAATCTTTCTTACATACGTGACACTTACTTTCTGTATTAAGTTATTTTGCTTTACTTTATCATTGTTCTTATACCCAAAATCCAAAAACACCTTTTTACACAATACTTGCATTTTATCTTGTCACTTAGAACTTTATCTAGCATTTCTATCATAATATTTATTTCAAGAGTTATTAGACTTCAGACTCCTGCTCCCTGTGGGATTGATATCTTTATTTCGAAACTAGCTACAAACGATCTGTGCACTTGCAGTCATCAAGCTATTTTTGGCACCGTTGCCGGGGAGCTAAGCGTTGTAGGTCTTTTAGTTTTTGCTTATTTATTTTTGTCTTGCTAAATTTTGTTATGAGTTACAAGTTTCCACCAACATGATGGAGTTTGAGCATATGACTAGTGCTAACCCACTCAACCACTTTGGGAAGCCCTATGATATTTATAAAAGAGACAACTCCAATGAGAAGACAAGGGGGTTTGAAATAAATCCTCTACTACTTAGTATTCTACATAAGAAGCAATTTAATGAAGAAGATCCTGATCCATATGAGCATATTGCATGTTTTAAATATATATATGGCACTTCTCTATAGACAAGATATACTACTGATGAGGGAAGGGTTAAGCTTTTTAGTCAAACTTTGACAAGTACATCTCTCTCATGGTATAGATGTAACATCCCAATTTCAGCAACCCTGATTAGTTGTCCAGAATGCAAAAATCAGGGGGAACAAAAACTTTTTCTTATTCATTGATGCAGTGCTTGCTTGTTGTTTGTTTCTACTTGTGCATGTGAGTGTATACCATATGATACTCCTTACCTCACCCTCGGTTGACAAAAGCTATTTAACAAAACTATCCTGGCTCATTTTGCATATTCTCAAATGTTCTGGAATTTCAAAACCTGAGCCAAGATACTTGTATAACCAAAACTGATTTAGTAGCTTCCCTTAACAAAATTATGGAGAGCTACAACCTCCTTATGTTTTCAAGATAGAACCTTCAACTATCCCCACCTCTAGGATCTCCAAAACCTTTTATTAAGCCTTTGAATCCTACTCTTGGTAGAGGTACCAAGGACTCTCATCTTATTCAAAATCCAACCTCTTCAAAATTCCCAAACCTTACCTCAAGCTAGGCTTGATGGTAACCCCCAGTAGTGGATTTGCTTAGTTTATAAGATGAGTTGCCTTGATCTGTTGTTTGACTTGTTTGCTTAGGAAGTAGTATGAGCTACCCTAGGAGCTCATCCTCTAGGATCAAGAAACCTTAAAATCCCCCAAAGCCTAAGCAAGAAAACAAGGTGGATCTGATCTCTAGTTACTAGGGGATCATCTAAAACCCTTAACCAGATCAATTCTGCAGTGATCCATTCTAGAAGCTTCCAAGTCAATGGAGACCAATATCAATCATGGATCCCTTCTACTCCCTCTACACTTCAATATCATCCACTTGATGATGCTTTGGTACCCTGCAAACCCTCCAAAAACATTCCCTCTCATACTCTAGTTAAAATCCTCAAAACTGCCAAATTTGACTAAGTCTGGAAATTGTTTCAACATCACCCTTTTGAATGCCTCCCTATCTCAAACCATGTGCATTTTTGGAAATGCACCTGAACCATCTTGTTAAAAATCCTAAGGACTACCAAGGCCCACTCTTGCCCTTGGTTAGATCATCCTCCAACCCACTTGTTCTTGATGGTTTTGTAGGAAAGAAAATAACTTCTCCTGCAAATCTAGTCATCATGCCTATTGGGACAGAAGCTCACACCATCATCCAATCTTCTATGGACCAACTCTTTGCATGGCTATGCTCTACTCATATAGTTATATCAACATATAATTCACTTGTCCAAGAGGATCTTTGTTCTACTTAAACCCACATGGTTTATAAGGCATCATGATTCTTCTGGTATGGCAGCCTTATTTTCAACAAAGTTTGCCATCACTTCCAGACCACCTCTCTGCTCGACCAGAGCCCCACACTCCCTCTCTCCACCGCCCCCAGCACCCAATGAGGAAGCCATGGACCTGCCCCTGCCCTCCCATGGACCTTGTCCATCATGGACCTCCCCCACTCTAGTTAAATAGGCCAGAGGCTGGCCAGCCCCCTCTCGGCCTCTCATTTGCTCCCTCCCACTCCCACTCACCTCCCCCGAGCTCTACTCCCTCTCCCCTGCCTGGCCCTGCCCGAGAAGAGGAGAGAAAGAGCTCTCGGCCCCCTCCATAGATTCGAGCAAGGCTCCCTCCTTCCCCTCTTTCCCCCTATGCATGTCACTCTACCGTGATCCCCTCTTCCTCCTCTGTCTAACCCTGTGCTTGTTTTGGCCTAGGACCGCCTCCTCTGACCTCACCGGCGAAGCTCTGGCAAACTAGGTTTGGGCACCACCGCGCAAGCACCTTTCCAGGTGTGAACCCGACCGTGCCGCCCCTCGATCTGCTCGCCGTCAAGCACTGCTTCACCTCCGCCGCTCCTCGTCGCCTCCCGAACCCCTGGTAAGCCCCCGCTGCCGCCCAGGCTCCGCCTAGGGTTTCAGCAAGCTGGCTCCGAGTCGAGGGTTGAAGAAGCCCGAGGACCGTCGGATCCTCCTTACCCCAACGGCCCAGATCTATGAATACCTGTTCGGGAGCCACCATCACTGACCAGCGGGCCCCCTTGCCAGTGATTCGAACACCGCTCCCGCAAGCTGCGTCGCCCACCGTGGGCCGAATTCACTCCACCCGGCCCATTTCCCTGCAGATCAAGCCCAGGCACCCCCTGGTTATCTTTTTCTTTTTGTTTTTCCACCAGATCTGCTAGAGTTGCTGTTTGGATTAAATTCAAATAAAAATGTAGAAAGATGAATTTGACCAAATCCAAAATCTTTGTGGTACATACATATTTTGTCTAACATAAAATACCTTTGGTTATCCCTGACTAGGTTTAGTTTAACTATGATAAATCAATTTCTAAAAAGTACCTTGTCACCTAAATAAATTCCTCAGAGAGTTTTACACATCCAATTGGGGAAAATCAAAGCTCTATTCGAAGGAAATTGATATACCTGTCATCTAGCATAAGTCTTATGACATGGTAAACAGTAGTTTGCCCTTAGCAAAATTTAACAAAAGCAAAACAAATCTGCCTTAGGAAATTTCTCTAGGTCAAGCCAAATGAGGAATTGATCTAATTCCAACTCTCATGGATTTGTCTTATCAAAATATATCAAACCCCAGCAGCTCAGGAGCTCTGGTTGAGTTATAGTGAATTAAACTATTCTGTTTACCCCTTTTTCACTAGATAAATCCCTCCAGTAGTTCTAGTTATCCAAATTGGGTAATTCCAAATTCTACGGAAAGGTAATTCCAATACCTACGATGTAAATTTGGAATCACACTAAAACCTTCTGTAAAAGAAATCTGGTGAAAAAGACAAACACCTAACACAACTGCCTATGATGATTTATTAAGGGCATTCTGCTAATTCTTTCGGCAAGATTCCACCTCTATGTGGTTCAGTACATCAAACGCTATCTAACCACCCAATGAAATAATTTTTGGCCCTCTAGATAAATTCTGGTGAATTATTTCCTCAAACTAGAGTTTATTCCACTATAAAAAGCATAACTAAATCTAGGTAATTGATAATCTAGTGAAACCACTTGTGTTGGTCTTGTCTTGCCAAGACCTATCTGAGGATACATTTGTTACTCATTGGTATCCTACAGACCTCAAGTATCCACCCCAAGCCTTTGGTATATAACCTAGACAACTATCTTCCAAAGGAAAACATTTCTGTGGCAATCTAGTAATTCCATTACTAGTCCCCAAATTCTCCGAAACCCGCTAAGCTAAGTAGTATTCCTTATGTTTGTTTTCTGTATGGTTTGAGGCATGTATGCCTTGTATTGATTGTGGTATTGTCTGCTTGCATGTATACTCGATGACGGCGATAGTGTGATTGTTTGACGACGAGAAGAAAGGGACTTCTTATTATTATTTATTGGGTATTCTTGGTTATCAAAGGAAGTCCAAGGACTTATTGCTGATCATAGGCAAGCCACAATTCCCGAATTCTGATACTTGTCCTACTCTTTTTATTACCTGTTTTGTACCTCCTTTATAAATTGCATTATTTATTTGCATGTCTTGTTTTATAAAAACTGCGCTAATGACTTGGCTCCCCCAAGTTATGACTTGGTGTCCCTCATGGCACCCACCCTGATGTAAACCTACCATTTACTCCCCTTTAGATCGAGGTTATTATGATTAGCATCCTACCTCATTGGAAACCACGGATTTTTGTTGAATAAATTGTTTTGGGATTTACCCTACTACAAATGTTTAAAAACTACGTTGTAAAACCCTTGGGAAGAGGCATCGTTCCAAGCGGATGATTTAACTAAAGAACTGGTGATGATGAGAAATGAGAAAATGGACAAGAGAAAGAGAAGGGATGTTCTACGCCTTTACCGGAACAAATTATCAAGTGCAACCACATTACCCCAGGTGCTGGGTCTTAGCTCGTAGTTTCTCTTCTTTAGCCGAGGCAACTTGTACAATGCTTATTGGGAGAAACCACTTGAATTCCAGGCAGGTGCTAACAGTTCTACGTATCTGAAGCATGTAGCTTGCTTCGGCAAGAGTGAGCCTGTCTTGGCAGGACTGACGGTGCAAAATTTGGGTCTCCCGCGGACGGTATGACTTAGGTAGTACGAAAGGAAGTGGAGTCACCAAGTTAAGGTATACGCCAAGCTACGGTTTGGGTATACGCGTGTACGGAAGGCAGGACTATGGTCGGGGGCCACATACTCGTTGTCGGGGAGAACAAACCCAAAAGGAAAAGCAGCCTTTGCTAGGGTCGACAAGCGAAAGGTTAGGTTTGATTATCCGGACCCCCATCTACCATGTGTAGTGGGTCGTGGTTTTATCCCGGTGGATGTATTGATTCTTGTGGGGAAAGTGCGCAAACTCTGCAGAGTATAATCTATTCGAATAGCCGTGTCCACAGTCAAGGACGGTTGGAAAGGGGATGGCTAGGAGAACCAAGATGGTGGTATTTGGAAAAATGGAGGAAAGTATGGAGGTTCTGAGGGAACCTGAGTTTAAAGTTTTGTTTTGACCAAAGGGGTCAAAGAGGTTTAAAAAGGGTTTTTCTCCAAAACTGTATTCAAAAAGGTTTTCAGCAAGGATATGGGATATCCTGAGTTATAAAATGGAAGCATGTTTCGGAACTCTTTTTCAACAAAGATATGGAGATGCCATACTATAAGAGATAGTCTAGTTATTTCAAAAACAACCCAAGATAGAGCTATCTCGCCACAGCCAGAATTGCATTTCCTTATTTAACTTACCTTGGTGGTTTGCGAGTACCTTCAAACGTACTCATGGCATTGTCCCTGGCTATTTACTTGGCCAGGCTTTCAGAGGTTTGACATCGGAAGATTAAGGTGACGTCCAGCGAGCTAGGCCGTCTTCCTAGTCAGTCGCCTGTATGTTGAGGCATGATTGGGCCCTACGTGTGTTGAAGCTCCGCTACTGAAAGTTGTGTAGCCGTAATGGCAACTATGTAAGTCTTGTATTGGTTATGTTTCCGATGCTGTAATGATACTTGTCGGTTATGTTCCATGGCTCACTGATCATGGGAAACATGGATATTTACATAATAGGGATTTCTCGGATGCTTAAATCCGGGGGAGCCCACAGACTTGCTATCAGAGCCATCCTGATTGTAGGAGACCCTAGTTAGCATGGACGTTAGACAAGAAACGACAAACCTATTTTCTAAAAGACAAGGGAGAAGAGATGACTATTTACAAAAGTTCTTATGTCTTTTCCCCTCCATCTGGAAAACTACTTGCATTAATATGATTTTCTAATCTTAAAATCCTGCACACTTGTCACTAACCCAACCCTATCTCACCAATTTGCTGTAGATGGCCTCTTTCCGCTCGTAACGCATCATCATTGGAAACAGATTCTGGCCCTTTGAAGAGCAGCTTCACGACATGTTGAAGAGAGTCAATAGGCCCTCGCCGACGATTGAAGGAACCGAACTTCCTCGCAGTAACACCAATGTGATGCAATGGGTCATCAAGGCCGTAATTCCCTCCCCCGAAGAGGATACCGTGCCCACAATCTTCACCTTCCTCGACAGCAACTAGGTAGATGGCATGGTGCGAGCCATACAAGAGATCATGGCACGCCTCTGCAAGATCCACGAAGAGGAGTTGAAGGATACCCCCTACCACCTGTTTGGAATGCGCGACCAAGATGGACTTCCCACCGAGTCCTTCCTCACCTGCTGCATCAGGAATTAGTTAGAGAACATGGAATACCTACTCCAATGTTCCCAGGAAGATCTTGACAAGGCCAGGCGAGAGAATTTTCTTCTAAAGATGGATATCAACCTACTCCATAACCGTGAAAGAAGTCTTAGAGCCACCAATGCTCGCTTGGAGAAGAAACTGACCATTGAAGTACCCCCAACCCCTAAAGACGAAAATCCCAGGACTGAAGATGAACTCCCCTTCCTCAATGAGTATCACCCTATTATACAGTCACCCACGCTGGCCTAGCCAACATCCAACCCTACACCTTGGGAAGGCACCACTCTCACCTTCACTAAAGCCGAGTTGAATATCCCACATACCCCAGGGGATCTGCAGTAGCTGAACCCCCCCCCCCTGGAGTCAGCAACGAACATCAGATGCACCCTCCGAGTAATCACCCTCTCTGTTGTACTCACCCATCTAGCAATAGGGTAGAGTCATGTATCGTCCCTGAACGAATTTTGTAATGCTTAAGTACTATTAGCACCTTCGGGTGCAGACTGGCCTGTTAAGTAATAACTTCCTTGGATTTCTATGCTTGCTTTGATGTTATCCCTCTTGCGTGTTTTACCCAAGACGTTGCATCAGACCCAACCCAGAACGCTTACCACCAATGGGAAGTTCCTCACCAAAAGGGCCCGAATACTTCAGTTCCCCGAAGACGAGGATGGATGAAGACAACGAGTCCACTCCGCCCTCAAGCAGAAGCAATGCAAGAGATTCAAGTGAGGACCTCTTCACCGATGCTGACTGCATCAACCCTAACAAAACACTAGCCAGGAGAGTCATAAACCGCTAGCTTGCCCTAAGCTCACTCCATAAGGCTTCATTATGAAACCCCCCCTCGACAAGGTGTATAGAATAGGGCGTCACTTGACGACCTTAGCTCAAGACTCCAGGAAGATGCAGCCTTCCGCTAACCTGTTCAGCACTCCCAGACAGAAGATCTGCACCACTCCTAAAGCGCCTTAATGAAGCTCTAAGGTGGAAAGACTGCGTCTTTCCACCCAATCCTCAAAAGACTATCTACCCGAGGATACTTCGGAAGACTTCCAGAATGGGACACCTTCTGAAGATCTCGACTCCAGGAGAAATATGGACGTCAGCCTTCAAAACATCCATCTGCGACTCCAAGAAGGAAGGACTATGTCAACTCTTCGATCTATCCCAGTCAAATCCTAAGGGGGAAAGACTGCGTCTTTCCCGCAAAATAGAATAACCCTCTGCTAGAAGCAATCCAACAGTTGGTCCCAAAGATGCAAACTAGGATACGATAATCCCTTAGGAGATACGCCGTAAATCCTTACAACAGGAAGATCACTCCTCGCAATCCTGGTTGAAGCCTGCTCCACACTCGTGTTTCAAAACGATTGAAGTTCAACCTCACTGTCGTAGTGATCCTGTTCAAAGACAAAGCCGACAAGTTAGTACGCGAGAAACACATAGCACTAACTCCAACACAAATCCCCTAACCGTACCCTCCTGAATCTCGGGACGAGATTTTTTTAAGGGGGAAAGGTCTGTAACATCCTAATTTCAGCAACCCTGATTAGTTGTCCAGAATGCAAAAATCAAGGGGAACAAAAACTTTTTCTTGTTCATTTATGCAGTGCTTGCTTGTTGTTTGTTTGTACTTGTGCATGTGAGTGTATACCATATGATACTCCTTACCTCACCCTCAGTTGACAAAAGCTATTTAACAAAACTATCCTGGCTCATTTTGCATATTCTCAAATATTCTGGCATTTCAAAACCTGAGCCAAGATACTTGTATAACCAAAACTGATTTAGTAGCTTCCCTTAACAAAATTATGGAGAGCTACAACCTCCTTATGTTTTCAAGACAGAACCTTCAACTATCCCCACCTCTAGGATCTCCAAAACCTTTTATTAAGCATTTGAATCCTACTCTTAGTAGAGGTACCAAGGACTCTCATCTTATTCAAAATACAACCTCTTCAAAATGCCCCAACCTTACCTCAATCTAGGCTTGATGGTAACCCCCAATAGTGGATTTGCTTAGTTTATAAGATGAGTTGCCTTGATCTGCTGTTTGGCTTGTTTGCTTAGGAAGTAGTATGATCTACCCTAGGAGCTCATCCTCTAGGATCAAGAAACCTTAAAATCCCCCAAACCCTAAGCAAGAAAACAAGGTGGATCTAATCTCTAGTTACTAGGGGATCATCTAAAACCCTTAACCAGATCAATTCTGCAGTGATCCATTCTAGAAGCTTCCAAGTCAATGGAGACCAATATCAAGCATGGACCCCTTCTACTCCCTCTACACTTAAATATCATCCACTTGCTGATGCTTTGGTACCCTGCAAACCCTCCAAAAACATTCCCTCTCATACTCTAGTTAAAATCTTCAAAACTGCCAAATTTGACTAAGTCTAGAAATTGTTTCAACATCACCCTTCTGAATGCCTCCCTTTCTCAAACCATGTGCATTTTTGGAAATGTACCTGAACCATGTTGTTAACCATCCTAAGGACTACCAAGGTCCACTCTTGCCCTTGGTTAGATCATCCTCCAACCCACTTGTTCTTGATGGTTTTAAAGGGAAGAAAATAACTTCTCCTGCAAATCTAGTCATCATGCCTATTTAGACAGATGCTCACACCATCATCCAATCTTCTTGGACCAACTCTTTGCATGGTTGTGCTCTACTCATATAGTTCTATCAACATCTACGTCACTTGTTCCAAGAGGATCTTTGTGCTACTTAAACACACATGGTTTATAAGGCATCATGACTCTTCTGGTATGGCAGCCGTATTTTCAACAAAGTTTGCTATCACTTCCAGACCACCTCAAATGTAACCAATCCAAAATCCTTCTGCCATGATCATATATATGAGTTGGTCTAACTATTAATCTCTCCCTTGCATCAAGGTGAGCTTTGAGCTCCAAGTTCCAACAAGGTTTTGGTGGTACAAAAATAACCTCACCCTAGATCCACAACTCCTTGTTTTCCATCTAATTCAAGTTGGATTTCCAATTCCCAAGGTTGCAAATGCTTTCTACACCTTGTCTACATCATCTACCTTGTTCATCAAGATTTATCCAATATTATCCCTAATTATTATGGCTCCAAAACTATTTAATCCCGTTAATAGACAACATCTCCAAAACTTCTTCCATAAAGGAAAGTTTGGTTTTTGCCAAAACACTTCCCAAACTTTTGACTCAATTGAGGTCCAAATATCACACCCCATCTTCCCACTTCAAAAATAAATATTTCTGAAGAGCTTCAATAATTCTTTTGGCCCATTTTCTTAAATGGCAGAAATGGAATAATAGTTGTTTTAAATACTTTTAAGCCACATTAAATCCTGGGAAAATTCCCCTAAGTGTGATTTCACATTTGGGACCCTCTCACACCAAAAACCAACCTTGTCCAATGTAAAAATATCAATTTGAGCTTCTAGAAACTACTTCTGCCCTTTTTGAATAAATGGATTTAAGAGGACTAAAACCCCTTATAAAAATCCCAAATAAATCCTAGGAAGGTACCTTAACCACATCCAGCTACCAGTGCTATCTCCCCCATCTTTCCCAATGCAAATTTTTGAACTCCTTCACAAGCTCTCTTGTGATCAAAATTTGCAAAACAAACAGACTTGAGCTAAACCAAGACCCAACCATCACCAAAGCTTGTCATGCACTCCTCTCCAGCCACCATGACCCTCCTGGTCGTCCCCACTGTAGCACTACAGTACCACACCCTCACACCCACTTGGCATTTACCCTTGGATTAGTAGAGAGAGAGAACCACATCTTACAAAGATATGCCCCCAATTTAATTACCACAGCTGCCCCCTACCCTCTCTGCTCGACCAGAGCCCCACACTCCCTCTCTCCACCGCCCCCAGCACCCAATGAGGAAGCCATGGACCTGCCGCTGCCCTCCCATGGACCTTGTCCATCATGGACCTCCCCCACTCTAGTTAAATAGGCCAGAGGCTGGCCAGCCCCCTCTCGGCCTCTCATTTCCTCCCTCCCACTACTACTCACCTCCCCCGAGCTCCACTCCCTGTCCCATGCCTGGCCCTGCCCGAGAAGAGGAGAGAAAGAGCTCTCGGCAACCTCCATAGATTCGAGCAAGGCTCCCTCCTCCCCCTCTTTCCCCTTCTGCATATCACTCTATCGTGATCCCCTCTTCCTCCTCTGTCTAACCCTGTGCTTGTTTTGGCCCAGGACTGCCTCCTCCGACCTCACCGGCGAAGCTCCGGCGAACTAGGTTCGGGCACCGCCGTGCGAGCACCTTCCCAGATGTGAACCCGACCATGCCGCCCCTCGATCTGCTTGCGGTCAAGCACCGCTTCACCTCCGCCACTCCTCGTCGCCTCCCGAACCCTTGGTAAGCCCCCACCGCCGCCCAGGCTCTGCCTAGGATTCCAGTGAGCTGGCTCCGAGTCGAGGGTTGAAGAAGCCCGAGGACCGTCGGATCCTCCTTACCCCAACGGCCTAGATCTGTGGATACCCGTTCGGTAGACACCGTCACTAACCAGCGGGCCCCCTTGCCAGTGATTTGAACCTCGCTCCCGCGCGCTGCGTTGCTCGCCGTGGGCCAAATTCACTCCACCCGGCCCATTTCCCCGCAAATCAAGCCCAGACACCCCCTGCTTATCTTTTTATTTTTGTTTTTCCACCAGATCTGCTAGAGTTGCTATTTGTATTAAATTCAAATAAAAATGTAGAAAGATGAATTTGACCAGATCCAAAATCTTGGTGGTACATACATATTTTGTCTAACAGAAAATACCTTTGGTTATCCCAGACTAGTTTTAGTTTAACTGTGATAAATCAATTTCTAAAAAGTACCTTGTCACCGAAATAAATTCCTCAGAGAGTTTTACATATCCAATTGGGGAAATCAAAGCTCTACTGGAAGGAAATTGATATACCTGTCATCTAGCATAAGTCTTATGCCAAGGTGAACAGTAGTTTGCCCTTAGCAAAATTTAACAAAAGCAAGTGGAAATTTCTCTAGGTCAAGCCAAATGAGGTATTGATATAATTCCAACTCTCACGGATGTGCCTTATCAAAATCTATCAAACCCCAGCAGCTCAGATTTTATTGAGCTCTGGTTGAGTTATAGTGAATTAAACTATTCTGTTTACCCCTTTTTCACTAGATAAATCCCTCCAGTAGTTCTAGTTATCCAAATTGGGTAATTCCAAATTCTACAGAAAGGTAATTCCAATACCTACCATGTAAAATTGGAATCAAACTAAAACCTTTTGTAAAAGAAATCTGGTGAAAAAGACAAAAACCTTACAGAACTGCCTTTGATGATTTATTAAGGGCATTCTGGTAGTTCTTTCAGCAAGATTACACCTCTATGTGGTTCAGTACATCAAACACCCAAGGAAATAATTTTTGGGCCTCTAGATAAATACTGGTGAATTATTTCCTCAAACTAGAGTTTATTCCACTATAAAAAGCATAACTAAATCTAGGTAATTGATAATCTAGTGAAACCACTTGTGTTGGTCTTGTCTTGCCAAGACCTATCTAAGGATACATTTTTTGCTCATTGGTATCCTACAGACCTCAAGTCTCCACCCCAAGCCTTTGGTATCTAACCTAGACAACTATCTTCCAAAGGAAAACATTTCCATGGCAATCTAGTAATTCCATTACTAGTCCCCAAATTCTCCAAAACCCACTAAGCTAAGTAGTATTCATTATGTTTGTTTGTTCTATGGTTTGATCCTGTATGCCTTCTATTGATTGTGGTATTGTCTGCTTGCATGTATACTCGATGATGGCGATAGTGTGATTGTTTGACGACGAGAAGAAAGGGACTTCTTATTATTATTTATTGGGTATTCTTGGTTATCAAAGGAAGTCCAGGGACTTATTGCTGATCATAGGCAAGCCACAATTCCCGAATTCTGATACTTGTCCTACTATTTTTATTACCTGTTTTGTACCTCCTTTATAAATTGCATTATTTATCTGCATGTCTTGTTTTATAAAAACTGCACTAATGACTTGGCTCCCCCAAGTTATGACTTGGTGTCCCTCATGGCACCCACCCTGATGTAAACCTACCATTTACTCCCCTTTAGATCGAGGTTATTATGATTAGCATCCTACCTCATTGAATAAATTGTTTTGGGATTTACCCTACTATAAATGTTTAAAAATTGCGTTGTAAAACCCTTGAGAAGAGGCATTGTTCCAAGCAGATGTTTTAACTAAATAAGTGGTGACGATGAGAAATGAGAAAATTGACAAGATAAAGAGAAGGGATGTTCTATGCCTTTACCAAAACAAATTATCAAGTGCAACCACATTACCCCAGGTGCTGGGGCTTAGCTCGTAGTTTGTCTTCTTTAGCCGAGGCAGCTTGTACAATGCTTATTGGGAGAAATCCCTTGAATTCTGGGCAGACGCTAACAGTTCTACGGATCTGGAGCTTGTAGCTTGCTTCGGCAAGAGTGAGTCTGTCTTGGCAGGAGTGCCGGTGCAACAATTGGTTCTCCCACGGACGGTATGACTTAGGTAGTACGGAAGGAAGTGGAATCACCAAGTTAAGGTATACGCCAAGCTACGTTTTGGGTATACGCGTGCATGGAAGGCAGGACTATGGCCGGGGGCCACATACTCGTTGCCATGGAGAACAAACCCAAAAGGAAAAGCAGCCTTTGCTAGGGTCGACAAGAGAAAGGTTAGGTTTGATTATCCGGACCCCCATCTTTCGTGTGTAGTGGGCCATGGTTTTATCCTGGTGGATGTATTGATTCTTGGGGGGAAAGTGCGCAAACTCTGTAGAGTATAATCTATTTGAATAGCCGTGTGCACGGTCAAGGATGGTTGCAAAGGTGATGGCTAGGAGAACCCAGATGGTGGTATTTGGAAAAATGGAGGATAGTATGGAGGTTCCGAGGGAACCTGAGTTTAAAGTTTTGTTTTGACCAAAGGGGTCAAAGAGGTTTAAAAAGGGTTTTTCTCCAAAACTGTATTCAAAAAGGTTTTCAGCAAGGATATGGGATATCTTGAGTTATAAAACAGAAGCATGTTTCAAAACTCTTTATCAACAAAGATATGGAGATGCCATACTATAAGAGATAGTCTAGTTATTTCAAAAACAACCCAAGATAGAGCTATCTTGCCACAGCCAGAATTGCATTTTCCTTATTTAACTTATCTTGGTGGTTTATGAGTACCTTCAAACGTACTCATGGCATTCTCCCTGGCTATTTACTTGGCCAGGCTTTCAGAGGTTTGACATTGGAAGATTAAGGTGACGTCTAGCGAGCTAGGCCGTCTTCCTAGTCAGTCGCATGTAGGTTGAGGCATGATTGGGCCCTGCGTGTGTTGAAGCTCCGCTACTGAAAGTTGTGTAGCCATAATGGAAACTATGTAAGTCTTGTATTCGTTATGTTTCAGATGCTGTAATGATACTTGTCGGTTATGTTCCACGACTCACTGATCATGGGAACGTGGATACTTACATAACGGGGATTTCTCGGATGCTTAAATTCGGGGGAGCCCACAATAGATCTCTAGCCCCTGAAGCCACTACTACTTGGGATAATCTAGCCTGTGAATTTATATCTAAATATTATCCATTATCAAAATCTTTTGGAATCAGGCATCTTATAATGACCTGGAAGAATCGTTCTAATGAAGGACTAGTAAGAGCTTATATTAGATTTAAAGATTTACTACGATTATGTCCTCATCATGATTTGCCTGAATGGTATTTACTACATATCTTTTATGCCGGTTTAATTGAACCTAATAAAATTGAACTAGACTCATTCACGGAAGGAGCCTTTATGAATCTTCCTATACCTAAAGCTTGGGCTTTACTTAATAGAATTCGTGATCATAGAGTTTCATGGAATTTTGGTCTAGGAAGTGAAGGAGGTGTAGAAATAGAGCATGATTGTATTCATGACTATAATAAAAAAAAGGCCATGTTAAAGAATTATAAAGAACTTTATCTGGATTCAGATCTTGTGTTGCAAGTTGTTAAAGCTTTTACAGAACATATTAAAGCTCCGAAGGAGGGTCCAGTCAAGTATGATCCACCACCCGAACCAGAAAATAAAATAGAAGATAAAGCAACACTGGCCTCCGTAGAACCAATATATGAAGTGCCTTTCCCTAACACTGCACAAAAGCATATTTTTGAATATGAACAGGTCAAAGCAGTACAAGAAAAGAGGGAAGAAGAAAGCATGCCAGAAGTCATGGAACATCTAAAGGAAACCAAGGATGAAGAGGTAACCAAGGAAGCAATTATGGCTATGTACTCACATTGTAACATAGTTGAACTTGATGAAGATACTTCCATATTGGTTGAAGGTAAAACAAAGGTAAAAGATGTGGGTAAGCCTATTCTTCCCTGCATATTTAAAGAAACCTCTCATTACGGTTTATGTGATCTTGGCACCAAACTTAATGTTATATCTTATGATTTCTACTTAGAAATAAAAGAAGAAATAGAACCGGCTACAATTGAAAATACTGATATGACAATTATGTTAGCCAATTTCCAATGGGATTAGTTGAAGGTGGAACTGTCACAATTGGCAATAAAATCTTTCCTATCGATTTTGTAGTTATTGATATGCCAGCTGACACTCTTTGCCCAATTATATTTGGAAGGAACTTTTTGGGTGATATAGGTGCCTATGTTAATTTCAAGAAGGAGATTGTGTCTCTTAAGCATGGGGGAACAGAAAATAAATTCCATTTTCCAAATTTAAAGACAGACATCCACAAATACAAGAAGAAGAGGAAGAGGAAGAGAGAACTATTAAGGAAATGGCGGCTCTTTTCTTTGGGAATCAATAAGAAGAAATAAATGAAGATCCAAATTATGAAGAAATAGTTATGGAGGACAAGTCCCTAGAAGAACTAGAAGATGAATTCGATTCACTTCCCATTTTGGGACCTCCAACCGACGAAGCTTTTGAAGAGCCAAAAAAGAGAGCGGACGAGGAATTACCACCCCAGAGTTGAAGACTCTACCAGATAATCTCAAATACAGGTTTTTAGATGATACCGATAAATTCCCTGTTATTATCAGTGCTAAACTTTCAAGAGAATAAGAAGAAGAACTCATGAGGATACTTAAGGAGCATCGCCAAGCCTATGGGTACTCAATGGATGACTTGAAGGGCATTAGTCCCATGATAGCCATCCATCGAATATTCATGGAAGAAGGTGTTAAACCAGTTGCAGAATTTAATAGAAGATTAAAGCCTGAAATGAAAGAAGTGGTAAGAAAAGAAATTGTACGCCTATTGGACGTAGGTATAATTTATCGTGTTAAAGAGAGTGACTGGGTAAGTCCTGGTCATTGTGTCCCTAAGAAGGGTGGTTTTACTATTGTTCCTAATGAAAATAATGAATTAATACCTACTAGAACTAGTGTTGGGCACAGGATGTGCATACACTTCAAGAAATTAAATAAAGAAACTAGGAAAGATCACTATCCATTATCGGTCATAGATCAAACTTTAGAAAGGTTAGCAAACCATACTCATTTTTGTTACTTGGATGGATACTCTGGTTTCTCTCAATAGTTGTTCATCCGGATGACCAACTTAAAACAACTTTCATAAGTCCTTACGGTTTACATGCTTACTGATGTATGCCTTTTGGTCTTTGTAATGCTCCAGCTACTTTTCAATGATGTATGACTGCTATTTTTGTGGATTTACAGAACTTATAATGTAAGTATTTACGGATGACTTTTCTGTCTATGGAACTTCATTTACTAGTTGCTTGGATAATCTCAAGAGAGTTTTGCAACATTGTGAATAAACTAATCTTGTTCTAAACTGGGAGAAGTGTCACTTTATGGTCAAAGAAGGTATAGACCTCGGACACAAGGTATCAGGTAAGGGAATTAAAGTTGATAGAGCTAAGGTTGAAGCAATA
Source organism: Avena insularis (assembly GCA_023614405.1). Taxonomy (NCBI): domain Eukaryota; kingdom Viridiplantae; phylum Streptophyta; class Magnoliopsida; order Poales; family Poaceae; genus Avena; species Avena insularis. The sequence continues at coordinate 116,161,392 of CM042692.1, forward strand.
GAGAGAATGCCACCACCTAGGGATATTAAAGGTTTAAGGAGTTTTCTTGGTCATGTGGATTTTTATAGAAGGTTCATTAGAAATTTCTCCAGAATATCTAAACCTTTGACAAACCTCTCACAAAAGGGAATAAGATTTAATTTTGATGATAAATGTCTTGAAGCCTTTGATAAACACAAAAATGCTTTATCTCATGCTCCAATTATTAAACCACCTATCTGGGATACAACCTTTGATTTAATATGTGAAGCTAGTGATGATGTTGTAGGAGTAACTCTAGGACAACATATTGGTCATAGATTTAATAGTATACATCATGCTAGTAGAACTCTCAATGGTGCTCAAAAGAATTATCCTAAGGAAGAAAAGGAACTTTTTGTTGTATTTTTCTCTTGTGATAAATTTCGTTCTTATATAGTTGATGCAAAGGTAAGAGTTCACACAGATCGTGATGGCTTAAAATAACTCCTTGAAAGGAAAGACCATAAGCCAAGGCTGATCCATTGGATTCTTTCACTTCAAGAATTTGAGTTGCAGATTATGCAGAGGCAAGAAATAAAAATGTTAGATGTAGTGTCCATGTTTACCTGGGAAGACACCAATATTATTGAAAGGAACTTTAGTCCTGGTGATTTTCGTTTACGGGAATTATTTAATGAACTAAAGTTAATTCCTCCAAAAGAGAAGGAGTCCTTGTTGTGGGAGGAACTTTTCATCCCCGATTAAGCAAATGGTAAGTGCAAGGTAAGTGTTCTTACCCAAATAAGAGATTTTCACAAATTTTACTCCTAAAATTTTTGCCTTTTAATTCCTTGTGTTTTTCTGAAGTTTTAGAGGGTTTTTACCAACTACATGGGTGGAGCTATACGACCAGAGAGGGAGCTCCCGCTGTATAGTTGGTCGTTAAACTCTCTGTACCATCTCCGTGAAATTTTTTTCGATATCTGAGCCTATACGGTCGCAACTATACGACCGGAGCAAAAATTCTGGCCATATAGTTGGTAGTTAAACTCTTAGATACTTTTGCTTTTTGGTGTCTGTATCTATACGGTCACAACTATACGACCGAAGCAAAAATTATAGCTGTATAGTTGGTCGTTAAATTCTCAGACACTTTTTGATTTTCGGTATTTGTATCTATACGGTTGCAACTATACGACCGGAGCAAAAAAAATCGGCCGTATAGTTGGTCGTTAAATTCTCAGACACTTTTCGTTAAATATTCATTTTAAAAAAATGTTATTGTCGGTTCCGAGTCATGATTTAATCGACCTGGACTCGAGATATTTGGAAATATTTGCCCAGAACCAACTATACAGCCGGACCTATATGGGTCGCGCCCATATAGTTGGTCGTTACGTGGCAGGACACTTCCAAATCCGTGATTTCTTTCCATGTTTCATTTGGATTCTTTTCTTGGGCAACAATTTGGTGTTTCTCGCGAGTTTTACCGATCTCTGACCCCCCTTATATACTGCCATTGTATGTCTCTCTCTCTCTAATTGCAATCTACAGAAACCAATCCAACTCTTATTTACATGTGAGGGCTCTCAACCAAGGGATAGAAGTCAAGAAGAAAAGCTCCCATGGAGATCGGGAGCAATAGCGAGCAAGGCAAGGAGATAAGAATCATCCCTATATAATTGCTCGACACCGACCACGGGCGTCGGAAGAGGGATTTGAAGGCCCTGGAGCTGAAGATTGAAGGATTGGACAAGGAGAAGCCAGGGACGCCCAAACACCTTCGATTGTTGCGACTTTATCTTGATAAACTTGATGAAGATATCAAGCGGACAACCGAAGCAGGTTTTTCTATGAGGCTTAAGGCACTACAAACACTTCAGGATAACAATGAGTTCATTAAAGAACAAGTGAAAGTGTTGGAGAGGAACAATTTTTTCTACAAGTTGCGTGTTAAAGAATTAGAAGATGTCAATCTATCCATCAGCCTCAGGCTAGCCCATGAGGAGAAGATACCACGTGCCATGGCGCCACAGTGATCTACAATAATCATGGTATCAAATAATCGCAACGGATTATTTGATCCCGCCTGGCTTAATGCCAAGCTTGGGAGATCTTTAAGACCTTGTAATATATCCTATAAGTTTTTATTATTATTTTTGCATTAGTTCAAACAAGAAATAAATTTTGCATCATTAGAATTCCCTTCAAGAAAGTTGATCCCTTTTATGAAATTCCGAGTTTATTATTATATATGGAGCAATATTGAGTTTGTGTTTGCTTAAATGATATATGGATGGCTTGAGTATGATTTTACTTGCACTTGATGATAGCAATAGGAGTCTTCCACACCATTGGTATTAATGGAACACATAAAGATAATTTGGTCAATATGTTGTAAGTCTACGGTTCGATTCACAAAGAAAAATTATCTATTCAATTAAGTTAAAAGAGAAACCTTGATCAAAGGAAAATGAAAGTGATATGCAAATAGAGTGAGAACAAGTCGAGGTAGAATATCCAAGTCATAAGAATGCTTCATATAAAGTTGGAATTTGATAATTGAGATCGTTGAACTTTGAATTCCTACATAAGGTGGAATATATGGCTAGCTCATTTGCACAGCACTTAAAACAAAAATGTGAGCACATATGCAAAAGAAAAGAAAAAGAGTGAATGTGCAAAGAGCAAGTAGGCATATACCACTGTATTGTAGTATGACAAAGATACACTTTTGAGATTTTGAATCCCAAGTGAATACGTTGATCCTAAAACACTTGGGACTACCTTGTTAACTCATTCGGTTGAACTGGATACTTTTAAATTATGTTGAGATTCATTTTTTATGAACTATTGATAACTAAGGTGTGGAAGCCTTCTAATACTATTCAGATGGTTCGAGTAAGGTACTATTCATGAACTTATTCCTCTCCATTGTACATGATAAACACATGCTACGACTGCCTCATTTATTTTATCGACTCAGCTTCATGAATATGAGGATCACATCCATTAAGCTAAAACTTGCTCCGGACGAGCAAGAGTCTAAGCTTGGGGAAGTTGATGAGTGCATATTTGCATCATGTTTCACATTATTATTTTGCATTGTTGATGTAGGATCTTGGTATTTTATGGTTCTCACGCGCACATTTTATGTCTATTTTCACTAGGATCAAGACAGATGATGGATCCAATGGATACAATTATTGGAGCAGTTGTACTGTGGAGAAAACGAGTCAAAAACAACGTAAATTGCTTATTTGGGAAATATTAATAATACCAGAAGAAAACCAGAACAAGGGAGGCAGAGAGTCCAATGACCAACTATACGATCGGAGTAATTTTTCCAGCCGTATAGTTGGTGCCGCCTCCGCCTCGTCAAATAGTTTCACCCCGTGCAATTGGTTCGAGGAGACAACATACATAACACCCAGAAATCACAGAAAACTCACCTCCGAAAGGCATCTAGAGGGGGAACTCATCCACAAGGGATCCGTCTTCGCCCTGCGCAGATCTAGGAGGCTAAGGCATCGATCTTCATCATCCACCGCTGCATCACCACCATCTACATCTTGTCTAGATCTTGTTGTAATTCCTATACTCATTGTGGATTTATACAAGTACTATTCATCAATGATTGTTTCCATTACCATTGCCATGATGTTGATTGCCTCCATGTCTGAGTAGATCATTAGTTCTTGGGGAGATGGAGAAACCCTAGTATGAGATTGAAATAAGATAAAGTCTATTATGATATTCATCACTGTGACCATGTGTTAGATTTTCTACATCTTGATGTTGAGAGAAGTCATCCTCTCAATATTTGCCTCTTGTGGGGACTTGATGGAGGGAACTACTTGTTGGTAGATGGAGGTGTGCTAGCACATACAGTGACTATAAAGCTATTGGCACCCCTTACGTATCAACTTGGGAAACCAAGGAAACTCACGGAACACTATCCATGCCATGGGATACGTCCTACGGGATTACGTCCCTTAATAACGCAGTAATTCGATTGATGTCGATTCCTGACTATTCTGGTTATGAGGATGATGTGAGCAACGGTTGCTGCCTATTCATCCAAATACGGAGTTCCTCTCACACATACATAGTTCAGAATGTTCATGATGATAATATTTATCTTAAATCTTTACAATACTATTGGTGTATCCGCTACTCCCTAAGAACGCATTTTCCTTATTGCAGTTCCAATCTTTCTTACATACGCGACACTTACTTTCTGTATTAAGTTATTTTGATTTACTTTATCATTGTTCTTATACCCAAAATCCAAAAACACCTTTTTACACAATACTTGCATTTTATCTTGTCACTTAGAACTTTATCTAGCATTTCTATCGTAATATTTATTTCAAGAGTTATTAGACTTCAGACTCCTGATCCCTGTGGGATTTATATCTTTATTTCGAAACTAGCTACAAACGATCTGTGCACTTGCAGTCATCAAGCTATTTTTTGGCACCATTGCCAGGGAGCTAAGCGTTGTAGGTCTTTTAGTTTTTTCTTATTTATTTTTGTCTTGCTAAATTTTGTTATGAGTTACAAGTTTCCACCAACATGATGGAGTTTGAGCATATGACTAGTGCTAACCCACTCAACCACTTTGGGAAGCCCTATGATATTTATAAAAGAGACAACTCCAATGAGAAGACAAGGGGGTTTGAAATAAATCCTCTACTACTTAGTATTCTACATAAGAAGCAATTTAATGAAGAAGATCCTGATCCATATGAGCATATTGCATGTTTTAAATATATATGGCACTTCTCTATAGACAGGATATACTGCTGATGAGGTAAGGGTTAAGCTTTTTAGTCAAACTTTGACAAGTACATCTCTCTCGTGGTATAGATGTAACATCCCAATTTTAGCAACCCTGATTAGTTGTCCAGAATGCAAAAATCAGGGGGAACAAAAACTTTTTCTTATTCATTGATGCAGTTCTTGCTTGTTGTTTGTTTCTACTTGTGCATGTGAGTGTATACCATATGATACTCCTTACCTCACCCTCGGTTGACAAAATCTATTTAACAAAACTATCCTGGCTCATTTTGCATATTCTCAAATGTTCTGGAATTTCAAAACCTGAGCCAAGATACTTGTATAACCAAAACTGATTTAGTAGCTTCCCTTAACAAAATTATGGAGAGCTACAACCTCCTTATGTTTTCAAGATAGAACCTTCAACTATCCCCACCTCTAGGATCTCCAAAACCTTTTATTAAGCCTTTGAATCCTACTCTTGGTAGAGGTACCAAGGACTCTCATCTTATTCAAAATCCAACCTCTTCAAAATTCCCAAACCTTACCTCAAGCTAGGCTTGATGGTAACCCCCAGTAGTGGATTTGCTTAGTTTATAAGATGAGTTGCCTTGATCTGTTGTTTGACTTGTTTGCTTAGGAAGTAGTATGAGCTACCCTAGGAGCTCATCCTCTAGGATCAAGAAACCTTAAAATCCCCCAAAGCCTAAGCAAGAAAACAAGGTGGATCTGATCTCTAGTTACTAGGGGATCATCTAAAACCCTTAACCAGATCAATTCTGCAGTGATCCATTCTAGAAGCTTCCAAGTCAATGGAGACCAATATCAATCATGGATCCCTTCTACTCCCTCTACACTTCAATATCATCCACTTGATGATGCTTTGGTACCCTGCAAACCCTCCAAAAACATTCCCTCTCATACTCTAGTTAAAATCCTCAAAACTGCCAAATTTGACTAAGTCTGGAAATTGTTTCAACATCACCCTTTTGAATGCCTCCCTATCTCAAACCATGTGCATTTTTGGAAATGCACCTGAACCATCTTGTTAAAAATCCTAAGGACTACCAAGGCCCACTCTTGCCCTTGGTTAGATCATCCTCCAACCCACTTGTTCTTGATGGTTTTGTAGGCAAGAAAATAACTTCTCCTGCAAATCTAGTCATCATGCCTATTGGGACAGAAGCTCACACCATCATCCAATCTTCTATGGACCAACTCTTTGCATGGCTATGCTATACTCATATAGTTATATCAACATCTAATTCACTTGTTCCAAGAGGATCTTTGTTCTACTTAAACCCACATGGTTTATAAGGCATCATGACTCTTCTAGTATGGCAGCCTTATTTTCAACAAAGTTTGCCATCACTTCCAGACCACCTCAAATGTAACCAATCCAAACTCCTTCTGCCATGATAATGGATATGACTTGGTCTAACTATTAATATATCCCTTGCATCAAGCTGAGCTCTGAGCTCCAAGATCCAACAAGGTTTTGGTGGTATAAAAATAACCTCACCCCAGATCCACAACTCCTTGTTTTCCATCTAATTCAAGTTGGATTTCCAATTCCCAAGGCTTGCAAATGCTTGATACACCTTTTCTACATCATATACCTTGTTCATCAAGATTTATCCAATATTATCCGTAATTATTATGGCTCCAAAACTATTTAATCCCATTAATAGACAACATCTCCAAAACTTCTTCCATAAAGGAAAGTTTGGTTTTTGCCAAAACACTTCCCCAACTTTTGACTCAATTGAGGTCCAAATATTATACCCCATCTTCCCACTTCAAAAATAAATATTTCTGAAGAGTTTCAATAATTCTTTTGGCCCATTTTCTTAAATGGCAGAAAGGGAATAATAGTTGTTTTAAATACTTTTAAGCCACATTAAATCCTGGGAAAATTCCCCTAAGTGTGATTTCACATTTGGGACCCTCTCACACCAAAAACCAACCTTGTCCAATGTAAAAATATCAATTGAGCTTCTAGAAACTACTTTTACCCTTTTTGAATAAATGGATTTAAGGGGAATAAAACCCCTTATAAAAATCCCAAATAAATCCTAGGAAGGTACCTTAACCACACCTAGCTACCAGTGTTATCTCCCCCATCTTTCCCAATGCAAATTTTTGAACTCCTTCAGAAGCTCTCTTGTGATCAAAATTTGCAAAACAAACAAACTTGAGCTAAACCAAGACACAACCATCACCAAAGCTTGTCAAGCACTCCTCTCCAGCCACCATGACCCTCCTGGTCGTCCCCACTGTAGCACTACAGTACCACCCTCTCACACCCACTTGGCATTTACCCTTGGATTAGTAGAGAGAGAGAACCACATCTTACAAAGATATGCCCCCAATTTAATTACCACAGCTGCCCCCTACCCTCTCTGCTCGACTAGAGCCCCACACTCCCTCTCTCCACTGACCCCAGCAGCCAATGAGGAAGCCATGGACCTGCCCCTGCCCTCCCATGGACCTTGTCCATCATGGACCTCCCCCACTCTAGTTAAATAGGACAGAGGCTGGCCAGCCCCCTCTCGGCCTCTCATTTGCTCCCTCCCACTCCCACTCACCTCCCCCGAGCTCTACTCCCTCTCCCCTGCCTGGCCCTGCCCGAGAAGAGGAGAGAAAGAGCTCTTGGCCCCCTCCATAGATTCGAGCAAGGCTCCCTCCTTCCCCTCTTTCCCCCTCTGCATGTCACTCTACCGTGATCCCCTCTTCCTCCTCTGTCTAACCCTGTGCTTGTTTTGGCCTAGGACCGCCTCCTCTGACTTCACCGGCGAAGCTCTGGCAAACTAGGTTTGGGCACCACCGCGCAAGCACCTTTCCAGGTGTGAACCCGACCATGCCGCCCCTCGATCTGCTCGCCGTCAAGCATTGCTTCACCTCCGCCGCTCCTCGTCGCCTCCCGAACCCCTGGTAAGCCCCCGCTGCCACCCAGGCTCCGCCTAGGGTTCCAGCAAGCTGGCTCCGAGTCGAGGGTTGAAGAAGCCCGAGGACCGTCGGATCCTCCTTACCCCAATGGCCCAGATCTATGGATACCTGTTTGGGAGCCACCATCACTGACCAGCGGGCCCCCTTGCCAGTGATTCGAACCCCGCTCCTGGAAGCTACGTCACCCACCGTGGGCCGAATTCACACCACCCGGCCCATTTCCCTGCAGATCAAGCCCAGGCACCCCCTGGTTATCTTTTTCTTTTTGTTTTTCCACCAGATCTGCTAGAGTTGCTGTTTGGATTAAATTCAAATAAAAATGTAGAAAGATGAATTTGACCAAATCCAAAATCTTTGTGGTACATACATATTTTGTCTAACATAAAATACCTTTGGTTATCCCTGACTAGGTTTAGTTTAACTATGATAAATCAATTTCTAAAAAGTACCTTGTCACCTAAATAAATTCCTCAGAGAGTTTTACACATCCAATTGGGGAAAATCAAAGCTCTATTGGAAGGAAATTGATATACCTGTCACCTAGAATAAGTCTTATGACATGGTAAACAGTAGTTTGCCCTTAGCAAAATTTAACAAAAGCAAAACAAATCTGCCTTAGGAAATTTCTCTAGGTCAAGCCAAATGAGGTATTGATCTAATTCCAACTCTCATGGATTTGTCTTATCAAAATATATCAAACCCCAGCAGCTCAGATTTTATTGAGCTCTGGTTGAGTTATAGTGAATTAAACTATTCTGTTTACCCCTTTTTCACTAGATGTAAACCTACCATTTACTCCCCTTTAGATCGAGGTTATTATGATTAGCATCCTACCTCGTTGGAAACCATGGATTTTTGTTGAATAAATTGTTTTGGGATTTACCCTACTACAAATGTTTAAAAACTACGTTGTAAAACCCTTGGGAAGAGGCATCGTTCCAAGCGGATGATTTAACTAAAGAACTGGTGATGATGAGAAATGAGAAAATGGATAAGAGAAAGAGAAGGGATGTTCTACGCCTTTACCGAAACAAATTATCAAGTGCAACCACATTACCCCAGGTGCTGGGTCTTAGCTCGTAGTTTCTCTTCTTTAGCCGAGGCAACTTGTACAATGCTTATTGGGAGAAACCACTTGAATTCCGGGCAGGTGCTAACAGTTCTACGTATCTGAAGCATGTAGCTTGCTTCGGCAAGAGTGAGCCTGTCTTGGCAGGACTGACGGTGCAAAATTTGGGTCTCCCGCGGACGGTATGACTTAGGTAGTACGAAAGGAAGTGGAGTCACCAAGTTAAGGTATACGCCAAGCTACGGTTTGGGTATCTGGCGTACTAAGCGGAGGACTATGGTCGGGGGCCACATACTCGTTGTCGGGGAGAACAAACCCAAAAGGAAAAGCAGCCTTTGCTAGGGTCGACAAGCGAAAGGTTAGGTTTGATTATCCGGACCCCCATCTACCATGTGTAGTGGGTCGTGGTTTTATCCCGGTGGATGTATTGATTCTTGTGGAGAAAGTGCGCAAACTCTGCAGAGTATAATCTATTCGAATAGCCGTGTCCACAGTCAAGGACGGTTGGAAAGGGGATGGCTAGGAGAACCAATATGGTGGTATTTGGAAAAATGGAGGAAAGTATGGAGGTTCTGAGGGAACCTGAGTTTAAAGTTTTGTTTTGACCAAAGGGGTCAAAGAGGTTTAAAAAGGGTTTTTCTCCAAAACTGTATTCAAAAAGGTTTTCAGCAAGGATATGGGATATCCTGAGTTATAAAATGGAAGCATGTTTCAGAACTCTTTTTCAACAAAGATATGGAGATGCCATACTATAAGAGATAGTCTAGTTATTTCAGAAACAACCCAAGATAGAGCTATCTCGCCACAGCCAGAATTGCATTTCCTTATTTAACTTACCTTGGTGGTTTGCGAGTACCTTCAAACATACTCATGGCATTGTCCCTGGCTATTTACTTGGCCAGGCTTTCAGAGGTTTGACATCAGAGGTTAGAACTGAACCTTAAGACCTATTATCTTGAGTGCACTAATTTTGCTAATAAAGATTGTGTGAAGTTTTGTATAAAGGAAAAAATTTCAGGTGTATAGAAGGAATGAATAATAAGATGAAGGATGGACTAAATCTCAAGCTTGGGGATGCCACACGTGTCACCCCAAGAAATATCCAAGAAGTACAAGCGTCAAAGCTTGGGGATGCCCAAGGCATCCCCCTCTTCATCAATAAAAATCACATGTTTCTTCCAAACGCTTCATTTTTATTGTTTCATGCACAGTTGTGTTGTTCTTGGAGCGTCTTCTTTTTCGTTTTTGTTTTGGTTTTTTGTTTGCTTGGTTTGCTTAGTTTGCTGAATAAATTGGTTGGACCCCCTCTTTCATACATTGGTTTTCAAATAGTTTGGTTTGGTTTGGAAAAGAGTAGGAAAGTTCATGCTTAAGTGTTAAAGAGAGCTTGTTTTTTGACTGTGGCCTATGCTTTGCCATGCCATGCTTGATATTGTTTTGGCTTTATGCTTAGTATTATTTGTTGTAGCATGACTTGTTATAAACAATTGAGATTGCTTAATGTGCCTTGGATGAATCATGCGTTGTTTTAGCATATTAAAGGATAGTATAGTGGTATTCTCCTTTGATGCTTTATTTGGGTTGACTTGGCACATTCCCACACCATGTTATGACTATCCCAAGTCATCATAGCCTTTATGATCCTTTAGTTTTCAACTTGTAGTATCACTTTATGCTTTGATCAATGATGTTTTGTCGCTCTGCATGATTATGGCCATTATTGCTCTCTTAGTTTATCGCTCCCAGTCTTTTGCTAGCCTCCACAACCAAGTATGAGTTCCACTCATGCATCCAAATCCTAAAACCAAGTTATTCCAAAGATTCCACCATACCTACCTATTAGCATATGCTATTCCAAGTATATTCGTGCTTTTGTTTACCTTCCAAATTAAACTTGTTATGAGAAAACTAGTGATTAAAGCTCTCACGAACTTGATGGCACACTTTACCTTTTTGCATCTAATAAACTTGAACCATTGGGTCCTTCTTTGTTGCATATATGCTTGCGCTTTATAAGTTTAAGTTAGCAGAACCATGTATCATGGGGAACACTTTTAACATTGCACTTCTACTTTGTACCCCGTTGATATCATGTTCTTTTGCTTATGGATCCCGGCGGTGTGAAATAAAAGTGGAACTTGTAAGATCATGGAGTTTGTATGTGTGTTAGAGAAACGCCTAGGCCGCTAGCCTAAGCCATGCCTAATCATGGTGGAAACTTGCAGGATTACCATAATGAGCACTCTATGAAGCATCCTCAATAAAAACCTATGCAAATAGCAAATAAAAAGATCACTGAGATGCTCATTGTCTGCTTGCCTTGTCATTTTGATTATGGGGTAGCTCCTGTATCATGTGCAAGGGGTACCCCGTTGGCAGTTCTTTATGATACATATGTACTTACAATGAAAAGAGCTTACTTGTGACTAAAGTTGAGTAGCATGAGGATCGGTCTTGGTAAGTAAGGGGCATGAGATTTCGGTTTATAACTTGTCAAGCATATCCTCTTAGTTGTGTCACTTTAACCTTAATCACCTTCAAGATGCTTATGATAGGGGCAATGAGAGCTGAAAGCTATAAGTACCATAATTTTTGGAAGCTCTTTATGAGGCTTGAATCCCTACTTCCTTCTATGAAGGCCTTTCTTCCACCATTATATTGAGTCTCCACCTTCTACCTTTATGCACTTACTTTGAGAGCATAGTGGCCATTCCTAGTTCTATGTGCATTGTCCCAATTCTAGTTGATTGATGCATAACTTGATATTGCTTGTTTTAAACTATTTGTATCTAGTCACTCTGATGAACTTTGAAGGTGTCCTATGCAATTATATTTGCTACTCTATGAGGGACAAGCTGAATCCTATTATTCTATGTTTTCTTTATGTGAAACAAACAAACGTCTTGCAAAGCATTGTTATTCATGAATCTTTTGTTTGTGCCTTTTCATGTGGCATCATAGTTTCTTTGGCTTATTGCTAGAACCTTGTCTTTCATGTTATGATTGAAGTACTATGATCCCAGCTTTGTTTTACAAATACTTTGATCAAGTCTTTGATGGTTCATGTCACCTCAAAAATTATTCTTTCTTTTTATCACTTATCTACTCGAGGCCGAGCAGGAGTTAATCTTGGGGATGTTGATACATTGCAAATGTATCTATAATATTTGATGCTCCATGCTTGGTTTTATCTACTTTATTGTGTTTTGTCCACACTTTGGAGTACTTTTCATATGATTTCTTGGACTAACCTATTAAAAAGAGCCACCGTGTCAGCTGCTTGTTTTCTGTTGTTTTTGGTTCCAAGAAAGCCAGAAAATGAATATTCTCGGAATTGGACGGGACAAAAGCCAAAGTGCCTATTTTTCCGGAAGACGTCTGGAGCCAGAATACGAGACGGAGAGGAGCCAGGGGCCAGCCACACCATCTGGTCGTGCGGCCAGGCCTGGCCTGCGCCAGGGGGTGGTCTGGCCGACCCCAGCACCCCCTCGGCCTCTCCTTCCACCTATATATTGCCCTCGGGACCAAAACCCTAAGTACCTGATCAAAAATCGATGAAAGAGTCTGTAGCCGCCGTCATCTCCATCCCTAGATCGGGAGGGATCTAAACCTCTTCCCGGCACCCTGCCAGAGAGGGAAATTCACCCTGGAGGCCTTCTTCATCATCATGCAAGCCTCCGGTGTGATCCGTGAGTAGTTCATTTCTGGACTACGGGTCCATGTAGTAGCTAGATGGCTAGTTCTCCTCCTTTGTGCTTTCATGTCTAGATCTTGTGAGCTCCGTTCATGATCAAGATCATCTATTTGTAATTCTGCATGTTGTGTTTGCGAGGATCCGATGGATATTGAGATGTTATTTCAGATTGATTATTGATTCTATCATGTCTTTGTTATTTGTGATCTTGCATGCTTTCAGTTGTTAGTAGCTATCTTGGCCAAGTAGATGCTAGCAACTCCAAGAATTAGTATTTATGCTCGATAGTGGGTTCATGCCTCTAGTAATCTAGGGAAGTGACAGAACTCTCTAAGGTACTAGATGTGTTGTTGCTACTAGGGATAAAACAACAATCCTTTGTTCATAGAACAATCGTATTGTTTACTTTACACGCAATTCGTAATGTAATTATCCTTTGCTTGCAACGTAAGACTAGAGGGGGTTCGGATGATAACCTGAAGGTGGATTATTAGTCATAGATGCTATTGGATTACGGTCTATGTATAATGTTGTAATGCCCAATCGAATCTCAAAGGATTCAAGATGAGTAGTATATGGTCGTATGCTTTCTTGATGTTTGTCAATTGCCCTACTGTAATTTGTTCACCCAACATGTCATCTATCTTAAGGAGAGCCACCACTAGTGAACTATGGACCCCGGTCCTTTCTTTTACCATCAATCTACAATCAACTGTTTACTACTTTGTGTTTACTTTCTGCAAACTATTACTTTCTTCCACTCGATACGTTTAATCCTTTGTTTTCAGCAAAACCGGTGAGATTGACAACCTCATCGTAAGTTGGGGATAGATTTCTATGGTTGTGTTGTGCAGGTCTCCACATTGTTGCTGACACCGGTAGTGTGCCCTGCCAAAGTCCAGCTAGCAACACCTTTGAGGTGTTTCCTTGCTCCTACTAGATTGATAACCTTGGTTTCATAACTGAGGGAAACTTACAGCTATGCTCATCATACCTTCCTCTTGGGGTTCCCCAATGAGCTCGTTATTACACGAGTCAGGAGTAGGATCCATCCAAAGACGGCGGATTCGAACCTGGGTAAACTTGTGTGCTCACCGTCTCGGAACACCGTACGTCTCACACCCCTCTCTTCCACACGCCTCGAGGAGCCCCTGCGTACTAGTCATCAATCCGATGACAGTTGGCACCCACCATGGGGCGAGTGAGCTTCGGATCTGCGTTCCGAGCGGAATCTGAAAGAATCAGAATCGGCGAGACTATCGCCATCAGTCGCATCCTCTACGCCAGTGACATCCCTCTCATCGTTCTCGATGACACCTGAATTCCGGCTATGGAGGCCATGACTACCTATACCATCATGTCTTTCGGCGAGATCGATGTGTACATCGGATTCAATGAACCTATCCCACCCACCCCAACGGTGATGATAGAGGCAGAAGAAATTTCTGGGTCCCCTTTGTCCATGGAGGCGGTAGAGTTTTGGATCTTAGAAAACCCTAATCCCACCTAGCCCACACCCATTGCAGAGATAGTGGAGAAATCTGAGCCTGAAGAAGATCTTGCGGTTCAGGTCGAATCTGGAGTGGACCTTCCTAGCGAGGTCGAATCCTAGATTGATCCACCTACTGCGGTCGAAATCTAGGAGGATCACAACAACAACCTCGTTTCCGGCCATGCCAACGCCGGAACAGATCAGCCGTTCCTGAGGCACACGTTGAGCTGCATGATGATGCAAGACACAAGCGTGCATGAGGTTCTCGAAACTATCAAGATCTTCGAGGAAGCCCACGAGGAGAGCTGCAGCTACCTCTGGACCCACGCATCGCACTTCGTCGGATATGTTTTATCCAGATCCGGCTCTGCCGATGCTGGAGACAACACTGACTCGGTGCTGGAGGTGATCGGAACAAACACCGACTTACCCGCATCCTCGGATGACTCGATGACATCGGCGGATTTCCGAAAGTTCTCCATAGAATATGAAGAGGAGTACAACTCCAAGGCTGTAGAAGAAGGAGAAGCCATGGATGAAGGATCCGGAGAAAACTCTCCCAAAGCGCAGGATGACATGGATACCGGAGATAATCCCGAGGTCTAGATGTCCGAAAGTATTGATCAGAGCTTGACTCCGGGAAACGGACCCAAAGCCGTCTTTGCTACCGGCGCTGCCAAGAAGGCAAAGAAGAAGAACAAGAAGAATAAGACCCCGGCAAAGGAACTTCCAGCAGAGGAGGTGATTGCCGAGGAATATGAGGAAGACTCGGATGGAGCACTTATCCTAGACGAGCCCAAAGAAGAGTCGGTGGATGGACACATGTTCATCGCAGGTGCCCATAAGCTCATCGACGCTGCATTAACCACACTTATCCCTACAGCGGTAGAACTAACTGCTGCGGAATTGGACGAGAGGGCCCAAGCCCTAGAAGCGCGTCGCCAAGTACTCATGGATGAAGCCAAAAACATCAAGGAAGAGAAGAAGCACATGGACAAGGCGGAGAATCTCATCTCTCTGCAACATCAGAAGAACCGGAAACGACATACACATGACAATCAATTTCCGGAAGTACGTAACGTTCTCTTTGAGGGAGAACTGGCGATGCCTCGGCTTGATAGCAAGGGAGATCTGGTGTATCCAACACCAGTGCAAAACACTACCGCTGCTCGAGACATCCTGGCAAATAATCCAGGCCCAGAACAGGTTCGATTGGGCATCAAGCTACTCACCAAGGGTCTGGAACAGCAGAAGGCCACACAATCTGGAAGCGGAAAACTGGTCTCTCAATCCGACCAATGCCGCACGGATCCGGCCTGCAACGATATAAGACCCCAATAGGCTCCGGAACAGCATCACCGTTCCGACCGTCGGGAAGACAACCACTCAAGAACCGGATCGTCAGGACAACATCACAGAGCTGCATGCGACTAGCACAACGTTGCTCCAGCCGCCGAGCAAGAGGCAATCGCTGCCCTGTATCTGAGAAATCCTCCCCGGCGAGAGTCGAACGATCACAGGGAAGAAGATAAAGAGAAGCGCCAGGAGGAGGACCGACAAACAATGCCACCTCCTAGACATACAAGCTGTCTAGCTGAACCCCACCGCAATGGGAACGATGGACGAAGTAACAACAGACACCATGCCGATTCAAGCCGGCAGGGGGCTCATCGTTATGAAGACCCTCCCCGGAACCGAAATAATGACGTTCTGGACGGAGGCCGGCGATCAGCTGGAAACAATCCATCTGCTCCACCCTCTCCACCAAGTAGCCATCACAACGGCTCCCAAGGAGGCCAAGGAGGGCGTCATGGCGGAGGAGGTGGTGGCAGAAGCCGAAGTCTGGCTCCAAGGCACCGCAGCCATAGCCGTCAATCAAGACGATCTCTATCCCCATGTGACGCAAGACACATGATTAATTCCAACATAGAGGTGCGGAGCTACGAAAATGATGATATATACATGGGCCCAAAATGCTTCGGACCACGCATAAGAGCAACAAAATTCCCGGAAGGATTCGCTATCTCAAGACACATCCAACCCTACGATAGTGTAGCTCGGCCAGATACTTGGCTCCAGGACTTTTTCCAAGCTTGCTGGATCGCCAAAGGCAGAAATAGCCTGGTCGCAACCCAACGTCTCCCACTCATGTTGCGGAAGATGGCACGATCATGGCTCAATGAACTTCCGGAGAACACCATCCACAACTGGTATGATATGCAAAGCGCGTTCTTTCGTAATTTCGAAGGCACATATCGGAGGCCCAGTACGGTAGGAGACCTACAGCGTTGCACCCAGAAAACTGGAGAAACTTGCCAAGATTATCTCGAACGATGGATCGACACTAAGAACTCCTATGAAGGGGTAAATGACCAAACTGTGATTGAAGCTTTCATTGCAGGACTCCCAATTGATTTACTACGTCATCGCTTGAAGTGCGACAAGGTAACTGATTTGGGAGAGATGATAGAAACCGCGAGAAAGTATGCAGATGCTAACGGCGATGCAGAGGGATTACTGAACGCCCTAGTTGTGCCACAGTCGGAAAAACAACCAAAGTAGCAAGCTCATAAGCGCAAGAATACCTCAGAAGCAAAAACCCAACACGGAAACAATAGTGGTCACTGCTACTTTAGGGTCTAGAGGACGAGGAGGGCGCGGTGGTGGCCGCGGACGCGGTCGTGGGACATCAAGGGTCCAGGGTAGAGGAGACCAGCAACCTGGCAAAACCTACTCCTGGGCTGACATTGCCAATAACCGATGTGTGCATCACTTAGATGCCAATGGGGGCTCGTCTCACACAAACACCGAGTGTCATTTTAATGATGACATCAAGAAAGATGATATTGCTGGCTACAGGGCCAAGCGGAAGAAGGGAAAGAAGAATCCCGACAAAGATAAAGATACCAAGGAAGATTCCGACATGGAGGAAGCTAATGCTTCAAATCCCAAGCCGGACGGAAAGAAAAACTTCCCGACAAAGAAGGACACTTACATCACCTTCCTCGGATCTCAACTAGCTAAGGTCAAGAAAGCAGTTCTGCATGAGCTCAACGCGACTATTCCGGCTGTCCCCCAATTCCTGGACTGGTCGGAAGTGGCAATCACCTTTGACCATGTTGATCATCCGCCTAAGTTGCACAGGCAAGGAAAATACGCCTTAGTCGTCAATCCACTTATTGATGGCTATGGTTTCTCCAAGACTCTCATGGACGGCGGCAACAGCATTAACATCCTGTATGTCGAAACGCTACGCCGGATGAAAATCTCGGAGACCCAACTGAATTACAGCTCTGTGATCTTTCATGGAGTTGTCCTAGGAAGACAAGAAAATTCCCTAGGAGAAATCACTTTGGATGTGACCTTTGGAACTCCAAAGAACTATCGGACGGAAGCACTTTCCTTCGAAGTGGTGTCGTTCAAGAGCGCGTACCATGCTTTATTCGGACATCCGGCTTACTAGGCTTTTATCGCTCGTCCGTGTTACATTTACAATATGATGAAAATTCCAGGTCCCAACGGCGTGATCACTATCAGGGTAGACCCGAAGAAGGTGCGAGAGTGCGAGGACGGAAATGCCGCCTTTGCTAAAGCCGTGCTGCACGCCTAGGAGTACCAGGAGATCAAGAAGACCATCGATCCGTCTGATATGCCCGCAACAAAGAAGGAGGTGACAAAGCCGAATCCGGAGTTCAAGGCATCAGAAGAGATGAAGAAGATGCCATTCAAGGATGATGAGCCCTCCAAGGTGACCTAGATAGGTGTAGGCCTAGATAGCGCATAGGAAAGCATGCTCATCAAGTTCCTCCAAGCAAATCAAGATATCTTCACATGGCAGCCATCTGACATGATCGGAGTACCTAGGGAACTTGCCAAGCACTCTCTAAATGTACACCCGAATGCTAAACCTGTCAAACAGTCCCTACGACATTTCGGCGATGAAAAGCGTAAGGCAATAGCAAAGGAACTAGCCTGGCTCGAATTAGCCGGATTCATAAAAGAGGTTATCCACACTGGATGGTTGGCCAATCCTGTAATGGTCCCTAAAAAGGACACCACTAATTTAAGGATGTGTGTTTATTATACTGCCTTGAATAAGGCTTGTCTCAAAGATCCGTTCGCTCTGCCTAGGATTGATCAAGTTATCGACTCTACAGCAGGCTCGGAACTCCTATGTTTTCTCGACGCATATTCTGGTTATCACCAAATCCGGATGAAGGAATCTGACAAAGTCAAAAATTCATTCATAACCCCCTTCGGAACCTTCTGTTTCATTACAACGCCCTTTGGGCTCAAGAACACAGGAGCTATGTACCAGCGCACTATGTAGCATTGCCTCCACGACCAAATTGGATGCAATGTACATGCATATGTGGATGATATTGCGGTGATATCCAAAAATAAGGAAACCTTGATTTCCAACTTGGAGGAAATGTTTGCCAATCTACGAAAATACAACATAATTCTTAACCCGAAGAAATGTTTCTTTGGAATACCAGCCGGAAAATTGTTGGGTTTTATCATGTCTCAAAGAGGCATAGAGGTAAACCGGGACAAGATCAAGGCTATACTCAATATTTCTAGGCCAACTCATCTGAAGGACGTTCAAAGACTAACTGGTTGCATTGCCACAGTCAGTCGGTTTGTAAGCCGGCTTGGTGAAAGAGCCGCACTACTATACAAACTCCTGAAAAAGACCAAAAAAATCGTTTGGACCGACGAAGCTGAAGCTGTGCTACAAGACCTGAAAGCATTACTCTGATTTGCTCCAATCCTTGCAGCACCGGAACCACAGGAACCGATGTTACTCTATTTCGATGCGACAAACAAGGTCGTTCGTATCGTTATGGTAGTGGAGAGACCGGAGGAAAATCAGGAACACCTGGTGCAGCGTCCGACTTACTATCTCAGCGAGGTCTTAATTGAATCAAAGCAGCAATATCCGCACTATCAAAAGCTGGCTTACGGTGTGTTCTTAGCATCTCGTAAGTTACGGCATTATTTTCAGGAACATCCAATTACCGTGGTGAGCATAGCTCCCATGAGAGACATAATCAACAACAGTGATGCCACAGGACGCGTCGCAAAATGGGGCATAGAGCTTTCAACTTTTGACATTGAGTGCAAACCTCGTACAGCAATCAAATCCCAAATCCTCGCTGACTTTGTCGTTGATTGGACAGAGACAACGGAGAACATGACCCTTCCAGAGTCGGAATACTGGACCTTACATTTTGACGGGTCTAAAGCGCTCGGGGGCTCGAGGGCTGGCGTGGTGCTCAAATCACCCCAAGGAGATAAACTTTTCTATGTACTGCAGATCCACTTCACGGCAACGAATAACATTGCCGAGTATGAAGCACTATTGCATGGAATCCGGATTGCTAAAGACATCGGCATCCGACGTTTAATGTGTTATGGAGATTCAAATCTTGTTGCTCAACAAGTGTCGAATATCTGTAATGTGAATAAACACATGGCAGCATATAGAGCTATCGTGCATGAACTATCTAAATCGTTTGAAGGGTTTGAAGTTCAACACATCCCTCGAACAGAAAATGAGGAAGCAGATGTAGTATCTCAAATAGGCTCTGCTCGGAAAAAGGTTCCAGGTGGCGCTTTTTTAGAGCACCTCAAAGTTCCCTCTATAAAAGAAGTAGACGAGGAATATCCGACCAAATCCGACTCACCTTTAGTAGTAGTTTTGGCTGTGATTCCCAGCTGGACTTAAACCTACCTTGATTACTTGGTAGATGGAAAATTACCCGAAGACGAAGTTCTGAGCCGACAGATCGTCCGGCGAGCAAAAGCCTACACTATAATTAGTGGTGAGCTCTATAAGCGGAGTGCATCTAGGGTTTTTCAGCGTTGTGTATCTCCGGAAGAAGGAGTGGAAATCTTACAAGAGATCCACGAAGGCGAGTGTGGTCACCAGGCTGCAGCCAAATCTCTAGTGGCAAAAGCTTTCCGACATGGTTTTTTCTGGCTTACAGCCAAGGCAGATGCCGAACGGCTGGTCAATACGTGCAAAGGCTGCCAAAAGTACACCAAGCAAGCTCACTTCCGGCTGGTCAGCTGCGAACAATACCTATAACATGGCCTTTTGCAGTCTGGGGGCTTGACATGGTAGGACCATTTAAACGGGATCCAAGTGGATTTACTCATCTCTTAGTGATGGTGGATAAATTCACAAAATGGATTGAGGCTAAACCTGTCACTAGTTGTGATGGAGCAACAGCCAGAAGATTTGTCAAGGATGTCATAATCCGATACGGTTATCCGTATAGCATTAGCACGGACAACGGGAGTAATTTCTCTATGGGAGAGCTTGCCGAATTCTGCAATGAACAAAATATCCGGCTTGACATTGCGTCAATCGCACATCCACGAGCTAATGGACAAGTCGAAAGAGCAAATGGTTTAATCCTACAAGGTCTAAAACCAAGACTCGAAGCACCACTATGACGTGCTACGGGGGCTTGGGCAAAGGATTTACCTTCTGTAATATGGAGTTTGTGAACAACTCCAAACAGGTCAACCGGATACACACATTTCTTCTTGGTCTATGGTGCAGAAGCAGTTCTTCCTAGTGATTTGATTCACACTTCTCCTAGAGTTGCCGCGTATATTGAAGAGGATGCCGAAATTTATTGACAAAATGATCTCGACTTAGTCGAAGAAGTGCGTGTTGTTACTGAGATGAGATCAATAGCCTAGCAGCAAAAATTATGCAAGTATCATAGCCAGAGAGTCAGAAACCGGTCTTTCAATAAGGGCGATTTGGTTTAAAAATTAGACAGACCATGGAATATTGCTCAGCTATGTCCCTTTTATTCTTAGTTTATTTTTATTTGTAATCATATATGTGTACATGTTCAATGAGAAATAAAGTGTTGGTTGCCTCAAAAAAATCTGAGAAGTTTTTTACCATCTTATTTCCGAATGACCATGTCACAGTCGAAAATCCTAGAATACTTGAAAGTACTTTATGCTCATGTTTGTTCTGGTCTAGATTTCCGATCCCAAAATTTCTGCCTTCGGGTATAAATCTAAATCTTATAGTCTGTGCTTTGGTTATTTGTCTGATTGCCGGATGCGGGCATTTTCCCAGTAGTGAATTGTTGGTACTAGAAGCCGGCTTTGTTTCCGAGTTTAAACTGGTTTAGCAATTAAGCTCCATTGCTCGGCAAAGTTTTCGTGCTAAAGGTTGGCCGGCTCATGAAAGGGACAAGGAGGAAAGCCAGATAAGCGATAAGTACAGACAAAAAACATAAGTGCTTATGAAAATATTTCAGGCACGAAAATTATAAAGCCAAAAGTGCTAATTAGATATATTTAAACTTAGCACTAGCAAAAAGTATCATACTACTTATTTACAACCCGGATTGTTTTCAGAATAATAGAATGTTTGTTCTGATGCTCTATGATGCAGGGGAAGAAGGTGTTGTCGGCTTGCTAGAAACATCAGCCTCGCTTCAGTATCTTTCCAAGATGTTCAAATCCAAGATGGTTTGTTCGTCGTCGGAAGCTTCACCGGTTTCTTCGATGGGCGGAGGCGGTGTCTCTACGCGAGTGAAGAAGGGAGTATCGTAGCTGGTCAAGTCAGCTATGTGGCACCCGTATCTGGCGCAGGAGTCCATGATGGCTTTGATGTCCTGCTTCTGACTGTCTTGGTCCAAAGTAGAATACCCTCTGGTCACTTGCCAGATCTCCATGCTTCCATGGTGGCTCATGACCATGGTGACAGCGTTCTGCGTTGCGGTTCGTGCGTAGGACATGTTCCAGTCCTGGATGAGCTGGGGCATCTCCTTGACCTTATCTCGCACTTCAAAGCCGGACATGCTATGCATGTCCAGAACCTTGAGAACTTCGCCAATATCCTTGATGGATTGGCGGAAGTCATGCAGCAAATCACCGACTTGAGTAAGCCGGCTGGTCCAAGATTCGGCAGAGGCTGAGTCCAGTAAGTTCAGAGGACCTGCGCATGTAATGCAAAGGGGTTAATCAAATAAATCCGGACTCCAAAGAGTCGGAAGATGCGGACAAGTCATAAAGAAGGAAACATACCAAAGATGGCATCGTCGACTTTGGTCTTCTCCTCCCGAAGACTCTGGAGTTCAGCCCGGAGTGCCTCGACAATATCCCTCTCTCTGAACAAGTCACTGCTGAGATTCGAGATTTTCTTATCCTGGAAGCATAAATCCGGATTGTCTATCCAACTTCATGCTTGGGGACTAGAGGATATGATATGGAATAAAGTAAAACGTGAGTTGGAATTCCGACTTATATGTTGTTCATGAGTGAGTTTGCTCAGGCTCATGTTCACTTCGGTGGTAACCTTCTCGGTGAGGGTTAGGGGGATCACTGGTGCAGCCGGAAGCTCGCCGGTCCTCAGCTTCTCATCACGAAGACGAACTTGTTCAAGAAGTTGAGAGTACTTGATGTCCTCTGCTTCTTGTGCTTCTTCTTCGGCAGAGATAGTCCGGCTTTCTAGGCATCGCTGGGCCAGCCGTTGGATCTCCTCCACAGATTTCCGAGAAAGGCCAAACTTGGCAAGACACGGATTGTTGAGGAGATTGTCAGCAAAGACCTCTGTCGAGGGATCATTACCCGAAGAGGGTTCACCCATATCAAAACCTGAGTCACCCATGGTGACGTCAGTCTGTGATCCGAGGATCACTGGCTCTACTGATTGAGCCGGATCTTCTGCAACGGTCGGAGATGGAGTAATCTCCGGCGCTGCAGAAGGATGAGGGGTAGGAGTCGGAGGAGCTACGGTAGGAGAAACCAAGTTCAGCTTCGACTGGCATAGAGGCTTCGAGGCGACCCCTTTCCCTTTGCCCTTAATGAGTTGTTTAGCTCTGAGAAGGTAATAGAACAGAAAACATTACATCTCGGAAAGAATTAAGACATATAGTACAAAGACCTTGTGAGGAAAGATTACCTCTTCACAACAGGCACTTCCTTTGTGCCAATAGCCACTGTCGGAGCTTTGCACTTCCGAGGAATAACATCCGGTAGTGGAACCAACTCTCCCTCATCTTGAGAAAACTCAGGAGGATATCCCTCGACCAGAGCAACCTCCAACTCAGGGAGGTCGGCAAGCTGAAAAGAAGAGATATCTCAGTATTGTAAATAATATAAAGTTGAGCACATAATATAAGTTGTTGCTGGAAGATTACCGGCACTACGGGATCTTCCAACGTATGCATGTCCAAGGACAGATCCAGAATCTTCCTCTCAATCCGCTCCCTTATCAGCCATTTGATTTGGCATACATAATCTTTTGCCGAGTAGGCCTTGGGGCTGATTCGGAGGGAATCTTTCTTCGACGATGTGATGGAGAGCATCAGTCGATCTCCATGATGTTGAAAAAGCTGGATCCGGTGTGCCACCCAGCAGTGAACTAAATCGGACCCTTTCAGGCCCTTGTGCTTCATCAAATACTCAATCCGCCTCTTGGCAAGAAGCAGATCTTCACTGAGAGCCGGTGCATCTGCGTCCCAGGACTCTTGGGGCGTGGCGGCACCGTCGACGAAAGCCGGCAAAGCAGTAGCTTTGCCGGGAGCAGGAATATCCTGGTGATAGAAAAAAGTGGACGGCCATTGCTTGACTGACTCACTGGCCATAATCTGAGGACAGACGTGCTCTCGTCTAACCAAAAAACTAATAGTACCAGTAATATAAGGATTACCGGCAGTGATGGAATTTCTCCGGACATGAAAGTAATACCGGAAAAGAATAAGGCTCGGCCTAATGCCGAGATACCCCTTGCACAAAGATGCATACGCGCTAATCTTTAAGAGAGAGTTCAGGGGGAGATGATGGAGTTGAACTCCATAATGATCTATAACCTCAGAGAAGAAATCTGAGGAAGGAAAGCTCAAACCTCTGTCGAGGTGAGTGCCAAAGTGAACCCGCTCGTCATCGCAAGAGTTGGGGATGGTTTCGCTAAAGCGCTCCGCTAGTCACCAGCGCGGAGGAGCCCTTCTTCTTCCACGACGCAGAGCTTCTTGTTGTCAAGGACGCACGGGATCCATACCCTGTGATTTCTCTCCTTCTCCGCCGTTGCTGCCTTCGCCGTCGTACCGGGGGATGATGCTGAAGCCATTTTTGTGCACCGGTGACCTTGGGTGGGCGGCGCTGGAGGTTTTCTAGGGAGCATAGGAGCAGTAGGTTCGTGGGGAGGCGTAGGGGAGAAGGAAACGATGCAAGTGCTGGTGAAGAAGATGGGGAAAGAGATTCTCACAACTTATATCCTCCAGCCGCGTCAAGATTCGTGTAAACGCTACAATAAACGTGCCACACGTTGTGGAAGGAACTGGGAAACCCCCGCGCGATGATTACGCCGCCTCGATCTCCATGCACGCATTGAAACGGAGCCTCGGTTCCGTGAAAGGCGGACCCACCAACGGTCGTGCTGACAGGAAATGTTTGTCAGTGACGTGACTTGACCATGACTAGTGTCAGGTTACGCCAGAGACCAAGTTCCGGCTTAGTTTGAATTTCGAGCTGGAAACCCGAATAATATGTTCATAGGTCCGACTCATTTGAGACTCGGATCTACTCCTTTATTTTTTGAAGTTTCAGGAACCCTTCACGAATCTACAAGCCGAAGATCAAGCTAGACGATGATGAAATCCGACTTTGGATCATGCAGGCTTCCGGGGGCTGCTGTTGGAGATATACTTTCTGGGTATCCTCACTTTGCCTCACTAACCAGGGTGGCCCACTTCGGGTTAGAGCTTTGCTTCACGGGTGGCCCAGTCAGGGAGAAGAGACGGAGTCCAATCCGTCTACGAGAAAGCCTAGAAGACTTACCGACATAGGCCCATAGTGTTACTTGTAGTTCAAGAAGTACTCTGTAACCGACTCTTAGTCATAGCCGGATGGATCTCTCCTGTAAACCCTAGGCCGGATATCTATATAAGCTGTCCTAGGGAAATCCTTTAGGGCACCCTCACAATAGTCTACAATCTCAACTCGCACAGGCGAAACCCTTGTAACCCATATTCCGGCTCTGTCGTATTACTGGATTACTAGCAGGAGTAGGATCAGTACAAAGCCGGCGGATTCGAACCTGGGTAAACTTGTGTGCTCACCGTCTCAGAACACCGTACGTCTCACACCCCTCTCTTCCACATGCCTCGAGGACCCCCTCATGGCTTACCAGTCATCAATCCAACGACAATCTTGTTTGGAAAACAAGGTATGTGAGTGTTTGTGAAGGTATGGTGGAGCAATGTGCAAAAGCAGAGCACATTCCTTGAACACTTGGCCTGACGATTTGTCTGTACTTGTCCAAAACTGCCTTAAAACCCTAGATTTTAGTCGTCTACCGTGCCGAAGGCATACCCAAGCATGCCATCATTGATCATTGAAGTGGTGTGTCATTGTGAGCCATTGTGCCAAGTTTGAAGCCATTTCTCAATTGTCTTGCCGCTAGCCCACCCGGGTAGACGCGTTGCCCCTACTACCCTAGACCGAAGCTGGCTAGTGTAGGAAGTGCATGGCCAAGCACCATATTGTTCGGAAAACAAGGTATGTGAGTGTTTGTGAAGGCATGGTGGACCAATCTGCAAAAGGAGAGCACATTCCTTGAACACTTTGCCCGACGATTCATCTGTAAATGTCCAAAACTTCCCTAAAACCATAGATTATAGCCGTCTACCATGTCGAAGGCATGCCCAAGCATGCCATCATTGCTCATTGAAGTGATATAAGTGGGTGGTGTGTCATTGTGAGCCATTGTGCCAATTTTTAATCCATTCCTCAATTGTTTTGCCTCTATCCCACCGGGTAGACGCGTTACACCCTACTACCCTAGACCGAAGTTGGCCAGTGTGGAAAGTGCATGCCAACCACCATCTTGTTTGGAAAACAAGGGATGTGACTGTTTGCGAAGGCATGGTGGAGCAATGTGCAAAAGGAAAGAACATTTCTTGAACACTTGGCCTGACGATTCGTCCGTACTTGTCCAAAACTGCCCTAAAACCCTAGATTTTAGCTGTCTACCGTGCCGAAGGCATGCCCAAGGATGCCATCATTGCTCATTTAAGTATATAGTGTCTGGTGTGTCATTGTGAGCCATTGTGCCAAGTTTTAAGACATTCCTCAATTGTGTTGCCGCTATCCTGCCGGGGTAGACGCGTTACACCCTACTACCCTAGACCGAAGCTGGCTAGTGTGGAAAGTGCATGTCCAACCACCATATTGTTTGGAAAACAAGGGATGTGAGTGTTTGTGCAGGCATGGTGGAGCAATGTGCAAAACAAGAGCAGATTTCTTGAACACTTGGCCTGACGATTCGTCCGTACTTGTCCAAAATTGCCCTAAAACTCTAGATTTTAGCCGTCTACCGTGCCGAAGGCATGCCCAAGCATGCCATCATTGCTCATTGAAGTGATATAAGTGTGTGTTGTGTAATTGTGAGCCATTGTGCCAAGTTTTAAGCCATTCCTCAATTGTCTTGCCGCTATCCCGCCGGGGTAGACGCGTTACACCCTACTAACCTAGACCGAAGCTGGCCAGTGTGGGAAGTGCATGGCCAAGCACCATATTGTTTGGAAAACAAGGAATGTGAGTGTTTGTCAAGTCATGGTGGAGCAATGTGAAAAAGTAGAGCACATTCCTTGAAAACTTGGCCTGACGATTCGTCCATACTTGTCCAAAACTGCCCTAAAACCCTAGATTTTAGCCATCTACCGTGCCGAAGGCATGCCCAAGCATGCCATAATTGCTCATTTAATCTGACAAGTCACATCTGGAGCCAGAATACGAGACGGAGAGGATCCAGGGGCCGGCCACACCACCTGGTCGCGCGGCCAGGCCTGGCCTGCACCAGGGGGTGGTCTGGCCGACCCCAGCACCCCCTCGGCCTCTCCTTCCGCCTATATATTGCCCTCGGGACCAAAACCCTAAGTACTCAATCAAAAATCCACGAAAGAGTCTGTAGCCGCCATCATCTCCATCCCTAGATCGGGAGGGATCTAAAGCTCTTCCTGGCACCCTGCCGGAGAGGGGAATTCACCCTGGAGGCCTTCTTCATCATCATGCAAGCCTCCGGTGTGATGCGTGAGTAGTTCATCTCTGGACTACGGGTCCATGTAGTAGCTAGATGGCTGGTTCTCCTCCTTTGTGCTTTCATGTCTAGATCTTGTGAGCTCCGTTCATGATCAAGATCATCTATTTGTAATTATGCATGTTGTGTTTGCGGGGGTCCGATGGATATTGAGATGCTATTTCATATTGATTATTGATTCTATCATGTCTTTGTTATTTGTGATCTTGCATGCTTTCCGTTGTTAGTAGCTATCTTGGCCAAGTAGATGCTAGCAACTCCAAGAGTTAGTATTTATGCTCGCTAGTGGGTTCATGCCTCTGGTAATCTAGGGAAGTGACAGAAATCTCTAAGGTACTAGATGTGTTGTTGCTACTAGGGAGAAAACAACAATCCTTTGTTCATAGAACAATCGTATTATTTACTTTACACGCAATTCGTGAAGCAATAATATGTTGCTTGCAACTTAATACTGGAGGGGGTTCGGGCGATAACTTGAAGGTGGATTATTAGTCATAGATGCAGTTGGATGGCGGTCTATGTATAATGTTGTAATGCCCAATCAAGTTCCAAAGGAGTCAAGATGTTTAGTATATGCATGTATTGCTTTCTCGATGTTTTTCAATTGCCCCACTCTAATTTGTTCACCCAGCATGTTATCTATCTTAAGGAGAGCCGCCTCTAGTGAACTATGGACCCCGGTCCTTTCTTTTACTTTCAATCTACAATCAACTATTTACTGCTTTGTGTTTACTTTCTGCAAACTATTACTTCCTTCCATTCGATACGTTTAATCCTTTGTTTTCAGCAAAACCGGTGAGATTGACAACCTCATCGCAAGTTGGGGACAAAGTTCTGTGGTTGTGTTGTGCAGAGCTCCATGTTGCTACTAGCACCGGTAGTGCGCCCTGCCAAGGCTCAGCTAGCAACACCTTTGGGGTGTTTCCTTGCTCCTACTGGTTCGATTAAACCTTGGTTTCATAACTGAGGGAAACTTACTGCTGTGCTCATCATACCTTACTCTTGGGGTTCCCCAACGAGCTCCACATCAACACTGAGCCATCATCCCCACTCAAGTCTATGACTTGAATAGGCACTCTGGGGCTACTCCCATAGGGATTGCTGGTCGCGCACCCTATGAAAAATCTTAAATCATTAATAAAAGTGTGTTGACTATGTCCACACTCAAAACGGTGACTCCGCCTCTTATCTTCCCTGCAAAGAGACTACATCTCCTGGGTCACCCGAATCACATCCCCGGTGACTAAATTCGGATGCCACGTTTACAACGTGAAGGTAAGACCTGAAAAAGGCCTGGCAACGCACCTGTTGCACTCCGTGCCGATAGACACGATGAAATAAGCCTTGACGGACGTGTCGAGTGATAACACTTAAACACTAGAATTCGATTATGTAAGGCCTCTGCGGCATGAATTGAATTACGCCGGCATTATTACGAATTCGAGTCCGGGGACTCGAGTTTGAGTAGATAGCGTTGTTTTTCCCTAAGGCAGTTAACTGATCCCTATCCGTCGGATGAATCAGGCATGCATATCGACAATCCCCATGACATGAGTTGCAGCACCCGAAAGAACTTCGGATGAGTCTAAATCCCACGCACTCGAAAGACTTATAGTCTCCACCCGAATCTATGATTCGGCTGAACACTTGGGGGGCTACTAACATGGGTATACCTTACAGGTACTTGAGATTAGCCTATACGGTTCAGCCTAGGAAGGATTCCACGGTGCAATCGAAGCCTAGAAAGGATTCGGTTAGCCCATAGGAGTTCTACTTCTTGAAGAACACAACAAAATATAGATAGAAAATCAAAGGAAAACCCTAATCTCTAACCGACTCGACCTACTATCTTGAGACCTAGCCTCCCTATATAAAGTCTAGGAGGGGGCGGTGAGGAGGACCAATACATACACCCCCGCATACACCTTGCCAGATTGCATCTGCGCACCCTTTTTTGACTCTCTCATAATCAAGAGCAGACAAGCAGGAGTAGGGTCCTCCACGAGGTCTGAACCTGGGTAAAACCTCATGTCACCTGTGTGCTTGTTTGCTAGCCGATCGATGCCTCTAGCGCTCCCTACTTCCTCAAACCTAAGTCCATCAACGATGGGCATTGATGAGTTAACCCCTCATCACCGGGTATACCCCCATATACTCACTGACTAGGGTAGGCCACTTACGGGTTAGATCTTTGCTTCACGGGCGACCCGGTCAGGGAAAGAAGATGGAGTAACTTCCGGCTACATGAAGGCCCAGAAGGCTTACCGACTTAGGCATGTAGTATTATTTGTAGTCCAAGATGTACTTTGTACCGACTTTGCATCGTAGCCTGATAGGTCTTTCCTGTAAAACCTAGGCCAGATGACTATATAAGCTATCCTAGGGGTAAGCCTTTAGGGCAACCAATCAACCTACTCGCATAGACAAAACCTCTCTTGTAATGCGCTATAACATCCGGCTCTACCGATATATTACTAGGTTGCCAGAAGGAGTAGGATTCGATCACCGCCGTCGGATCTAAACCTGGGTAAACTTGTGCTCATAGTATCGAAACATCATACGTCTCACACCCTACCTTCTTCTGTGCTTTTAGAACCCCCTTATGGCGTACTTGTCATCAATACGATGACAGCGACCGCGGGGAGGAAGAGGTTGGGGGCCAACAAGGTGGTCCAGCCGGCCGTGAAGCCCTCCAGTGGAGGCTTCGGAGGAGGCGCCTCGTCCTCCGCTAGCTCCGGTGGCTGGCCGGCGGCAGAGCAAGCCAACTCCGGCGAAAGTGGCTCTTGCCAAGGCAACGTCCAATAAGAAGAGAAAGAAGGAGAAGGCAACACTTCCAAAGGCTACACTGACCCCTCCGTATTGCAAGGCCTCGCTGAAAAACCCTCCTCGAGGCCGAACCGCCTGTCCGACCGTCATCAATGTTGAAGATCGTGAGATGTTCGATGGAATACCGACATGGTACAATTTTTGTTTTCTCCTCAGAGGTGGATTCGGTGATGGTTGTAGACACACGGTGATTTTGTTGTGATGATTCGTAGTATGGAGGAGGAGGAGGAGGTGGCCAACTTCATGATATAATTAGAGGGCATCCATGTGATGTCTGCAAAAGCACAGATTATTTGTAGCTAGTTTCGACGTTCAGATATCGAACCCATAGGGAGACCAAAGGTAAGTGTTTAGTAGTGAAGTCTCTGTCACACCCGAAGTTGTCACAGGTCTTCGAGTGAATTGACTGCAAGTGTTGAAATAAGAATGGGATTTTGATTAAATGTGATAGATTTAAATAGAACTAAAATGTAAACTTCAGAAATGTAAAGCATAAAAGTAAAGAACGACTTTGCGTGTTTGTTGTTTCCTACAGATGGCGAGAGAAGGCGCGGGGAAATTCAGTTCATGGTGATAGTGACTGTGCCAGGTGGATGAGTGGTGAATGTAACAATTATAATCTTATAGATATATGTGTAGGCGAGCAACCCATAATTAGCCGAAACTCCTCTTGGTAGATTTCATCCCAACTTCAATAATCCTACTAACCTGCTACCAAAACCATGGTCAGACACTAGATGATTAAGACCCTTCAGGTCGCTTAGCGATTAAGCTCCTTGGATCAGACTAATGCAATAAGCACAGTGGTTACTCGTTATCCTCGAGTCAACTAGCTTTCCATTGATATCCCCGTGTCACCCGAGGGTCGCCGGTCCACTAGTGTACAAGATCTTATCTATGTAGAACAAAGTGTCATGTTGTATGGGCCCTTAATTGGACAACAAGCATTAAACATCCCACAGATAGTCAAGCACACATAATATAGTAATTAGAATCAATCACAAACTAATGGAAAATATATGAAGGCACATCACATCTCACCAATCCCCTACATCTCTCACACCCAAGGGAATTACTCACACATGAGAGAAGAAAGGATCATCAATATACTCAAATAAAGGGCATTCGTCTTGGTATTACCGTGGAGATCCACAATAAGAATAGAAAAATATCCAACACAATTCAAGATGGGAAGAAACAATCTCAAACCCTAGTCTTGCAAGGTGGAGATCCCTGATACATTGCAAATGTATCTATAATTTTTGATGTTCCATGCTTGGTTTTATCTACTTTCTTATGTTTTGTCCACACTTTGGAGTTCATATGATTTCTTAGACTAACCTATTAACAAGATGACATAGTGCCAGTTGCCTGTTTTCTGCTGTTTTTGGTTACAGGAAAGTCAGAAAATGAATATTCTCGGAATTGGACGGGACAAAAGCTAAAGTTTATATTTTACCAGAAGACTCATGGAGCCAGAATACGAGACGGAGGAGGGCCAGGGCCTGGCCACACCCTCCTTGGCACGGGCAACCCTAGGCCACACCAGGGCATGGTGTGGGCCCCTTGACCGGCCACCGACCTTACCCCTTCACCTATATATTCCTCCCGATATAGAAACCCTAAATAGTCAATCAGAAATCCACGAAAAGTTCCACAGCACCGCCGCCATCGAAGGGGAGATTCGGGGGACAGAAAGTATTTGTTCCGACACCTTGCCGGGATGAGGAAGTGCCCCCGGAGCCATCTCCATCGATCTCCACCACCATCTCCATCGCCGTTGCTGATTCCCATGATGATGAGGGAGTAGTTCTTCCTCGAGGCTAAGGGTTCTACCGGTAGCTATGTGTTCATCTCTCTCTCTCTATGCATGATCTTATTGAGATCATGAGCTTGTAATCTATAGATCTACCTTGCTACTCAAGTGCTTTAATAGATCTCTGCTCTCCCCATGTGTGTGAAAGTGACAGCGTGCACACCATGGTGGCACTTAGGCTAGAGATTACAAATACTTGTTATGAGTTATATTTGGAGTTGGATGACTTTATGAAATTGTGGTGTTTGTTGGACCTATCGAGAGCTCCAGGTGACAGTGTGGGGTTATCTAGATGGGAAAGGCTTACTTTGAGGAGTGTTGTTATAGCCCTACCATGGATTAGAGTGTCCAACCGGAGAGTAGTTAAGAGTAGTATCATGAACAGAAGATATTTATATGAGAGTGTTCACTAGTGAAAGTATGATCCCTAGGCCTTGTTTCTAAGCACTGAAACACCGTTTGCTATTAGATCTATTACATGTTTGCTTACTTCCATCTTTATTTCAGTTTTCCTTTAGGCTTTTCCCACATTAACCACACGCCATCAATCTATTTCCTATCACCATTACCACTTATGATTATCTATACCACTTGTATTTCACTATCTCTTCGCCAAACTAGTGCACCTATACACCTGACAAGTGTATTGGGTGTGTTGGGGACACAAGAGACTTCTTGTATCTTGATTGCAGGGTTGCTTGAGAAGGGATACCTTTGACCACTTCCTCCCTGAGTTCGATAAACCTTGGGTGATCCACTAAAGGGAAAACTTGCTGATGTTCTACAAACCTCTGCACTTGGAGGCCCAACAACTGTCTACAAGAATAGAAGTGCGTAGACATCAAGCTTCTGGCGCCGTTGCCAGAGAGGTAAGGTAAAGGTATTCACATCGGAGGATTAAAGAAGAATAACCTCCCACGGCAAACGCCTATTTTCTGGTGCCGTTGCCGGGGAGGTAAGGTAAAAGGTACTCACATCCTCCGGTGTGACTGCTCGAAGTTATTTCCTTTAGATTATGTAATTTTGTCTTTTTGTTTCTTGTTTTTATTTTCACTAGTTAGGCTTAATGGAAAACAACAACAAAAATTAGAGAGCTTTATAGTATTTATCTTGAGTTAGGACATGAAGTGTTTGAAGAGAAAATTAAAAAACCTATGGAACTTTATTTGCATGCTAATAGCAATGTTGTTAGTATGAATTCTTTGAACACCATTATTGCTACTGCTATGGAAAAGTCTAAGCTTGGGGAAGCTAGTCTTTATGAAAATGATCTTTTTAGTTCCCTAGCTTTGGAAGATAGCTATTCTATTGCTTATGATGATACCAAACCTCCAATATATGATGATTACAATGATGAATATGATATTTTCAGTCCACCTACTATTGAGGATAAAATTAATGATTACAATATGCCTCCTATATTTGATGATTATGGTGATGAGAATAATAATGACAGCTATTTCGTTGAATTTGCTCCCACTACAATTAATAAGAATGACTATGCTTATGTGGAGAGTAATAATGATTATATGCATGTGTCTCATGATAAGAATGTTTCATATGATAGTTATATTGTTAATTTTATTCATGATGCTACTTAAAGTTATTATGAGAGAGGGAAACATGGTTTTATGCATCTTAATAATATTAAGTTTCCCCTCTTTATGTTGAAAGTCTTGAAGTTGCACTTGTTTTGCATTACTATGCTTGTTGCTTTGTGCTTTCATGACTTGTTTCTTTACAAGATTCCTATGCATGGAAAGTGGGTTAGACTTAAATGTTCTTTGAATTTGCTTCTTGATGCTCTCTTTTACTTCAATTCATATTTCTAATGTGAGCATCTTCTCAAACTATCATGCCTAACTTAAAGACGTTAAAAAAAAGTACTTATTGGGAGATAACCCAAAAGTTTTAGATGAGTCTTGGAAGTAATAACTGCTCCTTATCCTTTTTATTTGCTTTTTGTGCCAAGAGTAACCTCTAATGAGAGGGAAGTAATGCTTGAGAAAGTTGTTGTCCCGAAACAGATTTTTGTGCTTCACCGTAAAAATTCGTGTAACATCTCTGTACGTCCTTTTGAGGAGTAAATTTTTGTGCTTCTGCCCCATGTTGTTATCTAACTTTTGTTAGTTCAACACTTTTCGATTTGAGCAACATAAAGTCTTCAAAAAAATTCTTCTTTACCTGCTGGTCTGTTTTGACAGATTTCTGTCATTATTTGCATTTGCTTCTTGTTGGTTCCTTTTTGAGTTCTTTTGGGGAATTGATCTTTTTGAGGGAAGTGCTACAGTAGCTTGTGTTCTAATGGAAATTTTATTGGAGTTGGAACTGAACATAAAGACCTATTATCTTGAGTACACTAATGTTGCTAATAAAGATTGTGTGAAGTTTTGTATGAAGGAAAAAATTTCAGGTGTATGGAAGGAATGAGTAATGAGATGAAGAATGGACTAAAGCTCAAGCTTGGGGATGCCATGCATGTCACCCTAAGAAATATCCAAGAAGTACAAGCATCAAAGCTTGAGGATGCCCAAGGCATCCCCCTCTTCATCAATAAAAATCCCAGGTTTCTTCCAAACACTTTATTTTTATTGTTCCATGCATAGTTGTGTTGTTCTTGGAGCGTCTTCTTTTTCGTTTTCGTTTTGGTTTTTCGTTTGCTTGGTTTGCTTAGTTTGCTGAATAAATTGGTTGGACCCTCTCTTTCATGCATTGGTTTTTCAAATAGTTTGGTTTGGATTGGAAAAGAGTAGGAAAGTTCATGCTTAAGTGGTAAAAAGAGCTTGTTTTTTACTGTGGCCTATGCTTCGTCATGCCATGCTTGATATTGTTTTGGCTTATGCTTAGTATTATTTGATGTAGAATGAGTTGTTATAAACAATTGAGATTTCTTAATGTGCCTTTGACGAATCATGCGGTGTTTTAGCATATTAAAGCATAGTATAGTGGTATTCTCCTTTGATGCTTTATTTGGGTTGACTTGGCACATGCTCACACCATGTTATGACTATCTCAAGTCACCATAGCCTTTATGATCCTTTAGTTTTCAACTTGTAGTATCACTTTATGCTTTGATCAATGATGTTTTGTCGCTCTGCATGATTATGGCCATTATTTGCTCTCTTAGTTTGTCGCTCCCAGTCTTTTGCTAGCCTCCACAAGCAAGTATGAGTTCCACTCATGCATCCAACTGCCTAAACCAAGTTATTCCAAAGAGTCCACCATACCTACCTACTAGCTTATGCTATTCCAAGTATATTCATGCTTTTGTTTACCTTCCAAATTAAACTTGTTATGAGAAAACTAGTGATTAAAGCTCTCACAAACTTGATGGCACACTTTACTTTTCTTGCCCTTAATAAACTTGAACCATTGTGTCGTCTATGTTGTATATGCTTGCACTTATTTGTTGGGGATTAGCAGAACCATGTTGTCATAGGGAACGCTTTCAACATTGCACGGGTACTTTGTACCTAGTTGATATCATGCTCTTTTGTCTATGGATGTCGTCGGTGTAAAATGAAAGGGGAGCTTGTAAGTCCATGGAGTTATGTATATGTGTTAGAGAAACGCCTAGGCCGCTGGTCTAATCCATGCTGACATGGTGGAAACCTGCAGCGTAACCATAATGAGCTATCTATGAAGCATTCTTCTTATAAAAAAAGAGTCCTATATTGCGAAAAAAGAGAAAAAGAAAAAAAAAGATTATGAAAATAGGAAAGAGAGAAAAAAGCACCATATTCCCATGGTAAATAAGAAGATTGCTGAGATGCTCGTTGTCTGCTTGCCTTGTCATTTTGATATGGGGATTCTTCCGTATCATCGGGAAAGGGGTACCCCTTTGGCGGTTATCTATGATACACATGTACTTACGATGACAAGAACTTACTGGTGACTAAACTTGAGTAGCATGAGGAGCGGCCCTCGTATTCAAGGGACAAGAGATTTCCAACTTATACTTCATCAACCATATACACCATAGTTTGTTCACTTTAACCTTAATCACTTCAAGATGCTTATGATAGGGGTAATGAGAGATGAAAGCTAAAAAGTACCATAATTTTGGAAGCTATTTATGAGACTTGAATCCCTACTTCCTTCTATGAAGGCCTTTCTTCCACCATTATATTGAGTCTCCACCTTCTACCTTTATGCACCTACTTTGAGAGCATAGTGGCCATTCTTAGTTCTATGTGCATTGTCCCAATTCTAGTTGATTGATGCATAACTTGATATTGCTTGTTTTAAACTATTTGTATCTAGTCACTCTTATGAACTTTGAAGGTGTCCTATGCATCTATATTTGCTACTCTATGAGGGACAAGCTGAATACTATTATGCTATGTTTTCTTTATGTGAAACGAACAAACGTCTTGCAAAGCATTGTTATTCATGAATCTTTTGTTTGTGCCTTTTCATGTTGCATCATAGTTTCTTTGTCTTATTGCTAAAACTTTGTCTTTCATGTTATGATTGAAGTACTATGATCCCAGCTTTGAATGTTTTACAAATACTTTGATCAAGTTTATGATGGTGCATGTCACCTCAAAAATTATTCTTTCTTTTTTATCACTTACCTACTCGAGGACGAGCAGGAGTTAAGCTTGGGGATGTTGATACATTGCAAATGTATCTATAATTTTTGATGTTCCATGCTTGGTTTTATCTACTTTCTTATGTTTTGTCCACACTTTGGAGTACTTTTCATATGATTTCTTGGACTAACCTATTAATAAGATGCCATAGTGCCAGTTGCCTGTTTTCTACTGTTTTTGGTTCCCGGAAAGTCAGAAAATGAATATTCTCAGAATTGGACGGGACAAAAGCCAAAGTTCCTATTTTACCGGAAGACTCATGGAGCCAGAATACGAGACGGAGGAGGGTCAGGGCCTGGCCCCCCCCCTTGGCATGGGCAACCCTACGCCGCGCCAGGGCATGGTGTGGGCCCCCTGGCTGGCCACCGACCTTGCCCCTTCGCCTATATATTCCTCCTGATATAGAAACCCTAAATAGTCAATCAGAAATCCAAGAAAAGTTCCGCAGCGCCGCTGCCACCGAAGGGGAGATTCGGCGGACAGAAAGTCTCTGTTCCGGCACCCTGCCGGGACGGGGAAGTTCCCCCGGAGCCATCTCCATCGATCTCCACCACCATCTCTATCATCGTTGTTGATTCCCATGATGATGAGGGAGTAGTTCTTCCTCGAGGCTAAGGGTTCTACTAGTGCTATGAGGGAGTTGGATGTCTTTATGAAATTGTGGTGTTTGTTGGACCTATCGTGAGCTCAAGGTGACAGTGTGGGGTTATCTAGATGGGAAAGGCTTACTTTGAGGAGTGTTGTTATATACCTACCATGGATTAGAGTGTCCAACCGGATAGTAGTTAAGAGTAGTATCATAGAAGATATTTATATGAGAGTGTTCACTAGTGAAAGTATGATCCCTACGCCTTGTTTCTAAGCACTGAAACACTGTTTGCTATTAGATCTATTACATTTTTGCTTACTTCCATCTTTATTTCAGTATTCCTTTAGTCTTTTGCCACATCAACTACACGCCATCAAGCTATTTTCTATCACCATTACCACTTATAATTATCTTTACCACTTGTATTTCACTATCTCTTCGCCAAACTAGTGCACCTATACACCTGACAAGTGTATTGGGTGTGTTGGGGACACAAGAGACTTCTTGTATCTTGATTGCAGGGTTGCTTGAGAGGGGATACCTTTGACCACTTCCTCCCTGAGTTCGATAAACCTTGGGTGATCCACTTAAGGGAAAACTTGCTGATGTTCTACAAACCTCTGCACTTGGAGGCCCAACAACTGTCTACAAGAATAGAAGTGCGTAGACATCAATCCCTCTCTCTCTCAAGTACAAGTAGTGGCTATGGGGGTGTATTGGCTAGGAGGTCGAAGATCGTGGAGAGAGATGAAGAACGTCTTCTCCTTCTTCTTCGGATCTCTTCTTTCTCCCTTCTGGGTGGTATGGCAGATGTTGTGTTCTGTTTTTGCCCTCCGTCCCTTCATGGAAGTTGTCCCTTTTGACAAGATAGAGGCGGAGGCAACTATACGGCAGGAACTATACGGCCAGAAAAATATTCCCACCGTACAGTTGCTCGTTAAAGCTTCTGTGAGCTTCCCTCGCGTCCTTCCAAAGTGAGACTCGCTTGTTTTCTCCAGAATATTGTATTTTTCTAGTTAAATCCTTCTACTGACGTTCAGAACCTGAAACACACATTAAAACCAAGTTTTCTTCGCAACCAATATTGCTTAGTTGTTGCCATCATTTGGCGGCTGGTGCGGATACTGCTGGTAGAAGTCGGGGAAGTGGGTCATGAAGTGACTAACGCTGTGAGTCAAAGTGTTCTCATCTTCATTCACATACTGAAGAGTGTGGTCAATCTCCCCAACGCGCTGGTTGAGCTGCTAGAACTCCTGATAGGGGACATAGTTGTACCCTTGTTGTGGCTGGTTGGGCCATGATTCCCAGGCTTCTCTTGGCTACTGCTGTTGTCCTTCCCAAGCAAGGTTGTGTCCCTACTCTTCCTCCTGCTCCTGCTCCTTCTCATCCTGTTGCCCTTCATCTTCGTCTTCCTCAGGCTGGAGCTCGGCCAAGATCTCCGTCACTTGGTCCTTGGTGAGGATCCAAGCGTCCTTCTCCATGATTGAGAAGGCTTGGGGGCATGGCAACTGAACCTTCTCTCCCTGTGCATCACCAAGATAATTGAATTGATATGCTCGGAGCCTCCGGTTAGCATGGTAAACACCAATCAAGCCACAAGCAGTCAAATACTTGACGTCCATAAGTTTGGAGCCATCAACACGTTCCATAATAGGTAGTACAATATTTAATGCATATGCAAGGTGGGTTACCAATCCACCAATGCGAATATCATCTTTGGTCTTGTTGCTTTGGTGGCGAAAGTGCTGGATGAGTAGAGCTGCGGGACTGGGGCTTTGCGGTGCATTGGGGAAGAGAGCCTTGGCGATCATTGCCATGTCTGCATTGGCCATGGAGCCTGTGTCACCTCTCCCCATTAGTGTGTTGGCGAGGAATAGAGCATAGTAGCGAATGGTGGGGTTCTGGATGGTGGACATCTTCTTCTGATAAAGGTGACTGCCACCATTAACAGAAATAACCTCCCAAGTCTCTCCACTTGTGACGCTATAGAGGTTAGTAACATTGGGCTCCCCAATATGAGGGAAGCTGAAAGCATTGCAAAATTGTTCGAAATTTATTTCATAGTGTTGCCGGTTCATGGTGAAGCTTATCATGCACATGTTACCTTTCTCCCTGTTGTCGTTGTAGAAGGAGGCAAGGAACTCATGGGTGAGTTCGGCATAGGTGTCGTGGCTTGCGAAGCCAAGTATCGCCAACCCCGACCTGTTGCACATGAGGTCGAAGTCCGCCTTCAACCATGCCGCGGTGAGAAAGTTGTGGTCCGCCCAACGTGTGGGCAACACCCTCCCTGATGAGATAATGTTGGGCCCCCGAGCTTGAGCCCTCTCCCTGTTGGCGCTTGCTCGAACGAAAGAGGCTACCGATTTTGTTCATCGTGATGCACGATCTATTGATTCCCCCACTCAAACAAACGAAATCCATGAAGAATCAAGAGTTTTAGATGGATTTTGAGAGGTTTGGAGAGAGAATATGAGAGAAATAATGAGGAGAGGAGGAAGACCTAGCCACCCCGGTGCGATTTTGTGGTCGCACCAAACTATACGGCCGAAACTATACGGGCGGGTGATGTTGCTCCGCTCGTATAGTTGCGGCAGCACCACCAACTAGTGTTTCTTTATACAGAAAACAACTATACGGGCACAACTATATGGCCGATTCACAATGATCCCGCTATATAGTTGGTCGTTAAACTGTCTATCTCTCGAGATAAATTTCTAAAACTGGCATCGATATCTATACGACCGGAACTATAAGGCTGGAAATTTTTATTCCCGCTGTATAGTTGGTCGTTAAACTCCCAGTACTTTTGGAATAAAATTCTACGAAGGCATCGATATCTATACCGCCGGAACTATACGGCCAGAACTTTTATTCCTGCCATATAGTTGGTCGTTAAACTCTCAGTACCTTTCAGAAATTTTTTTACGAAGGCATCGATATCTATATGGCCAGAACTATACGGCCGAAATTTTTATTCCTTCCGTATAGTTGGTTGTTAAACTCTTTGTGCCTTCGAAGAAAAATTGTTGATGGCAAAGATAACTATACGACCGGAACTATACGGCCGGAATTTTTATTCCCGCCGTATAGTTGGTCGTAGTAGTCATCAAAAAATTATATTTCTTTGAGGATACCTTCTTATCTCATAACTTAGTGAAATACCAAGTTTTTAATAGAAAATGGTTAGTAAAAACTGTCGACCAACATTAGCATTTTAAAAGCAAAATTTTAGCTTCTGTAAATAGAAAACTCAAACTTTTTATTCTTATTATTATTCTCTACTCATTCAATCGACATTTCTACTACTTTTTGACAGTTGCATCTTCATGGGCATGCTTCCGCAAGAATGTCTATCAAAAAGTGGTGGGAACATGATGAACTTCTTATTCTCTATTCTAAATTGACAAAAATGGGTTGACTCCCATTAAGCAATTATTATGAATGGTTGAATCACTCAACCTCTTCTCTCTTCTCGAATTCTTACCTTTGGTTACCCCTTATCAATGGCACTTACCACATGAACTCGTTTTGCCGGTGGAACATATCTTTCTCCTGCTTCTAGCTTCTTTGGAAAATACCGGATGATTTTAGCATCATAAACATTGAAGATTATATTCCCTTCTGCACAATCTACGGACGCACCTGCAATACTAAGGAAGGGTCTTCCAAGTATTATAGATAATCTTTCATCTTCTGGCATTTCAAGAATAATAAAATCAGTGGGAATAACATGCTCATCTATCCTAAGTAAGACATCCTCAATCATACCAACAGGTTGTTTAGTGGACTTGTCCGCCATCTGTAAAGTGATAGTAGTAGGAGAATACTCCCCTAATCCTAACCTTTTGTAGAGGGAGTATGGCATTACACTAACTCCTACTCCTAGATCACATAAGGCATTATGAATATCTGTTTTACCTATTGAGCATGAAATAGTTTGTAGTCCAGGATCTCTAGACTTAGACAACAGCTTTCCATTGGTAGGATAACTAGTTACCATCGCAACAGTTTCAGTTATTTCTTTTTTTCTACTAAGAATATCACGAGGGAATTTACCATAAGTAGGACCTTTGATTGCATCTGCAAATGGAATTTCCAAATGAAGATCACTAAGTGCCTTTGTAAAAGAATTATAAATTACCTCATCCAGTGCTTTCTTTTTTCGATCTGGATAAGGAAGCTTTTTCTCACCTGACTTACTCTTGTCTTTTACCTTTTTGGGGGGGTCGAGCTCTTTCGTTCCTTTCTTTTGTTGTTGCTTATTGCTTTTCTTCCTTTCTGCTACAACAACTTCATCTTCCTTACTTGTTTATTTATCTTCTCTTGGATCAGCCGTCTCTGCATCAGAATCATAATGATCATCTTGTGCATCATTTTGATCCTCCTTGGTTTGATCTTGTGTTTCAGTCTCATCTTGAGGATCCACCAATGTATCATCTTCTTGGCTTGCTTCGAGCAAGGCTTTTTCCTTTCGCTCTTTTTCAGCTCCGTATTCCGGTGGTCCTAAGGGTCTTGTAACAACTGCATCCCTTCTTGTGACAACATTAGCAGAAATAGGAATATATTCGTCTTCATGAAGAAAAATTTGATAACCAGATGCTATTTGTTCACACTGGGTTTTAATCATACTAAGATACTTGTGAAATAGTTTTATTTCTTGGCCAATCTCATCATAATTTTCAGTGAGTTCTCCCAAAATCTTTTTGTGTTTTTGGAAATGCTTATGCAAGTTATTACGAGATTTTACTTGTCGATGTTTTAATTCTTGAAAAACTTTTCTAGTTTCGTCTTCTTCAGTTAAAACTTGTAACAAATCCTCTTTGTTTTCCTTGGCAAGTTCAGAAGGTATACCTTTTTCTGGCTTAGTGCCAAAATCAGGATTATATAAAGAATCATTTTTAACCTTAGTAGACATTAATTCCAAACATTCTTTAATAGTTAAAGTATTTATTGATCCTCCTGTTGAGAAGTCAAGCAATTATTTACATTGAGTATTGAGACCATGGTAAAATAAATGGCAGATTGTTAGTTCAGAATAGCCATGATTAGGAATACTATTGATCATTCCAAACAATCTTTCCCAAGCTTGTGGGTAGTTTTATCCCACGTTCTGACTAAAGTTGCCTATGTTCTTTCTTAGTTCAGTTACCTTTTTAAAAGGATTAAAATTGTT
This sequence comes from Avena insularis, assembly GCA_023614405.1. Taxonomy (NCBI): domain Eukaryota; kingdom Viridiplantae; phylum Streptophyta; class Magnoliopsida; order Poales; family Poaceae; genus Avena; species Avena insularis. Next base: position 116,203,419 of record CM042692.1, read on the forward strand.
GATGAATTTAACAATGCAGTTTTCCCAACATTTAATGTAATGGCGAGGGAGATAATATAACCAGTCTAGAGCTTTACCTTTAAGAGACCTTCGAAATAATTTAAGAAGAGGAAAATCTCTCGGCAAACCTTTTGGTCCAAGTGATGTTATCACATCATCAAACTCTCTTATATGTCTTCCTGGGTATTCATCTTCCCTTCCACTAAAATCTTTCTCCTGCAAAATTTTAATAATTCCACCATCAAATCGATATTCTCTAACTCCAGGATTAGGGAACTCTATTGGTTGTTTAAGAAATTCAGAACTTGGAGCACTGTATTCCCTGAGAGTTTTCTCAGGGTTCATAGGAGTTGTCCTGTAAATAGACATGATTTCCATAATATCACTCAGGTTTTCAACTTCAACTTTATTTGATCTTAAAAGTTTTTCAATAATTTCTTCGCGCCTTTGAGCAGGCACGCGCTCAATATAATCCGGCAGGTAGGTCCTGCCAGAGCGTGTAGACCCTTTGTCCCCTAAGGAGAACATTTTGTAGTTGCAACACCTGAAATGTCAAAAGACAAACACTTAGCGCTTAACTCCCCGGCAACGGCGCTAGAAAATAGCTTGATGTCTGCAACAGCACAGATCGTTTGTAGCTAGTTTCGAAGTTCAGATATCGATCCCACAGGGAGCCCAAAGGTAAGTGTTTATTGGTGAAGTCTCTGTCACACCCGAAGTTGTCACAAGTCTTCGAGTGAATTGACTGGAAGTGTTGAAACAAGAATGGGATTTTGATTAAATGCGATAGATTTAAATAGAACTAAAATGTAAACTTCATAAATATAAAGCATAAAAGTAAAGAACGACTTTGCTTGTTTGTTGTTTCCTGTAGATGGCAAGAGAAGGCACGGGGAAATTCAGTTCATGGTGATAGTGACTGTGCCAGGTGGACGAGTGGTGAATGTAACAATTATAATCTTATAGATATATGTGCAGGCGAGCAACCCATAATTAGCCGGAACTCCTCTTGGTAGATTTCATCCCAACTTCAATATTCCTACTAGCCTGCTACCAAAACCATGGTTAGACACTAGACGATTAAGACCCTTCAGGTCGCTTAGCGATTAAGCTCCTTGGATCGGACTAATGCAATAAGCACAGTGGTTACTCGTTATCCTCAAGTCAACTAGCTTTCTGACACATCCATTTTGCATCACTATTCTATATCATAATTTACTGTTATTCATTGATATATTTCATATTAAGAGATGATACTTATGTTATTTTAGCTGTTTTTTGCATGGTTGATGACTTCTGGAGCATGGACCGCTGCAGTCAGGATTCTGATGGAAAAGGTGTTGTTTGGAGGCAAAATTCGCGAAGATCAGAAAATCCGGGAAAATATACGGAAAATCCTATTTTTCCAGAAGACTAAGGCTGCCAGAAGAGGGAGTGGAGATGGGCCACAGGGGGCCCACACCACCCCCTGGCACGAGCCACCCTAGGTCTCGCCACCAGGTGGGGTGGCCGCCCTGGCCCACCTCTGGCTCTCCCCTCTGGCGTATATATTCCTCCCGAAACCCTAAGACTCGGGGGGCGACCACAGAAATATTCCGCCGCCTCTGTGAGGCGGAAAACACCAAGAGAGAAAGATCTCTCCGACAAACAGATTTCTGCCGGGGGAATTCCTTCCCAGAGAGGGGAGATCGTTGTCATCAACACCACCATCAAGCTGGACTTCATCGGGATCATCATCATTATCATCACCACCATCAGCACCCTCACCACCATCTCCATATTGCTGTAACAATTGGGTTGAATCTTGCATAGTTCTTAAGGGAAACTTTCCCGGTGTTGATTACTCTTTGTAGTTGATGCTATTGAGTGAACCATTGAATTATTGTTTATGTTCAGATTGTTATACATCATTATTCCATCTCTGATCATGATCCATATGATGTCTTGTGAGTAGTTCATTTTGTTCTTGAGGACATGGAAGAAGTCATGTTGTTAGTAGTGGAGTTGTGTTGAGAAAGATTCAATAGTTTGATATTTAAGTTGTGGTGTACTTCTTCTAGTGGTGTTATGTGAACATCGACTACATGACACTTCACCTATATGGGCCTAGGGGAATGCATTGTGTATTTGGCTACTAATCGTAGGGGTTGTCGGAGTGACAGAAACCTGAACCCCCGTTAGGAAACCATTGCACAAGGGACGTAAGGGTCTTAGAGTTTAAAGTTGTGGTTAGGTTTCTACCTTAATTACTTTCTTGTACTTAAGGATGTTTGCAAGGGGTATAATCACAAGTATGTATTAGTCCTAGGAAGGTCGGTACATTAGCACAGGTTCACCCACACAACACTTGGCAAGCTAAAGAAGATTAATCAACTATATGAAGCGAAAGCACTTGATAGTCTTCCCATGTGTCCTCGAGAATGTTTGGTCATCTTAATTAATACAACCGACTTGTCCTTTGCTGCATAAAGGATTGGGCCACTTGCTGCATTTATTCCTACTATCTTTTATTTACTCGTACTTTATTTACTTGCTTTATCAAAAACCCCTAAAAATCCGTTTGCTAAGTATTTGCAGAGAATTCCCGATCCATACCACTAGCCAGCACCTTCTGCTCATCGTTGGGTTCGACACTCTTACTTATCGAAAATACTACGATACACCCCCTATACTTGTGGGTCATCACTTTCCATTGATATCCCCATGTCACCCGGGGATCGCCGGTCCACTAGCGTACAAGATCTTATCTATGTAGAACAAAGTATCATGTTGTCTGGGCCCTTAATTGGACAACAAGCATTAGGCATCCCACAGATAGTCAAGCACACATAATATAGTAATTAGAATCAATCACAAACTAATGGAAAATATATGAAGGCACATCACATCTCACCAATCCCCTACATCTCCCACGCCCAAGGGAATTACTCACACATGAGAGAAGAAAGGATCATCAGTATAATCAAATAAAGGGAATTCGTCTTGGTATTACCGTGGAGATCCACAATAAGAATAGAAAAATATCCAACACAATTCAAGATGGGAAGAAACAATCTCAAACCCTAGTCTTGCAAGGTGGAGATCCCTCTCTCTCTCAAGTACAAGTAGTGGCTATGGGGGTGTATTGGCTAGGAGGTCGAAGATCGTGGAGAGAGATGAAGAACGTCTTCTCCTTCTTCTCCAGATCTCTTCTTTCTCCCTTTTGGGTGGTATGGCGGCTGCTGTGTTCTGTTTTCGCCCTCCGTCCCTTCATGGAAGTTGTCCCTTTTGACAAGACAGAGGCGGCAGCAACTATACGCGGCAACTATACGACCGGAAAAATATTCCCTCCGTATAGTTGCTCGTTAAAGCTTCTGTGAGCTCCCCTCGCGTGCTTCCAAAGTGATATTCGCTTGTTTTCTCTAGAATATTGTATTCCTCTAGTTAAATCCTTCTGTTGACATTCAGCACCTAAAACACACATTAAAAATCAAGTTTTCTTTGCAACTGAAGTATTAGCATTAGGTAAATCCAGAAAATGATCAAATCCAGGAGAAAACTATCAATAAAAGCCATCAAAAATGTGTCGAATCTCACAGCTATCACCATGCCGCCGGGATTGCCGACCTCCACTTCGATGATGAAAAGGTTGAGGCCACCGAGCAATAAGATGTGGAGGAGGAAGAGGTTGAGGTCAAGGTCACCGAGCAACAAGAGGTGGAGGAGACATAAGGGAGCACAAATAAGACAAGGTGGTGGTGATGGAGTTGGCCGAGGAGGAGGAGATGGTGATGGTGATCATGGTGGTGGTGATGGTGTTGGTCTTAGAGGAGGTGGAGATGAGTTTGTCGGAGGTGGAGACGAGTTTTTCGAAGATGGTCTTTGAGCTCTTTAGAGATGGTCCACAACATATGAGGTGATATGTTGGTTTTTTTGGATCAAACAAGTTCGATATGCTTCTTTTTGGGTGACCTTGATCGATGTGGTGATGGAGTCTACTTTTGGATGAACTCTATGCATGTTTTATTTCGAATTGTTCATATGTTTGAATTGCTTGTATGAACTCTATTTGAGATGTATGAATGCATATGTGGAGTGCTAGAAAGAAATGGGACAAAATAAAATTTTACTCCTATAAATATAGGGGTTTGGTTAGGAACCGCCTACTTTTAAAGGAGTATTTTTACTCCTCTAAATTGTACTCATCCGTTTACTCCTCTAAAGATTAGAGGAAGAGGATCGGTTAGAGATGGCCTAATGTGGGCAAAAAGCACATAATTAACCTAAAGATGATAAGAAATCACAAAATAACCTGCTTTTCGGAAGATTTCATAATCTAACCTATTCGCATGGCACTCTATCGGAAAGCTCCATGGTCAGTAGCACGACGCTCCCGCGAAAAGCATCATGGTACCTACGACGCTCTATTCAAAAATGCCACTGTCTCGTCCGACATGGCGGTCAACGACAGCCGTTGGCCCATTTTTTATGTTTGGCGTTTTCCCCGGCACGGCATGGTGCCTAGTATGGTGCTTTTCGTGGGAGCGCCATATACCTTGACAGGAAAAGCGGTCACACGCCCACCAGAATTTTTGCCAGGTCCTTTGCACGGCGCTCTAGCCAAAAACGCCATGGTCAATGGCATGACTCTCTTGCCAAAATCGCCATGTAAAAAAGTTGTAAAAATAAATTCTGGATGCATACATACATTTCCAATATCAATCAACTGGCTGTACCTACTGATAAAATGTTTTTTTGCATAAGAGGAGCTAGCTACCTAGGTGGAGCTAGTGCATTATCTGGTCCCAGCTGAGCTCAGCTCGTGGCCGGCGTGCATTAATCGAGCCTCACATGCATGCTTGGCCCAATAGGTACAGCGGGACCATTGCAAAGTGCGCTGGGGAGCAGTACCTACTCGCCAGCATCGTTCATGATGATCTATCCACACGTGCATGCTATATGCCGCAGCCATTAGCTAAGGGGCATGGCGTCCTGACAAAAGCTCCATGGTTGCAAAAGGATTAAATTATGGTCGGACAGATGGATTGAAGGCCAAAGCATCGAACAACTTGCGCCAAACCTAGTCCAGTTCGTAAAACCTACGGCAAGGAAATTCACGGTGGCTGAAACTCTATGGAACAACACTTGGGTCGGGGAGATAACAAGAGCATCGTCAATTGCTGCCATTGAGGAGTTCCTTGATCTCTTTGAGCAGCTTCGGGGCCAAGTGCTGCTTGACGTAGAGGACAAAATCACCTGGAAACTATCTTCTAATGGAGCGTACTCGGCTAGGTCAGCTTACATGGCATTCTTCGAAGGCAGAACTCGGGCATCGGCCGCCACTGAACTACAGAGAGCAGGGGTGTCGTTGTTGCATAAACTGCACCTGTGGTTTGCAATGAAGGATCGACTGTGGACTGTTGATAGGCTCCAGAGGAGAAATCTGCAGCACCCAGAAACTTGCCCCCTCTCTTGTCATGAGCCGAAATCGACGGATCATCTCACAGTGTAGTGTTCCTTCTCAAGGCAAATGTGGTACACATTCCTTCTCCAGGATTGGCTCCATAGATTCACGCCTAATGCTTCTGCGTCAATCGTGGATTAGTGTGCTACCTTAGCGGCGGCTATGCCACGTATCCTACGGAAGGAGGTCGACGCGTTGGTTGTATTGATTGCAGGTTGCCTATCGTTGGAGCGAAACAGCAGGGTCTTTGATAATTTCACAACGATGTCAGGAGAGGTTTGTCAGAAGATCAAAGCGGAATTTGAGCTGTGGAAGCAAGCAAAGTTGTGTGTAACGTGTAGCACTCCGGTAAAACCACTACTAAAAAATCGTGTGTTATTTTTATTTTGTGTATCATCATGACCGTATGTTCATGTCATCATGCCACATTGCATTTGAGCATCGTCATCATCATGCATTTGTTTGTCTAAAACTATTTTATAAATGCCTAGTTTTGTTTTCTAAATATTCTCCGTCTTAATTTTAAATCAAAACCCCGGCCTCATCAGGATATTTTGTTTTGTCTAAAAATAATTTACAAAGTCTTTAAAATAAAAGAGAACAAATATATAAGAAAACAGTATTTATAAAACCCCGGGGAGGCAGTCCAGCCGATCAGGCCAGAGGCCCAACCAGACCAAACCACATGCTACCCGGTCCAAACTAGTCAAACCCTAGCTACCCAAACCCTGTCCTAGCCCTAACCTGACCAAACACCCCACCGCGCGCGCCCACCTACCGCGTCGCCAACCCACACCACCACGGCCTGCTCCCCGCCTGGCCCCACCCTGCAGAGCACCTACCTCTGCGGTGCACTACACGACGCCGCACCACACCTGCTGCCAGCCCGCTCCTCACCGACCACGAATACACCCCACTAACACGCTCCCGAGACCGCTTCCACACGACCCAGTCGCCACCAACCCCGCCCCAGATCCCACCGTGCCTGGCCCCACCACGACTGCGTCCACCCACGCGAGGCGCCTTCCTCGATCTCTCGCAGAGCTCCGCCCTCTCGTTTCCCCGCGCCTCCGCTCGCCTGGCTTCCTCGCACCCGCTCCTGCCAGCGAGCTCCCCGTCCTCCGCCGCCAGGACGTGCCCCAGCGTTGCTCGCCCCGGGCAGCGGCCAAGCCCTGCTCCGCGGCGCCTCTTCCCCTCCATGGCCAGCGTCGAGCCTGGCGTCGCCTACCTCGAGCCCGGCCATCGCAGCGCCGGCCCCGCGCCCTACAAGCTCGCCTCCCCTTGGCCCCTCCTCCCGCTCAGGTCGCCGCCAGCAGATCCCTACGCCATCCATGCACCGTCGCCGAGCTCCAGACCCCGTTTGTGTCAACCCCATCCCCTCTGCTCCGCCGGCCGCGAGAGGCCTTCACCGTGGCTCCTTATCTGTTTCGGACGTTGCCTGACGCCGCCAGCTCCACCCCGGCCCTTCTCTCCTTGATCTGCACCGCCACGGGCGCCCATCTGCTCGGCCTTCTTCCTGTAGCACTGCCGGACGCCGGTAGCAGTCCTCCGCAGAAGCGCCTCGCCCTGCCGCATGTGCTCCGTCGACCCCCGCTCGAGCTCGCCCACCCTTTGGTGTCTGCAACTCCTACCAGGAGCAGCTTCCTGCCTTTGTTCTGTCGTGCAGGGCACTGCTATTGAAGATCTATTTGGAGGCATCGATATTGCGACACGGTTGCTCTTGGGCTTGGTCGGTTTGTCTTCCCTGTGTTGGTACCTCTGTACTCGACATCCTCTTCGTGGCAGCGCCATAAACAAAGATCCGTATCGACAAGTTTGGCTATGATGGCACCCCCGAGGACCCCGGCATCGATCCCAAGTCCGCCATCGATGAATAAGGTGGAACTCCAAGGCCTTCGACGCGGAACGCCATGCTCTTCTACACGGAGCATATGTCTGAAGCCCCATCCCCACACCTCGGGACCAAACCCGAACCACCTCGAACCAAGATCGTCGAACACCCATGTGTAACCCATATCTATCCTTATTTTATAAATGTCATATACACTTATTGCATATTAATTCATCCATACTCGCATGCATGTTTATTTGTCTAGGGGTACTTTGTTAATTCACCTAATAATTAAATATGGAGCGCATATGCGGGCTATTCCTGTCTATTAGCGCCTCCATTTAAATTTGTGTAGTGAACCAATGACATGTTTTGCCTTGTTAATTCAATATTTAAATTGTGGGGTATCTAAACAACATGAACCTATTAATTAATTGTTGGGACCCCGGTTCCGCTTAATATTACCTAATTGCATCGCATCTTTGCCATGTCATGCATCATACATGCAACATGCCGATTCTTCTGCCGTAGTATTAAATAGTGCATCCGTTGCTTCTTCGCGGATTAGGCCGTTGAGTGGATGCGAGTATCGACAAGTCCTTCGGATAATGAACCTTCGGCAGTGTTTCCCAGGCGAGCAATCTCCCCCTTTCTACCTATTTTGCTTTTATAGTCTTTATTTCCTCCTGTTGATCTATTGCTATCCGTGTTGCGATGCTTTAGTTTCCGTGCACCATTTATACTCCTTGCAGCCCCTATATTGCCATGGACACATCCTATTGCCTGTTGTTTGATAGATAGTCGGCCTTGCGAGTCGTAGTTGCTTGCTTATGTGTTGCTTCACGTCGTTGTCGTTCCACCGTTGACGGCAAGTTGGCACATGCTTAATGGTGGAGATGCTTAGTGGTGGAGATGATCATGACTTTAAATACAACTTGATTAATTGCTGGGAATAGATATAACTAATGCAGAGGCATCGGTGGGCAATAGCTAATATTTGGTTCTTCCATGCTCACTTGTGTCCCGTAGGCCCCGAGTACTTGATACCTGTTTCTTGACTATCGCACTATCCGCATGTGAGACCATGAATCCCCTTAGCCAGAGATTGATTCATTTCTTATTTCTTGGGGCCACAAACTAGTTTGGGGCTTTATTACTATCATGTACTTATGCCATATTTTACTGCTTTATTTACGATTGTGCGTGGAGCACCTGTCCTGTTTTGGAACATGGAATGTTTTCGCGGTATCGACAAGCCCAGTCACACTTTCGGGTTCCCAGTCGTTTATAGCCATTGACACAAACCTTGGGTCCGTCTCGGAGCCGGCCAACTTCATTGCGGGTAGCTTAATGGGGTGGCCCCCTAAAATATTTATGAATCCTATGATTGCTTTGCCGTGAAAGCCTCGTTGGGTTTTGATTTGGTTTTTCCGAGGTTGATCGTGCGTGTGTTGCTATTTGTGCACCCCTGTAGGGTAAATCTTTCTGAAAGCCGTGTCCGCGGTTATGGACGACTTGGAGCACAGTATCTCGATCATAGACAAGCATAACTAAAGTAGTGCTATAAATTTGACTTAATATGTGACTAGTTATCAGCTTCACTATAATGGAATGGATAATAAAAGTGCCAACAACTGGTGAAGCTGGGTGTATCGTGTCATGTTATACCTGCCTAGTAAGTATCGCAACTCCAATGGAATGAAATAAAAGTGCCAACAACTGCTGGGTTTGGGATGACTCATGCTATCTATATCTGACTAGTAATGCTGCAACTATAATGGAATGAATAAAATTGCCAGATGTGTGAGTTCCTCGGGTTGACTCTCTCGTTTGGTCTCGAGAGGGAATACTAGGATGGGTATGATTGGTGTTAGTATCAGGTTGGTCCCGAATAGGTCTCTCTTATCCCTCTCTAATAGCCGACAGTTGCATCGAGTCTCTATAGGTTGTTTAGTGCTGCTGCGCTGCTGCTTCAGTCCACCATACCTATGTAGGCGAGAGCCGCCGAATTCTATCCTCGCCGTGTACTGGCCTCAGTACTGACGCTCCTCTTTTTGGGTTGCCCTTTGTCGGCACCCCTTTTGTTTTAGCAGGTTTGAGATCGACGTCGTTAGTAGGGTTACCCTTCTGGCTTGGCCTGGGCAGGGTTATGGACGCCATTGGTTATTCTTCAGGGCTCTTAGCTCAATTTGCTTCTTATCCGTACTCGGATGCTGTATCGTTTTCAAGGTGATTTGGATCTTTGTACTGTAAATCAGTATTCTTGACTCATGGAGTCATTGTTGTATACATATCTGTTGTGTGGTTTCCATCGTGGACTATTGTGTAATGATATTACTTCGTTTTTCCACCCGCACAAAAGTGCCTAGTGGGCGTCCTTGAATCGTTTCTATGCGGGTTTGGCGGGAGGCTCTAAAACTTGCATAGGGCCGATTCGAGGGTGTTACAAAGTGGTATCAGAGCTCAGCAGTTACGATACCTCACTAGTCCAGCCTGTAGGATAGCCTAGCTAACGGACGAAGTAGAGTGTCAAAACTATTTTGCAAAATCGGTTGGATAGATCTGATTAGGTCTGCTTTTACTCCTTACCTCTATACCCTTCTTCTCTTACGTTTGCGTGTTTTAAATCTGCTCTCTTATTTTTTTCTTCGAGTCTAGGATTCCTCGTGGTTGGGTTTCCGTAGTACCTTCAGGGTTTCTCTTCCTCATTTTTATAACGGTGAATCTACAATCATCAATCTGCATCTTCTTTGTTGTACCCTTCATCCCATCTTTTTGGTCGTTGAACTCTTTATCTATATTTGCCCCTTGACGGATATCCATATCGTTGAAAAACTTATGAGGAGGATGAGCATTGGTGAAGTTGGAGTATACCTTGAGCATGTATTATTCATGCCAATGGAACCATCGTGAAACCTAATCATTGTGTCTTTTCATACGGTTTTTTTAGCTTCCGGTGTTTCCCTTCTCGACGACATCATCTACATCAGAAGAGTTTGCATCACTCCTTTGTTTTCCAAACATTGCTTATGAAGATCTTTAGTCTAAATCCTGAGAGTTGGTTGCATAATTCTCCTATTCATGTGCAGAGTAATGCTTCGGGTGCGCGATGGACTGATCACCATCCGACTACTCTTAACATTCGCTCTTGTACATTGAATCGGTGGATCTGTAATTACTCCTTCCACTGAAGTTAGAGGTGGCCTTACCTTTTGATGCATTTACCTTCGTCCTTTGTTCTCTAGAGAGTTCTCTCGATGAATGTGCAACAATCCTTGTTGGTGGTGTCACCGATTTGAAGATGGAGTAAGAATCTTTGTTAGTGGTGTCACGAGGATCTACACGAAGCAAGAAGGTTCAGATCGTCGGCCTTCTTCCCCGTACCATGAGGCGGATCTCGAGGGCGAGATCCATTGTTAGTGGTGTCGAATTGTAGCACCCCGGTAAAACCACTACTAGAAAATCGCGTGTTGTTTTTATTTTGTGTATCATCATGACCGCATGCTCATGTTATCATGCCACATTGCATTTGAGCATCGTTATCATCATGCATTTGTTTGTCTAAAACTATTTTATAAAAGTCTAGTTTTATTTTCTAAATATTCCCCGTCTTAATTTCAAATCAAAACCCCGGCCTCATCCGAATATTTTGTTTTGTCTAAAAATAATTTACAAAGTCTTTAAAATAAAAGTGAACAAATATATAAGAAAACAGTATTTATAAAACCCCGGGGAGGCAGTCTAGCCGATCAGGCCAGAGGCCCAACCAGGCCAAACCGTCTACAACCCGGTCCAAACTAGTCAAACCCTAGCTACCCAAACCCTGACCCTGCCCTAACCTGACCAAACACCCCACCGCGCGCGCGCCCACCTACCGTGTCGCCAACCCACACCACCACGGCCCGCTCCCCGCCTGGCCCCACCCTGCAGAGCACCTACCTCTGCGGTGCACTGCACGACGTCGCACCACACCTGCTGCCAGCCCGCTCCTCACCGACCACGAACGCACCCCACCGACAGGCTCCCGAGACCGCGTCCACATGACCCAGTTGCCACCAACCCCGCCCCAGATCCCACCGTGCCTGGCCCCACCACGACCGCGTCCACCCACGCGAGGCGACTTCCTCGATCTCTCGCAGAGCTCCGCCCTCTCGTTTCCCCACGCTGCCGCTCGCCCGGCTTCCTCGCGCCCGCTCCTGCCAGCGAGCTCCCCGTCCTCCGCCGCCAGGACATGCCCTAGCGTCGCTCGCCCCGGGCAGCGGCCAAGCCCTGCTCCGGCGCCCCCCTTGTCACCGCTCGAGCATGCGTGCTCCGTGGCGCCTCTTCCCCTCCACGGCCAGCGTCGAGCCCGGCGTCGCCTACCTCGAGCCCAGCCATCGTAGCGCCGGCCCCGCGCCCTACAAGCTCGCCTCCCCGCGCCCCCTCCTCCCGCTCAGGTCGCCGCCAGCAGATCCCCACACCGTCCCTGCACCGTCGCCGAGCTCCAGACCCTGTTCGTGTCAACCCCAGCCCCTCTTGTCCGCCGGCCGCGAGAGGCCTTCACCGTGGCTCCTTATCTGTTTTGAACGCTGCCCGACGCCGCCAGCTCCACCGTGGCCCTTCTCTCCTTGATCCATCGTGGACTATTGTGTAATGATATTACTTCGTTTTTCCACCCGCACGAAAGTGCCTTGTGGGCGTCCTTGAATCATTTCTATGCGGGTTTGGCGGGAGGCGCTAAAACTTGTATAGGGCCGATTCAAGGGTGTTACAGAACGCTAGGAGAGATTGAGTAGGTTTCAATGTGTGGAGGTTGGACCAGATCACCTATGATATGTTGTCCAGGTTTAAACTTGTAAAACTCTCTCTATCTTAATATAGAAGACACGCAGCACTCGTGCGTGTACTTAAAAACATGGTGCTTTCTACAAAAATGCCAAGCATCAAAAGTGGCCCCACGGCCACGGTTGTCCACCAAGTCGGATCAGAAGATGGTGTTTTTTACCAGGGCGCTAAAGGAAGCATGGCATTTTTGTGAAAACGTCGTGCTACTGATCATGGGGCTTTCTGGTAGAGCGTCATGCGAATAGGTTAGATTATTAAATCTTACTAAAAGCAGGTTATTTTGTGATTTCTTGCCGTAATTAGGTTAATTCTTAGAAACATACCCGTGCATTGCACCGGAAGAGAAGAAAATTATGTCACTACTAACGAGTCAATTTCAAGCGCGTCCACGACACGTTCTATGGTTGCAACGATACATACGAATTTAGACATATTCAAGTAACTTATTTCTGGATGCAGGGACTACAATTATAGAACTATGAACAAACATGGAAAACAGAATTACCTTAGGTAACCAAATAGTTTCCTGGGTATTAATTCAGGGTTAGAAACAGTTTGCTTTGGAATCAAGGTTCTCTGTATTTTTGTTCCTGCTATGTCGCTGCTAGCTGCTCCGTGGTTGCATCCTCTGCATCCTCCTAATATATGTAGTCACGGCAGTCCTAGCACTTGTTGTTAGCTCATAACCATCAAAAGGGGGATGATATTGTTTCTTGTCGCAAGTTAGCTTCTTTACTAATAGCTCGTTCCTGCTATACTGTTGCTCGATGCTCTATAGTCGCATACTCCTAAGCTCTATAGTCGCTGCAGCCATAGCACATGTTGCCGCACCCATAACCATCGAAGAGGGGATATTCAAGAGGCAACGAATCAGAAAAGGTTAACTCAACAAGCAAATTGGCTCCTTCTCGAGCTTCAACTGGAAGAGCCTCAATCTCAATCATGGCTCACGGCAACATATGACCGTCATAAAGGTCTGTGTCTGGAATCCACGAATCCCTCTAGTGGCTGTCGTGTAGGGTAACGGGTAGGCTACACTAGCATAAAACAAAAATTTCTATCGCGTTAACTAGGAATACTGTTGTCATAGATCACGGGACTACCACTAGACGCATAGTTGCGGAACTCGATGAAGCACATCGGGGTAGTGTAGATGTTCTACGTCTCCTCCTTGTCCCCGTCCCATGAGCAGCTCCCCTTTGTGCGGCTCGTCCAAGTGCTACAGCTGTAGCACCTCCGAGGTATCCACACGTCCGGAGTGGAAACATCACACGCCAGATTGCTAGGTCTGTACGTGCAACACAGGCGTGAGAGGAGTGGTGGCTGGGTGGAATGCTCAACCCTATTTAGCTCGCCTCACTCTCTCTTATATAGGCATCCCTGGTGAGCTTCTACATTAGCAGCCCATTAGTAGCCTAAGCCTGGTCTAATTCGGATCCAATCATCATTAGGCTTCCAGCCCCTAAAGTGTGTGACCCTAGAGATTTATACACGTATAGACATGATACGAGTACACTTACTCCGTCAATAGTTGGTAGCAGCCTCTAGCAAGATGTGCCAACTCCTAAACGCATATAAAGATCATTCAGATAAACCATCACAAGGTTGAGTACATGTCTTTCCATTTGCCCTACGATATTTGGTCTAGCTCCAAGCTGACCTCTCTTTCTCGATACTGTGATTCGAAATCCCTTTACAAGGTTAACTCTTAACTGTATGTAGCACGGCCATGTATTTCTGGATCTGATCACTCGAGGGGTCCAGAGATATCTCTCTCAAGTAGAGAGAGGCAAATCCCATCTTAATTGACCAATGTCTTGTAGCATGTATTAGGACAAACTAGAAAGCTACCTTTATAACTACCCAGTAACGAAGCAGTGTTTGATTGCCCTAAAGTAGGTTGATCCACATCTCAAGTACATGCGACAATCTCAGGTCTAAGGACAAAACATACACGATGTGTAGAGAGAGCTGCAAGTATTATTGCCAGTCACAAGTTGGGTCAGTCTAACCCCATGTTCATAACATGTGTCCACATCATTGGTTTGACATCTCCATATCTTTGACTTGCGAAACACAGTCATCAACCAATCGATGTGCTAGTCTAATATTCACGTGTGTCCTTACATGAACTCTGACTAGGGACAACTATTAGATAACCATACAAGTATAGAGTTTCACAAACAATTCACATAATTGCCAATCAATACAAGTTGCCTGATATATGGATATTCAACGAACATTATAATAACTCATGGATACACATGAAATATAATCATCTCTATGATTGCCTCTAGGACATATTTCCTTCAGTCTCCCACATGCACTAGAGTCAATGTAGATAGTATCTAATACCTATTGCTCTTGTATGTGCTTCATGCGCAGGCTGTGGGAGTGGCTTTGTCAAGGGATCAGCAACATTTGAGTTTGTATGTATTTTGCATAACATGACACTACCATCCTCAATGAACTCACGAATCTGATGGTAATGCATGTGAATATGTTTGTTCTTCTGGTATTTTCTAGGTTCCTTGGCTTGTGCAATAGCACCATTGTTGTCACAATAAATGTCCAAGGGACTGGACGCGCCCTGAACCACACCAAGAGTGATCAGGAAATTCCTAATCCAAACAGCTTCCTTTGTAGCCTCCGTGGTGGCAATATATTCAGCTCCTGTTGAAGAGGAGGCCACAGTATCTTGCTTGGAACTTTTCCAGCTCACAGCACCACCATTCATGACAAACACATAACCTGATTGCGATTTGGAGTCATTTGAGTCGTTAAGGTAACTCGCATTTGTGTAACCCTTTACACTAAGTTCATCCTCACCTCCATAAACTAGGAACATATCCTTAGTCCTTCTCAAGTATTTAAGGACATTCATTACCACTGTCCAGTGGCTTTCACCTGGAGCAGCCTGGTATCTGCTTGTAACACTTAGAGCATAGGAAACATCTGGGCGAGTACATGTCATTGCATACATGATGGATCCAATAGCCACAGCATATGGAACCCTACTCATGTGTTCTCGCTCATCAGTGGTCGAAGGACACTGAGTCTTGCTGAGTTTATTACCGTGAGACATGGGCAAGAACCCCTTCTTAGCCTCTTCCATGCTGAACCGTTTCAACACTTATGTACTCTAGCTTAATCCAATTAGCCTCCTTGATCTATTTCTATAGATCTTGATAACCCAGAATATATGCCGCTTCTCCTAAGTCCTTCATAGAAAAACTATTTTTCAATGAGGTCTTAACAGACTCGAGTATAGGAATGTCATTTCCAATCAGTAATATGTCATCTATATATAATATTAGAAATAGAAGCGATTTCCCACTTTATTTCTTATAAATACAAGGTTCTTGTTTGTTTTTGATGAAGCCAAACTCCTTTACAACTTCATCAAATCGAATGTTCCTACTCCGAGATGCTTGCTTTAGCCCATAAATAGACTTTTGAAGTTTGCATACCTTTCCAGCATTGTTTGGATCGACAAAACATTCGGGATGCATCATATACACGTCCTCAGTAAGGATTCCATTTAAGAAAGATGTATTAACGTCCATCTACCATATCTCATAGTCGAAATGTGCAGCAATGGCTAGAATGATCCGTATAGATTTAAGCATCGCTACGGGTGAGAAAGTCTCGTCGTAGTCAACTCCTTGAACTTGTCGAAAACCTTTTGCAACAAGTCGAGCTTTATGGATGTGAACATTTCCATCAATATCAATCTTCTTCTTATAGATCCATTTGCACTCGATGGCTTTAAAACCATCAGGCAGGTCAACCAAGTTCTAAACTTGATTGTCTCCCATGGACTCTATATCGGATCTCATGGCAATCAGCCATTTCTCAGAGTCTGGGTCCACCATCGCTTTTGTATAGGTCATAGGCTCATCATTGTATAAAAATAATAATTCCCGCACTTCATGGAGCCTTGCCGACCTTCGTGGTTGTTGTGCTTCTATTGCCACAGGTTCCTCAACTTGTTCTGCTACAATAGCATCACTCGCAGAAGTATCCCCGACTGGCTCATCTTGAACTTCTTCAAGTCGCACCAACCTTCCACTCGTTCCCTTTGTGAGAAATTATTTCTCTAGGAAAACACCGCTACGAGCAACAAACACTTTGCCCTCTTCTCGGTTGTAGAAGTAATACCCTAAGGTTTCCCTTGGATATCCCACAAAAATGCATTTATCTTGTTTGGGTGTTAGCTTGTCTGACTAAAGTCGCTTGACAAATGCATCACAACCCCAAAACCTTAGAAAAGACAAACTAGGATTCTTTCCAGTCCACATCTCATATGGTGTATTAACTATGGATTTAGACGGTACCCTGTTTAGTGTGAAAGCTATTGTTTATAGAGCGTAACCCCAAAATGATAATGGTAAATCCGACAGGCTCATCATCGAATGAACCATGTCCAACAAAGTTTGATTGCGCCCTTCGGAGACCCCGTTTCTTTGAGGCGTTTGGGCGGCATGAGCTGTGGAACAATTCCACAACTCTTAAGATGATTGCTAAATTCGTGACTCAAATATTCACCTCCACGATCAGATTGCAAGGCCTTTATTTTCTTGCCACATTGATTCTCTACCTCACTCTAAAACTCTTTGAACTTTTCAAAAGTTTTAGATTTATGCTTCATCAAGTAGACATAGCCATATCTACTGAAATCATCAGTGAAAGTAATGAAGTAATGATATCCTCCTCTGGCTGTCATGCTCATTGGTCCACATACATCAGTATGTAAGAGTTCTAACAAGTCTATCGCTCTCTCGGCAAAACCCGAAAAAGGCATCTTGGTCATCTTTCCAAGTAAACAAGCTTGACATGTCTCGTATGATTCAAAACCAAACGAAGTTAGAAGACCATCATTGATACATTGCAAATGTATCTATAATTTTTGATGTTCCATGCTTGGTTTATCCAATTTCTTGTGTTTTGTCCACACTTTGGAGTACTTTTCATATGATTTCTTGGACTAACCTATTAACAAGAGGCACAGTGCCAACTGCCTATTTTCTGCTGTTTTTGGTTCCAGGAAAGTCAGAAAATGAATATTCTCGAAATTGGATGGGACAAAAGCCAAAGTGCCTATATTTTCGGAAGTCCTCAGATGCCAAAATATGAGACGGAGAGGAGCCAGGGGGCCACCACACCACCTGGCCGTGCGGGCCAGGCCTAGCCACGCCAGGGGGTGGTGTGGCCAGCCCAGGCACCCCCTCAGCCTCTCCTTCCGCCTATAAGATGCCCTCGGGACGAAAACCCTAAGTCCCCGATCAAAAATCCACGAAAGAGTCTGTAGCCGCCGTCATCTCCATTCCTAGATCGGGAGGGATCTGAAGCTCTTCCCGGCACCCTGGCGGAGAGGGGAATTCACCCTGGAGGCCTTCTTCATCATCATGCAAGCCTCCGGTGTGATGCGTGAGTAGTTCATCTCTGGACTACGGATCCATGCAGTAGCTATATGGCTGGTTCTCCTCCTTTGTGCTTTCATGTCTAGATCTTGTGAGCTCCGTTCATGATCAAGATCATCTATTTGTAATTCTGCATGTTGTGTTTGTGGGGATCCGATGGATATTGAGATGCTATTTCAGATTGATTATTGATTCTATCATGTCTTTTTTATTTGTGATCTTGCATGCTTTCCGTTGTTAGTAGCTATCTTGTCCAAGTAGATGCTAGCAACTCCAAGAGTTAGTATTTATGCTCGATAGTGGGTTCATGCCTCTGGTAATCTGGGGAAGTGACAGAAATCTCTAAGGTACTAGATGTGTTGTTGCTACTAGGGAGAAAACAACAATCCTTTGTTCATAGAACAATCATATTGTTTACATTACACGCTATTCGTAAAGCAATAATCTATTGCTTGCAACTTAATATTGGAGGGGGTTCGGATGATAACCTGAAGGTGTATTATTAGTCATAGATGCAGTTGGATGGCGGTCTATGTATAATGTTGTAATGCCCAATCAAGTCTCAAAGGAGTCAAGATGATTAGTATATGCTTGTATGCTTTCTCGATGTTTGTCAATTGCCCCGCTGTAATTTGTTCACCCAGCATGTTATCTATCTAAGGAGAGCCACCTCTAGTGAACTATGGATCCCAGTCCTTTTCTTTTACATACAATCTATAAACTGTTTACTGCTTTGTGTTTACTTTCTGCAAACTATTACTTCTTTCCATTCGATATGTTTAATCCTTTGTTTTCAGCAAAATACGGTGAGATTGACAACCTCATCGCAAGTTGGGGACAGAGTTCTGTGGTTGTGTTGTGCAGGTCTCCACGTTGCTACTAGCACCGGTAGTGCGCCCTGCCAAGGCTCAGCTAGTAACACCTTTGTGGTGTTTCCTTGCTCCTACTGGTTCGATTAAACCTTGGTTTCATAACTGAGGGAAACTTGCTACTGTGCTCATCATACCTTCCTCTTGGGGTTCCCAACGAGCTCTACATCAACACCGAGCCATCAAACATTTTTCTGGCGCCGTTGCCGGGGAGTCAAGGACATCTTCACAAGAGGAGTCCCTCATAACCAATCTCTTTACTTTGTTATTTTTGTTTTGCTTAGTTTCTTTTTGTTTTGTTTGCTTGTTTCTTTATCAAAAACACACACAAAATTAGTTTTATTAGTTTGCTTTCTTATTCAAAAACACAAAAAAATGACTACTCTTGAAAACACTAAGTTATGTGACTTCACTAGCACCAACAACAATGATTTTATGAGCACACCTATTGCTCCACCTGTGCATGAAGATACTTTCTTTGAGATAAAACCTGCTTTGTTCAATCTTGTTATGAGAGAACAATTTTCTGGTATTGGTAATGAAGATGATGCTGCCCATCTAAATAAATGTGTTGAAATTTGTGAGATGCAAAAGCATAGGGATGTAGATGGTGATATTATTAAGCTGAAATTGTTTCCTTTCTCTTTGAGAGGAAAAGTTAAAGAGTGGTTGAATTCCTTAACTAGGTATAGTATTGATTCTTGGACTAAGTGTAAAGCTGCTTTTATTGGAAAATACTATCCTCCTGCTAAGATTATATCTATGAGAAGTGAAATAATGAAGTTTAAACAATCTGATAATGAGCATGTTGCTCAAGCTTGGGAAAGAATGAAATCTTTGGTAAAGAATTGTCCCACTCATGGACTGACTGCTTGGATGATCATTCAAACTTTTTATGCAGGATTGAACTATTCTTCAAGGAACCTATTGGATTTTGCTGCTGGAGGTACCTTTATGACCATTACTTTGGGTGCTGCAACAAAACTTCTGGACAATATGATGGTTAATTATTCTGAATGGCATACTGAGAGAGCTCCACAAGGTAGGAAGGTAAATTCTGTTGAGGAAACCTCCTCCTTGAGTGATAAGATTGATATTATTATGTCTATGCTTGTTAATGGGAAAGCCCATATTGATCCAAATAATGTTCCTTTAGCCTCTTTGGTTGCTCAAGAAGGGCAAGTTGATGTGAACTTCATAAGAAATAATAATTTTGGCAATAATGCTTATAGGAGTAATTTTGGTAACAATAATTATAAGCCATATCCTCCTAACAATGGTAATGCTTATGGAAATTCCTACAACAATAATAGGAGTGCACCCTCTGAACTTGAAGTTATGCTTAAGGACTTTATTAGTAAGCAAACTGCTTTCAATAAAACTATTGAGGAAAAACTCTCTAATGCTGAAAGAAATATAGCATTTTTGGCTGAAGCTCAATCTTCTTTGAATAAAATGGCTGCTAAACCTGAAACTAATGATAATCCCTTTGCAGCTACTAATGCTATACAAGTAAGAATTGATGAAAATGTTAGACTATTAGCTGAATTACAAGGTAAGTGGGAAAGAGAAGATGAAATTGCTAGAAACATTAGTGTTTCTACTATTACCACCACTAGTGTTGAGGCTAGTAATAGTTCTACTACTTCAGATGATAAATTTGATTTTGATCTTGATGGTTGCAATATCTCTGAAGTTATTAAGTTCCTACAAAACCTTGCTAAAAGTCCTAATGCTAGTGCTATGAACATGGCCTTTACAAAACACATTACTGATGCTCTCATAAAGATTAAAGAATAAAAGATGAAACATAAAGCTTCTATTCCTATAAAACAAGAAGATGGTTGGGAACCCATCATTAATATGAAAGTGAATGACTTTGATTTCAAAGCTTTATGTGATCTTGATAGTAGTGTTTCTATTATGCCTAGAAGGATTTATGATATGCTTGATTTGCCTCCACTTGAAGATTGTTATTTGAATGTCCCACTTGATGATAATGCTAGAAAGAAACTCATGGGGAGTCTTAATGATGTTCTTATTATGGTTAACAATGCCTATGTCCCCGTTGATTTCTATGTTTTGGATGTTAAATACAATGCTTCTTGTCCTATTACTTTGGGAAGACCTTTTCTTAGAACTGTGGGTGCCATTATAGATATGAAAGAAAGCACCATTAAATATCAACTCCCAATAAAGAAAGGTATAGAACACTTCCCTAAGAGGAGAGAGAAGATTTCTTTCGCTTCTCCTATGAAAACAAAATTTGGTCTTAATGCTTATTCATTCGAGAACACTTGATCCTTTTTCTTGCTTCTTATGCCTAACTTAAAGGCGTTAAAGAAAAGTACTTATTGGTAGATAACCCAAAAGTTTTAGATGAGTATTGGAAGTTATTGCTTCAGTAATAACCGCTCCTTATCCTTTTTATTTGATTTTTGTTCCAAGAGTAACCTCTAATGAGAGAGAAGTAATGATTGAGAAAGTTGCTGTCCCGAAACAGATTTTTGTGCTTCACCATAAAATTTCATGTAAAATCTCTAAACGTCTTTTTGAGGCGAGAATATTTGTGCTTCTGCCCCAGATTGTTATCTAACTTTCGTTAGTTCAACACTTTTTGATTTGATCAACATAAGGTCTTCGAAAAAATTCGTCTTTACCTGCTGGTCTATTTTGAAAAATTTCTGCCATTTTCTGCATTTGCTTCTTGTTGGTTCCTTTTTGAGTTCTTTTGGGGAATTGAACTTTTTGAGGGAAGTTCTAGAGTAGCTAGTGTTATAATGGAAGTTTATTTGGTGTTAAAAATGAACCTTAAGACTTATTTATCTTGAGTGCACTAATGTTGCTAATAAAGATTGTATGAAGTTTTGTATGAAGGAAAAATTTCAGGTGTATGGAAGGAATGAGTAATGAGATGAAGGATGGACTAAAGCTCAAGCTTGGGGATGCCACACGTGTCACCCCAAGAAATATCCAAGAAGTACAAGCGTCAAAGTTTGGGGATGCCCAAGGCATCCCCTTCTTCATCAATAAAAATTCCAGGTTTCTTCCAAACTCTTCATTTTTATTGTTCCATGCACAGTTGTGTTGTTCTTGGAGCGTCTTCTTCTTCGTTTTCATTTTAGTTTTTCGTTTGCTTGGTTTGCTTAGTTTTCTGAATAAATTGGTTGGACCCCCTCTTTCATACATTGGTTTGCAAATAGTTTGGTTTGGTTTGGAAAAGAGTAGGAAAGTTCATGCTTATGTGGTAAAAAGAGCTTGTTTTTGACTGTGGCCTATGCTTTGTCATGCCATGCTTGATATTTTTTTGGCTTTATGCTTAGTATTTTTTGTTGTAGCATGACTTGTTATAAACAATTGAGATTGCTTAATGTGCCTTGGATGAATCATGCGTTGTTTTAGCATATTAAAGCATAGTATAGTGGTATTCTCCTTTGATGCTTTATTTGGGTTGACTTGGGCATGCTCACACCATGTTATGACTATCTCAAGTCACCATAGCCTCTATGATCCTTTAGTTTTCAACTTGTAGTATCACTTTATGCTTTGATCAATGATGTTTTGTCGCTCTGCATGATTATGGCCATTATTGCTCTCTTAGTTTGTTGCTCCCAGTCTTTTGCTAGCCTCCACAACCAAGTATGAGTTCCACTCATGCATCCAACTCCCTAAACCAAGTTATTCCAAAGAGTCCACCATACCTACCTACTAGCTTATGCTATTCCAAATATATTCATGCTTTTGTTTACCTTCCAAATTAAACTTGTTATGAGAAAACTAGTGATTAAAGCTCTCACGAACTTGATGGCACACTTTACTTTTCTTGCCCTTAATAAACTTGAACCATTGTGTCGTCTATGTTGTATATGCTTGCACTTATTTGTTGGAGATTAGCAGAACCATGCTTTCATGGGGAACGCTTTCAACATTGCACTTGGTACTTGTACCTAGTTGATATCATGCTCTTTTTGTAGGGTTTCGTAGCATGGAAAACAAAAAAATTCTACCGCATACAAACAAACAAGCCAAGATCTATCTACTAGATTGTAGCAACGAGTCGATGGAGGAACTCACCCTCGAAGATTCCAAAGCGGTTAACGAGAGCAGATTCTCGTGGGTGATGTAGTCGTACTCTTTCCGATCTCAAGATCGCGTGAAGCGATCCTTCCCGCCACGTTCGGCAGCGCTCCATGATCGGTCACCGTTCGTACTCGACGAAGACCTTCCTTTCCCTTGTTCCAGGGCAGCGGAGGTTGTAGCACTCTCCTCGCGATTCCAAGCACATGTGACGTGGTGCCGAAGTAGAGGAGATCCATGAGCTTCGCCTTAAGCCGGTGCGAGTATGGTGGAGCTTATGAGAGAGGCTATTAGTGGTCTAGTAATTAGACACACCAATTAGAAGGCTCTAAACCAATTAGAAGGCTCTAAACCGCTGGCTAAAGCAATTAGAAGCTCTAAACCAAAACGGCTCTAAACCGGAGATTAGAGGTGGAAACTTGTGTGTGCTAGGAGGAGCCCTGCCCTCCTTATATAGGTGGGAGGGGCTGGCCGGCCAAGGGAGGTGGAGTCCCTCCCCAACTCGGCCTTGAGGTGGGCGCCCGGCTGGGAGGAGGAATCCTCCCCAACTCGGTTTCCACTTCTCCTCCTCTTTCCACTTTCCAAAACTTGCCGTTTGACTTTCAAACTAGCCGTTTGACTTTTCAATTTAGGATTTAAATAAACCCTTTATTTTGGACAGCGAACACTTAGTACATGATGCAATCATTCCAATATGTAATGACACATTCATGTACCCTTCCCCTCAGTGCGGACATTCAGGACCTTCTAGAATGTTCCCGATGAAAACACGGAACCATTCCCCAACTCGAAATGGGACTTTCCTTATATGAATCTTATTCTCCGGACCATTCCGGATCACCTCGTGATATCCGGATCCCATCCGAGACTTCGAACAACATTCGGTCTCTTTCTCATAATACCATAACTACTCAAACAACGTCGAATCCTTAAGTGTGTCTCCCTACGGTTCGTGAATTATGCGGACATGATCGAGACACTTCTCCGAACAATAACCAATAGAGGAATCTGGAAATTCATATGGCTCCACATATTTCTCACGATTACTTTGCGTCGAATGAACCACTTACATACGATACCAATTTCCCTTTGTCTCACGATAGTTTACTTATCCGAGGTTATGATCGTCGGTATCTCTGCATACCTAGTTCAACCTCGTTACTGATAAGTACTCTTTTCTCGTTCCCGTGATATGTGATCCCTTGTGAGCCAGTCACATGCTTGCAAGCTAATTGGATGACATTTCACCGAGAGGGCCCAGAGTATATCTATCCGTCATATGGATGGACAAATCCCACTCTTGATCCATGTGTTTCAACCAATACTTTCCGAACACTCAATGCCACTTTTATAGCCACCCTGTTACGGTGTGGTGTTTGATGACATCAAAGCATCCATCCGGTAAAGGTGATATGCATGATCTCATGGTCGAAGGAATTAGGTTACTATGTATCAGAAAGCATATAGCAATTGAACTATTGAAATGACTTGATCTTTATGCTACGCTTATCTATAGGAGTATGTCCATCACATCATTCTCCTAATGATATGACCCTGCTGTTAATAACATCTCTATGTTCATGATCAGGAAACAATGATCATATATTAACCAACAAGCTAGTTTAACAAGAGGCTTTACTAGGGACTCTTTTATGTTTACAAATCACACAAGTATTAATGTTTCCTGTTAATACAATTATAGCATGGTATGTAAACATTTATCATAAGTATGAAGATATGATAATAACCACTTTATTATTGCCTCTTGGGCATATCTCCAACAGTCTCCCACTTGCACTAGAGTCAATAATCTAGTTTCAAACCTTTGTGTTTTCAACACCTATGGCTTTCCGGTGTTGTATGTACACGATTGCTAGTGGTTAACGATCTCGGATCGACACTTCGGTCGTGTGTAATTGCATGTCTTTGCGTCTCTCGCATCACTCATTCTCTAGTGAGATGGCTTTGTATGATTTGGTCTTTCGGTGTGACCTTTAGTTCTTTGGGGTTAAAACATGTTGATAATATTGTTGCACAATATATCTTCATAGTATTATCCCGCTGTGAACTACACCTAGTTTGATAACAAACTACTTGACACAAATGCCCTCTTTTGCTGCTATAATAGCAGTCATATACTTAGCCTTTTGTTGAAGTATCTGTCACAATGTCTTAACTTTGGAACTCATCCAAATCCATTATGGAACTCACTTTCCATTATATTGTGCCACCCTTAGTTTAGATTGAGATAAAACTTAATTTGTACTCTGTGACAAAACTAGTATCAATGTAGTACTTTTACAATGAACTAACCATCTATTTGTCACTTCTACAAATAATATACTCTTAGTTCTTCCAAAAGATCATAATAATATCCTTACTATCGTCCAATGATCATCTTATGAATCATTCTGGTATATGCTCATAATATTTATAGCATAGGACATATCTGGATTTGTACATATCACAGTATGATTGATATAAATACTCTTTGTGATTTCATACATC
Organism: Avena insularis; assembly: GCA_023614405.1. Lineage (NCBI taxonomy): Eukaryota > Viridiplantae > Streptophyta > Magnoliopsida > Poales > Poaceae > Avena > Avena insularis. The sequence continues at coordinate 116,228,394 of CM042692.1, forward strand.
AAGTATCAATCTATACTTGAATCTTTGTTTCACTTACCAAGTGCCAATACACTTGAATATATCATCAACATTGAACTATTTAAATACTTTATATGCAACAAGAACCTTTCTTGTAGTTTCTATATTGAATTCATTCAATATCTCGTCTATGTACTTCGCACAACCATATTAGCGTCTATTGATGCCAAATATTTGGTTTTGCCTAAGTCTTTCATCGGGATGAAATTCTTAATATGTGTTAATAAAAGATACATTATTTCCAATCAACAATATGTCTTCCACATAATGTATTAGAAACATGTCTTAGCGCTCCGCTTAATTTCTTGCAAATGCAAGCATCTTCATTGTCTCCGATGAAATTAAACTCTTTAACAGTTTCATCATAGTGAAGATTCCAACTCCGCTTATGCTTACTTCAACCATTGAAGTTTGCATATGCTTTTAGCATCCTTTGAATTAACAAAACCCTTTGGACCGTGTCATGCACACGTCCTAGGTAACCATTCTATTAGAAGAACTTGTTTTGTTTATTCTACTACCACATAACAAATTATATGTAGTGGTTGCTACATTAATCCGTCTAGACTAAAAATCGCTATGAAAGATCAAATCTTGTCATATACAACCTTTGAACATTGTTGTGAACTCTTTCCCAACATGTCGACTATTTCATAGATGTGAAACATCCATGTCTACTTCTTTATAGATCCAAACACAACTGCAAGGTCTTACACCTTTTCGAGGGTCCTTCAAGTTCAAAACTTGATTTCTCGTATGGAACTATCACGGATTTTATGGCTTCAAGCCATTTGACGGAGTCCGGGCCCATCATCGCTTCTTTGCATGTAGTAGGTTCATTATTCTCAAATAATGATTCAACCCTCAAATCTTGGTATTTGATTGTTCATCCGACCTACTTGTTTCAATAGAAACTTAGACCTCCGTGACCACAACCTTTGAGGCACGTGAGCCATGAGCATTGTTGCCTCCGGAACACTTTTTGGTGCTGCGCAACTTTTCACATATAGCTAAGGTTCTTTTAACCTTATCAAAGTTCTATTGTCCTCCCACTTAACTTTTCACGAAAAAATTCCTTCTCAAAGAAACTTGACGTTCTAAGCGACAAACACTTTTGTCTCCGGTGTTTATGGAGGAATACTTAACAGTAATACAAAGACAGGTTTATCCGACTTTGGTTGCAAACATCTTTCTTATGCATAGCATACCAATGTTTAAGAAAGGACTACTTGGGTTTTATCCCAAACCATAACCTTATATGGTGTCATTTCAGCGGATTATGATGGAGCTCTTTTAGTGGAAAACGGTAGTCTCTAAAGCTTTTAATCTTTAAAATATAATAGCAGTTTTATGAATTATAACTTTGATCTTACCATGTCAAACAATGTACAATTACATATCTAACGCTCCATACTCTTATGGTGTTTGGAAATGCAAATCCACGGACCGATTCCTTAAATCTTAGGTATTATGCTAAACTTGTAACTTAAATATCTTCCTTTATGATATTATCATAAACTATTTATATTCTTGTTACAATGATTTTGCACTTCATCTTGAAAGTCTTTTGAACTTTTCAAATATTTCATACTTCATCCTTATTAAGTAAATATTCATATATTCACTCAAATTTTCGGAGAAAGCATATGAAGTTGAAATCCATCGCACTTGACTACACATAATGGAGTTCGTACAACAATATGCACAAGTTCAATAGGCTAGTCTTTCGTTCCCTTTTGGCCTATGAACGAAGTTTTAATTATCTCTAGGAAAGTTTCACAAACGTCATTTGATCAAAAATCAAAAGACTCCAAAATTCCATCCACATGGAGTTTCTTCATGTTTTCTTTCCAATATAATTTAAACGGCGATGTCACTTCCTAAGTGATCTTTCAATCAATTTGTCTTTCGACAATTTTAGCACTTGTTTTATGGATGTGATTTATCCAACGAGATTTGTGAATCATCCATCTTTTATGGATTACGGCAATTATTTGAACAACCCTTTTGTTCTCATAATACCTGATAAAACAAATCCTGAAGGGAAGCTTTGATGTTTAACGAGCAACACAATAACCCTTTATTTGTTTTCGATGAACATCATCACATATTCTTTTGCTAGTTACTTAGGCCATTGTAGTTCATGAATTGTGTTGTTTCGTATGACGATTCACACCAACAAATTCAGTATCAAATACTTAAGAACCACATTGTTTAATAAGCAAAGAATATAGCCATAACACGTATATCATCTATATACTTAAACTGAACAATTCTAGTCTTTTCTTTTCTGCCATATACTTATGAGATTCTCTTTCAAGATTTCCTTTTACATTTGAAAGAATCTATCAACATCAATAGTGGAGTCATACATATGACACATAATCCAAAGCGTGTATAATTAAATACAAATGTCTTTGGACTTGCACTTTGAAGTAGATCACCATCATCAAATGTTTGGTGTTCTTCCAAATTCCTTTCTTTAGTAATCTATTGGTGTAGTAAACATTTTACCTACATCAAATATTCACCTTATCGTGGAATCGTCCATGATCAAGCTACTTTTAGCTTATAACGATGAATTATGAGTATAATGTTGCTTTCCAAAACCTTTTGGAGGATTAGGACAACAAGTGTCTCCAACCTTTTGCAAATTCTCATCAAAATATGAGAACATGAACTTTGCCATATTATACTCTATCATGTTGTAACCAAAACTTCGTTTTAGATATCACAATATCTTCCACACATCATGGTTTCTGAAACAACTCTTTCAGATCCTAGATTACCTTGATATTAAGACAATCCTTTGAATATCAAGAATCATGGAGATAAACATGATACTTATATACTAACATTTGGAATTGTTACTCTTGATTTAATACTAATTATTAAACTTCATGGAGTGACCGGAACTTACTGAAAGTTTGCAATAGGACTTTTAAACTTTAGATTAACACTTCAATACAATACGATACCAGTTCGTAAAGTAACTAACCAGAATTCTATAGTTCTATCATCTCAATTATAACTAAGCGCAAGGTGGTAAACGGATGCCAATGACTACAACAATTATGCAAATTCACTTTGATTTAGTTTATGATAAATTGAGTTCTAATTAATAATTAAATTAATCTAGGTGAACTCCCACTCAAAACAATATCCCTCACATTGTTTTAGTGATCACACGAACCAAATCCACCACATCAAAACCGATCATCACGAGAGTTGATATAGCTTCAATGGCGAACAATCAACATGTTCATCATATCTACTATATGACTCATGCTCTACCTTTCGGTAATCCGTGTTCCTGAGGCCATGTCTGTACATGCTAGGCTCATCAAGATCAAACCTTAGCTACCGCATAAGCAAATCTGGCTTGCTTACGTTGTATTCACCCGCGGAATCAAAGACACCCGATCATCACGTGGTGCTTGAGCGACAAGCTTTGGCAACGGTGCATACTAAGGGTGAACACTTTAGAACTTGAAATTTATGTGCATGAGGGATCATCTTATAATGCTACCGTCGTTTATTAAGCAATACAAGATGCATAAAGGATTAACATCACATGCAATTCATAATATGTGATATGATATGGCCTTTCTTCTTTGTGCTTTCGATCTCCATCTTCAAGCACGAACATGATCTCCATCATCACCGCATAGCATCAAGGTCAATGGCGCTTCTTCATGGTTGTCGATCCACCAGCTTCAACTATTACAACTACTTTGAATAGACACGCGGTCTTAACAGAAATTAAAGACAACCATATGGCTCGCCGTTGCCGACTTACAATAAGGAACATTGCATACATCAAATATAATCACAATCATGGCCATATCACATCATCTGCACCCCTGCAAAACAAAGTTAGGCGCTTCTACTTTCTTTGCATATTTTACGTGGTTTGGGGCTTTCAATAAGTGTCGTTCTAACCTACGAACAAGAACCACAACATTGATACTAGCATTGTTGATTACCCGTTGTAAATTGGATCTTTACTATGCTAGGAGAAACAGCACCCATAAAGCCACTTATGCAATACAAGTTGCATGTCAAGCGTGGAGCAAGTCTCATGAGCGATGTCATGTAAGGTTAGCCCGGCCGCTTCATCCCAACATACCGCAAGATGCAAAGTACACAAGAAGTAATCGACAATAAAAGCATCAACGCCCACAATGACCATTGTGTTCTACTCGTCAACAGAGATCTACATATAGACACGGCTCGATACCCTGAGGGTTTCGTAGCATGGAAAACAAAATTTTCTACCGCATACAAACAAACAAGCCAAGATCTATCTACTAGATTGTAGCAACGAGTCGATGGAGGAACTCACCTCGAAGATTCCAAAGCGGTTAACGAGCGATTCTCGGGTGATGTAGTCGTACTCTTTCCGATCTCAAGATCGCGTGAGACGATCCTTCCGGCGCCCGTTAGCGCTCATGATCGGTCACACGTTCGGTACTCGGCGAAGACCTTCCTCTCCCTTGTTCCAGCGGGCGGAGGTTGTAGCACTCTCCTCGCGATTCCTGACAACGGCGTGGTACCTAAGTAGAGGGAGATCCCAGGCTTCGCCTTAAGCCGGTGCAGTATGGTGGAGCTTATGAGAGGCTATTAGTGGTCTAGTAATTAGACACACCAATTAGAAGGCTCTAAACCAATTAGAAGGCTCTAAACCTGGCTAAAGCAATTAGAAGCTCTAAACCAAAACGGCTCTAAACCGGAGATTAGAGGTGGAAACTTGTGTGTGCTAGGAGGGAGCCCTGCCTCCTTATATAGGTGGGAGGGGCTGGCCGGCCAAGGGAGGAGTGGAGTCCTCCCCAACTCGGCCTTGAGGTGGGCGCGGCTTGGGAGGAGGAATCCCTCCCCAACTCGGTTTCCACTTCCTCCTCTTTCCACTTTCCAAAACTTGCTTGACTTTCAAACTAGCCGTTTGACTTTTCAATTTAGGATTTAAATAAACCCTTTATTTTGGACAGCGAGAACACTTAGTACATGATGCAATCATTCCAATATGTAATGACACATTCATGTACCCTTCCTCCGGAGTGCCGGACATTCCGGGACCTTCTAGAATGTTCCGATGAAAACACGGAACCATTCCCCAACTCAAATGGGACTTTCCTTATATGAATCTTATTCTCCGGACCATTCCGGATCACCTCGTGATATCCCGGATCCCATCCGAGACTCGAACAACATTCGGTCTCTTTCTCATAATACCATAACTACTCAAACAACGTCGAATCCTTAAGTGTGTCTCCTACGGTTCGTGAATTATGCGGACATGATCGAGACACTTCTCAACAATAACCAATAGAGGAATCTGGAAATTCATATGGCTCCCACATATTTCTACGATTACTTTGCGATCGAATGAACCACTTACATACGATACCAATTTCCCTTTGTCTCACGATAGTTTACTTATCCGAGGTTATGATCGTCGGTATCTCTGCATACCTAGTTCAACCTCACATCGATAAGTACTCTTTTCTCGTTCCGTGATATGTGATCCCTTGTGAGCCAGTCACATGCTTGCAAGCTAATTGGATGACATTTCACCGAGAGGGCCCAGTATATCTATCCGTCATATGGATGGACAAATCCCACTCTTGATCCATGTGTTTCAACCAATACTTTCCGAACACTCAATGCCACTTTTATAGCCACCCTGTTACGGTGTGGTGTTTGATGACATCAAAGCATCCATCCAGTAAAGGTGATATGCATGATCTCATGGTCGAAGGAATTAGGTTACTATGTATCAGAAAGCATATAGCAATTGAACTATTGAAATGACTTGATCTTTATGCTACGCTTATCTATAGGAGTATGTCCATCACATCATTCTCCTAATGATATGACCCTGTTGTTAATAACATCTCTATGTTCATGATCAGGAAACAATGATCATATATTAACCAACAAGCTAGTTTAACAAGAGGCTTTACTAGGGACTCTTTTATGTTTACAAATCACACAAGTATTAATGTTTCCTGTTAATACAATTATAGCATGGTATGTAAACATTTATCATAAGTATGAAGATATGATAATAACCACTTTATTATTGCCTCTTGGGCATATCTCCAACACTTTTGTATATGGATGTCGCCGGTGTGAAATGAAAGGGGAGCCTGTAAGTCCATGGAGTTATGTATATGTGTTAGAGAAACGCCTGGGGCGCTGGTCTAATCCATGCTGACATGGTGGAAACCTGCAGCGTAACCATAATGAGCTGTCTATGAAGCATTCTTCTTATAAAAAAAGGGTCCTATATTGAGAAAAAAAAGAGAAAAAGAAAAAAAAAGATTATGAAAAGAGGAAAGAGAGAAAAAGCACCATATTCCCATGGTAAATAAAAAGATTGCTGAGATGCTCATTGTCTGCTTGCCTTGTCATTTTGATATGGGGATTCTTCCATATCATCGGGCAAGGGGTACCCCGTTGGCGGTTCTCTATGATACACATGTACTTACAATGACAAGAACTTACCGGTGACTAAACTTGAGTAGCATGAGGAGCGGCCCTCGTATACAAGGGACATGAGATTCCTAACTTATACTTCGTCAAGCATGTACACCATCGTTTGTTCACTTTAACCTTAATCACTTCAAGATGCTTATGATAGGGGCAATGAGAGTTGAAAGCTATTAAGTACCATAATTTTTGGAAGCTCATTATGAGACTTTAATCCCTAATTCCTTCTATGAAGGCCTTTCTTCCACCATTATATATTGAGTCTCCACCTTCTATCTTTATGCACCTACTTTGAGAGCATAGTGGCCATTCTTAGTTCTGTGTGCATTGTCCCAAGACTAGTTGATTGATGCATAACTTTTGCTTGTTTTAAACTATTTGTATCTAGTCACTCTTATGAACTTTGAAGGTTTCCTATGCATTTATATTTTCTACTCTATGAGGGACAAGCTAAATACTATTATGCTATGTTTTCTTTATGTGAAACAAACAAACGTCTTGCAAAGCATTGTTATTCATGAATTTTTGTTTGTACCTTTTCATGTTGCATCATAGCTTCTTTGTCTTATTGCTAGAACTTTGTCTTTCATGTTATGATTGAAGTGCTATGATCCCAGCTTTGAATGTTTTACAAATACTTTGATCAAGTCTTTGATGGTGCATGTCACCTCAAAAACTATTCTTTCTTTTTATCACTTACCTACTCGAGGACGAGCTGGAGTTAAGCTTGGGGATGTTGATACAATGCAAATGTATCTATAATTTTTGATGTTCCATGCTTGGTTTTATCCACTTTCTTGTGTTTTGTCCACACTTTGGAGTACTTTTCATATGATTTCTTGGACTAACCTATTAACAAGAGCCACAGTGCGGTACACATTTTTCTGCTGTTTTTGGTTCTAGGAAAGTCAGAAAATGAATATTCTCGGAATTGGACGGGACAAAAGCCAAAGTGCCTATTTTTCCGGAAATCATCAGATGCCAGAATATGAGACGAAGAGGATCCAGGGGCCACCACACCACCTGGCCGTGCGGGCCAGGCCTGGCCACGCCAGGGGGTGGTGTGGCCAGCCTAGGCACCCCCTCGGCCTCTCCTTCCGCCTATAAGATGCCCTCGGGACGAAAATCCTAAGTCCCCGATCAAAAATCCACAAAAGAGTCTGTAGCCGCTGTCATCTCCATACCTAGATTGGGAGGGATCTGAAGCTCTTCCCGGCACCCTTCCGGAGAGGGGAATTCACCCTGGAGGCCTTCTTCATCATCATGCAAGCCTCCGGTGTGATGCATGAGTAGTTCATCTCTGGACTATGGATCCATGTAGTAGCTAGATGGCTGGTTCTCCTCCTTTGTGCTTTCATGTCTAGATCTTGTGAGCTCCGTTCATGATCAAGATCATCTATTTGTAATTCTGCATGTTGTGTTTGTGGGGATCCGATGGATATTGAGATGCTATTTCAGATTGATTATTGATTCTATCATGTCTTTGTTATTTGTTATCTTGCATGCTTTCCGTTGTTAGTTGCTATCTTGGCCAAGTAGATGCTAGCAACTCCAAGAGTTAGTATTTATGCTCGATAGTGGGTTCATGCCTCTGGTAATCTGGGGAAGTGATAGAAATCTCTAAGGTACTAGATGTGTTGTTGCTACTAGGGAGAAAACAACAATCCTTTGTTCATAGAACAATCGTAATTTTTACATTACACGCAATTCGTAAAGCAATAATCTGTTGCTTGTAACTTAATACTGGAGGGGGTTCGGATGATAACCTGAAGGTGGATTATTAGTCATAGATGCAGTTGGATGGCGGTCTATGTATAATGTTGTAATGCCCAATCAAGTCTCAAAGGAGTCAATATGATTAGTATATGCTTGTATGCTTTCTCGATGTTTGTCAATTGCCCCGCTGTAATTTGTTCACCCAGCATGTTATCTATCTAAGGAGAGCCACCTCTAGTGAACTATGGATCCCGGTCCTTTTCTTTTACATACAATCTATAAACATTTCTTGCTTTGTGTTTACTTTGCAAACTATTACTTCTTTCCATTCGATATGTTTAATCCTTTGTTTTCAGCAAAACACGGTGAGATTGACAACCTCATCGCAAGTTGGGGAGTTACGTAGTTTGTGTTGTGCAGGTATCCACATTGCTACTAGCACCGGTAGTGCGCCCTGCCAATGCTCAGCTAGTAACACCTTTGGGGTGTTTCCTTGCTCCTACTAGTTCGATTAAACCTTGGTTTCATAAATGAGGGAAACTTGTTGTTGTGATCATCATACCTTCCTCTTGGGGTTCCCAACGAGCTCTACATCAACACCGAGCCATCAATCACCATGGAGCTTCTTCATGCGCTTTTCACTTATATGCCCCAAACGACAATGGCATTAATAGGTAGGACTCAAATCATTAGGCCGAAGCCTTTTAGCACTAACATTGTAAATAGATGCATCATCAAGATTTAAAATAAATAACCCATTCACAATGGGAGCATCAGCCATAAGCATAGCATTCTTAGAGATTACACAACCATTGTTTGTACTCACAAATTAATAACCATCCCTCATCAAACATGAAGGTGATAAAATGTTTCGACCCATACTAGGAATGTAATAACAATTATTTAACTCCATAATAAATCCTGACAGAAGGTGAAGCTGCATGACGTGATGAATAATGCAGCAACTCTTGCTTTATTTCCGACGTGAAAATACACTTCGCCTTTCTGCACTTCTCTAGTCCTTATTAGCCCCTGCATCAAATTACAAATATGAGCAACCGATCCGGTATCAAATACCTAAGAGTTAACATAAGAATCTGCGACAAAAATGTCCACAACATTTACAACAAGCGTACCTGAGTGAGAAGTACTCTTACTTCCACTCTTCTTCAAAGAAGCCTGGTACTTGTTGCAGTTTCTCTTCCAATGGCCATGTTCATGACAAAAGAAACACGCAGTGTCTTTTGCAGGTCCAGCCTTTTGCTTGGGTGCAGGCTTCGGTTTAGAGATCATATCCTTAGCCTTGCCCTTCTTCTTCTACCAATAAGTGCCCTTTTTCTTGAAGCTAGGCTTGTTCTGCACAGCCATCACATGGCTATGCCCTGCACACTTCTTAATGTCACATTCTGCTATTTTCAGCATCCCACATAACTCATTAAGGCCCTTCTCCACCCCATGCATATGGTAGTTCGAAATGAAATGCCCATAGCTAGATGGAAGAGACGCCAAAATGAAATCAGTAGCCAACTCTTGGCCTAATGGAAAACCAAGCTTTTCCAAAGTATGACTGTAACCAACCATTTTGATCACATGGGGGCCTACAGCTGCTCCCTCTGCCACCTTGCATTCCACAAAGGACTTAGCAACATTGTACCTCTTAGTCCTAGCCTGAGTCTAGAACATGTCCTTAAGCGCGACGATCATATCATACGCTTCTTGATCCTCAAACTGCTTTTGAAGATCGGGTTCCATGCATGCAAGCATAAGACAGCTAACCTCAAGAGATTCATCACATGCTTTCTTGTAGGAATTCTTAAGGGCATCAGTTGCATTATCAGTAGGTTCATTTGGGATTGGGGTATCCAGAACAGTTTCCTTTTTATCAGCCCTAAGAACAATTCTCAGGTTACGGACCTAGTCCGAATAGTTTGTTCCATTTTGTCTATCATGTTCAAGAATCGAACGCAAAGCAAAAGGTGATGAAGTGTTCGGTGCCATTGATCTACAACATAAAAACATGCAAAATACTAAGCCATGTAACCATGAAAGAGTAAAACATATTAAACAATTTAATAGCATATACTCCCACTTAAATCAACATCCCTATATTGATACTAAGTGATTCAAGATCCACAATTAACAAGCCACTAGTGAGCTTTAGCATCACTGCTAGAAGACAAGGTAAATCAGTAAGCAACTTTTGCTAAGCATATCATATATGACTCATGTTGTTGAGTGACATCTCTATGTCAAAACTAGGCACCCAACCTTTATGCCCCAAGGTCCTTAACTGTTAAGATGACCTTGTTAAGCTCACCAACCCTTATGCGTGTAGGTATTCAATACAAACCCATCCAACTAAGGAAAACCGTGACACCCTAATTTCATAGACCCACCAACGATTGTATGCGGTATAGGATGGTGCAAGGTTTGGTTGGGAGGGCATGGTTTAACTTAATCTTTGTGAGGGATTGTTCTACTTCTATCAACTAAGCATGCATAGTAGTAAAACGTATAAGAATAGCATTCACATAGATGTGATATAGTATGGCCCATTTTCTCATGGTGATATCCATCGCCATAGAACATGTCCACCATGATGATCTCCATCTTCATGCTCTATGTGAGCCATCCTCCAAGTGATGAGTTCTCCAAGAACTAATACAAGCTATTACTCCTGACAGCTAGTAATTAAAATTACATGGTATTGGGATCATCACAAGTTGGTATGCAGGCCATTACAATAATTGACAACGCATTTGGCTCCAGCCGTGTTGCCCTACTCACGACACGCAAGCCATGAAAAAATACATACATGCATCACATACATTTTTGGGCCATACTGATCACATACATCCTGCAAAAACAAGTTGCGTATAGAATCGCATTCTACCGGGTCATGTGAAATCGCAGCACCTAGGAGCCTTAACGAGATACAAAAGGGTCTACAACTAAGGGGAGTCTAGGGGATCTCCCCCTACGGGGTTCGAATCTATACAATTTTCTTTAAGGATTTTGATCGGCAAATCAAATTTACCATAAACCGACTATTGTTCCGATTCGAGCAATTTCCTTTGATCACGGTACATTGATTCAGATTTAGGTCCCAATTCAATCAATCATATTGATCTTCGCGTGATTCAACTGGATTTATGTGTGTTGTCTACCCCGATGGCGGAAACCGACCGGTAGGGTAAGTCGTTCGACGACCTTAGAATCACGATCACAGAAAGCAAGATCATAGATCAATCCAGAACCACCGCCATACAAACGATCACACATTCATATCAATCTGCATATCACCATATGCAAACTTCCTGAACCTATGACTTAATAGCATCGGCTCTGATACCACTGTAGGGTAACATGTAGGCTACACTAGCGTAAAACAAAATGTCTACCGTGTCAACCAGGAATACTATTGTCATAGATCACGGGATTACCACTAGACGCGCAGTTGCGGAACTCGATGAAGCACGTCGGGGCAGTGTAGATGTTCTAAGTCTCCTCCTTGTCCTCGTCCCACAAGCAGCTCCCCTGTCAACACCCGGATTTTTAATCCCAGATGCCCGTTATGCCATACCTCGCAATCCCAGGATTACCATTTTTGTGAGACATAACAGATTGGATATCACAGTACATCATCCATTACAAACCATACATAAGGTCTTACACAAATAAGGATCTCATGATCCAGTCTTAATACAACAAGCAGCGGAATAAATATAAAGCATAGCGGTGGGGTCCATCTTCAGGGGCACAGTAATGCCGTGAAGGCAGATAGTCCTAGTTATCATAGCCGTCCTACTGGCCATCATCTTGGTAGTCTCCTTCATAGTCTGGCCATGAGAATAGCCAGGGACAAAAGCCATGAGTACTTTTTAAGTACTCGCAAACTACCACTAACAAATAATATAATTCTAAGTTAAAGTGCTAAATCTAAGTTTAACTATAAGGTTAAGTTTGAAACCTAAGCTGAGTTCTGAAGCAAGGAAAGATAAAATAAAGTTCTAGAATCACTTAAGCTGGGAAGCTATTGTCATAAACACAACCCTGTTGTGGTCAAGTCAAGATTCATCATTCATTTCATAAGTTGTTTGAAAAACATCTGACAACGAAACAGTATGGCCATTCCAACTGTCCATAACCGCGGACGCGGCTATTTGAATAGTTTGACACTCTACAGAGGTGGTACACTTTCACCACAAGATTCGATACATCTGTCAGGACTAACCCTAAATCATCATACTTAGTATGCAGATAATCAAACATAACCTTCCCTTTACACAACCTAGTATAAGCACCTCTCCTATGAGCATGGCCTCCCAACCATGACCATCAGTCATCTTGGCCACTGCATAGGTGGACAACATTGAGAGGTAGCCTCAGCTCAAACCTCTCCCGCGAGGGAACTAATACTAATGCATATAAATTTCTAGCTAAGCCTTACCCAATTCAGGTAGTGTGGTTGTACGGTAAATTTGGAATGGTATCGCATTCGAATCCAACCATCAGTTTTATAAAAAGGCTAAGGCTCATGCCTCAACATTTTTATCATCATAAACCATTTGTGTTTCTCAACACATGTCAAAACATCTCAATAGAATGACTCATCATTCCAAGGTTTTCACAATTCATTTTCACCAAGTGTTCCCATCTAAAGTGACTCAAGTTTTTGATCTACTCTAAACTACTAAGTTAAGAGTGTTCACTAAGGTGGAAAGATGATGGGTTCAATCTCATGCCATAGAATGACATCTAAAGCTTATCTAAATAGGTCAAGTTTTATACTCTTTATGCTACCTTCAAAACAAGTAAGGGGTTTGTGTAAATTAAAGGAAGTAAAGCTTGAAAATAAGACTTGGATGAAATACTAGTCAAGGTAGTATAACTCAAGCATGCCTAAAGCATCTTTGCTAAACCATCTAGTTCAATCCTAGCTTGCTAAGCATTATACTTGCAAGTGTTATCTTGCATTGCTAATGGTGGCTTGCAAGTACAACTTGTAAGGGTTAACTTGGATAGTTCTAGCTTGCCTTGGTTCGTGCAGTGGTTGAAGTTTTCTTCTTCTTGGTAGAACTCCTCCTCGTAGACTTGGTCGATACTATCGTCTATAAATACATACGGAGTACACAATCACCAAACAATACTTAACTAGTTTACTTAGTACTCTAAGGCACACAATCGATGATCTATTATCATCACAAGCATCACAAGTTTTATTCAATAGTTTCCTCCTTTTTATTTTAGAGAAGTAATTTCTACTCATTGAAAAATTAACTAAGATTTAATATTCACCACTTAAAATATGGGATCATGTGGACACATGTCATCACCACATATTCTAACATCTGGGAATGTAATTTAAGGGTTGGATCAAAATTACTTTGGTTTTAAGTTCATTATTTAATGATTTAAAGTGACTAGAAATGCCTATATAGCATTATTTTGGTACTAGTCCAAAGTCACTGTATGTAAACTTTCAAATTATTACATATTCATATAGGTATGATGAAATGTGATTTTTGAGAGTTGGAATCAACTCAAAAGCTAACTTGGTTGATTTTATAAAAATGTTGCAAGGTACAAATGCTTTTGTTTTGTTATGTTTACTAGGAGATATCTTTAACTCTAATTGAATTAAATCCAACGGGCTTGGATAGATCATTTCAATACCTTTCAGACAAAATTGGTTTCATGCAATTTGGAGTTGTCAAACTCCCAGAATTGATTTTTAAACTAGTGGACAGAAACTAGATTAACTCTAAATAGAAAAAACTAAATTTGAAATTTTAACATGCGCGGGAACTAACTGGGCCGGCCCATCTACGCATAGTGCACGCAGCGGGCTGCCTGACATGCGGGCTCCACCGGTCAGCGGCACAATTTAACCGAAGCGGTATCTAGCATCCTGGGCCACACGATCTAAAGACGATCCAACGGTGGGAGGTCATCGTCGACGACGGATCACTCCGGCGAGAACATGACCTAGACGCGGCGGTGGGATTCGATAGGGGGCATACCAGGGCTCAAGCAAGGTCAGTGAGGCGGGCAAACGGGCTGGTAGACGACGGCAAGACGAGGCGCGGTTGCAGTGGAGCTTGGGGTGCCCTAAATCGCAAACAGAGCTCGAGAGGCTTTGGCTATAGGTGGGTAAGGTTCAGTGAGAGGTGGGGAATGGGTGAGTGTGGAGAAATGGGGCTGGGGTGGCCGCTTTATATAGGGTCGACGAGGAGGCAGAGCGGGCGACGGTGAGGTCATCGCTGACGACGATGTGGGGCTCTCTCGGCATGGGCGAGCGCGGAGATGGATGCTCTGTTCCCCGGCGGTCCTCTGGGGCTTAAAGGCATGGCAAGGCGGAGTCTCTACTAGTCGGGAGCGTGCGGTGAACTGTGCATGGACGGCGGTGTTCGACGCTGTTCCTCCGGTCTGCTGGTCACGAGGCGGCGAACAACGATGTTTGGGCGGTGGCTGGGCCTGCTGCGGGAGCTGCCACGCAATGCTAGGGCTAGGCATGGTCGGTGTTGCTCTAGCGGGCGCGGCGCTCTGGGGTGATCGGCATGGCGGACAGCAGCATGGGCGCGAGCAAATGAGGCTTGTCCTCCGCTTGATTTTGGTCGGGGGCTGGTCGAGGCGAAGCGGTGGGATGGCGCCTGTCTCCCAGCAAGCGAAGGAGAGCGCAGGACGGGCTGGGGCGAGCGGTCCATGGTCGACCTGGGGCATGGCGTCAGGCGGCTTGCTACAGGAGCAGACAGGGGAGAGGGAGAGAGATTTAGGGACGGGGTTCTAGCTGGGGGAACAAGGGGACCAAGTTAGGCCCAAATGGAGACCAAAACTACTGCTCACTATAGTGTTTTAGGATTTGTAAGATTTGTGTGGTCTCTGGTTGCAAGGGTTTTAAAAATGGAGCTTGTTTGAGTGGTTTTTGAATTAGTGGGATCTTCCCATATGAAATAGATTCAATTTTAAACTGTCCTTTAAAATTAGTATTTGATTGTTTTTTAGTAGATCACAAAGTGAGCCTTGGTACCTTATTATGTGTACTAGCAAGGGGTGCAGAGATCCAGAATTATTTCTGTTGGGAAGTGAGTGCTAGGAATAGCCAAAGTAGGCATGATGGTTAATTTGGCCAAGATGACCATTCCCTTCAATTATTCATTTTGAGTTGTTTTTCTTTGGGAAAAGTTTAGGAATGATTTAGATGATGTTTATTTCACCTAAGAAACATTTTACAAGCAATGAATCACAAAACCATGGCAATTCAAATCAACTCCTAATTAAATGCACATACACATGAATGCTTTCATATTTTTAAATGGAAAAGTTTTTGTTAACCCTAATTTTGATGATTTGGATCTTAATAAGCTTGGATTAAAGTTTTGGGATGTTACATCCCCTTTGCGCGGCTCGTCCAAGTGCTACAGCTGCAGCACCTTCGAGGTATCCACACGTCCGGAGTGGAAACGGCACACGCCAGACTGCTAGGTCTACACGTGCAACACAAGTGTGAGAGGAGTGGCGGCTGGGTGGAATGCTCAACGCTATTCAGCTCACCTCACTCTCTCTTATATAGGCATCTCTGGTGGGCTTCTACATTAGCAACCCATTAGTAGCCTAAGCCCGGTCTAATTTGGATCCAATCCTCATTAGGCTTCTAGCCCCTAAAGTGTGTGACCCTATAGGTTCATACACGTATAGACATGACACGAGTACACTTACTCCGTCAATAGTTGGTAGCGGCCTCTAGCAAGACGTGCCAACTCCTAAACACATATAAACATCATTCAGACGAACCATCACAAGGTTAAGTACATGTCTTTCCCTTTGCCCTATGGTATTTGGTCTAGCTCCAAGCTGACCTCTCTTTCTCAATACTGTGATTCGGAATCCCTTTACTAGGTTAACTCTTAACCGTATGTAGCACAACCATGCATTTCTGGATCCGATCACTCGAGGTCCCCAGATATATCTCTCTCAAGTAGAGAGGAGAGAATTCCATCTTGATTGACCAATGCATTGTAGCATGTATCAGGACAAACCCGGAGCTACCTTTATAACTACCCAGTAATGGATTAGTGTTTGATAGCCCCAAAGTAGGTCGATCCACATCTCAAGTACATGCGACAATCCCAGGTCTAAGGACAAAATGTACATGATGTGTAGAGAGAGATGCAAGTATTATTGCCAGTCTCAAGTTGGGTCAGTCCAACCCCATGTTCATAACATGTTTCCACATCATTGGTTTGACATCTCCATGTCTATGACTTGTGAAACATAGTCATCAACTAATCGATGTGCTAGTCTAATATTCACGTGTGTCCTCACATGAACTCTGACTAGGGACAACTATTAGATAACCATACAAGTAAAGAGTTTCACTTCACATAATTTCCAATCAATACAAGTTGCCTGATATATGGATATTCAAGGAACATTATAATAACTCATGGATACACATAAAATATAATCATCTCTATGATTGCCTCTAGGACATATTTCCTTCATGCCGAGCCAAAGCTCGAGTTGTGGCATGAAGTGTGTTCTATGTTGTCTTCCTCCATCCATGACCCGGACGACCCCATTGTTCACATGGACACGCCTAGGACAACGACTTAGGTGGCGATAGTTCGGCCAGCCTCTGTCTTTCCCTTTAGGATCCATAAACTTTCATCCACCTCTTGATTGATTTGGCCACCGTCGTCGTCTCTCAGCTCCCTGCATCACATCTACCAATCATCTTGTCCATCAACAACGCATCTAGCAACTATCCCAGTGTCCTTCTTATGCACCGCATAAAATTAATAGGGTTATTTAGAAACAGATTCAACATGAAATGGTTTGACATATAGAATAGGTACATACATTTTATTAATAGGCCAAATGGCCCATGGATCAATTGCAATGTAAGATAAGACAATTTATCTAGTGAAAAAGTAAGGTTATCTTACCAAGTAGTGGCAAATCAATTTGTGGCATGCCAAATAGCTAGTGTCAAACAACCACTATCAAGAACATGGATCCTTCATGATATCTCTGAAACTGTAAGTTCCATTATTTTCTAAGAATATGTCTTCAGTTAGATCAATAGTAGGTAGGCTAATTGAAAAGAAATCCAGTAGATTGTCCTCCGTATCACATAACTATTGGAACCCATGGATCCAAGACCGATTAGTACCTCAAGCACCATGTACTCACTTTTGGAATGGATATCCAAGACTTATTGGTACCTCAAGCACCATGTACTCACTCTTGGAATCGATGGATATCCATCTTGGCCAAATAGTGCATCTCAGGCCAACATGATCGCCATGATCTTGAGGTGCGCTTGCCACGACAAAGCGCTTCTCTTCCACCTCTCTTCTTGTAGTGCTGCACACCATCACCACTGGATCCTTTTGATCGCCAGCATGGGGCAGTTGTCTCTCTAGAAGGTCAAATCAATACCAGAGGCGTAGAATTTTAGCTTAGTCTGACAGCAAAATGAAATGCATCCACATCTCGCTGTCACTTCATCTGTTTCTAGTGGTAGAATATTAGAACCAGTGTCATGTACAGTCGTACAAAATAATAGTATTCAGTTTCAGGGTTCATATGCAGGCCCTTGAACTTGAGGCAGTAGCGTCACCCTCGGAATTGAACTGTAGGCACTGAGCGGAGACCACCATCTGGCCATGGCAAGCAGAGCTGGCCCATCGACCAAGCGCTCTAGCATCTCGTGCTGCCACCAAAGACAGAGTTGACCTCACGACATGATGGAACAGAGCCACCCAGACCTCCGTGCACATCTGAACATACAGTGGAAGCGTTGAACAGAGGGGCCCGCATGGCTGCATCGGCCTTTGGCTAGAGCCTGTATCACAATTCCTCCAATGATGTCTGCCTCTGCAGGTCGCCGGCCTGTGGCTAGAAAAGAGGAATCTATTGGAGGGCCATATGTTGCCTGGCACACGCACTAGAACTAGAAGGAAGATTGGCCTATGTAGTCCATCGGAGACTGCAATAGCCTCTACAGGTCGCCGACAGGGAGGTTGCTGGCGGGGCCCGTAGCCTTGAGCCTTAGTGTGGAGGTTGTCGGCATAGGTCTTGCACCGGCTATCGCGCTGATTCCATCTTCGTGTATGCCCGCGGATGGGGGGGCGGGAGGCATGCCACCACTGAATGGATGCGGAAAGTAGTGAGGAGATCATGTGGGTGGCCGGTGGTGAAGAGCTCCACGCGTGGGTGGGCGGCAGCAGCGCTCTCACACAAGACGGAGGGTCACGAGAATGTGGCGTGACCGTTTATTTTACCTAATTGGTGGCAGTGGATGTAATATATTGGACTGGAAGGGGTAAAGCAGTCCAAAAAAGTGTAGGAACGGTGAAAACGCTCCTTCCTCTATTATTAGGTACTAGCTAGATACCCGTGCGTTGCCACGGAATAATAAAAATTGTACTCTCGAGTATGTGCATTTGTCTTGTAGCCATTCATGAGGCGAGCTTTTCGGCACTTGCTATTTTTGTTGCTATTCTGTGGTGCTTCTCTTTTTACAACATCCTATTTTCCTTGCTATTCTGTGGTGCTTCTCTTTTTACAACATCTATTTTATGGGTGTTATTTCCTGCAAAATCTTGTGTCGTCCTCTTATTGTGAAAATTCATTGTGTTTTCTTCAGCTTGATATTCGATAGTTGCGATCTTTTGATAACCTCACCCGCCCAACATTTCATGATATTGTTTACAAAAATATATTCATATATTAGCTAGAAAATAAGCACATAAATTAGGGCTGATATGATTCTTAAATAGACACCACGACAACCATAATAAGTTACTATTGTCCTCCTTTCTTGTTCACGGGCACGGTGGCGGTCGGCCTCTTTTTTGGCGAGCAAGGGCGGCGTGGCGGTCTTTCTCTACAGTGGGGGCATCTAGGGGTGGCACCGCAAGGGGCATCCAGGGTGGGGACAAGGGGGCATCTAGGGGCAACGACGTGGGGGCATCTAGGGGCGGTGGCGTGGGCTACACATCCGTGGCAGTGGCCAGTGGGTTATGGGGCGGCGCGGGCTACACTCGAGGGGAGCTGCGTAGAGGAAGGAGAAGACCGCCTACGTTTATTTGTATTTTTAATATCGGCTAGCTCATCAATATTGCCACATATGCCTTACAGGTGGGCCTCCCATGTCAAAATGGTTGTCAATTCATGTGCAATGCTACTTTAGTGTTTTATGAGATAACAAAAAAAATATGGTAGATTTTTCTCCTAAAATATAAAGTGGTATCAAAGTTGAAATTTCGCTAAAATTGTGATGATTTTATGCAAACAAAATCTGCATGATTACATGCTTGATGTCAGCCACATATCTAACTAATTATATATGATGAGGTAGTTATTTGTCGTAAGTAATGTAGATATCCCATTTATGAACTGGATGCAAAATCAGCCGTTCCGTCAAGCACATGTAATGTGACCAACGACAGTCAAGCTGAGGAAATGTGCTTGTACCTGGACAAGCGGTCATGAGATCAAGCCATGCATGTAGAGTAAAAGCAAAGCAGTTTGAAAGAGTAATGCTGCACCTTTGTCCGTAGCAAATCATCCGTAGACAAAGCCATCTAAAACGGTCGCAACAGTCAGCATCCATGGTGAGCGAACGTTGCCTTGCGGCAAGAGATGAGGAGGAGGAAGCGACACCGTGGCGCCCGGCAACCATGCGCGTGGCGCGCGACCACGTCGGGCTCTTCAACTTCATGGGTGTGCTAGTCGTCTCCTACTAAGCTCTGTTACGGGGTGAGTGGGGCTACAGGGGTGTCCAACCAACTGATTTCTTGAGACAGAGCAGTGGTGAGGCTAGCTATAAGATGAAGAGCTTTAGAGGATGTTGGAGATTTTCTCATTCTGGAAGAGAATATAGTTAGTATTATCCTATTCATTGGCACATAAGAAACGGAATTGATATTTTATGTTGCCTACTTAACTCAACGAGAGAGAGAGGACTTGTCTGGATATATAGCTATATCTGGATGGTAAACTCGGTCTGACGGGCTCGACCTGAGTTTCGGCGGCTCGGAGCGAGCTGGGCTCGGCCCGCTATAGGTGCTAGACCAAGCCGAGTCAGGGAAACTGGACCGCGGCCAGCTCGGGCTGGACCGGGCTCTCGTTTGGCTTGACTTTTTTTTCCCGAATTGAAAAGGGCCAAATTGTACACTGATGGGCTGGAAAATATAGGCCTGCTAGATCGATAGAGCAACGCTGGAAAGCTTTGTGTCGTCTCTCGTCTCCAGGCTGTGTTCTATGTCGAGCTTCAGGCCGCCACCGTCCAGACGATGTCGCTGCCACCTCCACGCTCCTCTCCGCTATCCTCCTCTCCGTCGCCACCCAGCCACCGCCACGTTCCTCTTCGCCACCCACCCCCTCCGCCGCCGTCCAGCCGCATACGCACACGCCGCTGCTGCATGCAGACTCCGCCACGCTGCGTCGCTGCCACGTCGCCTGCACCGGCGCTGCCATTGAAGAGGCCCACCCGTTAGTGGCGTAGCCTTACCAGGCTCGCGAGCTGCACCGAGTTGGACCGAACTCGTCAGAAGCTCAGGCCGAGATCACTTATGCGGCTACCACCGGCATCGAGCTGGCTCGGGCTCGCCATGTCCGTACTGACCTTTTCCCGGCTCGTCGGCGAGCTAGACCGAACCAGCTCGTGTCCAGGTATATATATAGCTAGTTTGTAGGAAAATAGTTATCTATAAACGTGTTTTTTCTTGCGGAATCTACAAACGTGTTTCAAGGCTTAATTAACTAAAGAAAACTTTGTTTAGATAAACTAATTTCTGGATAAGTAATTTTGGAAAAACAGATCGGATAGACGTTTTAGCAAAAACACATTTTAGCTATCCTCAATTTCTCGGGACAACGGTGTTCCTCCCTCTCTCGGTGTACCCGGCAACCTGGCGGGCTTGCCAAATAGCCTCTCCAGCGAGCATGCAGCCGCCAGATACTATCACAATGAACTCACCAGCGGCATCCACGACGCTGCCAACAGCATCCTCGTGGAATGAAAAAATGCCATATCTATCTAGTTGATCTAAAATACTCCCTCCATCTAAAAATAACTGATTTATCTTTGTCTAGATTCGAATATATGTATATACTAAAACGCGTCTAGATACATTAAAATCTATTCAAGTTATTTCTGGACGGAGGGAGTACCATTAACTCGTAGTGATTCTAGTGTGCTGGATGGAGCATCGATTTTTGCCCTTCTATTGATTTCCGGTCTCTCCCTGATCAAGAGAATCATAGCCCATCGGCCGTTGCCGCAATACCGTTGTTCTTGTATGGGTCCATCGATCAAATCAAATAAAAGCGAGTCCCAAGCCCAATTAACACCGTGATTCACTGTACGCTCAGTGCCATCCAGCTAGCTAGCAGAGTATTCGTGTCGCTGATCGTGGGTCTTTACGAGAATCGCGACATAGGTCAGCTTTCTCACCTTTCACTGAGCGACGTTGACCAAGGCGTATGGAGGAGCAGGAAGCCTCGCCGGTGACCGTGGTCTACGTGTTGAAATCCTTCTACCGCGGGATGGCTTGCTGCGGATAGAGGAGCGGGAGGCCTCGCCGGTGACCACTGCATGGCGTATGTGCTGAAATACTTCTACCGCCGTGGAATGGCCTGCTGCGGATGGAGGAGCGGGACGCCTCGCCGAACGCCTGAGAATTCATGGATAGATGATGAGAGAGAATAGACTGGATTTCTTTTCAAACTCCAAACGAGGAATGGTGCAAAACGGGTTTTAGATTTTCCTATAACAAATGTGATTCCTATTAAAACCTATTAGAAGTTAGTAATACCTAAAAAATCTGCTAAAATCGCTTTCTATAAATTGATTGCTAATCTCACTTATCCAACGGGGTGCGTGTCTGGTTGGGATGAGATATATAGACGAGAGCGTTTTTAGGAGGATGTTGAAGGGAGAGTGCGGTGGTGCGAGGTTGGGATGAGATATACTCCCTCGGTTCACAATTACCTCGCGTTCTGAGTTTAGTCAAAGTCAAACTTTACAAACTTTGACCAACAATATAAGGAAAAATATTAACATCCATGATTTCCAATGCATACAATATGAAAATATAGTTTATAGAAATTCTAATGTAATAGTTTATGTTATTAATATTGATATTTTTTCATAAATATATGGTCAAAGTTTAATTTTTTTAACTTTGACTAAACCTAGAATGCGAGGTAATTATGAATGGAGGGAGTATCGGTATATATATATATATAGGTGAGAGCGTTTTTAGGACGAGGTTGAGGGGAGAGTGCGGTGGTATATTTTTGTAATTAGTTAGAGTGTGACACGAGGCATTCACCATACTTTTAACATTAATACTTCCTCCGTTTTAAAATATAAGTGTTTTAGCTTTGTTAAAGGAGTGTATCTAAACTCTTTTTAGTGTGTATGTTTATTCTAAATATATATGAACTTACACACTAAAATGGGTCTAGATACACTCCATTCACAAAGCTAAAACATCTTATATTTTAACACGGTGGGAGTAGTAAAGATAGATATAGATATAGATTATGTGGTTTTTTTACCCCCTAATGTGCCCACGCATAGGAAGCACGACTGAGACCACACGGAAGGTTTCGCGAGCAAATGGGGAAACACACGAGCAGCAGTACCTAGTGGTCACGTTGCCAACTTTTCTGCGTTTCGGTTGCACGCTCCCATTCCCCCGGAACTGTAGCACTGTACTCACTTTATGGCCAAGTTGTACCTAGTAAGTTGCAACCCCAACAGGCAACAACGGTTGCGTGCTGCGACGAAACTAAAACGAGGGAGATCCCCAATGGAACACGCCGTGGCATGGAATGGAGAACGGCGAACTTTCCTCGTGCTGCCGGGGGAGCGAACGAGCTCCTGATGCGACAGTAATGGCGATGATGCGACGAGACGAGCGGCAAATTAGTTAACGTCCCCTTCTCCTTAGATTCAACGGCCTTTCAGTGGATGGCGACAGACAGCGGTATGCAGCTCGGGTAAACCCTCCCTCGTCCTGTCGTACACATCCGACTGCCTGTGGCAGTGACGCGCAGCGCGAGGCCGGAGCAGCAAAACCGGGAGGCCGGAGGAGAGCTTAACAGCCGCACGCGTCGGCCGCTTCACGTCGTCTCCGGTACGTGCCACCCACGTGCTCCGCGCGTCTCCTTCGCCGTGACACCCGGCCGGGAGGAAGCCACGCACGAGTGCAACAGTGTCGTCAACGGTTCGGTTGATCGCTGCTGAGCACGACACACGTACTGGCAGGTCGATCGTGTGCATTAACTTTTCCACGTTCTAAAAGAGTTCATGTTGTTCGAAAATATGTTCATGTTTTGAAAAGAAAATATTCAAGAGTTCCAGAAAAATAACTGACCTATATTAAATATTTTTATCAAAATGTTTACTGTTCACATATTTTATCATGTATCCAAAAAAAGTAAAATACAAAAAAATATTTAAAAAAGGAAAAGGAAAATAAAGAAAAAAGCATTTGGGAAAATGATTGCCATCCCCGGACGACATCGTCCAGATCGCAACCACACGCGCTCGTGTGAACCCGCGCTCCACGCATTGACCATGATTTCCGCCGCTTGCAGCCTTTTATGCGCGTGCCACCCTGCCGTTCTCTGGCAGAGCTCTAGGAGATCGCCAACCGTCCCCAACTCCCTCTGTCGGTGACCACCGCAGAGGCTCCAGACGCCTTTCACGGCCGTCAGACGCTCAAGCCACGCCTCCTCCATCATGAGCCCTCCTCCGCCCACTGCTTTGGCGGCACCACTGGTCGCCAGATGCTCCGCGCGCCGCCCACATGGCTGCTCCTTCCGCTGAGCCCTCCTCCGATGGGCGGGTGTCATCAAGGCGAGGCGCCTGACTGATCCCGACGCCCACCATGAATTTCACCGACCTGCTCGCCTCCTTCCGTAGCAAGGGCCTCGAGCTCCCCGGTCTCGTCCCTCGAAACCCTAGAGTCATATTTTTGTGCTTCCTTGCTTCTTTGCTACCCGCGGTGGTCAAATTTGCTACATACGTCTATCAGCGTTGCTACATGTGACAGACTATTTTGCTACATAGCATGTTTTTGCGATTGTATCTTCGTCGAATTCGGTTTTGCTACATTAGAAGAAGTTTGTTGCTATAACCGTCTTATGGTTTTGCTACAACAGTGTCAACTATTTGCTACAAGGTCTTCGGCGAGTTTTTTCTAGCTATGTCTCTGGCGAAGTCGTTTTTGCTTCATTAGCATAATTTTTTTGTTGCATGGTTTCCGACGAGGTCTTCGGCGGGACGTTCTATTTCTGAGACGAACCGTTTTTTGCTTCAGAAGCAAAAGCGGAAACATTTTGCAGCAAAATCAGGTATTTTACAGCAAAAAAGGATTTGGGGACGATTTTGGGACACGTGCCGGGCGCGAAAGGAGGACGATGGAAGCTTCCGACGCCTAGCACTCGCCTTTATTTTTAGAACTGAAAGGAAAAGCAAATGAGCCGGCCATGCGGCCATGCGGTGGTTCTGCGGGCGACGCGAGGATTCAGCTCGCTAGTAACTAATAAAATGGGCCCAAACTTAAGCCCGTGCGGCCCAACAATGCCGTATGGACGATCTGTCACCCTACCACTGGATCAGGTCAATCTGAGCCGTCCAACAGTCGTGCAGCTCCAAGCCAACCATTTATAGCCCTATCGCCGCCACGCTTCATTTCTCTTCCCCTTCCCCCACCCAGCACCTCTAGGGTTTATCGGCGGCGGCGGCGGCGGCGGCAAGATGGTGCAGCGTCTGACTTACCGGAAGCGTCACAGCTACGCGACAAAGTCGAATCAGACCCGGGTCGTCAAGACCCCAGGTACCCTCGATCTGTTCTTGTTTTTCTTATTTTGGTTGTGTTCTCGATCTGGTTCTGCTGAGTTCAAGGCGTTGTTTGATGATTTGTAGGCTTGTCTTATTTCAGGTGGAAAGCTTGTTTACCAGTACACAAAGAAGAGGGCTAGCGGTCCCAAGTGCCCCGTTACTGGGAAGAAGATCCAGGGAGTGAGTGATGCTGAACTTGCTTTACTTCAATTTACAGTACTCCTTTTATTCTCGGTTTAGTCTAGTGTTGTTTGGGGATTTGCATTCATACTGAAATCAAGCCGGCGTGGTGCTGTTGCTATCGGTGTGCTAGATCTGCATTTTCGTTCAGTATATGGTTCTCGTTTGACGTGCGTGGCCCAACTGTGATTATAAATACAGCTAATGCTGCATTGTGCTCTGGGAAAGCTTTGGATAACACTTTTTTTTTTGTCAAAATAGCTAAATTAGGAATAATTTACAGTTTCGTGTGGATTGAGTGTAGTAGGTAATACGAGCAATACTTCTGAAAATGCTTGTTTTATGTGTCATTTCATTGGCATTGTTTGCTGTATTCGTGGAGAAACAAATATTATTTTGGGTATTCTTCCCTTTGTATGATGGGTGCAGCATTTTGGTAGAGACAGTTGCTGGTTTATTATGAATATTTCTCTTAGTTCAGTTTATCATTGTAGTTCTCTCAGGTCAGATGTTAGGCTAGATGTTTAGTTTTTACCATCAAGATTAAAATTTGTAGAACTTCCACCCTGCACAAATGTGTGTTATTCAAACCAGTACTCTGGCTGAGGATTTTTTTTTATTAGTATACATCTGTTCTTCTGAGTAATGCTTTCAGCATATCAGGTACATGATCCTGGCCTACTTTTACGCCTGTTATCTCACTTCCAATATTTTTTATTTATCATGTGTTCTGTAATTTCATTGTTGACTGCACTTTTAAGTTGGTTGTATTAGTAGGAAAAAGTGCATATACTCTTCAGTTGGTTGTATTAGTAGAAAAATGTAGTGCAAGATGAGACAGTTTTGTTTGTTGAAAGCTATCAATCTCATTTGCCACTAAGTGCTGAGTTGGCCTGTGAGTGATGCCACTTATTTTTGTGATAGTGGTTTGAATATTTCATCTTGAGTGCTCATATTGTTGATACTTCTCAGATTCCTCACCTGAGGCCTACTGAGTACAAGAGGTCAAGGTTGTCTAGGAACCGCAGGACTGTGAACCGTCCTTATGGTGGAGTGCTTTCTGGACCTGCTGTTAGGGAGAGGTCAGCAAATGAAGCTTGAATACGATTTTTGTGAAGTCCTATATTCTGTTATCATGTAATCTCATGAGTTGCAACTATGAGCAGGATTATTCGTGCTTTCTTGGTCGAAGAGCAGAAGATTGTTAAGAAGGTCCTGAAAATCCAGAAAACCAAAGACAAGACAGCCACAAAGTAGAGCTCCTCTGAAAACGGATGCTCACTGCTGTTTTGTACACAGTGAAAAGTATTTTTGATGGTGGTGATGAAAGGATCTAGTTGCCTCGTGTGAAATGTAGCATGTGAGTGTAGGGTGTTCCAAATCCTTTTACCTCTTGTTATATTCGTCATGATTCTGAATCTCTGATCATGTCTTTGAACTTTAAGCTAGCCAGACTTGTTTGTTGCACTCTCTTCCTTAATGAAATGCTCCCTCGTTTATGCCCGCTTGTCATGTATCCTGGGAATTCTGTTGTACTGTTGGACAGTGATCAAAGATTGGGCTACTGTTATGTTTGGCTTATTTGTGGCTTGGTTGACAAATGGTTCGCAAAGAAGATGACTAAACATTAACTGTTGTATGGATCAGCATGATTGTCTCATTGCATTATCGATGGTAGCGGACCATGAAAATGTAATTGGATTGCCAAAGGAGGTCACGAAACATTAACTGCTGTATGGATCATCATGATTGGCTGATTGCATTATCAATTGTAATGGACCTTGAAAATGTAATTAGACTGTTGAGTACTCCCTCTGTTCCACAATATAAACCTTTTTAGCAAACTGTTTTAGCTTTCTAAAATGGCTTATATTATGAAACAGAGGTAGTAGTTTATTTTGCAATTGCATATCCTTCTGTTGGGCTTAGGCTACCCGATAACCTTGCTAGAAGCCTGGAAGGATGACCATTTCTGAGGTGCTGCCTGCCAACCCTCAGCAGAGACGAAAACAACATGGCACTCTCGGGGTAGGAGTGCACGAGGATTCTGGCTGAAAAGCAATGATGAAGGCTCGGCCCATCAAGAGGATTGTGGTTTGAAGGTATGTCAAACCATTGCAATTTTGCAAAGGGTCCCAATTGTAACTTCTAACATATGTTCATTACTCTCAAAATGTATACACAGTACACCCAGGTATGTATAGTATATATCCTTCTCTCTGTTAGCTCTGCTGTTAACAAGGGTATAGCTCACTATATACAGTACACATGTAACCCAAAACTGAAAAAACAATAGCTGGTGTCTTTGCTAACAGAAACGCTAACAGATGAAGGCGGCTCACTGTATCTGTACATATAAGCTATATGGACAAACACCTCTGACTCCCTGTAGGGCAAATCATCTAGTACTGGGGCATCTCGGCAGGCACAGTTGGGCTAAGGAAGGACTCCCAAGGTATGTTGCACTTCCAGTCATCTTGAGAGTCTACTCCTAAATCGAACGGGAAGTTGAATCTCCCCGGAGCCTCCCACTCATTGTTCATGCTGAAGGTATTGCCAGGCTTTATTGTGGATGACTCTTGGTTCCTGCAGCTCATGCCAAAGTTTACATCGGCGGAAGAATCAATCACAAATCCAGCGATCTGCTCAGGCTGCCCGAACTGCGCATCGAAGAGCTGTGGCGCAGGGTGCGCGGGCTTCTGTGATGGCTGTGTCTGGAATGGCAAGATGATGGGACCTTTCTGGACTTCCTGAGCTGGACTGCAGTTGAAGCTTATGACCTTGCATGAAGAGCCATCCTGTGTGTTGCTGGGCTTCTGAAAATGCTGCGGCTGCTGCTGTCCCTGGAAGCCATATTTACTGGTGATAAACTGACTTGCTGGTGCAGTGGCAGCTTGCGTTGGGTGGGAGGAGCTCTCCGAAGCAAAATGTGAAGCTTGCATCCCAGAGAAGAGATCTTGCTCAGTTGCCCCAGGCAATGGAGACCCCCAAGCGTGAGAGAGTGCTCGTTGCGCCATGGAGCTGGTCTTCTTGAAGATCCTGCATATGGTCCAAGAGTCCTGTTTTTGGCAACAGAAAAGGCATCCTTCAGAATTTGATACATAGCATTGGAATTTAGCTCTATAACTACTGTACATAAGTCGAGATGCATACGTTGAGCGGTATGTTCTTGTCGATCGGTCTCTTGGGAAGCGATGGATCGGTGAGCGAAGGAAGCCTGAACTCATGCATCATCCAGTCGGTTTTCATCCCTCTTGCCG
This sequence comes from Avena insularis, assembly GCA_023614405.1. Lineage (NCBI taxonomy): Eukaryota > Viridiplantae > Streptophyta > Magnoliopsida > Poales > Poaceae > Avena > Avena insularis. The sequence goes on from CM042692.1 coordinate 116,256,930, forward strand.
CTCTGCCTTTGTAGAAGACAAGGGACTTCTTCAGGCCTATGCACCTGGTTCCCTCGGAGGAGTAAATCGGTCTATCTGTTCCTGTGGCTTTCCAGAACCCAGCCGCTGTGACTCGGTTTGGCCTCGCGCTGTTGCGATACTTGCGGTCCCTTGGGCAGTAGAAGTACCACTCCGTCTCGCCGGTGCTCGCAAGCTCTGTCGTTTAGAAGAGACAGTGAAGTTAGATTTTTGCAGTAAGGTGTGTGAACCACCTAGGTTAGATTGTCATGCAAAGAAGATTAATAGTACTACTGATTTCTTCAACTGAACCTCTAGTAGATGGATGAGTGTCCCTGTTACTACTTAACTAGATCAATGAAATCAACTTATATTGAGCTGCAAACTAGCAGTACTTTTTAAGATACAAACTTTGAAAACTCAAAAGTCAATTGCATTCCAATCTATTCTTGAGAAAAGGATACTTAACAAGGAGATAAAAGGTTCGAACTTACTTGGCAGATCCCAGGGATCAAACTTGTAGATGTCCAGTTGCCTGATGAGCTCAATGGAGATGGGCTTTTGCTGGATCTTCTTCTTGAGGTAGAAACTAACTAGCTCTTCATCGGTAGGATGGAACCGGAACCCAGGCAAGAGGATCTCATCTGATTTCTCCATGTTGACATCGTTTCCGCCTTCCATATCTCGCAAATGTAATGAACCCTAAAAGCCGTGCAACTTGGTCACAAACTTACAAAGTCCTTGTAGTGCTTGTGCAGTAAGCTAGTGAATGGGTTCTAGGGATGAAGCTGCTGAGGTGAAGACAATCAGTTGCGATGTAGATCTATTACACACCAGGTGTACTTATATATGAGGCATGCAAACTGGTCTCAAGGAATTTGTTCTGCATTTAATAATCCGTTTTAGTTCCTTCTCTGTTTGAAAGCTGTCATGATTTGTTTAATGCTGGATCAGTATCTCAACGAAGACATGCTGAGCTGCATGAAGGGATCGGCAGTCACTTTCGGTTCACACTTAGAATACTCACGACACGGCAGTCAAAATAGTTCTTAAACTGTGCGGACACTTGCCTTGCAGATTTTGTTTCGGTTTTCCACTTAATCTTTAGCCTTTCACAGATAAACGATTTGTTTTTTGAACATACTACTGCAATACACGGCAGTAACCGAAACTAGGACACTCTTCTTCAGCATTTTTGGCTTCATGAACGTCAGTGAATATTGGTACTCCCTCCGGTCCATATTAATGTTCTCAACTTTGTCTAGATTCGGATGAATCTAATCTAAATCATTAACTAGGTACATCCGAATCTAGATAAAGTTGAGAACAATAATATAGATCAGAGGGAGTATTCCTTTCTTCGCAAAATAATTTGTTGATATTCCTTTCATTTCTGAAACTAATATTCGCCGTTTTTTCTGGTTAGTCTGGGCTTTTGGGCATTAAATAATGTGTGGTAACAAATAGAGTGCTATGTATTTGATATTTGATTTAATATAAGCCTAGATGTGCGTGTGATAGGGAGAGAGAGAGAGTGAGTCCTACATCCTGATTATTCAGAGACAGTGATGGCCTTACCGGTGCAAATTTTCTGCACATTTTTTATGAATTGGCGTGGGTGACTCTGCAAGTGAGTGCTGGAACAGAAAGTTCTTACTCCAAGTACAGTTTTGTAGACTAAATTTTATTCGCTTGAGTTGCCACCGTGGAAAGCCGGTCCAATTTGCTCCAACGGCGAGTCAGCTTGGTTAACCGCACGCTGGTCACTCACTCCACATGGCACAATTGTCTCTTGCCCGTTCCACACTCTATAAGGTTATGTATCCTTAAATATTATTACAAGCATTTGAACATCACAAGTTGAATAGATACGCTCAACCTCATGAGTCTCTGTGTGTGTGATGTTATATTGCTCAAGTTTGTTACTTTATGTTGGTTCTGCTCTTTGCTGGCATGTGATCTAGTTTCATGGTTTTTTTTTTCGAAATGGGAAACAGTGTCCCGGCCTCTGCATCAGGCGATGCACACAACTTTTATTTATTATTCACATTGATTCGCAAAAGCCATTACAGAGATCATACAAACCGGAATCATCAAAGCTAAACATTGAGCAAAAACGATAATTATATCGCCAGTTCCTAACGAGATCTATCGAACCCCTATCAACCTGTTTCGACCCCCCATGGGCACCCACACTGTTGCCACTCGCCAAGAGAAGCTGAAGTGCCTTGGCATGGCGACACAAACTCAAGTGAAAGAAGTCCTAGAACCGCACAGCATATCCACGGAGTTGCGCCCACGCACACGCTCTGGATGTCGCTGCCTTCAAAATCTTCTGCCAATCCGTCATCAACATGTAGATCAATGCGCAGACTCTCGTCACACCAGCCACCGACACCACCTCGGTACCAAGCAGCATCACCTCCGCGCGCGCTAGCTGCTCCACCCTCCTGCCACTTCCGTCCAACGTTGCTCCACAGGCGATACTCCCAAGAGAGAACGCGATACCGACACCGCGATAGAGTCATCGCCTGACCCGAAGATCTTAGGGTTTGCCCTGGAGTAACACGATTGAGGTCAACACAAGGTGCACGACGATGCCTTCATCAAGGTAACGGCGTGGTGACATCGCCATCGCCTGCCAATGGCTCGGTTTTTATCGGCACCTATGTATTCCCGCCTCGCTGCTGGTACTGGAAGACGGATCACGAGATCTGCCAAACCAGCCGCAGGCCGGCCACCTTCGACAGAGAAGATGACCACCTCCACCAAACCCAACCCCCGCTAATCCCTATAGCCGGTGAGAACTCCAAAAGCAATGCTCTCAAGAGGGAACGGTGCACAGGACACCGCCATCGCTCGATCCCTTGGGATCTGAGGTTTTCCCCGGAGTTTTCTTAGCTAGAGGGACGAGGGGCACCAGATTGCCGTCCGCCATGTCGCTGCTCCTCCGGCCATGCCGTAGCCGCCGCACGTCAGAGATGCCACGCTGCTGAGGTGCCCGACGTGCATCCCATCCGCACGAGGATTGGTGTCATGTGCCGCCGATCTACGCCAAGGAAGACGGGGGAAAGAGGAGGGAGGGGAGTTGGGGGCTGAGGCGGCGGGAGGAGGGAGAGGTTCGTGGCTTCTGCGTTTCACCAGGCACCATAAACCTTGTGAACTTTATTTTTACCGCAAAGCATCATCTATTAGTATTCAAACATGATTTTCATAAAACTGTCTGGTTGAAAAGATAACAATCATCTATAGCAGCAGCCGTACTTGATAATTGTCCGCCTCGATTAACTCAGCCCTGACCACCACACGTGACGAGTTGACTATAAATCTACAAGAAACAAAAGCAAACAAGATAGTTACGTGCAAAAACAACCGCTGGCGATCATACCTTTCAGGGTGAAAACCCAGGGCTTAGCTTTAATTGGTTGTGGCTGGTTTTGAGAGCGTAGACTTTCTTCAGGATAAAAACCTTAGATCTTTGATCGGACGATGATGGTGTGTGTGTATTGTTCCCTTCTTGAAAGCGTCGTTTTTTGAGAAGCTGGGCTTTTGATGCTGTCTTGGTGGTGGTAGTATTGTTGTTTTAATGAATGAGTTACCGTAGCGGGACTTTTTTTTATAATTTTCTTTCTTTTCTTGACTGTGTGCATCCGTATAGCCGCTAAAGCAATGCGTTGTTGCAGAGACTGAATGTACTTGGTATCATATGATATTAATATATGCTTCTTAAAAAAAACCACTGAACTCGCTCACTCATTGAGTTACATATTTTCCTGACATGGCCACATTTGCCCCCTCTAAGGGCTCGTTTGGATGCCAGGGTTCCCGGCCTTTTCCCTGGGTGAAGAAGACGCGAGCCCAAGTTGACCCGGGGCAAAACGACCGAGCCATTTGGCTGTCCACGAGTGGGGAAAACCGGCCATTTCCACGTCCTTGCCCCGGGAGATCTCTCCACTGGTCTAGAGGTCGGGAGGGAAACCCTCGCCTGGCTCGCGCGCCACGACAGGGAGTAACTCGTCCGCGCCGCCACCCGCAGTCATCCGCCGCCTCAACTCCTGCCGTCTAGCCTCTTCCTCCTCCGTCCCCACGGTCCCTGCCGTCCTCCCTCGCAGTCTCCGGTCGGATCCCATCGTCCTCGCCCACCTCCGCCCTCCTGCCCGCTCCCGCAAGGTCAACGGCGCCAAGAACCTCTGAGCCGCCCCCGTCTTTCCGGAAGACGCCCTCCTAGGCCAAGCTCGACTCCGCCGCTCCTCCCCAGCCGACCTCCGCAAGGTGAGCCTCTCGTCCCTCTCCCCATCAGCTTCGGTTGGAATCTTGCTGTTATACATGCTGTCATACCTATTGCTGTTGGTACTGATGTTTGTAGAGTGATCTTGTTGGAGTTCTTGGTTTTGCTGAGAATAGCTAGTTGATCTGCAGTGTAACAGGACAAGGGATACAATGTTTTTGTGATAAAATATCTGCAGAATTTTGCCTTTCAGATCGGCTAATTGATCTGCTATGTTTTGCGGTTCATTCCCTGAAATTTTCAATCAAAATGCAGTAATTAGTGATTATGGCGTGGGAGAAAAGATCATGTGCCACTATATTGTCGGTAGGTCATGGGCAGGACCAGAACGGCGGCGGCATGGTGAACTGCGGTGGCGGGAGGGTGAACGGCGGCGAAGGACGACTGGGGGCGAGTTCTGGGTCTATCCCTTCTTGGTCATGTTTGTAAAGCAGGACACATCACCCATACCGAGATATTTTAGACTGAATTTTTCTGAATGCATGAGTTCAGAACGTGAGGCATGAGCTCCTTGTTCTTAGTTGTGTTCGGCACAAATGTCAGATCGATGTATGTCCCTTTGGGTAGCAGTTGTACATGTGGTATGTGTGTACAGTTCTGATGGATTCATCGTAGTGTAGTTGTTGAATAGATAAATCATACTCCAACCTCTGAAATAAGGTATTGCATGCTTAGTTCTTCCTTATTGTAGTAACTTGTAGTAACTGATTATGTGGTTTTTTTTATACCATGTGACGATTATGTGCTTGCATAGAGTGTGCTATTTCAAACGGTAAGAAAACTGGTCATTTTGTTTCTTTCTCTTCTTTGGTTCTCTCTTGCTTTTATTTCAGTAGGTACTTGTCTTACAAGAGCTTCCACTAGTTTTCTTTTTGTCAAATTAAAAGTGACAAAATTATTTTCTTGCAGATTCAGATCTTCTGTCAAAATTATCTTTTCTTGTATATAAATCTATATTTACATGGTTAAGTTTATTGTCATGGTTGTCATAGCAAACTAGTATTGCTCTACTGATTAATGAAGAATAAATATTTACGTGGCATTTACTTGATTACTAATTACTTGATTGTTATGTCCTTATGTTGCGGGTGATACCATTACCTTCTATAGAAGAGAATATTGTGTAGAACTTACACCTGCATACACCTACATACTGATCAACTCATTGCTGGAGGTCCACCATTTACTTTGGCTACTTGTCATTCTAAAATCACCGGTGAGCACATTAACACAACCTTCTTCCCCTTATGCTTCTGTTAGGCATCATTGTCAGTGTCACATCAAAGTTCTCTACATGCTTTTGGTGACACTGAATCTGTGTATTACAATTTTCTTGTATGTTACACTATTTCTTTTGCATGTTCCGAACCAAATAGTCTCTGCTATTAGACTGATGGCAAATTGTTCTTTTGGGTAAATTTGGAGTCATAACCAATCTGGTGTAGCTTCGCAAACTACTTATGCAAGCAGTTCATCATTTGCTTGTTGTGTACTTTACAGATATGTAGTAGTGTCATTTGCAAACAGTTCTTAAATTATATTGTAAGTAGAAGTCATTGCTGGCTGTTGCTTGATTAGAGCATGATGTTTGTTATACAATAGTGCAATAGTATAATTATAGTTTAGAACTGCTTGTTATGAAGTTATTTATTCTTTATTACCATTTATCCTATGTACCAAGTGATCTATTGTATTGAGAAAAAGAATTGTCATTAGCTTAATCCTGACAATTCATGTTTGGTCCACCAGGGGACGAGTAGAAGACCATAGAAAGAAGCTCATGGTAATGTTCCCAACAGGGTGATCGTAAAAGTTCTAGCAGCGGCACGAATCATCACGCCGATGCATGTCTTCTTGGATTTCATATTAATGAACTATTTATGTTTTTGAATGGGAGTAATGGACCAAGTTGTCAATATTTGCATCTCTCTTATGCCTAAGCATGCGATACTTCTATGCTACTCTAGTTCAAATTGAGCTATCTATCTTGTTTGGTTAAGTTTAGATAATTGCAATCAGTAAATTATTGCCGCAAGATGTTTCTTTTTGTAAAAAATGCTTCAAGATGTTCTGTAATATTGTGTCTTATTGGACTTTCTAGTTTTATTATTACTTCTGATGTTGTTGAATTGAAATAAATCAATTATCTGTAAGAAATTTGTAGAAGTTCCTATTTCGAGGAGTTTCAAAACTGTCTATTGTTTTGTTTGTTTTCCTGATAATTTTCTGCATGGGCTTCCTCACGTCCTCTTCCCCTTCTACCAAATGACAATAGGGAATGGGCACAGTTGCCCCCCGATGGGAGGGGATCCCGTGTGTCAGTGAAAATCCACCCTGGGGTTTTTGCTTCCCTGGTTTTTTCACACCTGATAACCAAATGAGCCCTAAAGAGGCTCTAAATTGATGTACCTACAGGTTCTTCCCCTCTCGCTGTCACAGCTGAAAACCACAAACGAAAGCAACCAAACACAATCAACAAGCCATAGACAACGACGGGAGAATACGGGGCGCACTCGATCGATGATCAGGACAAGGTTTGGGCCGTGCGCAGTCAAATACTCATCAATCTTCCTCCCTGTGTCCCCTAATTACTGGCAACAGAGTATAGCAACCCATCAATCTCCTAGTACTCCCTTCTTTTAAAATATAAGATATTTTAGCTTTGTTAAAAAGGTGTATCTAAAATCTTTTTAGTACATAGGTTCATTCTAAACCTATATAAACCTATACGCTAAAAGAGGTCTAGATATACTCATTTTATAAAGTAAAACATCTTATATTTTCAACGTAGAGAGTACTTCCCAAGGATTAGTTCGCTCTTGATCTAGAGCGATTCCGGTCCCCTGCCGCGATCAACTCACAACCCACGTTGCTAGAGCAGATTATGGGAGGAGTGAACGTCAAAATCTTCAAATTCAAGGGATCTATTTGCTCTTGGTTTCCTGCTTCTTGGAACACATGAACATATTGCCTCGCCTTGACACGAGCCACGTCACCTAAATGGAAAAAGGGTTTTATACTATTTTTTTTAAATAGAGGTGATACCCAACCTCTACATTTAAACGATGCACACGACCATTTTTATTTATTATTTAACATGTTTATTAAAAAATATAGAGATCAACCCGAAACCACCTTACCGAAGACTCTTAAAACCTATAAACCTGGCGAAGGGGGTGGTCATACCGGAGCCATTATCTTCACCTTACACATACACACATCATCATGAAACCACATACCTCACCCAACCGCCCAGCGACGAGCCAGAAGCACAAACAGGCCCAACAGACCCTCAACACGCACACCGCACACGCTTGAGAAGTTGCCGCCGCCATCTTCCGCCAACCCATCTTCGAGACAGGGATCTAGGCTTTGTCCTTGTCAGCCATCGGTGCCGCCACGGTGCTAGACATTTCCACCATCGTGCGCGTTCATCATCACAAGTCCATGTTTGAGACCTTGCTGCACCAGGCTGCCGAGACCTGCTGCTGTCGACTCGATAGATGAAACAAAGTCCACCTTTGTTACCACACAAGAAGCACACGGAAATTAACGTCTAGCCACCAAAATCATCCACTTGTCCATCCAGCTGATGTATGTCTCCAAAGATGATGCCCTCACGGGGGTGATGACGCAGGAATGCCGCCATCATCCGGAATGGAAAGCCCGAATATCACTAGAACACATATGCAATGAGAAATGCCTCCAACAAGGTAAACTATGCGCACAGGTGCCACCGTTGACGGCAGATCCTTGCACATGTCACCGGCTGGGCCACCAGCTCCTCCCCGCCATCGACCACCATGCCCCAAGGGCGAGTCCAATCCGACTGGGGTCGTTGCGAGGATGGTGCCGCCGCATTCCGTCACCGCCTGGATGGACCGCCGAAAGAAGAGGAGTCTGCTTTGCTGCGCGACCGACACATGGTCATGCACGCGACGAGGAACACTGTCGATGCCCTCACAACCGTGTTTGCCCAACCACCACCATTCCGGAGTCGCCGTCTCGGAGATCCGACGGCCTTGATCGTTCGTCATCTAGAGCCGACCGCCACACCCGGTCCATAGGTCCCCCGCCACGAGAAGGCCCTAGGGAAAGGAAATGAAGGCCCGTCGTTCGCCGTATGCCGCGCGGTGCTTAGTCCGCCAGCTTCCTCCTGTGGAGGCATGCGGTAGGGGAGATGAGGGTGGGGGAGCGGCGGTAGCTAGAGTTTCACCCGATCCGCTCCTGGGAGTGACGTGGAGTAGTATTAATCAATTAAACACATCACATAAGATGCAACAAATTGATACAAAGAAGAACACTTGAGATCTACGATGAAACTAAGAATCCTTGAAGTCTGTCGTCTCTAGTTTCAACTTTTAAATCTTGGCTTCTAAGACCATGGATGGGCAATTACTTTTGCCAAAGGAAAGGTGAGATGGCAAACACACCACAACTTTAGTATTTACATTGTAAGGAGGTTAATGGATGAAAGAAACAAAAACAATGTACTGTATATTTTTTCGATAGTACATACAAGTGACAAGTTAAAAATACTACATTGCACTTCTCCATATTAAAGAACTTGTGTTTCTTTGGGCTCGTGCCATGGCAAAATATTTGAGTTCTTTGATGTGGCGAGAGTAGGCCTTTTGTTTCCGAGCTTTTGCTCGTATGTAACTTTGAGGCGAGGCTTGTTGAGTTATACAACATTTCAAGGTCATTTTGCAGGCCAGTAAGAGGAGATAATCTTTTCACGAGGTGGTAGAGAAAACGTCCTGCTAGAGATTATCTCCCGGTCTCCAGACAAGTAATTTCTATCATAAGGAACATCTCTTTACACTTGCCATCTTTATCCATGCGCATGATGACATGGACGACATGATTTTCCACCGCAATTCTTGCAAATCTAGTACAGTACGCATTTTCGTTCGATTGCTAAAGCGACAGAAAAGGGATTGCTAAGAAAGCAACATCTAACATCCAAATGACAGCATCGCAAGCATTATTTTTATCTTACGAATAGCGTTACCAGGTAAGACACCAGCTACAGCTGCTGATTAAACAATAATGCAGTAATTTAGCCTCCCCGAGGTTGCATCTTGATGTCACTGTCGCTTCAATTCTTTGCATTGATATTTGAAGAATTGAGAGCCGGATAACTCCAAAAGGTGTTCTTTTACACCAGCTCGCAAACATGTAGGCGTAATTCAGATATTTTCAGGAAATTTATAGCTATTAACCAGTAGACTTTGGCCAGCAGCCCACATTTTGACTATAAATTCCCTTTCGAGCATATAACAATCTCACAACTTGCAAGACACTCTTACATATCATGTTCTTTATTAAATGTAAGTTTGCATTCACACAAGCATGAAGGGTCAATATCAATGACAACTTAGCACTCTGTACAAGGAAAGAAGCAAATCTGAATTAATATTATATACTCATGGATAGACCATGTTAGAAAATTTGTTTTTTAATTGTTTCTTCTGAAGTTTTGAGTTGAAGTTCTGAATTAAGTTCAGCAAGCATCTCTCAAACTGCTGCGGTAAAAAAAATCTTTCAAACTACTATATTTTACACGGTACTAAATTATTGTTGGTATTCTAATGACACACTTTAAAATTATTTTTCTCTAATTATGTGTTGTCTCTGGCCAAAATCAAGCATTTTGTTTTCGGGATGTCATATATTTTTAAAATATCATTAGATATGCACCATATTTAGGTTCCATACTAGCATCTAACAAAGAAATTTCAAAACTAATAATTAAGAGTTTCTTTAGATAATTTTGTATGTATTTTTTTTTGCGTTTATGTTAATCACGTAGCCATGTTGTGTGGTTCAAATATAGATATGATATTTTATTTTGGTTTTTGCTAGTTCTCGGTCGTCTGAGAATTAGCTTAGTGCTCAGTCCGATCTAGGACCACAAGATTTGCATAGTGATTCGTGTGTTACGTAGTTACAAATAGGTTGCAAGTGAGTTGCAACTAAGGAAAAGTGTCTATAACCATTTGATGTGCCTCGTTATTTGTGCTACATGGGAGTTACAAGTGGGTTGCAACTAACCGAGAGCTAAGATAATTCTTGGTTGACCGAGAACTAGTTCCAATTTATTTTTTGCAAAGCTTCAATCAGGTCAAAGGGTTAACTTTATATGAGCATATAGAAGGGTGAATGCGCTTGATTGATACTAGCTGGGAACGGCGCGGCGGCATGCCGCACCCATGCTATCTCTTTGTGTGCATTACCAAGGCTTGAAGTGTTGTTCTGGTGCATTTAGGTTAGAAGGTAACTCTTTTCTTTTTAGTTGCACCGCCTAAGAGACTGCACGTCCAGACTGGCGAAGTGAACAATTGGTACTGAATTGCTGACCAAAGTAGAAAGGCCCTCGTATACGAATATGCACATATTTCTGAAGATACATGCGCAGGTCCGACAGAATTGCGAAGAGACCAGAAGATACGCATCCGAGATAGCTCACTTTTTTATTACCAGGATTTTTTATGTTTTGCACATCTTAAATCACATCAATGATGGAGTTATGCGTGTGATAATCAAAAAAAATCAGAACTCCGAGTGGGTGATAATACATTCTCCTAAACATCTGAGTAAGTGTGTGAACTATAATATGGAAAGATTGCATTTTGATACTCTATGGACCTTGTCATTCGGTTGAACTTGTGCATGCATGCCTGCACGGGTTATGCATCTCCCCATCCACATCAATCTTGCTTAGTAGCTGAAACAATGATAAAAATATAGTATGTGCCAGTGCTAAGAAAAACACAAAACCAAAACCAAACTAAGAAAACTAATCAATGGGACAGTATTAGTTGGCACACATTGATCAATACTCCCTCCATTTTAAAATATAAGATGTTTTAGATTTGTGATGCTAATGTATCTAGACGATTTTAGTGTATAGGTTCGGAGAGGTTACTCTGAACCTACACACTAAAAGGTGTCTAGATACATTAGTATCACAAAGCTAAAACATCGCAATACAGAGCCTGGCAGCCAGTCCCCATAGTATTGCTTCATTTCCATCCAAAATTCATGGAATTCTGCAGCACAACAATTGATAAAAGATAGAGAGATCGTCGACAAGTATGGTCGGCAAAGAGAAAAAGGTTGATATCCTAAGTTTCTACACCTAAAAATCAGATTTTTGACACCCCAGAAGTACACAGATTTCCTTCCTTAAAAGATAATGAAATAAGCAATAATAGCAAAAATAAATGGAGCGATTATTATATTGGTATAACTCTAGTTCAACCTTCTCTTTAGGACACCACGATAGCTCATGGTCTAGAAAAGACAACAAGCTACTGACCTATAGTTTAGCACTCTCATTACCTAGTACTCTCAAGGCAAGACACCCAACTTCTTTAAAAATAATCATCATATTTTATGTAGACTTTACATACACTTATCTAATACTCATGGTATGACTAACTTCTTTTCGTTTTATCTCTAGTACTCATCTAATACTTATCTATATTGTGACACAACCCCAACTTCTTTCCGTTTTGTCTCTAATACCTTGATTAAGTCTTTGTTCTCGCAACTTGAAAGTTCTCATGGTATTACTTAACTAAAAATATGAAGACACCGCCGGAACAGAGGAAAATCGAGCAATCTTCAGGGGCTGCTCAACCTCAAGTTAATTCCTGTGAAGCTCATACCAAATTTCTACCATGAGATTGGTCATACTATAAGAATCTTAATTTAATTCCAGGTGGAGCCAAAAAAAATGACTTCTACCAATTTTCTCTTTCATCTCTATGTAATTTAGAGAACAAAGTGTAACAATGCACCATGAGATTATTCATACCATGAGAATCTCAAATTAATTCCCGTGGAGCTGAAAAAATTACTTCCACAAAAGCTGGCAACCAATTGGACTATAAAAACTAACCTAGCCCCGAGCATTGAGCTGACAACCAATTAGACTACAGAAACTAATCCAAAAAACATTGCCATGAGAAACCATACACTGTCTTATAATAGAAGAATAACTGCACATTTAAGAGCTTGCCTTTTATTACTAAAGAGAACAAAGAAATTGGAGACACCATATTGATAGCCACAAGAACGATTGCCTTGCAAGAAGAACGATACTGATGACTTCTCAAGTGATTGGATTCTCATAGACCTATGTATTGGACATCTCGAAGAAAAAAGGAAAATCTCTGCAGTGCCACCCAACCACATGAATCAGTTTTAAACGAGTCATCTTAGAATAACTACAAATCAACATAAAATGAATTGGGGTATCACATTTTTTTTCTTCATTGCAAGATTCATTCTAGAGTTTAGAACTGCACATTCATATCATGTTGTACTAATGGGAAAATAAAATCATTCTCTTGCAACATAACTTAACTCACTCATATCAAAATACCTTGGTTTCTGAAATTAATTGTCAGTCCAAACCTTGGTTCTTCGTTTGTAAAGAGCGGCACAATGCAGTCAAAAATGTGATCAAGCAGTCAACAATCAATTCAGGCAGAGCTATGTCCACCTATAGGTGGGCACAAATTAATAAAAGAAAATTCTACACTACGATAATACTTTAGTAGGCTAATTTTGATTTTTGCCTTAATGGAAGCGCAGAACACCAAAAGGAGGAAATCCAAACATATATATGTGACCACACTCGTAATTAGCTAGCTAAGACAATTAATCAAAAAGGAAAAATACATTAAATCGAAGCGAACATTGTAGGTTCAGTTCGAAGTGGTTAATTAGAAGCTCATTTTGAGAAGTGAAAGAAAACATAGAATTATAATGCCTAATGAGACACAAAAAAGATTGGACACTACTCCACCATCGAAACGAAGAAACTCTTTAAGAGGAGAAGGCAGTCACTAAATCCAGGCAATAAACCTTCCCTCGCAAACAACAGGCAAAATAATCAGCATGCATCCCTTTCCCCTCCTATCGCTCTTCGTTCCAGGTACCAGAAAGAAGCATCACACTGTTTACAGTAATAAAGAGGAACACCATAATAGGACCGATCAGGACAAAGAGCTACAAACAAACAACACGTCAGGAAATAATAAATAGGGGAGAGAGGAAAAGACAAACAAGGATTACCTTTTAGTAAGCAACATTCTGATCTGAAAATGGAGGATTCTCGAGACATACTGGGAAAGGAAAAACAAGATCTCATATTAAAAACAACAGGAAAAAAACAAGAAGTAGCAAAAGGGAAAAAAGGACTCACATTTTATCCTCCCGCGAAGATAGTCGAGTATAAACCTCCTAACAATACGATTAAGAGAAGCACTCTCGCGAGAAACCAAAGGAACCGACAAAACTACACAAAAAACACGCATTAAGACAGGACCACATAAACTAATCAAAGAAAAAAATAAGACCACATAAACTAATCAAAGAAAAAAGTAAGCTCTTTATTATTCCTATCCATGTCGAATTAACAAAAGGAGCCCATAAAATGATAAGCGAAGCACATAAAATAACGAACAAAGAGAAACACAACATGAGGACATGAAATAATAGACAAAGAGAAAACGACATGAACGCACGAAATAACAAACCGAGCACATGAGATAACAAGAGAAGCACATGAAATAATCAAAAAAAAATACAAACAACGGATCACATGAAATAATGACGATATCACATGACAAATGGAACAATCAACAAAGAGAGACAAACATAAATAAATTTCGTACCACGAGGCGTTGAAGAAGAAAGCAACCGAGATGAATATTCATCAGCACGAATAAACGGACTCGAATGCAGAAATAAACGAATAACGGACAAAGGATCCACTGATCGACCAGGAAGCATACCTAAATCCAATCACAAATATTAGAAACAGGAAGAGCCAAACAATCAAGGTAAGAACACGAGCGGGAAAAAAGGACACGTCGCCATACCAGCAGACAGAGAAGAAGATATTGCCATACAAGCAGAAGACGACGACACGGAAAGAGAAGCACCTGCAAACAACAATAAGAAGACGGTATAACAAAAATGTAAAACAAAATCATGGCAGAAACAAATAGAACATATAGGCCATAACAAACAAATCTAGCCGCGTGAAGATACAAGAGGACGCTTCCCAAGCCTAACTGCACGATGTCGAGAATGCACATCAGAAGGGGTAGAGGATGAAAGCAAACCCGCGGGAGCTAAAAAAATGAAACTGGTTAAAAAAGGTTACAATTCAAAAAGGAAAAGGAAAAATGATAGACCAGACCTGAAGAAGGGCCACCACGAGGAAGCACAAGGGAAGCAGGAACAAAGGTACGACCACCACTGGGAGGAGAAGAATCGGGCACAGGAATAGGCAAGCCACGACGACGGATGTGGCGACCATGGTGGCCACGAGGGGAAGCATGTGAGAGGGAAGCCATAGGAGGAAGTGAAATGAGAAGACCATATATATAGAAAGATGATGAAGGGCATCGTCGGTGTGGGTTGTAAGATGTCTAAAAAAGGAGAACAATATGATGCATAAAAAACAAAAAAATATGATGACATGTAAGGTAAAAACGAAAGAGCATGACGATAAGAACAAAATAGCATGATGCCAATGCTATATAGGAATAAAAACATGATGAATGGACACAAAATAACATAATGAAGGAACCAAAATAACATGATGAGATGGACAAAATAACATGATGAAGGATGACAAAAACAAAATAACATGATGAGATGGACAAAATAACATGATGAAGGAGCATCAAAACAAAATAGAGCTTATAATATTCATGGAAATAAAATAATATGATGAGCAACAAACAAAATAACATGATGACCATACCAAAATAACATGATGACCATACCAAAATAACATGATGAGATGGACAAAATAACATGATGAAGGAGCATCGAAACAAAATAAGGCTTATAATATTGCATAGAAACAAAATATCATGATGACCACAAACAAAATAACACGATGACAATTTATAATAATATGCACCGGAACAAAATAGCATGATTAGCAAACCAAAATAACATGATGACATCAAGAAGAAAACAAAATAGCATGATTAGCAAACCAAAATAACATGATAACATCAAGAAGAAAACAAAATGAATCTTTTAATATCACCAAATGAATGTTGCTAGAGCCACCCAAGAATGTACCAAGAGAGAAAATATACATTGCAAGACCAACAAAGTTAATCACTATGGGTACACAAGAATGCACACAGAAGAAGAGGGGGACACGTGTCACCACACAAAAAATACTCATGGGAGCCCAAAAATCCCACAAAAAAGAGAAGCTTGTAGGTTTAAGATCTTTAGATATTTTCCTATTTTTGGTGCACTTAATTAGTGGGTGGATAGTTTCCTTATTAAGCTTTCCAAAACCATCTTTGTTGAATCGGTGACTCAGATTTAGATTTCCTCTCACCCAGGTAAGTCGGTCATCACCTCGTGGGCAATATATCAAATCATGTCTCTGGTTACGCAACCGGGACTCATGGTGCCCATCAACAAATTAGAGTGTTTTTCTGATGGACCTGATGATCCACAGTCCCTGGTGGAAAATACAAAGTCAAATAGAAAATGTTTGTCACCCCAAATGTTTTAGAGCCCCATACATCCTTCACTTGGATAAATTCACTCGTGCTTTGCATCTCTGATGGCCTTGGTTTGATTGGTCAGACCTGGAAAAACTATGGGTTGGCATGAGATCCTTGTGTGACTCCACTAACATGTAGCTCTTCCACGCCGCCACCCCCGTTTATATTGGAAACAAGGCAAAAGCTTATTTTCTAGCATCCCCGAGGCTCAATGGCTGCCGCCCTAGGGATAATGCCACTTCCATCTATAGCCTATGCAAAATAAAAAATCTAGAGCAGTCAACACACCCGTGTTAAATGATGCTTGCATTCATCAATTAAGAGTATCTCCAATAGTATTGCTGTATTTTGAATTGTTAAACTGAGTATAGAAAGATGAGAACGAAGGTTTAGCAATCCAATTTTTTCTCCAACAACATCCCTAGAAAATTTAGCAATCCAATCAATGATGTGGGGATGGGGGCAACATGCATTTAGGGGGCGGTGCGACCCACTTGTCAATGGAACAAAGGGATGTAGATGTTGGAATTATGTAACAACATTAATGTAACGTGTTTTCTCTAGACTACCGAGTTGTAGAGAGATAATGAGATAGATTAGGTGGTTACCATATATTGTAAACAAACCTGATCGTATTGATAAGATCAGGTCGATCTCCCCTTATCTCTCCCTCTTGGTAAAACCTCTCGATGTAATCTGTCGTGTGGCTCTCTATTTAACACGAAGCCGATCCCGAGACAAAGCTGATCGTTCCACAAATTATCATATGGTATCAGAGCTTCTCTTCCTAAACACATCTACATGAACCCATCCTCATCCTCAGCCGCCATGGCTAATCCCCTTCCAAGCCAAGGAACAACGGAAAAGCTCACCAGGGAGAATTTCCTCCTATGGGAGATGCAAGTGCTTCCCGCGATCTGCGGCCGCAGCCTGATGAGGTTCCTCGATGGAACTAACAAGGCATCGCCCGAGAATATCACTGTCGAAAACAGCGACGGCAAGGGATGCCACGAGGAGAGCAACCCCACTTATGCAGCGTGGGTAGAAACGGATCAGCAGGTCCTCTCTTACCTGTTGAATTCGCTGTCAAAGGAGATTTTGGTCTCCTGTGTCAGGATGAGGATGGCGGCCGCCGTCTGGCTGGCCATCACATCGATGTTCGACACACAATCCCGCACCCGCATCGCCACCCTCCGTGTCAAGCTCGCCAACACCAAGAAGGAGGGGAAGACCACACCGCAGTACTTCACTGAGGTGAAGACTGATGGCTCAAAATATATTCGAGCTTGTTGGGGAACCCCAAGAGGAAGGTATGATGAGCATATCAGCAAGTTTTTCCTCAGTTATGAAACCAAGGTTATCGAACCAGTAGGAGCAAGGAAACACCTCCAAGGTGTTGTTTCCAACTTGGAATCCTGCACAACACAACCACAGAACTTTGCCCCCAACTTACAGTGAGGTTGTCAATCTCACCGGTTTTGCTGAAAACAAAGGATTAAACGTATCGAGTGGAAGAAAGTAATAGTTTGTAGAAAGTAAACAGAAAGCAGTAAACAGTTGATTGTATTGATGATAAAAGAAAGGACCGGGGTCCATAGTTCACTAGTGGTGATTCTCCTTAAGATATATGACATGTTGGGTGAACAAATTACAGCGGGGCAATTAACAAACATCGAGAAAGCATACATGCCTATACTAATCATCTTGACTCCTATGAGATTTGATTGGGAATTACAATATTATACATAGACCGTAATCCAAACTGCATCTAAGACTAATAATCCACCTTCAGGTTATCATCCGAACCCCCTCCAGTATTAAGTTGCAAGCAACAGATAATTGCATTAAGCAAAGTGTGTAAATTAAACAATACGATTGTTCTTTGAACAAAGGATTGCTGTTTTCTTCCTAATAGCAACAACACATCTAGTACCTTAGAGATTTCTGTCACTTCCCCAGATTCCTAGAGGCATGAACCCACTATCGAGCATAAATACTCCCTCTTGGAGTTGCTAGCATCTACTCGGCCAAGATAGCTACTAACAACAGAGAGCATGTGATACGTCCAAAACGTATCTACTTTCCTGAACACTTTTGCTATTGTTTCTCCTCTAAACTTGTGTGATTTGGATGCAACTAACGCGGACTGACGCTGTTTTCAGCAGAATTGCATTGGTGTCTACTTTTTGTGCAGAAAATCAACTATCAGGAAAAATCCGGGCAGGAATCTGAGGCCGGAGGGGGCTGGGCCAGGCCACCACTGGCCATGGCAAGCCCAGGCCGTGCCAGGGGGTGGTCTGGCTGCCCCAGACTGCCCCTCGGTCTCCCTCTTCGCCTATAAGTTGCCTTCTGACCTAAAAACTCAGGGGGTTCGATGTTTTTCCAGAAGGAGTTCCGCTCCACCGCCACCACCAGATTCCACGAAACAGCACCAGAAACTCCGTTCTGGCACCCTGCCGGGACAAGGAATTGGAGGAGATCATTGCCATCATCATCACCATCGCTTCTCCATCGACCATCCATGTTTCCCCCATCTATGAGTGAGTAATCCCTCGCTGTAGGTTATGGGGATGGTAGGGATTGGATGAGATCGTTCATGTAATGGCATCAGATTGTTAGGGCATGGTACCTAATATCTTCTATTAGTGCTTTATGACTTTGTTGCGACTTGTTATGCTTAATGCTTGTCACTAGGGCCCGAGTGCCATGATTTCAGATCTGAACATGTTATTGATTCATTATGATAGTATTGTTTATGGTCTTAGCTGCAAGTTGTATACACACATTGTTGTTTGGAACCAGTGGCCCCGAAGTGATAGAAATTGGGATAACCGGAGGGAATGGCTTTGATGTGAGGATCACATGTGTTCACGGAGTGTTAATGCTTTGCTCTGGTGCTCTATTAAAAGGAGCACCTTAATTGCCAGTAGTTCCCTTGAGGCCCATGCAAGCAATTTGGCAGGACAAAAGATGTTGTGCAAGTTCTCATTGTGAGCACGTATGACTATATATGGAACACATGCCTAGGATTATCTAGTACTTGGATACTTTATCTTATTTATCTGCAATTGCCCTATATTCTGATTGCTATATGTGAATTGTCTTGTCCATGCAACGCCCGTCCATCCATCCCTATGCCTACCACACTCGAATCCTACTGTTTACTGCAATTGTTACCACTGTCTTTACTTTACTGCTGCTGCTACTTTGCTATTCCTACTACAAAACTGTTGCTACTGATAAACTGTTGTGAGCAAGATTGTTTCTAGGTGCAGCTGAATTGACAACTCAGTTGTTAAGGCTTATAAATATTCTTTGGCTCCCCTTGTGTCGAATCAATAAATTGGGTTTCACTTCCCTCGAAAATACTGCGATACACCCCCTATACTTGTGGGTCATTAGCATGCAAGATCACAAATAACAAAGACATGATAGAATTAATAATAAATCTGAAATAGCATCTCAATATTCATCGGATCCCCGCAAACACAACATGTAGGATTACAAATAGATGATCTTGATCATGAACGGAGCTCACAAGATCTAAACATGGTAGCACAAAGGAGAAGAACCAACCATCTAGCTACTACATGGACCCGTAGTCCAGGGATGAACTACTCACGCATCACACCGGAGGCAAAAATGGTGATGATGAAGGCCTCCAGGGTGATGTCTCCCCTCTGGTAGGGTACCGGGAAGAGCTTCAGATACCTCCCGATCTAGGGATGGAGATGGCGGTGGCTATAGACTCTTTCATGGAATTTTGATCGGGTACTTAGGGTTTCTGTATCAGAGGCTTCTTATAGGCGAAAGGGGAGGCCGAGGGGGTGCCCGTGAGGCACCACCTGTGCACGGCACAGCCATTTGGCCAGGTGGTGTGGCCATCCCCTGGCCCCTCTCCGTCTCGTCTTCTGGCTCCGTGTTCCCCTCGGTGAAATATTGACTTTGGCTTTTGTCCCATCCAATTCCGAGAATATTCATTTTCTGACTTTTCTGGAACCAAAAACAGTAGAAAACAGGCACTGGCACTGTGGCATCTCATCAATAGGTTAGTTCCAGAAAATGTGTAAAAATACTCCAAAGTGTGGACAAAACATAAGAAAGTAGATATAAAACAAGCATGGAACATCAAAAATTATAGATACGTTTGCAACGTATCAACATCCCCAAGCTTAACTCCTGCTCGTCCTTGAGTAGGTAAGTGATAAAAACAAAAGAATAATTTTTGAGGTGACATGCACCATCATAATCGTGATCAAAGTATTTGTAGAACATTGATAGCTGGGATCATAGTACTTTAACATAGCATGAAAGATATAGTTCTAACAATAAGACATAGCAACTATGTTGTAGCATGAAAAGGTACAAACAAAAGATTCATGAATAACAATGCTTTGTAAGACGTTTGTTTGTTTCACATGAAAAAACATAATGCGAATGGTATTCAGCTTGTCCCTCATAGAGTAGCAAAACATAAATGCATAGGACACCTTCAAAGTTCATAAGGGTGACTAGATACAAATAGTTTAAGAACAAGCAATATCAAAGTTACGAATCAATCAACAAGTTTTGGGACAATGCACATTAAACTAAGAATAGCCACTATGCTCTCTCAATAGGTGCATAAAGATAAAAGATGGAGACTCAACATGAAAGTAAAAGAAAGGCCTTCATAGAAGGAAGCAGGGATTCAAGTTTCATAAAGAGCTTCCAAAAATTATGGTACTTATTAGCTTTCAGCTCTCATTGCCCCTATCATAAGCATCTTCAAGTGATTAAGGTTAAAGTGACACAACTAAGAGGATATGCTTGACAAGTTATAAGTTGAACTCTCATGCCCCTTTGATACATTGAAATATATCTATAATTTTTGATGTTCCATGCTTGGTTTTATCTACTTTCTTATGTTTTGTCCACACTTTGGAGTACTTTTCATATGATTTCTTGGACTAACCTATTAACAAGAGCCACAGTGTCAGCCGCCTGTTTTCTGCTGTTTTTGGTTCCAGGAAATTCAGAAAATGAATATCCTCGGAATTGGACAGGACAAAAGCCAAAGTTATTATTTTATCGGGGGACGCCTGGAGCCAGAATACGAGACGGAGGGGGGCTAGGCCCAGGCCACACCACCTGGCCGCGCGGGCTAGGCCTAGCCACACCAGGGGTGGTCTGGCCGCCCCAGGCACCTCCTCGGCCTCCCTCTTCGCCTATAAGTTGCCTTCTGACCTAAAAACTCAGGGGGGGTTCGACGTTTTTCCAGAAAGAGTTCCGCTCTGCCACCACCATCAGATTCCACGAAACAGTACCAGAAACTCCGTTCTGGCACCCTGCCGAGACAGGGAATTGGAGGAGATCATCGCCATCATCATCACCATCGCTTCTCCATCGACCATCCATGTTTCCCCCATCTATGAGTGAGTAATCCCCCGCTGTAGGCTATGGGGATGGTAGGGATTGGATGAGATCGTTCATGTAATGGCATCAGATTGTTAGGGCATGGTGCCTAGTATCTTCTATTAGTGCTTTATGACTTTGTTGCGACTTGTTATGCTTAATGGTTGTCACTAGGGCCCGAGTGCCATGATTTCAGATCTGAACATGTTATTGATTCATTATGATAGTATTATTTATGGTATTATCTGCAAGTTGTATACACACGTTGTTGTCCAGAACCAATGGCCCCGAAGTGACAAAAATCGGGATAATCGGAGGGAATGGCTTTGATGTGAGGATCACATGTGTTCACAGAGTGTTAATGTTTTGCTCTGGTGCTCTATTAAAAGGAGCACCTTAATTGCCAGTAGTTCCCTTGAGGCCCCGCTGCAAACAGGCTGGCAGGACAAAAGATGTTGTGCAAGTTCTCATTGCGAGCATGTATGACTATATATGGAACACATGCCTAGGATTATCTAGTACTTGGATGCTTTATCTTATTTATCTGCAATTGCCCTATGTTCTGATTGCTATGTGAATTGTCTTGTCCATGCAACGCCCATCCATCCATCCCTATGCCTACCTTTTCGAATCCTCTTACATCGCTATTGTCACTATTGTCTTTAATTTACTACTGTTGTTACTTCACTATTCCTACTACAAAACTGTTGCTACTGATAAACTGCTGTGAGCAAGATTGTTTCCAGGTATAGCTGAATTGACAACTCAGTTGTTAAGGCTTATAAATATTCTTTGGCTCCCCTTGTGTCGAATCAATAAATTGGGTTTCACTTCCCTCGAAAATACTGCGATACACCCCCTATACTTGTGGGTCATCACCCTTGCCTACGAGTACCGAACCTCATGCTACTCAACTTCAGTCACAAGTAAGCTTTTGTCATTGTAAGTACATATGTATCATAGAGAACTGCCCATGGGGTACCCCTTGCCCCTTGACACAGGAGCTATTCCATATCAAAATGACAAGGCAACACACAATGAGCATCTCAGCAATCTTTTTATTTGCTATTTGCATAGGTTTTTATTGAGGATGCTTCATAGAATGCTTATTATGGTTATGCTGCAAGTTTCCACCATTATTAGGCATGGATTAGGCTAGCGGCCTAGGCGTTTCTCTAACACACATACAAACTCCATGATCTTACAAGTTCCCCTTTTATTTCACACGGCCGGGATCCATAAGCAAAAGAATCATGATATCAATGGAATAATAAGTGCAATGTTAAAAGCGTTCCCCATGATACATGGTTCTGCTAACTTCAACTTATAAAGCGCAAGCATATACGCAACAAACATGGACATAATGGTTCAAGATTATTAAGTGCAAGAAAGTAAAGTGTGCCATCAAGTTCGTGAGAGCTTTAATCACTAATTTTCACATAACAAGTTTAATTCAGAAGGTAGATAAAAACATGAATATACTTGGAATAGCAAATGCTAATAGGTAGTTATGGTGGACTCTTTGGAATAACTTGGTTTTATTTGGAGTTGGATGCATGAGTGGAACTCATACTTGGTGTGGAGGCTAGCAAAAGACTGGGAGCGACCAACTAAGAGAGCAATAATGGCCATAATCATGCAAAGCGACAAAACATTGTTAATTAAAGCATAAAGTGATATTATAAGTCGAAAACTAAATGATCATAGAGGCTATAGTGACTTGGGATAGTCTTAACATGGTGTGAGCATGCGCCAAGTCAACCCAAATAAAGCATCAAAGGAGAATACCGCAATACTATGCTTTAATATGCTAAAACAACGCATGATTCTTTCAAGGCACATTAAGCAATCTCAATTGTTTATAACATGTCATGCTACAGCAAACATCACTAAGCATAAATCCAAAACAATATCAAGCATGACATGACAAAGTATAGGCCACAGTCAAAAACAAGCTCCTTTTTACCACTTAAGCATGAATGTTTCCTACTATTTTCCAATCCAAATCAACTTATTTGAAAACTAATGTATGAATGAGGGGGTCCAACTAATTTATTCAAGCAAACTAAGCAAACGAAAACCAAAAACAAAATGAAGACGCTCCAAGAACAACACAACTGTGCATGAAATAATAAAAAATGAAGTGTTTGGAAGAAACCTGAAATTTTTTTTAATGAAGAAGGGGGTGCCTTGGGCATCCCCAAGCTTTGACGCTTGTACTTCTTGGATATTTCTTGGGATGACACGGGGTGGCATCCCCAAGCTTGAGCTTTTGTCCATTCTTCATCTCATTACATCATTCTTCCCTTACACCTGAAATTTTTCCTTCATATAAAACTTCACACAATCTTCATTAGCAATATTCGTATGTTCAAAAGATAATAGACTTTTGGGGTTTTAGGTTTAAAACAGCATAACTTTCACTAAAGACACAAGCTACTGTAGCGATTCCCTCAAAAAGCTCAATTTCCCAAAAAGAACCCAAAAAGAATCAATAAGAAGCAAATGCAAATAATGGCAGAAATCTGTCAAAACAGACCAGCAGGTAGAAACCAATTTTTTGAAGACCTTCTGTTGCTCAAATCAAAAAATGTTGAACTAACGAAAGTTAGATAACAACCTGGGGCAGAAGAACAAAACATTACAGCTCAAACCAACGTATAGAGATTTTTCATGAATTTTTACAGCGAAGCACAAAAATCGGTTTCGGGACAGCAACTTTCCCAAGCATTACTTCTCTCTCATTAGAGGTTACTCTTGGCACAAAAACCACACAAAAAAATATAAGGAGAGGTTATTACTGAAGCAATAACTTCGAAGACTCAACTAAAACTTTTGGGTTATCTCCCAATAAGTACTTTTCTTTAACGCCTTTAAGTTAGGCATAAGAAGCAAGAAAAGAATCAAGTATTCTCAAATGAAGAAGCATTAAGAGCAAATTTTGTTTTAATAGGATAGGCAAAAGTAATCTTCTCCCTCTTCTTAGGGAAGTGTTCTATACCTTTCTTGAGTGGAAGTTGATATTTAATGGTGCCTTCTTTTATATCAATAATGGAACCAATAGTTCTAAGTAAAGGTCTTCCCAAAATAATAGGACAAGAAGCATTGCAATCCAAAACATAGAAATCAACGTGGACATAGGAATTGTTAACCATAATAAGAACATCATTAATACTCCCCATGAGTTTCTTTTTAGAATTATCATCAAGTTGAACATTTAAATAACAATCTTCCAATGATGGCAAATCAAGCATTTCATAAATCCTTCTAGGCATAATAGAAACACTACTATTAAGATCACATAAAGCTTTGAGATCAAAATCATTTACTTTCATATTAATGATGGGTTCCCAACCATCTTCTAGATTCATAGGAATAGAAGCTTTATGTTTCATCTTTTCTTCTTTAATTTTTATGAGAGCATCAATAATGTGTTTTGTAAAGGCCATATTCATAGCACTAGCATTACTACTTTTAGAAAGCTTTTGTAGGAACATAATTACTTCTGAGATATTGCAACCATCAAGATCAAAATCATAATTATCATCTAAAGTAGTAGAGCTATTGTTTCCCATGTTTCGAAGAATTTCAACATTTTTATTAGAAAAGGTTCCATTGGGTTTAATAGCTTCAACATTAGTGGTAGTGATAGTAGAAATACTAATATTTCTAGCAATTTCATCTTCTCTTTCCCACTTAGCATGCAATTCAGCTAATAGTCTAACATTTTCATCAATTCTAACTTGTATGGAATTAGTAGCAGCAAAGGGATTTTCAATGGTTTCAAGTTTAGCAACCATTTTATTCAAAGAAGATAGAGCTTCAAACAATGATGCTATATTTCTTTCAGCATTAGAGAGTTTTTCCTCAATAGTTTTATTGAAAGCAGTTTGTTTACTAATAAAATCTTTAAGCATAACTTCAAGTTCAGAGGGTGCACTCCTATTATTGTTGTAGGAATTTCCATAAGCATTACCATTGTTGGGAGGATATGGCCTATAGTTATTATTACCAAAATTATTCCTATAGGCATTGTTGCTAAAATTATTATTTCTTATAAAGTTCACATCAACTTGCTCTTCTTGAGCAACCAAAGAGGCTAAGGGAACATGATTTGGATCAATAAGAGATTTCCCATTAACAAGCATCGACATAATAACATCAATTTTATCACTCAAGGAGGAGGTTTCCTCAACATAATTTACCTTCTTACCTTGTGGAGCTCTCTCGGTGTGCCATTCAGAATAGTTAACCATCATATTATCCAGAAGCTTTGTTGCAGCACCCAAAGTAATGGTCATAAAGGTTCCTCCAGCAGCAGAATCCAATAGATTTCTTGAAGAATAATTCAATCCTGCATAAAAGGTTTGGATAATCATCCAAGCAGTCAGTCCATGAATGGGACAATTCTTTACCAAAGATTTCATTATTTCCCAAGCTTGAGCAACATGTTCATTATCAGATTGCTTAAATTTCATTATTTCACTTCTCATAGATATAATCTTAGTAGGAGGATAGTATTTGCCAATGAAAGCATCTTTGCATTTAGTCCAAGAATCAATACTATTTCTAGTTAGGGATTGCAACCATTCTTTAGCTTTTCCTCTCAAAGAGAAAGGAAACAATTCAAGCTTAATAATATCCCCATCTATATCCCTATGGTTTTGCATCTCACAAAGTTCAACAAAGTTATTAAGATGAGCAGCAGCATCTTCAGTACCAATTCTAGAAAATTGTTCTCTCATAACAAGATTGAGTAAATCGGGTTTAATTTCAAAGAAAGTAGCTTCAGGAACAGGTGGAGCAATAGGTGTGCACATGAAATCATTATTGTTGGTGCTAGTGAAGTCACACAACTTAGTGTTTTCAAGAGTAGTCATTTTTTTGTGTTTTTGATATAATGAAGCAAACTAGTACAAATATTTTTGTGTGTTTTTGATAAAGAAACAAGCAAACAAAGCAGAAATAAACTAAACAAAACAAAAACAACAAAGTAAAGAGATTGGTTATGAGGGACTCCCCTTGTGAAGATGTCCTTGACTCCCTGGCAACGATGCCAGAAAAAGATCTTGATGGCTCAAAATATATTCAACCTCGTTGGGGAACCCCAAGAGGAAGGTATGATGAGCACAACAGCAAGTTTTCCCTCAGTTATGAAACCAAGGTTATCAAACCAGTAGGAGCAAGGAAACACCTCCAAGGTGTTGTTTCCAACTTGGAATCATGCACAACACAACCACATAACTTTTCCCCCAACTTACAGTGAGGTTGTAAATATCACCGGGTTTGCTACAAACAAAGGATTAAATGTATTGTGTGGAAGATAGTAATAGCTTGCAGAAAGTAAACAGAAAACAGTAAATAGCTTTGTAGATTTATGGTAAAAGAAAGGACCGGGGTCCATAGTTCACTAGTGGTGATTCTCCTTAAGATAGATGACATGTTGGGTGAACAAATTACAGCGGGGCAATTGATAAACATCGAGAAAGCATACATGCATATACTAATCATCTTGACTCCTATGAGATTTGATTGGGCATTACAACATTATACGTAATCCAACTGCATCTATGACTAATAATCCACCTTTAGGTTATCATCCGAACCCCCTCCAGTATTAAGTTGCAAGCAACAGATAATTGCATTAAGCAAAGTGTGTAAAGTAAACAATACGATTGTTCTATGAACAAAGGATTTTTGTTTTCTCCCTAGTAGCAACAGCACATCTAGTACCTTAGAGATTTCTGTCACTTCCCCAGATTCCTAGAGGAATGAACCCACTATCGAGCATAAATACTCCCTCTTGGAGTTGCTAACATTTACTCGGCCAAGATAGCTACTAACAACGGAGAACATGCAAGATCACAAATAACAAAGAAATGATAGAATCAATAATCAATCTAAAATAGCATCTCAATATCCATTGGATCCCCGCAAACACAACATGTAGGATTACAAATAGATGATCTTGATCATGAACGGAGCTCACAAGATCTAAACATGGTAGCACAAAGGAGAAGAACCAACCATCTAGCTACTACATGGACCCGTAGTCCAGGGATGAACTACTCACGCATCACACCGGAGGCAGTTATGGTGATGAAGAAGGCCTCCAGGGTGATCTCTCCCCTCCAACAGGGTGCCGGGAAGAGCTTCAGATCCCTCCCGGTCTATGGATGGAGATGGCGGCGTCTACAAACTCTTTCATGGAATTTTGATCGGGTACTTAGGGTTTCTGTATCGGAGGCTTCTTATAGGCGAAAGGGGAGGTCGAGGGGGTGCCCGAGGCGGCTGCACCACCCCCAGGCACGGGCTAGGCCTGGCTGTGCGGCCAGGTGGTGTGGCTGGCCCCTGGCCCCTCTCCGTCTTGTCTTTTGGCTCCGTGTTCCCCTTGGTGAAATATTGACTTTGGCTTTTGTTCCGTCCAATTCCGAGAATATTCATTTTCTGACTTTTCTGGAACCAAAAACAGCAGAAAACAGGCAAATGGCACGGTGGCATCTCGTTAATAGGTTAGTTCCATAAAATGTGTAAAAATACTCCAAAGTGTGGACAAAACATAAGAAAGTAGATATAAAACAAGCATGGAACATCAAAAATTATAGATACGTTTGCAACGTATCAAAGGCTACGACGGACAAGATCGCAGCCGCGGGCCAAAAAATCGAGGATGACGAACTGGTGGAGTACCTCCTCGCCGGGCTTGACGACCCCTACAACCCTCTCTTAGCCTCCATTGGGGCCAAACCCACCAACAAGCTCACCGTGGGAGATCTCTACGGCCAAGTAACAGCATATGATAATCACATGCAGATGATCGGTATCGACATCAATGTCACGGCCTCTACCAACGCTACTGCCTGCATACATGGTGGATGCAGCGAGCGAGGTGATGGTGGCGAAAAGGGGCATACCGCGGACGCGGTGGAGGCCACGGCTAGGGCCGTGGTCAGGGACGACCCCAATAAGGTGGTCGCAATGGACGCCACGAGAGGCAACAAGGGCGGCAACGACCGCGATCGCATTGCCTGTCAAATCTGCAAGAAGCCAGGACACGACACCTGGATGTGCTTGCTCGCTACTCTGATGACGAGGAGGAAGAAGAAAAGGGGGCCAACGCTGCCTCCTATGGTGTCGACACCAACTGGTACGGCGACACCGGCGCAACCAACCACCTCACCGGTGAGCTAAACAAGCTCACCATGAAGGAGAAGTACGATGGCCACGACACGATTCATGCGGCAAATGGGACAGGTATGAACAATAGCAATGTTGGTCATGTATTGATTGACTCCCCTTCTAAACAACTACATCTTCGTATAGTCCTTCATGTTCCATCAGCCACAAAAAGTCTTGTCTCCATCCATCGCTTCACTCTTGAAAATAATGTCTATGTTGAATTTCACCCTTGGTTTTTCCATGTGAAGGATCAGGCAACGAAGAAAGTACTTCTTAAAGGTAGATGCATATAGGGTCTTTATCCACTGGTGTCAACGTCATCAAGCAAAAATAAACTAGTCCTTAGCACCACCAAGCCTTCAGCTTCACGGTGGCATGATAGTTTGGGTCATCCTTCCTTCAAAATCATTCAACAAGTTGTTAGCAAGTTTGAGATCCCTTATTCTAGTAAGTCTAGAATTGAGTCTGTGTGTGATTCATGCCAAAGAGCAAAAAGTCATTAACTTCCTTACAATAGATCCACTAGTGTGTCAACAACCCCCTTAGAACTTTTCTTCTCTGGTGTATGGGGAAAGGCACCTACCTCTGTTGGTCGTTTTTCATACTATGTAAGCTTCATTGATGACTATAGCAAATTTGTATGGATCTATCTTCTCAAAAAGAAATCTGAAGTGTTTCAAGTCTTTCAAAACTTTCAAAACCTTTAGGCTGATACGGAAACTGAGGTTGATACGCCTGAGATTCCGGTCAAATCAGCTTCAGGATTTGTGTCCACCAGTGCGACTGACTCCGTGTCGCCCACATCTCGTGACTCAGCGTTGACCTCCACCATGAGTCAGACATCAAAACGTTAAGGCGACACTGCGACCACCTAAAGAGGCTCTTCAGAACCGCATCGGGGCTGTGCGGCATCAGGTGGGCCTGTTGTCGCTCTCGCGCCCACGCATGGTTTCCCGGCCATATGGAGACGGCCTATCGCCATCACACTTGGCAGGCCAATCAGCGAGGCTCCCGCTCCCACTCGTGGCTAATCGCATGCTCGCCAGGATGCGATGCAGCACCAGGGTCCAGGATATTCTGCACCGCCCACTTCACCGAACACACAACAAAGGGCGGGATCTTCTGCAGCTCCTAATCCAGCAGCTCCTAATCTAGCAGCTCACGTACATCGTACTCGATCAACCGCCGGTAAAAGGAAGGAAAAGGTATACACGGATGGTACAGTACGCTACGGCCTCTCCTGTTCATCTGATGAGCCAGAAATTTTGCAAGTAGCATTAGAAAATAAACATTGGAAAAATGCTATGAACGATGAGTACAAAGCTTTAGTTCAAAATAAAACTTGGCATTTAGTACCTCACAAACAAGTCATTAATCTCATAGACTGTAAATGGGTATGTAGGATTAAACGAAAAGCAGATGGCACCATTTATAGATACAAGGCTAGGTTAGTGGCTAAAGGTTTTTAATAATGCTACGCCATAGATTATGAGGACACTTTTAGTCCTGTTGTTAAATCTGCTACTATTAGACTTGTTTTAGCTGTCTCAGTTTCCAGAGGATGGAGCTTAAGGCAACTAGATGTGAAGAACGCGTTTCTCCATGGTGTTCTAAAATAGGAAGTATACATGAAGCATCCACCTGGTTATGAAGATCCTAAAACACCATATCATGTGTGCAAATTGGATAAATCATTGTATGGACTCAAACAAGCACCAAGAGCATGGTTTGCCAAATTGAGTTCAAAACTTCAGGAACTTGATTTCACACCATCCAAGGCCGACACATCACTGTTTATTTACAACAAGTCAGGTATCAAAATTTTTGTACTGGTATATGTTGATGATATCATTGTCACTGGTTCTTGCAACAAGGCCATCACTTCACTTCTTCAAGATTTGAGTGTATCATTTGCCTTGAAAGATCTAGGAGATTTGCATTATTTCTTGGGAATAGAAGTTAAGAAAATTAATGATGGAATTACACTAACCCAAGAAAAGTATGCCTCTGACTTGTTAACCAGAGTTTGCATGAAGGATTCCAAAGTAGCTCCTACACCACTGTCATCTTCAGGAAAACTGTAAGCCACTGAAGGAGATCATCTTGGACTAGATGACTATGCAAGATACAAGAGCATTGTTGGAGCACTCCAATACTTGACCCTTACAAGCCAAGATATTGCTTTTTCTGTCAGTATTTGCATGCACCCACTACGGACTACTGTAAAGAGGATACTAAGGTATATCAGAGGATTTACAAGTCTTGGATTAACCTTTAGTAAATCCTCATCTACTCTAGTGAGTGCCTTTTCAGATGGTGACTGGGCAGGTTATATCGATGATAGAAGGTCCACAAGAGGTTTTGTTGTCTATTTTGGATCTAACTTGATTTCTTGGAGTGCTAGAAAATAAGCAACGCTCTCTAGGTCAAGCATAGAGGCTAAATACAAAGTTGTAGAAAATGCTACAGCTGAGATAATATGGATAGAATCTCTCTTAAGAGAAATTGGTATTGAAACAAAGCAAATTGCTTGTCTGTGGTGTGATAACATGGGAGCTACTTATCTTTCTGCTAATCATGTTTTCCATGCAAGAACAAAACATATTGAGATAGAATTTCATTTTGCGAGAGAAAGAGTTGCTAAGAAGCAGCTAGATACCCGCTTCATTTATTCAAAGGATCAGGTGGCAGATGGCTTCACCAAGACTTTACCTACATGGTAGTTTGCGATGTTCAAATACAATCTCAACCTCAAGGAAGTTTGTGATTGAGGAGGGGTGTTGGAATTATGTAACAACATTAATGTAACGTGTTTTCTCTAGACTACCGAGTTGTAGAGAGATAAGGAGATAGATTAGGTGGTTACCATATATTGTAAACGAACCTGATCGTATTGATAAGATCACGTCGATCTCCCCTTATCTCTCCCTCTCGGTAAAACCTCCTGATGTAATCTGTCGTGTGGCTCTCTATTTAACACAAAGCCGATCCAGAGACAAAGGTGATCGTTCCACAAATTAACATAGTAGAGACCACTTGAGTTTTACAAATGTGGCTTTGGATCGACACATTTGCCAATCGAACTACAAAACAAATCAAGCTTCCTAAATTTTTCTGTTGGGGACCACATATATCAATGCTCTTGGAGCAACTTTTTTTAGCTCGGTTGCTAAAGAAATCAGGTTTTAGCAATTTGGGTTAAATGTACCAATGCTCTTGGAGATGCTCTAACTCTCTATGGAGAACCTCAGCAAGTTTGTTGACCTTTGGATGGAGGTTCAGAATGTCATCCTGAACATCAAAACGCAAGGAAAACATCTCCTGGCTCTTCGCCAACTCTGGATCCTGTTCTGATTTGTCTTCTTATCTTTTTCAGTTCCAAAATGTCGTTGCGTCTCTGATGACTGCAAGTGCACAGATCGTTTGTAGATAGTTTCGAAATAAAGATATCGATCTCACAGGGAGCAGGAGTCTGAAGTCTAATAACTCTTGAAAGAAATATTATGATAGAAATGCTAGATAAAGTTCTAAGTGACAAGATAAAATACGAGTATTGTGTAAAAAGGTGTTTTGGGGTTTTGGGTATAAGAGCAATAATAAAGTAAAACAACTGAGTATAGAAAGTAAGTATCGCGTATGTAAGAGAGATTGGAACTGCAGTAGGGAAAACGCGTTCTCAGGGAGTAGCGGATACACCACTAGTATTATAAGGATCTAAGATAAAGATTATCATCATGAACATCATCTAAGATAAAGATTATCATCATGAACATTCTCAACTATGTATGTGCGGGAGGAATTCTGTATTCGGGCAAATAGGCAGCAACCGCTACTCACATCATCCTCATAACCACAGCAGTTAGCAATCGATATCAATCGAATTACTGCGCTATTAAGGGACGTAATCCCGTAGGACGTATCCTATGGCATGGATAGTGTTCCATGAGTTTTCTCGGTTTCCCAAGTTGATACGTAAGGGGTGTCAACAACTTTATAGTCACTGTAAGTGCTAACACACCTCTATCTACCAACAATTAGTTTCCTCGCCATCAAGTCCCCACGAGAGGCAAATATTGAGAGGTCGACTTCTCTCAACATCAAGATGTAGAAAATCTAAACATGGTCACATTGATGAGTATCATAATAGACTTTATCTTATTTCAATCTCATACTAGGGTTTCTCCATCTCCCCAAGAACTAATGATCTACTCAGACATGGAGGAAATCAACATCATAACAATGGTAATGGAAAAAATCATAGATGAATAGTACTTGTATAAATCAACAATGAGTACATGAATTACAACAAGATCTAGACAAGATGTAGATGGGATGTATGGAGATGGTGGTGATGCAGTAGTGGATGATGAAGATCGATGCCTTAGCCTCCCGGATCTGCGCAGGGCAAAGATGGATCCCTTGTGGATGAGTTCCTCCTCTAGATGCCTTCTGGAGGTGAGGTTTCTGCGATTTCTGGGTGTTCTATATGTCGTCTCCTCGAACCAATTGCACGGGGTGAAACTATTTGACGAGGCGGAGGTGGCGCCAACTATATGGCCAGAGCTATATGGTCGAAAAGATTGCTCTGGTCGTATAGTTGGTCGTTGGACTCTCTACCTCCCTTCTTCGCTTCTGGTTTTCTTCTGGTATTATTAATATTTCCCAAATAAGCGATTTACGTTGTTTTTGACTCCTTTTCTCCATAGTACAATTGCTCCAAGAATTGTATCCATTGAATCCATCATCTGTCCTGATCTTGGTGAAAACGGACATAAAATGTGCACGCGAGCGCCATAGAATACCAAGATCCTACATCTACAATGCAAAATAATAATATAAAACATGATGCAAATATTCACTCATCAACTTCCCCAAGCTTAGACTCTTGCTCGTCCCGAGAAAGTTTTAGCTTAATGGATGTGATCTTCATATTCATGAAGCCGAGTCGATAAAAAATGAGGCAATTGCAACATGTGTTTATTATGTACGATACATAGGAATAAGTTCATGAATAGTATCTTACTCGAACCATCTGAATAGTATTATCAGGCTTCCACACCTTAGTTATCAATAGTTCATAAAAGATGAATCTCAATATAATGTAAAAGTATCCGGTTCAACCGAATGAGTTAGCGAGGTAGTCCCAAGTGTTTTAGGATCAACATATTCACTTGGGATTCAGAATCTCAAAAGTGTCTCTTTGTCATACTACAATACATTGGTGTATGCATGCTTGCTCTTTGCACATTCACTCCTTTTCTTCTTCTTTTTCTTTTCTTTTGTATGCATGCTCACACTTTTGTTTAAGTGTTGTGCAAAGGAGCTAGCCATACATTCCACTTCATGTAGGAATTCAAAGTTTAACGATCTCAATTATCAAATTCCAATTGTATATGAAGCATTCTTATGACTTGAAGATTCTACCTCAACTTGTTCTCATTCCATTTTGATAGCACTTTCATTTTCCTTTGTTCAAGGTTTCTTTTTCAATTTAAGTGTATAGATAATTTTTCTTTGTAAATCAAACCGTAGACTTACAGCATATTGACTAAATTATCTTGAGGTGTTCCATTAATACCAATGGTGTGGAAGACTCCTATTACTATCATCAAGTGCAAGTAAAATTATACTCAAGCCATTCATATATCAATAAAGCAAACACAAACTCAATATTGCTCCATATATAATAATAAACTCGGAATTTCATAAAAGGGATCAACTATTCCTGAAAGGAATTCTAATGATGCAAACTTTATTGCTAGTTTGAACTAATGCGAAAATAGTAATAAAAACTTATAGGATAGATTACAAGGTCTTAAAGATCTCCCCAAGCTTGGAATCAAGCTAGGCGGGATCAAATAATCCAATCCCTTGCGATTATTTGATACCATGATTGTTGTAAATCATTGTGGTGCCATGGCATGTAACAGCACGATGCATAGCTTCTTGTTGGTCTCCTCCAAAGTAGTTATGCGGCTGTAGCACCTCCGCAAATCAGACTACAAAGTGTCCACTCTATCTGCGAGCTTAGTCATCAATGGAAGGAGGTCTTCCTTCTTCTCCATCTCATTGAGATGGTGGCAGACTTCAACACGATGGAGTAGCTCCTGCTTCTGATATATCTCCAATGCCCGCACGCGATCCTTGGTCCTGGGAACAACTTTTTCTTCCTCATCCATAATTGATGGATCAGGGAAGTGGAAACCGCACCTCCACTCTTCTTGAGGCTTGACCTTCATACGAGCACCAATGGTTGGCTTAGCGAGTGGTACCTCGGCTCCCTTGCTTGCACCTGCACCAATATTAGATAATTCCTTATGCTTGTGCGGCCTTTGATCCGTAGTGATGAACTTGACCGTCTCCACA
The DNA here is from genome assembly GCA_023614405.1 of Avena insularis. NCBI lineage: Eukaryota > Viridiplantae > Streptophyta > Magnoliopsida > Poales > Poaceae > Avena > Avena insularis. Next base: position 116,291,718 of record CM042692.1, read on the forward strand.
CGCCCTTTCCCATGCGTCTTGTGATCTTCTCTCTCTTGTTGAGCTTTCTTCATCACCGCCCAATTTATCTCCGGTGGATCATAGACGTTACGGCAGATGTAGACGTCAACCACGTCATCATCGAAATCGTTCTTGAAGTAGCTTGGATCGACATAATCCTTATACCTCGGGATAAACCTCTCCACCTCCTCGTCATCGTCCTCCATGGACGGGCTACTAGAGCGGTCCCTGGAAGGAGAAATGAGCCCCATAGGTTTTCCACGACCTAGGACTGGATAGCTCATTGCTAGATTAGTTCCTGTAGATTATGATTACAGAGAGAGACAATGGCAGTATATAAGGGGGGTCAGAGGTCGGTAAAACTCGCGAGAAACGCCAAATTATCGCCCAAGAAAAGAATCTAAACAAAACAGGGAAAGAAATCACGAATTTGGAAGTTCCCTGCTGCATAACGACCAACTATACAGGCGCGGCTCGTATAGCTCCGACCGTATAGTTGGTTCCGGGCAGATATTTCCAAATATCTCGAGTCTAGGTCGATTAAATCACGACTCGGAACCGACAATAACGTTTTTTTAAGATGAATAAATGAAAGATCAAACGGAAAAGTGTCTGAGAGTTTAACGACCAACTATACGGCTAGAATTTTGGCTCCAATTGTATAGTTGCGACTGTATAGATACAGACACCAAAACAAAAACCATCTGAGAGTTTAACGACCAACTATACAACCAGAATTTTTGGCTCCGGTCGTATAGTTGCGACCGTATAGGCTCAAATAGCAAAAATAATTTCACGATGATGATACAGAGAGTTTAACGACCAACTATACGACGGTAGCTTCCTCTCCGGTCGTATAGATCCGCCCGTATAGTTGGTAAAACCCCTCTAAAACTTCAGAAAAAACACAAGGAATTCAAAGGCAGAATTTTTAAAAGTAAAAATGTGAAAACAAATCACTTATTTGGGTAAGAACACTTACCTTGCACTTACCATTATTTATTCGGGGATGAAAAGTTCGTCCCACAACAAAGACTTCTTCTCTTTTGGAGGAGTTGACCTTAATTCATTGAATAATTCTCGTAAACGAAAATCACCAGGACTAAGGTTCCTCTCAACAAGATTAGTGTCTTGTTGGGTAATCATGGACACTGCATCCAACATCTTTATTTCTTGCCTCTGCATAATCTGCAACTCAAATTCTTGAAGTGAAAGAATCCAACGTATCAGTCTTGGCTTATGATCTTTCCTCTCAAGGAGTTCTTTTAAGCCATCACGATCCGTGTGAACTCTTACCTTTGCATCAACTATATAGGAACGAAATTTATCACAAGATAAAAATACAGCAAAAAGTTCCTTTTCTTCCTTAGGGTAGTTCTTTTGAGCACCATTAAGAGTTCTACTAGCATGATGTATAATATTAAATCTATGACCAATATGTTGTCCCAGAGTTACTCCTGCAACATCATCACTAGCTTCACATATTAAGTCAAAGGTTGTATCCCAGATAGGTGGTTTAATGATGGGAGCACGATATAAAGCATTTTTGAGTCTATCAAAGGCTTCAAGACATTTATCATCAAAGTTAAATCTTATTCCCTTTTGCGGGAGGTTAGTTAAAGGTTTAGATATTCTAGAGAAATTTCTAATGAACCTTCTATAAAAACCCACATGACCAAGGAAACTTCTTATACCTTTAATATCCCTAGGTTGTGGCATTCTCTCTATTGCCTCAACCTTAGATCTATCAACTTCAATTCCCTTACCTGATACCTTGTGTCCAAGGACTATACCTTCTTTGACCATAAAATGACATTTCTCCCAGTTTAGAACAAGAGTTTCTTCACAACGCTACAAAACTCTTTTGAGATTATCCAAGCAACTAGTAAACGAAGTTCCATAGACAGAAAAGTCATCCATAAATACTTCCATTATAAGTTCTATAAAATCCACGAAAATAGCAGTCATACATTGTTGAAAAGTAGCTGGAGCATTACATAAACCAAAAGGCATACGTCGGTAAGCATGTAAACCATAAGGACTAATGAAAGTTGTTTTAAGTTGGTCATCAGGATGAACAGCTATTTGAGAAAAACCATAGTATCCGTCCAAGTAGCAAAAATGAGTATGGTTTGCTAACCTTTCTAAAGTTTGGTCTATGAATGGTAATGGATAGTGATCTTTCCTAGTCTCTTTATTTAATTTTCTGAAGTCTATGCACATCCTATGCCCAACAATAGTTCTAGTAGGTATCAATTCATTATTTTCATTAGGAACAACAATAAAACCGCCCTTTTTAGGGACACAATGAACAGGACTTACCCAGTCACTTTCTTTAACAGGATATATTATACCTGCGTCCAGTAGGCGTACAATTTCTTTTCTTACCACTTCTTTCATTTCAGGCTTCAATCTTCTATTAAATTCTGTAACTAGTTTAGCACCTTCTTCCATGAATATTTGATGGACGGCTATCATGGGACTTATGCCCTTCAAGTCATCCATTGAGTACCCAAAGGCCTGGCGATGCTCCTTAAGTATCTTCATGAGTTCTTCTTCTCCTGAAAGTTTAGCACTAAAATAATAGGGAATTTACTTGTATCATCTAAAAATCTGTATTTAAGATTTTCTGGTAAAGTCTTCAACTCTAGGGGTGGTAGTTCCTCGTCCCCTCTCTTTTCTGGATCTTCAAAAGCCTCATCGGTTGGAGGTCCCAAAATGGGAAGTGAATCGATTCATCTTCTAGTTCTCCCAGGGACTTGTCCTCCATAATTATTTCTTCATAATTTGGATTTTCATCTCTTTCTTCTTGATTACTAAAGAAAAGAGCCGACATTTCCTCAATAGTTCTCTCTTCCTCTTCTTCTCGTATTTGTGGAGGCCTGTCTTTAAATTTGGAAAAGTGGAATTTATTTTCAGTTCTCCCCCAAGCTTAAGAAACACAATCTCCTTCTTGAAATTAACATTGGCACCTATATCACCCAAAAAGTTCCTTCCAAATATAATTGGGCAAAGAGTGTCATCTGGCATATCAATAACTACAAAATCGATAGGAAAGTTTTTGTTGCCAATTGTGACAGTTGCATCTTCAACTACTCCCATTAGAATTCTAAGGTTTTTATTGGCTAACATAATTGTCATATCAGTATTTTCAATTGTAGCCGGTTCTATTTCTTCTTTTATTTCTAAGTAGAAATCATAAGATATAACATTAACTTCGGTGCCAAGATCACATAAACCGTAATGCGAGGTTTCTTTAAATATGCAGGGAAGAATAGGCTTACCCACATCTTTTACCTTTATTTTACCTTCAACCAATACGGAAGTCTCTTCATCAAGTTCAACTATGTTACAATGTGCGTACATATCCATAATTGCTTCCTTGGTTACCTCTTCATCTTTGGTATCTTCTAGATGTTTCATGACTTCTGGCATACTTTCACCTTCTTTCTTCTCCTGTATTGTTTTGACCTATTCATATTCAAGAATATGCTTTTGTGCAGTGTTAGGGAAAGGCATTTCATATATCGGTTCTATAGAGGCCAGTGTTGCTTTATCTTCTCTTTTCTTTTCAGGTTTGGGTGGTGGATCATACTTGACTAGGCCCTCCTTTGGAGCTTTGATATGTTCTATAAAATCTTTAACAACTTGCAACACAAGATCTGAATCCAAATAAAGTTCTTTAGATAATTCTTTAACATGGCCTTTTTTTATTATAGTCATGAATACAATCATGCTCTATTTCTACGCCTCCTTCGCTTCCTAGACCAAAATTCCATGAAACTCTATGATCACGAATTTTATGAAGTAAAGCCCAAGCTTTAGGTATAGGAAGATTCATAAAGTCTCCTTCCGTGAAAGAGTCTAGTTCAATTTTATTAGGTTTAATTAAACCGCCATAAAAGATATGTAGTAAATACCATTCAGGCAAAACATGATGAGGACATAGTCATAGTAAATCTTTAAATCTAATATAAGCTCTTACCAGTCCTTCATTAGAACAATTCTTTCAAGTCAATATAAGACGCCTGATTCTAAAAGATTTTGATAATGGATAATTTTGATAGAAATTCACAGGCCAGATTATCCCAAGTAGTAGTGGCTTCAGGGGGTAGAGATCTATACCATGAGAGAGTTGTACTTGTCAAAGTCTGACTAAAAAGTTTAACCCTTACCTCATCAGCAGTATATCCCGTCAATAAAAAGTGCCACATATATCTTTGAAACATGCAATATGCTCATATGGATCAGGATCTTCTTCATCTCTAGTAAATTGCTTCTTATATAGAATACTAAGTAGTAGAGGATTTATTTCAAACCCCCTTGTCTTCTCATTGGAGTTGTCTCTTTTATATATCATAGGGCTTCCCAAAGTGGTTGAGTAGGTTAGCACTAGTCATATGCTCAAACTCCATCATGTTGGTGGAAACCTGTAACTCAAAACAAAATTTAGCAAGACAAAAATAAATAAGCAAAAACTAATAGACCTGCAGCGCTTAGCTCCCAGGCAACGGCGCTAGAAAATAGCTTGATGACTGCAAGTGCACAGATTATTTGTAGCTAGTTTCGAAATAAAGATATCGATCTCACTAGGAGCAAGAGTCTGAAGTCTAATAACTGTTGAAATAAATATTACGATAGAAATGCTAGATAAAGTTCTAAGTGACAAGATAAAATGCGAGTATTGTGTAAAAAAGTGTTTTGAGGTTTTGGGTATAAGAGCAATAATAAAATAAAGTAAAACAACTGAGTACAGAAAGTAAGCATCGCGTATATAAGAGAGATTGGAACTGCAGTAGGGAAAAAGCGTTCTCAAGAAGTAGCGGATACACCACTAATATTATAAGGATCTAAGATAAAGATTATCATCATGAACATTCTCAACTATGTATGTGTGAGAGGAACTCCGTATTTGGACAAATAGGCAGCAACCGCTGCTCACATCATCCTCATAACCACAACAGTCAGCAATCGACATCAATCGAATTACTGCGCTATTAAGGGACGTAATCTCGTAGGACATGGCATGGATAGTGTTTCGTGAGTTTCCTCGGTTTCCCAAGTTGATACGTAAGGGGTGCCAACAGCTTTATAGTCACTGTAAGTGCTAACACACCTCTGTCTACCAACAAGTAGTTTCCTCGCCATCAAGTCCCCACGAGAGACAAATATTGAGAGGTCGACTTCTCTCAACATCAAGATGTAGAAAATCTAAACATGGTCACATCGATGAGTATCATAATAGACTTTATCTTATTTCAATCTTATACTAGGGTTTCTCTATCTTCCCAAGAACTAATGATCTACTCAGATATGGAGAAAATCAACATCATAGCAATGGTAATGGAAACATAGATGAATAGTACTTGTATAAATCTACAACGAGTACGGGAATTACAACAAGATCTAGACAAGATGTAGATGGGATGTATGGAGATGGTGGTGATGCAGCAGTGGATGATGAAGATCGATGCCTTAGCCTCTCAGATCTGCGCAGGGCGAAGATGGATCCCTTGTGGATGAGTTCCTCCTCTAGATGCCTTCCGGAGATGAGGTTTCTGAGATTTCTGGGTATTCTATATGTCGTCTCCTCGAACCAATTGCACAGGGTGAAACTATTTGACGAGACGGAGGTGGCACCAACTATACGGCCGGAGCTATACGGCCGAAAAAATTGCTCTGGTCGTATAGTTGGTCGTTGGACTCTCTGCCTCCCTTGTTCGCTTCTGGTTTTCTTCTGGTATTATTAATATTTCCCAAATAAGAGATTTACATTATTTTTGACTCCTTTTCTCCACAGTACAACTGCTCCAAGAATTGTATCAATTGGATCCATTATCTGTCCTGATCCTGGTGAAAACGGACATAAAATGTGTACGCGAGTGCTATAAAATACCAAGATCCTACATCTACAATGCAAAATAATAGTGTAAAACATAATGTAAATATGCACTCACCAGTCTCCCATGAGGACCCATTTCTAGGATCTGTGGTCACCACCTAAATGTAAGCTCTTCGCTTGGCTCGTCTTGCAAAATGGAGTTTGGACTGCGAACCGTCTCTATTGTCGTGGTTGGCCTAACCGTGGGGTCTGCTCCTTGTGCAAACAGAAGCCAGAATCTTGCCATCCACATTTTATTCCACTGTCTCTACTCTATAAGGATCTGGAATGTAGTCATCGTGTGGCTGGGCCTCCACGGCGTCCACCCGTCCAATCTGGATTCGCGGCCATCAGTAGGCCCTCTCACCCTGGCACGGCAATTGCATCCAACATCATGCTAGTCACTTGGAAAATTTGGAATGATAGGTATGCTAGTGTCTTCCGCAATATCTCGGCGATGCCTTCAATGCTCATCGCGAATATAAAGGAAGAAGCTCAGTAGTGGGTTATCGCCAGAGCTAAATATTTGACGAACTCTGTCCCGGAAGAGTAGAGTTCAACCTTTTTTTATTGGATGTGGCCATGTCATGGTGCCTCTGTTGTTGCGGTTTTGTAATATGCCCTAACTCATTGCCACTTAATGCAAGCCCTTTGGCACGTTTACAAAAAAAATGCCGCCATAGCTTTACAGTTGAGATATTTTTAAGCCAAGCCATTCATAAGATTTCCAAGTCGTCCACTGCTTCGGTTAACAAAATTATAGACATTGATTATAAGAAACTGAGACCCTGATTTTTTGAATGTATGATTTCCTGTACATGTGCAGAATTAGTTCTCGGGGTTTCCTTTTTTTTGCTATGCTTTGAAATAAGTTACTCCCTCCTATCCATATTCCATGTAAAGCATAGTATCTCCTAGAAATTTAACTTTCACATCATATGAAAGAAAAATTCGAAACCGCTTGTTTGAAAAGGAAAAAAGAAGCATACCGAGTCAACTCTGAATGGTTAGAAGGGAATAATCTAAAACGGAAATACAATTGTACATGTACATGTACATGCGAGTAGAGTAGCTATCATATCCACTCTCCATAAGGTGCATTTTTCTTCTAGTTTTTCATTTATTCAATAATAATACTATAGAAATCCAGTGCAAGATAAAGCTAAGTTGACCAAATGAAACCTTCAGGATGCCTGCAACAGCTCTTTGATATCGAATCCCTGCAGCTGAAAACAATAAAAAGAACTTAAATAGTTTTAAGTACTTTGCTTTTCTTCCACAAAAAGCAGCTCTAGCAACCGGTATAAGATGACAAGATTTATGTACAAGAAGGATCAAGGGACAATTACAGAGCACAGCACACTGTGCAACCACATTTCATATGAGTAAGAAAGGGCCAATTGCATATCACATATACAACAAAACTGTGACAGAAATATAATGTATACCTGAAGAAAGGTTAGCAACAGTATTACTCCACTGTTCCAGACAGCATGAACTGTGATAGGAGTAAGAAGATTGCGAGTTTGAGAATACGAGAATCCCAGTGCCACACCTGTGCACATTAGTTGGGGAAGGTAGTCATATACATGCTGTTAAATCATGTAGCACAAAACATCTTCGTGCCAATATATACCTTTACAATAGTTTGTGATTATGTTCGATTCTAGGCACTGCTGAATATAAATTCATTGTTTAGTTTCTTTCCGTAAGACTGGTCTTTTGGTTAAGTTAGCGAGTGCATAAATCCTTTATGGTATCACGCAGTATTAAAAAAAAAGAAAAAAAAATCTACGGCCTGCACCGAACCCACGCTAAGGACTTAAATAGCCTAGACGTGTGTTGAATATAAATACATTGCCTAGATTCTTTCCATAAGATCGGTCTTTTGGTTAAGTTGGCTAGCGCATAAATCCTTTAGGCACCACCTAACTATTTACCATGCTGAAAGCCTGTGATCGTGGGTTTCAGTGCACTGAAGCTTTTGTGCACTGTCCTGCCTGGTTAGTAGTGTTAATGTAGTCACTTACCAAGCACAAAAAGTTGGGGAAGCTCTCCTGGTGTAAGATGAGCGAAGGCAAACACCACAGCAGTGATCAGAACAGATACCGGAGTAGAAAACCTGTATAAGAAACAGAGTATATACTCCTTTAGGGCCTGTTTGGAATGGATGTAGTTTTTGTGTGTTGGCACGTATTTAGTTCAAACACGAACTAAATACCGGGGAGCACACAAATTTTACACTCACTCCAAACAAGGCCATATGATACTCCCTACGATCCATAATAAGTGTCGCTGATTTGGTTCAAAGTTGTACTAAATCAGCGACACTTATTATGGATCAGAGGGAGTACAAAATTTCGGATGCACCAATATATACTGTTACACTTCCAGGATAAGCACCAGAATTCTCTCACAAGGACTTAATGGTATGAGTAGTTACCACATAGTCAGCGATACCATTAGAAATCCTCTAAACACAGTTTCCTCCAAAATTGGTGCAAGAACACCAGTGATGCCCAGTAGACAGGCAGTGCTACGAACAAAACTAATAATTAAGAAGTCAAATAAGTTTGTCTACTCTCGCCTGACTTATATCTATATGTATCTTGTGACAAAAAAAACGACAACCAATACCTGATATTTGACGAGCCAATCAGTGGCAGTAGAAGGACTAGCGAATCAGTCTGAAAGATGTTCAAGCAGTAGACCACTGAAGGTGAGATGTAATAAGTTCTTTTCTTGAGAAAAGTTGAAATGTAAGATAATGCACTAAACGGGAAATCGTCATCTGAACTAGGTACATCTAAACCCAAATTTTCAACGTAGCTAAAAAACATTTCTACAAGTTCCAAAAAATTATTAAAAAGTTCCGTGCATGTAGATGAGGGGGAAATATGTATATGAGTTTTACTAAAAATATATGATCGCCTGTGATCTTTGCCTACTTTAGATTTATGATGCCCATGTTCAGAAAATGCGCTAGCATGTTGGACTTCGTACATTTATTATGGATACCATATATCCACAGACACAGAATCTCTGTCTTCATATGAGTTACCATCTTTTCATTCAACAGATAGTGTTATGCAGGAACATCAACCATATAATAACTAAACAAAAAATTCCCAGTTATGGAATGGCGGGTCTATGGTGAAAGAAGTAAACATAGGAAACTACGAGATGCCAAAAACATGGCTAATGACAAACCATCAAATTGCAATAACTTATTTTGGATAAGTTCTATAAATCACTAAGAAACTCCAATATAGCGAGAAATAGCAAATAAACCTCTTATCTTTCCTAATAAAAGTTGAAATAGAAAGGATGTAGGGTATCAGTTGTTAACTTATAAAGGTGTTCGATAAGACAACAGACAACTAGCTACTCAAGAGTAAAATAGTGTAGATCGACCTCTCTCTGTGTGGTTTCACCATTCAGGAAGGTCATTACAGCTCCAGCTAAAGCAATGAAAATTAGAGCAAAGAAGAGACCAATTCCAGCCCACAGAAGCCAACCGTTTTGCAGCTTAAATGGCTCCTTAAAATCTGAAAATTGACAAATACAGTTGCATTGCATCAATAGAGTACTGGTCAATAAAAGACTAAAAATCTACAATAATAGTCCAAAGACCAGCTCAAGTCTTAGCTACTAGGTAACCTCTGTGCCATGATGATGTCACATAACACTAACAGTCCTGATATTTATCAAGGTAAATCTTCGGAAAAAAAGTAACATGCTATTATCATGCAAACACGAAATTTACTGGAAAGGGAATAACAAGAGCAGTCTCTGACCATAACGAAATATGTCATCCGAGAATGGCCTAAAAGTATTGGTGATGCCAAATATAACTCCAATGGTAACTGCTGTCACGTTACTGGGCACATAAGAAAAGGCAAGTAAGTCCCATCTTCGCTATGAGCAGATGATCTATGAATCGAGTTGCAGCAGTCATACGTAGGAAAAATAATTCAGATCCATACAATTGTTCCAAGAATAGTACCCCGGCCTTCTCATCAATAGTGGCATCTCCGGCTTGATAGCCTACATACTCCAAAACTAATTGCCCAATTTTTCCTGTCACAAGGGAGCTGTCAAAAGAACATTCAGCAGACTTTTTCTAGCCATTTACAACAAATCAAAAAACAAAACTATTGGCATTGGTGTGCAATGGGCCGAGTCAGGATTACAGAAATTAAATTCTTTAAAAAAAAATGCTGTGGCTGGGGTGTTCAGTTCACAGGCACAACACTAATCTGACAGAGGTACAGACGTACAGTACCTTACTGCACAGGCCACCATAGTGAGGGACACGGTTGGCCACTCCCACGGCACATCCCACCGGCCAAGGACAGGCCACACATCCACGCCCTGCCCTTATCAACAATCAACAAAACATCATCGCAAGGGAAGTAGTAAACAAAATTAATGGCAGTTCACAACTAAACTCTTACTGACAAGCACACAAGTTTGACAGCATTTGTTGATGCGCTCACCTCATCTGGAGTAGGAGGAGGAGGAGGAGCAGCAGGAGGCCTGGGAAGCTCGTTTCCTGGATCATAGGAGCAGCGGCAAGCCAATCCTCCCTTCCACCCCAGACAGCCAGCCTGCGGCCGCCGCGGCGAGAGCTTTTCCACAACCGCCGTCGCCACGCGACGGCGACCGGTTCGTGAGGAAGGTAATGGCTGCAGCCTCTGCTTGGAGAGCAGGCAGATGGACCTTGTGCTGCTGCCGCAAGGCGACCCGCGTAGGCTGAGGAGGATGGAGGACGGAGCCGACGGCGAATCCATCGGAACAACCGTTCGGAATCGGAAGCCACGCGGCGCGGCGCGGCGGCGCGGGGATAATGTCCAAAGCTAAATGGCGGAATGTACGAGGGCACAGTCGTAATTTTTGTATTTTGGTGAATGGGATTTTTTTTAAAGATTGAAACTGGGCTTTTTTAAAAGGGGGAGTATAAACCCGGCCTTCTGCATCGGTCGAATTGATATACGGAGACTTTTGTTAAAAGTTTAACAACCGGACCGATACAAGTTCACAGTCCCTCGAATCACATACGACCACTATCGTAACACTTTCGAATCGGTCTTATACAAGTTTTAGCGATTTTCGTCAAACCCGTATAGAAACGATTTAAAAGCAGACTTAATTAGATTTATCCAACCGATTTTTTCAAAATAGTTTTGACACTCTACATCAGATGTTAGCTATGCTATCCTATAGGCTGGACTAGTGAGGTATCGTAACTGTTGGGCTCTGATACCATATTGTAGCACCCTCGAATTGGTCCTATTTAAGTTTTAGTGATTCCCGCCAAACCCGTATAGAAACGATTCAAAGATGTCCACCAGGCACTTACGTGCAGATGGAAAACGAAGTAATATCATTACACAATAGTTCACGATAGAACCCACAGAATATATATATACAACAACGACTTCATGAGTCAAGAATACAGATTTACAATACAAAGATTTAAAACATCTTGAAAACGATACAACATCCGAGTAGGATAAGATGCAAATGGGGTTAAGAGCCCTAAAAAATAATCAATGGCGTCCATAACCCTACCCAGGCCAAGCCGGAAGGGTAACCCTACTAACGACGTCGACCTCAAACCTGCTAAAACAAAAGGGGTACCGACAAAGGACAAAGGAAAAAGAGAGCGGTCAATACTGAGGCCAGTACACAACGAGTCTAAAATTCGGCGGCTCTCGCCTAAATAGGTATGGTGGGCTGAAGCGGCAGCGAAACATGCACTAAACAACCTATAGAGACTCGATTCAACTGTCGGCTATTAGAGAGAGATAAGAAAGACCTATTCGGATCCAACCTAATAATAACACCAAAACATATCCATCCTGGTATTCTCCCCCTCTCGAGACCAAACGAGGAAATCAAACCGAGGAACTCACACAGTTAGCAATTTTATTCATTCCATTATAGTTGCAGCACTTATTATCAGATATAGATAGCATGAGTCATACTAATATCATAAGCAGTGGGTAGTTTTAGTTAATCATTCCGTTATAGTTGCTATACTTATTAATCAGATACAATTAGCATAATACATTCCAAATCCAGCAGTTGTTGGCACTTTTACTTATTTTCCGTTGTAGTGAAACTGACTATTAGACATGTTAAAGTCAAATTTATAGTACTACTTTAGTTATAGTTGTCTATGATCGAGATATTGTGCTCCAAGTCATCCATAACCACAGACATGGCTTTGAGAAAGGTTTACCCTACATGGGTGCACAAATAGCAACACACGCACGACCAACCTCGGAAAAACTAAATAAAACCCAACAAGGCATCACGACAAAGCAATTACAAGATTCATAAAATATTTCAGGGGCACCCTATTAAGCTACCCAAAACGAAGTTGGCCGGCTCCGAGACGGACCCAGGATTTGTGTCGACAGTGATGGCAATGGGAACCGAAAGTGTGGTGGGCTTGCGACAAATAAATGTGTCACAGGTCCTAAACAGTATAGGCGCTCCACGCGCAATCGTAAATAAAGCACTAAAGCATGGCATAAGTACAGGATATTAATAAAGCCCCAAACTAGTTTGTAACCCCAAGAAATAATAAATGAATCAAGCTCTGGCTAAGGGGATTTATGGTCCCACATGTGGATAGTGCGATAGTCAAGGGACAGGTATCAAGTACTCGGGCCCTACGGGACACAAGTGAGCGGTTAAAAATCAAATATTAGCTATTCTCCACCAGTGCCTCTACATTAGTTATATCTATTTCCAAAATTTTAATTAACAAGTTATAATGAACATCATCATCATCTTCACTATTAAGCATGTGCCAACCACCCAACAACTATGGAACATCGACCATCCACAGCAACACCCGAGCAAGCATCTACGACTCGCAAGGCCAACTATGTATCAAGCAATAGGCAATAGGATGTGTCCAAGGCAATAGAGAGGCTGCAAGGAATATAAATGGTGTACGGAAACTAAAACATCGCAACACAGATAGCAATAGATCAATAGGAGGAAGTAATAACTATAAATGCAAAATAGGTAGAAAGGGGGAGAATGCTCGCCTGAAAAATGATGTCGAAGATACATCGAAAGAACGGGGCAAAGCTTGCATCAACTAAATGGCTTAATCCGTGAAGAAACAAAGCACTAAAAGAAACACCAGATGCATAATTTAATACTACAGCAAAAGATCGGGCATGATGCATGTATGATGTATGACATGGCAAAGGTGCGATACAACTAGGCAATATTAAGCGAAACCGGAGTCCCAACATTTACTTAGGAGATCCATGTTGTTTAGATACCCCACAATTTAAATGTTGGCTTAACAAGGCAAAACATGACACCGGTTCGCTACACAAATTTAAATGGAGGCGGTATAAGACAAGAATTTCCCGCATATGCGCTCCATATTTAATTATGAGGTGAATCGACTAAATACCCCCAAACAAATGAATATGTATGCGAGCATGAGAAATTTAATATGCAACAAGATAGATGTCATATATTATAAAAATAGGGGTCTCGGAGAAAGGGAATCACACATCGGATCGACGATCTTGGTGTTCAACGTGGGGGTTTGTTTGATGGGGTTCGGTCTTCGGACTACGGGACCGGTCTTTGGTTCCGGGAAGGAGGTCTTGTCGCTCGTGAAGGGGACCTCGGCGTTCCGGGGTCTGCGGTTCCGTGTGGAAGATCTTGGGCTTCCAGCGTCACCTGATCCGTATAGGTGCACTCGGGTCTCGACGTCTTCGGGTCCGGGGCCAGACAACTTGGCATCCGGTCTTGATGTGATCCACGACATCAAATGGTCTTACCAAACTTGTCCATCTTGCATGGACGACATTGGCATCTCATAGAGGCAAACCATCAACAGGAGGACACAAGTTGGCCAAACCGCATCATGCCCAAATGTTACTGTCGTGAACAGCAGCGGACATCACGCATGCGCATGAACATGGGCAAAGGATCTGGTGGTGGAAGGCTAACACAGGACTCGACGTGGCCGAAGAAGAGGGGTACGCGGGCAGCACGGGGTCGTTGGTGAGAGCGACGGCTGGCTCGGAGGTGGCTTGAGAAGGGACGCCGGAGGTGCGAGGATACAGTGGTGACGGCGCCAGGGGACAAAGGCGGGGTACCCGACGAGGACAGGGAGGTCGCGTGGCAGCACTGCGGCCTCTTCGGCGCAAGACGACGAGAGGGGCACCCGAGGCCGGCTAGGTGGGGCATCGGCCGTGGTCCATAGCGAGAAGGGCGACGCGCGTCGTTATGACGCCGAGGAGAGGCGAGGTCAGCGGCGATGTCCGGCAGCAGTGGAACAGGGTGAGGCCGATGCGGGGTAGAGGAGCCGAGGTCGGGGATGGACGGCTCAGGATCCCGTGGCCTGGGGCGAAGGAGGTGCTCGAGGCAAAGGGCGGCGCGCTCGGCAAGGTGGGACGGCGCCAGGGCGGGCTCGGGATCCGACGCAGGGCGGCCGTGGTGGTGAGGCAGAGGCTGCAGAGGCGGCGAGGCGTGCAGGCATGTCGGCTCTGGCGGCTCGGGCTCGGCGTTACGTGATGGTCGCCGGATCGAAGTGAGCCGGGCGGAACTCCGCTCGGGGAGGACGAGGGCGCGTGGTTGGTGAGGTGGTAGGGTCACGACGCAGGGTGAGGTGGAATGTGTTGCGTGTCGCGCAGGTGGGGCGGTGCGTTAGCGGTAGGTGGTGGGGTGGTGGACACGCATGCACGTTGGTAGGTAGTGCGGGTGTGGGTCGGGCTGGGGTGCACCGCGGCGTGCGGCCGTGTCGCTACCGAGAGTGAGCGGGAAACGTGTAGGGGTGGGCAGGTGCGGGTCTAGGTAGCAACGGGATGTGGTGTGTCCGGTTAGGGTCTAGGGTTAGGGTTCTGTCCGGTTTGGTTAGGGTTTTGGGTAGGATTAGGAATAGAGAGGTGGTAGGTGGCTGCAGCAGGGCATTTGGGCCTGGCCTACGGCTGCCTCCCTCGATAAAAAGTAGTTTTATTTATTTAGTTTTATGTAAACACTTTTGTAAATAGTTTTTAGGCAAATAAAATATCCGGACAAGACCGGGGTTTGACTTTGAATAAAAGAGTGGGACAATTAGAAAACAAACATAGGCTTTTGGAAAATAGTTTTAGGCAAACATATGCATGATGATGACGATGCTCAAATGCAATGTGGCATGATGACATGAGCATGTTGTCATGATGATGCACAAAACAAAAACACCAAGCGATTTTCTAGTAGTAGTTTTCCCGGGGTGCTACAATTCGACACCACTTACAAGGGATCTCACCCTCGAGATCCGCCTCATAGTACGGGAAGAAGGCCGACGATCTGAATCTTCTCGCTTCGTATAGATCCTCGTGACACCACTAACAAAGATTCTTGCTCCATCTTGAAATCGATGAAACCACCAACAAGGGGCCGTTCCTCACGTTCATCGAGAGAACACACCGGAGAAGCAAAGTCAAAGGTCGAGGTCTCGAAAGGTAATGCCACATCTAACTTCCGTGGAGGAGTAAAATTGCTTGACCCACTGGTTCAATGTACAAGAGCAAATGATAAGAGTAGTGGTATGGTAGATACTCCATCCCGCACTCGAAGCATTATTTTGTACATGAACAAGAGAATCGTGCAACCAACTCTCGGAATTCAGACTGAAAATCTTTATAAGCAATGTTCGGAAACAAAGGATTGATAAAAGCTCTTCATAGATGATGTCGTCGTGTTGGAAAATGCCAAAAGATACAAAAGAAATTGTATGAAAAGACATAATTGAAAGAACATTTCATGTTTTCCTATGTTTTGCGTGTTATATAACAATACTGTGGAGACTATTCATGTGCGCTAAGTGTGCAGGAAGCTTTGAGGGGGGCCGGATTATCCGCCCCACCAAGGGCCGGATAATCCGGCTTACCTCTTTGCTCAAAGGGAGCCAAGGCGCATCGCTCGGTATCCGGTCGGATTTTCTCCCGGAAAATCCGAACTGGGGCGGTTTTTCTTCCCCATGCCGTATAATCCGGCTGTCGCATGGGCCTGATAATCCGGCCCCTAGTTTTTGAGCAAAGGGAGCCAAGGCGCGTCGCTCGGTATCCGGTCGGATTTTCTCCCAGAAAATCCGAACTGGGGCGGTTTTTCCTCCCCAGGCCAGATAATCCGGCCTTCACATAGGACCAGATAATCCTGCCCCCAGAAGTTGATCAAGGGCAAGCTCAGCATGATGGTCAGATAGGGGGCAGATTATCTGCCGGATATTCCGAGTCTGGGGCGGTGTTTTCCCCAGGCCGGATAATCTGGCCATCACTTGGGCCGGATAATCCGGCCCCCAAAGTGTCCAACGGCTGGTTTCTGAAGGGGGTATAAATACCCTTTCTTCCCCAATGTTCAGAACTCTTGATTCATTCGAAATTGTCCAGACATTGTGCAAGAGCTCTCATTTTCGATCTCCCACTTCAACCACCCGAAGGTCTTGATCTTTGGGGGAATTGAAGGAGGAGAAGTTCATCATCATCATCAAGAATCAAGCGCTTCAACTCCTCTCCATTCACTTGGAGAAATCCCTGATCTAGTATTCTCGTCAATACCTAGATCTTGTTTATTGTATTTGATAACTTTGTTCTTGTAGCAGCTTGTTGTCATTTCGGGAGCCTCCAAGTTGTTGTGGAGTTGCCCTGCTAGTTGTGTAAAGGCGTCGGTGCCCGCCTCGAAGGGTACCTATAGTGGAAAGGTGAATCAGGCCTTTGGTGGCGAGATCCATAGGAGAACAGGGTGAGGCCTATTGTGGCGTGGTGGTCTTAGTACCGCCCACCCCTCCAACGCAGACGTACTTCCCTTAACAAGGAAGGAACTACGGTCAAACAAATCCTGTGTCTTTGCATGCTTCACTTCGGTTTACCCGTTCCTCTTCCACTCGCTCTTTACTCGCTAGTAGATAGGTTTGCATAGGGAAAATTCCACCAATTAGTTTATCTAGAGCATTTACCCTTTGTGCTAAGCCTAAAATTGAAAAAGTATTAAAAAATTGGTGTAGCACCTATTCACCCCCCCTCTAGGTGCCCATACGATCCATTTCAATTGGTATTAGAGCCCCGACTCTGAATTCGGGCTTAACCGCCTAAGAGTAGTATGGGTACCAAGGATGATGGAAATGAGGCTATGGATAAGGTCAGAATGGATGATCTCAAGTCGTTGGAAACAACCTTGTTGAAATACTTTGAGGCCAAGATGGAGGAGATGAATCAAATGATTGCCCGCCTTACATTATCCATAGCCCCATCTCCATCCTCCTCTGAGGCTGCCACACCATCATCTAAGGAAAAGGGTAACACCGGATCTAAGGATGATGATGTGGAAGGTGAAAAACTTAATGGTTCCACCTCCAAGAAGGGAAGTGGTAAGGAGGAATATAGTGAGGTTCGCCACGTATATTCCCCCGACCCACCTATCCCTCATCCTCATATAAACAATAGGGGTGATCCACCCAAGCTCACTGCATCCTCCTTTAATCAATGGCAATTCCTAATGAAATCTCTTGTTTGCAGCTCCTCTATTGAATTGTGGAGGATTATTGAAGAGGGTCTTCATATTGGAGATCAAACCAACCTAACGAGAAGAGAAGTTGTGGACAGCCAGTTGAATGCCACCGCTCTCCACATGATACAGCTGTTGGAAATATGCCCTAGAGACAAATAGTAGTAAGGACTATTATCATATTTCATATAGTTTATGATTAAGTTTTGTATCATGCTATAACTGTGTTGAGTGGAAACATCAATACACGTGTGATATACAAACAAACTAGGGGTTCCTAGTGAAACTCTAGTCACTGGTTCAATGGTCAACAGATGATCATGTTTCCTGATCATGTGGCATTTATGCCAGTTGGAAATGAGGTCATCTCATTCGGAGAATGAGATGATGAACCAATACCCAACCTAAACATCGTGATTCGATCATGTCACGAAGTTCAAGTTACGATGATTATAAAAGGATCCTTGTAGACTATTCCTTAGACCGTGAGGCATATCAATCACTGTCTCCCGAGAATGCTTAGATAGCATCAAACACCATCTGGTAAAACGGTGGTTATAAAGGTGTGTTCAGGTATTCGGAGGAAACCGTAGAGGCAATATATGTCAAGAGCAGGATTTGTCTGTCCATGTGACGGGAAGATACTCAAGGGCCCACTCGGAGAAGTTATATCCAATAGTCTTGTGCGTGATTAGATCACGGGGATATCACTTGTCGGAACAAGTCAAATAGCATTGTTCAGTAATGAGATTGAACTCGACATGGTGATGTCATTGATCAGATCTCGGGCAATGCAAGTATCGAATGACAAAGGGAATAAGACGCGACTGTCATCGGTTCAAACGACAAAAGATCTTCGTGGAATGCATAGGGGTCACATGGCCATCCAGGTCCCTCTGTTGATCATTGGTGCGGGAGTGTCCGACCATGTCTGGAGTGTTCCCGAACCGTAGGGTGTCACGCTTAAGGGCTTGATGATTCTTAGAGAGTGTTTATGGGATCGGTAGAATCGCCGAAGAAAAGAAGGGAGAAAACCGGAAGGGTTTCGGTAAGTCCAGAGGATGTCCGGAGTGGAGGTGGAAGGTGTTCCATAGCCACGGATATTAGATAATGTGAATGAATGTTAAATATTGATTTAATCATTTATTCATAATTATTTAAATAAAGAGAAAATCAATTAAAAGGTAAAAGGGCTTAATGGGCCAATTTCCGGAGGGAGAAGGCCCATTAGGGGAAAGGAGAGAGGGAGAAGGGACCAAGGGGGAGGCCGGCTGGGCCTTGCCCCCCGTCGGACCCACTAGGGGCTGGCCGACAGCCACCCCTCCCCCCTCCTCTCCTTTAGTCCCACCCTGGGACTTGAGGGGAGGTAGCACCTCCCCTCCCCTATATATAGTGGGGTATATTGGCCTAGAAAATACACCCAATAATCAATAAAGGTCTCCCCACTTTTGGGAGGACCTCTAATTGATATTTCTCTCTCTCCCTCTCTCTCTCGTGACCGTGGTCCCAAGTCTGGACTGCACGAGCGAGAGACATCTTCACCGCGGAGCGCCGTCGCGCTGCGGGATTCGGATCCGGAAGCTCTACTTCCGCAAATGCTGCTGGATCGGGGAAGCGGGAGCATCGTCAGGCACCGGACGTGTGTAACTCCCACGAGGTGTCACACTTGAGGCACTCAAGTCGTTGGAGCCAGAAGGAGCGCAAGGACTTCATCACGACCTTGAGGTCGGCTTCGGCTCGTCTACATCAACCACGCTCTCCTGAGCGTTGACAATGCTTTTCGGTCTTCAAGGGTAAGTTCGCGAAAAGCCCCTCCCGTTACTGTATTACTAATAGATAGGTCCTGACAGCTTCAGGGGTTCAGGGGCGTAGAGTAAAATTTATTGTTTTTATGCGCGGAACCCCTACAACAGCTGGGTGTGGGTCCCAAGGACATGCCACACATTGAACATCTCAACACAGCTAAAGAAGCTTGGGATGCTCTTACGGATCTCTTCGTTGGAAATGAAAGCATGAGAAGAAATAAGTATGATGCCCTTAGTAATGAAGCTGAGGGATTCTACATGTTGGATGGTGAAAACCATGAGGACATGTATAGAAGACTCAAGGGCATCGTAACAACATTTCAAAAGCATGGGGCCACTCACATTGATGATGCATGGATAAAAAGGAAATATGTGAGTGCCTTAATGCCTTTCGAGCCAACGGACTTGAAGAGCCTGCAAGGTAGACATAACTATCATCAAATGACATCCAACGAAGTCATGCAAGAAATGGCGTCATTCAAAGTGGCAGCAAAGAATGCTGAAGATGCCCGTGCTCGGGCCATTGGAATGCAAAAGGGTGTCAATGTGGCTCTCAAAGCCGATGTTGTTGAGCAAGAGGAAGATGAAGGAGCTTTTGAGGGGGTATCCATGGACTGCCCCGATGAGGTCAAACGTGCGCATGGTGAGTACATGGCATTTTATGCAAGGAACTTTTGGAAGGACCCTGCCAAAGCCAAGTCTGAACTTGAGCGCAAGAACGGGTCAAATGGAAGAAGAGAAAGTGGCCCAAGATTGAGAACTTGCTTCAACCGTGGAGATAGAATGCACTTTGTAGCCGAGTGTCCATATCAAAATAGAGAAGACAATGGTGTCAGGCTCATTCTTAAAGAGAAATCTAAAGCACCTAAGAAGAAGCCATTTATTGAGAAGAATGGCCCTTTCAAGAAGCAACCCAAGATTGTCTTGGTAGCTCAAGAGGAATACTCCCCCGCAAGTGAAGATGAAGAGGATGATGATAGTTCCCGCGAGGTGGATGCTATAGCCACCACATCGACTCCCTCATCTCTCTTCGACTCGCCAAACGAGAATGTCATCAACAACAACGCCACTTGCCTAATGGCAAGAGGGTCTGAGGTATCAACTTCTAGCTCTTCATTTCCTAAGACTAACATAATTTTGGATATGGATGATCATGACAGTCTTAAAATGAAAGAAGAAGTTATTGCTTTGGATACTTTTTTCACTAACCTACAAGGTGAGAACAAACTCCATTTTGATGCTCTTATGAGTCAACTTGCTCAAGCCGAAGATCTTCTTGAAGAAAAGGGCAGAATTGAAAGAGAAGATGCCTTGGAGATAGCTTCTTTGAAGAATGCCTTGGAAGAGGAAGAGGAAGCTCGAGTATCTTTGGAAGAGAGACTCGAATCCTATGAGGAGTCACGAGAAGAAGCTATAGCTCAGCTCATTAAAGAACGTGACCATGCTCTTGCCAAGGTAAAGAAACTAAAGAAAGAAAAGATTGACTTTGGGGCTGTTCATGCTAGACTTTTGGAGAAGTTTGATAATCTTGAAAGTGCTCACAAGGCATTGAAGAGTGATCATTCTACTTTAAATGAGTCTCATGACTAGCTCCGAACTCAATTGAAACGCTATGATGTGCCAAGTACCTCCAGTTCATCCTCTGGAAAAGAAGACCTTGCAAGAAGTTCTCAACACAAAGGTAAAGGGGTTATTAATGAGATACTGAGCAGGCAAAGGACAAACGATAGTAAAGAAGGTCTTGGTTACATACCCAAGACAAAGAGCAAGAAAAACAACAAGAAGAAGAAGAGCAAGACTGCTCAACCAAAGACTAGCAACATTACCAATGATAAGACTAATTATGATGGTTTTGCAGGGATCAACAATCCTAACTTTGAACTATATTGCAATTATTATGGTGATGTTTATGCTAGTTATGTAGGGCCTTATGACTGTTACATTCCTTGGTCTATTTGGGTTCCCAAGACCCTTGTCACTAACATGAGAGGACCCATTGAAAAATGGGTACCTAAAACCAAGAAGTAATTTTCTTGCAGGGGTATGCTTCCGGTGGTTCTAAATGGGTACTCGATAGCGGTTGCACGAGTCATATGACCGGAAGCAAGGAGATCATCACGGAGATGCGGCCAAACCATGATCACATAACCGTCTCCTATGGTGACAAGTCAAAATCTGAGGTATTGGGTCTCGGCAAAGTTGTGGTGGCTCACAATATCTCTCTCATGAACGTCATGCTTGTTGAGACCCTCGGGTACAACTTACTTTCAGTTCGAGCCTTGGTAAGATGGGCTTTGCAGTTTATATTGATGCTGATTTGGTGGTACTCTTGTGGAGCAAGTCTCTAAAAGTCGCTTTCGTGGGATATGTCGAAAACGACCTGTACGTGGTGGACTTTTCGGGGAAAACCACTACAGGCCCGATGTGTCTTTTCGGAAAGGCTGACGCGGGTTGGCTATGGCATCGCCGACTAGCCCACGTCAATATGAGAACTTTGCAAAGTCTCCACAAGGGTGGCCACATTCTTGGACTAAAAGAAAATGTCTCCTTTGCCAAAGATCGTGTTTGCAGGGCGTGTGTTGAAGGGAAAATGCATGACTCACCTCATCGAAGGAAAAATATTATCTCGTCAAAAAGGATTTTGGAGCTCCTTCATGTGGACCTCTTCGGACCTCCATCTCATGCAAGCCTCGGTGGGAAGAAGTATTGTCTAGTGATTGTTGATGATTACTCAAGATACACTTGGGTTTATTTCTTCAAGTTGAAGAGCGAAACTCAACAAACTATCATCGATTTTGCCAACGAGGTTCAACGTCAACACAACGTCCCCATTCTGGCTATAAGAAGTGATAACGGCTCTGAGTTCAAGAACTACACCTTAAATGAGTTCCTAAGTGAAGAGGGGATAAGACATCAATATTCCGCTGCGTACACCCCTCAACAAAATGGTGTAGCCGAGAGGAAGAATCGAACTCTAATGGATATGGCAATATCAATGTTAGCCAAATTTAAATCTCCATATAACTTCTGAGCTGAAGCAATCTCTACTGCTTGTCATTCATCCAACCGATTATACCTCTGCAAGATCTTGGACAAGACTCCGTATGAAATACTTACCGGTAACAAGCCAAACATCTCATACTTTCGGGTATTCGGGTGTAAGTGTTTCTTTCTTATCAAAGGAGTTCATTTATTTAAGTTTGAATCTAAGGCTTTAGAAGGTATTTTGTTGGTTATGGTGCCGAATCCCACACTTATAGAGTCTACAATAAGCTCTCCGGAACTGTTGTAGAATCTTGCAGTGTGGTGTTCGAAGAAAATGACGGTTCCCGTGCGGAGCAAGTTGTTGTTTGTGATGCAGATGTTGAAATACCCCAAGATGCCATAAGAAGAATGGGCGTGGGATTTTTCCGCCCCATTGAGGAACCCCGTGGCGGACCGGGAAGGACAATGCTCTACTCATATACAGCCCTCATCTACACATACTCAACATGTTCCAACCACGGGGGCAACTTCTACACCATCTCCATCAACTGCTGAAGGTCAAGATGTTTCAGAAAGCTCCAGGCCGGATTTTCCGGTTGACACCGGATTATTCGGCCACCCCGCTCTAGCTGACCATTTTGCTCCTGGTGGTGAAGATATCAACGCAAGCTCCATGCCGGATTTTCCGGCAGGCCTCGGATTATCTGGCCCCTCGCCAGTTCAAGCAAGCCCCAGGTTTCCTGATGATACTGCTACAAATATTCCCAGGCCAGATTATCTGGCCTCTCCATCGGCCGGATTATCCGGCCCTGACTCTCCTGTTCAGCAGCCTCCTGTTACGGCTACTGACTCACCTCATGGGCACACGTCACCACCACCTGCTGCTGATATTCCAGTCCCTTATCAAGGTCGAGTAAATGCTTCCAATGAAGACTCAAGTGATGAATCTACTCCTCCAAGAGACAACAAACTTATTGAACTTCGTCGCAAGGCTCGAGCTGATCAAAACCTTGAGTTGAGGGGTCACACTCTCGACAAGGTTGTTGGTGATCTTCGACGAAGGGTTTCTACAAGAAAAGAATTGGCCAGTTTTGGTGAGCATCAAGCTCATATATCTATGATGGAACCTAAGAAGGTCTTTGAAGCACTTGAAGACCCAAACTGGGTTGTTGCTATGCATGAAGAATTAAATAATTTCGAGCGCAACAAAGTCTAGAAACTCGTGGAGAAACCCAAAGAGTGCCGCAATGTTATCGGCACCAAGTGGATTTTCAAAAACAAGCAGGACGAGAATGGCATTGTTGTGAGAAACAAGGCAAGACTTGTGGCACAAGGTTACTCCCAAGTTGAGGGCATTGACTCCGGCGAGACCTATGCTCTAGTGGCTCGCCTTGAGTCCATCCATATCCTTCTTGCTTATGCTGCCCATAACAATTTTAAGTTGCAGCAAATGGACGTCAAGAGTGCCTTCCTTAACGGTCCTCTACATGAGTTGGTATACGTAAAGCAACCCCTGGGGTTTGAGGATCCTAACTTTCCGAACCATGTCTACAAACTCGAAAGGCACTCTATGGCCTTAAACAAGCCCCACGTGCGTGGTATGAGCACCTTAAAGAGCTTTTGTTAGATCGTGGCTTCGAAGTTGGGAAAATCGATCCCACTCTTTTTACTAAGAAGGTTAATGGGGAGCTCTTCGTATGCCAACTATATGTAGACGATATCATCTTTGGTTCTACTAATAAAGCTTTTAATGATGAATTTTCAAAGCTTATGACTGACAGGTTTGAGATGTCTATGATGGGGGAATTACGGTTCTTTCTTGGATTCGAGATCAAGCAACTTAGAGAAGGAACCTTTATTAATCAAGCAAAGTACATCCAAGACATGCTCAAGAGATTCAAGATGACGGATCTAAATGGTGTCGCCACTCCGATGCAAACAAAATGTCATCTTGAACTTAATCCACACGGTAAAGATGTGGACCAAAAGGTATACCAGTCCATGATCAGTTCTCTTCTTTACCTCTGCGCATCTAGACCTGATATAGTGTTGAGTGTGGGGGCGTGTGCAAGGTATCAAACAGCTCCTAAAGAAAGCCACTTAGTGGCGGGGTCAAGAGGATCTTTCGATATTTGGTTCATTCCCCTAACTTTGGTCTTCGGTATCCCAAGGGCTCCAATTTCTCTTTATGTGGTTATACTAACTCAGATTGGGCTTGTGATAAGGATGATCGGAAATCCACTTCTGGAGCTTGTCAATTCTTAGGAAGATCTCTTGTTTGTTGGTCCTCTAAAAAGTAGAATTGTATATCTCTCTCCACCACCGAAGCTGAATATGTTGATGCTGCCATCGCTTGCACCCAATTATTGTGGATGCGGCAAGCTTTAAAGGAATACGGTGTCAATTGTGACAAAGTGCCTCTTTTATGTGATAATGAAAGTGCAATCAAAATTGCGTACAATCCTGTTCAGCACACAAGGACGAAGCATATTGAGATTCGGAATCATTTTATTCGAGACCATGTTGCTCGTAGCGATATTGATCTATCCTTTGTGAGCATGAAAAACCAACTTGCGGATATTTTTACAAAGCCACTTGATGAAGCAAGATTCTGCTATTTGAGGAATGAGCTAAATATCATTGATTCCAGGAGCTTGTCTTGATTACCCATGCACTCACTCGTACATCTCAATCCTTATTTGGTCTAGGTGTGGGCATGGATATAGGGGGAGTGTGGTCCTAACTCATTGGGCTAACCCTCCCCCCATAATGCCAAAAGCAAGATAAATCATTTCTCTTAATATCATTTTGTGATATGTGAGCTTCTTGATGAGTATTGGTCGTGAACCCAAGATATATCTTCGCGGTGTCACACCATACACTCCAACAAGGTGGCCTCGGCCACCGCCCTCTCCCTTGAGGAGAATTGGCTCTTTTTGGATGTTCTTTGCTATCTCATGTTCTTATGGGAATCACACTCAATCTTGGCTTTTATTTGATTTGGATTTTGCATTTTTGAGTGTCTAGTACCATCTCAGTTTGGCTCTCTTAATCCTAAGCCTTTCGCTACCCCTAAGCCATCTATTCTAGCACACAAGTCCCTTGTACACCTTGTGGGGGTGTTGTTTGGGGACACGTGGGCCTGGTTCTGTGTACAACAGAATTCCAGATTTGTGGCCGGATAATCCGTCCCAAGCGTAGGCCGGATAATCCGGCCCTGGCGGATTTCGTCTTAAAGGGCAGGGATCGGGGGGAAGGGCTCATAACAAGCAACACTTCTCCCCCAACCCTCTCCTCCTCCTCAGCCGCCGCCTGCAGTCCCCCACCCTCCCCGGAGCCTCTCCGGCCACCGGATTTTCTGGGCCTCCCCGGATCTTCTTCTCCGTGCCTCCGGGTACCTTCTCCTCCGCGTTCTTCCTCCAATGAGTGAGGGTAACTCCCCCTCTCCCCATCTTTGGCTGGATGTGTTACTTGTTGGGTGGAACGTTGTCTAGAAGGATGTGTTTTCGCATAGAAATCGTAGTCTTGCAGTTTCTAGGCCCGATCTAATTTTTTGCATTCAATCTAGGTGAAATCGATTTTTTTTGCCAGGGACGGATTATCCGCCCCTGGCCAGGCCGGGTAATCTAGCCTGACAGATTCAATTCTGGTTCAGTTTCACTATGGAGTATGCATTGGGTAGATTTGTCCTATGAACTTTTTGACTATTTTTTTCCATGCTCTCTCCTTGACTTGTGTGTATGCTTATCCCCTTGCTATCGCCCTTATTCTCCTCACAGGTGGTTCCAGTGTTCCCAAGACCTACAAGCGCCGCCCCCGCGCCAAATACTTTCGGGACGACGGACAAGGTAACTTGGTGGATGAAGTTGAGTTGAGGAGGAGAAAGAACAAGGAGAAGCGCATGGCTGAACAAGCTAAGAGGACTAGGAAGGGGGTGTCCAAGAGGAAGGGAAAGGAGCCCAAGATCAACTACAGAACTTTGGATGCGGTCACCTATTCCTCCATCCGTCACCGTGACTTGTTTGCTAAGCTGCCTCGTGATGATGAGCTAGGGGATACTCGTTTTTGGTGTGCAGAACAGAAGGGAATCTATGAAGATGTGTATGCCAGGATGAACATTAGGCCTATGCACCCACTGGTACTTGCTGATGCTTTGGAGAAGGATCATCTTGTGGATGCGATGTTTGTGGCTGAGAGGATGGGGCTGCACCATCTCATGTCTCTCCAGTGCTCCTTTGACTCTGAGGTGGTAAAGCAGTTCTTCTCCACTTTGGTTATTTGTGGGGATGAGCATCGCACTATGAAGTGGATGACTCATGACATGCCTATGACTGCTGATTTTCACGTGTTTGCTGAGGTTCTTGGATACTCTTTCCGCAACAGGGATAGAGCCAGTGGCCACCGCATCATCACCCAGCTGAAGCCCAATAAAGATGTAGCTCTCTCTCCTTGCACTGTGGACAATGGCATTGTGAGCACTCTGGCTGGCCTTGCCCCCATCTATGCCGCCTTAGTGGGTCTCTTCCGTGACTCCATTACTCCAAGTGGGGGCAACAATGATAGCATCCGTGGTCACCTTGTTCAACTACTTCAATTTTCTCATGAGGTTGCCTCTTGCGAGGAAAAGTCGGTGCAGTACAGGATGGATGTCATGGACTTCATTTACCATGAGTTGACTGATGCTATGTTCAACCGTCTTTCCATTCCCTATGCACCCTATATTATGTTGCTCATCAGGCACCTGCTTCCTGCTGAGGAGTTCCACATTGACTCGGTGCATAAGGCCAAGAAGATCTACAACAAGGTTCGGAAGACTTCTCACCCCTCCTATGCTCCTGAGGGCCTTATGAGGGATGCTCATAGGCCCCTAGTGCCTCCCGTTGCCCGTGAGATCAAGCAGCTGAACTGGTTCCAGCGTAACATTCTATGCATGTGAGTGGACACGCGCAAGGGTCAGTATGAGGCATACAAGCAGCGCCATGAGTTGGCTCACTCCCAACAGCCCATTCTCCACCATGTGTCCGGTGCTTCGGGTGATCCTCCGGCTCCTACACCTCCCACTCCATATGCTTGGTGGAACTCTTCCTCCGGGTCGAACTATGGTGAGCTGGAGCATCACTTGTTCCCCTCTACGCCTGCTGTTGATGATGAGGATGAGGAAGGTGACACTGAGGAGCTTGAGGATGAAGATGAGAATGAAGACGAGGAAGAGGATGAGGACGAGGACTACGAGTGATCCTATGGGGCGCTAGCATCGCTCTTCTCCCTTTTTGGTGTCTCGATGCCAAAGGGGGAGAAGTAGTTCTATTAGGGTGTCCATGGATTTGCATGGGTCGGGCATAAGCACTTGCATTTTTCTATTCGTCGTTTTCCTGCTTGTGCCCATTTAGCGTTGAACTTTAAATTTGTGATTTGTGGTTGGTTGAGACTCTATGTGGTTATCTGGATTATTATGCCTATGGATTTCATCTCATGGATTATGTGTACGGTATTCATATCCTATTGCTGGAGGTTCTTATCACGAAAGGCGCTCATATTGGTTATCCGGTAATAATTGTGTCTTATGTCAAGGATGCCTTCCCTCTACCTCGGTGGTATGTGTATGTTCCTCACATGTCTATGGAATAGATTCACCTATTTGTGTGCATTTGTATTCCAATGCAAAATTTTATTATGCACACATTGAGGGGGAGTCTCTTTCATGGTTATTACTGTTTTTCTTGTGACTTTCTCCTACAAATCCTAGTATTGTCATCTAACACCAAAAAGGGGGAGATTGAAAGAACATTTCATGTTTTCCTATGTTTTGCGTGTTAGATAACAATACTATGGAGACTATTCATGTGCGCTAAGTGTGTAGGAAGCTTTGAGGGGGGCCGGATTATCCGCTCCACCAAGGGCCGGATAATCCGGCCTACCTCATTGCTCAAAGGGAGCCAATGCGCGTCGCTCGGTATCCGGTCAGTTTTTCTCCCAGAAAATCCGAACTGGGGCGGTTTTTCTTCCCCAGGCCGGATAATCCGGCTGTCGCATGGGCCGGATAATCCGGCCCCCAATTTTTGAGCAAAGGGAGCCAAGGCGCGTCGCTCGATATCCGGTCGGATTTTCTCCCAGAAAATCCGAACTGGGGCGGTTTTTCCTCCCCAGGCCGGATAATCCAGCCTTCACATAGGACCGGATAATCCGGCCCCCAGAAGTTGATCAAGGGCAAGCTCGGCATGATGCTCAGATAGGGGGCGGATTATCTGCCGGATATTCCGAGTCTGGGGCGGTGTTTTCCCCAGGCCAGATAATCCGGCCATCACTTGGGCCGGATAATCCGGCCCCCAAAGTGTCCAACGGCTGGTTTCTGAAGGGGGTATAAATACCCTTTCTTCCCCAACATTCAGAACTCTTGATTCATTCGAAATTGTTCAGACATTATGCAAGAGCTCTCATTCTTGATCTCCCACTTCAACCACCCGAAGGTCTTGATCTTTGGGGGAATTGAAGGAGGAGAAGTTCATCATCATCATCAAGAATCAAGCGCTTCAACTCCTCTCCATTCACTTGGAGAAATCCCTGATCTAGTATTCTCGTCAATACCTAGATCTTGTTTATTGTATTTAATAACTTTGTTCTTATGGCAGCTTGTTGTCATTTCGGGAGCCTCCAAGTTATTGTGGAGTGGTTACCCCGCTAGTTGTGTAAAGGCGCCGGTGCCCGCCTCGAAGGGTACCTATAGTGGAAAGGTGGATCAGGCCTTTGGTGGCGAGATCCATAGGAGAAAAGGGTGAGGCCTATTGTGGCGTGGTGGTCTTAGTACCGCCCACCCCTCCAACACAGACGTACTTCCCTTAACAAGGAAGGAACTGCGGTCAAACAAATCCTGTGTCTCCGCGTGCTTCACTTTGGTTTACCCGTTCCTCTTCCACTCGCTCTTTACTCGCTAGTAGATATGTTTACATATAGGGAAAATTCCACCTATTAGTTTATCTAGAGCATTTACCCTTTGTGCTAAGCCTAAAATTGAAAAGGTATTAAAAAATTGGTGTAGCACCTATTCACCCCCCTCTAGGTGCCCATACGATCCATTTCAACAATGATTATGTTTTGTGGTGGTCCCATTGGCATGAACAACACATGCTCAAGGTATACTCCAAACTTCACCAATGCTCATCCTTCTCATATGTTTTTCAATGATACAGATATCCGTCAAGGGGCAGATACAGATAAAGAGTTCAAGGACCAAAAAGATTGGATGAAGGGTACAACAAACGAGATACAGATTGATGATTGTAACACCACCGTGATAAAAGGGAAAGCGAAACCCTGAAGGTATGACGGAAACCCAACAACGAGAAATCCTGGACTCGAAGAAAGGTAAGAGAACAGATTCAAAACACGCACAGGTAAGAGGAGAAAAGCATAGGGGTAAGGAGTAAAAGCAGACCTAATCAGATCTATCCAACCAATTTTTCCAAAATAGTTTTGACACTCTACATCAGACGTTAGCTATGTTATCCTATAGACTGGACTAGTGGGGTATCGCAACTATTGTGCTCTGATACCACATTGTAACACCCTCGAATCGGCCCTATGTAAGTTTTAGCGATTCCCGCCAAACCCGCATAGAAACGATTCAAAGATGCCCACCAGGCACTTGCGTGTAGGTGGAAAACGAAGTAATATCATTACACAATACTCCATGATAGAACTCACAGAACATATATATACAACAACGACTCCATGAGTCAAGAATACATATTTACAATACAAAGATCCAAATCATCTTGAAAATGATACAACATCCGAGTACGGATAAGATGCAAATGGGGCTAAGAGCCCTGAAGAATAATCAATGGAGTCCATAACCCTGGCCAGGCCAAGACGGAAGGGTAACCCTGCTAACAACGTCGACCTCAAACTTGCTAAAACAAAAGGGGTGCCGACAAAGGGCAAAGGAAAAAGAGAGCGGTTAGTATTGAGGCCAGTACACGACGAGTCTAGAATTCGCCGGCTCTTGCCTACATAGGTATGGTGGGCTGAAACGGCAACGAAGCATGCACTAAACAACCTATAGAGACTCGATTCAATTGTCGGCTATTAGAGAGGGATAAGAAAGACCTATTCGGATCCAACCTAATAGTAACACAAAAACATACCCATCCTGGTATTTCCCCCCTCAAGACCAAACGAGGAAGTCAAACCGAGGAACTCACACAGTTGGCAGTTTTATTCATTCCATTATAGTTGCAGCACTTACTAGTCAGATACAGATAGCACGAGTCATCCTGATATCATAAGCAGTGGGCAGTTTTAGTTAACCATTTAGCTGTAGTTGCAATTCTTACTAGTCAGATACAATTAGCATAATACATCCCAAATCCAGTAGTTGTTGGCACTTTTACTTACTCATTCTGTTGTAGTGAAACTGACTACTAGACATGTTAAAGTAAAATTTATAGCACTACTTTAGTTATGGTTGTCTATGATCGAGATACTGTGCTCCAAGTCATCCATAACTGCGGACACGGCTTTGAGAAAGATTTACCCTGCAGGGGTGCACAAATAGCAACACACGCACGATCAACCTCGGAAAAACTAAATAAAACCCAACGAGGCATCACGACAAAGCAATTACAAGATTCATAAAATATTCCAGGGGCCACCCTACTAAGCTACCCGCAATGAAGTTGGCCGACTCCGAGACGGACCCAGGGTTTCTGTCGACGGTGGTAAACGACTGGGAACCCGAAAGTGTGAAAGGGCTTATCGATACAGCGAAAACGTGTCACAAGTCCTAAACAGTACATGCGCTCCACGTGCAATCATAAATAAAATAGTAAATCATGGCATAAGTACATGATAGTAATAAAGCTCCAAACTAGTTTGTGGCCCCAAGAAATAATAAATGAATCAAGCTCTAACTAAGGGGATTCATGGTCCCACATGCGGATAGTGCGATGGTTAAGGAACATGTATCAAGTACTCGGGCCCTACGGGACACAAGTGAGCGGTTAAAAATCAAATATTAGCTATTGTCCACCGGTGCCTCTACATTAGTTATACCTATTCCCAGCATTTTAATTAACAAGTTAAAATGAAGGCCATCATCATCTCCACCATTAAGCATGTGCCAACCACCCAACAACTATGGAACATCGACCACGCGCAGCAACACCTGAGCAAGCATCTATGACTTGCAAGGCCGACTATGTATCAAGCAACATGCAATAGGATGTGTCCAAGACAATAGAGAGGCTGTAAGGAATATAAATGGTGCACAGAAACTAAAGCATCGCAACACGGATAGCAATATATCAATTGGAGGAAGTAATAACTATAAATGCAAAATAGGTAGAAAGGGAAGAATGCTCGCCTGGAAAACACTGTCAAAGATATCTCCTAAGAACGGGACGAAGCTTGCATCAACTCAATGGACTAATCCACGAAGAAGCAAAGCACTAAAAGAAACATCGGATGCACAATTTAATACTACGGCAGAATATCAGGCATGATGCATGTATGATGTATGACATAGCAAAGGTGCGATGCAACTACGCAATATTAAGCAGAACCAGGCTCTCGACATTTACTTAGGAGATTCATGTTGTTTAGATACCCCACAATTTAAATGTTGGCTTAACAAGGCAAAACATGACACCGGTTCGCTACACAAATTGAAATGGAGGCGGTATAAGACAAGAATAACCTGCATATGCACTCCATATTTAATTATGAGGTGAATCGACTAAATACCCCCAAACAAATGAATATTTATGCGAGCATGAGCAATTTAATATGCAACAAGATACATGTCATATATTATAAAAATAGGGGTCTCGGAAAGGGGATCACACATCGGATCGATGATCTTGGTGTTCACCAGGAGGGGGTCGATGGGGTTCGGGTTTTGTCTTCGGACTCCGGGATCGGTTTTGGTTCCGGGAAGGGGGTCTTGGCGCTCATGAAGGGGACCTCGGTGTTCCGCGGTCTTCGGTTCCGTGTGGAAGATCTTGGGCTTCCGGCATCACCGGTCGTGTAGGCGCACTCGGGTCTCGGCGTCTTCGGGTCCGGGGCCAGAGAACTTGGCGTCCGGTCTTGATGTGATCCACGACATCAAACGGTCTTGCGAAACTTGTCCATCTTGCATTGGACGACCTTGGCATCTCATAGAGGCAAACCATCAACATGAGGACACAAGTTGGCCAAACTACATCATGCCCAAATGTTACTGCAGTGAACAACAGCGGACATCACGCATGTGCATGAACATGGGCAAAGGAGCCGGTGGCGGAAGGCTGACATGGGACTCGGCGCGACCGGAGAAGAGGGGTAGGCGGGCGTCGCGGGGTCGTCGGTGCGAGCGACGGCCGGCTCGGTGGTGGCTTGAGCAGGGACACCGGAGGTGCGAGGATATGGCGATGACAGCGCAACGGGACGAAGGCGGGGTACCCGACGAGTACATGGAGGTCGCTCGGCGGTGCTGCGGCCTCTTCGACGCAAGAGGGCGAGAGGGGCACCTGGGACAGACGAGGTGGGGCGTCGGCCGCGGTCCACAGCGAGAGGGGCGGCGTGCGTCGTTACGAAGACGAGGCGAGGCGAGGCTGGCGGTGACGTCTAGCAGCGGTGGAACGGGGCGAGGCCGGTGCGGGGCAGAGGAGCTGAGGTCGAGGATGGTCGGCTCGGGCTCCCGTGGCCTAGGGAGGAGGAGGTGCTCGAGGCAGAGGCGGGCGGAACTCCGCTCGGGGAGGACGAGGGCGTGGGGTTGGTGAGGTGGTGGGGTCAGGACGCGGGGGTGAGGTGGGACGTGTAGCGTGTCGCGCGGGTGGGGCGGTGTGTTAGCGGTAGGTGGCGGGGTGGTGGACACACATGCGCGTCGGTAGGTAGTGCGGGTGTGGGTCGGGCTGGGGTGCACCACGACGTGCGGCCATGTCGCTGTTGTGCGGGAGTGAGCGGGAGACCTGCCGGGGTGGGCAGGTACGGGTCTAGGTAGCAGCGGGATGTGGTGTCTCCGGTTAGGGTCTAGGATTAGGGTTCTGCCCGGTTTGGTTAGGGTTTTGGGTAGGATTAGGAATAGAGGGGTGGTAGGTGGCTACGGCCGGGCTTTTGGGCCTGGCCTGCGGCTGCCTCCCCCGATAAAAAATAGTTTTATTTATTTAGTTTTATTTAAACATTTTTTTAAATAGTTTTTAGGCAAAATAAAATATCCGGACAAGACCGGGGTGTGACTTTGAATAAAAGAGGAAGACAATTAAAAAACAAAGATAACCTTTTGAAAAATAGTTTTAGACAAACATATGCATGATGACGACGATGCTTAAATGCAATGTAGCATGATGATATTAGCATGTTGTCATGAGATACACAAAACAAAAACACCAAGCGATTTTTTAGTAATGGTTTCGATTTTTTAGTAATGGTTTTTCCAGACGATACAACTATGCATCTTATACTCGACTAGTATGCTGCTAGCAGCCGGACAGAAGAAATCTTGAGCGATCGTCGGGAGATGGCTGCATCCAATAAACATGATGTAAGCATTGGTAGTCGGAAGAAGAAAAGTCCATAGCTGCACCCAACGTGCACCATATGGATAAATTGCAAGAGATGTTAAAAATTATATTATTTCTGCTCTGCAAATAGACCAACTTAAAGAATTCTTCTAGCCTCAAATATAGTTCAACCAATTCCCAAAATATGAAGATGAAAACTGTTGAGTAGGAGTATACGACAGGATTTCGCTACAGCAATAGATTCGTACTGCAGGCTTGAAATCGGAGTCCTACTTCAACTCCGACTTGGATACCAATGGTCTTATCACATTTCTCGTCGGTCCTGCGTCTCCATAAAGCGGCGGCAACGCCCTCGTCCAAACCGACAAGCTAGATGCGCACTTAGCTCAAGCCTCCAAATCTCCCTGTCGGTGCTCGCGACTAGTAGTATGATCGAAGAGGAAGTGGTCTCGCGTGGTCGCTGGTCTGACTCATCACTCATGGCACCAGAGAAGCAGCTCGGGTCTGGCTGCCAACACGTCGGCACCGGCGACGTGGCGGCCTTGTGCCTGAAAGGTTGCGCAGGGAAGAACATGTGCG
Organism: Avena insularis; assembly: GCA_023614405.1. Taxonomy (NCBI): domain Eukaryota; kingdom Viridiplantae; phylum Streptophyta; class Magnoliopsida; order Poales; family Poaceae; genus Avena; species Avena insularis. The sequence goes on from CM042692.1 coordinate 116,326,001, forward strand.
CGCGGTGCTACAGGGACCAACTCAACGCCGTTGACAGGGCCGCCGAGGTTGAGAGGATGCGGGCCTTGCTCACGCGCCTGGGGGCTGAGGTTGCCGCTGCCGCTCAGGACTCGAACATATGCGCGGCGTGCCGGAAGAAGGTGGGGCTCCTGGGGTTCGCGTGTCGCTGCGGCGGCAGGTTTTGCTCGCTCCACCGGCATGCGGAATCGCACGCCTGCGGCTTCGATTACAAGACGGCCGGACGGGAGCGGATCGCCACGCAGAACCCGGTCGTCGTGGCGCCCAAGATCACCAAGACTTGAAGGTGGGAGGAGAAGCGCGCGCACGCGACCGAGGCGTTGCACATCTTGATGTCTGCTCCTAGACGCCGTTGCTGAAGGAGGGGGGCAGAACAAGCATCGATAGGAATGCTCAACAGTTCAAGTAAACTCAAGATGAGGACCTATAACTCGTATAGGGGCTAGTAGGCAGCGCGTGCATCTCACTGCCCTTTCGATATATGTTGATTTACTGCTTTAAGATTTGCGCTACACGATTTTATTAAGTTTCATCATGTTTTAAAAAACTGTTTCAAAATGAATTGCAATGAAACAAAATAAAACATTGCACGTGATATTGTATGCTAGAATCACATTTCTAGCTAGTAGGCAATGCCGGGAATGAGATCGAAATTTATTAACACGGCCAGAAATGTTCATGATATATGGTGCATGATTCCTAGATCAGTATTAATAAAACAAAGTCAGCTAAAGCTCTGAATAAATCATGCTTTAGACTGTAGAAGATTATGATTCCCTAATATTTCGTTGTATTAATTTAACCTTCTTGTGGAGTATATATAGAAGTACATGGGGGAAGAGACTTGGAGTACAAGAAGACGTAGAGTCCTAGTCTAATCCGCATACGTATACTATTCTAACATTCCCCCTCGGTCGTAGCGGGAGAGAAGCAGACGATTGTGACTAGAATTAAAGTCCGTCATCTTCTCCTCCTTGTCATCATCAACTACGTCTCTGATGGACATGATCATGGCCAGCATCTAGGGGTGATGACTGCATTTCCTTCTGGTGCCTCTCTTTCCTCCCGCAGTCACAGCGGGAGTGTCACAGACGCAGGTGATGACGCATACGCTGTTGACTGGAGTTGTTGCCAATGTGTAGCTGATGACATTGTTGTTGATGTCGATGTGGAGAAAGCCGATCGTGATGTAGCCATAGTCAATGTAGGTGTGGTCGATGTCAAAGTCGTCGTAGTGGTGTGGCCGCCATTGCCGTAGGCACAAAAAATTACGTATTTTATTGACGGTGCTGCTGTTGTGAACGTTTTGCACCTTGTAGAGGTAACCTCGGGGGCGTCTCTTGGACGCGGTCATCAGTGAGACCGCCAGTTTTGCCAGGACCAGGGAAACCCACCAAACACACAAGGTTTTACCAGAACCGTATGTGCAGTCGTAGGGACATCACAATTGTGACGTCGGTTTATTGATGCAGTCTTAGCCATCGGGGCCGTGGACGCGGTCATACCGTCGTCGTGCGTTGCAGTATGTGTACCGTCATAGGGCGTCGTAGTTGTATGTCCATCACGTGGACGGGTATAGCGGCGGCGGCGATGTGTCGATGAAGATGTTGATGAAGACCACGTTCATGTAAACCTTTGCGATAATGTGTCGGCGATGTCGCAGCTGGCGTGATGGCGATGATCGTCGCTCGAAGGCGTCCCTTGTAGCGGCGATGATGTCGAATCTTGGCTCGTAGTTTGACGGTGTCGTATAGCTCGATGGCGTGGATGTTCGGGTCATTGTAGTCCAGCTCGATGCAGTGCAGATCAATATGTCGATGTAGACAGCGTGCCGATGCATGGTGTAGTCGATGTACTCGGCTTGGTGGAGATCGCGTGCGAGAGCGCGTATGCCGGAATCGATAAAGACCCACGGACCCTCCTAGTGTCCTGCGTGTCGTGGTCGTCCGCCCTCCATGTCGAAGTAGTTCTGCGCGTGCGTGTGGGCTGCCGCCGATAGATGAATGTTGCATGTAGCTGGCCTGCTTGAGTCGTCAGCGTCTTTGGAAGTGTGGAACTCAATCCGATCGATTGCCTGGAGTAGCACATAGGCGGTGCATGCAGGTACTTGATTTTTTTACCGTACGTGGGCATGCACAGTCGATGGAGATCCATCTGGATCGTGAGTTGATAGGACTCACGCGCATGTGGCTGCCTCCACGCGCGTGGCGGCGTGGAAATATGGCGTTCGTGCTCATGTCCACGCGATACCGTCGGGGGCGTCTTTTGAACCCTGTCATAAGTGAGACCATCCGTTTTATCAGAACCGAAGGAACCCACCAAACACACGAGGTTTTGCTAGAACCGTATATGCAGTCGTAGGGGCATTATAATTGTGACGCTGGTTTGTTGATGCAGTCTTAGCCGTTGGGGTCGTGGACACGGTCATGCTGTCGTCGTGCCTTGCAGTTCGTGTACTGTCAGAGGACGTCGTAGTTGTATGTCTGTCAACACTCGGATTTTTAATCCTAGATGCTTGTTATGCTGTACTTCGCAATTTTAGGAATACCATTTTTGCGAGAGATAACAGATTGGATATCACAGTACATCATCTATTACAAACCATAATAAGGTCTTACACAAATAAAAGATCTCATGATCCAGTCTTAGTACAATCAAGTAGTGGAATAAATAGCGTAGCGGTAGGGTCCATCTTCAGAGTCACAAGCAATGCTGACGATAGAAGATGATCCTAGTTGTCGTAGCCGTCCTGCTGTCCTCCTTCAGGGTAGTCCTCCTCATAGTCTGGCCACGGGAATAGCCACGAACAAAAGCTATGAGTACTCTTTAAGTACTCGCAAACTACCACTAATAAGTAGGATAGTTCTAGTAAGAAATGCTAACTCTAAATTTATTTGTAAAGTTAAGTTGAAACCTAAGCTGAGTTCAGAAACAAAGAAGATAAAAAAAGTTTGAAAACACCTAAGTGGGAACTTAGTTGTCATAGTCACAACTCTGTTGTGGTCAAGTCATGTCACAATTTATTTCATAAGTCATTTTGAAAACATCTGACAACGGAACAGTATGGCGACTCCAACTGTCCATAACCGCGGACGCGGCTATTCGAATAGTTTGACACTCTGCAGAGGTGGAACATTTTCACCACAAGATTCGATACATCTGTCAGGGATAACCCTGAATCATCATACTTAGTATGCAGATAATCAAACATAACATTTCATTTACACACTCTAGTATAAGCACCTCTCCTATGAGCATGGCCTCCCAGTCATGACCATCTGTCATCCTGGACACTGCATAGGTGGACAACATTGAGAGGTAGCCTCAGCTCAAACCTCTCCCGCGAGGGAATTAATACTAATGCATATAAACTTCTGGCTAAGCCTTACCCAATTCAGGTATTGTGGTTCTACGGTAAAATTGGAATGGTATCGCATCCGAACCCAACCATCAGTTTTTGTAAAAGGGCTAAGGCTCATGCCTCAACATTTTGATCATCATAAACCATTTGTGTTTCTCAACACATGTCAAAACATCTCAATAGAATGACTCATCATTCCAAGGTTTTCACAAGTCATTTTCACCAAGTATTCCCATCTAAAGTGCTCAAGTTTTGGGTTGAGCTCTAAACTACTAAGTTAAGAGTGTTCACTAAGGTGGGATGCTAAGATCAATCTCATGCCATAGAATGACATCTAAGTCTAACTAGATAGGTCAAGTTTTATACTCTTTATGCTACCTTTAAACAAAGTAAAGGACTTTGGTAAAGTAAAGAAGGTAAATCTTGTAAATAAAACTTGGAGTAGGTATAAGTCAAAAGGGTATAAGCAAAGCATGCCTAATGCCTTTGCTTAGGTTATATAGCTTGCAAGGTTTAGCTTGCTAATAATAGCTTGCATAGTTAAGACACTTGGAAGTGTTAGCTTGCATTGTTAATGATGGCTTGCCTTGGTTGGTGCAGTGGTTGAAATTCTATTTCTCCTCTTCTTGGTACAACTCCTCCTCCTCGTAGACTTGGTCGGTACCGTCGTCTATAAATACATACGGGATACATAATCACCAAACAATACTTAACTAGTCTACTTAGCAGACTAAGGCACACATTTGATGATCTATTATCATCACATTCATCATAAGGTATAATGAAATAGCTTCATTCTTTTTATTTGAAAAAAGTAATTTCTACTCATTGAAATTAACTAAGATTTAATATTCTCCAATTAAAATATGGGATCATATGGACACATGTCATCACCACATATTCTAACATATGGAAATGTGATTTAAATGTTGGATCATATTTTAATAAGTTTAAGTTTAATAATTAATGATTTAAAGTGACTAGAAATGCCTATATAGCATTATTTTGGTACTAGTCCAAAGTCACTGCATGCAAACCTTAATATTATTAAATATTCAGATAGGTATGGTTAAATGTGATTTTAAATAGTTGGAATCAACTCAAAAGCTATTATGGTTGATTTTAGAAAAAATGTTTGAATGTGAAAAAGCTTCTGTCTTGTTATTTTTGCTAGGAGAGATCTGTAGGTCTAAATGATTTAAATCCAATGGGCTTGGATAGAGTTTTTAATTATCTTTCCAACAAAATTGGAATCACTCAATTTGGATTTGTAAAACACCCTGAATTGATTTTTAAACTAAAGGACAAAACTAAGTTTTAATTAAAATAGAAAAACATATATTTGAATTACTGGGTCAGCGCAGAAAACTAAATGGGCCGGCCCGTGTACACTCCGTGGCGCTGAGGGCTGCTAGCAGGGGGGTCCCGCCTGTCAGTGACTCATTAAACACGAAGCGGTACGGGGCGATAAGGACCACACTATTAGAACACAGATCTACGGCTCAGGGTCGTCGTCGACGACGGACGACGACACGTCGCCGGCGAGACTGAACCGTAACACGGTCGGTGGGGGTACGGTGGGGGCATACCAATGCTCCAGCTAGTGAGGTGATGGGGGCGATCGAACGAGACGACGACGGCGGACTCAGGCAAAGTCGCGGTAGGGGCTGAGGTGGACGAAATCGACGGGGGATTCTCCTCCTCTACTGCGGCTGTCTCTGGCAGAATTCCGGTGAAGGGCTGCTCGAGCGGCTCCGGCAAGAGAGGGGAAACGATCAGTGGAGAGAGGGGAGTGGAATGGTGTGAAGAAATGGTGCTGGGGAGGCTCCCTTATATTGGCTCGACGAGGGGACCGAAGGGTGTATGGAGCTCGCGGTGATTTACAACACAGGCTACCGGGCGAGGTAGACGAATGGTGGGCGGTTCCCTGGCGATCATCTGGAGCTGAATGGCGATGCTAGGGGCGGTGGCTAGCGGTCGGGAGCTTCCCGCGCTCTGAGGGACAGAGGCGGTGCTCGACGGGGTTCCTGGCGACTATGGGTCGCGCGGTGGTGCACGGCCGTGTCTGGCGGGGTGAGGGGTTCAAGGCGGAGCGACATGCACAGTCTGCGGTCGAGGCGCGGTTTGTGGCGTGATGGCGGTGATGGCACTCTGGCGTGCTCTGGCTGCACGCAAAGACTTAGTGAGCGGCGTTTCCTCGGTGGTCCAGGGGCTAGCAGGGGCCGTGGGGTGTACCGTGGGTGGCGGTGAGGTGGCACCTGAAGGGAATATGCCCAAGAGGCAATAATAAAGTGGTTATTATCTTATTCCATGTTTATGATAAATGTTTATTTTGCATGCTATAATTGTATTGATCGGAAACATCAATACATGTGTGTTTAATAAACAAAAAGGGTTCCTAGTTATGCCTCTCTTATAGACTAGCTTGTTGATTAACAAGATGATCAAGGTTTCCTGATCATGGACATTGGATGTTGTTAATAACAAGGTCACACCATTGGTGGAATGATATGATGAACATTCATCCGAAGTATAGCATTACGATCAAAGTCATTATGTTTATATTGCTATAACATCATACGAAGTAATCTTTATCCTTAGACCATGAGATCATGTTAATTGCTAACACCAGAAGACTATCTTGATAACATCAAACGTCACACCGTAACAGGGTGACTATAAAGGTGGGTTCAGTGCTACGAAGGTGTTATGTTGAGGCTCATGGATCAAGAGTGAGATTTGTCCATCCCGATGACGGATAGATATACTCTGGGCCCTCTCGGTGATATCACATTGAAATAGCTTGCAAGCAAGTGATGTGATCACTAGAATGTTATATCACGGGAACGAGAAAAGAGTGCATGTCGGTAATGAGATCAAACTAGGTATAGAGATACCAATGATCGAATCTCGGACATGTAATATATCGCGAGACAAAGGGATTTAGTTACTAGCGTTAAAGGTTCTCACGATCACAGAAGTCATCGTTGAATGTGTAGGAGTCAGTATGGATCTCCAGGTCCCGCTTTTGATTATTGATCTGAGAGGGGTCTCGATCATGTCTGCATTATTCGCGAACCATAGGGTGACACACTTAAGGGATACCGACACCATTTGGAGCAAAATTGTTTCAGATAAAGATTTAAGAAAGCGCTGGAATTATTTCAATAGACACCGAAACTGTTTCGGGTGAAATTGCAGAAATTGGTTCTGCATGTAATATTGAAATGTTGCAGGGGGTTTTATGTGAATGTTTGTTAATTAAAGTAATTAACAAAATTCTGAATAAAATTAATAAAAGAGTTTTATTAAACGAGAGAGCATTAAATTTGGAGAAATTTAATGCATTTAAAGTGGAGACTTTAAAAGAGAATGTGAAGGGGCAAATTTATGTGGAGGGAGTTACCACCACATGAATGGAGGAGGTGAAGAGACACCTCCTCCATGCGCCGGCCATGAAGGAGGGGCACCCCCTCCTCCTATAAAAGGCCACCCCTCATCACTTCTCATACACACCTCCTTGTGAAGGATCTCTCTCCCCCTCTAGTATTATTCCCCCATGGTCTCGGATTAGCGAGATACATGTTCCCGGTGGCTTTATCTAGAAAGGAGTTGCTACTTCCGCTGCTTTGCCGGAGCGAAGGACGGAGGTTGTCGGGGTACCGGACGTGTGTGCGATCACGGATGCACCGCTGCTTTGCGGTGCTGGACTTGGTGGTGCTGGAGCTAGATCTGATGGACATGCTGGAGCCGAACCTGCTGGACTTCATCACGATCTTGAGATCGGTAAGTGTACGACTACATCAACCACGAGTTCCTACTCGTTAACAAAGCTCGTTGTCTATGAGGGTAAGTTCTCGTTGGATGTATGTCCACACGTTGCTTTGTACCTAGTAGATAGATCTTGGCGTGTAGTTCACACCGTAGGAAATTTTTTGTTTTCTATGTCATGGACCCAACAAAGGGTATCGAGCCTGATCTATATGCGTGGTGCTTTGCACGGGTAGTACACATATGTTTATATGTGGGTGATGATGATCATGTTATTGCTTCTTTCATGTATTTTGGATATTGGTGGCATAGTGGGATGAAGCGGCCCGGACCAACCTTACATGTCATCGTACATGAGACCGGTTCCACGACTGACATGCAACTTGTTTTGCATAAGTGGCTGGCGGGTGTCTGTCTCTCCTACTATAGTCAATATCTGATTTACAACGAGTTGCTAATAACTTAGTTATCCTCGTTGTGGTTCATGTTCGTAGGTAAGAACGGTTCTATCTCCGAAAGCCCTAAGCCACGTAAAACTTGCAATTGATAAATTAGAGGCGTCTAGTTTAGATAGTTGCTGGGCTAGTGTATTGATATGGTATTGTTGTAAGTAGATGTATGATAGATACTCTTACAACACATTCAACGTGTAAGTTCCATAGACCTTGGCCTTACACACAAAGGAATGATAGAGATCATACCACGATGCAAATGATATAGATCAAATGCATGGACCATATCATCTCACTTTACACATTAGATGTTAGCATCTTATACTGCTAGTTTGGCGCTTTCTGTAGCATTGTAAGATGATCCCTCATTTAAATATCAAGATAAAATGTGTTCTTCCTTAAGTATGCACCGTTCTATGGATCGTGTTTCGAGACATCACGTGATGATCGGGTGTTCTCAACTCTACGCTTTCATGCAACGGGTGTAAGACAGTTTTACACACGCGAATACTAAGGTTCTTACTTGGCAAGCCTAGCATGTACAGACATGGCCTCGGAACACGGACCGAAAGGTTAAGCATGAGTCACATAGTTGATGTGATGACCATATTGATGCTCGCCTTTGAAGCTACACCGACTCACGTGATGATCGGACTTGGTGTAGTGGATTTGGTTCATGTAATCACCAAAAAGGCACGAGGGATGTCGTTTTTGAGTGGGAGTTCATTTCTAATTTAGATTAGTCGAACCAAATTTGTCATAAATTAAATCAAAGTGAATTTGCATAGTTTGTTGTAGTCATTGGCATTCGTTTTCTACCTTATGCTTAGTTTTTATTTGAGATAATAGAACTATAGAATTCTGGATATTTACTTTACGAACTGGTATCGTATTGTTTTGAATGTCAATTTAAAGTTTATAAGTCCTATTGCAAACTCTCAGCAAACTCTATTTACTCCATGAAGTTTAATAAGTAGTATTAAATAGAGAGTAAGAATTCCAATGTTAGTATCTAAAGTATCATGTTTGCCTCCATGATTATTGATATTCAAAAAGTTGTTTTAATATCAAGATTATATTGGAGCTGAAAATTGTTTTAGAAACCATCATGTGTGAAAGATATTGTGATATCTGAAACAATGTTTTTTGGTTGCATTATGATAGAGTATAATTTAGCAAAATACATGTTCTCATATTGTATGAGAATTTGTGAAGGATGGAGATGTTAGGCATCCGAATCTACCAAAAAGGTTTTGGGAAACTGATATTATACTCGCGATTCTTCCTTATAGGCTATAGTAGCTTGATCATGAAAGTTGTCATGATAAGGATGAATAGAAGATGTAAGTAAAATGTTTACTACACTAATAGATTACTAAAGAATGGATTTTTGAAAGAATGTCAAACATTTGATGATGGTGATCCACTTCAAAGTGCAAGTCCAAAGGTATTAGTAGTTGACTATATACGCTTTGTACCATGTGTCATGTTGATGACACCACTATTGATGTTGATAGATTCTTTTAAAAGAAAAGAATTGCTGAAAGAGAATCTATAAAATATTTGGCAGAAAATAAAAGGTTGGAGATGTCCAACTTAGGTATATAGAAGATATACATGTTATGGCTATATTCCTTGCTTGTTAAACAATGTGGTTCTTAGGTATTGGATACCGGTATTGGATACCGAATTGGTTGGTATGAAGTGTCATATAGGACAACGCAATTCATGAACTACAATGACCTAAGTAACTACCAAGAGAATGAGTGATGATGTTCATCGAAAACAAATAAAGTGTTATTGTGTTTTTCGTTGTCATCAAACCAAGCCTTCAAGATTTGTTTAAATAATTCTTATTTTGTTCCGGTATTATGAGAACAGTGGCTGTTCAAATAATTACCGTATTCCATAAAGGATGGATGAACTTTTACAAGTCTAGTTGGAGAAATCACATCCATAAACACTATTGCTAAAATGTCGCAAGACAAATGATTGAAAGATCACTTATGAAGTGACATCGCTGTTTGAATTATATTTGAAAGAAAACATGAAGAAACTCCATGTTGATGGAATTTTGGAGTCTTTTGATTTTGATCAATTGACGCATGTGAGACTTTCCTCGAGATAATTGAAACTCCGTCCATAGGCCAGAAAGGAATGGATGACTAGCTTATTGGAAATTGTGCATGCTGATGTGCATAGTGCATTATGTGTAGCCATATGCGATGGATCTTTTTGCTTCATATGCTTTCTTCAAAAATTTGAGTGAATTTATCTGTATATTTACTTAATAAGGAAGAAGTATGAAACATTTGAAAGTTGTTCAAAGACTTTCAAGATGAAGTGGAAAATCATTGTAACAAGAAAATAAAGAGTTTATGATTCGATCATAAAGGAAGATATTTGAGTTACATGTTTAGCAGAAACACCTAAGACTTGGGGAATTGTTCCATGATTTGTGTTTCCCGATAAACCATAGGAGTATGGCATATTCGAGAGATAAAATCAAACCATGTTTGACATGGTAAGATCAAGGGTGTCATTTATAAAACTGCCATTATGTTTTAAGGATTGAAGCTTTAGAGACTACCGCTTTTACACTGAAAAGAGCACCATCGTGATCCGTTGAAATGACACCATATGAGTTATGGTTTGGGATAAAACCCGAATTGTCTTTTCTTAAATTTTGGTATGCTATGCATAAGTAAAATGTTTACAACCAAAGTCAGATAAGCACGTCTTTGTAGGTTATCCCAAAAGAATTTGTTGGGAATTTCTCCATAACACCAAGGACAAAAGGGTTTGTTACTTGGAACGTCAAATTTCTTGAGAAGGAATTGTTCGTGAAAAGTTAAGTGGGAGGACAATAGAACTTTGATAAGGTTGTTGAACCTTAGCTATATGTGCTAAGTAAGCGGCGCGGAAAGTGTCCCGGTGGCGGCCACAATGCTCATGGCTCTCGTGATTACAAAAGGTGTGATCTCGGAGATTAGAGTTCCTATAGAACCGTGTGGGTCGGTAAGAATCAAATAGTAAGATTTGATAAGCAAGTCGTTATTGTTTTGACAATGATGAAACGACTACATGCAAAGAAGCGATGATGGGCCCTGACTCCATCAAATGACTAGAAGTCATAGAATCCGTGATAGTATCCATACACGAGAAATCAAGTTTCTGAACTTGGAAGACCCTCCGGAAAGGCGTGAAGCCTATCGGTCGTGTTTGGATCTATAAAGAAATAAGACATGGATGTTTAACATCTATGAAATAGTTAACATGTCGGAAAGAAGTTTACGACAATGTTCAAGGAGTTTACTATGACAAGATTTGATCTTTCATAGTGATATATAGTCTTGACGGATTAATGTAGCAACCACTACATATAATTTGGTATATGGTAGTTGAATAAACAAAACAAGGTTCTTCTAATAGAATGGTAACCTAGGACATGTACATGACATGGTTCGAAGGGTTTTGTTAATTCAAAGGGTGCTAAAAGGGCATGTAAACTTCAATAGTTAAAGTAAGCATAGCGGAGTTGGAATCTTCACCATGATGAAACTGTTAAAAGAGTTTAAATTCATCGGAGATGATGAAGATGCTTGCATTTGCAAGCAATTAAGTGGGAGCGCTGAGACATATTTCTAATACATTATGTAGAGGACATATTGTTGATTGGAAATGATGTATCTTGAATTGACACAAGTTAAGGATTTCATTAAAATAAGATTTCGATGAAAGACTTCGGCAAACCTAGAATATTAGGCATCAATATCTATATGGATAGATTAAGGCGCTAATATGGTTGTGCCAGACATACATATATGAGATATTGAAAGGGTTCAATATGGAAACAACAAGAAAGGTTCTTGCTGCATGGAAAGGATTGTATCAAAATTCAAGTGTTTCAACACTTGGTGAGTAAAATCACATGAAGGTTTTGATCGATTATACCATGATATGTATATATCCAGAATGTCCTATGCTCTAAATGTTATGAGCATATACCAGAATGATTCATAAGATGATCATTGGACAATAGTAAAGATATTCTTATGAGCTTTGGAAGAACTAAGAATATATAATGTATAAGTGACAAATAGTTAAAGGTAGTTCATTGTAAAGTGTTACATTGATACTAGTTTTGTCACAAGATACAAATTAAATTTATCTCAATTTAGACTATGGGTGGCACAATGTAATGAAAAGGATGTTCCATGATGGATTTGGATGAGTTCTAAAGTTGAGACATTGTGACGGATACTACAACAAAAGGCTAAGTATATGACTGCTATAGTAGCAGCAAAGGAGGGCATTTGTGTTAAGTAGTTTGTTATCAAACTAGGTGTGGTTCAAAGTGGGCTAATACTATGAAGATATATTGTGTGACAATAATATCACCATATTTTGAGCCGAACGAACTAAAGGTCTCACCAAAGGACCAAATCTATACAATGCCATCTCATTTGAGAATGAGTGATGCGTAGAGACGCAGAGACATGCAAATACACACGGACCTGAAACTGTCAGATCCAGAGATTATGTTAACCACTAGAAATAGCGTATATGCAACACCAGAAAGCCATAGGTGTTCAATGCGCAAAGTTTTTCAAACTAGATTATTGACTCTAGTGCAAGTGGGAGACTGAAGGGAATATGCCCAAGAGGCAATAATAAAGTGGTTATTATCTTATTCCATGTTTATGATAAATGTTTATTTTGCATGCTATAATTGTATTGATCGGAAACATCAATACATGTGTGTTTAATAAACAAAAAGGGTTCCTAGTTATGCCTCTCTTATAGACTAGCTTGTTGATTAACAAGATGATCAAGGTTTCCTGATCATGGACATTGGATGTTGTTAATAACAAGTACCATTGGTGGAATGATGTGATGAACATTCATCCGAAGTATAGCATTACAATCAAAGTCATTATGTTTATATTGCTATAACATCATACGAAGTAATCTTTATCCTTAACCATGAGATCATGTTAATTGCTAACACCGGAAGAGTATCTTGATAACATCAAACGTCACACCGTAACAGGGTGACTATAAAGGTGGGTTCAGTGCTACGAAGGTGTTATTTTGAGGCTCATGGATCAAGAGTGGGATTTGTCCATCCCGATGACGGATAGATATACTCTAGGCCCTCTCGGTGATATCACATTGAAATAACTTGCAAGCAAGTGATGTGATCACTAGAATGTTATATCACGGGAACGAGAAAAGAGTGCATGTCGGTAATGAGATCAAACTAGGTATGGAGATACCAATGATTGAATATCGGACATGTAATATATCGCGAGACAAAGGGATTTAGTTACTAGCGTTAAAGGTTCTCACAATCACAGAAGTCATCGTTGAATGTGTAGGAGTCAGTATGGATCTCCAGGTCCCGCTTCTGATTATTGATCTGAGAGGGGTCTCGATCATGTCTGCATTATTCGCGAACCGTAGGGTGACACACTTAAGGGATACCGACACCATTTGGAGCAAATATGTTTCAAATAAAGATTTAAGAAAGCACAGGAATTATTTCAATAGACACCGAAACTGTTTCGGGTGAAATTGCTGAAATTGGTTCTGCATGTAATATTGAAATGTTGCAGGTGGTTTTATGTGAATGTTTGTTAATTAAAGTAATTAAAAAAATTCTGAATAAAATTAATAAAAGAGTTTTATTAAATGAGAGAGCATTAAATTTGGAGAAATTTAAAGCATTTAAAGTGGAGACTTTAAAAGAGAATGTGAAGGGGCAAATTTATGTGGAGGGAGTTACCACCACATGAATGGAGGAGGTGAAGAGACACCGCCTCCATGCGCCGACCATGAAGGAGGGGCACCCCCTCCTCCTATAAAAGGCCACCCCCTCCTCACTTCTCACACACACCTCCTTGTGAAGGATCTCTCTCCCCCTCTAGTATTATTCCCCCATGGTCTTGGATTAGCAAGATACATGTTCCCGGTGGCTTTATCTGGAAAGAAGTTGTCGCTTCTTTGCTTTTGCTGGAGCGAGGGACGGAGGTTGTCGGGGTACTGGACGTGTGTGCGATCACGGATGCACCGCTGCTTTGCGGTGCTAGACTTGGTGGTGCTGGAGCTGGATCTGATGGACGTGCTGGAGCCGGACCTGTTGGACTTCATCACGATCTTGAGATCGGCAAGTGTATGACTACATACCACGTGTTCCTACTCGTTAACAAAGCTCGTTGTCTACGAGGGTAAGTTCTCGTTGGATGTATGTCCACACGTTGCTTTGTACCTAGTAGATAGATCTTGGCGTGTAGTTCACACCGTAGGAAATTTTTTGTTTTCTATGCTGCGGACCCAACAACGCCTTGCTTCCTGGAGCGGCGGAGAAGGGCTGGCGGTCTGCTGCGAGCTGCGCATGCTCGACCGGCGAGCATGGCGTCGGGGTGGCATGGTACTGGTGCTGGGGACTAGGGGATGGGTTAGTTTAGGCTTGGTTAGATCAAAGAGGGACAGAGGGAGTAAATGGGATTCAATTGGGTGGCAAAACCCTATAGAAACAGTGAGCTAAAACTAGAGTGTGATCAGTGCATGCCAAGTGTTTGATTAAATGGCCGCATGAACAAAAGATTTGAATTTTTTAGAGATTTTTTGTGGAGTGGTTTATCTTATGCTTAAGCATCTAGGTTTGCTTGGGATTTTGAAATGGAGTTCATTTGGATGGTTTTTGAAAAAGGGTGATCTATACATATGAACTAGATTCAATTTTCTATTGTCATTTAAATACAGTGTTTAAATGTTTTTGCAAGATCATAAGGTGGTCCTTGGTACATCACTACTTTTACTAGCAAGGGGTGCAAAGATCCACATTTGTTTCTGTTGGAAATTGAGTGCTAGGAATAGCCAAAGTGGGCTAGGTGACTAAAATGGCAAAAGTGACCATTTCCTTTATTTAATTCTTTTTGATTTCTTTATGTTTGGTTTTTGCTTGGGAATGATCTAGATGATGTGACATTCATCATAGAACCATTTTACAACCATTAGAACACACAATCATGGCATTTCAAAACAACTCCTATTTAAATGCAACACTCATATGTATGCTTAAATATTTTAAATGGAAAAGTTTTTTGTTAACTCTAAATTGGGTAGATTTGATCTTGATCACTTGGATTAAAGTTTTGGGATGTTACAAACCTTCCCTCCTTAAAAAAAATCTCGTCCTGAGATTTAAGAAAGAAAACTAGGAACTAAAGAGATCTGGGAACTCACTCCTAATGAAATCTTCTCGCTCCCAAGTGGCTTCTTCTTCGATATGGTTGCTCCATTGGATCTTGAGAAATTTGATACTCCGGGTCCTGGTGGTTCTGTAAGCTTCCTCCAAGATACGGATAGGCACTTCACGATACGTCAGATCCTTGTTGATATCAACAGCTCGATGATCGATGTTCTTGAAAACTTCGGTCTTCTCTGGCACTTCTAGACATTTTCGAAGTAACGAGATATGGAACACATTGTGGATGGCTGACATCTCCTCTGACAGTTCCAGTTGATAAGATAGTTCTCCTCGGCGGTTCAGAATCTTGAAAGGTCCAATATATCTGGGGGCTAACTTTCCTTTTAGACTAAAACATTGGGTTCCCTTCAATAGTGAAACCTTGAGATACACAAAATCTCTGACATTGAAAGTCAGGTCTCTCCTTCTCTTGTCAGCATAACTCTTCTGTCTGGATTGGGCGGTCTTGAGGTGCTCACGGACTTTGTGAACCTTCTCTTCAGCTTCTCGGAGAATGTCGGGTCCGAAAATCTGACTTTCTCCTACTTGTGACCAATTCAAAGGGGTACGCCACTTCCTTCCATATAGGAATTCAAATGGGGCCATTTGCAAACTAGCTTGATAACTATTGTTATATGAGAATTCTATGAAAGGCAGACAATCTTCCCATTTAGATCATATTCTAACACACAAGCTCTCAACATATCCTCTAGGATTTAGTTGACTCTTTCATATGTCCATCGGTTTGCGGGTGATAAGCGGTGCTAAAATTCAACTTGGTTCCTAATCCTTCTTGGACTTTCTGCCAAAATCTTGAGGTAAATTGGGTTCCTCGATATGATATTATGGTCTTGAGGGTTCCATGCAAACTGACTATTTTGGCAATATACAGCTCTGCTAGCTTCGAACTCTGGTAGGTTGTCTTGACAGGTATAAAGTGAGCTACCTTGGACAGTCTATCAACGATGACCCAGATTGAGTCATTTCCCCTACTCGAAGTAGGCAAACCGGTGATAAAGTCCATTCCGACGAAATCCCATTTCCATTCCGGAATCTGTAAGGGTTGCAATAGTCCTGCGGGTCTCTGATGTTCCGCTTTGACTTGTTGACAGATATGACACTTGGCGATGTAGCTTCCGATTTCTCTCTTCATCTTGTGCCACCAAAATTGCTCTTTTAAATTTTGATACATCTTCGTTCCTCCGGGGTGGATAGAATAAAGAGTATCATGAGCTTCTTGCATGATAACTTGCTTCAGCTCTGAATCTGCTGGCACACAGATACGACCTTTGTACCACAGAACTCCTTCATCTTCGGTGAATCCTGGTACCTTTCCTATACCAATACGATGTTTGATTCCGTCGATACTTTCATTTCCCTTCTAGGATTCCTTGATTTGGCTAATCAAAGTGGGTTGAAGTTCAATGCTAGCTAAAAATCCTTTGCTAACTAGCTCAGTTCTAAACTGCTCCAACTCCTCATACAAACTTGGTTTCTTGTCCTTGATCATGGTGTTTAGCCTACACGGCAATCTGCTAAGAGCATCCGCTACCACATTGGCTTTGCCGGGGTGATAGTGAATGTCAAGGTCATAATCCTTGATTAACTCTATCCATCTCCTTTGCCTCATATTGAGCTCCTTCTGAGTGAAAATATATTTCAAGCTTTTGTGATTTGAGTAAATCTCATTGTGATTAGCCATAAGATAATGACGCCATGTCTTCAATGCCAAAACTACGGCGCCTAACTCAAGATCATGGGTAGGATAGTTCTGTTCATGCTTTGCTTGTTTAAAGACAGATCTGTGATGACTTTGCCTTCTTGCATCAATACACATCCAAGACCAATCTTGGATGCATCACAATACACATAAAATGGCTTCTTGATATCTGGCATGATCAATATTGGGGCTGAAATCAATCTCTTCTTCAGCTCTTGGAAACTTGCTTCACATTTGTCAGTCCATTCAAACTTCTTATCCTTCTTCAACAATTGAGTCATGGTCCTGGCGATGCTCGAGAATCCTTCTACGAACTTACGGTAATATCCCGCTAATCCGAGAAATGCACGGACTTGGGTTTGAGTGGTTGGGGCTTCGCATTCTTCGACATCTTTGATCTTGGCGGGATCAATAGAGACTCCTTCAGCAGACACAATATGTCCTAGGAATCCTACTTCTTTCAGCCAAAACTCACATTTGCTGAACTTGGCATACAACCGATGCTCTCTAAGGGTTTCAAGGATGATTCTCAAATGTTGCTCATTCTCTTCTTCTGACTTGGAGTAGATAAGGATATCATCGATAAACACAACGACAAACTTATCTAGAAAATTCATAAAGATCTTATTCATGAGATTCATGAAATAAGCAGGGGCATTGGTTAATCCAAAAGACATGACCGTATACTCGTATAATCCATAACGAGTAGTAAAGGCGGTCTTCAGAATATCCATTGCACGAATCTTAAGTTGGTGATAACCAGTCCTAAGATCGATCTTAGAGAACACATTTGCTCTAGCCAACTGATCAAATAGATCCTCTATCTTTGGCAAAGGATACTTGTTCTTGATGGTGACGTCATTCAGGTTCCTATAATCTGTGCACAAACGGTTGCCTCCATCTTTCTTGTCGACGAATAACACTGGCGATCTCCATGGCGATGCGCTTGGTTGAATCAAGCCTGTTGCCAGCATAGCATCCAACTGCTTCTTCAATTCCACTAACTCTAAGGGGTTCATACTATAGGGTCTCTAGGCTATGGGTCCGGTTCCGGTGATTAGTTCAATAATGAACTCAATATCCCTATCCGGGGGCATACCGGGCAATTCATCTGGGAATACGTCGGGGTATTCACAGACTACTCTGACTTGGTCAATGGTGGGTAGGGCTAGACTCTTATTACACTTGAATTGACGGGGCAAGGTTTCAGATATATGCTCTACTGATACTCTAGAGCTACTGGTCATGGTGATGGCTTTCTTGGCACAGTCTATCAATCCTTTATGCTTTGACATCCAATCCATTCCTAGTACTACTTCCAAACCTTTGGTTCCAAGTACTATTAGATTGGCATAAAAATCTATCCCATGTATTCTGATAGGCACAACTTTGCAAATTTTTCTAGCTTTTGTAGTTGAACCAGAGATTTGAACTATCATGACATGCTTCAAGTTGGTTGGGTGAATCTTAGTAGTGCATGCAAATTCTTCGATGACAAATGAGTGCGATGCTCTTGAATCAAACAACACTCTTGCTAAAACTGAGTTGATAGAAAACATACCCAGCACTACATCTGGCGCTTCTTGGGCTTCTTCGGCGTTCATGTGGAAGAGATGGCCGTTGTGGTTGTGAGGGTTCCTTGGGGCGAATCTTCTTCCTGGTTGAACACGACGCTGTTGTTGAGCTGGGGCATTCACATTGGCAGTGGCGGCAATCTTCTTGGGGCACTCATTGGAATAGTGACCCTTCACTCCACACTTAAAACAAGTGATCTGAGACTTGTCTTTTGCTGCCATGGGCACAACATTTCTTCCAGTTCTGGGTGCAGGGTTGTTCTTGTTGTTGTTGCTCTTGGGAGGTGCACAGTTGAAATTGCTAGTGTTGCCGGGGTGATTGTTGTTTCCTTCGGACTTCACATTTCCCCCGCTACGGTTGGGGTAGCTTGGGCGAGACATTGGGGGTCGATTGTTCCTTGCTGCATATCCCATAGAAGGGTTGGGACGGTACTTCTGGTGACTGCTGGATCCAGCTTGGTGAAGGAGATATGCCCTAGAGGCAAATAATAAATAGGTTTTTATTATCATATCTCAATTAGTTTATATAGTTTCATATTGTGCTAGAACTGTGCCAAGTAGAAACATTGGTACAGGTGTGGTATAAAATAACCAAGTCCCTAGTAGCCTCTATTCATACTAGTTCGTTGGTCACGAAGATGATCTGGGTTTCAAGATCATGGGCATTTATGCCGACTGACAACGAGATCATATCATTGGAGAATGATGTGGTTGGACACTCCTCGAAGGATTGCAACACGATCAAGTCATATAGTTCATTGTTGCAACAGCTATACCTAGACTCCTTCTCCTTAGACCGTGAGCTCATATTACTCACTGTTTCCCTAGGCTGCTTTGACCATCAAACGCCATCTGGTAATACGGTGGTTATAAAGGTGTACGTTGGGTATTCCGAAGGAACAATAGATGACATGTGACTGCAAGACCGGGATTTGTTCACCCATATGACGGGTAAAGATACATACGGCCGGCTTGGTGAGATTACATCCATAAATGTTGCAACATGTGACTAGGTCACAGGGATGTAATATCACGGTAAGAAGAAAACAAAACTTGTTATGAACGAGATTGAACAAGGTATAAGATACCATTGATCGGATCTCGGATAAGTTGTATCGAGAAACAAAAGGAAGAGGATGCTACATTTAGACGGTTCAAACGACATTGTCATTAGGAATGCATAGGGGTCACATGGATATCCCTGGTCCCTCTGTGATCATTGATACAGATCATGTCTAGAGCATTCCTGAGCCATGAGAGGATACACTTAAGGGTACGATGAGAGCAATCATTCATAAGACGGAATCATAGTAGATAAAGAGAGAAAGCCGGAATCGTTCCGCAGAGAGATCCGAAGTTGTTCGGAGAAAGAATAAAGGACCAGAATTATTCTAGGAAAGATCCAAAGTCATTCGGAGGAAATCGAAAGGGAACCAAAAGGTGTTTCGGGTCAAGATGGATTTTGTAATATGTATTTACATATTAATTAGTGTAATTAATATTAAATATAATATTAAAATCTAATTTGAAGAGTTATTCCACTAATGGGCCAAACTTCCTAGGGAAATAGGGCCCATGAGGGAAAACTGGAGGAGGGAAGGGCCAAGGGCCAAGGGCCAAGGCCCAGACGCCTTGAGGGGGCCCACCCGGCCAACCTAGGGCTGTGCGCGGGGTGGGGCCCACCCCAAGCCGGCTGGCCCATGAAGGCCCATGCGCCCCCCTCTCTCCCTTGTTTAGTCCCACATGGGAAACCCAAGGGGGAGGGCACACCCCCTCCCCCTATATAAAGGGGTGCCCATGGGTGGGATGAACACACCAACAATTGGAGAAGTCCTTTGGTTGACTTTCTCCTCCTCCCTCTCTCTCTATACCTCGTGACCATGGCCCCAAGTCTGGGCTGTGCGATCGAGGCACTCCTACAGTACGCCGTTGCACTGCAAGGATTCCTAGCCAGATATCAACTTCCGCACTCCAGGCGGGATTGGGAAGCCGGAGGTCTCATCGTGCACCGAATGTGTACGAAGACACGATGCGCAACACTTGGGGCGCTTAAATGTCGTGAGCCGGAGCTGTTGCACGATGAAGATGATGAAGATCAAGAAGGAGCAAGGGGTGACCTGCGAGGAGCTTCGCGACCTTGAGGTCGGCTACAAGTACGACTACTTCAACCACGTTCCCCGCGGAACGTTAACCGCATACGGTCTACAAGGGTATGTATTCTCTACGCATTGGCCGTTACCGTATTACTACATACATAGATCCTAGGCAAGTTTCGGGGTTACATCGTAGGAAATTTTTTATTTTCTGCGCCGATCCCCAATAGTGGTATCAGAGCCAATCTATGCTTAGGAGTGTTGCACGGCCAGTACGCACAAGTATTGTGCGGGCATTGATCCCTTAGTTGTTACCCTCTAACGTGTACTTGTTTATATCGCGATATTGTTTGATGAAGCGGCCCAGACCAACCTTACGCGTATTCATACGCGAGACTGGTTCCACGCTAACATATGGCTTGTACAGTATAAGTGGCTAGCGGGTGTCTGTCTCTCATTCGATAGTTGATATAACATTTACAACGGAGGGCCCCGAAAGGGGTGTAATAGAGACAACTATCATATCCATGTTGTGGTTGGAAAGTTCGTAGTTTAGAAACGGTTCTAGTGCGAAAGCCCTAACAACCACGTAAAACCTGCAATAGATAAAGTAGAGGCGTCTAAACTTTATTTTGCAGGAGGACATGTGATTATGATATGGCATTGGTCGTTACAAAGGTAAAGTAGTTTACTTTTCTGGTTCTAAGTAGTATAGTAATAGTCATCGTTCCGATGGACGACATGGTGGAGGCGTCGTGGACGTGGCTTCAAACCAAGGGCACGATGGAGATCATGCCGGAGCGCTCAATGGAGATCAAGGCGCAAGAAAGACCATATCATATCACATTTTACATATGATGTTGATACCAGTTTTTTTACACCTTATTGTGTGCTAGTATTTAGATACTCAACGGTAGCAAACAAGATAATCCCTATTGAATTCCAACGTTCCGTGTTCCCCTTGTGTGTGCACCACCAAGAAAGTTCTTCGGTATGAGGCGATCCAGGGTTACAGGCCTGGGTGTCAGACATATCTACGTTCGCATACAGTGGGTGTAAGCCATGTTGCACAGCGAATACACACAAGTTAGATTTGGCGAGCATAGCACGCTAGAGAAGCGTGGCCTCGGAACACAAGAGATTGAAAGATCAAGCATGAGTCACATGGATGATGTGATTGGCATTATTGAATGTCTACCTTTGATAATGCACTGATGGCCGTGATGATCGGGGGAGGTGCAGAGGATAGGGATCATGCGATCACTAAAATCATCCAGGGGATGACCATTTTTAGTGGAGACCAATTATAAATTGATCTCTTATTATAAACTTAGTCTAGATGTCTGTTTGCAAATATCTTAGTAGACCTTAGCCTATCCCATTGAGGTCCTTTGCGACCATGGGAATAATATTGCTTAATTTGGAACTTATCAAAAGGGTCCAACTTTATAGATTAATACCCACGCCTGAGGGATATCCTCATAAAAGGTGATCTTCTCTTCTTAATAAAATAACCATTAGGAGATAATTCGATGACTCCAAAATGTTTGTGTTTTCTCCATAATCATCCAATAAGCCATTCTCCATTCGATGGAGAGTTGGGCTACATTTTGTATTCTGCAAAATCAGGCACATAGAGTATGAGCCGTTGGATGGGTTTTCCTCCATCATGGATGAAAACAGAACATTTAGAGAAACACTTAGCGATCTTGCATTAGAGTTGAGAACTCTTGGAAGGGCTTGATTGCAAAAGGAGGTCATGGATAAAAAGGTATATGTAAGATATACAAATTATAAATGTGGTTCTTGCAGAACTCATTGCAGTTTGCGAAGTATTTGATACTTCTCCCGTTTTGTGAAAACAGGATGATCTGCTTGAGAATTGCTGGTTTTGAGGCAACGTGACTTGATGATGGCAAGCAAAACAGTTCATGGCCGACATCACCACTTTCCTCAAAGTTTATCATTTGGATTAGTGGACTTGAATATAATTTTGTAATCCCAGTTTGTGTGTCTTGCTTATCGCAAAACGATTATTCATATGAACAAGTTACAAACCAGTTTGTGCTATTCTTATGAATAATACCTTATGGTCACATTATGATTATAAATAAGTTATTCTCATCACTATGTTAATGATAATAGTTTAAACATTTATAAAGGATTAGAATGCTAAAAGATATCCAAAGTATAATAATGAAATGACACTACAGTTTAAGTCATTTTGGTTATTGCAGGTTCTTTATGAAAGATCGGGGTCCTATATGCTTAATCTAGAGACTTTGCAAAACCATGCCTCTCGGGCAGAATGACTAAAACTCCGCATTCTGGTAAAACGGTGATATGCGAAGAAATGTTGAATCTTATACATAGTGATGTATCATATTTTCAACAAGTAGTGGAAATCATTTATTGTGGACTTAAGTGAATAAGTGTATTTACTTAATGAAACATGAAGTTTGAAATGATTTGAATTGTTCAAATGAGTTCATGACTAAAGGAGGATATTGAAATTAACAAGAATACGAAGTCTCTTTGATTTGATCGACATGACTAAAGTATTCAAGTTAAATTTAGCATAAAAGGAACTTGTGAAAGATGTTTCACAAATTATGATATTTGGATGAATTCAAACTCTGTTGAAATATCTAAACATCATAATCATTATGTATTAAGATACATATGGTATAGTATTATCTCTTATAGGGGTTATAGTTGTTGTTTAGAGTTAGAGATCAAAATAAGCAAACACTCATTTGAAATACAAAGGAACATCTAAAGATTCGTGGAAACACCACCATAAGTGTTATGGCACGTTCGAGTTTCTGGAGATTTCGACAAGTCGAAGTCGTGGCGAATAAACAAGTCTTTGTAGAGCGTTCTTAGGAAGCTATGAATGCATCTTCCACAAGGGGCAAACTTGCTGTTGTCCTAAGTTGATGTGTCTTGATGAAGATACAGGTGGAAGAAAGTAAAAGATCAAAACAAGGTATTTGACCTTACCTCTGAATTGTTGAGTGGCACAGCGGAATTTGTTTCGTGAATCCAAACTCTACAAATAGAGGAGAAACCAATGATAATGATCATAAAGTTTCAGGGAATACTTTATAAAAGAAAGTAGGATTCAACTATATATTCTACAAGTTTGTGGAATTATATTGTTGATTCACTTGTCATGTTTTGAACAAGACATACCTACGAATTACAAAGAAGCGTGATGGACCTGAGTGTGAGAAATGACTAGGAGTCATAAAATCCTATATTAAGTTACATTAAATATTGCAAAGTAACGTGTTACTTGATCTTATTAAAGTAAAGAGGTTTACTTGATATTTCTGAATGACTGCAAAGTCATAAGAAGGAAATGAAACTTAATGAATGACAGAAAGCTCGATTTGTCACAAGTTTGGACAAATTCAAGGAGTTGACTACAACAGTAGTGATGCTTAAGTCTTTTGGATTTACACTAGAAATATATGGATATTGAAGTCTCGCAATTGGAATTCTCAAATTGATGATGATCAAAGAATTTTGGAATGTCCAAGATCATCGAGAGGACCTAGATTTGAGTGGGAGCAAATCAGCTTGGCTAATTCATAATATGTAGCTGACATATTTTGAGTGGGAGCTAAGTGAAATCCCTGGATCTCAAAACATGAATGTCATATTTTGAGTGGGAGCTAAGTGAAATCCCTGGATCTCAAACATGAATGTCATATTTGAGTGGGAGCGTGAAATCATTCTGGATATGTGGACGACATATGTGAATGATGTGATTGGTGTTAATAATATTTAAGTTAGGATGAAGTTGAAGTTATTAAACAGTAAGATCTATCGAGATAGATCGGTGAGTTTAATAAACACTGAATGTCAAATGCTTCCTGGACTTGATTCTAAAAGATGTTCAGAAAGTCCTAAGACAAGATTCTGAAGAAGTTCAGAATGGAACAAGGTAAGAAAGAAGTTCTTACTATATGAAGCATTGAGTATTGCAACTATGGTTGAAAGAAATAGATGCGTTGCGTCTCCTATGCCTCAGTCATAGGTTCTTCCATATAACCATGTTGCATACTCGACGTAATGTGACCCGAAGTTTTGGTTGGTAGGACAAAGTCTTGACTGTAAGAGCATGTCTTTAAGTGATTCCAGGGTTGGTCACTGAACCAGAATTAAGTTTGTACTTAAGTAGCAAGAAGCAATGTAAGTGGCATAGATGCATTTCATGCACTAGGATCTACATAGATATAGAAGTATAAAAGCTACATCTGATGTGATGTATAAGGTTATGGCGGGGCCAGTTCGCTTTTAACATAGAATGATGTGTCCCAGAGCCCAGTGCCCATGAGAAAGCCCTCGAGGTTGATCTAACGTCACTGTAAGCTCCTGGAATCCGGCCTCGTTCTGCTGCCATGACTATAGTATATACACAAAGGATAGCAAAGTGTGTTTCAAAGTTTAGATGACAAAAGTGAATAACGACCGTCATCATAAAACACTAGAAACAAAAGTCTCACTTTGTTGCTAAACAAATACTTCGACCCATTATAAGATAATGGAGTGAATGTCAAAATTAGGAAGACATTAACGATTTGCAAAAGATATAATGATTTGGTAAAACAGAACATGGACATGACGTTTCCCATGAGCATGCATGATCTGTAAACGCATATGGTATATGGTTTATACGAGTAAAATGCAAGCTAGATTATTTGTACTCTAGTGCAAGTGGGAGACTGAAGGAGATATGCCCTAGAGGCAAATAATAAATAGGTTTTTATTATCATATCTCAATTAGTTTATAATAGTTTCATATTGTGCTAGAACTGTGCCAAGTAGAAACATTGGTACAGGTGTGGTATGAAACAACCAAGTCCCTAGAAACCTCTATTCATACTAGTTCGTTGGTCACGAAGATGATCTGGGTTTCAAGATCATGGGCATTTATGCCGACCGACAACGAGATCATATCATTGGAGAATGATGTGGTTGGACACTCCTTGAAGGATTGCAACACGATCAAGTCATATAGTTCATTGTTGCAACAACTATACCTAGACTCCTTATCCTTAGACCGTGAGCTCATATTACTCACTGTTTCCCTAGGATGCTTTGACTGCATCAAACGCCATCTGGTAATACGGTGGTTATAAAGGTGTACATTGGGTATTCCGAAGGAACAGTAGATGACATGTGACTACAAGACCGGGATTTGTTCACCCATATGACGGGTAAAGATACATACGGCCGGCTTGGTGAGATTACATCCATAAATGTTGCAACATGTGACTAGGTCACGAGGATGTAATATCACGGTAACAAGAAAACAGAACTTGTTATGAACGAGATTGAACAAGGTATAAGATACCATTGATCAGATCTCGGACAAGTTGTATTGAGAAACAAAAGGAAGAGGATGCTACATTTAGACGGTTCAAACGAAATTGTCATCAGGAATGCATAGGGGTCACATGGATATCCCTGGTCCCTCTGTGATCATTGATACAAATCATGTCTAGAGCATTCTCGAGCCATGAGAGGATACGCTTAAGGGTACGATGAGAGCGATCATTCGTAAGACGGAATCATAGTAGATAAAGAGAGAAAGCCGGAATCATTCCGTAGAGAGATCCGAAGTTGTTCGGAGAAAGAATAAAGGACCGGAATCATTCCGGGAAAGACCCGAAGTCATTCGAAGGAAATCGAAAGGGAACCGAAAGGTGTTTCGGGTCAAGATGGATTTTGTAATATGTATTTACATATTAATTAGTGTAATTAATATTAAATATAATATTAAAATCTAATTTGAAGATTTATTCCACTAATGGGCCAAACTTCCTAGGGAAATAGGGCCCATGAGGGAAAACCGGAGGAGGGAAGGGCCAAGGGGCCAAGGCCCAGGCACCTTGAGGGGGCCCACCTGGCCAGCCTAGGGCTGTGCGCGGGGTGGGGCCCACCCCAGGCCGGCTGGCCCATGAAGGCCCATGCGCCCCCTCTCTCCCTTGTTTAGTCCCACATGGGAAACCCAAGGGGGAGGGCACACCCCCTCCCCCTATATAAAGGGGTGCCCATGGGTGGGATGAACACACCAACAATTGGAGAAGTCCTTTGGTTGACTTTCTCCTCCTCCCTCTCTCTCTATACCTCGTGACCATGGCCCCAAGTCTGGGCTGTGCGATCGAGGCACTCCTGCAGTACGCCGTTGCACTACAGGGATTCCTAGCCAGATATCAACTTCCGCACTCCCGGCGGGATCGGGGAGCCGGAGGTCTCATCATGCACCGAATGTGTACGAAGACACGAGGCGCAACACTTGGGGCGCTTAAATGTCATGAGCCGGAGCTGTTGCACGATGAAGATGATGAAGATCAAGAAGGAGCAAGGGGTGACCTGCGAGGAGCTTCGTGACTTTGAGGTCGGCTACAAGTACGACTACTTCAACCACGTTCCTCGTGGAACGTTAACCGCGTACGGTCTACAAGGGTATGTATTCTCTACGCATCGGCCGTTACGACATTACTACATAGATAGATCCTAGGCAAGTTTCGGGGTTACATCGTAGGAATTTTTTTGTTTTCTGCACCGATTCCCAACACTTGGTGCATCATCCGATGTTTGCGGTTGTCGTTTGCTTGATTAATCTTCCCTTCCATCTGAATGGCAGAGTCGACTAGCTCTTCGAGATCCTCGAAATGGATGTTGACGAGGACAGTTTGCATCTCATCATGCAGTCCGTTCAGGAATCTCTCCTTCTTCTTGGCTTCTGTGTTGATATCATCAGGTGCATACCTGGCAAGGGACAAGAATCTGTCACGGTACTCCACTACAGTCATTCTTCCTTGCTTCAACTCTTTGAATTCATCCCTCATTTGGGTGACTAGACCCTACGGCACGTGGGTGCAGGTGAACTTGATTTTGAAGGCTTCCCATGTCATCACTTGACCATGGTTCATTGTGCGGGTGCTGTTCCACCAAGCTCTTGCATCTCCTGCCAAATAGTGGGTGGCAAAAAGAACCTTCTCGTTGGCATCCACTCCTGCTACTTCTAAGTTGTTCTCCATTGTCTGTAACCAGTCATCAGCATCCAGTGGGTTCTCCGAAGTGCTAAAGATTGGGGGATTGGTATTCTAGAAGTTTTTGAGTTTGGATCCATGATGATCCTGATATCCATGGTTCTGATTGTTGTGAGCCATCTGGGTGATCTGCTGCAGTGTTGCTAGATTAGCTTGGCGCTCTGCCCTACTAGCTTCACGGTCTACAATGAGAGTCTGCAGAATCTGCAGCATTGGGTCTTGCGATGAGCTGCTCCCTCCTTGGTTTCCACGAGTCATCTGAAGATTGAGATAGATAAAGGGGTAAGAGGAAAAGTTCTAAGGTTCATGGTTTTGATTTCAAAGCTAAAACTTTGAGTTTCACTCGGGTTTTTGCAACTAACTTATTTTCATTCATTCAAGCAAAGCACACGATACAAACACACACACACACACCACAACATCAAAGGAAAACAGATGGTTTTAAGAACCATTCCGTAGCTACGATACAATGGGACCGATACTCCTCACTCTACGATAGTGCTCTAGTGCATCTACTCATCATCGATGAAGTCGGAGTCATCATCGTCGGTGTAGAAGTCCATGGCATCCTCCTCTAGATAGTCATCTGAAGGGTTTCGCAGCATAGTAAATCAAAATTTTCTACGGAAGCGAACAGAGGGAAAGCCAAGATCTAATCTAGGAGATGCAAACAACGAGAGGGATTGGATTAGATCTTCATACTCTTGAAGATTCAACAATGAACGCGTTCGCTTAACGTGGGTGATGTAGTCGTACTCGCTTCTCCTCCTCGCGATCTGATCCGATCTAGCACCACAAGTGGCGGTGCCTCCGTGAGATGCACACGTGCAGCACCTCGACGTCTCCTCCTTCCTCAGACCAGCAAGTATGATGGAGAGATAGATTGGATCTACAACACGACGGCGCGGTGTATATGGTGGAGATTTTCTGCAGCAGGGCTTCGCCTACAAACAGTCGGGAGGGAGAGAGGAAGGCAGCAGGGCTACTAGGGTTGGAGGAAGGTGTGTGTATTGGGGGGAGGGGGCGCACAAGCCCTCTATATATAGAGGGGGGTGCGGCCAGCCCTTGCCCATCCTCCAAGCCTATCTCTAGTTTAAACGATTTAAACTCTCCCTTCTAGAAACCCTATCTTATCTCTAGTTTAAACGAGTTTAAACTTTTCTAGGATCGGCTGGGCCCTATGGGGCCTTGTGACCCTGGCCCAATGCGGCCAGGACACTCCCTCATAGGCCCATGCTCCCTCCCGGAAGGTGGGACCACGTTGGCCCCTTTCCGGAAGGTTCTAGAAGCTTCCGGTACAATACCGATTAATCCGGAACAATTCCGAACTCCAAAAACTGCACTGCCTTATATGAATCTTATTCTCCTGACCATTCCGAACCTCTCGTGATATCCCGGATCCCATCCGAGACTCGAACAAAAATTCATAAACCAATTATCCAATCTATCCTAGCGTCGAGACACGTTATGTGTGACCTGCGGGTTCGAGAATATGCGACATGATCTTCTATCAATAATCAACAGCGGTCCAGGCACCCATATTGACTCCACATTCATCGATGATCATATCGGATGAACCACGATGCCAGGATTCAATCAATCCCATATATATATTCCCTTCGTCTCGCGATATTTTACTTGCGAGATTCGATCGTCTATCGTTATACCTAGTTCAATCTCGTTCACAGCAAGTACTTTACTCGCTCCATAATCCAATATCACTTTGTGATTAACTCCTTAACCACATGCTTGCAAGCGGTGTTGATATCGATTACCGAGTGGGCCCAAGTACATCTCTCCGACTTGGGAGGGACAAATCCCATCTCGATACATACAACCCAATGATACTTTCCGATCACGAGAGACACCTTTATGATCACCCTCTCATAGGATGACGTTTGATGACCTCAAAGCTTTCTTCGATACCAGGAGTTGTATTATCTCATGGTCTAAGGAATACAATATTTGACATAAGAAAAGCTTCAAAGACGAACACGACGACGATCTAATTGCTTCGCTTAGTTTGGTCATCCACCATATCATTCTCCCAATGATATGATCTCATTATCAATTAACAACTCATGTCTATGGTTAGGAAACCTTAACCATCATTGATCAATGAGCTAGTCCATAGAGGCGCATTAGGGACACGGTGTTGTTCACAAACCACACAAGTATTAATGTTTCCGCTAATACAATTCTAGCATGGAATATAAACTTTATCATGAACAAGAATTATAATAATAACATCTTTATTATTGCCTCTAGGGCATAATTCCAACAGTCTCCCACTTGCACTAGAGTCAATAATCTAGTTTACATTTGGCAACAATCTCACACCCATGGCACTGAGGTGCTGATCATGTTTTACACGTGGAAGAGGTTTAGTCAATGGATCTGCAACATTCAGATCTGTATGTACTTTGCTGATCTTCAGATCTCCATCTGCTATATAATCTCGGATTATATGAAACTTGCGGTTGATATGCTTGGTCTTTGGATGATATCTTGGTTCCTTAGCGAGTGCTATGGCGCCAGTGTTGTCACACAATATCTCCAGTGGGTCCAATGCACTTGGAACCACGCCAAGCTCAATGATGAAGTTTCGATCCAAACTCCTTCACTTGACGCTTCTGCAAAGAGCCATGTATTCCGCTTCTACTGTAGATCCCGCGACCATGCTTTGCTTGCAGCTTCTCCAGCTCACAGCTCCTCCATTCAAAATATACACGTATCCTGTCTGAGATTTAGCATCATCCTTGTCGGTGTCGAAACTAGCATCGACGTAACCTTTTACGACGAGCTGTTCATCACCCCATAGACTAAGAACATTTCTTTAGTCCTATTTAGGTACCTTAGGATGTTCTTCACGGCTGTCCAAAGGTTCCACTCCTGGATCACTTTGATATCTCTCGTCAAACTAAGAGCATTGGACACATCCGGTCTAGTACACGATGACATACATGATGGAACCTATGGCGAGGCATAAGGCACTTTGCTCATAGTTTCCTATCATTTACCATAGCTGGACACCGAGCCTTGCTCAATATCTTACTCGACAACATAGGCAATGAACCTTTCAATGCCTTATCCATTCTGAACCTTTTCGTAACTTTGTCTAGGTATGTACTCGCTTAAAGCTATCGACGTCTTTGTCTATCTCTATAGATTTTGATGCCCAATATATAAGCAACTTCACCTAGGTCTTTCATTGAAAACACTTGTTCAAATAACTCTTCACATCGTTAAGCATGTTGATGTCATTTCCAATAATCAATATGTCATCCACATATAGTACCGTAAACGCCACCGAGCTCCCACTCACTTTCTTGTAGATACAAGCTTCAGAGCAATTTGGAACAAATCCAAAGCTCTTGATCACTTGATCAAAACGAAGGTTCCAACTCCGAGATGCTTGCTTCATCCATAAATGGAACTGAAGTTTGCATACTTTATCGCATCCTTAGGATCGACAAAACCTTCGGGTTGCATCATATACAACTCTTCATCAATGTTGCCATTGAGGAAAGCAGTCTTGACATCCATTTGCCATATTTCATAATCATGAAATGCAGCAATTGCTAATAAAATCCGAATGGACTTAAACATCGCTACGGGAGAGAAAGTCTCATCGTAGTCAACACCTTGAACTTGTCGAAAACCTTTCGCAACAAGCCGTGCTTTATAGACGGTAACATTACCATCCGCGTCCGTTTTCTTCTTGAAGATCCATTTGCATTCAACGGCCTTGCGGTCGCTAGGAGGGTCCACCAAAGTCCATACTTGGTTTTCGCTCATGGATCCCAATTCGGATTTCATGGCTTCTAGCCATTTCTCAGAGTCTGGGCTCATCATCGCTTCCTCATAGTTCGTAGGTTCACTGTCTTCTACTAACAAGACAGTCAAAGACAGGTTGCCGTACCACTCGGGAGGGCACGCGACCTTGTCGACCTGCGACGCTCAAGAGCAAGATCGTCCGAAGCTTCATGATCCTTGTCATTAGCTTCCTCTATTGTTGGTGCAGGTGGCACTGGAACAATTCCAGGTGCTGCGCTACTCTCCAATTCAAGAGAAGGTTCGATAACCTCGTCTAGCTCTACTTTCCTCCCACTCACTTCTTTCGAGAGAAACTCCTTCTCAAGAAAGGAACCGTTCTTTGCGACAAACACTTTGCCTTTGGTTCTGTGATAGAAGGTATACCCAATAGTTTCCTTAGGGTATCCTATGAAGACGCATTTCTCCGCTTTGGGTTCGAGCTTGTCCGGCATCAACTTCTTGACGTAAGCTTCGCATCCCCAAACTTTAAGAAACGACAACTTAGGTTTAGCACCAAACCACAGTTCATACGGTGTCGTCTCAACGGATTTAGATGGAGCCCTATTTAAAGTGAATGCAGCGGTTTCTAATGCATAACCCCAAAATGATAACGGAAAATCAGTAAGAGACATCATCGATAGGACCATATCTAATAGGGTTCGATTCCGGCGTCCAGACACACCATTGCGCTGTGGTGTTCCGGGTGGCGTGAGTTGTGAAACGATTCCACTTTCTTTGAGATTCTTGAGAAAATCATAACTCAAATATTAACCTCAACGATCAGATCGTAGAAACTTAATCTTTCTACGATGGTTCTCCACTTCATTCTGAAATTCTTTGAACTTTTCAAACGTTTTAGATTTATGTTTCATTAAATAGATATACCCATATCTACTTAAGTCATCGGTAAAAATGAGAAAATAGCGATATCCACGGCGCGTCGAAACACTCATCGGTCCGCATACATCGGTATGTATGATTTCCAACAAGTCCGTTGCTCGCTCCATCATACCGGAGAACGAGGTTTTGATCATCTTGCCCATGAGGCATGGTTCGCATGTGTCAAATGATTCAAAATCAAGAGACTCCAAAAGTCCATCAGAATGGAGTTTCTTCATGCGCTTTACACCAATATGACCCAGACGACAGTGCCACAAATAAGTAGTATTATCACTATCTACTTTGCATCTCTTAGCCTCAATGTTATGGATGTGTGTTTCATCCCTTTCGAGATTTAGAAGAAATAAACCATTCACAAGAGGTGCATGACCATAAAAGATGTTACTCATATAAATAGAACAACCATTATTCTCCGATTTAAATGAATAACCGTCTTGCAATAAACACGATCCAGAAATAATGTTCATGCTCAACGCAGGCACATAATAACATTTATTAAGGTTTAAAACTAATCCCGAAGGTAAAACTAAGGAGAGCGTGCCGACGGCCATCACATCAACTCTTGATCCGTCGCCAACGCGCATCGTCACCTCATCCCTCGCAAGCCGCCGTCTATTCCGTAGCTCCTTTGATGGTGCCAGCCTTCTTGTCCGCTAAGTACTTTGGACAGTTGTGCTTCCAGTGACCCTTGTCCTTGCAATAGAAGCACTCAGTGTCCGGTTTAGGACCAGACTTGAGCTTCTTCTCAGCAGGGGCAACGCGCTTGCCGCCGCCTTTCTTGAAGGGCTTCTTTGCACCTTTACCTTTCTTGAAGGAGGGCTTGTTGACCATCAACACATGATTATCCTTCTTGATGTCCACCTCCGCAGCCTTCAGCTTTGCGAAGAGCTCGGTGATTGTATCAGTGGAACCAATCTGATTATGAGTCACTACAAAACTTTTGTAGCTAGGAGGGAGTGATTGCAGAACCCTGTCAATCTTGAGCTCCTCTGGAATCTTGCAGTCTAGTTGCTCAAGGCGTTGAGTGTAGCCCGACATCTTAATGGCGTGCTCACTAACGGAACTCCCTTCCTCCATCTTGCAGTTAAAGAACTTCTCAGAGATCTCATATCTCTCGAGCGGCCGAGTCTGAAACATGGTTTTCAACTCTTCGAGAATCTCAAAGGGCCCGGGATAGTTTTCAAAATGATTTTGAAGTTCCGGTTCCATAGCAAACAACATGGTGCTCTTAATCACACCATAATCATCTTTGCGCGACTGATAGACAGCTTTCTCATCAGCCGGCGTAGTCGCAGCAGGGGGGTTACCTAACACTTTCTCAAGGACATAGTCCTTTTGTCCGCCAGACAGAATGATTCTTAGATTGCGGAACCAGTTGGTAAAGTTAGACCCATTGTTTCTAAGCTTTTCTTTCTTAGCAAAAACGTTGAAGTTGAAGTTGGACTTGGCCATGTGATCTACAGTATTTGCAAGTACAATTTAGACTATGTTCATGATAAATAGTTCAACTTAATCAAATTACTAGATGAACTCCCACTAAATTCAACATCCCTCAAGTTGCTTAGTGAACACGATCCAAATTCACCACACCTAATCCGATCTTCATGAGAAGAGATGTGGCTTCAATGGTGGACAACGAAGTGTCGATCATATCATTCATATGACTCATGCTTAACCTTTCGGTTCATGTGTTCCGAGGCCATGTCTGTACATGCTAGGCTCGTCAAGTCAAACCCAAGTATTTCCGCGTGTGCAAAACTGGCTTGCACCCGTTGTATGTGAGCGTAGAGTCTATAGCACCCGATCATCACGTGATGCTTGGACACGACGAACTTTCTAGCAGTGCATACATGGGAAACAGTTTTATCTTGATCTTTAAGTGAGGAATCATCTTATAATGCTACCGTGCAATCTAAGCATAATAAGATACATAAAAGGATAAACATCACATGCATATAACTTTATGTGACATGGTATAGCCAATCTTCGCAATGATCTCCATCTTGTGCGTTCGGCATGATCTCCATCACTCCACCATGATTGCCTCCACCACGAATAGCAACTACAACTATTGCTAACTACTTAGCGATAAAGTAAAGCTATTACATGGCGTATAAGAAGTTGACTACAGGTCATACACAATTATAAAGACAACCATATGGCTCCTGCCGGTTGTGTACTCATCGACATGCAAGTCGTGAAACATTACAAAACATGACCATCGCATACATTATACACATCACATCTTGGGCCATACCATATCACAGAAAACACTCCCTGCAAAAACAAGTTAGACGCCTCTACTTTGTTGTTGCATGTTTTACGTGGCTCATGGGAGTAGATGCTAAGAACGATTCTTACCTACGGAAAGCCACAACGGTGATATTATGGTTGCCAAACTCGGTGTTAATCCCATGACAACTATAGTGAGAGAAACGACATCCACCACCGCATGTGTGGTACAAGCCACACGTCAAGTGTGGAGCCGGTCTCATGACGACGTCGCGTAAGGTTGGCCTGGACGCTTCAATCTCACTATCCCGCGCCATAAGAAGAACACAAACAAGAGGCTTGCAACAGAAAACATCAACGCCCGCAACAACCATGTTGCGTTCTACTCGTGAATCACATCTACGCATAGATCTAGCTCTGATACCACTGAAGGGTTTCGCAGCATAGTAAATCAAAATTTTCTACGGAAGCGACCAGAGGGAAAGCCAAGATCTAATCTAGGAGATGCAAACAACAAGAGAGATTGGATTAGATCTTCATACCCTTGAAGATTCGCTGAGCGTTAAATCGGAACGTGGGTGATGTAGTCGTACTCGCTTCTCCTCCTCGTGATCCGATCCGATCTAGCACCACAAGTGGCGGTGCCTCCGTGAGATGCACACGTGCAGCACCTCGACGTCTCCTCCTTCCTCGGACCAGCAAGTATGATGGAGAGATAGATTGGATCTACAACACGACGGCGCGGTGTATATGGTGGAGAATTTCTGGAGCAGGGCTTCGCCTACAAACAGTCGGGAGGGAGAGAGGAAGGCAGCAGGGCTACTAGGGTTGGGGGAAGGTGTGTGTATTGGGGGGAGGGGGTGCACCAGCCCTCTATATATAGAGGGGGGTGCGGCCAGCCCTTGCCCATCCTCCAAGCCTATCTCTAGTTTAAACGATTTAAACTCTCCCTTCTAGAAACCCTATCTTATCTCTAGTTTAAACGAGTTTAAACTTATCTAGGATCGGCTGGGCCCTATGGGGCCTTGTGCCCCTGGCCCAATGCGGCCAGGACACTCCCTCATAGGCCCATGCCCCCTCCTGGAAGGTGGGACCACGTTGGCCCCTTTCCGGAAGGTTCTAGAAGCTTCCGGTACAATACCGATTAATCCGGAACAATTCCGAACTCCAAAAACTGCACTGCCTTATATGAATCTTATTCTCCGGACCATTCCGGAACCTCTCGTGATATCCCGGATCCCATCCGAGACTCCGAACAAAAATTCATAAACCAATTATCCAATCTATCCTAGCATCGAGACACGTTAAGTGTGTGACCCTGCGGGTTCGAGAATATGCAGACATGATCTTCTATCAATAATCAACAGCGGGGTCTGGGCACCCATATTGACTCCCACACATTCATCGATGATCATATCAGATGAACCACGATGCCAGGATTCAATCAATCCTATATATATATTCCCTTCGTCTCGCGATATTTTACTTGCCCGAGATTCGATCGTCGGTATCGTTATA
The DNA here is from genome assembly GCA_023614405.1 of Avena insularis. Classification (NCBI taxonomy): domain Eukaryota; kingdom Viridiplantae; phylum Streptophyta; class Magnoliopsida; order Poales; family Poaceae; genus Avena; species Avena insularis. The sequence goes on from CM042692.1 coordinate 116,361,781, forward strand.
CCTAGTTCAATCTCGTTCATAGCAAGTACTTTACTCGTTCCGTAATCCAATATCACTTTGTGATTAACTCCTTAACCACATGCTTGCAAGCGGTGTTGATATCGATTACCGAGTGGGCCCGAAGTACATCTCTCCGACTTGGGAGGGACAAATCCCATCTCGATACATACAACCCAACAGATACTTTCCGATCACCTGAGAGACACCTTTATGATCACCCTCTCATAGGATGACGTTTGATGACCTCAAAGCTTTCTTCCGATACCAGGGAGTTGTATTATCTCATGGTCTAAGGAATACAATATTTGACATAAGAAAAGCTTCGCAAAGACGAACACGATGACACGATCTAATTGCTTCGCTTAGTTTGGGTCTGTCCACCATATCATTCTCCCAATGATATGATCTCATTATCAATTGACAACTCATGTCTATGGTTAGGAAACCTTAACCATCATTGATCAATGAGCTAGTCCATAGAGGCGTACTAGGGACACGGTGTTGTTCACAAACCACACAAGTATTAATGTTTCCGCTTAATACAATTCTAGCATGGAATATAAACTTTATCATGAACAAGAATTATAATAATAACATCTTTATTATTGCCTCTAGGGCATAATTCCAACATCATCATCATTGCTGAGGTAGGAATCAATATCTCCTTGGATATCTTCACCTTCCTCTTCTTCTTCCTTTGCCGCAAGCTGAGCTTCTTGCTCCTTGAGGGTCTTCTCGAGGTCGGACACCTTCTTGCAAAGACGGTCGATGGTGCGATCCTTCTTGGCGTGTTGACGGCGAAGAGACTGACGATCCTTGACGAGCAGTGAGAAAGTCTGGGCCTTCTAGGCGGCAAGGGCGAGGTTGGGGTTGGCGGCGTCTCTAGCATTATCCAACTCCTTCTGTCTATCGTACAGTAGGAAGTCGAGGTTCTCCACTTGACGCTTCAGAATTGGGTGACTTGGCATCTCTAGCGGCATTCCCATGGAATCATGCCTTGCATAGTGAACAAAGCGGTTTCCTTGGATTAGGTTGACACTCAGGGCACACAGACGTGCGAGAGCTTCATGCATCGCCCTGGCTAATCCATCTAGCCAGTTATTCTCTCTCACGGAGAACTGAATCCATCCAGATACTGGTGCTTTTATCTTGCCTCGAAGATCAGCAGTTACTAGCCATTGTAAATCTCCTCCTGGTGGACCCGGGAGTTGAGCTCCAAGAAATTCCGGATGAGGACGCTCCAAGAACTCAAACAGTGAATCCAGATCCCTCTCGAAGATCAATTGGCCTCCGTTGCCCAACTGGTAGAACTTGCTGTATTGGGCTTCCATCTATAAGAATTTAGGATGAGAAAGTTAGTGAAGTGATCAAGTGTGTCATAGTTTTATGTAGTAGTGTAAGAATTTGGAGGAACATGAATTTTTGAGAGAAAGAATTCCCAAGGGTAAGAGAGAAAATAGTTTTCATAAATACTCACTTTGGTTTTTGAAACTAAGTTTTTGTTCGGACGTCCATTCTAACTAGGGTCTCCTATGGTCAGGATGGCTCTGATACCAACTTGTCAACACCCGGATTTTTAATCCCAGATGCCTGTTATGCCATACCTCGCAATCCCAGGATTACCATTTTTGCAAGACATAACAGATTGGATATCACAGTACATCATCCATTACAAACCATAATAAGGTCTTACACAAATAAAGGATCTCATGATCCAGTCTTAGTACAATCAAGTAGCGGAATAAATAGCGTAGAGGTGGGGTCCATCTTCAGAGTCACATGCAATGCTGACGATGGAAGATGATCCTAGTTGTCATAGCCGTCCTGCTGTCCTCCTTCAGGGTAGTCCTCCTCATAGTCTGGCCACGGGAATAGCCAGGGACAAAAGCCATGAGTACTCTTTAAGTACTCGCAAACTACCACTAACAAGTAGGACAGCTCTAGTAGGAAATGCTAACTCTAAGTTTATTTGTAAAGTTAAGTTGAAACCTAAGCTGAGTTCAGAAACAAAGAAAGATAAAAGAAGTTTGAAAACACCTAAGTGGGAACTTTGTTGTCATAGTCACAACTCTGTTGTGGTCAAATCATGTCACAATTCATTTCATAAGTCATTTTGAAAACATCGACAATGAGCAGTATGGCCTCCAACTGTCCATAATCAGCGACGGCTATTCGAATAGTATGACACTCTGCAAAGGTGGTACACTTTCACCAGAAGATTCGATACATCTGTCAGGGATAACCCTGAATCATCATACTTAGTATGCAGATAATCAAACATAACCTTTCCTTTACACACTCTAGTATAATCATCTCTCCTATGAGCATGGCCTCCCAGCCATGACCATCTGTCATCCTGGACACTGCATAGGTGGACAACATTGAGAGGTAGCCTCAGCTCAAACCTCTCCCGTGAGGGAACTAATACTAATGCATATAAACTTCCAGCTAAGCCTTACCCAATTCAGGTATTGTGGTTGTACGGTAAAATTGGAATGGTATCGCATCCGAACCCAACCATCAGTTTTTGTAAAAGGGCTAAGGCTCATGCCTCAACATTTTGATCGTCATAAACCATTTGTGTTTCTCAACACATGTCAAAACATCTCAATAGAATGACTCATCATTCCAAGGTTTTCACAAGTCATTTTCACCAAGTATTCCCATCTAAAGTGCTCAATTTTTGGGTTGAGCTCTAAACTACTAAGTTAAGAGTGTTTACTAAGGTGGGATGCTAAGATCAATCTCATGCCATAGAATGACATCTAAGTCTAACTAGATAGGTCAAGTTTTATACTCTTTATGCTACCTTTAAACAAAGTAAAGGACTTTGGTAAAGTAAAGAAGGTAAAGCTTGTAAATAAAACTTGGAGTAGGTATAAGTCAAAAGGGTATAACCAAAGCATGCCTAATGCCTTTGCTTAGGTTATATAGCTTGCAAGGTTTAGCTTGCTAATAATAGCTTGCATAGTTAAGACACTTGCAAGTGTTACCTTGCATTGTTAATGATGGCTTGCCTTGGTTGGTGCAGTGGTTGAAATTCTCTTCCTCCTCTTCTTGGTACAACTCCTCCTCCTCGTAGACTTGGTCGGTGCTATCGTCTATAAATACATACGGGATACACAATCACCAAACAATACTTAACTAGTCTACTTAGCACACTAAGGCACACATTTGATGATCTGTTATCATCGCATTCATCATAAGGTTTAATGAACTAGCTTCATTCTTTTTATTTGAGAAAAGTAATTTCTACTCATTGAAATTAACTAAGATTTAATATTCTCCAATTAAAATATGGGATCATATGGACACATGTCATCACCACATATTCTAACATATGGTAATGTGATTTAAATGTTGGATCATATTTTAATAAGTTTAAGTTTAATAATTAATGATTTAAAGTGACTAGAAATGCCCATATAGCATTATTTTGGTACTAGTCCAAAGTCACTGCATGCAAACCTTAATATTATTACATATTCAGATAGGTATGGTTAAATGTGTTTTTTAAGAGTTGGAATCAACTCAAAAGCTATTATGGTTGATTTTAGAAAAAATGTTTGAATGTGAAAAAGCTTCTGTCTTGTTATTTTTGCTAGGAGAGATCTGTAGCTCTAAATGATTTAAATCCAATGGGCTTGGATAGAGTTTTTAATTATCTTTCCAACAAAATTGGAATCACTCAATTTGGATTTGTAAAGTCCCTGAATTGATTTTTAAACTAAAGGACAAAACTAAGTTTTAATTAAAATAGAAAAACATATATTTGAATTACTGGGTCAGCGCGAGAAACTAAATGGGCCGGCCCGTGTACACTCCGCGGCGCTGAGGGCTGCTTATAGGGGGGTCCCGCCTGTCAGTGACTCATTAAATGCGAAGCGGTACGGGGCGATAAGGACCACACGATTAGAACACAGATCTACGGCTCACGGTCGTCGTCGATGACGAACACGTCGCCGGTGAGACTGAACCCTAACGCGGTCGGTGGGGGTACGGTGGGGGCATACCAGGGCTCCAGCTAGTGAGGTGATGGGGGCGATCGAAAGAGACGACGACGGCGGACTCAGGCGAACCGCGGTAGGGGCTAAGGTGGACGAAATCGACAGGGGTTTCTTATCCTCTGCTGTGGCTATCTCCGGCGGAATTCCGGCGATGGGCTACTCGAGCGCCTCCGGCGAGAGAGGGGAAACGATCAGTGGAGAGAGGGGAGTGGAATGGTGTGAAGAAATGGTGCTGGGGAGGCTCCCTTATATAGGCTCGACGAGGGGACCGAAGGGTATGGGCGGAGCTCGTCGGTGACGACGACACAGGAGGCTACTGGCGTGGGCGAGGTAGGCGGACGGTGGGCGGTTCCTTGGCGATCATCTAGAGCTTAATGGCGACGCTAGGGGCGGTGGCTAGCGGTCAGGAGCTTCCCGCGCTCTGAGGGACAGAGGCGGTGCTCGACGGGGTTCCTAGCGACTATGGGTCGCGCGGCGATGCACGGCCGTGTCTGGCGGGGTGAGGGGTTCAAGGCGGAGCGGCGTGCACAGTCTGCGGTTGAGGCGCGGTCTGTGGCGTGCTGGTGGCGATGGCGCTCTGGCGTGCTCTGGCTGCACACAAAGACTTAGTGAGCGGCGTTTCCTCGGTGGTCCAGGGGCTAGCAGGGGCCGTGGGGTGGATCGTGGGTGGCGGTGAGGTGGCGCCTTGCTTCCTGGAGCGGCGGAGAAGGGCTGGCGGTCTGCTGCGAGCTGCGCATGCTCGACCGTCGAGCATGGCGTCGGGGTGGCGTGGTACTAGCGCTGGGGACTAGGGGATGGGTTAGTTTAGGTTTGGTTAGATCAAAGAGGGACAGAGGGAGTAAATGGGGTTCAATTAGGTGGCAAAACCCTATAGAAACAGTGAGCTAAAACTAGAGTGTGATCAATGCATGCCAAGTGTTTGATTAAATGGCCGCATGAACAAAAGATTTGAATTTTTCAGAGATTTTTGGTGGAGTGGTTTATCTTATGCTAAAGCATCTAGGTTTGCTTGGGATTTTGAAATAGAGTTCATTTGGATGGTTTAAAAAAAAGGGTGATCTATACATATGAACTAGATTTAATTTTCTATTATCATTTAAATATAGTGTTTACATTTTTTTGGAAGATCATAAGGTGGGCCCTGGTACATCACTACTTGTACTAGCAAGGGGTGCAAAGATCCACATTTGTTTCTGTTGGAAATTGAGTGCTAGGAACAGCCAAAGTGGGCTAGGTGACTAAAATGGCAAAAGTGACCATTTCCTTTATTTAGTTTTTTTTGATTTCTTTTTCTTTGGTTTTTGCTTGGAAATGATCTAGATGATGTGACATTCATCATAGAACCATTTTACAACCATTCGAACACACAATCATGGCATTTTAAAACAACTCCTATTTAAATGCAACACTCATATGTATGCTTAAATATTTTAAATGGAAAAGTTTTTTATTAACCTAAATTGGTAGATTTGATCTTGATCACTTGGATTAAAGTTTTGGGATGTTACAATGTCCATCATGTGGACGGGTATAGCAGCGGCGGCGATGTGTCGACGAAGATATTGATGAAGACCACGTTGAGTAGACCTTGGCGATGATGTGTCGGCGATGTCGCAGCTGGTGTGACGGCGATGATCGTCGCTCGAAGGCGTCCCTTGTGGCGGCAATGATGTCCTGGCTCGTAGTTTGACGGTGTCGTACAACTCGATGGCGTGGATGTTCGGGTCGTTGTAGTCCGGCTCGATGCAGTGCAGATCGGTATGTCCATGTAGACGGAGCGCCGATGCGTGGTGTAGTCGATGTACTCGGCTTGGTGGAGATTGTGTCCGAGAGCGTGTATGCCGGAGTCGATAAAGACCCACGGACCCTCCCGGTGTCCCGCGTGTCGTGGTCGTCCGCCCGTCATGTCGAAGTAGTTCTGCGATTGCGCGTGGGCTGTCGCCGATAGCTGAATGTCGTGCGTAGCTGGCCTGTTTGAGTCGGCATCGTGGAAGTGTGGAACTCAATCCGATCAATTGCCTGGAGTAGCACACAAGCCGTGCACGAGTACTTGATTTTCTTTACCTGTACGTGGGCATGCACAGCCGATGGAGATTCATCTGGATATTGAGATGATAGGACTCACGCGTACGTGGCTGCCTCCATGCGTGACAGCGTGGGAACATATGGCGCCGTTCTCATGTCCACGCGCTCGCCGGTAGTCTCGGAGCGTCACATGAGCCGTCTTGCACAGACGGTCGCTTCGATCGGTTTCTTCAATAAAATTTTGCACTGATTTTACCGGAGTTTGAAGATCGAGGTGGGATTTAGGGTTTTATTGGCTAACTGGATCTAATCTAATAAAATTTGGGAATCTCGAAAATTTGATCTAATATATGAACTGGGAATTGAAATTTGAATTTAATCTAATCTAAAGAACTGATCCGATTTTTGGTCGAAACCGGGTGCCATGAGGCTAACCGCTCTGATACCATGTAGAAGATTATGGTTCCCTAATATTTCATTGTATTAATTTGACCCTCTTGTAGAGTATATATAGAAATACATGGGAGAGAGACTTGGAATACAAAAAGATGTAGAGTCCTAGTCTAATCAGTCTAATCCGCATACGTATACTATTTTAACACAGACATCATATACTATTCTAACACATTCAACATATTCAGCGTAAGGTCCTCTACCGGCTTCGTCGAGCCTATTCTCTGTCTCTCTTTTTATTCCCGATTTGTATTCTTATATAAGCAGATAATATACAAAATGAAGTGGCCCATTTCCGAAATATCAAGCAGTGTCTCTTTAATTTGTCAAACGTTTATGCTTCGGTGCGCACCCGCGGGAAAACAGAAGTTTGGGAAAACACATGGACGGCTGGGATACGCGCGGACGGTTCTTAGTTCGGGAGCACGATCGTCTTTCGGAAATTGTCGTCGTTGCTATGTAAAAAAAAGAACCGTAGAAACCCGCCTAGAAGCCCGCGTAGAAGTCCGTACGGCCCGTTCACCAGCGCGTATTATACACGTTTGCACGTGGGTGCCGAACCATCGGCTTCCTTAAGTAGCATAGTGAGTGCGCCGGTGGACTGCCTTCCAACCACTTCGAAAAATTCCTCAAATCGGGAAGCAAGCCCTAGCTAGCCGTCTCTCCACAAACCCTCGATCACGACGGCCGTCCATGGAGAAGGGGAAGCAGGTGGCGGCAGGCGCTGAGCATGCGAAGAAGGGGAAGCAAGTCGCGGATGCAGAGGGCGGAAATGGGAGCTCCGGCTGGGGTCGGCCGGCCGTCTACTCCGGTGTGGCTCCACTGAAGCAGAAGTTTGAGACGGAGGCGCAAATCAGACGGAAGAAGAAGAACCTGAAGAACAAGATGCGTTAGGAGAGGAAGGAGAGGGGGAGAAGATCTACTCGCCTGCCGATGTCAAGACCTTCCGCGAGTCCGACAGCGATGACACTGATGAGGTAAGTCCTGATCTCACTCCTAGTGTTCTTGCCGCCGACGTCTGTCTCGTCCTGTTTTTGCTAGGGTTTATGGTGTTAGTAGGATTAGATGCGCCTAGCGATGCTAGTTTGTGCTAGGTTAGATGTGCCATAGATTAGATACTGATTTCCCCAGGACCCCTTTGGCGATGTTCTGATGGATGTAGAATCAAGTAGGCTTCTATTTGGACAGGCTAGGTCATCGAGTGGTTTCTCTTGTTTTGAATGTTATGATATGTGTAGTTTGTGCCAGGTTTACATGCGCCTAGATGCTGTAGTTTATGCTTGGCCTTTGTGCCTGAGTTTTTGCTCTTGAACGATTTGAGAAGTAAGAACCCCACATTTTGTTTGCAATGAAAATGAAATAGGACTGCTGCCTATTGATCTACAAATATTAGCTACTGATGTGTTCTCCCTTGGTGCCAGAAATATAATTGATTTATGAGTTCTAGTTGCGACCTCTTTGAGATTGTAAATTTAGGCAATGTGACCATAGATAGTTCAAGTTTATATTAGGTGTTACTTTCTAACAATTCTTAGAAAGTTCAGCAATGCCAGTTTGTGAATTTGAGTGTAATAGTTAAGTAAAAGAGACATGGGAATTTGTACTAGGTGCTTGTGAATATACTATTATACTGTTGTGTAGAATGTATTTGGTGTCATTTACTTTTCTTATGAATTTAGTTCATTAGCATCATCTTATCACTTTATACTGAGCTTAATATACCTAGTCTATGTACTCCTAGTCAGAGTGTCTGTTTTGGTAATTTGCTAGTTTTTTGAAATGCTTGTCTCACATAGAACATATGGTTCTAGTACATTCATGATAGTTGTCAAATTCAATATGTATAGCATATTGAAGGAGTTTTTGTAGTGCTACTGAAAGCTTTTGTTTTGTATTTGTAAAATATTTCTAATATATCAAACATTTATATAGTTGCAGTTCTAGAGCTGAAAGCTTATGTATTTTTGTTACAGATACATAAATTTCTGGTTGTAGTACTGTTAGTAACAGTTGCTGTTATCTTGCTTCATAGGTTTATCATTTTTGTTGCACTACTGCTTTCAGCAGCTATTTTCTTATGTTCCACATATAAGTTAGTAGTTAATACTGCTGTGATCTAGCTTAAGATTATTACGTGTGATACATCATTCTGCTTCATAGGTTTATTATTTTTATTGCACTACTGCTTTCAGCACATGGGTTGTCCTGCTGCAAAGTTAAGTTGGTATTTAATGCTGAAGTTGTACAACTTAAGATTAATAAGTGTGATAGATCAATCTGCTTGTAAGGCAGAATTTTTTGTTGCACTAATGCTTCTAGCAGATGTTCTGTTTTGCTGCATACATTTGATTTGTACATAATGCTGCTCTGATCTAACTTCATATGTGTGACATATCAACTATTCTGTTATGATTTTTAAATGTTTAATTAAAAAGCAATTGTCCAAGTTTCCCGTTATATAATATGTGGCACACATAGTCTTATTTTACAGAGTAATTATTGTAAGCCTTATTTTATTTCACATATTTCCAGAGGAGTCAGACGGTGTCCGTAGTGACGTGGAGGACAGGGACCGCAAGAGCCGTGCTGTGCTGAAGAAGCTCAAGGCTGGCGACATCCCCTATCTTCTTGGCCCAGGGGAGTACAAGTGCTCGTGGTGCTTTCAGAAGGAGATGCCAAAGGACTACCTAGAAATGCTGCAGCATGCTACCTACTATGGAGCTGGCAGCCAGAAGCATCAGTCGCTCCTGAAGGCCAAACATGCCGCTTATGGAGTGTTCCTGCTGATGCACCTCCCCCAGCCGTAGAGTAAGTTGGGTTGATGCTTAATTAAGTAGATTATGTCATGTGTCTCTCTGTGTTAATATGGTTGTATGTTGGGACTATCTTTATCTGTGCTGTGTTGAATTTGATATAGTTTGTTCATGTGGTTGAACTAGTGTTTGAACAATCTAATGTTTGTGCTTAAGAAGGTTGTTCCATGTTTAACCTGGTTTGGTCCTAGTATTTTTAATGCTACACATATATTCTCTCGTTGTGTATTGCGGGAAATGGTGGCATAAGGGAGAACAAGGAAATCTGGGGAATGTATACGTGTTTGAGTTTCTTGAGCTAGGTTGATAATGGGTTAAAATAAATGATTAGCTGTATTACATTGATTAAAGTTTCATGTACTTAGAAATGGCTCTTTTAGTTTGGCATCAACAGTGCATTTTTAGTCAAAGTCTTATGTGAGACTCTAGATGACAGTAAGATTAGCTGGCGGTGGTAGCCCTGGTTTACGGAAATGTATGTCAGTGTAGGGATAGCGTTAGGGTTTTATAAGAGGAATAAAACTATAAAGGCCGGCCCAAGAAGACACCCAGGTAATGCGGCCTGACTATTTATAAGAGAAACAGAAACCCTAACATCCTCACACCGCCTTCCCAAAAGAATTGTGGCGCTGCCGCCGAAGCCATCTACCGTCGGAGTTGTCTCCCTGGTCGGGATCCTTAGTGGCCACCATGTCCGTTTCAAGGTCGTCCTGCACGTCGCATAATCGGCACCGTCCGTCCTACATTCCCCTAGTTCCCTTCTCAGACTTCGGCGTCGTCGTCAATAGGCACGTCTCCGGCACCGATGACCATGATGGCTGGGTCTTTTACAAGTACAAAACTCATGAGGTAAGGATTCATTTAATTTGGTTTGATTTTAATGCAGTCGATGGATCATGTAGCTACAATATGAGTAGTGTTCATACAAAATTCAATGTTTGATGTTCAGTATTACCAATTTATAGACTGAATGCAATTTTAGCAGTGTAAGCTGAAGTACGTGGAGTACTTGTGTGAGAACGGAATTCTGGCTGGTGATGCAGCAATAGATGCTTATGGATCGGCAGAGGAGAGGATGGAAACTCTGGAGCTAAGAAAAAAAGAAAGACCAGCATTAAAGCCTAGGAATGAGGAACTGGTACTGATGAATTTGGTCTCTACGGTTGATCTGCTTACATAAGCAGTGCTTCTTCTGAAATTTGTAATAGGGTTGTTAGTTGTTCTTTGTCTAATGCTTATTTAGCAGAAATGGAGATCCGTGTGCGTTGCTGATGTAATGGTATATCCTCCGTGTGTCTCTGTTGTATCCGTTTGGTCTCTGTGTGTTAACTTCGGTCTAGGGTAGTAGGGGCAATGCGTCTATCCCGGTGGGCTAGCGGCAAGACAATTGAGGAATGGCTTCAAACTTGGCACAATGGCTCACAACGACACCACACACTTATATCACTTCAGTGAGCAATGATGGCATGATTGGGCATGCCTTTGGCATGGTAGACGCCTCAAATCTAGGGTTTTAGGGCAGTTTTGGACATGTATAGACTAATCGTCAGGCCAAGTGTTCCAGGAATGTGCTCTCCTTTTGCACATTGCTCCACCATGCATTCACAAACACTCACATACCTTATTTTCCAAACAAGATGGTGCTTGGCCATGCACTTCCCACACTGGCCAGCTTCGGTATAGGGTAGTAGGGGCAACACGTCTACCCCGGCGGGCTAGCGGCAAGACAATTGGGGAATGGCTTAAAACTTGGCACAATAGCTCACAATGACACACCACACACTTATATCACTTCAATGATCAATTATGGAATGCTTGGGCATGCCTTTGGCTCACTTCAATGAGCAATGATGGCATGTTTGGGCATGCCTTCGACATGGTAGATGGCTATAATCTAGGGTTTTAGGGCAGTTTTGGACAAGTATGGACGAATCGTGAGGCCAAGTGTTCAAGGAATGTGCTTTCCTTTTGCACATTGCTCCACCATGCCTTCACAAACACTCACGTCCCTTGTTTTCCAAACAAGATGGTTGTTGGACATGCACTTCCCACACTGGCCAGCTTCGGTCTAGGGTAGTAGGGTGTAACGCGTCTAACCCGGCGGGATAGCGACAAGACAATTGAGGAATGACTTCAAACTTGGCACAATGGCTAACAATGACACAACACACACTTATATCACTTCAATGAGCAATGATGGCATGCTTGGGCATGCCTTCGGCATGTTAGACGACTAAAATCTAGGGTTTTAGAGAAGTTTTGGACAAGTACGGACGAATCATCAGGCCAAGTGTTGAAGAAATGTGCTCTCGTTTTGCACATTTCCCCACCATTCCTTCACAAACACTCACATCCCTTGTTTTCCAAACAAGATGGTGGTTGGACATGCACTTTCCACACTGGCCAGCTTCCGTCTAGGGTAGTAGGGTGTAACGCGTTTACCCCGGCGGGATGGCGGCAACCCAATTGAGGAATGGATTCAAACTTGGCACAATGGCTCACAATAACACACCACACACTTATATACTTCAATGAGCAATGATGGCATCCTTGGGAATGCCTTCGGCATGGTAGACGGCTAAAATCTAGTTTTAGGGAAGTTTTGGACAAGTACGGACGAATCGTCATGCCAAGTGTTCAAGGAATGTGATCTACTTTTGCACATTGCTCCACCATGCCTTAACAAACTCTCACATCCCTTGTTTTCCAAACAACATGGTGCTTGGCCATGCACTTCCCACACTGGCCAGCTTCGGTCTAGGGTAGTAGGGGCAACGCGTCTACCTCGACGGGCTAGCAGCAAGACAATTGAGGAATGGCTTCAAACTTGGTACAATGGCTCACAATGACACACCACACACTTATATCACTTCAATGATCAATTATGGAATGCTTGGGCATGCCTTCGACATGGTAGACGACTAAAATCTAGGGTTTTAGGGCAGTTTGGACATGTACAAACGAATCGTCAGGCCAAGTGTTCAAGGAATGTGCTCTCCTTTTGCACATTGCTCCACAATGCCTTCACAAACACTCACATCCCTTGTTTTCCAAATAAGATGGTGCTTGGCCATGCACTTCCCACATTGGCAAGCTTCGATCTAGGGTAGTAGGGGCAACACGTCTACCTCGACAGGCTATTTTCATGACAATTGAGGAATGACTTCAAACTTGGCACAATGGCTCATAATAACACACCACACACTTATATCACTTCAATTAGCAATGATGGCTTGCTTGGGCATGCCTTCGGCATGGTAAATGGCTAAAATCTAGGGTTTTAGGGCAGTTTTGGACAAGTACGGACGAATTGTTAGACCAAGTGTTCAAGGAATGTGATCTCCTTTTGCACATTGCTCCACCATGCCTTTGCAAACAGTCACATCCTTGTTTTCCAAACAAGATGGTCGTTGGACATGCACTTCCCACACTGGCCAGCTTCGGTCTAGGGTAGTAGGGTGTAACGTGTCTACCCCGACAGGATAGCGGCAAGACAATTGAGGAATGGCTTCAAACTTGGCACAATGTGTCAACACCCGGATTTTTAATCCTAGATGCCTGTTATGCCATACATTGCAATCCCAGGATTACCATTTTTGCGAGACATAACAGAGTGGATATAACAGTACATCATCCATTACAAACCATAATAAGGTCTTACACAAATAAAGGATCTCATGATCCAGTCTTAATACAAACAAGGAGCAGAATAATAAGCGTAGTAGTGGGCTCCATCTTCAGGGTCACATGCAATGCTGACGATGGGAGATGATCCTAGTTGTCATAGACGTCCTGCTATCCATTATCCTGATAGTCCTCCTCATAGTCTGGCCACGAGAATAGCCAGGGACAAAGCCATGAGTACTCTTTATGTACTCGCAAACTATCACTAACAAGTAAGGTTGTTCTAGTAGGAATCTTAAGCTCTAGGTTTATTTGCAAAAAGCCAGGTTTAACTAAACTGAGTTTAGAAGTAAAGAAAACTAAGTAAATGTTCTCAATCACTTAAGTGGGAACCTAGTTTTCATAGTCACAACCCTGTTGTGGTCAAGTCAAAATTCATAGTTCACTTCACAAGTCATTTTGAAAACATCTGACGATGGAACAGTATGGCCACTCCAGCTGTCCATGACCACGGACGCGGCTATTCGAATAGTTTGACACTCTGCAGAGGTGGTACACTTTCACCACAAAATTCGATACATCCGTCAGGGATAACCCTGAATCATCATACTTAGTATGCAGATAATCAATCATAACCTTTCAATTACACACTCTAGTATTGGCACCTCCCCTATGAGCTTGGCCTCCAAGCCATGGTCATCTTCCATCCTAGGCACTACATAGGTGAACAATTCACACTCACGAGGTAGCCTCAGCTCAAACCTCTTCCGCGAGGAAACCCATACTAATGCATATAAACTTCCGGCTAAGCCCTACCCAATTCAGGTATTGTGGTTGTATGGTAAAATTGGAATGGTATCGCATCCGAACCCAACCATCAGTTTTTGTAAAAGGGCTAAGGCTCATGCCTCAACATTTTCATCATCAAATCCATTTGTGTTTCTCAACACATGGAAAAACATCTCAATAGAATGACTCATCATTCCAATGTTTTCATAATCTTTTTCATCAAGTATTTCCATCTAAAGTGATCAAGTTTTATGCTTAGCACTAACCACTAAGTTAAGAGTGTTCACTAATGAGGGGTGCTAATCTTCAATCTCATGCCATAGAATGACATCTAGGTATAGGCCTAGTTTTATACTCTTTATGCTATCTATACTACTACTTCAAATACTCACAAAGCACTAGCTAAAAGTAAAGAACTTTGGTAAAGTAAAGGAATAAAGCTTGCAAGTAAAACTTGGGATGGGTATAAATCAATGGTATATAACCAAAGCATGCCTAATGCATTTTTCTTAAGTTATCAAGTAGGCAAGGGTTAACTTGCATAGTTCTAGCTTGCAGGGTTAAGAAACTTGCAAGTGTTAGCTTTCCTTGAGTAGAGAAGTGGTTGAAGTTTTCCTCTTCTTCTTCTTCTGGGTAGAACTCCTCCTCGTATCCGGGGTCAGTACTATCGTCTATAAATAAATACAGGATACACAATCACCAAACAATACTTAACTAGCTCTATTTAGCACACTAAGGCTCACACTTGATGACCTAGCATCATTACAATCATCACATGGAATAAAGACTTAGTTTTATTTATTTTATTTGATAAAAGTAATTTCTACTCATTGAAATTAATTAGGATTTAATATTCTCCAATTAAAATATGGGATCATGTAGACACATGTCATCACCACATATTCTAATATATGGGAATGTGATTTAAAAGGGTTGGTCACATTTTATAAAGTTTAATATTATTATTTAATAGATTAAAAGTGACTAGAAATGTCCTAATAGCATTCTTTTGGTACTAGTCCAATGTCACTGCATGCAAACCTAAATATTTTTTACATATTCAGATAGAACTTATCAAATGTGATTTTGAGAGTTGGAATCAACTCAAAAGCTATAATGGTTGATTTTTGAAAATGTTTGAAGTTGCAAAAGTATTTTTCTTATTATTTTTACTATAGATTATCTCCAACTCCAAATGATTTAAATCCAACGGGCTTGGATAGATAATTTAAATATCTTTCTAAAAAAAATTGAATCATGCAATTTGGTTTAGTGAAACTCTCTGAATTGATTTTTAAATATGTGGACGGAAACTAGTTTAAACTAAATTGGAAAATCAATATTTGAATTCCCTGGGCTGCACGAGAAAGCTAAACGGGCCGGCCCAACTACACTGCACAGCGCAGCGGGCTGTTGACAGAGGGGGTCCGCTCGTCAGCGACTACATCTAAGCAAAACGGTATCTACGCATCTGAGCCCTATGATCTAATTCTATTCCAATGGCTGGGAGTCGTCATCGATGACGAACTACTCTAGCGAGGAACTAAACCTAACGCGGCGGTGGGGGTCTGGCTAGGCTCACCTGGGCTCCAGCTAGTGTCAGGGATGGGGGCGATCGACGTGGTAGATGATGGAGGTTCGAGGCGCGGTCACGGCAGGTCTTGGGGTGGTCGAAATCGACGACGCCCTTCTCCTCCAGCAGCGGCGGGCTCCGGCCAAATTCCGGCGAGAGATGGCTCGCCTTGCTCCAGGAAGAAGTGGGGGAGGATCAGTGAAGAGTGGTGAGTGGAATGGGGTGGAGAAATGAGGCTGGGGAGGCCTCCATTTATACTGCGGCGAGGGGACCGAACGGTGCGGGTGCGAGCTCGTCGGTGATGACTCTACATGCGGCTAGCGGCATTGTTGAGGCTAGGGGACGGTGCTATGTTCCCTGGCGGTTCTCACGGGCGTAATGGCGAGGCGTGGGGCCGTGTGGTTTGGTCGGGAGCGTGTGGTTCTCCGCACGGATGTAGAGGTGTTTGTGACGGTGTGCGGGAGCTGCGGGTCGCACGGCGGCGAACGGGGTTGTCTGCGGGGTTGGGGTGATCATGGAGAGCTAGTGCACGCGAGGCGGGGGTGAGGCGCGGTCTGTGCGAGCTGGTCGGGCGCGGCGAGCTGGCGTGCTCTGGGCATGGCACAGAGGCATAGGGCATGGCGGTTCTAGGGTGGTCCAAGGCTCGTCTACAGTCGAGGCTTGGACAGGGGGTGGCAGTGGATGGTCGCGTGTCTGGTGCGCATCGTGGGCGAGGGTGGTGATGCTTCTAACGCACTGCCCACTGTCGGCCGATGACGACCAAAAATGGGCGGTGCTCCACTATGCACACGGCTAAGGGGGACTTGGTCTGGGTGCTGGCTATGCTCACAGCAGATAAGGGAGTGAAGAGTGGACCAAATGGTCAAGGATTACTGTGGAAACAGTGAAGTTAGGCAGTAGATTAATTTGTGTAATTAAGGTGTTTGATGAAATGGCCACAAGAAACTTACTTTGAAATTTTTGATTCAAATTTGGTGAGTGGTTTGATCTTAAGCTTGAGAGTCTATGTTTGCTTAGAGAGGTCAAGTGGAATTAGTTTGATAGGTTTTTGAAAAAAGTGTGATCTTAACATATGAACTAGATTCAATTTTCAACTTTCCATTAAATTGATTTGAAAGATGTTTTTGTAAGTTTTTAAAGTGGGCCTTGATACACTTTTGCTTGGTCTAGCAAGGGGTGAAAAGAAGTAGAAATATTTCTGTTAAAATTTCTCTTCTAGGAGCACTGAAAGTGATCTAGTGGTTAACTTTTGTCAAAATGACCATTTGCTTTATTTATTCATATTTGATTTCTTTTTCTTTTGATTTTGTTTGTAATTGGCCTAGATGATGTAGCATTAACCTTTAAACCATTTCACATCATTTGTAACAATAAAGCATGGCAATTTCAATCAATTCTACACTAATGCAAAACACACATGCATTCATATTCAATTTAGTAATAAAAGTTTTTGTTAACCCTAAACTTGGGTGATTAGAACATGATAATCTGGATTAGGGTTTTGGGATGTTACAAACCTTCCCTCCTTAAACAAAATCTCGTTTCGAGATTTAAGGAAAACTAGGAACTAAAGAGATCTGGAAACTCAGTCCTAATGTAATCTTCTCGCTCCCAGGTAGCTTCCTCTTCGGTATGGTTGCTCCATTGGATCTTGAGAAACTTATACTCCGGGTCCTGGTGGTTCTGAAATCTTCCTCCAAAGTACGAATGGGTACTTCACGATACGTCACATCCTTGTTGATATCTATGGCTCGGTGATCGATGTTCTTAAAAACTTCAGTCTTCTCCGGAACTTCTAAGGATTTGTGAAGTAACGAGATATGGAACACATTATGGATGGCTGACATCTCCTCTGGCAGTTCCAATTGATAAGATACTTCTCCTTGGCGATTCAAAATCTTGAAGGGTCCAATATATCTAGGAGCTTACTTTCCTTTCAGTTGAAAACGTTGCATTCCTTTCAAAGGCGACACTTTGAGATACAAAAAATCTCCGACATTGAAAGTCAGGTCTCTACATCTCTTGTCAGCATAACTCTTCTGTCTAGATTGGGCGGTCTTGAGGTGCTCACAGACTTTGTGAACCTTCTCTTTGGCTTCTCGTAGGATGTCGGGTCTAAAGATCTGACTCTCTCCTACTTGCGACCAATTCAAGGGGGTACGACACTTCCTTCCATACAGAAATTCTAATGGGGCCATTTGCAAACTGGCTTGATAACTGTTGTTATATGAGAATTCTGCGAAAGGCAGACAATCTTCCCATTTGGATCCATATTCTAACACACAAGCTCTCAACATATCCTCTAGGATTTGGTTGACTCATTCAGTCCGTCCATCAGTTTGCGGGTGATAAGCGGTGCTGAAATTCAACTTGGTTCCTAATCCTTCTTGGACTTTCTGCCAAAATCTTGAGGTAAATTGGGTTCCTTGATCCGACACTATGGTCTTGGGGGTTCCATGCAAACTGACGATTCTAGCAATGTACAACTCTACTAGCTTCGAACTCGGGTAGGTTGTCTTGACAGGTATAAAATGGGATACCTTAGACAGTCTATCAACTATCACCCAAATAGAGTCATTTCCCCTACTAGAAGTAGGCAAACCGGTGATAAAGTCCATTCCGAGGGAATCCCATTTCCATTCCGGAATCTGCAATGATTGCAACAGTCCTGCAGGTCTCTGATGTTTTGCTTTGACTCTATGACAAATATCACACTTGGCTATGTAGCTTCCGATTTATCTCTTCATCTTGTGCCACCAAAATTTCTCCTTCAAATCCTGATACATCTTTGTTCCTCCGGGGTGGATAGAATAAATAGTATCATGAGCTTCCTGTATGATAACTTGCTTTAGCTCCGAATCTGCTGGCACACAGATACGTCCTTTGTACCACAAAACTCCTTCTTCATCTTCGGTGAATCCGGGTACCTTCCCTATACCAATACGACGTTTGATTCCATCGATACTTGCATTTCCTTTCTGCGCCTCCTTGATCTGACTGATCAAAGTGGGTTGAAGTTGATGCGCTCGACTTTCGACGTAGAGCTCGGTGGGAACCCCAAGAGGAAGGTACGATGAATATAGCAGCAAGTTTTCCCTCAGTTATGAAACCAAGGTTTAATCAAACCAGTAGGAGCAAGGAAACACCCCAAAGGTGTTACTAATCGAAGCTTTGGCGGTATGCACTACCGGTGCTAGTAGCAACATGGAGACCTGCACAACATAACCACAGAACTTTGTCCCCAACTTTCGATGAGGTTGTCAATCTCACCGTGTTTTGCGGAAAACAAAGGATTAAACGTATCGAATGGAAAGAAGTAATAGTTTGCAGAAACTAAACACAAAGCAGAAACAGTTTATAGATTGTATGTAAAGAAAAAGGACCGGGATCCATAGTTCACTAGAGGTGGCTCTCCTTAGATAGATAACATGCTGGGTGAACAAATTACAGCGGGGCAATTGACAAACACCGAGAAAGCAATACATGCATATACTAATCATCTTGACTCCTCTGAGACTTGATTGGGCATTACAACGTAATACATAGACCGCCATCCAACTGCATCTATGACTAATAATCCACCTTCAGGTTATCATCCGAACCCCCTCCAGTATTAAGTTGCAAGCAATAGATTATTGCTTTACGAACTGCGTGTAAAGTAAACAATACGATTGTTCTATGAACAAAGGATTGTTGTTTTCTCCCTAGTAGCAACAACACATTTAGTACCTTAGAGATTTCTGTCACTTCCCTAGATTACCAGAGGCATGAACCCACTATCGAGCATAAATACTAACTCTTGGAGTTGCTAGCATCTACTTGGCCAAGATAGCTACTAACAACGGAAAGCATGCAAGATCTCAAATAACAAAGACATGATAGAATCAATAATCAATCTGAAATAGCATCTCAATATCCATTGGATCCCCACAAACACAACATGTATGGATTACAAAAAAGATGATCTTGATCATGAACGGAGCTCACAAGATCTAAACATGAAAGCATAAAGGAGGAGAAACAAGACATCTAGATACTACATGGATCCGTAGTCCAGAGATGAACTACTCACGCATCACACCAGAGGCTTGCATGGTGATGAAGAAGGCCTCTAGGGTTAATTCCCCTCTCCGGCAGGGTGCCGGGAAGAGCTTGAGATCCCTCTCGATCTAGGGATGGAGATGACGGCAGCTACAGACTCTTTCGTGGATTTTTGATCGGGTACTTAGGGTTTTCGTCCCGAGGGCAACTTATAGGCGGAAGGAGAGGCCGAGAGGGTGCCGGGAGCAGCCACACCACCCCCTGGCGCGGGCCAAGCCTGGCCGTGCGGCCAGGTGGTGTGGTGGCTCCCTGGCACTTCTCCGTCTCGTATTCTGGCACTTGATCCCTTCCGGAAAAATAGGCACTTTGGCTTTTGTCCCGTCCAATTCCGAGAATATTCATTTTCTGACTTTCCTAGAACCAAAAACAGCAGAAAACAGGCAGCTGGCACTGTGGCTCTTGTTAATAGGTTAGTCCAAGAAATCATACGAAAAGTACTCCAAAGTTGGAACAAAACACAAGAAAGTGGATAAAACCAAGCATGGAACATCAAAAATTATAGATACATTTGCAATGTATCAACATCCTGAAGCTTAACTCCTGCTCGTCCTCAAGTAGGTAAGTGATAAAAAGAAATAATTTTTGAGGTGACATGGACCATCAAAGACTTGATCAAAGTATTTGCAAAACATTCAAAGCTGGGATCATAGTACTTCAATCATAACATGAAAGGCAAAGTTCTAGCAATAAGACAAAGAAACTATGATGCAACATGAAAAGGCACAAACAAAAGATTCATGAATAACATGCTTTGCAAGATGTTTGTTTGTTTCACATAAAGAAAACATAGCATAAAAGTATTCAGCTTGTCCCTCAATAGAGTAGCAAATATAAATGCATAGGACACCTTCAAAGTTCATAAGAGTGACTAGATACAATAGTTTCAAACAAGCAATAACAAGTTATGCATCAATCAACTAGTCTTGGGACAATGCACATAGAACTAAGAATGGCCACTATGCTCTCAAAGTAGGTGCATAAAGATAGAAGGTGGAGACTCCATATAATGGTGGAAGAAAGGCCTTTTGTAAAAGGAAATAGGGATTCAAGTCTCATAAAGAGCTTCCAAAAATTATGGTACTTATAGCTTTCGGCTCTCATTGCCCCTATCATAAGCATCTTGAAGTGATTAAGGTTAAAGTGAACAAACTATGGTGTACATGCTTGACGAAGTATAAGTCAGAAATCTCATGTCCCTTGTATACGAGGGCCGCTCCTCATGCTACTCAAGTTTAGTCACCGGTAAGTTCTTGCCATTGTAAGTACATGTGTATCATTGAGAACCGCCAACACGGTACCCCTTGCCCGATGATACAGAAGAACCCCCATATCGAAATGACAAGGCAAGCAGACAACGAGCATCTCAGCATTCTTCTTATTTACCATGGGAATATGGTTCTTTTTTCTCTCTTTCCTCTTTTCATAGTATCTCTTCTTTTTTTCTTTTTCTTTTCTCTTTTTTCTCAATAAAGGACTCTTTTTTATAAGAAGAATGCTTCATAGACAACTCATTATGGTTACGCTGCAGGTTTCCACCATGTCAGCATGGATTAGACCAGCGGCCCAGGCGTTTCTATAACACATATACATAACTCCATGGACTTACAAGCTCCCCTTTCATTTCACACCGATGACATCCATATACAAAAGAGCATGATATCAACTAGGTACAAGTACCAAGTGCAATGTTGAAAGCGTTCCCCATGAAAGAATGGTTCTTCTAATTCTCAACAAATAAGTGCAAGCATATACAACATAGAAGACACAATGGTTTAAGTTTATTAAAGGCAAGTAAAGTAAGGTGTGCCATCAAGTTCGTGAGAGCTTTAATCACTAGTTTTCTCATAACAAGAGGAAGGTAAACAAAAGCATGAATATACTTTGAATAACATAAGATAGTAGGTAGGTATGGTGGAATCTTTGGAATAACTTGGTTTAGGGAGTTGGATGCATGAGTGGAACTCATACTTGGTTGTGGAGGCTAGCAAAAGACTGGGAGCGACAAACTAAGAGAGCAATAATGGCCATAATCATGTAGAGCGACAAAACATCATTGATCAAAGCATAAAGTGATACTACAAGTTGAAAACTAAAGGATCATAAAGGCTATGGTGACTTGAGATAGTCATAATATGGTGTGAGCATGTGCCAAGTCAACCCAAATAAAGCATCAAAGGAGAATACCACTATACTATGGTTTAATATGCTAAAACAACGCATCATTCATCCAAGGCACATTAAGAAATCTCAATTGTTTATAAAAATTCATGCTACAACAAAGAATACTAAGCATAAATCCAAAACAATATCAAGCATGGCATGACAAAGCATAGGCCACAGTAAAAAACGAGCTCTTTCTACCACACAAGTATGAACTTTCCTACTCTTTTCCAAACCAAACGAAACTATTCGCAAACCAAAGTGTGAAAGAGGGGGTCCAAACAAATTATTCAGAAAACTAAGCAAACCATTAAAACTAAAAACCAAAACAAAAATGAAAAAGAAGACGCTCCAAGAAAAACACAACTGTGCATGAAACAATAAAAATGAAGCGTTTGGAAGAAACCTGGAATTTTTATTGATGAAGAAGGGGGATGCCTTGGGCATCCCCAAGCTTTGACACTTGTACTTCTTGGATATTTCTTGGGGTGACACGCGTGGCATCCCCAAGCTTGAGCTTTACTCCATCCTTTATCTCATTACTCGTTCCTTCCATACACCTGAAAATTTTCCTTCATATAAAACATCATACAATCTCATTAGCAACATTAGTGCACTTAAGATAAATAAGTCTCAAGGTTCAGTTCTAACACCAAATAAAATTCCATTAGAACACTAGCTACTGTATAAGTTCCCTCAAAAATCTCAATTCCCCAAAGGAACTCAAGAAGGAACTAACAAGAAGCAAATGCAGAAAATGGCAGAAATCTGTCAAAACAGACCAGCAGGTAAAGACGAATTATTTCGAAGACATTCTGTTGCTCAAATCAAAAAGTGTTGAACTAAAGAAAGTTAGATAACAACCTGGGGCAGAAGCACAGAAAATGACAGCTCAATCCGACATACAGAGCTCTCTCAGGAAATTTTACGGTGAAGCACAAAAATCTGTTTCGGGTCAGCAACTTTCCCAATCATTACTTCTCTCTCATTAGAGGTTACTCTTGGCACAAAAAGCAAATAAAAAAGGATAAGGAGAGGTTATTACAGAGGTAATAACTTCCAAGACTCATCTAAAACTCTTGGGTTATCTCCCAACAAGTACTTTTCTTTAACACCTTTAAGTTAGGCATAAGAAGCAAATAAAGAATCAAGTGTTCTCAAATGAAGAAGCATTAAAACCAACTTTCTTGCCCTTACCTCTCTTACTTTTATTCTTGACTTGGGGAAAATATGATTTTTTGGTGGAGAAGAAAGGTGCGTGGTCCCCTTTCCCACATTTATTATGAAGGAAATATGCCCTGAGAGGCAATAATAAAGTTGTTATTATATATTCCTTGTATATGATAGATGTTTATTTTGCATGCTATAATTGTATTGATAGGAAACATCAATACATGTGTGTTTAATAAACAAAAAGGGTTCCTAGTTATGCCTCTCTTATAGACTAGCTTGTTGATTAACAAGATGATCAAGGTTTCCTGATCATGGACATTGGATGTTGTTAATAACAAGGTCACAGCATTTGTGAAATGATGTGATGAACATTCATCCAAAGTATAGCATTACGATCAAGTCATTATGTTTATATTGCTATAACATCATACGAAGTAATCTTTATCCTTAGACCATGAGATCATGTTAATTATTAACACCGGAAGAGTATCTTGATAACATCAAACGTCACACCGTAACAGGGTGACTATAAAGATGGGTTCAGTACTACGAAGGTGTTATGTTGAGGCTCATGGATCAAGAGTGAAATTTGTCAATCCAGATGACAGAAAGATATACTCTGGTCCCTCTCGGTGATATCACATTAGGATAGCTTGCAAGCAAGTGATGTGATCACTAGAATGTTATATCACGGGAACGAGAAAAGAGTGCATGTCGGTAACGAGATCAAACTAGGTATGGAGATACCGATGATCGAATCTCGGACATGTAATATATCAAGAGACAAAGGGATTTAGTTACAAGCGTTAAAGGTTCTCATGATCACAAGAGTCATTGTTGAATGTGTAGGAGTCAGTACGGATCTCCAGGTCCTGCTGCTGATTATTGATCGGAGAAGGGTCTCGATCATGTCTGCATTATTCGTGAACCGTAGGGTGGCACTCTTAAGAGTTATCGGACACCATTTTGGAGCACATATGTTTCAGACGAAAGAATTGCAAAACGCAGGAATTGTTTCAATAGAAACCAGAAATTGTTTCGGGTGAAATTGCAGAAGGTGGTTCTGCATGTGATATTGAAATATTGCAAGGGGCTATATGTGAATGTTTGTTAATTAAAGTAATTAACAAAATTCTGAATAAATTTAATAAAAAGAGTTTTATTAAATGAGAGATCATTAAATTTGGAGAAATTTAATGCATTTAAAGTGGAGACTTTAAAAGGGAATGTGAAGAGGCATTTTAATGTGGAGGGGTTACCACCACATGAATGGGGGAGGTGAGGGGTCACCCCCCATGCGTAGGCCATGGAGAGAGGGGGCACCCCCCTCCTCCTATAAAAGGCCACCCATTCCCTCCTTCATCCTCACACCTCCTTGTGAAGGATCTCTCTCCCCCTCTAGAATTATTCCCCATGGTCTCAGATTAGCGAGATACATGTTCCCGGTGGCATTTCGCGGAAGGAGTTGTCGCTTCTCCGGATCGCTGGAGCGAGGAGGTGGAGGTTGTCCGTGGCTTGAATGTGTGTGCGAAAAGTGCGGATGCGCTGCTGAGTTGCGGCGCCGGACTTCCACACGATCTTGAGATCGACAAGCGTTTACTACATCAACCACAAGTTCCTACTGCTAACAAAACTCGTTGTCTTCGAGGGTAAGTTCTCCATGGATGTATGTCCACCCGCTCTGTATCTAGTAGATAGATCTTGGCGATAGTTCTCATCGAGGAAATTTTTGTTTTCTATGTCATGCGGACCCAACAAAGGGTATCGAGCCTGATCTATGCGTAGGTGCTTTGCACGGGTAGTACACATATGTTTATATGTGGGCGATGATGATCATGTTATTGCATCTTCTATGTACTTTGGATATTGGTGGCATAGTGGGATGAAGCGGCCCGGACCAACCTTACATGTCATCGTACATGAGACCGGTTCCATGACTGACATGCAACTAGTTTTGCATAAGTGGTTAGCGGGTGTCTGTCTCTCCTACTATAGTCAATATCTGATTTACAACGAGTTGCTAATAACTTGGCTATCCTCGTTGTGGTTCATGTTCGTAGGTAAGACCGGTTCTATCTCCGAAAGCCCTAAGCCACGTAAAACGTGCAATTGATAAATTAGAGGCGTCTAGTTTAGATCGTTGCTGGGCTAGTGTATTGATATGATATTGTTGTAAGTAGATGTATGATAGATACTCTTACAACTCACTTAACGTGTAAGTTCCATAGACCTTGGCCTTACACACAAAGGAATGATAGAGATCATACCACGATGCAAATGATAGAGATCAAATGCATGGACCATATCACCTCACTTCACACATTAGCATCTTATATTGCTAGTTTGGCGCTTTTGGTAGCATTATAAGATGATCCCTCATTTAGATATCAAGATAAAATGTGTTCTTCCTTAAGTATGCACCGTTTTGTGGATCGTGTTTTGACGCATCACGTGATGATTGGGTGTTCTCGACTCTACGCTTTCATACAACGGGTGTAAGACAGTTTTACACACGCAAATACTAAGGTTCTTACTTGATGAGCCTAGCATGTACAGACATGGCCTCGGAACACGGACTGAAAGGTTAAGCATGAGTCATATAGTTGATATGATGCCCATATAGTTGCTCGCCTTTGAAGCTACACCGACTCACGTGATGATCGGACTTGGTGTAGTAGATTTGGTTCATGTAATCACCAAAAGGACACGAGGGATGTCGTTTTTGAGTGGGAGTTCATTAGTAATTTGGATTAGTTGAACTCAATCTATCATAAACTTAGTCTAAATATATTTTACAAATTCTGTTGTAGATGGCACCACCTGCTTTTAATTTCAATGTGTTCATGGAGAAAGAGAAGTTTGCTGCGAATGGTAGCAACTTCACCAACTGGGCTATGAATTTGAGGATTCTCCTCACTGCTGCACAAAAGCAATATGTGCTAGAGGCGCCGCTAGGCCCCCCACCAGCTCCTGATGCACCTGACGAGGAAAAGAACGTCTATATAACTCGTCAGGAGGACCGCAACTTAGTTCATTGCGACATACTGTATGGGCTAGAGCCAGAACTTCAAAAACGTTTCGAAAATGGCAATGCCTTTAATACCATGGGAGAATTGAAAATGATTTTCGATACCCATGCTGCCGTAGAGAGTTATAATGCTTCTGAAAATTTATTTAGCTGCATGATGGAAGAGAACAGCTCCGTTAGTGAGCACGTACTCAAAATGTCTGGGTATGCCAATAAGCTTGTGTCCTTGGGAATAACGATTCCCATTGACTTAGACATACATCGTGTTCTCCAATCTCTGCCACCTAGCTACAAGAGCTTCGTGATGAACTATAATATGCAGGGCATGAAGAAGTCTCTTCCCGAGCTTCTGTCAATGCTTAAGACTGCAGAAGTGGAGATTAGGAAAGAACATCAAGTGTTGATGATCAATAAGACCACCGGTTTCAAGAAGGACAAGAAAGGCAAGCATAAGGGAAAGAAGGGCGGCAAATCTGTTGCCGCGCCTGAAAAGAAACCCCGAGCTGGCCCTAATTCTGACACTGAGTGCTACTATTACAAGGGGACTGGCCATTGGAAGCGCAACTGCCCCAAGTATTTGGCGGACAAGAAGGCCGGCAAGGCAAACAAAGGTATATGTGATATACATGTTATTTATGTGTACTTGACTAGTACTCGCAGTAGCACCTGGGTATTTGATACGGGATCGGTTGCTAATATATGTAACTCGGTTCAGGGGATGCGGAACAAGCGACAACTAGCAAGGGATGAGGTCACGATGCGGGTCGGCAATGGATCAAGAGTTGATGTGATCGCCGTCGGAACGCTGCCTCTCCATATTCCGTCGGGATTAGTTATAAACCTAAATAATTGTTATTTGGTGCCTTCACCAAGCATGAACATTGTATCCGGATCGTGTTTGATGCAAAGTGGTTATTCGTTTAAGTCTGAAAACAATGGTTGTTCGATTTATATGAATAATATCTTTTATGGTCATGCACCTGTGTTGAATGGTTTATTTCTGTTGGATCTTGATAGTAGTATTACGCATATTTGTAATGTTGATGCTAAAAGGATTAAACTTGATAATGATATATCTACATATATGTGGCACTGCCGTCTAGGTCATATTGGCATTAAACGCATGAAGAAACTCCATTCTGATGGACTTTTGGAATCACTTGATTTTGAATCATTTGATACATGTGAGCCATGCCTTATGGGCAAGATGACTAGAACGCTGTTTTCCGGTACAATGGAACGGGCGATAGATTTATTGGAAATCATACATACTAATGTGTGTGGACCAATGAGTGTGTCGGCGCAAGGTGGATATCGTTATTTTGTTACTTTCACGGATGATTTGAGTAGATACGGGTATATCTATTTGATGAAACATAAGTCTGAAACCTTTGAAAGGTTCAAAGAATTTCAGAATGAAGTGGAAAATCATCGTAATATAAAGATCAAATTTCTGCGGTCCGACCGTGGAGGAGAGTATCTTAGTTACGAGTTTAGCACACATATGAAAGACTGTGGAATAGTTTCACAACTCACGCCTGCCGGAACGCCACAACGTAATGGTGTGTCAGAACGTCGTAATCGTACTTTATTGGATATGGTTCGATCTATGATGTCTCTGACTGACTTGCCACTGTCATTTGGGGGTTATGCACTGGAAACCGCTGCATTCACTTTAAATAGGGCACCATCTAAATCCGTTGAAAAGACACCGTATGAATTATGGTTTGGAGACAAACCTAAGCTGTCATTTCTTAAAGTTTGGGGATGCGATGTTTATGTGAAGAAACTTCAACCGGATAAACTCGAACCCAAAGCGGAAAAATGCGTCTTCATAGGATACCCTAAGGAAACGATTGGGTATACCTTCTATCACAGATCCGAGGGCAAGGTCCTTGTTGCCAAGAATGGATCCTTTCTTGAGAAGGAGTTTCTCGCGAAAGGTGTGAGTAGTGGGAAGGTAGAACTCAAAGAGGTTATTGAACCTTCTCTTCATGAAATGGCGAGTAGCGCAGCTCCAGAAGTTGTTTCGGAGTTGACTTCACCTAATGAAGAGAGAGCTAATGATATTGATCATGAAACTCCGAAGAGGACACTACCAAACCTCGCAGGTCAAGCAGGACACGTGCAGCTCCTGAACTGTACGGCAATCCTGTTATGAATTTCATGATTGATGAAATAGATGACCCTGCGATGTATGAAGAAGCGATGATGAGCCCTGATTCCAACAAATGGCTAGAAGCCATGAAATCCGAGATGGAATCCATCTACGAAAACTAGGTTTGGACCTTGGTGGACTTACCTCATGATCGAAAGGCCGTTGAGAATAAATGGATTTTCAAAAGAAAAACTGATGCTGATGGTAATGTAACCATCTATAAGGCTCGACTTGTCGCAAAGGGGTTTCGACAAATTCAAGGAGTTGACTATGATGAGACATTCTCTCCCGTAGCGATGCTTAAGTCGGTTAGGATTATGTTAGCAATTGCTGCATATTTCGATTATGAAATATGGCAGATGGATGTCAAAACTGCGTTCCTCAATGGTAATATTGAAGAAGAGTTGTATATGATACAACCTAAGGGTTTTGTCGATCCTAAGGATGTTGATAAGGTGTGCAAACTTCAGCGATCCATCTATGGACTGAAGCAAGCATCCCGGAGTTGGAATCTCCGCTTTGATGAGGTGATCAAAGAGTTTGGATTTGTCCAAACTTATGGAGAGGCTTGTATTTACAAGAAAGTGAGTGGGAGCAATGTGGCATTTCTGATATTATATGTGGATGGCATATTATTGATTGGAAATGATATAGATCTTTTAAATAGTGTTAAAAGTTATCTAAACAACAAATTTTCGATGAAGGACCTTAGTGAAGCTTCATATATATTAGGCATTAAAATCTATAGAGATAGATCAAGACGCCTAATTGGGCTATCGCAGAGTACATACCTTGATAAGATATTAAAGAAGTTTAATATGGACAGAAGTAAGAAGGGATACTTACCTATGTTGCAAGGCAAGACATTGAGTAAGACTCAAAGTCCGGCTACGGCGGAAGAAAGAGATATAATGGATAAGACCCCCTATGCCTCAACCATAGGCTCTATAATGTATGCCATGCTATGTACAAGACCGGATGTGGCACATGCTATTAGTTTGACTAGTAGATACCAATCTGATCCAGGTTCGGAACACTGGATAGCGGTCAAGAATATCCTTAAGTACTTGAGAAGAACTAAGGATATGTTTCTTGTATACGGAGGTGAAGAAGAGCTAGTCGCTAAGTGTTATGTCGATGCTAGCTTTGACACTGATCCGGATGACTCTAAGTCTCAATCCGGATACGTATTTCTCTTGAACGGAGCAGCAGTTAGTTGGAGGAGCTCCAAACAACCTGTGGTGGCTGGATCAACGACGAGCGGAATATGTTGTCGCTTCGTATGCGAGCAGAAGCGGTTTGGATGAAGGAGTTCATAACGGAACTAGGTGTGGTTCCTAGTGCGTTGGACCCAATGGTGATCTATTGTGACAATAATGGAGCCATATCCAACGCCAAGGAACCAAGGTCTCACAAGAATTCCAAGCATATTAAGCGCCGGTTTCACTCCATCCGCGAGCTTGTCAAGGATGGAGATATAAAGATTTGTAAAGTGCACACGGACCTGAATGTAGCAGATCCGTTGACTAAAGTACTCCCTAGGGCAAAACATGATCAACACCAGAACTCTTTGGGTGTTAGATTTATCACTATATAAACTAGATTATTGTCTCTAGTGCAAGTGGGAGACTGAAGGAAATATACCCTGAGAGGCAATAATAAAGTTGTTATTATGTATTCCTTGTATATGATAGATGTTTATTTTGCATGCTATAATTGTATTGATAGGAAACATCAATACATGTGTGTTTAATAAACAAAAAAGGTTCCTAGTTATGCCTCTCATATAGACTAGCTTGTTGATTAACAAGATGATCAAGGTTTCCTGATCATGGACATTGGATGTTGTTAATAACAAGGTCACAACATTTGTGAAATGATGTGATGAACATTCATCCGAAGTATAGCATTACGATCAAGTCATTATGTTTATATTGCTATAACATCATACGAAGTAATCTTTATCCTTAGACCATGAGATCATGTTAATTGCTAACACCGGAAGGGTATCTTGATAACATCAAACGTCACACCGTAACAGGGTGACTATAAAGATGGGTTCAGTACTATGAAGGTGTTATGTTGAGGCTCATGGATCAAGAGTGGAATTTGTCAATCCAGATGACAGAAAGATATACTCTGGGCCCTCTCGGTGATATCACATTAGGATAGCTTGCAAGCAAGTGATGTGATCACTAGAATGTTATATCACGGGAACGAGAAAAGAGTGCATGTCGAATTTAGATCAAACTAGGTATGGAGATACCGATGATTGAATCTCGGACATGTAATATATCGAGAGACAAAGGGATTTAGTTACAAGCGTTAAAGGTTCTCACAATCACAGGAGTCATCGTTGAATGTGTAGGAGTCAAGACGATCTCCGTGTCCGCGCTGATTATTGATCGGAGAAGGGTCTCGATCATGTCTGCATTATTCATGAACCGTAGGGTGGCACACTTAAGAGTTACTGACACCATTTTGGAGCACATATGTTTCATACGAAAGAATTGCAAAGCGCAGGAATTGTTTCAATAGAAACCGGAAATTGTTTCGGGTGAAATTGCAGAAGGTGGTTCTGCATGTGATATTGAAATATTGCAAGGGGCTATATGTGAATGTTTGTTAATTAAAGTAATTAACAAAATTCTGAATAAAATTAATAAAAAGAGTTTTATTAAATGAGAGAGCATTAAATTTGGAGAAATTTAATGCATTTAAAGTGGAGACTTTAAAAGGGAATGTGAAGAGGCATTTTAATGTCGAGGGGTTACCACCACATGAATGGGGGAGGTGAGGGGTCACCCCCCATGCGCCGGCCATGGGGAAGGGGGTACCCCCTCCTATAAAAGGCCACCCATTCCCTCCTTCATCCTCACACCTCCTTGTGAAGGATCTCTCTCCCCCTCTAGAATTATTCCCCCATGGTCTCGGATTAGCGAGATACATGTTCCCGGTGGCATTTCGTCTGGAAGGAGTTGCTGCTTCCGCTGGATCGCTGGAGCGAGGAGGTGGAGGTTGTCCGGTGGCTTGAACATGTGTGCGAGTGCGGATGCGCTGCTGAGTTGTGGCGCCCGGACTTCCACACGATCTTGAGATCGGCAAGCGTACGACTACATCAACCACGAGTTCCTACTCGTTAACAAAACTCGTTGTCTTCGAGGGTAAGTTCTCCATGGATGTATGTCCACCCATTGCTCTGTATCTAGTAGATAGATCTTGGCGTATAGTTGTCATCGTAGGATTTTTTTGTTTTCTATGCTGCGGACCCAACATATTATTGCTCCAAGGAGTTCTAATAGGGACCTTCCAAGTGTAATTTGTCCTTTTCCTGCACATTCAATAACAAGATAATCAATAGAAATTGTTTTCCCAAGGATCTTTGTAAACACTCCTTCAGCTATTCCAAGAGGTAATATGGTAGTATTATTAGTAAGATATATTTCTTTTCCTCCTTCGATGAGCCCCCAAGTGTTCAGAGATTTATAAATATCTTTGGGCATAAGGCAAAATTCAGACATGATATCACATCGAGCTTGAAAAGTTTCATTGTTCATCTCAATCTTTACTGTAGGAAACCACTTTGATGGTTCAGAGCTTGTTGGAACATAATCATGATGCTCCCTAAGCGTATTATAGCAACTCTCTAATCTAGTAATGCTAGCCTCAAGAGTGTCCACCCTAGCAAATATTTTTGCGAAAGAAGTATCAGTTTGGCTAGGCAAGTTGTAAGTGAGGATCAATTTCTTTATAGCATTAATAGCATCATCCTCATTACAATGGAGGAAATCTCCTCCCACAACAGCATCCAAAGCATATCTATAGAAAAGAGCAATTCCAAGGTAAAAACTGCTAAGGGACAAGCTTTGAGTCATTTTAGGCTCAGTTTTTTCATGTAGATCAGAGATTCTCGACCAAGCTTCCTTAAAATTTTCCTCAATTCCTTGTTTAAAAGTGAAAATCATATTCTTGGGTGACATAGTGACTAGAGCAAGGGTAGACATAGTGACAACTTAGCATAGGAACTAATTTTTTTTATGTTTTTGATAAAGAAAGCAAACTAGTAAAACTAATTTTTTTTTGTGTTTTTGAAGAACAAAACAAGCAAACAAAGCAAAAAAAACTAAGAAAAACAAAAAAACAAAGTAAAGAGATTGGTTATGAGGGACTCCCCTTGTGAAGATGTCCTTGACTCCCCGGCAACGGCGCCAGAAAATCTTAATGCGCTCGACTTTTGACGTAGAGCTCGTTGGGAACCCCAAGAGGAAGGTACAATGAATATAGAAGCAAGTTTTCCCTCAGTTATGAAACCAACGTTTAATCGAACCAGTAGGAGCAAGGAAACACCCCAAAGGTGTTACTAGCTGAGCTTTGGCAGGGCGCACTACCGGTGCTAGTAGCAACGTGGATACCTGCACAACACAACCACATAACTTTGTCCCCAACTTGCGATGAGGTTGTCAATCTCACCGTGTTTTGCGGAAAACAAAGGATTAAATGTATCGAATGGAAAGAAGTAATAGTTTGCAGAAAGTAAACACAAAGCAGAAACAGTTTATAAATTGTATGCAAAGGATAAGGACCGGGATCCATAGTTCACTAGAGGTGTCTCTCCTTAGATAGATAACATGCTGGGTGAACAAATTACAGCGGGGCAATTGACAAACACCGAGAAAGCAATACATGCATATACTAATCATCTTGACTCCTCTGAGACTTGATTGGGCATTACAACATAATACATAGACCGCCATCCAACTGCATCTATGACTAATAATCCACCTTCAGGTTATCATCCGAACCCCCTCCAGTATTAAGTTGCAAGCAACAGATTATTGCTTTACGAACTGCGTGTAAAGTAAACAATACCATTGTTCTATGAACAAAGGATTATTGTTTTCTCCCTAGTAGCAACAACACATCTAGTACCTTAGAGATTTCTGTCACTTCCCAGTTACGGAGGCATGAACCCACTATCGAGCATAAATACTAACTCTTGGAGTTGCTAGCATCTACTTGGCCAAGATAGCTACTAACAATGGAAAGCATGCAAGATCTCAAATAACAAAGACATGATAGAATCAATAATCAATCTGAAATAGCATCTCAATATCCATCGGATCCCCGCAAACACAACATGTATGGATTACAAAAAATATGATCTTGATCATGAACGGAGCTCACAAGATCTAAACATGAAAGCACAAAGGAGGAGAAACCAGCCATCTAGCTACTACATGGATCCGTAGTCCAAGGATGAACTACTCACGCATCACACCGGAGGCTTGCATGGTGATGAAGAAGGCCTCCAGGGTGAATTCCCTCTCGGCAGGTGCCGGAAGAGCTTCAGATCCTCCCGATCTAGGGATGGAGATGACGGCGACTCTGAACTCTTTCGTGGATTTTTGATCGAGTACTTAGGGTTTTCGTCCCGAGGGCAACTTATAGGCGGAAGGAGATGCCGAGGGGGTGCCGGGAGCGGCCACACCACCCCCTGGCGAGGGCCAGGCCTGGCCGCGTGGCCAGGTGGTGTGGTGGCTCCCTGGCCCTTCTCCGTCTCGTATTCTGGCACTTGATCCCTTCCGGAAAAATAGGAACTTTGGCTTTTTTCCCGTCCAATTCCGAGAATATTCATTTTCCACGCCTGGAACCAAAACAGCAGAAAGGCAAATGGCATCGTGGCTCTTGTTAATAGGTTAGTCCAAGAAATCATACGAAAAGTACTCCAAAGTTGGAACAAAACACAAGAAAGTGGATAAAACCAAGCATGGAACATCAAAAATTATAGATACATTTGCAATGTATCAGAAGTTCAATGCTAGCTAAAAATCCTTTGCTAACAAGCTCTGTTCTAAACTGCTCCAACTCTTCATGCAAACTTGGTTGGGCTTCTTTTATCATGGTGTTTAATCTACATGGCAATCAGCTAAGAGCATCCACTACCACATTGGCTTTGCCGGGGTGATAGTGAATGTCAAGGTCATAATCCTTGATTAACTCTATCCATCTCCTTTGCCTCATATTCAGCTCCTTCTAGGTGAAAATATACTTCAGGCTTTTGTGATCTGAATAAATCTCACGGCGGTTACCCATAAGGTAATGACGCCATGTCTTCAAGGCTAAAACTACAGCTGCTAGTTCAAGATCATGGGTAGGGTAGTTTTTCTCATGCTGCTTCAGTTGTCGGGACATATATTCTATGACTTTGCCTTCTTGCATCAACACACAACCAAGACCAATCTTGGATGCATCACAATACACATCAAAAGGCTTCTTGATATCTGGCATAATTAGAATTGGGGCTGAAATTAATCTCTTCTTGAGTTCTTGAAAAATTTCTTCACATTTGTCGGTCCATTCAAACTTCTTATCTTTCTTCAACAATTGGGTCATCGGTCTTGCGATGCTTGAAAATCCTTCTACGAACTTGCGGTAATATCCCGATAATCCAAGAAATGCACGGACTTGGGTTTGAGTGGTTGGGGCTTCCCATTCTTCAACATCTTTAATCTTGGCGGGATCAACAGCGACTCCTCCTATCGACACGATATGTCCTAGGAATCATACTTCTTTTAGCCAGAACTCACATTTGCTAAACTTGACATACAACCGATGCTCTCTAAGGGTTTCAAGGATGGTTCTCAGATGTAGCTCATGGTCTTCTTCTGACTTTGAATAGATTAGACTATCATCGATAAAAACAACAACAAACTTATCCAAAAAATTCATAAAAATCTTATTCATGAGGTTCATGAAATAAGCGGGGGCATTGGTTAATCCAAAAGACATGACCATATACTCATACAATCCATATCTGGTGGTAAAGGCGGTCTTTGGAATATTTGTTGCATGAATCTTGAGTTGATGATAACCAGTTCTAAGATCAATCTTAGAAAACACTCTGGCACCAGTCAACTGATCAAACAGATCCTCTATATTGGGAAGTGGGTACTTGTTCTTGATGGTGACATCATTCAGCTTCCGGTAATCCGTACATAAACTCCATCTTTCTTATCCACAAACAAAACAGGTGATCTCCATGGCGATGCGCTTGGTTGAATCAGACCTTTCTCCAACATAGCATCCAATTGCTTCTTCAGCTCTACTAATTCAGATGGGTTCATACTATAAGGTCTCTGAGCTATGGGTCTAGTTCCAGGAATTAGTTCAATGATGAATTCGATATCCCAATCTGGGGGCATACCGGGCAATTGATCTGGGAATACGTCAGGGTATTCACAGACTACTCTGACTTGGTCTAGGGTTGGTTGGGCTAGACTCTTGTTGCATTTGAATTGACGGGGCAAGGTCTCAGATACATGCTCTACTGATACTCCAGAGCTACTGGTCATGGTTATGGCTTTCTTGGCATAGTCGATCAATCCTTTATGTTTCGACATCCAATCCATTCCTAGTACTACTTCCAAACCTTTGGTTCCAAGTACTATTAGATTGGCATAAAAATCTATCTCATGGATTCTGATAGGTACAACCTTGCAAATTTTTCTAGCTTTGGTGGTTGAACCAAGTATTTGAACTATCATAACATGCTTCAGTTTTGTTGGTTGAATCTTACTAGTGCATGCAAATTCTTCTGTAATAAACGAGTGTGATGCTCTAGAATCAAACAACACTCTTGCAAGTACTGAGTTAACAGAAAACATACCCAGCACGACATCGGGCGCTTCCTAAGCTTCTTCAGCATTCATGTGGAACAGATGGCCGCTGCGGTTGAGCGAATTCCCTAGGGCAAATCTCCTTCCAGGCTGAACACGACATTGCTGCTGAGCTGGGGCATTCACATTGGTGGTTGCTGCAAGCTTATTGGGGCACTCATTGGAGTAGTGACCCTTGACTCCACATTCAAAGCAAGTAATCTGGGATTTGTCTTTGGCTGCAACAGGCACAACATTGCTTCCAGTCCTTGGGGTAGTATTGTCGTTGTTGTTATTATTGTTGGACTTGGGCAGTGCATGGTTGAAGTTGTTGGAGTTGTCGGGGTTGTTGTTATGGTTTCCTCCGGACTTCAAGTTTCTACCACTACGATTGGGGTAGCTTGGACGGGACATCAGGGGTCTGTTATTTCTTGGGGCATATCCTGCAGACGGGTTGGGGCGATACTTCTGGGTATTGTGGAACCCAGTCTAGTGCATCATCCTGCGCTTGCGGTTGTCATTGGCTTGGTTGATCTTCCCTTCCATCTGGATGGCAGAGTCTACTAGCTCTTCTAGATCTCCAAAACGGATGTTGACTAACACAGTCTACATCTCATCATGCAATCCATTCAGGAACCTTTCCTTCTTCTTGGCTTCAGTGTTGATCTCATCAGGGGCATATCTAGCTAGGGACAAAAATTTGTCACGGTACTCAACTACCATCATCCTTCCTTGCTTCAGTTCTCTGAACTCATCTCTCATTCTAGTGACCAAACCTTGTGGCACATGGGTGCGGCTGAACTTGATCTTGAATGCTTCCCAAGTCATCATCTGGCCGTCATTCATGGTATGGGTGCTATTCCACCATGCTCTTGCATCTCCTGCTAGATAGTGGGTGGCAAACAGTACCTTCTCATTGGCTTCAACTCCTGCAACCTCCAGATTGTTCTCCATGGTTTGCAGCCAGTCATCAGCATCTAAGGGATCCTCAGATTTGTTGAAGATAGGGGGATTGGTATTTTGAAAGTTCTTAAGCTTGGTTCCATGGTGATCGTGATTTCCATGGCCTTGATTATTGTGGTCCATCTGAGCTATCTGTTGAAGAGTGGCTAGGTTGGCTTGGCGTTCGGCTCTACTAGCTTCACTGTCAGAAACTAGCATTTGCAGAATCTGCAACATTGGGTCCTACAATGAGCTCCTTCCTCTGGGGTTTCCACGAGTCATCTGAAGATTGAGATAGATAAGAGGGAAATTTCTAAGGTTCATGGTTTTGTTTTCAAAAGGTTTAACTTTGAGTTTGACTCAGGTTTTGCAAACTAACTTCTTCTTCTCATTCATTCATTCATTCAAGCACACAATACAACACACACCACAACACAAATGGAAAACAGATGATTTTAAGAACCATTCTGTGAAACTACGATACCGTGGGACCGATACAACTCACTCCTACGGTAGTGATCAAGTGCATCTACTCATCATCAATGAAGTCGGAATCATCATGATCGGTGTAGATCCTCCAGGTAGTCGTTGTCATCACTGAGGTAAGAGTGAAGATCTCCCTGGATGTCTTCACCTTCCTCCTCCTCTTTTGCTTCAAGCCGGACTTCCTGTTCACGGATGGTCTTCTCGAGAACGGCCACCTTCTTGCAAAGACGATCGATGGTGCGATCCTTCTTGTCGCGTTGATGACGAAGTGATTGGCGCTCCTTGGCGAGAGTCTAGTCCTTCTTGACGGAATGGCAAGGTTGTGGTTAGCGTAGGCTCGGGCATTATCCAATTCCTTATGCCTATCATATAGCATGAAGTCAAGATTTTCCACCTGGCGCTTCAACTCCGGGTGACTTGGCATCTCCAATGGCATTCCCATAGAATCACGCCTTGCAAAGTGAGCAAAGCGAGTTCCCTGGATCAAGTTGATGTTTTGCCCACATAGACGGGCAAGAGCTTCATGCATAGCCCTAGCTAATCCATCTAGCCAGTTGTTCTCTCGCAAGGTGAATTGAATCTTCTCAGAAGTAGGTGCTTCCATTTTTCCTCCGAGATCTGCAACTATCAGCCATTGTAGATCTCCTCCTACGTGATCGTTGAGTTGGGCCCCGAAGAATTTCGGATGCGGGCGCTCAAGATACTCTTACAGTCCATCTAGACCCCTCTCAAAGATCAGTTGGCCTCAGTTGCCCAACTGGTAGAACTTGCAATACTGAACTTCCATCTATAAGAATTTAGGATGAGTAAGTTAGTGAGGTGATCAAGTGTGTCAAATTTTATGTAGTAATGTAAGAATTTTTGAGGAACATGATTTTTTTTGAAAGAATCTCAAGGATAAGAGTGGGAATAGGTTTTCATAAATACTCACTTCTCTTGTTTTGAAACTAAGTTTTTGTTCAGACGTCCATTCTAACTAGGGTCTCCTATGGTCAAGATGGCTCTTATACCAACTTGTCAACATCCGGATTTTTAATCCCAGATGCCTGTTATGCCATACATTGCAATCCCAGGATTACCATTTTTGTGAGACATAACAGAGTGGATATCACCGTACATCATCCATTACAAACCATAATAAGGTCTTACACAAATAAATGATCTCATGATCCACTCTTAATACAAACAAGCAGCAAAATAATAAGCGTAGTAGTGGGCTCCATCTTTAGGGTCACATGCAATGCTGACAATGGGAGATGATCCTAGTTGTCGTAGATGTCCTGTTGTCCATCATCCTGATAGTCCTCCTTATAGTCTGGCCACGGGAATAGCCAGGGACAAAGCCATGAGTACTGTTTAAGTACTCGCAAACTATCACTAACAAGTAAGGTAGTTCTAGTAGGAATCTTAAGCTCTAGGTTTATTTGCAAAAACCAAGTTTATCTAAAATGAGTTCAGAAGTAAAGAAAACTAAGTAAATGTTCTAAATCACTTAAGTGGGAACCTAGTTTTCATAGTCATAACCCAGTTGTGGTCAAGTCAAAATTCATAGTTCACTTCACAAGTCATTTTGAAAACATCTGACGACGGAACAGTGTGGCCACTCCAACTGTCCATGACCGTGGACGCGGCTATTCGAATAGTTTGACACTCTGCAGAGGTGGTACACTTTCACCACAAAATTCAATACATCCGCCAGGGATAACCCTAAATCATCATACTTAGTATGCGGATAATCAATCATAACCTTTCAATTACACACTCTAGTATAGGCACCTCCCCTATGAGCTTGGCCTCCCAGCCATGGCCATCTGCCATCCTAGGCACTGCATGGTGGACAATTCACACTCACGAGGTAGCCTCAGCTCAAACCTCTTCCGTGAGGGAACCCATACTAATGCATATAAACTTCCAGCTAAGCCCTACCCGATTCAGGTATTGTGGTTGTACGGCAAAATTGGAATGATATCGCATCCGAACCCAACCATCGGTTTTTGTAAAAGGGATAAGGCTCATGCCTCAACATTTTCATCATAAAATCCATTTGTGTTTCTCAACACATGGCAAAACATCTCAATAGAATGACTCATCATTCCAAGGTTTTCATAATCGTTTTCACCAAGTATTCCCATCTAAAGTGATTAAGTTTTATGCTTAGCACTAACCACTAAGTTAAGAGTGTTCACTAATGAGGGGTGCTAATCTTCAATATCATGCCACAGAATGACATCTAGGTATAGGCATAGTTTTATACTCTTTATGCTATCTATACTACTTCTTCAAATACTCACAAAGCACTAGCTAAAAGTAAAGAACTTTGGTAAAGTAAAGGAATAAAGCTTGCAAGTAAAATTTGGGATGGGTATAAATCAAGGGTATATAACCACAACATGCCTAATGCATTTTGCCTAAGTTATCAAGTGTGCAAGGGTTAACTTGCATAGTTCTAGCTTGCAGGGTTAAGAAACTTGCAAGTGTTAGCTTTCCTTGTGTTTTCCTCTTCTTCTTCTGGGTAGAACTCCTCCTCCGTATCCAGGGTCGGTACTATTGTCTATAAATAAATACGGGGTACACAATCACCAAACAATACTTAAATAGCTCTATTTAGCACACTAAGGCTCACACTTGATGATCTAGCATCATCACAATCATCACATGTAATAAAGACTTAGTTTTATTTATTTTATTTCAGAAAAGTAATTTCTACTCATTGAAATTAATTAAGATTTAATATTTTCCAATTAAAATATGGGATCATGTGGACACATGTCATCACCAAATATTCTAATATATGGGAATGTGATTTAAAAGGGTTGGTCACATTTTATAAAGTTTAAGATTATTATTTAATAGATTAAAAGTGACTAGAAATGCCCTAATAGCATTCTTTTGGTACTAGTCCAATGTCACTGCATGCAAACCTAAATATTTTTACATATTCATATATATCTTATCAAATGTGATTTTTGAGAGTTGGAATCAACTCAAAAGATAATATGGTTGATTTTTTAAAAATGTTTGAAGTTGCAAAAGTCTCTGTCTTATTATTTTTACTATAGATTATCTCTAACTCCAAATGATTTAAATCCAACGGGCTTGGATAGATAATTTAAATATCTTTCTAAAAAAATTGAATCATGCAATTTGGTTTAGTGAAACTCTCTGAATTGATTTTTGAATATGTGGACAGAAACTAGTTTAAACTAAATTGGAAAATCAATATTTTGAATTCCTTAGGCTGCACTGGAAAGCTAAACGGGCCGGCCCAACTGCACTGCACAGCGCAATGGGCTGCTGATAGAGGGAGTTGATGCGCTCGACTTTCGACATAGAGCTCATTGGGAACCCCAAGAGGAAGGTATGATGAGCACAGCAGTAAGTTTTCCCTCAGTTATGAAACCAAGGTTTAATCGAACCAGTAGGAGCAAGGAAACACCCCAAAGGTGTTGCTAGCTGAGCTTTGGCAGGGCGCACTACCGGTGCTAGTAGCAACGTGGAGACCTGCACAACACAACCATAGAACTTTGTCCCCAACTTGCGATGAGGTTATCAATCTCATCGTGTTTTGCGGAAAACAAAGGATTAAATGTATCAAATGGAAAGAAGTAAAAGTTTGTAGAAAGTAAACACAAAGAAGAAACAATTTATAGATTGTATGTAAAGAAAAAAGACCGGGATCCATAGTTCACTAGAGGTGGCTCTCCTTAGATAGATAACATGCTGGGTGAACAAATTACAGCAGGGCAATTGACAAACACCGAGAAAGCAATACATGCATATACTAATCATCTTGACTCCTTTGAGACTTGATTGGGCATTACAACATAATACATAGACCGCCATCCAACTGCATCTATGACTAATAATCCACCTTCAGGTTATCATCCGAACCCCCTCCAGTATTAAGTTGCAAGCAACAGATTATTGCTTTACGAACTGCGTGTAAAGTAAACAATACGATTGTTCTATGAACAAAGGATTGTTGTTTTCTCCCTAGTAGCAACAACACATTTAGTACCTTAGAGATTTCTGTCACTTCCCCCGATTACCAGAGGCATGAACCCACTATCGAGCATAAATACTAACTCTTGGAGTTGCTAGCATCTACTTGGCCAAGATAGCTACTAACAACGGAAAGCATGCAAGATCTCAAATAACAAAGACATGATAGAATCAATAATCAATCTGAAATAGCATCTCAATATCCATCGGATCCCCACAAACACAACATGTATGGATTACAAAAAAGATGATCTTGATCATGAACGGAGCTCACAAGATCTAAACATGAAAACATAAAGGAGGAGAAACAAGCCATCTAGCTACTACATGGATCCGTAGTCCAGAGATGAACTACTCACGCATCACACCAGAGGCTTGCATGGTGATGAAGAAGGCCTCCACGGTGAATTCCCCTCTTCGGCAGGGTGCCGGGAAGAGCTTCAGATCCCTCCCGATCTAGGGATGGAGATGACGGCAGCTACAAACTCTTTCGTGGATTTTTGATCGGGTACTTAGGGTTTTCGTCCCGAGGGCAACTTATAGGCGGAAGGAGAGGCCGAGAGGGTGCCGGGAGTGGCCACACCACCCCTGGCGCGGGCCAAGCCTAGCCGCACGGCCAGCTGGTGTGGTGGCTCCCTGGCACTTCTCCGTCTCGTATTCTGGCACTTGATCCCTTCCGGAAAAATAGGCACTTTGGCTTTTGTCCCGTCCAATTCCGAGAATATTCATTTTCTGACTTTCCTAGAACCAAAAACAGCAGAAAAGCAGGCAATCGTGGCTCTTGTTAATAGGTTAGTCCAATAAATCATATGAAAAGTACTCCAAAGTTGGAACAAAACACAAGAAAGTGGATAAAACCAAGCATGGAACATCAAAAATTATAGATAAATTTGCAATGTATCAACATCCCGAAGCTTAACTCCTGCTCGTCCTCGAGTAGGTAAGTGATAAAAAGAAATAATAATTTTTGAGGTGACATGCACCATCAAACACTTGATCAAAGTATTTGCAAAACGTTCAAAGCTGGGATCATAGTACTACAATCATAACATGAAAGACAAAGTTCTTGCAATAAGCAAAGAAACTATGATGCAACATGAAAAGGCACAAACAAAAGATTCATGAATAACATGCTTTGCAAGACGTTTGTTTGTTTCACATAAAGAAAACATAGCATAATAGTATTCAGCTTGTCCTTCAATAGAGTAGCAAATATAAATGCATAGGACACCTTCAAAGTTCATAAGAGTGACTAGATACAATAGTTTAAAACAAGCAATATCAAAGTATGCATCAATCAACTAGTCTTGGGACAATGCACATAGAACTAAGAATGGCCACTATGCTCTCAAAGTAGGTGCATAAAGATAGAAGGTGGAGACTCAATATAATGGTGGAAGAAAGACCTTTGTAAAAGGAAGTAGGGATTCAAGTCTCATAAAGAGCTTCCAAAAATTATGGTACTTAAAGCTTTCAGCTCTCATTGCCCCTATCATAAGCATCTTGAAGTGATTAAGGTTAAAGTGAACTAACTATGGTGTACATGCTTGACGAAGTATAAGTCAGAAATCTCATGTCCCTTGTATACGAGGGCCGCTCCTCATGCTACTCAAGTTTAGTCACCGGTAAGTTCTTGTCATTGTAAGTACATGTGTATCATCGAGAACCACCAACGGGGTACCCCTTGCCTGATGATACAGAAGAATCCCCATATCAAAATGACAAGGCAAGCAGACAACGAGCATCTCACCATTCTTCTTATTTACCATGGGAATATGGTGCTTTTTTCTCTCTTTCCTCTTTTCATAGTATCTTTTTTTTCTTTTCTCTTTTTTCTCAATATAGGACTCTCTTTTTTTATAAGAAGAATGCTTCATAGACAACTCATTATGGTTACGCTGCAGGTTTCCACCATGTCAGCATGGATTAGACCAGCGGCCCGGGCGTTTCTCTAACACATATACATAACTCCATGGACTTACAAGCTCCCCTTTCATTTCACACCGACGACATCCATATACAAAAGAGCATGATATCAACTAGGTACAAGTACCAAGTGCAATGTTGAAAACGTTCCCCATGAAAGCATGGTTTTGCTAATTCCCAACAAATAAGTGCAAGCATATACAACATAGAAGACACAATGGTTCAAGTTTATTAAGGGCAAGTAAAGTGAAGTGTGCCATCAAGTTCGTGAGAGCTTTAATCACTAGTTTTCTCATAACAAGTGGAAGGTAAACAAAAGCATGAATATACTTGGAATAGCATAAGCTAGTAGGTAGGTATGGTGGACTATTTGGAATAACTTGGTTTAGGGAGTTGGATGCATGAGTGGAACTCATACTTGGTGGGGGAGGCTAGCAAAAGACTGGGAGCGACAAACTAAGAGAGCAATAATGGCCATAATCATGTAGAGCAAAAAACATCATTGATCAAAGCATAAAGTGATA
This sequence comes from Avena insularis, assembly GCA_023614405.1. Taxonomy (NCBI): domain Eukaryota; kingdom Viridiplantae; phylum Streptophyta; class Magnoliopsida; order Poales; family Poaceae; genus Avena; species Avena insularis. Next base: position 116,405,220 of record CM042692.1, read on the forward strand.
CTACAAGTTGAAAACTAAAGGATCATAAAGGCTATGGTGACTTGAGATAGTCATAACATGGTGTGAGAATGTGCCAAGTCAACCCAAATAAAGCTTCAAAGGAGAATACCACTATACTATGCTTTAATATGCTAAAACAACGCATGATTCATCCAAGGCACATTAAGAAATATCAATTGTTTATAACAAGTTATGCTACATCAAAGAATACTAAGCATAAAGGCAAAACAATATCAAGCATGGCATGACAAAGCATAGCCACAGTCAAAAACGAGCTCTTTTTACCACATAAGTATGAACTTTCCTACTCTTTTCCAAACCAAACCAAACTATTTGCAAACCAATGTATGAAAGAGGGGGTCCAACCAACTTATTCAGAAAACTAAGAAAACAAATCAAACTAAAAACCAAAACAAAAATGAAAAAGAAGACGCTCCAAGAAAAACACAACTGTGCATGAAACAATAAAAATGAAGCGTTTGGAAAAAACCTGGGATTTTTATTGATGAAGAAGGGGATGGCTTGGGCATCCCCAAGCTTTGACGCTTGTACTTCTTGGATTTTTCTTGGGGTGACACGTGTGGCATCCCCAATCTTGAGCTTTAGTTCATCCTTCATCTCATTACTCATTCCTTCCATACACCTGAAAATTTTCCTTCATACAAAACTTCACACAATCTTTATTAGCAACATTAGTGCACTTAGGATAAATAAGTCTCAAGGTTCAGTTCTAACACCAAATAAACTTCCATTAGAACACTAGCTACTGTAACACTTCCCTAAAAAAGCTCAATTCTCCAAAAGAACTCAAAAAGGAACCCACAAGAAGCAAATGCAGAAAATGGTAGAAATCTGTCAAAACAGACCAGCAGGTAAAGAAGAATTTTTTGAAGACCTTCTATTGCTCAAATCAAAAAGTGTTGATCTAACAAAAGTTATATAACAACCTGGGTCAGAAGCACAAATAATTACAGCTCAATCCGACATATGGAGCTCTCTCAGGAATTTTTACGGTGAAGCACAAAAATCTGTTTCGGGACAGCAACTTTCCCAATCATTACTTCTCTCTCATTAGAGGTTACTCTTGGCACAAAAAGCAAATAAAAAAGATAAGGAGAGGTTATTACTAAGGTAATAACTTCCAAGACTCATCTAAAACTCTTGGGTTATCTCCCAACAAGTACTTTTCTTTAACGCCTTTAAGTTAGGCATAAGAAGCAAAGAAAGAATCAAGTGTTCTCAAATGAAGAAGCATTAAGACCATATTTTGTTTTCATAGGAGAAGCAAAAGAAATCTTTTCTCTTTTTTTAGGGAACTGTTCTATACCTTTCTTTAGTGGGAGTTGATATTTAATGGTGCCTTCTTTCATATCAATGATGGCACCAACAGTTCTAAGAAAAGGTCTTCCCAAAGTAATAGGACAAGAAGCATTGTATTCAACATCCAAAACATAGAAATCAACAGGGACATAGGAATCGTTAACCATAATAAGAACATCATTAAGACTCCCCATGAGTTTCTTTTTAGCATTATCATCAAGTGGGACATTCAAATAACAATCTTCAAGAGGAGGCAAATCAAGCATATCATAAATCCTTCTAGGCATAATAGAAACACTACTATCAAGATCACATAAAGCTTTGAAATCAAAGTCATTCACTTTCATATTAATGATGGGTTCTCAACCATCCTCTTGTTTTATAGGAATAGAAGCTTTATGTTTCATCTTTTCTTCCTTAATCTTTATGAGAGCATCAGTAATGTGTTTTGTAAAAGCCATGTTCATAGCACTAGCATTAGGAATTTTAGCAAGCTTTTGTAGGAACTTAATAACTTCAAAGATATTGCAACCATCAAGATCAAAATCAAAATCAACTTTATCATCTAAAGTAGTAGAACTATTACTAGCCTCAACACTAGTGGTGGTGATAGTAGAAACACTAATGTTTCTAGCAATTTCATCTTCTCTTTCCCACTTAGCATGTTATTCAGCTAATAGTCTAACATTTTCATCAATTCTTACTTGTATGGCATTGGTAGCTGCAAAGGGATTGTCATTAGTTTCAGGTTTAGCAACCATTTTATTAATCAATGAAGATTGAGCTTCAGACAAAGATGATATATTTCTTTCAGCATTAGAGAGTTTAATTGTAAACTAGGAATTTCCCTATTTAGACTCTCAAGTTGATGGCTAATGTTCTTCAAAATGATAGATTGTTCCTCCATAGTTTTAGTAAATAGTTTATTTTGCTCATATTGCATTTGCATGAAGTTTTTAGTGGCTCTTTCAACTTCTAAAATTCTTCCTTCACTAGGTAATTCAGGTTTACCATTATAGCCATAAGTATTACTAGGAGGGTAGGGCCTATAATTGTTATTACCATAAGCATTGTTGCCAAAGTTGTTATTTCTTATGAAGTTCACATCAACTTGCTCTTCTTGAGCAACCAAAGAGGCTAAAGGAACATTATTTGGATCAATATGGGCTTTCCCATTAACAAGCATATACATAATTATATCAATCTTATCACTCAAGGAGGAGGTTTCCTCAACATAATTTACCTTCTTACCTTGTGGAGATCTCTCAATATGCCATTCGGAATAATTAACCATCATATTGTCCAGAAGTTTTGTTGCAGCACCCAAAGTGATGGTCATAAAGGTACCTCCAGCAGCTGAATCCAATAGGTTCCTTGAAGAATAGTTCAATCCTGCATAAAAAGTTTGGATGATCATCCAAGCAGTCAGTCCATGAGTGGGACAATTCTTTACCAAAGATTTCATTCTTTCCCAAGCTTGAGGAACATGCTCATTATCAAGTTGTTTAAACTTCATTATTTCACTTCTCATGGATATAATCTTAGCAGGAGGATAGTATTTTCCAATAAAAGCATCTTTGCACTTAGTCCAAGAATCAATACTATTCCTAGTTAAGGAATTCAACCACTCTTTAGCTTTTCCTCTCAAAGGGAAAGGAAATAATTTCAGCTTAATAATATCACCATCTATATCCCTATGCTTTTGCATCTCACAAAGTTCAACAAAGTTATTTAGATGAGAAGCAGCATCTTCATTACCAATACCAGAAAATTGTTCTCTCATAACAAGATTGAGCAAAGCAGGTTTTATCTCAAAGAAAGTATTTTCAGCCACAGGTGGAGCAATAGGTGTGCTCATAAAATCATTGTTGTTGGTGCTAGTGAAGTCACACAACTTAGTGTTTTCAAGGGTAGTCATTTGTTTTGGGTTTTCAATTAAGAAAGCAAACTAATAAAACTAATTTTTTTTGTGTTTTTGAAAGAACAAAACAAGCAAACAAAGGAAAAGAAATTAAGCAAAACAAAAACAACAAATTAAAGAGACTGGTTATGAGGGACTCCCCTTGTGAATATGTCCTTGACTCCCCGGCAACGGCGCCAGAAAAGATCTTGATGTGCTCGACTTTCGACGAAGAGCTCGTTGGGAACCCCAAGAGGAAGGTATGATGAGCACAGCAGTAAGTTTTCCCTCAGTTATGAAACCAAGGTTTAATCGAACCTGTAGGAGCAAGGAAACACCCCAAAGGTGTTGCTAGCTGAGCTTTGGCAGGGCGCACTACCGGTGCTAGTAGCAACGTGGAGACCTGCACAACACAACCACAGAACTTTGTCCCCAACTTGCGATGACGTTGTAAATCACACCGTGTTTTGCGGAAAACAAAGGATTAAACGTATCAAATGGAAAGAAGTAAAAGTTTGTAGAAAGTAAACACAAAGCAGAAACAATTTATAGATTGTATGTAAAGAAAAAGGACCAGGATCCATAGTTCACTAGAGGTGGCTCTCCTTAGATAGATAACATGCTGGGTGAACAAATTACAGCGGGGCAATTGACAAACACCGAGAAAGCAATACATGCATATACTAATCATCTTGACTCCTTTGAGACTTGATTGGGCATTACAACATAATACATAGACCGCCATCCAACTGCATCTATGACTAATAATCCACCTTCAGGTTATCATCAGAACCCCCCCCCCCAGTATTAAGTTGCAAGCAACAGATTATTGCTTTACGAACCGCGTGTAAAGTAAACAATATGATTGTTCTATGAATAAAGGATTGTTGTTTTCTCCCTAGTAGCAACAACACGTCTAGTACCTTAGAGATTTCTATCACTTCCCCAGATTACCATAGGCATGAACCCACTATCGAGAATAAATACTAACTCTTGGAGTTGCTAGCATCTACTTGGCCAAGATAGGTACTAACAACGGAAAGCATGCAAGATCTCAAATTACAAAGACATGATAAAATCAATAATCAATCTGAAATAGCATCTCAATATCCATCGGATCCCTGCAAACACAACATGTATGGATTACAAATAGATGATCTTGATCATGAACGGAGCTCACAAGATCTAAACATGAAAGCACAAAGGAGGAGACACCAGCCATCTAGTTACTACATGGATCCGTAGTCCAAGGATGAACTACTCACGCATCACACCGGAGGCTTGCATGGTGATGAAGAAGGCCTCCAGGGTGAATTCCCCTCTCCGGCAGGGTGCCAGGAAGAGCTTCAGATCCCTCCCGATCTAGGGATGGAGATGACGGCGGCTACAGACTCTTTCGTGGATTTTTGATCGGGTACTTAGGGTTTTCGTCCCGAGGGAAATATATAGGCGGAAGGAGAGGCCGAGGGGGTGCCGGGAGCCACCACACCACCCCCTGGCGCGGGCCAGGCCTGGCCGCGCGGCCAGGTGGTGTGGCCGGCCCCTGGCCCTTCTCCGTCTCGTATTGTGGCACTTGATCCCTTCCGGAAAAATAGGCACTTTGGCTTTTGTCCCGTCCAATTCCGAGAATATTCATTTTTTGACTTTCCTGGAACCAAAAACAGCAGAAAACAGGCAGCTGGCACTGTGGCTCTTGTTAATAGGTTAGTCCAAGAAATCATATGAAAAGTACTCCAAAGTTGGAACAAAACACAAGAAAGTGGATAAAACCAAGCATGGAACATCAAAAATTATAGATACATTTGCAATGTATCAGGGGTCCACTCGTCAGCGACTGCATCTAAGCGAAACAGTATCTACGCATCTGAGCCCTACGATCTAATTCTAATCCAACAACTAGGAGTCGTCGACAACGGAGAACTACTCCGGCGAGGAACTAAACCTAACACGGTGGTGGGGGTCTGGCTTGGCTCACCTGGGCTCTAGCTAGGGTCGGCGATGGGGGCGATCGACGTGGTAGACAACAGCGGTTCGAGGCACGGTCATGACAGGTCTTAGGGTGGTCGAAATCGACGGCGCCCTTCTCCTCCAGCAGCGGCGGGCTCTGGCCAAATTCCTGCGAGAGAGGGCTCGCCTTGCTCCGGGAAGAAGTGGGGGAGGATCAGTGAGGAGTGGTGAGTGGAATGGGGTGGAGAAATGAGGCAGGGGAGGCCTCCATTTATACTACGGTGAGGGGACCAAACGATGCGGGTGCGAGCTCGTCAGTGACGATGCTACAGGCGGCTAGTGGCGCGGCTGAGGCTAGGGTTCGGTGCTGTGTTTCCTGGAGGTTCTCACGGGCGTAATGGTGAGGCATGGGGCGGTGTGGTTTGGTCGGGAGCATGCGGTGCTCCGCGCGGACGCAGAGGTGTTTGCGACGGCGTGCGGGAGCTGCGGGTCACACGACGGCGAACGGGGTTATCTGTGCGGTTGGGGTGATCATGGCGAGCTAGTGCACACAAGGCGGGGGTGAGGCGCGGTCTGTGCGAGCTGGTCGGGCGTGGCGAGCTGGCGTGCTCTGGGCATGGCACAGAGGCATAGGGCGTGGCGGTTCTAGGGTGGTCCAGGGCTCGTCTGCGGTCGAGGCTTTGACAGGGGGTGGCGGTGGATGGTCGCATGTCTGGTGCGTGTCGTGGGCGAGGGCGGCGATGCTTCTAACGCGCTGCCCACTGTCGGCCGGCGACGACCAAAAATGCGCGGCTCTCCACTATGCACACGGCTAAGGGGGGACTTGGTATGGGTGCTGGCTATGCTCACGGCAGACAAGGGAGTGAAGAGGGGACCAAATGGTCAAGGATTACTGTGGAAACAATGAAGTTAGGCAGTAGATTAATTTGTGTAATTAAGGTGTTTGATGAAATGGCCGCAAGAAACTTACTTTGAAATTTTTGATTCAAATTTGGTGAGTGGTTTGATCTTAAGCTTGAGAGTCTATGTTTGCTTGGAGAGGTCAAGTGGAATTAGTTTGATAGGTTTCTGAAAAAAGTGTGATCTTAACATATGAACTAGATTCAGTTTTCAACTTTCCATTAAATTGATTTGAAAGATGTTTTTGTAAGTTTGTAAAGTGGGCCTTGATACACTTTTACTTGGTCTAGCAAGGGGTGAAAAGAAGTAGAAATGTTTCTGTTAAAATTTCTCTTCTAGGAACACTCAAAGTGACCTAGTGGTTAACTTTTGTCAAAATGACCATTTGCTTTATTTATTCATATTTGATTTCTTTTTCTTTTGATTTTGTTTCTAATTGGCCTAGATGATGTAGCATTAACCTTTAAACCATTTCACATCATTTGTAACAATAAATCAAGGCAATTTCAATCAATTCTACACTAATGCAAAACACACATGCATTCATATTCAATTTAGTAATAAAAGTTTTTGTTAACCCTAAACTTGGGTGATTAGAACATGATAAACTGGATTAGGGTTTTTGGGATGTTACACAATGGTTCACAATGACACACCACTCACTTATATCACTTCAATGAGCAATATTGGCATGCTTGGGCATGCCTTCGGTACGGTAGACAGCTAAAATCTAGGGTTTTAGGACCGTTTTGGACAAGTACGGATGAATCGTCAGGCCAAGTGTTCAAGAAATGTGCTCTCCTTTTGAACATTGCTCCACCATGCGTTCACAAACACTCACATCCCTTGTTTTCCAAACAAGATGGTGTTTGGACATGCACTTTCCACACTGGCCAGGTTTGGTCTAGGGTAGTAGGGTGTAACGCGTCTACCCGGCGAGATAGCGGCAAGACAATTGAGGAATGGATTAAAACCTGGCACAATGGCTCACGATGACACACTAAACACTTATCACACTTCAATGAGCAATTATGGTATGCTTGGGCATGCCTTCGGCACGGTAGACGACTACAATCTAGGGTTTTAGGGTAGTTTTAGACAAGTATGGACGAATCATCAGGCCAAGTGTTCCAGAAATGTGCTCTCGTTTTGCACATTGCTCCACCATGCCTTCACAAACACTCACATCCCTTATTTTACAAACAAGATGGTGGTTGGACATGAACTTTCCATACTAGCTAGCTTCGGCCTAGGGTAGTAGGGTGTAACGCGTCTACCCCGGCGGGATAGCAGCAAGACAATTGAGGAATGGCTTAAAACTTGGCACAACGGCTCACAATGACACACCACACACTTATCTCACTTCTGTAAGCACAGATGGCTTCCTTGGGCATGCCTTCGGCATGTTAGACGACTAAAATCTAGGGTTTTAGGGCAGTTTTGGACAAGTACGGACGAATCGTCAGGCCAAGTGTTCAAGGAATGTGCTTTCCGTTTGCACATTGCTCCACCATGCCTTCACAAACACTCACATCCCTTGTTTTCCAAACAATATGGTGGTTGGACATACACTTCCCACAATGGCCAGCTTCAGTCTAGGGTAGTAGGGTGTAACATGTCTACCCCGGTGGGATAGCGACAAGACAATTCAGTAATGACTTAAAACTTGGCACAATGGCTCACAATGACACCCACACACTTGTATACTTCAATGAGCAATTATGGCATCCTTGGGCATGCCTTCGTCACAGTAGACAGCTAAAATCTAGGGTTTTAGGGCAGTTTTAGACAAGTACAGATGAATCGTCAGGCCATGTGTTCAAGAAATGTGCTCTCCTTTTGCACATTGCTCCACCAGGCCTTCAAAAACACTCACATCCATTGTTTTCCAAAAAATATGGTGGTTGGACATGCACTTTCCACACTGGCCAGCTTCGGTCTAGGGTAGTAGGGTGTAACGCGTCTACCCGACGGGATAGCGACAAGACAATTGAGGAATGGCTTAAAACTTGGCACAATGGTTCACACTGACACACCACACAATTATATCACTTCAATGAGCAATGATGGCATGCTTGGGCATGCCTTCGGCATGGTAGACGGCTAAAATCTAGGGTTTTAGGGCTGTTTTGGACATGTACAGACGAATCGTTAGGCGAAGTGTTCAAGAAATGTGCTCTCCTTTTTCACATTACTCATCATGCCTTCACAAACACTCACATCCATTGTTTTCCAAACAAGATGGTGGTTGGACATGCACTTTCCACACTGGCCAGCTTCGTTCTAGGGTAGTAGGGTGTAACGCGTCTACCCGGCAGGATAGCGGCAAGACAAGTGAGGAATGGCTTAAAACTTGGCACGACGGCTCACAATGACACACCACACACTTATATCACTTCTGTGAGCATTAATGGCATGCTTGGGCTTGCCTTCTACACGGTAGATGTCTAAAATCTTGGCTTTTAGGGCAGTTTTGGACAAGTATGGACGAATCGTCAGGCCAAGTGTTCAAGGAATGTGCTCTCCTTTTGCACATTGCTCCACCATGCATTTACAAACACTCACATCCCTTATGTTCCAAACAAGATGGTGGTTGGACATGCACTTCCCACACTGGCCAATTTCAGTCTAGGGTAGTGGGGTGTTACGCGTCTACCCCGACGGGATAGCGGCAAGGCAATTGAGGAATGGCTTAAAACTTGGCACAATGGCTCACAATGACACAACACACACTTATATCACTTCAATGATCAATGATTGCATGCTTGGGCATGCCTTTGGCTCGGTAGACGACTGGAATCTAGGGTTTTAGGGCAGTTTTTGATAAGTACCACTATAAGAAAAGTTAGCTTTTACAACGGATGATTTTCATGGTTGAAGGCCCGTTTTTCGTGGCTAAAATGTCTTCTACGACAGATGCCCTTCATGGTAAAAGCCCCGTCACAAAAGAATCTACCATGGTTTTTTTCCTGACCGTGGCGGATCGCAACCTTCAGCCACGAAAACTTGTACCATCGTAGATCTTTTTGCCAGCCGCGTTGACTGCTGACATCATGCAAACTACCACGTGGCAGCCGCCGTTACCGACCAGTTACCGCCGTTAATAGCCATAGAAACCGTGGTAGAAGCCAGGCCCAGCCAAGGCCTGGTAAATACTAACTGGGCCAGCCATTAGGGGAGCCCAATAAGAAGATGGTCCGTTACTGTTTTGTCCGTTACTGTTTGAAATGGGCCCAAAGTTGCAGTTAGTAGTGGCCCGCAAACTTTTAGGCCCCATTCTGTTTCATCCTAAAGAAGGCCCATGATGGTCAAACACTCTGCGGCCCATTAGCAGCCTGCGCTAAGTCGCTCCTGTACATTTAAGGCCTATAGGCGGCCCATCACTGTTTATCGTAGCCCATCATGGCCGCCTACTAATGGCCCTTGTCTGAGATGGCCTGTTACTGTTCATGCCTGTTACTGTCCTGACCTTTCACTGTTCTGGGCTTTACCTGTTCAGGTCCACAAGCGGCCCTTTACTGTTCTAGTCTGATAAATGTGTCGGCCTGTTACTGCCCTCGCCTAGAAATTTCTCGGGCCGTTACTATTCTGGCTTGTCACTATTCTGGCCTTTCATTGTTGTGGCCCTTTACTATTGATGCCAGCTACTATTTTGGCCTATTACTGTTCTGGGATTTCACGGTTTCTTGCCTGTTACTGCGATGGGCTGTTTCTGTTACGGCCTGCTACTGTTAAGGCCTGTTACTATTATGTCATGTTACTGTTATGACCTGTTACTCTTACGGCCTGTTACCATTATGGCCTATTACTATTACGTCCAGTTACAACTTGTAGGTCGGCCCGTTACGTTTACAACCTTTTACAGTTTCGGCCTTTTCTGAAGCCCATGCCAATATCATAAAACGTCTATATAATCCAGCATTTTGTACTGTTCATCATCATCCGAATACACGATGGGCCAATAACAAAGCACGGTATTGTTCCCTAATCAACCTGCCTGGCGCAGTTACCGTAACGACTACCGCTTATGTGGATGGCGTCATCTAAATGCATACATGGCCTACGCGAGTTATCTAGATATTACATCAGCTGCAAACTTCTTAAAATTATTACATATTATCAAATCAAGGGAAAGAAAAATTGACATTTCAGTTGACAATCAAGTTGATAACAGAGTCCTGAATGGATCACCTGCATCTTCCTTTGAGTGTGACAGCTACATTGGAGGAGACATGATCTTGCAGCCCCCTCTTTGGTGGCGATAGCAATAATTGCACCCTGAAACTAAGTAATAACAAGGTAATATATCAAACAAGACAAACTACACATTTGACTGATATGACATGAGCTATGATCTGGAGTTTACAACTGGTCAATGGTTCAATTATTGACCAACACGTCAAACAAACAGGACAAGAAAGCATGCATTAAACAAGTGTGCCTACCGTGAAACGAGCAATCAAAAATGTGTGTGTGTGGCTTAGAATTTCAGCAAAAATAAACTAGCCAGGTCATTTCAACAAATATATATGGAAGCAGTTCTATACCCTAAAATGCAAGAGACGTTGGGTGACTCGGAATTTGCGCTGAGACACAAAAGGCATGCAGTTACTGTCATAGCGAAGAATGAATCAGATATAAATTATAACCCATCATACGAGAACATGTAGAGCAGGAATGCAAACCACAAATGAACTATATATTGTAGAGGATAGTTATGTCATGACTTAGGATGAACCAGACCTAGAACCAGATGCAAGATATAATGGCGTCGCTCATGAACCTGTAGAGGAGGACAAACAAGCATTATACAAGTTCGTCTAGAATGAAATGAGCAATCAAACAAAGTGTTTCTTAGAATTTCAGCAAATATAAACAAGCAAGGTCATTTCAGCAAATATGTATGGAAGTAGAGGCATCTGCTGGAAGGCATAGTCGTTGGGTGACTCAGAATTTGCGGTGAGCTACACAATGTCATGTAGTTACTGTCATAGCTAAGAATCAACCAGATAGAAATTATAATGGCATCATAAGAGAACGTCTAGAGAAGGAATGCAAACCACAAGTGAACTACATAGTAGAGGACAGTTATGCCGTTGTTAGGACGAACCAGCACTAGATAAGGAATTAATGGCATCCCTTGTGAACCTGTAGAATAGGCTATGCAAACCAACATGTTCATTGTTCCATTTTGAGCTATATGCAAGAAAAAGGAAATAGTTAGTGATGCAGCTTTTGAAGAAGCACATGGCAACAACAAAATTATAATCGAATTAGTACGAAGAGTTTAAACGGCTACTACATCATAGCAGAACGATGCCAAGGAGGAAATAATAGCAGGAACTGATCCCAGGACGAACCAGATAGATTCAACAACTGTAGAGCAGGGAATCCACACTAATATTTTCCGCTAACTTCAGATTTTGCAAGAATTACATGGTAGCAGGCAATTACTGTTGTATGAAGTAGCTAAGAACATGTGTATGACAAAATAACAAACATGTGTATGACTTGAAATTTGTAGAGCAGCAAATGCAAACCAACATGTCTAATGACCTTGTATGTACTAGCACAAAGAACAGGCATGCCCACTGACTTGTATGTACGAGCACGATGACATAAATGCAGTTCACCGTGACAGGCTTGAACCTCCTATACTACTGACAAAAAAAAAACGGGCTGCATATTTGGTTAACCTTGGTCGGAGAGGCGTCTAAGCATAGTCGATACCATGCAGGTGACGTCCAGGTCACCGAGGGTGCTGCGGGTGTGGTGGCTGTTGGCGTCAGGGAAGCAGATCTTGGGCGGTTGATGCCGGCTTGAGCGCGGTGAATGAGAGCATCACTGAGGCAGATCCAGTGCAGTGAACAATGATGGTCAAGCACCTGGTCTAGAGTGGTGGACATGGAACTCCCTGAACTAGATCACGTCCGGTGTACACCGACGAAGCGGATCCGGTACGGTTGGGTAGCTTTCGGTGGCTAGGAAGCAGAGCTTGGGCGGTCGATGACGCCATCGGCATGGTGAATAACACCGCAGATCCCGTGCAGTGGCAGAGAGACCCGGTGAACCAGATCCAGTGGGTGAGCATCGGTGAAGCGGCTCCGCGGCGGTGCACAAGATTGCCGGTCAAGTGGGTCCGACCGCCGAGGAATTTCCGCCGACCGGTGCGTGTCGTGGTCGTGGAGGTGAGGGCGTGAGAGAGAGGGGGCTGGGATTTTTGGAAGGACCAGTGAGAAAATCTGGGCGAATCTGGACTAAGGAGGTGAACAGAAACATAAATTACGATCGTGCCCCCAAGCTACCGATTTTAGCTTGCCCATAGGGCGTCAGAACAATGGTTAGAATTGGAATTTTGAAGTCAAAAGTTTTTGAAACTGAGGGGCAGGAAATGCTTCAAGATTGGTGTGTGATTTTGCCGCTTGATTGAGATATTGAATTTGGTGACCGTCCATCTAATAATAATATAAAAATGGTACTACCCCGATAGGATATTTTGCCTCAAAGTTTTTGAAACTGAGGGGCGGGAAATGCTTCAAAGTTAGTGTATCGTTTAGCCGCTCTATTGAGATTTTGAATTTGATAAGCACCCATCTGATAATAATACAAAAATGGTACTGCCCCGGTGGGAGATTTTGCCGCAATGTTTTTGAAACGGAGGGGCGGGAAATACTACAAAGTTGGTGTGCAGTTTTGCCACTCTATTGAGATTTTGAATTTGACTAGCACCCATCTTCTGATAATAATACAAAAATGGTACTCCCCCGGTGGGAGATTGTGCCTCAAAGTTTTTGAAATGGAGGGGCGGGAAATGCTTCAAAGTGGGTGTGCGGTTTTGCCGCTTGATTGAGATTTTGAATTTGACAAGCACCCATCTGATAATAATAATAATATAAAAATGGTACTCCCTAGGTGGGAGATTTTGGCTCAAAGTTTTTCAAACGGTTAGGCGGGAAATGCTTCGAAGTCGGTGTGTGTGTGATTTTGCCACTCGATTGAGATTCTGAATTTATCTAGCGTCCATGTACTACTAGTAGTAGTAGTAGTAAAAAAGGTGGTAGAACATACGGCTATATGGTTAGGAATTCATGGCCGAGAGTCACATCAACTGATCATCCATATAACCACACTTGAGGTACTCCCTGTGTTCGGTATTACTAGGCCGGAGTAGTACTAGTTCGGAGAATTAACTTCACCTACTCGCTTTATAGCTAGTTATTACATGCAGTAGTAATCCTAAAATCCAGCCAATGCACGTGGCCACCGCATCTAATTGAAAACATGCAATCCAATGTATGCACTCCCGTTTTAACAACATGATCGGCCAAGAGCATTACACGACGTGGTGGTTCATATTTTACGGTCAACTAGAGGAGTAATTGAGCAAAACTAGGAGCATTAATTGGTCCTCCAACCTAGCAATTGAGGCTATGAAATAATTAAGAGGTATATACACCTTTAGTCCCACATCTTGCACCACGAGAGTATTTTAGTCCCACATATTGAAAAATGAGCAATACTAATCCCTCAACTTATATATCGAGAGCATTTTAGTCCAATTTAATGGAATTTCAGTGAATTTGACTTAATTTGTCCACAAATGACGTTGATTTTTTTAAAATGACCCCTCTATATTTTTTATGTCATTTATGTCCCTATGCGGATTGATAAGGGCCACCTGTTAGTAGACGTACAAATAAAATAGTTAAATCTCTAAGAGGAGAATGGATTCGAACTTAACACTTTTGTACAACGACACACACACCCACAAGCCACTATGCCGGCAGATGCCCACGACTACTCATGTGAGACGAGGAGTACTTGAGAGGATGTAATTATGCCAGACGAGGAGTACTTGGGGGGAAGTAATTATTTATACAATAAAAAAGCACATACGAACACAAAAAATGCTCATGTCTATGTTGACACGGTCCATAATATCAATTGTATAGGTTTGTCGTTAACCTAGTAGCTAGCTACAGTGTCTAGAATAAACTTGAGTTTTTCTTATTCGCAAAAATGAAAAGGAATAAAGTTGAGTTGTTATTGTAGCCCAGAACACATATTTTTGAATATCCAAAATAAAAAACACATCAGCCAGAGCGCTCTTCAGTTAATCACTTCTATGTGCATGTTGTAGTGGAAATGTTGATTTCTTCAGTAGCGCAGGTAATCAGTTCGATACCCTATAATGCATTGGTAGTTTTTCTTATTTGTTTTCTTATTCAGATCCTCCTATCAAGTCATACCAAGGTCACAACTGGCAGGCAGAAAATATACAGGGGTCATTTTGCAAAAATTATGATGCCACATGTCACTTTCAGAATTAGTTACAATGAATTCAGACAAAATCACAGAAATTTGATTGAGTTGGACTAAAATGTTCCTGGTTACAAGTTGTGGGGCTAGTGTTGCTCACTTTGCAAGATGTGGGACTAAAACGCTCCCGCGGTGCAAGTTGTTGGACTAAAAAGTATATACCTCAATAATTAACGACCGTGCTATTTAGAGAATATGAGTTTTTTAGCTCCACGGAGCATACACCCATCCGGCCACATGGTGAGCATCCAAGGGCATAGCCAAAAAGCGAAATTGAAAAATAGAAAATGCCATGCAAAAAATAGAAAATGCCCTGCGTTTGCGTGTGCCCTGAGGGACCAGGGAGCGTAGGTTTTCTTCTTAGATTTTAGGATAATTAAATACAATAAGGTTATGATACTACTACTACTAGTATCATCCTACACCTACACACTCGCGTGCTCCAAGAAGTCATAAGCTGGTGTGCGCACGACCGTTGTACCATAATTAGTGCATGTGCCTGTGCTAGTTTGATGAAACGCACTTGCGGTTGCTGTGTGCATGCCGTCGTATCATTTCCACACGATTCACTTGGATTTCCCAGGCCTTTGTTTAAATGTATGTCTCTGGAACCGCTTCGTGTGCCAGCGGTGGGACCGATACCACACGAACGCCATCATCCATGGCCGACAAGAAGCAGGAGGACTCGCCATGGGCTGGTCTCCCTGGGGGACTCGTCCAGAAGATATGTGACATATTCCTTTCGACGGACGACTTCGACTACTATGCCGCCTTTCGGGCAGGCTACAACGCCTGGCACGGCTTCACGGAGGAGCGCTTTATGCCAGCCAACTGGATTGTTCTAGAGCACTAGTTGTCAGAGGAGTATCAGGTAGAAGACGCCGCCATCATGTTGTTGAACGTGAGAACTGGCTGCCACCTTGAGAAGAAGATTAGCTGGGTTATTCGCAGGTGCTTTCTTTATATTCATTTGTATATATCGCGATCCTTTTTTTGCATTCACATCCTATACTATCTATTTTTCAAGTTCTGTTTCTTTGTCCACTTGTTGCCCAGGGTTTTGCTCCATGGTTTACCTTGATTGAATTTCAGTCTATTTACCTTGACCGAATCTCTGTTTCTCCTCCCTCTATCTCTGGAAGGTACTTTTATGTCGGTAGCACAACCGGCGGCCTCCTTGTGCTTGGACAGAGGGTGTAGCCATACAAGACACGGTTGTATAACCCCTTCTCGGGCACTATCAAGCACGTGAGGGTGGAGATACTGACCGAGCAGGTGGCTTCTGTCGCTGTGACGATGTTCCCGTCATTTATGGTATGTACATCAATCCATCAGAACACCACCATTCGATGGGCAGATGAGAGCATGAAGGAAGGGAGTTGCCCGGTATTTGGTGAAGGGTGGTACTCGCTGTATGACTTTGTGGAACTCCGAAGAATGACTTCTTACACCAGTTATATTTTTGTCGTAGACAGATACAGGTCTATCCTCTCGACTATGTGTGATGCTGCTCATGGAGATGTCTAGCTGCAGCGCTTCGCACGAACCCTGGAGATGCATCCAACCGCTGCAGGCCCTGTCCCGGCTACCAGTTCCCAGAGAATCGTTTTTACCTCGTCGAGTCCGACGGGGAGTTGCTGTTCGTTGTGAGTGGACCAGTCTATGACGGCAGGCCGGTTGTTTATCGGGTTGATACCCAGAACTGTGTCCTTCAGCCGGTCAGAGGCATCGGAAGTCGTGCTCTCTTCATTGATGACAATCAGTGTGTCTGTGTCGATAGCGCTAGGGTACCCACGGTGCAGGCCGGCATCATATACTATGCGGACCTATCTGAGATTAGATCTTACAACTTTGAGGCTCTTGCGTGGGAATATGGGCCAAGTGTTGTATATGGGTATGGAGTAGGAGGATTATGGATCAATGACCGTCCTTTCGAACTCGATCGATTACTAGCAGAGTATTGCAGAATCGTCGAGCATTCCGAGCTGCAGATGGTGCCACCTTATGGCGAGGATGGTAGCACCCACTATGATTACTACGACGGTTATCCATCAGATTGATGGATTGTGTGGGTCTGCTCCTGATGTATTTTCTTCAGGTCAGCTCTTTATGTGTTCAGTTTGTTGAGTGAACATCTATGAATTTTGCAAGTTCTATGGTGCCCGTGTAATACAATGGACGTTCTCCCTATTCCGGTAGATCGTGTGTTGTACCTCTTATAATTTCACTATTTTTCATGTGTGTGTAGTAATTCTGATAGATGCTCAGTTTGTAACAATCCTCAAACAACTTACAACTGCAAATTACAGTAGATTATTACAATCTTCAGTAAACTTGATAGTAATAAAATGAAGCATAAAAGTTGCATCAGAGTCCAGACAACTAAAAAAACACCATAACTGGTGTTACAGAAAAGGTCTCTATGGAGCTTGCATCCCGAGACATGTAACAACTGGCTTCCCATGAGAGCTGCATATGAGATTATTAAGTATGTTCTGCGTTAAAGCTTGCCTGTTTTTCAATTCATATAAGTCTTTGCGTGCTATGGTGATTACTGAATCTATTTTGTTGGCTTCTTGCTCAACAATATCACGGGCATCTTGGAGGGCATCCTCAAATAATCTTTCATCTAAAAAACGAGGATCAGTCGAAGCAGTGTGCCATGAGAAATAGGTATTGTCACTGCTACTGTGTGAAACAAAATCTAAACTTGGACAAGCGGGTCTTTGTTCGGCATTCAGAGGGTCATTTGCAGCCTGAAACAAACACAAAACAAGTTATAACAGCATTACCATGCAATCACACCACCATGAGTTTTAAATGTGTCAATTCGGTAATATATAAGGAAGGAAGCAATTAATAGTGGTGGCTCATACATCTATTTCTTCTTGAATAAGTGGACTAGTTGGTGCCATGGAGCGATGCGAGCATGCGCTGCTCAGTGAAATGACTGCTCTACTTGAAGATGGCTGAGACCAAGACAAAACAAGTTACTTAAACAACAAACTTGGGAAACAAACTACAAGTTCATTTTTAATAACAATGCGAGCAATCAACCAAAGTACCTGATGCAGACTGCTCAAACTAGAATGTGCAGAACACGAATAAAACGAAAATTAGAACTAAGCCATTATGTTTCTCATATATAAACTAGCTAGGAACTACACAACAAAATCTGCCACTGATTTAATCATAGACAAAAAAAGAGTAACTCAATCAATAAAAACACATCAATTGTGAGCCTCGAATATGCTAGCCAGATAATTTTAGAGAAACAATGAATCCAGCAATCATACAATGAATTATTCATGAATAGCCAGATAATTTCAACGCTTCGGCGGCCTGAGGACAACAAACTGAACCATCAAGTGCCTCGTATTAAAATAGCCAGTTCATGTAACTATGATACACAGTAGATACAAGAGTGAGATGAACTGCACAGAGTTCCTTATGATACATGTGTGGATCTTATCGCTAGTGTGGACTTGTTCTTATTATCAGACAACTCAGATGCAATAAACCTAGCCTCTCCATATCTAGGAAATTGAATTAAGCACATGGAACAAAAGCATACCATAGTAGGGCTAAAATGTTTGACGCTAATTTTTAGCAAATGGTAAATTTAAGCAAACAAGAAATGTGGCAAGGACCAAACTTCGAGTGGGGGGGCTTACGGTAGGTGTTACACGAGATCTACGGTGGCTCGTGTGGACGGGCGGAGTTTGTACTCCATTGTTGCTCCTCTACATAAAGGTAAGGCCAACTGTAAATACAAACAGGTTCCAACATGATATACGTTGGCATGAAGTGAAACAAAAGTGATGGGTTCTTACGAGATTATAGGAGCCATTCACTCTATGATATTGTGTGCAAACTGATGCTGCTCCTTGCATAATAACAGCAAATAGTTTTAGCCGCAGGTTAAGAGGGATCAAATTGACAGTATATAATGGTCAAATAGTATGACGTGTGTAAACGTGTAGTATAGGATAGCAGGACAATAGCACAATGGAAATACTATAGTTTGTAAATCGGCAAATGAGAGAGATATTATATAATCATATCTCATGTGGATAGGTATATCAGAGAATTTAAACAAATATGTTAAGAAATAATTCACAAAGAAATAGTATAATACATAAAAACAGTTCAATGCATGGAGTTTAAGACTAGCCACAACGGGTTAATTTAGTACTCCCTCCGTTTCAAAATATAAGATGTTTTAGCTGTGTGAAAAGAGTGCATCCATACCTCTTTTAGTGTGTAGGTTCATCTAGGTTTGGAGTGCACCTACACACTAAAATGAGTCTGGATACACATCTTTCACAAAGCTAAAGCATCTTATATATTGAAATAGAGGGAGTACATAACATGTGTATATCAAGTAAAGAACCTGTTAGTTAGGAAATTTAGCACGAATACAATACATTGCCAAAAAACAAACCGCGCAGGGAGATCTGGTTTTACCTCGGCCAGGGCGGCATCTAGGCCTCCTCCGCATCCTCACGGGTTATGTCAAGATCGCCGAAGGTGCTACGATCATAGTGGGTGTCGACGACGGGGAAGCAGATCTTGGGCAGGCGAGGATACGAGCAGAACGTTGGACCACGACATGCATGGAGCAGATCCTAGGCGGTCGATGATGTGCTCAGCGCGCCGGACAAGAGGGTTCGTTGAGCAGATCAGGTGTGCGAGTACGCCGACTAAAGTGCAGCGGGGATGTTCCAGCTGGTGAAGTATTCCTGGAGGAGAGAGAGGGGGAGGGGGGTTGGGTTTAGGTACTATTAGCAATATACTGGGAAAATTATGAGTGAAGCCCCCCATCTACCAAATTTAATAGGGGTCGAATGGGAATTTTGAAGTATCTAAAATTTTGGGGCACGAACTATGTCCGGATGCGCGGGATCATTTTCAAAAGGTGTTCAAAATTTTCATGATGCAAAGTCTTAGCTAGAAGTCGAACCACTCGTCAAAACTTTCCGTGGTTTCTGATATATTAATTAACCACTCGATGGGTACCTCCAAAAGCTTTTTTCATAAAACTTTCAAAGCAACCTACAATTTATTACTTGTAGTTCAAGTTTGACCTAATTTCATTAAATTCAAGAGCAATCTATCGCACTTAGTTGTAGCTCAAGTTTCACCTAATTTTATTAAACTGTCAAGATGCAAAATTTAGCAAGAAGATGAACCTGCCGTCAGAACTCTTTTTGGTTTCTCATAATATAATAATTGACCCTCCCACGCCCCCCCTCCGATGGGTACCTCTAAGAGCTTTTCCGTAAAACTTTCAAAGTAACCTACGCAGTTTACTTGTAGTAGTTCAAATTTTAGCTATTATATTTTCCTATTATAATTTTATATAGTGATGATATGCCAGATGTCTATTATCTGAGTCTCACATGCAGGACACGTGCAATTTAATTGTACTTGTAGTTTCAAATTTGACCTAATTTTGATAAATCGACATAAAGTCATTCTAATGGGAAGAGTTAGCTGGGAAGTTTGAAAACTCATAAAACATCGAATCGTTGGTACAACATGTTGGTCTAATATATATTTATATAAAATTGGCTTGTGGCATTTAGATCCAATATTCTTCAGACTTTTCTTCAGGAAAAAGAACAACCTCGCTCGTATTCTTCACTCGGAAAATGTAGAATTAAATGTTCTTTCTTGATAGTTGGAAACTCACACTGACGACACTGTTTACTACAAGAAGATGCACTTATGATCTACCTATGAAAAGACATTTAATTCAAGAGCAATCTATGTCGTTTACTTGTAGATAGCTCAAGTTTGACCTAATTTTGTTCAATTATCAAACTGCAAAGTCTTAGCAAGAAGTGGAACCTATCGTCGAAACTATCGTTGGTTTCTGGTATATTAATTTTGAACCCTCAATGGGTACGTCCAAAATCTTTTTTGTAAATCTATCAAAGCAAAACCAACAATTTACTTGTAGTTTTAAATTTGACCTAGTTCCGAGATATCAACATAAAGTTATTCAAATGTGCGGGGTTAGCTATAGGAAGCTTCAAAACCCATAAACCATGGGAATCTCAAGTACAACATGTTGTCGATCCACTATATATATGTGTGTCTGTCAACTTGTCTTGTGGCATCCGCATCCAATATTCTTTGGACTTTTCTTTATGGAAAAGAACAACTAACCTCATTCGTCTTCACTCGGAAAATGTAGAATTCAATGTTCTTTCCTGGTAGTTGGACACTCACACCCACGGCACTACTTACTACTAGAAAATGCACCCATCTACCTCTGAAATGATATTTAATTCAAGAGCTATATATCGCGCTTACTTGTAGCTCAAGTTTAACCTAATTAATTTCGTTAAATTGTCAAGATGCAAAAACTTAGCAAGAAGTTGAAC
Source organism: Avena insularis (assembly GCA_023614405.1). Taxonomy (NCBI): domain Eukaryota; kingdom Viridiplantae; phylum Streptophyta; class Magnoliopsida; order Poales; family Poaceae; genus Avena; species Avena insularis. Next base: position 116,425,998 of record CM042692.1, read on the forward strand.
CTATCGTCAAAACTCTTGTTGTTTTCAGATATATTAATTGTGACGCCTCGATGGGTACCTTAAAATTCAAAGCTTTTTCGTAAAAGTTACAAAGCAAAACCTACAATTTACTTGTAGTTTCAAATTTGACCTAATTTCGATAAATTGACTTAAAGTCATTAAAATGGGCAGAGTTAGCTAGGAAGTTTGAAAGCTCATAAAACATGGGAATTGCAAGTACATCATGTTGTCAATCAACTATATATGTCTGTCGACTTGTCTTTTGGCATCCACATCCAATATTCTTTGGACCTCTCTTTACGGAAAATAACAACTAGCCTCGCTCGTCTTCACTCGGAAAATGTAGAATTGAATGTTCTTTCCTGATAGTTGGAAACTCACACTGACGACATTGTTTACTACAACAAGGTGCATCGATCCACCTCTGAAAATACATTTAATTCAAGAGCAATCTATCGCGCTTACTTGTAGCTCAAGTTTGACATAATTTCGTTAAATTGTCAAGATGCAAAATCTTAACAAGAAGTTGAACATATCATCAAAACTCTCGGTGTTTTATGATATATTAATTGTGACCCCTCGATGGGTACCTCCAAAAGATTTTTCGTAAAACTTTCAAAGCAACCTACAATTTACTTGTAGTTTCAAATTTGACCTAATTTCGATAAATCGACATAAAGTCATCCGGTTAAATGGGCAGAGTTAGCTAGGAAGTTTAAAAACTCATAAATAAAACATGGGAATCATTGGTACAACATGTTGGTCCACTATATATGTCGGTAAACTTGGCTTCTGGCATTCAGATCCAATATTATTCTTCAGACATTTCTTTACGGAAAAGAACAGCCTCACTCGTCATCACTCGGAAAGTTGAGAATAAATGAATCTTCTTTCCTGATATAGTTCGAAAATCACACCGTAGCAACGACACTATTTACTACAAGAAAATGCACCCAGCTACCTATCTAAAAAGTCATATATTTTAACAGCAATCTATCGCGCTTACTTGTAGCTCAAGTTTGACCCAATTTCATTAAATAGTGTCATGTGATGCAAAATCTTAGCAAGAAGTCAAACCTATTGTCAATACTCTCGGTTGTTTCTCATATATTGATTGTGACACCCTCCCCGATCGGTATGGTACCTCCAAAAGCTTTTTCATAAAACATTAAGAGCAACCTACAATTTAGTTATAGTTCAAGTTTGACCTAATTTCGATAAATCAACATGTAGTCATTCAAGTGGGCGGAGTTAATTAGCTAGGGAGTCTAAAAACTCAAAAAACATATGGGAATCATAAGTAAAACACGTTGGTACACTTAATATGTCTAGAAGCTTGGCTTATGGCATTGAGATCCATATTTTTCTTTGAGCTTTCTTTATGGAAAAGAACCATCTCGTCATCACTTGGAAAACTGAGAATTTTATTTCCTGATAGTTGGAAACTCACACTAACGACATTGTTTACTACAAGAAGATGCACCCATCTACCTCCAAAAATACATTTAATTCAAGAGAAATCTATCGCGCTTACTTGTATCTCAAGTTTGATGTAATTTCGTTAATCGACAAGAAGTCACCAAAGTGTACGAAGTTAGCTAGGAAGCTTGAAAAATCCTAGTACTAAAAACTTGGGTATTGTGTATAAGAAACAGTGGTCTAGTTTGTTTGATAACTAGGGCGGTTGCATTTTCTTTTAGCTGTGGTAGGTCTCGAAGGAGCGAGGTTCTTGAGAGTTAACACGGTCGATGGGAGTACACGTTACATCAAGGACCTCATAAAAATGAAAATTGCACCCAAGTCCATGCATTTAGCACTAGGACCCTGAAACTGAGCAATGCACTCTGTGTTTTGAGGTTTGCGCATACTAGCGTTCATTGTGCTAAAGACTATCAGTAGAATCTTTGTAGATGCTAAGAATGGAAAATAAGATCCAACGGTTAGCAATGTTTGGATTTGCCGGTCTTGATCCAATGGTTAATGTTTGAAGTTACCCGTACACTATACAATGGTATGGTATGGTATTGTAAGAGATAAGACAAGATAAAGATAAGATAATAAGTACTGCGAATGGCCGATCTTTTGAGTAACCTACCCTCCCGATGTTTGGGAGGCAAGTGAAAATTTCGAAAACCGGAAAAGTTTGAATTTTTTTGCCACCAAGGATCAAAGTGGTTTCCTTCCTATGTACTCCTTGTCCCTACTCCACACCAACGCGGCTGACGAACACGCCAGAGACATAGAGCCTCTATACCAAGGCACACATATGCAGCACCACGCTGTGGATGAGGGAGAGTTCAGCCGGGCCGGTGCACGAGGGGAAAGGGTAGGAGAGAGGGAGGATGGATGGTGAGAGGCATCGAAGGAGAGAGAAAACACATAATTTGTTTTGCGTGCATAGGTCCTGAAATTTACTAGTATTAGCATAGTGTAGTACACTGTAAGGCTGCAAGAGGACCTCGTGTCAGAAACCCATCATAACTTTGCTCTGACATGGAACCGCCTTCAACTTCTCTTCGCTGCCGCCCTCTTCCCCTGCCAACGTTTTATTCTCTCAGCATGTACAACGTGTGGACAGAGGTAACCATATGTCTAAGCAAAGAAATATACTACCCCCGCATTGTGTAAAAAAGCACACCTTAATATGGCCTACTACCCGTTCAAAAAAAATATGGCCTACTATGTGGCATCCGCTAAGGTTCACCTTATACATAGTGGAAAAAAAGTTATCTTTAAGCCTAAGGTGCACCTCAAGCTTGTGGGTTGCCCATAGAGAATAGAAATATCATTTTCCCTCTCTCCCTATTTCATGTGATCGTTTTCAAAAGGTGTTCAAAATTTTCATGATGCAAAATCTTAGCTAGAAGTCGAACCACTCGTCAAAACTCTCTATGGTTTCTAATATATTAATTAACCGCTTGATGGGTACCTCCAAAATCTTTTTTCATAAAACTTTCAAAGCAACCTACAATTTATTACTTGTAGTTCAAGTTTGACCTAATTTCATTAAATTCAAGAGCAATCTATCGCACTTAGTTGTAGCTCAAGTTTGACCTAATTTCATTAAACTGTCAAGACGCAAAATCTTAGCAAGAAGATGAACCTGTCGTCAGAACTCTCTTTTGGTTTCTGAAAGTATATTAATTACGCCCCCCCGCCTGCGCGCCCCCTCCGATGGGTACCTCTAAGAGCTTTTCTGTAAAACTTTCAAAGCAACCTACACAGTTTACTTGTAGTAGTTCAAATTTTACCTATTATATTTTTTCCGCTTTACCTATTATAATTTTATATAGTGATGATATGCCAGATGTCTATTATCTGAGTCTCACATGCAGGGCACGTGCAATTTACTAGTACTTGTAGTTTCAAATTTGACCTAATTTTGATAAATTGACATAAAGTGATTCTAATGGGCAGAGTTAGCTGGGAAGTTTGAAAACTCATAAAACATGAGAATCATTGGTACAACATGTTGGTCCAATATATATGTATGTAAACTTGGCTTGTGGCATTCAGATCCAATATTCTTAGGACTTTTCTTTAGGAACAAGAACAACCTCACTCGTATTCTTCACTCGGAAAATGTAGAATTGAATTATCTTTCTTCATAGTTGGAAACTCACACTGCCGACACTGTTTACTACAAGAAGATGCACCGATGATCTACCTATGCAAAGACATTTAATTCAAGAGCAACCTATGTCGTTTACTTGTAGCTAGATCAAGTTTGACCTAATTTCCTTAAATTACCAATATGCAAAGTCTTAGCAAGAAGTTGAACCTATCGTCAAAACTCTCACTAGTTTCTGGTATATTAATTTTGAACCCTCGATGGGTACGTCTAAAAGCTTTTTCGTAAATCTATCAAAGCAAAACCTACAATTTACTTGTAGTTTCAAATTTGACCTAATTCCGAGATATCGACATAAAGTTATTCAAATGTGCGGGGTTAGCTATAGGAAGCTTCAAAACACATAAAACATGGGAATCGCAAGTACAACATGTTATCGATCCACTATATATATATGTCTGTCAACTTGGCTTGTGGCATCCACATACAATATTCTTTGGACTTCTCTTTACGGAAAAGAACAACTAACCTCGTTCGTCTTCACTCGGAAAACATAGAATTCAATGTTCTTTCCTGGTAGTTGGACACTCAGACCCACGGCACTGCTTACTACTAGAAAATGCACCCATCTATCTCTGAAATGATATTTAATTCAAGAGCTATCTATCGCGCTTACTTGTAGCTCAAGTTTGACCTAATTAATTTTGTTAAATTGTCAAGATCCAAAATCTAGCATTACAAAATAGACAAGAGGTTACCCCATCTGGACAATTCATAGACAATTCACAGTGCAATTTGAGCGTCTTACAGGATCCTTAGATCTTAGTCCATCCGTTCTTTTTATTGGTGGAACGAAATTTTCTGGTACTTTTATTTCTGCGAAGAACCTACAAAATATAGCCAAGTCAGATATCTGAATATATCTAACTTTTCTACAGTCTTATATGTGAAGATATCTTTATATAATGCTCACTTATCAAACTGTCTACGGATATCTTCCCGCTCCTTGGAAATGCGAAGTCGACGTTCTATAGGGTACATCCATCTATACTGCACTGTACCTCTAAGTACTTCCTCGTCAGGTACATCAACAGCGAAATGCTCCATTGTATCAAAGAAGGATAGGGAATATATCAGGTCAAAAGCTTCCACAGGATCTCTGCCAAGTCCCTTTTAAGATGTTTTCGAACTCTTCTGTCTAGAGATTTACTATAGATTTACCTAAAGAACGTATCTACCAAATCTGCAAGCACCTTGTAAATCTAGATGGTCACAAGCTTTAACTATTTCTATGAGAGGTGGAGAATAAACCAAAGCCAAGAAGAATATCTAGTGCCTGAATCTAGCAGGCGAAGCGTGGGGATCGCCCAGCTGACCGCTGGCCGGTGTGTCTCATGAAGAATGGCGTGGCCAATGGTGGTAGGCCGGCACTGTTGATAGAAAGACGTCGAGAAGTTTTTTTAAGGCGTGGAGAAGTTTGCGACCTGGTTCTAATCCGGTGCATCTCCCATAATAACGGCGCAAAATTTGAAGAGACAGGGGCTGGTCGCTCGATTGAGGGCGGGCTTAGGAAAGTTTGGGGTCTCGGCGGAAAGTTTTGGCGGGCGCGGGGTGTTTCTCCATAATTTTCACAGAAATATTTGTGAAATATTTTATCGGATTTCCCAGTTCTCAAGAGTCACCTCTCTAGCCATTGGATTTACTTCGCAATTGGTGCAACATGAGGGTTACACATTTGTTGCAACAGCTTGTAACTGGGAATTTAATGAGTTGCAACTACTAGGTTACAACTGAGTATTAGCACAATTAATAGGGTGACATCAACTCCTTAACATAATAAGTTCTCAAGCGCCTGGGATCTAGGCGCTAATATTTTATACCTTTTTTTCCTTGTTGACGGCTTTGTTTCGAATCCGGCTGAGCCCCAGCACGTACCTTGGGATTTTAACTATAGAGCCCAAGAAATTAGCCCATCCGGCCTCATTATATCCTAAGACCTTCTAACTCGGCCATGTTTTGGGTTATTCGGCCGTGCAAATAGCCAGTTAGATTGGGCGAGAGCCCATGAAAAATAGCCCATCAATCCCTACTTGGCCCATTTTTCTTCAATTCGGCCTTTTTTGGGCATCGTCCATCCACCCCTAAAAAAACTCCGCCTATCCATATTTTTAAGTACTACCTACTATATTATTCATACTTAACATTTTTTAGTTGAGCTGCTAGCAATCACACGTAGCAGATGGACAAGCAATTTTTTAAGATGAAAAATAAATAAGTTATATACGATGTTAGTATACATTTTTTATGTTTTATAAAAGGATAACAATTTTCTTGTGTAGTGGCAAGGCATGCAGTTTATCTGTAGCAATATTTTTGTACCGAGAGGCTGACATGGCCGACCCACCTACCTACAGCTAGCGCCCATCAACCTTACCATACAAGAGATCAAGTTTAACAAGCACGTTGAAAAAGTACTTGTACAACAGTCACAACCATAAAAAAGAAGACCAAGATTGACACGTTTCTTGTCGAGACAGGATGACATGTGGGCCCTAGCAGCAAGACCATACACGCCTGCCGCATGGAACAACGTTACCAAGGTCAAACCGGTGGACGCGACCAAAAAAATATCCATCATACACACGTTTCCTCTACATAGGTGGCTGACATGTGGACCTAGCAGGAATACATTATACAAGTGCTGTATCGAGCAACGTTGCCAAGTTCCAAATGGGGAGGCGCGAGAGAAGAAAAAAAGTCTAGCATGCACACATTTCCTGCACAGAGGAGGCTGACATGTCGGGCCCACCAGCCTATATAAACGGCTGAAGCAGCGAGCAACGCTATAAAGTTTGGAACACGAAGGCACGACAGAGGGTAAAAAATCCATCATACACACTTTTCTTCTAATGAGAGGATGACATGTGGGGCCCAGCATCATGATTAAACGGTAGATGCATCGAATAACACTATCAAGTTCGGAACAGGGTAGCGCGAGCGAAGGAAAAAAATCCATCATACACACGTTTCTTCTAATGAGAGGATGACATGTGGGGCTCAGGAGGTTGGTTAACCGGTAGATGCGTCTAGTAGCGCTATCAACTTCGGAACGGGGTAGCGCCAGTGAAGGAAAAAATTCCATCATACACACGTTTCTTCTAATGAGAGGATTACATGTGGGTCCCAGGAGGTTGATTAAATGGTAGATGCATGGAGCAGTGCTATCAACTTTGGAACAGGGTAGCGCGAGCGAAGGAAAAAAATTCCATCATACACACGATCCTTGTAATAAGAGGCTGACATGTGGGACCTAGCAGCCTAACTAAACAGCAAACACCTCGAGCAACATTATCGAGTTCAAATCAGGGAGACGCGACCGAAAAGTATGGTCCACTAGAGACACTGACGTCCGAGACCCACACGCCTCAGAAGACTTCAGTGAGTCAACATCGTGCAAGGAAACAAAAATCTTGCTTCTGCCATGCGCTGGCCGAGCTTCCTCCATGTTTTTCGCAGATCCGTCATAGTAGAGGGCCGCGAAACCGAAAAAAATGTTTTCCATCAGCCACGGCCAAGCCGAGAATTTCGTCGCGAAAGACCCACCTTCTACAACGACCGTCGGGCAAGGTCGTTGTGGAAGGAAACTTTTCTTGTAGTATACGGACGAATCGTCAGGCCAAGTGTTTAAGGAATGTGCTCTCGTTTTGCACATTGCTCCACCATGCCTTCACAAACACTCACATCCCTTGTTTTCCAAACAAGATGTTGGTTGGACATGCACTTTCCACACTAGCCAGCTTTAGTCTAGGGTAGGAGGGTGTAACGCGTCTACCCCGGTGGGATAGCGGCAAGACAATTGAGCAATGGCTTAAAACTTGGAACAATAGCTCACAATGACACACCACACACTTATATACTTCAATGAGCAATGATGGCATCCTTGGCCATGCCTTCGTCACGGTAGACGACTAAAATCTAGGGTTTTAGGGAAGTTTTTGACAACTACAGATGAATCGTCAGGCCAAGTGTTCAAGAAATGTGCTCTCCTTTTGCACATTGCTCCACCATGCCTTCACAAACACTCGCATCCATTGTTTTCCAAACAAGATGGTGGTTGGAGATGCACTTTCCACACTGGCCAGCTTCGGTCTAGGGTAGTAGGGTGTAACGCGTCTACCCGGTGGGATAGCGGCAAGACAATTTAGGAATGGCTTAAAACTTGGAAAAATGGCTCACAATGACACACCACACACTTATATCACTTCAACGAGAAATGATGGCATGCTTGGGAATGCCTTCGGCACGGTAAACGGCTAAAGTCTAGGGTTTTTGGGCTGTTTTGGACATGTACAGACGAATCGTCTGGCCAAGTGTTCAAGAAATGTGTTCTACTTTTGCACATTGCTCCACCATGCCTTCACAAAAACTCACATACATTGTTCTCCAAACAATATGGTGGTTGGACATGCACTTTCCACACTACCCAGCTTCGGTCTAGGGTAGTATGGTGTAACGTGTCTACCCGGCAGGATAGCGGCAAGACAATTGAGGAATGGCTTAAAACTTGGAATGATATCTCACAATGACACAACAAACACTTATATCACTTCAATGAGCAATGATGGCATGCTTGGGCATGCCTTCGGCATGGTAGACGGCTAAATCTAGGGTTTTAGGGCTATTTTGGACATGTACAGACAAATCGTCAGGCCAATTGTTCTAGGAATGTGCTCTACTTTTGCACATTGCTCCACCATGCCTTCACAAACACTCGCATCTCTTGTTTTCCAAACAAGATGGTGGTTGGACATGTACTTTCCACACTGGCCAGCTTCGGTCTAGGGTAGTAGGGTGTAACACGTCTACCTGGCGAGATAGCGGTAAGACAATTGAGTAATGGCTTAAAACTTGGCACAATGGCTCACAATGACACACCACACACTTATATCACTTCAATAAGCAATGATGGCATGCTTGGGCATGCCTTCGGCCTGGTAGACAGCTAAAATCTAGGGTTTAGGGTAGTTTTGGACATGCACAAACGAATCGTCAGGCCAAGTGTTCAAGGAATGTGCTCTCATTTTGAACATTTCTCCACCATGCCTTCACAAGCACTGACATCCCTTGTTTTCCAAATGGTGGTTGGACATGCACATTCCACACTGGCCAGCATCATTCTAGGTAGTAGGGTGTAACGCGTCTACCCGGTGGGATAGTGGCAAGACAATTGAGGAATGGCTTAAAACTTGGCACAATGGCTCACAATGACACACCACACATTTATATCACTTCAATGAGTAATGATGGAATGCTTGGGCATGGCTTCGACATGGTAGACGGCTAAAATCTAGGGTTTTAGGGCGGTTTTGGACATGTACAGACGAATCATCAGGCCAAGTGTTTAAGGAATGTGATCTCCTTTTGCACATTGCTCCACCATGCCTTGACAAACACTCACATCCCTTGTTTTCCAAACAAGATGGTGCTTCGCCAAGCGCTTCCCACACTGGCCAGCTTTGGTCTAGGGTAGTAGGGGGCAACGCGTCTACCCCGGTAGGCTAGTGGCAAGACAATTGAGAAATGGCTTCAAACTTGGCACAATGGCTCACAATGACACACCACACACTTATATCACTTTGAGTTTGCACATTTCTCCACCATGCCTTCACAAACACTCGCATCCCTTTTTTTTCCAAACAAGATGGTGGTTGGACATACACTTCCCACACTGGCCAGCTTCGGTCTATGGTAGTAGGGTGTAACGCGTCTACCCCGGTGGGATAGCGGCAAGACAATTGAGTAATGGCTTAAAACTTGGCACTGTCTCACAATGACACACCACACACTTATATCACTTCAATAAGCAATGATGGCATGCTTGGGCATGCCTTCAGCATGGTAGAAAGCTAAAATCTAGGGGTTTAGGGTAGTTTTGGACAAGTACGGACAAATCATCAGGCCAAGTGTTTAAGGAATGTGCTTTACTTTTTCACATTGCTCCACCATGCCTTCAAAAACACTCACATCTGTTGTTTTCCAAACAAGATGGTGGTTGGAGATACACTTCCCACACTGGCCAGCTTCGGCCTAGGGTAGTAGGGTGTAACGCGTCTACCCCGACGGGATAGCTAGCGGCAAGACAATTGAGTAATGGCCTAAAACTTGGCACAATGGCTCACAATGACACACCACACATTTATATACTTAAATGAGAAATGATAGCATGCTTGGGCATACCTTCGGCACGGTAGACGGCTAAAATCTAGGGTTTAGGGCAATTTTGTACAAGTACAAACTAATCGTTAGGCCAAGTGTTCAAGGAATGTGCTCTCCTTTTGCACATTGCTCCACCATACCTTCACAAACACTCACATAACTTGTTTTCCAAACAAGATGGTGGTTGGACATGCACTTCCCACACTGGCTAGCTTCAGTCTAGGGTAGTAGGGTGTAACGCGTCTACCCCGGTGGGATAGCGGCAAGACAATTGAGGAATGGCTTCAAAGTTGGAACAATGGCTCAAAATGATAAACCACTCACTTATATCACTTCTGTGAGCAATGATGGCATGCTTGGGCATGCCTTCGGCACGGTAGATGGCTAAAATCTTGGGTTTTAGCGCAGTTTTTGACAAGTATGGACGAATTGTCAGGCCAAGTGTTCAAGGAATGTGATCTCCTTTTGAACATTGCTCCACCATGCCTTCACAAACACTCACATTCCTTGTTTTACAAACAAGATGGTGGTTGGACATGCACTTCCCACACTGGACAGCTTCGGTCTAGGGTAGTAGGGTGTAACGCGTCTACCCCGGCGGGATAGCGGCAACACAATTGAGGAATGGCTTAAAACTTGGCACAATGGCTCACAATGACAAACCACACACTTATATTACTTCAATGAGCAATGATGGCATGCTTGGGCATGCCTTTGGCATGGTAGACGACTAAAATCTAGGGTTTTAGGGCAGTTTTGGACAAGTACGGACGAATCGTCAGGCCAAGTGTTCAAGAAATGTGCTCTCGCTTTGCACATTGCTCCACCATGCATTCACAAACACTCACATCCCTTGTTTTCCAAACAAGATGGTGGTTGGACATGCACTTTCAACACTAGCCAGCTTCAGTCTAGGGTAGTATGGTGTAACGCGTCTACCCCGATGGGATAGCAGCAACACAATTGAGGAATTCCTTCAAACATGGCACAATGGCTCACAATGACACACCACACACTTATATACTTCAATGAGAAATGATGGCATCCTTGGGCATGCCTTCGACACGGTAGACGGCTAAAATCTATGGTTTTAGGGTAGTTTTGGAAAAGTACGGACGAATCGTCAGGCCAAGTGTTCAAGGAATTTTCTCTCCTGTTGCACATTGCTCCAGCATGCCTTCACAAACTCTCACATCCCTTGTTTTACAAAAAATATGGTGCTTGGCCATGCACTTCAAACACTGGCCAGCTTCGGCCGAGGGTAGTAGGGGCAACGCGTCTACCCCGGCGGGATAGCGGCAAGACAATTGAGGAATGGCTTCAAACTTGGAACAATGGATCACAATGACACACCACACACTTATATCACTTAAATGAGCAATGATGGCATGCTTGGGCATGCCTTCGGCATGGTAGACGGCTAAAATCTAGGGATTTAGGGCAGTTTTGGACAAGTATGGACGAATCGTCAGGCCAAGTGTTCAAGAAATGTGCTTTCCGTTTGCAAATTTCTCCACCATGCCTTCACAAACACACATCCCTTTTTTCCAAACAATATGGTGGTTGGACATACACTTCCCACACTGGCCAGCTTTAGTCTAGGGTAGTAGGGTGTAACGCATCTACCCCGGTGGGATAGCGGCAAGATAATTGAGTAATGGCTTAAAACTTGGCACAATGGCTCACAATTAGACACCACAGATTTATATACTTCAATGAGCAATGATGGCATCCTTGGGCATGCCTTCGGCACGGTAGACGGCGAAAATCTAGGGTTTTAGGGCAGTTTTGGACAAGTACGGACGAATCATCAGGCCAAGTGTTCAAGAAATGTGCTCTACTTTTGCACATTGCTCCACCATGCCTTCAGAAACACACACATCCATTGTTTTCCAAACAATATAGTGGCTGGACATGCACTTCCCACACTGGCCAGCTTCGGTCTAGGGTTGTAGGGTGTAACCCGTTTACCCGGCGGGATAGCGTCAAGACAATTGAGGAATCGCTTAAAACTTGGCACAATGGCTCACAATGACACACCAAACACTTATATCACTTCAATGAGCAATGATGGCATGCTTTGGCATGCCTTCGGCATGGTAGACGGCTAAAATCTTGGGTTTTAGGGCTGTTTTGGACATGTACAGATGAATTGTCAGGCCAAGTGTTCAAGAAATGTGCTCTCTTTTTGCACATTGCTCCACCATGCCTTCACAACCACTCACATCCCTTGTTTTCCAAACAAGATGGTGCTTTGCCATGCACTTCCTACACTGGCCAGCTTCTGTCTAGGGTAGCAGGGGCAACGCGTCTACCCTAGTGGGCTAGCGACAAGACAATTGAGAAATGGCTTTAAACTTGGCACAATGGCTCACAATGTGACACCACACACTTATATCACTTCAATTATCAATGATTGCATGCTTGGGCATGCCTTCGGCACGGTAGACAGCTAAAATCTAGGGGTTTAGGACCATTCTGGACAAGTACGAACGAATCGTCAGGCCAAGTGTTCAAGAGATGTGCTCTACTTTTGCACATTTCTCCACCATGCCTTCACAAACACTCACATCCCTTGTTTTCCAAATAAGATGGTTGTTGGACATACACTTCCCACACTGGCCAACTTCGGTTTAGGGTAGTAGGGTGTAACGCGTCTACCCGGCGGGATAGCGGCAAGACAATTGAGGAATGGCTTAAAACTTGGCACAATGGCTCACAATGACACACCACACACTTATATACTTCAATGAGAAATGATGGCATGCTTGGACATGCCTTCAGCATGGTAGATGGCTAAAATCTAGGGTTTTCTAGCAGGTTTGGACAAGTACGGACGAATCGTCATGCCAAGTGTTCAAGGAATGTGCTCTCTGTTGGGGATATGCTATATGGGTATCCTCATAGCATGTGACTAATCCTCCTAACCCGGGTGTCCCATAGTTGGTAGCAAGGCCTATGGCCTGCTAGGCGACCCAGTTAGATGGATCAAGAAGGGAGGCCCATGTCAGATAAAGGAAGGCTACACAGGAGTCACCGGCATACTCTAAGCCTTGGAGTACAAGACACGGAAGACTAGTTCATGTAGGTGTAGGATTCTATACCTTGTCTGGCAAGAAACTTTCCCTATAAACCCTAGGTCTTGGCGCCTTTATAAGCCAGCCTACGGGAGCCTTTAGGGAAGAAGACAATATATTATCGCGTATAACGTGCAACACCTCGCACAGCAAACATATCTCTGTAACTCAGCGTATTGCCATTGTAGTGATTTATAGGAGGATTAGAGTTCCATCACCGTTGTGGGACTTGAACCTGGGTAAGCTATGTTACCTCATACCGGCAAACTCTCCGCCTTACCCCATGTCTCTAAACACGCACTGTGAGGACCCCTCCAGGGCATACTCGTCGGCAATACCACGATAGTTGGTGCCCACCATGGGGCAAGAGGCGCTCCGAGCTCTACACCGGGTGAGGTCCAATCTCTTCGCGGGAATCGGCAACACCGTAGCTATCAGACGTGTTCTCTTCTCCGGCAATGTCCCGATCGTCCCTCCAGACGAGTTCTGGGTGCTAGCGAAGATGAACCCTACGCGCTGCTCTGTCATCCCCTTCGGAGATCTCCACATCTTCATCGGTGAAACTGACTCGAGTCCTAGCTCCCAGGAAGTCGGAAACTCGTCAAGCCCCGCACGGACCGCCTATGAGCAGGACACGTTCGTGGAAGGATCTAGGCCATACCTCTCCTTGGAGTATGGTGGCTCAGATCAGGAAATTTCAAAGCGCACCCAAACCGCCCTTGTGCAGGCTATAAAGGTGGAAGGACCCCACAAATCCGCTTAGCTTCCCTGAGCATTAGAGATGCGCAGGACTCACTTTGTCGGTGTAGTCACCATCTTCGATCTGGCTAGATGCGTTCAAAGGGATGGAGAACCTCCCCACGAATACCTCGCCAGATGGATTAGGGTGAGGGAAACCCTAGAGGGCGAACACTCTGACGAGCTCGTGTACCACTTCATGGAAGGGATCACACCTGGAACACTCATCTGACATACCCTCCGAAGGCGGCAAGCCGCAGGTTCTCTCACCCACGGTGAGATGGTTACCATCATCAACAAATACGCAGAAGCCAACGAAGATGCTGAAACGATGATCGCCGTCATGGCTAGAGGAGGAAACAACAACAACAACAGCCCGCCTCCATCACCCTCCACATCTGCCATCGCCAACACCAAAGCCAACTCTGACTCTGTCCTTGACGCACTATACGCCGACATCAATATGGATGGCAGTGGCTTAGACACTAACTCGGAGGAATACGATGCTGTTATGAGGGAGATTGAGCAGGAGATTGAGAAGGAGGAGCGCGCTGAGAAGACCAACGCTTCCCACCAGGTGCTAGTCGCCATTGGGAGCGTGATGGAAGAAGATGGACAAGAACAGGACCATGAGAGAGCTCCTCCCATGCCAGCGGTGACTAGAGCAGCAACAGCTAAAAAGGCCGCCAAGCCTCCGGCTCCGGCCAAGGCTATGCCTCCTCCAGTTATCTGCCTGCAACCGGCGCAGGAACTCACCACAGCTCCCAGTACCGCCGGACAATCAAACCAGCCGCCAATGCTACCATCAACGTCTACAACTAGCAACCCATTGGCTACCCCCTCCGACAAAGCAATCTACGACACACTCCTCGTTGAACCTATCATCGTCACCCATATCCGGAGCATTACGGAGCTTGACGAGAAGCGCGCGGCAATCTTGGCGGAGGACAAGTGCATCGTGGAGCAGGGCGCTAAGCTGGACGAAGACATGCCTAGGGTGCAACAATCCATCAAGGCGGCAAGAGATATGGAGGCTGAGTACAAGCAATTGCTGTTGATGCAAAAGACGAAGAAGGCACCAACTCACTTCATCGAAGATCCCGACATTCGACGCAGGTTGGGGTATGAGGGCTCCAAGACGACAAAAGCCACCTCATACATTGATTCAGAGGGGAGGCAAGTCATGCCAACTCCCGCCCTCAACATCACCGTCGCCAAGACCCTCCTGGAGCAGGACAGGTCGCTAGAAGAAGTTGCTGAGGTGTACGACCTCGTCGCTAAGGAATGCAAGCAACATGAAAAGGCTACCTCGTAGAGGCTTGAGTCCAACCTGGAGCTTTGCCAATCAACCATGAATAACCGCAGAAGGCCAAAATGTCCCCGTGATGAGGGATCTCGCACAGGCTCTACAGAGGAAGACGGAGGGAGGCACGTAATAGGACTGACTCCATCCCCACATCCTCCGATCACGGAGAAAAGGCTCATCCTCGCCGGTCGCCACCTCCACCGCCATCTCGGCGTCACGAGGAACCAGAGCCACGCCACCGTACAAGCATGCCACCGCCAAGGCAGCCCCAGGTCGGCATCGTTATACGCAACCAGGGCGAGCAGCCTCGGTATGCCGGAGAGCGCATCAGCAATGAAGGACATAGGAGAAGGCCCCATAAGGAGCCGCCACGCCCGACAAGCAACCGCGACAGGTGTGAGGAGTCACAGGAGGGCCATAGAAGGAAGGCAAACCCACCACCTCCACCGCCACCATCGCCACCTAGTAGCCATCATGGAGGAGGCCATGGCGGATCTCACAAATCGCGTCATAACTCCCCTCCCCATGACGGAAAAGGAAAGCAACCATAGCCATATGACGCATGATCATGGTTGGACAAGATCCAAGAAGCTCGGGAGCTCCCATACCTTGGGCCACGTTGTTTTGGGCCAGTAATACGAGCCACAACTTACCCCAAGGGCCTCCGGATAGACAAGACCATCAAGCCCTACAATGGCACCGCTAGGCCGGTAACGTGGTTGCAGGACTACAGCAAAGCGATTCACATCGCAGGGGAAAACCCCAATGTTGCCATCAATTACCTCCCACTCATGCTAACCGGCACCGCCCGACAATGGATCGATGACTTACCAGAGAAATCAATATGCAATTGGTTGGATATACATGAATCGTTCACCAAGAATTTCGAGGACACGTACAAACGTCCTTGTACTATTGGAGACCTCCAGTAGTGTGTGCAGGAAAAGGATGAAACTTCTCGTGCTTACCTCTCTCGCTGGCTAGATACGAAAAATTCCTACGCAGGGGTGCATGAACAGAGCTATGGCCGCCTTCGTCGACGGTCTGGAAAAGGGAACTTTGCTCCGCCATAAGTTAAAGCGCAAGCAAGATAACAACAAGCTTACCCTCAACGCAATGATCTCCATGTCTAGCGAGTTCAATGCTGCTGATGACGACGCGCGCGGATCACTGCCAGCAATAACAATCCCTACCCAGGCCAAAAAGACAACAATACTAATAAGCGGAAGAATCAGCCTGAAGAGAAGCAAGCAGCCGACATGGTCGCTGCAACGTTTACTGGCCAAGAACACATGACCTTTGAAGTGATGGCATTCAAGAGCATGTACCACGTCTTCTTTGGAGGCGACATCTTCCACTCCTTCCTTGCAAGGCCATGCTTTGTCTACAACAAGCTCAAGATGCCCGGACCAAATGGCGTCATCACTGTTGACAGAAGCTTCTCCAAGGCACGGGAGTGCGAGCTCAGTGAAGCCGCCTTTGCTGTAGCAGTCCTCTACGGTGAGGAGTTCAAGGAGATCCAGAACCAGGTTGATGCCTCGGAGATGCCGGCTTCGAAGAAGTAGATCACTACTACCGAACACGCCTTCAAGGCCGCCATCAAGACCAAGCAGGTGGAGCTTGTCGAAGGAGATTCCTCCAAGACCACTTACATTGGCACAGACCTGGATCCCAAATAGGAAAGCACGCTCGTCGAGTTCCTCCATGAGAATAGGGACATCTTTGCCTGGCAACCTGCCGACATGAAAGGTGTACCTAGGGAACTTGCCGAGCACAGCTTGAATATTGATCCAAATGCCAAACCGGTGAAGCAACCTCTATGATGCTTTGGTGATGAAAGACGAAGGGCTATAGGCAAAGAAATAGCTAGGTTACTTAAGGCTGGCTTTATCCGAGAAGTTATTCACACCAGATGGGTGGAAAGTCCTGTACTTGTCCCCACAAAGGGAACCAATGAATTAAGAATGTGTGTTGATTACACCACCTTGAACAAAGCATGTCTGAAGGACCCGTTTGCTTTGCCTCACATTGACCAAGTCATTGACTCGACGGCTGGCTCGAAACTTCTGTGTTTTCTCGATGCCTATTCAGGATACCACTAGATCTGGATGCAAAAGTCGGACCAACTGGCTACTTTGTTTACCACACCCTACGACACCTATTGCCATGTCACGATGCCCTTTGGGTTAAAAAACGCTGGTGCTACCTACCAGCGGACGATGCAATGTTGCCTACACGACCAAATAGGTCGCAACATACACGCTTATGTGGACGACATCACGGTAATGTCAAAGAAATCAAATGATCTTATCACTGAATTGCAAGAAACCTTTGACAATCTCCGAAAATACAACATGATGCTAAACCCCAAGAAGTGCGTCTGCGGGGTACCCTCCGGCAAACTGTTGGGTTTCATTGTTTCGCACCACGGAATCAAGGTGTACCAGGGGAAAATCAAGGCCATCCTGGACATCAAACGCCCGATATGCATGAAGGACATACAATGGCTCACAGGCTGCATTGCAGCAGTAAGCCAGTTCATCAGCCGACTTGGTGAGAAGGCTATGCCGCTCTACAAGTTTCTCAAGAAGGCAGACTAATTCACATGGACGGATGAAGCTGACGCAAGACTTCATTAGTTGAAGAGAATACTCTCCTCCCTACCAATACTTGCAGCACCGGTGCCAAGGGAGCCTATGCTAGTTTATATGACGACAACCAACTGAGTAATCAGCATCGTCATCGTGGTGGAGCGCAAGGAACCAACGCATGAATACGGAGTTCAGCGGCCCATTTACTATGTAAGATAGGTCTTGACGGAATCCAAGCAGCGTTACCCGCACTACCAGAAGATCGCTTATGGAGTTTTCCTTGCTTCACGTAAGCTAAGGCATTATTTCCAGGAGCACCCCATCACAGTAGTGAGCAAATAGCAAAGCTCCACTGTCCGACATTATCAACAACAGCAACGCTACAGGGAGAGTGGCAAAGTGGGGCATTGAGCTTGCCGCCTTTGAAATAACCTACAAGAGACGCAACGCTATCAAATCACAAGCATTGGTGGATTTTCTTGCAGATTAGACAGAACTGCCAGAAGACACTCCTGTGCTAGAGCCAGAATATTGGGTTATGCACTTTGACGAATCAAAGCTACTCAATGGCTCGGGGGCTGGTGTATTATTACAATCACCAATGGGAGAAAAGCTGCAATACGTCCTACAGATCCACTTCAACGCTACCAACAACATGGCGGAGTATGAGGCCCTCATTCACGGACTTCACGTAGCCAAGGATATTGGCATCAAGCGCATAGTTTGCTGTGGAGATTCCGACTTTGTTACCCATCAAGTAGCTGGCACCTGGAATGCGCAGAACCTTATGATGGCAGCATATCGAGACGAAGTAGACGAAATAGCCAAGTGCTTCGATGACTACGAAGTCAAGTATGTCAAAAGGAAGGATAATGAGGCGGCAGATCTGCTGTCAAAGCTTGGATCAGCTTGTCGACCAATTTCGCCAAGCGTTTTCCTGGAACATTTACGGACCCCATCCGTGAAAGGAGCGGACCTCGACAACCCGGATAGAGTGGATTCATTTGTTAACGTAGTAATAGTGACCTCTCCGGCTTGGACGAAACCGTTCATGGACTATCGACAAGACGAAACTTTGCCTGCCGCCGAAGTCGAAAGTCGGCAAATAGTACGCAGAGAAAAAGGCTATGTCATCATTGATGTCCAGCTACACAAAATAAGTACCATGCGAGTTTTCCTATGATGCATCTCCCAACAACAAGGTATTGACATCCTTAGAGAAATACATCTCAGAGATTGCGGGCATCATGCCGCTCCCCAATCGTTGGTGGCTAAAGCCTTCCGACAAGGATTCTACTGGATAACTGCCAAGGCGGACACTGACAAGTTGGTACAAACATGCCTTGGGTGTCAGTTTTATGCAAGACAACCAAGTGTTCTAGCTGAAGAATTGCGAATAATACCAATAACTTGGATGTTTGCAGTATGGGGGCTGGACATGGGGGGACCTTTGCAAACAACACCTTGTGGATTTACACACTTGCTAGTAGCAGTGGACAAATTAACAAAATGGATTGAAGCTAAACCCATTAGAAAGCTTGATGGGGCAACAACCCTAAAATTTGTCCGGGATCTAGTGGTGTGATTTGGTCTCCCGCAGAGCATCGTCACCGACAATGGCAAAAATTTATCTCTCGGAGAAGTTGAGGAGTACTGTCATGAAAAAGGCATACGCCTTGACCTAGCATTTGTGGCACACCCACAATCAAATGGACAAGTTGAAAGGGCCAATGGACTAATCCTGCACTGAATCAAGCCACGCTTAGAGGCACCACTACGTAGAGCAACTGGAGCCTGGGCGGAGGAACTACCATCTGTCTTGTGGACTTTGAGAACAACACCCAATAGATCCACCGGCTTGATTCCTTTCGTCATGGTTTATGGAGGAGAAGCATTCCTCCCATTCGACATCCTCCACGATGCACCAAGAGTTTCCGCCTACAACAAGGATGACGCTGAAGAATCTAGACGATTATCTGCAGACCTACTTGAAGAAGAGCACGTGCTGGCATGCCAAAGGTCCGCCATCTACCAGTAGAAGCTATGTGGCTACCATAGTCGCCGCATAAAGCATCGCTCGTTTGAAGAGGGGGATCTGGTGCTTAGGCTCAAGCAGGAGAAATCACACTAACTATGCCCGCCTTGGGAAGGACCGTTTGTCATAAGCAAAGCATTGCTAAATGGTTCCTATTAACTCATCGATATTCGCGAGTTGAAAGATAGGCCAAAAAATCGCAAGCGCAAGCAACATGACCCCGATGATGATTACCCGGAGACAGATCGAACATGGAATATAGCACAACTATGTCCCTTTTACACTTAGCACATTTATATTATGTAATAAGTTTCTTATATGATCAATGAAATAAAGCATTTGTTCACTCATATTCTATGAGTCTTTTACCTCCTTTAGTTGTTCATTTTTGGATCATATAAACCCTTTATTCGCAAGGTTGCATTTTCCCTTGTGAAAATTCTGCCTACGGGCGTTAGCTTAAGTTTTCTAGTCTACACGTTTTATGAAGTTTTTATGTTGATTCCGGAGTAGTAACTTTTCGGCACTCAAAGCCGGCGGTTTTTCTCTTAGGTTCTTGACGGTGCTATTAAGCATCATCACCTGAGAGCATAGTTCTGTGCTGCGAGTCTTTCGTCTCACGGAAGGTCAAGCATACAAACCAGAATAATGGATAAGCCAACACTTGCTTTAAAAATATATACACATGCTAGAAACAGATAAGTTGCAGGAAGCTTGAGTACAAGTTTTTCCGCCTTAGCCAAACATAAGTTTTTCCTGCATACACATTGCAGAGACACATTTAATTCAAATATTATTTTTATGGCTCTGCTGCAGGGGCTACGTGGTGGCATCATCAAGAGAGCTAGACCGGGAGAGATCGTCAAACTCTGAAGGAAAGGGGCTTAACTCAGACGAGGCCATGACATAATCAAGGATCTCAGCAGGCACGAAGACGTCCGCCTTGACCATCTTGGCAACTCGGGTGTTGAAGCCGGCGAGGGAATTCCAAATAGCATCGCTATCGATCTCTTTCCCTTCCTCCTCCAGCTTGGGCATGCCGGAAGTCACCAAGTCGATGTCGGCATTGTCATAGTGTGCCTTGACCAAGGACAGGGTCATCCTTGAAACAGCCGCAAGAGGCTTTCCAGTCCTTGACTTTCTCGGGGGCTGGGCACAGGATTTCCGCGAACTTGGCCACTGAGTCTGCCGCCTTGATATTGATGCCTAGAGGTTGAGCTATCTCCTTGGCTTGGTGATGGCGGTGATAACGAAGTTGTCGGCAAGAATCATGCGTTCCTTGGGATCCAGAGCACCCTCACCCAAGTTGGCTAAGCCAAAGGGATATGTGGTTTGCACAAAGTACAAGGACCATGAATACAAACAAGTAAAATAGTTTCCCAAATTACAGAAGTGACCAAGATGGAGAAAGGTTACCGAAGATGCTCATTTCCGCTTGCTGGCATGTCTCCGCCAAGACATCACGCTCCTTCTGGACTGTCTTGTACATCTCAAGGTTTCTAGCATTCTGCTCTTTGGCATCTTGGTTCTGGTCCTTGAGTTGCGCAAGTTCGTCCTTCAGGCGCTGCATCTCAGCGTCAGCAGACTCTTGCAATGCCTTCATCGCTGCCTCATGGCCCTTGACGGCATCAACCAGGTCCTTCTTTAGAATCTCGTTTTCATCATCGAGCTCTTGGATATGCTTGGATTGCTCTACGATGCTCTTGGCCTTGGCAATCGTTTCTATAAGACGGAAACCAGAAAGTGCTATCAAAAGACAGAAGAAATAATTCAATGAGAAAAGCAAGGAGCTGTTGTAGGAAACAATCTCTGGCTATTTTTGATCTGTTGCTTCAGGAATTTGGTTTTACCCTGTTCAAGGTCCAGTTCCTTCCGCAGAGCAGAAAACCTCTCATTGGCGACTATCCTCCATTTATTCTCATTCTGCACAAGGTGTTAACATGCTTAGTTTCTCTAGAGCATCTAGTTGGAACTATCCAAGTTTCAACTAAATGCTCGGGGGCTATAGTGTATGATTTTAAAGTAAACTAGTTTCTCTAGAGCATCTAGTTGGAACTATTCAGTTTCAACTAAATGCTCGGGGGGCTACAAGGACAAGTTCTACACTTAGTTCTTTGGAGCACTCAGGCCAATAACTATTGGTTTATCCGCCTAAGAGCTCGGGGGCTACAATGGGATACATTACAAATCAAAAAGAAGTGAAGTTCAAAAGATTTACAATGGTAATGACCCTAAGATTATTGGCCAGATGGGCATAGGAATCATGGAAGGTCCGGGCATTCTTGTAGATTGCATTGGCCTGCATGATGAGGTCATCCAGGCTCAACATTGGAGGAGTCGCAGCCAATGGAGAGGTTGATGTTGGAGGCATGGATGAAGCCCTAGCTGCCAATTGCACCTTCAAAGTAGATGATGGCTCAGAGGCTCCCGCCTCGATCGTCGCTTCCATGTCCACCTCTTCCACCACTTCCTTCCATTTCTTGATAGCATCCTTAGCCGGAGCTTCAGCCATTTTAGAGGAAGTACTCTCCTATGTCGCCTGGTCGTTGGGAGCAACATCTGCCTCAACAGAGCCTGAGATATCAAGTGTTGGATTGACATCTATCTCCATGGCAGAGATCTCAGGGATGACGGGGGATGAAGGCCCAGCAGGTCTAGTAGAGGGCTTGGCAGCAGGAGTAGGGGGAGCGGTAGCGGGAGAGGACTTGGCGGACAAATCCCTGGTCAGCATATCACAAATGTTTTTTGACCCTCCAAAATCTTCGGAGGATCGCTTCAAACTAACACCGGCTTTCCTCCTGAAACGTACAAAGTATAAGTACAAGAGTTGAAAAAAGGTATGGGCTGAAAAGCACAAAGTTGGAGAATGAAAATACTTACTCCACGGCAGGATCCTTGGTGAGGGGAATGCTGGTGGACTTCTTCTTCTTCTCCACCTCTAAGGCGGCAGTGGAACATTTGGAGACTCCACTCTCTGATTTCTTCTTCTTGGCCTCGGCACCAGCATTAGAGGTGGAGCTCTTCCGCTTTCACGCTGTCGGAGCTGGTTGATCCTTGGGGGCGTCGTCGTCGGACACCACCTAGATATCCTTCAACTTAGGATCATAGACCTGGGAGGCCATTTGATCCACCGCCAAGGTCACCAGCTGGGATATAGAGGGGTGTTAGATTGACAACTTGAAGTCGGAAAAACCTTGGAGCATATAACGAGCAACAAAGGAAACAGAAGCTACCTCTGGGCATTTGCCGCAATCGAACATGTCGAAGGTGATCTTGAAGCCACGCTTATTCTCCTTCACCTTGATGATGTCCTTCAGCCGGAGTTTGATGGAATCCATACAGAAGTTATCCCGCGAAATTAGTATGGGATCCCTCCTGTCTTGAGTGTATTTACACATCAACTCGGCGCGGTGCTGCAGAGGCTGGATCCGCCTGATGAACCAGCACATAGCAAGGTCCAAGCCCGTCAGAATTCCGTCTACGAGCCATTCAATCCGCCGTATGGCGTGGTTGGCTTCATCATCGGAGGGAAGAGCAGCTGGGGTCCGCCATGTGGGCACCTCAGCGGTAGCTCCATCGACAAAGTCAGGATAAGTCTCAAGGCGGTCAGGCAGAAGGATATATGGGCCATAGAAATACATGCGCTACCAGTTCTTGCATGACTCATGCCCTACTATGTCGGGGAAGTGCCGGCTAGGCCGGATCTTGAAGCTAATGGTTCCGCAGATCCGCAATTCGTCCTTGGACTCTACGGACTCTCTGTTGACGGTGAAAAAATATAGAACTAGGTCTATCCTAGGTTTAATGCCTAAGAATCCTTCGGACAAGGCTACGAAGTTGCTAAGAACTAAGATTGTATTGGGAGAGAGATTGTGGGGGAGTACCTGGAAGTGCCGGAGGACATCCAGGAAGAAGTCGGAGACGGGCAGGCTTACGCCACGTACCCGCTGAGATTTGAGGTACACCTTCTCCCTAGCTTGGGGAGAAGGGACCACCTCGCCGCCCGACGCCGCTCGCCAGACTAGTTCCTTCACTACGGGGAGGTACCCCTCAGTGACCAGTTCTTGAAGATCCTCGGCGGTAAGGTCAGAGCCACTCCACACCCCCTTATGGGAGTCGTTTTCTTGTTCAGCGTCTTCGGGCGCCGCTCGTTCTTGGTCATCGCTGTTGGCTTCCACCACGGCGGAGACAGGAACGACTACCCCCTCCGGCGGGATGGCCACTCCTTGGGATGGCTCCAGTATAGCCTTGGGAACCGCCGCCGTGGAGGGACAAAGCTGCTGGAGGCCATTGAGACGAGGGAGAAGTTTGAGAAGAGAAAGGCTCTAGCTAGGGATTTCGCAGAAGAGCTCGAACGGTCGCGCGGCTGGAGGAAGACGAAGATTGGAAAGCGAATGCGGGTAAAGGAGAAATAGATTGACTACGGTGAAAATATATAGACCCCGCATCAAGATTCGTGCAAAGATATCTAATGGACGGAATGTTGCCGACGTGGAAGTGAACATGCGTGGTAATTTCGCCACGTCCTCCGTCTTTGCCACTCCGCCATTTCGGATTTCTCACGCGTGAAAATAGCTGATGATTAATTCTATGTTTCTGTGAGTTTTGATGTAGCATAGGCTGTATCCTACGTCATCCACCTGACAGCTGTAGTGAAGGGTCACATCCTTAGATTCCATTGAAGGCGGAGATTACCCGACTCTAGAAGCAAAAACTCAAGGAATCTCTGGCTACATTGCGAAGCCGGAGAGGATTGCAGGTTCTTTGGGAGACCTTTGATATATTGCTTGACGAATTGCCGGCATCACTTAGACGGTACATTCAGAGATCAACGAGCAAGACGACGCAAGATTTCAAAGTCCCCCGGGGGCTACTCTTGGGGATATGTTATATGGGTATCCTCATAGCATGTCACCAATCCGCCTAACCCCGATGGCCCATAGTTGGTAGTAAGGCCTATGGCCTGCTGGGTGGCCCAGTTAGACAAATCCAAAAGAGAGGCCCATGCCGGATAAAGGAAGGCTACGCAGGAGTCACCGACATACTCGGAGCCTTGGAGTACAAGACACAGAAGACTAGTTCGTGTAGGTGTAGGACTCTTTACCTTGTCCGGCAAGGACCTTTCCCTATAAACCCTAGGTCTTGGCGCCTTTATAAGACGGCATGCGGGAGCCTTTAGGGCAAAAGACAATAGATTGCTGCGTACAACACGCAACACCTCACACAACATACTTATCTCTGTAACTTGGCGTGTTGCCATTATAGTGGTTTATAGCAGGTGTAGAGTTCCACCACCGTTGTGGGACTTGAACCTGGGTAAGCTGTGTTACCTCGTACCTGCCAACTCTCCACCTTACCCCACGTCTCTAAACACGCACTTTGAGGACCCCTCCATGGCGTACTCATCGGCAATACCATGACACTCTCCTTTTGCACATTTCTCCACCATAAATTCACAAACACTCACATACCTCGTTTTCCAAACAAGATGGTGGTTGGACACGCACTTCCCACACTGGCCAACTTCGGTCTAGGCTAGTAGGGTGGAAGGCGTCTACCCAGGCGGGATAACGGCAAGACAATTGAGAAATGGCTTCAAACTTGGCACAATGGCTCACAATGACACACCACACACTTATATCACTTCAGTGGGCAATGATGGCATGCCTTCAGCATGGTAGATCGCTAAAATCTAGGGTTTTAGGGCAGTTTTGGACAACTATGGACGAATCATAAGGCCAAGTGTTCAAGGAATGTGCTCTCCTTTTGCACATTTCTCCACCATGCCTTCACAAACACTCAAATCCCTTGTTTTCCAAACAAGATGGTGGTTGGACATGCACTTCCCACACTGGCCAGCTTTGGTCTAGCATAGTAGGCTGTAACACGTCTACTCCGGCGGGATAGCGGCAAGACAATTGAGGAATGGCTTAAAACTTGGCACAATGGCTCACAATGACACACCACACACTAATATCACTTCAATGAGCAATGATGGCATTCTTGGGCATGCCTTTGGCACGGTAGACAGCTAAAATCTAGGGTTTTAGGGCAGTTTTGGACAAGTACGGACGAATCGTTAGGCTAAGTGTTCAAGAAATGTGATATCGTTATGCAGATTGCTCCACCATGCCTTCACAAATACTGAAATCCCTTGTTTTCCAAACAAGATGGTGGTTGGACATGCACTTTCCACACTAGCCAGCTTCGGTCTAGGGTAGTAGGGTGTAACGCGTCTACCCCGGCGGGATAGTGGCAACACAATTGTGGAATGGCTTAAAACCTTGCACAATGGCTCACAATTACACGCCACACACGTATATACTTCAATGAGCAATGATGGCATCCTTGGGCATGCCTTCGGCATGGTAGACGACTAAAATCTAGGGTTTTAGGGCAGTTTTGGTCAATTCCGGACGAATCGTCAGGCCAAGTGTTCAAGGAATTTGCTCTCCTTATGAACATTACTCCACCCTGCCTTCACAAACTCTCACATCCCTTGTTTTCCAAACAAGATGGTGCTTGGCCATGCACTTCCCACACTGGTCAGCTTCAGTCTAGGGTTGTAGGGGCAACGTGTCTACCCCGGCGGGCTAGCGGCAAGACAATTGAGAAATGGCTTCAAACTTGGAACAATGTCTCACAATGACACACCACACACTTATATCACTTCAATGGCCAATGATGGCACGCTTGGGCATGCCTTCGGCACGTAGACGACTAAAATGTGTTTTAGGGCAGTTTTGGACAAGTACGGACGAATCGTCATGCCAAGTGTTCAAGGAATGTGCTTTCCTTTTGCACATTGCTCCACCATACCTTCACAAACACTCACATCCTTTTTTTCCAAACAAGATGGTGGTTGGACATACACTTCCCACAATGGCCAGCTTTGTTCTAGGGTAGTAGGGTGTAACGTGTCTACCCCGGCGAGATAGCGGCAAGACAATTGAGTAATGGCTTAAAACTTGGCACAATGGCTCACAATGATACACCACATACTTATATCACTTCAGTGAGCAATGATGACATGCTTGGGCATGCCTTCGGCACGGTAGATGGCTAAAAGCTAGTGTTTTAGGGCAATTTTGGACAAGTATGGACGAATCATCAGGACAAGGGTTCAAGGAATGTGCTCTCCTTTTGCACATTGCTCCACCATGCCTTCACAAACACTCACACCCCTTGTTTTCAAAACAAGATGGTGGTTTGACATGCACTTCCCACACTGGCCAGCTTTGGTGTAGGGTAGTAGGGTGTAACGCGTCTACCCCGGCGGGATTGCGGAAAGACAATTGAGGAATGGCTTAAAACTTGGCACAATGGCTCACAATGACACACCACACACTTATATCACTTAAATGAGCAATTATGGCATGCTTGGGAATGCCTTCAACACGGTAGATGGCTAAAATCTAGGGTTTTAGGGCAGTTTTGGACAAGTATGGACGAATCGTCAGGCCAAGTGTTCAAGGAATGTGCTCTCATTTTGCACATTTCTCCACCATGCCTTCACAAACACTCAAATCCCTTGTTTTCCAAACAAGATGGTGGTTGGACATGCACTTCCCACACTGGCCAGCTTTGGTCTAGCATAGTAGGGTGTAACGCGTCTACTCCGGTGGGATAGCGGCAAGACAATTGAGGAATGGCTTAAAACTTGGCACAATGGCTCAAAATCACACACTACAAACTAATATCACTTCAATGAGCAATGATGGCATTCTTGGGCATGCCTTTGGCACGGTAGACGGCTAAAATCTAGGGTTTTAGGGCAGTTTTGGACAAGTACGGACGAATCGTTAGGCTAAGTGTTCAAGAAATGTGATATCGTTATGCATATTGCTCCACCATGCCTTCACAAATACTGAAATCCCTTGTTTTCCAAACAAGATGGTGGTTGGACATGCACTTTCCACACTAGCCAGCTTCGGTTTAGGGTAGTAGGGTGTAACGCGTCTACCCCGGCGGGATAGTGGCAACACAATTGTGGAATGGCTTAAAACCTTGCACAATGGCTCACAATTACACACCACACACGTATATACTTCAATGAGCAATGATGGCATCCTTGGGCATGCCTTCGGCATGGTAGACGACTAAAATCTAGGGTTTTAGGGCAGTTTTGGACAATTCCGGACGAATCGTCACGCCAAGTGTTCAAGGAATTTGCTCTCCTTATGAACATTACTCCACCCTGCCTTCACAAACTCTCACATCCCTTGTTTTCCAAACAAGATGGTGCTTGGCCATGCACTTCCCACACTGGTCAGCTTCAGTCTAGGGTTGTAGGGGCAACGTGTCTACCGCGGCGGGCTAGCGGCAAGACAATTGAGAAATGGCTTCAAACTTGGAACAATGTCTCACAATGACACACCACACACTTATATCACTTCAATGGCCAATGATGGCATGCTTGGGCATGCCTTCGGCACGTAGACGACTAAAATGTGTTTTAGGGCAGTTTTGGACAAGTACGGATGAATCGTCAGGCCAAGTGTTCAAGGAATGTGCTTTCCTTTTGCACATTGCTCCACCATACCTTCACAAACACTCACATCCTTTTTTTCCAAACAAGATGGTGGTTGGACATACACTTCCCACAATGGCCAGCTTTGGTCTAGGGTGTAACGTGTCTACCCCGGCGAGATAGCGGCAAGACAATTGAGTAATGGCTTAAAACTTGGCACAATGGCTCACAATGATACACCACATACTTATATCACTTCAGTGAGCAATGATGGCATGCTTGGGCATGCCTTCGGCACGGTAGATGGCTAAAAGCTAGTGTTTTAGGGCAATTTTGGACAAGTATGGACGAATCATCAGGACAAGGGTTCAAGGAATGTGCTCTCCTTTTGCACATTGCTCCACCATGCCTTCACAAACACTCACACCCCTTGTTTTCAAAACAAGATGGTGGTTTGACATGCACTTCCCACACTAGCCAGCTTCGGTGTAGGGTAGTAGGGTGTAACGCGTCTACCCCGACGGGATTGCGGAAAGACAATTGAGGAATGGCTTAAAACTTGGCACAATGGCTCACAATGACACACCACACACTTATATCACTTAAATGAGCAATTATGGCATGCTTTGGAATGCCTTCAACACGGTAGATGGCTAAAATCTAGGGTTTTAGGGCAGTTTTGGACAAGTATGGACGAATCGTCAGGCCAAGTGTTCAAGGAATGTGCTCTCATTTTGCACATTGCTCCAACATGCCTTCACAAAGACTCACATCCCTTGTTTTTCAAACAAGATGGTGGTTGGACATGCACTTTCCACACTGGCCAGCTTTGGTCTAGCATAGTAGGGTGTAACGCGCCTACTCCGGCGGGATAGCGGCAAGACAATTGAGGAATGGCTTAAAACTTGGCACAATGGCTCACAATGACACACCACACACTAGTATCACTTCAATGAGCAATGATGCATTCTTGGGCATGCCTTTGGCACGGTAGATGGCTAAAATCTAGGGTTTTAGGGCAGTTTTGGACAAGTACGGACGAATCGTTAGGCTAAGTGTTCAAGAAATGTGATATCGTTAATGCGTCTACCCCGGAGGGTTAGCGGCAACACAATTGAGGAATGTCTTAAAACTTTGCACAATGGCTCACAATGAAACACCACACACTTATAAACTTCAATGAGCAATGATGGCATCCTTGGGCATGCCTTCGACATGGTAGACTGCTAAAATATAGGGTTTTATGGCAGTTTTGGACAAGTACAGATGAATCGTCAGGCCAAGTGTCCAAGAAATATGCTCTCATTTTGCACATTTCTCCACCATGCCTTCACAAACTCTCACATCCCTTGTTTTACAAACAATATGGTGCTTGGCCATGCACTTCCCACACTAGCCAGCTTCGGTCTAGGGTAGTAGGGGCAACGCGTCTACCCCGGCGGGCTAGCGGCAACACAATTGAGGAATGGCTTCAAACTTGTCAAAATGGCTGACAATGACACACCACACACTTATATCACTTCAATGAGTAATTATGGCATGCTTGGGCACGCCTTTGGCATGGTAGATGGCTAAAATCTAGGGTTTTAAGGAAGTTTTCGACATGTACAGACGAATCGTCAGGCCAAGTGTGCAAAGAATGTGCTATCCATTTGTACATTGATACACCATGCCTTCACAAACACTCACATCCCTAGTTTTCCAAACAATATGGTGCTTGGCCATGCACTTCCCACACTGGTCAGCTTCGGTCTAGGGTAGTAGGGGCAACGCATCTAGCCCGGCGGGCTAGCGGCAAGATAATTGAGGAATGGTTTCAAACTTGTCACAATG
This sequence comes from Avena insularis, assembly GCA_023614405.1. Lineage (NCBI taxonomy): Eukaryota > Viridiplantae > Streptophyta > Magnoliopsida > Poales > Poaceae > Avena > Avena insularis. Next base: position 116,455,835 of record CM042692.1, read on the forward strand.
GCTCACAATGACACACCACACACTTATATCACTTAAATAAGCAATTATGGCATGCTTAGGCATGCCTTTGGCACGGTAGATGGCTAAAATCTGGGGTTTTAGGGCAGTTTTGGACAAGCATGGACGAATCGTCAGGCCATGTTTTCATGGAATGTGCTCTACTTTTGCACATTGCTCCACCATGCCTTGAAAAACACTCACATCCCTTGTTTTCCAAACAAGATGGTGCTTGGCCATGCATTTCCCACACTGGGCAGCTTCGGTCTAGGTTAGTAGGGTGTAACGCGTCTACCCCGGCGGGATAACGACAAGACAATTGAGGAATGGCTTAAAACTTGGCACAATGGCTCACAAGTGTTCAAGAAATGTGCTGTCTTTTTGCACATTGCTCCACCATGCCTGCACAAACACTCACATCCCTTGTTTTCCAAACAATATGGTGTTTGGACATGCACTTTCCACACTAGCCAGCTTCGGTCTAGGGTAGTAGGGTGTAACGCGTCTACCCCGGCAGGATAGCGGCAACACAATTGAGGAATGAATTAAAACTTGGCACAATGGCTCACAATGGCACACCAGACATTTATATACTTAAATGCACAATGATGGCATCCTTGGGCATGCCTTTGGCATGGTAGAAAACTAAAATCTAGGGTTTTAGGGCAGTTTTGGACAAGTACGGACGAATCGTCAGGCTAAGTGTTCAAGAAATGTTCTTTCCTTTTGCACATTGCTCCACCATGCCTTCACAAACACTCACATCCCTTGTTTTCCAAACAAGATGGTGGTTGGACATGCACTTTCCACACTGGCCAGCTTCGGTCTAGGGTAGTAGGGTGTAACGCGTCTACCCAGCGGGATAGCGGAAAAACAATTGAGGAATGGATTAAAAATTGGCAAAATGGCTCACAATGACACACCACCCACATATATCACTTCAATGAGCAACGATGGCATGCTTGGACATGCCTTCGACATGGTAGACGGCTAAAATGTATGGTTTTAGGGCAGTTTTGGACATTTACAGACGAATCGTCAGGCCAAGTGTTCAAGGAATGTGCTCTCCTTTTGCAGATTGGTCCACCATGCCTTCACAAACACTCACATACCTTGTTTTCCGAACAAGATGGTGCTTGGCCATGCACTTCCTACACTGGCCAGCTTTGGTTTAGTGTAGTAGGGCAACGCGTCTACCTGGGCGGGCTAGCGGCAAGACAATTGAGAAATGGCTTCAAACTTGGCACAATGGCTCACAATGACACACCACACACTTATATCACTTCAATGAGCAATGCTGGCATGCCTGGGTATGCCTTCGGCACGGTAGATGGCTAAAATCTAGGGTTTTAAGGCAGTTTTGGACAAGTACGGACAAATCGTCAGGCCAAGTGTTCAAGGAATGTGCTCTCCTTTTGCACATTGCTCCACCATAATTTCACAAACACTCACATACCTTGTTTTCCAAACAAGATTATCGTCGGATTGATGACTGGTACGCCATGAGGGGGTCCTCGAGGCATGTGGAAGAGAGGGGTGTGAGATGTATGGTGTTCCAAGACGGTGAGCACACAAGTTTACCCAGGTTCAAATCCGCCGGCTTTGTACTGATCCTACTCCTGCTAGTAATCTAGTAATACGGCAGAGCCGGAATATGGGTTACAAGGGTTTTGCCTGTGCGAGTTGAGATTGTAGACTATTGTGAGGGTGCCCTAAAGGATTTCCCTAGGACGGCTTATATAGATATCCGGCCTAGGGTTATAGGAGAGATCCATCCGGCTATGACGAAGAGTCGGTTACAGAGTACATCTTGAACTACAAGTAACACGATGGGCCTATGTCGGTAAGTCTTCTGGGCTTTCCCGTAGCCGGATTGGACTCCGTGTCTTCTCCCTGACTAGGCCACTCGTGAAGAAAAGCTCTAACCCGAAGTGGGCCACCCTGGTCAGTGAGGCAAAGTGAGGATACCCAGAAAGGATATTTCCAACAGCAGCCCCCGGAAGCCTGCATGATCCAAAGTCGGATTTCATCATCGTCTAGCTTGATCTTCGGCTTGTAGAGTCGTGAAGGGTTCCTGAAATTTCAAAAAATAAAGGAGTAGATCTGAGTCTCAAATGAGCCGGACCTATGAATATGTTATTCGGGTTTCTAGCTCGAAATTCAAACTAAGCCGGAACTTGGTCTCTGGTGTAACCTGACACTAGTCATGGTCAAGTCACGTCACTGACAGACATTTCCTGTCAGCACGACCGTTGGTGGGTCCACCTTTCGCGGAACCGAGGCTCCGTTTCAATGCGTGCATGGAGATCGAGGCGGCATAATCATCGCACGGGGGTTTTCCAGTTCCTTCCACAATGTGTGGCATGTTTATTGTAGCGTTTACATGAATCTTGATGCGGCTGGAGGATATAAGTTGTGAGAATCTCTTTCCCCATCTTCTTCACCAGCACTTGCATCGTTTCCTTCTCCCCTACGCCTCCCCACGAACCTACTGCTCCTCTGATCCCTAGAAAACCTCCAGCGCCGCCCATCCAAGGTCACCGGTGCACAAAAAATGGCTTCAGCATCATCCTCCGGTACGGCGGCGACGGCAGCGGCGGCGGAGAAGGAGAGCAATCGCGGGGTATGGATCCCGTGCATCCTTGACAACAAGAAGCTCTGCGTCATGGAAGAAGAAGGGCTCCTCCACGCTGGTGACTGGCGGAGCGGTTTCAGCGAAACCATCCCCAACCCTCGCAACGACGAGCAGGTTCACTTTGGCACTCACCTCGATAGAGGTTTGAGCTTTCCTCCCTCAGATTTCTTCTTTGAGGTTATAGATCATTATGGAGTTCAACTCCATCATCTCCCCTCGAACTCTCTCTTAGAGATCAGCGTGTACGCATCTTTGTCCAAGGGGTATCTCGGCATTAGGCCGAGCCTTATTCTTTTCCGGTATTACTTTCATATCCGGAGAAATTCCATCACTGCCGGTAATCCTTATATTACCGGTAATATTAGTTTTTCGGTTAGACGAGAGCGCGTCTGTCCTCGGATTATGGCCAGTGAGTCGGTCAAGCAATGGCCGTCCACTTTTTTGTATCACCAAGATATTCCCGCTCCTAGCAAAGCTACTGCTTTGCCGGCTTTCGTCGATGGTGCCACCACGCCCCAAGAGTCCTGGGACATAGATGCGCCGACTCTCAGTGACGATCTGCTTCTTGCCAAGAGGCGGATTGAGTATTTGATGAAGCACAAGTGCCTGAAAGGGTCCGATTTAGTTCCATCTGGGTGGCACACCGGATCCAGCCTCTTCAACATCATGGAGATCGACTGATGCTCTCCATCGCATCGTCGAAGAAAGATTCCCTCCGAATCAGCCCCAAGGCCTACTCGGTAAAAGATTATGTATGCCAAATCAAATGGCTGATAAGGGAGCGGATTGAGAGGAAGATTCCGGAGCTGTCCTTGGACATGCATACGTCGGAAGATCCCGTAGTGCCGGTAAGCTTCCAGCAACAACTTGTATTATGTGCTCATCTTTATATTATTTTGCAATACTGAGATATCTCTTCTTTTCAGCTTGCCGACCTCCGCGAGTTGGAGCTTGCTCCGGGCGAGGGATATCCTCCTGAGTTTTCTCAGGATGAGGGAGAGTTGGTTCCACTACCGGATGTTATTCCTCGAAAGCGCAAAGCTCCGACAGTGGCTATTGGCACAAAGGAAGTGCCTATTGTGAAGAGGTAATCTTTCCTCACAAGGTCTTTTACTATATGTCTTAATTCTTTCTGCGATCTAATGTTTTTTGTTCTATTACCTTCCCAGAGCTAAACAGCTCATCAAGGGCAAATGGAAAGGGGTTGCCTCGAAGCCTCTATGCCACCGGGCTGAACTTGGTTTCTCCTACCATAGCTCCTCCGACTCCTACCCCTCATCCTTCTGCAGCGCCGGAGATTACTCCATCTCCGACCGTTGCAGAAGATCCGGCTCAATCAGCAGAGCCAGTGATCCTCGGATCACAGACTGGCGTCACCATGGGTGACTCGGGTTTTGATAAGGGTGAACCCTCTTTGGGTAATGATCCCTTGGCAGAGGTCTTTGCTGACAATCTCCTCAATAATCCGGGTCTTGCCAAGTTTGGCCTTTCTCGGAAATCTGTGGAGAAGATCCAACGGCTGGCCCGGCAATGCCTAGAAAGCCGGACTATCTCTGCCGAAGAAGAAGCACAAGAAGCAAAGGACATCAAGTACTCTCAACTTCTTGAACAAGTTCATCTTCGCGACGAGAAGCTGAGGACTGGCGAGCTTCTGACTGCACCAGTGATCCCCCTAACCCTCGCCGAGAAGGTTACCACCGAAGTGAACATGAGCCTGAAGAAACTCACTCATGAACAACATGTAAGTCGGAATTCCAACTCACCTTTTACTTTATTTCATATCATATCCTCTAGCCCCCAAGCATGAAGTTGGATAGACACACCGGATTTATGCTTCCTTAGGATGCCAAAGAATGAACTAGTGTAGCCCCCATGGCTCGTGCTGATATTAGCAAAAAATATTAGCCCGAGTCTTTAGTAGACTTCTAACTCTGGGTATTCTCACTTACATAAAGTTAATTCATATAACCAGGATTTATTGAAGAATATATGTAACAAGCGGAGAGAAATCAGAGCTCTCCGACTTGAAAATGCTCAACTGAAAGTATCCAGGGATGAGGATGAAGGTAAACATTCTAGATCTCAAACCTTGCCTTTTATTTCATAGTCGAATTTTTTGTTCAACTTCTGTTCTTTTGACTTCAACACTGGTGAAACAATCCTATGCTATGATCGAGGAGGCCGGGAATCTGAAAACCCTGGAGGTGGAAAACAAGGACCTCCGCCAAGAGCTGAATAAGATTAAGGCGAATCATGAGAAGAGCATTGCTCAAGTTCTCGAGTCCTCCTCCATGGCGACCGAGGAGCGTGATCGTAAGATTGCGCTCCAGGATAAGAAAATCTCGGATCTCAGTAGTGACTTGTTCAGAGAGAGGGATATTGTCGAGGCACTCCGGGCTGAACTCTAGAGTCTCCGGGAGGAGAATACCAAAGTCCACGATGCCATCTTTGGTGTGTTTCCTTCTTTCTGACTTGTCCACATCTTCTGACTCTTTGGAGTCCGGATTTATTTGATTAACCCCTTTGCATTACATGCGCAGGTCCTCTGACTTACTAGACTCAGCCTCTGCCGAATCTTGGACTAGCCGGCTTACTCAAGTCGGTGATTTTCTGCATGACTTCCGCCAATCCATCGAGGATATTGGCGAAGTTCTCAAGGTTCCGGAAATGCATAGCATGTCTGGCTTTGAAGTGCGAGATAAGGCCAAGGAGATGCCCCAGCTCATCCAAGACTGGAACATGTCCTACGTGCAAACCGTAGCGTAGAACACTCTCACCATGGTCATGAGCCACCAAGGAAGCATGGAGATCTGGCAAGTGACCAGAGGGTATTCTACTTTGGACGAAGACGGTGAGAAGCAGGACATCAAAGCCATCATGGACTCCTACGCCGGATACGGGTGCCACATAGCTGACTTCACCAGCTATGATACTCCCTTCTTCACTCCCGTAGAGACACCGCCTCCGTCCGTCGAAGAAACCGGTGAAGCTTCTGACGACGAACAAACCATCTCAGATTTGAACGTCTTGGAAAGATACTAAAGCGAGGCTAATGTTTCTAGCGAGCCGATAGCTCCTTCTTCCCCTGCATCGTAGAGCATCATAACAAACATTGTATTATTCTGAAAACAATCCGGGTTGTAAATAAGTAGTATGATACTTTTTGCTAGTGCTAAGTTTAAATATATCCATTTAACACTTTTGGCTTTATAATTTTCGTGCCTGATATTTTCATAAGAACTTATGTTTTCTGTCTGTACTTATCGCTTATCTGGCTTTCGGCCTCATCCCTTTGATGAGCCGGCCAACCTTTAGCACGGAAACTTTGCCGAGCAATGGAGCTTAATTGCTAAACCAGTTTAAACTCGGACACAAAGCCAACTTCCAGTAGCAACAATTCACTACTCGGAAAATGCCCGCATCCGGCAATCAGACAAATAACCAAAGCACAGACTATAAGATTTAGATTGATACCCAAATGTAGCAATTTTAGGATCGGAAATCTAGACCAGAACAAACATGAGCATAAAGTACTTTCAAGTATTCTGGGATTTTCGACTATGACATGGTCATTCGGAAATAAGATGGTAAAAAACTTCTCAGATTATTTTTGAGGCAACCAACACTTTATTTCTCATTGAACATGTACACATATATGATTACAAAGAAAAATAAACTAAGAATAAAAGGGACATAGTTGAGCAATATTCCATGGTCTGTCTAATTCATTTGGGTCTGTACTGCCTCCAGCTCTCTTTCTTTTCTTAGTAGCAGGTCTTTTTTTGACAGGCCGCATATCAGTTAGGTATTAAGAACCATTGTGCATTACTCGACTAACTAAAAATGGTCCTTCCCATATTGGGAAAGTTTGTGCTTTCTTTGCTGCACAAGTCGGAAAACCAAATCGCCCTTATTGAAAGACCGGTTTGTGACTCTCTGGCTATGATACTTGCGTAACTTTTGCTGCTAGGCTGTTGATCTCATCTCAGCAATGACGTGCACTTCTTCGACTAAGTCGAGATCATTTTGTCGAGAAATTTTGGCATCCTCTTCAATATACGCGGCAACTCTAGGAGAAGTGTGAATCAAATCACTAGGAAGAACTGCTTCTGCGCCATAGACCAAGAAGAATGTGTGTATCCGGTTGACCTGTTTGGAGTTGTTCGCAAACTCCATATTACAGAAGGTAAATCCTTTGCCCAAGCCCCTGCAACACGTCATAGTGGTGCTTCGAGTCTTGGTTTTAGGCCTTGTAGGATTAAACCATTTGCTCTTTCGACTTGTCCATTAGCTCGTGGATGTGCGACTGACGCAATGTCAAGCCGGATATTTTGTTCATTGTAGAATTCGGCAAGCTCTCCCATAGAGAAATTACTCCCGTTGTCCGTGCTAATGTTATGCGGATAATCGTATCGGATTATGACATCCTCGACAAATCTTCTGGCGGTTGCTCCATCACAACTAGTGACGGGTTTAGCCTCAATCCATTTTGTGAATTTATCCACCATCACTAAGAGATGAGTAAATCCACTTGGAGCCCGTTTAAACGGTCCTACCATGTCAAGCCCCCAGACCGCAAAAGGCCATCTTATAGGTATTGTTCGTAGCTGACCAGTTGGAACGTGAGCTTGCTTGGTGTACTTTTGGCAGCCTTTGCACGTCTTGACCAGACGTTCGGCATCTGCCTTGGCTGTAAGCCAGAAAAAACCATGTCGGAAAGCTTTTGCCACTAGAGATTTGGCTGCAGCGTGGTGACCACACTCGCCTTCGTGGATCTCTTGTAAGATTTCCACTCCTTCTTCCGGAGATACACAACGCTGAAAAACCCTAGATGCACTCTGCTTATAGAGCTCACCACTAGGTATAGTGTAGGCTTTTACTCGCCGAACGATCTGTCGGCTCAGAACTTCGTCTTCAGGTAATTTTCCATCTACCAAGTAATCAAGGTAGGGTTAAGTCTAGCTGGGAATCAAAGCCAGAACTGCTACTAAAGGTGAGTCGGATTTGGTCGGATATTCCTCGTCCACTCCTTTTATAGAGGGAACTTTGAGGTGCTCTAAAAAAGCGCCACCTGGAACCTTTTTCCGAGCAGAGCCTATTTGAGATACTACATCTGCTTCCTCATTTTCTGTTCGAGGGATGTGTGGAACTTCAAACCCTTCAAACGATTTAGATAGTTCATCCACGATAGCTCTATATGCTGCCATGTGTTTATTTGCATTACAGATATTCGACACTTGTTGAGCAACAAGATCTGAATCTCCATAACACATTAAACGTTGGATGCTAATGTATTTAGCAATCCGGATTCCATGCAGTAGTGCTTCATACTCAGCAATGTTATTCGTTGTCGTGAAGTGGATCTGCAGTTCATAGAAAAGTTTATCTCCTTGGGGTGATTTGAGCACCACGCCAGCCCCCGAGCCCCCGAGCGCTTTAGACCCGTCAAAATGTAAGGTCCAGTATTCCGACTCTGGAAGGGTCATGTTCTCCGTTGTCTCTATCCAATCAGCGACAAAGTCAGCGAAGATTTGGGATTTGATTACTGTATGAGGTTTGTACTCAATGTCAAAAGTTGAAAGCTCTATGACCCATTTTGCGACGCGTCCTGTGGCATCACTGTTGTTGATTATGTCTCTCATGGGAGCTGTGCTCACCATGGTAATTGGATGTTCCTAAAAATAATGTCATAACTTACGAGATGCTAAGAACACACCGTAAGCCAGCTTAAGATAGTGTGGATATTGCTGCTTTGATTCAATTAAGACCTCGCTATGATAGTAAGTCGGACGCTGCACCAGGTGTTCCTGATTTTCCTCCGGTCTCTCCACTACCATAACGATACGGACGACCTTGTTTGTCGCAGCGAAATACAGTAACATCGGTTCCTTTGGTTCCGGTGCTGCAAGGATTGGAGCAGATGAGAGTACTGCTTTCAGGTCTTGTAGCACAACTTCAGCTTCATCAGTCCAAACGAATTTTTTGGTCTTTTTCAGGAGCTTGTATAGTAGTGCGGCTCTTTCACCAAGCTGGCTTACAAACCGACTGACTGTGGCAATGCAACCAGTTAGTCTTTGAACGTCCTTCATACGAGTTGGCCTAGAAATGTTGAGTATAGCCTTGATCTTTTCCCGGTTACCTCTATGCCTCTTTGAGACACGATAAAACCCAACAATTTTCCGCTGGAATTCCAAAGAAACATTTCTTCGGGTTAAGCATTATGTTGTATTTTCGTATATTGGCAAACGTTTCCTCCAAGTCGGAAATCAAGGTTTCCTTCTTTTTAGACATCACCACAATATCATCCACATATGCATGTACATTGCGTCCAATTTGGTCGTGGAGGCAACGCTGCATAGTGCGCTGGTACATAGCTCCTGTGTTCTTGAGCCCAAAGGGCATCGTAACAAAACAGAAGGTTTTGAAGGGGGTTATGAATGAAGTTTTGACTTTGTCAGATTCCTTCATCCGGATTTGGTGATAACCAGAATATGCGTCGAGAAAACATAGGAGTTCCAAGCCTGCTATAGAGTCGATAACTTGATCAATCCTAGGCAGAGCAAACGGATCTTTGAGACAAGCCTTGTTCAAGGCAGTATAATCAACACACATCCTTAAATAAGTGGTGTCCTTTTTAGGGACCATTACAGGATTGGCCGACCATTCAGTGTGGATGGCCTCTTTTATGAATCCGGCTAACTCGAGCCAGGCTAGTTCCTTTGCTATTTCCTTACGCTTTTCATCACCGAAATGTCGTAGGGACTGTTTGACGGGTTTAGCATTCGGGTGTACATTTAGAGAGTGCTTGGCAAGTTCCCTAGGTACTCCGGTCATGTCAGATGGCTGCCATGCAAAGATATCTTGATTTGCTTGGAGGAACTTGATGAGCGCACTTTCCTATGCGCTATCTAGGCCTACACCTATCTGGGTCACCTCGGAGGGGTCATCATCCTTGAATGGCATCTTCTTTGTCTCTTCTGATGCCTTGAACTCCGGATTCGGCTTTGTCACCTCCTTCTTTGTTGCGGGCATCTCGGACGGATCGATGGTCTTCTTGATCTCCTGGTACTCCTGGGCATGCAACACGGCTTCAGCAAAGGCGGCATTTCCGTCCTCGCACTCTCTCCCCTTCTTCGGGTCTCCCCTGATAGTGATCATGCCGTTGGGACCTGGAATTTTCATCATATTGTAAATGTAACACGGATGAGCCATAAAAGCCCAGTAAGCCAGACTTCCGAATAAAGCATGATACGCGCTCTTGAACGGGACCACTTCGAAGGAAAGTGCTTCCGTCCGATAGTTCTTTGGAGTTCCAAAGGTCACATCCAAAGTGATTTCTCCTAGGGAATTTGCTTGTCTTCCTGGGACAACTCCATGAAAGATCACAGAGCTGTAATTCAGCTGGGTCTCCGAGATTTTCATCCGGCATAGTGTTTCGACATACAGGGTGTTAATGCTGCTGCCGCCGTCCATGAGAGTCTTGGAGAAACCATAGCCATCAATAAGTGGATTGACGACTAAGGCGTATTTTCCTTGCCTATGCAACTTAGGCAGATGATCAGCATGGTCAAAGGTGATTGCCACTTCCGACCAGTCCAGGAATTGGGGGACAGCCGGAATAGTCGCGTTGAGCTCATGCAGAACTGCTTTCTTGACCTTAGCTAGTTGAGATCCGAGGAAGGTGACGTAAGCGTCCTTCTTTGTCAGGAAGTTTTTCTTTCCCTTCAGCTTGGGATTTTAAGCATCAGCTTCCTCCATGTCAGAATCTTCCTTGGTCTCTTTATCTTTTTCAGGATTCTTCTTTCCCTTCTTCCGCTTGGCCCTGTAGCCAGCAGTATCATCTTTCTTGATGTCATCATTAAAACGACACTCGGTGTTTGTGTGAGACGAGCCCCCATTGGCATCTAAGTGATGCACACATGGGTTATTGGCAATGTCGGCCTAGGAGTAGGTTTTGTCAGGTTGCTGGTCTCCTCTACCCTGGACCCTTGATGTCCCACGACCGCGTCCGCGGCCACCACCGTGTCCTCCTTGTCCTCCAGACCCTAAAGTAGCAGTGACCACTGTTGTTTCCGCGTTGGGTTTTTCTTCTGAGGTATTCTTGCGCTTCTGAGCTTGCTACTTTGGTTGTTTTGCTGACTGTGGCACACTTGGGGCGTTCAGTAATCCTCTGCGTCGTCGTTAGCATCTGCATACTTTCTCGCGGTTTCTATCATCTCTCCCAAATCAGTTACCTTGTCGCACTTCAAGCAATGACCTAGTAAATCAATTGGGAGTCCTGCAATGAAAGCTTCAATCACAGTTTGGTCATTTACCCCTTCATAGGAGTTCTTAGTGTCGATCCATCGTTCGAGATAATCTCGGCAAGTTTCTCCAGCTTTCTAGGTGCAACGTTGTAGGTCTCCTACCGTAAAGGGCCTCCGATATGTGCCTTCGAAATTCCGAAAGAACGCGCTTTGCATATCATACAAGTTGTGGATGGTGTTCTCCAGAAGTTCATTGAGCCATGATCGTGCCATCTTCAGCAACATGAGTGGGAGATGTTGGGTTGCGACCAGGATATTTCTGCCTTTGGCGATCCAGAAAGCTTGGAAAAATTCCTGGAGCCAAGTATCTGGCCGAGCTACACCATCGTAGGGTTGGATGTGTCTTGAGATAGCGAATCCTTCCGGGAATTTTGTTGCTCTTATGCGTGGTCCGAAGCATTTTTGGCCCACGTATATATCATCGTTTTCGTAGCTCCGCGCCTCTATGCTGGAATTAATCCTGTGTCTTGCGTCACATGGGGATAGAGATCGTCTTGATTGACGGCTATGGCTGCGGTGCCTTGGATCCGGACTTCGGCTTCTGCCACCACCTCCTCCGCCATGACGCCCTCCTTGGCCTCCTTGGGAGCCATTGTGATGGCTACTTGGTGGAGAGGGTGGAGCAGCTGGATTGTTTCCGGCTGATCGCCGGCCTCTGTCCGGAACGTCATTATTTTGGTTCCGAGGAGGGTCTTCATTACGATGATCCCCCTGCCGGCTTGAATCGGCACGGTGTCCGTTGTTCCTTCGTCCATCGTTCCCATTGCGGTGGGGTTCAGCTAGACGGCTTGTATGTCTAGGAGATGGCATTGTTTGTCGGTCCTCCTCCCGATGCTTCTCTTTGTCTTCTTCCCTGCGATCGTTCGACTCTCACCGGGGAGGATTTCCGGATACAGGGCAGCGATCGCCTCTTGCTCGGCAGCTGGAGCAACGTTGCGCCAGTCGCATGTAGCTCTGTGATGTTGTCCTGACGATCCAGTTCTTGAGTGGTTGTCTTCCCGACGGTCGGAATGGTGATGCTGTTCTGGAGCCTGTTGGGGTCTTATATCGTTCTAGGCCGGATCCGTGCGGCATTGGTCGGATTGAGAGACTAGTTTTCCGCTTCCAGATTTCGTGGCCTTCTGCTGTTCCAGACCCTTGGTGAGTAGCTTGATGCCCAATCGAACCTATTCCGGGCATGGATTATTTGCCAGGATGTCTCGAGCAGCGGCAGTGTTTTGCACTGGTGTTGGATACACCAGATCTCCCTTTCTATCGAGACGAGTCATCCCCGGTTCTCCCTCAAAGAGAACCTTACGTACTTCCAGAAATTGATTGTCATGTGTATGTCATTTCCGGTTCTTCTGATGTTGCAAAGAGATGAGCTTCCCCGCCTTGGCCATGCGCTTCTTCTCTTCCTCGATGTTTTTGGCTTCATCCATGAGTACTTGGCGACGCGCTTCTAGGGCTTGGTCCCTTCGTCCAATTCCGCAGCAGTTACTTCTGTGGTTATAGGGATAAGTGTGGTTAATGCAGCGTCGATGAGCTAATGGGCACCTGCAATGACCATGTGTCCATCCACCGACTCTTCTTTGGGCTCGTCTGGGATAAGTGCTCCATCCAAGTCTTCCTCATATTCCTCGGCAATCACCTCCTCTGCTGGAAGTTCCTTTGTCGGGGTCTTATTCTTCTTGTTCTTCTTCTTTGCCTTCTTGGCAGCGCCGGTAGCAAAGACGGCTTTGGGTCCGTTTCCCGGAGTCAAGCTCTGATTAGTACTTTCAGACATTTGGACCTCGGGATTATCTCCGGTATCCATGTCATCCTGCGCTTTGGGAGAGTTTTCTCCAGATCCTTCATCCATGGCTTCTCCTTCTTCTGCAGCCTTGGAGTTGTACTCCTCTTCATATTCCGTGGAGAACCTTCGGAAATTTGCCGATGTCATCGAGTCATCCGAGGCTGCGGGTAAGTCGGTGTTTGTTCCGATCACCTCCAGCACTGAGTCAGTGTTGTCTCCAGCATTGGCAGAGCCGGATCTGGATACAACATATCCGACAAAGTGCGATGCGTGGGTCCTGAGGTAGTTGCGGCTCTCCTCGTGGGGTTCCTCGAAGATCTTGATGGTTTCGAGAACCTCATCCACGCTTGCGTCTTGCATCATCATGTGCCTCAACATGTGCCTCACGAACGGTTGATCTGCTCCGGCGTTGGCAGGGCCGGAAACGAGGTTGTTGTTGTGATCCTCCTGGATTTTGACCTCAGCAGGTGGATCGATCTAGGATTCGACCTTGCTAGGGAGGTCCACTCCAGATTCGACCTGAACCGCAAGATCTGCTTCAGGCTCAGATTTCTCCACTATCTCCATAGCTGTGGGCTGGGTGGGATTAGGGTTTTCTAAGATCCGGAACTCTTCTGCCTCTGCGGACAAAGGGGACCCAGAAATTTCTTCTGCCTCTATCATCACCGCTGGGGTGGGTGTGACAGGTTCAGTGAATCCGATGTACACATCGATCTCGCCGAAAGACATGATGGTATAGGTAGTCACGGCCTCCCTAGCCGGAATTCAGGTGTTGTCGAGAACGATGAGAGGGATGTCACTGGCGTAGAGGATGCGACCGGCGGTGATAGTCTCGCCGATTCTGATTATTTCAGATTCCGCTTGGAACGCAGATCCGAAGCTCACTCGCCCCACGGTGGGTGCCAACTGTCGTCGGATTGATGACTGGTATGCCATGAGGGGCTCCTCAAGACGTGTGGAAGAGAGGGGTGTGAGATGTACGGTGTTCCAGGATGGTGAGCACACAAGTTTACCCAGGTTCGAATCCGCTGGCTTTGGACGGATCCTACTGCTGACTCGTGTAATAACGAGCTCGTTGGGGAACCCCAAGAGGAAGGTATGATGAGCACAGCTGTAAGTTTCCCTCAGTTATGAAACCAAGGTTATCAATCCAGTAGGAGCAAGGAAACACCTCAAAGGTGTTGCTAGCTGGACTTTGGCAGGGCACACTACCGGTGTCAGCAACAACGTGGAGACCTGCACAACACAACCATAGAAATCTGTCCCCAACTTATGATGAGGTTGTCAATCTCACCGGTTTTGCTGAAAACAAAGGATTAAACGTATCGAGTGGAAGAAAGTAATAGTTTGTAGAAAGTAAACACAAAGCAGTAAACAGTTGATTGTAGATTAATGGTAAAAGAAAGGACCGGGGTCCATAGTTCAATAGTGGTGGCTCTCCTTAAGATAGATGACATGTTGGGTGAACAAATTACAGCAGGGCAATTGACAAACATCGAGAAAGCATACAAGCATATACTACTCATCTTGACTCCTTTGAGATTCGATTGGGCATTACAATATTATACATAGACCGTAATCCAACTGCATCTATGACTAATAATCCACCTTCAGATTATCATCCGAACCCCCTCCAGTATTATGCTGCAAGCAAAGGATAATTGCATTATGAATTGCGTGTAAAGTAAACAATACGATTGTTCTATGAACCAAGGATTGTTGTTTTCTCCCTAGTAGCAACAACACATCTAGTACCTTAGAGATTTCTGTCACTTCCCCATATTACTAGAGGCATGAACCTACTATCGAGCATAAATACTAACTCTTGGAGTTGCTAGCATCTACTTGGCCAAGATAGCTACTAACAACGGAAAGCATGCAAGATCACAAATAACAAAGACATGATAGAATCAATAATCAATCTGAAATAGCATCTCAATATCCATCGGATCCTCGCAAACACAACATGCAGAATTACAAATAGATGATCTTGATCATGAACGGAGCTCACAAGATCTAGACATGAAAGCACAAAGGAGGAGAACCAGCCATCTAGCTACTACATGGACCCGTAGTCTAGAGATGAACTACTCACGCATCACACCGGAGGCTTGCATGATGATGAAGAAGGCCTCCGTGGTGACTTGTCTCCGCAAGGTGCCGAAGAGCTTCAGATCCCTCCCGATCTAGGGATGGAGATGATGACTATAGACTCTTCGTGGAATTTTGATCGGTACTTAGGGTTTACAGATCGGAGGCAATATAGCGGCGAAATGAGAGGCCGAGGGGGTGCCTAGGGCAGCCAGACCACCCTTGGCGCGGGCCAGGCCTGGCCGCGCGGCCAGGTGGTGTGGCCGGGCCCTAGTCCCTCTTCGTCTCATATTCTGGCTCCAGGTGTCCCTCGGTGAAAAACTGACTTTGGCTTTTGCACCATCCAATTCCGAGAATATTCATTTTCTGACTTTCTTGGAACCAAAAACAGCAAAAAACAGGCAGCTGGCACTATGGCTCTTGTTAATAGGTTAGTCCAAGAAATCATATAAAAAGTACTCCAAAGTGTGGACAAAAAATAAGAAAGTAGATAAAACCAAGCATGGAACATCAAAAATTATGGATACGTTAGCAACGTATCAACATCCCCAAGCTTAACTCCTGCTCGTCCTCGAGTAGGTAAGTAATAAAAAGAAAGAATAATTTTTGAGGTGACATGCACCATCATAAACTTGATCAAAGTATTTGTAAAACAATGATAGCTGGGATCATAGTACTTCAATCATAACATGAAAGACAAAGTTCTAACAATAAGGCAAAGCAACTATGTTGCAACATGAAAAGGCACAAATAAAAGATTCATGAATAACAATGCTTTGCAAGATGTTTGTTTGTTTCACATAAAGAAAACATAGCATAGTGGCATTCAGGTTGTCCCTCATAGAGTAGCAAACATAAATGCATAGGACACCTTCAAAGTTCATAAGAGTGACTAGATACAAATAGTTTAAAACAAGCAATATCAAAGCTATGCATCAATCAACAAGTCTTGGGACAATGCACATAGAACTAAGAATGGCCACTATGCTCTCAAAGTAGGTGCATAAAGATAGAAAGTGGAGACTCAAAATAAAAGTTAAAGAAAGGCCTTCATAGAAGGAAGTAGGGATTCAAGTCTCATAAAGAGCTTCCAAAAATTATGGTACTTATTAGCTTTCAGCTCTCATTGCCCCTATCATAAGCATCTTGAAGGTGATTAAGGTTAAAGTGACATAACTAAGAGGATATGCTTGACAAGTTATAAGCCAAAATCTCATGCCCCTTACTTACGAAGACCGAACCTCATGCTACTCAACTTTAGTCACAAGTAAGCTCTTGTCATTATAAGTACATATGTATCATAGAGAACCGCCAACGGGGTACCCCTTGCACATGATACAGGAGCTATCCCATAGTCAAAATGACAAGGCAAGCAAACAATGAGCATCTCAGCGATCTTTTTATTTGCTACTTTCATAGGTTTTTATTAAGGATGCTTCATAGAGTGCTCATTATGGTTATGCTGCAAGTTTCCACCATGATTAGGCATGGCTTAGGCTAGTGGCCCAGGCGTTTCACTAACACAAATACAAACACCATGATCTTACAAGTTCCTCTATTATTTCACACCGCTGGGATCCATAAGCAAAAGAACATGATATCAACGGGGTACAAAGTACAAGTGCAATGTTGAAAGCGTCCCCCATGATACATGGTTCTGCTAACTTCAACTCATAAAGCGCAAGCATATACGCAACAAAGATGGACGCAATGGTTCAAGTTTATTAAATGCGAGAAAAGTAAAGTGTGCCATCAAGTTCGTGAGAGCTTCAATCACTAGTTTTCTCATAACAAGTTTAATTCGGAAGGTAGAAAAAAACATGAATATACTTGGAATAGCATATGCGAATAGGTAGGTATTGTGGACTCTTTGGAATAACTTGGTTTTAGGAGGTAGATGCATGAGTAGAACTCATACTTGGTTATGGAGGCTAGCAAAAGACTAGGAGCGACCAACTAAGAGAGCAATAATGGCCATAATCATGCAGAGCGACAAAACATCATTGATCAAAGCATAAAGTGATACTACAAGTTGAAAAAAGGATCATAAAGGCTATGGTCTTGGGATAGTCATAACATGGTGTGAGCATGTGCCAAGTCAACCCAAATAAAGCATCAAAGGAGAATACCACAATACTATGCTTTAATATGCTAAAACAACGCATGATTCTTTCAAGGCACATTAAGCAATCTCAATTGTTTATAACATGTAATGCTACAACAAAGAATACTAAGCATAAAGCCAAAACCATATCAAGCATGGCATGACAAAGCATGAGCCATAGTCAAAAACAAGCTCTCTCTCTCTACCACTTAAGCATGAACTTTCCTACTCTTTTCCAATCCAAACCAAACTATTTGAAAACCAATGTACGAAAGAGGGGGTCCAACCAATTTATTCAGCAAACTAAGAAAACCAAGCAAACGAAAACCAAAACGAAAAACAAAAAAGAAGATGCTCCAGGAACAACACAACTGTGCATGAAACAATAAAAATGAAGTATTTGGAAGAAACCTGGGATTTTTATTGATGAAGAAGGGGATGCCTTGGGCATCCCCAAGCTTTGACGCTTGTACTTCTTAGATATTTCTTGGGGTGACAGGCGTGGCATCCCCAAGATTGAGCTTTAGTCCATCCTTCATATCATTACTTATTCCGTCCATACACCTAAATTTTTTTCTTCATACAAAACTTCACACAATCTTTATTAGCAACATTAGTGCATTCAAGATAATAGGTCTTTAGGTTCAGTTCCAACACCAATAAAACATCCATTAAAACACTAGCTACTGTATCACTTTCCTCAAAAATCTCAATTCCCCAAAAGAACTCGAAAAGGAACCAACAAGAAGCAAATGCAAATAAAGGCAGAAATCTGTCAAAACAGACCAGTAGGCAATGAAGAATTTTTTCGAATACCTTGTGTTGCTCATATCAAAAAGTGTTGAACTAGCGAAAGTTAGATAACAACATTGGGCAGAAGCACAAAAATTCACGCCTCAAAAGGACGTACAGAGATTTTACACGAATTTTTATGGTGAAGCACAAAAATCTGTTTCGGGACAGCAACTTTCCCAATCATTATTTCTCTCTCATTAGAGGTTACTCTTGGCACAAAAGGCAAGTAAACAGGATAAGGAGCGGTTATTACTGAAGTAATAACTTCCAAGACTCATCTAAAACTTTTGGGTTATCTCCCAATAAGTTCTTTTCTTTAACGCCTTTAAGTTAGGCATAAGAAGCAAGAAAAAGAATCAAGTGTTCTCAAATGAAGAAGCATTAAAACCAAATTTTGTTTTCATAGGAGAGACAAAAGAAATATTCTCTCTCTTCTTAGGGAAGTGTTCTATACCTTTCTTGAGTGGGAGTTGATATTTAATGGTGCCTTCTTTCATATCAATAATGGCACCAATAGTTCTAAGAAAAGGTCTTCCCAATGTAATAGGACAAGAAACATTGCACTCAACATCCAAAACATAGAAATCAACGGGGACATAGGCATTGTTAACCATAATAAGAACATCATTAATACTCCCCATGAGTTTCTTTTTAGCATTATCATCAAGTGGGACATTCAAATAACAATCTTCAAGTGGTGGCAAATCAAGCATATCATAAATCTTTCTAGCCATAATGGAAGCACCACTATCAAGATCACATAAAGCTTTAAAATCAAAATCATTAACTTTCATATCGATGATGGGTTCCCAACCATCTTCTTGTTTTTTAGGAATAGAAGCTTTATGTTTCATATTTTCTTCTTTAATCTTTATGAGAACATCAGTAATGTGTTTTGTAAAGGCCATATTCATAGCACTAGCTTTAGGACTTTTAGCAAGCTTTTGTAGGAACTTAATAACTTCAGAAATATTGCAACCATCAAGATCAAAATCATAATTATCATCTAAGGTAGTAGAGATATTACTAGCCTCAACACTAGTGGTAGTGATAGTAGAAACACTAATGTTTCTAGCAATTTCATCTTCTCTTTCCCACTTAGCATGCAATTCAGCTAATAGTCTAACATTTTCATCAATTCTAACTTGTATGGCATTAGTGGCAGCAAAGGGATTATCATTAGTTTCAGGTTTAGCAACCATTTTGTTAATCAAAGAGGATTGTGCTTCAGACAAAGATGCTATATTTCTTTCAGTATTAGAAAGTTTCAATTGCAAACTAGGAATTTCCCTATTCAAACTCTCGAGTTGATGGATAATATTCTTCAAAATGGTAGATTGTTCCACCATAGTTTTAGTAAATAATTTATTTTGCTCATATTGCATTTGCATGAAGTTCTTAGTGGCTCTTTCAACTTCTAAAATTATTCCTTCACTAGGTGACATGGGTATACCCTATAGGTACTCGAGCTTGGTATATACGGTTACATATAGGCTCACTTGCAATGCAAGGCAGGCTCAGATGGAAGGACTCGAGTAACGGACTCTCGATTGCTTGAAGATCAAGAAAAACTAAAGATAGAAAGTTTGAAGGAAAACCCTAACTTGTAACCGACTGCTACTCTCTACCCTGGAGACCTAGCCTATCTATATAAAGGCTAGGAGGTGGCGGCGGAGGATACGCCAACCCTAGTTTCCACAACCTTCGCAGATTACATCTCGCACCATTGTAACTTTCGACTTCTTCAATAATTCCACGAAAGGCATAAGCAGGAGTAGGGACCTCTACGAGGCCTGAACCTGGGTAAATCCTTTGTCCCCTGTGTGCTTGTTTGCTAGCCGATAGATGTCTCCAGCGCTCCCTCCTTCTCCAAAACCCAAGTCCATAACAATGGGCATTGATGAGTTAAACCCTCGTCATGCAGGAGGAACTCGCAAGACTGAAAGAGATGACAGACAACAGTCTGCCTCCCCTGAGTAGGCCAAGCTCACCTGATCTCTCCTTCGATTCATCTGTGCACACAAAGAAGGTGCAGGTCCATCCATCAGATCCTGCCAAAACGGCCCTCATCGCCAACAACTTGAGTCCCGCATAGGAACTCGCGCTCGTCGAATTCTTCCGTGAGCACTGGGAAATTTTTGCCTAGTGTCCTGCGGACATGCCAGGAGTTCCCAGAGAATTCGCCGAGAACGCACTCAACGTCAACCCCGACGCAAGGCCAGTCAAGCAAACAATCAGGTGACTGTCTGAGCCATGAGCGTAGGCAGTCGGAATGGAGATCAACAGACTCCTCGAGGCCAAATTCATACGCGAGATCAAGGAAAGCACATGGCTCGCCAATATGGTGCTGGTGCTAAAAAAGGACACGGATATCCTACGGATGTGCGTGGACTTCACTTCTTTAAACAAACACTGCCCAAAATATCACTTCCCGCTACCACGGATCGATCAAATCATCGACTCCACCGCTGGATGCGAGCGCCTCTGCTTCCTCGATGCCTACTCAGGCTATAACCAAATTCGAATGAAGGAGGAAGACCAGGAGAAGACCGCGTTCACAACGCCCTTCGGTGTGTTCTGCTACAACACAATGCCCTTTGGCTAAAAACGCGGGAGCCACCTACCAGCGATGCATGCAGGCTTGCCTCAAGGAACAACTAGGTCGCAACATCCAAGTCTATGTCGACGACATAGTAATCAAGACCAAAGAGGAAGCCTCTCTAATCGATGATTTACGCGAAACCTTCACCAACCTCGATTGCTACCGGATCAAGCTCAATCCAGACAAATGCGCCTTCGGCATACCATCTGTGCAGCTACTCGGATACTTCATCTCCGCGAGGGGGATCGAGGTGAACCCGAAGAAGATAAAAGCCATACTGGCCATGGAGAAGCCGAAGAACATAAGAGGCGTCCAGCAACTGGACGGATGAATCGTGGCCCTCGGTCGATTTATCAGTCGGATGGGTGAAAAGGCACCGCCCTTCTACCAGCTCCTCCACAAAACCGAAAAATTCGAGTGGACCAATGAAGCACAAGAAGCATTCGAAGATCTCAAGCGCCATATCCACTTCACGATGATCGTGACTCCACGAGAAAGGGAACCACTATTGCTGTACATCTCCGCCACCAACCAGGTGGTGAGCACGGTGCTCGTCATCGAGCGAGCCGAGGAAAACAAAGTCCACGGCGTACAACGCCCAGTATACTACCTTAGCGAGGTCCTCACGCCAACAAAGCAGCGGTACCCGCACTACCAGAAGCTGGCGTACAGCGTCTTTATGACTGCCCGGCGACTGCGCCACTACTTCCAGGAACACCCAATCGTGGTAGTCAACGACGCCCCGTTGGGGCACATCCTCAATAACCCCGACGCCACGGGGCGAGTCACGCTATGGGGAATAGAGTTGTCTCCACGAGACATCACATACGAAAAGCGCGACGCCATCAAGTCGCAAGTGCTCCCTGACTTCCTCGTGCACTGGATGGAGAACCAACTCCTGGAGAATCTAGATATGTCCTACCTTTGGACAATGCACTTCGATGGTTCCAAACGGAAAGATTGAGCAGGCGCAGGTGTCATATTGATATCACCTCAAGGTGACAAGCTGAAATATATCCTGCGAATGCAGTTCACAGCCTCAAACAACGAGGCTGAATACGAGGCCATGTTACATGGGATGAGGATGGAAAAAGTCTGTGGCGCCAAAAGGCTCATCATATATGGAGACTCCAAGTTGGTCGTCAATCAAACAATGCACGAGTACGACGCACTCAACGACAACATGATCGCGTACCGCGACCTCTACGACACACTCGAAGGAGACTTTGATGGTTGCGAGTTGTGACACATAGGTCGCGAAAGCAACGAGGAGGCGGACACACTCGCCAACATAGGCTCTACCTACGCCCCCATACCACCTGGGGTATTTCTTGAGCGCATATGCGAACGCTCCATCAAGCCAAAGGCCGTAGAGAAAAAACAAGCGCAGCAACGGACTCGGGGGATACACCACCCAATGAGCCAATGGCACTCAATGACTTGGAGCTAGACACAGGACTCGAGGGACCAATGAGCGTCATGATGATCGAACAATCTTGGACGCAGCCGTACATTACGTACCTCCTCGGCAAGAGACTACCAGACGATCTGACAGATGCACGACACATCGCTCGGCGCTCCAAGGAATTCACCGTTCTCAACGGCGAACTGTATAAGCGCAGCATCACAGGAGTGCTACAACGATGCGTCTCCCTGGCCGATGGAAGAGAAGTCCTCCTCGACATCCATGAAGGGACCTGCGGGCACCACGCCGGCAGTCGCGCCCTCGTTGCCAAAGCTCTATGAGCTGGATTTTACTGGCCCACGGCCATGCGCGACGCCAAGGACATAGTCCAAAAGTGCAACGCTTGTCAGCGATTCGCGGACAAGCCACATGCACCAGGCGCAGAACTACGGCCTATTCCATTGGCCTGGCCCTTCACACAATGGGGGCTTGACATGGTGGGCAAGCTCCCAAGGTCCTCGCAAGGAGGCTACGTCTACCTCTTGGTCGCAGTCGACAAGTTCACCAAGTGGATTGAGGCCACGCGAGTGACCAAACAATCAGGCCACAAGTCGTCAAGTTCTTCGAGTCCATTGTATCGCTTCATGCGTCAGCAGCATCATCACTGACAACGGGACGAAATTCACATCCAAGGAGTTCCAAGAATTCTGCGGAAACCTGGGGATCAACATCAGTTACGCCTCAGTCGCGCATCCACAGACCAACTATCAGGTGGAAAAAGCAAACGGGTTCGTCTGCAGCGGCATCAAGAAGCTTCTCCTTCGACCACTCGAACAAGCCGCAGGTTGCTGGCCAGATGAGCTCCAATCCATACTCTGGAGCCTACGTACAACTCCAAACAGCACCACGGGCTACACGCCATTCTTTATGGTGCACGGAGCAGAAGCAGTACTACCCGCCGAAGTGAGGTACAAGGCGCCGCGCGTAGTCGCTTACAGCGAACAAGAGTCCTCTCTTGCACTCGAAGACTCTGTCGACCTCCTCGACGAGGCAAGAGAAATCGCCACAGAAAGATCCACGATCTACTAGCAGAACCTGCGCAACTACCACAGTAGAAGGCTTCGCCTCAGATCCTTCGTCGAAGGTGACCTGGTCCTGCGACTGAAGCACCAGGGGCATCTCAAGCTTGAATCCCCCTGGGAAGGACCGTACGTGATTACAGAAGTAATCCTAGGTGGCGCCTATCGCCTTCAAGACTTAGAGACAGGAGTCGCATACTCCAACCCTTGGAACGTCGCACAACTGCGATGCTTCTACCCCTAGTTGTCTTACTTTTTACATCGCAAATAAGGCTACTCAACCAAGGCTACTTAGCCACACATTGTACCTCGTACTGCTCTTCAAATAAATAAAAGCTAAGTGCCCCAAAACTCTGTGTTTTTCTTTCACTTTTGTCAATTTTATACTCGGGGGCTACGCCACCCTACCTACATCTGTTCTTCGAACCTATAAACGCGATATCCTGAGTAGCTGGCACATCAGTCGAACCCCTTAACGTAAACTCAACCCAGCCGCAACGCGCCTGGCAGGTTGACAAAGGGATGGCCAGGCTAACGAAAAGGAATCGCATAGTGCAACGCACCTAACACTGACAAAGATGTTTGTACACAATCAACAATAAATTATCTACAAATACATATGAAATTTACAACACAAGTACACTTATGTGCAGGATACATATTTGGCTACCCTTGCAACCGAAGAACATTAGTTTGTTCCTCGAAGAAGTCGACGATCTCCTCGGCGGGGCGGTCCACCGCCTGATAATGCGGCACCATATTCCAGGAAGATCCTGCTGGTGGCGCCGGTGGCCCAGAGGCAATGGCGGCGACATCCATGTCAGGCCTGTGCAAACGCACCATTGAGAGCGCAGCCTTGGCACCAGCCACCAACTGCTGCCTCACGCACTCGCGAACCGCGGACGTATCTTGAAATTTGGCCAGGAGAGCCAGCAGGCTTGATGGAGTGTCATCCAACGGGAACATCGCCCGGTAGATGTTCTTCAAACACGACTGCGACTTCTTCAGAAGCAGCACTTTCATGCGCGATCCTGCAGGGTCGCCAACGCAGTCGCACGATCGTGATCTACCCAGAAGTATCCACTCTCTTGAAGTTGCTCCTGGGTGAGATCATGAAGGCGGATGGCAATCCTATCCCTCTCCTCCTGCGGACGGCATGCGCTAACAACTAATCGAAGCAGCACCAACAGCATGAGTACAACGTACCATTGCGACTAACTACAAAGGAAAAGATGAGGACGAGCAAACTAACACTTAAACTGGTCGCCCAACCGCGTCACCTCGCCAAGCAGATATTGCTCGCGGGTGGCGGATTTTTCCGCCTTCGACTTCCACACGTCCGCATTACCACGGATCAGGGGTAACTCATGCTCCAGCTGCTTCATGCGATCACAAAGTCGCGACAGCAAGGATAGCTCCTCTACCCTGGAGCGCAGTGGTGCCACTGTCTCATCAAGAGATGGTGAATCCTGGTTTTCCCCCACAGGACCACTCGATGTGCCCTACCACAAGTCAAGACAAAAGCAAATAAGGCAACCAAACCAACACAAAGGCAAGGGGAACAGACGCATTCAAGATAAGCATAAGTGTTTACAAACACACTCGCGAGCAGGCACGTCCTTAGACTAAAAGGGCAACTGATCAATTATTACAACAAGTTAACTACGGAGCAGCTGGCTTCTTCGACTTCGACGGCTTCGGGGGCTACATCAAGTCCGTGGCAATATCAGATGCCACAGACTTTCCGCCAGCCCCTGAGGCCGAAGCTTTCACCGCCCTCTTCGCACGTTGGAGCTCCTCCGAATACTTGGCAACAGTATTTATCAAGGAATGGCCATATTTGGCGCAAGCAGTCGCAAAGGGAGCAAAGACTATCTGCTGACCATCCGGGCCAACAGGCATCGTCTTCGACACCGTAGAGGGATCAATTTCGACTCCGTGGGCTTGCACCATGGCAAGTGACATGGTCGTGCCAGCCGCGCGGAGGGAGTTCTTGTACGTGGCAGGCACACCCCCGGCGAGCGACTCCACAAGCTCTTCCACATTGTCGACTAGCTCTGCCTTCGGCATCAACTCCTCCCGGAGGCGACTAAGGGTGACCTTGGCCTTGGACAACGTATTTTGGACAAGGGCGATCTCGATCGTAGACACCGCTACCGCCAGAGGGTCATCGCGACAAAGGGCTTGCGGGTCAAAGCTCAAATCGCCAAAGATCGCACGAAAACCCACACATGGATGAAATCTATAGCGCCACCGGTAAAAACTCTAGATGCAGAGAGGAACATCAATAAAGTATCTACCAGTAAAGGTACCTGAGAGGGCCTTGGCGACTGAGAATAGTTGCTCTTCGAACAACTTTTCCCTGGCCGCAAAGGAGGCGCACAGATCCTATTCGCGCTTCTAGGCATCGTCACGAGCCGCGATTGCCTCGTCGCGCCCCTTCACAGCTGCGGCTAGTGTTTTCTCCAACGTGGCGACATTGCGCAGTAAAGTGTTATGCTCAGCTACATGGCAGTCAATAAGTGGCTATCAGTCGATTATATCAAAACAGAGAGAAGACGAAAAGAATAAGTGTAGAGCACTCACTTTCGACCACGCGGTGACGCGTCTCTAGCATTGCATGCTGGCGACCCATCGCCATCACCTGCTCCGCTACCTGCGCGGCTTCCTTTACAAGGAGCTGTCACACAAAACAAGGAGTCAGAAGAGGGCAGTGGAAGGCGTTGACTGCCACATTAAAAAAGAAGGAAAGATATACTTACATGGTCCTCTAGCGACTCCAAAGAAGTTTGTTGAACCGTCATCCGAGAAACCATTCGATGCTCCCCTACATGAGGAGAGCTCAAAGAATTGTGCCCGGAGTGGGCCGCCGCTGGAGGAGAAGGAGCGCGCTCGACCTCTACCTTGGCCCTTGAAGTTGCGACTCCTGATTCTTTCAAAAACTCGACGTCGCTAGAAGATGACGATGCCTCTTCACTACAAGACCAAGTCCACATTGAGAAAAGGGCAAACTCCAGGACAAAACCAACAAGAAGAAAACAGCAAAGAATGAATGACCCAGCAAACTTACCAGTTAAAGCTGTCAAGATCAAACGTGGCAGCCGCCGATTCCGACGAAGACTCCTTGGGCAATCGCATCTTCTTGCGAGAAGACGGTGCCACCGTCCTAACAGGAACGGCTGGAATTGGCGACTCCGCGCCAACAGCCGCGCCTCCTGGAGTCGAAGGAGTCGTCGCGTCGGAGTCCTTGCTACTTGAACGCTTGCGAGTATCCGGACTCTCGGACTCGGGGGCTTCCTCTTCCACATCAGAAGGGACAGTCGACTCAGACTCGTCCTCTTCCAAAGCTTCACGAGGAATAACCCCCTCAGGGAGAGGAGGCATACAAGGCGACACCGCCCAATCCTGCATACAAACAGAACAAGTAAGCAAACTGAAAAGCAATCGTGAAAATAAGCTACTGCGTAGCATAAGTATACCTCGGGAGGAGGATTCGAAACATCAAAAGGAGGAACAACTGGTTCGCTTGGAAGCACATCCTTAATAGTGCACTTCGTAACCAGTTGAATCCTCTTATCCACCTCACTCGCGGACATGCCATCGGCAGACACGCGAGTGGCATCATCAGGGCCATTCCATTGAAACATGGGATGGACTCTAGCTTGGAGAGGTTGGACGCGACGGCGCAGCCAAGTCCTGATAAGAGCGCAGCCTCCCTCTTCTGCGCCTATGCGACTTTCGAGGTCGCAGACACGCTGATACAGCACGTCCGTCTCCACGAGTTCGCTAGGCATAACTACGTTCTTCCAAGAACGCATCTTCTTGCAGGGAGTCGCCGGATCGAAGGGAGCAAGTCCAAAGTGCTCATCTTTGGCCTTCTGATCACGGACATAGAACCATTTGTCCCTCCATCCCTGGATGGACTTGGTAAGCTTGATGTCGAAGTAGGTGGCGGATGGGTCGACATGGATACCGCAACCACCTACGTCATAAACTAAAGAGCCAGAGGCAGACTGGCGCTTCAATTTAAACAAGCGCTTGAAAAGGCCAAAGTGCGGCTCGATTCTGAGCCAGCACTCGCAAAGAGTAATGAAACAGGTGATGTGGAGAATCGAGTTTGGGGACAACTGATGGAGCTGGAGCCCGTAGAAACAAAGGAGACCCCTAAGAAAGGGGTGGAGAGGCAAAGAAAGGCCGTGAATGACGAATGCAAGAAACATCACTCAAAAACCAGCGGGAGGCACAGGAATGGTCTCACTTCATGACGGGCGCTGAATCGGCGATCGCTATGAAATAACTCCGTCTTGGCGAAGAAGATGGAGATCCGATGCCTTGATGATAGAAGGGCGTCATGCGCCATTGGTCACACGGGTACCCGCGACCTTATTCTTCCCGCCGGAAGCGGCACTGGTGCCCGTAGCAGCGGGGCCACCCTTCTTCTTCATTGCGGCAACGGTGGCCGTGGCTTCAGCGGCAGCGCCTCCTTTCTTCTTTCCCATTGCGCGGCGGCGATGAGAGCGCAGAAAATAACTTGGAAACGAACGAAGTTGGTCCCGAGCTGAGGAGGAGATGAGCGCAGGGAAAAGCAGATGAGCAGCAGCAATGGCGATGGCAGCGAGGAAGAAAAGAGTGCAGATGGAAAATTACCGCCGTAGCACCGCTACTTAACCCCTAGGAGATGCAATCCAACGGCTCACAAAAACCCTACTGGACGCGTGGCGCGCATCACAAAAACCGTCTCTCCACTACTCCCATTACGTGCAGAAATCGAGGAGGCACAGTTAATAATAAGATTACGCACGCACAGTCAAATCAAAGTCAGAAAGTGGGACCCACCGCTCATCACGTCCCGTCAAAATCGCTCACGCGGACAACTGAGGTCATGCAAGCGTCAGCACTGACGTCATCAAAGGCTACTTTAGTCCTTGCTGGAGTCTTCGACTCCACCAAGCACTCGGGGGCTACTCCCATAGGGAGCGCTGGCCGTGCACCCTACGATTTTTTCTTTTCTTACTGCAGGGATATAGGCAATCACAATCAAACCCAACCACTCGAATCACAATTCGACCATGGACATGGGTTACTCCCATAGGGAGCACCGAAAACAATTTCGACTGAAACAAGCAAGCAAAAGATGACAGCAGTCGCAAAGGTGTTTTAGTCCCTGCCTGAGTCTTCGACTGAAACAAACAAGCAAAGACGACAGCAGTTGCAAAAGTTCTTTAGTCCCTGCCTGAGTCTTCGACTCAACCAGGCACTCGGGGGCTACTCCCATAGGGAGCGCTGGCCGTGCACCCTATGATTATTTGCACAAAAACTGTGTGTTGATAACATCCACACTCGCAGATCATGGCAACACCGTCTCATAATTTTCCCTACAAAGAGACTACATCTCCTGGGTCGCCTGAATCGTCTCCGCGATGATAAAATTCGGATGCCGCGCTTACAGCGTGAAAGTAAGACCTGAATAAGGTCTGGCAACGCATTTAACTGCGCACTACCAGAAATATATCCGTGCCTGCAGGCACGATGAACATGCCTTGATGGACGCGTCGAGTGCTCCCACCCATATAACTGGAATTCGACTCCTGTAAGACCTCCGTGGCCTGAGTCGAATTACACCAAGATTCTTTCCGGATTCGAGTCCGGGGACTCGAATTTGAGTAGATTGCGTTGTTTCACCCTAAGGTGGTTAACTGATACCGATACTTCTATTACATCAGGCACGTATATCAACAATCCCTATGACATAAATAAAAGCAGTCGAAAATGTACTCATTCAGGCACTCAAAGACTTCAAAAAAGTCCCCAGTCGAATCTGCGATTCCACTGGACACTCGGGGGCTACTGACATGGGTATACCCTATAGGTACTCGAGCTTGGTATATACGGTCCAAATACATATAGGCCCACGGTGTCGTCAAGGCCCAGATGGAAGGACTCGAGTAACCTGTGGACTCTCGATTGCTTGAAGATCAAGAAAAAGCTAAAGATAGAAAGTTTGAAGGGGAAAACCCTAACTTGTAACCGACTCGACCTGCTACCCGAGACCTAGCCTATCTATATAAAGGCTAGGAGGGGGCAGCGAGGAGGATACGCACAACCCTAGTTTCCACAACCTTCGCCAGATTACATCTGCGCACCATTGTAACTTTCGACTCCTTCAATAATTCCACGAGCAGACAAGCAGGAGTAGGGACCTCTACGAGGCCTAAACCTGGGTAAATCCTTTGTCCCCTGTGTGCTTGTTTGCTAGCCGATAGATGTCTCCAGCGCTCCCTCCTTCTCCAAAACCAAAGTCCATAACAATGGGCATTGATGAGTTAAACCCTCGTCACTAGGTAATCCAGGTTTACCATTATAACCATAAGTATTATTAGGAGGGTAGGGCCTATAATTGTTATTACCCTAAGCGTTATTGCCAAAATTATTATTCCTTATAAAGTTCACATCAACTTTCTCTTCTTGAGCAACCAAAGAGGCTAAGGGAACATTATTTGGATCAATATGGGCTTTCCCATTAACAAGCATAGACATAATAACATCAATTTTATCACTCAAGGATGAGGTTTCTTCAACAGAATTTACCTTCTTACCTTGTGGAGATCTCTCAGTATGCCATTCAGAATAGTTAACCATCATATTATCCAAAAGCTTTGTTGAAGCACCCAAAGTAATGGTCATAAAGGTAGCTCTAGCAGTAGAATCCAACAGATTTCTTGAAGAATAGTTCAATCCTACATAAAAGGTTTGGATAATCATCCAAGTAGCCAGTCAATGAGTGGGACAATTCTTTACCAAAGATTTCATTCTTTCCCAAGCTTGAGCAACATGTTCATTATCAGATTGTTTAAACTTCATTATTTCACTTCTCATATATATAATCTTAGCAGGAGGATAGTATTTTCCAATGAAAGCATCTTTGCATTTAGTCCAAGAATCAATACTATTCCTAGTTAAGAAATTGAACCATTCTATAGCTTTTCCTCTCAAAGAGAAAGGAAACAATTTAAGATTAATAATATCTCCATCTATATCCCTATGCTTTTGCATCTCACAAAGTTAAACAAAGTTATTTAGATGGCAAAGATCTTCATTACCAATACCAGAAAATTGTTATCTCATAACAAGATTGTGCAAAGCAGGTTTTATCTCAAAGAAAGTAGCTTCAGGCACAGGTGGAGCAATGGGTGTGCTCATAAAATCATTATTGTTGGTGCTAGTGAAGTCACACAACTTAGTGTTTTCAAGAGTAGTCATTTTTTTGTGTTTTTAATAAAGAAAGAAAACTAGTACGACTAATTTTTTTGTGTTTTTGATAAAGAAAGAAGCAAACAAAGCAAAAAGTAAACTAATAAAAACAAAAACAACAAAGTAAAGAGATTGGTTATGAGAGACTCCCCTTATGAAGATGTCCTTGACTCCCCGGCAACGGCGCCATAAAATCACTTGTTGACTCGTGTAATAACGAGATCGTTGGGGAACCCCAAGAGGAAGGTATGATGAGCACAGAAGTAAGTTTCCCTCAGTTATGAAACCAAGGTTATCAATCCAGTAGGAGTAAGGAAACACCTCAAAGGTGTTGCTAGCTGGACTTTGGCAGGGCGCACTACCGGTGTCAGCAGCAACGTGGAGACCTGCACAACACAACCACAAAAATCTGTCCCCAACTTACGATGAGGTTGTCAATCTCACGGGTTTTGCTGAAAACAAAGGATTAAATGTATCGACTGGAAGAAAGTAATGGTTTGCAGAAAGTAAACACAAAGCGATAATGATTGATTGTAGATTGATGGTAAAAGAAAGGACCAGGGTCCATAGTTCACTAGTGGTGGCTCTCCTTAAGATAGATGACATGTTGGGTGAACAAATTACAGCGGGGCAATTAACAAACATCAAGAAAGCATACAAGAATATAATACTCATCTTGACTCCTTTGAGATTCGATTGGGCATTAGAACATAATACATAGACCGTAATCCAACTGCATCTATGACTAATAATCCACCTTTAGGTTATCATCCGAACCCCCTCTAGTATTAAGTTGCAAGCAACGGATAATTGCATTACGAATTGCGTATAAAGTAAACAATACGATTGTTCTATGAACAAAGGATTGTTGTTTTCTCCCTAGTAGCAACAACACATCTAGTACCTTAGAGATTTCTGTCACTTCCCCAGATTACTAGAGGCATGAACCCACTATCGAGCATAAATACTAACTCTTGGAGTTGCTAGCATCTACTTGGCCAAGATAGCTACTAACAACGGAAAGCATGCAAGATCACAAATAACAAAGACATGATAGAATCAATAATCAATCTGAAATAGCATCTCAATATCCATCGGATCCCCGCAAACACAACATGTAGGAATTACAAATAGATGATCTTGATCATGAATGGAGCTCGCAAGATCTGAACATGATAGCACAAAGGAGAACCAGCCATCTAGCTACCACATGGGCCCGTAGTCCAGAGATGAACTACTCACGCATCACACCGGAGGCTTGCATGATGATGAAGAAGGCCTCCAGGGTGAATTCCCCTCTCTGGCAGGGTGCCGAGAAGAGCTTCAGATCTCTCCTGATCTACGGAAGGAGATGACGGTGGCTACAGACTCTTTCGTAGAATTTTGATCGGGTACTTAGGGTTTCTGTATCGGAGGCAATATGTAGGCGAAAGGAGAGGTCGAGGGGGTGCCTGGGGAGGCCAGACCACCCCCTGGCGCGGGCCAGGCCTAGCCGCGCGACCAGGTGGTGTGGCCGGGCCCTAGCCCCACTCCATCTCGTATTCTGGATCCAGGTGTCCCTCGGTGAAAAATTGACTTTGGCTTTTATCCCGTCCAATTCTGAGAATATTCATTTTCTGACTTTCCTGGAACCAAAAACAGCAGAAAACAGGCAGCTGGCACTGTGGCTCTTGTTAATAGTTTAGTCCAAGAAATCATATGAAAAGTACTCCAAAGTGTGGACAAAACATAAGAAAGTAGATAAAACCAAGCATGGAACATAAAAAATTATGGATACGTTAGCAACGTATCACCTACTCCTGCTAGTAATCCAGTAATACGGCAGAGCCGGAATATGGGTTACAAGGGTTTCGCCTATGCGAGTTGAGATTGTAGACTATTGTGAGGGTGCCCTAAAGGCTTTCCCTATGATGGCTTATACAGATATCCGACCTAGGGTTTACAGGAGAGATCCATCCGGCTACAACTAAGAGTCGGTTATAGAGTACATCTTGAACTACAAGTAACACTATGGGCCTATGTCGGTAAGTCTTCTGCGCTTTCCCGTAGCTGGATTGGACTCCGTCTCTTCTCCCTGACTGGGCCCCCGTGAAGCAAATCTCTAACCCGAAGTGGGTCACCCTGGTTAGTGAGGCACAATAAGGATACCCGGAAAGTATATCCCCAACAAAGATGGTGGTTGGACATGCACTTCCCACCCAGGCCAGCTTCGGTCTAGGGTAGTAGGGTGTAACGCGTCTAACCCGGCGGGATAGCGGCAAGATAATTGAGGAATGTCTTCAAACTTGTCACAATGGCTCACAATGACACACCACACAATTATATCACTTCAGTGAGCAATGATCGCATGCTTGGGCATGCCTTCGGCATGGTAGATGGCAAAAATCTAGGTTTTAGGGCAGTTTTGGACAAGTATGGACGAATTGTCAGTCCAAGTGTTCAAGGAATGTGCTCTCCTTTTAAACATTGCTCCACCATGCCTTCACAACCAATCACATCCCTTGTTTTACAAACAAGATGGTGCTTGGCCATGCACTTCCCACATTGGCTAGCTTCGGTCTAGGGTAGTAGGGGCAACGCGTCTTCCCCAGCGGGATAGCGGCAAGACAAATAAGAAATGGCTTAAAACATGGCTCAATGGCTCACAATAACACAACACACACTTATATCACATCAATGAGCAATGATGGCATGCTTGGGCATGCCTTCGGCACGGTAGACGGCTGGGGTTTTAGGGCAGTTTTGAACAAGTACAGACGAATCGTCAGGCCAAGTGTTCAAGGAATGTTCTTTCCTTTTTCAAGTTGCTCCACCATGCCTTCACAAACACTCACATCCCTTGTTTTCCAAACAAGATGGTGGTTGGACATACACTTCCCACACTGGCCAGCTTTGGTCTAGGATAGTAGGGTGTAACGCATCTACCCCGGGGGGATAGCGGCAACACAATTAAGGAATGGCTTCAAACTTGGCACAACGGCTCACTTATATACTTGAATGAGCAATGATGGGTATACGACTAAAATCTAGGGTTTTAGGCCAGTTTTGGACAAGTATGGATGAATTGTCAGGCCAAGTGTTCAAGGAATGTGCTCTCCTTTTGCACATTGCTCCACCATACCTTAACAAACACTCACATACCTTATTTTCCAAGCAAGATGGTGGTTGGACATGCACTTCCCACACTAGTCAGCTTTGGTCTAGGGTAGTAGGGTGTAACGCGTCTACCCTGACGGGATAACAATAAGAAAATTGAGGAATGACTTCAAACTTGTCACAATGGCTCACAATGACACACCACACACTTATATCACTTCAAGGAGCAATGATAGCATGCTTGGGCATGCCTTCGGCATGGTAGACAACTAAAATCTAGGGTTTTAGGGTAGTTTGGACAAGTATAGACGAATTGTTAGGCCAAGTGTTCAAGGAATGTGTTACCCTTTTTCACATTGCTCCACCATGCCTTAAAAACACTCTCATTCCTTGTTTTCCAAACAATATTGTGGTTAGACATGCACTTTCCACACTGGCCAGCTTCGGTCTAGGGTAGTAGGGTGTAACGCGTCTACCCGGCCGGATAGCAGCAAGACAATTGAGGAATGGCTAAAAACTTGGCACAATGGCTCACAATGGCACAGCCCAAACTTATATCACTTCAATGAGAAATGATGGCATGCTTGGGCATTCCTTCGGCACGGTAGACGACTAAAATCCAGGGTTTTAGGGCAGTTTTGGACATGTACAGGCAAATCGTTAGGCCAAGTGTTCAAGGAATGTGCTCTCCTTTTGCACATTGCTCCACCATGCCTTCACAGACACTCACATACCTTGTTTTCCAAACAACATGGTGCTTGGCCATGCACTTCCCACACTGGCCAGCTTCGGTCTAGGGTAGTAGAGTGTAACGCGTCTACACGGCGGGATAGCGGCAAGACAATTGAGGAATGGCTTAAAACTTGGAAAAATGGCTCATAATGACACACCATACACTTATATCACTTCAGTGAGAAATGATGGCATGCTTGGGCATGCCTTCTGCACGGTAGATGGCTCAAATCTAGGGTTTTCGGGTAGTTTTAGACAAGTATGGATGAATTGTCAGGCCAAGTGTTTAAGGATTGTGCTCTCCTTTTTCACATTGCTCCACCATGCATTCACAAACACTCACATCCCTTTTTCCCAAACAATATGGTGGTTGGTGATGTCTACGCACTTCTATTCTTGTAGACAGTTGTTGGGCCTCCAAGTGCAGAGGTTTGTAGAACAACAACAAGTTTCCCTTAAGTGGATTACCCAAGGTTTATCGAACTCAGGGAGGAAGTGGTCAAAGGTATCCCCTCTCAAGCAACCTTGAAATCAAGATACAAGAAGTCTCTGGTGTCCCCAACACACCCAATACACTTATCAGGTGTATAGGTGCACTAGTTCGGCGAAGAGATAGTGAAATACAAGTGGTATGGATAATTATAAGTGGTAACGGTGCCAGAAAATACTTTGATGGCGTGGAAGAGACTAAAGGCAAACTGAAATAAAGATGGAAGCTAGCAAACATGTAATAGATCTAGGTGCAAATGGTGTTTCAATGCTTAGAAACAAGGCCTAGGGATCATACTTTCACTAGTGAACACTCTCATATAAATATATTCTTCTTTATGATACTAGGCTGAAGTACTCTCCGGTTAGACACTCTAATCCATGGTAGGGCTATAATAGCACACCTCAAGTAAGCCATTCCCATCTAGATAACCCCACATTATCACCTTGAGCACTAGATGGTTCAAACAAACACCACAATTTCATAAAGACATCCAACTCCAAATATAACGCATAACAAGTATTTGTAATCTCTATCCTAAGTGCCACCATGGTGTGCACACTGTCAACTTCACACACATGGGGAGAGCAGAGATCTATTAAAGCACTTGAGTAGCAAGGTAGATCTATAGATTACAAGCTCATGATCTCAATAAGATCATGCATATAGAGAGATGAACACATAGCTACCGGTAGAACCCTTAGCCTCGAGAGAGAACTACTCCCTCCTCATTATGGGAATCAGCAATGGTGATGGCGATGGAGGTGGAGATCGATGGACATGGTTCCGGGGGCACTTCCCCGTCCCGGCAAGGTGCCGGAACAGAGACTTTCTGTCCCCCGAATCTCCTCTTCGGTGGCGGCGGTGCTGCGGAACTTTTCATGGCTGGAGGCTTGGACAATTTCGTGGGTGGAGGGCTCTCCCACGAATTAGGTATCGTCCCTTTATATAGCTTCTCGGATTCCCGTCACCCCATCTTGGGCTGAAGTAAATCGGGTCTAACGGGCCCGTCTGGACTCGAAATCAGCTAACGTTTATGTCCAGAACATTTGCCGTGAAATTTCCAACAACTTTGTAGTTGAAGAGTTTTCCGTTCGACACTGTCTTCGACCCGAAATGTGACCATCGTCAAAAAGAGTTCTGAGACAGATTTCTGGAAAATCCCAATTTGACTCCAACAAGGTTTCCACTTGTATTCTTGGTAATTCCTACACATCAAAGTGTAAAACAAGAACATTGTGCACTTTTGCAACTATTAATAGGTTAGTCCAAATAAATCATAAACTTTATATAAAAAGGAGTATCAAAAACATATTATTAGCATAAAACCATCAAATATTATAGATATGTTATGGACGTATTAGTTGGACATGCACTTCCCACACTGGCCAGCTTCGGTATAGGGTAGTAGGGTGTAACGCGTCTACCCCGGCGGGATAGCGGCAAGACAATTGAGGAATGGTTTGAAACTTGGCACAATGGCTCAAAATGACACACCACACACTTATATCACTTCAATGAGAAATTATGCCATCCTTGGGCATGCCTTCGGCATGGTAGACGGCTAAAATTTAGGGTTTTAGGCCAGTTTTGGACAAGTACGGACGAATCATCAGGCCAAGTTTTCAAGGAATGTGCTCTCCTTTTGCACATTGCTCCACCATGCCTTCACAAACGCTCACATCCCTTTTGTCCAAACAAGATGGTGCTTGGCCATGCACTTCCCACACTGGCCAGCTTCAGTCTAGGGTAGTATGGGCAACGCATCTACCCCGACAAGCTAGTGGAAAGACAATTGAGGAATGGCTTCAAACTTGGCACAATGGCTCACAATGAGACACCACACACTTATATCACTTCAATGAGCAATGATGTCATGCTTGGGAATGCCTTCGGCATGGTAGATGGCTATAATCTAGAGTTTTAGGGCAGTTTTGGACAAGTACGGACGAATCGTCAAGCCAATTGTTCTAGGAATATGCTCTACTTTTGCACATTGCTCTACCATGCCTTCACAAACACTCACATACCTTGTTTTCCAAACAAGATGGTGGTTGGTGATGATTGCATATTTGCATCATGTTTTATATTAGTATTTTGCACTATAGGTGTAGGATCTTGGTATTTTACGGCGTTCACGCGCACATTTTATGTCTATTTTCACCAGGATCAGGACAAATGATGGATACAATTCTTGGAGCAGTTGTATTGGGGATAAAAGGAGTCAAAAACAACGTAAATAGCTTATTTGGGAAATATCAATAACACTAGAAGAAAATCCGAAGCGATCGAGGCATCCAGACGGTTTAACGACCAACTATACGGTGGGAATAATTCTCCGGCTGTATAGTTCCTACTGTATAGTTGGCACCGCCACCACCTCGTCAAATAGTTTCACCCCATGCAATTGGATCGGAGAGACGACATACAAAACAACTAGAAATCATCGAAACCTCGACCCCGGAAGGCATCTAGAGGGGGAACTCGTCCACCGGAGATCCATCTTCGCCCTGTGCAGATCCGGGAGGCTAAGGCATTGATCTTCATCATCAACCGCTGCATCACCACCATATCCATCCATCCCTTCTACATATTGTCTAGATCTTGTTGTAATTTCCGTACTCGTTATGGATTTATACAAGTACTATTCATCTATGATAGATTCCATTATTATTGCCATGATGTCGATTGCCTCCATGTCTGAGTAGATCATTAGTTCTTGGGGAGATGGAGAAACGCTAGTATGAGATTAAAATAAGATAAACTTTATTATGATATTCATCGCTATGACCATGTATTAGATTGTCTTCATCTTGATGTTCGGAGAAGTCGACCTCTTAATATTTGCCTCTTGTGGGGACTTGATGGAGGGAACTACTTGTTGGTAGACGGGGGTGTGTTAGCATTTATAGTGACTATAAAGCTATTGGAACCCCTTACGTATCAACTTGGGAATCGAGGAAACTCACAGAACACTATCCATGCCATGGGATACGTCCTATGGGATTAAGTCCCTTAATAGCGCAGTAATTCGATTGATGTCAATTGCTGACAACTATGGTTTATGAGGATGATGTGAGCAGTGGTTGCTGCCTATTTGTCCAAATACGGAGTTCCTCCCACACATACATAGTGGTTGCTGCCTATCCGCTACTCCCTGAGAACGCCTTTTTTCCATTGCAGTTTCAAATATCTTTTACATACGCGATACTTACTTTCTGTGTTCAGTTGTTTTACTTTAATTATTGTTCTCTTATACCAAAAACCCAAAAACACCTTTTTATACAATACTCGCATTTTATCTTGTTACCTAGAACTTTATTTAGCATTTCTATTGTAGTATTTAATTCAAGAGTTATTAGACTTCAGACTCCTGCTCCCTGTGGGATCGATATCTTTGTTTCAAAACTAGCTACAAATGATCTGTGCACTTACAGTCATCAGTTGGACATGCACTTCCCACACTGGCCTGCTTCGGTCTAGGGTAGTAGGGTGTAACGCGTCTAACCCGTCGGGATAGCGGCAAGACAATTGAGGAATGGCTTCAAACTTAGCACAATGTCTCACAATGACACAGCACACACTTATATCACTTCAATAATAAATGATGGCATGCTTGGGAATTTCTTCGTAACGGTAGACGACTAAAATCTAGGGTTTTAGGGCAGCTTTGGACAAGTACGGACGAATCGTCAGGCCAAGTGTTCAAGAAATGTGCTATCCTTTTGCACATTGCTCCACCATGTCTTCACAAACTCTCACATCCCTTGTTTTCCAAACGATATGGTGGTTGGAGATGCACTTTCCACACTGGCCAGCTTCGGTCTAGGGTACTAGGGTGTAACGCGTCTACCCGGCGGGATAGCGGCAACACAATTGAGGACCGGCTTAAAATTTGGCACAATGGCTCACAATGAAACACCACACACTTATATCACTTCAATGAGCAATGATGGCATGCTTGGGCATGCCTTCGACACGGTAGACGTCTAAAATCTAGGCTTTTAGGGTAG
Source organism: Avena insularis (assembly GCA_023614405.1). Taxonomy (NCBI): domain Eukaryota; kingdom Viridiplantae; phylum Streptophyta; class Magnoliopsida; order Poales; family Poaceae; genus Avena; species Avena insularis. Next base: position 116,494,205 of record CM042692.1, read on the forward strand.
TTTTGGACATGTATAGACGAATCGTCAGGCCAACTGTTCGAGGAATGTTCTCTCCTTTTGCACATTGCTCCAACATGCCTTCCCAAACACTCACATCACTTGTTTTCCAAACAAGATGGTGCTTGGCCATGCACTTCCCACACTGGCCCGCTTCGGACTAGGGTAGTAGGGGCAATGCGTCTACCCCGGCGGGCTAGCGGCAAGACAATTGAGAAATGGCTTCAAACTTGGCACAATGGCTCACAATGACACACCACACACTTATGTCACTTCAATGAGCAATTATGGCATGCTTGGGCATGCCTTCCGCACGGTAGACGGCTAAAATCTAGGGTTTTAGGGCAGTTTTGGACAAGTACGGACGAATCGTCAGGCCAAGTGTTCAAGGAATGTGCTTTCCTTTTACACATTGCTCCACCATGTCGTCACAAATACTCACATTCCTTGTTTTCCAAACAAGATGGTGGTTGGACATACACTTCCCACGCTGGCCACCTTCGGTCTAGGGTAGTAGGGTGTAACGCGTCTACCCCGGCGGGATAGCGGCAAGACAATTGAGGAATGGCTTCAAACTTGGCACAATGGCTCACAATGACACACCACACACATATATCACTTCAATTAGCAATTATGGCATGCTTGGGCATGCCTTCGGCATGATAGACGACTAAAATCTAGGGTTTTAGGATACTTTGGACAAGTATAGACGAATCGTCAGGCCAAGTGTTCAAGGAATGTGCTCTCCTTTTGCACATTGCTCCATCATGCATCCACAAACACTCACATCCCTTGTTTTCCAAACAAGATGGTGGTTGGACATGCACTTCCCACACTGGCCAGCTTCGGTCTAGGGTAGTAGGGTGTAATGCGTCTACTCGGCGAGATAGCGGCAAGACAATTGAGGAATGGCTTAAAACTTGGAACATTGTCTCACAATGACACACCAAACACTTATATCCCTTCGATGAGCAATGATGGCATGCTTGGGCATGCCTTCGGCACGGTAGACGGCTAAAATCTAGGGTTTTAGGGCAGTTTTGGACATGTACATACGAATCATCAGGCCAAGTGTTCAAGGAATGTGTTCTCCTTTTGCAAATTGCTCCACCATGCCTTCACAAACACTTACATACCTTGTTTTCCAAACAAGATGGTGCTTGGCCATGCATTTCCAACACTGGCCAACTTCAGTCTAGGGTAGTAGGGGGCAACATGTCTACCCCGGCGGGCTAGTGGAAAGACAATTGAGGAATGACTTCAAATTTGGCACAATGGCTCGCAATGACACATCCCACATTTATACCACTTCAATGAGCAATGATGGCATGCTTGGCCATGCCTTCGACACGGTAGATGGCTAAAATCTAGGGTTTTAGGGCAGTTTTGGACAAGTACGGATGAATCATCAGGCCAAGTGTTTAAGGAATGTGCTCTCCTTTTGCACATTGCTCCGACATGCCTTCACAAACAGTCATATCCCGTGTTTTATAAACAAGATGGTCCTTGGCCATGCACTTCCCACACTGGCCAGCTTTGGTCTAGGGTAGTAGGGGCAACGCGTCTACCCCGGCGGGCTAGCGGCAAGACAATTGAAGAATGACTTCAAACTTGGATTAATGTCTCACAATGAAACACCACACACTTATATCACTTCAATGAGCAATGATGATATGCTTGGGCATGCCTTCGGCACGGTAGACGGCTAAAATGGGTTTTAGGGTAGTTTTGGACAAGTACGGACGAATCGTTAGGCCAAGTGTTCAAGAAATGTGCTTTCCTTTTGCACATTGCTCCACCATGCCTCCACAAACACTCACTACAAAATTGAGGAAATTTTAAGAATGTCGGAAAAATCCCATGTCTACAAAATACACTGATTATACCTATTTAAGAGGGCCATTTCTAATAAGTGAAGGTTTTCAACTATTTTTAAAATATTTTAAAAAATATACTTTAAGATGTTCGTATTATTAGAAACACAACCGTATATATTTTTTGTCTTTTTTAAACATATGGTTATACGATTCATATTTAAATTCAAAATTTAATATATTAGGTTGGGCCGGCCTACTTGGAGGATCCTTAGGTAAACTCGACCATTAAGATAACTACCTTATTAAACCAAGACTATTTAACTCCGACACATACACATTCATCCCCATTTGATCTACTCCTCACCTTATCACATCGCCTCCTCTCATCTGAAATTGGACGGGAGAGAGCTTCATCAACAACATTTGTTAGGAGGTAGTTTCGGACATCCTCGGTCACCATGGCATAGGTACGTAAATCGCACCCCTGTCAACAATCTATATTTAACTTAACTTACTGTCTGCAGCACATCATGGACACACGATAGATCTAAGAGGACGTAGACCTAATCCTCGCAATTTTTGTTTCGTCGTGAAAAATTCGTATTTATAATTACCCGATATGTTTGAAAATATAGATCTAAATGTGTTCATCGTAGATCTAATCTGGGCTGATCACGCTGGTGCATTTTAGCGTCGGTGCAAATTTAGCTATCGGCCGCTCCATCTCCTTTTCCTCGTAGGCGAATGGCCGGTGTTATCGCATGCGGACTATGCCCTAGGGGGAGAAAATCAATTGGGGGATGGGATGCTCCGCTAATTTGGATTTTCAATTCGTATTGTTTGTATCTCTTAGCGCGCATGTAAACATTTAAACATTTAGCATTATTCATTCCATAATAGGACATATGATTTTGATTATTCTTCTATATTCCGTTAGGTTCCATTATATGTTACCGCTGCTGAGATCCGCGCTATAATCAAAAGAAAGAAAAAACCTGTTTTTATCAAGGGTTTGCATTTTGTGCCAATTTTATTTTATACACAATTGATATATTGGATGTCGCTAATGTGTGTAAAAATTACACTAAGGTCCTGGAATAAATAGCGAGCACGATTTTGAAGCTTTCCTTGAGTTTTGCAATCGTGTGAAGATGACTGATGAAGAATTTGATGAACTTGAGCGACTAGTCGAGGCTCATATGCCAAAAGACCTCTTTTATGTATGCACCATCAAAAAATCCAAAATAGTGAAAAATAAAACTAAAATGGTACACTATTTTGTACATACGAACTTTTCACATTTATTTGTTTGTGTAAATGTGAAATCATTTGTATAACCGGTTGTCAAATCTATGTGCAGTACTTTTCAAGGAGCTTCACCATAAAGCATATTGTTACAAACGTTCAATTGCCAGCAGTTATAAAAGCCCATTCTAGAGATGGAAAAGTTGCACTCGTTAAGTTGGTGATGAACAAGTCAATGGTGAATGGAGTACCTAAAGGATGTGCCATGATTACAACAAACTGGATGGACATTATGAGGCAGAATGGTATGAGAGTTAACTAGAAATTCGTTTTCTGATTCCGTCATGATGATGATGGTACTACGAAGCTACTGGTTGACCAAGTGTGAAATCAACCCCAAATTCATGTTCTGGTTCTATATTATTCTTATGTACTCTCATGTTTGTGCAACACTTATGTAACAGTTATGTCTTACTTAGTTCGGTCTTTATGAAATTATTAAATAATCATCATTTTATGTTATGTTCACAATTGTTCATGTTTCATTTGGGTTTCTTACCGTGAACACATGTTATGATTTTGCATCTTGGTTGATCCAAACCTTTCCTTATCTCGCTGATCCTTTATTTGGGGTTTCTCGCCATGAACACATGTTGATGCTTCGTCTGGACTCGGAAACCAAGGGCCAAACCTTTCCTTATGTCAGTGATCCTTCGGTAGGACTCATGTGCGCCATACACATCCTTTGTGATGTACGTAGTAAAAGTTCTCCAAAGATAGGGGTAACACTCCCATCGTATAAAGTTGAATATGGTAAAACATTAAAGAATACAAAAAGACACTAAAAAATACGAAAAACCGCATAAAAATGGGGAAAACAAACAACTAAAAAGTAATAACCCTGTAGGCCCAATTGACTACCTACAACGAGGTCCAATGTTGCTTTAGTTATGGAGGGCGTAGTTATTGGCACGTAGATCATCCGACAACCCATGACTCAACCTAGGTACGCCGCCTTTCACCGATGCCTCCATTCGCAGCACCCGTCGTTGTCTCACATTTCCACCTCCCTTCTCCACCCCTTCTCGTCTTTCGTCCAGGGATGGACGCCGCCTGTCACCACTACATCCTCACATGACCCTTTCGTCGTCTCTCATTGGTGCCTCCCTTTGCCGCCTCTTCTCATTTATCATCCAGGTACTGATTCCATGTCTCATCGATTGTTTGTCATGTATATAAGATGCTCATATAGGTTTTAGGGAAACTGTTGTAGACTTAGATGGAGAAACATTAACACATTCTCTAAATGATTCGTGCAGTATGGACAATTTAGATGGGGAGATATTTTGTAACTATACAAGATGGGCAGATTTGGTAGCTGGTTTTACAAGTGCGCAACATGCGAGATTTACCAGCACTACTTTGCGGCCGATGTTGGACGTGCCACGAATCACGATGCAAGAAATCTTAATCAGATTTATCATTGAGTTGTTCAATCCATCGTCTGGCACCTTTATCATAAAAGAAGGATCAGGAGAAATAGTAGGAACTTGTGAGGATATAGAATATATTTATGGTTTACATAACCAAGGTTATTATGCATTTCAAATTATAAAGGAAGATGGTCAAACTAATATGCAATACATACCCCCATGTTTTCTCAGCAAGTCAAGCGGTAATATAGTGATAAAAGATTTGATTAATGACATAAAGACTGAGAAGGCATCCGATGATAACTTCGCCCGCAAAGCGGTGTTTGTGCTAATTGGTCTTGTCATAACCCCATCGAGTAATGTAACTATACCTAAAACCTTCTACTGTTTTGTGGAAGACATTCCTTGTATTTTTCATATTAAACTGAAATTACTTCACACTAAAGTTTCTCATAGATAGTTTGAAAAATAGCTTTGTAGGATCTACTATGAGAGCATGGCCCAAAGGAAATCTTGGTCTAGTACAGGTATATATGTTAGTCAAACAATCATCAATTTTTATGTTCAACTCTCAATGTAAAACTAAATTTATTTGTTTGTACAATTTGTTTGCAGTTCCTTTACTGGGATAAGTTGGTGATCATTGATGATCCAACTTATATTCCCCTTGTGTCCATTCGGCCACTAATGAAAAAATGAACAGAAGATGAAACAGAAAGGAGATGTTCCTATGATTATAAGAATGGTCAGGGCCTCGGAAACAACGCTAAAGTGATGGTAGTAAGTTTAATCATTCTTTTGATATGCCACCATACATAGCTCGTGTTTGTATTTGTAATTTATATCATTTGTTCATTTTTATAACATGCAAATCCATAATAATATTGGGGAGCAATATAAGAAAAATATTATGCAAAAACCATCAATGAATGGTGAACAGTCAAATTCAAACAAATGGGCCAGTAACATCGATATCCTATTCGAATGTATGAGGACAGATTTGAAAAATCACATGGACATGAAGACACTTATACCCAAGATATGTGTAGAGGTGATACGACCTATATTTTATGTGTTATTTTATATTGATGATCATGATACTACACTATGAATGAAAACTCAATACTTAATATTTTTTGTTATGCAGGAGGTTCTAAAATTGTTAAATACAAATGATGTCATGTACAAACCAACTAAAGCACCACAGTCGGACAAATGAGGAGATGGTGAAGATGTAAAATTTGTTCCCAGTTAATTACAATCAGCCAAAGAATTTGTCTATAAACATGGTAATAAAGAACCAAGCTTGATGACATACTAAGAAAAACACCCTTGAAGGAAAAATGTATACTGACGACTGTTGTTGACATGTCAATGAATAACACACCAGACCACCTTCGAAAGATGAATGGTAGAGAGGAGAATTCGTGGGATGTAAATGAAAATACCAAGTCCGTGTCATCATCGAAGGTACCGTCATACATTTCGGGTACTTAGAAGGATACACCAAATGGTGCACAGAGCGTGTCGTGCAGAATGATGCACACAATGATGACTTCTACCGCGGCGAAGGAAGATGCAACAAAGTGTGCTAGTTCTATTGATAGCGGCAAAAAGGAAAATGACAATGGTCTAGGCAAAAGGAAATGTGTACCCAAGGTTAATAGTAAGTATGGATCCCCATTATTTGGACAACAGAAACAAGCAAAACGTAAAACGAAAAGTATTAAATGTATAATGTTTTATAGATTTCATTACTTATTTTTAGTCAGCAAACGAAATGGTTCAACACGGTAACTTATGTGTCTTCATAAATGTTATGCAGCGATGTTATTTGAACAACATGATATTGAGGAATGTTACACTATGTTAACACCTACTGAAATAGAAGGTGTCGTGGAATATCTTTCAACAGCGGCGAAGATCCCCAAAGAAGCTGTAAAAAGGGCGTACCAGAAAACAAATGAGGCCATCTTGTCTTCGAAAAATCTTAACGATATTCTTATAAAAGAATGGCTTAATACTATTGTAAGTACTTCGCTAACCTATTGTTGTTATTTTACAATAAAGCAGTATGAACATGCAATCATTGTACAACTATTATTTTCAGATACTTGATGCCTACATTCTAGAGCTGGCTCCCTGTCTTGACTATGATCGACACATATTTGGACCATTGAGGTCAACCTATCTTATCAATGAAGCCATTAAAATGTACAAAACGAAAAAAACTTAAATTTTTTTGACGTAGAAGATGTGCCAAGAGCAGGAGCTATAGGAAGGGTTATGAATGTACAAAACGAAAAAAAAACTTGAAAACTTTTGACGTAGCGTGTGACAAGGTCAAGAGTGTTTCTTTCTAAAGTTAATATTGTTGTTAACTATTTGGAATTTGACATAGTACATGCTAGTGATATTATTTTGTAGACATATTTCTCGCTAAATATACACGAAAAACACTATGTGACAGTTGTAATGCATAACATCAAGAAGGAGTTCCAAGTCCTTGACCCTAAGTACAATTTAACCTATTCGCATGGAGTTTTGAATGACTTGGTATTATCTACTTTCTCATCAAAACCGTGTTATCTTTTGGAGTTTCAATAACTCTTAATCTTTTGCAGAAAGGACAAACTGCACTAGACATATGGTGAACAAACAAAACTACACCCAAACAATTTGTTGATGTCGAATCTTGGCTTATTAAACAATATGAAATTGGAAAGCAAGATGATGGGTAGGTACTTGTGAATCATATCACTTTCGTACTATAATGTCGTAAATGAATTTTATTTCATCGTATGGTAGCAACTCATGTGGATTATGGGTATTGCAATGTCCAAAGCACTGGGACGGAGATCGTATGACTACGAATATTTCTCAGGTTCGGTATACTATTTTTTTTATAGTCGTAAAACTCAATATGAGTAGAATTCAATTTATAAACTCTTCTATATGGTACTGCAGACAACAATGAAAGAATCAAGAGGACCTATCATTACAACGATTCTTCTATCTAGAAGAAACAAGTTAGATGCTGTGAAAAGGAAAGTCAGTTCAGTGATTAATAGCAGTGTACCTCAAGAATTTACTAGTGCCTGTAGGTTTCCATACCTGGTAAATTCATATGAGATTTGTAAAACAGTTTATTGTCCGTACTACTTATCGTTTATTGTTTTTTATCTATGTCGTATCTTGTTATGTCGGGAATGAAACTAGACTTATGTATGTAGATCAATCAGGGCGGCACACATGGTCAATATATGTAAAGCATGCATACAAGGTATTTTTTGCACCCCAATCAAAGCGAAACAAAACATGCATCTATTTTGGTGCACAAGAAAGAACTTCAGTCAACTCAAAACGAAGAAATTGTTTGGTTGTTCAACTCAAAACTAAGAAATTGTTTGGTTGTTCAACTCAAAACTAAGAAATATACATAGCGTGCTTTACATATTTTAATATATTTAGCTTGATCTGCATATTTTGGTGAAATCAAACTAGATGGGCACGAACAAAGTATAAGCACGAAAAAACGACATATATATTATAGGAGGGGGAATCCCTTACAACATAGAAAACATACATAAAGAGGGGCATATATGCCCAAGAAAAAAACATGAAAATAAATACGGTAGATAGTAGTGAACCCTAGCACAATAGGGGTTCACTACTTGGACTCTCTCCACCCTCTTGCTCTTGCTCCCCTCCTTGATCCCATCTCCTCGGCGCTGCCCCGGCCCTCACTCTTCCTCCATGTTGTACGGGAGAGTGTGCATCCCCTTGGTGGTGGAGAAGATGTTATCAAAGTTCGTGCAAATGTTGAAGGTGGTGAATAAGGTCGACTCGCACCCACACCAGTAGACCTTGCTGAGGAGATAGTATGCATCGTAGTGGTTGGTGAAGTGCACCGTGAGCCGTACCGCAAGGCCTCTGCCGCCATAGTGATCTTCGAGGCAGAACATGGCCGGAGAGTCGGGTGGGAGTTGGTGATAGCCGGCGCTAAGGAAGGCGTGGGCCAACTCCCTCGGGAACCTCCACCTTGAGGTCGCCCATACTCGGAGTGACCCCTCAACAACGACCACGGCAGGGTAGGTCATCTCCGGCACGGTGCGAGGCGGACGAAACATAGCACCATTGAACTACATGACGGTAGCGGGCGATGGACCTTGGTGAAGAAGAAGGGCTTGCTAGATGGATGTGGTGGAATGTGGGAGAGGATGCTATGGAGATAGGGCAGTTTAAATAGCCTGGAGCGCCGCTTGAACAAGATCAGGGAGTAACTACACGATGTGTCAGATACTGAGTTGGATGCGTGTATTGGTGCGAAACAAGGCGTGGCCGTATCCATCACGCGCGCCGTCTCGGTTTCCATGGTCTCTGAATCACTGCGTCGTTAATTGATGCACTGATTCAACGAGAGTGAAACGAGCGCGGACGCTGTGTCGCAAAGTATGAAACAAGCGATGCATGCTACGTCGACGTGTCCGCTCAGCTGCGCGCGCATGCATGCATGGTGAGGACATGGCCTAATCAGGAATCCCACGTCCCGATGGTCCGACCAGCGCTCGGTGTCAACGCTCTCTTGCGACGTGTATTAATGAATGGTGTTTCTAGGGCCTTTTCCATGCATGCGTCATGCAGCGTCATAGCCCGTCTATTGCACATCATCGCAGCATCACAGCGTTACAGCCTCGTAGCCTAACTATTTGCACATCTTTTTTTTGCTACTAATCCACGCGGGTGTGTTGCTTGGTCGGTCACATGCCAAACAATTTCACACGGGGCGCACCTTTCCCGTCACGCGCTCGCGGAAACGAGTCAAGGCTCCTCGATATTGTGCGCCCGCAGAAACGAGTCAAGGCTCCTCGATATCGTGCGCCCGCAGAAACGAGTAAATGCTCCTCGATATCGTGCACCCGCGCCTCCTCGATACAGTGCGTCCTTTAACACGAGAGGAGAACGAAGCAACCACGACACGCTCATTTATCTGCCCCTCAACCTCTCCCTCTCTCACTCACTCGCACCAATCCATCTCACCGTAACCGCTAGCCGCCGAGCCCCGCCACCACTCTACCCCACCACCACTCAAGCAACCCCCCCCCCCCCCCACACGATGCAGCTCAACGGCCCGACGTACCGCCGCCCCACCACCGTGCCGGAGAGAGAGTGGCCGTACGGCCGGGTTATGGAGAACCGCCTCCGCATCTGGGCCATCTAGAGGTAGAGGGGACCGCTAGAGCTGACCCACTTCTTCCTTGCCGCCGGCTACCGCCACCTCCCTGCCAGCACTCCACCCATGTTCTAGATCGAGCAACAGTACAATGGCACCAACGGCAACAACTTTGTCACAGGCCTCTTCGTCACCTTCGTCAACCACTACGATGCCTACCACCTCCTCGGCCAAGTGTTCTGGAGTGGATGCGAGTTCATCGTGTTCACCGTGTACAATATATTCACCGACTTCCACAACATCTTCTCTATCAACAGTGTGGCCCACTCTCTCCCGTACATCATGGCAGAGAATTATGAGGGGTATGATGTGTAAGGAGCGGCCAAGGAGGAGCCAGGGAGCGACCGGGCCGGAGGAATACGAAGACGGTGTCGTGTCTGTGTCGTGTCGTGTCTATTCGTGCCGTGTGGTCGTGTCATGTCGTGTCGTGGTCTTTGCTTGCTACTATCGTGTAAGGTTAGTACTATCATGTCCGTGGACTTGGGATGCTACTTTCTAAGGTTGCTAATCGTGTTTTATTAATATATGTGCTTATAGTTCGTGCAAAAATACACTTGTGCATACTACCAAAACGGGTAAAATTGCATAAAATAAAAGGCTTAAAATGTGATAACAGCTCGTGCATCAAAAGGCTGAAAAAATTCTCTATAATTATCACTGACAAACTGAAGAACCAAAACAGAGCAGCTAAAATTATCCTGAATTTGAGTTGCATTTTATTCAAGCGAAAGCCATAGACCATAAAATCCATGTCAGTGGGTTCTAGGATAACAAAGCATCACGATTTGTACTCGAACACTAATTTCGTTGTCTAACAACCAAATGATCAAGAGATAAACAAAACCGAGAGAAATTATAAGGACATCGCTCTCCTTCCAATTCCAAGAAAAAACGTCGCACACGGCTATTTTCCCGAACAAACATCAAAATACTATAAATGTACATTACAAATACATATTTTCACATGAATTTCCTAAAAATTAATTTCCTTGGATGATACTTGAAAAATGACTACCCTTACTTCTATAGGACATTCCTGCACGAGATGACTCACAATATTAGATAATAAAGTCTAATAAAAATGTAGGCAATATATCAAACTAATTTTCCAAACCGTACTTGGGATGATATATGCATTTTGGATTCTTTCTGTTATGTCCCTCCTGTTAGAAAGCGCTACACACCCGCTTTTTTCGCTCTTTGTATCCTAGTGGTCGACCATTTTTGGTCATGGGAGATTGTTTCTCGACTGGAACTTTCTGGTTTTGCTTAGGCACACCCTTGATGGACACGTTTTGAGGATCAACAATATCAAACTAGCTTGCTTGACTTGCATCTGCATTTTCATTAACTGAACTACGAGGACCATATGCTCTGCATTTATCATACCCCTGTCTTCTAGAAATTAATTCCATGAATGGTACTCTTCAGAAGATCGTACTCCGTTGTGTCATTGCATGCAATATGCATAGCTTGTGAGGCCAACACATTTATACTACTGTATTTGTTTCGCTCCTCTGGCCTAGAACAACCCCAACCAAACATATCGCTCGTGCGTCTCGCAGGCAACCCAAACCTGGCGTTTTTCGTGAAACGCTGTAGAGCACAATAGTCATGTATTGTAGTAAATTTTAAGTGATTTAGCATGCGCAGTATGTGCTTGCAAGGTTTCCCTTTGCAAATCATCCTTCGGCAACTGCACCTAATAATTTCTAACGAGTTGGGAGTGTGTTCCACGTAAAACTTGGTGTCAAGATTATTTATTCATGCGACGACAAAGGTGTATGAGTCAGATCCTAGCTTTCTTTCTAAAATCTGCATGCCACCAATGTTCAAAATGTCAACTTGCAAAATATAGAAGACATCTAGAGTGAAGACTATTGCAGCAGCTACCTCTAGTTCTCTGAAATTAGTAACTGACACCGAAAATGTCTGTGAAGCCGTGCAGTCATCTCGGGCCTCCTTCTCACGGAGACGTGTGATGACATTATCGTAGTGACTAACCATGTCCACCAAGTTCATTTCACCATCAAGGTGAAGGTGAAGAGATGAGTTTAAACTTTCACTCCTCAGGATGCTTTTCATACCCAGCCAGAACCCTTCTAAAAAATACGCGGTGGCCCATAATCTCTTCTTCGTGTACATTCTCTTAAGCCAATTTGTAGTTTTGGGTGACATCCACTTCCTAACAAAAGTGTGCCATCGCTGCTCGAATACTTGCTCCGAGGTGGTGTAATATAGAAGAGTCCTAAACTTGTTCAGTGACTTGTTAGGTAGGTGCATCTCCATATTTTTTCAATGTGAAAGCTGCAAATATGATGGTATACACCAGTAAGTACTTCATCCACAACGTTGATCATCGCGGCATCCGCATTCGTGATTACTGCCTTTGGCTTCTGCTGGCACATTGCTTTCAAGAAAGTCCGGAGCAGCCAGACATATGTTTCTTCGGTCTCCTTTGATAGGATGGCACATCCAAATACCGTTGTTTTACGGTGATTGTTCAAACTGATAAAGGGAACAAATGACATTCTATACTTATTCATCTTGTATGTGCTGTCAAACACAATGATGTCGCCGTAGTCCTGATAGTCCCGACGTGATTGAGAATCGCACCAGAACAAGTGCTGCATTCGACCTTCATCCAGCGTGTAATCATAAAAAAATTCAGGGTCCCTCTTCTTCCTCTCCGCCATGATGCCCAAGGTTGTGTTAGCATCACCCATATAAAGCAGCTTACTCTTCTCCCTTGAGCACATGTTGTACATATCCTTCCTTGTAAATCCCACATCGGCATATAAACAACCAGAGTTGCTAATCATTGATCGCATGATGAGATGCTGCCTAACCCCATGTTTCCGAGTGATAATATCTCAGCTCTTTGGGAGTCGTTGATCTTCCTATGGGACTAAAGAAATGGGACTTCATCCGGTCTCGCTAACACATGATTGTGAGTGTCATCAAAACTACGAACGATCCAAAGACCAGTTTTTCCATCAAACTTCACCACCATACGTGCCTTATAGTTGCACCTAGACTCAGTCTTGAGCCTATATTTGCGTTCTTCCATTGTCAGTAACTTCTTGTCACGTTTCCCTTGCTTGCAACACACAAAGCGCCCAAGACAAACAACTTCATCATCAAACCGCCTCACTTGGTGCTTCCTAATGCCAAACACATGATCTTTGGCATATCTGTTGTAGAAAGAATAGGCTGCTGCTTCGCTAACAAATGTCATATCTATTATCTTGCAGTACAATTCTCTCTTATCGTGAGGATACCTAGTGTCATTGCTACATTTATTTAAACTCTCAGTCTGACTACATGGTGCCTGCTACAAATTCAAAACCTAGCCATTAGAACTATATTAGTATGCATGTCGGTTTGTTGATCGCTAAAAACGGCCAAGAAATAATACCTCACTTGTGTCAATGAACATATCAAAATTTCGTGCATCTTCACAATCATCAAAATTATCCATCTCCAAGTCTGATTCACCAAAATAGTCATACTCCATACCAGAGTCATTTAGTATCTGAACAATTTAGCAATATTTAGTATACAATTGCATTATCCGGTGCATGACATATAAAATTTTACACCACTACACATACCTCACTATCGACAAACATGTCTGTTTCTTCATGGTTGTTAAGGCCATTATGGAAATCATCGTCATAGACAATCTAAATAAATCAAGTCATGAGATATCAAATATTATTTAATTTAACATTAAAATATCAAAGAAGCTAATGTGTGCTCACATCAAACTCTTCTTCGCTCCAGCCGTCTTCGGGATGCGTATTGGCAGAAATAAAATCATCACCGACATACCCGGTTTGATCATCTTTCATACTAGATCTAGAGTCCTCCGTCTCCTCTATGACTGATTGCGCCACATTGTTAGAATCACCAATGCTATGTGTGTCTAACAATTACTAGAGATGAAGCATGATCATGGGATGAACTTATAAGATCGGAAGATACAACCGACGATTTGGATTAGAAACCCTAGTGATGAAGACACCGAGCCGCTGGTGCGCCTTCTACCTTCGAGGATTTGCGGCGGCGGACGCAAAGATCTGCATCGGCGGACGCGAGGATCTACAGCGGCGGACGCGGGGTAGATCGACGTCGCCGAGGAGAAGCAGATCCGCGAGGTACGAGCGACCGAGTTTTACCAGGCGGCGGAGAAGAGAAAACTTCAGTTCCGCCCAACAATGGTGCATGCATGGACGTGGGAGCTAATCGCGGTTATTAGGTCTAGGTGGGCCCCATGTTGGGTCGTGCCGTATGGCGTCAGCAGTCCCTGTATATAGATGCAATACTATACTAGGCTTGGATATGGGTTCCGCCTGTGCCAAAAAAAACGAAGCCAACAAAACACGCCGGACTAAAATACCCCTAGCAGTTCGGACTTTCTCGTAAATGAGGGTGCGCACTGAAGCAAACCTCTTTGTCAAATTGTCCTTCTAGCACACGCTGTCACAGTCGAGTTCCTTCCGAGAGAAAAATGCTCTTATTTGCACTACTGGAAAATATATTTTTGCCTAGTATTTTTCTCTTTGTGTGCGTCACTCGGCAAAAATGTCCAACAGGGCAAAGTTAGCCAAGGCACACTGCAAAAATAAAATACTCGGTAAAATCTGAAAAATGCACACGGCAGCAAAGAACAAAAAATACACACGACAAAAGAAATACTCGGCAAAGAATCTTGAATACACTCGGCAAAAAAGCAAGAGTGGCTTATGCCATGCATCTTGGTGCCATGACAGAAGGAAACTTTGCCAAGTGCCATTGCTCACGGCAAAGAAGTGCTCCATCTTTGTTGTGTGCAATACATGGCAAAGATGTGATATGCACCCGACGGATCGATATGTCTGGAAACCTATGTGCCAACACGAACAAGACAAGATCGGCGTCGCAAGGAGCCGTGGATTCATCGGAAACACGGAGATGACTAATCGAATAATATGATGGTATGTAATTTACATCAATCTGCATGAATATGTTTTTACAAAAGGGAAAAAAAAATCAAACATCGGCACTTCAACCTGACGAGCTAGTGCGTGAAAGATCTAAAACGGAGACAGAGGAAAACACAACGATCGCCTGCATAAGTTTTCCAACTCCATCTGCCATCAAATCTTGTCGATCTTGGACGCCACGATGAGAGGGTTCTGCTGCGCGATCTTCTCCCGGTCGGCCTTCTTGTAGTCGAACTTGCACGCGTGCCCCTCCACGTAGCGGTGCAGGGAGCAGAACGTGCCACCGCAGCGGCAGCCGAATCCCAGCAGCCCGACCTTCTTCTTGCATGTCATGCACCTGGTTGGCGTCGCCTTCTTCGCCGGCGCCTCAGCGGCAACGGCGGCGGTGGCAGAGCCATGCACACTAGCCGGCGTCTTGAACGCCAGGATGGCCGCGTCGGCCTTGATCATCCCCTCGACGACGGGCGCTGCTGCCACTTCGGTGGCCTTGACGTGGTTGAGGTAGCACTTGGAGCACATGTTCACGGTCGCTGCGCTCCCGTAGAACCCGCAGCCGGCCACGCACCGCGCCGCCGCGCGGGCGACCGCGGCCTGAGTCGACGAATCTTGCTCTTGCGCCATCGGTCGCCGCTGATCTGATCGAACAGGATCCGATCGAGGATCGATCGCTACGCGCTCGTGTATTACGGGATCTCGCGGCTTGATTGTCTTCGTGCGTGGTTTCTTTCTCGGCGAGACATCCCTCTGGGCTTTTATTAGGGTCCGCCAGTACGGGTGACACCTGAATTCGTATTGTGTTTAGACTTTGGACTCGGGTCCGTATCATCCGCAAGTTCGGACTCGGTGAGACGATGACATACTTCTACGTGTCAGGTCGGTTCACACGACCTTCACCGTACTTTTTGGAATTTTTTATTTTGCGAACACATCAATAGAAATTTAATGTTAGAGCATCTTCACCGATGACCTCCAAAATCTAGCCGGCAACGTCGCCGGCAGGTGGTTATTAGGGCCCCGGCACATTTCGCCATGGTATTGGAAGGGCCGTCCACACCGATGCACCCAATACATAAACCCCTAAGTATGGGGCTCAAAATATTTACATACTTTCAAATAATAATTCAAACCATTACATAATAATCTTTAAAATATAAATAGTTTCACATAACAACTTAAATAGTAATCCAATCCAAACAAGCAAATGAAATTATCCATACAACAACTTAAGTAAAACAAAATTCAAATAGTTCAAGGCTCATATAGGGTTGTCTTTCAACGACCATAAATGCTCCGCTAGATCATTTTGGAGATCTTCAAGGACCCTTGAATCACAAATATCTTGGTGCATGCGATGAAGCAGCAAACCCGGTCGGCACCTTGTCATCAACTTCGGCGAGAGGACCCTGGTGATCAGATAGAGATGATCATCCACCACTTGTGATTCCTTCTCACTCTAGATGATTATATTGTGCATGATCACCTAATAGTTCACGACCTCTTACATAGAGCTTCTGACCAGATGATAGCAGAGTGTCTAACAATAGCAAAACATTGTTGAAGAACACCAAATGGCCTCTCTACATCCTTTATACAACTCTCCTGCATCTTAGCAAACAAACATCGCCTCACCATATGAGGGATGGGAATTATCTTCACAAATGTTGCCCAGGGTAGATAGATATTGTTGTGCCAAAATGGTTCCGGATTAGACTAGCATGTCCTTATGCACCCGTAGCACCAAGGTAGAGGATCTGCATATAATGTCGCAGAAGATTTGGGAGTCACCAAACTGTTTGATGCACCACATCTAACATACGGGTACATCAAAGCCGAGGGCGATGCACCTCAACTCACACCGAAGGAGATCCATCGATAAACGCGGTATGCAAGATATCTGGCGGCGTTTTTAGGATCTAAAGCACTAGTCTCCCGGGATGGACCCCATGTGTGATTCTGGTGGCTATGATCTTCTCTAGGTCGGTCTGACCACCCTAGAGCCTCGTGGGTTCGTAGATTGCCGGTATGGCGAGAACTACGGAGAAATGAGAAGCATAGGTAAAAGGGCAAAGGGATAAATTGAACACAAAAAGGTGCGATAGTTTGATAGATTTGATTGGTGTTATTGAATCGTCCATCACCTTTCACGTATATATGAGGCGACCCATCTTCCCGTACAAGTTTAGGACTCTTCTACACTTTCCTTATAATAAAAGGATTTGAATTCACATCCATAATAGCCTTGTTCTAGCCTAACTCGAATTAGAATCCGGATTTGACTACGCTTTTGTCCTATCTTTGTCTTCAGGTCGGAGTCCGTCAAGTAGCTAGCTGGGTAAGCCGGCCCTTGTCATTGCTCTACAGATCACATACTAACCCGGATTAGGATAACTCCAAAAGCAAACTTGTATGCCTTAACGATATGACGATGTCGTCGGATTAATGACAAGTACGCCATGAGGGGGTCCTCGAGGCGTGCGGAAGAGAGGGGTGTGAGACGTACGGTGTTCTGGGACGGTGAGCAACAAATTTATCCAGGTTCGAATCCGCCGGCTTTGGACGGATCCTACTCCTGCTAGCAATCCAGTAATACGGCAGAGCCGGAATATGGGTTACAAGGGTTCGCCTGTGTGAGTTGATATTATAGACTATTGAGGGTGCCCTAAAGCCTCTCCATAGGATAGCTTATATAGATATCCGGCCTAGGGTTTACAGGAGAGATCTATCCGGCTACGACTAAGAGTCGGTTACAGAGTACATCTTGAACTGCAAGTAACACTATGGGCCTAAGTCGGTAAGTCTTCTGGGCCTTCCCGTAGCCGGATTGGACTCCGTCTCTGCTCCCTGACCGGGCCGTCCGTGAAGCAAAGCTCTAACCTGAAGTGGGTCACCCTGGTCAGTGAGGACTGTGAGGATACCCGGAAAGTATATCCCCAACAACAGCCCCCGGAAGTCTCCAAGATCCAAAGTCAGATTCATCATCGTCTAACTTGATCTTCGGGTTGCAGAATCTTGAAGGGTTCCTGAAACTTCACAACAAAAAATACGATCCGGGTCTTAAAAATAAGTCGGACCTATCAACATGTTACTCGGATTTTCCATCTTGATTTCAAACTAAGCCGGAACTTGGTCTCTGACATCATCTCACACTCGTCATGGTCAAGTCACGTCATCTGACAAACATCCTGTCAGCACGACCATTGGTGGGTCCGCCGTTCGCAGAACCGAGGCGTCATTTTAATGCGTACGCGGAGATCGAGGCGACGTAATCATCCTGTGGGTCCTTCCCAGTTCCTTGCACGACGCATGGCATTTACACAGTGCTACTTGCACGAATCTTGGTGCAGGTAGGTGGTTATAAGGGGTGAGGATTCACCTTCTCCTCTCTTCACCTATTCCATTTGTTGTTTCTTCTTCTCCACATCTCCCCAGCGCACAGAGCTTTCCCTCCTCCCAGATTTCCTAGCGCCGCCCATCTAAGGTCACCGGCGCACCAGAGAAATGGCTTCTTCTTCCTCTTCCGGCTTGGCAGCAGCAGCGGCGGTGGCAGCAGAGAAGGAAAGCAACCGGGGAATCTGGATCTCGTGCCTCCTTGACGACAAGAAACTCCAAGTCGTGGAGAATGAAGGTCTCCTCCGCGCCGGCGACTGGCGGAGCGGTTCCGGCAAAACCATTCCCCACCCGCGCGCCGACGAGCGGGTCCACTTCGGCACCCACCTCGACAGAGGTTTGTCCTTTCCTTCCTCGGAATTCAGCGTCTCCAACACCACAGCGACCGTCTGATGCATACCATCACGGAGTCAAAGAATGACTCCCTCCGCATCAGTCCTAAGGCTTTAAAGCCACAGGATTACATAAGCCAGATTAAATGGCTGATCAAGGAGCGGATTGAAAGGAAAAATCCGGACTTGTCTCTGGATCTGCATACAGCGGAAGACCCTGTGGTTCCGGTAAGCTCCAATGATTAATACCTTTATGTGTTTCACCCTTTAGGTTATTTCGCAATACTGAGATGTTTTCTTCTTTTCAGCTTGCCGACCTCCCCGAGTCGGAATTTGCTCCACTCGAGGGATATCCTCCAGAGTTTTCTCAGGAGGAGGAACTGGTCCCACTATCGGACATTGTGCGTAGGAAGCGCAAGGCTCCGACAGTGGCCGTCGGCACAAAGAAGGTGCCCGTCGTGAAGAGGTAACTTTCAACACAACTTTCGCCTTTGTACCTTACTCGAATTTTCTTCCAAGATGTAATGTTTTCCATTCTATTACATTCTCAGAGCCAAGCAGCTCATCAAGGGCAAGGGGAAGGGAACTTCTTCGAAGCCCCTGCGACAGACGAAGCTGACCATAGCTTCTCCTGCCGTGGCTCCTCCGACTCCTGCCCCACAACCCTCTGCAATGCCGGTGATTACTCCTTCGCGTCCATGAAAGATCCGCTCCTAATACGGGCCATGACCCTTGAGTCCTGGATCGACGCCAACATGGGTGGCTCAGGTTTAGATAAGGGTGAACCCTCTTCGGGTAATGATCCCTCGGTAGAGACCTTTGATGAAAACCTCCTTAACAATCTAGGGCTTGCCAAGTTTGGCTTGTCTCGGAAATCTGCGGAGGAGATCCAACGGCTGGCCCGGTAATGCCTGGAGAAGAGAAATCTCTCTCCCTAAGAAGAAGCGCAAGAGGCGGAGGACATCAAATACTCCGACCTTCTTGAACAAGTCCGTATTTGCGACGAGGGACTTAGAGCTGGTGTGCTTCCACCACCTCCGGTTATTCCACTCACCCTCGCCGAGAAGGTTACCACCGAGGTGAACATGTGTCTGAGCAAGCTCACACATGAACATCATGTAAGTCGGAATTCCAACTCACGATTTTCTTTATTGCATTTCATATCATATCCTGTAGCCCGCAAGCATGAAGTAGGATATACGATCCGAGTTTATGCTTCCTTAGGATGCCAAAGAATGAACTAGTGTAGCCAGAGGAGGTCATTGAGTTTTGTGTTGACTTTATTCCTGACCTTAAGCCCATCGGTGTTCCTGAATCACGGCATGAGGGTAGAATTAGTGGAAAAGGCACGCTAGGAAAGAAAGCAAGGATATGTATGGACGGACATTCTCTCACTAAAGCACACTACACAGTTCTGCAAAGTTCAACCTTGGTGGCTCCGTATATCGAGGAACACAAGAATATTGTACACTCCAACAACCCGGGGAAGCCTGGCTCCTGGATTAGAGATGAACATATGAGGACTTTCGGCAGTTGGTTGCAGTCACATATCATGAATGACATAAATGTTGGAGAGCAGTTGTACTTGTTGGCCAGGTGACCATCTTCGACTATATTGACTTTCCAAGGGTACGAGATAAATGGGAATACATTTTACACGATCGCCCAAGATAAAAAGAGCACCAATCAAAACAGTGGTGTCTGATTTGATGCAACAGACGAGAATGGGCAAAAGGATACATATCATGGTTACATAGAGGAGATATGGGAACTTGACTATGGACCTTTTTTTAAGGTTCCTTTGTCTCGGTGCAAATGGGTCAAGCTGACAGGAGGCAGGGTTGAGGTAGACAAGAAATACGGAATGACAACAGTGGATCGCAACAACCTTGCGTATAGAGATGAACCATTTGTCCTAGCCAATGATGTGGCTCAGGTTTTTTATGTGAAGGACATGTCTACCAAACCGAGAAAAAGGAAAGATAAGCAAAAGAATATAGCATCCGATGAGCCAAAGCGCCACATAGTTCTTTCAGGAAAAAGAAACATCGTGGGGGTGGAGGATAAGATAGACATGTCAGACGATTATGATAAGTTTCATGAAATTCTGCCCTTCGCTGTGAAGAATGACCCAAGCATCCCGTTAAATAAGGAACATGCTCCATGGTTATAGATTAGAAGAAAACCCTAACATGTGTGGATGTTGGTGATGTACAATATTATTAAACCTTTATTTTTAATGATCTTCTTATATGTATATGGATATAAACTTTCTCGATCTCAATAGGTAGTATTGCAACTTGTTGTGGCCAGACATTTATTAATATTAAAACGTAAAAATTAGTCATAATCATATCTAGCCCTGTAGTACACAGCTTTTGGGTCGTCTTCGGAATCATCATCGTCGTCGTCGTCGCTCGTAGCACGCGGATGGATCCTCGGCCCTTCCTTGTAGCACACAGATGGATCGTCCGGCCTCGGATTCACGACGCGCGGGGGAGGGGGCTCCCGGATGATGACCCCAGTACGCCCTAGGCCTTCACCACCACCACCATTCTTATGGCTATGCTGCTGGTAAAAGTGCGGGTACCTCAGACGAGGATGGTATCCCATGGCGATGTAGCGCATCACACCGGCGATAGTCCAGTTCGCCCAGCACAGGTGGCGACCAGCCTCGTTGTGGTTCACTGGGGGCGGGCCGTCACCCTCGTACCTGGCGATCTCCCTTTCCTGCCGGTTTGCGAAGAAGGCATTCCAGGTGTCGAGGTTGTTGGGATCCCAATGGGGATCCATCCGCTGCTCCGGCGTGAGCTCGAGGTAGAAGTGATTCGTGATGGCCGCCTGGCGGGCCGAACCTTGAGACATAGGAGCAGAACCCCTCCACTCGAGATCCAAATGAGCGTGGCAGTACCCGGCGGGCATGGAAGTGACAGCGCCTCTCGGCCTCGAGCCGTAAAAGCCCGATGGCGGTGTCCATTGTTGTGAGAGAGAAGGTGTGGATGTGTCGATGGAAATGGCGGTCGGCCTAGATATAGAGGGACATGGCGGAAGAACATGGCGGGAAGCAGGGGAAATGGCGGGAGAAACATGGCAGGAAGCGGGGGAAATGGCGGGAGAACATGGCGGGAAGCGGGGGAAATGGCGGGAGAACATGGCGGGAAGCGGGGGAAATGGCGAGAGAACATTTCTACTAAATATAATACTTGTTAGATAATAGATAATTTCATTTAAGTTGTATAATAAAGTATGATAATAGATTTAAATTATAGATCTTCTTTTTTGAAAATTTTGATATATAATACATAATTTTCTGAAAACTATAAACCATTTTTGGGTTTACGCCAACAATAACCTTTAGCCCTTTGTAATATACAAACCGGGGTTAACGGTGATTCTTAGCCCGGTTTGTATTACAAACCGGGTTAAAGGGTTTCAAAGACTGTGAAGTGCGGCGGGCCGAAAACACCTTTAGCCCCGGGTTGTAATACGAACGCTAAGGACTTTTAGCCCAGTCAGATTACAACCTGGGCTAAGGGAGGTGGTATAATACCACCTCCCGGATCGAGCCACGACCCGAGATCGCTGCGTTTCCCTGCCACGCCCACCGCTGTCCACACTGCACGCCTGGTGAGAAGAAGCCTGCCTAGCCGCCGCCACTTTCTCCAAGCCTGCCCGCTCTCGCGTCGCCCCGCTTAGAGCCTAGCCTACCGAGAGCCACCGCCACGGCCCGCCGTCTCCGCCTCTCTCGCCGCCTCGCCGCCTCCTCGTCTCTCGCCTCTTGGCCTGCGCCGCCATTCGTCTCCGCCTCGAGAAGTTATGCGTCTTTATTGTGTTAATTTTGGTTAGTTAGGGTTAATTAGCTAGCTAGGGTTATTAGTTAGGGTAGTGTGTTAGGATTTTGGTTAGTAGTATTAGGATTTTCGATTAGGATTATTAGTTAGAAGTATTAGTATTTTGGATGATTATTAGTTAGAAGTATTAGCTAGGGTTATTAGTTAGAGTAGTATTAGGATTAGGATTTTGGTTAGTAGTATTAGGATTTTGGTTACTAGTATTAGGATTTTGGTTAGTAGTATTAGGATTTTGGTTAATAGTAGTATTAGGATTAGGATTTTGGTTAGTGTTAGTTAGAAGTATTAGTATTTTAATTAGTTAGTGTTAGTGTTAGCGTTAGTGTTAGTGTTAATAGTATTACTATTTTGGTTAGTTAGTGTTATTAGTTAATTTTGGTTAGTGGTAGTGTTAGTGTTTGTAAATAAGTAGTATTAGTATTTTGGTTAGTGTTAGTTAGTAGTATTAGTATTTTAGTTAGTGTATTAGTGTTAGTGTTAGTGTTTTAGTTAGTGTGTTAGTGTTAGTGTTATTAGTATTTATCTAGGGTTAGTTAGGGTTAGTTAGAATACTTAGTTAATTAGGTTTAGTTTAGTTAGTGATAGGTTTAGGGTTATTATTATTAGGGAAATATATACTTAGTGATTTAGTTACTGTTTATGTTTTATGATTGTTTATTGCTATTATTTAGTTATGTCGCGTCCACCTCGTCCGAGCCTATTGGACTCCATCGGGGATGTCCGAGTCTGGGCTCCGCCGGGTTGGCACTGGGAGGTGCTACCTGTCGGGACTCGTACCTTGGTGAGGAATCCGGGTATCATCGTCGACCTGGAGCTTCTTTCGTGGCGTCCACGAGGTCCAGGAGCGGTGAAGAGGGAGCCAGCCTCCAAGGAGGTGGTACGTCGTCGTATCAGGGAGGAGGACGAGCATGTACGGCGATACATGTATCTTTTGGAGACTAGGTTCTCCAATATCTGGCAGGTTCACGGATCTCACCCGAGCTATTCTCCGGTGATGGTTCCTCTTATGTGGCTGTAGAGCTCCCGTAGCACAGAACGCGGCAGCCGCGTTCGCTAGTTTATCTTAATAATGTACTTTATCTTATACTTTATCCTATAATGCACCCGAGCTATTCTCCGGTGATGTATTAATAATGTACTTTATCTTATACTTTATCCTATAATGCACCCGAGCTATTCTCTGGTGATGTATTAATAATATACTTTATCTTATATTATTGTACTTTATGTTAATCACTAAGTACTGTATTCGAGTTGTCGCAGTTGTAATATTCTTTTACTTAATGCAATGTTCTTTTTCTGTATTAGTTAAGCTATGGACGGTAGACATAATGAAGAGGATCTTCTCAACATGATAGATGAGGGTACTAGGGGGTCTTATTATGATGGCTCCAAATATCTTAATTTGTCTGGAGGAGACGATGGTGCTGACCATGGTGGAGACCATGGTGAAGACACCATAATAATGACAAACTCTGTCAAGGTATATAAAGCCTCTATCGATCGTTCACTAGTATAGATGCACTAATTGATTCGTATATATGTACTGACAAATGTTTCTTCTCTTAGACCTCCGCTTTCGGCCAATCTTCTACAAATACAAGAGGCCCGACACACAAGTTGCCCGCTGATGTCCGTTTCAGCATTGGCTTAGTCTCTCCGCAGGGTCAACCGCTGGAGCCCAAAGAAGCTGTGAATGCATTTACAAGTCAATGCGGAGAGATTGTTAGAGACAAAGTCCCGATCACCACGCGAAACTGGAACAAGCCAGGAAAGAAAAAGGATCCAGCTGGGGCTAGTTTTGTAGATGACAGAGCGAAAGATACAATGTGGAATTCTCTCATGACACATTTCACCCTACCAGTCTTGGAGACTGATGAGCTCACACAGCAAATGACGAGGAAAGTTAAGCACTTTTCTCTTAAGAAGATGGCCGAACTATTCAAGGAATGGAAAAAAAGGATTGTACCACAAGTATGTCTTGAAGGAAACAACTCCTCCATTCGTTGGCCCACTAGAGTTGCAGCAGGATAACTGGGCCGCATTTGTGGAATACAAGACCTCAGCACCAGCTAAGGCAATATCAGCAAAAAATAAGGAAAATGCAGCCAAAAAGAAATATCACCATCATATAGGCACAGGTGGCTACAGGGGTGCCATGCCTAAGTGGGATAAAGCTGAGGCTGACCTAGAGGCTAAAGGGGTCACTCCAGCTACGTCTACTTGGCCCTTGAGGTCAAGAAATTGGGTATTCGGGTATGGGGCATCATTAGACCCAGAAACAGGCGAGATTGTTGCAGCCGAAGATATTTCTACACCCAAGAAAGAACTTGTTAAAGTGATGAAAGAGGTTGAAGAGGGAACGTTTGTTCCCAACAAAGAGAACGATAAGCTGACAAAGGCTCTCAGGAATCCTAAAAAGGCTGGACGAACAAGAGGGTTCGGACCTTCTTATCCATGGGTTATCGGGTTTCCCGAGCACCGTGACACGTACAGAAGCCAATCGAGAAGAACAAACCGGCAAAAAGAGGAGGATACGAAGCGGTTCGCGAGGTTTGAAGCCACACTGCAGGAGTATCGCCAAGAGCTTAATGAACTTAAAGGACTCCGACAGCAAGATCCTACACCGGACAGTATGGTCGACCCATCGCAACGAAAAAGCAGCGTGGCTTCCACGGAGGGCCACGGTAATGATGCAACAATGGATGTGTACCCCGTGGATGCAATTAAGGAGAAGACTAGTTGTGAGCTGCATGTTGAACTGAAGAATATATCCATGAAGGTGGCGGTCGGCTTTGCTTTACCTTCTGCACCGGGAGCGACCTACCATTGCAATCCGATTCCAGCTGGCTATGCTCGTGTTGGTGTGGATGAAATTCTACCTATGTGTCAATCACTACAACTTGACATCCCTGGAGGTGAAGGGGAGACGATACTGGGAGAAGTCACGAGTGGCTTCATTCTTTGGAAAAAAGAATACATCAAGTTTCCAGGCTCGACACCAAGGCCACCTTCTCCACCAAGGCAACTGTCTCCTCCCAGTGCACCGTCTCCTCCAAGTTGTGGCATCCCGCAAGAACCACTACTAGAAAATCGCGTTATTTTTGTGCATTGCATCATCATGACCCCATGCTCATGTCATCATGCCACCTAGCATTTGAGCATCGTCATCATCATGTATTTGTTTGTCTGAAACTATTTTCGAAAAACATATTTTGTTTTCTAAATACTCCGCATTTATTTCAAATCCAAAACCCGGGTCTCCGGATTATTTTGTTTCGTCTACCAATGGATTTCAAAAGCCCCGTTTTAAATATTAAAATATTTATTTTATTTTTAGGGGCAGCCGTATCGAGCCGATCTGACCCAGTCGGCCACCCCAGTACAAAACCGGTCTACCTAAAACCCTTTTCCTACCCCAACGCAATCTACCCCTGTCTCCACCTCACCCCCACCACTCACGGTTCGCCACCTCATCTCTCCTTCCTCCTCCAGCCAACCATCACGTGCCACCTCACCCGCTGGCCCCACCCACACCTGCCCCAACACCCCTGCCACCTCACTCCCCAGCCGCACCTGCTGGCCCACCTGGCACCACCCACCCGCCTGTCCCCACCCGCACACACGCTGCCTCACCCCACACCGACCCACCTAGCCCCACCCCGGCCCCGCTCCCGGCCCCACCCGTGGACCGCTCCTCTCTCCCACCTCGTCTCCCCCGCAGCCCCTTCCTCCACCGCGCCGGCCACCAACCGCGCGCCCCGCCCCCTTCTCGATCTCCTCTCCCCGCCGCCGCTTCCCTCTCCTCCGAGCTAGGCCGCAGGCCTTCCTCGACCACGCCCTCACCTCCTCTCTGCCTCGCCTGGGTCCCCTTCCCCCCCCGCGTCACCGCCCTCTTCCCTCTGTCCCGCGCGGTCCGGAGCTCCGCGCTAGCCCCGTCGGCCTCGACCACCTCCGCCCGTCCTCCCTCGGCCCCGCGCGCCGACCTGGTCCCCGGCCGTCCTCCTCTACCTCTTGCCGCCGCCATCGGCAGCTCCTCCTTCTCGAGCACCAAGCACCGCTGGGCCTCCACGGCCGAGCCGCTCCCTCGACCCTCTCTGCTCCGGTCGTCAAGCACCACGCCGCGCACGCCCTGGTCACCTCACCTCCAGCTAGCTTGGCCTCGCCGCGGTGGCCCTCCCTCGTCCGCAGCAGCGACCCCGACGCTCTCCACCGTGAGCGAGCCCCGACGCCCCACCTCGCCGGCCCCGAGCGCCTCTACCCTGCCGCTTCTCTATGCCCGTCGGAGGCCAGGTCTCCCTCTCTGCTGCTCGCTGTGTGCCGCCTATGTACCGAGCTCATCGCTGCGCGCCGTCTGAGGGTCCTCTCCCTTCCCGCAAGGCATCGTCGACCTGGTCCTGCGAGCTCCGTGTGCCACCTGCTCGAGACGCCCCGGCCTCGAATCAGCTTGCCCAGCGACGTGTCGTCCCAAGCTCTCCATGGTCATTGGAGCCTCGTTCTGCTAGGTGCCCTCTAGGTGTTTGACGCATTTGCTCCTTCGGTAATTTTGGCTTAGGTGCTCGCTATTGGAATGTTTCAGTGTTGTGATGTGCTGCAGCTTATACAATATGAGTGGTGCACCGTGTAGGTGGAGTTGAAGTGTGTTGGAGATGTGACATCATGGAGGAATGGCAGACTCCTCAAGTTGGCGTGCTATCAACCGGAGAATATCGACTCCCCGCGAAGGTCGCCGTTTCTGGTTTCGTCAAGGTTATATGGAACACCGAGAACTCCTGTTGGACTCGGTGAAGCGGGCGCCCCAAGATCTTCTCCGCGGACCTGGACTTGAGGATCGACCACATGGAACCCCAAGGCCTTTGATGTGGAACCGCCATGCTCTCCCCACGGATCCCGAAGCCCGATCCTGGAGTCCAAAGACCGATCCCGGCGAGACCAAACCCGTCGAACCCTCGGAACCCCAAGATCGCCCACCCCATGTGTGATCCCCTTCCCGAGCCCTATTTTATAAAATGTAATATAAACTTGTGCATCTTACATTATTCATGCTTGCATACATCTCATGTGGTTTGGGGGCATTATGCCGAGTCACCTCATAATTAATATGGAGGCCATATGCGGGCTAATCTAGTCTTATATTGGCCCCATCTAAATTTGTGTAGCGAACCGGTGATATATTTTTCCATGTTAAGACAACATTTAAATTGCGGGTATCTAAACAACATGAACTTAATAATTAATTGTCGGGACCCCGGTTCCGCTTAATATTGTCTAATTGCATCGCATCCTTGCCATGCCATACATCATACATGCATCATGCCCGATCTTCTGCGGTGGTATTAAATAGTGCATCCGGTGTTTCTTCTAGTGCTTTGCTTCTTCACGGATTAGGCCGATGAGTTGATGCGAGTGTCGAAACGATCTTCTGATGAACCTTGGCAATGCTTTCAAAGTAGCACCTTCCCTTTCTACCAATCTTACTTTTATAGTCTTTATTCCCTCCTGTTGATCTATTGCTATACGTGTTGCGATGCTCTAGTTTTCGTGCGTGAGATCCTTGACCTTATATTGCCTTGGACACATCCTAATACCGTTGATTGGTAGATAGTTGGACTTGGCGTCGTGATACGCTTGCTCAGAAGTCGTTGCGTGTCGTCAAGTACCACAGTTGTTGGAGTATTGCCGCATGCTTTATGTTGGAGGTGATCATGACTTTAATTCTTGTTTAACAACTAAAATTGAAGTAGGTAAATGCAGAGGCACAGGTGGGCAATAGATGTTATTTGGTTGTTAACCATCCACTTGTGTCCCGTAGGACCCCGAGTTCTTGACACCTGTTCCGAGATCGAGCGTGCTAACCACAAAGGGGTGTATGGGCACCCCATCGATTAGTACCGATTTCAAAGTATTGTCTTGGGGGCCACAAACTAGTTTGAGGTTTTATTTACTATCTGTACTTATGCCATGCTTTCTTGCTTTATTTAAATTGTGCGCATCTTGCTGTCTTGTTTAGGAAGCGGAGTGTTTTACCAGTCGACAAGCCCGATCATATTTTCGGGTTCCCGTTGTTTCTGACCGACGCAAACCACGAGTCCGTCTCGAGACCGGCCGACTTCGTTGCGGGTAGCTTAGTGGGGTGGCCCCATGTACTTGCTTTGGAGTGCAGGAAGCGTCATGACTTAGGCCCCGCCGACATACCAATGGGTGTATGTTAACTGATCTGGCAAAAAGGGTCGAAGTGCGTGTGGATACTTTGGTGCACCCCTGCAGGGTTAAATCTTTTCGAAAAGCCGTGTCCGCTGTTATGGACGACTTGGAGCACAGTTCTCAATCATAGACAACTATAACTAAAGTCTACTGTGATAAATTGACTTGTTTCCGATATGACTAGTAATCAGCTTCACTGCAACGGAATGGCTAATTAAAAGTACCAACAACTGCTGGGTTTTGGGATATCTCATGCTAATTGTATCTGACTAGTAAGTGTTACAACTACAACGGAATGGTTAACTAAAACTGCCCACAGCTTATTATATCAGGATGACTCATGCTATCTATATTTGACTAGTAATTGCCGCAACTATAACGGAATGAATAAAACTGCCAACTGTGTGAGTTCCTCGGTTGACTTCCTCGTTTGGTCTCGAGAAATACCGGGATGGGTATGTTTGGTGGTAGTGTCGGGATGGTTCGAATAGGTCTTTCTTATCCCTCTCGATAGCCGGCGGTTATATCGAGTCTCTATAGGTTGTTTAGTGCATCTTACCGCCGCTTGATCCACCATACCTATGTAGGCGAGGGCAATTCTAGTCTCGTAGTGTCTTGGCCTCGATCTTGACCGCTCTCTTTTTGTTTGCCCTTTGTCGGCACCCTTTTTTTTAAGCGGTTTTGAGATCGGCGTCGTTAGCGGGTTACCCTTAGGCTTGGCCTAGGCGGGGTTATGGACGCCATTGGTTATTCTTTAGGCTCTTAGCCCCATTTGCATCTTAATAAATTTTCGGGCTTATATCGTTTTCCAGGTGATTTGGATCTTGGTATTGTATATCGGTATTCTTGACTCATGGAGTCATTGTTGTATATATCTGTTCTGTGGGTTCCATCGTGGACTATTGTGTAATGATATTACTTCGTTTTCCACCCGCACGCAAGTGCCTGGTGGGCACCTTTGGATCGTTTCTATGCGGGTTTGGCGGGAATCGCTAAAACTTGCATAGGGCGATCGAGGGTGTTACTGAGTGGTATCGAGCACAGCGATTCTGATACCCCACAAGTCCAGCCTGTAGGATAACCTAGCTAACGGCCGCAGTAGAGTGTCAAAACTATTTTGCCAAAAATCGGTTGGATAGTTCTGATTAGGTCCGATTTTACTCCTTACCCCTCTGCTGCTCTCCTCTCACCTCTGCGTGTTTTGAATCCGCTCTCTTCTCTCTCTTCGAGTCCAGGATTTCTCGTGGTTGGGTTCCATCGCACCTTGAGGTTTCGCTTCCTCCTTTAGTAACGGTGTTGCTACATGGTCTTCATGCTACCCGAGGAATCCTTCGCGGTGGACTTCTCTTTGTTTCTTCGTGCCTTCCGGTGTTTTCCGGCGACGACATCATCTATGCGGATCCGATCACGATGCGCATCACTCCTTTGTTTCAACCTCGATTGTCGAGACCTTCACCGATTCGAGAATGGTTGACGCTTTTCTCGATTGTATGCGAGTAATAGTTTGGGTGCGTGATGGATTGGCCCCATGCCACTACCCTTCTATTCGCTTTTGTATATTGAAGTGGATGAGGATGCATCGGTTCCTCTTTCTATCGAAGCTAGAGGTGGCTTTATTTGTTGATACCTCTACCTTGACCTTTTGTTCAGTGTTCTCTCGACGATCACGGACAACGACCTCTTGTTAGTGGTGTCGCGAGGATCTACGATGCGAGAAGATTGATTGCCCTTCTTCCGGTACCATGAGGCGGATCTCGAGGCGAGATCCATTGTTAGTGGTGTCGTGTGGCATCCGCAAGAACCACTACTAGAAAATCGCGTTATTTTGTGCATTGCATCATCATGACCCCATGCTCATGTCATCATGCCACCTTGCATTTGAGCATCGTCATCATCATGCATTTGTTTATGCGAAACTATTTTGAAAAACATATTTTGTTTTCTAAATACTCGCCTTTATTTCAAATCCAAAACCGGGTCTCCGGATTATTTTGTTTAAATCACCAATGGATTTCAAAAGCCCGTTTTAAATATTAAAATATTTATTTTATTTTTAGGGGCAGCCGTATCGAGCGATCGACCGATCGGCCACCCCAGACTAAAACCGTACACCTAAAACCCTTTTCCTACCCAACGCATCTACCCTGTCTCCACCTCACCCCACCACTCACGGTTCGCCACCTCATCTCTCCTTCCTCCTCCACCAACCATCACGTGCCACCACCTCTTGGCCCCACCCACACTCACCCCAACACCTGCCACCGCTCCCCACCAACTCTTGGCCCACTGCACCACCCACCGCCGTCCCCCTTGCCACACGCTGCCTCACCCCACCGACCCACCTAGCCCCACCCCCCCGCTGCCCCACCTGACCGCTCCTCTCCCACCTCGTCTCCCCTTGACCTTCCTCCACTGCTGGCCACCAACCAAGGCCCGCCTCTTCTCGATCTCCTCTCCCTGCCGCTTCCCTCTCCTCCGAGCTAGGCCGCAGGCCTTCCTCGACCACGCCTCACCTCCTCTCTGCCTCCTGGGTCCCTTCCCCGTCACCGCCCTCTTCCTCGTCTCATGGTCCGAGCTCAGCCGCCCCAGTCGGCCTCGACCACCTCCGCCTGCGTCCTCCCTCGGCCCTGCCGCACCTGGTCCCCGCCGTCTCCTCCTCTCTTGCCGCCATCGGCAGCTCCTCCTTCTCGAGCACCAAGCAGCCCTGGGCCTCCACGGCCGGCCGCCTCGACCCTCTCTGCTCCGGTCGTTACACCACGCCACAGACGCCTGGTCACCTCCTCCAGCTAGCTTGGCCTCGCCATGGTGGCCCTCCTCGTCCGCAGCCACCCGACGCTCTCCACTGTGGCGAGCCCCGACGCCACCTCGCCCGGCCGGCCACTCTGCCGCTTCTCTATGCCGTCGGGCCAGGTCTCCCTCTGCTTTGCCCGTGTCGCCTATGTACCGAGCTCATCATTGTGCGCCGTCCCGAGGTCCTCCCTTCCGCAAGGCATCGTCGACTGGTCCTGCGAGCTCCGTGTGCCACCTCGCCGAGACGCCTCGAATCAGCTTGCCCAGCGACGTCGTCCCAAGCTCTCCATGGTCATTGGAGCCTGCTCGCTAGGTGCCCTCTAGGTGTTTGGCGCATTTGCTCCTTCGGTAATTTTGGCTTAGGTGCTCGCTATTGGAATGTTTCAGTGTTGTGATGTGCCGCTTGCGGCTTATACAATATGAGTGGTGCACCGTGTGTGTGGAGTTGAAGTGTGTTGAGATGTGACATCATGGAGGAATGGCGAGACTCCTCAAGTTGGCGTGCTATCAACCGGAGAATATCTCTCAAGGTCGCTGGTCGCCGTTTACAGTAAGGTTATATTATATGAAACGAGAACTCTGTTGGACTCGGTGGGCGCCGCGCCAAGATCTTCTCCGCAACTGGACTTGAGGATCGACCACATGGAACCCCAAGGCCTTTGATGTGGAACCGCCATGCTCTCCCACGGATCCGGCCGATCCTGAGTCAAAGACCGATCCGCGAGACCAACCCGTCGAACCCTCGGAACCCCAAGATCGCCCACCCCATGTGTGATCCCCTTCCCGAGCCCTATTTTATAAAATGTAATATAAACTTGTGCATCTTACATTATTCATGCTTGCATACATCTCATGTGGTTTGGGGGCATTATGCCGAGTCACCTCATAATTAATATGGAGGCCATATGCGGCTAATCTAGTCTTATATTGGCCCCATCTAAATTTGTGTAGCGAACCGGTGATATATTTTGCCATGTTAAGACAACATTTAAATTGCGGGTATCTAAACAACATGAACTTAATAATTAATTGTCGGGACCCCGGTTCCGCTTAATATTGTCTAATTGCATCGCATCCTTGCCATGCCATACATCATACATGCATCATGCCCGATCTTCTGCGGTGGTATTAAATAGTGCATCCGGTGTTTCTTCTAGTGCTTTGCTTCTTCACGGATTAGGCCGATGAGTTGATGCGAGTGTCGAACCGATCTTCGGATGAACCTTCGGCAATGCTTTCAGGCGAGCACCTTCCCCTTTCTACCTATCTTACTTTTATAGTCTTTATTCCCTCCTGTTGATCTATTGCTATCTGTGTTGCGATGCTCTAGTTTTCGTGCCCGTGAGATCCCTTGCAGCCTTATATTGCCTTGGACACATCCTAATACCTGTTGATTGGTAGATAGTTGGACTTGCGCGTCGTAGTCGCTTGCTCAAGTGCTGTTGCGTGTCGTCAAGTACCACAGTTGTTGGAGTATTGCCGCATGCTTTATGTTGGAGGTGATCATGACTTTAATTCTTGTTTAACAACTAAAATTGAAGTAGGTAAATGCAGAGGCACAGGTGGGCAATAGATGTTATTTGGTTGTTAACCGTCCACTTGTGTCCCGTAGGACCCCGAGTTCTTGACACTGTTACGAGATCGAGCGCTAACCACAATTGGGTGTATGGGCACCCCCATCGATTAGTACCTGATTTCAAAGTATTGTACTGGGGGCCACAAACTAGTTTGAGGTTTTATTTACTATCCTGTACTTATGCCATGCTTTACTGCTTTATTTAAATTGTGCATCGCATCTGTCTTGTTTAGGGAAGCGGAGTGTTTTGCGGATCGACAAGCCAGTCATTTTCGGGTTCCCGATCGTTTCTGACCAGCATAAACCACGAGTCCGTCTCGAGACCGGCCGACTTCGTTGTGGGTAGCTTAGTGGGTGGCCCCATGTACTTGCTTTGGAGTGCGAAACGTCATGACTTAGGCCCGACATACCGATGGGTGTATGTTAATCGATCGGCAAAAAGGGTCGGCGCGGTGGATACTTTGGTGCACCCCTGCAGGGTTAAATCTTTTCGAAAAGCCGTGTCCGCGGTTATGGACGACTTGGAACACAGTTCTCGATCATAGACAACTATAACTAAAGTCTACTGTGATAAATTGACTTGTTTCCGATATGACTAGTAATCAGCTTCACTGCAACGGAATGGCTAATTAAAAGTACCAACAACTGCTGGGTTTTGGGATATCTCATGCTAATTGTATCTGACTAGTAAGTGTTACAACTACAACAGAATGATTAACTAAAACTGCCCACTGCTTATTATATCAGGATGACTCATGCTATCTATATTTGACTAGTAATTGCCGCAACTATAACGGAATGAATAAAACTGCCAACTGCGTGAGTTCCTCGGTTGACTTCCTCGTTTGGTCTCGAGGGGGAAATACCAGGATGGGTATGTTTGGTGGTAGTGTCAGGATGGTTCCGAATAGGTCTTTCTTATCCCTCGATGAAGCCGGTTATATCGAGTCTCTATAGGTTGCTTAGTGCATGCTTTGCGCCGCTTGATCCACCATACCTATGTGGCGAGGACCTTGAATTCTAGTCTCACCGTGTCTGGCCTCGATCTTGACCGCTCTCTTTTTCCTTTGCCCTTTGTCGGCACCCCTTTTGTTTAAGCAGGTTTTGAGATCGACGTCGTTAGCAGGGTTACCCTTCCGGCTTGGCCTGGGCAGGGTTATGGACGCCATTGGTTATTCTTCAGGGCTCTTAGCCCCATTTGCATCTTGTCGGTACTCAGACGCTATATCGTTTTCCAGGTGATTTGGATCTTGGTATTGTATATCGGTATTCTTGACTCATGGAGTCATTGTTGTATATATCTGTTCTGTGGGTTCCATCGTGGACTATTGTGTAATGATATTACTTCGTTTTCCACCCGCACGCAAGTGCCTGGTGGGCACCTTTGGATCGTTTCTATGCGGGTTTGGCGGGAATCGCTAAAACTTGCATAGGGCCGATTCTGAGGGTGTTACACAAGTCCACCTCCAAGTGCACCGTCTCCTCCCAGTAATAGTCCAATCCATGACCCCAACACGAGTCCATCTCAATCTACGCAGCCGCCTCCACCCACTAAGGGGCAAAAGCGGAAGAATACCACCGCTCCGTCGAGCGATAACCAACGCCCGAAGCGACAATTGTCGCCCCTCCCAAGAGTACCGCCGGTTCCTCCCAAGAGGTCTTACGACCTGACCGATGAGGAGACCGATGCGTCACGATGCGTCAAGTGGATGCTCATTTTAAAAAGAAACAACCTGAGCCAGAGGTCCAAATAAAACCGGAAACCAAGGAGCACTTTAGAAAATTACTGACGCAGCCATCCCAAGCTCAGTTAAATGCGCCAGATGACTATACACGATGTCTTCAGAAGACATTGAAATAGAAGAGATCAAGCGATAGAGGAAGCATCAAAAAAGAGGTTCCCCAATAGGGGGAACAAGCAAAACAATCGAGTGATAGCGGAAGCATCAGAACAGACGTCCCTCAGTTGGGGAAACAAGCAAAACAATCGAGTGGTAGCCCAAGAACCAAAAGAGATTTTCTCCAGCTGGGGAAACAAGCAAACCAATCGCTCAGCCCACTCCAGGTGAACATACCCAAACCTCAACTATATGAGGAAGAACCTATGGATCCGGAAACGGCTAGGATATTGGCCGAGCAATGTGGTATGCCTATTCATGAAATTATTCACGGCGATATGCCCAAGGCTGAGGTAGCTCCCAAATTTGTTAACGGGGAGCCTCTGGTCAGTTCTGAGAGGCTTCGGGATATGCCAACACAAATGCGACGATTCCATGAATGGTACATAAAAGCATCAAAACAACAGCGAAATTGGTTCATACTGAAAGTTCGAAAATCGCATTACTTCATTGAAGACGAGGTCCCTATTGAATTTACAGAATTATTCCAGTTATTCAATCTAAAGGAACTCGACAAAACTATCCTCAGTTCGTATTGTCTATAAGTCATTACTTTATTTATGTAATTAGGTCTCTGTCTTAGCTTTTTCAATTCATTGCCGGTAAGTATACTCACTATATTCTTTTGTACGCTATATATAATGATGCAGAATTTGGGTACATTGACCCACATCGAGTTCATGGAGCTATACTAAAGGATAAACCACTAGAGACCGAACACAACTTGTTGCGGTTTCTCACGAAATAACATTTCTGTAACGAAATACTATTTCCTTACCACGGTGGCAAGTGAGTTTTGTACACATTAACTTTTGCTTACTCGATGTTCAGTGTAAATGATGAGTTACTGACGTATGTAAACCTTGCGTAGGTACCACTGGATTCTTCTAAGCATTTCACTTGACATGGGAAGAGTTCACATCATGGACTCACTAAACAAACACATTGAAAACTACCACACCATTATCGATGCGCTCCAGAGGTAATTTCAACCAATATCGCACTATATCGGTTTTTTTCATTCATTTTCTGGGATATCAAGTAGTTATTAACTCATACATTAATTTTCTTTGTCATGTAGGGTTTGGACACAGTTCAAGAAACATGTCCGCGGTCAATGGCGTGAGGAGCTATTTTTTAAATCACTCTCGCTTAGTAGTACGAGCTAAATCCGCGCATGTATTTAATTCTAGTTTATGTGCATTTATCATGCTAGCATTATTATTTGATTGAATTCTATTCTTGTAAAGTGCGCGAGGCGGCCACAGGGAACTAATCTATGTGCATTCTACATGTGCGAGTTCATTCGCATCAGTATTGAGAAGCCCTCGGAAAATGTTCGAGTAAGTAAACAATATATTCACCCTTTATTTTTATTACAAAAAGTCGTGTTGAGTTTAATGCATACGATCTCCTTTTACATAATTGGACACGATGCGGGACAAGCTCCTACCAGAGGACCGCCTAATAGCAATCCAAGAGGAATTTGCTGCATTTTTTCTCGACGAGGTCATAGACCCACACAGAGAATACTGTATAAGTAGACCTAAAGCATCCATGTAATGATCTCCATGTAATCAAATAGACATACTCTGGACCTTGTTGGGACTCCATATATATATGCTTGTAAGAGTAATTATATTATATATTGCGTCAATGTGTACAAGTACTGTGTAGTAGTGTTCTGTATGTATACAAAAACTTGTTTCTAATGAAAACACAGAATGAAAAATAATTGAACACAAAACACAAAATGAAAACATGGTGCCTGCTACAAATTCAAAACCTAGCCATTAGAACTATATTAGTATGCATGTCGGTTCGTTGATTGCTAAAAACGGCCAAGAAATAATACCTCACTCGTGTCAATGAACATATCAAAATTTCGTGCATCTTCACAATCATCAAAATTACCCATCTCCAAGTCTGATGCACCAAAATAGTCATACTCCATACCAGAGTCATTTAGTATCTGAACAATTTAGCAATATTTAGTATACAATTGCATTATCCGGTGCATGACATATAAAATTTTACACCACTACACATACCTCACTATCGACAAACATGTCTGTTTCTTCATGGTTGTTAAGGCCATTATGGAAATCGTCGTCATAGACAATCTAAATAAATCAAGTCATGAGATATCAAATATTATTTAATTTAACATTAAAATATCAAAGAAGCTAGTCCTCACATCAAACTCTTCTTCGCTCTAGCCGTCTTCGGGATGCGTATTGGCAAAAGTGAAATCATCACCGACATACCCGGTTTGATCATCTTTCATACTAGATCTAGAGTCCTCCGTCTCCTCTATGAGTGATTGCGCCACATTGTTAGAATCACCAATGCTATGTGTGTCTAATAATTACTAGAGACGAAGCATGATCATGGGATGAACTTATAAGATCGGAAGATACAACCGACGATTTGGATTAGAAACCCTAGTGATGAAGACACCGAGCCGCTGGTGCGCCTTCTACCTTCAAGGATCTGCGGTGGCGGACGCAAGGATCTGCAGCGGAGTACGCGAGGATCTACAGCGGCGGACGCGGGGTAGATCGACGTCGCCGAGGAGAAGTAGATCCGCGAGGTACGAGCGACCGAGTTTACCAGGCGGCGGAGAAGAGAAAACTTCAGTTCCGCCCAAGAATGGTGCATGCATGGACGTGGGAGCTAATCGCGGTTATTAGGTCTAGGAGGGCCCCACGTTGGGTCGTGCCGTATGGTGTCAGCAGTCCCTGTATATAGATGCAATACTATACTAGGCTTGGATATGGGTTCCGCCTGGGCCAAAAAAACGAAGCCAACAAAACACACCGGACTAAAATACCCCTAGCAGTTCGGACTTCTCGTAAATGAGGGTGCGTAAATGAGGGTGCGCACTGAAGCAAACCTCTTTGTCAAATTGTCCGTCTAGCGCACGCTGTCACAGTCGAGTTCCTTCCGAGAGAAAAATGCTCTTATTTGCACTACTGGAAAATATATTTTTGCCTAGTATTTTCCTCTTTGTGTGCGTCACTCGGCAAAAATGTCCAACAGGGCAAAGTTAGCCAAGGCACACTGCAAAAATAAAATACTCGGTAAAATCTGAAAAATGCACACGGCAACAAAGAACAAAAAATACACACGACAAAAGAAATACTCGGCAAAGAATCTTGAATACACTCGGCAAAAAAGCAAGAGTGGCTTATGCCATGCATCTTGGTGCCATGACAGAAGGAAACTTTGCCAAGTGCCATTGCTCACGGCAAAGAAGTGCTCCATCTTTGTTGTGTGCAATACATGGCAAAGATGTGATATGCACCTGACGGATCGATATGTCTGGAAACCTATGTGCCAACACGAACAAGACAAGATCGGCGTCGCAAGGAGCCGTGGATTCATCGGAAACACGGAGATGACTAATCGAATAATATGATGGTATGTAATTTACATCAATCTGCATGAATATGTTTTTACAAAAGGGAAAAAAAAATCAAACATCGGCACTTCAACCTGACGAGCTAGTGCGTGAAATATCTAAAACGGAGACAGAGGAAAACACAACGATCGCCTGCATAAGTTTTCCAACTCCATCTGCCATCAAATCTTGTCGATCTTGGACGCCACGATGAGAGGGTTCTGCTGCGCGATCTTCTCCCGGTCGGCCTTCTTGTAGTCGAACTTGCACGCGTGCCCCTCCACGTAGCGGTCCAGGGAGCAGAACGTGCCACCGCAGCGGCAGCCGAATCCCAGCAGCCCGACCTTCTTCTTGCATGTCATGCACCTGGTTGGCGTCGCCTTCTTCGCCGGCGCCTCAGCGGCAACGGCGGCGGTGGCAGAGCCATGCAGACTAGCCGGCGTCTTGAACGCCAGGATGGCCGCGTCGGCCTTGATCATCCCCTCGACGACGGGCGCTGCTGCCACTTCGGTGGCCTTGACGTGGTTGAGGTAGCACTTGGAAGCACATGTTCATGGTCGCTGCGCTCCCGTAGAACCCGCAGCCGGCCACGCACCGCGCCGCCGCGCCGGCGACCGCGGCCTGAGTCGACGAATCTTGCTCGTGCGCCATCGGTCGCCGCTGATCGATCGCTACGCGCTCGTGTATTACGGGATCTCGCGGCTTGATTGTCTTCGTGCGTGGTTTCTTTCTCGGCAAGACATCCCTCTGGCCTTTTATTAGGGTCCGCCAGTATTGGTGACACCTGAATTCGTATTGTGTTTAGACTTTGGACTCGGGTCCGTATCATCCGCAAGTTCGGACTCGGTGAGACGATGACATGCTTCTACGTGTCAGGTCGGTTCACACGACCTTCACCGTACTTTTTGGAATTTTTTATTTTGCGAACACATCAATAGAAATTTAATGTTAGAGCATCTTCACCGATGACCTCCAAAATCTAGCCGGCAACGTCGTCGGCAAGTGGGTATTAGGGCCCAGGCACATTTCGCCATGGTATTGGAAGGGCCGTCCACACCGACGCACCCAATACATAAACCCCTAAGTATGGGGCTCAAAATATTTACATACTTTCAAATAATAGTTCAAACCATTACATAATAATCTGTAAAATATAAATAGTTTCACACAACAACTTAAATAGTAATCCAATCCAAACAAGCAAATAAAATTATCCATACAACAACTTAAGTAAAACAAAATTCAAATAGTTCAAGGCTCATATGGGGTTGTCTTTCAACGACCATAAATGCTCCGCTAGATCATTTTGGAGATCTTCAAGGACCCTTGAATCACAAATATCTTGGTGCATGCGATGAAGCAGCAAACCCGGCCGGCACCTTGTCATCAACTTCGGCGAAAGGACCCTGGTGATCAGATAGAGATGATCATCCACCACTTGTGATTCCTTCTAACTCTAGATGATTATATTGTGCATGATCACCTAATAGTTCATGACCTCTCACATAGAGTGTGGCGCCCCGCAAAAACCACTACTAGAAAATCACATTGTTTTTGGTGCATTGCATCGTCATGGCCGCATGCTCATGTCATCATGCCACCTTGCATTTGAGCATCGTCATGTCATCTTGCATTTGTTTGCATAAAACTATTTTCGAAAAGTCCGTTTTTGTTTTCTAAACGCCCGTCTTTATTTCAAATTAAAACCCGGGTCTCCGGATTATTTTGTTTCGTCTCCCAACGGATTTCAAAAGCCCCGTTTTAAATAATAGAACATTTAAATTATTTTTGGGAGGCAGCCAGCCAGGCCCGAAAGCCTAGCCGGCCACCTCCAGATAAAAATCCTATCTACCCCAGAAAAACACCAAAACCTTTTTCTACCAGATACCCTACCCTTTTTTTCCTACCCAGCCCCTTCACCTCACCCTGCCCAATCGCTGCGCGACACCTCACCGGCCCCACCTTTTTTTCCCTTTCATCTCACACAGCCCCCAGCGCCACCTCACCTCCCGCCCATCCCGCCTGGGCCCCACCCCGCTGTCCACCCGCGGTGGACGCGCGAGCCACCTGCCCGCTCCCCCGTGCCGACAGCCCCGCTTCGGATCTCCCCCGCTCGGCCGTTTTCCCGCCCGCGCGTCGCCCTGGGACCAAATCCCAACCCCCTCCCGCACCGACCGCCCTGGCCCCACCACCATCGGCCGCCCACGCGTCCCCAGGCCTGCCCCGCGCCCCACGTCCCCGTCTCCATCCTCCCACCCACCACGCGGACCCCGCCGCTCTGCTCCTCAACTCCGCCTCCAGCCTTCGCCGCGCCGGGACCCGGCCCGCTGCTGTCCCCGCTGCGCCGCGCCTCCCCTTCGCCGCGCCCAGCCCTTCCTCGAGCCCGGCCCGTCTCGGCCGCCTCGCCCCGGCCGCCCCTTGCGTCGCTCTCCCGTCTCCGCCTTCGCCCGCTCCCTCCTTCTCCTCCCTCGCCTCCTTCGGC
The DNA here is from genome assembly GCA_023614405.1 of Avena insularis. Taxonomy (NCBI): domain Eukaryota; kingdom Viridiplantae; phylum Streptophyta; class Magnoliopsida; order Poales; family Poaceae; genus Avena; species Avena insularis. The sequence goes on from CM042692.1 coordinate 116,534,841, forward strand.
GCCTGCCGCGCCGCTTCCTCCCAGTACCATCGCCTCGGCCTCCTCCCTCATGGCCCGTGGCGCCATCCCGCGTTGGGGCTCCGTCCTCTCCCCTCCCGCTCCTCGCTGGCTTACCGTGCCCCCAACGTTCTCGCTCGCCATCCCCCTATGCCCGTGAGCTGCCATCAGTCAAGCTGACCCCGTCGCCTCCCCTTCTTCCACCCAGCAAAGCTCCACCACCTCATGTTTTCTTTTTTTTGTGAGCCAGAGCCAGGTGCCGCCCCTGTAGGAACCTTCTGCCGGTTTTGCGCGTTCGTTTCAGCCACGGTACAGCTCCGTGCGTGTCTCATGTATCCGTCTTCGAGGACTGGATGGTGTGGCGACAGTTAACGTGTTTCCCATCTATCTCCGCTGCGACGGCTAAGATATGTCACCACCGAAGGATATCTAAAGCCAAGATCTCCGACAGGGACGTCAAGTTCTTCGTCACGGAACGGCAAGTTCGTCAACAGGGACCCGGTGACCCAAAGATCGACCACACGGAGCACCGAGAACTCCTTCCTGGACCCGAAGACCGCACCCGGTGCTCTTCTCCCTCTCGGATCCGAAGACCGATCCCGGCGAGACCGGACCCCGAACCACATCGAACCCCAAGATCTTCCGAACCCAGATGTGTGACCCTAAGCCCCTATTTTTATAATATGCAATTAACAACTATTGCATATTAAATTGTTCATGCATGCATACCTGTCTGTGGTTTGGGGGCATTATGCCGATTCACCTCATAATTATATATGGAGTGTTCTTGCGGGATATCTTTGTCTTATTCCGGACTCCATTTAAATTGGCGTAGCGAACCGATGCCATGTTTCGCCCTGTTAAGACAACATTTAAATTGCGGGGTAGATAAATAACTCGAACCGTCTAATTAATTGTCGGGACCCCAGTTCCGCTTAATACTGCCTGATTGCACCGCATATGCATCATATCATAATCATGCCGAATCTTTTGCCGTAGTATTAAATATTGCATCCGGTGTTTCTTCTAGTGTTTGCTTCTTCGCGGATTAGACCGATGAGTTGATGCGAGTATCGACAAGTTCTCCGGATATGATCCGTCGGCAGTGTTTTCCCAGGCGAGCATCTCTCCCCCTTCTACCTATTTTGCATTTATAGTCTTTATTTCCTCCTGTTGATCTATTGCTATCCGTGTCGTGATGCTTTAGTTTCCGAACACCAGTTATATCCCGTGCAGCCTCTATATTGCCTTGAACACCTCCTATTACCCGTGTTTGGTAGATAGCTGGCCTTGCGAGTCGTAGTTACTTGCTCAGGTATGATCCCGTGTTGTCAAGTACCACAGTTGTTGGAAGGTTGGCAGATGCTTATTGATGGAAATGCTTACTGGTGGATATGATCATGACTTTAATTACAACCATTAAAATGCTAGATATAACTAATGCAGAGGCATCGGTGGGCAATAGATGTTATTTGGTTCTTCCACGCCCACTTGTGTCCTGTAGGACCCCGAGTACTTGATACATGTTCCTTGATTTTCGCACTATCCACATCCGGGAGGCCTTATGGACCCCCCTGAGCCAGAGCTTGATTCATTTCTATTTTTTGGGGCCACAAAGTAGTTTGGGGCTTTATTACTATCCTGTACTTATGCCATGCTTTACTTCTTTATTTAAGATTGTGCGAGGAGCAGCTGTACTGTTTAGATTGCGGAGTGTTTTCGCGGTATCGACAAGCCCAGTCACACTTTCGGGTTCCCAGTCGTTTACAGCCATTGGCGCAAACCTTGGGTCCGTCTCAGAGCCGGCCAACTTCGTTCTGTCGTGAAATGCCTCGTTGGGTTTTGAGTTGGTTTTTCCGAGGTTGATCGAGTGTGTGTTGCTATTTGTGCACCCCTGCAGGGTAAAACTTTCTGAAAGCCGTGTCCGCGGTTATGGACGACTTGGAGCACAGTATCTCGATCATAGACAAGCATAACTAAAGTAGTGCTATAAATTTGACTTAATATGTGACTAGTAAGCAGATGCATCTATAATGGAATGGATAATAAAAATGCCAACAACTGGTGGATCTGTGGTGATCTGTGTCAAACTATACCTGCCTAGTAAGTATTACAACTCCAAGGGAATGTGATAAAAGTGCCAACCACTGCTAGGTTTTGGGATTCCTCAGGACAATTATATTTGATTAGTAAATGTTCCAACTATAACGGAATGGTGATTAAAACTGCCCACTACTTATGCTTCAGGACGACTCATGCTATCTATATCTGATTAGTAAGTGCTGCAACTATAACGGAATGAGTAAAATTGCCAACTGTGTGATTTCCTTGGTCCGACTTCCTCGTTTGGCCTCGAGGGGGAAATACCAGGATGGGTTTGTTTGGTGTTAGCTTCAGGTTGGATCCGAATAGGTCTTTCTTATCCCTCTATGATAACCGCCAGTGGTATCGAGTCTCTATAGGTTGTTTAGTGCCGCTGTGCTGCCGCTTCAGCCCACCATACCTATGTAGGCGAGAGCCGCCGAATTCTAGCCTCGCCATGTCTTGGCCTCGATCGACGCTCCTCTTTTTCCTTTGGCCTTTGTCGGCACCCCTTTTGTTTTAGCAGGTTTCGACGTCGTTAGCAGGGTTACCCTTCCGGCTTGGCCTGGGCAGGGTTATGGATGCCATTGGTTATTCTTCAGGGCTCTTAGCCCCATTTGCATCTTGTCCGTAGTCGGACGCTCCATCGTTTCCAAGGTGATTTGGATCTTTGTATTATATATCTGTATTCTTGACTCATGGAGTCGTTGATGTATATATCTGTTCTGTGGGTCCCATCGAGGACTGTTGTGTAATGTTATTACTTGCTTTCCACCGCAAAAGTGCCTGGCGCCCCTGGGCGCTGAATCGTTTCTCTGCGGGTTTGGCGGAAAAGGCTAAAACTTGCATAGGGTCGATCTGAGGGTGTTACATAGAGCTTCTGACCAGATGATAGCAGAGTGTCTAACAATAGCAAAACATTATTTAAGAACACCAAATGGCCTCTCTACATCCTTTATACAACTCTCCTGCATCTTAGCAAACAAACATCGCCTCACCATATGAGGGATGGGAATTATCTTCACAAATGTTGCCCAGGGTAGATAGATATTGTTGTGCCAAAATGGTTCCGGATTAGACTAGCACGTCCTTATGCACCCGTAGCGCCAAGGTAGAGGATCCGCATAGAATGTCGCAGAAGATTTGGGAGTCACCAAACTGTTTGATCCACCACATCTAACATACGGGTACATCAAAGCCGAGGGTGATGCACCTCAACTCACACCGAAGGAGATCCATCGATAAACGCGGTATGCAAGATATCTGGCGGCGTTTTTAGGATCTAAAGCACTAGTCTCCTGGGATGGACCCCATGTGTGATTCTGGTGGCTATGAACTTCTCTAGGTCGTTCTGACCACCCTAGAGCCTCGTGGGTTCGTAGATTGCCAGTATGGCGAGAACTACGGAGAAATGAGAAGCATAGGTAAAAGGGCAAAGGGATAAATGGAACACACAAAGGTGCGATAGTTTGATAGATTTGATTGGTGTTATCGAATCGTCCATCACCTTTCACGTATATATGAGGCGACCCATCTTCCCGTACAAGTTTAGGACTCTTCTACACTTTCCTTATAATAAAAGGATTTGAATTCACATCCATAATAGCCTTGTTCTAGCCTAACTCGAATTAGAATCCGGATTTGACTACGCTTTTGTCCTATCTTTGTCTTCAGGTCGGAGCCCGTCAAGTAGCTAGCTGGGTAAGCCGGCCCTTGTCATTGCTCTACAGATCACATTACTAACCCGGATCAGGATAACTCCAAAAGCAAACTTGTATGCCTTAACGATATGATGATGTCGTCGGATTGATGACAAGTACGCCATGAGGGGGTCCTCAAGGCGTGCGGAAGAGAGGGGTGTGAGACGTACGGTGTTCTGGGACGGTGAGCAACAAATTTACCCAGGTTCGAATCCGCGGGCTTTGGACGGATCCTACTCCTGCTAGCAATCCAGTAATACGGCAGAGCCGGAATATGGGTTACAAGGGTTTGCCTGTATGAGTTGAGATTGTAGACTATTGAGGGTGCCCTAAAGGCTCTCCCTAGGACAGCTTATATAGATATCCGGCCTAGGGTTTACAGAAGAGATCTATCCGGCTACGACTAAGAGTCGGTTACAGAGTACATCTTGAACTACAAGTAACACTATGGGCCTAAGTCGGTAAGTCTTCTAGGCCTTCCCGTAGCCGGATTGGACTCCGTCTCTTCTGCCTGACTAGGCCGCCCGTGAAGCAAAGCTCTAACCCGAAGTGGGCTACCCTGGTCAGTGAGGACTGTGAGGATACCCGGAAAGTATATCCCCAACAGCAGCCCCCGGAAGTCTCCAAGATCCAAAGTCGGATTCATCATCGTTTAACTTGATCTTCGGCTTGCAGAATCTTGAAGGGTTCCTGAAACTTCACAACAAAAAATACGATCCCGGTCTTAAAAATAAGTCGGACATATCAACATGTTACTCGGATTTTCTAGCTTGATTTCAAACTAAGCCGGAACTTGGTCTCTGACGTCATCTAACACTCGTCATGGTCAAGTCACGTCATCTGACAAACATCCTGTCAGCACGACCGTTGGTGGGTCTGCCGTTCGCAGAACCGAGGCATCATTTTAATGCGTACGCGGGGATCGAGGCGACGTAATCACCCCGTGGGTCCTTCCCAGTTCCTTCCACGACGCGTGGCATTTACACAGTGCTACTTGCACGAATCTTGGCGCAGGTAGGTGATTATAAGGTGTGAGGATTCACCTTCTCCTCTCTCCACCTATTCCATTTGCTGTTTCTTCTTCTCCACATCTCCCCAGCGCACAGAGCTTTCCCTTCGCCCAGATTTCCTAGCGCCGCCCATCTAAGGTCACCGGCGCACCAGAGAAATGGCTTCTTCTTACTCTTCCGGCTTGGCGGCAGCAGCGGCGGCGACGGCAGAGAAGGAAAGCAACCGGGGAATCTGGATCCCGTGCCTCCTTCACAATGAGAAACTCCAAGTCGTGGAGAATGAAGGTCTCCTCCGTGCCGGCGACTTGCGAAGCGGTTCTGGCGAAACCATCCCCCACCCGCGCGCTGACGAGCGGGTCCACTTCGGCACCCACCTCGACAGAGGTTTGTCCTTTCCTCCCTCGGAATTCTTTTCCGAGGTGATCGATCACTACGGTGTACAACTCCACCATCTTTCCCCGAACTCTCTCTTAGAGATGAGTTCTTACGCAGCTTTGTGCGAGGGGTATCTCGGCATTAGGCCGAGTCTCACCTTGTTTTGTTTCTACTTCCATGTCGTAGAAACTCCATCACTGCCGGTAATCCTTATTTTACCGGTACTATTAGCCTTTCTCTTAGACGCGAGCGTAGTTATCCTCGCATTTCTGCCAGTGACTCGGTCAAACAATGGCAAGCCACTTTCTTCTACCATAAGTTTATTCCTACTCCCGGCAAAGCCACTGCTTTTCCGGCTTTCATTGACGGAGCCGCCACGGCCCAACCGTCCTGGGACGAGGCTCCTCCGACTCTCAGTGACGATCTGATCCTCGCTAAGAGGCAGATCGAATATCTGGTAAAACACAAGGGCTTGAAAGGATCCGACTTAGTCCAGTGCTGGGTCGCACGCCGGATTCAGCGTCTCCAACACCACAGCGATCGTCTGATGCATACCATCACGGAGTCAAAGAATGACTCCCTCCGCATCATTCCTAAGGCTTTAAAGCCACAGGATTACATAAGCCAGATTAAATGGCTGATCAAGGAGCGGATTGAAAGGAAAATTCCGGACTTGTCTCTGGATATGCATACAGCGGAAGACCCTGTGGTTCCGGTAAGCTCCAATGATTAATCCCTTCATGTGTTTCACCCTTTAGGTTATTTCGCAATACTGAGATGTTTTCTTCTTTTCAGCTTGCCGACCTCCCCGAGTCGGAATTTGCTCCACTCGAGGGATATCCTCCAGAGTTTTCTCAGGAGGCGGAACTGGTCCCACTGTCGGATATTGTGCGTAGGAAGCACAAGGCTCCGACAGTGGCCGTCGGCACAAAGGAGGTGCCCGTCGTGAAGAGGTAAGTTTCAACACAACTTTCGCCTTTGTACCTTACTCGAATTTTCTTCCAAGATGTAATGTTTTCCATTCTATTACATTCTCAGAGCCAAGCAGCTCATCAAGGGCAAGGTCAAGGGAACTTCTTCGAAGCCCCTGGGACAGACGAAGCTGACCATACCTTCTCCTGCCATGGCTCCTCCGACTCCTTCCCCACAACCCTCTGCAACACTGGTGATTACTCCTTCGCCGGCTGTCACAGAAGATCCGGCTCCTACTATGGGGCCAGCGACCCTTGGGTCGCAGACTGACGCCACCACGGGTGGCTCAGGTTTAGATAAGGGTGAACCATCTTTGGGTAATGATCCCTCGACAAAGTCCTTTGCTGAAAACCTCCTTAACAATCCAGGGCTTGCCAAGTTTGGCTTGTCTCGGAAATCTGCGAAGGAGATCCAACGGCTGGCCCGGCAATGCCTGGAGAAGAGAAATCTCTCTGCCGAAGAAGAAGCGCAAGAGGCGGAGGACATCAAATACTCCGACCTTCTTGAACAAGTCCGTCTTCGCGACGAGGGACTTAGAGCTGGTGTGCTTCCACCACCTCCGGTTATTCCACTCACCCTCGCCGAGAAGGTTATCACCGAGGTGAACATGTGTCTGAGCAAGCTCACACATGAACATCATGTAAGTCGGAATTCCAACTCACGATTTTCTTTATTGCATTTCATATCATATCCTCTAGCCCACAAGCATGAAGTAGGATATACGATCAGGGTTTATGCTTCCTTAGGATGCCAAAGAATGAACTAGTGTAGCCCCGAAGGCTCGTGCTGATATTAGTAACAATATTAGCCCGAGACTTCAGTAGACTTCTGACTCTGGGTATTCTGACTTACAGAAAGTTAATTCATATAACTAGGATTTGTTGAAGAACATCTGCAACAAGCAGAGAGAGATCAGAGCTCTCCGGCTTGAAAATGCTGAGATGAAGGTCTCCAAGGATGAGGCCGAAGGTAAACATTCCGAGACTCAAATCTTGTCTTTGTGTTTTCATAGTCAAATATTTTTTCTGAATTGTTGTTCTGTTTTGACTTACAGCACTGGTAAAACAGTCCTGCGCTACGATTGAAGAGGCCGTGAACCTCAAAACCTTGGTGGTGGAGAACAAAGAACTTCGCCAAGAGCTGGATAAGCTTAAGGCGGACCATGAGAAGAGCATCGCTCAAGTTCTCGAATCCTCCTCCATGGTTACTGATGAGCGTGATTGTAAGATCACAGCTCAAGATCAGAGAATCTCAGATCTCAACAACGAGCTATGCAGAGAGAAGGACCTTTCCGAGGTGCTCTGGCTGAACTATGGAGTCTTCGAGAAGAGAAGACCAAAGTTGACGATGTCATCTTTGGTAAGATTCCATCTTTCTGACTTGTCTTTATGCTTCAACTCTTTCAATGTCGGATTTTTATTAACTGTTTTGTGTATAGGTCCTCTGAACTTGACGGACTCCACCTCTGCTGAGCCTCACATCCACCATCTTACCCAAGTCGCTGATCTGGTTCATGACTTCCGCCAATCCCTTGAGGATATTGGCGAAGCTCTCAAGATTCCGGACATGCATAGCATGTCGGATTTTCAGGTGCGGGACAAAGAGAAAGAGATGCCGCAACTTGTCCAGATCGAATATGTCCCTACGCGATCCATGAGTGTAACGCTCTCACCATGGTCATGAGCCACCATGGAAGCATGGAGATATGGCAAGTGACCAGAGGGTACTCTATAGTGGATGAAGACGGACAGGAGCAAGACATCAAGGCCATCATGGACTCCTGCGCCGGATATGGCTGTCGCGTGGCTGGCTTAACTAGCTACGGAACTCCCTTCTTCACTCGCGTGGATACACCGCCTCCACCTCCGGAAGAAGCAGCTCAACTTTCCGACGATGAACAGACCGTATCGGATCTGAATATCTCGGATCGTTATCAAACCGAGGCCGATGCATCCAGCGAGCCAGCATCTCCTGCATCCTATCCTGCATCATAAATTATCAGAAGCAAATGTATTATTCCGAGAAACATTTATGGGTCTGTAAAATATGCAGTATTATAATTTTGCTAGTGCTAAGCTTTTGATCTATTCAGCACTTTTGGCTTTAAATTTTTGTGTGCCTGAAATGTTTACATAAGCACTTATACTTTTTCGTCTATACTTATCGTTTATCTGGCTTTCCGCCTCATCCCTTTCGTGAGCCGGCCAAACCTTCTGCACGGAAACTTTGCCCAGCTACAGAGCTCAATTGCTAAACCAGTTTAAACTCGGAAACAAAGCCGGCTTCTAGTACCAACAATTCACTACTCGGAAAAAACCCGCATCCGGCAATCAGACAAATAACCAAAGTATAGACTTGAAACTTTTAGAGTTATACCCGAAGGTAGCATTTTTAGAATCAGAAATCTAAACCAGAACAAACATGAGCATAAAGTACTTTCAAGTTTTCTGGGATTTTCGACTATGACATGATCATTCGGAAATAAGATGGTAAAAACTTCTCAGAAAAAACTTGAGGCAACCAATACTTTTATTTCTCACAGAGCATGTGCATATGTATGATTACAAAGAAGGATAAACTAAGAATAAAAGGGACGTAGCTGAGCAATATTCCATGGTCTGTCTAATTCATCTGGATTTGTACTGCCTCTAGCTCTCTTTCTCTTCTTAGTAGCAGGTCTTTCTTTGACTAGCCTCATGTCAGTTAAGTAGTATGAACCATTGTGCAATACTCGACTAACTAAAAAGGGCCCTTCCCATACTGGGGAAAGTTTGCGATTTCTTTGTTGCACAAGCCGGAGAACCAAATCACCTTTACTGAAAGATCTGTTTCTGACTCTCTGGCTAGGATACTTGCCTAACTTCTGCTGATAGGATGTTGATCTCATTTCAGCAATGACACGAACTTCTTCGACTAAGTCAAGATCATTTTGTCGAGAAATCTCGGCATCCTCTTCGATATACGCGGCCACTCTAGGAGAAGTATGAATTAAATCACTAGGAAGAACTGCTTCTGTGCCATAGACCAAGAAGAAAGGTGTGTATCCGGTTGACCTATTCAGAGTTGTTCGCAAACTCCATATTACAGGGTAATTCCTCTGCCCAAGCCCCCGCAGCACGTCGTAATGGTGCTTCGAGTCTTGGTTTTAGGCCCTGTAGGATTAAACCATTTGCCCTTTCGACTTGTCCATTAGCCTGTGGATGTGTGACTGACGCAATGTCAAGCCGGATATTTTGTTCGTTCTAGAATTCTGCCAATTCTCCCATAGAGAAATTACTCCCATTATCCATGATAATACTATGCGGATAACCATACTAGATTATAACATCCTCGACAAATCTTTTGGCTGTTGCTCCATCACAACTAGTGATGGGTTTAGCCTCAATCCATTTGGTGAATTTATTCACCATCAGTAAGAGGTGAGTAAATCCACTTGGAGCAAGTCTAAATGGTCCTACCATATCAAGCCCCCAGACCGCAAAAGGCCATGTTATAGGTATTGTTCGCAACTGATCAGCCAGAACATGAGCTTGTTTGGCATACTTTTGGCAGCCTTTGCACGTCTTGACTAACCCCTCGGCATCTGCCTGAGCTATAAGCCAGAAAAATCCGTGTCTAAAAGCTTTTGCCACTAAAGATTTGGCTGTGGCGTGGTGACCACACTCGCCTTCATGGATTTCTCTTAGGATCTCCACTCCTTCTTCCGGAGATACACAACGCTGAAACCCCCCACAAACACTCCTCTTATAGAGCTCACCTTTAACTATGGTATAGGCTTTCGCTCGTCGGATGATCTGCCGGCTTAGAACCTCGTCTTCGGGTAATTTACCATCTACCAGATAATCAAGGTAGGGTTTAGTCCAGCTAGGAATTACGACCAGGACTGTTATTAGAGGTGAGTCGGATTTGGTCGGATATTCCTCATCTACTCCCTTTATTGAGGGAACTTTGAGGTGCTCTAAAAAAGCGCCATCCGGGACCTCTTTCCGTGCAGAGCCTATCTGAGATAATGCATCTGCTTCCTCGTTTTGTGCTCGAGGGATGTGTTGAACCTCAAACCCTTCGAACGATTTAGATAAATCATCCACGCCAGATTTATATGCTGCATGTGTTTATTTGCATTACAAATATCCGACAATTGCTGAGCAACAAGATCCGAATCTCCATAACACATCAAACGTCGGATGCCGATATCCTTAGCAATCCGGATTCCATGTAGCAATGCTTCATACTCGGCAATATTGTTTGTCGCTGTGAAGTGGATCTGCAACACATATAGAAGTTTATCTCCTTGGGGTGATTTGAGCACCACGCCAGCCCTCGAGCCTTAGACCCATCAAAGTATAGGGTCCAATATTCTGACTCAGGGAGGGTCATATTCTCCTTCGTCTCTGTCCAATTAGCAACAAAGTCGGCAAGGATTTGGGATTTGATTGTTGTCCGGGGTTTATACTCAATATTGAAATCTGAAAGCTCTATGCCCCATTTGGCGACGCGTCCTGTGGCATCACTGTTGTTGATTATATCCCTCATGGGAGTTGTGCTCACCACGGTAATTGGATGCTCCTAAAAGTAGTGTCGTATCTTACGAGATGCTAGGAAAACACCGTAAGCCAGCTTTTGATAGTGCGGATACCACCGTTTTGATTCTGTTAGAACCTCGCTGACAAAGTACGTCAGACGCTGCACCAAGTGTTCCTGATTTTCCTCCGGTCTCTCCACCACCATGACGATACTAACGACTTTGTTTGTCGCAGCAAGATAAAGCAACATCAGTTCCTGTGGTTCCGGTGCAGCAAGGATAGGAGCAGATGAGAGTACTTTCTTCAGGTCTTGTAGTGCAGCTTCAGCTTCGTCGGTCCACACAAAATCCTTGGTCTTTTTCAAGAGTTTGTATAATGGTATGGCTCTTTCACCAAGCCAGCTTACAAACCGACTGACTGCAGCGATGCAACCAGTTAATCTTTGTACGTCCTTCAGGCGAGTTGGCCTGGAAATATTGAGTATAGCCTTGATTTTGTCTCGGTTCACCTCTATGCCTCTTTGAGACATGATGAAACCTAACAATTTTCCGGCTGGGATTCCAAAGAAGCATTTCTTCGAATTAAGCATGATGTTATATTTTCGTAGATTGGTGAATGTTTCTCCAAGTCGGAAATCAGCGTTTCCTTCTTTTTGGACATCACCGCAATGTCATCCACGTATGCATGTACATTGCGTCCGAGTTGGTCGTGGAGGCAACGCTGCATCGTGCGCTGGTAGGTAGCTCCTGCGTTCTTCAGCCCAAAAGGCATCATAACAAAACAGAAGGCTCCAAAAGGGGTTATGAATGAGGTTTTGACTTTGTCAGATTCCTTCATCCGGATTTGGTGATAGCCGGAATAGAGGGGTGTCTCTGGATATGCATACAACGGAAGACCCTGTGGTTCCGGTAAGCTCCAATGATTAATCCCTTTATGTGTTTCACCCTTTAGGTTATTTTGCAATACTGAGATGTTTTCTTCTTTTCAGCTTGCCGATCTCCCCGAGTCAGATTTTGCTCCACTCGAGGGATATCCTCCAGAGTTTTCTCAGGAGGCGGAACTGGTCCCACTGCCGGACATTGTGCCTAGGAAGCGCAAGGCTCCGACAGTGGCCGTCGGCACAAAGGAGGTGCGTGTCGTGAAGAGGTAACTTTCAACACAACTTTCGCCTTTGTACCTTACTTGAATTTTCTTCCAAGATGTAATGTTTTCCATTCTATTACATTCTCAGAGCCTAGCAGATCATCAAGGGCAAGGGGAAGGGAACTTCTTCGAAGCCCCTGCGATAGTCGAAGCTGACCATAGCTTCTCCTGCCGTAGCTCCTTCGACTCCTGCCCCACAACCCTCTACAACACCGGTGATTACTCCTTCGCCGGCTGTCGCAGAAGATCCGGCTCTTACTATGGGGCCAGCGACCCTTGAGTCGCAGACTGACGCCACCACGGGTGGCTCAGGTTTAGATAAGGGTGAACCCTCTTCGGGTAATGATCCCTCGGCAGAGACCTTTGCCGAAAACCTCCTTAACAATCCGGGGCTTTCCAAGTTTGGCCTGTCCCGGAAATCTGCGGAGGAGATCCAACGGCTGGCCCGGCAATTCCTGGAGAAGATAAATCTCTCTGCCAAAGAAGAAGCGCAAGAGGCAGAGGACATCAAATACTCCGACCTTCTTAAACAAGTCCATCTTCGCGACGAGGGACTTAGAGCTGGTGTGCTTCCACCACCTCTGGTTATTCCACTCACCCTCGCCGAGAAGGTTACCACCGAGGTGAACATGTGTCTGAGCAAGATCACACATGAACATCATGTAAGTCAGAATTCCAACTCACGATTTTCTTTATTGCATTTCATATCATATCCTCTAGCCCCCAAGCATGAAGTAGGATATACGATCCGGGTTTATGCTTCCTTAGGATGCCAAAGAATGAACTAGTGTAGCCCCCAAGGCTCGTGCTAATATTAGTAACAATATTAGCCCGAGTCTTCAGTAGACTTCTGACTCTGGGTAGTCTGACTTACAGAAAGTTAATTCATATAACCAGGATTTGTTGAAGAACATCTGCAACAAGCGGAGAGAGATCAAAACTCTCCGGCTTGAAAATGCTGAGCTGAAGGTCTCCAAGGATGAGGCCGAAGGTAAACATTCCGAGACTCAAATCTTGTCTTTGTGTTTTCATAGTCGAATATTTTTTCTGAACTGTTGTTCTTTTTTGACTTACAGCACTGGTAAAACAGTCCTGTGCTATGACTGAAGAGGCCGAGAACCTCAAAACCTTGGTGGTGGAGAACAAAGAACTTCGCCAAGAGCTGGATAAGCCTAAGGAGGATCATGAGAAGAGCATCGCTCAAGTTCTCAAATCCTCCTCCATGGCTACTGATGAGTGTGATCGTAAGATTGCAGCTCAAGATTAGAGAATCTCGGATCTCAACAACAAGCTATGTAGAGAGAAGGATCTTTCCGAGGTGCTCCGGGCTGAACTCCGGAGTCTTCGAGAAGAGAAGACCAAAGATGACGATGTCATCTTTGGTAAGCTTCCATCTTTCTGACTTGTCTTTATGCTTCGACTCTTTCAATGTCGGATTATTATTAACTGTTTTGTATACAGGTCCTCTGAACTTGACGGACTCCACCTCTGCCGAGCCTCGCACCCACCGTCTTACCCAAGCCGGTGATCTGCTTCATGACTTCCGCCAATCCCTTGAGGATATTGGCGAAGCTCTCAAGATTCCGGACATGCATAGCATGTCAGATTTTTAGGTGCGGGACAAAGCGAAGGAGATGCCACAACTTGTCCAGGACTGGAATATGTCCTACACGCGATCCGCGGCGCAGAACGCTCTCACCATGGTCATGAGCCCCCATGGAAGCATGGATATATGGCAAGTGACCAGAGGGTACTCTATAGTGGATGAAGACAGACAGGAGCAAGACATCAAGGCCATCATGGACTCCTGCGCTGGATATGGGTGTCGCGTGGCTGACTTAACCAGCTACGACACTCCCTTCTTCACTCGCATGGATACACCGCCTCCACCTCCGGAAGAAGCAGCTGAACTTTCCGACGATGAATAGACCGTATCGGATCTGAACATCTCGGATCGTTATCAAACCGAGGCCGAGGCGTCCAGCGAGCCGGCATCTCCTGCATCCTCTCCTGCATCATAAATTATCAAAAGCAAATGTATTATTCCGAGAAACATTTATGGGTCTGTAAAATATGCAGTATTATAATTTTGCTAGTGCTAAGCTTTTGATCTATTCAGCACTTTTGGCTTTAAATTTTTGTGTGCCTGAAATGTTTACATATGCACTTATCCTTTTTCGTCTATACTTATCATTTATCTGGCTTTCCGCCTCGTCCCTTTCGTGAGCCGGCCAAACCTTCTACACGGAAACTTTATCGAGCAACGGAGCTCAATTGCTAAACCAGTTTAAACTCGGAAACAAAGCCGGCTTCTAGTACCAACAATTCACTACTCGGAAAATACCCGCATCCGGCAATCAGAGAAATAACCATACTTGCAACTTTTAGAGTTATACCCGAAGGTAGCATTTTTAGAATCGGAAATCTAAACCAGAATAAACATGAGCATAAAGTACTTCCAATTTTTCTGGGATTTTCGACTATGACATGATCATTCGGAAATAAGATGGTAAAAACTTTTCAGAAAAAACTTGAGGCAACCAATACTTTTATTTCTCACAAAGCATGTACATATGTATGATTACAAAGAAGGATAAACTAAGAATAAAAGGGACGTAGCTGAGCAATATTCCATGGTCTGTCTAATTCATCCAGATTTATACTGCCTCTAGCTCTCTTTCTCTTCTTAGTAGCAGGTCTTTCTTTGACTGGCCTCATGTTATTTAAGTAGTACGAACCATTATGCAATACTCGACTAACTAAAAAGGGCCCTTCCCATACTGGGGAAAGTTTGTGCTTTCTTTGTTGCACAAGCCGGAGAACCAAATCACCTTTACTGAAAGATCTGTTTCTGACTCTCTGGCTATGATACTTGCGTAACTTCTGCTGATAGGTTGTTGATCTCATTTCAGCAACAACGTGAACTTCTTCGACTAAGTCGAGATCATTTTGTCGAGAAATCTCGGCATCCTCTTCGATATACGTGGCCACTCTAGGAGAAGTCTGAATTAAATCACCAGGAAGAACTACTTCTGTGCCATAGACCAAGAAGAAAGGTGTGTATCTGGTTGACCTGTTCAGAGTTGTTCGCAAACTCCATATTACAGAGGGTAATTCCTCTGCCCAAGCCTCCGCAGCACGTCGTAATGGTGCTTCGAGTCTTGGTTTTAGGCCATGTAGGATTAAACCATTTGCCCTTTCGACTTGTCCGTTATCCTATGGATGTGCGACTGAAGCAATGTCATGCCATATATTTTGTTCGTTGCAGAATTCTGCCAATTCTCCCATAGAGAAATTACTCCCATTATATGTGATAATACTATGCGGATAACCATACCGGATTATAACATCCTCGACAAATCTTTTGGTTGTTGCTCCATCAGAACCAGTGAAGGGTTTAGCCTCAATCCATTTGGTGAATTTATCCACCATCACTAAGAGGTGAGTAAATCCACTTGGAGCATGTCTAAATGGTCCTACCATATCAAGCCCCCAGACCGCAAAAGGCCATGTTATAGGTATTGTTCGCAACTGACCAGCCAGAACATGAGCTTGTTTGGCGTACTTTTGGCAGCCTTTGCACGTCTTGACTAACCGTCCGGCATCTGCCTGAGCTATAAGCCAGAAAAATCCATGTCTAAAAGCTTTTGCCACTAAAGATTTGGCTGCGGCGTGGTGACCACACTCGCCTTCGTGGATTTCTCGTAGGATCTCCACTCCTTCTTCTGGAGATACGCAGCGCTGAAAAACCCCAGAGACACTCCACTTATAGAGCTCACCTTTAACTATGGTATAGGCTTTTGCTCGTCGGACGATCTGCCGGCTCAGAACCTCGTCTTTGGGTAATTTACCATCTACCAGATAATCAAGGTAGGGTTTAGCTCAGTTAGGAATTACGTCCAGGACTATTATTAGAGGTGAGTCGGATTTGGTCGGATATTCCTCATCTACTCCCTTTATTGAGGGAACTTTGAGGTGCTCTAAAAAAGCGCCATCCGGGACCTCTTTCCGTGCAGAGCCTATCCGAGATAATGCATCTGCTTCCTTGTTTTCTGCTCGAGGGATGTGTTGAACCTCAAACCCTTCGAATGATTTAGATAAATCATCCACACCAGCTTTATATGCTGCCATGTGTTTATTTGCATTACAAATATCCGACACTTGCTGAGCAACAAGATCCGAATCTCCATAACACATCAAACGTCGGATGCCGATATCCTTAGCAATCAGGATTCCATGTAGCAATGCTTCATACTCGGCAATATTGTTTGTCGCTATGAAGTGGATCTGCAACACGTATAGAAGTTTATCTTCTTGGGCTGATTTGAGCACCACGCCAGCCCCCGAGCCCCCTCGAGCCTTAGAACCATCAAAGTATAGGGTCCAATATTCCGACTCAGGGAGGGACATATTCTCCTTCGTCTCTGTCCAATCAGCAAAAAAGTCGGCAAGGATTTGGGATTTGATTGCTGTTCGGGGTTTATACTCAATATCGAAAGCTGAAAGCTCTATGCCCCATTTGGCGACGCGTCCTGTGGCATCACTGTTGTTGATTATATCCCTCATAGGAGCTGTGCTCACCACGGTAATTGGATGCTCCTGAAAGTAGTGTCGTAGCTTACGAGATGCTAGGAAAACACCGTAAGCCAGCTTTTGATAGTGCGGATACCGCTGTTTTGATTCCGTCAGAACCTCGCTGACAAAGTACGTCGGACGCTGCACCAAGTGTTCCTGATTTTCCTCCGGTCTCTCCACCACCATGACGATACTAACGACTTTGTTTGTCGCAGCAAGATAAAGCAACATCGGTTCCTGTGGTTCCGGTGCAGCAAGGATAGGAGCAGATGAGAGTACTTTGTTCAGGTCTTGTAGTGCAGCTTCAGCTTCGTCGGTCCACACAAAATCCTTGGTCTTTTTCAAGAGTTTGTATAATGGTACGGCTCTTTCACCAAGCCGGCTTACAAATCGACTGACTGCAGCGATGCAACCAAATAATCTTTGTATGTCCTTCAGGCGAGTTGGCCTAGAAGTATTGAGTATAGCCTTGATTTTGTCTCGGTCCACCTCTACGCCTCTTTGAGACACGATGAAACCTAACAATTTTCCGGCTAGGATTCCAAAGAAGCATTTCGTCGGATTAAGCATGATGTTATATTTGGCGAACGTTTCCTCCAAGTCGGAAATCAGCGTTTCCTTCTTTTTGTACATCACCGCAATGTCATCCACGTATGCATGTACATTGCGTCCGAGTTGGTCGTGGAGGCAACGCTGCATCGTGCGCTAGTAGGTAGCTCCTGCGTTCTTCAGCCCGAAAGGCATCGTAACAAAATAGAAGGTTCCGAAAGGGGTTATGAATGAGGTTTTTACTTTGTCAGATTCCTTCATCCGGATTTGGTGATAGCCGGAATATGCGTTGAGAAAATAGAGGAGTTCTGAGCCTGCTGTAGAATCGATAACTTGATCAATCCTAGGTAGAGCAAACGGATCTTTCGGACATGCCTTGTTCAAGACAGTATAATCAACACACATCCTTAAATCAGTGGTGTCCTTTTTAGGGACCATTACAGGATTGGCCGACCACTCAGTGTGGATGACCTCTTCTATGAATCTGGCTAACTCGAGCCACGCTATTTCCTTAGCTATTGCCTTATGCTTTTCATCACCTAAACATCGTAAGGACTGTTTGACGGGTTTAGTGTTCGGGTTTACATTTAAAGAGTGCTCAGCAAGTTCCCTAGGTACTCCAGTCATGTCAGATGGCTGCCATGCGAAGATATCTTGATTTTCTTTGAGGAACTTGACGAGCGCGCTTTCCTATGCGCTATATAGGCCTACGCCTATCTGGGTAATCTTGGAGGGGTTATCATCCTTCAACAACATCTTCTTCGTCTCTTCTGATGCCTTGAACTCCGGATTCAGCTTTGTCACCTCCTTCTTTGTTGCAGGCATCTCGGACGGATCTATGCTCTTCTTGATCTACTGGTACTCCTGGGCGTGCAGCACGGCTT
Source organism: Avena insularis (assembly GCA_023614405.1). Classification (NCBI taxonomy): domain Eukaryota; kingdom Viridiplantae; phylum Streptophyta; class Magnoliopsida; order Poales; family Poaceae; genus Avena; species Avena insularis. The sequence continues at coordinate 116,552,651 of CM042692.1, forward strand.
CAGCAAAGGCGGTGTTTCCATCCTTGCACTCTCGCGCTTTCTTCGGGTCTCCCCTGATGGTGATTACGCCGTTGGGACCTGGAATTTTCATCATATTGTAAATGTAACACGGACGATCCATAAAAGCCCAGTAAGCCGGACGTCCGAATATAGCGTGGTACGCGCTCTTGAATGGGACTACTTCGAAGGAAAGTGCCTCCATCCGATAGTTCTTTGGAGTTCCAAAGGTAACATCCAAAGTGATTTCTCCTAGGGAATTAGCTTGTCTTCCTGGGACAACTCCGTGAAAAATCACAGAGCTATGATTCAGCTGGGTCTCCGAGATGTTCATCCGGCGTAGCGTTTCGACATAGAGAATATTGATACTACTTCCACCGTCCATGAGGGTCTTGGAAAAACGATAACCGTCAATATGTGGATTGACGATTAATGCGTATTTTCCTCCGCTATGTAGCTTAGGCGGATGATCAGCGCGGTCAAATGTGATTGCCACTTCCGACCAGTCCAGGTATTGGGGGATAGCCGGAACTATTGCGTTGAGCTCATGTAGAACTGCTTTCTTGACCTTTGCTGGTTGAGATCCAAGGAAGGTGACAAAAGTGTCTTTTTTGGTCGGAAATTTTTTCTTCCCTTCTGGCTTGGGATTTGAAGCATCGGCTTCCTCCATGTCGGAATCTTCCTTGGTCTCTTTATCCTTTTCAGGATTCTTTTTTCCCTTTTTCCGCTTAGCTCTATAGCCAACGGTATCATCTCTTTTAATGTCGTCACTGAAACGACACTCGGCGTTTGTGTGGGACGAGCCCCCATTTGCATCTAAGTGATGCACACATGGGTTATTGGCAATGTCGGCCCAAGTGTAGGTTTTGCCCGGTTTCTGGTCTCCTCTACCTTGAACTCTCGAAGTCCCACGGCCACGCCCGCAGCCTCCGCCGCGTCCTCCTCGTCCTCCAGACCCGAAAGTAGCAGTAACCACTTCCGTTTCTGTGTTAGGTTTCTCTTCCGAGGTATTTTTGCGCTTCTGAGCTTGTTGCTTTGGTTGTTTTGCCGACTGTGGCACATCTAGGGCGTTGAGTAATCCCTCTGCATCATCGTCAGCATCCGCATACTTGCTCGCTATTTCTATCATCTCTCCCAAATCAGTGACTTTGTCGCACTTCAAGCGATGACATAGCAAACTGATTGGGAGACCTGCAATGAAAGCTTCAATCGCAGTTTGATCATTTACTCCTTCACAGGAGTTCTTGGTGTCGATCCATCGTCCGAGATAATCCCGGCAAGTTTCTCCGGCTTTCTGGGTGCAACGCTGCAGGTCTCCAACAGTATAGGGCCTCCGGTATGTGCCTTCGAAATTCCGAAAGAACGCACTTTGCATGTCATACCAGTTGTGGATGGTGTTCTCCAGAAGTTCATTAAGCCATGATCATGCCATCTTCCGCAACATGAGTGGGAGATATCGGGTTGCGACCAGGCTGTTTCCGCCTTTGGCAATGCAGCAAGCTTGGAAGAAATCCTGTAGCCAGGTATCTGGCCGAGCAATGCCGTCGTAGGCTTGGATATGTATTGAGATAGCAAATCCTTCTGGGAATCTTGTGGCTCTTATGCATGGTCCGAAGCACTTTGGGCCCATGTATATATCATCATATTCATAGCGTCGCGCCTCTATGTTGGAGTTGATCCTGTGCCTTGCGTCGTTCGGGGATAGAGATCGTCCCGAGTGTCGGCTGTGGCTGCGGTGCCTTGGAGCCAGACTTCGGCTTCTGCCACCACCTCGTCCACCACGACGCCCTCCATTGTCTCCCTGGGTGTTGTTGTGATGGCTACTTGGTGGAGAGGGTGGAGCAGGTGGGTTATTTCCGGCTGATCGCCGGCCTCCATCCGGAACGTCATTATTCCGGTTCTGGGGAGGGTCTTCATTGTGACGAGCCCCCTGCCGGCTTGTCTTAGCACGGTGTCCATCATTCCTTCGTCCGTCATTCAGACGGCTTTCATGTCTAGGAGGTGGCTTTTTTGTCGATCCTCCTCCCGGCGTTTTCCTTATCCTCGTCCCTATGGTCTTTCGACACTCGCCGGGGCGGGTTCCTCGGATTCCGCGACTGGGTTGACTTTACGCCAGCCACGAGGAGCTTTGTGGTGCTGTCGCGAAGATTCGGTTCTTGAGTAATTGTCCTCTCTATGATCAGGATGGTGATGCTGCTCCAGAACGCACTGGGGTCTTACGTCAGCCCATGCCGGGTATGTGCGACACTGGTCAGAATTAGAAACCATCTTCTGTCTTCCGGACATGGCGACCTTTTGCTGCTCTAGTCCCTTGTTGAGTAGTTTGATTCCCAACCGGATCTCCTCCGGGCCTGGATTAGCCGATAGAATCTCTCGGGCCGCCACGGTATTCTATACTAGGGTTAGATACACCCAATCCCCTTTGCTATCTTTCCTAGGATTTCCCATCTCTTCTCCAAAAAGAATGGCATGAATATGCGGGAATTGGTTGTCATTAGTATGACGCTTCCTGGTCTTCTGGTATTGCCTGGAGTTGTACTTCTCCGCAGATGCTATGCGTTTCTTTTCCTCCTCAATGTTCTTGGCTTCATCGAGGAGTACTTGACGACGTGGTTCTAGGGCCTGTGCCCTCTCGTCCAGTTCTTCAGCAGTAAGTTCTGCAGCTATAGGAATTGGTGTGGTTAATGCAGCATCGATGAGTTTACACGCACCTTCAGTGATCATGTGTCCATCCATCGATTCTTCTTTTTTGGGCTCGTTTGGGATAAGTGCTCCATCCGAGTCTTCCTCGTATTCCTCGGCAATCACCTCCTCTGCCGGAGGGTCTTTTGTTGGGGTCTTGTTCTTCTTGTTCTTCTCCTTTGCCTTCTTGGCTGCGCCGGTAGCAAAGACGGCTTTGGGTCCGTTTCCCGGAGTCAAGCTCTGATCGGTACTTTTGGACCTCTGGATCTCGGGATTATCTCTGATTTCCATGTCATCCTGCGCTTTGGGAGAGTGTTCCCCGGATCCTTCGTCCATGGCTTCTTCTTCCTCTACAGCTTTGGAGTTATACTCCTCTTCATATTCCGCGGAGAACTTTCGGAAATCTGCTGACGTCATCGAATCATCCGAGGATGCGGGTACGTCGGTGTTTGTTCCAATTGCCTCCATCACAGAGTCAGTGTTGTCTCTAGCATCGGCAGAGCCAGATCCGGATCCCACATACCCGACGAAGTGCGACGCGTGCTTCCTGAGGTACCTGCGGCTTTCGCGATCAGCTTCATCGAAACTTTTGATGGTCTCGAGAATTGCGTCTACGCCTGAGTTTTGAATTATCATACGTCGCAGCGTGTACCTTAGGAAAGGCCTGTCTATCCCGACGTCATCAGAGCCGGAATCAGTGTTGTTGATATGCTCCTCCTGGATTTCGACTTTAGTGGGTGGGTCGATCTGGGATTCGGCCTCTCCAGGGAGATCCACTCCAGATTTGACTTGGACCGCTAGGTCTTCTTTAGGCTCAGATTTCTCCACTATCTCCACAACTGGTGCGGGCTGGGTGGGATTAGGGTTTTCTGAGATCCGGAACTCTACCGCCTCCACGGACAAAGGGGATCCAGAAATTTCTCCTGCCTCTATTATCACCGCTGGGTGGGTGGGACAGGTTTAGCAAAGCCGATGTAAACATCGATCTCGCCAAAAGACATGATGGTGTAGGCAGTCACAGCCTCCCTAGCCGGAATCCAGGTCTCGTCGAGAATGATGAGAGGGACGTCGCTAGCGTAGAGGGTGCGACCGACGGTGATAGTCTCGCCGATTCCGATTCTTGCAGATTCCGCCTGGAACACAGATCCGAAGCTCACTTGCACCACGGTGGGCGCCAACTGTCATCGGATTGATGACAAGTACGCCATGAGGGGGTCCTCGAGGCGTGCGGAAGAGAGGGGTGTGAGACGTACGGTATTCCGGGATGGTGAGAACACAAATTTACCCAGGTTCGAATCCGCCGGCTTTGGACGGATCCTACTCCTGCTAGCAATCCAGTAATACGGCAGAGCGGGAATATGGGTTAGAAGGGTTCGCCTGTGTGAGTTGAGATTGTAGACTATTGAGGGTGCCCTAAAGGCTCTCCCTAGGACGGCTTATATAGATATCCGGCCTAGGGTTTACTGGAGAGATCTATCCGGCTACGACTAAGAGTCGGTTACAGAGTACATCTTGAACTGCAAGTAACACTATGGGCCTAAGTCGGTAAGTCTTCTGGGCCTTCCTGTAGCCGGATTGGACTCCGTCTCTTCTCCTTGACTGGGCCGCCCGTGAAGCAAAGCTCTAACCTGAAGTGGGCCACCCTAGTCAGTGAGGACTGTGAGGATACCCGGAAAGTATATCCCCAACAGACGAACTTCCATGTTGGACATATTTCCATAGGATATCATCTTAAAGGAGTGTGGATCAGGTCTTTGTAAGCTGTTTGTGCCATTGTAAATACAATCAGCTAGCGAGCCGGATTATGGTATGACTTGGTGGCCAAGTAGACATTATAGCTACCTACTAGGTCATGGTAGAGTGGGTTGTGATAGCTTGCTAAGCAGAAAGTATAGCTTACCTGGTGAAGCCTTCTACCGGCTATGCAGCGTGAGGCACCAGCTATAGCATGTTACCCCGCTGGCTGGGGCATAACTATTGGGTTTTGCAAATGTAAAAAAATCATCCTACTATGAACAACCAAGATTAAACTATGAAGATACTAATGGGTTGATTTAGAACTCACCAACGTTGATGCGGAAGGAGACGTTGATTGTAACATCCCAGGATTTGTCGTCAAGAAATACAGAGTAAGTAGTTGTGTGCATTGCATTCATGCATAAAAATCTGAAAAAACGCAGAACTAAAAGTGGGTAGAGGGATCGAAGTATCTCTTGTTCTGATGGAAACATTAGGGCAAGTGTGATAAACTTCGACATGACCTTTGTTGAATTTATGTGTTTTAGGAAAAATAATTTGAATTCAAGTCATAAATGAATAATAACCAATCAAATAGAAACTTGAAATTGAATTTAGAAGGCATGTAAAGTAGTAAGTAGATCATCACATTATATTTGATATAAACAACAAATTAGAGTTCTTGTTCCCAAAAGAATAGATGTTACATTTTCATATTACTTAATAATACAAAAGTGTGACATAAAAACAAATGATAATAAGAATCAAATATCAGAGTAAATAATAGCACTAGATTGTTTTGGCCCAAACTACTATCCACGTCGCCTGATTCTTTTCGACTGTGGGATGGATGTCAGAGAGGACACACGGCGCGGTCGCAACGGAGCCCTGCTCTTTTGGGAGGCGGGCCCCTCTGCGGGACAGGATGAAATATTCCAGAACACGGACGTGTGGCCCGCACGACGTCCTACGACGCCTCATAGGACATTGGACCTTGTCTGCGCCATGGGCCCGTCATCAGTGTCTGTTGGTAGAGTCTTGGCCTGTCAGAGGCGTTCATGACGTGACGCTTCCGCACCCACCAGGTGGCGGGACCCGATGAGAGCCGACGTGGTGCCGTGTGCCCATGCCGTCTGTGGATTTTGACGGCGGAGAGCCGAGCTAGCAGCCCATGCATCGCCTGATCACATGGGCGGATGCGGGTCTCGCGGTAGAGAGATGACCTGGCTGCTTAGGCTAGAGAGGCCCGACATCATCCCTCTAGACGACCGCGATTCCTCGCGGCCGTCTAGAGCTGAGCTAGCACTATAGCCTATAGATGCCCGCGGGTTCTTGCAGTCGCTGACCCAGTTGCTAGCGTTATCTCTATGTGTGTGCCCGTTCTCGCCAACGAGAGCTGGGTTGGAAGCGGGTGTTGCATCGGTAGCTCTGTCTGGACGCGGTTTCTCGCGGTCGATACGAAAATTGCTAGATGGTGAGTCCAAACGACAGACGTCTTGGCATCTCCACGCTGTTCACACGTGCAAGGATTCTTGCAGCGAGATTGTGTGTTCTGTCCCGATTCGTATTTTCGCTTATATACGTCTCCATCTGTCGTCTTTCTATCTGTCTACTCATTGCGCGATCTCTGTCGTCATATCCTCATCCTCTTCGCATCCTCTCCTCTAGGTCGCTTGGCCGTCGTCGATGTCAGACCATCGTCCACCATGGGGAAAGGATAGCCGGCGCTGTCACAGACTCACATTGGCATGTACAATTACCGGTGGCACGCTTCCTGTCATGGTATTGCCGACAAGTACGCCATGGCGGGGTCCTCACAGAGCGTGTTTAGAGAGGTAGGGGACGGCGGTGAGTTAGCGAGTACGAGGTAACACATCTTACCTAGGTTCAAGTACCACGATGGTGGCGGAACTCTACTCCTACTATAAATCACTATAATGGCAATACGCCGAGTTACTGGGATTAGTTCGCTGTGCGAGGTGTTATGAATCGAGCCCTAGAGGCTCCCACAGGCCCGGCTTATAAATGCGCCAGAACCTAGCATTATAGGAAAAAGACCTTGCCGGACCGGTTACAGAGTCCTACACTAATACTAACTAGTCTTCATCTCTTGTACTCCAAGGCTCCGCGTAGGTTAGTGACTACGATGTAGCCTTCCTTTATCCGACATGGGCATCCCTTCTAGATCCGTCTATCTAGGCTGCCCAGCAGGGCATGGGCCATGCTACCAATTATGAGCCACCCGGGTTACCCAGATTAGAGACATGCAATGGTGATACCCATTTAGCATATCCCCAATAGTAGCCCCAGGAGGACTTTGAGATCTTGTGTCATCTTGCCTTTTAATCTTGAATGCTCTATCTAGGTGATGCCGACAATTCGTCAAGCAATATCTCGAAGGTCTCCCAAAGAACCCTGGAATCCTCTCCGTCTTCATTGTGTAAGCCGAAGATTCTTCAAGTCCTTTCTTCAAGAGTCGGATAGTTTCCGCCTTCCATGGAATCTTTAGATGTGACTCTTCCACTTCAACAATCAATAGGATTACATAGGCTACATCCTACGCTACCTCGAAACTCACATATAGTAGTGAAGTAATCATTAGCTATTTTCGCACGCGCAAATCCATAATGTTAAGGGGACGTGGTGAAATTACCGCGCATGTTCGCCCACACTTTGTCAATGCTGTAGCCGTTAGATCTTCCATTCACGAATCTTGATGCTTGGGTCTATAAATGTTAACTGCGGCCAGAATATTACTTTTACCGCATTCTCCCCTACATCTTCTTCTTCCTCTTGCCATGCGACCGTTTGAGCTCTCCAGCAGAAAACCCTAGCCAGACACTTCTTTTCCTCCCAACCTTCCTCCATCCATGCAATGGCTAGCAGCAGCAGTGCTCCTTTGACGGCGACGGCTCCCGACGCTACGGTCGAGCCATCGCAGGGAGTTTCTGTCCCACCAAAGGGAGTGGTGATCCCTGTCTCCGCCGTGGTGGAATCCACCGGCGGTGACCAGAAACGGGCGTTGTCAGATGCTACGGAGGAGGACGTTGACTCCCACAAGGGAGTGTGGAGGGGTTCTGACCACTCCACCGAGCAGCTGCAAGAACTCATCACAGAAGGGTACCTCCCTGCGATGAAGGCCTTGGTCTATCGGCCAGCGCTGACCGACGAGGTGGTTCCCTCTCCCCAAGCTGGAGAGAAGGTTTGTCTCAAGTCCCAACTGGTGTGTGGCGTTATCCTGCTAGTCTCCGACTTCTTCCTCGAGATCCTGTGACACTTCTGGGTACTTCCCCACAACCTCTCTCCCAACATCATCCTCGTACTTAGCAACTTCATAGCTTTGTGCGAAGGATACCTAGGAATTAAGCCTAGATTAGATTTGTTCATCTACTTTTCACCGTCAAGAGAGAGTCCATAGAATCCAAGGAGGAATTGTGGATTTGTGAAACCATTAGTTTTAAGATCCGTCCTCACCAACGATTCCTCGACATCGTTGGTCATGAGTCTTGCAAGAACTAACAACAAACATATTTTTATAGCCTAGATATTCCTATGGCTGGCCACCAAGACTCATACCCTGACTTCGTCGACGGAGTCGCCGCCGAGGCCACCACCTGGATATCGCAAGGCCCCCTCCCATTCAACGACGAGGCCTCTCGCACCGTAAGGGAGATCGAGTGGCTAGTAGACGAAGGCTTGACCGGCTTGGACCTATCCATGTGCTGCACAAGGTGGATTCAACCCCTACAGTACCGCGCTGAGCTGATGTATAAGTATTCCAAGGATAGAAAAGATCCCATGCGGATTTTCAAGGAAAACATACCCAACGACTCCATCAAGCTCCGACTAAAATACATCGTCAAAGTGAAGGACAGGAAGCATGGCTTCAAGATCATGTTTGACATGTTTGAATGAGGAAAATGCCCAGAGGTAACTATGATTCCTTTGTTGCTTGTTATATATACTCTAAGGCTTTCCGTCTTGAATATGTCACTCATTTGACTTGTTGTTTGATCCATCAGCTAGCGACCTTGGCAGTGGATTAGATGGCCTCCCAAGTCTATGATCCAAAGCTGAAGGATATCTAGGTTGTGTCCGATGATGATGCTCCCAAGGATCATCTAGCTCCGGCAGCACGGAAGCAGAAGAGCTCCACCTCTAACGCTGATGCCGAGGCCAAGAAGAAGAAAATGGAGAGTGGTGTCTCCAGAAAATCCCATTCCGCCCTAGAGGCGGAGAAGAAGAAATCCACCAGCATCCCCTTAGGTAAGGCATCTACCGTAGTGTAAGTTTGCACCTATTCAATTCTTGTACTTATACCGTGTATGTTTCAGGAAGAAGTCAGGTGTTGGTTTGAGGCGGACCTCCAAAGATGTTGGAGGTTCCAAGAATATTCGTGACATGTTCTCCAAGTCGTCCCCTACTGCTGCTCTCCCGACCCTGCCTCCAAGCCCGGAACAGGCTCCGCCAGAAATTTGTCCCCCGTGATCCCTGAGACCTCCGTCATGGAGATAGATATCAATCCGACTTTGGATGTCCCAAGCTCTGCTAGTATGGACCTTGCTCCCAGTGATTGAAGCTCTGGCTAAGGATGCCACCAAGAAAGGGAAGCAGCTAGAAAAGGGAGCAAAAGAAGCCGGGTGCCACTACATTGTCAACTTTTATTATTGCACAAGAGGCAACCAGGGCTTCATCCATGCCTCCATCTTCCACAACTACTATGCCTTCGACTCCTCCAACTTTGATCCTAGATGATCTCATTCAACAGGAAAACATTATTTATAAGAACGCCCAGACCTTCCACGATGCATATGCCAACTTGGCCAACAATCTCAGGTTATTTCCATTGTAAGTCTTTGAACTTTAATTTTGTACTTTATAATATATCCCACTGTAGCCCCTGAGCTCTTAGGACGAAAACCAATAGTTTTTTGCCTAAGTGCTCCAAAGAACTAAGTGTAGAACTTGATAGTGTCGCCCCTGAGTCTCTGGTTTAGAATGAATAATTCCGACTAGATACTCTAAGAGAGAATACACCTGATTTAAAATCTGGTATTGTAGCCCCCGAGCATTTAGTTGAAACTAAGAAGTTCCAACTAGATACTTTAGAGAGACTAAGCACTTTATATTTTTGCAGAATGAGAATGCCCGGAGGAAAGCTGCCAATGAGAAATATGCCAAGCTGCAGGAGGCCTTGGACATTGAAAAGGGTAGAACAACCTTTTTGAAGGAACAAATCACAAATGGCAAACATCTGTTTTCCTCCGATCAGTTCCCAATTTTTCACTTGGAACCATTTCATCCAAATTCTCACAATGCCGTCTTTCTTCCATCTTACAGAGACCATCGCCAAGGCCAAGAGCATTGTCGAGAAATCCAAGCACATCCAAGAGCTCGACGATGATAACAAAAATTTGAAGAAAGACCTATCTGATGCCGTCAAGGGGCATGAAGAGACAAGGAAGGCGATGAAAGAATCTACTGACACCGAGATTCAATGCCTGAAGAGCGAAATTGAACAAATCAAGGATTAAAACCAAGATGCCAAAAAGCAGAATGCTCGGGGCCTTGAGGTGTACAAGAAGCTTTAGAAGGAGCATGATATTTTGGCGAAGACCTGCCAACAAGCTGAGACGAGCATCTTTGGTAACTTCCCTCCGTATTTTCTCATTTCTACAAGTCGGTCACATGTATTGTTATACTCATGACCTTTGCCTCTAACGAAAACATAGCTCCCATTGGTTTAACCAATATGGGTGAAGGTGCTCCAGATTGAAAGGATTGCATGATTCTTGCTAGCAACTTCATGAACACTTCCATCACCTAGGCCTAGGAGATAGCCTAGCCCCTGGACATCACCATCAAGGCGCCAGACTCTATGGCCAAGTACTCAGAAATCCTGCGTTGAGCCCCCGAGAAAATAAGGATCAGGAAAGCATCTGGCGTTCGGGGTGGTGCAAGGATGGCCTTGTCCCTGGTCAAGGCACATTGCAACAATGCCGACATGAGCTTGATAACCTCAGCCATGCTGAAGTTTGATGAGAAAGGGAATGAAATTGATAGAGATGCTATATGGAACTCCCTTGCCGGCTATGACACCGAGGTTGCCAAGATGGTCAAGGCGGATGTCTATGTGCATGCCAAGGAGATGGACGACGAGACAATGTCTTCAATGTCTAGCCCGTGATCCTCCGAGTTTGATGATCTATCCATGCCCGGCTCTCCTGCTGCTGATGATGCAGTTGTGAAGCCCCCTACAACAGAGCCATAAAAACATGTTTGTATTAAATGTATCTCTGAAGTATTTATGCAGAAAACTTATGTATAAGTAAGGCAGAAAACATGGCTGCAAGCCTCCTGCTACTTATCTAGATCCAGCATGTATATAGTTTTTGAGCAAGTTCTGGCTTATCCATTATTTTAGTTCGTATGCTTGACCTTTCATGAGACGGAAGACTTGCAACACATAACTATGCTCTTAGGTGATGATTCTTAATATCACTGTCAAGAACCTAAGAACAAAATTTTCGGCTATGAGTGTCAAAAAGTTACTACTCCAGAATCCACATAAAAACATCAAAAAACATGTAGACCATAAAACTTAAGCTAATGCCCATGGGAGGAATTTTCACAAGTGCAAATGCAAACTTGCACATAAAGGGTTTATATGATCCAAAAATGAACACAAAAGGAGGTAAAAGACTCAGAAAATATGAGTGAACTAAATGATTTATTTCATCGATCATATAAGGTACTTATTACATAATATAAAATGTGCTAAGTGTAAAAAGGACGTAGCTGTGCTATGTTTCATGGCCGATGTGTCTCCGAGAAATCATCATCGGAGTCACGTTGCGTGCCCTTGCGCTTTTTTGGCCTATCTTTCAACTCACAAATATCAACGAGGTAACTGGAACCATTGAGCAATGCTTTTCTTATGACGAATAGTCCTTCCCAAGGCGGGGATAGCTTGTGTGAATTTTGCTACTTGACTCGAAGCACCAGATCCCCTTCTTTAAATGAGCGATGCCTAACGCAGCGACTATGGTAGCGGCACAACTTCTGCTGGTAGATGGTGGATCTTTGGCATGCCAGCACGTGCTCCTCTTCGAGCAGGTCCACAGATAGGCATATGGGTTCTTCAGCGTCATCTTCATCGTAGGAGGCAACCCTTGGTGCATCGTGAACGATGTCGGATGGCAGGACAACTTCTTCTCCATAAACCATGAAGAAAGGGGTCAAGCCGATAGATCTATTGGGCGTTGTTCGTAAACTCCATAAAACAGATGGTAATTCCTCCGCCAGGCTCCAGTTGCTCTATGTAGCGGTGCCTCTAAGCATGGCTTGATTCCTTGCATAATTAGTCCATTGGCTCGCTCAACTTGCCAATTTGACCGTGGATGTGCTACATATGCTAGGTCAACGCGAATGCCTTCTTGATGACAATACTCCTCAACTTCTCTAAGAGACAAATTGTGCCATTGTCAGTGATGATGCTATGTGGGAGACCAAACCTCACCACTAGATCCTGAACAAATTTTAGGGCTGTTTACCCATCGAGCTTTCTAATAGGTTTAGTTTCAATCCATTTAGTGAACTTATCCACTACTACTAACAGATGTGTAAATCCACAAGGTGTTGTTTGCAAAGGCCCAACCATGTCAAGCCCCCAGAATGCAAACGACCAAGTAATTGGTATTGTTCGTGATTCTTTAGCTGGTACATGTGGTTGTCGTGCATAAAACTGACACCCAATACAGGTCTGCACCAACTTGTCACCGTCCGCCTTAGAGGTCAACCAGTAGAATCCTTGCCGGAAGTCTTTTGCCACCAAAGATTGGGGAGTGACATGATGCCCGCAATATCCTAGATGTATTTCTCTAAGGATATCCATACCTTGTTACTGGGAGACGCATCGTAGGAAAACTCCAGTGGTACTTATTTTGTATAGCTGGTCATCAACTATTACATAGCCCTTTGATCTGCGTACTATCTGCCGGCTTTCGACTTCGTCGGCAGGCAGTGTTCCATCTTGAACGTAGTCCATGAATGGTTTTGTCCAAGCCGGAGAGGTCACTGTTATTGCATTAACAAATGAAGCCACTCTATCCGGGTTGTCGGGGTCCGCTCCTTTAATGGATGGGGTTCGCCAATGCTCCAGAAAGACGCCTGCTAGAATTGGTCGGTGAGCTGATCCAAGCTTAGACAACAGATCTGCCGCCTCATTGTCCTTCCTTTTGATGTACTTTACTTTGTAGCCATCGAAGCACTTGGCTATCTTCTCTACTTAGTCTAGAAATGCCGCTATCATAGGGTTCTGCGCGTTCTAGGTGCCAGCCACCTACTGGGCAACCAAGTCAGAATCGTCATAGCAAACTATGCGCCTGAGCCAATATCCTTGGCTACGCGAAGTCCGTGAATGAGGGCCTCATACTCTGCCATGTTGTTGATAGCGTTGAAGTGGATTTGAAAGACGTACTGCAACTTCTCTCCCATTGGTGACTATAGTAATACACCAGCCCCTGAGCCGTTAAGCAACTTGGATCTGTCAAAATGCATGACTCAATACTTTGGCTCTAGCACATGAGTGTTCTCTGGCAGTTCTATCAAATCTGCAACGAAATCCACCAATTCTTGAGATTTGATAACGTCGCATCTCTTGTAAGTGATTTCAAAGGTGGAAAGTTCAATGCCCCACTTTGCCACTCTTCCTGTAGCGTCGCTATTGTTGATAATGTCGGACAGTGGAGCCTTGTTGTCAACACCCGGATTTTTAATCCTAGATGCCCGTTATGCCATACCTCGCAATCCCAGGATTACCATTTTTGCAAGACATAACAGATTGGATATCACAGTACATCATCCATTACAAACCATACATAAGGTTTTACACAAATAAGGATCTCATGATCCAGTCTTTAATACAACAAGCAGCGGAAATAAACGATAGCGTAGCGGTGGGGTCCATCTTGAGGCACAGGCAATCTTGTGACGAAGGCAGATAGTCCTAGTTATCATAGCCGTCCTGCTGACCATCATCTTGATAATCTCCTTCATAGTCTGGCCATGATAATAGCCAGGGACAAAAGCCATGAGTACTCTTTAAGTACTCGCAAACTACTACTAACAAGGAGTATAAATCTAAGTCAAAGTACTAAATCTAAGTTTAACTATCAAATTAAGTTTGAAACCTAAGCTGAGTTCAGAAGCAAAGAAAGATAAAGTAAAGTTCTAGAATCACTTAAGTTGGGAAGCTATTATCATCAACACAACCCTGTTGTGGTCAAGTCAAAGTTCATCCTTCATTTCAAGTTATTTAGAAAACATCTGACAACGAAACAGTATGGCCATTCCAACTGTCCATAACCGCAGACGCGGCTGTTCGAATAGTTTGACACTCTGCAGAAGTGGTACACTTTCACCACAAGATTCGATACATCTGTCAGGGATAACCCTGAATCATCATACTTAGTATGCAGATAATCAAACATAACCTTCCCTTTACACACCCTAGTACAAGCACCTCTCCTATGAGCATGGCCTCCCAACCATGACCATCAGTCATCTTGGGCACTACATAGGTGGACAACATTGAGAGGTAGCCTCAGCTCAAACCTCTCTCGTGAGGGAACTAATACTAATGCATATAAATTTCCAGCTAAGCCTTACCCAATTCAGGTAATGTGGTTGTATGGTAAATTTGGAATGGTATCGCATCTGAATCCAACCATCAGTTTTATAAAAGTGTTAAGGCTCATGCCTCATCATTTTCATCATCATAAACCAGTTGTGTCTCTCAACACATGTCAAAACATCTCAATAGAATGACTCATCATTCCAAGGTTTTCACAATTCATTTTCACCAAGTGTTCCCATCTAAAGTGGCTCAAGTTTTGATCTATTCTAAAATACTAAGTTAAGAGTGTTCACTAAGGTGGAAAGATGGGATCAATCTCATGCCATAGAATGACATCTAAAGGTTTCTAAGTAGGTCAAGTTTTATACTCTTTATGCTAGCTTCAAAAATTAAGTAAAGAACTTTGTGTAAACTAAGGGAGGTAAAACTTGTCAATAAGACTTGGGGTACTAATAGTTAAAGGGGTGTGATCAAAGCATGCTTAAGGCATCTTTGCTAAACCATCTAGTTTTATCCTATCTTGCTAACAATAGCTTGCTAAAGTATGGTTTGCAAGGGTTAGCTTGCCACTAATAGCTTGCCTTGGTTAGTGTAGTGGATGAAGTTTTCTTCTTCTTCTTCTTGGTAGAACTCCTCCTCCTCGAAAGCTTGGTCGGTACTAGCGTCTATAAATACATAGGGAGTAGACAATCACCAAACAATACTTAACTAGGTTAAGTAGCATTCTAAAACACACAATTGATGATCTATTATCATCACAAGCATCACAAGTTTAATTCAATAGTTTCAACCTTTTCATTTTAGAAAAGTAATTTCTACTCATTGAAAAATTAACTAAGGTTTAATATTCACCACTTAAAATATGGGATCATGTTGACACATGTGCTCACCATATATTCTAACATGTGGGAATGAGATTTAAGGGTTGGATCAATATTACTTTAGTTTAAGTTTATTATTTAATGATTTAAAGTGACTAGAAATTCCTATATAGCATTATTTTGGTACTAGTCCAAACTCACTATATGTCAACCTTAATATTATTACATATTTAGATAGATATGATGAAATGTGATTTTTGAGAGTTGGAATCAACTCAAAAGTTAACTTGGTTGATTTTATAAAAATGTTGCAAGTTGCAAAAGCTTCTGTCTTCTTATTTTTATTAGGAGAGATCTATAACCCTAATTAAATTAAATCCAACGGGCTTGGATAGATCATTTTAATACCTTTCAGACAAAATTGGTTTCATGCAAATTGGATTTCTAAAACTCTCTGAATTGAATTTTGAAATAGGGAACAGAAACTAGATTTAACTAAAAAGGAAAAACCAGATTTGAATCTATGGGCTAGCGCGGGAAAAGAAATGGGCCGGGCCAGTGGCGCTCCATGATCTGAGGCTCGGCTGACAGGGGTCCTGCTTGTCACGACACTTAACACGAAGCAATGCAGCTACCGTGGGCGTCGCGATTAGAAGCGTGATCAACGGTCGAGGGTCGTCACGACGCAGAACAGTCGCCCGTGACTCGAACCCTAGCGGCTCGGTGGGGGTCTACTAGGGGTGTACCAGGGCTCCAGTGGGGTCGGCGAGGCGGGCAAACGAAGTGGAAGACGACGACAAGGCAAGGCGTGGTCGCGGCGGAGCTTGGGGTGGTCGAAATCAACGGCACCCTTCTCCTCCAGAGGCGGCGGCTCCGGCTCCAATTCCAGCGAACTGCTGCTCCACTTGCTCCGGCTAGAGGTGGGTGAGGTTTAGAGAGGTAAGGGGAGTGGAATGGTGTGGAGAAGAATGGCTGGGGAGGGCTCCTTTTATAGGCCCGACGGTGAGACCGAGCGGGATGGGCGGTCGACGGTGGAGACATGGCTACGGCGAGCTAGCAGCATGGCTGGGGATGGCGATCGATGGGCGGTTCCCTGGCGGTGCTCTAGGACTTGAATGCGGCCGTAGGGGCGGTGGTATGCGGTCTGGGCGAGGTGGCGCTTTGAGAGGCAGAGGCAGCGGTGTCCACGGCGAGCGGTGGCTGTGGGGCTTTGGGCGGCGAACGGGGATGTCTAGGGTGTTCTCTAGGTCGAGGGGGAGCGGCGTGCGCGGGTTGCGGTCGAGCGGTGGCTTGTGCACGCGGGGACAAGGCGCGCTCTAGGGGCGGCATCGGCATGGTGCGGTAGCACTGGGCGCGGGCTCTCCTCGGTGGTCCACGACAGCACTTGGCTCGGGCAAGGGACAGAGAGGGGCGGTGAGGTGTTGGCTACCTCCTAGACATGGCGAGGGAAGAGGGAGTGGTCTGATGTAGCGGGGCATGGTTTGGCCGGCGAGCATGTCCTTGGTTTGGCATGGCCTGGAGGTTAGGGACAAGGGACAGGGGTGCTAAGGGCCTGGTTAGACCAAGAGGGGATAGAGAGGTTAAATGGAGATCAAATGGGGGCAAAACCCTGTGCAAAATAGTGAGCTAGGATTAGAGGTGAAATTAAGCATGCCAAGTGTGATGAAATGGCCGCAAGAGAAACAATTTTGAATTTTGAGTTCAAATTTTTTGAGTGATCTCCACTAGTGATAGGTAGTCTCTGGTTGCAAGGGTTTTGAAAATGGAGCTCAAATAGATGGTTTTTGAAATAGGGGTGATCTATGCATATGCATTAGATTCAATTTTAAACTATCTTTTAAAATAGCTAACAGAATGTTTTTAGCAGATCCAAAGGTGGGCCTTGGTACCTCATTATGTGTACTAGCAAGGGGTACAAAGATCAAGAATTGTTTCTGTTAAGAATTGAGTAGTAGGAATAGCCAAAGTAGGCATGAGAGTTAAATTTGCCAAAATGACCATTGCTTCATTTTAATTCTTTTTGATTTGATTTTCTTTAAGAAATGTTTGGGAATGATGTAGATGATGTTTAAATCACCTAAGAAACATTTTACAAGCATTGGATCAATCAATCATGGAAATTCCAAACAACTCCTATTTTAAATGCACACATATATGAATGCTTTCATTTTAAAGTTGGAAAAGTTTTTGTTAACCCTATGTTTGGATGATTTGATCTTGATAAGCTTGGATTAAAGTTTTGGGATGTTACAAACCTTCCCCCCTTAAACAAAATCTCGTCCCGAGATTTACAAAGAAAACTAGGAACTAAAGAGATCTGGAAACTCTGTCCTAATGTAATCTTCGCGTTCCCAAGTGGCTTCCTCCTCGGTATGGTTGCTCCACTGAATCTTGAGAAACATGATACTCCTGGTCCTGGTGGTTCTGTAGGCTTCCTCTAAGATATGGATGGGCACTTCCCGATAGGTCAGGTCCTTGTTGATTTCCACAGCTCTGTGATCGATGTTCTTGAAAACTCCAGTCTTCTCAGGCACTTCTAGGCATTTGCGAAGTAACGAGATATGGAACACATTGTGGATGGCTGACATCTCTTCAGGCAGTTCCAGTTGATACGATACTTCTCCTCGGCGGTTCAGAATCTTGAAAGGTCCGATATATCTGGGAGCTAACTTTCCCTTCAGACTAAAGCGTTGAGTTCCCTTCAATGGTGAAACCTTTAGATATACGAAATCTCCGACATTGAAAGTAAGGTCTCTCCTTCTCTTGTCAGCATAGCTCTTCTGTCTAGATTGGGCGGTCTTGAGGTGCTCACGGACTTTGTGAACTTTTTCTTCTGCTTCTCGGAGAATGTCGGGTCCAAAGATCTGACTCTCTCCTACTTGCGACCAATTCAATGGGGTACGACACTTTCTTTCGTATAGGAATTAAAATGGTGCCATCTGCAAACTAGCCTGATAACTATTGTTATATGAGAATTCTGCGAAAGGCAGGCAGTCTTCCCATTTTGATCCGTATTCCAGCACACAAGCTCTAAGCATATCCTCTAGGATCTGGTTGACTCTCTCAGTCTGTCCATCTGTTTGCGGGTGATACGCGGTGCTGAAGTTCAACTTGGTTCCTAAACCTTCCTGAACTTTCTGCCAAAATCTTGAAGTAATCTGGGTTCCTCGATCTGACACGATGGTCTTGGGGGTTCCATGCAGACTAACAATCCTAGCAATGTACAGCTCTGCTAGCTTTGCACTCTGGTAGGTTGTCTTGACTGGTATAAAGTGGGCTACCTTGGACAATCTATCAACTATGACCCAGATTGAGTCATTTCCCCTACTAGAAGTAGGTAAACCGGTGATAAAGTCCATTCCGACAGAATCCCATTTCCATTCCGGAATCTGCAATGGTTGCAATAGTCCTGCAGGTCTCTAATGCTCTGCTTTGACTCTTTGACAGATGTCACATTTGGCGATGTAGCTTCCGATCTCTCTCTTCATCTTGTGCCACCAAAATTGCTCTTTCAAATCCTGATACATCTTTGTTCCTCCGGGGTGGTTAGAATAAAGAGTATCATGAGCTTCCTTCATGATAACCTCCTTCAGCTCGAATCTCTGCGGCACAGATACGTCCTTTGTACCACAGTACACCTTCTTCGTCTTCGGTGAATCCAGGTACCTTTCCTGTACCAATACGACGTTTGATCCTGTCGATACTTTCATTCCCCTTCTGGGCTTCCTTGATTTGGCTAATCAATGTGGGTTGAAGTTCAATGCTAG
This sequence comes from Avena insularis, assembly GCA_023614405.1. Classification (NCBI taxonomy): domain Eukaryota; kingdom Viridiplantae; phylum Streptophyta; class Magnoliopsida; order Poales; family Poaceae; genus Avena; species Avena insularis. Next base: position 116,571,292 of record CM042692.1, read on the forward strand.
CTAGGAATCCTTTGATAACTAACTCAGTCCTGAACTGCTCCAACTCCTCATACAAACTTGGTTGCTTCTCTTTGATCATGGTGTTAAGACTACACGGCAATCTGCTAAGAGCATCCGCTACCACATTGGCTTTGTCGAGGTGATAGTGAATGTCAAGGTCATAATCCTTGATTAACTCTATCCATCTTCTTTGCCTCATATTCAGCTCCTTCTGGGTGAAGATATACTTCAAGCTCTTATGATCTGAGTAAATCTCACAACGACTACCCATCAAATAATGACGCCATGTCTTCAATGCTAGAACCACGGCTGCTAGCTCAAGATCATGGGTCGGATAGTTCTGCTCATGTTGCTTCAATTGTCGAGACAGATACGCGATGACTTTGCCTTGTTGCATCAATACACATCCTAGGCCAATCTTGGATGTATCACAATACACATCAAACAGCTTCTTGATGTCTGGCATGATCAAAATTGGGGCTGATATCAATCTCTTCTTTAGCTCCTGGAAACTAGCTTCACATTTGTCTATCCATTTAAACTTCTTGTCCTTCTTCAGCAATTGGGTCATTGGTCGGGCTATGCTCGAGAATCCTTCTACGAACTTGCGATAATATCCCGCTAATCCGAGAAATGAACGGACTTGGGTTTGATTGGTTGGGGCTTCCCATTCTTAGACATCTTTGATCTTGGTGGGATCAACAGAGACTCCTCCGGCAGACACAATATGTCCTAGGAATCCTACTTCTTTCAGCCAAAACTCACACTTGTTGAACTTGGCATATAACTGATGCTCTCTCAGGGTTTCTAGGATGATTCTCAGATGTTTCTCATGCTCTTCTTATGACTTGGAGTAGATAAGGATATCGTCGATAAACACAACTACAAACTTATCTTGGAAATTCATAAAGATCTTATTCATGATATTCATGAAATAAGCAGGGGCATTGGTTAATCCAATAGACATAACCGTATACTCGTATAAACCATAGCGAGTAGTAAAGGCGGTCTTCGGAATATCCGTTGCACGAATCTTAAGTTGGTGATAACCAGTCCTAAGATCAATCTTTGAGAATACCTGAGCTCCAGTCAACTAATCAAATAGATCCTCTATCTTTGGCAACTGGTACTTGTTCTTGATGGTGACGTCATTCAACTTTCTGTAATTTGTACACAGACAGTTGCCTCCATCTTTCTTGTCGACGAATAACACTGGTGATCTCCATGGCGATGCACTTGGCTGAATCAAACCTGTTGCTAACATGGCATCCAACTGCTTCTTCAGTTCTACTAACTCTGAGGGGTTCATGGTATAAGGTCTCTGGGCTATAGGTCCTGTTCCGGGGATTAGTTCGATAATGAACTCAATATCCCTATCCGGGGGCATACCTGGCAATTCATCTGGGAATACGTCGGGGTATTCACAGACTACTCTGACCTGGTCAATGGTAGGCAGGGCTACACTCTTGTTGCACTTGAATTGACGGGGTAAGGTTTCAGAGATATGCTCTACTGTTACTCCAGAACTACTGGTCATGGTGATGGCTTTCTTAGCATAGTCTATCAGTCCTTTATGCCTTGACATCCAGTCCATACCTAGTACTACTTCCAAACCTTTGGTTCCAAGTACAATTAGGTTGGCATAAAAATCTATCTCATGTACTCTGATAGGTACAGCTTTGCAAATTTTTCTAGCTTTTGCTGTTGAACCGGGGATTTGAACTATCATGACATGCTTCAGGTTGGTTGGGCGAATCTTACTAGCGCATACAAATTCTTCGGTGAAAAATGAATGCGATGCTCCAGAATCAAACAATACTCTTGCTAAAACTGAGTTGACAGAAAACATACCCAGCACCACATCTGGCGCTTCCTAGGCTTCTTCTGCGTTCATGTGGAAGAGACGACCGTTGCGGTTGTGCGGGTTCCCTGGGGCAAATCTCCTTCCTGGTTGAACATGACGCTGCTGCTGAGCTGGGGCATTCACAGGGGCATTGGCGGCAGTCTTCTTGGGACACTCATTGGAGTAGTGACCCTTCACTCCACACTCGAAACAAGTGATCTGGGACTTGTCCTTGACTGCGGCAGGTACATCATTGCTGCAGTTCTGGGTGCAGTGTTGTTGTTGTTGTTGCTCTTGGGAGGGGCACGGTTGAAATTGTTGGTATTGCCGGAGTTGTGATTGTTTCCTCCGGACTTCACATTTCCTCCGCTACGGTTGGGGTAGCTCGGGCGATAATTTGGGGGTCGGTTGTTCCTTGGTGCATATCCTGGTGAAGGGTTAGGACGGTACTTCTGGTGACTACTGGATCCAGACTGCTACATCATACGTGCAGTTATCGTTTGCCTGGTTAATCTTCCCTTCCATCTGAATGGCAGAGTCGACTAGCTCTTCGAGATCCTGGAAACGGATGTTGACGAGGACAGTCTGCATCTCATCATGCAGTCCGTTCAAGAATCTCTCCTTCTTCTTGGCCTCCATGTTGATCTCATCCGGTGCATATCTGGCAAGTGACAAGAATTTGTCACGGTACTCTACCACAATCATTCTTCCTTGCTTAAATTCACGGAATTCATCTCTCATCCTGTTGACAAGACCTTGCGGCACGTGGGTGCGGCTGAACTTGACCTTGAATGCTTCCCAGGTCATCACCTGGCCATGGTTCATATTGCGGATGCTATTCCACCAAGCTCTTGCATCTCCTGCCAGGTAGTGGGTAGCGAAGAGAACTTTCTCATTTGCATCTACTCCTACAACTTCGAGGTTGTTTTCCATGGTCTGTAACCAGTCATCGGCATCTATGGGTTTTCAGATTGGTTGAAGATTGGGGGATTGGTGTTCTGAAAGTTTTTGAGTTTAGATCCATGGTGATCCTGATTTCCATGTCCTTGGTTGTTGAGAGCCATTTGGGCGATCTGCTGCAATGTTGCTAAGTTGGCTTGGCGCTCGGCCCTGCTTGCTTCACGGTGCGCGGTAAGATTCTGCAAGATCTGCAGCATTGGGTCATGTGACGAGCTGCTCCCTCCTTGGTTTCCACGAGTCATCTAAAGATTGAGATAGATATAGGCGTAAGAGGGAAATTCTAAGGTTCATGGTTTTGGGTTTTCAAAGCTAAAACATTGAGTTAGACTCAGGTTTTTCAACTAACTTCTTTTTCATTCATGCAAGCAAGCACACGATACAACACACACCACAACAAGCAAAAGGGGAAAATAGATGGTTTGAAGAACCATTCTGCAAACTACGATACAATGAGATGATACATCTCATGCTATGATAGTGCTCTAGTGACTCTACTCATCGTCGATGAAGTCGGAGTCTTCATCATCAGTGTAGAAGTCCACAGCATCTTCTTCCAGAAAATCGTCATCGTTGCTGAGGTAAGAATCCATATCTCCTTGGATGTCTTCACCCTCATCATATTCTTCCTTGGTGGCAAGCTGAGCTTCCTGCTCCTTGACGGTCTTCTCGAGGTCGGCCACCTTCTTGCAAAGACGGGCGATGGTGCGATCCTTCTTTGCACGCTGGCAGCGAAGAGACTGACAATCTTGGACAAGCAGTGCGAAAGTCTGGGCCTTCTGGTCGGCAATGGCACGGTTCTGGTTGGCTAACTCTCTGGCATTGTCCAGTTCCAGCTGTCTGTCATGAAGCAAGAAATCGAGATTCTCCACTTGACGCCTCAATTCTGGGTGACTTGGCATCTCCATCGGCATTCCCATGAAGTCACGTCTTGCATAGTGGGCAAAACGGGTTCCTTGGATCTTGTTGACGCTGAGGGCACATAGACGTGCGAGAGCTTCATGCATTGCCCTGGCTAATCCATCTAGCCAGTTGTTATCTCTCACGGAGAACTGAATTCTCTCGGAAGTTGGTGCTTCGATGCTTCCCCGAAGATCCACGGTGACTAGCCATTGTAGGTCTCCTCCTGGGGGTCCTGCAAGTTCAGCTCCAAGAAACTCCGGATGTGGGCGTCCCAGTAACTCTGACAACAAATCCAGATCCCTCGCGAAGATCAGCTGACCTCCATTTCCCAACTGGTAAAACTTGCTGAACTGAGTCTCCATCTACAAGAATTAAGGATGAGGAAGTTAGTGAAGTGATCAAGTGTGTCAAATTTTAAGTAGTAATGTAAGAAATTTGAGGAACATGTATTTTTTTGAGAAAGAATGAGTTCACAAGGGTAAGAAGGGAAATAGTTTTTCATAAATACTCACTTTGGTTTTTGAAACTAAGTTTTTGTTTGAACGTCTATTCTAACTAGGGTCTCCTATGGTCAGGATGGCTCTGATACCAACTTGTCAACACCCGGATTTTTAATCCCAGATGCCCGTTATGCCATACCTCGCAATCCCAGGATTACCATTTTTGCGAGACATAACGGATTGGATATCACAGTCCATCATCCATTACAAACCATACATAAGTTTTTACACAAATAAGGATCTCATGATCCAGTCTTTAATACAACAAGCAGCGGAAATAAACGATAGCGTAGCGGTGGGGTCCATCTTCAGGGGCACAGGCAATGCTGAGGAAGGAAGATAGTCCTAGTTATCATAGCCGTCCTGCTGACCATCATCTTGATAATCTCCTTCATAGTCTGGCCATGATAATAGCCAGGGACAAAAGCCATGAGTACTCTTTAAGTACTCGCAAACTACTACTAACAAGGAGTATAAATCTAAGTCAAAGTACTAAATCTAAGTTTAACTATCAAATTAAGTTTGAAACCTAAGCTAAGTTCAGAAGCAAAGAAAAATAAAGTAAAGTTCTAGAATCACTTAAGTTGGGAAGCTTAGTATGCACATAATCAAACATAACCTTCCATTTACACACCCTAGTACAAGCACCTCTCCTATGAGCATGGCCTCCCAACCATGACCATCAGTCATCTTGGGCACTGCATAGGTGGACAACATTGAGAGGTAGCCTCAGCCCAAACCTCTCCCGTGAGGGAACTAATACTAATGCATATAAATTTCCAGCTAAGCCTTACCCAATTCAGGTTATGTGGTTGTACGGTAAATTTGGAATGGTATCACATCAGAATCCAACCATCAGTTTTATAAAAGGGTTAAGGCTCATGCCTCATCATTTTCATCATCATAAACCAGTTGTGTCTCTCAACACATGTCATAACATCTCAATAGAATGACTCATCATTCCAAGGTTTTCACAATTCATTTTCACCAAGTGTTCCCATCTAAAGTGGCTCAAGTTTTGATCTATTCTAAAATACTAAGTTAAGAGTGTTCACTAAGGTGGAAAGATGGGATCAATCTCATGCCATAGAATGACATCTAAAGGTTTCTAAGTAGGTCAAGTTTTATATTCTTTATGCTACCTTCAAAAATTAAGTAAAGAACTTTGTGTAAACTAAGGGAGGTAAAACTTGTAAATAAGACTTGGGGTACTAATAGTTAAAGGGGCGTGATCAAAGCATGCTTAAGGCATCTTTGCTAAACCATCTAGTTTTATTCTATCTTGCTAACAATAGATTGCTAAAGTATGGTTTGCAAGGGTTAGCTTGCCACTAATAGCTTGCCTTGGTTGGTGCAGTGGTTGAAGTTTTCTTCTTCTTCTTCTTGGTAGAACTCCTCCTCCTTGAAAGCATGGTCGGTACTAGCGTCTATAAATACATAGGGAGTAGACAATCACCAAACAATACTTAACTAGGTTAAGTAGCATTCTAAAACACACAATTGATGATCTATTATCATCACAAGCATCACAAGTTTAATTCAATAGTTTCAATCTTTTCATTTTAGAAAAGTAATTTCTACTCATTGAAAAATTAACTAAGGTTTAATATTCACCACTAAAAATATGGGATGATGTTGACACATGTCCTCACCACATATTCTAACATGTGGGAATGAGATTTAAGGGTTGGATCAATATTACTTTAGTTTAAGTTTATTATTTAATGATTTAAAGTGACTAGAAATGCCTATATAGCATTATTTTGGTACTAGTCCAAAGTCACTGTATGTCAACCTTAATATTATTACATATTTAGATAGATATGATGCAATGTGATTTTTGAGAGTTGGAATCAACTCAAAAGTTAACTTGGTTGATTTTATAAAAATGTTGCAAGTTGCAAAAGCTTCTGTCTTCTTATTTTTATTAGGAGAGATCTATAACTCTAATTGAATTAAATCCAACGGGCTTGGATAGATCATTTTAATACCTTTCAGACAAAATTGGTTTCATGCAAATTGGATTTCTAAAACTCTCTGAATTGAATTTTGAAATAGGGAACAGAAACTAGATTTAACTAAAAAGGAAAAACCAGATTTGAATCTATGGGCTAGCGCGGGACAAGAAATGGGCCGGCCCAGTGGCGCTCCGCAGCGCGGGGCTCAGCTAACAAGGGGGTCCCGCTTGTCAGCGGCACTTAACAAGAGAAATGGTACGCGCGCTGTGGGCCGTGCGATTAGAAGCGTGATCAATGGCTGAGGGTCATCGTCGACGACGAATAGGTCGCCGGCGAGCTCAAACCCTAGCGGCTCGGTGGGGGTCTACTGGGGGCGTACCACGGCTCCAGCAGGGTCGGCGGGCAAAGCTAAGTGGAAGGCAGCGGCGAGGCGTGGTCACGGCGGAGCTTGGGGTGGTCGAAATCAACGACACCCTTCTCCTCCAGAGGCGGCGGCTCCGGCTCCAATTCCGGCGAACTGCTGCTCCACTTGCTCTGGCTAGAGGTGGGTAATGTTCAGAGAGGTGAGGGGAGTGGAATGGTGTGGAGAAGAATGGCTAGGGAGGGCTCCTTTTATAGGCCCGACGGTGAGACCGAGCGGGATGGGCGGTCGACGGTGGCGACATGGCTACGGCGAGCTAGCAGCATGGCTGGGGATGGCGATCGATGGGCGGTTCCCTGGCGGTGCTCTAGGACTTGAATGCAGCCAGCCGTGGGCGGTGGTATCTGATGCAGGCGAGGTGGCGCTCTGAGAGGCAGAGGCGGCGGTGTCCACGGCGAGCGGTGGCTGTGGGGCTTTGGGCAGCGAACGGGGATGTCTGGGGTGTTCTCCAGGTCGAGGCGGAGCAGCGGGCGCGGGCTGCGGTCAAGCGGCGGCTTGTGCACGTGGGGACAAGGCGCGCTCTGGGGGCGGCATCGGCATGGTGCGGTGGCACTGGGCGCGGGCTCTCCTCGGTGGTCCACGGAAGCACTTGGCTCGGGCAAGGGACAGAGAGGGGCGGTGAGGTGTTGGCTACCTCCTAGACATGGCGAGGGAAGGGGGAGTGGTCTGCTGCAGCGGGGCATGGTTTGGCCGGCGAGCATGTCCTCGGTTTGGCATGGCCTGGGGTTAGGGACAAGGGACATGGGTGCTAATGGCCTGGTTAGACCAAGCGGGGACAGAGAGGTTAAATGGAGATCAAATGGGGGCAAAACCCTGTGCAGAATAGTGAGCTAGGATTAGAGGTGAGATTAAGCATGCGAAGTGTTTGATGAAATGGCCGCAAGAGAAAAAGTTTTGAATTTTGAGTTCAAATTTTTTGAGTGATCTCCACTAGTGATAGGTAGTCTCTGGTTGCAAGGGTTTTGAAAATGGAGCTCAAATAGATGGTTTTTGAAATAGGGGGGGTCTATGCATATGCATTAGATTCAATTTAAACTATCTTTTAAAATAGCTAACAGAATGTTTTTAGCAGATCCAAAGGTGGGCCTTGGTACCTCATTATGTGTACTAGCAAGGGGTACAAAGATCAAGAATTGTTTCTGTTAAGAATTGAGTACTAGGAATAGCCAAAGTAGGCATGAGAGTTAAATTTGCCAAAATGACCATTCCTTCATTTTAATTCTTTTTGATTTGATTTTCTTTAAGAAAAGTTTGGGAATGATGTAGATGATGTTTAAATCACCTAAGAAACATTTTACAAGCATTGGATCAATCAATCATGGCAATTCTAAACAACTCCTATTTTAAATGCACACATATATGAATGCTTTCATTTTAAAGTTGGAAAAGTTTTTGTTAACCCTATTTTTGGATGATTTGATCTTGATAAGCTTGGATTAAAGTTTTGCGATGTTACACTTGCTCACCACTGTGATAGGGTGCTCCTAGAAATAATGCCTTAGCTTCTGCGAAGCAAGCAAAACTCCATAAGCTACTTCTGGTAGTGCGGGTAACACTTCTTGGATTCTGTGCTCATCGTTGGCTCCTTGCACTCCACCACGACGATGATGCTGATAACTCGATTGGTTGCCGCCATGTATACTAACATAGGCTCCATTGACTGGTGCTGCAAGTATTGGTGTAGAGGAGAGTATTCTCTTCAAATCCTAAAGGGATGCATCTGCTTCATCTATCTATACGAATTGGTCTACCTTCTTGAGCAACTTGTAGAGTGGCATAGCCTTCTCCCCAAGTCGGCTGACAAACTGGCTTACTGCTGCAACGCAGCCTGTGAGCCTCTGTATATCCTTCAAGCACATCGGGCATTTGATGTCGAGGATGGGATTGATATTCTCCAGGTTGACCTCAATTCCGCGGTGCGAAATGATGAGCCCAACAATTTGTCGTATGGCACCCCAAAGACACACTTCTTATGGTTAAGCATCATGTTGTACTTCCGAAGATTGTCAAAGGTTTCCTACAAGTTGATGATGAGATTGTTTGATTTCTTTGACATCACCATGATGCCATCCATTTAAGCGTGTATGTTGCGACCTATTTGGTCATGTAGGCAATGACGCGTCGTCCACTGCTGGGTAGCACCGGCATTTTTCAACCCAAAGGGCATCATGACATAGCAATATGTAGCATAAGGTGTGATGAACGAAGTGGCCAATTGGTCCGAGTTTTGCATCTTGATTTGGTGGTATCCTGAGTATGCATCAAGAAAACCCAGAAGTTCGGAGCCAGCCATCGAGTCAATGACTTGGTCAATGCAAGGTAAAGCAAATAGATCCTTCGGACACGCTTTGTTCAAGCCGGTGTAATCAACGCACATTCTTAATTCTTTGGTTCCCTTTTTGGGGACAAGTACAGGATTTTCCACCCATTGGGTGTGAATAACTTCTCGGATAAAACTAGCCTTAAGTATCCTAGCTAGTTCTTTGCCTATAACCCGTCATTTTCATCACCAAATCGTCGTAGAGGTTGTTTCATTGGTTTTGCTTTAGGATCGATGTTTAGGCTGTGCTCGGCAAGTTCCCTACATAGACCCTTCATGTCGGTAGGTTGCCAGGCGAAGATGTTCCTATTCTCATGGAGGAACTCGATGAGCACGCCTTCCTATTTGGGATCCAGGTCCGTGCCAATGGAGGTGGTCTTGGAGGAATCTCCTTCAAGAAGCTCCACCTGCTTGGTCTTGATGGCGGCCTTGAATGCAGTTTTGGAGTCAAAAATATTCTTATTCAAAGACGGCATCTCCGAGGCATCGACCTGGTGCTGAATCTCATAGAACTCTTCACCTTAGAGGATCGCTTCAGCAAAGGCAGCCTCGCTTAGCTCACACTCCCCTGCCTTTGTGAAGCTTCCGGTAATAGTGATGATGCCTTTTGGTCTGTGTATCTTGAGCTTGTTGTAGACGAAGCATGGCCTGTGAGGAAGGAGTGGAAGATGTCGTGTCCAAATATGACATGGTACATGCTCTTGAAAGGCACCACTTCAAAGGTCATGCACTCTCGGCGGTAACTATTAACATCAGCAAAGGCGACCGGAAGGGTGATGCAGCCAAGGGAATTAGCTTGTCGGCCAGGAACGACGCCATGGAACACGGTGATGATCTTTCTTAGCTGGTTATCCGTCAAGTTCATCTTGTGCAGTGTATCTAGGTACATGATGTTGATGCTGCTTCCACTGTCCATGAGGCACTTGGTGAACTCACTACCGTCAATCAAAGGGTTGATGACCATGGCATACTGGTCCTTTGTTGACATGAGCTCTAGGTGATCTTCTCTATCCCAAGTGATTGGAATCTCTGACCACCTGACGCACTGGGGAACTGGGGGGAGGGTAGCCATCAGTATCCTCAATGAGGTTTTCTAGGCCCAGATGGTGGGAGTACCAAGGAAGGTGTGGTAGACTAGAGCCTTATTTTTGAAGGGGTTCTTGCCCTTGCCATCGCCCTTGTCGTCGGGTTTAGGGTCCACGTCTTCATCCATATTATCTGAATCCTTGGACTCTTCCTCCTTCTTCTTCCCTTTGCCTTTTTTGTGGGGTCTGTTCTTCCGACTTCACCTATAGCTGGACTCAGGGTCTTCCTTGAGGTCATTGACAAACTTGCATTGGCGGTTAGTGTGGGTAGATTTGCTGTTTGTGTTCACGTGGATGAAACACGACATATCACGCTCGTATGTCTGGGGAACGTGGGGTACTGTGGGTGTAGAGTCACTCCGCTGCTGCCCATGACTAGCCCTCCTGCCACTACCATGCTGTCCGCCATCGCCTATGTCAGCGAACGTCATCGCAACCATGTCGTCTGTCTACTTTTCTTCTAGAGGATTCTCCCGCTTATTATTATTGTTCTTCTTAGCCTGGGTAGGGATGGCCATCACCGGCAACAAACCATGATCATCGTCATTGCTGGCAGCCAATTCGCTAGCCATGGCAATCATCGAGTTAAGATCAAGTGTGTCGTTGTCTTGATGGTGCTTTAGCGTATGTCGGAGCAATGTTCCCTTTTCCAGGCCATCGATGAAGGCGGCCATAGTAGTTTGATCATGTACTCCCGCGCATGAATTTTTCATGTCAAGCCAACAGGAGAGGTAGGCACGAGAAGACTCATCCTTTTCTTGCACACACCGCTGTAGGTCACCGATGTTGCAGAGACGTTTGTACGTACCCTCGAAGTTCTTGGTTAATACTTCATGCATGTCCAACCAATTATAGATTGATTTCTCCGGCAAGTCGTTGATCCATTGTCGGGTAGTGTCGGTGAGCATGAGAGGGAGGTACTTGATGGGACATTGGGGTTTCCCCCTACTATTTCAATCGCTTCGCGGTAGCCCTGCAACCACGTAACTGGCCTGGCAGTGCCATCATAGGGCTTGATGGTCTTGTCAACCCGGAGGCCCTTATGGTAAGTTGTGGCCCTGATAACTGGTCCAAAGCAACCTGGACCCAAGTATGGCTCTTCCTTGGCTTCTTGGATCGTGTCAAGCCACGAACGTGCATCGTACGGCTCTGGTTGTTTCCATTTTCTACCATGGGGAGGAGAGTTGTGGCGCGAGCCCTGGGATCCACGATGTCCTCCGCCATGGTGACTGCTAGGTGGCGATGGTGGTGGTGGGTTAGCCTTCTTGCTTCTCCCTCCATGCGAATCCTCACGCCTGTCATGGTTGCTTGTCGGACGCAGTGCTTCCTTGTGGGATATTATCATGTGTCCTTAATTTCCGCTGCGCTCTCCGTCATGCTAGGGTTGTTCCCCTAGTCACGTATAATGATACCAACCTGGGGGCGCCTGGGGGTGGCATGCTTGTACGGTGGTGCGACTGTGGTTCCTGATTATGCCGAGACCGTGGGGGTGGCGGCGAGCAATGAGGGTGAGCCTTTTCTCCGTTGCCAGAGGATACTTGGATGGCATCAGTCCTGTTGCATGCATCCCTCCGCCTTCGCTCCGTGGAGCCCATGTGGGATCCTTCATCATAGGGAGATCTTGGTCTTCGGTGGATGTTCATGCTTGACTAGCAGAGCTCCGGATTGGATTCCAGCCTCTGCAAGGTTGCCTTCTCCTTATGCAAGCAAGCCTTGGCGATAAGGTCATAGACCTGATCAGCTGCCGCAGGTGACCTGTCCTGTTCGAGTAGTGTATTGGTGATCACCATGTTGAGGGTGGGGGTTGGCATGACTTTCTTCCACGCTGAATCGATGTAAGGGGTAGCTTTTGCCAGATCAGACGGAGCACACCCAAGTTTGCGTCGAATGCGTGGATCTCCAACAATGTGAGCTAGGGCCTTCTTCTCCTTGTGCTTTAGCAGCAGCTGCTTGTATCCATCCTCCATTGCTCTTGCAGCTTTGATTGATTGTTGTGCCTTGGCCAAATCCCTGTCCAGTTGGGCACCCTACTCCGTGATGCACTTGGCCTCCGCGAGGATCTCCACACGTTTGTCGTCAAGCTCCATGACGCTCCAGATATGGGTGACAGCTATTGGCTCCGCGAGGATCTCCACACGTTTGTCATCAAGCTCCAAGACGTCTCCTGCTTGCACCGCTGATGGCGGAGCTTTTCTGGCCACCTGGTTCTATTGGTCTTCTTCTATCACATTCTCGATGGCCACTAGTACCTAGCGGGAAGTGACAACCTTCTCGGCGCGCTCCTCCCTCTTAATCTCCTTCTCGATCTCCCTCATAGCAGCATCGTATTCCTCCGAGTTGGCGTCAGAGCCACCGCCATCCATGTTGATGTCAGCGTAAAGTGCGTCAAGCACTGAGTCGGAGTTGGATTTGGTGTTTTCGATGGCGGAGCTGGAGGGGGACGGTGCAAGGCTGTTGTTGTTATTGCCTCCTCTGGTCACGGTAGCGATGTCACACTCAGCTTCCTCGTTGGCGTCAGCGAAATTGTTAACAGTTGCGATCATCTCATTGAGGGTAAGCAAGCTGGTGACCTGTCACCTCCTAAGCAAATGCCGGAGGAGTGTTCCAGGAGTGAGCCCTTCCACGAAGTGGTATACGAGTTCATCAGTGTGGTCACCATCTAGGGTTTCTCTCACCCTTAATCATCTAGCAAGTTATTCATGAGGGTTTTCTCCGTCCCTCTGAACACATCTGGCCAGATCGAAGATGGTGACAATGCCTACAAAGTGTGATCTCCGTTTCTCGAACGCTCGAGGAAGCCAAGCGGATCTACAGGATCCTTCCACCATTATATCTTGCATAGGGGCGGTTTGGGTGGGCTTTGAATTTTTTTGATCCGAGCCGACAAACTTTAAAGAGAGATCCGGGCCAGATCCTTGCACGAACATATCCTATCCGGAGGTGGTCTATGCGGGCCTTGACGAGTTTCCGACCTCATGGGAGCTAGGACCCGAGTCGGTTTCGCCGATGAAGATGTGGATGTCCCCGACTGGGACAACGGAGCAGCTGGTGGGGTTCGTCTTTGTCAGGATCCAGAACTCGTCCGGAGGGACGATCGAAACATTGCTAGAGAAGAGAACACGCCCAATGTCTATGGTGTCGTTGATTCCCGCGAAGAGATTGGACCTCGCCCGGTGTAGAGCTCGAGGCACCTCTTGCCCCATGGTGGGCACCAACTCTCATGGTATTACCGATGAGTACGCCATGGAGGGGTCCTCATAGAGTGTGTTTAGAGAGGTGGGGGAAGGCAGTGAGTTGGCAGGTACTATGTAACATAACTTACCTAGGTTCAAGTCCCACAATGGTGGCAGAACTCTACTCCTGCTATAAATCACTATAATGGCAATACGCTGAGTTATAGGGATTGGTTCACTGTGCGAGGTGTTATGAATCATGCCCTAAAGGCTCCGATAGGCCTAGATTATAAAGGCGCTAGAACCTAGGGTTATAGGGAAAAGACCTTTCCGGACCGGTTACAGAGTCCTACACTAATACTAACTAGTCTTTGTGTCTTGTACTCCAAGGCTCCGTGTAGGTCGGTGACTGTGATGTACCCTTCCTTTATCCGGCATGGGCCTCCCTTCTGGATCTGTCTAACTGGGCCGCCCAGCAGGCCATGGGTCGTGCTACCAACTGTGCGCCACCCAAGTTAGCCGGATTAGAGACATGCAATGGTGATACCCATTTAGCATATCCCCAACACTTCCTCTACATAACAAACGTTCTCCACATTCAACTCGCGTGGTGTACTGTAAGTTTTCCGAGCCCTTCCACTTCTCTCAGTTTACGGCTCTTATGTAAGGCCTTTTCACTTTTTATCTGCATTGCTCGCTTTTGGAAACGATCGAAGATGTCCTGTAGTGAGTTTGTCTGCATCTTCCTAATCGCAGCGCCCTCTTCGCTTCTTCGATGTTTGTGGTACACGTTTCGTGGTTCTTTCGATATTCTGCTTGTCTTATTTTATGGTTCTATCTAACGTTTTATTTTTTGTGTATTGGCCGTGTTGATCAATAACGGAAGGCGTCTTGCTACGAATTCATCAGTATCTCGATCATCCCCGTGTGTGGTTCCCTTCTTCGTCGTTTTAAGGTAAACATTCTGCTCTTCTTTTCTACTATTTTGCTTATGTTTCGTTAGGTTTGATCTTCTTTTCTTTGTTGCTATTTTCTCATGTTTTTACTGACATTTCTTTGCTTATTTTTTAGGTATTGGTGCTGCTTTTGTTTTCTCTCGGGATGGATTTCTTTGGCTGCACTTAGGTCAACTGTGGCATTCCTCGCTCTATTGCAGGTGGCAAGGAGGGCCCTACTGTGACGCCTATAGAAATGCACCCTTGGCCGAATGAGGCATGCCCTCTTCCAGTGCAACCATTCATCGCGCAGTACGATGTACCGGATGAGGCACTCACTCTACCAGCGTAACTGCCTGTCTCATAACACAACATCTCTGTCCCCGGCAATGCCACGAATATGAGCTCTATGCCGGCGCCACCATTCATCGTGCAACATGGCGTCTCCATCTCTAGTGACTCCACGAATACGAGCCCTCTCCCGGCGCAACCATTCATCGTTCAGCCTGATGTCTCTGTCCCCAGTGATGCCAGTAAGGCGACTCCCTATGTTTACTGCTCTAGCGTAAATAGGAAAGGTTCGCTACCGGCGCTTTCGCTTCGTCTCGAGATGGACTTATTTGAGTACACTGGACCCAACCTCGAGACTCCTCCCATGAACGATGATGGTGAGGCTACTCTTTCTGTGACGCCTCTATGTGCGTATGTGAGGCCTGCCGAGTATGTTTTATGCCCTCGGGTAAACCACAAGGGTGCACTCCTCTGGCGTGCTCCCTCCTAAGCATGCACCCATCATGCTCGGCTGCGAATGGTCTCTCTTCTTTTACGAGGTTTGCCCTCACCATTTTCTATTCTCCAGCATGTCTTCTCTCTGCGTCTCTAACGGTGCTCCATTTAGCTCTAATATTTCTCCTCCTTCCCACTATCGCCCTTGCTTGCGTTACCCTCATCTCCCTATTCATCCGACTCGGTCCTCTTAGACTCTTCGTCTTTTCAATACTCGGCCATGCAAACTTTTCATCCTCATACGAAGAACGTGCCGACTCGAGCATGGACAGGATGGCTCTCTCTTGCCATGTAAGGACGCCTAGAAGAACGGCCCACTAGCACGTGGAAGTCAGGAGCAAGGAGATCGTCTCTATAACTAATCATGCTGCATGTGTCGGTGGAGTGAAGGCGGAAGGAAGAAGCAGCGGCGTATGCATTGATGGAGTGAAGACGGATGGTAGCAGGACTGTAACACCCTCGAATGGGCCTTCAAGTATGCCCACCAGGCACTAGCGTGAAGGTGGAAAATGAAGTAATATCATTACACAATTGTTCACGATGGAACCCACAGAACATATATACAACAACGACTCAACGAGTCAAGAATAAATATATACAGTACAAAGATCCAAATCACCTTGAAAACAATACAACATCCGAGTACGGATAAGATGCAAATTGGACTAGGAGTCCCGAAGAATAACCAATGGCGTCCATAACCCTGCCCAGGCTGGGCCGGCAGGGTAACCCAACTAACAACATCGAATTTATACCTGTTAAAACAAAAAAAGGGTGCCGACAAAGGGCAAAGGAAAAAGGGAGCGGTCAGTACTGAGACTAGTACACAGCGAGTCTAGAATTCGGCGGCTCTCGCCTACATAGGTATGGTGGACTGAAGCGGTAGCGAAGCATGCACTAAACAGCTTATAGATATTCAATACAACTGTCGGCTATCAGAGAGGGATAATAAAGACCTATTCTGAACTAAGCTGATACTAACACCAAACATACCCATCCTGGTATTTCCCCCTCGAGACCAAATGAGGAAGTCACCCCAAGGAACTCACACAATTGGCAGTTTTATTCATTCATTCCATCGTGGTTATCCAACTTACTAGTCATATCAGATCCACGTCAAAATTATAACAGTAATTCTTTGGTTATAGTTGTCTATGATCGAGAAACTATGCTCCAAGTTGTCCATAACCGCAGACATAGCTTTTTGAGAAGATTTAACCCTACAGGGGTGCACCAAAGTTTCCACATGCACTTCCACCGTTTTTGCCAGATCAATTAACATACACCCATCAGTATATAGGTGGGGTTTCGGACACGACGCTTTCCCAGACCCAAAGCAAGTACATGGGGGCCACTTGAAAGAGCTACCCGTACGATGTATAGAAAATCCTCGTACGGACCCTGAGGTTGCATGCACTTGTCACATGAGTAGAGGCCATAGACAATATATTCCCATGACAGAGTGCGGCACCTATGCAACAGTAATAAATGCTCATCGAGCAACAGGTAATAAACATGGCATACATGGCATAGGTACAATAGGTAACATATAAAGCCTATGGACACAAGTGGGCGGGTATAAAACAAATAACATCTATTACCCACCGGTCCCTCTGCATTATATCTATTTCTAGCATTTTAACTAACAAGTTATAATGGCAGCCATGATCATCTCCACCATTAAGCATCTGCCAACCTCCCAACAACAGTGGAATTTGATGACTCGAACCAACACCAGAGCAAGCAACTACGAGTCGCAAGGCCAGCTGTCTACCAACCAACATGCAATAGGAGGTGTCCAATGCAATATAGAGGTTGTACGGAATATATATGGTATGGAAAACTAAAGCATCACTACACGAATAACAGTAGATCAATAGGAGGAATTAAAGACTATAAATGCAAAATATATAGATAGGGGGAGAATGCTCACCTAGAAACACTGCCAAAGATACCCATCCGAAGAACTTGTTGAGACTCGCATCAACTCAATGGCCTAATCCGCGAAGAAGCAAAGCACTAAAAGAAACATCGGATGCACTATTTAATACTACGGTAGAAGACGGGGCATGTTCATAATATGATGCATGACATGGCAAAGATGCGATAAAACTAGGCAATATTAAGCGGAAATGGGGTCTCGACAAGTAATTAGGGGGTTCAAGTTGTTTAGATACCCCGCAATTTAAATGTTGACTAATCAAGGCAAAACATGGCATCGGTTCGCTACACAAATTTAAATGCTTATAGTTGTCTATGATCGAGAAACTATGCTCCAAGTTGTCCATAACCACAGACATAGCTTTTTGAGAAGATTTAACCCTACAGGGGTGCACCAAAGTTTCCACACGCACTTCCATCGTTTTTGCCAGATCAATTAACATACACCCATCAGTATATCGGTGGGGTTTCGGACACGACGTTCTCCCAGACCCAAAGCAAGTACATGGGGGCCACTTGAAAGAGCTACCCGTACGAGGTATAGAAAATCCTCGTACGGACCCTGAGGTTGCATGCACTTATCACATGAGTAGAGGCCATAGACAATATATTCCCATGACAGAGTGCGGCACCTATGCAACAGTAATAAATGCTCATCGAGCAACAGGTAATAAACATGGCATACATGGCATAGGTACAATAGGTAACATATAAAGCCTATGGACACAAGTGGGCGGGTATAAACCAAATAACATCTATTACCCACCGGTCCCTCTGCATTATATCTATTTCTAGCATTTTAACTGACAAGTTATAATGGCAGCCATGATCATCTCCACCATTAAGCATCTGCCAACCTCCCAACAACAGTGGAACTTGATGACTCGAACCAACACCAGAGCAAGCAACTATGAGTCGCAAGGCCAGCTGTCTACCAACCAACATGCAATAGGAGGTGTCCAATGCAATATAGAGGTTGTACGGAATATATATGGTATGGAAAACTAAAGCATCACTACACGAATAACAGTAGATCAATAGGAGGAAGTAAAGACTATAAATGCAAAATATATAGATAGGGGGAGAATGCTCACCTAGAAACACTGCCAAAGATACCCATCCGAAGAACTTGTTGAGACTCGCATCAACTCAATGGCCTAATCCGCGAAGAAGCAAAGCACTAAAAGAAACATCGGATGCACTATTTAATACTACGGTAGAAGACGGGGCATGTTCATAATATGATGCATGACATGGCAAAGATGCGATAAAACTAGGCAATATTAAGCGGAAATGGGGTCTCGACAAGTAATTAGGGGGTTCAAGTTGTTTAGATACCCCGCAATTTAAATGTTGACTAATCAAGGCAAAACATGGCATCGGTTCGCTACACAAATTTAAATGCTTATAGTTGTCTATGATCGAGAAACTATGCTCCAAGTTGTCCATAACCACAGACATAGCTTTTTGAGAAGATTTAACCCTACAGGGGTGCACCAAAGTTTCCACACGCACTTCCATCGTTTTTGCCAGATCAATTAACATACACCCATCAGTATATCGGTGGGGTTTCGGACACGACGTTCTCCCAGACCCAAAGCAAGTACATGGGGGCCACTTGAAAGAGCTACCCGTACGAGGTATAGAAAATCCTCGTACGGACCCTGAGGTTGCATGCACTTATCACATGAGTAGAGGCCATAGACAATATATTCCCATGACAGAGTGCGGCACCTATGCAACAGTAATAAATGCTCATCGGGCAACAGGTAATAAACATGGCATACATGGCATAGGTACAATAGGTAACATATAAAGCCTATGGACACAAGTGGGCGGGTATAAACCAAATAACATCTATTACCCACCGGTCCCTCTGCATTATATCTATTTCCAGCATTTTAACTGACAAGTTATAATGGCAGCCATGATCATCTCCACCATTAAGCATCTGCCAACCTCCCAACAACAGTGGAACTTGATGACTCAAACCAACACCACAGCAAGCAACTATGAGTCGCAAGGCCATCTGTCTACCAACCAACATGCAATAGGAGGTGTCCAATGCAATATAGAGGCTGTACGGAATATATATGGTATGGAAAACTAAAGCATCACGACACGAATAGCAGTAGATCAATAGGAGGAAGTAAAGACTATAAATGCAAAATATATAGATAGGGGGAGAATGCTCACCTAGAAACACTGCCAAAGATACCCATCCGAAGAACTTGTTGAGACTCGCATCAACTCAATGGCCTAATCCGTGAAGAAGCAAAGCACTAAAAGAAACATCGGATGCACTATTTAATACTACGGTAGAAGACGGGGCATGTTCATAATATGATGCATGACATGGCAAAGATGCGATAAAACTAGGCAATATTAAGCGGAAATGGGGTCTCGACAAGTAATTAGGGGGTTCAAGTTGTTTAGATACCCCGCAATTTAAATGTTGACTAATCAAGGCAAAACATGGCATCGGTTCGCTACACAAATTTAAATGCTTATAGTTGTCTATGATCGAGAAACTATGCTCCAAGTTGTCCATAACCACAGACATAGCTTTTTGAGAAGATTTAACCCTACAGGGGTGCACCAAAGTTTCCACACGCACTTCCATCGTTTTTGCCAGATCAATTAACATACACCCATCAGTAGATCGGTGGGGTTTCGGACACGACGTTCTCCCAGACCCAAAGCAAGTACATGGGGGACACTTGAAAGAGCTACCCGTACGAGGTATAGAAAATCCTCGTACGGACCCTGAGGTTGTATGCACTTGTGACATGAGTAGAGGCCATAGACAATATATTCCCATGACAGAGTGCGGCAACTATGCAATAGTAATAAATGCTCATCGAGCAACAGGTAATAAACATGGCATACATGGCATAGGTACAATAGGTAACATATAAAGCCTATGGACACAAGTGGGCGGGTATAAACCAAATAACATCTATTACCCACCGGTCCCTCTACATTATATCTATTTCTAGCATTTTAACTGACAAGTTATAATGGCAGCCATGATCATCTCCACCATTAAGCATCTGCCAACCTCCCAACAACAGTGGAACTTGATGACTCGAACCAACACCAGAGCAAGCAACTACGAGTCGCAAGGCCAGCTGTCTACCAACCAACATGCAATAGGAGGTGTCCAATGCAATATAGAGGTTGTACGGAATATATATGGTATGGAAAACTAAAGCATCACGACACGAATAGCAGTAGATCAATAGGAGGAAGTAAAGACTATAAATGCAAAATATATAGATAGGGGGAGAATGCTCACCTGGAAACACTGCCAAAGATACCCATCCGAAGAACTTGTTGAGACTCGCATCAACTCAATGGCCTAATCCGTGAAGAAGCGAAGCACTAAAAGAAACATCGGATGCACTATTTAATACTATGGTAGAAGACTGGGCATGTTCATAATATGATGCATGACATGGCAAAGATGCGATGCAACTAGGCAATATTAAGCGGAAATGGGGTCTCGACAATTAATTAGGGGGTTCAAGTTGTTTAGATACCCCGCAATTTAAATGTTGACTAATCAAGGCAAAACATGGCATCGGTTCTCTACACAAATTTAAATGGAGCTAATGTAATACTAGAATAGCCTACATATAGTCTCTATATTTAATTATGAGGCTAGTCGACAAAATACCCCCCAAACAAATGAATATATATGCGATCATGAATAATTTATATGCAACAAGTATATTGATGGCAATTTATAAAATAGAGGTCTCGGATATAGGTCACACGTTGGGGACTCATCGAACTTGGGGTTCAGAGGGGTTCGGGTCCGGTCTTCAGGATCCGAACTCTGGTTCCGTGGAGGCCTTGTCGGATGCACGAGTGCATAGTTTCTGGGAAGTAGACAGCGCAGCTTCGTGGTGCTAGAGTAGTTGCATCCTCAACATTGTCACACTCCACCACACATCATCTTCACCACAAGTTTACACACCACACCGTCACCTCTAAAACAACAAAAGTAGCCCATCAGCAACATCAAACACCACGAAGAAGTCAACCAGGAACATGTTGGTACGGACATGCATGCATGACATAGAGGCTACCGGATGGTGGCGACCAGGTACACATGATGAAGACGTAGGTCAAGCTCGGGTTGTCTAGGGGCGACTCGGCCGGCCAACGAACATGCATGCAGGGGCTCGCAGGGGATGTGTATGTGCACATGACTCACTCATGGGGCGACCGATGATGCAGAGGGTGAGGCGGCGGTACTCTGCTCGGGGTCGGGCTTGACGGGCTCGCGTGCGGGCCATGCCAGGCTCTGGCGTGGAATGGTGAGCTCGGACCTACGAGCGGCGGGAAGCGCTCAAGGCGAGGGAGATCGGGCTCGGTGGTGGCGTCCAGTGCGAGCAAGGGGCGGGCGCGGCGGAGGACGCGGTGCAGCGGTCGGGAACCGGCAACGGTGATGCGGGGAGGGCGACATGGGGGTGCAGGGCGAGGTAGACGGTAGCGGGACAATGTAGAGGGGCAAGCATGGTGGCGTATGTGGCCACGGTGGTGGGGTCGGGATCAAGGAGAGGAAGGGGTTGAAGAATCATGGGACGCGAGAGAGAGGGAGCAGGGTCACCGCGTCGAGGCAAGGTGGTGGGGCCAGTTTGAGGGCGTTCGGGATGAAGTCGTGGGGTGGCGAATGAGGCGTGCAGGGTGCGTTGTGGCCTCGCGGGGTGGAACTGAGGTGGGGACGGGGTGTGGTAGCAGGACAGGGTTTGTCGGTCGCGTGCGTGTCGTGTTGGTGCTTTGTGGTGGGTTGGTCGGGTCGTGTTGGGGCCAGGTGTAGGGTTCAAGGGCATGCGGTCGTGTCCGTGGTTGCTGCATGCGGCACGCGGGGCGGGTTGGTGTGTTGAGGTAGCATTAGGTGGGGTGATATGGTGTGTGGCACGCGTCGCTGCTGCGTGCGCTACCGCGGCGTGTGCATTGTGCGCGCGTAGTTTGTACGTGTTGTGCTGGTGCGGTCGGTGTGCGTTTGGTAGGTTAGGTGGCAGCGGGTGTTGGTAGGGTTAGTAGGTGATCTAGGGTTAGGGTTTGGGGTAGGTTAGGATAGGGTTTGGCTTGGACCGGGTAGTAGGTGGTCTAGCCCGAAAGGCTGGGCTGCCTCCCTAGACACTTTTATTTTATTTGTTTTTAAAACTAAACATTTTCGCAAATAGTTTTTAGACAAATAAAAGATCTGAGAGGACCGGGGTTTTGATTTGAAATAAATGAAGGGGTTAATTAGAATACAAAGATAGGCTTTTATAAAATAGTTTTAGGCAAATAATACGAATGCAGACATGAAGATGCTCAAATGCAATGTGGTATGATGACATGAGCATGCAGTCATGATGATGCACAAAATAAAAACAACACACGATTTTCTAGTAGTGGTTTTACCTGGGGTGCTACAATTTGACACCACTAACAATTGATCTCGCTCTCGAGATCCGCCTCCTAGTACAGGGAAAAAGGCTAACGTTCTGAATCCTCTCGCTTTGTGTAGATCCTCACGTCACCACTAACAAAGATTCTTCCTCCATCTTGAAATCAGCGACACCACCAACAAGGGTCGTTGCGCATGTTCGTTGAGAGAACACTTCGGATAAACAAAGGACAAAGGTAAAGGTCTCAAAAGGTAAGGCCACCTCTAACTTCCGTGGAAGGAGTAAAATTGCATTGATCCACCAATTCAATGTACAGAGTGAATGATAAGAGTAGTCGGATGGGGATCGGTCCATAGCGCACCCAAAGCATTACTCTACACATGAAGAGGAGACTTGTGCAACCCACTCTCAAATTTAGACTAAAGATCTTCACAAATGATGTTCGAATGCAAAGTAGTGATACATGCTCTTCATCAGATCTGGCATACATGATGTCGTCATGTTGGTAAACACCAGAAGATACAAAGATTTTTTTAGTTAATTTTGGTTCACTTGGAAGGTACATAGAGGGAGATTCCTCAGATAGCATGATGATTGGATGAAGAAACACCGTTGCAAGAAGAAGGAAGCGAAACCCTAAAGGTACGACGGAAACCCAACCACGAGAAATCCTGGACTCAAAAAAGGTAAGAGAACAAATTCAAAACATGCAAATATAAGAAGAGAATAACATAGGGATAAGGAGTAAAAGAAGACCTAATTAGATCTATCCAACCGATTTTGCAAAATAGTTTTGACACTCTACATCGGCTATTAGCTAGGTTATCCTACAGGCTGAACCAGTGGGGTGATGATTGGATTCGTCCACCAACAACAGGGTTATTGCAGTACCTATAGCAGCAAATATTTAAGAGTTTGTCCCGATGGAAGATCGGCGAATAGAAACAACACTACCCTGCAGCCATATTGTCAATGCGGCCACGTTTCTCACCCAAACCGTGGTTTGGAAATAGCCTATTCTATAAGTTACTAGAACATCGATAATTGAGAGAGGTTTAAAATATCTAATAACAAAGAACTTTTAACAAGAACAAAATAAACTAAGACGAAAAGTAAACAGGAATATGAACTAAATTAAAGAGATTGTAGTTATAGGATTGAATGGAATGAGAGAGGACTTCTAGGCTTCCATCTCACTAGTACTAGATGGGCAAATATATGTGTGATCTATAAGAAATTTCTTAGAAAAATGAACGTTCCCCAATTGATTACCGGGCTGTCACACTATGTGCACTATGCATCATTTTCGCGTGTCACCGCAAGGCAAAAGGCACTTCCGGACCAAAGGATCACATAAACTCATCTTAGATCACAAATTCTAGCTTAGCGCACTAGATCATACCTCAACCTAAAATTGAATCAATCACTCACACATGGATGAACATCAAAACATATATAAATATATAATGATATCACAACCGTGTTCAATCTTACAATTACTAAACACAAGAGAGAGAGGGAGATGGAGATGATGATGGACATGGAGATCGATGCGTGGTGGTGGTGATGTCTAGATGGGGACAAGAGTGATAGCAATTTATAAAATAGAGGTCTCGGATATAGGTCACACACTGGGGAGTCGTCAAACTTGGGGTTCAGAGGGGTTCAGGTCCGGTCTTCAGATTCCAGACTCGGATTCCGTGGAGGCCTTCCTGGATGCACGAGTGCACGGTTTCTGGGAAGTAGACGGCACAGTTTCGTGGTGCTAGAGTAGTCGCATCCTCAACATTGTCACACTCCACCACACACCATGTTCACCACAAGTTTGCACATCACCCCGTCACCTCTAAAACAACAAAAGTAGCCCATCAGTAAAATCAAACACCACTAGGAAGTCAAGCAGG
Source organism: Avena insularis (assembly GCA_023614405.1). Taxonomy (NCBI): domain Eukaryota; kingdom Viridiplantae; phylum Streptophyta; class Magnoliopsida; order Poales; family Poaceae; genus Avena; species Avena insularis. The sequence continues at coordinate 116,595,426 of CM042692.1, forward strand.
AACATGTTGGTATGGATAGGCATGCATGACACAGAGGCAACCTGACGGTGGCGATGAGGTACACATGATGAAGACGAAGGTCAAGCTCGGACTATGCAGGGGCAGCTCGGCCGGCCAGCAGACGCGCGCGCAGGGGCTCGCAGGGGACGCGGCCGAGCGCAAGACACGCTCGCGGGGCAGCCGGTGATGTAGAGGGCAATGCAGCGGGCTTGTTTGTTTGCGGTACCAAAGTTCCTGGGCAAGCGCATCGCAGTACCTAAGTTCTCTGAAATTACCGTGTTTTGAAAAGTTGGGCCGCCAAGTACCGAGAGGGGCCATTTCGAGGCAAACTCATCTCACCCCTACCAAATCCAAACATTTCGTGAAACTGCCGTGAAGTAGATGGTCAGGACCCTCATGACAGTAATATGTCCGTGATGTGAGTGCCAACGCGACAACCACGTAGGCAAAATGAGGGACTAAAGGGGCTTGGCGCGTTGACCAAATTCACAAATCCACTCCCTCCTTTCTGATGAACCCTAGCACCGGGGATGTCGAAATCCCCCTCCAACCAGAATGATCCCTTTGAGCATTTGACTTCTGATGCTAGGTTGCGACGCCTACTCGCTGATCCTGATCTCCAATGCCGAATGCCGTGCCAGCCGCTACGACACTCTAGCCCACCTCTACCACCGATGAGCTAAGCAGCGCGAAGGATGGTAGATCCTATTGCCGAGAAAGAAGTACTTCTGGCTAATTGCGGATGAGCTACTCTTCTTTTTTCTATTCGCACTATCTATAACTGCTAGCTGGCTATTGGCATTACAGAGATAGATCGAACCTAGAATTGTTTGTTAGCACAATGCTGACAAACAATTCTTATCTTTTGTCCCCAATTTTCTGTCAAGTAGGATCTCCGCTGAACCCAAATACATGGTTGTGCTCACTCTCTACGGCTACCACACTAAATTAGCAGATGGGGAGAGCATGTGGAATCAAACTCACAGTCTGAAGATTGAAGTAACACCTGCGCAGTTATGCATTATCCCTGGTATGGTTGCTGCTGTGCGTGAACATGCTGAAATGGGGTCGGAGCAAACTGCAAGGTTCAGCTTCATGGATGAACGAGGCTTCACGGTTCCTATAGCGTGTGACAGTCAGCTAATTGGGTTGATGAAATAGTCTGTTGGGCTTCGCGTGGTTGTGCTGATTTGTAAAATACTGGATGTGGAAGCTCCTGCTACTGGGAGTTGCCCAACTATTATTGGACAGGGTGGTCTAACTCGAACCCCTGCTGCTGTTAAGCAAATTGTGGTTCCTCGTCTGTGCCATGCTTTTGTCAGGAAAAATCCTCGAAGGAGTCCCCGTGTTGCCGTTGTGCAAAACTCTGCTCTAGAATCTGCTGGTACTGGTCGTCCCTGTGGTGTTGCTGCTCTGGGTGCTGCTGACCCAATCCATGCCACTGTTGGGCAAACTAAGGCTTCCGGAGGCTACTCCGCTGTTTTTGCGAAGACCGCTGCCTTGTCTACTGCTCCTCCTCGAAACCAAGCTCGAGTTGTGTGAAACTCTGCTCTAGAAGCTGCTGGTACTGGTCGTCCCCATGGTGTTGCTGCTCCGGCAGCTGCTGACCCAATCCATGCAACTGTTGGGCAAACTAAGGCTTCTGGAGGCTACCCTGCTGTTGTTGCTAAGATCACCGCCTTGTCTACTGCTCCTCCTTGAAACCGTTCTCATGTTGTGCGAAACTTTGCTCTAGAATCTACTGGTATTGGTCATTCAGGTGGTGTTGTTGCTACGGCTGTTGGTGACCCAATCCATGCCACTGTTGAGCAAACTAAGGCTTCTAGAGGCTGCCCCGCTGTTGTTGCCAAGACCGCTGCCTTGTCTGCTGCTCCTCCTTGAAACCGTGCTCAAGTTGTGCAAAACTCTGCTCTGGAATCTGCTGGTACTGGCCGTCCCAGTGGTGTTGCTGATCCGGCTGCTGCTGACCCAATCCATGCCGCTGTTGAGCAAACTAAGGTTTTTGGAGGCTGCCCCGCTGTTGTTGCCAAGACTGCTGCCTTGTGTCGTCCTCGAACCCGTGCTCAGGTTCAGCGAGTTGCTGGTCTGGAGCTAGCTCATGGTCTGGACTCTGCTAGCACTTGAAACACTGCTGTTGTGGGAACTACTCTTGATCGTCGATGTGGCGTGGCAGCAGCTGCTCCTATTGTGGCTGCCGTTAGCCGTGGCCCTACGTGTCCACCAGGTATTGTAGTTCCCACTGCTAAGGGCCCTCTCCTTGCTCCTGGTCCTTGTACTTCCACCGAGGTTGCTCCAGCTAACGATGACGCTGGTGATGGCGATGGTGGCATTGTGGCTGGGTCTGATGATGCCGCTCCACCTCTCGAACCTCTCGGAGGTTTCTATCCTGTAGAACCTGATGATAGCAAAGTAATCATTTGTATCGGTGTCAAGGAGTATACTACAAAATTAGATGATGGCACAGAAAAAATTCTATGAGGAGTTTGATGTAATCCTTGGCAGATATGATCCTGAAGTGGTAGAGTTATCTGACCTAATGGCATCATTACATGTGAAGGTGCTGTGGGGGTCCTCCCAGGTAGCACGTTTGTTATATTTTGGTAACAGGAGCAAAAAGGCTATAGAAGTGAAAGATACTAGGGATTTAGTCGTACCATTTACAAGGAAACATTATACAGGTGAAGTGTAGTTCCACTTGATAGTGCAAATGGTTGGATAGGAATTGGATTTCGATAATAGAGATGATGGACTTGTAGAAGGCATGCGTGACCTAATCCATGGCATCACTTGGGCTGGTGCGACTGAGGGTAGCTTCCAACATAGGAGAGTATTACAGAGGAGCGTCATAAAGAGGAGCAGAAAGAGCATCCCCAAAAAGGGCACTCCTAAGAAGAACATCACCAAGGAGACCATGCTAGAGAAGAGAACGCCTAAGAGTCGCACAAAAAAAGGAACTACGCCGTAGAGTACACCCCTAAGATCCAGTCAAAATGCCACACCGAATGGTAGCAGCAAAAATGCTAAGAGGGTTAACACGGTGAGCACTCCTAGGAGTAGTAGCAAAAAGGCGAAGATAGCCAGCACGGAGGCTACCACACCTAGTGGGAGCAGAAAAAAATGCTAATTTGGAGCGGAACACGCCGCTGAGGTCAGGCAATAATGTCAGCACAAAGGAAAACACGCCCAATAGTAGAAGCAAAAGGGCTAATTTGGAGCGGAACACGCCGGTGAGGTCAGGCAATAATGCCAGCATGAAGGAGAACACGCCCAATAGTAGTAGAAAAAGGGCTAATTCGAAGAACACACCGTAGAGGTCAGTCAATAATGCCAGCACCCTAGAGCCAACACCCGTGAGGGGAAGTAGGAATGAGATCACACCCAAGAGTGGCAGCAAAAAGCCTAGTTCGATGGGGAACGGAACGTAGATGTCAAGCCCTACTGACACCATCAGGAAAGATTACATCAGGAAGAAGGATGTACACAAGAAGAGCAAGAGGGTTCTGTACAGTCAAGATGAAATTGATTCTGACTAATGTTTGTCTACTGAAGTACCAGGGATGGGTGCAAACGTAAGCCCACCCCATGTGGTTGCAGCAGAACCAACCGAGTGTCCTGGAGAAAATAGAGTTGTTGGTGAGGTAGATTGGGGCAATGTTCTGGTCCATCCAGGTGGAGATGATGGTGCAGCCCCACCCATGGGAGTCAATATGATGTGTGCAGTACTAGGCATTAGAGACGATGGCCAAGATTTTGAATCAGATGAAGAAGGCACTGTAGAGGATCAAGAATCTGGTGATGATAAAATAGACGAGGAACTTAACAATGAGGCTGGTATTCTAGTCGATGATTTCGGTGTTGAAGTAGAAGAAATGAAACATGACCATGACTATCTTATAATTTCGGTCGGCACCAAGTCCAGGAGCATGCATGAGTTTAGGATGTCATTCCGGCATTTTTGTATCAAGGGGGAGTTCAACGTTTATTGACTGAAGAACACTGCCCAGAGGTATGAGGCCATTTGCAAGTTAACGTGGATGAATGAACGGGTCGAGGTACATTGTCCATGGAGGATCACAACAAGAGACTTACCCACATCGAAGACAATTAGGGTACTGGGGCAATGAATGCAGCAAACCATTAGAACTTTCTCTCTTTTCACTATATCACTACAATTGCTATGTGATATCTTTCTGGCAACTAGTCGACTCTGCTTATCTTTTCAATGAATCTGTGTTGCAGGTGAACAAAATGGGCCCTCCACACATGTGTCCGACATGCAGCAAACTGAAATCTTCATTGGCTGATACGGAGTGGATGGCTATACAAGCTATGTGCATACTAAAGGATAACCCTAAGGAGACCATGAAGAATATTCAGACTAGCCTCGATTCTAAATACAACATTTTCCTACCGTATTACACGGTTTGGAAAGGTAAAGAGAAAGATCTGGGGGTCTTGCATGGGGATTGGACCAATAGCTTCAGGATGCTGTACAACTTCAAGGTGGAGGTACAAGCTAGGTGTCCGGGGAGTGTTGTGGAGATTGACACTGAATCAGTACGTGGTAAAATATATTTCAAAAGATTTTTCATGGCGCTTAAACCTTGCATCCAAGGATTCAAGGACGGTTGTAGGCCGTATCTGAGTGTGACAACACTGTCCTAACTAACAAATGGAAAGGCTGCCTGCCATCTGCCACATGACTTGATGGTCACAACTGGATGTTCCCAATGGCATTCGGGCTGTTTGAAACAAAAACAGAGGAAAACTGGGTCTGGTTTATGAGGTAGCTCAGGAGATCAATATGCCACATGGATCCATTGGCTATATCCACGGATGCATGCAAAGGGCTGGCGAATGCAGTGAAGGAGGTGTTCCCATGAGCTAAAGTTAGAGAATGCCATGCCCATATGATGCTCAACTTGTACTCACACTATGTAGGCAGCGTATTTCGTTACATGTTTCCTGCTGCTAGAGCTTACAAACCTAGTAGCAGCGAATATTTCATGAACAAGATTTTTGTGGAAGCCCCTGAACTTCTAGAGTACTTGGTCATCCATCATTCATTACAATGGAAGAGGAGTCAATTCAACCCTGACATCAAAGTTGATTACATAAACAACAACCTTGCAGATTGCCTGAATAACTGGGTGAAGGACATAAAAGTGCGTCATGTTCATATCTTGATGGACAACATACGTGGTATGATCATGAAGCTGTTAAATATAAGTAGAGAGATCGGTAGGAGACTTAGAGGACATATGCTACCGCCAGTAGTATAGCAACTACACAAGAGAATTCGAGGACTTTCTCATCTTAAGGTTCTCACGTCAACCAGTAGCAGCTGTGAGGTGGTCGATATGTCCAAGAGTGGCAAAAGCGATGTTGTGAATATCCAGCTGCGAGAATGCACCTCCTTAGAGTGGCAGCATACCGGGAAACCTTGCGACCACGCCTTGGCCTTCTTGGTGAAGAAAAGAACTCTACCACATTTAGATCAGTATTTGTCAGACTACTACTCTATGGAAAAGTTCAGAGCTACGTACACTGGATCTGTAGAGCCATGTACAGACCCATCTCAGTGGCCTCAAGTCCAGTTAACTTTCGAGCTTTATGAGCCAGTTACAAAAAGGGGCAGAGGAAGACCTCAGGTGAATAGGTTTAAGAAATTTCTCGAGAAGAAGGGTTCGCATTTCTGTGCTACCAAGAAGGGCAAAACTAGATGATAGACATGCCTTAGAGCAGCGGGCTGTCCCCTTAATGCTCCCAAACCTAGGTATGAGATGGTACATTCACAAAAAATTGTTTATAGTCTGTAGATATAAGGTAGTAATCCGTGTACTGTTTTTTTTACAGGAAGCACAAGGTAAGAAACAAGACAGCCGACTCAGTGATTTTGCTGTGGGAAGAGAACCAAAACGAGTGGAGTGATGATGCTGGACAAGATTCTAGTGCTGATGGGCCTAACTTCCCTCGACCCGGAGATGTAGGGTACGTGAAGGTAAGAAAATTGGCACCCAGGAAGAGGAAGAAGGCAGGAAATGAAGAAGCCAGTGGACATGAAGGCAAGAGGAAGAAAGTTGGCACCCAAGCAGAGAAGGAAGGCTAGCAGTGTAGAAGCCTAATAATGTATTGAACTTGAACTTATATATGTACTTCGGTTAAACTCTGTAGCTGTGTGTGTGGAACTTATCGGGCGAAATAATCTGCCTCCCGTACTCAGAGTAAAATGTAGGGATTTCTATTTTCGTGCCCCTGGCTCGTTAGTTGTACTCAGTTTCCCTAGCCGCTTAGTTTTTCCTCACTTTTTCCCTCCCTCCATTCCGAAACCCTCACATGCGCTCGGGCGGGGGGATGCTGTCAGGTCAATGGCTTGACCGTTAGATGTTGACTGATGGGACCACGTTGGGGCGGGTTGTGCGTTGAGTGTTACGTTACGTTACGTTACGTCACCTCTACCATTACATGCTGACAGGTGGGACCAGGATAGACAGTAGACCAGCCATACATCTCTCGCTGATTATGGGGGGGCATGGTGTGGGACCATGTGGGGCGCGTTTGGTGGTTACTATGCCCTGTCGCCTAAATTGGAAGTTTTGTTTTTTGTTTTTTTATGAGTGGCCTTTTTAAGAGCGCCGTTCCCCCTCTCTCTCGCTAACAGTTGTGTTTTTTGCCCAAAAAAGTAGCGAATCTAGAGCAGCTTCTCTCTTCATTCATTGTTCTTTTTACCCTCGTTTTCCCAATCTGGTAGCAAATCTAGAGTATCAAAACTAACCAGCACCATAAATAAATTTAGTGAACGGAGCACATGTAGATAAAGCAGCTAATATAGGTTATATAGTACGGAACTTAACGAGGTTTGACAATTAGGCTGCTCAGCAGCAGCATCGGATAAGTTCAACACAGACACGACAAAAGAAGCTGCTTTACAGCAGCAGCAGTAGATCAGTGGCCCCTCATGGCCTCTGCCAGGAGGGCCTCCGCCTCCTCCCTGTGACGCCTCCTCCACTTCTTGCTGCCTAGTCCCTTGACCTTGGGTGCCATGGGCTTGATCGAGGCCATGCGACCCTCCTTGATAGCCACCTTCTGGAGGTTGCGGAGGTGAAGACCGAGCGCCTGGTGCTTGGCTATGAAACCGTGGATGTTCAGGACTCGCCGCAGGTCCTCACGTCCTCGGCATGCTTCACAAGAGAGTTGAAGTCCATGGCACGGATCCTCCTGGTGGGGCAGAAGGGGCACCTGTACAGGTTGCCGGCGAAGAAGTTGTTGTACTAGCCAGACTTCAGCCTAGTCAACACATGACGAGTCTTGGTGTCCTTGGACTCGTCGTCGCTGTAGACATCGCTGCTATCCTCCTGTAGAGTGCAATAAGGACATGATTGAGATACTTTGATTATCAGGATTGATTATATACATAAATTAACCGATTGAGATCTCCTGATTATTCCCCAAATCTGAAACCAAATCGAATACTGATCCCAACTACGAATAGGGGGTTCAAATACGAAAAGGGGGATTCATCGAAATATGAGATCTAACACAAGATGATTAGCTACTGCGAAAACATGAACAACCGGTCCCTAATAACATACGATCTAGCATCCAACGATGGGAACAGGGAAGAACAAGGGAAGGGGAGAAAACCCTGGTTACCTCCGACCATGGGTCGGCGATGCTGGTGTCGTAGGGGGTTCTCTAGCCTTATGTAAACAACCTCCTCGTAGGGGTCCCAGCCAAGCGAGATCTTCCCGAGACCGGCGGCTACGGTGGATGCGGGGACGGGGGCCTCCTCGCCGGTGGCATTGGCAGATGTGGGGACGGGGACGGGGGCCTGTATGGGGACGGGGGCCTCCTCGCTGGGGCCTTGGAGGCACCGATGGCCACCACGCCATTCTTCTCCATCGCCGACATGGTTGGGGTTTTCTTAGGGGTTTATAGAAGTTGATGGGACAGTGGAGACGGTTGAGTGATCGAGTGAGTGATGAGTGAGAGTGGAGGCCTCTATTAAAGGAGGAGGGAAGCAACATTTCGTTGCACTACCGTGCACCGCATACGCTACTGCACCGTGCACGACCACATGCGTCCGCCACCGCCCGTGCACCGCACATGTGTACCGTGAGTCGTGTTTTTTTCCCTCGTGTCTAACCCTGGCGACTTAGTTGTACTCAGTTTTACCCTCAAGTGTAACACTAGCAGTTTGGCTCTACTCAGTTTTGCCCTCCAGTACTAACACTGCCGTGTGCAATATACTCAATTTTACCCTCTGGTGGCTAGTCAACAGAGAGTCAACAAATAGGTTTTAGCTAGATAATTGAGTTAGTTTATGCACGACAAATTCAAAAAGAGCAAAACATAGTGGCATCTACCTAGGGAGTCTTATTATGTGACCTGCCACCATAAGAAATTTATATAAACCAAGTTTTAACCTAAATCACCACTTCTCAAATCACCTACTATCTATGAAGGTTCATGGCTATCTACTCAAGCCTCTCCCTAAAACATCGCTCCCCAAAACATAGTTTGTCTGAATGAGGCAATAATTGTCAAACTGGTGTATATTTGAATTGCAAATAGTTTGATGTATGCCAAGATGTATTTTATTGTATAAAAGACGGATTTTCCATTTTTTAAATCCTTTTCTATTATCTATTTGAATCCCTTTGTCAGTCTTGTACCCCTCTATCCATGCAAAATAACGAGTATGCCACCGGTACTTTAACTCCATAAACAAATGAACTTGATAAGTTGAGAGAGGTGTCCACTACGGGAATCGACTGAATGTGGCCCCACTTGTCAGCATGTAACGGCAAGGGTACACTATGGGACCCGACCGGCGTCGACCACTTGTGGCAAAGGCGACAGACGGTGAGTTTCACACCATGTGAGAGTATCGTACAAGGAGATGGGCAAAAGTGGGGAAAAACTAAGCGGCTGGGGAAAACTGAGTACAACTAACGAACCAGGGGCACGAAAATAGAAATCCCTAAAAAGTATCGCGACTTGAGGAATGGATATGGCCGAGGCCACTAGTTGAATCCAAAATTGTGATTGTGCCACTATTATCTGAACAATCGCACCACCGGGACCGCGATAGCTGAGCGGTTAAGGGGTCTCCAAAATCGATGGGTGTTAGTGGCACAGACATGAATTATTTACAGGTGCTTAATAAATCCCTGCTATTGGCATTACACTTATGATAAGGTTCTGAGCTGAAAATCAAGTTCTAACCTGGCTGCTACACTCCACGAAGCAGGAACTTATTTCAGCTGCTAGACAATGACATAGCAACATAAACTACAAAGGTAACAGATAATGCCCAGATAATGAGGAAATTGTTTCCACTATCAGGCCTAATCTTGAGCCCGTCTGTCTCACCACCTCCCTGCTCCTGCCTCCCCTACACCTGGCGAAGCTCCCGGATCTCTTGCTCCAACGCACGAATCTCCTCTTTCTTGTCCCACACAGCATCACGCAGATCCTGAACAAGCTCTTTGTGAAAACCTGTCAGTGGCTTTTCGATCCACACAAAATTGTCACAGCCAGTTCCCCTCCCTTCCTGCGAAGTAGATCGAAGGAAACAAAAAAGGAATTACATTACGCTTTCCGGATCCGGGTTACCATTGTACCTATAGTAGGAACTTACCGCTCTAATGCTGTAGTTGCTGAATTTTCTTGCAGTATTTTCGTCGGTCCACGAAATCCATCTCGGCATCTTCTCACCACACACACACAGCATATCAGGGTAGTAATCGTAGGGCACCCTCCGGTACCTGATGGGGCACCCGCCTGACGGTGTTGAGCCGACCCTGATTCCGCCTGAGATGAACTGCATGAACTGCGAGTCATGAGCGAGGGGAGCGAGGGCAGAGGAAAGAGTAGCCTCTAGATGTTAGGGTAGTGGTGCGGTGAAACGTGATTTATCCCCACTTAATAACTCTGGCAGAATCCTACCGTCCACATTCGGCTGACAGGTGGGGGACCTAGCGTGCGGACTTGTCAACCAAACCTCATGCCTTCGCGGTTCAAAGGCCCTCTCGCGCGCATTGGACAAATTTTTTTAGCACCTTGCCCGCGTACATATCACGGGGAGGCCTTGCTCAGGAACCCGATACGCCTGGCCCACACTCTTACTCCCTCGGAACTTGTCATGGCTCGTGCCGGCAGATCCATCCGCTCCACTGCTCCCTGTCGGGCTCGCCGCGACGGATCCACCCCAAGATCCTACCGTCGCAGTATAAAATGGCCATGGTTTCTTGAGCGAAGCGACGGTGCTACGTCTCCAATCTCGGCCCCTCCTACCTATAGAAGGACTGGTGCGGCGTCGAGCTCAAGCAGGAGCTGCCAGGTGCGACGGGGCTCGGTCCATGCCAACCCCGTCCCCTTCGTCATTGTCGATTCTGATGTGGAGGACGATGGGGATGAAGCTATGCAGAACACCATTGTTGCCTCCTTGGCGAAGGGCAAGCCACGGGCGGGAGTGGATGTCGCTGGGAAGGGAACGGAGGTGTCACCAATCGAGGTGGACTCCAACAACAGCGCTGTGATGTGCGTTTAGATGTCGTTTAGGATGGTTGCAATTTCGGTTGTGTTTAGTGCGAGTACAATTATTGTAATGGGTTTGTCAAGATATATTGAGAAATATGTGCAATAGCAGCATGTAATTGCTTCCACTTTAGAAATTGTGTCTCTGCCATTTGCATGTTGCATTATCAACGTAGATTACATGTAAACAATCCAACGAAAATTAGGTTACAACCATCAGACGGTAGTGGCAGGATGGAAGAGAAGTGGGGACAGTGGCTTCAAGGGGAAGGAAGATAAGTAAGGGGGCATGACGATGGCTGGTGGGCCCACCGAGCACGTGACACTGCCATGCGGGAGCACGCGGTATGCCAGTCTGTCTAGAGCAAGTAGACTTTGCAACGTGACAACAACAAGCTAATTGGACCAATAACTCGTCGAATTATTAAGGAGTACTAAAAAACTACAACTGGGGTATATTTGCACAACACGTATGCTCTACGCACCTGAGAAGCATCATAAGTATGCTCTACGCACCTGAGAAGCATCGCTTAAGTCTAACAGTAACAACATCTAGCACCGACAAGGTACTGAGATGGCACACATAGGATCGACCTTAGGTCTGCATACTCCACCTCCCGTGGCGTCTGGGAGCTCGGCGCCTCGGCTAGCACAAGAATGCTATCGACCGACGGCGGCTGGGCATTCGCCCAGATGCACATCGTGTATAGGGGCGAGGCGCACGAGACCGACCTGACGCATACCGCACACATGAAGGTGGGCCCAGCTCTAGTTCCGGAACACCGGCGGTGATGGTCAGGACGAAAACAGAGCCGTCCCCCCTAGAAAATTAGCCGGCGGCATGCCGAGTCAGTGAACGACACCTGCTCTTGGAGAAGTAGGGCGTGGTCGTACGAGATCTTGATCACTTCGATCAAGTGCTCCTCTGCAAGGTGGACGACAAGCTTTGTCGGTGGGCCGGTGTAGTTGCAGCCCGGCTCCGTGTAGGAGCACGCGCCGTGCGGGCACGCGAGATCGTGGAGCGGGAGCTCATGGTAGCAGTTACAGCGAAAGCATCCTGGGTGGGAGCACACGAGCGGGAATGTCGCTGTGAAGTTTTGCGCAAAGATCTCCAGATTCTTGGGCTGCAGCATCTGCCACATCTGGAGTTCGTCGAGAAATCGGATAAAAGATCAGCAGTTAGATCGGTGAATAGCATGAATATGTAAGATAAATTCAAAAGCTTGTAAAATGGTTTCTTAGCATGAAGCTAGAGACCCGAGAATCAGCGGCTGTCGTTCGGGTACAGCGCACGAAAGCCGTGGCGTCGTCCAGGCACGGTGACGTGTGATGGATGAGGGGGGCTGTGGAGTAGACGTTCTCACTCACGAGCTCTATGATATTACTATTTGGCTATAGGGGAGTGGAAATAATACTAATATAAGTGAAAATGTAAGTGCGGCCAATCATGTCGCAGAACAGCCTACTCGCGGATCGCTCTTATGAAGAACTCATTCGTCCACGCGCCCCAATCAAACAGTCTGGAACAATCGGATTAGACAACTAGTTCTTCAGGGGGAGGGCCTTCTATAAGACACGATCTTATGTGGTTTGTGAAAAGAACACACATGCAGTGACTCTGGTGGATCCATATGTGGTTTGTGAAAAGAACACACATGCAATGACATTGGTGGATCCATGTGTGGTTCATGAAAAGAACACACATGCAATGACTCTGGTGGATCCATATGTGGATCATGAAAAGAACACACATGCAATGACTCTGGTGGATCCATATGTGGTTTTGAGATAAGAACACACATGCAATGACCCTAGTGGATCCATATGTGGTTCATGAAAAGAACAAACATGCAATGACTCTAGTGGACCATATGTGGTTTGTGAAAAGAACACACATGCGATGACTCTAGTGCTAGTTTCATGAAAAAAAAACACATGCAATGACTCTGGTGGATCCATATGTGGTTAGTGAAATGAACACACATGCAATGACATTTGTGGATACATGGGTTTCATGAAAAGAACAAGCATGCAATGACTCTGGTGTTTGTTTAGTAATAAGAACACACATGCAATGACTCTGGTGGATCCATATGTGGTTTCTGAAAAGAACACACATGCAATGACTCTGGTGGATCAATATGTGGTTTGTGAAAACAACACACATGCAATGACTCTAGTGCTGGTTTCATGAAAAGAACACACATGCAATGACATTGATGGATCCATATGTGGTTTGTGAAAACAACAAGCATGCAATGACTCTGGTGGATCCATATGTGGTTTGTGAAATGAACACACATGCAATGACTCTAGTGCTAGTTTCATGAAAAGAACACACATGCAATGACTCTGGTGGATCCATATGTGGTTTATGAAAAGAACACACATGCAATGACATTGGTGGATCCATATATGGTTTGTGAAAAGAACACGCATGCAATGACTCTGGTGGATCCATATGTGGTTTGTGAAATGAACACACATGCAATGACTCTAGTGCTAGTTTCATGAAAAGAACACACATGTAGTAACTCTAGTGGATCCATATGTGGTTTGTCAAATGAAACACACATGCATTGACATTGGTGGATCCATGGGTTTCATGGAAAGAACACACATGAAATGACTCTGGTCGATCCATATGTGGTTTGTGAAAAGAACAGACATGCAATGACACTCGTGGATCCATGTGGTTTGTGGAAAAGAACACACATGCAATGACTCTGGTGGATCCATATGTGGTTTGAGAAAAGAACACAGATGCAATGACTCTAGTGTTGGTTGATGAAAAGAACATACATGCAATGACTCTGGTGGATCCATATGTGGTTTGTGAAAAGAACAAACATGCAATGACTCTGGTGGATCCATACGTCGTTTGTGAAATGAACACACATGCAATGACTCTAGTGCTAGTTTCATGAAAAGGACACACATGCAGTGACTCTGGTGGATCCATATGTGGTTTGTGAAATGAACACACATGCAATGACATTTATGGATCAATGGGTTTCATGAAAAGAAAACACATGTAATGACTCTGGTGTTGGTTTGGTGATAAGAACACACATGCAATGACTCTGGTGGATCCATATGTGGTTTGTGAAAAGAACACACATGCAATAACTCTGGTGGATCCATATGTGGTTTGTGAAAAGAACACGCATGCAATGACTCTAGTGCTGGTTTCATGAAAAGAACATAGATGCAATGACATTGGTGGATCCATATGTGGTTTGTGAAAAGAACACACATGCAATGACTCTAGTGCTGGTTTAGTGATAAGAACACACTTGCAATGACTCTAGTGGATCCATATGTGGTTCATGAAAAGAACACACATGTAATGACTCGGGTGGATCCGTATGTGGTTTGTGAAAAGAACACACATGCAGTGAGTCTAGTGCTAGTTTCATGAAAAGAACACACATGCAATGACTTTGGTGGATCCATATGTGGTTTGTGAAATGAACACACATGCAATGACTCTGGTGGATCCATGGGTTTCATGAAAAGAACACACATGCAATGGCTCTGGTGTTGGTTTAGTGATAAGAACACACATTCAATGAATCTGGTGGATCCAGATGTGGTTGTGAAAAGAACACACATGCAATGACTCTGGTGGATCAATATGTGGTTTGAGAAATGAACACACATGCAATGACTCTAGTGCTAGTTTCATGAAAAGAACACACATGAAGTGACTCTGGTGGATCCATATCTGATTTGTGAAATGAACACACATGCAATGACTCTAGTGGATCCATATGTGGTTTGTGAAAATTAAACACATGTAATGACTCTAGTGCTGGTTTAGAGATAAGAACACACATGCAATAAATCTAGTGGGTCCATATGTGGTTCATGATAGGAACACACATGCAATGACTCTGGTGGATCCATATGTGGTTTGTGGAAAAGAACACACATGCAATGACTCTGGTGGATCCATATGTGGTTTGTGAAAAGAACACACATTCAATGACTCCGGTGGATCGATATGTCGTTTGTGAAAAGAACACACATGCAATGACTCTAGTGTTGGTTTCATGAAAAGAACACACATGCAATGACATTGGTGGGTCCATATGTGGTTTGTGAAAACAACACGCATGCAATGATTCTGGTGGATCCATATGTGGATTTTGAAAAGAACACACATGCAATGACTCTAGTGCTAGTTAGATGAAAAGAACACACATGAAGTGACTCTGGCGGATCCATATGTGGTTTGTGAAATGAACACACATGCAATGACATTGGTGGGTCCATATGTGGTTTGTGAAAAGAACACACATGCAATGACTCTAGTGCTGGTTTAGTGATAAGAACACACATGCAATGACTCCAGTGGATCCATATGTGGTTCATGAAAAGAACACACATGTAATGACTCGGGTGGATCCGTATGTGGATCGATATGTTGTTTGTGACAAGAACACACATGCAAGGACTCTAGTGCTGGTTTCATGAAAAGAACACACATGCAATGACATTGGTGGGTCCATATGTGGTTTGTGAAAACAACACGCATGAAATGTCTCTGGTGGATCCATACGTGGTTTGTGAAATGAACACACATGCAATGACTCTAGTGCTAGTTTCATGAAAAGAACGCACATGCAGTGACTCTGGTGGATCCATATCTGGTTTGTGAAATGAACACACATGCAATGACTCTAGTGGATCCATATGTGGTTTGTGAAAATTAAACACATGTAATGACTCTAGTGCTGGTTTAGAGATAAGAACACACATGCAATAAATCTAGTGGGTCCATATGTGGTTCATGATACGAACACACATGCAAAGGACTGGTGGATCCATATGTGGTTTGTGGAAAAGAACACACATGCAATGCCTCTAGTGGATCCATATGTGGTTTGTGAAAGAACACACATGCAATGACTCTGGTGGATCGATATGTCGTTTGTGAAAAGAACACACATGCAATGACTCTAGTGTTGGTTTCATGAAAAGAACACACATGCAATGAAATTGGTTGGTCCATATGTGGTTTGTGAAAACAACACGCATGCAATGATTCTGGTGGATCCATATGTGGTTTGTGAAAAGAACACACATGCAATGACTCTAGTGCTAGTTAGATGAAAAGAACACACATGAAGTGACTCTTGCGGATACATATGTGGTTTGTGAAATGAACACACATGCAATGACATTGGTGGGTCCATATGTGGTTTGTGAAAAGAAGACACATGCAATGACTCTGGTGGATCGATATGTTGTTTGTGAAATGAACACACATGCAAGGACTCTAGTGCTAGTTTCATGAAAAGAACACACATGCAATGACATTGGTGGGTCCATATGTGGTTTGTGAAAACAACACACATGCAATGTCTCTGGTGGATCCATACGTGGTTTGTGAAATGAACACACATGCAATGACTCTAGTGCTAGTTTCATGAAAAGAACACACATGCAGTGACTCTGGTGGATCCATATCTTGTTTGTGAAATGAACACACATGCAATGACTCTAGTGGATCCATATGTGGTTTGTGAAAATTAAACACATGTAATGACTCTAGTGCTGGTTTAGAGATAAGAACACACATGCAATAAATCTAGTGGGTCCATATGTGGTTCATGATAGGAACACACATGCAATGACTCTGGTGGATCCATATGTGGTTTGTGGAAAAGAACACACATGCAATGACTCTGGTGGATCCATATGTGGTTTGTGAAAAGAACACACATTCAATGACTCCGGTGGATCGATATGTCGTTTGTGAAAAGAACACACATGCAATGACTCTAGTGTTGGTTTCATGAAAAGAACACACATGCAATGACATTGGTGGGTCCATATGTGGTTTGTGAAAACAACACGCATGCAATGATTCTGGTGGATCCATATGTGGATTTTGAAAAGAACACACATGCAATGACTCTAGTGCTAGTTAGATGAAAAGAACACACATGAAGTGACTCTGGCGGATCCATATGTGGTTTGTGAAATGAACACACATGCAATGACATTGGTGGGTCCATATGTGGTTTGTGAAAAGAACACACATGCAATGACTCTAGTGCTGGTTTAGTGATAAGAACACACATGCAATGACTCCAGTGGATCCATATGTGGTTCATGAAAAGAACACACATGTAATGACTCGGGTGGATCCGTATGTGGATCGATATGTTGTTTGTGACAAGAACACACATGCAAGGACTCTAGTGCTGGTTTCATGAAAAGAACACACATGCAATGACATTGGTGGGTCCATATGTGGTTTGTGAAAACAACACGCATGAAATGTCTCTGGTGGATCCATACGTGGTTTGTGAAATGAACACACATGCAATGACTCTAGTGCTAGTTTCATGAAAAGAACGCACATGCAGTGACTCTGGTGGATCCATATCTGGTTTGTGAAATGAACACACATGCAATGACTCTAGTGGATCCATATGTGGTTTGTGAAAATTAAACACATGTAATGACTCTAGTGCTGGTTTAGAGATAAGAACACACATGCAATAAATCTAGTGGGTCCATATGTGGTTCATGATACGAACACACATGCAGTGACTCTGGTGGATCCATATGTGGTTTGTGGAAAAGAACACACATGCAATGCCTCTAGTGGATCCATATGTGGTTTGTGAAAAGAACACACATGCAATGACTCTGGTGGATCGATATGTCGTTTGTGAAAAGAACACACATGCAATGACTCTAGTGTTGGTTTCATGAAAAGAACACACATGCAATGAAATTGGTTGGTCCATATGTGGTTTGTGAAAACAACACGCATGCAATGATTCTGGTGGATCCATATGTGGTTTGTGAAAAGAACACACATGCAATGACTCTAGTGCTAGTTAGATGAAAAGAACACACATGAAGTGACTCTTGCGGATACATATGTGGTTTGTGAAATGAACACACATGCAATGACATTGGTGGGTCCATATGTGGTTTGTGAAAAGAAGACACATGCAATGACTCTGGTGGATCGATATGTTGTTTGTGAAATGAACACACATGCAAGGACTCTAGTGCTAGTTTCATGAAAAGAACACACATGCAATGACATTGGTGGGTCCATATGTGGTTTGTGAAAACAACACACATGCAATGTCTCTGGTGGATCCATACGTGGTTTGTGAAATGAACACACATGCAATGACTCTAGTGCTAGTTTCATGAAAAGAACACACATGCAGTGACTCTGGTGGATCCATATCTTGTTTGTGAAATGAACACACATGCAATGACTCTAGTGGATCCATATGTGGTTTGTGAAAATTAAACACATGTAATGACTCTAGTGCTGGTTTAGAGATAAGAACACACATGCAATAAATCTAGTGGGTCCATATGTGGTTCATGATACGAACAGACATGCAATGACTCTAGTGGATCCATATGTGGTTTGTGGAAAAGAACACACATGCAATGACTCTAGTGGATCCATATGTGGTTTGTGAAAAGAACACACATGCAATGACTCTAGTGGATCGATATGTCGTTTGTGAAAAGAACACACACGCAATGACTCTAGTGCTGGTTTCATGAAAAGAACACACATGCATTGACATTGGTGGATCCATATGTGGTTTGTGAAAAGAACACGCATGCAATAACTCTGGTGGATCCATATGTGGTTTGTGAAAAGAACAGACATTCAATGACTTTGGTGGATCGATGTGTCGTTTGTGAAAAGAACACACATGCAATGACTCTAGTGTTGGTTTCATGAAAAGAACACACATGCAATGACATTGGTGGGTCCATATGTGGTTTGTGAAAACAACACGCATGCAATGATTCTGGTGGATCCATATGTGGTTTTTGAAAAGAACACACATGCAATGACTCTAGTGCTAGTTAGATGAAAAGAACACACATGAAGTGACTCTGGCGGATCCATATGTGGTTTGTGAAATGAACACACATGCAATGACATTGGTGGGTCCATATGTGGTTTGTGAAAAGAACACACATGCAATGACTCTGGTGGATCGATATGTTGTTTGTGAAAAGAACACACATGCAAGGACTCTAGTGCTGGTTTCATGAAAAGAACACACATGCAATGACATTGGTGGGTCCATATGTGGTTTGTGAAAACAACACGCATGCAATGTCTCTGGTGGATCCATACGTGGTTTGTGAAATGAACACACATGCAATGACTCTAGTGCTAGTTTCATGAAAAGAACGCACATGCAGTGACTCTGGTGGATCCATATCTGGTTTGTGAAATGAACACACATGCAATGACTCTAGTGGATCCATATGTGGTTTGTGAAAATTAAACACATGTAATGACTCTAGTGCTGGTTTAGAGATAAGAACACACATGCAATAAATCTAGTGGGTCCATATGTGGTTCATGATCTAACACACATGCAATGACTCACGTGGATCCATATGTGGTTTGTGGAAAAGAACACACATGCAATGACTCTGGTGGATCCATATGTGGTTTGTGAAAAGAACACACATGCAATGACTCTGGTGGATCGATATGTCGTTTGTGAAAAGAACACACATGAAATGACTCTAGTGTTGGTTTCATGAAAAGAACACACATGCAATGAAATTGGTGGGTCCATATGTGGTTTGTGAAAACAACACGCATGCAATGATTCTGGTGGATCCATATGTGGTTTGTGAAAAGAACACACATGCAATGACTCTAGTGCTAGTTAGATGAAAAGAACACACATGAAGTGACTCTTGCGGATCCATATGTGGTTTGTGAAATGAACACACATGCAATGACATTGGTGGGTCCATATGTGGTTTGTGAAAAGAACACACATGCAATGACTCTGGTGGATCGATATGTTGTTTGTGAAATGAACACACATGCAAGGACTCTAGTGCTGGTTTCATGAAAAGAACACACATGCAATGACATTGGTGGGTCCATATGTGGTTTGTGAAAACAACACACATGCAATGTCTCTGGTGGATCCATACGTGGTTTGTGAAATGAACACACATGCAATGACTCTAGTGCTAGTTTCATGAAAAGAACACACATGCAGTGACTCTGGTGGATCCATGTAACACCCTCAAATCGGCCCTATGCAAGTTTTAGCGCTTCCCGCCAAACCCGCATAGAAACGATTCGAGGACGCCCACCAGGAACTTTCGTGCGGGGTGAAAACGAAGTAATAACATTACTCAACAGTCCGCGATGGGACCCATAGAACAGATATATATACAACAGCGACTCAATGAGTCAAGAATACAGATATAATATACAAAGATCCAAATCACCTTGAAAACGATATAGCGCCCGACTACGGGCAAGATGCAAATGGGGCTAAGAGCCCTGAAGAATAACCAATGGCGTCGATAACCCTGCCCAGGCCAAGCCGGAAGGGTAACCCTGCTAACGACGGCGATCTCAAACCTGCTAAACAAAAGGGGTGCCGACAAAGGGCAAAGGAAAAGGAGGAGCGTCAGTACTGAGGCCAGTACACGGCGAGACTAGAATTCGGCGGTCCTCGCCTACATATGTATGGTGGACTGAAGCGGCAGCGCAGCATACACTAAACAACCTATAGAGACTCGATAGAACTGTCGGCTATCAGAGAGGGATAAGAAAGACCTATTCGGAACCAATCCTGATGCTACCACCAAACATACCCATCCTGGTATTTCCCCCTCGAGACCAAACGAGGAAGTAAACCGAGGAACTCACACAGTTGGCAATTTTAGTTATTCAGTTATCGTGGCAGCAGTTACTAGTCAGGTATAGATAGCATGAGTCATCCTGATATAATAAGCAGTGGGCACTTTTAGTTAACCATTCCGTTGTAGTTGCAACACTTACTAGTCAGATATGATTAGCATGAGATATCCCAAAACCCAGCAGTTGTTGGTACTTTTATTTAGCCATTCCGTTGTAGTGGAGCTGGTTACTAGTCATATCGGATACAAGTCAATTTATAACAGTAAACTTTAGTTATAGTTGTCTATGATCGAGAACTGTGCTCCAAGTCGTCCATAACCGCGGACACGGCTTTTCGAAAAGATTTAACCGCAAGGTGCACCAAAGTATCCACGCACTTCGACCCTTTTGCGGATCGGTTAACATACACCCATCGGTATGTCGGCGGGGCCTAAGTCATGACGTTTCAGACTGACTCCAAAGCAAGTACATGGGGCCACCCAAGAAGCTACCCAACGAAGTCGGCGGTCTCGAGACGGACTCGGGGTTTGCGTCGGTGGCTGTAAACGGCGGGAACCCGAAAGTGAGACTGGCTTGTCGACACCGAAAACACTCCGCTTTCCTAACAAGACAGATGTGCGATTACCTGCACAATTTAAATTAAGCAGTAAAGCATGGCATAAGTACGGAATAGTAATAAAGCCCCAAACTAATTGTGGCCCCCGGTACAATACTTTGAAATCAGGTACTAATCGATGGGGGTGCCCATACACCCCACCTGTGGTTAGCGCGCTCGATCTCGGAACAGGTGTCAAGAACTCGGGGTCCTACGGGACACAAGTGGACGGTTAACAACCAAATAACATCTATTGTCCACCTGTGCCTCTGCATTATTTACCTACTTCAATTTTAGTGATTAAACAGTAATTAAAGTCTTGATCATCTCCAACATTAAACACACGGCAATACTCCAACAACTGTGGTACTTGACGACACACAACGGCACTAGAGTAAGCAACTACGACACGCAAGTCCAACTATCTACCAAACAACAGGTAATAGGATGTGTCCAAGGCAATATAAGGCTGCAAGGGATATCACGGGTACGAAAACTAGAGCATCGCAACACAGGTAGCAGTAGATCAACAGGGGGGAGTAAATACTATAAAAGTAAGATAGGTAGAAAGGGGGAGATGCTCGCCTGAAAAACATTGCCGAAGGTTCATCCGAAGGTCGGGTCGACACTCGCATCAACTCATCGGCCTAATCCGCGAAGAAGCAAAACACTAGAAGAAACACCGGATGCAATATTTAATACTACGGTAAAGATCGGGCATGATGCATGTATGATGTATGACATGGCAAAGGTGCGATGCGATTAGGCAATATTAAGCGGAACCGGGGTCCCGACAATTTATTAATAGGTTCGAGTTATTTAGAACCCCCGCAATTTAAATGTTGTCTTAACATGGCAAAAGATAGCACCGGTTCGCTACACAAAATTTAAATGGGACCAATATAAGACTAGATTTGCCCGCATATGGATCCCATATTTAATTTAGGTGAATTGACATAATGCCCCCACACCACCAAATATGTATGCGACATGAATGATTTAATGCAACAAGTTTATATCATATATTATAAAAATACGGGGCTTGGAAAGGGCATCACACATTATGGTCAGAGGTCTTGGTTCGGAGGGGTTCGAGGGATCGGTCTTCGGGGGGTTCGCCAACGGATCCGTGTAGGAGGGCTCGAGGGCTTCGGGTTCGGTCTTCGGACTCCGGGATCGGGCTTCGGGGTCTCGGCGAGATTGGCCTTCGGACTTCCGGAAGGAGCACTTGGCGTCCCGGGAAGAACTTGAGTGGGCATCAGATCCGAGGGGGAGAGTTCGTCGTTCCGTTTGGTCGATCTCTGAGAGTGTCAACACTGCGTTGAAGAACTCGTTTCTCGGGACAGTAGGCGCCACACATGTATCGCCACATCACCACCACACCACCAGATCAACACACCGGAACATCTGAATCGAATCAACGGATTCACCCACGGTTACTGGAAGCCAAAAGAGAAAAACACACCACTCACATACATGCGAAGCGCATGCCATGCCATGCCCGGCCAGCAGGGCCATGCCCCGCAGGTAGATGCGCTCGAAGAGGGGGGTCACACCCGGGCGACGCGGTCAGAACAGGTCGGCGAGGGCACGACGGAGGCTCAGGAGTGGACGCCAGGGCGACCTCGGTGAGCGGCGGCGCCGGCCTCACGGACGGGGGAGCGGAGGAAGGCCGGGACGGTTGTAGCGGCGGAGCGACGGCTGCAAAGGGCAACAGGAAGAAGGACGACGGGCGGAGGGTGATGCAGGGCAGCGAGGGGCAGCCCCTGCAGGCGGCGGGGAGGCGACGGAAGCCGAGGAGGGCGGCCCGCGGTGGCGAAGCTTGAGAGGCGGCGGGGCTCGTGGGGCGCTGGAAGGACGCAGGGTCGGTGGCGACTCGTCGGAGGGCGGCGCAGGCAGAGGTGTTGAGGTGGGGCAGAGGCGCGCCGAGGCGGCCAAACGCCTGGAGCGGCCTGCCGAGAAGACGGCGGCCAGGACGACGGGTACCATGAGCTTCGGGGCGGTCGCGAGGAGGGCTCCGGGACGGAGGAGAGGAGGGGCATGGCGGCGGGCCGGAAAGCGGTGGCACGGGGAAGAGGCCGAGCTCAGAGAGGAGGAGGCATGCACGGCACGACCGCCAGAGATCTTGGGGCGGCGGTGACCGGAGCTGGTCGTGAGGCGCCGTCCGGGGAGGGCGACGACCAACGGCGGCACCGAAGAGGCAGAGAGGGCGGCCAGGACGCGGGGCGGTAGGTGGGATCTGGGAGGAGCGGGGTGGAGCGGGCATCGAGGAGGTGGGGCGGGGCGGTCTCGGGGTTGCCCCAGGTGGTGGGTCCGGGCGACGGGAGGTGGGGATGGGACAGGCGCGACTGGGGCGGCTACCGCGGGGAGCAGGTGGGGCGGGCCCACGCGAGGAGAGGCAGGTGGGCGGGGTCAGGTGCTGGTGGAGCACGAGGCGGTCGGTGGGGTCTGGGGGCGCGCTCAGGTGTGCGTCGGTTGCGAGGGAGTGGGACCAGGGTGGCGGGAGTGGGCAGGAAAAACGGCAGGTGGGCGGGAGTTTGGCGGCTGGGGGAGGGAAAAGAGGGAGGAGGGGGTAGGTGGGGTTGGGGTAGGTAGGTTAGGGTTTGCTTTGCTGTTGGGGGTGGCCGTCTGGGCCGGGTCGGGCCTGGTTCGGCTGCCCCCTAAAAACAATATTAAATTTTATTTAATTTTGAATAGACTTTTGTAATTAGTTTTTAGACAAATAAAAGACCCAGAAAAGCCTGGCGTTTTGATTTGAAATAAAGACGGGGTATTTAGAAAACCAAAACTAGACTTTTCGAAAATGGTTTTATGCAAACAAATGCAAGATGATGACGATGCTCAAATGCAATGTGGCATGATGACATGAGCATGCGGTCATGACGATGCAATGCACAAAAACACCGCGATTTTCTAATAGTGGTTTTTGCGGGATGCCACAATCCATATCTTGTTTGTGAAATGAACACACATGCAATGACTCTAGTGGATCCATATGTGGTTTGTGAAAATTAAACACATGTAATGACTCTAGTGCTGGTTTAGAGATAAGAACACACATGCAATAAATCTAGTGGGTCCATATGTGGTTCATGATACGAACAGACATGCAATGACTCTGGTGGATCCATATGTGGTTTGTGGAAAAGAACACACATGCAATGACTCTGGTGGATCCATA
This sequence comes from Avena insularis, assembly GCA_023614405.1. Taxonomy (NCBI): domain Eukaryota; kingdom Viridiplantae; phylum Streptophyta; class Magnoliopsida; order Poales; family Poaceae; genus Avena; species Avena insularis. The sequence continues at coordinate 116,619,435 of CM042692.1, forward strand.
TGTGGTTTGTGAAAAGAACACACATGCAATGACTCTGGTGGATCCATATGTCATTTGTGAAAAGAACACACATGCAATGACTCTAGTGCTGGTTTCATGAAAAGAACACACATGCATTGCCATTGGTGGATCCATATGTGGTTTGTGAAAAGAACACGCATGCAATAACTCTGGTGGATCCATATGTGGTTTGTGAGGTGAACACACAAGCAATGACTCTAGTGCTAGTTTCATGAAAAGAACACACATGCAATGAATCTAATGGATCCATATGTGGTTTGTGAAAACAACACACATGCAATGCCTCTAGTGCTAGTTTAGAGATAAGAACACCCATTCAATAACTCTAGTGGATCCATATGTGGTTCATGATAAGAACACAGATGCAATGACTCTGGTGGATCCATATGTGGTTTCTGGAAAAGAACGCACATGCAATGACTCTGGTGGATCCAGATGTGGTTTGTGAAAATAACACACATGCAATGACTCTGGTGGATCCATATGTGGTTTGAGAAAAGAACACACATGCAAGGACTCTGGTGCTGGTTTCATGAAAAGAACACACATGCAATGACATTGGTGGGTCCATATGTGGTTTGTGAAAACAACACGCATGCAATGACTCTGGTGGATCTATATGTGGTTTGTGAAATGAACATACATGCAATGACTCTAGTGCTAGTTTCATGAAAAGAACACACATGAAGTGAGTCTGGTGGATCCATATCTGGTTTGTGAAATGAACACACATGCAATGACTCTAGTGGATCCATATGTGGTTTGTGAAAAGAAAACACATGCAATGACTCTGTGCTGGTTTAGAGATAAGAACACACATGCAATAACTCTAGTGGGTCCATATGTGGTTCATGATATGAACACACATGCAATGACTCTGGTGGATCCATATGTGGTTTGTGGGAAAGAACACACATGCAATGACTCTGGTGGATCCATATGTGGTTTGTGAAAAGAACACACATGCAATGACTCTGGTGGATCCATATGACATTTATGAAAAGAACACACATGCGATGACTCTAGTGCTGGTTTCATGAAAATAACCCACATGCAATGACATTGGTGGATCCATATGTGGTTTGTGAAAAGAACACGCATGCAATAACTCTGGTGGATCCATATGTGGTTTGTGAAATGAACACACATGCAATGACTCTAGTGCTAGTTTCATGAAAAGAAAACACATAAAGTGACTCTGGTGATTCCATATCTGGTTTGTGAAATGAACACACATGCAATGACTCTGGTGGATCCATATGTGGTTTGTGAAAAGAACACAGATGCAATGACTCTAGTGTTGGTTGATGAAAAGAACATACATGCAATGACTCTAGTGCTAGTTTCATGAAAAGGACACACATGCAGTGACTCTGGTGAATCCATATGTGGTTTGTGAAATGAACACACATGCAATGACATTTGTGGATCCATGACATTTGTGCAATGACATTTGTGAAATGAACACACATGCAATGACACATGTAATGAATCTGGTGTTGGTTTGGTGATAAGAACACACATGCAATGACTCTGGTGGATCCATATGTGGTTTGTGAAAATAACACACATGCAATAACTCTGGTGGATCCATATGTGGTTTGTGAAAAGAACACACATGCAATGACTCTAGTGCTGGTTTCATGAAAAGAACACACATGCAATGACATTGGTGGATCCATATGTGGTTTGTGAAAAGAACACACATGCAATGACTCTAGTGCTGGTTTAGTGATAAGAACACACATGCAATGACTCCAGTGGATCCATATGTGGTTCATGAAAAGAACACACATGTAATGACTCGGGTGGATCCGTATGTGGTTTGTGAAAAGTACACACATGCAGTAAGTCTAGTGCTAGTTTCATGAAAAGAACACACATGCAATGACTCTGGTGGATCCATATGTGGTTTGTGAAATGAACACACATACAATGACTCTGGTGGATCCATGGGTTTCATGAAAAGAACACACATGCAATGGCTCTGGTGTTGGTTTAGTGATAAGAACACACATGAAATGACTCTGGTGGATCCAGATGTGGTTTGTGAAAAGAACACACATGCAGTGACTCTGGTGGATCCATATCTGGTTTGTGAAATGAACACACATGCAATGACTCTAGTGAATCCATATGTGGTTTGTGAAAATTAAACACATGTAATGACTCTAGTGCTGGTTTAGAGATAAGAACACACATGCAATAAATCTAGTGGGTCCATATGTGGTTCATGATACGAACACACATGCAATGACTCTGGTGGATCCATATGTGGTTTGTGGAAAAGAACACACATGCAATGCCTCTGGTGGATCCATATGTGGTTTGTGAAAAGAACACACATGCAATGACTCTGGTGGATCGATATGTCGTTTGTGAAAAGAACACACATGCAATGACTCTAGTGTTGGTTTCATGAAAAGAACACACATGCAATGAAATTGGTTGGTCCATATGTGGTTTGTGAAAACAACACGCATGCAATGATTCTGGTGGATCCATATGTGGTTTGTGAAAAGAACACACATGCAATGACTCTAGTGCTAGTTAGATGAAAAGAACACACATGAAGTGACTCTTGCGGATCCATATGTGGTTTGTGAAATGAACACACATGCAATGACATTGGTGGGTCCATATGTGGTTTGTGAAAAGAAGACACATGCAATGACTCTGGTGGATCGATATGTTGTTTGTGAAATGAACACACATGCAAGGACTCTAGTGCTGGTTTCATGAAAAGAACACACATGCAATGACATTGGTGGGTCCATATGTGGTTTGTGAAAACAACACACATGCAATGTCTCTGGTGGATCCATACGTGGTTTGTGAAATGAACACACATGCAATGACTCTAGTGCTAGTTTCATGAAAAGAACACACATGCAAAGTGACTCTGGATCCATATCTTGTTTGTGAAATGAACACACATGCAATGACTCTAGTGGATCCATATGTGGTTTGTGAAAATTAAACACATGTAATGACTCTAGTGCTGGTTTAGAGATAAGAACACACATGCAATAAATCTAGTGGGTCCATATGTGGTTCATGATACGAACAGACATGCAATGACTCTAGTGGATCCATATGTGGTTTGTGGAAAAGAACACACATGCAATGACTCTAGTGGATCCATATGTGGTTTGTGAAAAGAACACACATACAATGACTCTAGTGGATCGATATGTCGTTTGTGAAAAGAACACACATGCAATGACTCTAGTGCTGGTTTCATGAAAAGAACACACATGCATTGACATTGGTGGATCCATATGTGGTTTGTGAAAAGAACACGCATGCAATAACTCTGGTGGATCCATATGTGGTTTGTGAAAAGAACAGACATTCAATGACTCTGGTGGATCGATGTGTCGTTTGTGAAAAGAACACACATGCAATGACTCTAGTGTTGGTTTCATGAAAAGAACACACATGCAATGACATTGGTGGGTCCATATGTGGTTTGTGAAAACAACACGCATGCAATGATTCTGGTGGATCCATATGTGGTTTTTGAAAAGAACACACATGCAATGACTCTAGTTCTAGTTAGATGAAAAGAACACACATGAAGTGACTCTGGCGGATCCATATGTGGTTTGTGAAATGAACACACATGCAATGACATTGGTGGGTCCATATGTGGTTTGTGAAAAGAACACACATGCAATGACTCTGGTGGATCGATATGTTGTTTGTGAAAAGAACACACATGCAAGGAATCTAGTGCTGGTTTCATGAAAAGAACACACATGCAATGACATTGGTGGGTCCATATGTGGTTTGTGAAAACAACACGCATGCAATGTCTCTGGTGGATCCATACGTGGTTTGTGAAATGAACACACATGCAATGACTCTAGTGCTAGTTTCATGAAAAGAACGTACATGCAGTGACTCTGGTGGATCCATATCTGGTTTGTGAAATGAACACACATGCAATGACTCTAGTGGATCCATATGTGGTTTGTGAAAATTAAACACATGTAATGACTCTAGTGCTGGTTTAGAGATAAGAACACACATGCAATAAATCTAGTGGGTCCATATGTGGTTCATGATACGAACACACATGCAATGACTCTGGTGGATCCATATGTGGTTTGTGGAAAAGAACACACATGCAATGACTCTGGTGGATCCATATGTGGTTTGTGAAAAGAACACACATGCAATGACTCTGGTGGATCGATATGTCGTTTGTGAAAAGAACACACATGAAATGACTCTAGTGTTGGTTTCATGAAAAGAACACACATGCAATGAAATTGGTGGGTCCATATGTGGTTTGTGAAAACAACACGCATGCAATGATTCTGGTGGATCCATATGTGGTTTGTGAAAAGAACACACATGCAATGACTCTAGTGCTAGTTAGATGAAAAGAACACACATGAAGTGACTCTTGCGGATCCATATGTGGTTTGTGAAATGAACACACATGCAATGACATTGGTGGGTCCATATGTGGTTTGTGAAAAGAACACACATGCAATGACTCTGGTGGATCGATATGTTGTTTGTGAAATGAACACACATGCAAGGACTCTAGTGCTGGTTTCATGAAAAGAACACACATGCAATGACATTGGTGGGTCCATATGTGGTTTGTGAAAACAACACACATGCAATGTCTCTGGTGGATCCATACGTGGTTTGTGAAATGAACACACATGCAATGACTCTAGTGCTAGTTTCATGAAAAGAACACACATGCAGTGACTCTGGTGGATCCATGTAACACCCTCAAATCGGCCCTATGCAAGTTTTAGCGCTTCCCACCAAACCCGCATAGAAACGATTCGAGGACGCCCACCAGGAACTTTCGTGCGGGGTGAAAACGAAGTAATAACATTACTCAACAGTCCGCGATGGGACCCACAGAATAGATATATATACAACAGCGACTCAATGAGTCAAGAATACAGATATAATATACAAAGATCCAAATCACCTTGAAAACGATATAGCGCCCGACTACGGGCAAGATGCAAATGGGGCTAAGAGCCCTGAAGAATAACCAATGGCGTCGATAACCCTGCCCAGGCCAAGCCGGAAGGGTAACCCTGCTAACGACGGCGATCTCAAACTGCTAAACAAAAGGGGTGCCGACAAAGGGCAAAGGAAAAGGAAGGAGGAGCGTCGCGAGGCCAAGACAGCGAGACTAGAATTGGCGGTCTCGCCTACATATGTATGGTGGATCAAGGCGGCGCAGATACACTAAACAACCTATAGAGACTCGATAGAACTGTCGCCATCGGAGAGGGATAAGAAAGACCTATTCGAACCAATCGATGCTACCACCAAACATACCCATCTGGTATTTCTCGAGACCAAACGAGGAAGTAAACCGAGGAACTGCCACTTGGCAATTTTAGTTATTCAGTTATCGTGGCAGCGCATTACTAGTCGTATAGATAGCATGAGTCATCCCGATATAATAAGCAAGGCACTTTAGTTAACCATTCGCTAGAAGTTGCAACACTTACTAGTCGATATGATTAGCATGAGATATCCCAAAACCCAGGCTTGTTGGTACTTTTATTTAGCCATTCCGTTGTAGTGGAGCTGGTTACTAGTCATATCGGATACAAGTCAATTTATAACAAGAAACTTTAGTTATAGTTCATGATCGAGAACTGTGCTCAAGTCGCCCATAACCGCGACACGGTTTTAAAAGATTTAACCGCAAGGGTGCACCAAAGTATCCACACGCACTTTGACCCTTTTGCCGATCGTTAACATACACCCATCGGTATGTCGGCGGGCCTAAGTCATGACGCTTCCTAGACCCAAAGCAAGTACATGGGGCCACCCAGAAGCTACCCGCAACGGTCCGGTCTCGAGACGGACTCGTGGTTTGCGCTGGGTAAACGATCGAACCCGAAAGTGAGACTGGCTTGTCGATACATCACAAAACACTTTTCCTAACAAAGACAAAGGTGCGACTCGCACAATTTAAATTAAGCAGTAAAGCATGGCATAAGTACGGAATAGTAATAAAGCCCCAAACTAATTGTGGCCCCCGGTACAATACTTTGAAATCAGGTACTAATCGATGGGGGTGCCCATACACCCCACCTGTGGTTAGCGCGCTCGATCTCGGAACAGGTGTCAAGAACTCGGGGTCCTACGGGACACAAGTGGACGGTTAACAACCAAATAACATCTATTGTCCACCTGTGCCTCTGCATTATTTACCTACTTCAATTTTAGTGATTAAACAGTAATTAAAGTCTTGATCATCTCCAACATTAAACACACGGCAATACTCCAACAACTGTGGTACTTGACGACACACAACGGCACTAGAGTAAGCAACTACGACACGCAAGTCCAACTATCTACCAAACAACAGGTAATAGGATGTGTCCAAGGCAATATAAGGCTGCAAGGGATATCACGGGTACGAAAACTAGAGCATCGCAACACAGGTAGCAGTAGATCAACAGGGGGGAGTAAATACTATAAAAGTAAGATAGGTAGAAAGGGGGAGATGCTCATGAAAACATTGCCGAAGGTTCATCCGAAGGTCGGGTCGACACTCGCATCAACTCATCGGCCTAATCCGCGAAGAAGCAAAACACTAGAAGAAACACCGGATGCAATATTTAATACTACGGTAAAGATCGGGCATGATGCATGTATGATGTATGACATGGCAAAGGTGCGATGCGATTAGGCAATATTAAGCGGAACCGGGGTCCCGACAATTTATTAATAGGTTCGAGTTATTTAGAACCCCCGCAATTTAAATGTTGTCTTAACATGGCAAAAGATAGCACCGGTTCGCTACACAAAATTTAAATGGGACCAATATAAGACTAGATTTGCCCGCATATGGATCCCATATTTAATTTAGGTGAATTGACATAATGCCCCCACACCACCAAATATGTATGCGACATGAATGATTTAATGCAACAAGTTTATATCATATATTATAAAAATACGGGGCTTGGAAAGGGCATCACACATTATGGTCGGAGGTCTTGGTTCGGAGGGGTTCGAGGGATCGGTCTTCGGGGGGTTCGCCAACGGATCCGTGTAGGAGGGCTCGAGGGCTTCGGGTTCGGTCTTCGGACTCCGGGATCGGGCTTCGGGGTCTCGGCGAGATTGGCCTTCGGACTTCCGGAAGGAGCACTTGGCGTCCCGGGAAGAACTTGAGTGGGCATCAGATCCGAGGGGGAGAGTTCGTCGCTCCGCTTGGTCGATCTCGAGAGTGTCAACACCGCGTTGAAGAACTGCCGGGACAAGAGGGCGCCACACATGTATCGCCACATCACCACCACACCACCAGATCAACACACCGGAACATCTGAATCGAATCAACGGATTCACCCAGTTCATCGGAAGCCAAAAGAGAAAACACACCACTCACATACATGCAGCGGCAAGCGCTGCCTCTTTTCCCAGCGCCATGCCCTCGGCCAGCAGGCCATGCCCCCAGTAGATGCGCCAAGAGGGGGTCACCCGGGCGACGCGGTCAGAACAGGTCGGCGAGGGCACGGCGGAGGCTCAGGAGTGGACGCCAGGGCGACCTCGGTGAGCGGCGGCGCCGGCCTCACGGACGGGGGAGCGGAGGAAGGCCGGGACGGTTGCAGCGGCGTGAGCACGGCTCAGAACGAACAGAAGGGGCGGACGGGCGGAGGGTGATGCAGCAGCGAGGCAGCTGCAGGGCGGGAGGCGACGGAAGCCGAGGAGGGCGGCCCGCGGTGGCGAAGCTTGAGAGGCGGCGGGGCTCGTGGGGCGCTGGAAGGACGCAGGGTCGGTGGCGACTCGTCGGAGGGCGGCACAGGCAGAGGTGTTGAGGTGGGGCAGAGGCGCGCCGAGGCGGCCAAACGCCTGGAGCGGCCTGCCGAGAAGACGGCGGCCAGGACGACGGGTACCCGCGGAGCTCCGGGCGGGGCGGTCGCGAGGAGGGCTCCGGGACGGAGGAGAGGAGGGCCAGGCGGCGGCGGCGGCGGACCGAAGCGGTGGCACGGGGAAGAGGCCGAGCTCAGAGAGGAGGAGGCATGGCACGACGACGACCGGCGCGAGGATCTTGGGGAGGCGGGGCGGTGACCGGAGCTGGTCGTGAGGCGCCGTCCGGGGAGGGCGACGACCAACGGCGGCACCGAAGAGGCAGAGAGGGCGGCCAGGACGCGGGGCGGTAGGTGGGATCTGGGAGGAGCGGGGTGGAGCGGGCATCGAGGAGGTGGGGCGGGGCGGTCTCGGGGTTGCCCCAGGTGGTGGGTCCGGGCGACGGGAGGTGGGGATGGGACAGGCGCGACTGGGGCGGCTACCGCGGGGAGCAGGTGGGGCGGGCCCACGCGAGGAGAGGCAGGTGGGCGGGGTCAGGTGCTGGTGGAGCACGAGGCGGTCGGTGGGGTCTGGGGGCGCGCTCAGGTGTGCGTCGGTTGCGAGGGAGTAGGACCAGGGTGGCGGGAGTGGGCAGGAAAAACGGCAGGTGGGCGGGAGTTTGGCGGCTGGGGGAGGGAAAAGAGGGAGGAGGGGGTAGGTGGGGTTGGGGTAGGTAGGTTAGGGTTTGCTTTGCTGTTGGGGGTGGCCGTCTGGGCTGGGTCGGGCCTGGTTCGGCTGCCCCCTAAAAACAATATTAAATTTTATTTAATTTTGAATAGACTTTTGTAATTAGTTTTTAGACAAATAAAAGACCCGGAAAAGCCTGGCATTTTGATTTGAAATAAAGACGGGGTATTTAGAAAACCAAAACTAGACTTTTCGAAAATGGTTTTATGCAAACAAATGCAAGATGATGACGATGCTCAAATGCAATGTGGCATGATGACATGAGCATGCGGTCATGATTTATGCAATGCACAAAAACACCGCGATTTTCTAATAGTGGTTTTTGCGGGATGCCACAATCCATATCTTGTTTGTGAAATGAACACACATGCAATGACTCTAGTGGATCCATATGTGGTTTGTGAAAATTAAACACATGTAATGACTCTAGTGCTGGTTTAGAGATAAGAACACACATGCAATAAATCTAGTGGGTCCATATGTGGTTCATGATACGAACAGACATGCAATGACTCTGGTGGATCCATATGTGGTTTGTGGAAAAGAACACACATGCAATGACTCTGGTGGATCCATATGTGGTTTGTGAAAATAACACACATGCAATGACTCTGGTGGATCGATATGTCGTTTGTGAAAAGAACACACATACAATGACTCTAGTGCTGGTTTCATGAAAAGAACACACATGCATTGACATTGGTGGATCCATATGTGGTTTGTGAAAAGAACACGCATGCAATAACTCTGGTGGATCCATATGTGGTTTGTGAAGTGAACACACATGCAATGACTCTAGTGCTAGTTTCATGAAAAGAACACACATGCAATGAATCTAATGGATCCATATGTGGTTTGTGAAAAGAACACACATGCAATGCCTCTAGTGCTAGTTTAGAGATAATAACACCCATTCAATAACTCTAGTGGATCCATATGTGGTTCATGATAAGAACACAGATGCAATGACTCTGGTGGATCCATATGTGGTTTCTGGAAAAGAACGCACATGCAATGACTCTGGTGGATCCAGATGTGGTTTGTGAAAATAACACACATGCAATGACTCTGGTGGATCCATATGTGGTTTGAGAAAAGAACACACATGCAAGGACTCTGGTGCTGGTTTCATGAAAAGAACACACATGCAATGACATTGGTGGGTCCATATGTGGTTTGTGAAAACAACAAGCATGCAATGACTCTGGTGGATCTATATGTGGTTTGTGAAATGAACATACATGCAATGACTCTAGTGCTAGTTTCATGAAAAGAACACACATGAAGTGACTCTGGTGGATCCATATCTGGTTTGTGAAATGAACACACATGCAATGACTCTAGTGGATCCATATGTGGTTTGTGAAAAGAAAACACATGCAATGACTCTGTGCTGGTTTAGAGATAAGAACACACATGCAATAACTCTAGTGGGTCCATATGTGGTTCATGATATGAACACACATGCAATGACTCTGGTGGATCCATATGTGGTTTGTGGGAAAGAACACACATGCAATGACTCTGGTGGATCCATATGTGGTTTGTGAAAAGAACACACATGCAATGACTCTGGTGGATCCATATGACATTTATGAAAAGAACACACATGCGATGACTCTAGTGCTGGTTTCATGAAAAGAACCCACATGCAATGACATTGGTGGATCCATATGTGGTTTGTGAAAAGAACACGCATGCAATAACTCTGGTGGATCCATATGTGGTTTGTGAAATGAACACACATGCAATGACTCTAGTGCTAGTTTCATGAAAAGAAAACACATGAAGTGACTCTGGTGATTCCATATCTGGTTTGTGAAATGAACACACATGCAATGACTCTGGTGGATCCATATGTGGTTTGTGAAAAGAACACAGATGCAATGACTCTAGTGTTGGTTGATGAAAAGAACATACATGCAATGACTCTAGTGCTAGTTTCATGAAAAGGACACACATGCAGTGACTCTGGTGAATCCATATGTGGTTTGTGAAATGAACACACATGCAATGACATTTGTGGATCCATGACATTTGTGCAATGACATTTGTGAAATGAACACACATGCAATGACACATGTAATGAATCTGGTGTTGGTTTGGTGATAAGAACACACATGCAATGACTCTGGTGGATCCATATGTGGTTTGTGAAAATAACACACATGCAATAACTCTGGTGGATCCATATGTGGTTTGTGAAAAGAACACACATGCAATGACTCTAGTGCTGGTTTCATGAAAAGAACACACATGCAATGACATTGGTGGATCCATATGTGGTTTGTGAAAAGAACACACATGCAATGACTCTAGTGCTGGTTTAGTGATAAGAACACACATGCAATGACTCCAGTGGATCCATATGTGGTTCATGAAAAGAACACACATGTAATGACTCGGGTGGATCCGTATGTGGTTTGTGAAAAGTACACACATGCAGTAAGTCTAGTGCTAGTTTCATGAAAAGAACACACATGCAATGACTCTGGTGGATCCATATGTGGTTTGTGAAATGAACACACATACAATGACTCTGGTGGATCCATGGGTTTCATGAAAAGAACACACATGCAATGGCTCTGGTGTTGGTTTAGTGATAAGAACACACATGAAATGACTCTGGTGGATCCAGATGTGGTTTGTGAAAAGATAACACATGCAATGACTCTGGTGGATCCATATGTGGTTTGAGAAATGAACACACATGCAATGACTCTAGTGCTAGTTTCATGAAAAGAACACACATGAAGTGACTCTGGTGGATCCATATCTAGTTTGTGAAATGAACACACATGCAATGACTCTAGTGGATACATATGTGGTTTGTGAAAATTAAACACATGTAATGACTCTAGTGTTGGTTTAGAGATAAGAACACACATGCAATAAATCTAGTCGGTCCATATGTGGTTCATGATAGGAACACACATGCAATGACTCTAGTGGATCCATATGTGGTTTGTGGAAAAGAACACACATGCAATAACTCTGGTGGTTCCATATGTGGTTTGTGAAAAGAACACACATGCAATGACTCGGGTGGATCGATATGTCATTTGTGAAAAGAACACACATGCAATGACTCTAGTGTTGGTTTCATGAAAAGAACACACATGCAATGACATTGGTGGGTCCATATGTGGTTTGTGAAAACAACACGCATGCAATGACTCTGGTGGATCCATATGTGGTTTGTGAAAAGAACACACATGCAATGACTCTAGTGCTAGTTAGATGAAAAGAACACACATGAAGTGACTCTGGCGGATCCATATGTGGTTTGTGAAATGAACGCACATGCAATGACATTGGTGGGTCCATATGTGGTTTGTGAAAAGAACACACATGCAAGGACTCTGGTGGATCGATATGTTGTTTGTGAAAAGAACACACATGTAAGGACTCTAGTGCTGGTTTCATGAAAAGAACACACATGCAATGACATTGGTGGGTCCATATGTGGTTTGTGAAAACAACACACATGCAATGTCTCTGGTGGATCCATACGTGGTTTGTGAAATGAACACACATGCAATGACTCTAGTGCTAGTTTCATGAAAAGAACACACATGCAGTGACTCTGGTGGATCCATATTTGGTTTGTGAAATGAACACACATGCAATGACTCTAGTGGATCCATATGTGGTTTGTGAAAATTAAACACATGTAATGACTCTAGTGCTGGTTTAGAGATAAGAACACACATGCAATAAATCTAGTGGGTCCATATGTGGTTCATGATACGAACACACATGCAATGACTCCGGTGGATCCTTATGTGGTTTGTGGAAAAGAACACACATGCAATGACTCTGGTGGATCCATATGTGGTTTGTGAAAAGAACACACATGCAATAACTCTGGTGGATCGATATGTCGTTTGTGAAAAGAACACACATGCAATGACTCTAGTGCTGGTTTCATGAAAAGAACACACATGCAATGACATTGGTGGATCCATATGTGGTTTGTGAAAAGAACACGCATGCAATAACTCTAGTGGATCCATATATGGTTTGTGAAATGAACACACATGCAATGACTCTAGTGCTAGTTTCATGAAAAGAACACACATGCAATGACTCTAATGGATCCATATGTGGTTTGTGAAAAGAACACACATGCAATGCCTCTAGTGCTGGTTTAGAGATAAGAAGACCCATGCAATAACTCTAGTGGATCCATATGTGGTTCATGATAAGAACACAGATGCAATGACTCTGGTGGATCCATATGTGGTTTCTGGAAAAAGAACACACATGCAATGACTCTGGTGGATCCAGATGTGGTTTGTGAAAAGAACACACATGCAATGACTCTGGTGGATCCATATGTGGTTTGAGAAATGAACACACATGCAAGGACTCTGGTGCTGGTTTCATGAAAAGAACACACATGCAATGACATTGGTGGGTCCATATGTGGTTTCTGAAAACAACACGCATGCAATGACTCTGGTGGATCTATATGTGTTTGTGAAATGAACATACATGCAATGACTCTAGTGCTAGTTTCATGAAAAGAACACACATGAAGTGACTCTAGTGGATCCATATCTAGTTTGTGAAATGAACACACATGCAATGACTCTAGTGGATCCATATGTGGTTTGTGAAAAGAAAACACATGCAATGACTCTAGTGCTGGTTTAGAGATAAGAACACACATGCAATAACTCTAGTGGGTCCATATGTGGTTCATGATACGACCACACATGCAATGACTCTGGTGATCCATATGTAGTTTGTGGAAAAGAACACACATGCAATGACTCTGGTGGATCCATATGTGGTTTGTGAAAAGAACACACATGCAATGACTCTGGTGGATCCATATGTCTTTTGTGAAAAGAACACACATGCAATGACTCTAGTGCTGGTTTCATGAAAAGAACACACATCCAATGACATTGGTGGATCCATATGTGGTTTGTGAAAAGAACACGCATGCAATAACTCTGGTGGATCCATATGTGGTTTGTGAAATGAACACACATGCAATGACTCTAGTGCTAGTTTCATGAAAAGAACACACATGAAGTGGCTCTGGTGGATCCATATCTGGTTTGTGAAATGAACACACATGCAATGAATCTAGTGGATCCATATGTGGTTTGTGAAAAGAAAACACATGCAATGACTCTAGTGCTGGTTTAGAGATAAGAACACACATGCAATAACTCTAGTGGGTCCATATGTGGTTCATGATATGAACACACATGCAATGACTCTGGTGGATCCATATGTGGTTTGTGGAAAAGAACACACATGCAATGACTCTGGTGGATCCATATGTGGTTTGTGAAAAGAACACACATGCAATGACTCTGGTGGATCCATATGTCGTTTGTGAAAAGAACACACATGCAATGACTCTAGTGCTGGTTTCATGAAAAGAACACACATGCAATGACATTGGTGGATCCATATGTGGTTTGTGAAAAGAACACGCATGCAATAACTCTGGTGGATCCATATGTGGTTTGTGAAATGAACACACATGCAATGACTCTAGTGCTAGTTTCATGAAAAGAACACACATGTAGTGACTCTGGTGGATCCATATGAGGTTTGTGAAATGAACTCACATGCAATGACTCTAGTGGATCCATATGTGGTTTGTGAAAAGAACACACATGCAATGCCTCTAGTGCTGGTTTAGAGATAAGAACACACATGCAATAACTCTAGTGGATCCATATGTGGTTCATGATAAGAACACACATGCAATGACTCTGGTGGATCCATATGTGGTTTCTGGAAAAGAACACACATGCAATGACTCTGGTGGATCCATATGTGGTTTCTGGAAAAGAACACACATGCAATGACTCTGGTGGATCCATATGTGGTTTGTGAAAAGAACACACATGCAATGACTCTGGTGGATCCATATGTGGTTCGTGAAAAGAACACACATGCAATGACTCTAGTGCTAGTTTCATGAAAAGAATACAGATGCAATGACTCTAGTGCTAGTTTCATGAAAAGAACACACATGCAATGACTCTGGTGGATCCATATGTGGTTTGTGAAAAGAACACACATGCAATGACTCTAGTGCTAGTTTCATCAAAAGAACACACATGCAATGAATCTGGTGGATCCATATGTGGTTTGTGAAATGAACACACATGCAATGACTCTAGTGCTAGTTTCATGAAAAGAACACACATGTAATGACTCTGGTGGATCCATATGTGGTTTGTGGAATTTTAACACCCCAAAACTTTTAATCATGATTATCAAATACTAATCACCCAATTTAGGGTTAACAAAAACTTTTATTAATAAAATGAATATGAATGCATGTGTGTTTTGGATTAGTGTAGAATTTATTGAAATTGCCATGCTTGATTGCTACAAATGATGTGAAATGGTTTAAAGATGAATGCTACATCATCTAGGCCAATTACAAACAAAATCAAAAGAAAAAGCAATCAAATATGAATAAATAAAGCAAATGGTCTTTTGACCAAAGTTAACCACTAGGTCACTTTGTGTGTTCCTAGAAGAGAATTTTAACAAAAACATTTCCATTTCTATTCACCCCTTGCTAGACCAAGTAAAAGTGTATCAAGGCCCACTTTACAAACTTACAAAAACATTTTCCAAATCAATTAAATGTACAGTTAAAAATTGAATCTAGTTCATATGTGAAGATCACACTTTTCAAAAACCTATGAAACCACTTCCACTTGACCTCTCCAAGCAAACATAGATACTCAAGCTTAAGTTAAGATCACTCAAAAACTTTCATTCAAAAATTCCAAAGTAAAATTCTATCGGCCATTTCCACAAACACCTGGCCTGCACTAAACTAACACTAGCCTAACTTCACTGTTTCCATAGTAATTCTTGACCATTTGGTCTCCCCTTAACTTCCTTGTCCCCTCTAGTGTCGAGTAGCACCGAGACCAAGCCTCCTCTTTGCCGTGTGCACAGTAGAGCGCCGCCCGTTTTTGGTCATCTCCGGCCGACAGTGGGCAGCACGCTAGGAGCCTCATCGCCCTCGCCCATGACGCGCACCAGACACGCCTCGGTCCACCGCATCTCCTGTCCAAGCCTCGACCCCAGCCGAGCCCTGGACCACCCTAGCTACGCCGCGCCTTCTCACTGCGGGCTGAAAAGCCAGCTCGCCAAGGCTGTCGCCTCAGCCCGCCGTGCCTCACCACTGCCTCGTGTGCACTAGCTCGCCATGATCACCCCAACCCCGTAGACAACCCCGTTTGTCGCCGAGCGACCCACTGCTGCCGCACGCCGTCGCAAACACCTCCGCGTCCGCGTGGAGCACCGCACGCTCCCGACCAAACCACACCGCCCATGCCTCGCTGTTACTCCAGTGAGAACCTCTAGGGAACCACGCACCATCCACTAACCTCCGCCATGTCGATAGCAGCCTGTAGCATCATCGCCGACGAAGCCAAGGCCCGCACTGCTCGGTCCCTCGCCAGTATAAAAGGAGGCCTCCCTTGCCTCATTTCTCCACACCCTGGCACTCACCACTCCCCACTGATCCTCCCTCGTCTTTCCCGGAGCAAGGAGAGCGCTCTCTTGCCGGAATTTGGCCGGAGCCCGCCGCTACTGGAGGAGAAGGGCACCGTCGATTTCGACCACCCGAAGACCTGCCGTGACCGCGCCTCGAACCACCGTCGTCTACCACGTCGATCGCCCCCGTCGCCGACCCTAGCTGGAGCCTAGGTGAGCCTAGCCAGACCCCCATCACCGCTCTAGGTTATTTTGCTCGCTGGAGTAGTTCGTTGTCGATGACAACTCCCAGCCGTTGGATTAGAATTAGATCGCACGACTCAGATTGGCCGATACCGTTTCATTTAGTTAGGCTCGTTGACGAGTGGACCCCCTCTGTCAGCAGACCGCTGCGCTGTGCAGTTGGGCCAGCCCATTTAGCTTTCCCGCCCAGCCCAGGAAATTCAAATATTGATTTTCCAATTTAGTTTAAACTAGTTTCTGTCCCTAGATTCAAAAATCAATTCAGAGAGGTTCACTAAACCAAATTGTATGATTCCAATTTTCTTAGAAAGATATTTAAATTTTCTATCCAAGCCCATTGGATTTAAATCAATTGGAATTAGAGGTAATCTTTAGTAAAAATATTAAGACAGAGACTTTGGCAACTTCAAACATTTTTCAAAAATCAACCATAATAGCTTTTGAGTTGATTCCAACTCTCAAAAATCAAATTTGATAAGATCTATCTGAATATGTAAAAATATTTAGGTTTGCATGCAGTGACATTGGACTAGTACATAAAGGATGCTATTAGTGCATTTCTAGTCACTTTAAATCTATTAAATAATAATCTTAAACTTTATAAAATGTGACCGACCCCTTTAAATCACATTCCCATGTATTAAAATATGTGGTGATGACATGTGTCAACATGATCCCATATTTTAATTGGAGAATATTAAATCTTAATTAATTTCAATGAGTACAAATTACTTTTCTCAAATAAGATAAATAAAACTAGTCCTTTGTTTCATGTGATGATTGTGATGATGCTAGATCATCAAGTGTGAGCCTTAGTGTGCTAATTAGAGCTAGTTAAGTATTGTTTGGTGATTGTGTACCCCGTATTTATTTATAGACGATAGTACCGACCCAAGCTTCGAGGAGGAGGAGTTCTACCCAGAAGAAGATGAGGAAAACTTCAACCACTACTCTACTCAAGGCAAGCCTAACACTACAAGTTAACCATGCAAGCTTTAACCCAAGCAAAATGCATTAGGTATGCTTTGGTTATATACCTTGATTTATACCAATCCCAAGTGTTACTTCCAAGCTTTACTCTTTTACTTTACCAAAGTTCTTTACTTTTAGTTAGTGATTTGTGAGTGCTAGACAAGTAGTATAGATAGTATAAAGAGTATAAAACTAGGCCTATACTTAGATGTTATTCTAAGGCATGAAATTGAAGATTAGCACCCCTCATTAGTGAACAATCTTAACTTAGTGGCTAGTGCTAAGCATAAAACTTGATCACTTTAGATGGGAATACTTGGTGAAAATGATTATGAAAACCTTGGAATGATGATTCATTCTATTGAAATGTTTGGACATGTGTTGACAAACACAAATGGATTTAATGATGAAAATGTTGAGGCATGAGTCTTAGCCCTTTATAAAAACTGATGGTTGGGTTCGGATGCGATACCATTCCAATATTACCGTACAACCACAATACCTTAATTGGGTAAGGCTTAGCCAGAAATTTATATGCATTAGTATGGTTTCCCTCGCAGAAGAGATTTGAGATGAGGCTACCTTGTGAGTGTGAATTGTCCACCTATGTAGTGCCCAGGATGGCAGATGGCCATGGCTGGGAGGCCAAGCTCATAGGGGAGGTGCCTATACTAGAGTGTGTAATT
The DNA here is from genome assembly GCA_023614405.1 of Avena insularis. NCBI lineage: Eukaryota > Viridiplantae > Streptophyta > Magnoliopsida > Poales > Poaceae > Avena > Avena insularis. Next base: position 116,637,389 of record CM042692.1, read on the forward strand.
GAAAGGTTATGATTGATTATCCGAATACTAAGTATGATGATTCAGGGTTATCCCTGATGGATGTATTGAATTTTGTGGTGAAAGTGTACCACCTCTGCAGAGTGTCAAACTATTCGAATAGCCGCGTCCGTGGTCATGGACAGTTGGAGTGGCCATACTGTTCCGTCGTCAGATGTTTTCAAAAATGACTTGTGAAGTGAACTATGACTTTGACTTGACCACAACATGGTTGTGAATATGAAAACTAGGTTCCCACTTAAGTGATTTAGAACATTTACTTAGTTTTCTTTACTTCTAAACTTTGCTTAGATTAAACCTGCCTTTTTGTAAATAAACCTAGAGCTTAAGATTTCCTACTAGAACTACCTTAGTTGTTAGTGTTAGTTTGCGAGTAATTAAAGAGTACTCATGGCTTTGTCCCTGGCTATTCACGTGGCCAGACTATGAGGAGGACTATCAGGAAGATGGACAGTAGGACGTCTATGACAACTAGGATCATCTCCCATCGTCAGCATTGCCTGTGACCCTGATGATGGAGCCCACTACCACGTTATTATTCCGCTGCTTGTTTGTATTAAGACTGGATCATGAGATCCTTTATTTGTGTAAGACCTTATTATGGTTTGTATTAAGACTCGATTATGGTTTGTACCCTGATGATGTACTGTGATATCCAATCTGTTATGTCTTGCAAAAATGGTAATCCTGGGATTGCGATGTATGGCATAACAGGCATCTGGGATTAAAAACCGGGTGTTAACAAGTTGGTATCAGAGCCATCCTGACCATAGGAGACCCTAGTTAGAATGGACGTCCGAACAAAACCTTAGTTTCAAAACAAAAGAAGTTAGTATTTATGAAAACCTATTCCCACTCTTATCCTTGATTCTTTCAAAAAAATACATGTTCCTCAAAAAAAAATCTTGCTTCCCTACATAAAAATTTGACACACTTGATCACTTCACTAACTTACTCATCCTAATTTCTTATAGATGGAAGTTCAGTATTGCAAGTTCTAACAGTTGGGCAACAGAGGCTAGCTGATCTTTGAGAGGGATTTAGATGCACTGTCTGAGTACCTTGAGCGCCCGCATCCAGAATTATCCAGGGCATAACTCAACAATCACGTAGGAGGAGATCTACAATGGATGATAGTTACAGATCTCAGAGGCAGAATGGAAGCACCTACTTCTGAGAAGATTCAATTCACCTTGCGAGAGAACAACTGGCTAGATGGATTAGCCAGGGCTATGCATGAAGCTCTTGCCCGTCTATGTGGGCAAAACATCAACTTGATCTAGGGAACTCGCTTTGCTCACTTCGCAACGCGTGATTTTATGGGAATGCCATTGGAGATTCCAAGTCACCCAGAGTTGAAGCGCTAGGTGGAAAATCTTGACTTCATGTTGTATGATAGGCAGAAGGAATTGGACAATGCCCGAGCCTACGCCAACCACAACCTTGTTATTGCTGTCAAGAAGGAACAGACTATCGCCATGCTAGTCAAGGATCGCCAATCACTTTGTCGTCAACACGAGAAGAAGGATCGCACCATCGATCGTCTTCACAAGAAGGTGTCCACTCTCGATAAGACCATCCATAAACAAGAAGTCCAGATTGAAGCAAAGGAAGAGGAGGAAGGTGAAGATATCCAGGGAGATCTTCACTCTTACCTAAGTGATGACAATGACTACCTTGAGGATGATGCCTTGGATTTCTCTACCGATGATGATGATTCCGACTTCATTGATGATGAGTAGATGCACTTGATCACTACCATGGGAATGAGTTGTATCTGTCCCACTGTATCCTAGTTTCACAGAATGGTTCTTAAAACCATCTCTTTTCCATTTGTGTTGTGGTGTGTGTTGTATTATGTGCTTTGAATGAATGAATGAATGAGAAGAAGAAGTTAGTTTGCAAAACCTGAGTCAAACTCAAAGTTTAAAGCTTTTGAAAACAAAACCATGAACCTTAGAAATTCCCTCTTATCTCATTATCTATCTCAATCTTCAGACGACTCATGGAAACCCCGGAGGAAGAAGCTCATCTCAGGACCCAATGCTGCAGATTCTGTAGATGCTAGTTTTCGACCGTGAAACTAGTAGAGCCGAACGCCAAGCCAACCTAGCCACTCTTCAATAGATAGCTCAGATGGCCCACAATAATCAAGGCCATGGAAATCAGGATCACCATGGATCCAAGCTGAAGAACTTTCAGAATACCAATCCTCCTATCTTCAACAAATCTGAGGATCCCTTAGATGTTGATGACTGGGTGCAAACCATGGCGAACAATCTAGAGGTCGTAGGAGTTGAAGCCAATGAGAAAGTATTGTTTGCCACCCATTATCTGGCAGGATATGCAAGAGCCTGGTGGAATAGCACCCGTACCATGAATGACAGTCAGATGATGACTTGGGAAGCATTCAAGATCAAGTTCAGCCGCACCCATGTGCCACAAGGTTTAGTCACCAGAATGTGAGGTGAGTTCGGAGAACGGAAGCAAGGAAGGATGACGGTAGTTGAATACCATGACAAATTTCTGTCCCTAGCTAGATATGCCCCTGATGAGATCAACACTGAAGCCAAGAAGAAGGAAAGGTTACTGAATGGATTACATGATGAGATGCAAACTGTGTTAGTCAACATCCGTTTTGGAGATCTAGAACAGCTTGTAGACTCTGCCATCCAGATGGAAGGGAAGATCAACCAAGCCAATGACAGCCGCAAGCGTAGGATGATGCACCAGACTGGGTCCCAGAATACCCAGAAGTATCGCCCCAACCCATCTGCATGATATGCCCCAAGAAACAACAGACCCCCAATGTCCCGTCCAAGATATCCCAATCGTAGCGGAGGAAACTTGAAGTCTGGAGGAAACCACAACAACAACCCCGGCAACTACAACAACTTCAACCGTGCACCACCCAAGTCCAACAACAACAACAGCAATACTGCCCCAAGGACTAGAAGCAATGTTTTGCCTGATGTAGCCAAAGACAAGTCCCAGATCACTTGCTTTGAGTGTGGAGTCAAGGGTCACTACTCTAACGAGTGTCCCAAGAAGATTGCAGCAGCCCCCATTGTGAATGCCCCACTCACCGGCAATTACGCAGTTCATCCTAGAAGGAGATTTTCCCAGGGAATTCGCTCAACCGCAACGGCCGTCTGTTCCACATGAATGCTGAATAAGCTTAGGAAGCGCCTGATGTCGTGCTTGGTATGTTTTCTGTTAACTTAGTACTTGCAAGAGTGTTTTTTGATTCTGGAGTATCGCACTCGTTTGTTACAGAAGAATTTGCATGCACAAGTAAGATTCAACCAACAAAATTGAAGCATGTTATGATAGTTCAAATACCTGGTTCAACCACCAAAGCTAGAAAATTTTGCAAGGTTGTACCTATCAGAATCCATGGAATAGATTTTTATGCCAATCTAATAGTACTTGGAACCAAAGGTTTGAAAGTAGTACTAGGAATGGATTGAATGTCAAAACATAAAGGATTAATCGACTGTGCCAAGAAATCCTTAACCATGACCATTAGCTCTGGAGTATCAGTAGAGCATGTATTAGAGACCTTTCCCCATCAGTTCAAATGCAACAAGAGTCTAGCCCAACCAACCATAGACCAAGTGAGAGTAGTCTGTGAATACCCCGACATATTCCAAGATGAATTGCCCGGTATGCGCCCAGATCGGGATATCAAGTTCATTATTTAACTAATTCCTGGAACTGGACCCATAGCTCGGAGACCTTATAGTATGAACCCATCTAAGTTAGTGGAGCTGAAGAAGCAACTTGATGCTATGCTGGATAAAGGTCTGATTCAACCAAGCGCATCGCCATGGAGATCGCCTGTTCTGTTTGTGGATAAGAAAGATGGAGGTAACCGTTTATGTACCGATTACTGGAAGCTAAATGATGTCACCATCAAGGACAAGTACCCACTACCAAAGATAGAGGATCTGTTTGATCAGTTGACTAGTGCCAGAGTGTTTTCTAAGATTGATCTTAGAACTGGTTATCATCAACTCAAAATTCGTGCAACGTATATTCCAAAGGCCGCCTTTACCACCAGATATGGATTGTATGAGTATACGGTCATGTCTTTTGGATTAACCAATGCCCCCGCTTATTTCATGAATCTCATGAATAAGATTTTTATGAACTTTCTGGATAAGTTTGTCATTGTTTTTATCGATGATATTCTAATCTATTCCAAGTGAGAAGAAGACCATGAGCTACATCTGAGAACCATCCTTGAAAGGCTTAGAGAGCATCGGTTGTATGCCAAGTTTAGCAAATGTGAGTTCTAGCTGAAGGAAGTAGGATTCCTCAGACATATTGTGTCGGTAGGAGGAGTCCCTGTTGATCCCGCCAAGATCAGATATGTTGAAGAATGGAAAGCCCCAACCACTCAAACCCAAGTCCGTGCATTTCTCGGATTAGCAGGATATTACCGCAAGTTTGTTGAAGGATTTTCGAGCATCGCAAGATCAATGACCCAGTTGTTGAAGAAAGATAAGAAGTTTGAATGGACCGACAAATGTGAAGCAAGTTTCCAAGAGCTCAAGAAGAGATTGATTTTAGCCCCAATCTTGATTATGCCAGATATCAAGAAACCTTTTGATCTGTATTGCATCCAAGATTGGTCCCGGATGTGTGTTGATGCAAGAAGGCAAAGTCATAGCATATTTGTCCCGACAACTGAAGCAGCATGAGTAAAACTACCCTACCCATGATCTTGAACTAGCAGTCGTAGTGTTAGCATTTAAGACATGGCGTCATTACCTTATGGGTAACCGCTGTGAGATTTATTCAGATCACAAGAGTCTGGAGTATAGTTTGACCCAAAAGGAGTTGTATATGAGGCAAAGGAGATGGATAGAGTTAATCAAGGATGATGACCTTGACATTCACTATCACCCCGGCAAAGCTAATGTGGTAGCGGATGCTCTTAGCAGATTGCCGTGTAGATTAAACACCATGATCAAACAAGCCTAGCCTAGTTTGCATGAAGAGTTGGAGCAGTTTAGAACGGAGCTTGTTAGCAAAGGATTTTTATCTAGCATTGAACTTCAACCCACGTTAATCAGTTAGATCAAGGAAGCCCAGAAAGGAAATGAGAGTATCGACGGAATCAAACATCGTATTGGTCTAGGAAAGGTACCTAGATTCATCGAAGATGAAGAAGGAGTTATGTGGTACAAAAGACGTATCTATGTGCCAGCAGATTCTGAGCTGAAACAAGTTATCATGCAGGAAGCTCATGATACTCTTTATTCTATCCACCCCAGAGGAACAAAGATGTATCAGGATTTGAAGGAGCAATTTTGGTGGCACAAGATGAAGAGATAAATTTGAAGCTACATAGCCAAGTGTGATATCTGTCAAAGAGTCAAAGCGGAACATCAGAGACCCGCAGGACTTTGGCAACCATTGCAGATTCATGAATGAAAATAGGATTCCATCGGAATGGACTTTATCACCTGTTTGCCTACTTCTAGTACGGGAAATGACTCTATCTGGGTCATAGTTGATAGACTGTCCAAGCCCCTTTTATACCTGTCAAGACTACCTACCAGAGTTCGAACTAGCAGAGTTGTATATTGCTAGAATCTTCAGTTTGCATGGAACCCCCAAGACCATAGTATCGGATCGAGGAACCCAGTTTACCTCAAGATTTTGGCAGAAAGTCCAAGAAGAATTAGGAACCAAATTGAATTTCAGCACAGCTTATCACCCGCAGACAGATGGATAGACTGAAAGAGTCAACCAAATCTTAGAAGATATGTCGAGAGCTTGTGTGCTAGAGTATGGGTCAAAATGGGAAGATTGTCTGCCTTTCGCAGAATTCTCATACAAAACAGTTATCAAGCCAGTTTGCAAATGGCCCCATTTGAATTTCTGTATGGAAGAAAGTGTCATACCCCTTTGAATTGGTCGCAAGTAGGAGAGAGTCAAATTTTCGGACCCGACATCCTACGGGAAGCCAAAGTGAAGGTTTACAAAGTCCATGAGCACCTCAAGAATGCCCAATCCAGGAAGAAGAGTTATGCCGATAAGAGACATAGAGACCTGACCTTCAATGTCGAAGATTTTGTGTATCTCAAGGTGTCGCCTTTGAAGGGAATGCAACATTCTCAGCTGAAAGGAAAGTTAGCCCCCAGATATATTGGACCCTTCAAGATTTTGAATCGCAGAGGAGAAGTATCATATTAACTAGAACTGCTAGAGGAGATGTCAGCCATCCATAATGTGTTCCATATCTCGTTACTTTGCAAATGCTTGGAAGTTCCGGAGAAGACTGAAGTGTTCAAGAACATCGATCACCGAGCCATCAATATCAAAAAGGATTTGAGTATCGGGAAGTGCCCATCCATATTTTGGAAGAAGCCTTCAGAACCACCAGGACCGAGAGTATCAAGTTTCTCAAGATCTAATGGAGCAACCATAACAAAGAAGAAGCTACCTGGGAGAGAGAATATTACATTAGGACTGTGTTTCGGATCTCTTTAGTTCCTAGTTTTTCTTAAATCTCGGGACGAGATTTTGTTTAAGGACGGAAGATTTGTAACACCCCAAAACTTTCAATCAAGATTATCAAATACTAATCACCCAATTTAGGGTTAACAAAAACTTTTATTAATAAAATGAATATGAATGCATGTGTGTTTTGCATTAGTGTAGAGTTGATTTAAATTGCCATGCTTGATTGCTACAAATGATGTGAAATGGTTTAAAGATTAATGCTACATCATCTAGGCCAATTACAAACAAAATCAAAAGAAAAAGCAATCAAATATGAATAAATAAAGCAAATGGTCTTTTTGACCAAAGTTAACCACTAGGTCACTTTGTGTGTTCCTAGAAGAGAAATTTTAACAGAAACATTTCTATTTCTTTTCACCCCTTGCTAGAACAAGTAAAAGTGTATCAAGGCCCACTTTACAAACATATAAAAACATTTTCCAAATCAATTAAATGGACAGTTAAAAATTGAATCTAGTTCATATGTGAAGATCACACTTTCTCAAAAACCTATCAAACCACTTCCACTTGACCTCTCCAAGCAAACATAGATACTCAACCTTAAGTTAAGATCACTCAAAAAATTTCATTCAAAAATTCGAAAGTAAAATTCTTTCAGCCATTTCCACAAACACCTAGCCTGCACTAAACTAACTCTAGCCTAACTTCACTGTTTCCACAGTTATTCTCGACCATTTGGTCTACCTTAACTTCCTTGTCCCCTCTAGTGTCGAAAGCAAGACCTGCACCAAGCCCCCTCTTTGCCGTGTGCACAGTGGAGCGCCGCCCGTTTTTGGTCATCGCCGGCCGATAGTGGGCAGCACGCCAAGAGCCTCACCGCCATCGCCCACGACACACACCAGACACGCCTCAGTCCGTCGCCACCCCCTGTCCAAGCCACGACCCCAACCGAGCCCTGGACCACCCTAGCTATGCCGCGCCCACCGTCTCTACACCATGCCTATAGCGAGCCAGCTCGCCGTGCCCGACCAGCTCGCCAGCCGCGCCACCCCGCCTCGTGTGCACTAGCTCGCCATGATCACCCCAACCTCACAGACAACCGTCGCCACATGACTCAAGAAATGCGTGACGCGTCAGAACACCTTTGGGTTCCGCGAAGCCGCACGCCTCGACCAAACCACACCTCCCCACACCTCGCCATTACACCCGTGAGAACCGCCAGAACGACGACCATCATCCTTTCGCCACGCCGATAGCATCCTATAGCATCGCCACCGCACTGCTCGATCCCTCGATGTAGTATAAAAGGAGGCCGCCCCTGCCTCATTTATCCACACCCCAACACTCACCACTCCCCACTGATCCTCCCTCATCCCTCCCCGTAGCAAGGCAAGCTCTCTCTCGCCGGAATTTGGCCGGAGCCTGCCGCTGTTGGAGGAGAAGGGCATCGTCGATTTCGACCACCCCCAGACCTGTCGGGCCCGCGCCTCAAACTGCCGACGTCTACCACGCCGACGCCTCGTCGCCGACCTAGCCGGAGCCTGTGAGCCTAGCTAGACCCCACCGCCGCATAGGTCATTTTCCTCGCCAGAGTAGTTCGTCGTCGACGACGACTCCCAGCTGTTGGATTAGAATTAGATCACACCGCTCAGATTGGACAATACCCTTTCATTTAGTTAGTCTCGCTGACGAGTAGACCCTTGTCGGAAGCTTCGCTGTGTAGTGCAGTTGGCTGGCCTGCTTAGCTTCCCAAGCTCAAGAATTCAAATATTGATTTTCCAATTTTAGTTTAAACTAGTTTCTATCCCTAGATTCAAAAATCAATTCAGAGAGTTTCACTAAACCAAATTGCATGATTCCAATTTTGTTAGAAAGATATTTAAATTATCTATCCAAGGCCGTTGGATTTAAATCAATTGGAGTTAGAGGTAATCTTTTGTAAAAATACTAAGACAGAGACTTTTGCAACTTCAAACATTTTTCAAAAATCAACCATAATAGGTTTTGAGTTGATTCCAACTCTCAAAAATCACATTTGATAAGATCTATCTGAATATGTAAATATATTTAGGTTTGCATGCAGCAAAATTGGACTAGTACCAAAAGAATGCTATTAGGTCATTTCTAGTCACTTTAAATCTATTAAATAATAATCTTAAACTTTATAAAATGTGACCAACCCCTTTAAATCACATTCCCATGTATTAAAATATGTGGTGATGACATGTGTCAACATGATCCCATATTTTAATTGGAGAATATTAAATCTTAATTAATTTCAATGAGTACAAATTACTTTTCTCAAAAGATAAATAAAACTAGTCCTTTGTTTCATGTGATGATTGTGATGATGCTAGATCATCAAGTGTGAGCCTTAGTGTGATAATTAGAGCTAGTTAAGTACTGTTTGGTGATTTTGTTCCCCGTATTTATTTATAGACGATAGTACCAACCCAAGCTACGAGGAGGAGGAGTTCTACCCAGAAGAAGAGGAGGAAAACTTCAACCACTTCTCTACTCAAGGCAAGCCTAACACTACAAGTTAACCATGCAAGCTTTAACCCAAGCAAAATGCATTAGGCATGATTTTGTTATATACCTTGATTTATACCAATACCAAGTGTTACTTGCAAGATTTACTCTTTTACTTTACCAAAGGTCTTTACTTTTAGTTAGTGCTTTGTGAGTATTGGAAAAGTAGTATAGATAGCATAAAGATTATAAAACTAGGCCTATACTTAGATGTCATTCTAAGGGATGAGATTGAAGATTAGCACCCCTCATTAGTGAACACTCTTAACTTAGTGGCTAGTGCTAAGCATAAAACTTGATCACTTTAGATGGGAATACTTGGTGAAAATGATTATGAAAACCTTGGAATGATGATTCATTCTATTGAAATGTTTGGACATGTGTTGAGAAACACAAATGGATTTGATGATGAAAATGTTGAGGCATGAGCCTTAGCCCTTTATAAAAACTGATGGTTGGGTTTGGATGCGATATCATTCCAATATTACCGTACAACCACAATACCTGAATTGGGTAAGGCTTAGCCGGAAATTTATATGCATTAGTATGGGTTCCATCGCGGAAGAGGTTTGAGCTGAGGCTACCTCGTGAGTGTGAATTGTCCACCTATGCAAAGGTTTCAGATGGCAGATGGCCATGGCTGGGAGGCCAAGCTCATAGGGGAGGTGCCTATACGAGAGTGTGTAATTGGAAGGATAAGATTGATTATCCGCATACTAAGTATGATGATTCAGGGTTATCCCTGATGGATGTATCGAATTTTGTGGTGAAAGTGTACCACCTCTGCAGAGTGTCAGACTATTCGAATAGCCACGTCCGCGGTCATGGACAGTTGGAGTGGCCGTACTGTTCCGTCGTCAGATGTTTTCCAAAATGACTTCTGAAGTGAACTATGACTTTGACTTGACCACAACATGGTTGTGAATATGAAAACTAGGTTCCCACTTAAGTGATTTAGAACATTTACTTAGTTTTCTTTACTTCTAAACTCGGTTTAGATTAAACCTAACTTTTTGCAAATAAACTTAGATCTTAAGATTTCCTACTAGAACTACCTTACTTGTTAGTGATAGTTTGCGAGTACTTAAAGAGTACTCATGGCTTTGTCCCCTGCCATTCCGTGGCGCATCTATGAGGAGGACTATTAGGAAGATGGATGCAGGACGCTCATTTACAACTAGGATCATCTCCCATCGCCAAAGATTGCTCGTGACCTCAAGATGAAGCCCACTACCACGCTTATTATTCGATTGCTTGTCTGTATTAACACTGGATCATGAGATCCTTTATTTGTGTAATACCTATTATGGTTTGTAATGGATGATGTACTGTGATATCCAATATATTATGTCTCACAAAAATGGTAATCCCGGGATTGCGATTTATGGCATAACAGGTTCGGGATTAAAATCCGGTGTTGATGTAAATGAACACACATACAATGACATTGGTGGATCCATGTGATTCACGAAAAGAACACACATGCAATGACTCTGGTGTTGGTTTGTGAAAAGAACACACATGCAATGACATTGGTGGATCCATGTGGTCTGTGAAAAGAACACACATGCAATTACTCTGGTGGATCCATATGGTTCATGAAAAGAACACACATGTAGTGACTCAGGATCCATATGTGGTTCATGAAAAGAACACACATGCAATGACTCTGGTGTTGGTTTAGTGATAAGAACACACATGCAATGACTCTAGTGTTGGTTTGTGAAAAGAACACACATGCAATGACATTGGTGGATCCATGTGGTTTGTGGAAATAAACACACATGCAATGACTCTGGTGGATCCATATGTGCATCATGAAAGAACACACATGCAATGACTCTAGTGGATCCCTATGTGGTTTGTGAAAATAACACACATGCAATGACTCTAGTGCAGGTTTAGTGATAAGAACACACATGCAACGACTCTAGTGGATCCATATGTGGTTCATGAAAACAACACATATGCAATGACTCAGGTGGATCCATATGTGGTTTGTGAAAAGAACACACATGCAATGACTCTAGTGCTAGTTTCATGAAAAGAACACACATGCAATGACTCAGGTGGATCCATATCTGGTTTGTGAAATGAACACACATGCAATGACATTTGTGGATACATGGGTTTCATGAAAAGAACACACATGCAATGACTCTGGTGTTGGTTTAGTGATAAGAACACACATGCAATGACTCTGGTGGATCCATATGTGGTTTGTGAAAAGAACACACATGCAATGACTCTGGTGGATCCATATGTGGTTTGTGAAAAGAACACACATGCAATGACTCTAGTGTTGGTTTATGAAAAGAACACACATGCAATGACATTGGTGGATCCATATGTGGTTTGTGAAAAGAATATGCATGTAATGACTCTGGTGGATCCATATGTGGTTTGTGAAATGAACACACATGCAATGGCTCTAGTGCTAGTTTCATGAAAAGAACACATATGCAGTGACTCTGGTGGATCGATATGTGGTTTGTGAAATGAAGACACATGCAATGACATTGGCGGATCCATGGGTTTCATGAAAAGAACACACATGCAATGACTCTGATGGAACCATATGTGGTTTGTGAAAAGAACACACATGTAATGAGATTGGTGGATCCATGTGGTTTGCGGAAAAGAACACATATGCAATAACTCTTGTGGATCCATATGTGGTTTGTGAAAAGAACACACATGCACTGACTCTAGTGGATCCATGTGTTTTTCATGAAATGAACACACATGCAATGACTCTACTGGATCCATATGTGGTTCATGAATAGAACACACATTCAATGACTCTGTCTTTTATGAAAAGAACACACATGCAATGACATTGGTTGATCCATGTGGTTTGTGGAAAAGAACACACATGCAACAACTCTGGTGGATCCATATGTGGTTTGTGAAAAGAACACACATGCAATGACTCTAGTGCTGGTTTATGAAAAGAACATACATGCAATGACTCTGGTGGATCCATATGTGGTTTCTGAAAAGAACACACATGCAATGACTCTGATGGATCCATATGTGTTTTGTGAAATGAACACACGTGCAATGACTCTAGTGCTAGTTTCATGAAAAGAACACACATGCAGTGACTCTGGTGGATCCATATGTGGTTTGTGAAATGAACACACATGCAATGACTCTAGTGCTAGTTTCATGAAAAGAAGACACATGGAATGACTCTGGTGGATCCAAATGTGGTTTGTCAAATGAACACACATGCAATGACATTTTTGGATCCATCGGTTTCATGAAATGAATACACATGCAATGACTCTAGTGTTGGTTTAGTGATAAGAACACACATGCAATGACTCTGGTGGATCCATATGTGGTTTGTGAAAAGAAAACACATGCAATTACTTTAGTGCTAGTTTCATGAAAACAACCACATGCAATGACTCTGGTGGATCCATATGAGGTTGATGAAATGAGCACATATGCAATGACTATAGTGCTAGTTTCATGAAAAGAACACACATGCAATGACTCTGGTGGATCCATATGTGGTTTGTGAAATTAACACACATGCAATGACATTGGTGGATCCATGTGTTTCATGAAAAGAACACACATGCAATGACTCGTGTTGGTTTGTGAAAAGAATACGATGCAATGACATCGGTGGATCCGTGTGGTCTGTGGAAAAGAACACACATGCAATGACTCTGGTGGATCGATACGTGGTTCATGAAAAGAACACACATGTAGTGACTCTGGTGGATCCATATGTGGTTCATGAAAATAACACACATGCAATGACTCTGGTGTTGGTTTAGTGATAAGAACACACATGCAATGACTCCGTGTTGGTTCATGAAAAGAACACACATGCAATTACATTGGTCTATCCATATGTAGTTTGTGAAAATAACACACATGCAATGACTCTGGTTGATCAATATGTGGTTTGTGAAAACAACACACGTGCAATGACTCTAGTGGATCCATATGTGGCTTGTGAAAAGAACACACTGATGACCCACAAGTATAGGGGGTGTATCGCAGTATTTTTGAGGGAAGTGAAACCCAATTTATTGATTCGACACAAGGGGAGCCAAAGAATATTTATAAGCCTTAACAACTGAGTTGTCAATTCAGCCGCACTGAAACAATCTTGCTCACAGCTTTAACAAGAGCAACAGTTTTATAGTAGGAATAGCAAAGTAGCAAAGAGAAGTAAAGACAGCAGAATAATAGCGAGAACAAGGATTCGAAAAGGTAGGCATAGGGATGGATGGACGGGCATTGCATGGACAAGACAATTCACATAGCAATCAGAACATAGGGCAATTGTAGATAAAGAAGATAAAGCATCCAAGTACTATATAATCCTAGGCATGTGATCCATATATAGTCATACGTGCTCGCAATGAGAACTTGCACAACATCTTTTGTCCTGCCAGCCCGTTTGCAGTGGGGCCTCAAGGGAACTACTGGCAATTAAGGTGCTCCTTTTAATAGAGCACCGGAGCAAAGCATTAACACTCCGTGAACACATGTTATCCTCACATCAAAGCCATTCCCTTCGGTTATCCCGATTTCTGTCACTTCGGGGCCATTGGTTCTGGACAACAACGTGTGTATACAACTTGTAGATAAGACCATAAACAATAATATCGTAATGAATGAATAACACGTTCAGATCTGAAATCATGTCACTCGGGCCCTAGTGACAAGCATTAAGCACATCAAGTCACAACAAAGTCATAAAGCACTAATGAAAGATACTAGGCACCATGCCCTAACAATCTGATGCCATTACATGAACGATCTCATCCAAATCCCTACCATCCCCATAGCCTACATCGGGGGATTACTCACTCATAGATGGGGAAACATGGATGGTCGATGGAGAAGCGATGGTGATGATGGCGATGATCTCCTCCAATTCCCATCCCGTAGGTGCCGTGCAACGGAGTTTCGTGCTGTTTGTGGAATTGGTGGTGGCGGAGTGGAACTCCTTCTAGAAAAACATCGACCCCCGGAGTTTTTAGGTCAAGGCTTCTTATAGGCGAAGAGGAGATCGAGGGTGCCTGGGCTACACCATGCCTGGCGCAGCCGTGCCCAACCGCGCTTAGGGGTGTGGCCAGCCCCTGGCGATCCTCCGTCTCGTGTTCTGGCTCCGTGAGTCTCCCGGAAAAATAGGCACATTGGCTTTTGTCCCGTCCAATTCCGAGAATATTCATTTTCTGACTTTCCTGGAACCAAAAACAGCTGAAAACAATGGCGCACTGTGGCTCTTGTTAATAGGTTAGTCCAATAAATCATATGAAAAGTACTCAGTATGGACAAAACACAAGAAAGTGGATAAAACCAAGCATGGAACATCAAAATTATAGATACATTTGCAATGTATCACACACATGCAATGACCTGTGGATCAATATGTGGTTTGTGGAAAAGAACACACATGCAATGACTCGTGGATCCATATGTGGTTTCATGAAAAGAACACACATGCCATGACTCTGTGGATCTATGTGGTTTGTGGAAAAGAACACACATGCAATGATTCTAGTGCCGCTTTGTGGAAAAGAACACACATGCAATGACTGGTGGAACCATATGTGGTTTGTGAGAACACACATGGAATAACTCTAGTGCTGGTTTAGTGATAAGAACACATATGCAATGACTTAGTGGATCCATATGTGGTTCATGAAAAGAACACACATGCAATGACTCGTGGATCCATATGTGGTTTGTGAAAAGAACACACATGCAATGATACTAGTGCTAGTTTCATGAAAAGAACACACATGCGGTGACTCTGGTGGATCCATATGTGGTTTGTGAAATGAACACACATGCAATGACATTTGTGGATCCATGGGTTTCATGAATAGTATACACATGCAATGACTCTGGCATTGGTTTAGTGATAAGACCACACATTCAATGACTCTGGTGGATCCATATGTTGTTTTTGAAAAGAACACACATGAAATGACTCTGGTGGATCCATATGTTGTTTGTGAAAAGAACACACATGCAATGACTCTACTGCTGGTTTCCTAAAAAGAACACACCTGCAATGATATTGGTGGATCCATATGTGGTTTGTGAAAAGAACATGCATGCGATGACTGTGGTGGATCCATATGTGGATTGTGAAATGAACACACATGCAATGACTCTAGTGCTAGTTTCATGAAAATAAATCATATGCGATTCTGTGGATCCATATGTGGTTTGTGAAAAGAACACACATGCAATGACATTGGTGGATCCATGTGGTTTTTGGAAAAGAACACACATGCAATGACTCTAGTGGATCCATCTGTGGTTTGTGAAAAGAACACACATGCAATGACATTGGTGGATCCATGTGGTTTGGGGAAAAGAACACACATGCAATGACTCTGGTGGATCCATATGGGGTTTGTGAAAAGAACACACATGCATTGACTCTAGTGGATCCATGTGTTTTTCATGAAATGAACACACATGCAATGACTTTGGTGGATCCATATCTGGTTCATGAATAGAACACACATGTAATGACTCTAGTGCTCGTTTATGAAAAGAACACACATGCAATGACATTAGTGGATCCATGTGGTTTGTGGAAAAGAACACACATGCAATGACTCTGGTGGATCCATCTGTGGTTTGTGAAAAGAACACACATGCAAAGGACTCTAGTGCTGGTTTATGAAAAGAACATACATGCAATGAATCTAGTGGATCCATATGTGGTTTGTGAAAAGAACACACAAGCAATGACTCTAGTGGATCCATATGTGGTTTGTGAAATGAACACACATGCAATGACTGTAGTGCTAGTTTCATGAAAAGAACACACATACAGTGACTTTGGTGGATCCATATGTAGTTTGTGAAATGAAGACACATGCAATGACATTTGTGGATCCATGGGTTTCATGAAAAGAACACACATGCAATGACTCTGGTGTTGGTTTAGTGATAAGAACACACATGCAATGACTCTGGTGGATCCATATGTGTTTTGTGAAAAGAACACACATGCAATGACTCTAGTGGATCCATATGTGGTTCATGAAAATAACACACATACAATGACTCTGGTGGATCCATATGTGGTTTGTGGAAAAGAACACACATGCAATGACTCTGGTGGATCCATATGTGGTTCATGAAAAGAACACACATGCAATGACTCTGGTGGATCCATATGTGGTTTGTGAAAAGAACACACATGCAATGACTCTAGTGCTGGTTTCATGAAAAGAACACACATGCAGTGACTCTGGTGGATCCATATGTGGTTTGTGAAATGAACACACATGCAATAACATTTGTGGATCCATGGGTTTCATGAATAGAACACACATGCAATGACTCTGGCATTGGTTTAGTGATAAGACCACACATGCAATGACTCTGGTGGATCCATATGTTGTTTTTGAAAAGAACACACATGCAATGACTCTGGTGGATCCATATGTTGTTTGTGAAAAGAACACATATGCAATGACTCTAGTGCTGGTTTCCTGAAAAGAACACACATGCAATGACATTGGTGGATCCTTATGTTTGTGAAAAGAACACACATGCAATGACTCTGGTGGATCCATATGTGGTTTTTGAAAAGAACACACATGCAATGACTCTAGTGCTAGTTTCATGAAAATAACCACATGCAATGACTCTGGTGGATCCATATGAGGTTTGTGAAATGAACACATATGCAATGACTATAGTTCTAGTTTCATGAAAAGAACACTCATGCAATGACTCTGGTGGATCCGTATGCGGATTCTGAAATTAACACACATGCAATGACATTGGCGAATCCATGTGTTTCATGAAAAGAACACATATGCAATGACTCTGGTGTTGGTTAGTGAAAAGATCACACATGCAATGACATTGGTGGATCCATGTGGTCTGTGGAAAAGAAAACACATGCAATGACTCTAGTGGATCCATATGTGGTTCATGAAAATAACACACATGTAGTGACTCTGGTGGAACCATATGTGGTTCATGAAAAGAACACACATGCAATGACTCTGGTGTTGGTTTAGTGATAAGAACAGACATGCAATGACCCTGGTGTTGGTTTGTGAAAAGAACACACATGCAATTACATTGGTGGATCCATGTGGTTTG
Organism: Avena insularis; assembly: GCA_023614405.1. Classification (NCBI taxonomy): domain Eukaryota; kingdom Viridiplantae; phylum Streptophyta; class Magnoliopsida; order Poales; family Poaceae; genus Avena; species Avena insularis. The sequence goes on from CM042692.1 coordinate 116,654,531, forward strand.
TGGAAAAGAACACACATGCAATGACCCTGGTGGATCCATATGTGGTTTGTGAAAAGAACACACATGCAATGACCCTAGTGGATCCATGTGTGGTTCATGAAAATAACACACATACAATGACTCTGGTGTATCCATATGTGGTTTGTGAAAAGAACACACATGCAATGACTCTAGTGCTAGTTTCATGAAAAGAACACACATGACTCATTGGTGGATCCATATGTGGTTTGTGAAATGAACACACATGCAAGGACATTTGTGGATCCATTGGTTTCATGAATTGAATACACATGCAATGACTCTGGCATTGGTTTAGTGATAAGACCACACATGCCATGACTCTGGTGGATCCATATGTTGTTTTTGAAAAGAACACACTTGCAATGACTTTGGTGGATCCATATGTTGTTTGTGAAAAGAACACACATGCAATGACTCTACTGCTGGTTTCCTAAAAAGAAGACACCTGCAATGACATTGGTGGATCCATATGTGGTTTGTGAAAAGAACATGCATGCAATGAGTGTGGTGGATCCATATGTGGATTGTGAAATGAACACACATGCAATGACTCTAGTGCTAGTTTCATGAAAATATATCGATCAGTTACTGTGGATCCATATGTGGTTTGTTAAATGAACACACATGCAATGACATGGTTGGATCCATGGGTTTCATGAAAATAACACACATGCAATGACTCTGGTGGATCCATATGTGGTTTGTGAAAAGAACACACATGCAATGACATTGGTGGATCCATGTGGTTTGGGGAAAAGAACACACATGCAATGACTCTGGTGGAGCCATATGGGGTTTGTGAAAAGAACACACATGCAATGACTCTAGTGGATCCATGTGGTTTGGGGAAAAGAACACACATGCAATGACTTTGGTGGATCCATATGTGGGGTTTGTGAAAAGAACACACATGTAATGACTCTAGTGCTCGTTTATGAAAACAACACACATGCAATGACATTAGTGGATCAATGTGGTTTGTGGAAAAGAACACACATGGAATGACTCTGGTGGATCCATCTGTGGTTTGTGAAAAGAACACACATGCAATCACTCTAGTGCTGGTTTATGAAAAGAACATACATGCAATGACTCTGGTGGATCCATATGTGGTTTGTGAAAAGAACACACAAGCAATGACTCTGGTGGATCCATATTTGGTTTGTGAAATGAACACACATGCAATGACTATAGTGCTAGTTTCATGAAAAGAACACACATACAGTGACTCTGGTGGATCCATATGGGGTTTGTGAAAAGAACACACATGCATTGACTCTAGTGGATCCATGTGTTTTTCATGAAATGAACACACATGCAATGACTTTGGTGGATCCATATCTGGTTCATGAATAGAACACACATGTACTGACTCTAGTGCTCGTTTATGAAAAGAACACACATGCAATGACATTAGTGGATCCATGTGGTTTGTGGAAAAGAACACACATGCAATGACTCTGGTGGATCCATCTGTGGTTTGTGAAAAGAACACACATGCAGTGACTCTAGTGCTGGTTTATGAAAAGAACATACATGCAATGAATCTAGTGGATCCATATGTGGTTTGTGAAAAGAACACACAAGCAATGACTCTAGTGGATCCATATGTGGTTTGTGAAATGAACACACATGCAATGACTGTAGTGCTAGTTTCATGAAAAGAACACACATACAGTGACTTTGGTGGATCCATATGTAGTTTGTGAAATGAAGACACATGCAATGACATTTGTGGATCCATGGGTTTCATGAAAAGAACACACATGCAATGACTCTGGTGTTGGTTTAGTGATAAGAACACACATGCAATGACTCTGGTGGATCCATATGTGTTTTGTGAAAAGAACACACATGCAATGACTCTAGTGGATCCATATGTGGTTCATGAAAATAACACACATACAATGACTCTGGTGGATCCATATGTGGTTTGTGGAAAAGAACACACATGCAATGACTCTGGTGGATCCATATGTGGTTCATGAAAAGAACACACATGCAATGACTCTGGTGGATCCATATGTGGTTTGTGAAAAGAACACACATGCAATGACTCTAGTGCTGGTTTCATGAAAAGAACACACATGCAGTGACTCTGGTGGATCCATATGTGGTTTGTGAAATGAACACACATGCAATAACATTTGTGGATCCATGGGTTTCATGAATAGAACACACATGCAATGACTCTGGCATTGGTTTAGTGATAAGACCACACATGCAATGACTCTGGTGGATCCATATGTTGTTTTTGAAAAGAACACACATGCAATGACTCTGGTGGATCCATATGTTGTTTGTGAAAAGAACACATATGCAATGACTCTAGTGCTGGTTTCCTGAAAAGAACACACATGCAATGACATTGGTGGATCCTTATGTTTGTGAAAAGAACACACATGCAATGACTCTGGTGGATCCATATGTGGTTTTTGAAAAGAACACACATGCAATGACTCTAGTGCTAGTTTCATGAAAATAACCACATGCAATGACTCTGGTGGATCCATATGAGGTTTGTGAAATGAACACATATGCAATGACTATAGTTCTAGTTTCATGAAAAGAACACTCATGCAATGACTCTGGTGGATCCGTATGCGGATTCTGAAATTAACACACATGCAATGACATTGGCGAATCCATGTGTTTCATGAAAAGAACACATATGCAATGACTCTGGTGTTGGTTAGTGAAAAGATCACACATGCAATGACATTGGTGGATCCATGTGGTCTGTGGAAAAGAAAACACATGCAATGACTCTAGTGGATCCATATGTGGTTCATGAAAATAACACACATGTAGTGACTCTGGTGGAACCATATGTGGTTCATGAAAAGAACACACATGCAATGACTCGTGTTGGTTTAGTGATAAGAACAGACATGCAATGACCCTGGTGTTGGTTTGTGAAAAGAACACACATGCAATTACATTGGTGGATCCATGTGGTTTGTGGAAAAGAACACACATGCAATGACCCTGGTGGATCCATATGTGGTTTGTGAAAAGAACACACATGCAATGACCCTAGTGGATCCATGTGTGGTTCATGAAAATAACACACATACAATGACTCTGGTGTATCCATATGTGGTTTGTGAAAAGAACACACATGCAATGACTCTAGTGCTAGTTTCATGAAAAGAACACACATGCATGCAAGGACTGGTGGATCCATATGTGGTTTGTGAAATGAACACACATGCAAGGACATTTGTGGATCCATTGGTTTCATGAATTGAATACACATGCAATGACTCTGGCATTGGTTTAGTGATAAGACCACACATGCCATGACTCTGGTGGATCCATATGTTGTTTTTGAAAAGAACACACTTGCAATGACTCTGGTGGATCCATATGTTGTTTGTGAAAAGAACACATGCAATGACTCTGCTGGTTTCCTAAAAAGAAGACACCTGCAATGACATTGGTGGATCCATATGTGGTTTGTGAAAAGAACATGCATGCAATGAGTGTGGTGGATCCATATGTGGATTGTGAAATGAACACACATGCAATGACTCTAGTGCTAGTTTCATGAAAATATATCAGATGCGGTTACTCTGGTGGATCCATATGTGGTTGGTTAAATGAACACACATGCAATGACATGGTTGGATCCATGGGTTTCATGAAAATAACACACATGCAATGACTCTGGTGGATCCATATGTGGTTTGTGAAAAGAACACACATGCAATGACATTGGTGGATCCATGTGGTTTGGGGAAAAGAACACACATGCAATGACTCTGGTGGAGCCATATGGGGTTTGTGAAAAGAACACACATGCAATGACTCTAGTGGATCCATGTGGTTTGGGGAAAAGAACACACATGCAATGACTTTGGTGGATCCATATGTGGGGTTTGTGAAAAGAACACACATGTAATGACTCTAGTGCTCGTTTATGAAAACAACACACATGCAATGACATTAGTGGATCAATGTGGTTTGTGGAAAAGAACACACATGGAATGACTCTGGTGGATCCATCTGTGGTTTGTGAAAAGAACACACATGCAATCACTCTAGTGCTGGTTTATGAAAAGAACATACATGCAATGACTCTGGTGGATCCATATGTGGTTTGTGAAAAGAACACACAAGCAATGACTCTGGTGGATCCATATTTGGTTTGTGAAATGAACACACAATGACTATAGTGCTAGTTTCATGAAAAGAACACACATAGTGACTCTGGTGGATCCATATGTAGTTTGTGAAATGAAGACACATGCAATGACATTTGTGGATCCATGGGTTTCATGAAAAGAACACACATGCAATGACTCTGGTGTTGGTTTAGTGATAAGAACACACATGCAATGACTCTGGTGGATCCATATGTGGTTTGTGAAAAGAACACACATGTAATGACTCTAGTGGATCCATATGTGGTTCATGAAAATAACACACATACAATGACTCTGGTGGATCCATATGTGGTTTGTGGAAAAGAACACACATGCAATGACTCTGGTGGATCCATATGTGGTTCATGAAAAGAACACACATGCAATGACTCTGGTGGATCCATATGTGGTTTGTGAAAAGAACCCACATGCAATGACTCTAGTGCTGGTTTCATGAAAAGAACACACATGCAGTGACTTTGGTGGATCTATATGTGGTTTGTGAAATGAACACACATGCAATAACATTTGTGGATCCATGGGTTTTATGAATAGAACACACATGCAATGACTCTGGCATTGGTTTAGTGATAAGACCACACATGCAATGACTCTGGTGGATCCATACGTTGTTTTTGAAAAGAACACACATGCATGACTCTGGTGGATCCATATGTTGTTTGTGAAAAGAACACATATGCAATGACTCTAGTGCTAGTTTCATGAAAAGAACATAGATGCAATGACATTGGTGGATCCATATGTGGTTTGTGAAAAGAACCCACATGCAATGACTCTAGTGCTGGTTTCATGAAAAGAACACACATGCAAAGGACTGTGGATCCATATGTGGTTTGTGAAATGAACACACATGCAATAACATTTGTGGATCCATGGGTTTCATGAATAGAACACACATGCAATGACTCTGGTATTGGTTTAGTGATAAGACCACACATTCAATGACTCTGGTGGATCCATACGTTGTTTTTGAAAAGAACACACATGCAATGACTGTGGATCCATATGTTGTGTGCAAAGAACACCTATGCAATGACTCTCGTGCTTGTTTCATGAAAAGAACATAGATGCAATGACATTGGTGGATCCATATGTGGTTTGTGAAAAGAACACACATGCAATGACATTGGTGGATCCATATGTTTGTGAAAAGAACACACATGCAAGGACTCTGCAGGATCCATATGTGGTTTTGGAAAAGAACACATGCAATGACTCTAGTGCTAGTTTCATGAAAAGAACCACATGCAATGACTCTGGAGGATCCATATGAGGTTTGTGAAATGAACACATGTGCAATGAATATAGTTCTAGTTTCATGAAAAGAGCACTCATGCAATGACTCTGGTGGATCCGAATGTGGTTTGTGAAATTAACACACATGCAATGACATTGGCGGATCCATGTGTTTCATGAAAAGAACACATACGCAATAACTCTGGTGTTGGTTTGTGAAAAGAGCACACATGCAATGACATTGGTGGATCCATGTGGTCTGTGGAAAACAAAACACATGCAATGACTCTAGTGGATCCATATGTGGTTCATGAAAATAACACACATGCAATGACTCTGGTGGATCCATATGTGGTTCATGAAAAGAACACACATGCAATGACTCTGGTGCTGGTTTAGTGATAAGAACACAGATGCAATGACTCTGGTGTTGGTTTGTGAAAAGAACACACATGCAATTACATTGGTGGATCCATGTGGTTTGTGGAAAAGAACACACAAGAAATGACTCGTGGATCCATATGTGGTTTGTGAAAAGAGCACACATGCAATGACTCTAGTGGATCCATGTGTGGTTCATGAAAATAACACACATACAATGACTCTGGTGGATCCATATGTGGTTTGTGGAAAAGAACACACTTGCAATGACTCTGGTGGATCCAGATCTGGTTTCATGAAAAGAACACACATGCAATGACTCTGGTGGATCCACGTGGTTTGTGGAAAATAACACATATGCAATGACTCTAGTGCTGGTTTGTGGAAAAGAACACACATGCAATGACTCTGGTAGATCCATATGTTGTTCATGAAAGAACACACATGCAAAGACTCGTGGAACCATATGTGGTTTGTGAAAAGAACACACATGGAATGACTCTAGTGCTGGTTTAGTGATAAGAACACACATGCAATGACTCTAGCGGATCCCATTTGTGGTTCATGAAAAGAACACACTGCAATGTCTCTGGTGGATACAAATGTGGTTTGTGAAAAGAACACACATGCAATGACTCTAGTGCTAGTTTCATGAAAATAACACACATGCAATGACTCTGGTGGATCCATATGTGGTTTGTGAAATGATCCCACATGCAATGACATTTGTGGATCCATGTGTTTCATGAAAAGAACACACATGCAATGACTCTGGTGTTGGTTTAGTGATAAGAACACACATGTAATGACTCTGGTGGATCCATATGTGGTTTGTGAAAACAACACACATGCAATGACTCGTGTGGATCCATATGTTGTTTGTGAAAAGAACACACATACAATGACTCTGGTGTATCCATATGTGGTTTGTGGAAAAGAACACATGCAATGATTCTAGTGCTGCTTTGTGGAAAAGAACACACATGCAATGACTCTGGTGGAACCATATGTGGTTTGTGAAAAGAACACACATGGAATAACTCTAGTGCTGGTTTAGTGATAAGAACACATATGCAATGACTCTAGTGGATCCATATGTGGTTCATGAAAAGAACACACATGCAATGACTCTGGTGGATCCATATGTGGTTTGTGAAAAGAACACACATGCAATGACTCTAGTGCTAGTTTCATGAAAAGAACACACATGCAGTGACTCTGGTGGATCCATATGTGGTTTGTGAAATGAACACACATGCAATGACATTTGTGGATCCATGGGTTTCATGAATAGTATACACATGCAATGACTCTGGCATTGGTTTAGTGATAAGACCACACATGCAATGACTCTGGTGGATCCATATGTTGTTTTTGAAAAGAACACACATGAAATGACTCTGGCAGATCCATATGTTGTTTGTGAAAAGAACACACATGCAATGACTCTACTGCTGGTTTCCTAAAAAGAACACACCTGCAATGACATTGGTGGATCCATATGTGGTTTGTGAAAAGAACATGCATGCGATGGTGGTGGATCCATATGTGGATTGTGAAATGAACACACATGCAATGACTCTAGTGCTAGTTTCATGAAAATAAATCAGATGCAGTTACTCTGGTGGATCCATATGTGGTTTGTGAAAAGAACACACATGCAATGACATTGGTGGATCCATGTGGTTTTTGGAAAAGAACACACATGCAATGACTCTAGTGGATCCATCTGTGGTTTGTGAAAAGAACACACATGCAATGACATTGGTGGATCCATGTGGTTTGGGGAAAAGAACACACATGCAATGACTCTAGTGGATCCATATGGGGTTTGTGAAAAGAACACACATGCAATGACTCTAGTGGATCCATGTGTTTTTCATGAAATGAACACACATGCAATGACTTTGGTGGATCCATATGTGGTTCATGAATAGAACACACATGTAATGACTCTAGTGCTCGTTTATGAAAAGAACACACATGCAATGACATTAGTGGATCCATGTGGTTTGTGGAAAAGAACACACATGCAATGACTCTGGTGGATCCATCTGTGGTTTGTGAAAAGAACACACATGCAATGACTCTAGTGCTGGTTTATGAAAAGAACATACATGCAATGAATCTAGTGGATCCATATGTGGTTTGTGAAAAGAACACACAAGCAATGACTCTAGTGGATCCATATGTGGTTTGTGAAATGAACACACATGCAATGACTGTAGTGCTAGTTTCATGAAAAGAACACACATACAGTGACTTTGGTGGATCCATATGTAGTTTGTGAAATGAAGACACATGCAATGACATTTGTGGATCCATGGGTTTCATGAAAAGAACACACATGCAATGACTCTGGTGTTGGTTTAGTGATAAGAACACACATGCAATGACTCTGGTGGATCCATATGTGGTTTGTGAAAAGAACACACATGCAATGACTCTAGTGGATCCATATGTGGTTCATGAAAATAACACACATACAATGACTCTGGTGGATCCATATGTGGTTTGTGGAAAAGAACACACTTGCAATGACTCTGGTGGATCCAGATCTGGTTTCATGAAAAGAACAAACATGCAATGTCTCGTGGATCCACATGGTTTTGGAAAATAACACATATGCAATGACTCTAGTGCTGGTTTGTGGAAAAGAACACACATGCAATGACTCTGGTAGATCCATATGTTGTTCATGAAAGAACACACATGCAATGACTCTGGTGGAACCATATGTGGTTTGTGAAAAGAACACACATGGAATGACTCTAGTGCTGGTTTAGTGATAAGAACACACATGCAATGACTCTAGCGGATCCATTTGTGGTTCATGAAAAGAACACACGTGCAATGACTCTGGTGGATCCAAATGTGGTTTGTGAAAAGAACACACATGCAATGACTCTAGTGCTAGTTTCATGAAAATAACACACATGCAATGACTCTGGTGGATCCATATGTGGTTTGTGAAATGATCCCACATGCAATGACATTTGTGGATCCATGTGTTTCATGAAAAGAACACACATGCAATGACTCTGGTGTTGGTTTAGTGATAAGAACACACATGTAATGACTCTGGTGGATCCATATGTGGTTTGTGAAAACCACACACATGCAATGACTCGTGTGGATCCATATGTTGTTTGTGAAAGAACACACATACAATGACTCTGTATCCATATGTGGTTTGTGGAAAAGAACACACATGCAATGATTCTAGTGCTGCTTTGTGGAAAGAACACACATGCAATGACTCTGTGGAACCATATGTGGTTTGTGAAAAGAACACACATGGAATAACTCTAGTGCTGGTTTAGTGATAAGAACACACATGCAATGACTCTGGTGGATCCATATGTGGTTCATGAAAAGAACACACATGCAATGACTGGTGGATCCATATGTGGTTTGTGAAATGAACACACATGCAATGACTCTAGTGCTAGTTGCATGAAAAGAACACGCATGCAAGGACTGTGGATCCATATGTGGTTTGTGAAATGAACACACATGCAATGACATTTGTGGATCCATGGGTTTCATGAATAGTATACACATGCAATGACTGGCATTGGTTTAGTGATAAGACCACATTCAATGACTCTGGTGGATCCATATGTTGTTTTTGAAAAGAACACACATGAAATGACTCTGGCAGATCCATATGTTGTTTGTGAAAAGAACACACATGCAATGACTCTACTGCTGGTTTCCTAAAAAGAACACACCTGCAATGACATTGGTGGATCCATATGTGGTTTGTGAAAAGAACATGCATGCGATGACTGTGGTGGATCCATATGTGGATTGTGAAATGAACACACATGCAATGACTCTAGTGCTAGTTTCATGAAAATAAATCAGATGCAGTTACTCTGGTGGATCCATATGTGGTTTGTGAAAAGAACACACATGCAATGACATTGGTGGATCCATGTGGTTTTTGGAAAAGAACACACATGCAATGACTCTAGTGGATCCATCTGTGGTTTGTGAAAAGAACACACATGCAATGACATTGGTGGATCCATGTGGTTTGGGGAAAAGAACACACATGCAATGACTCTAGTGGATCCATATGGGGTTTGTGAAAAGAACACACATGCAATGACTCTAGTGGATCCATGTGTTTTTCATGAAATGAACACACATGCAATGACTTTGGTGGATCCATATGTGGTTCATGAATAGAACACACATGTAATGACTCTAGTGCTCGTTTATGAAAAGAACACACATGCAATGACATTAGTGGATCCATGTGGTTTGTGGAAAGAACACACATGCAATGACTCTGTGGATCCATCATGGTTTGTGAAAAGAACACACATGCAATGACTCTAGTGCTGGTTTATGAAAAGAACATACATGCAATGAATCTAGTGGATCCATATGTGGTTTGTGAAAAGAACACACAAGCAATGACTCTAGTGGATCCATATGTGGTTTGTGAAATGAACACACATGCAATGACTGTAGTGCTAGTTTCATGAAAAGAACACACATACAGTGACTTTGGTGGATCCATATGTAGTTTGTGAAATGAAGACACATGCAATGACATTTGTGGATCCATGGGTTTCATGAAAAGAACACACATGCAATGACTCTGGTGTTGGTTTAGTGATAAGAACACACATGCAATGACTCTGGTGGATCCATATGTGGTTTGTGAAAAGAACACACATGCAATGACTCTAGTGGATCCATATGTGGTTCATGAAAATAACACACATACAATGACTCTGGTGGATCCATATGTGGTTTGTGGAAAAGAACACACTTGCAATGACTCTGGTGGATCCAGATCTGGTTTCATGAAAAGAACACACATGCAATGACTCTGGTGGATCCACATGGTTTTTGGAAAATAACACATATGCAATGACTCTAGTGCTGGTTTGTGGAAAAGAACACACATGCAATGACTCTGGTAGATCCATATGTTGTTCATGAAAGAACACACATGCAATGACTCTGGTGGAACCATATGTGGTTTGTGAAAAGAACACACATGGAATGAATCTAGTGCGGGTTTAGTGATAAGAACACACATGCAATGACTCTAGCAGATCCATTTGTGGTTCATGAAAAGAACACACATGCAATGACTCTGGTGGATCCATATGTTGTTTGTGAAAAGAACACATATGCAATGACTCTAGTGCTGGTTTCCTGAAAAGAACACACATGCAATGACATTGGTGGATCCATATGTTTGTGAAAAGAACACACATGCAATGACTCTGGTGGATCCATATGTGGTTTTTGAAAAGAACACACATGCAATGACTCTAGTGCTAGTTTCATGAAAATAACCACATGCAATGACTCTGGTGGATCCATATGAGGTTTGTGAAATGAACACATATGCAATGACTATAGTTCTAGTTTCATGAAAAGAACACTCATGCAATGACTCTGGTGGATCCGTATGTGGATTCTGAAATTAACACACATGCAATGAAATTGGCGAATCCATGTGTTTCATGAAAAGAACACATATGCAATGACTCTGGTGTTGGTTAGTGAAAAGATCACACATGCAATGACATTGGTGGATCCATGTGGTCTGTGGAAAAGAAAACACATGCAATGACTCTAGTGGATCCATATGTGGTTCATGAAAATAACACACATGTAGTGACTCTGGTGGAACCATATGTGGTTCATGAAAAGAACACACATGCAATGACTCTGGTGTTGGTTTAGTGATAAGAACAGACATGCAATGACTCTGGTGTTGGTTTGTGAAAAGAACACACATGCAATTACATTGGTGTATCCATGTGGTTTGTGGAAAAGAACACACATGCAATGACCCTGGTGGACCCATATGTGGTTTGTGAAAAGAACACACATGCAATGACTCTAGTGGATCCATGTGTGGTTCATGAAAATAACACACATACAATGACTCTGGTGTATCCATATGTGGTTTGTGTAAAAGAACACACATGCAATGACTCGAGTGCTGCTTTGTGGAAAAGAACACACATGCAATGACTCTGGTGGAACCATATGTGGTTTGTGAAAAGAACACACATGGAATAACTCTAGTGCTGGTTTAGTGATAAGAACACATATGCAATGACTCTAGTGGATCCATATGTGGTTCATGAAAAGAACACACATGCAATGACTCTAGCGGATCCATATGTGGTTTGTGAAAAGAACACACATGCAATGACTCTAGTGCTAGTTTCATGAAAAGAACACACATGCAGTGACTCTGGTGGATCCATATGTGGTTTGTGAAATGAACACACCTGCAATGACAATTGTGGATCCATGGGTTTCATGAATAGAATACACGTGCAATGACTCTGGCATTGGTTTAGTCATAAGACCACACATGCCATGACTCTGGTGGATCCATATGTTGTTTTTGAAAAGAACACACATGCAATGACTCTGGTGGATCCATATGTTGTTTGTGAAAAGAACACACATGCAATGACTCTACTGGTTTCCTAAAAGAAGACACTGCAATGACATTGGTGGATCCATATGTGGTTTGTGAAAAGAACATGCATGCAATGAGTGTGGTGGATCCATATGTGGATTGTGAAATGAACACACATGCAATGACTCTAGTGCTAGTTTCATGAAAATAAATCAGATGCGGTTACTCTGGTGGATCCATATGTGGTTTGTGAAATGAACACACATGCAATGACATGGTTGGATCCATGGGTTTCATGAAAATAACACACATGCAATGACTCTGGTGGATCCATATGTGGTTTGTGAAAAGAACACACATGCAATGACATTGGTGGATCCATGTGGTTTGGGGAAAAGAACACACATGCAATGACTCTGGTGGAGCCATATGGGGTTTGTGAAAAGAACACACATGCAATGACTCTAGTGGATCCATGTGGTTTGGGGAAAAGAACACACATGCAATGACTTTGGTGGATCCATATGTGGGGTTTGTGAAAAGAACACACATGTAATGACTCTAGTGCTCATTTACGAAAACAACACACATGCAATGACATTAGTGGATCAATGTGGTTTGTGGAAAAGAACACACATGGAATGACTCTGGTGGATCCATCTGTGGTTTGTGAAAAGAACACACATGCAATCACTCTAGTGCTGGTTTATGAAAAGAACATACATGCAATGACTCTGGTGGATCCATATGTGGTTTGTGAAAATAACACACAAGCAATGAATCTGGTGGATCCATATTTGGTTTGTGAAATGAACACACATGCAATGACTATAGTGCTTGTTTCATGAAAAGAACACACATACAGTGACTCTGGTGGATCCATATGTAGTTTGTGAAATGAAGACACATGCAATGACATTTGTGGATCCATGGGTTTCATGAAAAGAACACACATGCAATGACTCTGGTGTTGGTTTAGTGATAAGAACACACATGCAATGACTCTGGTGGATCCATATGTGGTTTGTGAAAAGAACACACATGCAATGACTCTAGTGGATCCATATGTGGTTCATGAAAATAACACACATACAATGACTCTGGTGGATCCATCTGTGGTTTGTGGAAAGAACACACATGCAATGACTCTGGTGGATCCATATGTGGTTCATGAAAAGAACACACATGCAATGACTCTGGTGGATCCATATGTGGTTTGTGAAAAGAACCCACATGCAATGACTCTAGTGCTGGTTTCATGAAAAGAACACAGATGCAGTGACTCTGGTGGATCTATATGTGGTTTGTGAAATGAACACACATGCAATAACATTTGTGGATCCATGGGTTTCATGAATAGAACACACATGCAATGACTCTGGCATTGGTTTAGTGATAAGACCACACATGCAATGACTCTGGTGGATCCATACGTTGTTTTTGAAAAGAACACACATGCAATGACTCTAGTGGATCCATATGTTGTTTGAAAAGAACACATATGCAATCACTCTAGTGCTGGTTTCATGAAAAGAACATAGATGCAATGACATTGGTGGATCCATATGTGGTTTGTGAAAAGAACCCACATGCAATGACTCTAGTGCTGGTTTCATGAAAAGAACACACATGCAGTGACTCTGGTGGATCCATATGTGGTTTGTGAAATGAACACACATGCAATAACATTTGTGGATCCATGGGTTTCATGAATAGAACACACATGCAATGACTCTGGCATTGGTTTAGTGATAAGACCACACATTCAATGACTCTGGTGGATCCATACGTTGTTTTTGAAAAGAACACACATGCAATGACTCTGGTGGATCCATATGTTGTTTGTGAAAAGAACACATATGCAATGACTCTAGTGATGGTTTCATGAAAAGAACATAGATGCAATGACATTGGTGGATCCATATGTGGTTTGTGAAAAGAACACACATGCAATGACATTGGTGGATCCATATGTTTGTGAAAAGAACACACATGCAAGGACTGTGGATCCATATGTGGTTTTTGAAAAGAACACACATGCAATGACTCTAGTGCTAGTTTCATGAAAATAACCACATGCAATGACTCTGGTGGATCCATATGAGGTTTGTGAAATGAACACATATGCAATGAATATAGTTCTAGTTTCATGAAAAGAGCACTCATGCAATGACTCTGGTGGATCCGTATGTGGTTTGTGAAATTAACACACATGCAATGACATTGGCGGATCCATGTGTTTCATGAAAAGAACACATACGCAATAACTCTGGTGTTGGTTTGTGAAAAGAGCACACATGCAATGACATTGGTGGATCCATGTGGTCTGTGGAAAAGAAAACACATGCAATGACTCTAGTGGATCCATATGTGGTTCATGAAAATAACACACATGCAGTGACTCTGGTGGATCCATATGTGGTTCATGAAAATAACACACATGCAATGACTCTGGTGTTGGTTTAGTGATAAGAACACACATGCAATGACTCTGGTGTTGGTTTGTGAAAAGAACACACATGCAATTACATTGGTGGATCCATGTGGTTTGTGGAAAAGAACACACATGAAATGACTCTGGTGGATCCATATGTGGTTTGTGAAAAGAGCACACATGCAATGACTCTAGTGGATCCATGTGTGGTTCATGAAAATAACACACATACAATGACTCTGGTGGATCCATATGTGGTTTGTGGAAAAGAACACACTTGCAACGACTCTGGTGGATCCAGATCTGGTTTCATGAAAAGAACACACATGCAATGACTCTGGTGGATCCACGTGGTTTGTGGAAAATAACACATATGCAATGACTCTAGTGCTGGTTTGTGGAAAAGAACACACATGCAATGACTCTGGTAGATCCATATGTTGTTCATGAAAGAACACACATGCAATGACTCTGGTGGAACCAAATGTGGTTTGTGAAAAGAACACACATGGAATGAATCTAGTGCTGGTTTAGTGATAAGAACACACATGCAATGACTCTAGCAGATCCATTTGTGGTTCATGAAAAGAACACACGTGCAATGACTCTGGTGGATCCAAATGTGGTTTGTGAAAAGAACACACACACAATGACTCTAGTGCTAGTTTCATGAAAATAACACACATGCAATGACTCTGGTGGATCCATATGTGGTTTGTGAAATGATCCCACATGCAATGACATTTGTGGATCCATGTGTTTCATGAAAAGAACACACATGCAATGACTCTGGTGTTGGTTTAGTGATAAGAACACACATGTAATGACTCTGGTGGATCCATATGTGGTTTGTGAAAACAACACACATGCAATGACTCGTGTGGATCCATATGTTGTTTGTGAAAAGAACACACATGCAATGATTCTAGTGCTGCTTTATGAAAAGGACACACATGCAATGACATTGGTGGATCCATATGTGGTTTGTGAAAAGAACACGCATGCAATGACTATGGTGTATCCACATGTGGATTGTGAAATGAACACACATGCAATGACTCTAGTGCTAGTTTCATGAATAGAAAATCACATGCAGTTACTCTGGTGGAT
The DNA here is from genome assembly GCA_023614405.1 of Avena insularis. Taxonomy (NCBI): domain Eukaryota; kingdom Viridiplantae; phylum Streptophyta; class Magnoliopsida; order Poales; family Poaceae; genus Avena; species Avena insularis. The sequence continues at coordinate 116,670,294 of CM042692.1, forward strand.
CCATATGTGGTTTGTGAAATGAACACAGATGCAACGACTGTAGTGCTAGTTTCATGAAAATAACACACATACAGTGAATTTGGTGGATCCATATGTAGTTTGTGAAATGAACACACATGCAATGACATTTGTGGATCCATGGGTTACATGAAAAGAACACACATGCAATGACTCTAGCATTGGTTTAGTGATAAGACCACACATGAAATGACTCTGGTGGATCCATATGTGGTTTGTGAAAAGAACACACATGCAATGACTCTGGTGGATCCATATGTGGTTTGTGAAAAAAACACATGCAATGACTCTGGTGGATCCATATGTGGTTTGTGAAAAGAACCCACATGCAATGACTCTAGTGCTGGTTTCATGAAAAGAACACACATGCAATGACTCTAGTCGATCCATATGTGGTTTGTGAAATGAACACACATGCAATGACTCTAGTGCTAGTTTCATGAAAAGAACACACATGCAATGACTCTGGTGGATCCATATGTGGTTTATGAAATGAACACACATGCAATGACTCTGGTGGATTCATGGGATTCATGAAAAGAACACACATGCAATGACTCTGGTGTTGGTTTAGTGATAAGAACACACATGCAATGACTCTGGTGGATCCATATGTGGTTTTTGAAAAGAACACACATGCAATGACTCTAGTGCTAGTTTAATGAAAAAAACCACATGCAATGACTCTGGTAGATCCATATGAGGTTTGTGAAATGAACACATATGCAATGACTATAGTTCTAGTTTCATGAAAAGAACACTCATGCAATGACTCTGTTGGATCCGTATGTGTTTTGTGAAATTAACACACATGCAATGACATTGGCGGATCCATGTGTTTCATGAAAAGAACACACATGCAATGACTCTGGTGTTGGTTTGTGAAAAGAACACACATGCAATGACATTGGTGGATCCATGTGGTCTATGGAAAGAACACACTTGCTATGAATCTAGTGGATCCATATGTGATTCATGAAAAGAACACACATGCAGTGACTCTAGTGGATCCATATGTGGTTTGTGGAAAAGAACACACATGCAATGACTCTGGTGGATCCATATGTGGTTTCATGAAAAGAACACACATGCAATGACTCTGGTGGATCCATCTGTGTTGTGTAAAAGAACACACATGCAATGACTCTGGTGGAACCATATGTGGTTTGTGAAAAGAACACACATGCAATGACTGTAGTGCTAGTTTCATGAAAAGAACACACATACAGTGACTTTGGTGGATCCATATGTAGTTTGTGAAATGAAGACACATGCAATGACATTTGTGGATCCATGGGTTTCATGAAAAGAACACACATGCAATGACTGTGTTGGTTTAATGATAAGAACACACATGCAATGACTCTGGTGGATCCATATGTGGTTTGTGAAAAGAACTCACATGCAATGACTCTAGTGGATCCATATGTGTTTCATGAAAATAACACACATTCACTGACTCTGGTGGAGCCATATGTGGTTTGTGGAAAGAACACACATGCAATGACTCTGGTGGATCCATATGTGGTTCATGAAAAGAACACATGCAATGACTCTGTGGATCCATATGTGGTTTGTGAAAAGAACACACATGCAATGACTCTAGTGCTGGTTTCATGAAAAGAACACACATGCACAGGACTCTGGTGGATCCATATGTGGTTTGTGAAATGAACACACATGCAATAACATTTGTGGATCCATGGGTTTCATGAATAGAACACACATGCAATGACTCTGGCATTGGTTTAGTGATAAGACCACACATGCAATGACTCTGGTGGATCCATATGTTGTTTTGAAAGAACACACATGCAATGACTCTGGTGGATCCATATGTTGTTTGTGAAAAGAACACATATGCAATGACTCTAGTGCTGGTTTCTGAAAGAACACACATGCAATGACATTGGTGGATCCTTATGTTTGTGAAAAGAACACACATGCAATGACTCTGGTGGATCCATATGTGGTTTTTGAAAAGAACACACATGCAATGACTCTAGTGCTAGTTTCATGAAAATAACCACATGCAATGACTCTGGTGGATCCATATGAGGTTTGTGAAATGAACACATATGCAATGACTATAGTTCTAGTTTCATGAAAAGAACACTCATGCAATGACTCTGGTGGATCCGTATGCGGATTCTGAAATTAACACACATGCAATGACATTGGCGAATCCATGTGTTTCATGAAAAGAACACATATGCAATGACTCTGGTGTTGGTTAGTGAAAAGATCACACATGCAATGACATTGGTGGATCCATGTGGTCTGTGGAAAAGAAAACACATGCAATGACTCTAGTGGATCCATATGTGGTTCATGAAAATAACACACATGTAGTGACTCTGGTGGAACCATATGTGGTTCATGAAAAGAACACACATGCAATGACTCTGGTGTTGGTTTAGTGATAAGAACAGACATGCAATGACCCTGGTGTTGGTTTGTGAAAAGAACACACATGCAATTACATTGGTGGATCCATGTGGTTTGTGGAAAAGAACACACATGCAATGACCCTGGTGGATCCATATGTGGTTTGTGAAAAGAACACACATGCAATGACCCTAGTGGATCCATGTGTGGTTCATGAAAATAACTCACATACAATGACTCTGGTGTATCCATATGTGGTTTGTGAAAAGAACACACATGCAATGACTCTAGTGCTAGTTTCATGAAAAGAACACACATGCAGTGACTCTGGTGGATCCATATGTGGTTTGTGAAATGAACACACATGCAAGGACATTTGTGGATCCATTGGTTTCATGAATTGAATACACATGCAATGACTCTGGCATTGGTTTAGTGATAAGACCACACATGCCATGACTCTGGTGGATCCATATGTTGTTTTTGAAAAGAACACACTTGCAATGACTCTGGTGGATCCATATGTTGTTTGTGAAAAGAACACACATGCAATGACTCTCTGCTGGTTTCCTAAAAGAAGACACCTGCAATGACATTGGTGGATCCATATGTGGTTTCGAAAAGAACATGCATGCAATGAGTGTGGTGGATCCATATGTGGATTGTGAAATGAACACATGCAATGACTCTAGTGCTAGTTTCATGAAAATATATCGAGATGTTACTCGGTGGATCCATATGTGGTTTGTTAAATGAACACACATGCAATGACATGGTTGGATCCATGGGTTTCATGAAAATAACACACATGCAATGACTCTGGTGGATCCATATGTGGTTTGTGAAAAGAACACACATGCAATGACATTGGTGGATCCATGTGGTTTGGGAAAAGAACACACATGCAATGACTCTGGTGGAGCCATATGGGGTTTGTGAAAAGAACACACATGCAATGACTCTAGTGGATCCATGTGGTTTGGGGAAAAGAACACACATGCAATGACTTTGGTGGATCCATATGTGGGGTTTGTGAAAAGAACACACATGTAATGACTCTAGTGCTCGTTTATGAAAACAACACACATGCAATGACATTAGTGGATCAATGTGGTTTGTGGAAAAGAACACACATGGAATGACTCTGGTGGATCCATCTGTGGTTTGTGAAAAGAACACACATGCAATCACTCTAGTGCTGGTTTATGAAAAGAACATACATGCAATGACTCTGGTGGATCCATATGTGGTTTGTGAAAAGAACACACAAGCAATGACTCTGGTGGATCCATATTTGGTTTGTGAAATGAACACACATGCAATGACTATAGTGCTAGTTTCATGAAAAGAACACACATACAGTGACTCTGGTGGATCCATATGTAGTTTGTGAAATGAAGACACATGCAATGACATTTGTGGATCCATGGGTTTCATGAACAGACCACACATGCACTGACTCTGCTGTGGGTGTAGTGATAAGAACACACATGCAATGACTCTGGTGGATCCATATGTGGTTTGTGAAAAGAACACATGCAATGACTCTAGTGGATCCATAAGTGGTTCATGAAAATAACACACATACACTGACTCTGGTGGATCCATATGTGGTTTGTGGAAAAGAACACACATGCAATGACTCTGGTGGATCCATATGTGGTTAATGAAAAGAACACACATGCAATGACTCTGGTGGATCCATCTGTGGTATGTGAAGAGAACCCACATGCAATGACTCAAGTGCTGGTTTCATGAAAAGAACACACATGCAAAGGACTTTGGTGGATCTATATGTGGTTTGTGAAATGAACACACATGCAATAACATTTGTGGATCCATGGGTTTTATGAATAGAACACACATGCAATGACTCTGGGCGTGGTTTAGTGATAAGACCACAGTTGCTATGACTAGTGTGGATCCATACGTTGTTTTTGAAACCAACACACATGCTTGACTCTGGTGGATCCATATGTTGTTTGTGAAAAGAACACATATGCAATGACTCTAGTGCTAGTTTCATGAAAAGAACATAGATGCAATGACATTGGTGGATCCATATGTGGTTTGTGAAAAGAACCCACATGCAATGACTCTAGTGCTGGTTTCATGAAAAGAACACACATGCAGTGACTCTGGTGGATCCATATGTGGTTTGTGAAATGAACACACATGCAATAACATTTGTGGATCCATGGGTTTCATGAATAGAACACACATGCAATGACTCTGGCATTGGTTTAGTGATAAGACCACACATTCAATGACTCTGGTGGATCCATACGTTGTTTTTGAAAAGAACACACATGCAATGACTCTGGTGGATCCATATGTTGTTTGTGAAAAGAACACATATGCAATGACTCTAGTGATGGTTTCATGAAAAGAACATAGATGCAATGACATTGGTGGATCCATATGTGGTTTGTGAAAGAACACATGCAATGACATTGGTGGATCCATATGTTTGTGAAAAGAACACACATGCAAGGACTCTGGTGGATCCATATGTGGTTTTTGAAAAGAACACACATGCAATGACTCTAGTGCTAGTTTCATGAAAAGAACCACATGCAATGACTCTGGTGGATCCATATGAGGTTTGTGAAATGAACACATGTGCAATGACTATAGTTCTAGTTTCATGAAAAGAGCACTCATGCAATGACTCTGGTGGATCCGTATGTGGTTTGTGAAATTAACACATGCAATGACATTGGCGGATCCATGTGTTTCATGAAAAGAACACATACGCAATAACTCTGGTGTTGGTTTGTGAAAAGAGCACACATGCAATGACATTGGTGGATCCATGTGGTCTGTGGAAAACAAAACACATGCAATGACTCTAGTGGATCCATATGTGGTTCATGAAAATAACACACATGCAATGACTCTGGTGGATCCATATGTGGTTCATGAAAAGAACACACATGCAATGACTCTGGTGCTGGTTTAGTGATAAGAACACACATGCAATGACTCTGGTGTTGGTTTGTGAAAAGAACACACATGCAATTACATTGGTGGATCCATGTGGTTTGTGGAAAAGAACACACATGAAATGACTCTGGTGGATCCATATGTGGTTTGTGAAAAGAGCACACATGCAATGACTCTAGTGGATCCATGTGTGGTTCATGAAAATAACACACATACAATGACTCTGGTGGATCCATATGTGGTTTGTGGAAAAGAACACACTTGCAATGACTCTGGTGGATCCAGATCTGGTTTCATGAAAAGAACACACATGCAATGACTGTGGATCCACGTGGTTTGTGGAAAATAACACATATGCAATGACTCTAGTGCTGGTTTGTGGAAAAGAACACACATGCAATGACTGTAGATCCATATGTTCATGAAAGAACACACATGCAATGACTCTGGTGGAACCATATGTGGTTTGTGAAAAGAACACACATGGAATGACTCTAGTGCTGGTTTAGTGATAAGAACACACATGCAATGACTCTAGCGGATCCATTTGTGGTTCATGAAAAGAACACACGTGCAATGACTCTGGTGGATCCAAATGTGGTTTGTGAAAAGAACACACATGCAATGACTCTAGTGCTAGTTTCATGAAAATAACACACATGCAATGACTCTGGTGGATCCATATGTGGTTTGTGAAATGATCCCACATGCAATGACATTTGTGGATCCATGTGTTTCATGAAAAGAACACACAGGCAATGACTCGTGTTGGTTTAGTGATAAGAACACACATGTAATGACTCTGGTGGATCCATATGTGGTTTGTGAAAACAACACACATGCAATGACTCGTGTGGATCCATATGTTGTTTGTGAAAAGAACACACATACAATGACTCTGGTGTATCCATATGTGGTTTGTGGAAAAGAACACACATGCAATGATTCTAGTGCTGCTTTGTGGAAAAGAACACACATGCAATGACTCTGGTGGAACCATATGTGGTTTGTGAAAAGAACACACATGGAATAACTCTAGTGCTGGTTTAGTGATAAGAACACATATGCAATGACTCTAGTGGATCCATATGTGGTTCATGAAAAGAACACACATGCAATGACTCTGGTGGATCCATATGTGGTTTGTGAAAAGAACACACATGCAATGACTCTAGCGCTAGTTTCCTGAAAAGAACACCCATGCAGTGACTCTGGTGGATCCATATGTGGTTTGTGAAATGAACACACATGCAATGACATTTGTGGATCCATGGGTTTCATGAATAGTATACACATGCAATGACTCTGGCATTGGTTTAGTGATAAGACCACACATGCAATGACTCTGGTGGATCCATATGTTGTTTTTGAAAGAACACACATGAAATGACTCTGGCATCCATATGTTGTTTGTGAAAAGAACACACATGCAATGACTCTCTGCTGGTTTCCTAAAAGAACACACCTGCAATGACATTGGTGGATCCATATGTGGTTTGTGAAAAGAACATGCATGCGATGACTGTGGTGGATCCATATGTGGATTGTGAAATGAACACACATGCAATGACTCTAGTGCTAGTTTCATGAAAATAAATCAGATGCAGTTACTCTGGTGGATCCATATGTGGTTTGTGAAAAGAACACACATGCAATGACATTGGTGGATCCATGTGGTTTTGGAAAGAACACATATGCAATGACTCTAGTGGATCCATCTGTGGTTTGTGAAAAGAACACACATGCAATGACATTGGTGGATCCATGTGGTTTGGGAAAAGAACACACATGCAATGACTCTAGTGCATCCATATGGGGTTTGTGAAAAGAACACACATGCAATGACTCTAGTGGATCCATGTGTTTTCATGAAATGAACACACATGCAATGACTTTGGTGGATCCATATGTGGTTCATGAATAGAACACACATGTAATGACTCTAGTGCTCGCTTATGAAAAGAACACACATGCAATGACATTAGTGGATCCATGTGGTTTGTGGAAAAGAACACACATGCAATGACTCTGGTGGATCCATCTGTGGTTTGTGAAAAGAACACACATGCAATGACTCTAGTGCTGGTTTATGAAAAGAACATACATGCAATGAATCTAGTGGATCCATATGTGGTTTGTGAAAAGAACACACAAGCAATGACTCTAGTGGATCCATATGTGGTTTGTGAAATGAACACACATGCAATGACTGTGCTAGTTTCATGAAAAGAACACACATACAGTGACTTTGGTGGATCCATATGTGGTTTGTGAAATGACATGCAATGACATTTGTGGATCCATGGGTTTCATGAAAAGAACACACATGCAATGACTCTGGTGTTGGTTTAGTGATAAGAACACACATGCAATGACTCTGGTGGATCCATATGTGGTTTGTGAAAAGAACACACATGCAATGACTCTAGTGGATCCATATGTGGTTCATGAAAACAACACACATCCAATGACTCTGGTGGATCTATATGTGGTTTGTGGAAAGAACACACTTGCAATGACTCGTGGATCCAGATCTGGTTTCATGAAAAGAACACACATGCAATGACTCTGGTGGATCCACATGGTTTTGGAAAATAACACATATGCAATGACTCTAGTGCTGGTTTGTGAAAAGAACACACATGCAATGACTGTAGATCCATATGTTGTTCATGAAAGAACACACATGCAATGACTGTGGAACCATATGTGGTTTGTGAAAAGAACACACATGCAATGACTCTCGTGCTGGTTTAGTGATAAGAACACACATGCAATGACTCTAGCGGATCCATTTGTGGTTCATGAAAAGAACACACGTGCAATGACTCTGGTGGATCCAAATGTGGTTTGTGAAAAGAACACATGCAATGACTCTAGTGCTAGTTTCCTGAAAAGAACACACATGCAATGACTCTGGTGGATCCATATGTGGTTTGTGAAATGATCCCACATGCAATGACATTTGTGGATCCATGTGTTTCATGAAAAGAACACACATGCAATGACTCGTGTTGGTTTAGTGATAAGAACACACATGTAATGACTGGTGGATCCATATGTGGTTTGTGAAAACAACACACATGCAATGACTCTGTGGATCCATATGTTGTTTGTGAAAAGAACACACATACAATGACTCTGGTGTATCCATATGTGGTTTGTGGAAAAGAACACACATGCAATGATTCTAGTGCTGCTTTGTGGAAAAGAACACACATGCAATGACTCTGGTGGATCCATATGTTGTTTTTGAAAAGAACACACATGAAATGACTCTAGTGCTGGTTTAGTGATAAGAACACATATGCAATGACTTAGTGGATCCATATGTGGTTCATGAAAAGAACACACATGCAATGACTCGTGGATCCATATGTGGTTTGTGAAAAGAACACACATGCAATGACTCTAGTGCTAGTTTCATGAAAAGAACACACATGCAAAGGACTCCGTGGATCCATATGTGGTTTGTGAAATGAACGCACATGCAATGACATTTGTGGATCCATGGGTTTCATGAATAGTATACACATGCAATGACTCGCATTGGTTTAGTGATAAGACCACACATGCAATGACTCGTGGATCCATATGTTGTTTTTGAAAAGAACACATGAAATGACTCTGGCAGATCCATATGTTGTTTGTGAAAAGAACACACATGCAATGACTCTACTGCTGGTTTCCTAAAAAGAACACACCTGCAATGACATTGGTGGATCCATATGTGGTTTGTGAAAAGAACATGCATGCGATGACTGTGGTGGATCCATATGTGGATTGTGAAATGAACACACATGCAATGACTCTAGTGCTAGTTTCATGAAAATAAATCAGATGCAGTTACTCTGGTGGATCCATATGTGGTTTGTGAAAAGAACACACATGCAATGACATTGGTGGATCCATGTGGTTTTTGGAAAAGAACACACATGCAATGACTCTAGTGGATCCATCTGTGGTTTGTGAAAAGAACACACATGCAATGACATTGGTGGATCCATGTGGTTTGGGGAAAAGAACACACATGCAATGACTCTAGTGGATCCATATGGGGTTTGTGAAAAGAACACACATGCAATGACTCTAGTGGATCCATGTGTTTTTCATGAAATGAACACACATGCAATGACTTTGGTGGATCCATATGTGGTTCATGAATAGAACACACATGTAATGACTCTAGTGCTCGTTTATGAAAAGAACACACATGCAATGACATTAGTGGATCCATGTGGTTTGTGGAAAAGAACACACATGCAATGACTCTGGTGGATCCATCTGTGGTTTGTGAAAAGAACACACATGCAATGACTCTAGTGCTGGTTTATGAAAAGAACATACATGCAATGAATCTAGTGGATCCATATGTGGTTTGTGAAAAGAACACACAAGCAATGACTCTAGTGGATCCATATGTGGTTTGTGAAATGAACACACATGCAATGACAGAAAAGCTAGTTTCATGAAAAGAACACACATACAGTGACTTTGGTGGATCCATATGTAGTTTGTGAAATGAAGACACATGCAATGACATTTGTGGATCCATGGGTTTCATGAAAAGAACACACATGCAATGACTCTGGTGTTGGTTTAGTGATAAGAACACACATGCAATGACTCTGGTGGATCCAAATGTGGTTTGTGAAAAGAACACACATGCAATGACTCTAGTGGATCCATATGTTGTTAATGAAAAAAACACACATACAATCACGCTGGTGGTTCCATATGTGGTTTGTGGAAAAGAACACACACAATGACTCCGTGGATCCAGATCTGGTTTCATGAAAAGAACACACATGCAATGACTGGTGGATCCACATGGTTTTTGGAAAATAACACATATGCAATGACTCTAGTGCTGGTTTGTGGAAAAGAACACACATGCAATGACTCTGGTAGAACCATATGTTGTTAATGAAAGAACACACATGCAATGACTGTGGAACCATATGTGGTTTGTGAAAAGAACACATGGAATGACTCTAGTGCTGGTTTAGTGATAAGAACACACATGCAATGACTCTAGCGGATCCATTTGTGGTTCATGAAAAGAACACACGTGCAATGACTCTGGTGGATCCAAATGTGGTTTGTGAAAAGAACACACATGCAATGACTCTAGTGCTAGTTTCATGAAAATAACACACATGCAATGACTGGTGGATCCATATGTGGTTTGTGAAATGATCCCACATGCAATGACATTTGTGGATCCATGTGTTTCATGAAAAGAACACACATGCAATGACTCAGTGTTGGTTTAGTGATAAGAACACACATGTAATGACTCTGGTGGATCCATATGTGGTTTGTGAAAACAACACACATGCAATGACTCGTGTGGATCCATATGTTGTTTGTGAAAAGAACACACATACAATGACTCTGGTGTATCCATATGTGGTTTGTGGAAAAGAACACACATGCAATGATTCTAGTGCTGCTTTGTGGAAAAGAACACACATGCAATGACTCTGGTGGAACCATATGTGGTTTGTGAAAAGAACACACATGGAATAACTCTAGTGCTGGTTTAGTGATAAGAACACATATGCAATGACTCTAGTGGATCCATATGTGGTTCATGAAAAGAACACACATGCAATGACTCTGGTGGATCCATATGTGGTTTGTGAAAAGAACACACATGCAATGACTCTAGTGCTAGTTTCATGAAAAGAACACACATGCAGTGACTCTGGTGGATCCATATGTGGTTTGTGAAATGAACGCACATGCAATGACATTTGTGGATCCATGGGTTTCATGAATAGTATACACATGCAATGACTCTGGCATTGGTTTAGTGATAAGACCACACATGCAATGACTCTGGTGGATCCATATGTTGTTTTTGAAAAGAACACACATGAAATGACTCTGGCAGATCCATATGTTGTTTGTGAAAAGAACACACATGCAATGACTCTACTGCTGGTTTCCTAAAAAGAACACACCTGCAATGACATTGGTGGATCCATATGTGGTTTGTGAAAAGAACATGCATGCGATGACTGTGGTGGATCCATATGTGGATTGTGAAATGAACACACATGCAATGACTCTAGTGCTAGTTTCATGAAAATAAATCAGATGAAGTTACTCTGGTGGATCCATATGTGGTTTGTGAAAAGAACACACATGCAATGACATTGGTGGATCCATGTGGTTTTTGGAAAAGAACACACATGCAATGACTCTAGTGGATCCATCTGTGGTTTGTGAAAAGAACACACATGCAATGACATTGGTGGATCCATGTGGTTTGGGGAAAAGAACACACATGCAATGACTCTAGTGGATCCATATGGGGTTTGTGAAAAGAACACACATGCAATGACTCTAGTGGATCCATGTGTTTTTCATGAAATGAACACACATGCAATGACTTTGGTGGATCCATATGTGGTTCATGAATAGAACACACATGTAATGACTCTAGTGCTCGTTTATGAAAAGAACACACATGCAATGACATTAGTGGATCCATGTGGTTTGTGGAAAAGAACACACATGCAATGACTCTGGTGGATCCATCTGTGGTTTGTGAAAAGAACACACATGCAATGACTCTAGTGCTGGTTTATGAAAAGAACATACATGCAATGAATCTAGTGGATCCATATGTGGTTTGTGAAAGAACACACAAGCAATGACTCTAGTGGATCCATATGTGGTTTGTGAAATGAACACACATGCAATGACTGTAGTGCTAGTTTCATGTAATGAACACACATCAAGTGACTTTGGTGGATCCATATGTAGTTTTTGAAATGAAGACACATGCAATGACATTTGTGGATCCATGGGTTTCATGAAAAGAACACACATGCAATGACTCTGGTGTTGGTTTAGTGATAAGAACACACATGCAATGACTGGTGGATCCATCTGTGGTTTGTGAAAAGAACACACATGCAATGACTCTAGTGGATCCATATGTGGTTCATGAAAATAACACACATACAATGACTCTGGTGGATCCATATGTGGTTTGTGGAAAAGAACACACTTGCAATGACTCTGGTGGATCCAGATCTGGTTTCATGAAAAGAACACACATGCAATGACTCTGGTGGATCCACATGGTTTTTGGAAAATAACACATATGCAATGACTCTAGTGCTGGTTTGTGGAAAAGAACACACATGCACTGGTAGATCCATATGTTGTTCATGAAAGAACACACATGCAATGACTCGTGGAACCATATGTGGTTTGTGAAAAGAACACACATGGAATGAATCTAGTGCAGGTTTAGTGATAAGAACACACATGCAATGACTCTAGCGATCCATTTGTGGTTCATGAAAAGAACACACGTGCAATGACTGTGGATCCAAATGTTGTTTGTGAAAAGAACACATATGCAATGACTCTAGTGCTGGTTTCTGAAAAGAACACACATGCAATGACATTGGTGGATCCATATGTTTGTGAAAAGAACACACATGCAATGACTCGTGGATCCATATGTGGTTTTGAAAGAACACATGCAATGACTCTAGTGCTAGTTTCATGAAAATAACCACATGCAATGACTCGTGGATCCATATGAGGTTTGTGAAATGAACACATATGCAATGACTATAGTTCTAGTTTCATGAAAAGAACACTCATGCAATGACTCGTGGATCCGTATGTGGATTCTCAAATTAACACACATGCAATGAAATTGGCTAATCCATGTGTTTCATGAAAAGAACACATATGCAATGACTCTGGTGTTGGTTAGTGAAAGATCACACATGCAATGACATTGGTGGATCCATGTGGTGTGGAAAAGAAAACACATGCAATGACTCTAGTGGATCCATATGTGGTTCATGAAAATAACACACATGTAGTGACTGGTGGAACCATATGTGGTTCATGAAAAGAACACACATGCAATGACTGGTGTTGGTTTAGTGATAAGAACAGGACATGCAATGACTCGTGTTGGTTTGTGAAAAGAACACATGCAATTACATTGGTGTATCCATGTGGTTTGTGGAAAAGAACACACATGCAATGACCCTGGTGGACCCATATGTGGTTTGTGAAAAGAACACACATGCAATGACTCTAGTGGATCCATGTGTGGTTCATGAAAATACACACATACAATGACTCTGTATCCATATGTGGTTTGTGTAAAAGAACACACATGCAATGACTGAGTCCGCTTTGTGGAAAAGAACACATGCAATGACTCTGGTGGAACCATATGTGGTTTGTGAAAAGAACACACATGGAATAACTCTAGTGCTGGTTTAGTGATAAGAACACACATGCAATGACTCTGGTGGATCCATATGTTGTTTTTGAAAAGAACACACATGAAATGACTCTGGCAGATCCATATGTGGTGAAAAGAACACACATGCAATGACTCTTGTGCTAGTTTCATGAAAAGAACACACATGCAGTGACTCTGTGGATCCATATGTGGTTTGTGAAATGAACACACCTGCAATGACAATTGTGGATCCATGGGTTTCATGAATAGAATACACGTGCAATGACTCGCATTGGTTTAGTCATAAGACCACATGCCATGACTCTGGTGGATCCATATGTTGTTTTTGAAAAGAACACACATGCAATGACTCTGGTGGATCCATATGTTGTTTGTGAAAAGAACACACATGCAATGACTCTACTGCTGGTTTCCTAAAAAGAAGACACCTGCAATGACATTGGTGGATCCATATGTGGTTTGTGAAAAGAACATGCATGCAATGAGTGTGGTGGATCCATATGTGGATTGTGAAATGAACACACATGCAATGACTCTAGTGCTAGTTTCATGAAAATAAATCAGATGCGGTTACTCTGGTGGATCCATATGTGGTTTGTGAAATGAACACACATGCAATGACATGGTTGGATCCATGGGTTTCATGAAAATAACACACATGCAATGACTCTGGTGGATCCATATGTGGTTTGTGAAAAGAACACACATGCAATGACATTGGTGGATCCATGTGGTTTGGGGAAAAGAACACACATGCAATGACTCTGGTGGAGCCATATGGGGTTTGTGAAAAGAACACACATGCAATGACTCTAGTGGATCCATGTGGTTTGGGGAAAAGAACACACATGCAATGACTTTGGTGGATCCATATGTGGGGTTTGTGAAAAGAACACACATGTAATGACTCTAGTGCTCATTTACGAAAACAACACACATGCAATGACATTAGTGGATCAATGTGGTTTGTGTAAAATAACACACATGGAATGACTCTGTTGGTTCCTTATGTGGTTTGTGTAAAGATCACACATGCAATCTCTCTCGTTCTGGTTTATGAAAAGAACATGCATGCAATGACTCTGGTGGATCCATATGTGGTTTGTGAAAATAACACACAAGCAATGAATCTGGTGGATCCATATTTGGTTTGTGAAATGAACACACATGCAATGACTATAGTGCTAGTTTCATGAAAAGAACACACATCAATGACTCGTGGATCCATATGTAGTTTGTGAAATGAAGACACATGCAATGACATTTGTGGATCCATGGGTTTCATGAAAAGAACACATGCAATGACTCTGGTGTTGGTTTAGTGATAAGAACACACATGCAATGACTCTGTGGATCCATATGTGGTTTGTGAAAAGAACACATGCAATGACTCTAGTGGATCCATATGTGGTTCATGAAAATAACACACATGCAATGACATTGGTTGATCCATATGTGGGTTGTGGAAAGATCACACATGCAATGACTCTGGTGGAACCATATGTGGTTCATGAAAAGAACATACATGCAATGACTCTAGTAGATCCATCTGTGGTTTGTGAGAAGAACATACATGCAATGACTCTAGTGCTGGTTTCATGAAAAGAACACAGATGCAGTGACTCTGGTGGATCTATATGTGGTTTGTGAAATGAACACACATGCAATAAGATTTGTGGATCCATGGGTTTCATGAATAGAACACACATGCAATGACTCGCATTGGTTTAGTGATAAGACACACATGCAATGACTGTGGATCCATACGTTGTTTTTGAAAAGAACACACATGCAATGACTCTAGTGGATCCATATGGTGTTTGTGAAAAGAACACATATGCAATCACTCTAGTGCTGGTTTCATGAAAAGAACATAGATGCAATGACATTTGTGGATCCATATGTGGTTTGTGAAAAGAACCAACATGCAATGACTCTAATGCTGGTTTCATGAAAAGAACACACATGCAAGGACTCGTGGATGCTTATGTGGTTTTTTAAATGAAAACACATGCAATAACTTTTGTGGATCCATGGGTTTCATGAATAGAACACACATGCAATGACTCTGGCTTTGGTTTAGTGATACGACCACACATTCAATGACTCTGGTGGATCCATACGTTGTTTTTGAAAAGAACACACATGCAATGACTTGGTGGATCCATATGTTGTTTGTGAAAAGAACACATATGCAATGACTCTAGTGATGGTTTCATGAAAGAACATAGATGCAATGACATTGGTGGATCCATATGTGGTTTGTGAAAAGAACACACATGCAATGACATTGGTGGATCCATATGTTTGTGAAAAGAACACACATGCAATGACTCTTGTGGATCCATATGTGGTTTTGAAAGAACACACATGCAATGACTCTAGTGCTAGTTTCATGAAAATAACCACATGCAATGACTCTGGTGGATCAATATGAGGTTTGTGAAATGAACACATATGCAATGAATATAGTTCTAGTTTCATGAAAAGCACTCATGCAATGACTCTGTGGATCCGTATGTGGTTTGTGAAATTACACACATGCAATGACATTGGCGGATCCATGTGTTTCATGAAAAGAACACATACGCAATAACTCTAGTGTTGGTTTGTGAAAAGAGCACACATGCAATGACATTGGTGGATCCATGTGGTTTGTGGAAAAGAAAACACATGCAATGACTCTAGTGGATCCATATGTGGTTCATGAAAATAACACACATGCAATGACTTGTGGATCCATATGTGGTTCATGAAAAGAACACACATGCAATGACTCTAGTGTTGGTTTAGTGATAAAAACACACATGCAATGACTCTGGTGTTGGTTTGTGAAACGAACACACATACAATTACGTTGGTGGATCCATGTGGTTTGTGGAAAAGAACACACATGAAATGACTCTAGTGGATCCATATGTGGTTCATGAAATAGCACACATGCAATGACTCTAGTGGATCCATGTGTGGTTCATGAAAATAACACACATACAATGACTCTGGATCCATATGTGGTTTGTGGAAAAGAACACACTTGCAATGACTACGGTGGATCCAGATCTGGTTTCATGAAAAGACACACATGCAATGACTAGTGGATCCACGTGGTTTGTGGAAAATAACACATATGCAATGACTCTAGTGCATTATGTGGTTTGTGGAAAGAACACACATGCAATGACTTCCGTAGATCCATATGTTGTTCATGAAAGAACACACATGCAATGACTCTGGTGGAACCATATGTGGTTTGTGAAAGAACACACATGGAATGAATCTAGTGCTGGTTTAGTGATAAGAACACACATGCAATGACTCTAGCAGATCCATTTGTGGTTCATGAAAAGAACACACGGCAATGACTCTGGTGGATCCAAATGTGGTTTGTGAAAGAACACACACACAATGACTCTAGTGCTAGTTTCATGAAAAAAAAACACATGCAAGGACTCTAGTGGATCCATATGTGGTTTGTGAAATGATCACTCATGCAATGACATGTGTGGATCCATGTGTTTCATGAAAAGAACACACATGCAATGACTCTGGTGTTGGTTTAGTGATAAGAACACACATGTAATGACTCTGGTGGATCCATATGTGGTTTGTGAAAACAACACACATGCAATGACTCGTGTGGATCCATATGTTGTTTGTGAAAAGAACACATGCAATGATTCTAGTGCTGCTTTATGAAAGAACACACATGCAATGACATTGGTGGATCCATATGTGGTTTGTGAAAAGAACACACATGCAATGACTATGGTGTATCCACATGTGGTTTGTGAAATGAACACACATGCAATGACTCTAGTGCTAGTTTCATGAATAGAAAATACATGCAATGACTCTCTGAGTGGATCCACATGTGGTTTGTGAAATGAACACACTGCAATGACCTTGCTAGTTTCATGAAAATAACACACATACAATGAATTTGGTTGATCCATATATGGTTTGTGAAATGAACACATGCAATGACATTTGTTGATCCATGGGTTACATGAAAGAACACACATGCAATGACTCTAGCATTGGTTTAGTGATAAGACCACACATGAAATGACTGGTGGATCCATATGTGGTTTGTGGAAAGAACACACATGCAATGACTGGTGGATCCATATGTGGTTTGTGAAAAACACACATGCAATGCCACTGGTTGATCCATATGTGGTTTGTGGAAAGAACCCACATGCAATGACTCTAGTGCTGGTTTCATGAAAAGAACACACATGCAATGACTCTAGTGGATCCATATTTTGTTTGTGAAATGAACTCACATGCATTGACTATAGTGGGTCCACTAGTTTCATGAAAAGAACACAC
Source organism: Avena insularis (assembly GCA_023614405.1). NCBI lineage: Eukaryota > Viridiplantae > Streptophyta > Magnoliopsida > Poales > Poaceae > Avena > Avena insularis. The sequence continues at coordinate 116,688,232 of CM042692.1, forward strand.
ATGCAATGACCTCTGGTTGATCCATATGTGGTTTATGAAATGAACACACATGCAATGACTCTTGTGGATCCATGGGATTCATGGAAAGAACACATGCAATGACTCTGGTGTTGGTTTAGTGGAAAGAACACACATGCAATGACTCTGGTGGATCCATATGTGGTTTGTGGAAAGAACACACATGCAATGACTCTAGTGCATGTAGTTTAATGAAAAAACCACATGCAATGTCTCTGGTGGATCCATGTGTGGTTTGTGAAAAGAACACATATGCAATGACTCTAGTTCTAGTTTCATGTATAAGAACACTCATGCAATGTCTCTAATGGATCCATATGTGGTTTGTGAAATTAACACACATGCAATGACCACTTGTTGATCCATGTGTTTTATGAAAAGAACACACATGCAATGACTCTAGTGTTGGTTTGTGATAAGAACACACATGCAATGACTCTAGTGGATCCATGTGGTTTGTGGAAAAGAACACACATGCAATGACCACTGGTTGATCCATATGTGGTTTGTGGAAAGAACACACATGCAATGACTCTAGTGGATCCATAAGTGGTTTGTGGAAAAGAACACATGCAATGACTCTAGTTGGTCCATATGTGGTTTGTGAAAGAACACACACATGCAATGACACTGGTTGATCCATGTGGTTTGTGAAATGAACACACATGCAATGACTCTGGTGGAACCATGTGTGGTTTGTGAAAGGAACACACATGCAATGACTCTAGTGCTAGGTTTAGTATAAGAACACACATGCAATGACTCTAATGGATCCATATGTGGTTTGTGAAAAGAACACACATGCAATGACCACTTGTTGATCCATATGTGGTTTGTGAAAATAAAAAACATCCAAGGACTCTAGTCCTAGTATTAGTAAAAGAACATACATGCAATGACTCTAGTGGGTCCATATGTGGTTTGTGAAAAGAACACATGCAATGACCACTGGTTGATCCATGTGTTTTGTGAAAAGAACACACATACAATGACTCTAGTGGGTCCACATGGTTTGTGGAAAGAACACATGTAATGACCACTGGTTGATCCATAAGTTGTTTGTGGAAAAGAACACACATGTAATGACTTTAGTTGATCAATGTGTGGTTTGTGAAAAGAACACATGCAATGAATCTGGTTGAATCCATATGTGGTTTGTGGAAAGAACACACATGCAAAGACTCTGGTTGATCCATATGTGGTTTGAAAAGAACACACATGCAATGCACTGGTTGATCCATGTGTGGTTTGTGGAAAACACACATGCAATGACTCTAGTGCTAGTTTGTGTATAAGAACACATGCAATGTCTCTAATGGATCCATATGTGGTTTTGTGATAAGAACACACATGCAATGACTCTGTTGGATCCATGTAGTTTGTGAAAAGAACACACATGCAATGACCACTGGTTGATCCATAAGTGGTTTGTGGAAAGAACACACATGCAATGACCACTGGTTGATCCATAAGTGGTTTGTGGAAAAGAAAACAAATGCAATGACTCTGGTAGGTCCATATGTGGTTTGTGGAAAGAACACACATGCAATGACTCTAGTGGTGGATCCATGTGTTGTTTGTGGAAAGAACACACATGCAATGACACTGGTGGATCCATGTGTCGTTTGTGAAAAGAACACACATGCAATGACTCTAGTGCTAGTTTGTGGAAGAACACACATGCAATGACATTGGTGGATCCATGTGTGGTTTGTGGAAAGAACACACATGCAATGACTCTGGATCCATTGGTTTGTGAAAAGAACACACATGACTCTAGTGCTGGTTTGTGAAAAGAACACACATGCAATGACTGGTGGATCCATGTGTGGTTTGTGAAAAGAACACACATGCAATGACACTGGTGGATCCATGTGTGGTTTGTGAAAAGAACACACATGCAATGACTCTAGTGCTAGTTTTAGTATAAGAACACACATGCAATGACTCTAGTGGATCCAAATGTGGTTTGTGAAAAGAACACACATGCAATGACCACTTGTTGATCCATGTGTGGTTTGTGAAAAGAACACACATGCAATGACACTAGTGCTAGTTTTATTATAAGAACTCACATACAAAGACTCTAGTGGGGCCACATGTAGTTTGTGAAAAGAACACACATGAAATGACTTGTTGATCCATAAGTGGTTTGTGAAAAGAACACACATGCAATGACTCTAGTGCTTGGTTTAGTAAAAGAACACACATGCAATGACATTAGTGGGTCCATATGTGGTTTGAAAGAACACACATGCAATGACCATTGGTTGATCCATATGTGGTTTGTGAAAAGAACACACATGCAATGACCACTTGATCCATGTGTGGTTTGTGGAAAGAACACACATGCAATGACTCTAGTGGATCTAGTTTTGGTATAAGAACACATGCAATGACTCTGAGTGGATCCATATGTGGTTTGTGAAAAGAACACACATGCAATGACACTGGTTGATCCATGTGGGTTTTGTGAAAAGAACACACATGCAATGACTCTAGTGCTGGTTTATGAAAAGAACACACATGCAATGACTCTGAGTTGATCCATATGTGGTTTGTGAAAAGAACACACATGCAATGACCACTGGTTGATCCATATGTGGTTTGTGAAAAGAACACACATGCAATGACTCAGGGGGATCCATATTTGGTTTGTGAAAAGAACACACATGCAATGACTCTAGTGCATTGGTTTGTGAAAGAACACACATGCAATGACATTGGTGGATCCATATGTGGTTTGTGAAAAGAACACACATGCAATGACTCTAGTTGATCCATCTGTGGTTTGTGAAAAGAACACACATGCAATGACTCTAGTGGATCCTAGTTTTGTGAAAAGAACACACATGCAATGACTTGGTTGATCCATATGTGGTTTGTGAAAAGAACACACATGCAATGACTCTAGTTGATCCATGTGGTTTGTGAAAAGAACACACATGCAATGACTCTAGTGTGTGGTTTGTGAAAAGAACACATGCAATGACCACTGGTTGATCCATATGTGGTTTGTGAAAAGAACACACATGCAATGACTCTAGTGCTAGTTTTGGAAAGAACACACATGCAATGACAATCGATCCATATGTGGTTTGTGAAAGAACACACATGCAATGAACTGGTGGATCCATATGTGGTTTGTGAAAATAACACATGCAATGACTCTAGTGCTAGTTTTGTGAAAGAACACATGATGCAATGACTCATTGGATCCATAAGTGGTTTGTGGAAAAGAAAACACATGCAATGACTCTGATTGGTCCATGTGTGGTTTGTGGAAAGAACACACATGCAGTGACCACTGGTTGATCCATGTGTGTATTGTGGAATGTGTTGGAGATATGCCCTAGAGGCAATAATAAATATAGTTATTATTATATCTTTGTGTTTATGATAAATGTTTATATTCATGCTATAATAGTATTAACAAGGAAACATTAATACTTGTGTGAATTGTAAACTTAAATTGAAGTCCCTAGTATAGCCTCTATACTTCACTAGCTTGTTGGTTGATTGATGATTGTGGTTTCTATCATGAACATTGAGATGTTATCAACAACAAGATCATATCGTTAGGAGAATGATATGGTGGACATACTCCTATAGATAAGCGTAGCATAAAGATCAAGTCATTTCAATAGTTCAATTGCTATATGCTTTCTGATACATAGTAACCTAATTCCTTCGACCATGAGATCATGCATATCACCTTTACTGGATGGATGCTTTGATGTCATCAAACACCACCGTAACGGGTGGCTATAAAGGTGGCATTAAGTGTTGGAAAGTATTGGTTGAAACACATGGATCAAGAGTGGGATTTGTCCATCCACATGGCGGATAGATATACTCTGGGCCCTCTCGGTGAAATGTCATCCAATTAGCTTGCAAGCATGTGACATGGTCTGAGGATCACATATCCGCAGGGAGCGAGAAAGAGTACTTATCGGTAACAAGGTTGAACTAGGTATGCGAGATCTGGCGATCATAACCTCGGATAAGTAACATATCGTGAGACAAAGGGAAATTGGTATCGTATGTAAGTGGTTCATTCGATCATAATGTCGTAGAAATATGTAGAACCATATGAATTTCCAGATTCCTCTATTGGTTATTGTTGGAGAAGTGTCTCGATCATGTCGCATAATTCACGAACCGTGGAGACACACTTAAGGATTGACGTTGTTTGAGTAGTTATGGTATTATGAGAAAGAGACCGAATGTTGTTGGTCTCGGATGGGATCGGGATATCACGAGGTGATCCGGAATGGTGGGAGAATAAGATTCATATAAGGAAAGTCCCGTTTGAGTTGGCGGAATGGTTAGGTGTTTTCATGGGAACATTCTAGAAGGTCCCGGAATGTCCGGCACTCGGAGGAAGGGTACATGAGTGTGTCATTACATATTGGAATGATTGCATCATGTACTAAGTATTCTTGTCCCAAATAAAGGATTTATTTAAATCCTAAATTGAAAAATCAAGCGGCTAGTTTGAAAGTCAAGCAGCGATTTTGGGAAGTGGGAAAAAAGGAGGAGAGGTGGAGGCCGAGTTGGAGGAGGTTCCTCCCCTTGGCGGCGCACCTCCCTAGGCCGAGTTGGGAGAACTCCTCCCCTTGGCCGACCAGCCCTCAACCTATATAAGGAGGCGGGGCTCCCCTCCTAGACACAAGTTTCCTATCCTCTAAACTAAACCTAGATCTAGACCCGGTTTAGAGCTATTCGGTTTAGAGCCTTCTAGTGGTTTAGAGCCTCTAATTGGTGTGTCTAATTACTAGACCACTAATAGCCTCTCTCATAAGCTCCACCATACTACCGGCTTAAGCGAAGCCTGGGATCTCCCTCTACCTCCGGTACCACGCCGTTGTCTTCTTGCGAATCGAGAGAGTGCTACAACCTCCATTGCTTTGGAACAAGGAGAGGAAGGTCTTCGTCAGTACCGAGCGTGTGACCGACTATGGGGCGCTTTGGAGAGCGTGGCGCGGAAGGATCGTCTACGATCTTGAGATCGGAAAATGCGACTACATCACCACGAGAATCTGCTCTCGTTAAACACTTTGGAATCTTGAGGTGAGTTATTCCATCGACTCGTTGCTACAATCTAGTAGATAGATCTTGGCTTGTTTGTTTGTATGCGATAGAAAATTTTTGTTTTCCATGCTCGAACCCCTGATGGTATCGAGCCGTGTCTATATGTAGATCTGTTGCGAGTAGAACACAATAGTCATTGTGGGCGTTGATGCTTTATGTAGATTGCTTTTGTGTACTTTGCATCTTGCGGTATGTTGGGATGAAGCGGCCGGGCTAACCTTACATGACATCGTTCATGAGACTTGCTCCACGCTTGACATGCAACTCGTATTGCATAAGTGGCTTTCTTGGTGCTGTTTCTCCTAGCATAGTAAAGATCAATTTACAGCGGGTAATCAACAATGCTAGTATCAATGTTGTGGTTCTTGTTAAGTAAGTTAGAGCGACACTTATTGAAAGCCCCAAACCACGTAAAATATGCAAAGAAAGTAGGCGTCTAACTTTGTTTTGCGGGGGTGTCTTGATGATGTGATATGGCCATGATTGTGATTATATTTGATGTATGCAATGTTCCTTATTGTAAGTTGGCAACGGCGGGAACCATATGGTTGTCTTTAATTTCTGTTAAGACCTCGTGTCTATTCAAAATAGTTGTAATAGTTGAAGCTGGTGGGCGACAACCATGAAGAAGCGTCATTGACCTTGATGCTATCTTGGGTGATGATGGAGATCATGTTAGTGCTTGAAGATGGAGATCGGAAGCACAAAGAAAACCATATCATATCACATATTATGAATTGCATGTGATGTTAATCCTTTATGCATCTTGTATTGCTTAGTAGGCGACGGTAGCATTATAAGATGATCCCTCATACACATAAATTTCAAGTTCTAAAGTGTTCACCCTTAGTATGCACCGTTGCCAAAGCTTGCTGCTTGAGCACCACGTGATGATCGGGTGTCTTTGATTCAGGTGAATACAAGCGTAAGCAAGCCAGATTTGCTTATCGGAAGCTAAGGTTTGATCTTGTGAGCCTAGCATGTACGGACATGGCCTCGGGAACACGGATCGCGAAAGGTAAAGCATGAATCATATAGTAGATATGATGAACATGATGATTGTTAGCCATTGAAACTATATCAACTCTCGTGATGATCGGTGTTGATGTAGTGGATTTGGTTAGTGTGATCACTAAAACAATGTGAGGGATGTTGTTTGGTGGGAGTTCACCTAGTTTAATTTCATTAATTAATTTGAACTCAATTTGTCATAAACTTAGTCTAAACTATTGCAAATATGTTGTAGATCAATGGCAGCCCTACCATCAATTTTAATGCGTTCCTAGAGAAAGAAAAGTTGAAAAACAATGGAAGCAACTTGGATTGGTTCCATAATTTGAGATTGTCCTCACGGTGGTAATTTGACCTATGTCTTTGGATGCACGCTAGGTGACCCACTGCGGTGATGCTACCGATGAAGTAAAGAATGTTTACCTGCTCGGAAGAATCAGTACTCCATAGTTCGATGTGCTATCTTGTATGGTTTAGAATCAGACTTGAAAGGTTTGAAGAGTCGGATCCATATGATATTGTGAGGATCTCAAATTAATCTTTGAGACTCATCGGCAATTGAAAGTTATGAAGCTTACGAAAAGTTCTTTAAGCGCAAGATGGAAGAGGGTAGCTCAAATCGGTGAGCATGTGCTTAAGATATGCAGGCGCATAAATAAACTTCAAAGTTTGGGTATAGTGATTCCTAATACTTTGGGAGTTTACGCATCCTCAATCACTACCACCAAGTTACAAGAACTTTGTGATGAACTACAACATGCGAACATGAACAAGAGTTGCGAACTATTTGCTATGTTAAAATCTGCGAAGTGGAGATCAAGAAAGAGCACCAAGTGTTGATGGTCAATAAGACCACCAAATTCAAGAAAGGCAAGTCTAAGCAAAGGGACACTTCAAGAAGGGTGGTAAGAAAGTTACCACGCGACGAAGAAGACCAAAGCTGGACCTAAGCTGGCCAGAATGCTTTTCTTGCAAGGGAGAAGGTCCTTTGGGCGGAATTGCCCAAAGGTACTTGGCGGATTTGAAAAACGGCAACATCAAGAAGAAAGGTATATCGATATACATGTTATTGATGTGTATCTCACTAGTATTCGTAGTAGTGCACAGGTATTTGATCTTGGTTCGGTTGCTCATATTTGTAACTCGAAGCAGGGGCTGCGAGAATAAGCGGAAGCTAGCGAAGAGCGAGGTGACGATGGCGTAGGAAGCGGATCAAAGGTTGATGTGATCGCGGTGACGCGCTACCTCTTCATCTACCATCGGGATTAGTTTTATACTTAAATAATTGTTATTTGGTGCTGCGTTAAGCATGAACATTATATCGGGATCTTGTTTATTGCGAGGCGGTTACTTGTTTAAATCAAGAATAATGGTTGTTCGATTTATATGAGTAACATGTTTCATGCACATGCACCTTTGATAGATGGTCTATTCATATTGAATCTCGATGGTGGAAATACACATATTAATAACATTGAAGCTAAGCGTTTGAAATCAGCGATAACTTGACCTATATGTGGCTTTGTCGTCTTGGTCACATTGGATTGAAGCGTGTGAAGAAACTCCATTCCGATGGACTTCTTGAATCACTTGATTTTGAATCACTTGAAAGATCTGAGGCATGTCGATGGGTAAAATGACTAAGACTCCATTTTACGGTATGATGGGCGAGCTACGGACTTATTGGAAATCATACATACCGATGTGTGTGGTCCAATGAGTGTAGCATCATGTGATGGTTATCGTTATGTTCTTACCTTCACGGATGACTTGAGTAGATATGGATAAATCTATTTCAATAAACATAAGTCCGAAACTTTCTAGAAGTATAAGGAGTTTCAAAGTCAGTAATAGAATCAAAGTAACAATAAAATTAAATATCTAAGTTATTATCGAGGATGTGAATATCTAAGATTCTGAGTTTGGCGAGCATTTGAAGAAATGTGGAATACTTTGTGATTGACACATGGGAACACCACAGGTAATGGTGTGTCACGAGCGTAAATGTCGAACTCTCTTATATATGGTTAGTTCTATGATGTCTCTTACTTATTTACCACTTTCATTTTTGTGTTATGCATTATAAACAGCCTCATTCACTTTAAATAGGGCACCGTCTAAATCCGTTGAAACGACACCGTATGAATTATGGTTTGGGAAGAAACCTAAATTATCGTTCCTTAAAGTTTGGGGATCTGAAGCCTATGTAAAGAAGTTACAGCGGACAAGCTTGAACCCAAAGCGGAAAAATCGTCTTCATAGGATACGAAGGAAACTATTGGGTATACCTTCTATCATAGATCGAAGGCAAAATCTTCGTTGCCAAGAATGGATCCTTTCTAGAAGGAATTTCTCTCGAAAGAAGTATTTGGAAGGAAAGTAGAACTTCGGCGAGGTTGTCGAACCTTCTCTCGAAATTGCGAGTAGCGCACCGGAAGAAGTTCTGTGGTGCTGCGCAATAAGAGAGGAAGCTAATGATAGTGATCATGAAACTTGGTTGAAGTTGCTCTGAGCCTCGGAGGTCAGCGAAATCGTACCACTCCAGTTGGTATGATTCCGTTATGAATGTCATGTTGGTGGACAACACCGATGACCGAGACATATGAGGAAGCGATGATGAGCGCCCATTCAATAAATGGCAAAGCCATGAAATCGAGATTGGATCCATGTCACGAAAACCAAGTATGGACTTTGGTGGACTTACGGATGGCGGAAGGCTGTCGAGAACAAATGGATTTTCAAGAAGAAAGCAGATCTTGATGGTAATATTCATCTATAAAGCTCGACTTGTGCAAAGGGTTTCGACAAATTCAAGGAGTTGACTACGATGAGACTTTCTCACCGATGCGAAGCTAAAATCTGTGAGGATTATGTTAGCAATTGCATATTATGATTATGAGATATGGCGAGATGGATGTCAAACAGCATTCCTCAATGGAGACATTGATGAAGAGTTGTATATGATGCAACCCAAAGGTTTTGTCGATCCTAAAGATGCTAACAAGGTATGCAAACTTCAGCGGTCCATCTATGGATTGAAGCAAGCATCCAGTTGGAATCAACGTTTTGATAAGGTAATCAAAAGTTTTGGTTTTATACAAACTTATGGAGAAGCTTGTGTTTACAAGAAAGTGAGTGGGAGCTCTGTAGCATTCTTAATCTTGTATGTGGATGACATATTGTTGATTGGGAATGATGTAGACCTTCTTAATAGTGTCAAGAGTATTTGAATAATAGTTTTCAATGAAGGATCTTGGCGAAGCGACTTACATATTAGGCATAAAGATTTATAGAGATAGGTCGAAGCAAATATCATTGTCACAAAGTACATATTTGGACAAAGTTCTAAAGAGGTTTGGAATGGAAGATAGCAAGAAAGGGTTCTTGCCCATGTTATATCGACCTTGAGTAAAACTCAAAGTCCGACATCGAGAAGATAGAGAAAGAATGAGTAAGACTCCTATGCCTCAGCCATAGGATCTCTAATGTATGCCATGCTATGTACTAGACCCGACATTGCATATCTGTTAGTTTAACTAGCGAGATATCAAAGTGATCCGAGTGGATCATTGGACGTGATCAAAACATCCTTAAGTACTTGAGAAGAACTAAGGATATGGTTCTTTCTTATGGAGGTGATGAACATTTCGTTGTTAATGGTTACACCGATGCTAGTTGGAACACCGATCCGGATGATTCTAAATCACAATCTGGATACGTATTTATTTTGAATGGTCGTGATTAGTGGAGGAGTGCAAAGCAAGCGTTGTGGCGAGATCTTCAAGCGAATCGGAATACATGGCTGCTTGGAGGCTTCACAAGCGATATGGATGAAAGAGTTCATTCTGAGCTGGGTGTGGTTCCAAGTCGCTGGACCCAATGTCTATCTCTTTGTGATAACATGGGCGCCATAGCCAATGCTTGAGAACCAAGGTCACACAAGAAGCTGAAGCATATCAAGCTGCGTTTTCACGCTATTGAGAACATATCAGGATGGGGATATAAAGATTTGCAAAGTACACACAGATCTGAATGTGGCGGATCCGTTGACTAAACCTCTCCAGGGCAAAACATGACCAACACCAAGCTGCCATGGGTGTTGGTATATTACCATGTAATCTAGATTGGATGACTCTAGTGCAAGTGGGAGACTATTGGAGATATGCCCTAGAGGCAATAATAAATATAGTTATTATTATATATCTTTGTGTTTATGATAAATGTTTACATTCATGCTATAATAGTATTAACAAGGAAACCATTAATACTTGTGTGATTTGTAAACTTAATTTGAAGTCCCTAGTATAGCCTCTATACTTCACTAGCTTGTTGGTTGATTGATGATTGTGGTTTCCCTATCATGAACATTGAGATGTTATCAACAACAAGATCATATCGTTAGGAGAATGATATGGTGGACATACTCCTATAGACAAGCGTAGCATAAAGATCAAGTCATTTCAATAGTTCAATTGCTATATGCTTTACGATACATAGTAACCTAATTCCTTCGACCATGAGATCATGCATATCACCTTTCTTTGGATGGATGCTTTGATGTCATCAAACACCACCGTAACGAGGTGGCTATAAAGGTGGCATTGAGTGTTGGAAAGTATTGGTTGAAACACATGGATCAAGAATGGGATTTGTCCATCCACATAGCCGGATAGATATTCTCTGGGCCCTCTCGGTGAAATGTCATCCAATTAGCTTGCAAGCATGTGACTGGGTCACAAGGATCACATATCAGGAGCGAGAAAAGAGTACTTATCGATGTGAGGATGAACTAGGTATGCGAGATCTGGGCGATCATAACCTCGGATAAGTAACATATCGTGAGACAAAGGGAAATTGGTATCGTATGTAAGTGGTTCATTCGATCGTAAGTAATCGTAGAAATATGTAGGAGCCATATGAATTTCCAGATTCCTCTATTGGTTATTGTTGGAAGTGTCTCGATCATGTCGCATAATTCACGAACCGTAGGGAGACACTTAAGTTGACGTTGTTTGAGTAGTTATGGTATTATGAGAAAGAGGCCGAATGTTGTTGGTCTCGGATGGGATCCGGGATATCACGAGGAGATCCGGAATGGTCAGGAGAATAAGATTCATATAAGGAAAGTCCCGTTTGAGTGGCGGAATGATTAGGTGTTTTCATGGGAACATTCTAGAAGGTCCCGGAATGTCGGCACTCCGGAGGGAAGGGTACATGAGTGTGTCATTACATATTGGAATGATTGCATCATGTACTAAGTATTCTTGCTGTCCCAAATAAAGTTTATTTAAATCCTAAATTGAAAAGTCAAGCTAGTTTGAAAGTCAAGCAGCAGTTTTGGGAAGTGGGAAAAGGAGGAGAGGTGGAGGCCGAGTTGGAGGAGGTTCCTCCCTTGGCGGCGCACCTCCTAGGCCGAGTTGGGGAGGAACTCCTCCCTTGGCGGCCAGCCCTCAACCTATATAAGGAGGCAGGGCTCCCTCCTAGACACCTGAGTTTCCTATCCTCTAAACTAAACCCTAGATCTAGACCCGGTTTAGAGCTATTCGGTTTAGAGCCTTCTATTGGTTTAGAGCCCTCTAATTGGTGTGTCTAATTACTAGACCACTAATAGCCTCTCTCATAAGCTCCACCATACTACTTTTGGCTTGGCGAAGCCTGAGGATCTCCCTCTACCTCGGTACCACGCCGTTGTCTTTGGGAATCGCGAGAGAGTGCTACAACCTCCATTTTCTTTGGAACAAGGGAGAGGAAGGTCTTCGTCAGTACGAGCGTGTGACCCATTGCTGGGGGCGCTGCCGGGCGTGGCCGGAAGGATCGTCTGCGATCTTGAGATCGGAAGAAATCTGACTACATCACCCACGAGAATCTGCTCTCGTTAAACACTTTGGAATCTTGAGGGTGAGTTATTCCATCGACTCGTTGCTACAATCTAGTAGATAGATCTTGGCTTGTTTGTTTGTATCGATAGAAAATTTTTGTTTTCCATGCTACGAACCCCTACGATGGTATCGGGCCGTGTCTATATGTAGATCTGTTGCCGCAGTAGAACCTAATAGTCATTGTGGGCGTTGATGCTTTTATTAGATTGCTTTTAGTGTACTTTGCATCTTGCGGTATGTTGGGATGAAGCGGCCGGGCTAACCTTACATGACGCCGTTCATGAGACTTGCTCCAACTTGACATGCGACTCGTTTTGCATAAGTGGCTTCTTGGGTGCTGTTTCTCCTAGCATAGTAAAGATCAATTTACAGTGGTGATCAACAATGCTAGTATCAATGTTGTGGTTCTTGTTAAGTTAGAGCGACACTTATTGAAAGCCCCAAACCACGTAAAATATGCAAAGAAAGTAGAGCGTCTAACTTTGTTTTGCGAGGGGTGTCTTGATGATGTGATATGGCCATGATTGTGATTATATTTGATGTATGCAATGATCCTTATTGTAAGTTGTGGCAGCGGAATATATGGTTGTCTTTAATTTACATTAAGACTGCGTGTCTATTCAAAATAGTTGTAATAGTTGAAGCTGGTGGGCGACAACCATGAAAGCGTCATTGACCTTGATGCTATGCGGTGATGATGGAGATCATGTTGGTAGCGAAGATGGAGATCGGAAGCACAAAGAAGAAAACCATATCATATCACATATTATGAATTGCATGTGATGTTAATCCTTTATGCATCTTGTATTGCTTAGTAGGCGGCGGTAGCATTATAAGATGATCCCTCATTTACATAAATTTCACTGATCCGTCCACGTCGCAAAAAGGTAGTTACGACTAACGCCATTTCGTCGGTGGCCTAACCACATCACAGTCGCACCCTTCTCTATCTCTATCTCTATCATTATTATTTTCCATTTCCATTCGCTCAAACCGGTGCCCATGTCGGTGACCTTCCATAGGTGTTCTTGGGAAGGGCGTCAGCGCCACCGGTGGCTCGCCACAGGACCACAGGTCGTGGTTGGAACCGCCGATGATCGCTGGCGGGGTGGCCAAAGCGGCGAGACAGCGGAACACGAGAATCGAGATCCGTCGTCGTTGGCGCCTATCCGGTCTCTTCGCTATTCTTGATGGTGCTGGCGGGGATGGCGAGAACCGCCGGCTGGTCTGCGTCTGGGGACTGGTGCCAACATCGGATCTGCCCGATCCTTACGAGGTTGGCGGCCGTTTGACATCCACCTTGCGGTGCGGAACTATGGTGGTGGAACTATGGCTGCCGATTTGGGCGGTCGTGGCGATCAACCGGTAGTGGCGAGAACTTGCGCGATTCACCCTTATCGCCATGTTAATGGCATCTTTCATCAAGGTCACGCCCCTTTCACTGCCGCCACCCTTTCCCCTGTGCCGTCCACACTCCATCGGCGTGTTCCATCATCGCGGTCCGGTGTACATCCATGGGAGGCGTCGGTGTGCGCCATGAATCCGGTCAAGCAAAGCATGTGGTAGCACACTCAACACCAGATTAGCACATCAAGACCATTATTTGCTTTTGTCTAAGGGCCTGTTTGATTCACAAGATAGAAAAAACATAGGAATAGGAAAACAGGATTAGAATGTCATCCGATTGAATCCTATAAGATTTAGAGTTTACTGAAATTTTTCTTGAAGAAATGTTTGATTCCTTTGGAAAGGCAAAGGAGTTGTAGCGTGAGGTTGAGGTGGATAGAAAGTTTCCTCAAAACATAATGCAATACAATTCTATGAAAAAAATTCTAAGGATCAATGAATCAAACGATGAGCGTAGCAAAATTTCTAAGAATCAAAATCCTCCAAAATTTCTGCTACGATTCATTTGAATCAAACAAGCCCTAAGAGCATCTCTAGTGGCTCGTCTATATGCCCGTCTAAGCGATTTGGACGATCGTGGATGAAAAAAGTCTTCCTAGTGGCTCGTCTGGCAGTGTACATCTAAATTTAGACCTCCTCCCAAATCTGCTACCCATCGTCCATATATGGACGGCAGTTACTAAAACAACCCCTTTACTTTGAAGCTCACTAAGCGCCCATCCGGAGCGATTCGAAGCTGGCCAGGTGCTTTTCGCGTCGAGTTCTGCCGTCCTTCATGGCTCCATGTACTCTCTTTTTCCAAGTATATTTGGCGAGAGGAGAGACAAATTAGACGAGAGCGAGAGGTGCTCGACCATGGTGCCTAGAGCACACTCGGATCAAATCCGCCCGGCGGTCAATTTCTTGGGATTCAGGCGCATAAAACAAGGTAGGCGTGGTCACGTCGGGTCTGTTGACGAGTTAGATCTGTATGTGATGGAGGGCTGCGACTACTCCGGCGGTGTTGAAGAGCAAACCCGTCTAGTACTGAACTTTGCTGAATGTTATTCTTTGTGCATCGTCTGAATATAGAGATATGGTGATGTACTCTTTGAGCGTTCTTTGAACATTGCTTGTAGTCATTTGCATAATATACGGATAGTTATAAAACTTTTACTAAAATAACGAAGAGAGGATGTAGGCGTCCTACATATACACGTTACTGAAAAAGCTAAGATTATCATATTCTATAAGCTTTTAAGCGGTCGATACTATCTGGGCGTATAAGCGTCCAGGATTTAGGCGTTCCACTAGAGATGCTCTAAGTGTCTTAGTGGTGAAACCTTCGGGAACAAAGGGCAGCTGAAAAGAAATGCGGACCGTTCGCTCGTCCCTCGAAAAGGGCAGCTGAAAAGAAAAAACGCGAACCGTTCGACCCTAAATCCCTACGGAGCGGCGGCGAGTCGGGTGACCGCCTGACCGGCACATACGAAGGGGGCGGAGGTCGGAGGCGTTCGCGGCGGCAGCGGAGGTTGAAGAGGACGACGAGGGGTGGGCGCGGTCGACGGTGGTTGCCCAGATGCAAACAGATTTGAGGTGGAAAGCCCACCCGCTGCTCCGGGTTGCAAATCCGTGGTAGCTGCGGCGGTGCTGTCTACTAAGCCTCAGCGACCACCGAGCTAGCTCCGGCGGCGGTGATACCTCCTACAGTTTAGTTCATGGTGAGCTGCAGCGTCTGCCTGTGCGCGCATGTCCTGTTGACAGCAGCAAATATTGTTGT
This sequence comes from Avena insularis, assembly GCA_023614405.1. Classification (NCBI taxonomy): domain Eukaryota; kingdom Viridiplantae; phylum Streptophyta; class Magnoliopsida; order Poales; family Poaceae; genus Avena; species Avena insularis. The sequence goes on from CM042692.1 coordinate 116,703,400, forward strand.
CTTGCCGCTAGATAATTGACAGTCATATGCAATGAGACATAAATCCCTGGTTGGTGTCCTTAATAGCGATTATTGTTGTATTGCCTCTAAAATTTACAATCAGCCAGCAATTCCCAGTATACCATTCCTATAGGAAGATGTTGAATTTGGGAGAAGAGAAGCCATCAGCTATTCCGAATTCAGAAAAAAATGCAAGCACCTGCTGTACATCTCACATCTACAGAGGAAATACAAATGCATTCCCTTCTTCTGTTGTCATAGATGCTCTTTTCTCTCTCTCCTCCCATATTCTCTATTAGATTCAAGCTCAGTGTCAGGCTACTAGCTGCATATGGTGATGCGCCAGGTTTGGGGAGGCTGTTCGGTGAACATATGGATTGCTTCCTCCGTACCTATTTAGTTTGTTCATTTATCACATATTCAAAATACGCAGATAGGCTGTTTGGTAAATTTCCTAGGAGCAAGAAGATTTTACATTCCCTCATGCAATATATTATTAATGTATAGAGTCATAGCATTGGCAGGCTTATGAAGTTTTTTCTGTTGTGTTGCTCATATTGCCTAGAAAAGATAGCTATAGCTTTGATTCTACATTGAAGGGATGGCAGATGGCTCCAGATGCACAGTAGTAAGTGAACTAAATCTCGTTGGTGTATCATCTAAGCAATTTGTGCTAGCCTGTTCTGGTCGGTCGATGCACTCGGTTTTCGTTATATGCAACTTGCATATGTTCAGTTATTTCTCTTTGCTTTTGTATCATGTAGTGTTTCTTCATCAGAAACTAAACACTGTATTTTGATTGCTACAGGTAGAGCAAAATATGTGAGAGTCTCTATGACAAGAGGACATACAAACTAAACCAAGTAGTGACAATTCAGAAACTAACATTCTCCTTTCCTTTCCCTGGCAGCGACGAAGGGGCTTAGTATCTTCTTGGATCTAGGCGATTGCAGCATGTCAAGGACAGGTAAGGCTCCCAGATTTGATTATCTAATATCGTTGCATCTTATATTTCTTTTGAAATTCTAGCCCTTTTCTCCTAATTCCTTTAGTACTTCTCATATTCAAATATTTTGATAATTCTTTTTGCATGAATATAGACATATTAGTGAGGTTATACCTACATCGACTATCTAAAATCTCACATGAATCCAATAGCGTAAAGGTACTTAGTTTCTCCAGGAAACAATGTACTAAGAATTCTCTGTAGGCATAGACAAGTATAAGCCATTACATGACAAAATTGCTAGCGGCATAGAACAAGAAACTACAGCTAAATGTCATCAAAACTGGGAGCATTTTGACTGACAGGTAACCCATGTGCATTCAAATCTGGTAGAACTTCAGCATTCAAATCTAGGATTTGATCTGTCTGCTGCTCTTCATCACCAAACAACATGTAATAGGCACTGCCAGGCCTGTATCGTCTGATCTTCCTCTTCCCTGCCTCTTCCAGTGGCTTCATCTTCAGGTTCTTGTGCAGTTCCACTAGTAGAGACTACAAGCATAACAGTAGTGTCTGATTTAAATTCAGAGTTTACACTACTGACTTCCTAACAAATTTACTAGGCACAAGTTCCAGCACCAGTTCACGGAAGACAAACTTAATCAAATATGAAAGCAACATACTACTACATGCAGCGAGAAACAAAATTCAGACTTTACTACATTAACCAAATTCAGACTTTAGCAATTATAAACTAAGCAATGAGAAACAACCCGAGAAACCAAGCAAACAACATTGTCTGTGACTTTAGTAATTATAAACCAAAAATTCAGACTTTACCAATTATAAACCAAATTCAGACTTTGGCTGATGTAGTTGTCAAACTTTAGCACTTGCCAACCAAAATTCAGAGTTACTACTGTTGCACAAATCACTCACAGAAATCACACAAACAGTACCGTTTGTCAGACAACACTTACAGTTCACAAAAACTTCAGACTTTAGAAGCAAAAATTCTGACTTCATAACGACTTTTGCAAATCAATGAAACTATTTCGCAGGTGCTACCATCGAACAAGGGCATCAGTACTACTCGATTCCACTAGCAAATCGAATTTTAAGCTTCCCATGTTAACATCCCCATGAACCCTAGCTAAACCCTTATGCACCGATCAAAACCATCGTTGGGGGAGAGATTTCAGGGCGTACCGTAGTCGGGCGGGTCCTCGTTCCACATCCTGTAGTGCAACTTTGGCGGCATCGCGTCGGAAGCAGTGGCAGCAATGGCGATCCACGGGCCATCGGCGTGCCAACTAGGCTAGAACTGACCACGATGGGAGACAGATTGATTTCAGGTGATACAGGTCGTTTGCTTAATAAAAACGCAGTTGTGTTTTCCTTAATAAAGGCACGGCGAAGAATTCCTGCCTCTCCTACGGACTAATTGCAAACCGCCCGGTGTGGCAACGCATGGCACCTTTCAGACTAGGCTGGACCAATGCGTTTCAGATCGACAAGTTGCAGGACGGCGGTCTCAAGAGTTGATAGTTCTAGGACTAAACTGCCCCTAACAGGATAGTTGTAGGATGCGTGATGTAATTAGCTCTTTAACAAAGCAGCAAGAGTTAAATAGTTGATACACAAATAGTTGGATTCGCACAAGCTAGTGTCGAACATCTGTTACATAGATGATATACAAATCTTCAAGCCTCTACCGCTGGGCAATCCAACAGGAGGTCCCGCTTCTCCTTGACAAGTAGGGACCAAGCAACAACCACCTTCACCTTGACTTTCCCCTTGCAGATACAACTGAACATTCATTCTCACTTGTTTGTCATTGCTTGGCATGGAAGGAAACATTCCAAACTGAAAGAGCAACACCACATTCCTCGAAGGATTCTATGACAACTACCAGTGTTCCTAGTTACTTCACTGAGACAACATTCCTTGCCAGACAAGAAAGGTAACCATTTGATCCTACTTGCACTTTTCACCACGCACTTCTTTCAACACAACTTCATGCAACGCACCAGTTACGTTGCAAGCAACTCAACATCCATTTTCAAAAGGCCATTCCCTTCAACAACACAAATACCCACGATAGTAGCCTGCACTCTTGAGGAAGCTGCTCAAGATTTAACTCCGCTTTACACAAGCTGTTCTCAAACATGAGAGAGTTACCTTTACCATCATACCGCTTGCTAAGAGTTATCAATTCTCTACCCTGAGATTCCTCTTCCACTACTATTTCAAGTTCAACTTCAAAGTCAACAGAGTCCAGAGCTACTATTGCCGGGTCGGACCAGTCAAACATAAAGAACCCTGCAAGCATCATATCGTAATTGCAATGGTTTGGTAAAAAGGCTTATAATTGCAATTAGACTACAAAAGCACGAAGAAAAAACAATAGAAACCAAATACAATGCCACATTTTCACTGAGATTTTGGTAGTTCACTTTCGACCGAGAAAAGATAATGTTGATTGCGATCCACAGTGTCGAGCAGCAACCTCTCCATACAGTTTGAGTGGCCATTTCAATCCATTTTCAGTTCAAGAATTTTCAAGGAGTAGATCTGCAAGGTGCTCCCAGTGACACCATAAGACGATGAAATGGTATCGGCTGTGTAGTGTGTAAAGTGTATAGGGCTCAATGTGGCTGCAGCAAAAAGTAAAGCCGAGTGTGTACTGTCAGAGATTTATTATGAACAACCAAATTAAGCAAAATATATTTCCTTATACAAGGAGAAATAAAGCTAGTAATCTGCTACAATTTGTACACAAACAAAGAGATAAATAAACAAACAAATGGACTGAAAAAAAAGTCTTCATTCGAATTTTACAACCAATAACATGTATGTATGCGTCCTTGATTTTGCTTGTATGTCACAACTAACAGCCCTGCAAAATATCTGGTGAGTTTAATTTGACACATTTTGAACCCACTTTCTACAAGCTTAATGGAGTCCCAAGTACATTCCACATGCACTAGTTTAGTTAGCAACCAAACGTATTGCACTAATATAAAATATGAATACTTCACACTGTAAATCATGAATAATGGAACTGTAAAAAGTGTTCAAATATAACAACGAATGATGAAGTGTTTACAAGTAGAAGCAAAGAAATTTTGAACTTCACAAATGATCATGGAACAAATACAAGAAAAGAGGCATCAGAAATTAAGCTACTCTACAAAGCAGAAGTACAAGTAGAAAAAACAGTAATAAATTATAGAAATAACCACTTTTAAAAAAGTTAAACGGCAAGTAGTGCTTGTGATCATATACACAGAAAACAAAACTCTACCCTAAACCATGAAGCAAAAAGATACAAGCCCTGACAACATGTTACTTTTGACGTGTTGAGAATAATACCACAGAGAACACATTTTACTCAACACTGTAAATCATGTACAACTAGACAGCAAAAATAGCTTCAGAAGCACAGTAATCTATGTACAGACGGTCAAATACTAATGAATACCACCCTACAAAACAAGTCCTAAATGCTAGTACTCCCTCCGTTCCATAATATAAGATGTTTTAGCTTTGTAAAAGGAATGTACCTAGACTTTTTTAGTGTGTAGATTCACTCCGAACCTATATACTAAAAGAGATCTAGATACACTCATTTCACAAAGCTAAAACATCTTATATTATGAAATGGAGGGAGTATAAGCGTATAGCTAAATTTCTCTGAACTAATAAAAAGTTTAGAGATAAAAGGATCGCTTTGCAGTTAGAATTCAACTGCCTACACAATGTAATTCGTGAACATGTGAACTGTAACAAAGTTCAGACAACACTGCAAGATCTTGAAGTGAATACATGACCTGAAAGTGGACTTACTGAACCAGAAAATACAATGACAGCAGACTGAAACAGTGAAACTCCTTATCATCTGAACTGCAAGGAAGTTCTAAAAAATGAAGTCATATGCACTTGACTCAAGACAGAAAAACAAGCGACTAATTTTTTTGTAGGAGTCAACGGAAACATAACATATGTTTCCTAGCAAGTTAAGAACAGAAGAATACATCACTGCAGATCACATCATATGGTAGCATTGGAGGGAATACTTTGACCACTGTAAATCACACCATATGGTAGTAGCATTGGAGGGACTACTGTGACCCCCCCCCCCAACATACATTAGGCCTCATAGAAAAAGTATTAGTCAACATATACACTACTAATTGGTGCTTAAACAAAACTCTATGCATCGCACCTATAAGGAAAAATCAACTACCAAGTGTTCTAACTAAAAAACAATTCTAGCTTAACAAAAATCCACATCAGTAGGAAGCTGCAAAACAAGTGTTGAATGACATAACTGATATTTCTCTAAACTGAGAGAAAAAATCAACATGAGACTTGGCACTTAAATTTGGACCAAAATGACAATAACAAGAATGGCCTACTCAAACTCGAAATTAATCACATAACCATCTAAATTAATGAGCCACCAAATAACAGAGCACCACAACCAGCTCGAGAGGAACAAAAACATCCCGTGGGAATAAAAAGATTCAAAATTAAGTTCTATGGGGGTGATATGCTACAATTTCTAGACAAGCAGAGAAATTAAACAAATCAAGATGCATGTTTTGCTTACTTATATCTCGGAAGCCGCCACAGTTTAGACTCTTGCCGACCAATACAGTATTCCAGCCGTCCCGGTCGTCCGCGAAGAATTTCGCCATGATATCCATCCCCTGCTTGAGATACTCCACTGTGGCTGGGTCAGGGTCCTCCTCCTCCTCCTCCTCCTCTTCCTCTTCCTCTTCCTCCTCCTCCTCCTCCTGGACCTCCTCCTCCTCATTCTCCTTCTCCTCATTCTCCTTCTCCTTCTCCTCCTGCTCAATTAACTCAAGCTCATCCGCGAAGAATTTATCCATGAAATCCATCCCCTTCTTGAGATACTCCATTGTGACTGCGTCAGGGTCCACCTTCTCCTTCCCCTTTCCCTCCTTCTCTTTGTCATACTTCTTCCTCTCCTCCTCCTTCTCCTCCCATTTCTTCAACTTGGCCATGTTCTCCTTATTCACTTTCTCCACCCTTTTCTTCTCCATCTCCACCTCCTTCTCGTAGCGCTCCTTCTCCTCCTTGGTAAAGACTAAGGCCAACTCGTTCTCGTAATCCCAGGGCCAACTCAGGATGTTGTGGAAGGAACGGACAACATAGCCGTGCAACTCCTGCACCTCCTCCGCCTGCTGCTCATTATCCTTGGTATATTTGTACAACTCCTTGCAGGCGTCCGATATTCTGTACGTCGAGCTAACCAGCTCACGGGACATGTACGGCGAGATGTCGGCACCAGCGCGTTTGAGCACAATATACGCCATAGACAGCATCCGGTAGCTCAGGCCCTCCATATCCTGTAAGATGGAATCGAAGTACCTCCCGAGTTGTGCCAGTGTCGAGGCCGACGATTCCGCATCAACCTCCGGGACCTGGATGGGCTCCGCCGTGGAAGCCTTTACCATAGCTACGGGCAGGGATTCTCCGCTAGGTGCTTCCATTTGGAGATCCAGGGGTGAGGAGGCGAGCAGCTCCTGCGCTCCATGTGCAGGGCCATGATCTCCTTTACCACGGTAAAGAACTCAGACTTCTGCTCATGGGAGAAACTCTCCATCTCCTTCAAAGCTGGGATTTCACCGGCCGCCGGATCCTATAAAAGTTTAGGGCTTCAACGAAACAGCCGGCTTGGCCTATATATGACAGATAGGTTAGTTACCGGTAGTAGGCCCAATTTTTAGAAGAAACGAACTCGGATTGAAAGCCCATAGTAGGCTAGCGGTTTAGGCCTTTTACTCGTGGTTGCATGCGGCCAGTTAAAGGAGCTCCTGTATGCCGCTCGCTGCAAACGCCCACTGAAACTCTTTTATTACTTTTAAAACTGTGGTTTTTCGGATAAATAAATGCAGGAGTATTTTTTTTAAAAACAAAGAATTGAAAATCTGAACCAATTTAAAACCTGAGAATTTTTTTAAAACAAATTAGAAATCTGAACAAGTTTGAAACCTGAACTAATTTTAATATTGAAATAATTTGAAATCTAAAAAAGTAAAATTTAAACAATTTTAAAATTTAAATTTGAACACATTAAAATCTAATTTTCAAAACTTAAGGTTTTTTAGATCTTTTTTTTCACAAAATTTTGGAAAGTAAAAGTAACAAAAAGAAACATAAAAAAGGAAAAAACAACGCAGTCACATTGCTTTAAACCTCGTTCTTGGGCCCGGTAGTAACCACGACTTTTTAAACAAATACATAGGGATACGCGGCCCGTTGAAGAAGCGCCGCAACCGGCGGCAAATAGGAATCCTCAATTACTGAGAGGTCAAAAAGAAAAATCTTTACGGTGAACTTTATGCTTGAATATATTTTACCTAATAAAACAAGAGATATTTTTGTTCGTTTTCATTTACATGATTCTTCTTGCCATTTTAGTATTTTTATTGGTATTTACCAGTGGTGGAGCTTGAAAACAAATCAGGGGAAGAGACAAAGACTAGAAATTTTTAAGAAGGGTAACAAACTAGAATTTGCAGACTTGAAGACAAATATATATTAATATTAGCCACATAGGCTGCAAAATACATGTGATGGGATCCATATATATGCTAAACTACTTCATCCTAGGACTAGATATACAAATATACTTACTTGGTCATGCTAATCAGCCTTGAAAGAGTCATTGCCAAACCATGTAGCCATTACAGATCAGCTTTTCGATCCCCTTCCCCTAAATTTAGTTAAAACAGCTTCAAAGTTGTACTTCTTAGCAATCTCAAGCTCTATGTGAACTACCAAATTATTGGCAAGATTTTCATCTACCATCTTATTCATAACCTTGTCTTACCGATCTTCAAACTTGAAAATACGTTTCACACTTGCAGTAGAAACTGAAAGTGTGACTAGCATTTGCAGTAATCTAACAATCAGATTGTAGATAGTATCTCTTCTTGTCTCGACAAGGGAATGCCAAAGATCAGTCAAGGTTGAGATATTTTTCAACTCTTCATCATTAGAAGCATCAACAACAAAGGGTTTCAGCTACTGTTCTAATCCGTAGATGTCTTGTTGAGTAAAATCTGCTGGATAATACGTCTTCGCTAACCCACATATATCACTACCTTCAAATGATTTAAATCTATTTCTAGGAATTAGAGTGGCACTCGTGGATAAGAGATCCATTATCTTCTCATTAAACCTGTGATCTAATTCATGTAATTGACAATCAATAGTTGCAAGGAATACCTCCACTCGAGAATATTGCTCCTTAGTGAAATGATCAGGTTGATGTCGTGCACGACCACCATGCATGATATAAGTTTCCTCCATGTTTGAAATTTCATTGCCATGATCTACACAAAATTCAACAACCGTGAAAAGAATTATTCAACCATCATCGATCTCAAGTTAAGAAGGCACTCCTTTGTAGCAACCACTAGAGGGACAACATTTACAATGTCTTGTGATCTCAAGCTGTAAAGCTTGGCCAAGTTCTTCAGTTATCTCTAGTATCTCCATCATGCATAAGACAGAAGACAAACTCAAAAGAAGACAAATAGCTAAAAGAAGTGTCAACATCAACACGTATTTGTCCAAAAACTGATCTATCAACGGCCATATCTTGGATCACAAAATTTATTGCATTAAATAATTTCATCAGGCTTTGAATAGAACCAAAGTGAGAACCCATCTAGTGTCCTCATGACGTTTAAGTGATCTGATTTGATTTCCCCTTGACCGGTTTAAAGTATTCTACTTTCTATCAAACATGCTAGTTCTACGATTTGGGCATCATGGCGCTTTGAGGATGAATCAACGGTGTTTATAATAAAGATTGACTTCTGAAAAAATTGGGCAATAGGAACCACCTATTTGGATGCATCTACTAGTGCAAGTTGCAATCTATGAGCATAACAATGAGATTGTAGTCCATTCATCTCTCCTCTCATGTTGCTAGCCCCGTCATATCCTTGTCCTCTAAGGTTACGAATACCAAAGCCATAATTGGATAATACTAAGCCTGACTCATTTTTCAGTGTCACAACCTTAGTATTGGGCACATGTATCATATCAAAGAAGGGCTCTCGTGAACAACCAACTTTATCAACAAATCTGAAAACCAATGACATTTGTTCTCTTTCGCTACGTCACGTGTCTCATCCACCAAAATAGGGAATTTAGAATCCCCAATTTCTTCACGAATATGTCTCAGAACTTTAGATGCATATATGGACAAGTGACGAGTGTAACATCCCAAAAACTTTAATCCAAGGTTATTAAGATCCAAATCATCAAAATTGGAGTTAACAAAAACTTTTCCAATTAAAATTATTAAAGCATTCATGTGTATGTGCATTTAAAATAGGAGTTGATTTGAATTGCCATGATTAAGTGATTCATTGCTTGTGAAATGATTCTTAGGTGAAATAAACATCATCTAAATCATTCCCAAACAAACCCCAAAGAAAAACAACTCAAAATGAATAAATGAAGTGAATGGTGACATGCCTATTTTGGCTATTCCTAGAACTCAAAACTTAAGAATCAATTGTGGATCTTTGCACCTTGCTAGTACACATAATGATGTACCAAGGCAAACTTTGTGATGCTAAAACATTCAAACACTAATTTTAAATGGCAGTTTAAAATTGAATCTATTCATATGGTAAAATCCACTATTTCAAAACCACTCAAACAAGCTCAATATCCAAAACCCAAGCACATAGAGTCTCAAGCTTAGTACTAGCACACCACCAAAATCTTTTAAAATTCAAAAAGAAAGTTCTTGCGGCCATTTCATGAACACTTAGCGGCAAAGTTTAAACTCTAAACATAGCTCACTATTTGCAGCAGGTTTTGCACCCAATTTTCCTCCAAACACTCACTCTGTCCCCAAATGATCTAACCATGCCATTTAAACCCCATCTCCTACCCCTAGTGGCAATGCCAAGCCATCTGAGCACATGCTCAAGGCAACTTAGTCCCATCGCGTGGACCATCTCCCCTCTCTCCACATGTCTACTAGCTAGCCTCACCTCACCGCCACCTCTGTCCCTCCCGAGCCAGGCCAAGCCATGGACACCCACGCCACATGCCACTTTGTCTGCGCCATGCCGAAACCTTGCGCGCGCCGGACTCGATGCACAAGCAGCCGCCGACCACCGCCCAGCACGCCCACGACCCATGGAGCACGCCGACATGCCCATTAAGCATGCCTGACCAACCGCTCGCCCGTGAACACCGCCTCTGCCTTTCGGGCGCTCCGACCATACCACCCCTAGTCCGCATTGATCACGTAGAACACCGCCGAAGACCAACGACCACCTACCTCGAGCCACGCCGCTAGCATCTGTCACCTGCAGAGCCGCCCATGCCTCTCGATAACCGCGTACTATAAATAGAAGCCACCCCAGCCCCATTCGACACCACCTCACCTCACCTCAGTGGTCCCTCTGGCGAAGCAAGGCGAGCAGCCGTTTGTCGGTGCGGAACAGGTTGCCTGGAGGAGAAAGGCGCCGATGCGACCACCCAGGCTGCCTCGATCGTCCACAGGCTCGTCGTGACTACCGGTCCGTTTGCCTTCGCCATGCGTCGTGGAGCCCTGTCGCCCTGAGCACCCCAAGTCGCTAGGGTTAGAGTTCAGCCGGCGACAGTTAATCGTCGATGACAATCCCGACCGTGAATCAGTTCTAATCAACGACCCATATACCCGTACCGCCCGTTATGGCAATGACGGTGGACCCCTGTCAGCTGAGCCAGCGCGTATGTGTCCATGGTAACTGTTCGACGTTAGCTTTCGCCAAGCCGATTAGTTTGAATTAGAATTTTTCTATTTTAGTTAAACCTAGTTCTATCCCCTAGTTTGAAATTCAATTCAGAGGTTTACAAATCCAAATGGAAGCGATTCCAATTTTGTTGGAAAGCCATTGAAAAGATCTACCCAACGTTGAATTTAATTCAATTAGAGTTAGAGATCTCTCTAGTAAAAATAACAAAAGAAGCATTTACCTTGCAACATTTTTATAAAATCAACCAAGATAGCTTTTGAGTTGATTCAACTCTCAAAAATCACATTTCACTATATCTATCTGAATATGTAATAATATTAAGGTTTACATGCAGTGACTTTGGACTAGTACCAAAATAATGCTATATAGGCATTTCTAGTCACTTTAAATCATTAAATAATGAATTTAAACCAAAGTAATTATGATCCAACCCTTAAATCCCATTCCCACATGTTAGGTATGTGGTGATGACATGTGTCCACATGATCCCATATTTTAAGTGGTGAATATTAAATCTTAGTTAATTTTCAATGAGTAGAAATTACTTTTCTAAAATAAAAGGATGAAACTATTGAATAAAACTTGTGATACTTGTGATGATATTAGATCATCAACTATATGACTTAGAGTGCTAATTAGACTAGTTAAGTATTGCTTGGTGATTGTGTACTCCGTGTGTATTTATAGCGATAAATGCAGAGCCAAGTCTACGAGGAGGAGTTCTACCAAGAAGAAGAATAGAAAACTTCAGCCACTACCAACCAAGGCAAGACACTATTAACAATGCAAGCTAACACTTGCAAGTATAATGCTTATAGCTATGACTAAATTAGATGGTTTAGCAAAGATGCTTTAGGCATACTTTAGTTACACTACCTTGACTAGTAATTACCCCAAGTATTATGTTTCCAAGCTTTACTTCCTTTACTTTACACAAAATTCTTTACTTGTTTAGAAGGTAGCATAAAGAGTATAAAACTTGACCTATATAGACCCCTTTAGATGTCATTCTATGGCATGAGATTGATCCCATCTTTTCACCTTAGTGAACACTCTTAACTTAGTTGTTTAGGTAGATAAAAACTTGAGTCACTTTAGATGGGAAAACTTGGTGAAAATAAATTATGAAAACCTTAGAATGATGAGTCATTCTATTGAGATGTTTTGACATGTGTTGAAACACAAATGGTTTATGATGATGAAAATATTGAGGCATGAGCTTTAACCCTTTTATAAAATTGATGGTTGGATTAGGATGCGATACCATTCCAAATTTATCGTACAACCACATTACGAATTGGGTAGGCTTAGCGGAAGTTTATATGCATTAGTATTAGTTCCCTCGGAGAGGTTTGAGTGAGCTACCTCTCAATGTTGTCCACCTATGTAGTGCCCAAGATGACAGATGGTCATGGTTGGGAGGCCATGCTCATAGGAGAGGTGCTTATACTAGGGTTTGTAAAGTAAAGGTTATGTTTGATTATACGCATACTAAGTATGATGATTCAGGGTTATCACGACGGATGTGTCGAATCTTGTGGTGAAAGTGTACCACCTCTGCAGTGTCAAACTATTCAAATAGCGTCATGATTATGGACAATTGGAATGGCCATCTTTGTTTCGTTGTCGATGTTTTCAAAATAACTTATGAAATAAATGATGAATCTTGACTTGACCATAACGGGTTGTGACTATGACACTAGCTTCCCAACAGTGATTCTAGAACTTTATTTTATACATCTTTGTACTTGAACTCAGTTAGGTTTCAAACTTAATTTTATAGTTAAACATAGAGTTAGCACTTTAACTTAGAATGATACTACTTGTTAGTGGTAGTTTATGATACTTAAAAAGAGTACTCATGGCTTTTGTCCTGGCTATTCTCATGGCGGACTATGAAGAGACTACCAAGATGATGGCAGTGGGATGGCTATGATAACTAGGACTATCTCGCCTTCGACGTTGCATGTGCCCCTAAAGATGGACCCCACCACTCGCTTATCTTTTATTTCGGCCTTGTTGTATTAAAATGGATCATGAGATCCTTATTTGTATAGACCTTATGTATGGTTTGTAATGGATGATGTCTTTGTGATATCCAATCTGTTATGTCTACTTAAAATGGTAATCTGAGATTGCGATGAATGACATAATGAGCATCTGGGATTAAAATCCGAATTGTTGACAACGGGGTTAACTTCGTCGATGCCATCATTGATGGACTTAGTTTGAGGATTGAGGAGCATTGGGCGTCGATCGGCTAGAAAACAAGCACATAGGGAGACATGAGGTTTTACAGTTCGGACCTCAAAGAGGACCCTACTCCTATTTATACGCTCTTTGATTATCGAGTCCGAAAGTTACAAAGTTGCATAGATGCAATCTAGCGAGATGTATGATGGGATTGTGGATGTCCTCCTCTTGCCCCTCTAGCCTTTATATAGGGAGGCTAGGTCTCGAGATAACATCTTGAGTCGATTCTGATTAGGGTTTTCCTTTAAGTTTCTATCTATTCTTTGTCGTGTTCTTCAAGGAGTAGCATTCCTTTGGGCCACCCGAATCCTTATTGGGTGTTTGCACGTGGACTCCTCTTGTCTTTGGATCGTATAGGATAGCAGTGAGTACCTATAGGGTATACCCATGTCGGTGTCCAGTGTCCTAATCGTGGGTCAGGTGGAACTATAAAGTCTTGAGTGCATGGAATGTAGGCTCATCCGAAGGTTCTTTTGAGTGTCTCAGTTTGTGTCATAGGGATTGTTGATATGTGTGCACAATCCATCCGATGGATCGAGGATAATTCTTGCTTAGGGTAAAACACGCTATCTACTCAAATTGAGTCCACGGACTCAATTTGCATTGATCTGGCGTAATTAGACTCATGCCACGGAGGTCTTACAGTCGATTCGGTGTTTTAATGTGAGCACTCGACACGTCCGTCGAGGATTTTTCATCGTGCTGTAAGCGCAGATTATTCTGATAGGCGCATCAGGTGTGTTATAGGATGTTTGGCGGTCTTGTCTTCATGTTGTAAACATGGCATTGATTTTATGCAGCGTAGGTGATTCGGGTGACCGAGGCGTTGTCTCTTAGGTAATATTCAGCGATTGTGGCGAGTTGCTGAATGCTTCAAATACTCATGGTGCGAACATTGTCAACACTTTTGCCATGGATAACTATTTTTTCATTTCCATAGGATGTGCGACGGCGCTCCCTATGGGAGTAGCCCCAGTGCCTACTTGAGTCATGAGACTCGGTGGGGACTTTGAACATTCTCATTGCTATCATTTGTATTTAGCTTGTCGATTGTGCTTCTAAGCGCTTCCTATGGAAGTAGCCCCAGTCCATAATCGAATCATTGATTCAAAGGAGGTTGAGATGTAAATGTCTTTCGTTTTTTACCAAGGCGATTATGTGCCCTTAAAATCTCGGGTGCCACGGCGCTCTGTTAGGAGTAGCCCACAGTATTTAATCAGTCATAGAGTCATCTAAAGACTAGATCGGTCGAAGAAACTCCCTCTTGAGTCGTCAAGGGTTGATGTGTGTTTAAAGCTTCAACTCAATCAGTTTTCCCAATTCCATCTTGCATCACATGCTATATTACTCTCTGCAGTGTTGGCTCGATGTCGAGCCACACTTTGGTCTTTAAGCTATTCAAGCTGAAAGAGCGATCGAAGTCTGGTTCTATGGTTTATGCTCTTGGCGGCTCGACATATATGTGAACCCCAATGTCGATGCTAGCCTCAATCTTATCGAGTCCGTCAAGGATGGAGGAGAAGTGGTTTTATATCAAGAGACCAAAAATTTGATGGAGAAAATTTCGGACTTGCTCCTTTTGACCCAAATCTTTGGTGAAGATAAGAAGATCACGGAAGAATGTCATGATCTGGGTGAAGCGAAGAAGTCGAGGTCTTATACAAGCACTTTTGCGACCTTGACTTGTCAAGGCGAGGAAGTTCTTGGCGTGGATCTCATCCACACATGGTTGCGATGTCGGGTGCGATCGCTCTGAGCGAGGCACACCCAATTTCATGTTGGACCCGGTGTGAATGACCCAACTCGCATTTCTTCGAGGATCTATCGTCGGTGGAGGTGGGCAGAAAAGTCGGTGACCAAATTCATCGCCAAGAGATATTCTTCTGGATATTCTCCTACTGCCCTTTAAATGACAACTCTCCTGAGTAAATTTTCTATTGATTCTTCTTCTTCATTCTTTTCCAGGTGTTTGTGATTGTATTTTGATGCTGCGCTAAGTTGGAAAGTAGCAAGTGTGCTACCGCCTCGGTAGGAGGATAATCCTCGAGGCTGAAGAAGAGATGTCGAGGTCGACTATGCCCGTCGTTGATCTTGAGACCCTAATTCCAGTAATTTGATAATATTTGGAGTGAATCTGGATGCATCTATCTTGGAGGCAGCGAGGGCCCTTGGCTGAGGTGGGTATTGCGGATCAATTCTGGCGGTACCTATTCACGACATAGGCGCCTCCTCCAGAAAGCGAAGAGGCTGAAGAAGAAGCTGGATGATGACTTGACCTTGTAGTTGTGGTGAGTCTTTCTTTGCTTGATGTGTTTAAATGTCATCTGAGATCTGTGTCTTTGTCTTGAATGTCTTATTTTGCCTATGTAAGCATATTTGCATCGTCTTCATCAAACATTTGCGCGTCTGGGCGGCATAGGAGACATGGACTCTAGGGTAAGGATGTGGAGCATCCTAGCCCTCCCGAAGATGGCGGCCACCTGGTGCGAGTTCCTTGAGTTCTCCCAATTCGGGGGAGCACAGGGTTCTTGCCCGGACGTCAGTCTAGAAAGAAACTTCAGAGTCTTCGGGTGACCACATAAGTGTATGTATGTTTATTGCTCGAAAATTCCTTGGTGTCACTTATTTGTGACATATTTACGTTATGACCTATCCTCTAAGGCGTTAAATCTTAAGCGGCGAGGTGTGAACCTTGGCAGTGCGCTCGGCTGGATAATGACCATCGCTAGCTGCAGTGAGTAATAACTCTGAACTTATGGTGGCGTGGCCCACGGTGCCGCCTTGCCGCCTCGTAAAGGAGCCCGGTGAAATTTGGATTCTTGAGAAGCAACCTATTTGGGATGTTTGTTCCGCTGAACGGGCTCCTTTCCTGCTTGGGCCAAATTAGGGAAACCCGGCTGGGAGAGAAATACTTCGACTGGAGCACTGTTCACCGCCCCTTGGGCATCATTTCGCCCCCAGGCTGAATTATTTCCTCCCTTGGCCAAATTTCACTTCCTCGGGCCAAATTACTTCGTCCCGAATGCCACTTTGCTCATGTCTGGACCCACCATCAACCTCTATGTCGACACACTACCAAGTCAGAGTCAAGCCTACGTTAGGTGCTAGTCTTGGGAATTGTTAGTGGCCCCTTTCTTAGTCCAAGATGCTAGGAATATCTTTGGGCATCTTGGGAGATGCTAGGGAATAAGCTAAGCATCTCCTAAAGATGCTAAAAGAATATGCCAAAGGGATGAGACCGATGACTCATTAAAGGACAAGAAGGTTGGTCAAAGCCCCCACTAGGCGGCTCATAGAAGTACTTATGATGACATACCATGTCCCTGGTCTCCCTTTATAAGGAGCACCGAGAGTAGCATTCTGAGGGAGGTGTTGGGGATCTGCGGTGACCCATACAATGCATGATGTA
Organism: Avena insularis; assembly: GCA_023614405.1. Taxonomy (NCBI): domain Eukaryota; kingdom Viridiplantae; phylum Streptophyta; class Magnoliopsida; order Poales; family Poaceae; genus Avena; species Avena insularis. Next base: position 116,719,814 of record CM042692.1, read on the forward strand.
GTACACTATAGTGTTGACATAACACCAATGAAACAATGTTCACTAGTATTACATCCCTCGAGTGGTATAAAGAAACAATGAGTCCAAGACATGACTATAGATTAGAACTTCGACTTTTTACAAAGATCTAGAGAACACTCTAGGTTAAAAGGAGATAAGAACTTCTTATAAAGAAGAACCAGAAATAATAACTCAGAACTATCTAGTAACTAAGACTAGTATCTAAACTATTTGGCTTGCCATTCTTTGCTATTACAATGCTCTCTGAAATAGGTTTATTTCTAGAGAATCTACTCCTATCTAAACAGACACTTTATCTTCACTTCAAGATGTATATGTTGACTTCATTGACTTTGTTGAAGAACTTGGTAATCGATGATGGTTTCTTGAGCAAACATTGATGTTGATGTCGTCTTGATAGCTTAAAACCTAGCAAGGGTTAAGAAGTGCAGTTGAGTCTGACGTGCTCAACAAGTTCACTAAAAGGGTGTATGATGCACTATCTCTACAGCCACAGACCATAGGTCATAGGCAATGCAGGTTTTAAATGGCATTTCTTCAAAGATTGCTTTTATTAAAACTATGTTAAATGACCTTCACGAGTTGACAGAACTTCATGGAGTTCCTTTCTGCGCGTTCGTAGCTCCTTCCCGGAGCAGGGGAGTAACATATCACAGTTCTTACACTCTGCGGAAGGTCGTCATTTTTCCACAAGAGACCTTAGCTTTGTTACACAACGGTTGCATTCTGCGTCCACACTTCCTTGGTGTGGGGCCTAATCTAGATCCAAACCAATCTTGCCCTCTCTCCGAGCCCCATATATGCGCTTACGATCCTCAAAGGTGACTCCACCTCAAAGCCTCCAACTAGGGCAAGCTATAACCACAGTGAGTTCCCAAAGACTCTATGAGTGGTGATGCCTAGTAAGCTCCATAAAGGCTTGACTATACCTCCGGCCACTCATAAATAATCTAGACACCAAAATCGTGGGGCCTAAGGGTGTCCACCCATATATTGGATCCACAGGAATCCCAATGTCACGATAAGGTCATCTTTCCTCCATATGAAAGGAAGAAGATACAAGTTGAATTCTCCGTCCCATTCCAAATCTCATGGTTGACGCGTAATATACGGCGCTAGAATCACTGGCGACATTGGTTGTTAAGTCCTAGATGATACATTGTTGTACAATGGCGTTTCCATTGCCAATTATGATAGATTAGCTGATCACCCTAGATCAGTAACCGATATTTCCAGTTAATTGTGAAAATAGTGTTTTGACCTTTTTTTGAAATGCCGTGATGACATAGTTTAGTTACAAGCATAGAAAATAATCAAAGGACATTATGAAGTTGTGAACTTGCCTTTTGTGATGCGAGTATGCACTCACGGTCTTGAAGACAATAGAAGATCCAAATTACTGTCTGAGCATCATTGGTGTGGTAAGGACTAATGTTTAAAGAAGCAAGATGGAGCGATGCATAAGTAATGTAATGCAATTTGAGAAGCGTGAATCCCGGAATAGTGGTATCTAAACTAGGGTTTGGAAACTTGGAATGAGTTCTTTTTAGAATGTGTTGCATTTTATAACAAAATCACACTTGTCGTCTTATTAAGGCTTGTGAGGTGTGTATGAAACAATCAGTACTACAACAAGTAATATGCAATACTAAAGATCTCAAATGACTATGGTATCTGATAGATTGCTTAAACAAGATTAAGAATTAGTTAGATTTTAAAGAAGCGTTTATGAATTACTTTGAAGTTTTCTTAAAAGAATAACTTTTGAGAAGATATTACTTCACAAAGTAAAAGCATTTAAACTTAAAACTAATACTTTTAGGTTTTCTTATAAATTATAAGTAATGAAGTAGAAAACAACTAGTATTGTTGATAGCTATTCTACTAGTAAATGGAGACTTTTAACACTCCATGAAAGTGAAACAAAAAGCATTATCTATTGATATAAGTCGTGTATTATTGATTTTATAAGTGTATAGAATCATTTACTTATTATAGACTTAATACTCATTTCTATGAACATGGGAATGACATCATGTTAAATACTTACAAACTTTCCTTAGCCTTTAGAGTGGATTCCCAAATTTGTAAAAAGTTAATATTCAAATCTTGATGATTTTATAAGTGATAAACTATTTTTGGAGTAAGATTTACTTAACTCAGTGATAGTTTTAGTCGATTTAACTTAAAATTGTTAGACTTATATTAGCTTCAATTAAACATTATTTGAACTTGTTATTACATTTTAGACTCTAAACAAATAATGGTAAAGACATTATTAAAGGTTTATATATATTTTAATGAATTGAAATAAAAGAAAAGGGTTTAAATAAAAGATTTATTAGACCTTTACCTTTTATTTTACTTCAAAAATATCGTTGATATTTTTAGTGTGTAGATTTCATTTTTATGATCTTTTTGGTATATTGTAAATATTTTGTGACTTTTAAATAATAAGATATGATTTATATAAGTTTTATCACTTTATAATTACTTAATAAATAATAAGTATTAGTTAAGTGATTGAAATATTTAAAACAAATTTACAAGCCTTTATTTTGGTTTTCTAAGATTTTTGATATATTATACTTATTTTATAGATTTTAAAATAATAAAATCCTTATTTAAGTTTTATTCAATTAGCTTATTTACTAATAGTAATTATTATACTATTTAAGTTGGAAAATAAAATATGATAATAAGTTTATAATATAGAGTTTATTTTTCTGAACATTTTGATATATAATATTTTTCTGAATTATAAAACAAAAGATATTCAATTTATAAAATTTAACTATTTTCTTAAATTCTGAAAATACTTATAATTGAATTCTAAACGAAGAATACTTTTTATACCACACCTACACCTACCGAGGGTCACAGGGCAATTGGGGCAATTGCCACGTTAGCTGCCACGTGAGCAAGGCTGTTAAACTATTTGAGGTGGCTGGGATGGCGTCGGCATGGCGTCACGGTGGCGTCGGATGATGATCCTCAGATCATCGATCGATCTCTTGATCGGAGGCATGCGAGTAAGCGGGGTTGGTTCTATTTGATTCAGCGCAGCACGATGAACCACATAGTGGTTAGCTGCTGAGGAATGGTCACCGGAGGCAGCGACACTGCGGCTGACCAGTGGCGGCGGTGTCGGTGCTCGTGGAAGGCGGTGCTCTGTAGGCTGAAATTTGAATCGAGAGGTTCTTTGGAATCGAAACTCACTGGAAGCTTGCAAAGGTGGCCGGTGAGGAGAGGCGGCTTTCGGACGGTGTCGCCATGGTGACGGACAGCTGACGGACCAGGTGTCAGTGGCTTGATTAGGGGCCCTCTGGCGGTGGCACCCTAGGAAGAGCAGTAGGGTACTGCGAGCAGGGGGTGCCCTCCGTTGGAGAATATGGTGGTGGGGGCGGCAAGGGCGTGAACTCCGCGAGTGGCTCGCTTACGCCCCCCTCTAGCCTGAGAGAGAGGAAATGGAAGAGAAATTGGGGATATGAGGATGGAGAGGGCATCGGTGGCTTCTTATCCCCTCCAGGTGTCGGTGGTATGAATCGGGGCGAAACTACGTCATGGTCTGCGCGGATGGCGAAGCTCTGACTGGCTAATGATCTGTGTCGATGCTGTGTGCGTCGTGTAATGACAGCGTCAATTGTAAAACCCCGCCAACTGACAATTCTTTGTGTCGACCCATGGTCCTCCTCGGGTCCCACGTGGCGGTGAGAGAGTGGCGGTGAGATGAAGTGGTCTTGGGCCATGGAAAAGCGTCAGATTTTCTGCTATTGCTGCATAGCGACACTTAGCGGATAGCTGCGGCCAAGCTAATCTGGCTCGGCGAGTCCTTGATTTTCTTTTCTGTTTTCTTTTTTGTTTACATTTTGATTTCAGGTTTGTATTTTTTACAAAACCAATTCAAACATGAGTTTCCATAAGGATTCAAATATCCAGAATTCTATAAGACATGGATATTATGATAAAGATTAATTATAACTAATTTCTCTACATTTCTTGTGGTGTAACCCATACAAAATATGTTATTATATGCAAGGTTCTTTTATTTAATAAGGTAAATATAATTTAGGTTTCATGGTTCTCTATATTTTATTTTGGTGATTTGCCCAATCAATTCCACTTGGTTTGTAGAGTTTAAAGTTACTACAGAACATTTTAGTTAGGTGATGATAGATCCATAATAATCATTGGTAGAGATACTAAGGTTTATTCAAATATAGGTATATGGGTTTTGAGACAATAAAGCTAACCAAAGCTTTCATCTATAGACATTCATCTCATTCTCTAATTACTTTTGGGAAGTTTCACTTGTTCAAAGATGTTATCTAATGGTTACCTAGTATAGGAAATGGTTTCCCTACCCATTTGATTCAGGGTTTTGAATAATGAAGTAGACATATGTCTTATCATGGCTAGATGTCTTTGTTAGTTAAGGCTTGAAGAATCCTTGCCTTATCTTAATACCTCACTAGGCTGATCTTGAGATAAGGAATTTCTTTCCTAAATATACTCTATAAATCTCTCTTATCTTATTCACAAGATCTCATCTTCCTGAATAAGACAATCCATCTGACTCCACCATATCCTTCATCATATGATGATATGGTCATGCCACTTCAACAATACTCCATTCTTACTCCTAATATAACTCCTCTTAATCAACTACCATTGATACACCTATCAGTGTAGCTCTTTATAACTCCATCTATTAACTTCCTTAAATCCATCTTGCTACTACTTCCAAGGGTTGGAAGACTACAATCCTCACTATACATTCAAAGGATATAAATCCTCGGTATAATCTACTCCCATAATACCGATTGCCCTTATATCAACTTGGTTATGCTATTATTCCAACTACTCCATACAACTCATCAAATACTTCATCATACTCTAAGCTTGACTTCTAATAGTCAAGCTAGATGATTCAATTACTAGGACTTGCCTAACTTGGTATATTCATAACTTTCTTCAACACCTAGTCATCTATTCCCAAGTGACTTGAGAATAATGACCACCATCATTGATCGAACAAAGTTAGGCTTCTAATTGTTTGATCAAGATCTGTACTCAACTAGGTAGTAAACTTGTATTAGTCTCTCTATAGACTTATCTTGTTAAGCAAGCTTATTCTAAGTCTATATCCACTTGTCCTAACAAGATTGTTATCTAATGTACTAATACTACTAGCTTTCTCATAGCTCCATGATCACTAGTTACTTCCACGATTTAAATACTACTTCTAGTTAACTCATGGTGGGTTAACTCCTCCAACTTATCAAATGGTTTTAATCACCACTAAGGATCTCATTCCATTGATGATGGCACACTCTACCATATCTAGTTCCTTCTTCTTATTAACTTACTTAAAAGGTATTTGGAAGGAGTGACGACAATAGGTCAGAAGGCTATATTGTCGATAAGTTCTAGGTCAAGAATTGATCACTCAATATTGATGATCCAATTGATACTAGGATTTGGTTAAATAGGAATATCACCTATTATCATGACACTGAAAGGTATGTAATGGATGGTCTTGGCTTGACTTCCATTTCTTCTCTATTTGTAATAAGAGTCAATGTTTAAGAAGCTACCATGATACCCAAAGATAGAAATAATTATGGCAATCAAATGTATCAAGATTTAGTTATAGAGTTTCTTTTAGCAAATTATGTACTTAACTTGCTATTCAAAGGTTTGTGGTAGATAATGCCTTGATATCATCTTTAGAATATTAAGTATTCATCCTTGAGTTGTTATATGGAATACAATATAATGACCTCTAGAAGATCTAATGTTCCTTATTAAATAGTGTGTTGTAGACTTAAGTTTTTATTACATTTGATCTACCCTTAGATCAAATTTATTACCCAAAGATAAGGTTTTTAGCAAGGTCATATTGAAACTTATAACCGGTTGACTTGATGATCTAATTCAGTTCCATAAAGTTAGCACGAAGATTCAATCACTTTGACTTAAGTTTTTTTTATTTAAAAGCGCGAAAATTGCTCACGGATTTTTCTATGCATGCATCTGATCGCACACACCTATGTTAGAAGCTTATTTCTAAGATCTAATCTTTGGGATATTCTGGAACATCCCCCTTAAAATAAACTTCATCCCTAAGTTAGGTACTCTCTTGTGTTTGAATGAAGAAGTTGACTTGTATTGATCACACCATTTCTCAAATCCATAGTGATCAAATTTGGGGATAATTATGATATCCGTATCGAGATCTGTTTCCTTGAATCATCTTCATTCTTGGCAGCTTGAACTATCATTCCTAATTTGTCCTATGGTTTCTATTACGATAATCCTTGGATTATATCCACAGCCCCGATTCTCTTTAGAATTGGTTGTGAACACATTTTGTCCATTCAATCTGGTTTTTTCCTAATACCTTTACACCCTTTATTTTGGAATGATTCTTTACACTAAAGGATAACTTTACCAATTTTGTTTCATTTGGAACTAGTCCACTAGGTTTAAGCTATTGTATCTTCTTTGATCTTTCATCATCATCCATCGTCTCTGGAAATACTTTATAATGAGGAGCTTCTTATAGTACCTTATGAGAATAAAGCTTATCTCACCATAAATTTGTACTTCTCTGACCTTTAGTCGAGGAAAGTTAGACAGCCACACTTTAGTGTTTATTGTTTACTCTCCTTAGGGGTTTCCTAATGGTCTCTAAACTCCATCTGTAATACCCTTTAACTCAATAGTAAGGATATTTGGTCTCTGTCTGGCTTATAATTTATCTATAAGAGCTTCACGAAAGAATTCTGATCGGTACACCACATAATTGTGGATCTCGGAGGGGCGATGAATCTTCAACATTATTTGTCTTGCTTTTAACCTTCTAGACATTTTTACGCTTTGGTAAGCCCAATTTACATGAGAAGCATCTCGAAAAACGATCCTTTAATTTCATACTTCCTTAGAAGTCTACAACTTAACTTAGGCCAAGTTTATACTCTTTAGATTACACAAATATGACTTTCTTCACTACATCGTTGGGATACGACTTCGGATACATACGGATCCTCTAGGTATGCCAGTTAGCCCTCTGGTTTTCGACTTCTGCTTGAGTATTCTCTACGAGGTTAGTGGGAGCTTGAATACCACTTTTCTTCCAAAAACTTCTTCTTTATACTAATTCATGATACTTCCATGAACTTAGTACAACTTCTCTCCATTAACTTCTAATGCAAGCAACACCTATCTTAGTGAACTTAAAATTCATTCTTTTATGTTGCTACGGCTCTTTTTCACTAATAATCCTTCTTATTACCAACTAATAATAAGTTGGTTATCCATCCTTCAAATAGTGTTGAGAGAAGTATACCACCTTATATTTAGCTTCCTTCTTCTTGCAAATCTTCAACTTGATCTTGAGAACTCAAATCGCTTGCCTTACATGAATTCCCTTATCTATCTAGGTCCATAACATCAAGTAATAACTTGATGATGCAACATGAATTTGCATATCAAGTCAAACTTCATGCACAGATCTAGTCAATCAAGAAGATGCAATAAAAACCAAGAAATCAAATGTGGTACATATAACACATCATTCTAAGCCACACGGAATATAATAGTTGAGTATAATACCTCTAGGAATTCGGAGCTTAGTTGTCCAACTGATGCTCATATTTTTACCTCCTATTATAGAGTTTACACCATAGTGATCGTGGCAATATAGGGTTAAACTACTCTTTGTCTCCTTGCATTTACCCAAATTTAACAAGTGCAACCTTGGGATAATTTTTTGAGCAAAAAGTGGTCTCACTTTGAAAAGTTACATAAGCCCAACCTTTTACCTTTCTTTTTGGAACTACTAAAGGCACTACCAAATTTCCATTCTAGCCATAAACTATCCTCCATAATTTCTCAAAACTACTAACAAATTGTAGTGACTACCTTAATCCTAAAATTATACGTAATATTATTATAATACCTATGACTTCATCATGAACCTACATTGTTCTTACTTATTATTATTACAAGAGTATTTACTACATTACTTGTCTACTAATTACAGAGACTTATCATGGTCTTAGAGAAAGCTATTCTACCACGAACACTGTTAGAATTTACCTAGTCATCATGATTAAAGAGCTAATCTCACTGCATGTGACTCTTTTCATTAACTTACTATTAATGATTCTTTTACCAAAAATTATATATACTCCATCACATGGAGATTATCAAGTGGATGCCACATGATTTACTTCCATTTATTATATATACATACTCTAATGATACACTTACTGTATGATATAGTGATATCAACTAATGGTAAAATTTTGCTACTTCTGACGGGGGGTTACTAAATATAGAATTCATCACTAATACTACTCCACATGATATCCCTAATCTTAGTCGTAATCTGTTTAAATATTTTAACTTACTAAAGATATCTGTAGTGGTGTTATACCCATTTTAGATCAAATGTTTTACATTCATGCTATAATAGTATTAACAAGGAAACATAATACTTGTGTAGAGTTGTGAACTTAATTTGAAGTCCCTAGTAAAGCCTCTATATAATACTAGCTTGTTGGATTTAATAGATGATTGGTTTCCACTATCATGAACATTGAGATATTATTAACAACAAAGTCATATAGATTAGGAGAATGATATGATGGACATACTCCTATAGATAAAGCGTAGCATAAAAGATCAAGTCATTTTAATAGTTCGAATTGCTATATGCTTTTCCAAATTACATAATAATCCTAATTCCTTTGACCATGAGGATCATGCATATCACCTTTACCGGATGGATGCTTTGATGACGCCAAACACCTTTCCACCGTGGCAAAATTGGTAGCTATAAAGATTGGCATTGAGTGTTCGGAAGTATTGGTTGAAACACATGGATCAAATTAGGATTTGTCCATCCACATATAGCCAGGATAGATATACTCTTGGGCCTCTCAGGGTGAAATGTCATCCAATTAGCTTTGCAAGCATGTGAAGCGGCTCCTGAGGGATCACATATCAGGAGCGAGAAAAGAGTACTTATTAGTAGCGAGGTTGAACTAGGTATGCGAGGAGATCACAAGCGATGTAACTGGATAAGTAAATATCGTGAGACAAAATTGATATCGTATGTAAGTGGTTCATTGATCGCCATGTCGTAGAAATATGTAGAACACTATGAATTTCCAGATTCCTCTATTGGTTATTGTTGAATGTCTCGATCATATGCATAATTCCGCGAACGTGGGAGACACATAAGGATTGACGTTGTTTTGAGTAGTTATGGAGTGATGAAAAGAAGACCCGAATGTTGTTGGTCCCGGATGGGATCAGGGATATCACGAAGATCGGAATGGTCGGAGAATAAGATTCATATAAGAGAAAGTCCCGTTTGAGTTAGGGGGTGTTCAGTGTTTTTCGCCAGAATGTTCTAGAATGTTCCGGAATGTCATCCACAAGGCACTCTCGGGAGGATTACATAGATGTGTTGTATCAAGTTGGTATGATTGGCATCATGTACTAAGTGTCACATCGCTAGACAAATAAATTATTAATTCAAATCCTAGTTTGAAAAGAGTCGGCTTGACTAGTTTGAAGAAGTCAAAGCGGCTAAATTTGGAAAGAGGAAAAGAGGAGGAGTGGGAAACCGGTTGAGGGAGGAGTTCCCTCCTCAACGGCAGCGCCCACCAAGCAGTTGGGGGAGGATTCCTCCCTCCCTTTCAACGGCCGCCTCCACCTATGGAGGGGGCCTCCCTCCTTAAACACAAGATCCTCTCCTCGACCCTAGCCCCAAACGCCGCCCGCCTCCATAGCCGCCCGCCCGACCCCTAGGGCAAACCCTAGCCGCCGTCTAGCTATTCTAGCAATCTCTTGCCCCTCCTTAGTGATGTCTAAACCCTAGAACACCGAGGACTCTCATACTCCACCATACCGCTCGACAGGCGAAGCCTCGCGAGATCTCCCTCTGCCGGTACCACTTGTAGTTGTCTTCTTAGGAATCGCGGTGCTACAACCTCGCTGCTTGCTACAGAACAAGGAGAGGAAGGTCTTAAATCGAGGTACGACTTGATGTGACCCGGCCTTGGAGGCGCTCCGGGCTTGGCCCAGGAAGATCGTCCCTGCGATCTTGAGATCGGAAATGAATACATTCATCACCCACGAGAATCCGCTCTCGTTAAACGCTACCAAATCTTGGTGAGTTATTCTCTTCGACTTCGTTTTAATCAGTAAGATAGATCTTGGCTTCATTTGTTTGTCTGATAGAAATTTTTGTTTTCCATGCTCTGAAACCCTACGGTGGTATCGAGCCGTGTCTATATGTAGATACATTTGCTGAGTAGAACACAATAATCATTAATGGGCGTTGATGCTTATTGTCGATTGCTTCTTGTGTACTTTGCATCTTCGGGATGTTGGGATGAAGCGGCCGGGCTAACCTTACATGACATCGTTCATGAGACTTGCTCCACGCTTGACATGCAACCCATTGCATAAAGGTAACTACTTGGTGCTGTTCTCCTAGCATAGTTAAGATCAATTTACAGCGGGTGATTAACAATACTAGTATCAATGTTGTGGTTCATGTTAAATGAGATTAAACGGCATATTAAGCCCAAACCCGTAAAACGTAAAAGAAAGTAGAGGCATCTAACTTTTGTTTTGCGAGGGTATGTATGATGTGATATGGCCATGATTGTAGATTATATTTGATGTATGCAATGTTCCTTATTGTAAGTTGGCAACCGGCATGAGCCATATGGACGTCTTTAATTTCTATTACAACCCATGTCTATTCAGTAGTTGTAATAGTTGGCTTGATGGGCGACAACCATGGAGAAAGCGTCATTGACCTTGATGCAATACCGGTGATCATGCCAGATATCATGTTAGTGCTGAAGATGGAGATGGAGCTTACAAAGAAGAAAAGCCATATAATATCATATTTATGAATTGCATGTGATGTTAATCTTTATGCATCTTGTATTGCTTAGTAGATTTCTTGGTAGCATTATAAGATGATCCCTCATCTTTTATGGTACCAAGTCATAAAGTGTTCACCCTTAGTTAGCACCGTTGCTAAGCTTGTTGTTGAAGCTTTCCGCATTGATGATCGGGTGTGTTAGATTCTGCAAGTGCATACAACGTGAAGCAAAGCTTAGATTGCTCATCGCGACTAAGGTTTAGATCTTAAACCTAGCATGTACAAACATGGTCTCGGAACATGACGGATCACCAAAAGGTAAAACATGCGATGCTTATAGTAGATATGGAGTGAACAGCATAATGGTGTTACGCCATTGAAACTATATCAACTCTGCATTGATGATCGGTGTTGATGTGGTGGATTTAGTTCGTGTGATCACTAAAACAATGTGAGGGATATTGTTTTTGAGTGGGGTTCACCTAAATTAAATTTATTAATTTGAACTCAATTGTATAAACTTAGTCTAAACTATTGCAAATATGTTGTGGTCGATGGCAGCCCCTACCATCAATTTTAATGTGATTTCTAGAGAAAGAAAAGTTGAAAACAATGGAAGCAACTTGGATTGGTTCCATAATTTTGAGATTGTCCTCTGGCTGGTAATTTGACCTATGTCTTTGGGTACATTAGGTGAACCACTGCCTTGATGCTTAGATGAAGTAAAATGTTTACCTCCTCGGGAAGACTCGGTACTCCATAGTTAGGTGTCCATCTTGTATGGTTTAAGTCCAGACTTCACAAAGGTTTGAGAATTCAGACTTCCATATGATATTACATAGGATCTCAAATTGATCTTTAAGAATACATACGACAATTGAAAGCTATGAGGCTTCTGAAAAGTTCTTTAGCGCAAGATGGAAGGGCAGCTCCGTCGGCGAGCATATTAAGATGTGCAGGCAAACAAACTTCAAAGCTTGGGTATAGTGATTCCCAATGCTTTGAGGATTCTATGTCTGCTCAATCACTGCCACCAAGTTACAAGAACTTTGTGATGAACTCTGACATAAAACATGAACAAGGCGTTGCGAGCGCTCTTTGCCATGTTGAAATCTGCAGAAGTGGAGATCAAGAAAATTGTTGGTCAATAAGACCACCAAATTCAAGAAAACAGAATCTAGCGGAGGACACTTTGAAGGGTGGTAAGAAAGTTACCCTTGAAAGAAAACCAAAGGCTGGACCTAAGCGATCTTGAGAGTGCTTTTCTTGCAAGGGAGAGGTCCTTTGGAAGCGGAATTGCCAAAAGTACTTGGCCGGATTTGAAACGGCAACATCAGAAGAAAGGTATATCTGATATACATGTTTAATGATGTGTGTATCTCACTAGTACTAAGTAGTAGTAGTGCACAGGTGACTGATCTTGTGGATTCGGTTGCTCATAAACATATTTGAAGCGGTGCTGCGAATAAGCGGAAGCTAGCGAAGAAGCGAGGTGACGATGCTTGGCGTTGAAGCGGATCAAAGGTTGATGTGATGGGTAATTCGGCCGCGCTACCCTTCATCTACCGCCGAGTTAGTTTTATACTTAAACCGTTGTTGTTATTTGAGTATGCGTTAAGCATGAACATTACTCTCAGGATCTTTTGTTTGTGCAGGCGGTTACTTGTTTAAGTCTGAGAATAATGGTTGTTCGATTATATATGAGTAATATGTTTTTATACACATGCACCTTTGATAGATGGTCTATTAACTTATTATTGGAATCTCGATAGTGGAAATACACATATTAACTAACATTGAGGCTAAGCGTTTGAGAATCGGCGATAACTTCGACCCTATGTAACACTTTATGGAGTCTTGGTGATGCACATTGGGTAGAAGCGTATGGAAGAAACTCCATTCGATGGACTTCTTGGAGATCACTTGATTTTGAATCACTTGATGAAGTCTGCGAAGCATGTCTGATGGAGTAAAAAATGAGCTAAGACTCCATTTTACGGTATGATGGAAGCTGAGCTACGGACTTCTTGGAAATCATACAGCATACCTGGATGTGTGTGGTCAATGAAGTGTGTAGCATCACGTTGATGGTTATCGTTATGTTCTTACCTTCACGGATGACTTGAGGTAGATATGGGTATATCCCTATTTCATGAAACAATTCCCGAAACTTTTCGAAGTTTGAGGAATTTCAAAGTGAGGTTGAGAGAATCAGCGTAACAAGAAGATTAAGGGTATTTCTACGTTCTACGATGCGTGGAGGTGAATATCTAAGTTACGAGTTTAGGCGAGCATTTTGAAGAAGAAATGGAATACTTTCCTGAATTGACACCCATGGGAACATCCTGGCAATGGTGTGTCCGACGTCGTTAAATAATCAGAACTCTCTTGAGATAACTGGTTAGTTCTATGATGTCACTTACTGAGTTACGCTATCATTTTGGGGGTTATGCATTGAAACGGCCGCGATTCACTTTTTAAATAGGGCACCATATAAATCAACAAAGCTGACACATTATGAATTATGGTTTTGGGAAGAAACTAGATTGTTGATTTCCTTAAAGTTTGAGATTTCACGAAGCCTATGCAAAAGTTAGCCCGGACGAAGCTTGAACCCAAAGCGAAAAATGTGTCTTCATAGGATACACGAAGGAAACTATCGGGATTATGCACCTTCTATCATAGATCCGAAGGCAAAATCTTACGTTTGCCAGAATGGATCCTTTCTAGAAGGAATTTCTCTCGAAAGAAGTGGCCCGGAAGAGAAGTAGAACTTTCACGAGGTTAGCCGAACCTTCTCTCGAGAAATTGCGGTAAGCGCGGCAGGAACGAAATTCTGTGGTGCTTGCACCAATAGAGAGGAAGCTAGCAATCGATGATCATGAAACGGTTGAAGTTACTCTGAAAAAGGAGCCTCAGCGGAGTCAGCGAGAACTGCGTACCACTCAGTTAGTATGACGCCGTCTGATATGAGTGTCATGTTGGTGGATAACTGCAAGTGACCTGTGGAGACATATGAAGAGCGATGATAGTAGGCTGATTCAATAAATAACAAGCAAAGAATCTTCATGAAATCCGAGATTGGATCCATGTCACGAAAACCAAGTATGGACTTTGGTGGACTTACCGGATGGCGAGAAGAACAATCGAGAACAAATGGATGCTTCAAGAAGAAAGCAGATCTTGATGGTAATATTCACTTGTCTACTAAGCTCGAAGCTTATACGCATAAAAAGGAGTTCGACGAAATTCAAAGGAGTTGACTACGATCTTAGAGACTTTCTCACCCGATAATGGCGAAGCTAAAAGTCTGTGAGATTATGTTATAATCCCGGCTGCATAATACGATTATGAGATTATAAGCGATGGATGTCAAAACGACATTCCTCAATGGAACATTGATGAAGAGTTGTATATGATACCTGCAATCCAAAAGGTTTTATTGAGTCCTAAAGATGCTAACAAAAGTGTATGCAAACTTCAGCGGACCATCTATGGATTGAAGCAAGCATCGAGTTGGAATCAGCGTTTTGATAAAGGTGATCAAAAGTTTTGGTTTTATACAAACTTATGGAGAAGCTTGTATTTTACAAGAGAAAGTGAAAGTGGGAGCTACTGTGGCATTCTTAATACTATATGTAGATGACGCATATTGTTGATTGGGGAATGATGGTAGACCTTCTTAATAGTGTTCGGAATATTTGAATAATAGTTTTTTCAATGTTAAGAAGGATCTTGGTGACGACTTACATATTAGGCATAAAGATTTATAGAGATAGATCGAAACCTTCAAATATCATTGTCGGAAAGTACATATTTGAGATTAAAAGTTTTTTATAAGATGTTTGGAATGGAAGATAGCTTAGAAAGGGTTCTTGCCCATGTTGCATATCTGACCTTGGAGTAAAACTCCGCAAGAGTCCAGACAACGGCAATGAAGATAAGAAAGAGATGGAGTAAGACTCCTATGCCTCGGCCATAGGATCTCTAATGTATGCCATGCTGTGTAACTAGACCCGACATTTGCATATCTTGTTAGTTTAACTAGCGGAGATATCAAAGTGATCAAGGCTGGATCAGACGTGAGTTAAAAACATCATAGAATAATATTAAACTTGTTGAAGAACTAAGGATATGGTTTCCCTTTCGCGAGCATGGAGATGTGATGAACAACAAGATCATATCGTTAATGGTTACACCCGATGCTAGTTGGACATGCGATCCGGATAGATTCTAAATGCCACAATCTAGATGCGTATTTATTTTGAATGAATTGCAATTGCAGTTAGGCGGAGGAGTGCATTTATAGTAAACCTAAAGCGTTGTGACCATGAGATCATCATATCGCAACTTCACGGAAGGATGTTTATTGACATCGAAACACCACAAATCAGGTGTATTTCTCTGGAATACATAGGCGCCCGGAGGCTTCTGAAAGCGATAGTGGATGAAAGATGGTTCATTACGAGCTGGGTTGTGGTTCCCATATGTCGGAATAGATCTCACGGGCCCTCTCGATTGGAATGTCATCAAATTAGCTTGCAAGCATGTGACTAGCTCACAAGGGATCTACCATATCATGGGAGCGAGAAAAGAGTACTTATCGATAGCGAGGTTGAACTAGGTATCACCGAGAGATATCTGCGATCCATAACCTGGGATAAAGTAAACTATCGTGAGACAAAGGAAAGGTGATATCATTATGTAAGTGGTTCATTATTACGATCGCCAAAGTAATCCTAAATAGAAATAATGTGGGAGAACCATATAGATTTCAGATTCCTCTATTGGTTATTCATTGTTCGGAGAAAGTGTCTCGATCATGTCCATAATTCCGCGAGACTGGCGTAGGGAGACACATAAGGATTGACGTTGTTTTGAGTAGTTGCTGGAGTGATGAGAAAAGAGACCCGAATGTTGTTGGAGTCTCGGATGGGATGCGGGATATCACGAGGAGATCCGGAATTGGTCAGGAGGAGCTAAAATTCATATAAGAGAAGAAGTCCGTTTAGGAGTTGGGGAGATGGTTAGGTGTTTTCCTTGGAATGTTCCTAGAATATTAGGAATGTCCAGGCACTTTTCCAGGAGGAAGAATTACATGAATGTGTTATATCAAGAACTGGTATGATTGCATCATGTACTAAGTGTCATCACTGAATCAAATAAAGTTAATTCAAATCCCTAGTTTGAAGAAGTCAAGCAGCCAAGTTGAAAAAAGTCAAGCGGCTAAATTTGGAAGAGGAAAGAGGAGGTGATGGGAAACTTGCAGTTGAGAGGAGTTCCCACTCCCCTCCAACCCGCCTGACCCCTTGGAAGCCCGAGTTGGGGAGGGACTCCCTCTCCTCCGCCCAGCCCAGCGCGGCCCCTCCACCTATATAAGGAGGCAGGCCTCCCCTCCTTGAAACACAAGATCCTCTCACACCAAACCCCTAAGCTGGCATTGCGCGTCGCCTCCCACGCTAACATGCCGCCCGACCCTAGGAGAGCAAACCATAAAATCGCCCTGAGTAACCCTAGCCATAGAGCCTTGCCTCCTCCTTGGCAGATGTCTCAAACCCTAGAACTTGCATCGGAGACTCTCTCATACCAGATCCCACCATACCGCTCCGGCAAGGCAAAGCCTGACCTTGAGATCTCCCTCTATACGGTACCATGCCCGTTGTCTTCTATAGCGAATCAGCGAGGAGAGTGCTACAACCTCCGCTGCTGCTGGAACAAGGGAGAGGAAAGGTCTTAAATTAATTATTCTGAGCGTGTGACCCATTGACTGGGGGAAACATAGCTTTACCGGAAACGGAAGGATGATCACAGCCATGAAGGATCTTCTCTGTGACCAGAGATCGGAAAGAATGCGACTACATCACCCACGAATCGCTCTCGTTAAACACTTTGGAATCTTCGGTGAGTTATTCCATCGACTTCGTTGCTACAATGCCTAGTAGAATAGATCTTGGCTTTGTTTGTTTTGTATGCGGTAGAAATTTTTGTTTTCCATGCTTTCTGAGAAACCCTACAATGCCAACATCAACACCGGATTTTAATCGGATACGGTATGCCATACATCACAATCCCAAAATTTACCATTTTGCGACACATAACAGAATGGATACCATAGTACATCATCCATTACAAGCGATACATGGATTCTTACATGATAGGGATCTCTTGATCCGATTCTTAATACAACATCAAAAGGTGGAATGTCGTAATACTTGATGTAGAAGCGAAGCTCCATCTTGTGATCCGCGAACTTAATCTTGTGATGGAGATGATCCTAGTTGTAAGTAACCTTCCTGGGGTCCATCTTCCGGTACTCCTCTTCATAAATGCAGCCATGGGAATAGCAGGGACAAAGCAATTATACTCTTTAAATCTTGTCAAACTAATACTAGCAATTAGGGGTTTTTGGATAAATAGGACACTAGGCTCTTGGGGTTGTTTGCAAAGCCAGATTTATCTCTACTAAGTTCTAAAAAGTAGTCACAATTTTATTACTCCTAAGTGCAGGATCGCTTGCCAACTCATGTCACAACTCTGTTGTGGTCAAGTCGAGAATCTCCAGTTCATTTCACAAGTAAATTTTGAAAATTGACGGAGATAGTATGGCCACTCAACTGTCCATAACCATGGGGCCTTGATATTGAATAGTTTGACACTCTGCAGAGATTGTACACTTTCACCACAACATTAAATACATCCAAGTGAACAAATCCAAATTCACCATACTCGGTATCGCGGATAATCAATCTAACCTTTCAATTACGCCCTAGTATAAGCACCTCTCCTGTGAGTTTGGCCTCCCAGCCATGACCAAGCTGTCATCTAGATGCTGCAGTGGACAATCCTCCTGGTAGCCTCGGCTGGGATTGTAGCCATGAGGGCTATTACTAAGGTACATGATTCTAGTTAATCCCTAACCAATCACAGGTAATGTGTGGTTTATACTGATAAAATTGGAATGGTATGGCATCCGAGACAACCATAGGTTTTTTTTTTTTTTTTAAAGGCGCTAAGGCTCATGCCTCAACATTTTCCTTAAAATCGCCAGTGTTTGGGCTTACATGTCCCAAAAACATTTCAATTGAATGATCCATCATTAAGGTTTTCATAACCATTTCTCACCAAGTATTCCCATCAAGTTGAAGTCAAGTTTTATGCTTAGCACTAGCATCTACAAGTGGGGAGTAAGTAATGAGGGTGAGGCCGACTGGGGGAGTTTCAACTATGTATAACATTTCTCAGGGATGATATCAAGGTGTCTAATCTTAGAGCCAAATTTTGCCCTCTTTATACAACCTTCAGATAACTTTTTCTGGTACCAAACTCTTAAGTAAACTCTAAGTAAGCTTTGATAAATAAATAAGTAGAAGCTTGCAAATAAAACTAGGATTGGTTTTAACAAGTGGGTATGATCATATATGCTTAGAGGCATATAGTAGGCATGTTAACAAGCGGTATTGGCTTGCATAGGTAAAATATCTTGCAAGTGTTAGCTTGCATCAATGCCAATATAAGCTTGCATGGGTATAGCATCAAAGCTTGCCTTGTGCAAGCGTTGGTTGAAGTTCTCCTCGGCTTCTTCTTCGTAGTATCCTCCTTTCCTCCCGTATCCTTGGTTACATACATGGAATAAATCGGTACACAATCTCTAGCTCAATGCTTAACTACTTGAAATCTGTCACACCTGAGGGTCCTATAGATGATCTAGCATCATCTCTAACTATTCTAAGGTTAAAGGCAGTTTAAGTCCTTTTATTTTTAGAAAAATGTTTCTCATTTGAAAAACTTCGCCACAGATTTAATATTCTCAACCCAAACATGGGATCAGCATGTTGACACGTATCATCACCACATATTATAGTCAAGGAATGTGATTTAAAGTGGTGTCACAATTTAATAAGGTTTTTTCCCTTTATTTTAATTAATTAAAGTGACTAGAAATGCCTATGGGGCATTATTTTATTACTGAACATTATTTCTGCAAGTAAACCGATATATTTTTTGCCTTATATTCTGAAAGGTATGGTTAAATGTGTTTTGAGAGTTGGAATCAACTCAAAAGCTAAAATATGCTTTAAATTTGAAAAAATTTGAATTCAGAAAAGCTATTGCCTTGTTGTTTTACCATGGTGATCTATGGATGAAATGACTTGAATCAACGGACTTGGATTCGAATTCTGAACCTTTCAACAAAATTGAACATTCAAATTGGTGCACTGAATCGATTTGGATTGATTTTTTGAAAATGGGTACAAAAGTGTGTTTGAATTAAAAAGAAAAGATTTGATTCAAAATCCTTTAATTTCTTTGTGAGGAGAAAAGGATTCTTGGGCGGCCTGCTAAGTGCAGTCTCCAGAGGCAGCAAGTGGAGTATCCCCCACTTGCGGTGAGCAGTAACGGTATGGAACGCGTGGAGTCGTTCGTCGATTCTAATCAGCGGATGGGAGTCATCGTTGGCCGAACAACGCCGGCGAAAAAAACCCTAGCCTTGACCCGATTGAAGGGTTGCCTAGGGAGCTCACGGGGTGCTGGCGAGGGTGGCGGGCGAAAACGGCAATCCTAAGCGATCAGACTGAGAGGTAGTCACGGCGCTCCTGGGAGTGGGCGAAATGATGGCTTCCTTCTTCTCCGAGGCGGCGGAGCTCGGTGAAAT